>OY728157.1:762831760-767831760 GCA_963277665.1 Viscum album
AATTATTTAAATTCATAAAAGTTAGTGATAAATATTAGAAAAGGGTTAGAGATTATTGGAATATAGTAAATTAATTCTTCAAAATAGAATCATGTTTTTATGAAAATTCATGAAGTGTTTTAATATAAGAAAATTTTGGGTCTCGATAAATCAATGTCCATATTATTTTCTATGGTTTTAATCATAGTTTGACACATTGGAGCTATCATGGTGAAATAAAAAATATTAAAAATAACATTGATGTAAATATTCAGTATAAGATATAAGATCATTTTGATGAATTTATTCATGATGTAAGCATTCAAACCATTAAAAAATAGAAACAGTTGAATTATTGTATTGAGATAATAAAAAAAATTATTCCAAGGCTGTACTAAATTTAAAGTGATATTAGTTATTCTAATATTAGTTTACTAAAAATAATTAATTGGTTGGAGTGAACAAATATTTATTTAATTTCTGGAAATTTCTAAAGAGTTACTTTCTTAAGGAAAATAATTTCTATATTCAAATCATAATACAAAAAATATTATATTCAATAGGAATGGGGCATAAGAAAATAAACCCTTTCCCAAATGATTTTTTATTGTATAAAAAGGAATATGAACTTTTATAATAATGATCTAAATATTGGAAGTCATGATATAGAATAGATGGTAGATCCAATTATGTTTCCCCCTTAAAGACATGCACCAAACCTCATGATAATAAAATCTAGTATCTTTAAATAATTCCTCATTTTAAGTGTTTATTTTCAAATTAAAATGATAAAAAGTGGAGAAAATGGAATATAGATGAGTGAATATCTAATTAAAACCTACATCACCTTGTTAATTCACTACAACGGAAGATATTTAGTAAAAAATTCCTAATTTTGGGGATAAAGTTAGAAATTCAAAAATGAGATTGTACACAAATGAAAAAAAAATCCATATCAAAGCCTCAGTGGATAACATAGTTCATTGCCTATTATGTTGGTAATTTTTAACCTATTCCCACATATATGTATAAATATAAAATATATTGATGATTTCAAAATTAAAACAATAAATAAAATAATTTTATGTTTATCTATCATAATTAATTGATGATTTGAAATTTATATATAAGCTAGGTGTTAATATTTTTGACGCATACAAGAAAAATTATTTTCTTTTATAAGATATGGTAGTATTCCCTATAAATATATTTTTTTCATATGGAAACTTACCAGGATATATTTTCAAGGGACATAAATTTTTTCTAATTTTCAAAAAATGAACGTTATGTCATTAATTATAGAATGGAAGAAAGACAATTTACCTGGGTCCTTGATTATTTTTGTGAGTGGAATAGCCTTAGAAAAAAAATTAGAAGGAATTTAATGGATTAAAATAGTTTTGTTTTCCCCTAAAACATTTTTCAACTAAATAATATTACAACAAGTTGAAAAACATTGATGTCAAATTTTGGAAGAAAAACTGTTTGGGTAATCAAAAAAATACTGGTAGAAATGATCTATATTATTCAATTAACTAATTAAGTATTATTAGAGGTGGAACATAACATTAGTGTTATTTATATTTATAAAAACTTTTTTAGACATTAAAGGAATGAAAAAATATGGATTGAATGAAAGATTTTAAGTTAATAGGGATTAAATGTCATGACTGTTATGTATTGATGCAATAATTAGTAATGGTTACAATGTGTAGCATATTGTTTATTGCTGTCAGAAATTTTATCATCAATTTGTGATAATTTTTTCAATTTCAATTATAGAAAATTTTTGGACCCATTTTTTTTAAAATCGGAAAATATGGATCCATACTCATAATTTTTCAACTAAAGATGTATTTTACACAATCAATTTTTCATGTAATGATTTATATGGTGATTAATTTGGTGTGAGTGATAAGTATATGTGGGTTGGTATATTTACATTGGATGTATCATTTTTAATGATATATGAAAATTCTAAAAAGATACATTAAAAACCCATATTGACGAGAGGCCCAAAATTTTCAAAAATATATACTAGAGGTGGTGGTTAATTTATGAACTTATGAAATATATGAATTAGAGAACATTGGTATCCCTGTATCTCAACAACCAATATTCAATTGTGAAGGTAATGGGATTTGTGGATTAAAAGTAATGATAATTACATATGATATAGTGATGCAAGAGAATTTATAAATTTTTAATAACACACGTGGGGTTCAATGATACATATCATCACATATTATTGGACTTATGGTAAGACATATGAAAAAATGAAAAGTTCTTGATTAATGTTCATAAAAATAGTTTTTTTACAACGTTTAAAAAGAAATTCAAGATTGATAAAATTGCATTAAAAACCATGAAATTGTCAGATGTGGGACCACGTGTCAATTTAATCACATGGTATTGTTTTGAAATTAATAGTTAAATATTTTACATAAAAAATAATTTCAAAAATAGTATAATCAAAATATTTGAGTAATGTTCATCACTAAAAAAAGGAATTTTTTTATTACAAAAGAGAGAAATCCAATTTATGCATAAATAAAATATTTTTGAGTTGTTTAGAATATATGGTAAATTGATTATACAAAATTTTGAGTATTAATGTTTATTTTTAATTGGGATGATAATAAAAGTGTTGTTAAACATGATGATAATGTATTTATGCTTGTTGATTTGAAAAAAATTATTTGCAAAGGGGATCCATTTAACACGGAAACACATGTGAAGAGTAAATTTTATGTTATTAACCTATTGAATTATTTGTGGCACATCAATTTATAATGGAAAAAATTAAATTCGGTGATGAGGATGTTAATGATATTGTGGGACTATATGAGGTTTCTTCATATATTACATTATTAGTAGAGGATAAAAATGACTGTGATATAGACGTAGTCCATGCTATATAAAAAGATCACATATAAGGGGTATAAGGAAACATTTGGTTACTTTATTAAAAATTTAGGTATATTTTTTTGAAAATATAAATTATAAAAACACTTGTTTATATGTTTTGAATTTAAATCTATTTATTTTGATCATTTCTACTATTTTTATATTAATTTTTATATCCAAAAAATTTAGTTAAAAAATTTTTGATTGAAGAATCATGATATTATTATTTAATTATAAAACAAACTCATGTAAATAACTATTTTTATATCTTATATATTAAAACCTATATATGCTGATCTATTCTAGTATTTTTTATATTAATTTTTTTAGTTAAACATTTTTTGATTGTATAATCTTGACATCATTGGTCTCTTTTGAATTTTATACATGTGGAAAACACTATTTTTTAAGTTGGATATTTAAATCTTTTGATGTTGATAATTTGTAACATTTTTTAATTAATTTTTATATTCATCAGTTTTAGTTACACATTTTTTGGTTGAAGAATCCTAACATCATTACTTTTTTATGAAAATTACATAGGTAATGAAAAAAATATGTAGAGTTGGTTGATAAGTGATTACATTCTTTCCAAATCTTTCATTTTCACATGATAACTAAAGGTTGAAAATTAAATTTGATGATAATAATAACCCATTTGTCCCAAATAAAAATAATTTTAGGGGTTATATGGCCATGAAATCCATTGAAGACTATTATTTTATATATTAATTAGCAAACCATAGACCAGAAGAAAAATGATTAGTTGTGGGATTCTATAATGGTAAAATATCTCAACTAATTTTTTTTCCAATTCTTAAAATATTATATATTTCAAATGTCTAATATTTAATCTTCTCAATTAAAAATTAAATTCATATTTTAATGATAGAATAGTAATTTAGAATGGATGTCTATCTTTTATGATAATTAGAGATAGATATTTTAAACCAAAATTTACTTCAATTTATATTTTTCTGAAAGAACATAATGAAAATACATACCTCATATATGAGTTTTTATATTTAGATAAATGAGACTCATTTTTCTTTTTCAATGAGAGGAATACTTTTTGGTATGATAATTATTTTGTATAAATAAATTTGTAAAATTATTTGTTGATTACCTGATGAATTATTCATTCATTATTATGTAACAGGCCTCCACGAGATCTCATAAAGAGATCCAATCATAGAATGTATACACTAATACGTTATGATGTGAAGGGTATCAATTACTGGAGAAAAAATGATTACCAGAAAGTGAGAGTAATTAAGAATGAAATCTAGTAGAGGATTTAAATAGGTTCAATTCAACCCTCCATCTCCCACACTTTTCCTGAGATAATGGAATAGGGGGAGGATTCCAAAATGGATAATTTTTTTATGGATCCCTCAAAACATGTATTCGATAATATTATAACAAATTAATTATTATTTTTATTGAATATTAGTATTTTATAAATTCATTACACTAATATAAAATTTACATATATCATTTTAGGATGTCCTTAAGAAGTATGAAAAATAGGGGAGCGTTATCCATAAGGTCCAAAAAAATATTTTATCCACTCTTTTAGGAAATAATGAAAATCTGAGATACACATGAGGATATGCGGTGGGTGTTAGCATTATAATTTTTACCACCCTTATACGACGTCAAGGGAGGAAGAGTAAGGGGGAAAGTGGTTTCATAAAAGTGTAATCTATAATAGATAAACCAGACGATAAGTGATTAAATTAAATCATATGTATTATATATTTTAGTAGAATTTTATAGACAAAAATATCTTGTAGAGCATGTCTACCTAGATCATCTACCTCCCCATTAAAACCCCATTGTGTACTTTTAGTTGCATGCTGAGGATCCTTATTTAAATAATATATCATATAGAGTCATAGATTATTTAGAGATTATTTACACAATCATTTTATGAAGATGGGTCATATTATAGTAAGGCTATATTATATTCTTTATCCAACTACTTTAGTATCATATCCTACCAAGGTGGTGGAAAAAGTTGGAGACAATATGAGTCATTTTTTATTCTGTGTAGCTATCCCTCTTCATCGGTTGACATATAAGGTATGTATTATTTTTTCAATTTTAATTTACTATTTATTTAAACTTAATTATATTATTTTATTATATTTCCCTTATATAGAAGTTTTTTAAATTAAATAAATCATTGAAAAAAGAATAAAATGTTTCAAGAACCATTAACTTTAGAAACTTCTCATGTTTTTGATGGTATAAAAGAATTATCCCTAAATTAATTTATATTTTCATCATATTATAATCTTTTTATTACTACTAACATATGTGGGAGATACTATATGTCATGAATATTTAAAAAAGATATCATTTATCATGTTACTGGTGATGATCTTTTTGTACCCACGTTGTGTTTTTTCTTTGTATGTAAATTTTAACTTTCAACTTTCATTTATTAAAAATAAATATAAGTTATAGTGAGAGAATTTATTATTATTGTAATTAGGTATCTCTACAATCTTTGCATAAAAAACAAGAGTACTTTAATTTATTATTTTATGGATCCAAATTTTTTTCAATAACTATGAAATATCATGATAATGATGCTATATTTAAATATACATGTAATATATTATAAAATCAAAAGATTAAGTGTTGGATTCTTCTATTACTTTGTATGTAATAATATTTATATAGTTAAGAATTAATATTCATTATAATTTCATTAATATTAATTTTTTCCTAAATTTTAGTGGTCTTTAGATGCTATACTAATTCTTTCCACATGAATACAAAACATATTAGTTATTCTCTTTAACTGGGTGGAGTTCTTAATTTTTTTTAATAATTATTGAATTGTAAAGATTTATTTTAGTATATTAGTTATTGAATATTAAACTCTTATTATTATATATGTTTATGTAATTAATATATGAAATTAATGTTCATGAAACGAGTTTTAAAATGTTCAATTTTTGATAAAGAAACCAAATAAAATTAAATATGTGAAAGTGCCGGTAGATAATTTTTATATTATTTAATATTCAGTTTATCTTACATATATAGTGATTGTTATTTTCAATGTGTTGTTTCATAATATTAGTTTCATACTTAATAATAAATGTTGAATGTGTTTATTATTGTTTATGATTAATTTTTTTTTGATTATTATGGCTAGAAATATGATATATTTTTTAAAGGTTAGTTCTATTTTCACTCCTATGTTTTAAACCAATATGTTGTATCATCAATTCCACACATTCATCGTTTTTATAGGGTTTTTATGATGTTTTATTATATATGGATTGACTTAAAAAACCTTCTATGTTTATTTATATAATATTTTATAGGTTTTATTAATTTCTACATGCACATGTAAAAGTTTATGTATGTGTATTTTTATTTTTTTAAATGATGTTTTATTAATATTTACATTGGGTTGATTATGTTTTTTTCTCTTTATTACTTCTATAATACACGATAAGGATAATTTTTTATTTCATTTTATTATTATTATTTAAAATATTATAGTTAAAATGTTAGATATTTTGAAAACCAATTTTGAAAGAACTTTCAATGACAGTTTTCAAAGACATTCAACACGAAAAGTCCCATTATATTGATATTTATTTCTGTCTTTAAATGTTAGTTATTGTGAAAAATGATGTTGAATGTCTCAAATAAGTACTAATATTTATTTTTTATTCAAACATTGTTTTTTTATAAAAAAACCATCATTGAAAGTACCACTATATCTTTATTTTTTTGGAATTTAAACATCGATTTTTATAGTAAAAAACTTTGAAAGTTGTTTTAATGTAGGTTTTAAAAATTAAAAAAAATGATTTTTAGGTTAGTTTTATTCCCATTTATTTTTAATCAATATTAAAAATGAAATAATCTAACATTAAAAGGGTATTTAACCAAAGTTTCATCATCATTCTTAGAACTCGTTCCATCAAAGCATTCATTGAATTTTTTTATTTAATAAGGTAAATATTTAACTATTATCATTATGATTTATTGGAATACCCTTAACCAATTTAGGATAAAATGAAATTAAATATGTATTTTGACTAGAATAATCCTTTATGAAATTGTGATATTCAATCTTATGTAATCTGAATTAAACTCTTTATATTTATCATTTCCTTTACACAACCTAAATTATTTAGGTTATTAAGTGAAAATCACTTTAATTTTTGACAATTATAGTCTTTTATCTGTTAACTTTAAACATCTATAAGTTCAAATATTATCCCACTAACCTATTATACAATGTATTCACTTTATAATATCATGTCACAATACAAATTATCCTTTGATATTATTAAATAACACACATTTCTTTTAAATAAGAATATTTAATAAATAATATTGATTTCATATCATATATGGATTTCTATGTGCTTTGAACATTTTATCTTCTTATAAATAAGACTTTATTCCATAAAATATACCATTTATGGGTGGTTAGAACAATAGATTTTTTTTAATAAGCATGTGAAAAAACCTTTTATCTTAGATAAAACATTTTTATCCTTGTATCCACTTAAAACATGTAATAGGTTATAATCAATCATTAACCATGTGTATTGAATCCATCAACTTTTATTGTTGATAAAAACTCTTTGTTAGAAAATAACTTCTCTTATATTATAAGTTAAATGAGATGAATATACATATTATTTTACTAGATACATTTGATATTGATATATTTATTTTAATTCAAATATTTGATGTAGAAACTTTTGTATTCATCACTTTAATGAAAACTATAAGCTATATCAACTCCTATCTTAATTACGATCTCCTCTATACTCACAATATTTGTAAAATATACATTTGGAATCATATAACCTTGAAAAAATAAGAATACATTTATGCAATATTGATACCTAACATTAATATTCTATGGAGTTTTAAAAACCACTTTAGGTATCATAAAAAAAATCCATCCTATGGAATCATTTATTCTTCCTTCATGATTTTACCTTTAGGATTAAATGACCTTGTTCAGTTACTAGAAGAAGCAATATTGGAATCCCAAAATAACTTTTCTTCTTCATGTTTAATCTATTACCCACTTGTATCATCCAAATATAACCTAACATTAGACACAATATTCCATGATCTTCTCTCTATTGGTACCCCTCCTAGGCCAGTAGTGAAGAGAGGGAGTGAACCCTTGAGTCCCACCTTCCGTAGGTGTCGAGTTGGTGACTAGAATCAGGGGTGCGAAACACTCAAATGAGAGTTGGTACAGTCTATATTGAGAAAATTATAAATATATAAGATAAAAAATCACTCAACAACTTCATAATATATTATAAATGAAAGACATTTCATATAATTCATGTCGAGAAATTAAATAAAAGTCTCCAATGTAAAAACAATACAAAAAAACCTAAAGAAAAAACTATTGCAATAATACAAACCAAAAAGATAGAAAAACCCATCTGAGCCGCTATAACCCTCCAAGATACCTGAAAAATACTTTATATATATAGGGTGGGCATATCATGTATAATTAATAAGATTAAATCCAAGGTCTCTCATGAATATATGAAAAGAGAATATTAATGATCCATTGAATAGATAATAGAATCAACAACACATAAATTAGTCAACTAACCATCCCAGCCTCATCAAGGCTCACTCATCAAATAACATATCCAAATTTATAAAATAATATCAAGATAATATAAATAATGGTGTCACAAATCAACTTCCCCAATGTGTTTCTGCTCTCACACACTAATATCAAGAATCTTGTGCTCTTATCCCTTTCCTATCATCTGATCAACTCACTTCAAGAAATCTCTGATGTGGGTTAGGTCACAATCCTACCTACCCTAGCCTTGTGTATGACCTAACATCCTATATTGGAATAATTCCACATCCACATGTTGCCGCCACATCATCATCTACATCAACATGCATAAAAAACATCATAAATAAGGTAGTAAGGTTTAAGAAATGTAAAGGAAATCAATATCATACCCTCCTATTACAATGATTGACCCACATAATATATCATAGACTCTAATCATTGAAAATCACCACCAATTGTGCCATCCTTAGTCGGTACTCACCACCAACTAGCTACCACCTCCATATAACAGTATTAAATGAATAGTGGTAAAGATACGGAAATAAATAATATATTTCCCTAACAATCCTAGATTTGAGTAAAAAAACTATATAACATTTTGGTTGTGATACATAAAACTCAATGCAGGTGGGGTACATATTGAAATCATATGGAAAATATAACATATAAATATATATACACATATCCACACACAAGACTATTTTAATGGTTTTACATAAATAATTTTTCATCTCTATCTACCATTAACACCATACTATGGTTATCACCTACTTATACTTATAAATAAAACTTCTCCACCAGAAATAGCCACCCATATAACCCAATATTCTCTTTCATTCATTTATAGTTTACCCATTTTCTATATTATTATGTAAGCAATCAATTTTTGTTTATTAAGACTTTTAAACCCATATTTAAAGAAAAATCACTCTACCTATTCCCCAAATATATTCCCATTTAGAACTATCCCATTTATAAAAAATATCTTTATAATTTCAATTAGTATAAATGAATTTCCATGCCACACTAATTTAATTTCTAGCCCAAGTTTATCATTTTCCTCACTAACCATTTCATATTCCATTGCCACCAAAAAAACAAAAAAAGAATAAAACAATAACCCATTTTTCCCACATCATCAATAATCACATATCCTACCAAATCCATCATCGTAACTAATGAATATGACCATAACAACCACATATCATCCACCATGCATCCATCCCTCAACACATCATGCATTCGTGCTAGTCACCACTGCCATATTAAAAACCCCAAAAAGAACACTTAACCATATGGAAAGAAAGATATATTATATAAACAAATTAAATTATTATTTAAATTCATGTTAATTCCATAATTATTTTAATGTGGATTCCATAATAACAAACTATCTCTTGCAGGTGTGTTTTCACATTGTTTCTAGATTTTAACACTAGTATATCATTATCTATATACAAGTGATTAACCTTTTATGAATTGGGTTTTTAAACAATGATTCAAAAAAATATTTATCATTCAAAAACAAGGTTTTAAAATTCATAACATACACAAAATTCACATAAATACAACATCCAAGTTCAAGTAAGGGAAATCAATAAAAATAAAAATAAAATTGGTAAAGCATAAATAAAAACACCCCATCACCTTCAATTTAATTTAATCTAGTTTATTATATTTATCATTTAATTATTTCCATAATCCCAAGGGAAAAAATTCTTTCTATAACAACCCAGGCTTAACATACATGGATATTACATCTTTTTAGATGAATATTTAGTACATTACAAAAAATACATGTGAGAGGACCATAAGAGTTTAGTGTCATGGAAAACCTGGAAATAAAATCTTCTATCCTAGTGAAAGATATTAGACATTTCCCATAAATATCTCTACCTTTAGTACTTATACCTAAAACCTTTATTCATAACCTAAAGAATAGAAAATATGAGCAAATGGTGAGCTCAGATGCTCAGTAAGGGTAAACAAGGGAGACATGTAAGCATAAACATGAGCATTGTAGTTTGTTAATGTGATCATAAAATTAGGATATCACACCATACATATAAAAATACGTAAACATGAGTTATGGGATAAATCTTAGTAGTTCATAAGACCTGAATCATAAATAAATAAATGTATAAGCCATGGAATCATAACATAGGAATAAAACATGGAATTTGTGGAATGCACATTGATTTATAACGTTGTGAACATGTATAAGCAGAAATAGGTTCCCTAATTAAGTTAAGGACATGAAATCAAGCCCCATAATCAACTTGTGGAAATGAAACCAGGTCCATGAATAAAATTGTGAAAATTTAATAAGGTTCACACATAACCTTATGGTCTTGTAACCATGTCCATGCATAATATTGTGAACATGTAATCAGGTTCTCACATAACATTGTGAACATGTGATCCGGTTCACACATGAAACCAGGTCCATGAATAACATTGTGAAACTGTAATAAGGTTCACTCATAACATTGTAAACATGTAATCAGGTTCACGCATAAAATTATGGACATGAAATTAGGTTCATGCATAATATTGTGAACACATAATAAGGTTCACTCATAACATTGTGAACACATAATCAAGTTCATGAATAAACTTATGGACATGCAATCAGGTCCATGCATAACACTGTGAACATATAATAAGGGTCACTCATTACATTGTGAACATATAATCAGGTTCAAGCATAAACTTATGGACATGAAATCAGGTCCATGTATAACATTGTGAACATTTAATAAGGTTTAATCATAACATTGTGAACATGTAATCAGGTTCACATAAAAATTTTGGACATGGAATGAAGTCTATTCATAACATTGTGAACATGTAATCAGGTTCACACATAACATTTATAATCACGAGTCATCCATCATTACCCAAAGCATTGGAGGGAGATATAGGTCCCACCCATCTCATAAAAAAATCACTCATACATGTAGAACTAGATAATAAATCATTCATCATATCATGGCCCATAAAAATACATAGGTTTTATAAACATCAAATCATAACCCATGAAATTAAATGGGCATCCTTAACATGTAATCACATAATAACTTATCGAAAATATATAGGTTTCATAACCATTTCATCAAATCATAACCCATTAAAAGAAGTGGGTTTTATAATCATATAACCAATGAAAGGGAAATAGGATTCATAAACAAAATTATTTTAAGAACAACCCATTCGTAGAAAGAATATTAACAGAACCTTTGGATAATTTCCTAGAAAGTCTTGAGTAACATCAATGAATTTCATCTTGGATGGAAAATAATTTTTAAATATCTTTCAAATACATTTCTTGAGTAAAATATCCTTGTTGAGATGGTGTGTGAGTTTTATATACTCTATAATACCAAATGTAGGATCGAATATATAAAGATGATATTCTCAAATACAAGAGGGGGGGGGGGTGAATTTTACAATTTTAAAAATTCCTTTGGATCTTTTAAAGATGGTTATGTTTAACAAGGTTAAACAAGATAATTCACAAAACCTATAAGTTATAATCATTTTCTTGATTCCAAGAAAGCAATTCAGGAAAAATGATTCTGGAAATGAAACTTAATGAATGTTTAAAAAGATGAAGATTCTACCTTAAAGTGTATAAAATCTTAATAAATAAGAGTAAAAGTATAATAAAGTATAAGATAGTTATACTTTCCTCAAAAATAAAAATGCAGTATAAAACTTGTAACAAAACAAGTAACAGGTAGTAAATCTTTTAACCCAAAGAGAAGGGTATCCAACAACCTTGGATAAAGGTCCCTTGATTTATACTTTCAAGAAATTCTGTCTTACCCACGCCAGGGTAAGCCCTTGATACGAAGAGAGGAGTCTCTCTTCTTATCCTTGCAAGCCCTCAACTTCAAGGTAGTCGACAACTCTGTCTTCCTATCCCCAGAATCCCTTGATTGTAGATAGCAAAAATCAGAGTCGCACAAAGCAAATCTGCACGATGAAAAGGTTGAACAAGCCGTTCAAACTTTCTACATGAAGCTTGAGAATTTATAAGAGCCTCTCTATCTCTAGAAATTACTTCAAAAACATGTAAGAACAGTTGTCAAAAATTGTTGTGATCTCTTTCAAATGAGCTCCTATTTATAGGCACTACTCCAATGGTTGACTCCCTCTTCCAACAGTCATATTTTTCCTTGAATTTCGGAGGGACCTGTACACGTGTCACGCAAAAAATGGTTAGTTAGAAACTGAAAGAACGACATCAATTTATAACAAAACAAGAGTAAGAATAACTAAAATATGATATTCAGAATGTAAGTAATTGAAAGTTTGGAGTCTAACCAAAAATTTAATTCTAAGTCTATAATACAAGGATATTAGGATTCTGTTCTGTAGGAATTCAGAACCTGAATTCTGTAGAATTATGGAGTCTGAATTTCAAGGAAATTCAGAATCTAGATTGACAAGAATTTGTAACTTGAACTTACAAAGTTCAGATTCAGAGTTCATGAGAATCTAGAGTTTGAAATCAGAAGAGTTCGGAGTCTGTATTCAGAGAACTCGGAGTCAGAACATAGAAAATTTCATAACTAGAATTCATAATCAGAATTCATAATCAGAATTCATAATCAAAATTCGTAATCAGAATTCAATGTCAGAACTCAGAAGAGTTCATAACCAGAATTCTGATTCAGAATTTGAAGTCAGAACTCAGAAAGAGTTCGTATCCAGAATTCTGAGAATTCAGATCCTAAAACAGAATGCTTTATATCTAGGAAATTATAGGATTCCATGATTTTGGTTTCAAACTGAATTTTACACCTAGAAAAATCATGATATTAAAAATAAAACATCATAAGGATAAATTTATTTGGGGGAGGAAATTTCTCCTAATAGAGGTAAAACTTAGGGTAAAAAGAGTTTTTCCTTGAGATAAGGTGTTTGTAATTTTCAATACAAGAAGGAATGGTAACTTCATAAGGAAAACCTTAATGACTCACCAATCTACCCCAACTATGAAGGAATGGAAAAGTCATAAGGAAAACCTTATTGAATCAACAATCTCCCCCTTTTTTGGAATGCACAAACATCCTTACGAAAAAGAATATAAGGACTTAGAAAATATTTTACTAGACATTGAAAATAAAAATTATCTCCCTTTATTCATGGTCAATGGCGAATACAAAAAAATAACCCTTAGACTTTTGAACTCTAAGGATCATATTCTAGATTTCTGGAATGAGAATTTTCATTATCTTGTTTATGGAAATCTTCGTATTGAGAACTCCTCCTTAGATAACCCCCCATTACTTCGGGATATTTCTTCTTTTACTTAGAATTATTTTTCCTTCTCACCCTTCGTGTTTTTCAAAAAGGGTTTGAGGGAATGAATAAAATACGGTACCTAAAATATTAGTAAAAACATACAAACAAAACAAGCATCCACAATTTCATTATTATTGGAAGTATTTATAGAAGGAAAACAGATACAACAAAAGATCGGATTTGGATCTATTTTTCTTCTTTTTCTTTGGGTATCAGCTTCTTCACAATGGATTTCATCTTTATTAGTTCTTTGTTATCCTCCTCTTCTTGATTTTCTAAGACTCTGATCCTATCATCTTGTGCATCTGGGGCCTCTGCATGAGCCTTCAGCAAGTCATCTTGCTTCACTAGCTTTTCTTCCATCTCGATCCGGAGATCCCTCTCTATTTTGCAAATTTGGACAACAAAATTCAATTTCCCATTCAGATATTTGACATCTTGAATCTGATAATTTTGTTAAAGATTTATCTTTTCCTGAAATCTATTTGTAAGATCCTTGATTTTGGTGTCTTTGGTTTCAAAAGCTTCCTTGACATCTTCTTAAAATTGACCAATCTCTCTCAGATCTTCAATGATTTTCTTCGAACAGCTTGTCATTTTCATGCAAGATTTTCTATGGGCTTCATAGTTGATAAGGAAATTTTTTGTTTTTTCTCAACCTTTACACACCTATCCATAACCATGGATACAGAGTCTGATTTCTGATTCATTCTACGCTGGAGCATATGGCATCTAAAATTAATTTTTGGAAAGATCGGAATTGTTTCCACTAGCTTCTTCAGAGACTAAACGACGAAATCATGTCCTAAAGATGATGACTCCGACTCTAATATTTTTCATGGAGACAGTTCTTCATCTAGCTCTACCAGCTTCCTCTTAAGGGATCCTCCATATTCGTTCTTGCTCAAAATATCTTTGGTTGGTGTATCAACAACCACATGTTCCCCCTTATTGGTTCTTGGAAATTCTTCTTCATTGGGAGATTCATGCTCACTTCCAGATAACTATAAAATCTTATCTTCAACAATTTTATCTTTTTCAGCTCCTGCCTCAATGTCTTCAGGATGAATGAAGTCATGATTATGACTCTCTTCCATAGATTACTTGTTTACTTCCTCTTCACCCTTCTCATCTATTCTAGGAGTAGCAAGTTTCGATGATCTGTCTTGTGAAGTACGGATTAACAAATTTTTGGAAGCAATTTATTTTCATGAAAGTCTTCTACTTGCTTTATCAGATCAGATGTATCTTCAGGGATTTGAGTTTTCTGAACTTCTTCCACAGCTTCCTTTTCAACATCCTTCTCTTTAGATTTTTGCGGAGTAATAAACATTTTCCCAGGTGTTTCAGGTAATGGTTTAACTAGGATGGTCTTCGGTATGAGAATGTTCTCAGATGAAATTTTAGTATCCCTCAGAGGGGATTGAGTAATTTAAGCCTCTGACATCTTCTTCATTTGCTTCTTCTCTTTGGCTTGCTTCTCAAGCTCTTCAGCAGCTTTCTCTTTTAGTGCTTTGGCCTCTGCAGGGTCTAGGCCAAATTATGGTCCCCTTCCTTCCAAGTATTTTTATCCTCCCCCCATTTGGCAACCACTTCATCCGGATAGGCTTTCTGCTTTTTGGGATTCGGAGGTGCCGATTGAGATTCTTTGTCATTAAGTGTTTTCTCTATTTCTTCCACTTCCTTTAGTTTCCTCTTCTTTCGAGCCTTCTTTGAAGTTTCAGCTTCTTCAAAAATTTTTAGAATATATTCTTCCTTATCCTTAGGTAGATCATAAAACTGACCTGACTCCTTAGAAAAACCTACTTTCATCCTCTTGAGGGTATCATCACTGATTCTCATTACTTTGCAATTCCTCATCTTAGAACTACATGGGATCTTGAAAGATTCAAGGCACCGAACTATCAGTTTGGAGAGTAGGGTAGGATACATGATTATCTATGCTCTTAGATTCCCATTCTTGATATTCTCTATTATAATGATAATATTCTTCATCAGATTGATTTTCCTTAGATTTTACAAAAATATAAGATATACATATCACTTTTCTTAAGAGTGTCCTTGTCACCTTTTCTCAGTATGATAAGGCCCTGAACCCATAACTATAGGATCTGATTATTGGTAGACAGATGGGAAATCTTTGCGGTCTTGACATCAGTAAGTCCAAGGAATTCCATAGATTTCACCTTTATGAAACTACCTTGAACATCCAGCATCTTGTGGGAGAAAAACTCGGATTTCCCTTCATATGACAGCCCCACTAAGCTAGAAGCCTTAGTGTAAGAGAGTGCATATGTTTTTCCATAACTCTTGAAAGAATATTTTTCACTGCCATCTTCTTTGAAAAAGACTACTGATTCATAAAATTCTATAAGTAGATCCAGATACACAACATCCTAAGATCCGGTCTTTGAAATGGATATACTCTCCAACTCATTAAGCCTGATATTCTTTGAGATAATAGAGTCATACTTACTGAAGAAGTTCGGATGTACCATCCTCTCCCTATAAATTTTCCACTCTGAAATCGTCTTGACAGAAGACATTTCTTGAGAAGGAATTTTAGTAGACATTCAGACTTGTGAAAACTCTGAACATTCGGAATGATCTTTTGAAGTTGGGCAGAGCTTCAACACGCAAATTCTTTGAAAACTGATGTGGGATAACCATCAGGGGTCTCCTTTTTATAGGTGTTGAAGCGATAGTTGAACTTCCCATCTGAATCCAATGGATGATAATTCTTCTGATCTGATCTGACGGTTTAAATAATATCCACAAGGAAAATTTGGTAGGATCTGATCTTTTGAGGTTTTTAAAAAAACATTTGGATTTAAGGAAACTAGAATCCGAGAAATTTTAAAAACAAAAGAAACTACCATCAAGTATAAGGTAATTATGAAAACTCAAGAAAGAATCATACCTCTCATATTGTGAGGAGAATTATTCGTATTGAGGAAAATTCATCATGAGGAACTTTAGATTCCAAAAAAAATTTGAGTATGAAAAAGAATAGAGTAATCAGATCTTCATTACGAAAATTTTCATTATTAAAATCTTCATTATGAAAATCTCAAGTACGAAAAATTCATTACAAAAAATTTGAAGTAAGAAAACTTCATTAAGAAAATTTCATGTACGAAAAAAAAATTCATTACGAAAAATATGAAAAACTTCATTACGAAAAATATGAAAGACTTCCTTACAAAAAATATGAAAGACTTCATTAGGAAAAATATGAAAGACTTCATTATAAAAAATATGAAATACTTAATTACAAAAAATATGAAATACTTCATTACGAAAAATATAAAAGACTTCATTACAAAAGATATGATAGACTTCATTACAAAAAATATGAAAGACTTCATTATGAATGTACTCCCCCTATGAAAAAAGAGATTATTACTGTAAGGATATTGGTTAAACAGGAAGTTAATGATGAGTATTACCATATGGTTATCATTCCTAACTTCTGTTTAATGTATTAAAATCTATCAGAGGGAAAGTATTTTGTGAAAATATCAGCAAGTTGATCATTCATTCCAATAAATTAAAGAATGATATCTCTTTTTTGTGTATAATCCCTAAGAAAGTTATGCCTAATATCTATGTGCTTTGCATGAGAGTTATGTGTAGGGTTTTTACTATGGTAAAGGAAACATGTATCATTACAAAAAATTTTGTTTTGGTAAAACTCATACTATAGTCTGTGAGTGTGTGTTCCAACCACAACACTTGAGCCCGACAACTTCCAGCTGCTACTTATTCAGCTTCAGCAGTGGAAAGTGCTACTGAGTGTTGCTTCATGAAAGACCATGAAACTAATGAATCTCCTAAGAAATGAAAATTTTCAGATGTACTCTTTCTATCCATTCTACATCCACCAAAGTTTGTATCCAAAAATCTTTTTAAAACAAAATCATTTCCAAATGTATAAAATAGGCCTAAATACATGGTTCCCTTTAAGTAGAGAAAAATTATTTTCACTAATTTTGAATGAGATTCCTTGGGATTGGATTGATATCTTGCACATAAGAAAAATGAAAACATTATGTCGGGATGACTAGCTATCAAGTAAAGTAAACTTCCTATCATGCCTCTAAAAGATGTTTGATCTAATGGTTTCCTAGCTTTATCAAGATCAAGTGTGTTTGAGGTACTAGTGGGAGTACTAATAATTTTAGTATAGTCATATTTATAATTTTTAAGAAGATATTTAATATATTTATGTTGGGATATATAGATTCCTTCTGGTTTTTGAGAGATTTGAAAAACAAGGAAAAATGTTAACTCACCTATCATACTCATTTCAAACTCATATTTCATTAGATCGACAAAGGAATCGGTTAAAGATTGTTGAGTTGAACCAAATATAATGTCATCAACATAGATTTGAACAATCAAAACATTTTTCTTATCTTTATTTATAAAAATGGTTGGATATGCATTTCCCTTAACATAGTTATTTTGAAGAAAAAATCTTGTAAGTCTATCATACCAAGCTCGAGGGGCTTGTTTAAGTCCATACAGAGCTTTGGTAAGTCTAAAAACATAATCAGGAAGTTTCGTTTCTTCAAATCCAGGAGTTTTTTCAACAAAAACATCCTCTTGGACATAACCATTAAGGAAAGCACATTTCACATCCATTTGTAAAAGTTTGAAATTGAATAATTCTACAAAGGCAAGTAAAATACGAATAGATTCAATTCTAGATACTGGAGAATAGGTTTCTTCACAGTCTATTCCTTCTTGTTGATTATAGCTTTTAGTAACTAATCTAGATTTATTTCTTACAATGATTCCATTTTCATCACACTTTTTTTCTAAAGACCCATTTTACTCCAATAACAGATGTTTCCTTAGGCCTTTCAACCAAGGTCCAGTCTTTATTCCTTTCAAATTCATTTAGTTCATCTTGCATGGATTTAATCCAATCATCATCACCTAAAGCTTCATCAGTGCTTTTTTGTTCTAATTGGGAAAGTAATGATAGATGTTCTACATCATTTCATAAGGAACTTATAGTCCTTATAGGTTGATTTACATCACCAATGATGCTATCACTTGGATGATTCTTGAGAAATAACTAATTTGGGTTTTGTAATACCTGTTCATCAACATAGGTTAGGAAATCTTCTGGGGTAAATGTTTCAGTAGTATCTTTTTGAACATTTTCCTTATCAGACGCATCATCTATCAAAGGTTGATAATCAGTTTTTGAAAACACATATGAGAATGTAGGTTGGGGTTGTTTAAATACAAACGGATTGGTTTCATTAAATTTGGCATGTACTGTCTCTTCAACAGTACACGTGTTTTTATTAAAAACTATATATGCCTTATAAGTTGTGGAGTAGCCTAAGAAAATTCCTTCATCATATTTTGGTGTGACATTATGTATATTATCATTAGTATTCATAATTAATACCTTGTAACCAAAATATTTAAAGTAGGAATGTATAGGATTTCTACCATTCCATATATCATAAAGAGTTTTATTAAGAAAAGGTCTAATCAAAAAACGATTTATAGTATAACAAGCAGTACATACAGTTTCATCCAAAAAATGTTTGGCTACCCAATATTCACTCAACATGGTTCTAGTTATCTCTTGAAGAATTATATTTCTTCTTTTAACCACACCATTTTATGGAGGTAATCTGGGTCCTGAGAAGTTGTGAGAAATACCTTTTCTACTACAAAAAGATTCAAAAATAGAATTTTTAAATTCTCCACCATGATTACTATGAATAGTTTTCAATGGATGATTTTTCTCATTTTTCACTTGGGCTCTAAAACTATTGAAATATGATAAAGCTTCATATATATTTGTTAGAAAATAGACCCACGTAAATCTAGTGTAATCATCAACCAGGACAAATACATATTACTTGCCTCCAATGCTTCTAGTTTGTGTTGGACCAAAAAGATCCATATCCACTAGCTGTAATGAATTAGTAGTTGAGACTTCACTGACTAATTTAAAACTTGATTTATATTGATAGTCATATTGGCCAGGGTCAAAGACTTTTGAAGAATCAAATCTAAGCTCTGGTAGATCCTTAACTAATCTTTTCATAGAAAGTTTCTGTAAGTTATTAAGGTTATAGTGTCATAACCTTCTATGCCATAACCAAGAATGATCTTCCATTTAACTAAGGAAAGGTATGTCTTGGCTCTTATGGTCTTCTACATTTAGTGTGTAAACATTCTCTTGACTATGGGTAGAAAGAATAAACTCTTTCTTGGAATTTTGTACTAGGCAATTGTCATTCCTAAAATTCACAAGGTAGCCTTCATCACATAATTGGATTATGCTAATTAGGTTGTGATTAGGACCCTTAATTAATAAAACATTTTAAATCAATGTTTTTCCAAGAAGAACGATGTTACTTATACGAATAATTCCTCCTTGAGCATTATCTATGAAAGTTATTTTTCCTCCTCTAGTCTTGATAATATTTTCAAAATAGTTTTTTTACCAGTCATATGCCAGGAACACCCACTATCCATGTACCACATATTTCTATTCATACTTTCCCTATTTTCTTGAAAACAAAATAGTTAGAATTTCGGAATCCAAACTATCATGGATCCATAAATTTCATAAATCAAAATTTTAGGCACCCACATATTCTTAGAAAAATAGGCTTTATGGAATCTTAAAGACTGGGTTTTGTTTAGAGAACAATTATTTTCCCAATGTCCACCACACTGACACTTAGTACACAGTGGAGCACTTTGAGGAACAAAATAATTGTTACTAAAAATTGGTTTAGAACCAGTATAACCAAAACTAGACTATTCCTTAAAGGTCGGATTTGAGAATACATTTTATCAAAATTTTCTTTACCTAAGGTAAAGATTGACAAACACTTCCTCAAAGAAAATATTTCAGATTTGAGTTTGATAACTAAGTTCTTGTCTTCAAAAACATTTTATATTGAACTAGATCTAGGCTCGAATACATTTTTCTTAGAAATTACATTTTCTAGATCTTTGGAAAGTTTACACTTCTCGGAACTTACTTCCTCACGATTTTTTGAAATATTTTCAAAATCAACATTTTTCTTATCAAGATCTTTAGAAACATCTGATACTTCTTTAGTAATAATAGTATTCCTAGAATTTTCCTTATCAAGGTTTTTCATGAGTTTTGAATTCTCAATCTCAAGAAGTTTGGCAAACCTAGAAACTTCTTCATAGGAAGGTAAAGTATTATCTTCATCAGAAGAAGATTATTCATTTGAAGAGTTATAATATTTACTATCATTAGCATTAAAAGAAACATTGGTTAATGATTTAGCATTATCTACCTTATCCATTAAGAAATGATTTTCAATAGGTAGTCTGGCTATGAGACCAAGATTCTTTTGTCTAGAAGATACATAATTTGAAGATTCATCTGAAGAGTCTCCACCACTGGCACTCCAGGTGTAATTAGCTATCAAAATTTTCTTGGATTTAGCCATGTAATAATTCTTTCTTTTTCCCTCTAAATGCTTTTCTTTTCTTTATTTTCTCTTAAGCATATGAAAATCAGGTCTTATGTGTCTATCTCTATTGGATTTGTAACATGTGACTTCTGAATCTTTCTTATTTTTCCATTCCTTTTTCTTATATTTGGATTGAAAGTTCCTCTGCCCAAATACCTTGTTCATACTTCGAGAGAGATTTTCTAATTCATTTTCTAAATATTTACTTCCACTATATTCAGACTGGATAAAAACATTCTTTGATTTGTATCTAGTAACTCTCTCAGAAGTATTGGCATTCATATGATTAGAAGTTGTAGTAAAAGAAAAACTACCATTTACATTCTTCTTCTTTACATTATCTTCATCTCTCTTCATTCTAGTCTCATGCTGAAAAAGAGTTCCAAACCACTCATCTAAGAAAATATGAGTAACCTTTCTGTTCTCATCAATAGATGTCCTTTTGGATTCCCATTCATTTGGCATGATGTCTATGATCATATCAATAAGGGATTCATCATCTAATCCTTGATCACCCACAAATTGTAAAATATTCAAAATAGTCACGAATCTTTGTTGCACATAACATACGGGTTCTCCATAAGGAAATAAGAAACCATGATATTCAGCTCTGAGTGTGGATCTTCTTGTTTCAATTACTTTGGAATTTACAAAGTGAGTAACTTAAAGTTTATTCCATATACAATTTTCTGCTTCACAAGACGAAATTTGGATATATATGTTTCTAGTCATGGAAAAAATCAAAGTATTGGGTACCTTATAATTCAGATGATATTCATTCTTTTCTTGATTGGTAAAGGTACTAACTTCTTTGTCAGGGATTTTATATCCTCCAGTAATCATAACAAAATTGTCAACACCAGTATTGATAATGAAAGTCTTTATTCGATCTCTCTAATATTCATAATCATTTCCATCAAAGATAGGTGGTCTAGTTAAATTGAGATTGTCTATGGAACCAACATTGATTCCTGCCATCTTAAAGAAAAAAAATATTCCAAACAAACTTGTTAATAGAAAAAGTTTTAAAAAAAGGAAAATATTCCTAAGAAAGAAAAATATAGAACATCAGTATCTCTATGTAAAAATGAATCCGAACTATACGAGTCCGAAAAACTGATTCCGAAAAACTGTGAATCTAGAAGTTGAATTCCAAGAATTCTCTTCTGAACCTAATCGTGAGATTAATTCAGAGGTCACCTCCTCTGATACCAATTATTGAGATGGTATGTGAGTATGATATACTCTATAATACCAAATGTAGGATCGAATATATAAAGATAAGATGCTCAAATACAAGAGGGGGGGGTGAATTTTACACTTTGAAAAAATCCTTTGGAACTTTTAAAGATGGTTATGTTTAACAAGGTTAACCAAGATAATTCACAAAACCTCTATGTTCTAAACACTTTCTTGATTCAGGAAATTTGATTCCGAGAAAGAAATTCAGGAAAAATGATTCCAGAAATGAAACTTAATGAAAGTTTACAAATATAATGATTCTACCTTAAAGCATATAGAATCTAACAAAATCCAAGTACAAGTATAAGGAAGTATAAGATAATTATACTTTCCTCAAAAATAAAAATGCAGCAAAAAACTTGTAACAAAACAAGTAACAAGTAGTAAATCCTTTAACCCAAAGAGAAGGGTATCCAAAAACCTTGGATAAAGGTCCCTTGATTTAAACATTCATGAAAGTATGTCTTACCCACACCAGGGTAAGCCCTCGATATGAAGATCAATGTTTTTCTTTCTATCCCCGCAAGCCCTCAACATCAAGGTAGTCGGCACGTCTATCTTCCTTTCCCTGGAAGCCCTCGATTTTACACAGCAACAATCGACGTCTTACAAAGAAAATATACACTAAGACAAGGTTGAATAATCTTTTCAAACTTTCTGCATGATTCCTGGGAGTTCATAAGAGCCTCTCTCTCTAGAAATAACTTCAAAAGCATGTAAGAACAATTGTCAAAAATTGTTGTGAGCTCTTTCAAATAAGTTCTTATTTATAGGAAAAACTCCAACGGTCGGCTCCCCCTTCCAACCGTTATATTTTTCCTTTAATTTTGGAGGGACCTGTACACATGTCACTCAAACAATGGTTAGTTGGTAACTGAAAGCACAACATCCTTTTATAACAAAAAAAAAGTTTAAGCATAACTAAAATCTGATATTTGGAATGTAAGTAAATGAAAGTGTAGAGTCTAACCAAAAATTGAATTCGGAGTCTACAATACAAGGATATTGAGATTCTATTCTGTAGGAATTCAGAACCTGAATTATATAGAATTCCGAAGTCTGAATTTCAAAGAAATTTTGAATCTAGATTCACAAGAATTCAGAACCTGAACATACAATGTTTGGAGTCAGAGTTCATGAGAATTCAGAGTCTGAACTCATAAGATTTTGAAGTCTATATTCATAGAACTCAGAGTCAGAACTTAGAAAATTTCCGAACTAGAATTCGTAATCGGAATTTGTAATCAGAATTTGTAATCAGAATTCGTAATCAAAATTCGTAATCAGAATTTGTAATCAGAATTCGGAGTCAGAACTTAGAAGAGTTTGTAACCAGAATTCTGATTCGTAATTTGGAGTCAGAACTCCGAAAGAGTTCGTATCCAGAATTCTGAGAATTCAGATCCTAAAACACAATTCTTCATATCTAGGTAATTATAGGATTCCGAGGTTTTGGTTTCAAACCGAATTTTACACTTAGAAAAATTATGATATGAACAATAAAACATGATAAGGATAAATTTCCTCGGGGAAAGAAATTTTTCCTTATAGAGGTAAAACATAGGGTAAAAAGTGTTTTTCCTTAAGATAAGGTGTTTGTGATTTTTAAAACAAGAAGGAATGGTAAAGTCATAGGGAAAACTTTAATGACTCGCCAATCTCCCCCAAGTATGAAGAAATGGAAATGTCATAAGGAAAACCTTATTGACTCAACAATCCATTGTTCTTCAAAATATTATTTTTAATACATAAAACCATTTAAAAATAATTTTCATATAAAATATATTGAACTATTATAAAGAAGACTCAAAATAATTTTTAAAACCATTTTCCTTGAGAAATAATTTTATAAACAATTTATCAAATATTAACCATTTAAAACTGAAAAATAATCTTAAAAGGAATAATAGTGGGTAAATCCGTACATGTCATATGAGGTAAAAAGAACATTCATTTTCCATGATAAAAATATTAGAAAAGTTCCTTGTTCAGAAAGATACAAGAATATTACCTTGAATAGATTGGAAAAAGACAAAAAGTTTAAAAAGGTCTTTTAGATATTATTCTGGAATAGTACAATATTCTAGGAAACTCTTTTTAGAAAACATTGATTTTTTACCGAAGAGATGGTAAAGTTAGAAATTCCTAAAAACACTTTCTTAACTATATTATATACAAAAGAGTAGAAAATGGTATCAATACATGATCATATCATGGTAACTTGGGATCATACTCTACATGTAAGAAATAAAATTACATGTTGAATAGAATATCATGAAAAAAATTAGATTCATTATATATAAGGTAAAATAGAAATATAAACATGTAGAAGAAAGGTTTTAGGTTCATAACATAATGTGAGTCTCAAAGAAGTTAAATTGAGACAAAACACTTTTACCGATTTGGTAGCTTTTGAAACATAAACCCCATGAAAGAAGGATCAATGAATGGATATTTGAATACACATAAATTTAAGTATAATATACATAGAAATATATCATGGTATATACATACACCACAAAAAAAGTAAATATTAATGAACATAACATGACTCTCAAAGAAATTAAAAGTGATATGAAATTCCCCTTACCTTGATTATTGACTCTCTTCATAGTCGTACAAGCTTCCTCTTAATCAGGTAAATCTTTTTGGTTTGTGCCAAAAGGCTTATTTGAGAGGGTTTCTGCCCAAATGGAGGCTTGGAAGTCGAAAGGAGGATTTTTGGGAAGCTACTTGGGTATATCTCGGATGAACATAAAAGGGTTGATAGGTGTGAGGAATGGGTAGAGGTGGTGGCCTTTTATAGAGAAGGAAAAAGACTCACATTTAATTTTTAGAATCAAATTAGGTGTGAACATGTTATTACCTTACAAAAGTCTCACAAAACTAACCAAAATCAATAATGGTAGGTGTTTTTTTAAAATATGGACATCCAATGGGTGTTGTATAATTGTATAGGTTATTTGGGCCCTTAATTTTAAGGTTTAGTCTCTAATTAAGCTTAATTTGTCCTTAACCGATGTGATTAATTTTAATCACTTTTACTAATCATTTTGGTCAAAAATTAACATGGACTTATTAGAATATAAACATTATAATGAATACAATGTTTTATGTCATAATTTTTAAATTCTAAAAATAGAACTAGAAAAATTAATATTACTGCTAATCCCACAGGCATGATGAAATAATTAGGTTTTAAAGTAAGAAAATGTTCAAATGTTTGTTAAGATTTTATACTCAGTTTCAAAGAGAAATTTATTCTAATGAATTAGATTGTATTAATATATGTTATATTCATCTAATTTTACTATAAAACATATTTATAAAATAATTTATCATTAATAATTAACTAGATAAAAAGAATTTTTTTAAATAAAAAGCAGTATTTTTCACTATTCATCAAAAAATCCAAAACATTCACCAAAGGATAATTTAGATATTGTGAATTGAAAAATTATTTTTATTTTACCCAATTCAATTTATAAATGTTTCTAAAATTACTTTTATTATTAAAAGTTATTCATTCAAGAAAACAATATTTTTAACATAAAAAGACTTTACCGAAAATATTATATTTTATTATCAAGATGTTTTATTTATATAAAAAAAAATATTTGAAAAGTAGTTGTTACAAAGTTTAATTTTTAGGTTATAATTATCTTATTTAAAATATTAAAAAAATAAAAAGAGATTTTTTTTTGGAACTCAGTGTTGTGTGCATCAAACGCCAAGTCGGTGTTGCATGTTATGCATGCCAAGTTGGTATTGCGTGTAGTGCAAGAAAAGTTGTTTTTGAATGTGAAAGGAATGATTGAATTTGTGTTTTAATATATATATATAACTATTTATAGTGTAATGTAAAATGATAAATATTGAAAATTGAAATTAATTCAAAAAATAATAATTCTTAAAATCTTCGGGTGTTACATTCTATCCCCCTTAAAATGAATTTCTCCCTCAAAAGTCATCTAGATTATCAAATGTTTAATAATTGAAAGGTTAATTCATATAAACCACATCATAAAAATGGATACTAAAAATTCCCTCAAAAAGGGAAATTTGGAACCATAACGGTTACCCAAAGAAACATATAAATTTGTTTCCACATGGGAGAACATTGGTGGAAAGTGAAAATATTGATGTTGGCGCCAAAATATTTGAAGAACGGAGAGATGAAAAGGAGGCCTCATGCTCTACCTCATGAAGCCCCGATGCGGAGCCCCCCCATGCAACGTGGCTGCCACAAAGCACTTGAGGCGGTAACTCTCCGTGAACGCCCCCGACGTTCGTGAACCCGCCGCGAAGCAGAGGAGGCGATACCTCTATACGAACTCCCCTGACATTCGCACACCTACTGCAAAGAAGATGAGGTGGTACCTCTCCGTGAATGCCCCTAATGTTCGCAAAATTGCCGCGAAGCAGAGGAGGCGGTACCTCTCCGTGAACCCGATTGACGTTCGCGACCCTCCGCGAAGAAACCGAATCCCCCTTCGCACCGCGTGATCTCTACCTCGAGGCGCCTCTTGCTTATAAATAATGATATCCCCCTTAGCTCTCTAGACGGATGATCCGACCTTTCAGCTTATCAGCTCTCAAATTGCAAAGCACTTTTCTCTCTTGGAATCATGTGCTCCGCGATGTATTTCGGCTTCACGAGAGGCCTCCGCCTTTTCTCGTTTTGAGCCCCTCTTCCGAGAGGGATGCCCTTCACGAAGCCTAAGGGAATTCGTGAAGGAAGTGGACCCCCAAGGGGACCCAGGCAGTCTTGGAGTGTCTATGCTTCACGAAACACCCACCATGTACACGTGATCCACATGCCAAAGAAGGGTCACTATACTTCGCGAAGCACACTGCTTCATGGCACCTTGCTTCATGAGGCACCTCTACTTCGCGAGGCAGTGCTCTACGAACACCCTTCCACTTCACAAAGCACCTCCCTCTTGCACCTCCACCCCATTCTAAGGCTAAGGCAGCCCACTTCGCGAAGCACACCCCTTCACAAGTTCCCTCTACTACGCAAATCAACCGAGCTCTGCAAGGCCCCTGCCTGCAGACCCCTACGCTTGGCAATTCCTTCTCCTGTAAGATCCTCCATGTTTGAATGATGTGATTTCATAGTCCCCTAGACGATACCACTCGTGGAATTGCTTCTCCTAATGCTACTTCGCATAGGCATGCAAACAGCTATTGCTTCTTCGCATAGCCATGCTAATGTGGACCCCTCGATGGTTCTCTCTATGACCCCCTTCTACACGGCGTTGCCGATACCTTCCCTTCCCCAAGGGGAAGAGGGTACCAATCATGTAAGTCCTAGGGGTGCAGAATAAACCCACCTCATCAGAGATATAGGACGTTAAACTGTCAAGCACCTCATCCTCAACACATGATGTTAAACTGTGATTCGGCCCCATGCCTCTCACGTAGGGTCCTCCCGGCTCGGACCTTCTTTACGCCCACTAGTCTCCACAGAGATGGGATCAACCCTCACAGAGGATGATATCCTTCTTATCGGAGTGGCGTTTGTCTATGGGGAAGGGAAACCTCCTTGGTGTAAGCCTACAGTCCTTACATAATATAGCACCCATGCACCTCCGTACTTCCCTACCTCCAAGGCCAGCGAAGGGAATGATAGGGAATGAGGCACCTCCTTTCTTCGGTCCCAAATCCCCTCTCCCTTTGTGCATTGTCACATTCGGACCTCCATCCTGGAGTATGTCCTGACATCATGGGCCGATCAACGCGTAAGCCACTCTTCGCTTCTCACGAACGCACCCTTCACGACGTGATCATCAGGTCTCTAGCACCTCTTGTTTCTCACACCGAAAACGACTCACGTGGGCATAGAGTAAGAATTGACCATGACAATGCCCTTGTCCATCATAACGTTAAATTGTATTCCCTCATCCAGCAAGATGTTAAACTCTATGTTGTCCCACATGACATTAAACTGTACATCCATATGAACTATGGGGTCTTTGATCCCTGTCAAGGCATGGTATGTAGGAAGTCTTCACAACGGCTTAGTACATAGGTAGACTCACGAGGTTCAAGCCCATAATTCGTCAGATCAAGGTCCTCCTTCACGTCGGTTCCCCGACGTCCCATCTAAACTACGTGGCTTTTGATCTATGTCAAGGCATGGTATATAGGAAGACTCCATAAGGTTCAATCCCACCACCCGTTGGTCGCTCTGACCCCATTCATGTCGGTTCTCAGCAACAGAACTAGGCGGACTTTGATTCCCTGGCACGGGGATACATAAGAAGTCTCCTGGAGACTCAATCCCATCACCACCTTCATCTCCACAATGACTCCATTTCATTCCCCCTCTATTCCATGTAGCTTTCCATCAACCATCCGGATTTTTATTCGGGATGCTGCATCCCGATGAGATCTTGTCACCCCATTCCCCTCCACAGCATTCGGGAATCCACCCATGGGCTGGCTCCGATATCGGTGTTCCCTCAAGGGGGTTTGTCAATCTGATTCACCCTCATCGGTGTTCTGATCAGTTGGATCTATCTTCGTTGGATGTTAAACTTGCAGCATACCCTGTGTTAAACATGGGAAGCTGAGGAAAACCTCATATACATGCCTACGACATATGATTCCTCGCGCTCGTTGTGGGATTCATCGGGCTTCCGCGCCCTCGTGAAGCCCTATTATAATGGAAAAAAAGATAGACATTCCAATTCACCAATGCTCAAACATGTTAATGATGCCTCGACATGAATACTCCACCAACTGAAGGTTGCTGCCCTGACCGAACCCCTTGGAATGTCCTGACAGAAGTAGTGTAATTAACCAGTGTCCATGGAAACATGGCACTGGGAAGAGTTTCACGAACAACATATTAACTCTATGAGGGAGACTCAGATTAGGTGACATGTTCCGAGGAGGAATCCAAAAAAGGAAGAACTGACATCCCATCATCCTGGTTTCGATCAAGGAGCAGACATCCCTGAATATGGAACGAATGCCGCCCGCCATTGGAAAGAGGGAATGTAGGGAAACAAAAGATGTGACTGTCACGCCCCCAAGAAGATAGACACGCGCGCCTCAGAGAAAGCATCAAAAAAAGAAATGGTGAACCTGACATGAAATTCATCTCCTAAATATGGAGATTAGTAGAGTTCAAGACATCAGTAGATTGACGTGTCACCAGATCCAGATATCCGGCGCTGGGTCCCACCATGGAAATAGCAGGCATGGTGTGAAAATCACCAGAAGTTGGAGTAGTAGAAAGTGGGGAATTCCATTCTGCAATGTTGTCGGCATGGATTCCTCTTATCGGCCACGGAAGACGGAATGGCGCTGGGGCACTGGTTGTTGATTTATTTTCCCCGCAGTGCAGATGAGTTATTCTCCCTGCTTCTCAGAAATCAGGTTGCTGCTACAGGGACATGATCACCGCCCACCCGCCTATGCAGGGGCATGGGAAACACCAGTACATCCGCACCATGTGGCTCCACTACTACCACAACGGCTTCTGCATCCACGAACGTGGGGTGCCCACGCCCCATCTCCCCATCACAAGTCATCCAACGAAGGGTGATTAACGACTTCGTATGCCATTACGAGGAGAGGGGCATAATCCCAACCCGGGATATGGACCGACTAGATTTGGAGGTATCTAGGCCCCACCGTCAACGCCACCCTCGAGGGCCGCGCAGGAAGCCCCTACTCCCCACCCCAACATTCAATCATTTTGGGAGCCTTTCCCCAGAATGCCTTGACGACTCCCTGCCTTACGCTGATGAGGTGGGTGATATCCGGCTCAGCCCAGTCAGAATCCCGATTCATGGGCTCCAAGCAAGGGCCCCCACCAAGCTGCGTCAGCGCCGCTATCTGGCCTTTCAAGAGGAGTGGGTAGGCTATGCCCCTGCACCACTAGCACCGGCTTGCCTGACCTGATGCCAGCGTTGGGCCTGGGCCGAGGACACCTGTCAAGGGGCATTAACGTCGACGGCTACTATGGCCTGAGCCACTACCGATGCATATCACAATGTCACTACACACGCTGAGTAGGGGCACTCCTATGCCCAACCGGGATTGGGTCCCCAACTGCCCCATAGGCAGGCCAGGTCAACTCTCCGGGTCGCAGGCATGAGTGGTGATCGCCGCGAACCAACCCGTGGTGATGTCACCCTTTACAGAGGTCCTCCCTGTACTACTACTCCATGGACCATGGGCCTTCCCCGCACCGAAGATCGTCAGGGAGGTATGTCCCATGCTACCCCCAACCCAAATAAAGGCCCGCCTCACGTCAGTGACACTCATCGCGGAAGCCTCTCTCATGCCCACCACACCAGGTATGGAATTCCTCCTCCTGCCCCCAACTATCAATGTGAAGGCATAGCCCATCCAGTCCCTCTTCAACGTGGGGATCCTCCCTACATTCTCTCCACAACTGGCGAAGGTCCTCCTCACCCTGGCAACCAAAGGGGTGAGGGTCAGCCTTGCTCCACCCGCAACAAGCATGGAGGTCCTCCCCATGCTCCCGCCAGTTTCAACAGAGGTTTCACCCACTCATGTAATATTTATGGAGGTCCTCCCCATGTTACCTTCGACATTTTCCCTAGTGCCCCTCACACCCCAGCTATATCATGTGGATGTCCTCTCCACCCTGGCACAAGCGCGGCCCCAACACTACATGTCAGGAATCAGCCTTATCCCAAGGAGCCATCTAGGGGCAGAAGGGTGGGTCGTCGCCGCCACAAAAAGAATCCTAGGAAGGCCCGGACAAAGATCAAACTGGCCCGCTTCTTGGATTATAAAGCAGAATATGACTCGGCAGTGGATCTCTCCTCTCGATCTTCGGTTTCAAGAACCAGGGTAGGAACACGGCGTGTTATCCTCATCCTTCTAGAATGTGAAGTCCACCGGATTCCTGCCTCTCTTCGCAGGTACATCCAGGTGGAGGAAATTTTGGGAGTTCCACAGGTTCCGACCATGCAGTCACCATCGTTGTCACCAGAAGCGACCTCTACCTCTACCAGAGATCACAGAGAGCTATTTTGGGGACCGATGGTGGTTGAGCAACAACGTGACCCATTGTCGATAACCGTGATCCCTGCTCCAGAAGCTATGGCTATCAGCCCGTCGTATCGTGACATTGTGGCCAGATCAGCGCACTCTTCGGAGGATGTCTTGGAATTCAGCTGTCAGTCGGCTCGTTCACCGTATTCTACACCACCCAGTTTACTGTCCCAATGGTCCACCTCAGTACCGCTACTAGTTCCTTAGCCACCTCCGATTTACAAGTGGGGAAATATGGGGCTGGACCTTAAATCTGAGCCCAAGATCTTTTGGAACATTCTCACATAAGATCACTTCACAGAGAAGTTATGGCCGGCGGCAACATCAAAATTTTGTGCACCAGAATCCCTCACCCCAGAAGAAGTCGAGTGCTTCTGCCAAACCCTACAGGCGACGCACTTTAGTCTTCGTTATCATCAGGTGGTGTACGCCAGGAGCCATGTGCACTTTGATGAAATTTTTGAGCAATGACATCTAGTGGATTTGGCCGCACTCACTGTGGCCCAATGCCCTGAGTCACGAGGTCGCCAGAACACCCTCCAACAAAAATGCGTTCAGAGTTTCAAGGTACTTTGCAAAATTATTAGGGAAGCTACCCCCCACATGCAAGTCTGTGGCTAGGGATAATATGCCACCCTTTTATTCATTCCTATCCGGCGACAGCCCGACATGTTATGCGACATTGAGGACAATGCCCCCAAGGAGGGTTGCGGTCTACATTGCTGACATAGTGGAAAAGGAGGACGAGATGGAGTTTCTCGAGGGAGACTTACCCCCTGATGGTGTACCACCATTTTTGGACCCATCAGGTAGGATTACTCCTTAGCAGAGGAACCTCTAAGGTCTTCCTCCACACTCGGAGTCTCTGGTACTCAGTCAAAATGCCAGTAAGGGTAAAGAGAACGTCGGAGCTGTCAAGCACTCTGACCCGTCTGCCTCAGTGCAAAAGATATACAAAGACCCCGAAAAGGCTGTGTTATGCCAATAACTTGATGAGAAGAAGAGGCTGGTCGACGAACTCTTATCCAAGCACGCTATAGAGTAGCGACCTGACTACGGTGATCCTAGGCTAGGGAAGCAGGGGAAGGAACAACTCCCCCCCCCCCCAACGAGATGCCTTCGGGAAACCCTAATCATCCTACTCCCACATACAGGGTAGAAGCCTGAACTCACGGCAAGAGGGAGCGATATGTCTCACAAAACCCTCCCGAATGGTGAGGCAATCTGAGGAATCTATCCCGGGTTCCCCCAGCTGCCCTGTGGACCATTCCACCAGTCGCTCCACAAGACGTTGAAAACATCTATCGTGTCGAAGTGCCCGTAAATGCACTCCTGGTTAGGAATCCCTGTCAAGACAGGGACCCCCACCCAGAAGATCCTATAGCGGCACTCATCGCCCGCCTCGAGGCATTGGAAACACGGCAGGTGGAAATCCCATTAGATGGCAAGACATATCCTGCGTGGGTGGATGATATTCCCACACCTCCAGGTTTTGGAAATCCCACATTCTCACCCTTTAGCAAGACATGGGACCCGCCGCAGCACCTGGCCCACTTTTTCTCCAGGTGTGGCCCCTTGTTGGGGACCCTAGCAAAACAGGAAGCCGCCAAGCTCTGATGCTTTGTGCAGGCGTTGGAGCACCCTGCATTCATCTGGTACAACCAGATACCTATTGGATCAGTGATCGACTAGGAGGATCTCTGCCGAAAATTCCTATAATAGTTTAGTTCCACCACACAAAAGACCAGCATCAAAGTCCTCTTCATGTTCAAACAAAGGCCTGATGAGCGAGTCGCAGACTTCATCGCCCGGTGGAAGGGGCTTACATACTCCCTCAACATGCCTCTGACTCAGGAGAAATTAATAACGATGTGTGTAGGGAATGTCAAAATAGAACTGGTTCCTTCCCTGATCACCCAAAACTACCCCGAAGGGTTCTGGAACTTCTCAGATAGGGCCCAGCACCTTGAGGAAGCTCTGAAACAGGATACTCAGGCGCATCTGTAGCCCTTTGTGATCCCAGCCAGGAGGGCTGCCATAGCCGAGCCCGCTGCGGTGGCCCAAGTAGAAGCCCCTAAGAAGAAATAATTGCTACCAGTAGCATCGGCTCCACAACCTCACCGAGGCCTGCCACCTCAGGCACAACCTCTTGCCCAGTAGCGACTACCTCAGAATCGTCAGGTTCCCCCACGCAATGGGCCGCCACCGCATAGGTGGGACAATCAAGCTCCGCCTCCTCGGCAAGCCCCTCCGGACCCTCATCAGGGCTAGGCTCCCAAAGCCCCCTATCTAGAATGAAGGCACCAGACTTACTCGTTAAATGACAATCAAGTCCCCAGTTACTTCTGTAGTTCCCTATAGCAGGGGACTGTGCGCTTACCCGAGTGCAGAAGGCTGAGAGAGGCAAATCTCACCAATCTCCCCAACTACTTCCCCTATCATCGTATCCTTGGGAACACCCTCAAGAAGTGATATGTTTTTAAATAATGGGTCCAAGACCAGGTCAATAATAACATAGTTAGGTTGGGCCTGACCCCAACACAAGTGGCGGGTGTCTTTGTCAGGTCAGAAAGCGGTAGCAACAATGAAGAAGAGTGGCAGCATGTTCCCAGATACGGGTCTCAAAAGTACGATGACTGGATGGATCGTAAAACCGTCTCCCATGCCCATGGTATTATTCAGGCATGCCTGAATCATCCAGAGTCTTCAGAAGATACGGCCAGTACCTCTTCATCGTCATCTCAGCCGACCTCTTCCCAAAAGGGAATATAGCGACGACGCAAGAAGAAGTAATGTGCTCCACCACTACCATCGTCATCCCGCACTATCGATGATTTCATGCCCCCTGAGATGGTGATCCCTCCCAGAATCTGCCCAGTGGTGGATGATTCATCAAGCGGCAGTCAGGGGTAAACTTCAGTTAATACTGTGGAGTTGGTAAATCCCTATATGACTCCTGATGAGGTCGACCTCCAATAGAACCTCCCCAATGTCCCCAGTCGACATCAACGTTGGCGGAGCGGTGACTACATGGGTTGTCGGGGTGCATCAGCTGGCACCTCCAGCTAGGCCGTGCATGCTACTGAAACTAGGAAGCAGGCCTAGCACAGAGCTCAGTATGTGCAACCTCCTCATCTGGTGCCCTCAAATCTACCTCCACTGCCGTTTGTGCTACTAGATCAGGCAGAGCTGCCCCATCTGTACCGCAACCAGTCTCACCCTACTGTAGGCCGATCTTAGTTGTCCGATCATCATTCTACAACTACTCTTTAGGCCTTGACTAGTGAGCAATGGGATGTGCTTATCACTAGCCAGCCGTTAGCCCAGCTAGCAGGGCCCACTGTGTCTCCAATTGTAGATCACACTCCTGTAAGCACAGGCTCGCGTCTAGCCCAAATGTACGATGTTCGGAAGCACCTTTGAGAAATTCTAGCGAGGCTTTCTATCTATGAGGCCCTTCACCTGTCATCTAAAATGTGTGAGGTTCTTGTCGAGGCCCTAAGGAGACCCCTCTAGTTTGAGACAGAGGTAGCAGCTACAGAATCCTTTCACGCCGAGGCAATTGAGAATGCCGAATTCCATGAGGTTATCTCGTTCTCTGGTGAAGATGAAGACCCTCCCATACAGGGGCACATTCTTCCACTGTACATCACTAGCCAGTTCAATGGTGTGGAAGTCCACCGCTATCTTGTTGACATGGGATCTAGGATTAACCTAATCCTCACTCAGACACTACAGAATCTAGGTTTGTCTAAGGATGATCTAACTCCGTCCGACCTCAGAATCCAGGGATACGATAAAACCAAGAAGAACCCAGTTGGTAAGATCTGTTTGAAGACCCAGTTCAGTGGCCTCATTGCCAGTTCCAAATTCATGGTCGTCTCTTAGGACACAAGATACAACGCATTGATGGGCATGCCATGGCTCCATCTGCATGAAGTGTTTCCTTCATCGTATCACCAATGCCTTAAATACTCCCTCAATGGTTGAGTATGCACGCTCCAAGGAGATGTGTCTCCTTTTGCCTCTTGTAAAGCCCGATATCTGGACACTAACTATTATAAGAGCAAGGATAAACTAATTTTGGCAAGTGAGGATGAACCCACCAAGATCACAAGTGATCCCTGGGTAGGTCTGGATGACGCCTATATCTTCCCGATCCATCGATTGGAAGCCATGAGCCGTGACATGCTGCAATGCTTTGTCTTTTCGGGTACGAGAGGAAGGCATATTCCCAGGTCCAAGCGACGATGGATAATCACCTCGTACTTCTACACCAACCAGGATCAGGTGATCTAGGAACTTCCTACCCTTGTACGGTATTAGGATGTCAAGATCATGGTAACGGCGGTACGCCATACATGTCTCTTTCACTAGGCTAGAATCAACCTGCTCAAGCCAACGCTCCACTATTGATTTGATGTCATCAAACGTGGCCCCTTGGGCCGAAGACCGAATGTGATAGGACCAACCGCCTTCATCTCTATGGTCTCAATGGTGCATGAGTCTCTTGATGTGATGACCACTACCAATCAGGCCAGCACAAGCCTCCCATCAGAGTCTGGTGGCTTGGAAATGACTCCCCTTGTGGAAGATCCCTCCACAGGTGGAGAAGATGATATAGAGGATGCTCCCCCCTCATTTGAAGAAGGAGTCTCTACCACAGTTGATGAACTGGTACAGGTGAACCTTGGAAGCGAGGTAGACCTGATACCATCATTGATCAGTGCCGCCATGTCCCTCGAGGAGTAGCATCGGTACGTAGACTTCCTTAAGCATCACTGAGATGTGTTCTCCTGGAGTTACGATGAGATTCTAGGACTAGCTCCCCAGGTAGCTGTCCACCGCCTTGGCCTCCCGACAAACCATCGCGGGTTCAAGAAGCCTCCCAAGAAGATGCACCCTTCCCACTATTCCATGATTGAGGCCAAATTTGACAAGATCATCAAATCCAACATTGTCAAGGAAGTCCAGTACCCCAGGTGGATAGCCATCATTGTGCCATTCAGGAAGAAAAATGGACAAATCAGAGTCTGTATCGACTTCCACGATCTCAATCGCCACTGTCCGAAGGATGATTTTCCCCTTCCTATGATAGAGTTGTTGATTGATGCCACGAACAGGTTCCAAGCCCTCTCATTCATGGATGGGTATTTCGGGTACAACCAGATCCAGATGGCCCCCGAGGACGAGGAGTCCAATGCCTTGAGGGCACCCCAAGGTACTTCCTGTTATCAGGTTATGCCCTTCGGCCTGAAAAATGCTGGTGCCACCTATAAATAGGCCATGCATCGCATATTAATGCCGATTTTGGGAACGTTTATGGAGTGCTATGTAGATGATATGGTGGTAAAATATTGTCAGCAACGAAAACATCTCAAGGACCTTGAGAAAGTGTTTGGTTTCCTTCGCTCCTACTACTTTATGATGAACCCGTTAAAGTGTGACATTGGGGTCACCTCCGAGAAGTTTTTGGGATTTTTTTTCAGATACCAAGGCATTGAGATCGACCCAGAGAAGATAAAGTCCATTAGCTAAATGCCTCCCCTGAGCAATATTCGGGAGCTTCGATGTCTCCAAGGCCACTTAGCCTAAATACGCTGATTCATCGCGAATATGGATGACATATCTAAGCTGTTGTCCCAGCTGATGAAGAAAGGCTCCACCTATGAATGGGATGAAGAGTGTTAGGCCACCTTCGAGGAAATCAAGCAGTATCTTCTCTAGCCTCCAGTCCTGATGCCACCCATTGCCGGAAAACCACTAGTCCTTTATGTGACCACTCTGAAATGGTCTCTCGGTTCCCTGCTCACCCAGAAGAACAATGAGTGGATAAATAACAACCTCTACTACCTCAGCCGCATTCTCCTCGATTCAGAGACCAGATACCCCCCCCCCCATCGAAAAGAGCTTTCTTGTGCTCGTGTCTGCTGTACAAAAATTGTGACATTACCTGCAGCACCACGAGGTACAGTTAGTCTCTTGGGTAGACCCACTGAAGTACATTCTGAACCATCCCATGTTGACTGGCCGACTAGCACGGTGGGTGGTGATCCTCCAACAGTTCGACATCAGGATCGTGCCTCAGAAGGCTATCAAGGGACAAGAATTGGCAGACTTCCTAGCTGCTCATCCAACCTTCGCAGATCAATCCGTAGACCTAGATATTCCTGATGAGACAATCCTTTCAGTCGACCATGCCGTATCATGTTGGCAAATTCACTTCGACGGTGCCTCCCGGTGCCCCACTGGTAGGAGGCTCAACGATCCTAAGCTCAATAGAGCGGGTCTGGGTATTGTCTTCATCACCCCGACGCAAGCCGTTCTTCCATACTAATTCTTGTTTTGAGAAGGATACACCAAAAATGAGGCAGAGTATCAGGCTCTAATAACTGGCAGTGAGCTGGAACTTGAGATCGATGTGCCTCATTTTCATGTGAAATTGGATTCCTAACTAGTCATCAAGCAGGTGAATGGTGACTATGTTGTCAGAAAGACAGATCTCGTGGCATTTCTGGAGTGCACCCTCCATCTAATGGCCTAGTTACCTTCTCGAACAGTGGTTACCCATGTACCTTCGTCACAGAATGGTCGAGCGGATGCTTTGTCCGACCTAGCTGCGTCACTTGCAGAACTCGAGTAGGATGATCTGATTATACATGTGGCACACCGGAGAGTCATTGCCTCCGTCATCTTAGAAGATGATGACGACCTATGGGTAAGCTATCTTACTACTTGTCCCTCCATGTCAGGAGCCCCAGGTTCTTCAGATGCAGTGGTTGAGGCCACTCCTGAATGGAGGGCACCATTTATCGAGTATCTCCAAAATGGTTGCCTCTCGGATGATCGGGCCGAGCGCGAGCGAATCCGACACCGTGCACTGCAGTTTAACCTCCACAGTGGTCTCAGCCTTGATTGGTTGCTCTATAAGCGGGGCTTCGACGATGTTCTCCTCCGTTGCATTCAAGGAGTCGAGATTTATCAGTTCATACAAGAGGTTCATGCCGATTCCTATAGTGCCCACCAGGCTGGGCCAAAGTTCTCCCATCAGATCTGGAGACTAGGGTACATCTGGCCCTCTATGATCCATGATTGTATTGAGTTTTCCAAGATATTCCACGCATTCCAAGTTCAGGCTAACTTCCTGCATCATCCACCATAGCCTCTCCACTCCAACAAGTACTCTTGAACATTTGCGGTGTGGGGACTCGATGTTGTGGGACCATATCCACCAGCAACAGCTCGCTAGTGTAGGCTTATCCTGACTGCCAACTATTTCTTCTCCAAGTGGGCAGAGGAAGTCCCAATCAAAGAGGTCAAGGCCCATTCCATCATTGACTTCGTGAGCTCCAATATCATCCACCAGTTTGGAGTCCCTCACGCTGTCCTCACCGATAATGGCACCAACTTCCGAGCAGCCGAGATGAAAAATTGTACGCGAAGTACAATATCCTTTCCAACCATACCTCTCATTATCATGCGCAGAAAAACAGGAAGATCAAGGAATTAAACAAAACCATCTATATCATTTTTCAGAAAATGGTTGATCAGAACAAGAAAAGTTGGCCGGACAAGCTCCCCAACATCCTCTGGGCGTATCGGACGACGAATCGCAATTCCACCCAGGTGACTCCATATTCCCTGGTGTATGGGGCTGAGGCCATCCTACCCATCGAGATCCATCTGCCGTTGTTACGCACTTCATTCTATGACCAGAAGGCACCAGATAAGGTGGCCGAAATTCGTCTAGCTGAATTGGAAGCACTAGATGAGAACAGGCTTCGTGCCCTGCACAATGTAGAAAGGCATCAGAATAAGATAGCTAGAGCCTTAAATAAGAAGGTTCACCTTCACTCTATTCTGCGAGGCGACCTGGTGTTGGCCCTCTGAGCACCAATGATCCCCAGCAGAAAACTGCCCAAGCTGGAGCCCAAATGGGAAGGACCTTACATTATTCATAAGGTTTACCCCAATAAGGCATACTCCTTGGTAACCATGGATGGTGAGTGTATAAATACTCCCACCAATGCCAATTTCCTCTAGAAATACTTTTCCTGAGATTCAAAGTCCTGCATGACCCTATACTTCACTACGGTCCCGCATGACCTTAAACTGTACCGTCTCGCATGACCTTAAACTGTACGATACCGCATGACCTTAAACTGTACGGTCCTGCATGACATTAAACTGTACAGTCCGGCATGACCTTAAACTATATGGACCCACATGACCTTAAACTGTACAATCCTGCATGACCTTAAACAGTACGGTCCCACATGACCTTAAACTGTACGAGCCCACATGACCTTAAACTGTATGGCCCCACATGACCTTAAACTATACGGTCCCGCATGGCCTTAAATCATACGGTCCCGCATGACCTTAAAATGTGTCATCCCACATGACCTTAAACTGTATGGTCCCACATGAACTTAAACTGTAAGGTACCACGTGACCTTAAACTTTACGGTCCCACATGACCTTAAACTGGACGGTCCCGCATGACCCTAAACTTCATGATGGCCCTACATGACCTTAAACTGCATGATGGTCCTACATGACCTTAAACTGTCTAGTCCTGTATGACTTCAAACTGCAACGTCATCCTGTACGACATTAAACTACATCATCATCTGTCATGACGTTAAACTACTCATTATCTTCCTTACTACAAGACGTTAAACTGCAAGCTGGTCTGGCCTTCCTGACCGAGGCTCAGCCTCAGGCCCCATGGCTTTCCCAGACTCAGTCTCTCCTGTGCGATTGTATGGCATGGTGTGGGATTATGTCCTCATTCACATAAAGTTAATCTCTATACCGTACACTTCCCCTAATGAGATGCATTTCATCATCCCACATGATAATAAACTTTTCTTCTAGAACTACGTATGGCTTGATTCCCATCCTCATGGGATATGTAGGAATGCTCAGACGCTTCATTTTGAGCCCAGCCCAAAACTCTTCTCTTTGACTGTCCCCCATGGGTATAGTCTCCTTGGAGGTTCCTTGGATGATACGGGGTAGGCTTCCTTATCCCCACTCATATAAGGATTATAATGTTCACACCATGTGCCCACTCCCATTCTTCTATCCACCTGCGTCCTCTCCACAATATGTTAAACTGCATGGCCTTCAAGAACTATGTATGAATTGATTCCCATCCTCATGGGATACGTAGGAACGACCAGACATTTTGTCTATGGTCCCAGAACAAAAGAAAGAATATTCCCCTCAAGTCGAGACCTATGGTAGGGTGCATACTTTTTCCCTAATGCACATCGAGCTAGCCTCGGTCTGGCTGTATGTCCCCCTCCCTAAGAGATGTTCGCCTCTTTTGTAGATGGGTAAAACTATGCTTCACCCACTCCTTGACTGGGATTCCATCACTTTCCCCATCCGGAAGGCCCCCTGAATGGTATGGATGCTAAGCCTAAGGGCTCTCTCACCACTTCAGGAAAACACCCTCGTGGATGTCGAGCAACAAGCCGATACAAGTCCTACGTTTCGAATGTGGTCAGCGGTCGATGCTCATTTGTTACTCCCATATCAGGTCACCATAGGGAAGCTGTGTTTTGAACATTTTCAACAACCACCCTAGATATTCGGGTCCACTCCAAAATTTCCCAAACATCGATTGTAATGATTCGTTCTGCCCCATCCCGGAGTGACGAACTCTTTCTGGGCAGGGCAAAATATCGGGCCCCTGGACCAGGTTCTCTATGATAGGATTGTGCGGTGTGGTGTGAGATTATGTCCTCATTCACATCGGGTTACACTCCATACTGTCCACATCACCAGAAGAGACACCTTGTCCAGCCCTCATCCTTACTGCAAGACGTTAAAAAGCAAGATGGTCAGGCCTTCCTAACCGAGGCCCACCCTTAGGCCCTTTAGCCTTCTCAGGCCCCTTAGCCCATGTTCATACCTAGAGTGTACGGTGTGGTGTGGGATTATGTCCTCATTCACGTCTGGTTACTCACCGTGTCGTACACCTCCCTTGTCCATGGAATCTTATTCTCTGACCCTCATCCTCACTGCAGGACGTTAAATTGCGAGTAGGTCAGGACTTCCTTACCAAACCTTAACTATCAGGCCCCTTGGCCTTTTCTGGACCCCATCCCAGGTCCTCTCTGATAGGAGTATATGGTGTGGAGTAGTATTATGTCCTTATTCACATCGGTTTATTCGTCGTACCACACACATACCTTGTTTGAGGGTATCCTACTCCCCCCCTCATCCTACATGACGTTAAACTGCATCTTTAGAACTATGTGTGGCTTGATTCCCATCCTTATGGGATACGTAGGACCACACGAATGTCTAGGCCTCATGTCCAGCCCCATATTTTGGAAATCTCCATCCCACCTTGTCCCCTTGGCCTACCCTTCCCTGGAGAGGGGAGTATATATCACGTTATGGGATTAAGTCCTCATTCACATACGTCTTGTAATGAACATGCCATGTACCTCTCCCTCATGAGTCGCTTCGTCAACCCTTTTTGGCAGTTCACCAATGTGCCTAAGGGTACTCTGGTTTAGTATTTGGAATGTCGGGTTCTGCTCGGACATGTTCTCACCAGCTTTTCAGGTTCTGGGTTCCCCTTCATTAGGGATTTCATCATCTCTCACACCCGAAGGGACCCCAAGGAACGACATGAATACCATGCCTAAGGGATATCTTAACATTAAGGGACAATTCCCCCCAAGGGTTTTCGACAAAAAATCGATACAAATCCCGCATTGCAAATATGGTCAGTGGTCGATGCTCGTTTTTTGTTCCCACTTCAGGCTAACGTGATACGGAGACTATTTTTCCACCACAGTTAACAGTTATCCTCCATTTCCACGCCAACCCCATTAATCCCAAAATGTCAGTTACACGATTCATATCCTTCTCCATCCTCATCATGTTCAAGTAGAGTTTTGAAACTCTTCATATTATTCCTCAATGTGCATCTCCGCGTTAGGGGAACAAAGCCGCGTTAAAGGTGTCCTTCGAGGCTCTGTACCAAATTTTCTTTTGAGGGGCATTCTAGGTATTTCAATAATGACCTTCCTCCCTTGTTTCCCACACTGATTTTGACACACATGGGCTTAGGGATCGGGTTGAGGTCTGTGCTTACTTGGAAAGTTTCCACCCACCCATGGTCCGAGCTCTAAGACCATAAAATAAGATCTCCCAGAACTATGTTTGGCTTGATTCCCATCCTCATGGGATACGTAGGAACGCCCAGACCCTCTGTCTATGGGTCCATATTGAGTTTGGATAATTTATCTTATCTATCCCACCTTCAAGACCATGACCACGTGACTTCGTGGCGTGGTATGGGACTATGTCAACGTTCACATCAGGTTTGAAATAGTCGCACCATGCACACCCCATTCTAAACATTATCCCTCCTATTTCCTATCCTGCACGACATTAAAAGGCTCCTTTCTAGAACTACGTGTGGCTTGATTCCTATCATTATGGGATACTTAGGACCATTCGAATGTCCGAACTTCGGGTCCATCCCCACCTGTTAGAGATATCCTGATCTCCTGGTCACCTAGTCCCCTTGGATTTTCCTTCTCCATGAGGGGATATATAGGTGTGGTACAGCGTTTTTGCGCTATGACCCCCTTCTCTCAGGAACCGGACATCTCTTGGACACCCTCAAGTTGAGTCCGTCAACCCCTTTTAGTGGTTCTACCATGTGTTAAGAGTACTATGGTCTAGGACCAAGAGTGTTAGATTCAACATGGTCAAGTTTCTTCCACTTTTTAAGCTTTGTGTTTCCCTTCATTGCGGCTTTCATTACCTTTCACACCTAGAAGGACCCCCAAGAATGGCCTGGATACCACGCCCAAGGGCTCTCCTACCGTTACGGGCCAACGCCCCTGAGGGTTTTGGACAACAAATTGACAAAAATCCCGCGTTGTGAATATGGTCAGCGGTCAATGCTCATTTTTTGTTCCCATGTCAGGATAAAGTGATATAGATACTACTTTTCCTCCACAGTCAGCAGTAATCCTATGTTGTCATGCCATCCCCTTAAAGCCTTGAATTTTGTTCACATAATTCACGTTATGTTCGGCCTCATCGTGCCCAGGTGGAATATCGACACTTTTGGCGGTATCCCTCAGTTCACCTTTGCATGTTAGGGGGATAAAGCTGCAATACAGTGTCCTTCGGGGATCCCACGGTTCGAGCTCTAAGGCCATAAACTACGATCTCCCCAGAACTACATTTGTCTTGATTCCAATCCTTATGGGATATGTTCGACAACTCAGATATCTCGTCTTCGGGTCCATCTCATTGGGAGCTAGTCTTTCCGCCCTTTACCTTTTACCTCTATGTAGGCCCCTAAACCTGAGGTCACCCTCTCGGAATTGCGTACGGTGTGATGTGGGATCATGTCCCTATTCATGTCGGTTATGTTTCATCATACCATACACATTCCCCACCTAGCATCGTCTTTGCTACATTTACGTTGCATTACGTTAAAATGCACGCTTGGTCCTATCACACGACCCTAAACTGTGACATTATCGTCTTGGCCGCATGATGAAAAATGGCACTGAATTGTGATAAAATCATCATAGAGGACATCACGTTGGGTATCTGTCACATTCCATGCCATTTGTCAACACTTATTACAGATTGATTCTTGTGGAGACACTAGAGCTTGCTACCCTAGGCCTTCCGCTTCACAAAAAAAACCACTAACCTTAAAAGAAAAATCATGATCTATAAAATACTGCTTCTCTTGGTGAGAGAGCTATACCCACGTGCCCCTTTTAGCCTCCCTAGAAATATGTATGTCTTTATTCTCATCCTTATGAGATACGTAGGAGCACTCGGGCACTTCCCCGTGGGCCCAACCTAACTTTCGTGTTCGGTCCCTTGACTCGAGCACTTCCCCAGAGAACACATGGTAAGTAGGGCTTATGTACTCGTCCGTTTCGGGTTTTGTAACTACTACTCCATGTGTTTCCTCCTATTCTTACCCATTCATGGTCCGAGTTCTAAGACCTTAAACTAAGACACTTTCATGAACTACGTGTAGCTTGATCCCCATACCCATGGAGTACGTAGGAAAGCCTTTTCACTTTGCTCAAGACCAGCTCAACTCTCGTTTCCAGTCCCCTGACCTAAAGCCTCTCCCAAGGGGGTTGTGCGGTGTGGTGTGGGATTATGTCATCATTCACGTCAGGTTGTTCACCGCACTGTACACATCCCCGGTTCCCATTCACGTCGGGTTTTTGTAATTACCTGTCACGTGCCTCCTAGGTTTCCTCTCATCCATGGTACTAATTCTATGACCCTAAACTAAGATCTACCTAGGGGAAGGGACTCGAATCCCTCTATCTAATATGTCTCATTAATGTATTCAGATGTGTTTTGACAAAGATCCCAAAGTGTGGAATTTTCACGGGGACATCCCCTCGTTCCATGACCAAGCTTCACGAGCTCGCTATTTGGATCCTCATCCTCTTCCACATCCAAAAGTCCCCTTGGACGACATGGATTCTAGGCTTAAGGGATCTCCATGGATGCTGAGCCTAAGGGTTTTCTATCGTTTCAGGCCAATGTACCTACGGATCTTTGACAACATTTGCGACATGGTCCCGTGTTTCGAACATGGTCAACAGTCAGCCATCATTTGTTTGTCCCCATTCTAGGCTATTGCGATATGGATTCTGTGTTTCCACCATGGTCAATAGTTATCCTCTATTGTCACGTTGCCATCATTGTGATCCAAATCTCGATCATCATGATTCACACCATTCCACTTCCTCATGTTCAAGTGGAATTCCAAAATACTCGGCTTTATCTCTTCGTGTGTCTAGGTGCACCACATAGGTGTGTTAGCATCTTTGGGCTGGTATTCACCGAGTGTCGCTTCGCCCTAACCTACCCCTTCCAATGTCGGGAAAGTTCCCCATTACTTCTTGTTTCCCACATCGAGCATGACTCGCATGGGATTAGTAGTTTTGGTGGGATATGTACCAGCGCAACCAGGTGTTTCATCATCCCACATGACGTTAAATTGTGCCCCAAGAACTACGTACGGATTGATCCTCATCTTCATGGTATACGTAGAGACACCCTAGTATTTTGCCCAGGGTCCAGCCCCAAGAGTTGTAAAGTCCTGTTCCTCCCCATTTCCGACCACCTGGCCCGACCCCTCACGAGGAACCACGTAACTGCGACCCTACCCTGAACAAGTTTGGGATACCCCCACGATGATATTGGGAAGTGACAACCTCCCTCGCCAGAGAGGCCCTGTCTGACCCCAAAAAATTTCGGGATTCCCCATGTCATTGGGAAGCGATAGCCCACTCGCCAGAGAGGCCCTGTCTCAAAGAAGGAATGATCCATGATCAAACCTATGTAGCCATCCAGTGCACTTCCACCATGATGGCGTAATTTCAGGAGTATTGGATTTTGTTCAAACAAACCATCAATCCACATCCCACGCTTTTCATGCTGCCGTATTCAAATCCTCATCCTCTTTTACGTCTGGAGGCACCCCCTAACAGTATGGATTCCTGACCTATGGTCCACCTGCTGTCTTAGGCCAACAATCTGGAAGTCTGGTCATGTTTGGAAGGACCCCCTAATAGTATGGATTCTCGACCTATGGTCCGCCTATTGCCCTAGGCCAACGTCCTGAGAGACTGATCGACGATATTTGAGTGAGGCCCTGTGTTGCAAACATGGTCAGCGGTCAGCCCTCATTTGTTGTCCCCATTTCAGGATAATGCAATATGGATGCTGCATTTCCGCCACGGTCAACATCTATCCTCCATTGTCACGCCACCCCATAGTGTTCCGAATCTTGGGTATCATGATTCAAACTTCCCATTTCCATCCATTCAGACCGATTTCAATGCCCTTGGCATTGCACCGTTCGTGCACAAGAGCATCCTGGAAAAACGGGAATTCAGCTATTCTACGAACTTCCTTCTCTAGTCAGGTCTCTCACATTTCCCAGAAGTATGGACCGGTTGTCCAAAACTCGTATTCTCGAAGCTTGTTTTGCACTCCTATGACTGGATGGGGTGATGAGGCGACAATCTCTTGTTTCTCATATCGGACCTAACCCACGTGAGCTTATGGAATTATCGTTGGACGTTCCGCAAACATTATAAGGATGCAATGAACCAGTGCAAACAATGGAACTCGTGCATGCTACGCCATTAAAAATAATAAAAGCATGAAAGTACGATTAAGGGTTTGTAATCATTACAGTAACTGGGGGTCAACTCCCCCCATGGACGGATTTACCCCATCAAAAGAGTGCTGTAGCTCCACCACCCTTCGACTTGTGGCATCCAGGAATTGTTGCCGCCGACACAGCTCTCGCTCCTCCTCAGTAGCGATGGGGCACAGTTCATCATCCTCAGCTTGGGCCCGCTCCACGCTAGCCTGAATGACGACCATCTCCTCGGAAGCCTGCCTCATACGGTCTTCCGCCTATGCCAGCTGGGCCTTCAATCGCAAGATCAGCTTAGATTGTGCTTTGAGAGATTCTGATTGCTCATCCGCCCAGAACTGTAGGTGTTGGACTTCGTTTTCAGCATCCTCGAGCTTCTTGATGTTTTTCGCCTTCCTCCACCGCCAACCCACACTGAGCCCATGGTCATAATCCCGAATCTTCTCTAGCATAAGATCTCGGATGTGCAGATGAGGGTGCTGGGCATCCACTACCCCAACACATAGTTCGTTCAACAGTGAGCGAAGTCTGTCCATTTTTTCCAACCATAGCACATGGGGGTGTCATTGATGAAGCGCATGATAAGCTTACACGATCTGCGATAGACTATTTTACTATCCTCTTCATCGGAGGCTGTCTCATACCAGTCCGCACGATTAGTAGGCTCATATGTGGGGTACGCCCGCAAGAAGTCTTCGGCGGGATCTGCATATGGTGTGGGATTAGGCGCGGGATCTGGCATTCGATGAAACTTGAGGGGTCTTGGGTCTACCGGTCAATCCTCATCGTCGGAATCCACCTAAATAACCTCAGGAACAACCCTGCTGGTAGTCCCGCCAATGATAGGGAGTGCTATAGCTCGGGTAAGCGGGGTAACTATCTACACAATCACCGGCATGCCCCTAGGAGGGGTGCCGACAGAAATCTTGACCAGCCTTGCCATATCATCCCATTCCAGTCGTAGAACTGTATGTGATAGGGAAGGGCATGAATTTTAGTTGGCACGATCTACATATGACAAGCAATGAATTCAGTGGAGAAGACTTACAGAGATCGAACTCCTGGTGCTGCTCCTGAGTTGATGTGGATGGGACCCCGAGGCATGGCCCTCCGTATATTTTCAGAAGGTCTAGAGATTTTGGAGGAGCCACCTCGGGTGCCCTAGCCTCACCGGACACAGAACTGGATGCATCCATAGGCACGGGTTCCGAAGGTCCTGCATCATCACCCACCGAGGGGCGAGAGTGAGGTCTGTCTACAGTCTCCTCTTGCATGGTCCAGATGTTGGTATGAAATACATGATGGTTTGATAACTGACCCCAAGGAAAGAAACTAGGGATGTTACCTCAAGAGTTTCCATGAAATCGTCAAGAACCGAGTCTTGATCGCCGACTTCACCTTCCGACAATGAGCTCCCTCCAACATCCTCATCTCCCTGAGAGGATTCGTCTGAATCTTCTAACAGGGAGAAGTGCTCTCTCAGTTCGGAGGCCGACAGCTGTGGGGGAACCGTCCGATCTAGCAATACCCTCACCCTGTCATTCATTGGATGCAAGACACCACTGGAATACACATAGTCCTCCATGTCATCAAGATATTGCTCTACCTCCACCGGAGACACTGTGAAACCTGCTCAGGCTGGGCCTATACCCGGTAAAACAATCCTGAGATGATTCAGGTGTTCCCACATCTCAGGAAGACTGAGGTGTTTCTTGTTTACATCCCAAATGTCCGAGGCCTCTGGGAAAACAACATCCTCTAGCATGTCGATATGGGGCAGCAGTTTCCCCAGAGCCTGAGTGGATATCCTGCGGAATCCCCTCGGTGGCCGCCCCTCCGGATGGCTTTGCTCTTCCGGGACCACCAGGTCCACTACCGCTGTTGGATCCACCGCGGTTGCTTCACCCTCAGCTGGTGCAGTTCTGTCCACCAAGGAAGCCCAACCACCATGAGAGGCCCTTGCTACCCTCCGACCCCAGCCTCATGATAGGGGAGGCCCGCCATCACCAACTCGAACAGTTGGCTGCTTCAACATTTCTCCCGGATATGCTGCCTCCCAGATGATTGCATACTCCTTCACCAGACCAAAGGTGGCAGTGGATGGAGGCAATGCATTTCACATTTTCCCGTCTTCCCATGTGAACATGAGCCACAATTTCCTCATCAAACATGGGATATCCTCATGGTTCACCTTCTAGTAGACCTACAGGGTCAGCCGCTGCAGTCACCAGAATTGCCTCGTGAATCAGTGTGGGGTGTACGACTTGTAATGTGGTGCACAATCCACCCGTTCCACCAAGACTTCACCTCAAAAGGCCAGGAGATTGGCCTGATTCTCTTCCGTTCCCTGACCGTCTTCACTGAGTACCCCCGTCGGCAATGGAAACCGGTGGAAGTTAAACTCGTCCGCCTTCCACACCCGATTCAGTACCATCGGTATGGTTAGTTTGACTGGGAAGCTCCCAACAGCATTCATAATGGATGGACGGAAATTTGACCCTGGTGGTGAGATGGGGTTTGGATATTCGTAAACCCCACTAACGTGTGCCGCGATCTACCCATACAGAAGGTGGAAGGGCCCGTATATCCTTGGCGGCTTCCTGCCCTCACTAACGTGCCGCAACATCTTGTACAATCTGGTGAGCATTGGAATCCCCATATTGACCCTTCTTCCTATGGCCAGCATGGATGCCATGATACATGAGCTGGGCCGCACCCCCATGTTAGTATCCCTCACATGTAGGATCCAACAGCAGATAAGGGCTGCGATAAACACCACCAGCCTGACTATCGGCTGCTGTTCAGCGCTGACACTGAAACCCCAAGTCTTCCATTGGTTGTCCTCCAAGAGCCGCCAATATGAGTGCCCCTTGCCCCGTTGATCCCCCTTCGGACATGTTTGAGGCCTCGGGGGAAACTCTCGATCCTTCGGGAAGTTCAGGAACAGCTTGAACCACTTCTTAAAGTGGACATCTCTCACCACTTCCATGTCCTCTCTGGGGACCAGTCCCATCAGTGAAAACGCCAGCCGTGACATCTACTCTGGATCGTCCCATGCACTCCTGATGGGGAGAAACTCATCATACATAGCCCCCAAGATCGGGACCCCCGAAATCTGATGGACATCCCACAGACTGATGCCATCCTCCCCATGGTGCAGGTGAAAAGTGTTGGTCATAGATGACCATCTGCTCAATAGCTCCGGCATTAGCTCTTTCGGCTGTTAAATGTGGAATTGGGAGGCCCATTCCTCCTCATACTATCCCACTCCCCTCAGCTCGGCTCCAAACTCCTCACATGAGGTGCCTACCCAGTAGTCCCATGCCCAACCATTGGTGAAGTTTCCTCCCTGGCGTAGGTCCCACTCATCAAACCACCCCTTCTTCGAATCACCCAAAGATGCCTTCATTATGGTGTGGTATAGGGGAGGGGATTTCTCCCGTTTCAAGGGCTTCCCATCAATGTTGTTCAGGTGGTTGTACAGGTAGTCGGCAGTGACAGGCGTGAAGTCCTCCTGCGCATGACCATTAGCTGCCCTGAACCATTGACGCTGGCATGACGTGCTCCTGAATGATCAAGTTGGTTCATCCCTACTCTCCTCAGGAATGAAGATGTCATCCATCATCCCGAAGCCATACAAGGGCAACATCTTGCATAGCAGATAGTTATTTTGGAGCTCTAATAACATTTCCGTCAAAGAATTATGGCCCGAGTGGATTTAGACTAGCTCCCCCAGGCCCAGAGAGTTGGACATCTCATCCCTCCGGGCGGTATCCACAAGAACCCCCTGGTAAGCTTCTTGATGGGACATTTGTTTTTAAAATATTTGGAAATTTTATAGCTCAGGTTGCGAATCCGGTTCACGGAGCTCCTTCGCGAAACCGAATTGTGGAGCCTGGCCTCGGTCGGCAAGTACACGTTCGCTTGGTGCCATCGCAAAGTCAGAGACTCGCGGTTTTCCACGAAGCCCAATTTGTGGAGAGCAGATGCGGAGTACGCGGAGCTTCACAAATCGAGAGTGCAAAAGGGAAAAGTCGCGGAGAAGGGAAAGGACAAAAGAGAGGTCAACCCCTATTTATAGGTGGCAACCCTCAAAGCTTCATAGAGAGTCCTGACCGCGGAAAGAATTGTGTCGCGTCCGTCCCATGAGGAGATGCACGGAATGTCCATCCTGCACGGAGCTTTGCAGCGCGTCCAGACTGCGCGGCCCCCGTCTACCTCGCACTCCCTCTTTGTGAGTCAGAACCGCGAACTGCCGAAAAAGTTTGGAGATTTTCCTCAGACTTCGACCCTTGATCCCTCTGCGGCTCCAAGTCTGAGGGGGGGAATTTTTTTGTGCAAAAATATTTGATGAAAGGAGAGAAGAAAAGGATACCCTGCACTCTGCCTCGCGAAGCCCCGATGCGGAGCCCCCCCAAGCAACGTGGTCGCCGCGAGGCACTTGAGGCTGTAACTCTCCGCGAACTCCCCTGACGTTCGTGAACCCGCCGAAAAGTAGAAGAGGTGTTACCTCTCCGTGAACACCCCTGACATTTGCAAACCCGACGCGAAGCAGGGGAGGAAGTACCCTCTCCATAAACGCCCCTGATTTTCAAAAACCCACCGCGAAGCAGAGGAGGCGGTACCTCTCCACGAACCCAGTTGACGTTCGTGACCTGCCGCAAAGAAACTGAATCCCCCTTCGCACTACATGAGCTCTGCTTTACGGTGCCTCTTTCCTATGAATTCTGAGCTCCCCATGAGATCTCTAGATGGAGGATCCGACCTTTTGACTTCTCAAATCCCAAATTGTGAAGCAATATTTGCTCTGGGAATCATGAGCTCCGCAAGGTATTTTTGCTTCGTGAGAGGCCTCCGCCTTGTCTAGTTTTGAGCCCCTCTTCTGAGAGTGATTCCCTTTGCGAAGCCTAAGGTAATTCGTGAAGGAAGGGGTCCCCATGTGGACCCGAGGAGTCGCGGAGCGTTTATGTTTTTCGAAACACCCACCCTGTACACGTGGCCCACATGCCAAGGCAGGGTCACTGCAATTCGCGAAGCACACTGCTTCACGGCACCTTGCTTCGCGAGGCACCTCGGTGTCACGAGGCAGTGCTCCGTAACACCCTTCCACTTCGCGAAGCACCTCCCGCTTTCACATTCACTACATGCTAAGGCTAAGTCACTCCACTTCGTGAAGAACATACCTTCACAAGTGACCTCTACTACGCAAAGCAACCGAGCTCCGCAAGGCCCCTGCCTGCAGACCCCTCTGCTTGGAAATTTATTCTCCCGTGCGACCCTCCAGGTTTTCACGATGTGATTTCAAAGTCCCCGTGACGATACCACAAGTGGCATTGCTTCGCCTAATGCTTCTTCTCATAGGCACACTAACAGCTATTGCTTCTTCGCATAGCCACGCTAACGTGGACCCCTTGATGGTTCGCTCTACGACCCCCCTTCTACATGGCATTTCCGATACCTTCCCTTCCCCAAGGGGCAGAGGGTACCGGTCATGTAAGTCCTAGGGGTGTGGAGTAAACCCACCTCGTCCGAGCTGCAGGACATTAAACTGCCAAGCACCTCGTCCTGAACACATGACATTAAACTATGATCCGGCCCTGTGCCTCGCACAAAGGGTCCCCCCGGATTGGACATTCTTTACACCCGCTGGTCTCCACAGAGATGGTATCACCCCTCATAGGGGATCATATCATCTTTATCGGAGTGGATTTTGTCCGCGGGGAAGGGAAACCTCCTTGGTGTAATCCCCTAGTACTTCTTACGGAAGGTAGCACCCATGCACCTCTGTACTTCCCTATCGCCAGGGCTAGCGAAGGGTGTGATAGGGAACGTGGAACATCATTTCTTCGGTCCTAAATCTCCTCTCCCTCTACTCTTTTTTTTCATTCGGGCCTCCATCCTAGAGTACGTCATGACACCAAGGGTCGTTCAATGCGTAAGCCCCTTTTCTCTTCTCCTAGACACACCCTTCGTGATCTGATCGTTAGGTCTCTGCTACCTCTTGTTTCTCACAACGAGCACGACTCACGTGGGATTAGAGTAGGCATTGACCATGACAATGCCCTCGTCCAGCATGACGTTAAACTGTGTGCTATCCCACATGACATTAAACTGTACGTCCATATGAACTATGAGGTATTTGATTCGTGTCAAGGAATGGTACATAAGAAGCCTTCACGAGGTTCAAGCCCACCACCCGTTGTTTCTTCATTTCAGGTTCCACCCTCATCCCGCATGACGTTAAACTGCATTCTGGTCCAGTGGTAAGACATTGTGACTATCCTGAACTATGAGGACTTTGATTTGTGTCAAGGCATGGTATGTAGGAAGCCACATAAAGTTCAAGCCCACCACTCGTTGGTCGTCCCAACATCCATCACGTCGGTTCACCAAACTCCAACATGGGCCGCCTCAGAGCGTAAGCCCCAAATCCCTCATCTCGTATGACATTAAACTACACACCTAAATTACGAGGACTTTGATCTATGTAAAGTCATGGTATGTAGGAAACCTTACGAGGTTCAAGACCACCACCAGTGGACCCCAGAGTTCACCTTCACATCGGTTCACTGATACCCACACCATTCTGAACTATGTGGTCTTTGATCCATGTCAAGGAATGGTACGTAGGAAACCTCACGCGGTTCAATCCCACCACCCACCTGGACCAAGGTCCTTATTCACGTCGGTTCTCTGACATGACCCCATCCCACATGACGTTAAACTGCATCCCAATCTATAGGTAAGCTGTTGTGACCCTTCCATCCAGTTTTTCCAACACTCCTTCGTGTCAGTTCAACAACCCCTTATCCCGAACTATGTGGACTTTGATCCATGTAAAGGCATGGTACGTAGGAAGCCTCCTGGGGTTCAAGCCCATAATCCGTCAGATCAAGGTCTTCCTTTACGTCGGTTCAGCAGCGTCCCATCTGAACTTTGTGGACTTTGATCCAAGTTGAGGCATGGTATGGAGGAAGCCTCATGAGGTTCAAGACCATCATCCATCGGATCACGGTCCTCCTTTACATCGGTTCACCAGCGTCCCATCTAAACTACGTGGTCTTTGATCCATGTTTGGGCATGGTACATATGAATCCTCCATGAGGTTCAAGCCCACAACCCGTTGGTCGCTCCGACCCACTTCACATCGCTTCTCACCAACGGAACTACGCGAAATTTGATTCCCTACGACAAGGATATATAGGAAGTCTCTTTGAGACTCAAGCCCATCACCACTGTCATCTCCATGAAAACTCCATTTCTTTCCCCCTCCATTTCGTGTAGCTTTCCATCACCCATCCTTATTTTTGTCTGGGCTGCCACATCCTGAAGAGATCATGTCAGCCCATTCCCCTCCATAACATTTGGGAGGCCGCCCACGGGCTAGCTCCTATATTGGTGTTCCCTCAAGGGGGTTCCTCAATTAGATTCACCCCCGTAGGTGTTCTGATCAGTCCGATCCGTCTCCATTGGATGTTAAACTTGCGGCATACCCTATGTTAAACATGGGAAGATGAGGAAAACCTCATATACATGCCTATAGAATATGATTCCCCATGCTCGTTGTGGGATTACTCAGGCTTCCTCCCCCTCGAGAATCCCTATAATAAGGGAAAAAATACAGACACGACAATTCCCCAGTGCTAAGACAGGTTAATGATGCCTCGATGTGACTACTCCCCCAACTGAAGGTTACTGCCCTGACCAAACCCCTTGGAATGTCCTGACAGAAGTATTGTAATTAACTGGAATCCATGGAAACATGGCACTGGGAAGAGTTTCATGAACAACATATTAAATCTATGAGAACTACTGAAAAAATACCCTATACCAACGGTTCCAAACCGTTGGTATAGGCCCCTAAACCGTTGGCAAGTAAGCCGTGACAATAGGTCTATACCAACGGTTTTCCCAAAACCGTTGGTATAGACCTGTCCCAACGGTTTTGAAAACCGTTGGTATAAGTAATATGAATATCTATACCAACAGTTATAAAACCGTTGGTATATTTATTTCTAAAAAAAACATTCGGTGGGATTTGATCCCAGAACCCCCTGTTTATAATCAAACGACTTAACCACTAAGCTTACATCACTTTTGTAAACATAATTTCATAAATATATATATGTATTATCATAATTATTTAAAATATTGATTTATATAATGCTCTCGGTTAGTAGATCTGGAAAAAAAATCAAAGAACCTATCCCAACTGTTTTCAAAACCATTGGGATAGCCCTATTCCAACGGTTTTGAAAACCGTTAGGATAGGTTAGGGGTGGGTTGAATTTTTTAGGCCAAAGGTTGGATTTTGGGTGGTTTGTACCAACGGTTTTGGTGAACAGTTGGAAAAGAGGCTCAAAACACACCCTTTCTCAATGGTTTGCCAAACCATTGGGAAAGGTGGGGAAATTTATGGCTTTCCCAATGGTTTTCCCAAACGTTGGGAAATGGTACCTATACCAACGGTTTTTACAAACAGTTGGTATAGAAGTGTTGGGAAGGATCATCTTTCCAGTAGTGGAGGGAGACCTAGACTAGGTGACGAGTTTCGAGGAGGAATCCAAGGAAGGAAGAACCGACATACATTCATCCCAGTTTTAATCAAGGAGAAGACGTCCCTGAATAAGGAAAGAATGACACCTGCCTTTGGAAAGCTGTAATGTGGGGCAACAAAAGTTGTGCCTGTCGTGCCACCAAGAAGACGGATGCACACACCCCAGAGAAAGCGTCTGAAACAATTTAAATAGAAGAAAAATCCTAACATCAAGTTCTGATGGAGTATGATAGAGAACAAGGTTAGGATAAAGTTAGCAACTAGAAATACATAAATCTATAATGACATAAGGGACCTTCTTTTTCTTCGAAAACATAGGTATAAGAAAAAAAATTTGGTTTCAAGATCCTTTTTCTTAAAGATAAAGAATTTTCATTAAAAGATATTTTGGTATGATTTCTAGACAACATCACCATTTATTATTTTTTGATCTACTTGACCTCTTTCTATATAAAAAATAAGGTTACTTTTTCATTTCTTAAGTACTAATAGATCATAAGTTCCATGATATGCCATACTATCTATCATCTGTTAACATCATCACCACGTTTTTATAACAGGATATCCAATATGAATAAATCCTCATGTGGTAAGATAATACATAATCTTTCCATTAATAGTTAACCATATAAACCTAATAAAAGTTGAAAATCCAAAAAATTATTAAGAAGTCACAAAATCAGCTTAACATTGATTCCCGTGTAACACAAAGCATATCTTGGTTGTCACATTCCAAACATGTTAATACCCTCCTCATATATTATCCTGAAACATGTTAATTACTTCAATTACCATTAATACTTTTGGAAAATATGTTTGATTCATCCTTCCAAAGTAAATTTTTTATTTTCTCCTTAAATCCGAAAATGATGTAAACTTCATTAGTGGTAGCCTAAACCATCTATAAATAGGTCCTTACTTAGTTCTAAGGCAGTCAATACTGTCCGATTTACTAATTCATATCCCACATATCTTTATCCATACAATATTATCTTAACATAAAGAACATGTTAAGGGTTACCTTCCCTTAGTAAAAATGTTAACTTTCATGAGATACCCTTTCTAGTCCATTGTGACCTTTAAAAAAATTCTTGTAAATACTTAGGAAAACATAAACTAAACAATCCCTACATAATTCACCATTCTTAATTATGGAATCCAAATACCTAAATACTTATATTACTTCATCCTTAATCCATTAGTAATAATACCTCTTTCTTTTCAGATTTAATCTGTAGTCTCTTCATCATTCACAATGTAACCATTACTCTCACCACCTTGTTGATTATCATTATAAACTTTCCTATTGGGATATTGAGGTTCATAATGACCATTTATTTCCCACTTAAAACACTTAACCTTTGATGATGACTTAGGGAGGCCAAAATTATCATACATTTCATCAATCGAACTCTTCATTTTCTCCTTACAGTCACCTGATTTTTTTCATTATTTTCTACTATCAAAACACCTTCTTGTTCCTCTTAGACATTCAGTTAGGTGATTTTTTTCCATATTCCTGACACAAAGGAAACCAAATCCTTTTTCCTCCATGTTCTCTATTACCCAAACCCTTAGCAAACTCGCTCTTCCTCTTCCTTGGTGAATCCAAGAGTTGGTTAAGGTAATCATTGTTAATCTTGTTATGTAAAAAATGGTTAGGAATGATCATGACATTTTTCACTCCAGTGATCTTCCCACTTGAATTATCATTAGAAAATCTTCCATCACATTCAACATTAATCTAGTTCCTTTTGGTTCACACCATTGACTAAAACCAGAAGTATAGCGTGAATATGACATATCATAGATGAAAACCACATAGTCATGAAAATAATTACTTATAGTATGTCTAAACCATGAGACCTTCCATAATCTATGACACATTGGGTTTATCCTAGGTTATTCATAGCTAACATATATCTAAATCCTTCATGATGGTTTATGAAGAGTTTGTGAATTTTCAAATCATATCCCATGGGAGTGTCAAACCAGGTGTGCAGTAAGGCCCATTTTCATGTACCAGATTACCCTGAGTCAAGCCTGAAACGTCTTTTTGGAGTTGTTATCCCTAGGTACATCTATTATAGAGCCACATACACTTGAAGTTTCTAGTCATGGATGTATTTTTTGGAAACCAATCACTCTATCCTTTACAAAAATTTGTAGAAATTTTCCTAAACATTAAATCATCATTATATTTATCCTTAGAGACATCCCTATACATATCCTTAGAAATAAACCTAGGGATCTCACTAAGGTTTTATCATCTAAGCTTCCAATGTTTGAACAAACCTTTCCTTTGATACCAACTATAAAGAACCATGATTAACATACATGGATATTACGTCTTTTTAGATGGATATTCAATACATTACAAAAACATATGAGAGAGGACCGTAATTGTTTAGTGTCTTTGAAAACATGGAAAAAAATATTCTATCTTAGTGAAAGATCTTCAACATCTCCCATAAAGATATCCACATTTTGTACTTCGACCTAAAACCGTTCTTCATAACCTAGAGAAAGGAAAACATGATAAAGGGGAGGTATCAAATGCTGAGTAAGGGTAAATAAGGGAGACATGTAAGCATAAACATGAACATAGTAGTATGTTAACACGATCTTAAAATTAAGAGATCACACCTTATATATCAAAGGTTATAAATATGAGTTACGGGACAAATATTGGCTGTTCATAAGACATGAATCATAAAGAAATAAATGAATAATCCATGAAATCATAACATAGCAATAAAACATGGAATTTGTGGAATGAACATTGGCTTATATTATTGTGAACATCTATAATTAGAAACATGTTCACTCATTAAGTTAAAGAAATGAAATCAGGCCCCATAATCAACTTGTGGACATGAAACCAGGTCCATACATAACATTGTGAACATGTAATCAGGTTCACGCATAACCTTGTGGACGTGAAATCAAGTCCATGCATAAATTTGTGAACATGTAATCAGATTCACACAAAACATTGTGAATATGTAATCAGGTTCACACATAAAATTATGGACGTTCAACCAGGTCAATGAATAATACTATGAACATTTAATAAGGTTAACTCATAACATTGTGAACATGTAATCAGGTTCATGCATAAACTTATGGACATGCAATTAGGTCCATGGATAACATTGTAAACACATAATATGGTTCACTCATAACATTATGAACATGTAATCTGGTTCATTCATAAACTTATGGACCTAAAATCAGGTCCATGCATAACATTGTGAACACGTAATAAGGCTTAATAATAACATTGTGAACATGTAATAAGTTCCATGCATAAAATTATGGACATGCAATTATATCTATGAATAACATTGTGAACATGTAATAAGGTTCACTCATAACATTGTCAACATGTAATTAGGTCCACACATAAACTTATGGACATGAAATCAGGTCCATGCATACCATTATAAACATGTAATATGGTTCACACATAACATTTATACTCATGATTCATCCATAATTACCCAATGTATTGGAGGAAGATATAGGTCCCACCCATCTCATAACAAAATCATGTATACATGTGGAAGAAGATAATAAAATATTCATCATATCATGACCCACAAAAATACATAGGTTTTATAAAAATCAAATTATAACCCGTGAAATGAAATGAGTATCATTAACATGTCATCACATAATATCTTATCGAAAAAAAGATAGGTTTCATAACCATTTCATCAATGAATAACCTATGAAAAGAAGTGTGTTTTATAAACATGTAACCTGTGAAAGGGAAACATGCTTCATATATACAATAACATTTAGAATAACCCAATCATAGAAATAATATGAATGGAACCATTAGATATTTTCCTAGAAAGTCATGAGTATCATAAACAGATGTCATATTATATGGAAACTTATTTTTAAATATATTTCAAATATGTTTCTTGAGGAAAATATCCTTTTTTCTTCGAACAAATATTTTTAATACATAAAACAATTTAAAAATATTTTTTTTAAAAATACCATGAAAACTTATAAAGAAGACTTGAAATACTTTTGAAAACGTTTTTCATTGAAAATCACTTTTAAAAAAAATTTCTTAAATATTAACCTTTTAAAAATTAAAAGGAATCTTCAAAGGAATGATGGTGGGTAAACCAATACATGTCGTATGAGGTAAAAAGAATATTCATTTTCCATAGTAAAAATGATTGAAAAGTTCCGTGTTTGGAAAGTGACAAGACGATTACCTTGAAGATATTGGTAAAATAAAAAAAGGGGTAAAATTGTTTTAGATATTATAGGGAAATGGTATAATATTCATGTAATTTTTTTAGAAAACATATATTTCCTACTGAAGACTGGTTAAATTCAGGCTTTCATGAAAACACATTCTCAACAATCTTATGTACTAAAGAGTAAAAAATGATACCAATACATGAGAATATCATGAAATAACATAGGATAAGGAAAATCATGAAGATAATTGAGATATGGATCATAATACTTCATCAAAGAAAGCATAAACTTAAGCAATCTCAAAAAGTGATGAGATTGTGTTAATAAATTATTTTAACATGGTAACTTGGGATCATACTCTACATGTAAGAAATTAAATTACATGAATCATACAATATCAGGAAAAGATTTAGATTCATGATCTGTCATGTAAAATGTAAATATATACACCTCGAATAAAGAGTTAAGGTTCATAACCAATCATGAGTCTCAAAGAAGGAAAATTGAGACAAGACTGTTTTATCGATTAGGTAACTTTTTAAACTTAAACCCCATGAAAGAAGGATCATATAATAAATATTTTAATATGCATAAATTTATTTATAATATAAATTTAAATTAATAATGGGAAGTATATACACCATAAAAAAGGAAAGGGTGGTGAAAATAAAATTATTCTCACAAAAATTAAAAGTGAGATGAAATTAACCTTACATTGTGTCTTGACTCTCTTTGTACTCATACAAGCTTCCTCATAACGGGGTAACTCCTTTTGGTTTGTGCTAAAAGGATTACTTGAGAGGGTTTTTTCCAAAAGGGATGCTTCAAAGTCAAAGGAAGGATTGTTGGGAGGCTACTTAGGTAGATCTTGTATGAACATAAATGGTTTGAGAGGTGTGAGGAATGGGTAGAGGTGGTAGTCTTTTATACGGAAGGAAAATGACTCACATATAAGTTTTAAAACCAAATTAGGTGTGCATATGTTCTTACCTAACAAAAGTCTTACCAAACCAACCAAAATCAATAATGTAAGGTGTGGGTCTGAAATATGGACATCCAATGGGTGGTGGATAATTTTCTAGGTCACTTGGGCCCTTAATTTTACGTTTTAGTCCCTAATTAAGTTTAATTTTTCTTTAACCACTGTGAATAATTTTAATCACATTTACTAATAATTTTGGACAAAAATTAATATGGTCTTATTAGACTCAAAAAATTAGACTAAAAACAATGGTTTCTGTCCAATTTTGAAATTACAATCACAGAAGTGGGAAAATTAATATTAGTTCTAATCCCATAGACATGATTAAATAATGGGGTAAAAAAATTAGGAAAAAGTTCAAAATTTTATTAAGATTTTATACTCAGTTTCATAGTGAAATGTATTATAACTAATTAAATTGTATTAATATATGTTATATTATTATTAATTTACCTTAAAAATATTTATAATATAATTTATCATTAATAATTAGTTAGACAAAAAGGATGTTTTTAACTAAAAAGTAGCATTTTCACTATTCATCAGAAAATGAAGTTTCTCAGAAAAATATCAAAAATTAACCCTGGGATAATTTAGAAGTTATGAATTAAAAAATGAAGTTTATTTTATCAAATTAAATTTCTATATGTTTCTAAAATTACTTTTATTATTAAAAGAAATTCATTCAAGAAAACAATATTTTTAACATAAAAGGACTTTACGTTGTCTTTCATTATCAATATGTTTTATTTATATAAAAAAAATATTTGAAAAGAATATATTACTAAGTTTAATGGGAAGGTTATATATATATTATTTAAATAATTAAAACAATAAAAAGATATGTTTCATAGAAAACCAGTGTTGCGTGCATCGTACGCCATGTCTGTGTTTCTTGTAGCGCAAGCCAAGTTGGTATTGCGTGTAGTGTAAGAAAAGTTGGTATTTCATGTGAAATGAATGTTTGAATTAGTTTTTTAATATATATATATATATATATATAACTATATCCAGTGTCATGTGAAATGAAAAATATTGAAAAATTAAAATAAATCTAAAAAAATAATTCTCAAAATGTCGGGGTGTTAAACTTTTTAATTACATATATATAAAAAATAAAGAGATAAAAAGTATCCTCCAACTAGAGTGAAGATTCAAATCACACTAGAATAAATACTTTGGAATAATGATATTATATCCTTCCCTACTTGTAAAAAAGTAAAGGGATGATTAATCATGAAAAACATGGAAGAAAAACTATCGGAGTTATAGAAAAACTACTAAACAAAAACTAGAATTACACTATAAAAAACAGAGACGGGAACAATCTATTTATAAAATTTAGTATTGTGGTAAATAAGGATTAATGTCAAAGAATATAACTCCTATCGAACATGAATAATAATTTTAATTACTTGAAATCGCAGAAAAATAAGTAAAACTAGAATGGGAGGAAATCCACTGATTTAAGGTATTAAAAATTTATTTTAGGACATATCTAAAAGATTATAAATCCGTTTTAAATTATTAATTTATTTTATTTCATTAATAAAACATTTAATGAACCATTTAGACTCCCTAACATTAAAACCCCACGTAAGGCACTAGAAAAAATAATTTTTTTAAGACTATAATCACATATTTTAAGTTAAAACGAATTTTTATGTCATTATAGAAAAAGAAAACATGGGTATTTTGAAAATGTAGCATTTTTGAAAAATATTTATTCTACTACATATGTGGATAGAACAAATGGAGTCAAGAGATTGCACAAATTTACCACATAAAGGAACCGATCGATCATATGACCTAACAGATTGACTAAAAGAACAACTTACCTACCATAGGAACAACCTAACTAAAAACAAAAAAAAAACTAGACAAACATATGACCACCCAATTTACTACAAGTAATAATCAACTGACCATGTGATGAAAGTAATTAGCTCTAAGAATAATAGACCTACCATAAGAATAACCTAACTGATCACACAACCAAACTAGGTGGCCACTTGACCACCAAAGTACCCATAATAAAAAATTAATAGATCACGTAAAGAAAAATATTGAACTATAGAAGGGACAAATGACTTCCTAAAAAAACTGACTGACTTCATGGTTTGTCAACCGACCATGTTAAGAAACTTATTATTTCAAGAAAAAATACCCATATCAACCTATGGACACCTATGATCCTCAAAAATAAAAAAAAATGGTTTTATAAATTTGAAGAATTATAGTAGATACTTTTAAAAAAGTTATAGAAACTTAGAAGAGATAAATTATCTCAAAAAAACTTTTCTAGATATGTCACAAAGATCTTACTATACAATAAGACAACTAACACACCAGAGAAAAAAAGAACATCACCCTGAAACATCATCACCAAGAAATTTATTCAGACTCATATACCAACATAATTCAAAAAAATCATCTCAATAGAAGTTAAATAAAAAAGTTTAGAAACAAAACATGGGATATTGAGCATGAATCTAGAACTCTCATTATCAAGTAATCTCCTATAAACCACCATGCCTCCACAAACAACAAAACAAAGGGATAAATAATCCATGAATCACCTTCTCTCATTGATCATAGATCTTAACTAGCCACTATATGAATGTATCATCATCCTAAATTTACAACATTCCCTATTAAATGATATGGAAGGTATTGTGAAGATACTTAAGTATCCAATACATGTAGAATATATTGTGAAACTTGTACAATGATGTTGGGAGTGAAAATTTATATTTTCCGTTTCCAATGCACATTAACAGCTCAAAATGTTTGTAAAACCAAGGAGAAATCTTACTCACATAACTGGACCAATCATTTCCACAATTAGGGTAAACCATCATGAAAACATGATCTAAAACATCAAAATCCGAGGGCCTATACCTATGATCTTAATAGGAATTATGTTGGTCCAGTGTCACCTTCATTTCCTCTCAAACCACACAGACCCCCTCTATCATGCTCTACCATATCTTAACCAAGGATTTATAACTTCCAAAACATAGTCCAACATAATATAGAATGAAAAAACTTCCAATAAAATACCTAAAATGGAACAAAACATACGGATGAGTGATATATATTTTTGTAGAAAAAATCTACAAATAACAGGTATTTCACCCATGATCCCCTAATGTCTATGATAACATACCACAACCTGTCCTCTAGTGTATGAATTATATTATTTGTCTACCCATCAATCTAGGAATGGAAAGCTGTGTTAAGGTGTATCTAAGACACAAAAGCATGCTTTAATCATATCTAGAACCCCATAGAGTCCCACCACCACATATAGTCCCACCACCATAGAGTCCCACCACCACATCTACACACTACCTGTCTATTGGATAAAATTCTATTTAGCACCCCATAGAGTCCCAACGTCACATATACACACTACCTTGCCTGAGTTTCCACAAAACTAAACTCATAGATTGTTAGAAAATGGTCTATTTTCATTATTTATTCCATGATCAACCAACTGACATCACAAACTCCATTAAACTAGGGTAACATAATTAAAATATATTAATATATCCTCTTACTTTCACTCAATAAAATCCTAGGGTGAAAAACTCTAGGAGAACGATGCTTTAATTTCACATGTAGATAAAATAGACACTATTCTATGAACTCCATGCCTGACCACTTTATCCAAGGCCAACAAAGTTATCTTCTCAAGCCACAGTAAATCTTAGATACACCTAGATATAATGATAATGGTGATCTTTGAAACTAATAACACTACTCCCTTAAACAGGGATAATTTAACAAAAAACATACCAAAAAACAACATCGGATTTTGACCATCCTCAGACTTTGGAGATTTACCATGAACAAAATAGTGTCACATCACCTGAAACTCTAAGTCTTCTTATAGGAACTACTCTAAATTCTAGATAATATATGATTCATGTCACACTGATGTATGAATAACTAGGTACATATATTTTTTTATTCTCAAGTTTGATTCATTTTTAAATTTGGAGTAGGTGTTTGAGTTTCAAGTGGATGTAGAAGGCTATCGATTAGCTGGTGGAGGGCACCGACTAGTTGGTTTTAGCTAACAGAGCACCTGAAAGTCTACAGGTTCCACCAACTAGCGATTGGAGTTCCAATATATAAAATCATTCTTCCTACACCCACTATCTAGCTGGTGGGATACCTATAAGTGCGAGGAATCTCCATTCTCCAAAAAACTATCATGTTTTTTACTAGTGATATTGATATGTAAGGGTATAAGTTTTATTTTGACCTATAATTTTTTCTAATCCTTAATTAGACCCTCATAACCCTAAATTGATTTATTTCATTTATATGGGATCCTTAGTGACTTTTTATCTCTTCTCCTCATTAATATGAGAAATCATTGAGTGTATCAAAGTCTTGGCCCATCATTATTGATAATGTCGTAAGAGGACTACATAAAATCTGGATTATTATTTCTTTCTCCATGAAATTGATGTCTTACTTGACTAGATTGTTGGATCTAGAATGTACATGGGTAATTTACTTTGTTTTTATGAAATATATGTTCTTGAGTACCTGATTTATTTTGTTTTCCAACACCAGTGTTGAAGAAGCAATTTTTTTTCATCATTATCATGGTAAGTGTCTCTATCTCACATTCTAACCCATGGTATACCTTATGTTCATTGATTATTTCCTTCAGTTTTGATTATGAAATTCATTTCTGATAATGGATTTGATATTTAAGGGCATGTAATGTTTTCAAAAATGGGGGTTTTATGGAAACTAATTAAAACATGTATTATATTTGATAAATTTTCTCAAAGATACTTTTAAAAAGGGGAATGGTTTTTTCCAGCATGAAAAATGGAATGGATCACTATAAAAATGTTTTATAAATATATGGGAACATATTTTAAATGTACCATACCATGAAAAATGTTTATAAAACATCATTTAGGTTATTCCTTAGAATTTTTTTATAAAACATTGTTTTTTATCATGAATGCAATGATGATATATAAGCACACTAGAGAGACCTTGGGGTATGTGAGAAAAATAAACAAAGACCAACCCTAGTGTAGTTAGCTATCATCAGAGGTGGTTACCTTGATGTCATGGATACTAGGGTACAATCTTTTGTGGGACTAAGTTTCCCAAACTACATGAGTCACATTTGTTGACTAGTGTTCCATAATGTGTCTTAGTGGTTGGTTGTGTATACTCACTTGTGTCATGTATTTCCCACTTTCTTTATTGATATATCCTTACAATAATTCTATTTTGATATGACTAATTTCCCACTTGTTCATGTTGTCTAAATTGATGCTTGAAAATAATTTTTTTTATCTTTTTATGCCATAGAAAATTTAATATGTCATATATATCTGTTTTATTGAATATGGAATGATTTTTAACATAAATCCAATAGATGTTTTATGAAATTGAAAATGATTTATTTTTTAGGGTTTTATAAATCTATTTTAAATATGAAATAATATATTCATGTGGTTAGAAATTATATATATTTTTAGTGGTATCCTACTCGAATATTTAGCTCACACCCTCTTTTTTGAATTGAATGTTTATAGAATTTGTCTTTTATGTTAGAATTAATGGGAAGAGAATAATGTAGAGGATGAATCTCCTTACTCATATTTTTGGCTAGTGGGTTGGGATAGAGGTGGAAAATGGTAATGTAGAGATGTACCAATCAATTGATTTGGGTTATATATTTTTGATGATATTATTATTTTTTTCTAAGGAATTTTTATCCTGATGTTGGATGTTACATTTTTGGTTGTGCTTCGGACATATGATATATTCTAGTTTTTTTACTTTAGCACTCTAATTGTTTCTTTATGTCATTATTTTTTGAGGTTGAAATAATTCCAATATTCTCTTTTATGATTACCAAGAACTTTTCTCTATCCTATGCTGATTGGGAACATACTTTGGGACTTAAGGTGGGTCAATTTATATGAATTTATAAGTTTAACCAGGTTGGTCTATTAAAAATTGATATTATATCCCTAGGATGAATTAAGCATCCATCCAAATGCCTTCAATTTTTTTATTATAAGATAAATCCCCCTTTTAAGGGATGAAGGGGTGAAACCCAACCATACATCATGGACATAGCAAAAATCACACTCAATGGGTAGAAATAGTAAAACCATAATGAGAACCTGAGACTGCTCCTCCCCAGCTTTTGATTGCGATGAAGCTCTCCATCATTGCAAGGGTATTCGGTAAGAAAGTGTCATGTGTCAAATCATAGGCCTGATCTGATGACTGAAACCATACCCTCTCAACAACCAAATATAAAAAAATATTCAATGATATATCACTAACTCTGGATCCTCCTCTGAAGCAAGTTCCATGATGTTAATTCTGGTTCCACAGACTTACCACCTTCGGAAACAAACCATCCAAACAAACAATTTCCACCATTCAATCACAACCATCAAGCATCAAACCTTCATAGAACATTCACCAAGGAGCCTTTACATGTAGCAGTTCCTTCATGAAAGATAGAAATGATCCCTATGGTTTCCACTTCCATCGCAACCATTAATGAGATACCAGTAATGCGATGTAAACACACCCAAAAATGAAAAATTCATCTCCATTTCAAACCACCAAACATCAAACTTTCCAGAAGTTGTATAGAAATTGAAATCAAAGGGATCCTCCCTCCTCTGGACCACTCATGAGCCAGCAGTGAGCCACACTAGAAGACCACGCCGGAGTTGTCACAGATTCGTGCCATCGCAAAGCTGAGAAAGTTGGAGACAATCCTCTTGTTACCATGGAATGTCTGGGGTTAACAAATGTTTTGGTCTAAGGTTTTTACCTTTATTTATTTATTTATTTTTATATGGTTTATGTTAATTGAATCAAATTTAGTTTAAATGTTTATAATAATTTTTTAAGATTATGGATCTCCTAAGAAGAGTACTCTGGATTTCTAGAGAGGAAGCTACTAAGGAATCCCTATAATAAAATCCTATAGTTGATCTAGTTTAGGTGTAAAATCATCATCTATATAATCCATCCTATGGGAAAAGTCACCAATGTTGAACTTGAATGATGGGTGGATAATGCTTTGGAATTTTAAAATAAGAATCCATCATTATTTTATACTAAAAAGAGTCTATAAGATACTATGGAATGGATCAACTATTTTTAGATTATTTTACACTTTATTAAAACTCTATAAGAATCCAAGGATGGATTCACTACTTAATTGATTAAAGGGATTGGGAGGAAGTGTTGGGAATCTATCATGCAAGACAAGTTACATGAATATATCACTTGAAATAACTTTATTAAAGAATTTGTCCAACAATTATATCCTAGGATACTAATAAAAAAAGGAATAGAGTTTTTACCATGGATTTGGGAGATTGTTTTGTCATAGATTACTCTACAAGGTGTTCTAAGTTGGTTCACTTGTCTCCAAAGGTTTTTTTCCAATAATTATCTTATGGAAATGAGGTTTGAAATGGGTTTAATGGTAGTTTTTAAATCTATAGTGATTCTTATGGGCTTAAACACTTATGTATAGTTTTTTGATAAGGAATCCATAGATGATTCAGACATTACAAGGAATATAAGGCTCTTTAGAGGATTAATAACAACTGGAGGTAGCTGGAGTTTAGTTTCTAGTAAAAAAGGATTCATGTTGACCAACACTGAGGTGGAATTTGGAGTGAACAATGAACATTATAGTAGAGTCAAGTGGTCTATTACCAGCATGGGAGAAAGTGACACCTAAAACCTAATTATGAGGTTACACCCAGGGTGTGTAACACATGTGAGTAACAAGGTCAAATTCAAATTTTTTTGAGAGAAAATCCCAGTGAAGTAGATTTGAATTCACACTTACCAAGGGATCTTAGTTTATATAGGATCCTATGAAAAGGGTTAGATATTAACCTCATGATAAGGGATATTATCAAATGGTAATGAATGGGTAGGATGAGGCTAAATGTCTATACGTGGAGGAGTATACACGAGAGGTCATAGAGCCAAGACTGACTATTATAAGAGGTATGATGTTAATATAATATTATATAGTTATAGTTTTGTTTGATATAGGTGAAAAAATTATTTTATATCATCTAAGACTATTGATATATTTGGATTATTTTTGGTGATCACCCCCTTTTTGTGGACACTTTACACTTTTTTTGGGAAAGAAGTCAGCTAAGGGATTAAAATATACCAAGTGTTCGGTAATGATCACTGACAATGAAATTATTTGGTATTTTTATGTCTTATCCTCAATATATTTGATCTCATCATTAGAATAAATCAAATTATTATCTATAAATATTAGATAAATTTATATCACCATCTGGTATAGTTTCTCTATCCAAATAGAGTCAATCATGTCTTATAGGGTGAGAGGGATCCATGACCGAGAAGGGAAGGTCATGTTGTCTGTAGCGTTGAATTGATCTTCTACCAGTTATTAGTGTTTTAATGATATTTTTGATATAATTATTAGTGTCCCTATTATTGTGGTGGTGTGTGAGTATCCTGACATTTTTCAGATGATTTCTCTAGGTTACCACCACACCGAGAAGTTGAGTTCTCTTTAAAATTACTTATGGGTGAGAAACCTATTTTTTGTATCTTTATATGGTATATAACATGCTGAATTGAAAGAATTAAAGGATTATTCGGATGATATAGGGGCCAATGGATTTATTCATCCTAGTGTTTCTCCTTGGGAATCACCAATTTTATTTGAAAAGAAGGTAGATGAGAGTCTCTAAATTTGCATTGGTTACCGGAAACTCAACCAGGTAACAATAAAGAACAAATACACATTTCCAATGATTGACGAAATTTTTGAATAGCTTAAGGGGGTAGGTTGGTTTTCAAATATTAATATGAGACTGGGGTACAATCAACTGAGGGTACGTGATGTTGAAATTCCTAAACAAACATTTAGAAGTATGTATGGGCACTATAAGTATTCGGTTACTCCATTTTTCATTATTAATGTTCATGTGGTGTTTACAGAATTGATGAACTAAATATTTATTTGGTTCATGGATTCCTTTTTGTTTTTTTGTGGAAGATATTTTTATTTATTCTATATCAAATTAGGATCATTAAGAACATTTTATTACCATTCTTATAATCATAGGAGAACATGATCTATATGAAGAGCTATCCAAATTTCAGTTATGGAATCAATAAGTGAAATTTATAATCTATGTGATTTTTGTGAAGGATGTCTCAGTGGATCTTGGGAATATTTATGTATTGAAATCTTGGTAGAGTCTTAGAAATGTTTTTGGGATATGGAGTTTCTTGAGTTTATCTGGTTACCATAAGAAATTATTTTGGTACTTCTCCAATATTGTATCTCCTATGACAGAGGTACCCCATAATGGTTTAATGATTATTTGGAGTGATCGATTTCAATGTTTTTTTGAGTAGTTTAAAGTGATAATGGAGACAACTTTAGTCTCGATTCTTCCTGAGTTAGGTGTTGGTTATGATGAACCTATAAAAGAGAGATATTATGAGTAGGTATTCCTAAATTATACTTGGATAGGATCATTATTGGATGAATAAATTTTTCTTGGTTTGATAGGGTAGAGAAAGTGTTAGTATTTTAGTAGAACTTTTTTTTGAGGGGAGACCTTGAGTGAGTGGTCTCGTTATTTTTGTTAAGTTTTTAGTTTTTGGGGTAGTATTTTTTCTCTGATAGGCTTAAGGTAGTGTTTTATGTATAGTGTACATCAATCAAGTTGGTCCATACACCATGGAACTACCAATATGTACTAAGACCTGAGGCTTCACTTCTGGTGGCCAGAAATGAGGTAATCAATTTTAGGTTTGGTTTAATTGTGCCTCACATGATAGAAAATTAAGGTAGAAAATTAGAGACCTATTTTTTTGTTACAATCATTACCCATTACAATGTGTAAATAGGATGAGATAACCAAGGACTTTGTGTTTGGGATACCTCAGAATCCTAGCATTAGGAATGTGAATTGGGTGATTATAGTTTGAATCATAAAATCAACACATTTCTTACCTATTAAGGATTTAAAAAAGGTAGAGGACCTTGGGTAATTATACATGTGATAGATATTTTTACTTCATGGTGTGATATAGACCATCATTTATGATAGATATCCCCACTTTATAACCTAGTTCTAGAGATGTTTGTAGATAGGTATGGGTATTTAGATGAACTTAAGAAAAAATTATCATCTATTGGCAGATGAGAAAAGTGATTGAGCTATCTAGATTCTTGAATACATGATTCGGTCATCTGTACTTAACTTCAGTGGATCATAGAATAAGTATATGAACATAGTAGAGTTTTTCTATACTAATAGTTACCAGGCTTTAATTCGAATGGCCCAATTGATGAATTTTATATGAGGCCTTCCAGGTCATGTCTCTATTAGGAAGAGGTTGGAGAATGGTCCTTGGATGGACTGAGTATCATTTAGGTGATGATGGATATCATGTATCTTATCAAGAAGTGGTTAATAATTACTCATATTCACTATAAATATTATGTTGATCGACGTCATCATCCATTGAACTTTGAGGTAGGTGATTGGGTTTTTCTTAGAGTTTCAATACGGTTGGAAGATAGATTCTCTGGGTAATAGGGTAAGTTGGAACCTCATTATGTTAGAACATTTGATATTATAGAGAAACATGGGATGGTGGATTATCATTGGGATTTACACACTAATTTGATGTCTATCCATGATGTGTTCTGTGTTTCCTAGTTTAATAAGTATCAGACATACCCATCCCACATGCTTGAAAAGGAGGACATTGAGATTGAACCTGAAACCTTTATGGTTGAAAAACTTATTTAGATAGTGTATTTATAGTGTCATGAACCAGCCCGGGTCGACCCTGAACCGGTCACCCGAGCCGGCCCACGACATGGCCCGAAGGGCGTTCCCGATCCCCACGGGCTAACAACCAGTGCTGGGCATCAAAACATTAATCATTGGGAACTATTTGGACCATATGAACGAGATAAACAGACAAATAAAAACTAACTATAAAACTAAAAAAAACAGCAGCGAAAAAAAACAAAACGACACATGCCTCCTTGTGACCCTTTGGTCACCTCCCAACTAAGGCCAACCTTGCTCCCATAACGAGCAACTCTTCCATGAAAACCTGAGCATAAGGAACCTACAACTGAAATGATAATATAGGCGTGATCATTAAAAATGATCAGTAGGGATGCCAAAGTAAACCACAGGATCCAACCAATACCACTTTCTAAAAACAATCCCAAAAAAACACTAGTTTGCACATAAAATGATAGAAAATAGGTTTTTCACATTTTAAAGGAAAAATGATCCTAATTTACCATTTCAAAACCCACACATGCCACAACCAGTTTTTCCCAAAACAATGAATTTCTAAATAAATGGATTTCAAATCAATGTTTATCACATTATGAAAAAGACGAACATGTAATAATTAAATGCTGGAAACCAAGTGCAAGTAAAACTAAACAAGAAGAAGTAAGCAATAACCGTGGGCGATCCTAAACATCCCTAGAAAACCCCTGGATGTACTCGGGTTCAGACTACCTGCAGGTGTGGTACTCCATAGTCAATAACCAACTGGACGCCCTAATAGCCAACCAGTGGCACATCTCTCCTGGCCTGTCCACGACTCCAGGGGGGTACTAACCCATCTAATCAGGGCTAGCAAGCAACCGTCACTTGATAATCTATAAGACACCCAGGAACCCCTGGTGGTTTTAGTAAGACTATGTAAGTGGGAGACCCTCGCACGCGTGACTCATCTCACCGCACTTTCCAACCCCTTACACAGACACCGCTACATGACAACCCTCAAGGGAAGTCCCCCTGTAGAGGTACCCCGCAAGCATTCACACATCAAAAGTTCTTTCACATTCAGTAAGGTGCTAACCGGGCCTTCAAAACATTAGAACCTTTAATCATTTCACAAATGGGTTGGGTTTCCAATCAGGCACAATCCACCTTTCTCAAAATCCAACACAATCATCCCTTTACATTTATAATTACAAATGGCCTTTACACCAAACAACTATTCAACTCACACCAAAATCCAACCAGGCCAACCATGCTTCCGATCCGTTTTTTAAACACCAAACCATTCATCAAAAACCTAGTTTTACGAAAATATAGTTTTAATGTGTCATTTTCATTTGGAGGCACATCCATGCGAGCACCTAGTGCTCCCATGGATGTGCCAACATCCAATGGAACATTTAGTTTTTAGAAGAATCTCTTTAAAAACCAACTTTCATAAAACACTTTAGCATTGGAACCAAACTCAAATTCTTTCACAGCACTTTATAAAAACAAATGCATCTTTCAAACCAACAACCATTTACAAATCTTTTCTAAAACAACTTACCAGTTTGTCTTTTTTTTAAACAAACACACCAAAGCAATTTTCTTCATTTCCAAAACACAATCACTATCAATTTCAACCAAACACATCACAAAGCAATTAATTTATCTTTACCAAGAACCTATGAATTTCATATAAACCAACATGAAAAGCCACTTTCAGAAATATAAAACAGAAATATAACTAAGCCAAATGCATTTCATAAATACGTTAGAGATGAAAACGATATAAAAGGATAAATTGAAAATATTTAAGTGCTAAAGGTTTGAATCTAAAAGGGGAAAAGGTTGGAAACACCTACCTCGACACGTACGAAAACGGTATAACCGCAATGGAAGGAGGAAAGATGCTCCGCAGAACAACTGCACAACCTCGGTTCACCCATGTCCAAAGCGCACGCGACCTTGAAGTGTATACATACACTTATATATATATATATATGTACATATCTGCATATATATATATAACTATATACCTATACACCATAGGTATATATATATATATATATCCTGCAAAGAAAGCAGCAAAACATTGCTAAATTAACAACTCGGGTAAAGCCGACTCTCGACCAGATAAAGACCTCAAGGGTCCGCAACTAAGCCAAAAATCAAATTCCCATTAAAAGATTTAATGAACCACTTAAAAATTTTATGAAACAACTCCAAGCAGTGTCACAAGATATTGAACACAAAAGCTCACCCAAAAACCCATTCCAAGGCCAAACACACACCACTTACTTGTCAAAACAGAATATGCAGCCCGTGCACAACATAATAAACCAACTACATAGTCTATAGAATAATGATAAACATCTCGACACCGATTTTTCACAAAAAGAATCAAACTCTTTTTGAATTAACATATCACTAATGTATCGAATCATGCCAAACCTCAATTCGAAAAAATTTTCACCATGAAAACCGATTAAAAAACACAATATATTTCTTTTAAACACCCCCAAATAAATTGATGACAACTCAAAAATAATAAAACCTCTAAAATAAAATTAACCCACAAATGAAGAAACTGAAGAACCCATACCTGAAAACCATGGCGAACCCACTCCCCTTACCAGTTGTGGCTAGAACCAACCACGACGGAACCCAAAGAAACCTAAATAACCAGATTGAATCAAAGGAAAACCCCAAATACATTAGGGTTAGTCCAAAGGGGTCATGCGATGGTCATGGCTGCTGATTGGTGCGAGAGGAGGTCGGACGGGTCGGCTGGCCGGAGCGAGAGAGGAGGGGGAGGACCGGAGCAGGCGGAGTCGGCCGAAGTAGGTGGAGCCGGCCGGAGCAGGCGGAGCCGGCGGGAGCAGGCGGAGGCGGCCGGGAGGGGGTTATGAATTAGAGAGGAGGAGGCCGAGAGGCGGGCTGTGGCCAGAGGGAGCTCCGACAGGGAGCGCACGCAAGAGCGGACCATAAAGGGGGGGGGGGTCTGGTTCGCGATTCCGAGAGGGGGGGGGGGAGACGCGGGGCTGGGTAGATTAGGGTTCTTCTTTTTTTTATCTTAATAATTATAACAATAATAATAATAATAATAATAATAATAATAATAATAAACATATACACATAAATATATGTTTATAAACATATATATAAACCTACTTATATAAAAATAAATACATCTATACATATATATTTTTAAACATATATATAACATATATAAACAATATAAACATATATAAACCTATTTATAACATATATAAAAAAATAAAAATACATATACATATATATACACACATAAATTTAAAACTGGATGATCGTGCGGTATTCGCACAACGTATGTTATCCAAGCGGACTGCAAATGGGCTACACATACCCAAGTGAAAAGCACATGCCCAAGCGAACTGCGCGTCATAAGCGTACTGTGTTCGCGCACTATCCAAAACCATAAACTCATCCCAACATGAAAAATTTAAACTGGGACTCACCCGTACTTACGCAAAAACACACGACGCCAAGAAAATAAAATAAATAAAATGGATAAAAAATAGGTGTGACAATTCTCCCCACCACAAACACTTTCTGCCCCCAGAAATTCACCAAGCCAACAGTTAGCATACCTCGAGTCTGTGCCCAGGAAAAACCAGAAGAAACTGAGAGGCTAGTTGTGGACATTACCAACACAAGTCAAACACGACCAACTCGAGTACAATTATTGTCCGAGGTTTGAGGGGAGAACACGGGACGGTCCTCCCCACCACAAAAATCTACTAACACGGAGACCTTGAAACTCGAACACACCACCTCTAGGGGGGGGGCACACGGGAACTCCCAAACCGAACCCATTTAATTTCTCCACATAGACCGAACAAAAATCAGAGACTTAAATAGAAATCTTTCTACAAAATGACCCAACAACCCAAGGATAAATAAAATTAACTCAACCCCTCACACAACGACTGAAGAAAAACCTCACCGCAACTAGAGTCTAGGGAATTACGAGCCTGAACTCAGAAAGGACCCCAAAACAACGCCCATTAATTTCACAAAACCAAACACCCCCCTAACGCACACAATTGAGACCCAACTCAAAATTATAATGACCCATTCATTCACAGACCCATCACACTTCAAGGAGAATCGAACGATTTGAAAACACACTGAGAACAGATAAGACCGCTTAGACTGCGGTAGAACAAGTTCATCACATCACCACAACTATGATGAGCTTACAACGGTGACAAGAACAGGACCAGGAAACTTTGGATATTTCCTTCCAGAAAGCCGAAAACATAATCCAAAGTGAGGTTCTACACACCCTCGACAACTCCTGATTGTGTGTAAGCTTCACCCCGAGACCTGTGGATGGGGCCCTGATGGGTAAATCATCTCCTGCCTCACAGTCATGCATTTTCATCTCCTGGTCTCTAACTCCTTCACGAGTGACGCTTCTTCCAGAACTCTCCCTGGTGGCCTAAACAGCCACACGATAGCAAGACTTTGATGGGATGCGACAAGGCGGCTTAGAATGTCTGGACAAGCCATACTGGTGGCACACAAGAGAGTGGTCCGATGAACTATGAGCCGGTACCGACGAGGATGGTTTCTTGGAGAAAGGTTCCACTGGCCCACACTCCTTCCCCGGTGGGGAACCTTTTCGGAAGTCGACCACCATTAATCACACCCAAAACTCCAATGACGATGAGACTTCTCATATTTACTAGTCTAAAACTAAACCCTCAAATATACCTGAGATGGAACACACCCTAACAACCCTGGGATTTCCCAACAACCTGAAGACTAACTACAATTCCACAACCACACAACTACCCCTCACAGACTTTGATTTCATTGATCGATAGGCAACATGCAAAAGAACTAAAAACTGGGCATGACTCATTAACAACCTTAGAGACCTTTCTGGTCGGCATACTCATGACAACACGTGAAACATCATCGAAACCGGAATCAAGCCAAACTCAATCAAGGAAACAACACAAGCCAAGGTCAAAAGGCCCATAAGCTAAACATATACAAACACAGGCATAAATCGCTTTCCAAAACCATCATTTCTTTAATGTCTTAAAACCCTCCTATGGCACCTTATGAACCGTAACATGTGCGTTCATTCAATCTCGCTCACATCATCTGCAAACAAGTGCCCCTACACACTCTCCGTACATACCCACGCACATGTGACCCTCCATAAGGAGTTCCAAGGTTCAAACACTTCTTTCCTTACCAAATCCAAACACATACCATATTATTCCAAACCAATACACTTTCTCTTTAAAAAACCACTTTACAAATTTCAAAAACAATTTGGAAGAAACCCCTCTTCTTTCCATTTCGAAATCACTTTCATTTTCAACACACACACACACACATAGACCGAGTTTAAAACAAAACACAACCAATTATAAACCACCGGAATGAGGGACTAGTGTCTGTACTTAATTCGGCAACATGGTTGTGAGCCATGCCCCAAGTAAGACATAACACTAAGAGGACCTTAAACCGGGCACTTGGATTCCACATGGGTAACCACCCCATGTGAGGCCGCAATGTGAACCAATTTTCTCCCATTTTCATCCCTCAATCAAAACTACCCCAAGACAAAAGACACAAATCCCGGACTAACCCTGGTAACTCAGGTCTCGTCACGAGCGATGATGATCCGACACCGACCTGTAACTTACCTCCTGAGCCCCAACAGTCCTAATCTCCTTCTACCAGACACCACAAATAACAAGGGCCGCCTCTGATACCATTTTGTCACGAACCATCCCGGGTCGACCCTGAACCGTTCACCCGAGCCAGCCCGCGACCTGGCCCGAAGGGCATTCCCGATCCCCACGGGCTGGCAACCAGTGTCGGGCATCAAAACTTTAAGCCTTGGGAATGATTTGGCCCATGCGAAAGAGATAAACAGACAAATAAAAACTGACGATAAAAAAAACCATCAGTGGAAAGAAACAAAACGAAACATACCTCCTTGTGACCCTTCGGTCACCTCCCAACTATGGCCAACCTTGCTCCCATAACGAGCAACTCGGCCATGAAAACCTAAGCATAAGGAACCTGCAACTGAAATGATAATATAGGCGTGAGCATTAAAAATGCTAAGTAGGGATGCCAAAGTAAACCACAGGATCCAACCAATACCACATCCTAGAAACAAACCCAAAAAACACTAGTTTTCACATACAATGATAGAAAATAGGTTTTTCACATTTTAAAGGAAAAATGATCGTAATTTACCATTTCAAAACCCACACACACCACAACCAGTTTTTTTCCAAAACAATGAATTTCTAAATAACTGGATTTCAAATCTATGTTTATCACATTATGCAAAAGACGAACATGTAATAAGTAAATGCTGGAATCCAAGTGCAAGTAAAAGTAAACAAGTAGAAGTAAGCAATAACCATGGGCGATCCTAAAAATCCCTAGAAAATCCCAGGATGTACTCGGGTTCAGACTACCTGCCGGCGTAGTACTCCATAGTCAATAACCTACTAGCCTCCCTAATAGCCAACCAGTGGCACATCCCACCTGGCCTGTCCATGACTCCAGGGGGTACTAACCCGTCTAATCGGGGATAGCATGAAACCGTCACTTGATAATCTATAAGATGCCCAGGAACCCATGTTGGTTTTAGTAATACTGTGTAAGTGGGAGGCCCTCGCATGCGTGACTCATCTCACCGCACTTTCCAACCCCTTACACGGACATCGCTACATGATAACCCTCAAGGGAAGTCCCCCTGTAGAGGTTCCCCGCAAGCATGCACACATCAAAAGTTCTTTCACATTCAGTGAGGTGCCAACTGAGCCTTCACAACATTAGAACCTTTAAACATTTCACAAATGGGTTGGGTTGCCAATTGGGCACAATCCACCTTTCTCAAAATCCAACACAATCATCCCTTTACATTTAAAATTTCGAACGAACCTTTACACCAAACAACCATTCAACTCACACCAAAAGACAACCGGGCCAACCACGCTTCCGCTCCTTTTTTTAAACACCAAACCATTCATCAAAAACCTTGTTTTAAGAAAATATAGTTTTAATGTGTCATTTCCATTTGAAGGCACATCCATGTGAGCACCTAGTGCTCCCATGGATGTGCCAACATCAAATGGCACATTTAGTTTTTAAAAGAATGTCCTTAAAAACCACCTTTCATAAAACACTTTATCATTGAAACCAAACTCAAATTCTTTCACAACACTTTATAAAAACAAATGCATCTTTCAATCCAACCACCATTTACAAATCTTTTCTAAAATAACTTAATGGTTTGTCTTTTTGTTAAACAAACGCACCAATGCAATTTTTTTCATTTCCAAAACACAATCACTATCAATTGCAACCAAACACATCACAAAGCAATTAATTTAACATTACCAAGAACCTATGAATTTCATATAAACCAACATCAAAAGCCACTTTGAGAAATTTAAAACAGCAATATAACTCATCCAAATGCTTTTCATAAATACGTTAGAGATGCAAATGATATAAAAGGATTAATTGAAAATATTTAATTGCTCAAGGTTTGAATCTAAAAGGGGAAAAGGTTGGAAACACCTACATCGACACATGTGAAAACGGTAGAACCCCAACATAAGGAGGAAAGATGCTCCGTAAACCAACTGCACAACCTCAGTTTCTCCATGTCCAAAGCGCACGCGACCTTGAAGTGCATAAATACATATATATATATATATATATATATCTGCATATATATATATATAACTATATAACTATACACCGTAGGTATATATATATATATCCTTCAAAGAAAGCAGCAAAACATTGCTAAATTAACAACTCAGGTAAAGCCGACTCTGGACCAGATAAAGACCTCAAGGATCCGCAACACAATCTAAAATCAAATTCCCATTAAAAGATTTAATGAACCACATAAAAATTTTATGAAATAACTCCGAGAAGTATCACAAGATATTGAACACAAAAGACCACCCAAAAACCTCTTCCCAGGCCAAACGCACACCAGTTACTTGTAAAAACAGAATATGCAGCCTGTGCACAACATAATAAACCAACTGCACAGTCTATAGAATAATGATAAACAGATCGACACCTATTTTTCACAAAAAGAATCAAAACGCATTTTTCATTAACATATCACTAATGAATCGAAGCATGCCGAACCTCAATTCGAACAATTTTGCACAATGAAAACCGATTAAACAACACACTATATTTATTTTAAACACCCAAAATAAATTGATGAAAGCTCAAAAATAATAAAAAATCTAAAATAAAATTAAATCAAAAATGAAGAAACTGAAGATCCCATACCTGAAAACCATGGAGAACCCACTGACCTTACCGGTCGTGGCTAGAACCGACCTCGACGGAACCCAAAGAAACCTAAATAACCGGATTGAATCAAAGGAAAAACCTCAAATACATTAGGGTTCGGCCAAATGGGTCACGCGATGGCTGGGGTTTCTTATTGGTTTGCGAGGAGGTCGGCCGGGGTGGCTGGCCGGAGCGAGAGAGGAGGGGGAGGACCGGAGTAGGCGGGGTCGGCCAGAGCATGTGGAGTCGTCCGGAGCAGGTGGAGCCGGCCGGAGCAGGCAGAACCGACCGGAGGAGGCGGAGCCGGCCAGAGCAGGCGGAGCCGGCCGGAGCAGGCGGAGCCGGCCGGAGCAGGTGGAGTTGGGCGGAGTAGGCATAGTCAGCCGGGAGGGGGTTGCAGCTTAGAGAGGAGGAGGCCTGAATGTGGGCCGCGGCCAGAGGGAGCTCCGGCAGGGAGCGCGCGTAGGAGCGGACCAAAAGGGTGGGGGGAGTCTGGTTCGCGATTCCGAGAGGGGGGGGGGGGCGACGCAGGGCTGGGTGGATTAGGGTTCTTTTTTATCTTAATAATTATAAAAATAATAATAATAATAATAATAATAATAAACATATACACATAAATAAATATATATAAACATATATAGACCTACTTATATAAACATAAATACATCTATACATATATATTTGTAAACATATATATAACATATATAAACAATATTAACATATATAAACCTATATATAACATATATAAACATATAAACATACATATACATATATATACACTCATAAAGTTAAAACTGGATGATCGTGCGGTATTCACAGGCCGTACGGTATCCAAGCGGACCGCAAGCGGGCTGCACGTACCCAAGCGAAAAGCACGTCCCCAAGCAAACTGCGCGTCTTAAGCATACTGTGTTCGCACATTATCCCAAACCATAAACTCATCCCAACAAGAAATATTTAAACCAAGACTCACCCGCACTTACGCAAAAACACCCGACGCTAAGAGAAATAAAATAAATAAAATGACTAAAAAAAAGGTGTGACAATTCTCTCCACCACAAGCACTTTCTGCCACTAGAAAGTCACCAAGACAACAGTTAGCATACCTCGAATTCGTGCCCAGGAAAAACCAGATGAAATTGAGAGGATAGGGGTGGCCATTACCAACACAAGTCACACCTGACCAACTCGAGTACAATTATTGTCCGAGGTTTGAGGGGAGAACACAGGAGGGTTCTCCCCACCACATAAATCTACTAACACAGAGACCTTGAAATTCAAACACACCACCCCTAGGGGGGGTGGCACACGGGAACTCCCAAACCAAACCCATTTAATTTCTACACATAGAACGAACAACACTCAGAGACTTAAATATAAAGCTTTCTACGAAATGACCCAACAACCCGAGGATAAAAAAAATTAACTCAACCCCTCACACACCGACCAAAGGAAAACCTCACTGCAACCAGAGACTAGTGAATTCCCAGCCCGAACTCAGAAAGGACCCCAAAACAACGCCTGTTAATTTCACAAAACCAAACATCCCCCTTACACACACAATTGAGACCCAACTCAAAATTAGAATGACCCGTTCATTCGCGGGCCCATCACCCTTCAAGGAGAACCGAACAATTTGAAAACACACTGAGAACAGATAAGACCACTTAGACTACGGTAGAAAAATTTCATCAAATCACCACAACTATGACGAGTTTACAACAGTGAAAATAATAGGACCAAGAAACTTTGGATATTTCCTTTCCGAAATCCGAAAACATAATCCGATGTGAGGTTCTAAACACCCTCGACAACTCCTGACTGTGTGCGAGCTTCACCCCGAGACCTGTGGCTGGTGCCCTAATGGCTGAAGCATCTCCTGCCTCACAGTCAGGCATTTTCATCTCCTTCTCTATAACTCATTCATGAGAGATGCTTCTTTCAGAACTCTCCCTGGTGGCCTAAACAGCCACACGGTAGCAAAACATCGAAGGGATGCGGCAAGACGACTTAGAATGTCTGGACATGCCATACTGGTGGCATAAAAGAGAGCGGTCCGATGAACTATGAGCCGGTACCGATGAGGATGGTTTCTTGGAGACTGGTTCCACTGGCCCACACTCTTTTCCAGGTGGGGAACCTTCACGTAAGTCGACCACCATTAATCACACCCAAAACTCCAACGACGATGAGACTTCTCATCTTTACTAGTATAAAACTAAACCCTCAAATAAACTTGAGACGACACGCACCCTAACAACACTGGGATTTCCCAACAACCTGAAGACCCACTCCAATTCCACAACCACACAACTACCCCTCACGGACTTTGATTTCTTTGATCGATAGGCAAAATAAAAAAGAACTGAAAATTGGGCATGACTCATTAACAACCTTAGCGACCTTTCTGGGCGACATACTCTTGACAACACGTGAAACATCATCGAAACCGGCATCAAGCCAAACTCAATCAAGGAAACAACAAAAGACAAGGTCAAAAGGCCCATATGCCAAACATATACGAACATAGGCATAAATCGCTTTCCAAAACCATCATTTCTTTAAAGTCTTAAAACCCTCCTATGGCACCTTATGAACCGTCACATGTGCATTCATTCAATATCGCTTACATCATCTACAAACAAGTGACCCTACGCACTCTCTGTACATACCCACACACATGTGACCCTCCATAAGGAGTGTCGAGGTTCAAACACTTCCTTCCTTACCAAATCCAAACACATACCATATTGTTCCAAACCAATACACATTCTTTTTAAAAACCCTCTTTACAAATTTCAATAACAATTTGGAAGAAACCCTTTTTTTCCATTTCGAAATCACTTTCATTTTAAAAACACACACACACATAGACCGAGTTTAAAACAAAACACAACCAATTATAAACCACCAGAATGAGGGACTAGTGTATGTACTTAACTCGGTGGCATGGTGGTGAGCCTTTCCCTAAGTAAGACATAACACTAAGAGGACCTTAAACTGGGCACTTGGACTCCACATGGGTCACCACCCCATGTGAGGCCGCAATGTGAACCGATTCGCTCCCATTTTCATCCCTCAATCAAAAATAACCAAAGACAAAAGACTCAAATCCCGAACAAACCCTGGTAACTCAGGTCTCGTCACGAGCGATGATGATTAGGAACCGACCCGTAACTTACCTCCTGAGCCCTGACAGTCCTAATCTCCTTCAACTAGACACCCCAAATAACAAGGGCCGCCTCTGATACCATTTTGTCACAAACCAGCCCGGGTCGACCCTGAACCGGTCACCCGAGACGGCCTGCGACATGGCCCGAAAGGCATTCCCGATCCCCACGGGTAGGAAACCAGTGCCGAGAATCAAAACTTTAATCATTGGGAATGATTTGGCCCATTCTAAAGAGATAATCAGATAAATAAAAACTGACGATAAAAATAAAAAAAACAAGCAGCGGAAAGAAACAAAACGACACATACCTCCTTGTGACCCTTTGGTCACCTCACAACTAAGGCCAACCTTGCTCCTATAAGGAGCAACTCGGACATGAAAACCTGAGCATAAGGAACCTGTATCTGAAATGATAATATAGTTGTGGGCATTAAAAATGACCAGTAGGGATGCCAATGTAAACCACAGGATCCAACCAATACAACTTTCTAGAAACAAACCCAAAAAAACACAAGTTTGCACATACAATGATAGAAAATAGGGTTTTCACATTTTAAAGGAAAAATGATCCTAATTTACCATTTCAAAACCCACACACGCCACAAACAGTTTTTCCCAAATCACTGAATGTCTAAATAACTAGATTTTAAATCAATGTTTATCACATTAGGCAAAAGACGAACAGGTAATAAGTAAATGCTAGAAACCAAGTGCAAGTAAAAGTAAACAATTAGAAGTAAGGAATAACCATGTGCGATCCTAAACATCCCTAGAAAACTTTTGGACGTACTCGGGTTCAGACTACCTGCCAGCGTGGTACTCCCTAGTCAATAACCAACTGGCCGCCCTAATAGCCAACCAGTGGCACATCCCTCCTGGCCTGTCCACGACTCCAGGGGGGTACTAACCCGTCTAATCAGGTCTAGCAAGAAACCGTCACTCGATAATCTATAAGACGCCTAGGAACCCATGGTGGTTTTAGTAATACTGTGTAAGTGGGAGGCCCTCGCATGCATGCCTCATCTCACCGCACTTGCCAACCCCTTACACGGACACCGCTACACGACTACCCTCAAGGGAAGTCCCCCTGTAGAGGTGCCCCACAAGCATGCACACATCAAAAGTTATTTCACATTCAGTATGGTGCCAACCAGGCCATCACAACATTATAACCTTTAAACATTTCAGAAATGGGTTGGGTTTCCAATCGGGCACAATCAACCTTTCTCAAAATCCAACACAATCATCCCTTTACATTTAAAATTTCAAACAAACCTTTAGACCAAACAACCATTCAACTCACACCAAAAGCCAACCGGGCCAACCATGCTTCCGCAAATTTTTTTTAAACACCAAACCATTCATCAAAAACCTAGTTTTAAGAAAATATTGTTTTAATGTGTCATTTTCATTTGGAGGGACATCCATGGGAGCACCTAGTGCTACCATGGATGTGCCAACATCCAATGGCACATTTAGTTTTTAGAATAATCGCCTTAAAAACCACCTTTCATAAAACACTTTAGAATTGAAACCAAACTCAAATTCTTTCATAACACTTTATGAAAACAAATGAATCTTTCAAACCAACCACCATTTACAAATCTTTTCTAAAACAACTTACTAGTTTTTCTGTTTGTTAAACAAACACACCAAAGAAATTTTTTTCATTTCCAAATAACAATCGATGTCAATTGCAACCAAACACATCACAAAGAAATTAATTTAACTTTTACAAGAACCTATGCATTTCATATAAACCAACATCAAAAGCCACTTTCAGAAATTTAAAACAGCAATATAACTAAGCCAAATTCTTTTGATAAATACATTAGAGATGAAAATGATATAAAAGGATTAATTGAAAATATTTAAGTGCTCAGGGTTTGAATATAGAAGGGGAAAAGGTTGGAAACACCTACCTTGACACGTGCGAAAATAGTAGAACCCCAACGGAATGAGGAAAGATGCTCCGCAGACCAACTGCACAACCTCGGTTAACCCATGTCCAAAGAGCACGCGACCTTGAATTGCAAACATACATATATATATATATACATATCTTCATATATATAGCTATATACCTATACACCATAGATATATATATATATATATCCTGCAAATTAAGCAATAAAACATTGCTAAATTAACAACTCAGGTAATGCCGACTCTGGACTAGATAAAGACCTGAAGGGTCCGCAACTCAATCTAAAATCAAATTACCATTAATATATTTAATGAACCACATAAAAATATTATGAAACAAATCCAGGCAGTGTCACAAGATATTAAACAAAAAAGACCACCCAAAAACCTCTTCCAAGGAAAAACACACACCACTTACTTGTCAAAATAGAATATGCAGCCTGTGCACAACATCATAAACCAACTGCACAGTATATAGAATAATGATAAACAGATCAACAGTGATTTTTCAGAAAAATAATCAAACTCATTTTGCATTAACATATCACTAATGAATCGAAGCATGCCGAACCTTAATTCGAACATTTTTGCACCATGAAAATTGATTAAACAACAAAATAGATTTCTTTTAAACACCCAAAATAAATTGATGACAACTCAAAAATAATAAAACCTATGAAATAAAATTAACCCACAAATGATGAAACTGAAGAACCCATACCTGAAAACCATGGAGAACCCACTTCCCTTACTGGCTGTGGCTAGAACCGACCTCGACGGAACCCGATGAAACCTAAATAACCAAATTGAATCAAAGGAAAAACCCCAAATACATTAGGGTTCGGCCAAAGGGGACACACAATGGTCAAGGCTACTGATTGGTGAGAGAGGAGGTCGGCCAGGGCGGCTGGCCGGAGCGAGAGAGGAGGGGAAGGACCGGAGCAGGTGGGGTCGGCCGGAGTAGGCGGGGGCAGTCCGAGCAGGCGGGGTCGACCGGAGTAGGCGGGGTCAGCCGGAGCAGGCGGAGCCGGCCGGAGCAGGCAGAGTCGGTCCGGAGGGGGTTGCGGCTTAGATAGGAGGAGGATGAAATGCGGGCCGCAGCCAGAGGGTTCTCCGGCAGGGAGCACGTGCAGGAGCAGACCAAAAAGGGGGGGGGGGGTCTGGTTCGCGATTCTGAGGGGGGGGGGCGACGCGGAGCTGGGTAGATTCGGGTTCTTCATTTATTATCTTAATAATTATAACAACAACAACAACAACAAAAACAACAACAATAATAATAATCATATACACAAAAATAAATATATATAAACATATATATAAACCTACTTATATAAACATAAATACATCTATACATATATATTTGTAAACATATATATAACATATATAAACAATATAAACATATATAGACCTATATATAACATATATGAACATAAAAACATACATATAAATATATATACACAAATAAAGTTAAAACTGGATGATCGTGCGGTATACGCACGCTGTACGGTATCCAAGCGGACTGCACGTACCCAAGTGAAATGCACGTGCCCATGCGAACTGCGTGACTTAAGCGTACTATGCTCGCGCACTATCCCACACCATAAACTCATCCCAACATGAAAAATTTAAATCGGGACTCACCTGCACTTATGCAAAAACACCCGACGCCAAGAGAAATAAAATAAATAAAATGACTAAAAAAACAAGTGTGACATATAGGATAATATACTAAATGAAATTATGGTACCTTTGGTTTGAGTGATACAGAAATGTGGTATGGATAACCATGTCACATGGGAGAAAAAGATCTTGATGATGTATTAATGGTCTTATCTTTTCTTGAGTTCATGTTCTTGTGCCTTTATGGGGTAGACATATTTTATGGAGGGTAGAGTTATCACATATGGGTATGAGAAACTTGGTATAAAGATCTATTTTTTTTTGGTAATCGAATTCTAGAGTTGTTTTTAAATTTCGAGTTGGTTTTTGGGAAGTTGGTGGTAGTAGAGGGACACCAGATAGCCGGTGGAGGGTACCGACTATCCGATTATAACAGGAAGAATAGCTATAATTATTCTGGTACTAGCATCCATCTAATGGAGTTCCTAGAGGTGCAATCATTCTTTCTATTCCCCCCACCCAACCATTGGTCTTCCACCAGTTAACTGGCAAGATTCCTATAGGTGTAGGGAATCAACATTCACCCATCATCTAGAAAGTGGTGTTACTAGAAATGAAGATTAGTAAGGGATTATGTTTTATTTTGGCCCATATTATTTTATTAATCTCCTTAACCCAAATATTATGACCTAAAATAGATTTATTTAATTTCTAGAGTCTCTTTAGTGAATTTGTATCTCTCCTCCCCTTCGTTGGTGAATCATTGAGCGAATTAAAGGTTTAAGTCTTTTTATTCATAATAATATTATAGGACTCCTTAAAATATGGTTTCTTATTTCTTTATCCAGGAAATTTTTGTCCTTTGAGACTATTTTTTTCTATTTCATGAATATAGTGAATTTAAATTTTTTAAATTTTTTATAGGTTCTTGAGGATTTAATTTATATGTTTCCCATCACCAGTCATAAAGAGGAAACAATGTTTCATTATTCTTATGGTAGGTGTATATATAATATTGTCCAAGTCTTGGCATACCTAATTTTATTTGATTCTTTCCTTTGGTTTTGATTATGAAATTGTTTTTTTAAAATGGATTTGATATTTTTGGTATTATTATGCTTTCAAAAGGGTTTTTTGATGGAAACATTTTTAAACTTGTATTGTGTTTGATAAATTGCATCAAATATTTTTTAAAAAGCAAAATGGGGTTTCAATCATTAAAATTGGCGATGTTATCTATAAAAATGTTTAACAAATTTGCGGACATAGATTTGAATTGTTTTATGACTTAGCAATTTTTTATGAAACATGTTTTTGTCTTATGCCTAAAAAATATTTATGAAACATTATTTTTCTTATTTTTAATGTAATGATGATGTAAAATCACACTTGTGAGACCTTGTGATATGGTAAAAAACTAAACAAATACTATCCCTAGTGGAGTTAGATATAACAAGGGGATGTTACCTTGATGTCAAGATGACATTGGGGTATCCTTTCTGATTGAATGAGGTTCCTGAAAAATAAGAGTCACACATGATGTCTAGTGTTTCATAGTGAATCTTAGAGTTTTTTTGTGTGTAAGCATTTATTTCATGTATTTTTCATTTTTTTACTTGAGATTACATTACATATATGATCTTTCAATATTCTTATTTTCCTACTTGTTCATATTATGTAAATTGATACCTAAAAACTATTTATTTATATTTTTATGCCATTGAAAATATAATATGTCATATTGCTTTGTTTAATTTATTATTGAAAGATTTTGAAAAGAATACGAAAAGTTTTATTATGAAATAGAAAATGATTTCAATCACAGTGATTAAGAATTTTTTTAAAATATTAACTAATGGATGTTTGTGGTTATAAATTGTATGGATTCTTAGTGGTATCTAATAGGGTTCTTGATCTGACAACCTACTTTTTCCTTTTAGAATTTTTATCCTTAAACATATAAGTTATAGTTAAAGGTAAGGAAATCATGTAGGGGAAAACTATCTTTACTTGTGCTGCCTAATAGTGGGTTCGGATGGAGGGGACTTTTGATCATGCGGATATGGACCCATGGGTTGATTCAGGTTCCATGTTGTTGATGGTTTTCTTATTTTTTTTTTGAGATATTGATATCTAGATGTTGGATGTGAACTATTTGGTTGTGGTTTTAACCTACAATATATTTTTGTTTTATTGTTTAGTACATTGATTTTTTATTTATATCATGCATCTGTTGAGAATAAACTTATTCTATTATTATTTTTTATGGAACCCATATGTTTGTCACCAACCTATGGTGATCATGAACACACTTAAGGCCTTGTGGTGGGTCAATTTGGGTGATGTTATAGGTTTTCATGGGTTTCCATGGGTTTTTATGATACAATTACACTATCATATGACGAACACAACCAATTATATTGACTCTCTCAACATCAAAATTCATCACTGAAAGAACTTCCATTCCATTTCATACATCATCATACTCAGGAACAACACATCCTCATGAATTTTAGACCATCATGTCAGAAACAAAATTCCTTTTTCCCATGGTGTAAGAGATTTTGAAATCATGATCCTGGGGAAAAATCAGCCATATACACTAATTTAGTCTCATATCCTATTGAGAGAAATCATACCTGGATTATTGTGGTCTCAAATAACTAAAAATCACTCACCAATAAGGTAATATCACCATATATTTAGGGAAAACATAACTACAACCAACTCAATATCATGGGTGGAATAGTTATGATTATAGGGATGTAACTTAATAAAACCATATGATACCATTTATATTTACTACATCATGAAACATACCATTCCAAGATGTGAAGTGTCACAAAAGTACTCAATCATTACCTATTCATCAAGAAATAAAAGAACTAAATCACTAATCAATCTATCAATTAAGAAGTTGAATGCTAATGGACACTAATTAGTCCAGATGAAGTTCTGGTCCTTCCTAATCATGGTAGTCAACATGTCTAAAATTTGAGATCAGCTAGACACAAACCTTTGGTAGCGAAATAAAATACCTAGGAAACTGTGAACCTCTTTCATGTTCTTATATGCTTCCCAAAAAAAGACTTTTACCTTTGATGACCCCACAACCAAATGTGACTGAGAAAAAAATATCCAATGATATTCACCTCCTGAATCCAAATATTTCACTTAGTAAACTTCTATAGAGTTGATAGCATTAAGAAATTTATAGGATAAATTTTAGATACTTCATATACTCTACCTACGATCTTGAGTAGATAAGTATTATTTTTAATAAAAATGACTATGAAATATTCTAAGTACTTTATGAAAAAATAGTTCATGATCCCCATGAATAGAGATAGTGTTTTGGACCCCAAAAAACATGACCACAAACTCCAAGTGTTTATACATCCACTGGAATGAAATATTTTGGATGTCGTCATCTTTTACCCTAATTTGGTGATATCTAGACCAAAATTCAATCTTCCAAAAAACAACTGGATCCCTTCAACAAGTCTGAAAAATTGTCTATCCTTGGAAGGGGGTAACCGTTATTGGCCATCAACCAAATCAATATATGGTAGTCCACACACAACTACAGAATACCATCCATCTTCTTAGAAACCAACACTCGAGAACCCCAAGGAGATGCACTAGGCCATAGAAAACCTTTTTATTGAAAATCATTTATCTGGATTGTAAACTCACATAGATCTATGGGATACATATGTTATAAAGCCACTACAATCAAATATGTGTCTTATTGTAACTCTATATTGAACTAGACATTATTTCAAGGGGTAGTGTAAAAACCTCATTGGGAAAGAAATATGGGAACTATTCCAAAAATATAGGAAACTCCACCACATGATCTACCAATAATAACTCTATAATATATTATAAAACTCTTTGTATGTCTTCCTCCCAACAAATGACTTCACTCAGCAAAAAACACCACTTGATGGCCTTTCAAATTAGAGAATGTGGATATCCTATAGAATAAACTTATGACTACATGCATAGATGGTAGCCAATCCATTCCAAGGATAACGTTCTGTGGTTTAATCTATAATAATAAGATACATCCCAATAATTAATGTTTCCCCATCATTATTATACATCTTTGGAACACAACAAACAAGAAATCATGATCTCCAACTAGCATAAATAACACCAAGGGAACTATAATTCTCACCATATCTAGTTCTAATGTATAAAATAAAGTAGGTGAGACAAAGGTTAGTGAAGCTGTAGAACTGAAGAATGAAAAAACTAAGGTAGATGATAAACTGATCAAACCTAGAACAACCTTTGGTCCCTCCATAATTGAAACCTCCAAATCATGCACCTTCACACACCCATATCCTATGACTTAATTCTATATAAAGCCATAGACACACTCTAGTCTTGGTACCTAATGATAAGGACCATCCCGAGGTTGAACTCTACTAGCTTCATCACCCCTCAGTTGAGTGTAGGACAACTAACATAGTTGCTGAAAAAATGTTGGGTAACTCCATCTTTGTTACAGCTGGAATGGGGTCTTACTGCCAACACTAAACCAACCTACCTAAGTAGTAATTAATAGATCTTGATTGTGTACATGATCCCTTAGATAAAACATGTGAATGGGAATCCCTCATCAGACACTCGAGAATCTTTGACACTAGAAAATCATGAAGAAAACTATTGCATTTGACTCCATACTGATTGTAACCTTGACATCCATAACATCCATGATCCTCTACCTAATGCTCCAATCCTCGAGAAGCTCTATTGATTGCCCTCCCGAGGAACACATACTTGTGAGTGTATACACTCGACTACTTATAACTTCGTCTACACCACAAAATATGTTGGAAGAATAATTGGGGTGACAACATATGGAATCACTGGATGTAGTGCCTCTTTAAAACATTGGGCTCTAGAATCCTCATCTAAGAAGATATTGGGAGAAAATCATTATATATCCTTGAAATTTATCTCGATCCCTTGCACACTCAGGTTCCCAAACTAACGTGAGAGTTTCTACTGCCTCTTTATTACCTTTATTACTGTTAACAAGGAATCTAAATGAATCTCCTTATAAAATTATACACAAGAAACACCCCTCCTTCCACTATGCATGATAAAATATACACCACTAAGACATTGACCCTCACATCTAACAAATTACTATGGAACCTAGTACTCAAATAAAGATTGAATCAGACTAAATTTGATCTATAGATCCTTTAACCCATGATATATATGTTGATATAGGATGTACCCTTAAAACTTTTACTATCTTTGATGTTGGAAATCACACAATACCCTCCATCACATATTATCCTCCTCCATTAGATCAATCCTTTGATGATCAACCGGGCTAACCTACTAAACCTATACTTCATAAACAACATGAGAGTAATGACCTAGAGCATATTAAAAAAACATAATGGAAAAAAATCCTATTATCATGGAATTTATCAAGAGTGATTTAAATAAATTCATTTTAATTCCCAAAAAACACTCAAATAAATAACAAATACAAACAATTATGATGCATGTACCTCTCCTCGTTCACTACCCTGCAATCAAAATTATCTCACCTTGGTTGATTAGTAAGCTTTGGGTCCTTGCATCTAGTTACAATGGGGCCTTAAATTCTAATTTCCTAGCCGATCTACATTGATACATCACAAACTAAGTTTTACTAACACTTTTTCCTTACCATTCCCATGAATTAATAATGAGTGTATAACTCCAAATTACATCTTATATATCAAAAATGCATTTAACACCACTATTTAATTACCCTATCCCCACACTGGTACCTCTCCTGGTCCGGTAGTAATCATAAGAAGTGAGCCTTAAGTTCTATCTCTAGTAGGCCCCATCTTGGTAACTAGATCCAAAAGGGGTGGAACCCTAAAATTGGAGGCACTACCTTCTATATATAGAAAATGATCGATAGATAATATAAACAACCAATAAACATAATAAACATATAATAAAATAGAATCCAACTTCCCATAATGTATTTCTATGAATACAATAAAAATATAAAAAGTAAAAACAATACCAAAAATAAATCCTAGGGTAGTCACTCTGGAACAACACCACCCACCAGGATAGTAATGCTTACTTTGGTCTATAAAACCCTTATAAAAACCTAAAATAGTTAACTAAACATCCTATACTCAACAAGGATCTATGAAAAATTAATGCATACACTGTCATAAAATAATATCAAGATAACACAGATAAAATAACCCCATAACAACTTCCCCAAAGATTTGCCTCTCTAACAACCAAATAAAAAATATCATGTGATCCTATACCTTACCTTTAACATCATCACGATGAATCAAGACACCTTAAATGTGGGTTGGGTAGTAAATCTACCTACACCTTCCTCTAATAGCTAACAACATCATGTGTTGACATTAGTCCATATCCAAATTGAACTACCACATCATCATCCACTTCAACACACATCTAAAAACAACCTCATCACCAATGAAGTAAGGTATCATGAAGGTGGAGTACTTGAACCTCATTCCCTCCTCCCACCATTAATGAACACCACAACATATCTCAACCACTCATCACCTTTCATTTCCACCAACTATGCTATCCTCAGTCGATACTCACCACCAATTGGGTACCTCTGCAATGTATTGTTGTTGAAGAATGAGCAGGGAAAATAAGGTAATTAGTAATTCATTTACTTCACCATCCTAGATATCTGATAAAACACCCCTTAAAATATATGGGTTTTAGTATTTAATACTATACATGGGTTGAGTGTGTAGAGAATTTAAAAAAAATACGTATAAATACATATATATCCACAAATAATCCTAAATTAAGGGTTTCACATCAATAAATTATTATTTAAAACTACCATCAACACTATATTACTGGTATCATGTGAAACCACTACAAAATGAAACTCCACCACTTGAAATATCCACACACTTAGACCATGCATTCCCTTATTATATTTATAGTTTACCTATTTTCTAGATTATCATGTTACCAACAACGATTTATTTATTATTCCTTTTAAAACCTTATTTAATGATAACCTACTCTAACCATTCCCTACATTTATTAAAATTATGGACCAACCTATTCATTAACATTAAATTTATAAATTTACTTAAAAAAATGAATATCTACCCTAGAAATGTTTAATTTCTAGCCTAAGACTTTCAATTTATTCATTAATAATTCACATTAAATTTTTATCATGAAACTAAATAAAAGTAACCATATCAAAATCCACTTCCCTAAAATAATAAACCATAAAATAAACTTCCAAATAAATCACTAAATCCCATCTATCATACCATAATAACCATATATAAACCACCGCACTTCCATACCTCAACACACCGTGCATATATGCCGATCACCACCACCACTATAAAAACCCCCAAAAGCCCACTAAACTATAAGGAAAATATAAAAAATACTATTAAAATATAAAAACATGATTCTATTTCCCATAAATTAAATTATTCATTGAAAGGGGCTTCCATAATATTACATCATCTAAAACAAGGGCATTTTTACACAGTTTCTAGATTTTCCTAGAAACAATTTATTATTAATATATAATTACATAAAATTTTTATGAATAGTCTATTTAAGTAGTGATTAAGAATAGGTTTTATCAACCCATAATATTGGTTTACAATTCATAAAAACAATAACATTCACATAATTACAAAATCCAAGTTAGAGTAAGGATAAAAAATAATGATAATAAGGAAACTGGTAATGAAAAAAAGGATACACCAAATCCCATCCCATTATATTTAATATAGCTCATGATATCAATTTTTTTATGATATTATCTCTATAAAAATGGAAAAAAATTCTTATTTTATAGATGCACAAAATAATGATAGAACAAGGACCCCTTACTCAGCGTGAAGCTTCAAATCGGACTAGACCACAAATAAGGGAAGAGGAAGATGATGTCATAACCCATTTAAACTACATGAAGTTAATGCGAGCCAAGGAATTTAAAGATACATAAACTACCCACTTAATAGATTAAATAAAATCATTTATCTATGCCAATAATCCCATACATGAAATTGAAAAAAAATTACATCATTATGGGAAAAAATATAAGTATTCTCAAATCTAAGTATTTTTTCCAACTATTATAGATAATGCATGAAGGGGTCAACCACATGGATTCAATAGATTAAATAAATGAACCAAATGAAAAAAATGAAAAAATAGATCGACCACAAGAACAAAAAGTTTACCATAAGAACAATCTAACCAAACGTACAACCAAACCAAGTGATCAAACAACCACCCAAGCGATCATAAAAAAAATCAACCTATCACATGAAGAAAATGATCGATTGTAAGTACTGACCTAATATAGGAACAACCCAATAAACTTCATAAGAAAAAAATAATCCACATGAAAACTTGAGTGACCAAAAGAGAAAATTAATCATCCATATGAACAAAATAATCAACTTTAATAATGTACTAACTAATCACATGAAGAAACAATCTAAAAGCATGGTCAGTTGGCTAAAAATGTGAAAAAACTTATAAATTCAAGAAAAAATACCCTAAACACCATATTGAAACCTCTGAGACTTGGGAAAACATAAAGGAATGGGTTTTATAAATATTTTGAATTACACCATATGCCGAGTTCATTTATCCCCAACACTCTAGAATAATAGGGCAAAATTTTCTCAAACTCAGTCTTATTATTAGAATATTTCTATCAATAACAATAGTATGAATTACATAAATAGTAAAATACTTAAAGAAACCTTTACTGTACCCAAGTAATTGAAATATCTAATAATATTAAATATATGAGTAGAGACTGAAATTCCAAAGTTTATTTTTCATCTAATTCATTTGAAACCCCAAGAGAATCATTCTATGCATCTCACAAGTGTCTACATTCACATGTTGAACAACCTTAAAAATTAGAAAACATAGATTGTTTTTCTCTAACATGTATAATTTCATGTTACTAAATAACTCTTTTTATGTAACCATTTATAGTGTTTTCTTAGAATAATTGTAACACCCCAAGCTTCTACGGTACGTTTCCCTTTGAATAATGCGATAGCGTGTGTTGTACGCAACCTCGAGTTCTAACACACACCACAACTAATTAAACTAGCCGTTGTGAATAGTAATACCTAATTTTTGAAATCATATATATTCTATATTTCAAAATGGACTTCATTTTTGGATTCGGAATATCAAAATTAGCCTAGGGTGAAATTTTGGTACATTTCGGATAACTTTCATATTTTGATGAATAGTGAAAATTTCTAAATTTTAATTAAAAACAACTTTTTTAATCAAAATAATTAATAGTGATAAATTATGAATTTGAGTGGTTTTAAAGTATATTTAGAATATATTTTTACCATTCAATTTAATGTTTATCATTGGACATAATTTTACAATTAAACCGAACATAAACAAGTGTCAATCTTTTGATAGTTATTATCTCTTAAAAACACGCTTTTTGTTTTAACAGCGGGAATTAATTTTAAATTAACTTCTGCCACTTCTGTGTTTTGAATTTAGGAAAATGGATTCCATATTTGGAATCAGGATGTCCAAATTATGTAAATAGGTAACTTTTATTTTTAGACATTTTGAATAATTACTGCGATAAATATTTTATTTACCATGGTTAAAGGGTAAATCCGGTAAATAAGGGTTAAAAAAATAATATTATAATAATACAAAATTACCCTAAAACGTGTCTTAACCCTATTGGTTGATACATGGTAGACCATGGGCATCTTTTTGTCAATTTTGGGACCCCATGGATCCACTTGAAAGTGATAATGACACTTTATTTTAATTAAGTTAAAATGAATACAAAAATGACACAAGCATATATCTTTTAGAAGAACAATTTTTACATAGGGTTATACATGTTGGATTTTCGATTATAAATATTCATTAGAAAGATAAAAAGATTTCCTACATAATGATAGTTTATTTATAATTTTTAGACAATAAATAAGTTATTTTATTTATGACACAATGATGATGCAGTAATTACTATAATAGTGAAAAATTAAAATAATTGATATTATAAATACCCAAATAAATATAATATGAAACTTTTAATGAATTAAACTAATTTTCTAGGCTAATATGATATATTAGGATTGATTTAATGGACTTTGTTCGAAGTAATCAATCTGTTATGAGTTTCACAAAAATCAACTATTGAATAGTGTCAAAATTGACATAAAAGAGTTCTTAAAACAAATATTATATTATTAATTGATATTAAATTCCTAAAAATCTAAGGTTCGGCCAAGAGACTTATATTATGATAGGTTAATCATTAATGGACCACTTGGGGGTCGCTTGGATGTATATAGTAAGTTTATTAACCATATTATATAAAAATACAAAGAGACATTGTAAAAGTGAAACTAATTAACTTAGAGTTAATACTTAAAGATAAGGTTAATATAAGTACCCAAACCTGTCTAAATTATATTGGTTGAGTGGTTTTCGACCTATCCCCACCTTAACCTTTGAATAGTCAACTTTGGAGCCATTAGAAACCGATTATGAATTTATTATAAATTAATATTTCTAGCTTTTCCAAAGGTGCCCCTCACCCCTCTTATAAAAGGGAACTCCTCCTTCTCATTTCTTCACACCTCTAAAGCCTTTTGGTTCATCCAAACTCTGCCCAAATACTCTCCCAACATCCCTCACTACAACCTAGAGGCCTTAGTTTGATCAGAAAGCCAACCTAAGGAGCCCTTTTGATCAAATCAAAAGGAAGAACCCGAAGAAGAGGTAATGATTTCACCACCCTTTTCTAAGTTCATTTCTTCTTCCACTTCTTCTTCCTTTGTTCTTACCATTCTGAAATAATAACTCCAGTATCTCACATATACTGCGATGTTATTATAAATATGGTACAATCATATTCAGTATTCTATCCACCCTTTGAATAACATGTCACCATACGTGCGTACGTACGGCTTACCGTCTCCACGTCGTGGTGTAATTGTTATTCAATATAATATTATTTGGATGGGTATAATAATGATGTGTAACTCATGTAAATAATAAATATAACATGTTAATGATTCTGTATATATGATATACCATCCATTTATATATTATTTTAATATCAAAAGAATGATATTGTCGCTCGTGCGTACGTACGGACTACCGTCTCCACGAACGCGATGAGATTCATTCTCCATCGTATCCATTCAAGTATAATTATCATTTGATGATTTAAAAATGATGTTTAAGGACTGTATATCATTCTGGATATGAATAAGATACAACAACCATGGCTTATGTAACAAAACATATAAAAGAAAATGAGTAAGTTAACTCCCTAAACGACGATAATTCTAAGATATTATTAACAAATCAATGTTAAAAGATCATATATGATATCATATTAATATATATGATTCTTGTATAATTTAATAACAACTATTTCACCATTATACAGGAGGTTAACCTACCCCAACCAAGGAAAAGTACAAGGTAAGGGTTATTTCACAATCTCTTCATTATCCGAGGTTGTATTATACGTAATAATCTACTGGGATCTCTTTATCATCCACATCCATGTTTCTTCGAAATGTATTTCAAAACATTTTTACTATTTACAAGAATATGGGTTAAAGTCATTTATACCCTTGTTTGACTTTTTATAAGAGGTTTATAAAGGAATCTTTCCGTCGTTTTCAAAACAAGGTCCTTTTTAACCTTTTCGACAGAATTGAGGTAAGAATGTTTTTTTTAACTTATACGGCGGGTGCGGTTATTTTCCGCCGTTATAAAATCGTCGAAGCTTCCCATACAAGCTTATAAGAATATTTTCAAAGAAAATGTTTTATTTTATATGGATCTTAAATGATTTCAAAATAAAAGGAGATATTTCTTTTAAAAGAATTTTGATTTCATCTATGTCAACATCCTTTGATGGATTTTAAGATTATTTGAAGTTGATTTATTATGATACAAAACTTCTATATTGTATTGAAGGTTTTGTGATATGTTTGACTGTGGATGTGCTATTTTTATACCATTCATAGTTTATTGTGAAAGTATTGACATTTCATATGCTAGTTTTAATACGAATGTTTATGTTATGTTTAAACCTTTTCATATGGGAATGCATTGGACTTAATAAGTGACGGGTGGAGCCCGCTATAGCTCCTCGATGCATCGGTAGGTCTCATGAGACAAACTAGTGTCTTGGCACAAGGCCTTGACAAAATCTTATTTGTAGTCTTGGCACGAGGCCTTGGCTATGTGGTTATGATAGTCTGGCATTATGCATTCCAACATTATGAAAGTGGTTATTGATTTTTGCATGTGATTATTCGATTAGTAGAATATCCATGTGAATAAGTAAATGGCATTATTTCATTTTACTTTTGCCATACCATGTTGAAGTTCAATTTTAAAAGGCTTTTGTTTTTAGTAATGCATTGCCTTAAATGTTTATTCTTATTTATGAAAGTTTCCGCTATATTGTTATCCTTACTGGGCATTTGAGCTCACCCCTTTTCTATGTTTTATTTTTCCCCAGGATGTGAAGAAGTAAATTATGAATGACCTGCAGGGATATTATGAGGGGATAGTAGTGTGGATTATGGAGACATTATGTTGTTGTAGTAGTTTTTCATTTTATGATGTAATCTAAAACTTATGAATATATCTAGTGTTTCCAAGGCTACTAAACCAATCGGTCTTTCGAGATTTGATCTTTCTTGTGATCATGCCAATGTTATGTAATAATGCACCGACTCTGGGTAACTGGGGTCGGGGCGTTACAGTTGGTATCAGAGGAAGTTTAGTACAAACCTTGGAAGCTAGATTTAGATAAACTCTGATTAGAGCACGTAGACCTAAGATGAACTTTGAGGATTAGTATAGAAGAACTTCCTAGAATTTTGGTATTGTAGAGATTTTGTGAGTTTTTCGAGCAATACATCCCTGTCTGGATACGAGCAGGTAGAGGCGGCTCTGGCACAGATGTACCTAGGGGTAAAACCCGAAAACACCGCTTTGAGCTAGACTCGAACGGGAACTGGTGCACGACAACGGGCCTTGCTGCACTCTTGGTTACGACACTCCCGGGGGATATGCTTAGGATAACTCTCACTATCTTTACAAATCATTATGAAGGGTTTATGAGTATATACTTCCTCAAAGAAAACATTTTTATGATTATGGATTATATCCATAAATAGTTCAATTTATGTTAAGTGTTTTATAAGTATGGGATTATGTATTTTGATGCATAAACTGATCTAGTTTATGCCATTTTTTTAGAAATGGCGCCTAGTGGAAGAAATGGAAACCGTATCAATGCACGCACTCCATGTAGGGATTGCCCTCCTGCTCAAGATAATTATAGTGGGGCTGGTGATGCAACTGGTGCTGATCAACTAATCACCATACTGGGACAACTTACTCAGGTTATGAATAATAACCTTACCCGTATGGAGCACCCTGATCCGCAGCGTGGAGGATCAATGTTAGATCGATTCATGAGACAACAACCACCAACGTTCAATGGGAGTACAAATCCCTTAGTAGCTGAGCAATGGATATTTTCCCTAGAGAAAATATTTCAGGCTTTGGGGAGTAGTGAAAGGGAAAAAGTTACCATGGCAGTTTACCGCCTCACTGGAGATGCTGATCAATGGTGGTCATTGATTCAAAACATGAAGGAAGATGATGAAGTATCAAACATGGAATGGAGGGAGTTCAAAGATCTGTTTTTAGAAAAATACATTCCTCGCGACCATCGAGCAGATTTGGAAAGGCAATTTCTGAGTCTGAGACAAAAGGAGGATGAGAATGTCACAAAGTATGAGGCTAACTTTACAAGGTTAGCGAGGTATGCTGGAGATTATATTCGCAACCCAAGAAGTAAGATTGATCGTTTCTTTGATGGGTTAAAACCATTTCTCTGTCGAGCATTAGTCTCACAATCCTTTTCATCGTACGAAGACATTGTCTCATGTGCTATCAAGACCGAAAAGTAATTCTCTAAGTCTTATGACTTTAAAGCAAAGCAAGAGAAGAAGAGACCTGCTGATCAATCTGGGAATGGAAATAAGGGGAAGAAGGGAAAGGTTGAATATCCATCTTGTGGTAAGTGCGGGAAGAAACACCCCGGTGCTTGCCTGAAGGGAATGGGAGTCTGTTACAAGTGTGGTGAAAAATGCCACCAAGCTCATGATTGCAAGGGGAAGAAGGAAGCTACCAATGTTCAGTGCTACAATTGCAGGGAGATGGGGCATTATGCAAATGCATGTCCTAAGCATCAGGAGAACTTACCTCAGAAAAGGCCAAGGGATCAAGGCCAGGCTTATGCTATCACTACTGCTGAGGTAGAAACTCCGAAAGACGTGGTGGCAGGTAATTTAATGGTTTCCTCAAGTTTAGCAAATGCATTATTTGATTCTGGATCATCGCATTGTTTCATATCTTCCCAGTTTGCTAAGAAAATTAGATATTTCCAATTTAATTTAATAAGGGAGTTGTCAGTTAAAACTCCTAAGGGAAGTATCGTTGCAACAAAGTTTTGTGAATCAGTCCCCATTAGAGCACATAAATTTTCTTTATCTGCTGATTTCATCGTCATACCTATGATTGAGTTTGATATAATCCTCGGTATGGACTGGCTTTCGGACTATGATGCGAAGATTTATTGTAAGAAGAAAGAGGTTACGATTCTTGATGATAATGATAAGGAACACCTTATTTTTAGAGCAGAATCGTCACCACCTAATTCTTATTTAGACCCACCCCCAGTAGCTCAACTTAATTCAATTATTGGGGAGGAAGAGAATGAAGTAACTATCGGTGAGGAAAGGAATGTTCAAATAGAGGGTGTACCTGTTGTGAAAGAATTTGTAGATGTATTTCCGGAAGATTTACCTGGACATCCTCCAGAACGAGAAGTTGAGTTTTCCATTGATTTGATTCCTGGATCAAGGCCTATATCGAAGACCCCTTATAGAATGGCCACTGTAGAGTTAGTCGAACTAAAGAAACAACTGGAGGAATTGAGTAATAAGGGATTTATTCGCCCTAGTGTTTCTCCGTGGGGATCCCCTATTCTTTTTGTTAAAAAGAAAGATGGATCTATGAGGTTATGTATCGATTACAGGGAGATCAATGCTATAACGATAAAGAACAAGTATCCCCTACCTCGTATTGATGATTTATTTGACCAACTGCATGGAGCTCAATACTTTTCAAAGATTGACCTTCGATCTGGATACCATCAGTTGTGTGTAGAGAAGGAAGACATTCCGAAGACAGCATTTCGAACCAGGTACGGGCATTACGAGTTTACTGTAATGCCGTTTGGATTGACTAATGCACCCTCTGTATTCATGGATCTGATGAATAGAGTTTTCAAGGAGTATCTCGATGAATTTGTGGTGGTATTTATTGATGATATCTTGGTATACTCCAAAACCTACAAAGATCATGAAAATCACTTGCACATTATCTTGAAGACTCTGAGGAGGCATGAATTATATGGAAAGTTTAGCAAGTGTGAATTCTGGCTTCAGGAGATTTCTTTTCTTGGCCATATTGTCTCTAAAGATGGAATCTCTGTTGATCCTTCTAAGACCAAGGCAATCCAAGAATGGCCAGCACCTACGAGTATAACTGAGGTACGTAGTTTTATTGGCTTGGCAGGTTATTATCGACGTTTCGTCCAGAATTTTGCCCGATTGGCTAACCCATTAACGAAGCTCACACGTAAAGGGGTTAAATTTGTTTGGACAAAAGAGTGTGAAGAATGTTTCGAAGAACTGAAGAGAAGATTAGTCAATGCTCCTATATTGACTCTACCATCGGGGAATGATGGGTTCGTTATTTATAGTGATGCATCAAAGAAAGGACTTGGCTGTGTCCTTATGCAGAATGATAGAGTTATTGCCTATGCATCACGACAGTTGAAAATTCATGAACAAAACTATCCTACTCATGATCTTGAGTTAGCAGCTGTGATCTTTGCTTTGAAGATATGGAGGCACTACCTCTATGGTGAAAAATGTGAGATTTATACTGATCACAAGAGTTTGAAGTATATTTTCTCACAAAAAGAACTCAACATGAGGAAAAGGAGATGGCTTGAATTACTCAAGGATTATGATTGTACGATACACTACCACCCGGGGAAGGCAAACAAGGTGGCATATGCTTTGAGTAGAAAAGACCATGGAGTTTTGAACAATATGAGAATTGAAAGGGATCCAATTTTCATGGATCTAGTGAAAATGGACATGGGAATAACCAGGGAAGGTGAAACATCAATGCTTTTTCAAATGGTTGCCAAACCATCTTTACTAGAAAGGATTAAGAGTTCTCAGACCGATGATGACGAATTCCAAAAGAAGATTAAAGCTGTGAATGATGGGAGATTGAGAGACTTTGTGTATGAAGATGGAATTTTGAAATTCGGGAAGAGACTTTGTGTTCCCAATATACCTGATCTAAAAAGGGAATTGCTGGATGATGCTCATAGTTCCAATTTCTCTATACACCCTGGGAGCACCAAAATGTATAGAGATTTGAAGGAACATTTTTGGTGGGACAACATGAAGAGGGAGATTGCTGAGTTTGTGTCAAGATGTATGGTTTGTCAACAAGTGAAAGCTGGAAGGCAACAGCCTAGAGGAGTCATGCAACCTCTTCCCATACCGGAGTGGAAATGGGACAATATTACAATGGACTTTGTCATGGGGCTACCAAAGACTCCTAGAAGGAACGATGCAATATGGGTTATTGTTGATCGTCTTACCAAGTCAGCACATTTTCTTGCTATAAGAGAAGATCTACCCCTGGAACGTCTAGCAAGACTATATATTAATGAAGTTGTGAGACTTCATGGAGTACCCCTATCGATTGTTTCTGATCGTGATCCCCGTTTTACTTCAAGATTTTGAAAAAGTCTTCAGAAATCCCTGGATACTGAACTTCATTTGAGCACTTCTTACCACCCTCAGACAGACGGACAATCAGAACGGACTATTCAGACCTTAGAAGACATGTTGAGATCTTGCTCACTTGATTTTCAGGGTATGTGGGATCAATATTTACCACTAGTAGAATTTTCCTATAACAATAGCTTCCATTCGAGTATACATATGGCACCATATGAAGCGTTATACGGAAAGAGATGTCGTACACCAACCTGTTGGGATGACGTTGGTGAAAGAAAACTTGTAGGCCCAGAGCTGGTGGAGGAAACGGTGGAAAAGGTGAAAGTAATCCAAAATCACATTAAAGCAGCTCAAAGTAGGCAGAAGAGCTATGCCGATAATCGAAGGAAGGATTTGGAATTTCAAGTCGGTGATCATGTTTTCCTGAAGGTATCTCCATGGAAGGGAGTCATACGTTTTGGTAAGAAAGGTAAATTGAGTCCCAGGTACATCGGACCTTTCGAAATTCTAGAACGAATTGGGGCTGTAGCTTACCGATTGGCAATGCCGCCAAGTCCCTCCAAAGTTCACGATGTGTTCCACGTATCTCTGTTGAGGAAATACATGCCTGACCCAACGCATGTACTCACCTATGAGGAATTAGAACTGGAACCCGATCTTTCCTATTGTGAAGAGCCCGTCAGGATTCTTGATACAAGAGAACAAGTACTGAGAAACCGGACGACGCGTCTGGTAAAAGTTTTGTGGAGAAATCATAAGATGGAAGAGGCAACGTGGGAACCCGAGGAACTTATGATGAAGAACCACCCGAGTCTTTTTATGCAGTAATACCCTAGAAATTGCGAGGACGCAATTATTTGAAGGAGGGGAGAATGTAACACCCCAAGCTTCTACGGTACGTTTCCCTTTGAATAATGCGATAGCGTGTGTTGTACGCAACCTCGAGTTCTAACACACATCACAACTAATTAAACTAGCCGTTGTGAATAGTAATACCTAATTTTTGAAATCATATATATTCTATATTTCAAAATGGACTTCATTTTTGGATTCGTAATATCAAAATTAGCCTAGGGTGAAATTTTGGTACATTTCGGATAACTTTCATATTTTGATGAATAGTGAAAATTTCTAAATTTTAATTAAAAACAACTTTTTTAATCAAAATAATTAATAGTGATAAATTATGAATTTGAGTGGTTTTAAAGTATATTTAGAATATATTTTTACCATTCAATTTAATGTTTATCATTGGACATAATTTTACAATTAAACCGAACATAAACAAGTGTCAATCTTTTGATAGTTATTATCTCTTAAAAACACGCTTTTTGTTTTAACAGCGGGAATTAATTTTAAATTAACTTCTGCCACTTCTGTGTTTTGAATTTAGGAAAATGGATTCCATATTTGGAATCAGGATGTCCAAATTATGTAAATAGGTAACTTTTATTTTTAGACATTTTGAATAATTACTGCGGTAAATATTTTATTTACCATGGTTAAAGGGTAAATCCGGTAAATAAGGGTTAAAAAAATAATATTATAATAATACAAAATTACCCTAAAACGTGTCTTAACCATATTGGTTGATACATGGTCGACCATGGGCATCTTTGTGTCAATTTTGGGACCCCATGGATCCACTTGTAAGTGATAATGACACTTTATTTTAATTAAGTTAAAATGAATACAAAAATGACACAAGCATATATCTTTTAGAAGAACAATTTTTACATAGGGTTATACATGTTGGATTTTCGATTATAAATATTCATTAGAAAGACAAAAAGATTTCCTACATAATGATAGTTTATTTATAATTTTTAGACAATAAATAAGTTATTTTATTTATGACACAATGATGATGCAGTAATTACTATAATAGTGAAAAATTAAAATAATTGATATTATAAATACCCAAATAAATATAATATGAAACTTTTAATGAATTAAACTAATTTTATAGGCTAATATGATATATTAGGATTGATTTAATGGACTTTTTTCGAAGTAATCAATCTGTTATGAGTTTCACAAAAATCAACTATTGAATAGTGTCAAAATTGACATAAAAGAGTTCTTAAAACAAATATTATATTATTAATTGATATTAAATTCCTAAAAATCTGAGGTTCGGCCAAGAGACTTATATTATGATAGGTTAATCATTAATGGACCACTTGGGGGTCGCTTGGATGTATATAGTAAGTTTATTAACCATATTATATAAAAATACAAAGAGACATTGTAAAAGTGAAACTAATTAACTTAGAGTTAATACTTAAAGATAAGGTTAATATAAGTACCCAAACCTGTCTAAATTCTATTGGTTGAGTGATTTTCGACCTATCCCCACCTTAACCTTTGAATAGTCAACTTTGGAGCCATTAGAAACCGATTATGAATTTATTATAAATTAATATTTCTAGCTTTTCCAAAGGTGCCCCTCACCCCTCTTATAAAAGGGCACTCCTCCTTCTCATTTCTTCACACCTCTAAAGCCTTTTGGTTCGTCCAAACTCTGCCCAAATACTCTCCCAACATCCCTCACTACAACCTAGAGGCCTTAGTTTGATCAGAAAGCCAACCTAAGGAGCCCTTTTGATCAAATCAAAAGGAAGAACCCGAAGAAGAGGTAATGATTTCACCACCCTTTTCTAAGTTCATTTCTTCTTCCACTTCTTCTTCCTTTGTTCTTACCATTCTGAAATAATAACTCCAGTATCTCACATATACTGTGATGTTATTATAAATATGGTACAATCATATTCAGTATTCTATCCACCCTTTGAATAACATGTCACCATACGTGCGTACGTACGGCTTACCGTCTCCACGTCGTGGTGTAATTATTATTCAATATAATATTATTTGGATGGGTATAATAATGATGTGTAACTCATGTAAATAATAAATATAACATGTTAATGATTCTGTATATATGATATACCATCCATTTATATATTATTTTAATATCAAAAGAATGATATTGTCGCTCGTGCGTACGTACGGACTACCGTCTCCACGAACGCGATGAGATTCATTCTCCATCGTATCCATTCAAGTATAATTATCATTTGATGATTTAAAAATGATGTTTAAGGACTGTATATCATTCTGGATATGAATAAGATACAACAACCATGGCTTATGTAACAAAACATATAAAAGAAAATGAGTAAGTTAACTCCCGAAACGACGATAATTCTAAGATATTATTAACAAATCAATGTTAAAAGATCATATATGATATCATATTAATATATATGATTCTTGTATAATTTAATAACAAATATTTCACCATTATACAGGAGGTTAACCTACCCCAACCAAGGAAAAGTACAAGGTAAGGGTTATTTCACAATCTCTTCATTATCCGAGGTTGTATTATACGTAATAATCTACTGGGATCTCTTTATCATCCACATCCATGTTTCTTCGAAATGTATTTCAAAACATTTTTACTATTTACAAGAATATGGGTTAAAGTCATTTATACCCTTGTTTGACTTTTTATAAGAGGTTTATAAAAGAATCTTTCCGTCGTTTTCAAAACAAGGTCCTTTTTAACCTTTTCGACAGAATTGAGGTAAGAATGTTTTTTTTAACTTATACGGCGGGTGCGGTTATTTTCCGCCGTTATAAAATCGTCGAAGCTTCCCATACAAGCTTATAAGAATATTTTCAAAGAAAATGTTTTATTTTATATGGATCTTAAATGATTTCAAAATAAAAGGAGATATTTCTTTTAAAAGAATTTTGATTTCATCTATGTCAACATCCTTTGATGGATTTTAAGATTATTTGAAGTTGATTTATTATGATACAAAACTTCTATATTGTATTGAAGGTTTTGTGATATGTTTGACTGTGGATGTGCTATTTTTATACCATTCATAGTTTATTGTGAACGTATTGACATTTCGTATGCTAGTTTTAATACGAATGTTTATGTTATGTTTAAACCTTTTCATATGGGAATGCATTGGACTTAATAAGTGACGGGTGGAGCCCGCTATAGCTCCTCGATGCATCGGTAGGTCTCATGAGACAAACTAGTGTCTTGGCACAAGGTCTTGACAAAATTTTATTTGTAGTCTTGGCACGAGGCCTTGGCTATGTGGTTATGATAGTCTGGCATTATGCATTCCAACATTATGAAAGTGGTTATTGATTTTTGCATGTGATTATTCGATTAGTAGAATATCCATGTGAATAAGTAAATGGCATTATTTCATTTTACTTTTTCCATACCATGTTGAAGTTCAATTTTAAAAGGCTTTTGTTTTTAGTAATGCATTGCCTTAAATGTTTATTCTTATTTATGAAAGTTTCCGCTATATTGTTATCCTTACTGGGCATTTGAGCTCACCCCTTTTCTATGTTTTATTTTTCCCCAGGATGTGAAGAAGTAAATTATGAATGACCTGCAGGGATATTATGAGGGGATAGTAGTGTGGATTATGGAGACATTATGTTTTTGTAGTAGTTTTTCATTTTATGATGTAATGTAAAACTTATGAATATATCTAGTGTTTCCAAGGCTACTAAACCAATCGGTCTTTCGAGATTTGATCTTTCTTGTGATCATGCCAATGTTATGTAATAATGCACCGACTCTGGGTAACTGGGTTCGGGGCGTTACAATAATATACTGCTTTCATTAAATTTGATTTCAAAGGTATATTTTATGATGATAATTCTATTTATCTACAGTAGTAGATTTTATTATATGTGTATCATGTTTTAATAAAATTTAATAAAATATTTTATTAAATGGGATCCCACTAAAATTATGAACTCTTTTAAACTCATCATATCAATTTTTAGGAAAATATATATATTTCACTAAGAAACAATATTTATCTTGAGCATAACCCTAATAATATCATATATGACTCTTGGATAATTGATAAGATAACTCATTATCCAATCCAATATATGGATAAAATCTACTATATTCTTTCAGTATCCAAAATATTATGATTTATGAACTATGTGAAACCCTAATCAAATAGTGATATCTTATTTACTAATTCTTTCCCTCAAACCAATTTATTAAAAACATATTGACTTGTAACTCTTTACACAACTCAGAGTTTATATTACTCACCCATAATAGAGGCCAACTATATTTATAGAAATCCAAATTAATATCACGAATAAGGTACATGATATTTTAATGTAATGATTTATAAATATATAAAATTGAAAATCACCTTATGAGTAATCTTGTAGCAATAGATAAGTCTTGAATGACATGATAAAAAAGGGAGATAATCAAGGAAATATTATAAAAGGAAAGAGAAGAAATATTTCAAAACTATGATTGATATATGCAGTTCTAGGGATGATCTATCATCATATAGTAGCAGTGATTCAAATAGTGATTTAAATCAAAGTAAAAATTATTTTTTTTTGTGAATTATACATGAAAAGAAATATTCTTTATGGGAAATTTGAGTTTTAAATCCCTGAGAAAATCACCTCTTGATGACAATTTTCACTTTTCATAAGACGAGGAGGATGATGATGAAGTGTCTAAATATTATGATGAGATGAGGGAGTATATAATAGAAGTTTAGTATTCATATAAAATATTTTTATGCAATATAATACAGTTAAATCATATTTATCTTAAGTAAATATTGAGTTAGTTTAGTTTAAGAATGATATTTTACATATAACTTCTAAAATAATCACCAAGAATGTTCTAGTTTCAATTTATGATGATAAAAAAATGTTTTAAATCTATAAATAAAACAATTAGATTGATGAAGTTGAGTTTTTTATTTTTTTAAACATATTTATGTAAAGGAAATTAAATGTGTGTGGAAGTTAGATGTTGGAGGAACATCCTAATAAAGATAAAGAAGAATATTCTATTATTAATGGGAATGTGTTACCATTTCCTAAATTTTATTATTAAAAATAGATTCAAGGATAGAGTTATAACATGTGATATTTTCTAATATATATTTTAATGAATGAATTACAAGTGTTATGATTTCTAGGAGAACTATCTTCAACACAAAAAAATAATGGAGATTAACTAAAAGACGATGAGTTGTAGCTGAAATTATTTTGACAGTGATGGTTCATGGAAATACTCAAATTTGAGTAATTATTTGCTATAATACTTTTAAAATCTAGTTTAAAAATATCTATTTTTTTTTTGTAATTTAGAAAAATAATTTAAACTATTTATAGTTGATTTGGTGTTGATTAGAGATTTCATGAGGGTATTTGAAGATCTGATGATCAAATTTTAATATACTATAGAATTTATTGGCATTGATTAAACATTGATGTAGAAAGTTCATAAATAAAAATCACTTTAGAGAAAAATATAAGAAATGGAAAAGTCACTAAAATCACATGAGTAATTCTAGTATATACATATGAGTAATTCTAAGATGTATAAATTATATGTAAAAGTAATTCTGGATAAGAAATGAGAAATTTAAAAAGTACTCATAATAAAAAATAGAAACTCGGAATAAATTAATGTGATTGGGACAATCCTCAAATACATAAGAGTCATTTTTGTTAATATGTAAAACTAACACAGATAATACATCAAAAACATTTCCATGCCAAAAATAAATAACATTCATTATGATCATAAAAAAGAGTCATTTGTACAGTATAGAGAGGGTTCCAGATTTGTTCAATTGCATGGTTTGTAAAAATTACTAGGGATTTTTGGAATCCAACATTAATGATATTGATTATATTCTCCATTATATTAAACATAAAAATTATTCAAACTGATTGTGATTCAATCTGTGAATATGGCCTTTAAACTTTGAATAATAATAACACAATGTGAAGGGTTATGATAATGTGTTACTAGTAAAATATATTTAGAGAATTTAAATTCAGACACTTAGTGGAGAATAAAACCATTTTATGGAGATTCCTAAGGAAGAGATACCATTTGAATATGGTTTTATTGATTAAGTCTCCTTTAAAACATGATATGAATGCCACTATATTGAACTGTGGAATAAATATCATGGTTTTCATCCACACCATAATGTTATATGCCACACTATAACCATCTTGATCAGGAGAAATATGAAAATCCAGTCACATCATGAATGATTTGTGGCATTGTGAAGATTCATTGTAGATGGATATGAAGAACTAGATATTGAATATGGATTTTATGGAAGTTCCTAAAGAAGGATAATCCCAAGTATTTTATAGGATTAAATGGATATATATTTGAATGGGATAAAAATGAAATAAAAAGATGGTGGTATTGTTGACCATATTAAAAGTAGGTTTTGATGGCACGAATCAAGTAATTTTTCTTAATTGAATTAAGAAAAATATATTTTTGAGGTTCTGTGTTAGTATAAAGATCACTAAAAAAATAAATATACATAGTAGGTGATCTTATAATGTAATTATAGTGAAAAGTATCTCTATATCAATGAAATAAGTAGTCAGAAAAATTCAAGAGAGAATAACCTCTACGTTGAGGGAGAAAAAGAATAACAATTGGGTCATACGAACAATACATGCACCCTACCTTTTTAATATATATGTTGGGTCTTGTCCCATTTGGAATCACCATTTTCCCTAGAAACACATGTTGTCCCCTTCATGGGGCCCACCCATATGCTTGAATGAGTCACTAGACTAATGACTATACCAACATACTAACACATGTTTTTTCACTGTGCATTATTATCACTCTCAAACACACCTCAAAAATATTCTCAATTGGTCCTGAATCTTGACACTACTCTAGGAAAAGCTCACTTAACTAGGGAGTTCTAATTAGTTAGGCTCTAAAAAAGGTTCACCTTTCTTACATGTGTAGTAACATTCATTATTTTAACACTTTAACTTCATATAGCATTTAATTATCCACCTTTAGAGTACCACCTTTGGGTTGTTGACCATAAATTTGAACCACAGTAGCACCACTAAACTCCTAGATGGGTACATATCTAATAAAACTATAACAATAGGGCTCTACTAAAAACTCATCCAACCCACATTTTTAATATGGTCTTTGTGTCATCACCCACCGAACACCACTAGTTTCCCCATATACAAGTGTCTTTCCCTCCCTTAGGACCACTCATAATCTTGAATGGTTTATCAAACTAACGGTGGTCCCAATAGGCCATCACATGTTCTTTAAATGTTCTTTTTCCTCACTCACACACACCTCATAAAATTTCCAAGGATTTCACCCACCTTGACACAACACTAGGATAATATCACTTAACTACGGACCTCTAATCAGGTAGGATCTATAAAATAACAGTTATCATTATTGACATGGGAATTAATATTTAGTATTTTAACCCTTTAACTTTAATGGGTATTATAAGAAGAGTAAAAAGGAGAAGAAAATGCAAAACCCTACTCTAAAGTATCAATTTCAAAGAATATTATTGGGAATACAGAGAACAAGTATGATCTATGATGAATGAGACCAATATTATTTGTACTTAAAGATATGATATACTTATAATCGAAGACCCATTCATGAATAAGAAGCTTTTATTTTAGTGTTACGATGAAATAATGAGAAATTTGATGTTCTTTTTTTGGATTTGTTGGAAGAAACTATAGTAAACTGGCTGGATACAGTATAAAGAACATAATAAAAATATTGTAATACCTATTGGGAGATAAAAGATGATTTTAGAAGATAACCAATTTTATTCACTTACATAATATAGTGAATATCTATGGGTCAGACTCAATTTGAACATAGAAAGGAGTATGTACCCATAATAGGATCAGACTTTGTAAAAAACCATATATTCCATACAGATATTTTATTCAGTTTCATACATGTAAGGGTGAAAATTAAATAAATAATGGATCAAGATTTTAATCAGTTAAATAGGTTAATTTCTATGGAAAATAAATTTTAAAAATGGATATCAGTAATTTGACCCCCTTACTAAGTGATACATTATATAATACCTAGCCACATCAAATGGTATTATAGAATGCTTAGTATCCTATGAAATATCACATATTAACTAAAGTTATATATGTAGAATCTAAATTTATTTAATAGTAGAGGTCTTCCATCATTATTTGAAAAGAATTACATGCTTTGAATGATAGTATGATACCTTTTCTTATTTCACAAGTCCATGAGATAGAAGACTCAAATTTATTATGTTTTAATCTAGTTAATAAAGGTTCTCCTATAATATTTATAAAAAAATGAGTTTAGAGTTTAATGGAAAATAAATGAATGAAATTTTAATGTCCTTATATGGAAAGGTTTATACCAGAGTGACAAGTCTCGAAGAATCCAAAGAAATTTTTGGTAAGCTTGACATCTCTTTGGAAGGGAATATTAAAGTGAAAGAATCCAAAATGTTGATTTTAAAATATATTAGAAATGTAGATAATTAGACCTTTTCTGAATAGTTTATAAGGAAAAATGAAATTGTGACCAATATCCTGGGTATTGGATAAACATTTGAAGATTTAACCATTTTTAGAATGTTGATGAGGAACTTTTTTGATAGATTTAATATAGTTTTTTCTACATCTATGGATATAGATAAGCTGTAACTTGATGAATTAAAGATTTTTCTTGTTTCTTATAAAATAATGAGATCATCCATGTTGAAAAAGAAAGAAAACGTGGAGATGATTTCCATATCCATGAATGGTCTCAAGATCAATAGATAGAAGGATAGGTTATTCTCAGATTTTGAATATGATGATGAAATAGATGAACATAATGATATAATCATGTATCTTATTTTAAAAAACATTAGAAGAGGAAGATGAAAGTACAAAGGTATGATTCCTATATTTTTCTTCAGTTATGGTGGAATTATAATTTTTATAAATAATTTTCCAAATAAGAAAAGTAAAAAAACTATCCTTGATGGTCAAGAAAAAGATTTTTGACAAAAAGAATGGGGGAAACACTAGAAAATGTGATATTGAAATAAAGATGTTCAAAAGAATATTTAAAAGTAATATGATAAGAACATATGACGATGATGTAGACTCATCATAATGCAGTGATTCAAAATACAGAGAAGAGGTGACATAAGAAAAAGTATATATATATATATATTTCATTATTTTAGATGAAAACTTAATATATTATGTAATAATTAACTCCCTAACAATAAAAGTGTATTTAATTTTAGTAATAAATACATAATTAACTTATTTAATGAATTATCTTTAACATAACCCACATAGTTGTTCTCACATAGCACACCTTTTAAACATATCATACTTAATACTTTTCTTCATAACCTGTAAAAAAATTGAAACATAAAAATAGTTGACATCAGATGCTCATTAAGGTAGACATAGGAGACATCAATTAGATATTATAAGTGAGAATAAGATAATTAAAAGGGTAACATATCATGATCATAACTTAAAAAAATCATACCCAATTAGTTATAGATCATATATCATGATTCTTGGTATAAAAGTTTTCCATAAAAGGAATCAAGAGTCATAAGAATGAAAAATCATTAATAATAGGTTGTGATACATGAGACCATATCATAAGCATTATGACATGTCACATATGTGTGTAAAAAAATAATAATCATAGAAAATCATTTTATTAGTCAAGTATTATTACTGATACTGTCATCACATAGTAGACAATGTCCCATAATGGATTGGGTTCACCCTCTAACCTCTTTTCATTCTTGGAATAGATTCACTCCCCAAACTCTTACATATTTTCTCATGAGATATAATTCATTTCTAAATGAATTATAAGAATATATAAATTTTGTTACATATATCCCATAATGAAAACCGTAAATAAATGTTCCAAAAGATCATAAAGGTATGCATTATTCCATTAAAACGTAACTAATCCATGAAAAGAAACGATTTACATAAAAAAATACTTAAAAATAATCGTAATAGGACATAATGAGAAATAAAGTGGATTATATCATAAAAAAATTCCATGTAATGAATAATAACCATTAAATTATGTTAGCATAAATTAAAAATACTTTTATTAATGATTCATAGATATAATTTGAAAAATAAGAGAAAATATCCATTTCTTTTGGTAACTTTTGAAAAACTAAAAAATACAAGAAAAATGGGAATTTAATTTTCTTTGTAAAAAAATTGAATATTATAAAATAATATTCACTATGAAGTAGGTTTAATATTATTAGAAAATCTTTTCTTTCCATCTATGTTAAGAAGAAACATTATTTAAACGCTTTTGTAAAAATTCTATAGTGAGTTGTTCCGAAAACATTTTAAAAGTTTCTTTTTAAACCATATAGTAAAATTTGGTTGAAAATTACTTTAAAAATTATTTAAAAGATATAAAATAAATTTATTTTTACATTTTAAAAATCATATATATGGAAGAAAATGATTCTTGACCCAAAAGTATAAATAAGGTTGGTTTTCCTTAATTGTTTTTCTTTTTTTGAGTACCAAATAGAGGAAAAATTTAATGAATACCTAAAATTATAAGGAATAAACTTAATATAAAAAAATATATGGGGTATAATATAAAGAGATAATACAATTTCTTTAATGGATATTAAATCATGAAAATCCTGATTAACAATGAGATTGAAACATAAACCCCTACCTCATATTCTGACTTACTTTGTACACACACTATTTTATTATAAAACAAATTAAAATTTATTATAAATATATATAATAAAAATATTAATAATTATATAACATATATGATTCATTCATAATTTCCAATAATCCATTTATTAATAATTAGTTGTTAAAATAAATATTCTGGGTGTTAACTATTTCATTTTTCATGAATGTTTTATTTTAGAAATTCTAATCCTTGCACCTTGGTCATAGTTTCATCATCTACATAATTTTAATCATGTAATAAATTAAATAATTATTAATTATATACATTTTTATATAAATCTAGGAAAGGATGTGATGAAATATGTGTTACATCACTTCATAGAGATGGTAGTCTGTACGTGCGCACAAGTAATATTTCTATTTTTCAGTGGACGGAAAGAGTGAAGGGTAAAAAATAATTTATATTTAAATAATCATAAATATATCATAAATATCATATATTTTCATTAAATATATCTTTATTACCATCCATATACAGTTTAAGTAAAAAAGTGAATCACCTTATTTCATGGAGGTGGTAGTACACATGTACGCATGAGTGAAGTTTACATTCATCATAGGATGGAAAAGGGGTGGAAAGAGGTTATTATATAATAATAATTACATTTTACAATAGTTAATATAATTATTATTTTTTTCTATGATTTTAATAATATATTTGAAGGAGGTGTAAGAATAATAAAATTGAAAGAGTTTGGTTAAAACTTATACCTCCTCCTTGAATATCATCCTTTATCTTACACCTTAAACCCTCTAGGATTAGAGTTTTGGTGAGAAAAATAAATTTAAGAATGGTTATGAAAGTTGAGAAGTAATTCAGGTATATCATGGTCGATCTGGATTACCTAATGTGTGTGGATATGTTAGGATATGAGGTTCCCTTTTATAAGATAGGGGAGTGGTATGCTTGTCATTATTAAGAACATTAAAATAATATATTCATTTTTATGGAATATAGAACCAATGCAACCCAATTCAGAATATAATATATTTTAAGGAAGAATTAAAATCAACCAATCATATATAAAAAAGTTTTCAATATATTTTATGCCTTATCCTGAAGTTTAACCCCATCATTTACACTTACCATGGTGACAAAATTTTACTCTGGAAACTATTCATTATAACTAAAAATGAATTTGAAAACATTAACAGGTTTGAAAATAATTATTCCAAATATTTAATCCATTTTCAAATACTCAATCTCCATAATTGATATAAATATGTTCTAATATATCTACACAAATCATTTAAAAACAATTTTTTTTTGAAAAAAATGTATTTTTATGTGTAAAAATGAAGTTATACTTATTTAGGCCAAAGAATTTTGATTAGTGGTTATTAATAGAAATTTATTTTATTAATTTTTAAAAATAAGTATTTTTAACATTAGATACATGAAAAAACTAAATTCAACCTTCCAACCACACTATTAAATGTAAAGACTGAAAAATTTATTTTTATTACATTAAAATATAACATAGGTTCCTAAAAGTCATGCACAAGTTTACAAACTAAAAATAATAGTTTTAAATTAATATTTATTCTCCTTAAAAAATATATTTGGTCAATAAATGGGTTTCACATATTTTTAAGTTGTTCTCATATCAAAATGATGTTATGAACATTTTAATATTTGCAAAAACAATATTTTTCACTATTCACTAAAAAATAATTCTATTTACGAGTATCTCAAAAATCCAGCCGAAGATAAATTTTACATAACAAATTTTAAAATACTGTTAATTTTTTCCAAATAAAAAATTCAAATATATTAATTTAGCATTGAAATAAAATATTTATAATAAATAATTAAAACAATTTTCTTGGAACGAAACATTTCATTTGAGCTATGAAGAATTATTGTAATTCTTCTTATAATTGATTTTACTAAATTTCATTATTTTAGTTATGTCATAATATTTTTTACTTTATATTACAAAAAATCATTATTTCCTTTATTTTTCTGTTTTGTGCATCATAAGATATTGAACACAATGAATTTAATAAAGATAAATATATTCTAAAATCATATGGTGTTACATTCTACCACCTTATAAGAATTATTCTCTAGAAATTCCATTACTCCATTGAAAATTGAGGATACCTATACCCCATCACATTACCATGTTCCCAAATTTCTTCATACAATTTATGATTTTATAGAACCTTAACAAGGTGACTGGACTTGTTCTATTGAACTTTATATATACAATCGAAGATTTCTACCGATTTATCCTCATAAGATAAATCATGCTCTTATGAATGAACCTATGAGTTAAGTACATGTGAATGATAAAGTATGAAATTCCTCAAAAGAGATACAAGTAACACATTCTAAACCTGGTAGAGGTTTGGTGGAGGAATTACGTGATAAGATACTATCTCGATACAATCAGAAATTTCATAGGGACCAATATATATGGTTCTTAGCTTCCCCTTCCAAAATCACATAACCTTATTCCATGGAGATATCCAAATGAATGAAATCTATCCAACTATAAACTATAGATCCCATCAATGATTATTATCATAATGATTCAATTAAATCTGAGCTTCCTTGATAAACTATTGAAAGGATCTAATTTTCTCGGCCATTTACTCATCTATATTAAGTCCTAATAGATTTTATCATCTAACTTCATCCAAGGAAGTTGGAGTTCTAAACTTTTTCCATATAGGGCTTCAAAAGGATCCATCTAAATTATCGAGATAAATATATTTTTATTATTAAATTAATCTACATGAGGGTGTTCATCCCAAAATCCTTTGAAATCTATAGAACATCTCTCAACATATCTTCTAGGGTGTGAATAGTTCTATCGAACTGACCATTTATACGAGGAAGATATACAATGATAAATTTTAACTATGTATTCAAATATTACTGAAGGATAATATAGAACATCAAGTTAAACCTCATATCTCTATTAGATATAATTGAGAATAGTAGTCCACGAATCCTTATGACTTCCTTAATGTACATACTAGAAAATTGATTAGAAGAGAAATATTTCCTATAAATAATGAAATGCGATAACTTTACTTGAAGATATACTACAACCCAAATGGTGTTATGTCTATTATATGTTTTGTGGAGTCCTATGATGAAATCCATAGTAATGTTTTCCTACTAAAATATAGGTATGGGTAATGGTTTCATAATCTACTAGGACATATGTGTTCAAACCTAAAATTTTGAAATACCAGGAATTGAGATACATACTCTGCAATATACCTCTTAATTCCATTAAACTAGAAACAATCTTTAAGATCTCAATCTATCTTTGTAATTATTGGATATATAGGGAACGATGAGATATGTGATTCTTCAAATAGATTCTTATATTGTTTTGGTATTGGAGGGAAAAATATGCAATTATTTAATATTATGATCCCATCAAGGTCACAAATGAGCCCTAGAACATTCTTCACATTCTTTTATAGTGCCACATCCCCCTTCTATGACTCCTTAATATTCAGACAAATTTATGTTTGAACAATCATGATATAATGACAATATATTCCCCCTTTACTTATTATTTCAAGTTCCATCTTTTAATAATTTGTAAGTGGTATATTTCTTTCAATCCTCATCATGGACAAACTAGCATGATCCTTTCAACTTATAATAATACCAACCTTTTTCACCTTCCCATGGTGGTGATGTATTGAGCCATAATAATATTTAATTAACTCAAACAATCTATTTTATTTCATATTCAAATCTTTCTATGTGAATATATAAATGAAGTTATTATGATCAATATATATATCTTAAATTTCTTAACAAAGATAATTATTCGTTAATTTCAATGTAAAAATTACAACTCCCAGCTTTAAATCATGTATCAAGTAATTTTTCTCATGAATCATAAATTAGCATGTGGTGTACACTACTACCATTAAATTGTACATGACAAAACATCAAAATAACTTATTTAATGAATCACAATAAATTATAAACCATTATCCACTATAGGGTAGTATAATTACAGATGCACTGAATAACCTTCTCTTTAGATCTTTGAAATTTTCTTATAATTTCACATTCCAAAGGAACTTGTATACCTTCCATGTTAGCTTTGTTATTAGATTTGATATCCATGAGAAATTTCTAAAAAAGCATCATAAATATCCACCCAATCCATCAAAACTATAGATCTCAGTCTCTATAGTTAGTCTATGCCATTGTTCAATAACATCCATCTTTGAATGATCCACTAATATACCCTTTCTTGTATTTACATGACCAAAGAATCATAATTTATATATCTAGAATTTAAACCTAATTAATTTGGAAAACAAAATTCCTTTCTTATGGTTTTTAACAAAATCCTAAATTTATCATCAAGATATTACTTAATATTAAAATATATGAGAATATCATATATAAATATAATAAAAAACTAATAAATGTAATATCTAATGATCCTATTAATTATATATATAAAGATAGTGGGGCCATTGGTAATTATAAATGGAATAACTATAAATTCATAGTGTATATAACTCACATGGAATATTTTCTTTTGTATTTCATATCTTTTAACCCTCAACCAATGATATCCATATTAGAGGTCAATATTTGAAAAGTTTTTATATCCTCATATTCTATAAAAAAACCATCAGTACGGGGTGGATGATATCTATTATTGATTATAATCATATTACTTTCATAATAGTAAATATTGAGATTCATTTAACAATATTTTTTCATAATAAAAATATAGTTTCATCCCAAAGAGAATCCCTCATCCAAATTAATTCTTTACCCATATTCTTCTGGAGTTACTTCTTTAATTCCCATAACTTAACCAAGGCTTTTATATAAGGATTATTTGAAACAGGCATAACAATAGGAATAATCACTATTGAAAACTCAACTTCACAATATAGTGAATGACTAGGAAAATATTTAATAAATACAATTTTATATTCCAAAAATATTTATATTTCAAAAGATGATTTTATCCCTAATCATTTGAGATAATTACCACTCATGAATACGAGAAAACCCCATTTAATGGAATTAATTTACATTAGAATTTAATACTCATCCTTGAACCAACAGAAAAATGTAGGTTGATTTAGATTATCGATCGAGACTTCCCTTATTTAGAAATCGATATGGTCTCTATATAGTGAGAGTTAATCCATACCCAAAATCATAGCAAATACAAGTAGTAGAAGAATTACAAAATTTCTAATAAGGAAATTCCCAAAACTTATATCAGAGAGGAGATATAGACATGATATAAAAACATCAGACCATTTGTAGTTTTAATTAATAATTATATATCTTAGACTTGAGGTGGATATGTAGTAATCTTTAAAAAATCATCCAATATAAAAGAGTGGGTAGATCCATAATCAAATAAGACATTTTTAGTTTTATAATAGATTACATGTTTAACTTTCACCACTTCATTATCATGGTGCACTTTTCTTGTTGTTATCACTTGAAATTTCCCTTATCCTCTTGGATTAATAATTTTATAACACCAATTTTTACAATTAACCCTCATATACATACACTGGTTGGCATAATTCCAATATATTTTTTAATTAAGATATTAGAGTGTGGATGGTGGATTTGGTAAATCCTTTTATCCATTCATTCATTGGATCCTCTTTATATCTTCTACACATTCATTTTCTTTATGCCCTTATTTTCCACCCTTAAAACATTTACCATTCCCATTAAAGTAATTTTTCCATGCTTCTTTCCACATGTTTTTAATAAATGAATATTAATTTTCCTTTATAAATGGGTTTTATTATTTAAATTTCCATGAAAATACCCCAATATATTATTGTCCCAAAAAACATGAGAATAATGAGAGTATACACTCTCAATTTATAACTTAAGTGTACATCAAGAAATTTATTTATAGAAATTAGAGTCTCTTATAAACAATACCTCTTGGAGATTTAATCTCAGGAAACTAAATAATTGATCAATTTTACATCCAGTGTAGATGATAAATCAAGAATTAGAACTTTTAGATCTTATGAAATTTACCTCATAGGTACCAATGGATTCATCATCATTTTGATTTATTTCTCGAAATTCCATCTCCATTTTAGTTAAAACAGTTCAAGAAAAATACATATTAAAAAAATACCCTTTTAAACTCTTTTCATTTCAGGAAGTCAATTTCTTCCCCCTATCTTGTATTCTTGATAATATTCCAATATTGTTCAGCTTCACCTTCCAAACAATACAAAATAAAATTAATTATCATGGTCCAAGAAATGGATAATGAAAAATAACTTCTCTATAGTATTAATTTGTTTCTCTATGATAAGTGGGTCAGATGATACATTGAAGGAAGGTGGATATTACTGTATAAAAAACTTAATGGTGAGTTGTTACTTATTTTTTATGTTTGTAAGTTCATCATTATTCATGTTACCATTCACATCTTGAGATAGTTATGTGATTATAAAGATAATATTTCACATCCCATTTCCAAATTAATTGGTTGTTCATGAGAATAGTCATATCATTCACCATTATACACATTGATAACAATATTACTCATTAATACATCCATTCAATAAATCCAAAAATCATTTTGTAAGAATAAATCAAAATTAGAGTGAAAAATCATATAATCATAAAATTTATTCCTATGACGTCTTATATCATGACACGTTCTTATTAATGCATGAAAATTTAGGCTCATAGTTTATAATTGGTTTTATTTAGTTTTTTCCTAATATTATTTATAATCAAATATCAGAAAATAACTAAACCAAACTCTCATACCAATTGAGATGACCCAAGAAAAATATACATACACATTTCATCATTTTAGATGAAAAAATATATCACACTATTATTCGCATCACAAATCCATAAAGGTATAGCGTCTTTGAAGACATGAAACATAATCATCGAATTTCCTGAAAGATATCCAATGTCTCCCATTGATTTATTATCAGATAATACCCTTATTATAAATATATTACTTAAAATACTTATTCATAACCAATGGAGAAAAGAAACATAAAAAAGAGTGAGATTATATTCTCAATAAGGGAAGACATGGGAGACATCCATAAAATATCATAAGTGATCATAATATAAGAAAAAATGTATAAGTTTGTTATCATAACATAAAAAATTTATACCCAATCATTCTTAAACCATAATTCATGATTCATAACATAAAACATTATCATGACAAGATACATGATTCATAAGTGTAAAGAATCATTAATAATCTATAATGTTCCATGATATCATATCATAATCATAAGAAAATTTCATAGTTGTGTGTGGTATAATCATAATAATATAAAATTATTTAATTATTCAAGGAGCACTACAAATACAATTATAACATAGTGAAAAAAATTCCCATAATAGATTGGGTTCACCCCCAAATCTCTTTTCATTTATGGAATGGGTTCAATCCTCATCATCATTTACACCATATCATGATATACCAATATTTACCAATTGTATTGGAGGGATATATAATTCGGATAACACAATTCACATAATGAAAACTATATATATGTGTTCCATATGATCATGAAAACATTCTTCATTCTATTATATACTAATCAACCCATAGAAAGACATGGGTTTCATGAAAACATACAAAAAACATCATTATCATAAGAAATAAAAATAAATAAAGTGGATTATATCATAATAAAAATTCCTAGTAAATCATAATAATCCTAAATGAATGTTAGCATATATGGAAAATACATTTATAAATAATTTAGAAATATGATTTGAAAAACAAGTGAAAACATCATTTTCTTTTTGAAACATTTAAGAAACTAAAAAATAAAAGAAAAATAAGAATATTATTTTATTTCTAAAAACATGAAAGATTTAAATAGATTATTTATGATAAATGAAGGTTATAATAGTAGGAAAATACATTTATGTTGTATACATTAAAATAATAATCCTTTTAACACATCTAAAAATTTAAAAAGTGAGACATATATAAAATTTTTGAAAATATTAATTTATTACCAATGAGAATAAATTAAAAAATGGTTGAAAATGACTTCACTCATTAATTTAAAAATATATAATATCTTTCTTGAATCATTTTAGACAACTCAAACATGGGGTAAAAATATTATTGACCCAAAGAAGGATAAATATGATCAGTTTTTGTACATAATTTTTTTTTATGATTTTTGATTACCAAAAAGAGGGAATATAGAAATATTACTTGAAAAATACGGAATAAATATAGGATAAGATAATATATGGGTTTTAGGAGAGATAGATAATAAAATTTTCTTAATGTATATTTAATAATGAACAGTTCTGATTAAAAATAGGATTGTAATAAAAAATATTACCTCGAGTCTTGAATTTTTCATATATTGATAAATGTATTTTATGCATAAATTTTAGGGTGTTTTAGTATATTAATTTATGTACTTAAATGAATATTCTTTATAATTTTTCAGTGATTTAACTTGTTTTATTTTGTATTACTCGAAACAAAAAATATTTGAAAAAGTAATGGAAATAGGATATTTTTGGATCTAAATGAATCTTCATGCTGTGAGCGATGTGAAGTATTGTGACATAGTATTTTTGAGGATGTTTATAGCTAGATAGACTAGAAAAATAAGGTTTACTTGTCATTTATCCTTATTACATGTTGTGTGATTTTGGAGGGGAAGTCCATAGTAAGGACAAGTCGTGAATCAAATATATGCTGTGAAATACCATTACTCACTGGGTAACTTTATTACACATCGTGTAACTACATTACACATCATGTAACTGTTGGATCTGAATATAAAAATTATACACAAGAGGGGGGGGTGATTTGTGTCTTTTTCACTTTTTCAGTAACACTTTGATTGAATGAGTTCTGTACTTTATGATTTATCAGATTTGATCATGCAACAGAAATAAATAAAAGCAGAACAGAAAGATGTATATTGGTTCAGGGAACAGAAGGCCCCTAGTCCACTCCACCAACGCTCAACTCCACGAGCTTGGTGATTTTCACTATCTGGTCCACTTTTTCACAGAACGGTTCACAACTGAGTATAGGAATTTTACACCTTTACAACCCAAGGCAAAACAAAGCCTTCTAGTTTAAACAAAAACCTACACAGCTTAGAACGAGAAGCTGGTTACTCAAGAATAAAAATAATTTCAGAAAGAAGTTCTCTAGTGGATCTTCAAAATTGCAACAGATTGCAATTGATAGTAGATGGATCGAAGTCTCTAGAAATATTGATCTTCAAGTTGAAGCAGTTTTGAGTCGATCCGGTTGCAGTAGATATGGAGATATAGTGAACAACTTCAGTAGTAGTAGATCCACAGTAAATATTCGATGTAGAACAGGTGAATCTTTTATTGAGTTCCTTCTTCTTAAAAGAACAGAGCTTTGATGCTCTTTTTGAATCAGCAGATTAATCATGAATTTGTACAGTCTCTGTTTTCCACCTTCTTTTAATAAAAGATCGATCACCATACACTCACATACCTGGTGTTTCAGAGAGATCATATATAATAAATCTGAGAAAATCTCCTGCACATTTAGATCCATAAAAGTCTCCTTCTGATTCGCGATATTCAAAAATTTGAATTTACAGAGAAGTCGCAACTTCCCTTAAGACTCGACATAAAAATATCCTTTTAATTTGATCTTAAATCCATTAATAAAACAGCTTTGAATCAGTCAAAGTAGTACTTTATAAATGACTTTAAATCTGGCTTGAAATCCGCCTGATAATAAGCTTGCTAATCGCTGCATAAAAATATCATCTGTCAGAATTTCTGACGCCAAACGTATGGTTGATGACGTGGCCTCCAAATGTAGGGTTGAAAACATAGTCTTCAAACGTATGGTTGACAACGTAAGGTTGAACACAAACTTAGGGTTGATCACAAATGTAGGGTTGGTCATCCATACCTTTTCATCAACACTCAAACGTACGGTAAAAGATCCATACTTTTACTTGATCCATACTTTTCAAGAATGTAAGTTTGTTTAAAAAAGTAAGGTTGATGAACCATACTTTTGCGAAACAAATGTAACATTTAGAATTTACGTACAGATCTTTTTCCTTACTTTTCTGATAACCAAAATATATGGTTCTTTCCTAACGTAAGGTTCTCCTTCCATACTTTGCTGATAACCAAAACGTAAGGTCCCTTCCTAATTCAAGGTTCTCCTTCCATACATTGCTGAAAACATATGGTTGTTTAACCATAATTTTCTCTTAACTCAAAAAGTTTACATGATTTTCATCCTTATGATACGTTTATCCATGTAGGATATGAACAGTGATTCCAGAACGCGCTAAAGCAGATTCCGCGCTATGTTTATCCACATAAGGTATGAACAGTGATTCTAGAATGCGCTAAACCTGATTCCGCGCTAAGTAATAAATTCTCATTATTTCAATAGTAAAATTAATTAATAAATTTCTGCAAAATACTAAATAAAATCATTAGAAAATAACTAAGGGTATTTGTGAGCATCAAAATTATCATAAAGAGATAGAGTATTATTTTCAATAAACTCCCCCTTTAAATAACATTAATATGTATTGTTGAAAACAATACTTTGCTCAACAATCTCCCCCTTTTTGATGATCACAAAACCCATAAAATAATTAAAATTATTTAAACAAAATTAACATTCATAACTAGTTTCATAATGTTTTATAATTTCGAAAGGATGAAACAATATTTAATTTTGGAAATATTTCTCCTTCTGAATAAACAATAAATATATAGAAAACTATTGGAATAATGTGTTGTAAAATAAAATGTTGTGGTTATCCAAATTTATCCTTTAATTATCCCCATAAATAAAATGATGATGTTTATCCAAATTCTCCCACTTTTTGTGATATAAGAAAGAACGAGAAATCATGGATTTGAACACATTTAATGTTGCACTGAACTATAGGTAAATGATTATTATTAACTGTTTATCAATAATTAAATCTGGAGTACTGGAATATCAAAAATAAAATTAGTAAAACAAATAGAGAAAGAAAAAAATAAAAAATGAAGGAAATTTTCATTCAAAAACAGCAGTACATACATGACAATGATATACACAGGAATAAAGGTTTGGGTAAGATAGGTAACAAGTTCTATCTCCTCTGGATTGCAGGCTTGATTTCTGTAAACTGTTCCCGAAGACTCTTCATCATCCAATATCCAAGTTTGGTAATGAGATCCCTGTTCTCTTGAGTCATATAAATATTCTCGATTAAATTGACTCTGAAAAACTCATGCATCCTTTCCACTTTTTCGAAAAACACTGACAACTTCTTTGATAAATGATTTAATAGAATTATGATCGATGGCTTACTAGATGTCAGTTGATCCAATAAGAACTTTGGATTGTCCGAAAACACTAAAAAAGGAGAAATGGTACATTGAAGATCTTGTAACCTGCCATTAATGTTGCTCATCATAGTTGTGATAGCTTGAAACCTTCTGATCAAATAAGGTGAAGTACCTGATCCACTAGCAGAACTATTTGCAACTAATGCAAATTGGTTCTCCATAAACAACTTCAGATCTGATAAATCTGAAATCATAACCATTTCAGATTTTAATTTTTTAACAAAAGTCAGCATATCCTCTTTAAAAATTTCAACATCTTGCCTTGAAACTGTACACTACTTCAGCTTTTGAAATTTCAAATGTTCTAAGTCTAAGTCTTTTCTCAGAGATACATTCTCAGATTCCAACTGAGAAACCTTTTTGTACAGTTTTTCAATTTCGTCTTTTCTTGAATCAGAGGCAACCTATTCTTGATTTATAGTCACATGCTCTGGTTGATACAGCAGTACCAGAGGCAATGATTCAGCATCAGTTTTTTCTTTTTCCTTGTCCTGAGAAGGTTGGTCCACAGATTTTTCCTTAGTGTTCTCAAACTCCTCCACAGAAAAATCTTCTTGTAGTAACTCTCTGTGAGCTTCAGAAGCATTCTCATCACATTCATCTGCATATTTTTCTTCCACTGGGTTTTCAAGAACAATATCATCAATAGTTTCTTAAGGTCTGGCCACTTTTTCAACGGGCACTGCCTCCATCTCTTGTTCCTGTTGAAGTGAAAATTCAACATCAGCTACAATCTGTTCCTGATTCTCCCCTTGAGCTTCTTCTGAAACTCATGATTCGTCTACTGGTGTTGTTCTTTTAGTAACAACTTACATGGTCTTATCAACAATAGCTTCACTTACAAAAGAATAAGAAAATAAAGCTTCTGAGGTTGTTTCCAAAGTAGGGGAAGTAATTTCCTCATTGACATGTCTCTTTCTTTTTGATTGAAGTCCTTCCTGACTTCTATGTTCCTCAACATCTTCCACTTCTAAGCGAATCCTTCTTGCTATATTGATGACTGTAGATTCATCTTGTCCCTCCTTGTACTTAGCAGGTTGATCCTGAGCACTCTCTGAGTCTTCCTCAGCTCCTACTGGAAAAAGTTTTCCTTTAAATGTGCTCCAAGAATATCCAACTTTCCTTAAAGTTACAACAATAAACGTATTACTATGATGACAGTTTACTCGATCATCCACTAATCTCACCATGTGTTTCTTAAACAGCAGTTTAGAAAAAAACTGACCAAAAGAGTAGAAATTCATCCTGGCCTTACTTTGACAGCAATAACTAAGATACCTTATCAAGTATCTTGTAAAGTTTAACGTAATATATCTTAACAGAAGAAACATTATATACATATCAGGGTATACAATCTTTTCCATTTCTGCCATTCTTGGATCTATTGCAGTCTGAATAAATTTGTCCAAAATATTCTGATCAGGCTCCAAATCCTTGAAAAACATCTTCTTTATTGTCTTAGTACCAAAAAAAATACATGATTTCTTCGGATTTATGCACAGAATCTCCAATATTTTTCAAATCAAAATGAAATACTCCCTTATGAGGGCAGTTAAGAATCAGACCAATCTCTACTGATGAGATTGAGAAATCTCTATCCTCTATCTTAGCCATCATACTGTTCTCGGTATCCCCCAGGCTAAAATGTACAGATTTGAAAAATTATCTAAGTTATAATTCATACATAAATTCCATATTTTCACTATTAAACATATGTTCAAGATTCTGAAACGACAATGCTTTCTTCAACAACAGATTTGTCTGAAATAACAAGTCGAGATTGATTACCTTTCCCTGTAAAATTTTTCTTCCCTCGGTGTGTTGTCTTTTGGCATTGCTTGGCTCGGATTCACTTGCTCTTTTAGTCCATAAAATTTCTGCGAGAATCTCTGAAGGTTCTAAGGATAGGGTTTCAGAGGTTCGAAGGTTAGCGTCTATGAGAGGAAGTACGATTTTCAGATTTCGAAAGGGTTTCAATAGAAGTGAAACAGATTAGAATTCGAAAAGGCTCTGACAGCCTTGATTCCAGTGTAATCACTAATCATTACAAATATTTAAAACAAATAATTTTTGAATATGGAGAAACAAAAAAAATCTTATACAATATTAATTTTTTTTATAAAAATAAATAAAAGTAAATAAAAATAAAAATTATGTAAAATTAAATAAACCTAGCTCCCCCTTAATAAAATCAAACCTTGCAGTGGAAAGTGGTTTAGTTAAAATATGTGCTAATTGAATTTCAGTATTTATAAATTCTAAAAATATATCCTTTTTAATAACAGGATCTCTTAAAAAGTGATGCCTTATATCAATGAGCTTAGTTCTAGAATGATTAATAGGATTTTTTGAAATATTAATTGCACCTGTATTATCACATAAAATAGTTGTATTATTAAATTCAATCCAATGTCCATAAGAGTGTTTTTCATCCACAACACTTGTGCACAACAACTGCCAGTAGAAACATATTCGACCTCAGCTATTGATAGGGCAACTGAATGTTGTTTCTTACTAGACCATGATACTAAGGACTTTCCAAAAAAGTGACATGTACCTGATGTTCTTTTTCTATCTAACCTAAAACATCCAAATCCAACATCTGAATATGAAATCAAATTAAAATCATATGTTTTAAGATAAAGAAGAGATTAAAAAACAGCTCATTTTAAATATCTAAAAATTCTTTTAACAGCATTCAGATGAGATTCATTAGGATTTGATTTTAATATAGCACAAAGACATACTAAATACATTACATCTGGCCTACTAGTAGTAAGATATAAAAAACTACCAGTCATACCTCTATATAACATGTTTTCAACTGATTTCCAAGTTTCATCCAAATCAATTTTTATATTAGTACACATCGGAGTTGTAAATGTCTTGCTGTTTTCGAGTCCAAATTTCTTAAGTAAATCAGTAATGTATTTGCTTTGATTTAAAAGATTTCCAAAACATTTTTGATAAATTTGAAGACCCAAAAAGAAAATTAATACTCCCATCATACTCAATTGAAATTCTTCTTGCATTAATTTTGAAAATTCATGACAAAGAGTTTTATTAGTTGATCCAAATATTACATTATCAATATAAATTTGAACCAATAAAACATTATTTTTCACATTTTTCTTAAAGAGTGTTGGGTCTAACATTCCAAATGTAAGGTCACTTTTCAAAAGAAAAGAACTTAATCTTTCATACCAAGTTATAGGTTCTTGTTTAAGTCCATAAAAAGCTTTAGTAAGTTAAAAAACAGAATCAGGTTTTTGAGAGTTCTCAAAACCAGGAGGTTGCTCAACATAAACTTCCTCCATTAAATAACCATTTAAAAAGGAATATTTAACATCCATTTGAAATAATTTAAAATTCATATAAGATGCATAAGATAAAAGGATTCTTATGGATTCTAACCTAGCTACAGGTTCAAAAGTCTCATCATAATCTATTCCTTCTTCTTGATTGTATCCTTTAGCTTCTAATCATGTTTTATATCTAGTTATTGTGCCTTGGTCATCTTGTTTATTTGTAATGACCCATTTGGTTCCTATTATAGGATAATTCATAGATCTTTCTAATAATTACCAAACTTCATTTCATTTAAACTGGTTTAATTCATCTTGCATTGCTATTACCCATCTTTCATCATCTAAAGCCTCTTCTATAGTCTTGGGTTCTTGTTGAGATAGGAAGGCAGAGAATTCCACTAGGTTTCCTAAGTTTCTTCTATTTTGAACACCAGTTTCTAGGTCACCTATTATAGTTTCTAAAGGGTGATTATTTAGGGTTCCAGACTATCTAGGTAATATATTTAAAGGTTCTTCAGTATCATGTTCCTTTGAACTGGACTGAATTTATTTTTTATTATTTTCATAATCATTCTTTAAGTTCTCAAGTCTCACGTTATCATTAGAGTCAAGTTCATCCATTTATTCTGTCCTTTTCTCAAAGGGATCAGATTCATCAAATTTCACATTAACTGATTCTTCAACAATCCTTGACTTCTTATTATAAACTCTATAAGCATTGGAGGTAGCAGAATATCCGAAGAAAATACATTCATCATATTTTGGATCAAACTTAACAATATTATCCTTGGTGTTTAAGATGTAAACCTTGCATCCAAAAAATATAAAGTAATTTACTTTAGGTTTTCTATTATTCCATAGTTCATAGGGTGTCTTTTTCAAAATAGGTTTAATTAGAACTCTATTAATTATATAACAAGCTGTATTCACAGCTTCTGCACAGAAATATATAGGTAGGCTATATTCATTTAACATAGTTCTAGCCATTTCTTGAATTGTTCTATTTATCTTTCTACAATCCCATTCTGTTGAGGTGTTCTGGGTGCATATAAGGTATGTTTAATTCCCATGTTTGAGCAAAAGGAATTAAATTCCAGATTCTCAAATTCTCCACCATGATCACTTCTCAATGAGATTATATTAAAACCTTTTTTCATTTTGAACAGATTTGCAGAAACTTTCAAACAAAGCAAAAGCTTCATTTTTAAATTTCAAAAAGAAAATCCATCTAAATCATGAATAGTCATCCACTAAAACATATACATATAATTTACCATCTAGGCTTGCTACTCTTGAGGGTCCAAACAAATCCATATGAATAAGTTCAAGAGGTTTAGATATAGAAACATTATTAATAGATTTGAAGGATGATTTTTGTTTCTTTCCAAGTTGACATGCATCACAAAATCTGTCACTTTCAAATTTGAGACAAGGTAAATCAGAAAATAAATGTTTCTTAGATAACTTATGTAAAACATATACATTTCAATGTCCATGTCTCCTATGCCTGATCCAAGATTCACTTACTTTAGCAGTCAAGTAGTTTACTTGTTGTTTACACAAGGAATTTAAATCCAAAGTATAGGCATTTTCAGTTCTTGGTGCTTTAAATTTAAACAGTTTATCTTTAGAAATAGTACAACAATTGTTAGTAAAATCAACAGTATATCCATCATCACAGAGTTGAGAGATACTTATCCGAATGTGTTTTAGTCCTTGTACATAAAGAACTTTGTTGATTGAGACTATTTTTGAATCTCCAACAGTTCCAATGACAATGATTTTTCCTTTGGCATTGTCACCAAATGTGACAAGTCCTCCTTCATTTTGATTGAGTGAAGAAAAATTCAATGAGTTTCTACTCATATGACTTGAGAATCCACAGTCCATGTAACATATATCTTTTCTTCTCTGGTGACCTCTTACCTACAAATACATTCAAACAAATTGCTTTGGTAACCATATTTTGTTGGGTCTAGGGGTGTTAGGTAGCAATGATTTGGGTATCCAGATTTGCTTTGTTCTTTTAAAATTATCTGAATCAAATAAGTCGTTTGAAACATAGGCTTTCTTAATACCACAAACTTGAGGTTGTCTTAAGAAACAATTTTTAGCTATATGTCCCTTTGTCCCACAAAAATTACAATTATCCTTTTTAGAGCTTTGAAGAAAATAGTTTTTATATAGCTTAGGTTTTTCTCTTTTACTGCCAATTCCAAATCTATCCTTTTTAATGACAGTTTTTCCAAGAATATTATTTAATAAATTTTCTCTGTTTGTAATAACCAATGCAGCCTATTTGTAAGATTCTAGTTCATCCTGCAGTGTTTTTATTCTTGATTCAAATTCAATACAGTTAGTGTTAATTGAATTGTATTTATCTGTTAATTCCTTATGTTGTTTCATCATTGTATCTCTTTCATTTTAAACAGATTTATGTATGTTTTTAGTGACTAATGTTTTTTAAATAGTGAATCATATCTTTATTCAAGTATATTGCAGTAGGATTTAAGTTCTTCATTTGTGTAGCTTGATTTCAAATTTGATTCAGTTGAGTAATATGACCGTACCTCATCAGTTTCATCCATAAAACACATGTTTGCATTTAGATTGACTTCTTCTTTATCTGATCTTGATTCAGGAGAGCTATTGGAGTCTTTAGATACACTCCAAGTGGATTTCATAGCTTTCTTGTATTTCTTCTCATATTCATTATTTTGAAGAATTTTTTCTTCTTTTCATCCTTTAATTGTGGGCAATCTTGTCTGATATGCCCCATCTTTTTTCATTCATAACATCTTACTTACTTATTATCCCCCTTAAAGGATTTTTTGAAGCCTCTTTTCTCACTGTAGAACTTTTTAAATTTCCTGGCTAGCTAAGCCAGTTGTTCATCTGAGTTTGGTGAGTCAGAGCTTTCTGATTTAGCATTGACTTATCTATTCTTATTCTTTCTATTATTTTGTTGTGAAGTTACCTTCAAGGAAGTATCTTCCCTTTTGATAAGCAATTTATTTTCATTAGCCTCATCTTGAATTTCAGCTTCATACATCATCAGTGTACCAATCAGCTCTCTCATGGTTAGATCTTTGACAGGAGTGGATTGTTTGATTGCAGAAGAGATACCATTCCATCGAGTAGGAAGTACCCTTGGTACTTTTAATTCTTGATCCGCCTGCTTGATAAGTTCTCCTAGAGCTGTTATATTATTTAAAATCTCTGGAAATCTCCCATTAATTTGGGTAATGATTTCACCTTCAAACATTCTGAAAGTATCAAATTTCAGTTTTGCAGTTTCATATCTCATTTGCCTCACATTGTCTGTTCCTTCATATGCCATAGCTATTGTTTTCCACATCTCATATGCTGTTGGGCACTAAGATACTCTATTAAATTCATCCGGTCCTAGACCACAGATAATCGCATTCATAGCCTTTGAGTTCATATCGTACTCTGCCTCTCTAGCATCACTTCATGTCTCAGGATTTTCTGGAATTTCATAAGGAGTCAGAATCTTTGAATAGACTTTATATCCGAGGTTTTTCAGATATATTATCATACGTGATTTCCAGAAACCATAATTTTTTCCATTAAAATATGGTTCTCTGACCATTGACTTCCCTTCTCTTGTATTAGTCAGGATGCTCTGTTGTATAATCTTTAAATGCTTCTAGCCTGCTAAGGCTATATCATAAGCTCCGCCTCTAATACCAATTGTTGGATCTGAATCTAAAAATTATACATAAGAGGGTGGGGGGGGGGATTGTGTATTTTTCAATTTTTCGGTAAAACTTTGATAGAACGAGTTCTGTCCTTTTTGCTTTATCATATTTGACCATGCAACGGAAATAAATAAAAGCAGAACACAAAGATGTATAGTGGTTCAGGGAACAGAAGGCCCCTAGTCCACTCCAAAAACGCTAAACTCCACGAGCTTGGTGATTTTCACTATCTGGTCCTCTTTTCCACAGACCGGTTCACAACTTAGTACAGGCAGTTGACACCTTTACAACCCAAGGAAAAGAAAATCCTTCTAGTTCAAACATGAACCCACACAGCTTAGAATGAGAAGCTGGTTACTCAAGAATAAAAGGAATTTCAGAAAGAATTTCTCCAGTTGATCTTCACAATTGCAACAAAATGAAATTGACAATAGATGGATGAAAGTCTCTAGAAATAGTGATCTTCATGTTGAAGAAATTCTGAGTCGATCCGGTTGCAGTAGATATAGATATATAGTGCACAACTTTAGCAGTAGTAGATCCATAGTAAATCTTTGATGTAGAATAGGTGAATCTTTTATCGAGTTCCTTATTCTTAAAAGAACAGAGCTTTGACGCTCTTTTTGAATCGACAAATTAATCGTGAATTTCTGCAGTCTCTATTTTCCACATTCTTTTAATAAAAGATCGATCACCATACACTCATATACCTGGTGTTTCAGAGAGAACATATATAATAATACTGAGCAAATATCCTACACATTTATATCCATTAAATTCACCTTCTGATTCGCGATATTCAAAAATTTGAATTTACAGAGAAGTTGTAACTTCCCTTAAGACTCGGTATAAAAATCTCCTTTTAATTCGATCTTAAATCCATTAATAAAACTGCTTTAAATCAGTCAATGTTGTACTTTAAAAACGACTTTAAATCTGTCTTGAAATCCACCCGATATTTAGCTTGATAATCGCTACATAAAAATATCGTCTGTCAAAATTTCCGACGCTAAACGTAAGGTTGATGACGTGGCCTCTAAACGTAGGGTTGATAACATAGTCTTGAAACGTAAGGTTGACAATGTAAGGTTGAACAAAAACATAGGGTTGATCACAAACGTAGGTTTGATCATCCATACTTTTTCTTCAACACTGAAATGTATGTTAAAAGATCCATAATTTTACTTGATCCATAATTTTCAAGAACGTATGGTTGTTTAAAAAAGTAAAGTTGATGAACCATACTTTTGAGAAACAAAAGTAACATTTAGAATTTACATACAGTTCTTTTTCCATACTTTGCTGATAACCAAAATGTAAGGTTCCTTCCTAACATAAGGTTCTCCTTCCATACATTTCTGTTAACCAAAACGTAAGGTTCCTTCCTAACGTAAGGTTCTCCTTCCATACTTTTCTGAAAACGTATGGTTGTTTAACCATACTTTTCTCTTATCTCAAAAATTATACACTCTTTTCATCCTTACGCTACGTTTATCCACGTAGGGTATGAACAATGATTCCAGAACGTGCTAAAGCAGATTCCGTGCTATATTTATCCACTTAAGGTATGAAAAGTGATTCCAGAATGCGCTAAATAATATTCCGCACTAATTGATAGATTCTTGTTATTTCAATAGTAAAATTAATTAATAAATTCCTGCAAAATACTAAATAAAATAATTAGAAAATAACTAAGGGTATTTGTGAGCATCAAAATTATCATAAAGAGATAGAGTATTATTTTCAATAAACTCCCCCTTTAAATAACATTAATACTTATTGTTGAAAATAGTAATTTTCTCAACAGTAACTACATTACATGATGTGACCTTTTTTAGGAAAATTTTTTAGAGAATATTTTTACATGAGATTCATGTGGATTCAAATATGTAAAGTAAAACACGGATCTAGATTTCATAATATGTAAATACCTTATACATCATAAAATACGTCATGAATAACCCATATAGAGACTATAAATAGAAGAGCTGCCTACTGCTGTGAAGTAATTACATAATCTAGATGGAGCCCTTACAATGGATGACGTTAGATGAAAGAACACATACTGTAGTACCCTACCTCACAACATTATTGAGGATTTTTAATTATTATTTTTTTATACCTGATCATGGTTAGAATGAGCAGGTGATTTCATTGTTCTGGTGCATGCATGATGAAGTAGGATTTCATGTATGAGGTATATTAAATTTTAATGCAATTCATGTTGGGATTTCATATTTTCTCTTCATTTATATCTCTTCCCTAATTTCTCCTTACACAAATATTGTGAGCGGGGTTAGGGATTATGTATAATTTATTTCTTTATTTGACCATGACCATTGCCTAGATTGATCAAATTCATCTATTTAATACGTGATCTAAGTTATATAATTCCACCATGAACATTGGGTTTTTATTCGTCTCTATTTTTAAATAATGTATCAGGTTTCCCATCCTTTTCTTCTCCCATATTCTTCAACTATCCAATGATCATTAGTTAAGATTCATTTCCTAAAAAACAAAATTAGTTTAGATTTTTTTGTTTAATTAATATTTTCTTCAGCCCTATCTCAATGGGATTAACCTTGAACATTCAAATCCTATACTACCCTGTAGTTTAGTGGTTTGTTTGTTTTGTGTTTTAAATTTATAAATTCTGTAACCCATTGGGAATTAACAACACTCATGTGTTAATAACATATACTATAAAATACTATAAATTAAATTAGGATTTATTATAAATATTTATAAAAACCATATTAATAATTATCTTTGCAGATATGATTCTTTTTTAATTTACAATCTCCCATTTATTAATAATGTTCTATTAAAATAAATATTTGGTGTATTAATTGTTTCTTTTTTCATTCATGTTTTAGTTTGTAAATTATGGTCTTTATAAGTGGGAAATTATTTCATCATCTCTAGATTATTAGTCATTTCATAAATATAATATTTTTTATTAAATAATATTTTATATAAATCCATTAATGGTGTTATTTAAAAATTAATCACATCACTTCGAGGAGATGATAGTTTATAAGTACACATGGATGTTTTTACAATTTCTCAATGGATTGAAATATTGAAAGGAAAAAAATAAATTATCCATAAAAATATTAATTTTATCATAAATATAATATATTTTCATTAAATCTAACTTTATGACCATCCATGTAATGTTTAAATAATAAGCGAATCACCTCATTTCATGGAGGTGGTAGTCCACACGTACACACAAGTGATGTTTCCATTTCCCATAGGATAGAAAATAGGTATAAAAAGGTTATTCCATTATCATAACAAAATTTTATTATAGTTAATATAAAAATGTAATTATTTTTTCATAACAACCTGGCCTGGAAGCTAGTAAATTGGTGCACTAATACAGTGTACCACAAGGCCTTAGGTGCACCTCCTTATAAACTGAAGGTTGCTAACTAGAAATGAGGGTCTATAGGTGGTATAGTGGGGATACTATAAACTCTTTAAAAGAGTATATAATACATATGTAAATAGACTAAAGAAATAGACAAATCAAATCCAAAAAATTTAATCAGGTACTAAACTACAAAATTTCATTCTATGTTATTATATAATGATGCTGCATATAAAATAAGCAGGAAAATACAAAAAAATAAACAAGTATAACTACCCCAAGATAAATAAATAATGGAAAACTCTAAAATATAGAATCACCTTAATAAGTAAAAATACCTAGCTTGGATCCCAACTCGCAAACTCTAACCTATCCCAACAACAAGTATCATATTTATGCATGCCCTAAACTTATTACCTATGACTATGGAAAATATGTTCGGATTTCCATGTGACATGGAGACCTGAGTAGGGTGTGAGAAAAACTATATAGGTCCCCACGAATGATGTGTAATGAAAATAATTCTTAAAATTGTAAATAATATTTGTGTTCATTATATAGAAATAATGTAGTAAGAATAATAATATGATTTATAAATAAAAGAAACCATGTTGATCATTGGGTCTCAGAAAAACAACCTAGGCCGATTCAACCTTCTTTGTCCATTATTAGTAAATCTGATCATGGTGAAATCATCACATAAAAATAGTGTTCCAAAGTGCTTGGAAAGGACACCACGATCAAGTAGACAAAGTGAAATCCACATGGATTAAATGATCTTTCCCTCTCAGCTATTCTTTAGAATAATCAACTATCTTTTCTGAACTTATGGGAATGCCTTTGATATCCAGAAGCATGGCTTGATTGGAATCCTGGATCATACCCAATAAATTCCATATCTATAATAATTTTAAATTAGGGGATAACATTATATTACATTCAATAAGGTATTCCATTGAGAATCCATAACATTAATATGTAACATTCAACAAGTATGGACATTAATCGAATCCAAGGAGGAGATACCCCATTTCATTCACAATAATTAATATTTATAAACTACATTATATTTATCTAGTAATTCCAATGATTTGGACCCCATTTAATCCAAGGGTTTCCACACATCCAAGAATTCATATGTGTCCACTAATAGAATCTTATTCTAATAAATTTCATTCCATGGTAATATCCATCATGAGAAATTTGAGGAGTACTTTTAAGTAATTCCACGCTCACATACATTATATGGATACGAAACATTTTATTATTCTGAAATTTATTTAATCAATGAATCCATATATCAAATGATAAATAATTATACAATTCAAACAAATTTCACTATTTGGGCCCATTTTAAATCTTCATTTTGTGCATTCCATGGATATAAATATTAAGGTGGTTCTAGATGTCATACTAGGAATCACACTTTTCCTATTAAACCATTATTCTCCATTAGTTCACCAAAAATCAAGGTAAAATACATGTATCACCTCTAAAGATAACTCAGTAATGGTATACCCCAAACTAACCAATTTCCACAAGTCCAAAGGGATTCTATCACATTGTGAAGGCAACTAAAACATTAAATTTAAATTATTTAGGATATGTGATGAAGAAATGGTGTGGGTACACATACTATGAATGTAATATAATCGTCAGTATTTATGGGAAATCATTTATATCACAAACCTTTAAGGATAATTCAACATTTCCCAAAGGCCAGAATTTTTTATAGGTCTTGAAAAATATATCATCATCAACTGAGCATTAGAATTCCTCACCACATAGGAACCACAAAAAAACACTCAACATCAACCCATGGCATACCCTTAACCACAAATCAGATGAATTCCAAAAGATGAAACACCAATAAAAACACTAATTAATTAAAAAATTAAGAAAAAACATTAATAAAATTAGTGGACCCGGTTACATTTATTGAATTTATGTGAGGTGATGTTTATAATCCATCTTGGGATCTCCTCTATGCATGCTAACTGAGATTCCTAGGATAAAGCGATGATTCTACCATGATCTAGTGGAATCATTAAAAGAACATACAACGACAGCTGATAAATTATAGGGGAAAAGGAAGAAAATATGGAAGGTTTTTTGGGGTGATAATAACCTCAAAACGATGAACGATCACCAAAATACACACCCCAACACAATGGGTGTTGAATAGAGGAATGGAGGGTTTCCCCAAATTCCATAAGCACTAAAACATATGGGAAGAGGGGGGATTCCCCCTCAAAACTTGACAAGGAAATTTCATAATTTCCACCTTTTAAAAATCCCACCAATTGGATGGTGGCTAGAAGTAGTGGTTGTTTCCACTTCCAGACACCACTAGTTGGTTAGAGGATGGCTTCAACTTGAAAAATCACCCCTGAACACTCCCTGATGCTCTATTAAGTACCCATATACCACCCAATCCCCATTACATGTCCAAAACACCTCTCTTAAGGCTCCAAACTCTTAGAATTCCATTCTGTGGTCCGTGTCAATGTTCAGACCATCCACCATTGATAATATAAAATTTGTTTTTAACTTAAAATGTTCATATGAACATGAGGCGTTGAAAACTCTCCACCATAGTACTTCTCATCCTCAAGAAGCCCCAGTGGTCCACCACCCATCTCCCTTGACCTACATTTATCACCACATCATGGTTAAATTTCCCCATTCCATTCTCAACTGTCTAAAACACTACCGAGTCACAACCTTGATCTTATGATGATCAAAATTCCAAAACTCAATCTAAAAACATCTATCAATAGTAAAGAATTAGAAATATTCTTACATGATTCCATATATTACAAACACTGATGGGTTCATTACCTAACAATTGACATTCCTATGGTGATCCCCACTATAAGTGTCATCTTACAACCAGTAAAGGCAGAATATTTTGGGCATGTAACATCAAAATGACCTATTGAAACACCACCCCCATTCCCAATGATGTATAGATCCAAAATCAATGAACCTAAACATCCCCCTAATAATTGGTTAAAATATCAGTACCAATCCCCATTAAAAGGGATGGATGCATGACTGCTATCCATTCAAAAGCTAAAAAATGTGGATTTTTTTCATAAAATTATAGTGAAAAAATATCCATGGACTCTATAAATACATGTTAGATGAGGTTCACAACCTTTAATATCCCAAAAAACACATAAAAACAAGTTGAATCACTTTTGAATGACTTTTCTTGAAAACACTCAGTTTCGACCACCAATACATCAACATATGAATGAATTATAATGACTTCGTTCCCATATTAATACCAAGATTACCCACAAATTCTCCCTAGGGTCCATACCTAAATCCTAGTGAGTTATTCCAATTATAACCTCAACACAAAAAACCATCATCAAGTCCCACCATACCCGACACATCTATGAACCAATGACTCATGGATCAATTTATGACCACCGCAATCCTAAAGCCAATTATTATTCAAATTCAAAGGTATAAATAATTACCTATTTTAAATTCCTTACGGAATCTAAGTACACACCTCAATGGTTCTTTAATGGAATACTAATTCCACCCCGACCATCCCACGGTCAAATCCACACACTTGCAACCCTTCCACCATAAGGTTCAAATTCACATGATTGACACATTACTCCTTTCCATAATTTCTTCATTAACATCTCTTCAAATGAAAAAATAAAAAAAACGTGTCCCATGCTTCATGTATCACCAAAATCAAGGATAATACATGGTCTTCCTATTATCACAAGAGAAATAAAATGAAACCTCACTACTATGTGTTGTTGACTTCCAAGAATAATACACACAACATTTTCTAATGTGTATTCTATAACAAGGATTTCACCCTCTAAAAATGATGGTGCACTCCCCACTATACAACTTCACTTATGAATATTATATAGAATAATATCTATTTAATCCCTTTAAAAAACTATATTCCACACTTTTGAGCCACACTCAATGAACTCAAATATCATCTTGAACTTCAATAAGGTTCAAACTTGATCAACAGTTCCACCACACTCTAACACCTATGTAATTTCATAATTCACTATATGGAAATATCAAAATTCCCATTTAAAGGCCCCATGATTCACTACCCACAAGAACCACATCCACCATCAGTCACCCACTTTAAGAGGTAATCAACACCATAGACCTACCACAACCCTATGAATCTATACTAAGAAGTAATTAAGTAACATCCATAGTAGAACTACCTCCACCACGTCACTCGAAATCCCCAATATTTGAATGATTTTAAATTGAACATAGGAAAATCATTTTACCAAACAATTGATCATTAGGACCCATTCATATTCTATCAGATACACCTTGCTTCCCTAAAAAAGTAATGGTTTCTTACTCTTTATCCACTACTCACATTACCCCAATGACATCACATACCTCAAACAAATCTTTTCCCCTAATATAAAAAAAACCCTTATGACCATTTACCAAGATAGATCAATGTCTAAATATTATTTCATTACTGATTATAGGATCACTTGCCAACTCAAGCATCTGACTATTCCTCCTTTTCCATCAATTTCATTATTCTCAAATAATTCCCAATGTATTCTTCTAAAAACATGATGTTCCCCATGAGTCAGGTCTATCTGCATGATCACCCATGACTCCGAATGTTTTTATGGATCATAAGCATATACCCATGATCTATCCACCCTAAACCCACATCTAGGGCCAATAAAACCTACTACATAAAAAGTAAATTAGAAAAAAGGGCCATGAATTCAAAATTTATTATACCATTGAAAACTATCCTTAAAAACAATATAGAAGCACTTGGGGGTGATTCCCTTAGAATTAAACCAAGTTATAGTAAATCCTTTCCAAGACCTTGATATAACCTTTCATTCATTGATTCCACGTGGAAAATAATCCACCCTCTCTTTATATATTCAACATATAAGATCCGACATAATCCCTCTCACGGTCACCCATTAACACCTGAATCACCATCCTAAGACCACAAACACATGTCATAAACCAAGATCACTGGGATCCAAGACATATCCCCTTAGGTTAGGTATCACACAATCCACTTTTCATAAGAGAAATTCCAAACCCTTTATTAAAACACATTATCACTCATAATGAAAACTGATTACTCAATGTCCAATAACCATAGATAAAAAACCATTATAATTGGAAATACAAGACAAAAAACCAATTATAGGGTCCCACACAACCTAAAAGGGTTTCAAAAACCATATGGGTCATAAGAAAACATGATAAAATGTGATAAATTACATACCGAAGTTCATATACCATCTAAAGTCACAACATGAAACACCCTATAATCGGTTACACCCAAACTTATATTCTAAACCGAAGACCTTCAACAGATCACAACCACTCTCAATATCCCAACCACCCATATAGAGGTCAAGATCACACCTATCAATTCATGAAACGAGTTCCCCTCTAATCCCTATCAACTAATAAAGTACATAGGATTTACTCATTAAATAGTATATTAAAACACTTAGTTTGATAAGTTTCAATTCAAGATTTATTGAGGGAACACAACATATAGGTTTTTAGTGACACTTTATTAAACCAAAGGCATCATTAAATTTATTCAGATCTCAATCATTAAATCCATTGTAGTTCTTTATCATTTTCTAATATCATCACCATGATGTCATCTTATGATGTTTCAAAAAAAAATTATAGAGGAAAATGCTATTTAAGTTGTGTTTGGAACTCCATTTAACCACCACATGTATAAATTCGAAAACTAATATATTACATACCATCATTACTAAGGTTTTAAATTTGATTCATTTTCATTTTCCATCAAGATTCCATGTTAACTATCCATAATTTATTTAAATATCATAATATTTATTTTGGTTAGATAGGATACCATTCATAAGTTATAAAGGAAATTTTTTGGTAGGTTTCTTACTGGTACCTTATGTAACCAAAGCATAAAATTAATAAATTATTGGTATATTCTTATAATTTATCAAAATTAAATCTAGGAGTTATCCATGTAGAGTTATACCATACACTTATATGTGAGAAGAATAATATAAATGGATTCATACAATTAAAATTACCATCCACTCTCAATAATCTAAATATATAGGAAGATATAAATTACAAATAGATATAATTCATAATAGTAATTTAACAATGGAACATGACACTATCAAGAAACTAAAAATTACAGAAAACACACGAGTGACATATAAATCCTATTAGACTAGAATGATGCATGAATTCACACACCCAATTTCCATATCAGTCCGAGAGACATAAATTATATAAATCAATAACACTACATCCAAGTGCACCACTCAAGGTGTAAATCAATAAATCATAATGATGAAAAGAAATATCTATAATTACCACCCACGGTAACTGTTGAAATATTGGGTGCCCTAGACCCAACTATTCAGTGCATTTGATTACCATATCGTGTATACAGTAAGCTATGCATGATGTAATCTTACCTTATAGTGTAGAATTTTTTGCTTCCACTATTAAAATGGTAATATCCAAAGATTAATTGTTGTATAGAAAGTTTATAGCAGTTCCCAGGCTATAATGAGAACCTCTAGGTACTATGAAATTAATCTTAAATATATGATCTATGGTCTAGATACATCTTACTGATTGGACATAGTAGATGTATGACCATAAAGTGCTAGGGGATCATAAGCATTGAGACTTATTCTCATTAAGTTCACACTTGGTGATCTATAGTAGTGAGATCATGCGAACTAACCCGCCAATAGGAACACCACATGTTTTGGGTGTCATTGGACGTTCCTATCTACGATCATGTGTAATGGTCTCCTAACTTGAGATCATTACCAATGTATGTAATTTGATTTCGTACATTGATGCAAGATGAAAATCATGGCAATGAAGTCGTGGCGATGTATTTTGTGTTGGGTGCATCACTGGTGGCATGTCATTGGTTGAATGGTCAAGAAAGGATTTTTTGCTTCCTGGTAATAGAAGTAATATATCTCAGGCCATGATGATATGGATGGAAGTACGTTTATAAGGCCATGGCCATGGGAGTCGAGGGTAAATCCATCCAGTTAAATCAACAAACTATAATGAAATAATAGGGCAATAACACAAGAGTGCGTCCTTCTTCTTGAGATATTATAGACAAAGAGATTATATTACACACTGCATGTTCGTAGGTTGGGTGTCGCTACTGTGACAATCCTTATTTCTTCAGGGTCCATGATGGGTTTCTAGATCTCACTCTTGGTCTGTGAATACTATTCACAGCTATTGAAATAAGGGCGTAGAGGGTCACACACAATAGAGTATTCAAGAATCTTCCCTATTCAGTTGAATTGGAGTTTTTGGAAATTGTGGGCCCCACCACAGGGGTTCAGGATTTGCCCAAATTTAAACGATCACCAATGGAGTAAATAAATACATATTATTCGTGTTTAGATTAATTAGTATTGAATTTATTTATTAAATGTATTTATGAATTTTAAGTAAATACATGAAAAAATATTAATTTATGAATATTAAATTATTGAAGGTTCAAATAATATTTATGGGAGCGAGGAGTCGAGTTAATGAATCAACTATTATCATGTAATATATTTTAATATGTAAAAAGTAAATGATAATAATATTTATGGCTCAGTTTAGTAGTCATAAAATGTCATTGATAGTGCGCTATGTATCCACGGCCGGGGAGGCTATACCTGGTATTTCAATTATGCACTATAAATAGAAGAGGAGGGCCATTTTACAAACACTATTCACAGAGCTTCTCTCTCCTTTCATCTCTCCCACACTCTAGATAGAGATGCTCTGGATCCATGGAGATCATATGGAGCTCTCTCTCGGGCATCGCTATCAAAGCGATGTGGTGATCGTTGGAACGTCGAAGGTATCTTTGGTATTCTGTGCTAGCACCCAAACTACGACGAAGGGAGCTTCCACGGATTCCTTGATGCACGTGTGGATGATCTAGAAGAATTCATCTTTTGGATTTTTTAAGCAATAGTTACCAATGACGAGCAGATGTCAAGAATGGCTTCAGATCTAAACCCGGTATTTTACGGTCTATGTTTGTTCCTAAAACACTTCACTCATGGTCCTCAGCTTTGATCGGGCTGCTCTTCACCGACAACGACAAGTTCAAATCGAACGGTGGTGGAAAAAATTTAAAAACCCACCTTTTTGGGGATTCCGTTGAACATCCAGTTCCAAATAGTGGTATCAAAGTGATGCGTGTCGATTTTAAGCCAAGAAAAATTAAATTTTAATTAATTCTTGAAAATTGTGTCGATACGGTCCCAATGTCGCAAACCATGTGTTAATCCGACTTTGAATGACCATTATGTGGTCATCCGATGTTTTAATTTGGATTTAACATTGGTAAATAAATATGAGGTTTTAGATCAACGAACCTCAATTGAATCCGTTGAGATTTCATAATAGTTATTATTATAATAATTTCATTGTAATAAAATAGTTCTATTAGAATAATAATTTGATTATTATAATAATTTTGTCATAAAAATATTATAATATTATAATATTATTATTGTTTTTGTAATCTTATATAGGGTTTGGAAAATGAAAAATAAATAAACGGAGCTGTCTCAACTTTCTGGGTCAAGTCATCAAAATAAATAAAAGGGGTAGAATACCTTATTTTAGGTTTTGTTAAAAAAAAGGGTGTTGGGGTGGACTTGAAAAATCAAGTTTAAATGAAAATTTTTTTAAAAAAGGGAAGGGGGCGACGACTTTCTTGTGCAGGTCATGAGATTTTTTTGGGGCCTCCTCTCCCCAGCGCACTGTAGCACCTCGCACAGGCCGTAGCTCTAGAACTTCTATCCTCCTTCCTTCCCTATGGAAACAGCAGCTCCAGGCTCACCCCAACACCCCGTCCGCGTCCCGGACCCTGCATCCCTGCCGGAATTGCCTGGAACTAGCGCCAGACGTGCCTGCCCTCCTCCTTGCCCAGCAGAGCAGTAGTGCAATGCTGCAGCCTGCCTATAGGCACTGCCCCACAAACCCCCGTGGTTCATACCTCTCCGTAGAAACCTGTTGTAGTAGGTCCAACTGCCACACCCTAGGAAGTAGGCGCAAGACCTTTTTCCCGCATCTCGTGGATTCCCGGATGTGCTAAATGCAGCCAGCAGTAGGTCCCTAGCCAGGCACTGAACCAGGCCTACTCAGCACCTGACCACCCCATCCTGACTCCTCCCCTTCACCACGCTGCAATGGCAGGCTAGCCCCTCTCACATGAGGCGCTCTGAACCTCCAAGTCGGTGGACCCGCAGGCGCAGACCATGACTCTCCAACGACATCCCTCCCTACTCCATGCAGTAGGCCCTACTCATGGTGCACAAACCGGAGGGCACTAGAGCCATGGCACTCCAGGCCCCTCTCTGCACCAGCTTCGACATCTACCCTTGGACAGCCCACACCATCCCAGACTAGCCTCGTTCTGGCCGCCACCCGGTCCCCATAGTGGGGAGGTAACATTTGTTGCTTCGAAACTTCTCTAGGTAGGCTGGGTTAGTCCGGAATAGGTTTGGGAAGAATTTCCTGACCCAGAAAGCCCCAACACATGGTCGGCACTACCCGGAATGGGCCTGCGTAGGTTCTCCCCAACCCACATAGGTTGGATGTTAATATTTGAGAATAACATAGCTCCTATTAGTTGATCGAATAAGTCTCTAACATAGGGAAAAGTATTATTTTTTGGATTGTGATTTTTTGAGCACATAATAATCAATAATAATATTCATTGATCAACCCTTCTTCTTTAGAAAGAGAACTTTTTCACCCAATGGTGAAGCACTTGGGTGTATAAAACCCTTTCCAAAATTCTCTTTTAATTTATTTCTTATTTCCTATAATTCAACAGAATCCATTATATAAGGAGTCTTTGAGATTTGAAATGAAATCATGATGAGTTTTATTGAGAACCCAATATCAATTTTTAGACACAATACTAGGAAATTCATTAGAAAATACATCAGCAAATTCCCATATAATAAAATTGTTCTCAACATAGAAGTCTTCAATGATAATATGAGTTATGAACCCATTTTTGATGTGTATCAAGACCCATATAAGATAATTTTATTCTAAAGAAGGTAAAGGATCATCCTTGCATTGATACTTGATATCCAATGGATTAGGGATATGAAAGGATATTTCCCTTTCTCAATAATTGGTAGGAGAATTATATAAGGAAAACTAGTCCATACTCCAAATTATTCCAAACTGAAATATATGGAGAATAAACATATTTTATAAATGTGTATCTCTATAAATCTTGATTGGTGAAGATTTTTATACCTTAGTTTCATTTAATGCACCTGCATATGTTTTCATGGATAACATAATATTTAAAAAATTAGTTGGTGAATCCATGTTCTTTTCAAACTTATATGATATAATAGAATTTTAATTAATAAAACAAAATAATGAATTCATGGATCTATATTGGGGAATACGTTTACCTTTCAATACTTCATTATTTTTTCCACATTTATAGTAGTGATTGCACAATCCCTTCTTTTCTCCCTTAATTGAAGAGGTTGCTGCTACCTAATCAATTTAATAACTGAAGGGTTGTAAATTTATTTTCAAAATTCCCATAATACTAGATTTTGAATAATTAGAGGATGATTGGAGTATTATCTGGGAAATTTTTCTCTTCAGTGATGTTATTTAACTTCTTCCTATTCCTTTAATTTTCATGATCTAGGTGGGCCACATGGATGCACTTTTAAAACATCCAAAAACCATTAAATAAATTACCATGGGATTTTTCCCATATATTTTACATAGGGGTAATAAAAAATTACTACCCCCATGAGATTGTTCAATATAGATTCCACGATACTTTATATTTATTTTCCTTTCTCCAAAATCATGTGGGTAACCATATTACATTTTAACCATAAGTGAACATTGGACAACTACCACATAAATTCTAAACAATATTACAGCTAATGAAATTCAAAGACTAAGTATTAAGACCATAATGAATTGATAAATACTCTTTTCACATGTAGAGATAGACTCCAGGGAGTAACTTTCATGTCTTGTTAGGTTTTCCTCATTATATCAAACAAAATCATATTTTTTTTATTTCAGTTTTTGGTATTCCTTGTCAATCTTAGTGAGAATAGTCTAAGGGAAATATTTAGGGAAGAATATTACTGTGAATTCCTACCAATTTATAGAATCAAATTCCTTAGTTTTATTTATATTCATAATAAGATTCTGCTATTGGTGAGCCTCACCTTCCAGGTATTAAACAACCAAAAGAACCTTCTTATTCTCCTAGTATTAAATAAAAAAATATATATTTTCTATCACATTAATCCATTATTTAGTAATCAATGAGATTGAAGGCCCATAGAAGGATGGTGGATTTTGTTTCATAAACAATTAAATAGAAATATACTCACTACATGGTGCATTTGGTAGATCCAAATTATTAGTGTTATTATTTATAACATGAGAGAGTTCTGTGAGTATTTTCTTGAGATTGGGAACGCCAATACATGTCTCATTTAGACAATCACAAAATTGCCTATTATATCCATCATTATCTCGGTTACTTATTATTCTAGTCATATCCTTGATAGAGGAAAACTCATGGTCAGGATACTTAAATTAAAAAACATATAATGTCGAAAAGTATGACTATAAAAATAATAAATCAATAATAATGTGTATATTATTTTTTAACTACTCCCTAATTTTCAATCTATCTTATCTATGATTATTTCCCAACTAAAACTTTATTAACCACACTATATAACATGACAACAAAATCATTCATAATGACACATAAGTAAAAATATAATTATCCTAATCACATCCCTTGAGAGTGTTAAACCAAGTTCATGGTAAAGGCCCATTCACCATACACCGAATTCATGAACGAGGTATACCCGACCAACCATTTTTAGGGTTATTACCCCTAGATGCATATAATAAAACACCATACGCACTTTTTGTATCTTGAGAGGCATGCATTTCTAGGAAAACCATACTCTTTTCTCTACCATAACATAGGATGTTCTCCTATAATTTGGATTTTCATAAAGGTTATAACTAATTTTTTCTCATCTTTGTCTCCAAATAAGTAAACCTTTCTCTGATACTAACTAATGTTACTTAGTATAAATATCACATAAATAATATATTAATCTCATGATTTAAACAATATATATCTAAAAGAGTCACACAACCCAATAATGGAAAGGTTTTTTTTCTAGGAGTCAAAAAACATAAAATCACTTATTTCACACATCATAAAAATTTATCTATAGTCTAATTCCACTGTTATACATTCTATGAGACATAATTATATTTAAATTAATTGGAAGGAAAAACTTAAAATGGGATGAGATCAAACTCATAGTAAGGTATAAAAAAACAAATTCCATAAATTTTAGATCATAAACATTTTAAAAAACATAAAAAAGAAAAATATCATAAATTAATAAGTGTTAACCATATGCTTGAGAGATAGGAATATCAACTTAAAAAATAAAACATTTACCATGGCATTGGAAAATAAAATATTTAGCATGAAATGTGATCCATGGAAAATAATATAGAAACGGGAACAATCACATTTATAATATTTCTTATCTTTATGAACATAGATTCCATCAAAACCGTTTACTCATAAAATTTCTAGTATAGACGAAATCCATCATAATCACCCTTCATGATTTTAGATACTTGATATGATGTTGACATAACCATTAGATATCATGAGATATATGCCTTTACCAAATGAATTATAAAAATATATAAGTCCCACCCATCTAAAAATATATACATTTGTGTGACACCTGAAAATAATCATCTCATAATTATATTATCCATAAAAATAGAACGAGTTTCATGACATTTACAAATCATTATATAAAGAACCCATTTAAATAAATTTTTTTTCTTAGAACATATAAAAATCATTCATTAATTTTTTTTATTAACCCATGAAATAATATTAGTTTCATAAAACATGCACATAACAAAAAAAAATTAAATTTATTCATACCAAAAACTTGATCACCCAGAATAATCACATAACAAAAGAAAAACCCAGTGTGGAAAAAAAATTTAACTCTATTAGAGGTAGATCATTTATTAAATATTGTGAAAAAAGTTCTTGAAAATAGATTCATGAAAAAATTTTGTATTTATCATTGTAAATGGAATATTTATGAGTCTTTTCCACAAATTTTAATCTTTTTAGGATAATAAAAATAAAAACATTCACGAAAATAGAACTGGTTCAAATTTTTTTCCCTATATGTTAAAGGAGAACATCATTTAAAAGTGGAATTATTGGAAAGAAAAATTTTAGAAGAGAATTTGTATAACATAAAGAAAGGTGGTTGAGTAACCAATTCCCTTATCCTTATCATTGGTTTACATAGAAATGTTTAACCTACTCAAATGTCCTAACCTGAGAGCCACTAAAATGGTGCCCCAAGATTGTTGGTCACATGGCCTGAAGAATGCCTCCCCATATTATAGAGGCTACCGAATAGTATAGAGGGTATAATAGTGGTAAATTTGGTAGACTGTACCCTTTGAAATATATTATAACAAAGAGATAACACCATTCAAGCATAATCTATGATCTTGATTCAGTAACCATGAGGTCTATTCAGATACAAATGGGAAACCTAAATAGGGTGTGATATATAATAAGTAGGTCACCACCAACAATGTCTAATGAAATCCAGTCAATGAATATAAAATATAGTATTGTGTAGGTGTAATAAATAAATAAGTGAATAAATAAAGATAACCAAATTAGGATTGGGTTTCTCAATGGACACTCAACTGAGAATACCTTCACTGGCCCAAGTCAGAATGTCTCAGAACAAGTTTCACAATATATATAGATAGATATATATATGTTAACTATATATGTAGAAACATATATATATACAACACTATCTAGTACCTGAGGTGTAACTCAGGCATCCATGCATAATCATTAGAGTCTCATAGAGTAACAGGGGACACTATGCCTGAGTATCATAAATCATTAGGGAAACCATTCCTGGGTATCATGTTTATGGGACTCCATACCCAAGTATAAAAACAATAAGTAAATATATACCCAATTATCATTTTTAAGGTATTCCATGACCTATGATCATGTGTAAGGAGAAGGGTTATGTCCGACATCCTAATTGAGGGGGCATGTAACTTCATGTCCAACAACCAATGTTATGAGAAACTACATGTCTAACATACTTAACCAAGGGGTTTTGAAATTCCATGTAAAAAACCCTAACCAAGGACCCTCTATGATTATTTAGTATAAGATAGTCTCACATTCTATATGAGCCCTTACCCAAGGCATTCTGTAAAGAGGAACCCATCATCCCCCAAGAAATAATATACCTTCATTATCATAATATTTTTAATAACATAATAATTTCTATGAGATCATATATTCAATTATCTAATAAAAAAATAAAAATATTCCAAACAATGTACAACAATAATATTTCCATGGGAATCACCCATGCCACAACACAGTACAATTATCTCTAAGTAGTCAAATATTTTTTATTATATAAAATAAAATACATTAATGGTGGTTTTATTTTAAAATAGGATAAATGGATATTTTCTACATAATTATCAATTAAACTATGTAATTAGACATTAATTTTACAACAACATGTGGGCCAAGAGAAACACTTATTCCAAAATAAAAGGATGCATCCCATTAATAGGTTCCAATTGAAATAAATTACTGAGAATAACCAACTCAAAATTCCATGAATAAGGAATGTTATCAAGGAATTAGGAGTTCATCTAAACCATTCTAATTCATTAGAGAATTTATAAACTTGTGAGTGAATTTGTAGGACACACACAAGGGTTTGTTTAATTAATATTTAATTATGGTGGAAAAACATTTAATTGAACTCATATCATGAGGTGGTTTAGGTCTAGGTCATGATTTAATTAATTAATTTATGTTATTACAAATTTCAAGAGAAACACACAAAAAATCTATTGTGAATTAAAATGGGGTATTTTATTAAATAATGATACTTTAATGGAAAATCCATATTCCACCTAATTTGTTCTTATTATTCTCTATTCATCCAATATTAACCTTTGATCAAATATGGAATGAAATAAATTCTAAGAATCACCAAACACCCTAAAATTATGAAAAAATAGATTGCATTGATTTAACATTATATATGATGAGATATACAAAAAAAATAAGTAACTGGTATCTTATAATTAACAAGAGGCTTTCAACACATACTATGATGATAAAATAATAATAAAAAAGAAGAAAATACACCCATGGAAGAGGGAGGAGGAGGAAGATAATGTAGGGGAGGCTGCTGGAGAAATGGGTAAGGAAAAAGGTTGAAAACCATTTAAAGACCGGAGGGAAAAATAAAAAAATTCCCACCATTTAATGATACACATGGTTTGACTAATCATGTTCCAACTATGTGGTTCCATTGCCTATGTTTGACTAAACATGTGTCTAGGTTCATGGTTTTCCAAACCATGAACAATCTATGCACCCACTTTTGCATTTTACTATAGTCCTGCCGCATGACCATGTAACCTCAGGTGCACTATTTAAGAAACCATGTGACACCCACCAAGGACCTACACAATGCCACATGATCTACCCAAGGGGCCATTATAACTTCAAAATACCATGTCCCTATATAAAACATGCCACATTGTTTGAGCTACATGGTTAGTACTAATTACGTGAAAACTTTATACTTCTTTCTATTTTACTTAAAATATAGTTTTTGATTCCCAGTTCCAATGAAAATAATCAGATATCTAGATACACATATCAATCCATAAAAAATATTAAAAAACATCAATTTTAAGTTGTCCAACTTTTTTATTTATGTACTGATTATCAATTTAGAATTCTGACTGTCCACCTAATGAAAATATCAAAAAATCATGGAATTTCAACCCGATACAAAACAAAAAACCTTAAAATTTCTAGAAATTATAACTTATCATCCCAGAGAAGTATTCGGGGAATAGTGAAAACATACATTAATCTATTCAGGTGATTATTTTCTACTCAAATGTATTTATTTCATTTCCTATTCCCAAAACACATGTTACACTACTTTAAGTACACCGTACTTAAGCCGCTAAAACATAATCCAATTCTAATAACTTCAAATGAAATAAAAATATAGTTCTTACCATAGACCATATAACATGAGATATAGTAACTATATTTTTTCATATATAAAAATTAATTTTTTTTATATTTATATTCAATACATTACAAAAGTAATTTTTTAAGGACCACAATAGTTTAATGTCTTTTGAGACTAGGTACACAATCTTATTATTTTGGAAATGATCTTCAATATATATCATTAATACCTCCCACATTAGTAATATTTAGAAACATACCCTTCTTAAAAGTTTTCTTCATAACCTAGGGAAATGAAATATAAAAATGTGCGAGCCTAGATTCTTATTACGGGTAAATAAAAGATATACATAAGATAACATGTGTATAAGGGTATGAAAACAAGAGCATAAAATTTAAAAAACATACACTCTAATAAAAGACCATAATATTGAGTCCAAGAATAAATGTTGGTAGTTCATAAGACATGAAACATATATAAATCAAAGAAGATGATCCATGTGACTATAAAATTAGTATAAGATATAAATTTGTGGCATACAAATTGGCATTGGAAATGTTATGTCACATATACCCACCATGACATTCATATCATGTAATGGTTGTGCTAAACACCTATGTACCCTTTTTGGGCATGGGATGGAAACCTATGTTCTATTTTTAATTATTGGGATGACGTACCTTGTAACATTTTTTAGGATTCAGATAACCCCTCATGTACCCATTGAGATCATATAACATTAATAATTACCCATATAATTGGAGGGAGATATAGGTCCCACCTGCCATATAATGAAAATCATACTTATGTGTTCCAAAATATAATAAAAAATTTATCATATCATAAACCATGAAATGAAATGGGTTTCAAAAACAACTAATTATATCATAAAAAATGAAAAAGAGATAGGTTTCATAATCATTTAATCATCTCATCATAGTATCACCCATGATAAAATTAATGGGTTTCATAATACTTTTATCGTGGTATAACCTGTTGAATAGAAATGGGTTTCATGAACATGTTTTCATAAAAAACCATTCATATAAATACTAAAAATTGTACACTTGGTTCTTATACCTAGTAAATAATAAGTTACATCAAAGGATTTCAAATTATATGGAAAATGAATTTGAAATATAAATCACATTGAATTTTTCTTGAGGAAGATACAATTTATTTGAAAATCAATTTTTATAACTAAAAATTCATAAAAAATATAAAAATAATTTTCTCTTAAAATAAAACCGAAACATTATATAGGAATATTTAATTTTTAAAAAAAAATTCTTTAGGAAAATATCATTTCTGTTTTGAAAAACGCTTTTTAAAACACCAAACACTTTGGAAATCATTTTCAGTTTTAAAATCATTTATTTAAAATATAATTTTTCCTAAATATTATGGAAAAAATATTCTATAGAAAGAAAATTGAAAACTATTAAATGAATATGGAAATAAATGAGTGGTCATGACAATTGGAAATACTGTTCATGTTGTGCATATTAAAAACAAAGGTTCTCTTCACATTTTCGGTAAAAGTGAAAAAGACTTTGTTTTGAATCTATATAGAGATTACTTCAAAAAAAAATATAAAAATTAAAAAATGGGTAAAAATATATTTAATAAATAATTTGATGAATGTTAAAATCATTTTTGAAAACATGTTTAGAAAATATATATTTTTTAAGAAAAAGGGTTTTTGATAGAAATGATGATTTCTCTTAAATTGTTTTCTGAAATCTAAAGAATATAAAAAGAGAAAAATGAATGAAAAACATGTATTCTCATGAAATTACTGTAGGATAATAAATTTTATGAGTTTATTGAGATATGGATCATAAAATTATATCATTCAAAACATAATTAAAAACAATTTCCATAAACATTGAGATTGTGACAAAAAATATCTTCCATGTTGGTAAAAATGAAACATAAGAACCATTAAGTATTATCATTAAATGAAACATAAAAAAAACATGTGTATAAATAAATTCATTAATATACATGTCAAAGGTGAGGTATATACACCTCTTAAAACAATATATGTTTATAACAAGATCATATGTCTCAATAAAGACAAGTTGAGACAAAATTCACTTACCGATTTGTTAACTTTTGAATCGCAAACCCAATGAAAGAGAGATCATAAAATGTAGATATAAAAATAAATTAATTTTTTAATAATAATTATAAAATAAATTTATGGTAATTATATACAACACATTAAAGAACCATGTGGTTATTTGGCAATTGTCTCACAGAAAATAATAGTCAGATAAAAATCCATTAGAACATTAGTAATATTTTTTATTATAATACCCAACAAATAATGTCCTAAAATTAAAATTTAAATATACTTAAAATAATTATATTCATTATATAACATGTACATGGGGTAGTATATACACCACGAAAAATAAATTAGTGGTGTATTTTCATATGTCTCCAATTAATAAAAGAGAGACTGAAAATAAATTACTACTTTAGTAATATTTTGAATCTTAAAACACAGTAAATAACAACCTAAAATGAAAATTTAAATATCATGAAAATAATTATATTAATGATATAACATGTCAAATGGGTAGTATATACACCACACAAAATAAATAAGTGGTAAATTTTCGTATCTCACCGAAAAATAAAAGAGAGACAAGAAATCCCTTACCTTTAGTCTTAAATTCCTTCATACACATTCTAACCTCATGTATAATGAATATAAATTTATCATCAATTTATTAAGGAACCATAAATACGTATATAAGATCTTATAATATTAATTATTTTATTTTATTACCCATTTATTATATATTCCAAGTTAAAGTCATGTTTAAGGTAATGACCACTTTATTTTTCATATATGTTTAGATTTTTTTATTTTTGGTCATATGAATTTGATCATGGTTCCTTTATCTATAAAATAAACATACTGAAAAAATTACCATATTTATACATTAATTATTATTTTAATACTAATCATTAAATAAGGTTTTGAGAAATAAAGTACGTTATGATGATGGAGATGGTCAGCCATACATACGCATGAGTAACGTTTCCATTTTTCAACAATCGTTATAAAAAAGAGGTAAGTAATATATTATATTTATATCATGATCCTAATATATGAAAAAACATATATATATTTATATATATCGTCCATGTGTTGTTGTGATGAAAAGAGAGTCACATCGCTTTGTAAAGGCAGTAGTCCACATATACACGAACGATGTCATCATATTTCAATGAGTGAAAAGGTAAGAAAGGAAATGATATATAATATTTTAATTATTATAAATATTTCTTTAATATAATAATTATCTAATTTATATCAAATATATTATATAAATTTATCTATATTATCTTCCATGTAAATCATTAGTGAAAACGTATCACATCACTTTGCAAGGCGATAGTCTGTGGTATACACGAATGACGTTATTATATCCCCTATAAAATATAGTGTAAAAAATTATATATTATATATTGAAAAATGTATAATAATTTTATAAATATCATTTATATAATTTATATAAATCATCATTCCCAACTGTGAGAGGTGGTAATGGAAAAACGAATGACATCGATTCTCAAGGCGGTAGTCCAACATACACACGAATGATGATTTCATAACCCATTTGATGGAATAGTAGATGGTTTTAGGTAATGAAAATAACATTAAAAACATATCAGTTTATTAAATATACATTTTTTTCTATATCATCATGTTTTAATAATAATTTAAGGATGTGTTGGATGAAATAAAATAAAAATGCACGTTAAAGAATTTTACCTCTTCCTTGAGTAACCTCCTTAATACTGCACCAAAATCCTACGTAGGATGGTTTTTTTACAAAAAATAAGGATTATATGATGATATAAAAGATGTTTTTAAGGTATTTAGGTAGGTATTGGTAAAGAAAAATGGCATTATATGCATGAATATGTGAGGGGAGTTAGTGCCCTTTTATAATTGAGGAGTAGTATTTTTGTAAATAACCAAAATTATTCAATAAGGGAAGGTCTCTATTATATTATGTCCCTAAAAAATTGACACATAATGAAGGTTGGGTATTATATATTCAATAATAACTTCCAAAAAAAGTTTTAAACATGTTATTCCTTATCCTTTAGGTTTTTCTAACTTTTATATTTTAAATTTTCACCATGGTAACTAGTTTTTTTAACATAGTAAATTAATCATTTAAGACTTAAATAAAAAGAGTATTATTAGATAATTTTTACCTAATTATTATAAATATGAAATATTTTTTAGAAAAAAATCTTTTGTGATGAAATTAATTTTAACAGAAGTGCATGTAACACGCAATACCCCATTTTAGCATTAGACATGGTAATTGATTTTTAACTTTTTCACTAATTATTGTTATAAAAAATTATGATTAAATTATTAGATGATATAAATTATTTTTATTCCAAATATATAATCCATATTTCCAAATAAAATTCAAAAACGTTGAATAAGTTAATTTCAAATTAACCCCACAAATGCGATGAGAAAGCATGTTTCTAAAATTAAAAATGACCAAATATTTAAACTATTTTTAAATCCAAATTGAATGTGAAATTTTTTAAAATCACCTAAATTGGATTAATTGATATATAATTGAACTAAATTTACATTAAAACACATATGAAATATAATTTAACTTTATAAATAATTTAAATGAAAAAATAGTTTTCAATTAAATTTCATTATTTTTTACTATTCTTCAAAAAAGTAATCTTTTCATATATTTATTAAAAATTAACCCAAATATAATTTTATATTATAATTTAATGAAATTATATTTAATTTTTAAAATCAATTTTATTAATTCTTCAAAAATTATTTTTAAAATAAGTCCTCAAAAAAGTTGAAAAATTTGAGTTTTAGAAAAATATTGTTTTATTCATAAATTTGGAATTATTATTGTGTATTTTCTAGATAAAATATAATATTATTTTTAAAAAGTTGATTGAATATATAACATATACATTTAACTAAAATAATTCCAAAATTTTTTATTTAATTTATTGAGGAAAAGAGAATTTTTGTGCTTAGATATAGTTTTTCAAAAAAATATTTCTTTAAATTATAAATAGTTTTTTATTTTAATTTATAATTAATTGGTCACTAAATAGTTAATTATATATATATATAATATTATCATAATTTAGTTAATCCAATTCATACCCATCATTCCAATATCTTGGTGATAACTGTCATTTTAAATAATAAAATTTTAATAGTCTGCCACATTTTGTTTAAACTCAGTGTTGTTTGTAGCACAAGATAAAATCAATGTATCATATAACACAAGATAAACTTATTATTTCATATAACATAAAATATCTATAAGATTAAATTTATTCTAGAAAATAATATTTTAGAAAATCTCATGGTGTTATATTCTGAACCCCTTAAAATGAATGTCTCCATCAAAATTCATAAAGATTATAAATTATTTAACATTTGAAATTTAATTCACAGAAACCCAGGTCATAAAATGGGTTAATGAAACAAAATATTGAAAAATAGAATTGGATGTGTGGATGTAATCTGGAATAACACATACATGGTTTCCAAATAGTAGAAAATATGTGGGAAGTGAAGATATGAACATGGAAGAAAATCATAAATAATTATAGAGAATGGTATCAAAAATATAGTGTGTGATCTAGAGAATGTTAAAAAGAAAACAAAAGCCATAAAAATATAAATGGAAATGGTTATTGATATTATAAAAATGATGATAGCATGAATTTTTTATTTCAATATTATTTTCCAATTTTGATGAATTTTCATGAGAATATATACATACTTGATTTAATTCCATTTGACAATAACAATATCATAGTTTGTATTTTCCTTGAACAATTTACACTTCATTTATTACTCCAAGAAATTAAAATGAATTTGTTATGTCTGAATCACTAATGGATCATAAGACCCCTTCATAGAATTATAATTTATTCTATATATCTTAAGTTATCATCACTACAAAATGGTTAGCATAGGTTATCCATTATGAATAAATCATCATATGGGTAAGTTAAACATTATCTATAAATCCTTTTACAAAGATCAACTTAAACCGTTCTATAGATGATTAACCTTATGAACCTTCGAAATATTAAAATCCAAATCTTTATAAATAAGGTCACTAAATTTCCAAAATGAAATTTTCATTAATCCCCAAAACAACTCAATGTGGCTCTCAATTTTCACATACCATACATGTGAATACCTTCATCATGTATTCTATTGAAACATGGTAATAATATATATTACCATAAAACTATATTGAAATCATGCATGCATCCTTATTCCTCGAATAAAAACACATATTATTAAATATATTCCCTAATTTCATAATGATTTAAACTACATCAATGATAACATAAACCACTTTTTCCCCAAATAATTTATTGATTTCAAGGTAATTAGTAATATCAAATTTAATTTATCCATATTAGTCATCTAATTATCCAAAAAACATTATCTCAACATTAACAACATATTAAGGTTACTATTTCCCTTAATCAGGTGTTTTCCATAAAATATAACCTTTCTATTAAATAATTTATTGATGTGATTGATATTTTTCAACATATTATTTCAAATCCTTAATGAAAAACTTATAAAAAAATACTTATATATTTCATAATTCTTGTACTCCAATACATAAATACTTCAATCATCTCACATCACTCACAAACCATTAACTAGGATTTATCATCTTATTCTTTAATACCTAATTCTTTTCATATATCATTTGTATTATCTTAGTAATAAAAAAACCATTACTCGTACGACATTTCTAGTTATCTTTATGATATTTCCCCTTAGGAAATTGGTATTCATAATGATCGTACTTTCCACATTTAAAACATTCAATCATTGATAATATCATAGTGAGACTGATATTTCCATCCCTTACAACAATTGAATTATCTTTCTTTACTTTTAATTTAATTGCTTTCTGTCCTTTTCCACAGCCAAAACATCTTCCCATCCCTCTAAAACATTATCTTGAGTTGTTATTCCCACATTGTAGATATATAGTAAACTGAATCTAATTTCCTCTTTTATTTGAAAATTATTTTTATTTTCATTTCTAATTAATTTGACAACAAAAAATTAATTTTATATAAATATGTATAGAACATATGTTTTAATAATTTAATAAATCCTATTAATACACTCCATTCCAACATCAAGGAGATAGACATCATTCTAAATAATAATATTTTAATAGTATATCTCATTTCATTTAAACTCAGTGTTGCATATAAAGCAATTTTAACTCAATGTTCCATATAAACAATGATAAAGTTACTATTTTATGAAATATAATTTATCTAAAAGATTAAATTTATCCAAGAAAAAATTACTTCACCAAATCTTTGGGTGTTACATGAGACATGATTCTGTCATCGCTTCTTAAATCCACTAACCAATAGTTCTTCCTATAATAAATTCCGTGGTTAAATATCTAATTATGAGTCATGATATGTCCACCATACGAATTTTATAAGAATCATGTCCTTAGTGTCCAAGAAACACCCTTTTCATGTTTGTCAAGGCCACATGAGGATACTAACCATGGTCCATGATTTGATTGAAATTGTCAAACATTATAAATACATCTATCGAATACATTGAAAATACACATCCTCTAAGATCGATGAATCAACAAAACCATGTTCTAAAGTATCCATCCTAAATCATACTGGGATCATTCTGATCACACCTATCAAATCTCATAGCCGAATTTTGGTGACGACTCCTAGAGAAACTATCTCTTAAACAAAATTTTCTTTATTCTATAACGTAAGCACTAACACATTACTCATTTAACCTCCATAGATCATTATAATAAACTCTAGGATTAATTCCAACATATGGATTTACCCAATGATATAATAAAACCTATACTCGAAATTTACTAAGTATTCTAGTCATACAATTATTATTTTATCAAATGGAATACGAGTGTCAAATGTCCGCCTAATGACCAGTCCTTAGATCTCATAGAATTTCTCACATTAGGGACACCCATTAGCATCCAATACCCCACTTAACACATTATGAGAAACATATCATTTCTTTAATGAAGATACAAACTGAATCCATAACCCTTGCATAGATAAAATGGCTTGAATGTCTAAGAACAATCTCATCTAGTGCGCTAATGTAAAGTTGCTCATCACCGATTTTCCAATGATATTAATGAAAGAAAATATTAAAAGAAAAAGAAATAAGTTTCTAGACAACTTTATGGAATTTTATATTAAAAACCCTATTAATAATGATTAAAAAATAGTTCCCACTCATATAGAGTTCGTGAAAGATATGGTTTCAAATGATATAATGCTGGAGGAGTTGTGAAGTATACTAATCATGAGAAAATTCTCATCCATGATATTGATTATTCTACTAAAGCAGTGATAATATCTATAAAAAATTTCAATTATGATTAAAATTGGGTCTAATGAATTAATAAAATAGCTATATGATCTATTAATGAGTGTTAAAATTGAATCTTAATCAAATTTCAAGTGGTTTTTATTGTAAAATTTGAAACCCATAAGAGTTTTTATAAAGTAGGTGGTAATTATAGTGACATAACAATGTGGTTTTTTTAAATACATTTTGGTTAAAGTGGATACATTTTATTTTCAAATAGACATCCTCATGCTTGATATGTAAGAAGTTAAGAAACCCCATATTTTAGGAAGGATGTTCTTATCAATGAGAAGGGAATTGATCGATCTTCAAAGTGGGTAATTGTATCTAAGGGTTAGTGGTTATATGGTGAAGATTAATATTCATCTAGAAATAATGAATTTTGATGAAAAATGTGGAGTATTTAAGTGAATACAACAAGATAAAATTGGAATATGTTGCTCAAATTGAGGTGAAGAAATAATTTTCTCCAGTAGAGAAGGAATTAAATGGTGAAATTGAGGAAAATAATAATATGGTAAGGCCTCTAGAAAAAATTAATGATTCCATAATAACACTTTTACTAGAGAAGTATAATGAGTGATAATAGGTTTGGTTAGTCCATGATATACCATTTGTTTTTTTGGGAATAACTAATAACTAGTGTATTGTTCATACAGAAGTGGAGAGAGTACTACCTCAAGGAAGAGTGAATTCGATTTCATAAAATATAAAAGGACCACCTTTGTGGATGAGTCTTAGTTGGGAAAATTCATTAATCCAATATAGGTAAAATATTTATAACCTTATATCACATGACTACACATGAGGTAAAGTATAGGTAAAACGCATTAAAGTACAATATTCTAAAAGGAAAGCCAATTTTTTTTATTGTTTTATATATTTTTTAAGATTTAATTTAGGAATTAAGATTAAAAATTAGGTTCAACTCCCATTAATTTTTGATATTGAATGAAATATACGTATTAATTTCACTATTTGTCATTACTTTATAGGTCTATAATGATGATTTCACCAGAGGTTATGGGAAGATAAATGCAGATCTTTGGATGGTAAAGGAGTATTTATTTATATTCTTAATCTATTTTAATACCCTATAATTATTTAGGATTTTTGGAATTTAAGGGATTTTCCTTCTACATGTGAACATTTTTCTTTAATTTTTATCTAGGATTCAATGATTTATTTCGAATCTCACTATTCTATGCATTAAACTTCATTGTTAATAATATTAAATAAGTAAAATGGGGGATGCATGAATAGAGATAAGCATGATGGTATTAATTTTATGAATCCTAATTTTGGGAGACTAGTTGATTTATGTAAATGTAACTTTCTAATGTTTTAAAATTCGGAAATTTTTTATTTTTTATTTGTTACTAGTATTCATGTCATGGACGAATGTGCCAAATTATTTTTTCATATCATTGAGAGATTATTGTGAATCATTCTTCATATTATTTCTAATATCCATTTATTTCAAGATAGTTGGGGCATGTATACCTAATAGATGTTTTATTTAAATATCGTATAATATTTGAAATATTGATGTCACATTATTATGATTGTGGCATTTTTTATTCTATTTTCCCTTTGAGATGTACCTTAACATTTTATCTTTCTTTTAATCCCATATATAAAATTAATGGGATTATTATGCAAAGATAAATTACAAGACTATTATACCTTTCACACAATAATCCTGGCATTTTTGTATGATATATATTGGATTAAATAGAGGGGAATACGTTTTTTAGTAATAAAGAGGATGATATGTATTTAAAAATAGAATATATGGGGTATTATCATTTGGGTACAGGGAAAAAGTATTATGAATTACCTTTTATTGGGATTATTGTATTTATAATAACCCATATTTCTTAAAAGTTTATTTCATAAATTTTAACATAAAGATCCATATAATATAAACCCTAAAAATAAAATAGACACATTAATTTTAAATCTCCCTAATGTACTTTTAGATTCCTTTGATCACCTAATAATTCTGAGGAAAACCCAAGGACAATATAAAAAAGGGGTGATCTATAAATTCCAGTACAAGATAAATTAGCGTAAGCATGATATATACAAGATAAATGCCATATCATGATGATATAAAATAGAATAATATCATGGATGTATGACATGAAAAATATGATATCAAAAGATCATGGAACAAAAGGAATGTGGAAACAACTTAAAAACATGCAATCATAAGCATAAGCTGAGGATAATATATAATACCTAAAAAAATATTTTTATCAGACTTTCTAACTGTGCACCATATATAGTATCTCATAAGATGAAAAAATTAACCAATTCATTGGAGTTTTGTCTGGGTAAACTCTACATAATTATAACTTGACATATACCATATAGATTCTATATCTTAATTTGAATACCCTAATAGTATAATGGGGTATTTACACATGGAATACCACAATCAATAAGGTATAGATATATCAAGGTAAATTAACTAGAATGAAAATATGGATGGGTATTAAAAAAAAGTATGGGATTGAAATCACAAGATAATTTTGGCAACATAACTAGTGTAAATAAAAGTTAATTGAAAAGAGTAATGAGAGATATGGATATCATATCATTAATAGGAAAAACTTTGGCAAGTAATGGATGGATATGAATATATGGGAGAAAAATAATTGAGAAATAAAATGGATCATAAAAAAAGGAAGTTCTTGAATTGAAAAGTGTAATGAGGTGAAATCCTTACATTGAGATGATTCAGCTTAATGATCGGGATTAGGTCTTTATAACCGTTGAAACTCCATTGGAGGGATATTGAGAGAAAAAAAATGAGAGAATATTTTTTCTAAAATACATTAAATATAAGAGGAATCAGATAATGGGTGAGTATTTATATAAAAATATGAGACTTATTTATCAATTTCCAAAAATAGGAACTTTACATCAAGTTAAAAAAAATTATAAAACTATTAGATTTACCCTAGTTTTTACCATGTTATTTTCCAAGCGGAGTGGTTTTTAATATTTAAATATCTTAAGGAAAAAAATTATTTTGAATTTATGGTATTTTGGATGTAGAGAGGATTCTTTTTCATAAAGAATTGTTTTAAAGTCCATTAAAATATACTTTAGGTTTTGAATGATTCATTATGGTTTTGGAAAATTAATATTGTGAGTTTAAAATATATTATTTTAGTTTCAATACTAATTTTGGTTCATAAAGCCCACTATGGTATTTTTTACATCACTTTTTTATCATTAAAATATAATAATACTTACCATGGATTTATAGCATATTTATTTTTTGACCAAAAATATATTTTCTCATACAAATTGAGAGAAAATAACTATTGGTTATTTTTGATGTGTTGATTTTGAAAAATATATATTTAAATTATAAACTTCTTTTAAAATATGGTAAATTTAGTTATTTAATACAAATTTTTATTTACTGAAAAATAAAAGATTTTATGACATACACAACCTTTTTTCCCTTAATAATATTTCTTGGGACTTTATTAAATTATATTATCATTAATATTCAAATAAATAATGTTTTACAATACCATTTCCAATAAATATACTATATTTAAAATTACTCAATTTATCGTAGAAGTGTATTAAAAATTTAATAAAATACATAAAAAATAATATTCTTTTTTTATAAAAAAATAAATATATCATATTAATATTATATTAATTTTAATTTTAAATAATAATGAAAATGGGATTGAAGTAACAACTATTTCTTTTCTAAAAAGAAAATTTACAACTTTATACTACTAATTGTAAGATATATAAACCCATATTACACTATAATATAACCTAAGGGTTATGTATATTAATTTAGTTCTTTCATAGGGTGGTTTGGTGAACATAAATTGGGCATTTAATTATACAATCCTTAACTTCTCTCATAATCGATTTCACTTAGGTATCAATTTTCAAATCTTGACTTCAGTTTGGTTAATGGAAAACCTTAGTGATGCCATATCTTCTATAAGATATGATAAATGATCTTCACTAGGGATGATCCTACATGTTAAGTTCATTTCTTCTTACTTATAAATAAATTAGATTTTATTATTCTTTTTAATCTATAAAGATCTAAAATGGGACTTTATAATGGCTATATTACCAATTATTTTAAAGCTGGAGGGTCATATTACTGTATTTATTTTATGATAATAATTAATTATTGTGTATTATTATTACATGGGTCATATTTTCTACATTATTATATATTAATATATATATATATATATTCATTTATAAGGAAAATATCATTTATAAATTCTAGTTCATCACAAGATAGTTCAATATTTTTAAAAATGTAAAAAGAAAAGAAAATACAAAGTTTTATAAATGGGTTGTTTCTTTAGGAGATAAAAAATAACTCTTATTTAACCTATTATCTTATTATATATACTGCAATTAATTTCATTATACGAACAAAGAAGTGCTTAGGATGGGTGTAAGATTTTTATTTGGGATTTTTTCATTAAAAAATGATAAAAATGAAAAAATATCATTTCAGAAAGAGTATGTTTATTTCATCATCATTATTTTTATGATTTATGAGCCTTAAAATGGAATGATATATGTTGTGTGATATAATTTATAGAGGAATATTTGATGAGATTCTTTTTAATTATCATGTATTGTACTCTATATATTAACCTCATTTTGTGATTATTCATTTTTTACATCAATTAAAAAATGACCCTCTACCTTAGGGTTATTTTATCCATTCAATAAATTCATCATTATTGACATTGATAATTTTATTTATTGGGTGGATATTTGAGATTTTTTTAAAATGATCTCTAGGATAAATGTATTCACGGTATGAGAATATATATACTTAAATATGTTCCCTGAGTGATGAGAGAAATTTTTTCTTGGTGATGTAGATCAGAATGTGTAATGTGTACTAATAATAAATTGAGTAATGTTGATGGAGGGTTTAAAGTTCATCATTATTTCAATGTGAAAAGTAAAATACATGGTTTATCAGTTTTATTAAAAAATTATTGTTTTAATAAATATGTATTGTTTAGTGTTGAAATATTTATTCTTCATTGATAATAATTTTACCTTATTGATTATGACATTTAAACCTTGGTATAATGGTCTTTATAGTGTAATTGTGTGGAGATTTCATGCATGAGGATAATAAAGGGTTTAAGTGTAGGGGTAATTGAATGTTAAAATTCATGCATATGTTTTTCACTTATATTTTAATTATTTAACATTTTTTCATGAATATTTTAATTCATTTTTAATGATCCATGAAAATAATTGGTTATATTATAGATTTAAAATGTTTTAGAGAAAAAGAAAAATGAAAATGTTTTTTTTTGGAAAATAAAATGATACTATATTGAAGTAGAAAAAATCGTCCAACCCTTGGCCTAGAATCCATAGAGTATCCATCCTCCTTGAGGGTATCATCCAAGATTGATAGTGATCATGTCTATGCTGGCATGGGTAGAGGAGCATTGCGTTGGCTTCAGTAAGACCTAAGGAGAGGCATAAAAGAATCATATGCTTATAAAGGATCAGTGGTGGGAAAGGGAGTTAATAATCCATAGTATAGTATGGTACCATGGTTAATTATATCAAGTGAATAACCAATTGAGATTGATAACATGGAACTGACCTGAGTACATTATTAATATAGGATGGTGGAAAACACTAACACTATTAATCTTTAAAATGCAAGTTGGAATGGATGAAATTTCTTTATCCAAACCATATTTTTCATCCTTTCTAGTGTTATAGTATACCACATAATGTCGGCCTATATCATACAATGATCCACCATGGGAGATCATGGATAGATATTGAGACAGACCTCTATGGATGATAAGAACATTCCATACTATTAGGATTTCACACCGTGACTTCTTAGGATACCTAAAGGGTTGACATGAAAGATAGTATCATGATGATAATTTTATACATCATTCCACAAAATTTCAACTGTATAATAAATTCATGAAACATAATTATTTGTCTCACTAACCTGGGGTGATTTCATGGGCACATTCAAGGATGTTCTGCTGGGATTGATATTATAAAGCTATGGTGATTCATGATTACTTCACAAAAGTAATGAGTAAATTGAGAAAAAACTAGATAGAGATCATTGGGTGGTTATTGTATTGTGAGGATACTATCATAAAACATGGTGGTGATAAAAAGGATAAGTTCACCTTATATTGATAAACCCTCACACCATGTCTTTTTTTGAATCAGTAAATAAAGAGATGGGGACAAGTTCACACTATGATGCATATTTTCTCTCACATCATGATAATCTCATGGCCATGATTCAGTTTCCATGGGTGTAAGTCATGCTACTCAATGAATGACATCATCATTCTCCTTTTTACCCCATACCATGTCTTGATCATGGTCGGTGTCGTAGTTGTTGTTCAACTGCTCAAATTGACCCAACCTCCCAGTCATGTTCTAGAACAGTTGGGGTTCATGCATGCGATTGGGTGCGGGAAAGGCTTTGAGGTATTTTCCATCAATATATTGATTCTTGATTCCATTGGGAATCACTAATTTTGTGTGTGATTCAGGATAATCCCACACACTATTCTAAAGAGACAATAACCCCAATCTAAGGGAATGCATGGAAATCATGAACCTTGAGTTATGTGCAGCTTCAGTTTTCATGTGGCACCGAGCTTGATACCTCATGCTCACTCTCCAACTAACGTGATACATCATAAATTTTCTCATAACCTATTATATTGTTTGTTCCATATTGTGGTTGGATCCTATAATTTTGGATGATGGATTTGAGGTATGAATTTCAAGCTATAGTGTTATTTGCAGGCATTCCACTCACTTTTTATTTGATGTTTTAAGGATTATTTTTCTTTGGGGTTGATGGTACTACTATGTTTTTGAATTTCTGGTTTGACGATGATTTTTTATTTGAGGTTGATGTTACCAGCTTCATCATGGCCCATTGTGAAAGTCATGTCCACTCTTACGCTGCTCTGGATTCTAGGTCGAATGCTTCTTTCTAGGTCAGTTGGGTGAAATGGTTTCTAAGGAGGTTTGGGGATATGTTTTTGATATTGGTAGGGTATACCAAGAGTCAAGGAATTCATTGTCCTCTTCCATTTTCTTGTTTGTAATTTTCAATTAGAAAATTGAATCTTGAAAGGAGGTATATGGCTACAGTTAAATTTTTTTATTTTCTCGAGTTCTATTTTGTAGTTTTCAATTAGGTTGGGTCCTATGTTTTGTGGCTTTATGATTGTAAGGTTCCCACTCAACTAAAAATTGGTTAATTTATAAAATGAAAAAATATATTTGGAGAGATAATAAGATATATATATGAGAATATATTATCACATTTTGAATACTAGGAGTTTGTGATGTGTGGACATATAGAAGACCTGGTTGAATTAATGAAAATTAGTGATGTTGTAATATGATTGGTGCTTTACGCCATAATAGGCATGACCAATTATTTTAAAAACATTATATTCCCATATCATTTTGAGGATTTAATTAATGTTTGACCATTGAAACTTATGTATTAATTTTTGCTATAATTTGACCACTTGAGGGTGATTAATACCTATAAATATAGGGGTTGGATATAATATGTTTTTATTTTCGCATGAAATGGAGGATGAGGATTACATATCTTGGAGTTTTAATTTTCTCATCTAGAGTGTTGGTATTATGGGGTTTTTTTCAACCCCTTATGACTATAATAATGGGGTGAGTTTCTTTTTGATAATAATGTGTTGAATGGGGGATTGTAAATAGTTAATTTTTTGGCTTAGGGTTAACTAATATTGGAGTTTTGTGTCTTTTTTTACTTCTTTCATATCTATTCTTTTTTTATGCATTATCACCACTTTTTGAGTGAGAGAGTACTGCTTTAATTCAATTAATATGGCTCGACCTTCTCCATGACCTTTAAGTGGTTTAGGTACTATATTTAAATACGGTTTTTGGTTACCCTTATCACTAATTTACTAATGTACATGACCCTATGAAAATGTGTTTTGTGGGAGATAGAGTGATTTTCTAGATCAAGAGAATATCTTATACCCAATTATAATAATATAATGACTAAACCTTTATCCATCATACTTTACAACTATATGAACTTGTATTTATTCTGATTAGTAATTTTTTTTATCTTTTCTGAAGATTCTTACCCTTCATTATCATTAATTATAATTTTTCAATGTGTTTTCTATATTTTTATACGTGGGTTTGACCTCAGACTAAACACAAACTATACCCATTTTATTTAGTATTATAATGATTAATGAAACAAATTTATGAAAAAGTTACTAGAAAAAAGTAACAATTCCCATGGGTGATCACTAGAAATATATCAAACAACTTCTAGAAATTTTTTCCAAATTAAGTACAGATATAGAAGATGATGAAGCAATTACCTGAAGCTATATGAACGTTTGTATATCATGTTAATAAGGAGATCTGACATGATGTGAGATTTTAAAAGAGAAATATGATCATGCTACATATAGAGACTCATGTTATGCTGGTTAACAAATAAAATAGGAATATTTCACCCAAAGATCAAGTTGAAAATAAAGGAGGATATTTTTTTAGAGGAACCTCTCAAAAAATTTTCCCCTAATAAAGAAAAATTAGTTTCAAATTATTCCTATATTTGTTCTTTTTTGATTAAATGTAGGTAATTGAATGTGATTCATATAAGGGGATATATTAATATCATGGCAACTATATAACAAGGTGAGTCATATTTCATATAGTTATCGATTATTTCTGGAAATATTTATAGTGATATGAGGATGATATGTTATATTTCACTTTAAATAAGACTATATATAGTGAAGACTGATTGAGTGAATCCCTTATGGGGAAGAAGACAATATGGGTAAACTACAAAATGAAATTAATTTATATAAATCTAGGACCCTATAATTTTCTCGTACAATATTTAAGTTGAGGTATAACCATCACTTTACCATCCCATTTTGAGTTAAATCAAATTTGATTATAAATTGTAAGTGCATGTTAATATTGATAGTATATAAATATTATTTAATTTATATATTATTAATGTGTTTGTTAAATAAGAGTGTAGGAGTTTAGTTGTAAAAAGTATTGAATAAACCCTATAAATAGATAAATGAGTCAGTATTATATGTTAGATTGTTTTATATACAACATTGATTTATAGATTAATAACTCGTATTTTATACATCAAGATAACTTAAGTAGACATAGTGTTGATTGATTAGTGAATCATTTATATGTGAAGTGTGATTCCATAAATCCCTATTGCATGGAATTAGATCATACCTTTAAATAAATAGAGAATATGAAATTTTCATAGTCACAGATGAATCATGGAATAAGGTGGGGTTTCACTTATAATTTATTTATTGTTAATAAGGGGTGGAAAAACATTGAATTTTAAATTGAAATGGGTATTGAACAAAATCCAAAGAGGGATATTGAAGTACCCAAATAGATTGATGATGTTTATTTTTTTGTCAATATATTTATGTGATTGAAAGTATATGTGTGATAAAGTTGGGTGGTAGAGGAGGAGCACAATAAAGATAAATAAGTGGATTCCCATGTTAATGGGAAAAGAGTGATGATACCTGAATATCTTATCGAAAAAATTCAATGATGTAGTTTTAACATGTTATGAATGTTAATATGGGTAGTAATGAATGAACAAAAATTTATATGGTTATTGGGAGCATTGTATACAATACTACCAATTCATGGAGATTAATTGATATAGGTTGAGCTAAAGTTTCAATTATTGTGGTAATCTGGGTTATGTGAAATAGTCAAAGTGGAGAATTTATATGATATAAGAGATTATAAATTAATTTGAAAATTTTTAAAAATAATATCAAAATTATTAAAGTGTTTTAAATTTTTTATAGTATATTCCAAGTGGAATAGATATGCCCTTAGGTCATTTGAAGTGGGTTTGAAATAATTTTTCAAATATTATGGATGTTATAGGTTTTGATTAAAAATCAAAAAGGTAATGCATATGTAAAAGTCACTATGGAGTAGAGAATAATAATTTGAAATGGTAATGAATACATATGAATAATTCTCACACACACACACACACACATATATATATATATTAGTAACTCTATAAATCCTATATCATACAAAAAATAAATTCCTGAGAAAAAAATGGGAAATTGAAAATGTACTTGGAATGAGTACGAGTAACTAAGAAAAGATAAATGGAATTTTTATAAATCTCAAATACATAATATTCATTTTTAGTGATACATAATGGTCACCCTGAATAGTCATCATAAAATATTCCATGTCCAAAATACATAAGAATCATTCGAAGCATATGTAAATGTAAATTTTGTAATAGATAGGTCCGCAAATGTAATCAAATGTGAGGTTTCTAGATATTTATATGTATTTTTTAATGATACCATATAATAGGCTGAAGATATTTTTTATTGTATTAAAATAAAAGAATTTCAAAGTAATTATGATTCATGGTGATAAGATAGTATTCATGTAATTATGAATAATACCACACCATGAATGAGTTTTAGAATGTTAAACAAGTTGGATATTGTTTAATAATTGAGTCATAGACACACAATGAAATGGAAAACCATGTTATGAAGAATCCCAAGTAAGAGAACAACCAAAAACTAGTTCTTTGGATTGATTCATAACAATTCCATGAGAATAAATCCACTTCAAAATGATTTTTTGTAATGAGGATCATAGGTGTCAATCATGTCAGGTTGTGAGATGACTTTCCATAAAAATATTTATTAGAAGAAAATTTATAATCTAATCACACCGTGATAGATGTATTGCATTTTGATGGTTCAATTCTTGTGGAAATGAAAATGTGGACAATTATTTTGGATTTTATGGATGTTTTTTTATGATTTATAATCCTAAGTCTTTCAAAATATTAAATATAGAAATATTTTATCATTATTAAATGACAATAAAAATATAGATATTGTTGGCCATTATAGAAAAATATCTCAGTGCTTCAAACCATGTACGTTTTCCAAAATCCAATTATGGAAACTATATTATCATGATTCTATTTTGGTATAAATATTATAGAATATAGAAAGATACAATGTATGTGATATTATACTTTAATTATAGATAAAGTTATCTATGCATCAAATAGAGAAGTAGCTAATGATATTTAGGATAGAAGAAAATTAAAATTGAGGGAGAAGAAGGTAATGCCGATGCAAATCCCTACTCTGTTATATCAAAATATCATAGATGATGGTTGAGAAGAAAAAGAAGAAAGATTATTTGTATAGAATAGTCCTAACATGTTTTATATTAAACCAAATGATAGATCTATAGTCAAATATAAATTCACAAGGATGATGTAATTATTTCAGTGATGTAGTTACAAACCGAGTTGCTTGAAGATATTTTTTAGGAATTTATAGAAGATAGCATTATAAAAAGAAAGGATATACTATGAAAAAATAGAAAGATATTAATACTTTTGAGAGATTGAAAATGATTTTTCTAAGACATCATATTATATAAACATTTTAAATATACTGAATATTTTCATCTTAAATATGAATGAAATTCATAAATGAGTAGGTACCAAGATTGAGACCAATCTTTGTAAAAATGTTATGTGACTTGTAATTTTTTTATTTGGTTAAAAAACATAAAAATAATAAATAAATAAAGAGTATACCATGAAATTAATTGATCATATAGGTTAATTTATAAAAAAAGAAATTATAAAACATATATCCTTGATTCATACTCATTCTTAGAGAAACATTATCTAATATCTGGGAACATCAAGATAAAGTCATACATTGAGATTTTGAGGAATATTATATCTTATAATATTATAATGAAGAATAAATTTTAAAATACATATAATAATTTTAATCCAAATGTATTGTCTTTCTAACTTTGAATATATCTACTAGAAGATCACTATTTTAGTCAAATTACATTATTTCAAAGAGAACAATTGTTTTACTTAATTTTAAAGAGGATAACCCTAGAAGAGGTAATGACCTTAGAATTGAATATAATATTTTTGAAATTACAATGATTTCATTTAAAAAGAACTTACATAAATTTAACAAAGTAAATTTAGAAAAATATTCATACATAATTTTATTTTTGAAAGAAAATTCAGATCAAATAAATTCTCAATATTAAGAAATTAAATTCCAATTTAGATAAAAAAGATACATAGTGATAGCTAAAACAAAGAGTATTGGATACATATTAGTTTTATGTATTTTTACTTTACTTTTATATAATATTCTCTAAATAAAAATATTATCTTCATACTTTATTTAACTCCCCAAGGAATGGGGAATTTTTTTTATAACTTTTTTATAGAAATGATTATATTTTACACAGAGCTTCACATAAGACAACAAGTGTTTATAATGTAAAATCAAAAACCATATTCATCATATAAATGTTTTTTGATAATAAAAATATAACCTCTAGAATGTTTATTTATTTTTATTTATCTTCTGGATCATATAAAAGTACTATTTTTTAGATTAATTTATTTTCAGTTTATTTATTTAATTCATCATAGATAACTAACATTATTTTTAGAAACTATAAATATTATATTTTTATATATTTTACATCATCACACTTGGTGATAAATATTTTGGTCTAATTGATTATATTGAGATCAACAACTGGAGAAAGTTACTATATAATATATGTGAACCCCTAATGTGAGGAGGAAACTATGAGACTATAAGTTAAGTGAGAATTGACATATTACCTTTCTATTTCTTGTTTTATTTCCTTCTTTTACTTGAAATAATATCACCTATAATCCACCCAACATGTGTTGGAGTTGGGTGGGGGATTATTGACAGGTTTTAACAATGTATTTCCATTTATGGTATTGGCATTACATGATTTTACCATTTTATGTCTACAATTGATAAATGTGGATTTACAAAGTCTTTGTTATTATGTGTTTATGGGAATCAATTAAAGTAGAGGATGAACCTTTCCAAATCACTGACTGAAATGATGGAACTTGGTTTCATCCTAGTTGGATGTGCGATAAAAACCTAAAAAATAACAAATAGAATATAATAAAATGTTATTGTGTTCGTATATGGTTAACAGTAATGATAAATAATTAAAAAAATGATAGAGTGAGAAAGGTTAATTAAATTCATATTTATAGAATTTTTACGAGGTACTCGTACAATTTTTTCATTTTTTCTTTAATATCTTTTTTTTTTCAAAACCATTTTTTTCAGATTGATTTTATTAAATTAAATCCCAAAAAATAATAATAAGAAAAATACCCAAGAAATATAATTATCAAGTCATATATTCTAATGAGATAAATATTGGTTACCCAATGTGTTTCATTCCACTATAAGTATAACTTCTCTTGATAAGATTTCGTTGATAGTATATAATCAATTTGGCATTATTTATAGGAAGAATCTCTTGTTTGTTGTCTTCACACTACTTTGTACATATATCTTTTCTTTTCTTATTGTTTTTTATAATTTTCCTTCCTTATTTCATACTTTATTACTCAATTAGGTGAAGAAAAATGTGTAGTCCATTTTCATATAACTAGTTACAATATTTATGAATATTTAAAAATAGTGAAAAAATCTCTTCTAGGGTTAGAGATTCATTCCTAACGCAAAACCAAAACACTGAATATTTTTCATTTTTCACCCAGGTTCCCACATATGAAAAATTTAAAAGGCCACATGAATTGATGTAGTGGACACTATTATACAATTAATTATTAATAAATATATATATTTAAAAATTATTTCACTCATTAAAGTCATATGTTTCTATTCCCTTATGATAAAAAAATTTAATACACCAAGGTGATTTTCTTGGACAAATACAATGAGAACTAGAATATTATTGAAGAGTTCAAGGATAAATTTCCCATAATTAATGAAAAAAATTCAAGATTTTATGACATAAGTACCAAAGATACATAATTATGAAGAAATAATCCTCATGGGTTTTAATGATGAGAAAATTGAAGACTTTGAGGAATAACTTGAAAATCCTTTTCTCCCCCACATTTTGACATACCTTCTGAAGGTCCTACAGGAAGAGTAGATTCTTGAAGATGAAAATTTTAATAGATTTGATATTACATTGGGCCCTTTTATAGATTATTACTATCAAAATGAAAATATTTATAAATCTATTCATTTTTAATTTATATATTTAACACTATTATTATCCAAGATAGTGGGATATGGAATAAAAAACCAACCCTCAAGAAGGTGGTTATATTTAAAGACGAAATATCATATGTTTCATCTGTGGAAAAGTTACACTTAGAAGAATAATCATGGTTACCATGTCAATAATTTATACCATTATTTTTACATGGATTTCAGATTATAACTCCATAGTTAATCATACATGCACTACAAAAGTTTCCGGAGGAGTTGATTCCTATGAAGTTTCCCAAGGTATGTGAGTGAGAAGAAGACACAATAAATGAACTTTTTTTTTGCCTAAAGTGACTGTAATAAGTCTTTTAAGTAATTTTTCAGAATAAGGGTGGGATAATATATGTGAAAACAAGGGTTTTTGGGGTAACATATGGTGCCTAGAGATCCAATTTTTGTGGTCTGTATGGGATAGTAGTGGTGATTATGAGAGTAAGAGGGGCCTAGATGTTACAAATGGCATCAAACTCAATACTTAGACTAAAGTATATAGGTACCTACTAGGTTTGAGGTTTTCTGTATATAACAAGGATGTGCGTTGTGATTTATGAAATCATAATTGGAATCAATGTTCATCCCTAACCACCATTTTTATTTGAGGAAAATGAACTAAAACCCCTTTGATGATTTAGACTCATATTTTTATGAAAAATAATACGTGGCCCATATAAATTACTCATAGGTAGGATTCTTTTGGATGTTTTTTCACTGGTCCAAATCATGAAAAATTTATTTTATTCAGCCAAGATAGAAATAAAAATGATGAATGTGCATCAATATTTATGTTATTAATTTTATATGTTGAATGTATTGGTGCTTAATCAAATTTTTCCTGGGTTTCTTACACTATTAATGATCATAAAATGATCACCCAAATCCCATCAATAATAATTAGAAAAACACACACTAGATGGAAATTGTTATTTAAACTATACAATGGAAAAAACACATCTACTATGGAAGAAAAGGCCACACCATGGATCTTTGAAAACAAGACATGGATATCAATATTAGAAGGATAAATATGGGGAAACAAAGGGAATAAATCCATAAATTAAACAAAATGATTAAATTGGTGTCAAAACCTATAAATAATAACATGAGAAGATTCTTGAATGTGTTGACTTAAAGGTTGTTCACAATTCATGTTGATGAAAAAATCAATATGTACATGTTTCAAAAAACAAACACATGATCATATGTATAAACTAATTGAAAATGGAAAAGAAAATTAATAAAATAATAATAAAATGAAATTTCTGTTTTAGTTTATGTAATAAATAAGGATCCCCAGGAGGGGAATATTGAAATCAGGACCATGATTCCCAAAGTATTTCATTTTTATAAAACTAAGGGTATAATTTTAATGTGTTCTCACAAGAATGGAGATAAGAAGAAAGAAGGTTTTATGTTGAGAAAAATTTCATAAATTTATTGATCTCGTTAAAGAGACTTTGAAGATCTAACTTATTACAAAATATTTTGATTTTTTATATATATGGAATTAAAGGTTATTCTATTAAGGGTTAGAAATTGGTGAATGTTATTATGATAATACAATATGTTAATAAATCCATCTTGGAGTACTCTTTCAAAATTGACATTATTTCATGAAGATTATAAGGGATATTATTGAAGTACATATAGATAAAACATCATAATTGATAAATATTAATGGGTTTTTTCCATTAAGGGGGAGTTGAAAAGATGATAAAGCTTCCAAAATATCAATATTTTATTAGGAAAAAATAATTTATAGAAAACTTTGAAATAGATGTATGTTTTTAAAACATTTTACATCTTATGATTGATCTAAATTAATTCCTATATTAATTTGAATAATGTGTTGAATTTATTATGGAATATAATTAACATTGAATAGGTAGAAATCTTCTTAGTTATTATTTGATTTTTATGTGTTTATTGAGTTAAGTGTAGGATATAAATTGAAAAATCTTATTGAACAAGCCCCATAAGAGAGTTTTTTGAGTTGGTACCACATGTTGAGATGTTTATATACAAATTGTACCTTAAGATCAATATCCCTTATTTTATACACTGATATGTATCTTTTATACTTAGAGCTGATTAATTTATGAAACAATTCTTGAGAGAAGTGTGGTATCACACCTATGGATGATCCTTTATATTTATTATCAATAAGGGGGAGATAAAAAGAAAATTTATATAGGGAACTTATTGGAATATATTTTTTTAATGGTATTAACAAACAACTTAAAGGGGGATATTGATGTGCCGAATGTATTATGATGGTTGTATTTGTAATAAATAAGTGAATGATTTAAATATGAGTTGGATGATTTACATTGAAGAGTTTGAAAATTAAACAACTTGATTAAGAAGACTTTGAGAAATCCAATATGTGCTGACTGTGTAGTATGACTTAATATGATCCAATGATAGGTTCCTATGGATGATTAAATAAAATCAAGAATATGTTATTAATGAATTCGATATGATAGATGTGATTGAATATGAAAAAAGTAGTCTCAAATATTTAGGATCCATCCTTGTGTTTTTTGGAATAAATAAATATGTATGTAGTTTAAGGAAAATATGGATACAGATAGAAATTTATACCTAATGTAAATACCAAAACTGGATGAACATGTACATTATATTATATTTTTGGAATACTAAATACAATACAAAAAAGACACCCAAAGTCCTTATTAGTTTATTCCCTTTGGAATCTTTGAAGACATTCTTATAATTTGTTGAAAGATATTTACAATCTCTCATAAAGATCTTTCCATTTATTTTTCCTACCTAAAACATTTATTTATATTTTGGGGAAGATAAAATATATGAAAAGGGTGAGCTTAGATACTCAATAAGGGTAAAAAGGGAATATCAAACAAAACATGAACATAAGAATGAAAAAACCTAAACAAAACTTTTGATAATCACACCATGTATAAAATTTATAAAAATTGTGAGTTATTAAATAAATATTGGCAGTTCATAAGGAAAAAATAATAAAGGAAGATGAACCATGAGAAAATAACTCTGGTATAAAACATGGAATTATGGAAAACACATAAGCGTAGAAATTAATTTCCATATTAGCCAAGGCTCATTTCCAAGACTGTCATAGTGAAAATGTCCATTACTGAACCAAGTTTCATCTTCGTTCCATCACTGTATTACTAAACTGGGTTTACTAGTCGTTCTAGTCCAGGGTTACTGAACCCGGTTTAATTAAAATTTCATCCTTGTATTACTGAACCGAGTTCATTTACCATTCCAATATTATCTATATCATGAGGTATAAATCTTTACCCAATGAATTGGAGGGAGGTATATGTCCCACCCATATTATAATGAAATCATTCTTACATATTCCATAAAGAAATAAATCATTCATCATAGCATAACCCAAATAATAAAATTGGTTTCTTAAAGAACATTCCATAATAACATAATCCATGTAAAAAATAGATTTTAGAAATATAATTCCATTTTAAACATAATAAAACCATATTAATAATAGGGAAACAATATTTTAAACCTAACCCTATTAAATAATTCCATCATAGATGAAAATTTATTTTGGTAGAACACTTGAAATTAATTCTTGATGAAAATATTCTATATTATTCAAATAAATTCCTTTATTCAAATGATATGTAATATTAAAAGAAAATAAAGTCATTTAAAATAAACCTAAAATATTTTAACAGAATCATCTTGGAAATAAGGCATAATGAACACAAAAAAATCCATTCATTCTATATAAGATAAAAGAAAACATTCTTGTTGTAATTTTGTCGGATAAGTCAAAAAGTACATCGTATTGAAAACGGAAAAAGTTTACATTCCTAAAATTTCACCAATGGGATAATTAAATTTTAAAAATTTTAGAAGAATAGAAATTTTATAACATAATTATGAAACATGTACATGGATGATAAATATAATTAAATAAATTCTCACATATAAATAATCTTGGATAATATTGAGATAGAAAAATTATCCCTTACCTTAGGTATGATATACTTTGTATGTATCTGAACCTCATATGTAATGACTTAAATAATTTCATTGACTTATTATAGGATAATAATAATTTTTATGATATTATATATAATCATATATTCATCCGTTTGTTAGTAACATTTCATTATTACTCGTTATTTGGGTATTAACTGCTTTAAGTTATTATACATGTTTTGCCAAATAAGTTTTGGTTATCCTTATTATTTAATATATATATATCATTAAAAAATGATATAAATATAATATATACAATATTTATTCATTATTTAAATTTATATTATCTTTCTTTAGTGGATATCATGTAGTATGAATCACATCTCATCGTGGAGAAGATAGGTCATACGTACGCATGAATGATGATATAATTCACATAATTGTGGAATGGTATTGAAGTTTATGGTGTATATATTGTTAAAAAATACATATCATGTAATAATAATCATATATAGTTATTATTTCCATCATTATACCCATCCATGTAAGGTGGTGGTGAATAACATATTACACTATCGCGTGGAGACAGTAAACTGTACGTACATACGTGTGGTGATTTCATTTTTCACAGGACAAATAGAAAGTGTAATATGGTTGTTAAATAACCATAAAAACATATAAGTATATATTTTATACTAGATTTATTACTTTAGAATATAAACAACTCACGAAGAGGAAATAGAAGAAGAAATAAGTTTGAATGAATTAGTAGAGGAGATTACCTTTTCTTCGACAAGCTCCCTCTAGATCTCATCTTAAATGCACTGGAGTTAGTATTTTGAGAAGACCAAAATATCTAGAATGTGTATAAGTAAGTTGAGAAGGTAAATGGTTGGTAGATAGATGAGATTTAAGTCACAATTTGAAGGGAAGTTGTAAGGTAGGTCACACCCTTATATTATTGAGGTGTGGGGCATATTTGGAATCTCCAAAAATAGTAATTTATAATAAAATAAAACCACATCCAAAAACCTCAAAAATGTCCTAATTTCTATTATGAGATGAGATAAAGTTATACTAACATCAAATAAAATTTTTTATACAAGTTTGTTTGTCCATTTAAACCTTATCGTTTTAATTTAACACATTGTTATTCTATTTAATTTTATCTAGGGTAATAAATATTTCAATTTAAAAGGGTGATATATTTACTTTTTTGATTTAAATTAGATTATAAATAAATAACTTAGATAGTTTTAGACCATATAATAGTTATTATATGTTTTTAAATATGTTTTATTTTTTAAAAATAATTTAATAAAACATTATTTTGACAAAACACCAATAGTGTCAATTTTGACACAATTCATTTCATGGATTTTTAAAATATCAAGATAAGATTTTATCTTAAATAAATATTTTATTGTATAACTATGGAGTCAATTTCATCTAGAAAAATCATGGGATATATTAATTATCCCCAATTATATTTATTCTAATATTTTGAATGACATTAATTTGATATTTCCTTTAATAAAGTAATTAATACATTAGTTTTGTGTAATTATTTAATATACATATTTTTTGAATACAAAAAATATGATTAAAATAAATCCTATATATTGCATAAGAATACTTATAGTCTAATACAGATTCTGTAAAATCCTACATTAAAAATGTAATATTTTTGAAGCATAAATATGACAACATTAACAATACATTAGATAAAATATTATAAGTGTCATAATATATTCCATATAGCTCCAAATAGTGAAAAATTATACCCTTGTATTATTATGGATGATATATACTCTAAAAATAGTATTGGGTCACGTGTTTTGTTTTTTTAATACTTATATTAATTTTAATAAAAATAAATTTATTGATTTTTCATTTTTTTAAATAATTTCTTCATCATCAATTTATAAGAAATTATAGTAATTATTTTTTTCCTAAAAATTAAAAATAAATTTCCATGATAAAGAAAGTTTTTTAGTTTTATAATCCGTTTTTATAGTCTAATTTATCTTCTATATGACAATATATTAAAAATGGCATATTTATTAAAACATGAATGTGGCATCTTTAAAATTATAATAAATAAAACAGTATAAATATCATAATTCCACCCATGTGGCCCCAAATATTGAAAATAAATTTTTTACATGAATATATGTTTCTTAAATTAAAAATTTTCATTTTTATTTGTTCATAATATAAATATTTCCCCTTGTGGAGACACAATAGATATTAAAGACAATGAAAATGACACTTTATGGTATCTTTTGATTTAAATATTATTTAAGTCATTTTCCTATACAAGTGTCTATTAAATGACATAATTTCGATCCTATATTTTTAAGGGTATTGTTTTATTTGTGAAATAATTTTTTTCCATTTTTTAGGGTCATTTTATAGTCTTTATAATTTTATTTTTAACCTAAATCACATAATTGACCTTTTAACATGTTAACAAAATTTACCATGGTTACTATTCATATTGGCAAAAAATAAAAGTGAGATACATAAAAAATTTGGGCCTCCAAAATTAAAATTTGAAATATATTTTTCAAAATTCAAGACACAAAAGTTTCTGAATTAAATTTAAAATAAAACTAGTAAAATTCCATGAGAAATAGTTTTTTTGGTAAAAAGTTATTTTTGAATGGAAAATATTTGTATAATAAATTTTTGCATAAAATACATTTAAAACCCATGATTGGATCAATATGAACTAATTAAAATTTTAAAATACTACAAAAAGAAACATTACCTTGTAATTCCTCTAAACTAAAATAATATTTTTCAGTAAAATTCAGTATTTTCACTATTTATCAAAAAATGAAACTTTTCCAAAAAAAAAAAAAAAAATAAACCGAAGTTGGTTTTGATACTATGAAATCAAAGATAAAGTTTGTTTGTAAAATATAATATAATAAATTTTCAAAAATAGATTTAAAATGGGTGCTCCCTAAAAGGCTACAAAAATATATATTTTTTTAAAATACTTCTTCTATCTAAAAATTGAATTTGTTTTTATATCATGTCTATAAATCATATAATATGAATTTTAGAAATTATATTGAATATAATAAATATATATTTCATTAATAAAATACATCATGAGTGGTTTGATTATTTTATAAACTCACTTATTTTCATTTAAAAAAGAAAACATTTCCTTTTATTTTTAAAAATGGTTTAATTTATAATTAATTTCTCACCAAAGAATTAATTATATATACAATTGTAAAGAATATATTCATTATTAAGTTAATATTGTTCATACCTGCTATTATAATGGTTAGGTTATAAGGTAACATAAATATATTTAGTTATTTTCTTAAAGTCATTCTTTTGTAAAATGAATTCTATCAAAAGAAATTGAAATTCGGTGTAACACAAGAAATGAATAGTGTTACATATACCACAGGATAAGACTATGTTGCGTGTAGCACAATATTATCTTGGTGTATCATAGAACACAATACATTAAAGAAATTAAAAAAAATCTATCTAAAAAAATCAGTGTGTTACATTCTACCACATTTTAAATGATTTTCTCCCTCGAAATTCATTAGGGTTAAAATGGGATAGAAACCAACATCATAAAAACAAAGACTAAAATTGTGTTTTAAAATGTAATAATTGGAAAATAAAATTTACCCAAAGTAAATAATAATTATGTCTCTACATAGGAAAACATAGTTCAAGATTTGTGTATGGAGGAAGAATGTAAATAATCAAAGATATTGATATAGATTATTGATCAAAAGAAAGTGGGTGATCTGATGAAAGTTAAAAATCTAAAAAACATAAACTAAGGAATCATAAAAGAGGTTATTGATGTCATAAAAAGTGGGGATAATAAGATACCCTTTTACATCATGATCCATTTCCCCTAATGTTGAATAATTTTCATTAGAAGATATACTTACTTGATTTTAGTACAACATCACCATTGTTCGTGCCTTAACCAATTTACAATTCATCTCACGTTCAATGTAATGTTGTTTAATTAGTCATTAATAAAGTTTTAGTATATCATGCAATCCATATATAGAATATTAGGTCATTACATATGTCTTTATCTCAACAAAAAGGTCTGCACAAGTAATCAAACATGTATAAGTCCACCGATGGGGAGAGAATAAATTATTCTAACAAACTTCATCCTATGTTTAACTTAAAATTTCCGTAAATTTATAACCATACAATCCTTATGAAATTTGAAACCAAAACATTGGAAAGAGGTCCACTAACCAGGATTTACATTTATCCCCAATATATCATAAGGTATCTTTTGTTGGTCACATTCCAAACATGTGAATACCTTCATCATGTGTTCTTTTGAGTCATGTTATCATCCTGAATTACCGTACATCCTTATTGAAAACATGAATGTTTCTTTATTCAAAACCTTATTGGGTATATTATTGAGGTCTAAAATTTTTTTATACTTCATCTATGATAGAATAAACCTCTATAAAACAAATCTATAATTAGTTCCCAAAAAACTAGTATCATCTAATATAATTATTCATATCCAAGATATCTTTATCCAAACATCACTATCTTAATAGAATAGATATATTAAGAGTTATCTTTTCCTTAATCATGGGTTCTCAAAATATGTCATCTTACCCTTAAATCACTTTTCCAGGTCTTTAAAACTATTCAAAATATCCTTTCCAATCCTTAATGAAAATCATATTCTGAAAAAACATATATATTTATTGATTTATATAACCTAATATTTGAGTTCTGAAACATATAAACCTAAATAATCTAACTTTTATTCTTAAACCATTCCTCTAGATCCATCATCTTAGTCTTTTGTAAAAAATGAATCATTTCATAATGTTTCTTAACCTTAATTAAAGAAAGATTCATAGGTTTAATGTAAAAAATAATTCTAGAACATCCCATATATTTAAAATGTCATTTAAAATATTTCTATAATCAACACTATAACCGATACTCGCACCAACATCCTGATTATCTTCATGATATTTCCACATAAGAAATTGATTTTCATAATTCTTATACTTTTCACATCTAAATAATTCAATTTTAACGATGTTCCATCTAGTTCCAGATATTGACTATGAGTATAAAGAAAATTTTGGGAAATAATTATCATAGATAAAAATCACACAGCCAAGGGAAATTACTAATAATATTTCTATATATGACACCTTAGGTTTAATCCTATCTTATTTATTATTGTTTCCAAAATAATAGGATTGTAACATATAGTTAGACTAATCCTTTGGGATATACCTAGACATATCCTAAGAAATATCTATAGGGATCGCACTAATGTTTTTGCATCCGAGTTTCCAAAGGTTAACAAAACCTTCACTCTAATACAAACTACAAAGACTCAAACATGACATACATGGACAATACATTATTTTTGCAGAATACTAAATACATTACACAAAAATATTACCAATTATTATATTAGTTTAGTTCCTTTGGAAACATAGAACAAATTATTCTAATTTGGTGAAAGATATTCAATATCTCCCATAAAGATCCCCCCCTTTAGTTTTCCAACCTACAACCTTTCTTTATATCCTATAGAAAAGAAAACATATGAAAGAATGAGCTCAGATGCTTAGTAAGGGTAAACAAGGAAAATATCAGATAGAAAATGAAAATAATAATGTAAAAATTTAAACATAACTTTTGAAAATCATACCATCTATAACATATATCAAAATATTGAGTAATGAAATAAGTCTTGATAGTTTATAAGGCATAAATCATAAAGGAATATGAGCCCTGAGAAAATAAATTTGGCCCAAAACATGGAATTTTTTAAAACTCATATGCATAGAAATAGATTTTTATATTAAACAAGGATCATTTCCAAGACCAGCATAGTGGAAAAATACCATTAATAATAAGAGTTCACTCCTCATTCCAGCCCTGTATTACTGAATCGAGTTTACTTGTCGTTCCAACCCTGTATTACTGAACCAGGTTTACTTGTCGTTCCTGACCTATATTATTGAGCCAAGATCATTTACCATTCCAATCATGTATTTATCATGAGATATAAACCTTTAAATAATGAATTTAAGTAATTTATAGGTCCCACCCATCACATAATTAAATCATTCATATGTGTTCCACAAATACATAAATCATTCTTTATAGCATAACCCAAAGAATAAAATGGGTTTCTTAAAAATCATTCCATCATAATGTAACCTAGGTAAAAAAATATTTCAATAATAAAATTCCATCATAAACATAATCAAACCATAGGAATAATAAAGAAAATATACTTGAAACATAACACTATTAAATAATTCCATATTAGCTGGAAAATGATTCTGATTTTACACATGAAATTAATTCTTGATTAAAATATCCTTTCCTCTTCAAAAAAATTATCTTTTCCTCAAATGTCATGAAATTTTAGAATAAAATAATTTAATTTAAAAAAATGAAATATTGTAAAGTAATATTCAAGGAAATAATGCGTAATGAAAACATAATAAATCCCTTCATTCGATATATTTGTTAAAAAACATTCCAATCATACTTTTGTCGGATAAGTCAAAAAGTACCTCACATAGAAAATGAAAAAAGATTCATTTCATAAAACATCACAAATGGGTAGAATATAATTTTAAAAAATTTAGAAAAATAGAAATAATATTACATAATTAGTGAACATGGACATGGATGATAAATATACCACAATAAATAATTATGTATAAACAATCTCAGATAATAATGAGATTGCAAAATTATCCCATACCATAGGTCATGTATTCTTTTTATGTATCCAAACCTATTATATATTGATTTAAATAAAATCATTGAATTATTCTAGAATCATATCCATTTTTATTATATCATATATGATCATATTATCAAGAATTTTTTAGTAACATTTCATTGTTACTCATTATTCAGGTATTAACTACTTTATGTTCTTATGCATGGTTTGTCGAATAAGTTCTAGTTCTCCTTCTTAGGTCATAGTTATATCATTATAAAATGATATTAACATAATATATACAATTTTTATTGATTCATTACATTTATAGAATCATGATTTAATGGGTACAATGAATAATTAATCACATATCATTGTGGAGATGGTATGTTGTACATACACACGAGCGATGATATCATTCCCATAATTACAAAATCATATTGAAGTGGATGGTGTATATGTTTTTATAGAATGCATATAAATTTCTAATAATCATATATAGTTATCATTTCCAAAATTATACCCATCCAAGTAAGGTGATGGTGAAAAACTGATTACACCACGACGTGAAGACGGTAAGCTATACGTATGCACGTGTGGTGATTTTGTTTTTTAGAGGATGGATAGAAGGTGGAATATGGTTGTTAAATAATAATAATAATGTATAAGTATATCATTGATATTGGATTAATTAATTTATAATATAAAAAACTCATGTAGATAAAGAAGAAGAAGAAATAAGTTTGAAAGAATCGGTAGAGGAGATTACATCTTCTTCAACGAGCCCCCTCAAGATCCCCTCTAAAAAGAAACTACAATTGGTATTTTGAGAATACAAAGAGCTCAAGAATGTGAATAAATAAGTTGATATTGGAAATGGGATGGGGATAGACAATATTTATGGCTCAAAGGGAAGTGAAGTTGTGAGGGAGGGTGTACCCCTCTACAAATGAGGTGAGGGCATATATGGAATCTCCAAAAATGTTAATTTATAATAAAATAAAACCACATATTAAATGAAAAAATTACCAAATTTAGATGATTATATTAAATAAGGTTTTATTTTAAATTTAAAAATAAAATTTTGAAACTTTTTTTGTCCATTTAAAACTTATCATTTTAATTTAACACTTAGTTATTCTATTTCATTTTAAGTAGGGTAACGAATATTTCAATATTAAAAGGGTGAAATATTTACTTATTTGATGTAAATTTGATCATAAATAAATAATTTAGAAACTTTTAGACCATATAAAAATTATTCTATATTTTTAAAAAAAAATTATGATTTTAAAATAATTTAATAAAATATTATTTTGAGAAAACATCAATAGTATCAATTTTGACACAATTCAATACATAGTTTTTTTAAAAATATCAAGAGAAGATGTTATCCTAGAAAAAAATATTTTATTATATCCTTATGGGGTCAATGTAATTGATAAAGTATATTTTATATGTTAATTATCATAAATTATATTTATTTTAATATTTTTAATGTAATTAATTTGATATTTCCATTAATAAAATAATTACTAAATTAGTATTGAGTATTTATTTAATATAATTATATGTTAAATAAAAATTTAAATTAAAATAATATTACAAATATAAATCCTATATCTTGAATATCAATACTTATTATTGAATATAGATTCAGGAAAATCCTACAAAAAAATTATTATTATTAAAATATGATTATAAAAACTTAAACATTACATTAGATAAAGTATTATGAGTGTCACAATCTATTTCATGTGGAACCACATGGTCAATAATTACACACTTTAATTATTATGGTCGATATATAGTTGACCAATAATATTTGTTCAAGTGTTTTGGTCTTTTAATATTTATTATCATTTTAATAAAAAAATATTTTATTGATTTTTCATCAATTAAATAATTTTTGCATCATCAATGTATAAGCAATTTCGATAATTATTTATTTACTAAAAATTATAAATAAATTACCATGATAAAAAGATATTTTAGCTTTTTAGTTAGTATATATAGTCTAATTTATCTTCTATATAACCATATATTAGGAATGATATATTTTTTTAAACATGAATGTGTCATCTTTAAAATTTTAATAAATAAAACAATATAAATTCCATAATTCCTCCAAAGGGGCAAAAAAAGTCCAACATAAGTTTTTTAAATGAATATATATTTCTTGAATTATAAATTTTCATTTATATTCATTCATAATACAAAATATCCCCATGTGGACACATAATAGATATTAAAGACAAATAAAATGACTCTTTGTGTCCACCTTCAATATAAATATTATTTTAGTCTTTTTCATAGAAAATTTTCAATTAAATGACATAATATAGATCATTAATTATTAAGGGTCGTATTTAATTCATAAAATAAAATCTTACTATTTGTTAGGGTCATTTTATAGTATTTGTAATTTTATTTGGAACCTAAATTACATAATTTACTCTTTATAGTGGTAACAAAATTTACCATGGTTAATATTATTATTGGAAACAATTGGAGGGACCTGCATAGAAAATTTGAATCTAATAAATCATAATTTTATGTCTATTTTCCAAAATTCAAAACATAGAGGCTGCATAATTAAAGTTAAAATAAAACTTGTAAAATGTCATGAAAAATAGTTTTTTTTCGAAAAAATGTTATATTAAAATGAAAAATGTTTGTATAATAAATTCATATAGAAAATAAGTTTTCAAAACCATAATTGGATCAATACAAACTAGTTAATTTTTTAAAATAATACAAAAAATAATTTTACATTGTAATTCCATTAAAAAATATAGTTTTTCAATAAAAATCAGTATTTTTAGTGTTCATCAAAAAATAAAACTTATCATAAAAATACCAAAAATCAAACTAGAGTGAATTTTGAATATCTGATATAAAATATGAAGTTTATTTTATAAATTATAATATAAAAAAGTTTCAAAAAGATGGATTTAAAATAATTTTTCTATTAAAAGATAGCAAGACTAGATTTTTTTTGATAAATACTTCTTTTATCTGAAAAAATGAATTTGTTCTTATATCATGTTTATAAAACATATAAGTTGAATTTTAGAAAATTTATTGAATATATTACATATATATCTCATTATTGAAATCCATCAGTAGGGGTTTCATTATTTTATAAACTCACTTATTTTCATTTAACTAGAAAAAAATTTCATTTTATTTTAAAAATGGTTTTATTTATAATTATTTTCTCACCAAAGAATCAAATATATATACATGTGTAATTCCTATATTTATAATTTAGTTAATATTTTTCACACCTTCTATTATAATGGTTAGGAAATTCGATAACATAATAATATTTAGTTGTTTTCTTACTCATGGTCTTGCATAAAACAAATTCTATCAAAAGAAATTGAAATTGTGTGTAACAGAAGCCAAGAATCCATTTAGTAGGGTTCAACAAAAATTCTCTAACAAGGGTTGCTGATGGATTCAGCCTCCCGCTTCTAATCAAAAGGTGGGATAAGGATCCTCTAGCTCCGTCTTAACAATTCACTCCCTTCTCCAATAGAGAAGATCAACCAAATTTTTTACCTATTTTTCTCAGTCCAAAGGTTCAGAGTTTTCATGATTGTACGCCTCAAATACCTCTATCACGTTTAGAATTTTTGGAAGCTTATGGAATCTTGAAACATAATATGGTGGATTGGTTATGACAATAACCACCTTCAGTAAATTATTTTAACCGATTCGTTTTTGATTTCTTCGGGCTTTATGACCAGTCGACTCTGGGACTTATTGACTAGCATAGCCTTATGATTCACATTACAATGGATGATTACACGATTCATGTTCTATCCTATGCTCCATGAAAATTCTTCATTTATAGGTTCTTTCTTTTCCATTTAAATTTTGATTTTCACATTAAAAAGGACTCTCCTTCTATTACATTATGGTTTTTCTTCCCTGAATTACAACCACGATTTCTAAATCCTTATATCCTCAAAATGTTGGGGAATATGGTCGAATAGTTAATATGTGCTAACAGTAGAACTCAATCAGTTAGCCACATGACTAACCCTATCATTTTCATGGATGTGGTTGTATCCAAAACACGAATTCAGTGGTTATGGGCTGTTATTAGTGAAATGTATAGGTGAAAACAGGTTGTGGACCTTGAATCCTTGGTGAATTATTGCTCAGTTTGTAGGCATTTGGGTAATCCAATTTTTGGGCATAGGTGTGGTATAAGGAAAAGGGGAATGAAACTGAAGAAATATAAGGAGACGAATTTGGATCTCAATGTTAGTAATATAGTGGATACTAAAATTTCTATGTCGAAGGTGGAGAAAAACTCATCTAACATGATGGTTTTGGATATCTTTAATCAGATGAAAAATGATACATGGGAGTGAACCGAGCAGAATCCATGAGATCCTTGAAAGGAAGAGGAGGATTAGGGTTTTGAATAAGTGAACACCAGACCATTTTTACCTCACACAGTGGATGTCCCAGTCGAGGAGGTTCTACCTTCAGAGGATGTTAAGGGTAATGTAGGCGATAAGGACCAAGTTTTCTACAAACATGGTATTATAGTGGAGTTGGAGGGACAAAAAGTGTTTATTCTCAACTATAGTAGGTTCAAGAAGGTATTTTTGTTTTTACAAGTAGGTTGTTGAATACCAAGGGTACCCCTTCTATATTGGTGGGTCATGGGGTCTCATTCTATTGACATATATAGGAAGATATCCAAACCTATAATCATTTTGCAGGTCTGGAGGGCTTGGATGACTAAGAGAATGACATTTCCACCCAATCAACAGGTAGGTATGATGAGGAGAATCATTATAGATATTTTTCAAAGGAAAATATATGAGGGAATCATATAAAAAACTTGAACAATACAAGGAAGAAAAAGGGAATGAAATATATTAGGGACTCTAGAGATTGCATCTTGACAAAAGGGAAGAAAAAAAGGGTGAAAAGATTATTCATACTTTCCAAAGGCATTAGAGACAAGGTCAAGTAAAAAATATAAATTTAAAGATATGTAATGCATTCATGTTTCTATTGGAATGATTTAGGTGAACCCTGATGATGTGATGGTTGGTTCTAGTGATATTGGTGTGAATAAAACTGGTCTAGAGAATTTAGTTTGCAAGAAACCCCCAAGACTACTTGTTCATTCAGAATAAAAAATGCCGGAGTAGATTATTTTTATCAATGCTACCCAATAATAGGCAGAAAAATGATGGGTAAGCTACTTGGAGTAGATTTCAATAGCGCTCAGGCAGTATAGATCAACAAACATGATCTTATACTGATAAGGGGGTGTGACAAAGAAAAGATAAGTAAAGAGAAGTATTCTCAAACTTGGGATAAGTTGGAATATTGATTTTATGAACTCATTATCGATGATCCATATAAACAAGTTCATGATATCTCTTAAAAATTATTAAGTAGGAACAAACTAATAAGCTTAAATTCTATTTCAAAAACATTCTTATCTCTTACAAGGCATGCCCTCTTGTTGGAACTTATGCAGTTTCTCACTTTTCCTTAAAAGTGTTTACTAAATAAAAATTTAATTTTTAGTCATGTTAACAATATTGATGAATTTAACTCAATCTAAGACAGTTTTTTGTGTAGCACAATCTTATCTTTGTTTATCATACACCATAAGACATCAAAAAAAATATCTCATAAAAAGATCAGGCTGTTACACCTAAATTTATGGGTTTGTTTCTAAATTTATTTAAAAATTAATTAAGAATAAATATTATAGGATATTATTAAAAAAATATAAAGGAGGAGGATAAGTGAGATAGAGAGAGAGAAAAATGATAGGATCAGATGACGCACTTCTTTGAAAAAATTATTTGATTTGAAGGAGAAAGATCATAAGAAACGACAAGCCTTAGATTAATTTATATCATAATGGATGGAGAAAAGAAAAGAAAAGGTATTTTTGGAAGTATGAAAATACTATTTCTAATAAACCTTACCTGTGTTGTGTATCTTGATGAAGAAGAAGAAAATTAAGGCATTTATAAGGTGCTATTAATGTTTCATAATACTAGGGATTTTGACGATATTATGTGATAGAATAGGAAGAAGACATGAACAAACATTATATTTACATGCAGTGATCCTTCTAACATTGTGATGAATAGAAAAAAATACATGAATGTTGTTATATTAAATTGAATATTTTCAATTGAAAACATTTATTGAGGAAGAAGATATATTATCATGATTATATTACATCCCATAGTACACCATAAATATTGATCATTAGTGAAGTTGAGAGTTTCAATGTAAACTAGAATAATATAGCATAAATATCCTTTTAAGAGTTGGTTTTCAGATGTTATTATTTAAGGATAATGGATGATACCTTCCCCATGTATATTCAATTTATCATATTAGTGAAACATTCATGTCTTAGACTCGACACAAACAGATTGATAAAATAATTTCCCACCTTGAGATAACCCTTTTAAAAATATCTAATATTACTTTTACCATTATTTTACCAAATTTGAATGTTGTGTTGTGTTGAGAATTCATAAGTAGATCTATTCATCCTAATAGGATCGTAGTTTTAAATATTCCTAGTGTTAATTTAAAGAGAAAAGTATTTGGTAAATTGGTTTACATTGATTCACCACTTTCTTGGCTTGATTAAACAAATCCTAGGCACTATAGACTACTTCAATATCAATAAGGTTAATTAAAAAATAAAATTACATGATAATAAAATAAAAAAACAACCACATAAAATGTATCTTATTTACTCATACACTGTTGAATCAATAAAATAACTCATCCTCAATGATAAAATCTCTTCCTCCTCACATATCAACATCACCCCACTCCTCCAACAACACAACCACCTTAATAGAACTATCTATTACACAATCAAGAAATTGGAACAACTTCATTCTTCTACCCACATGTAAGGTATCAGATATTGGTAGCCCTTTCCATAGTAATTTTTGTGCATTTAAGATTCATTGTGGAGGTTTAAATGAGTTTGGAGGAAAAAGGTGAGGGCCATTGCCAAAAAGATGGTATGGCTTCATCGTAGAGGTAGAAAATGAACCATAGTGCTAGTGTATTCAATATAGTGGACCATGGTTGTGGTATAAGGTATCTCATGAGGATAAATGATTCTACTAACAAATTTGGGGTTTGTTACACCATAGCCAATAAGCTGTAGTGTGGACCCTTTCTTGGAAGTGGGGGTCAAGTGGCTTGGTGCATTAGGCTACATCATAACCCCTAGATCAAATTTTATATGATCTAGATTGTGATATTGGAGAATATTTGACCATGGATGACTATAGAAGGGTTCCCTAGGTAATGAGATAGAATTACTGATGTCATACACTATTGCGACATAATCTATGGGGTTGTTCCATAGTCTTCAGTTTTGTAGGGGTTATATACATACCCTGAAACCTCAAAACCACATTCTTTTCTACTCCATACAATTGAACCTAAGGTTACCTAAATAGGTTTTTAAAGGATCTTAATCTACTTATGATAGGTATTTATCCAAAAATCCAAGATATTAATCAATGGTGATCCAGGGTGAGCTCTACCTATTCTTTCTAGTGGTTCTCTTTTCCTTGTTTCATCTTTCTCTCATTTAATCTTTCCTTGATAAGGTGCATGATCTCTACTATTATTAGGGAGTTTCTTATTTCATTTTTCAGTGTGTTTGTGGCAGAAAGTCTTCAAGATATAATAATTAGTCATGAGATAGGTGATTCGAGATCTGCAATATTGGGACATTCTCGTGCGAAGAATGTTTTCGCTTTTGAGGTAGGGGATTCATCGCTTCTTCTATTTATTTATATGTGGTACTAATGATAGAATGGTTTATCACTTTAGATGGTAATGGAATTAACTTAATAAATATTGAACTAGATAAAAAAAAAATTGGTTAGCAATCACATGTTGATGTTTTATACTCTGACAAAAGTTTCCTCTTGGTTTTCTAGATAGTGTTTTGTATACTCTATACATGTATATCATGTTTTTATGATTGTTTTATCAGGTTTCATTGAATATATAATTGTAAATTACATAAACCCAGTAATTTTTAATTGGTTGGGTAAATAATTAAAGAAGTTTCATATATAAAATAATATGATGTTCCATGTAATTTCAGGATAGTATAATTGAAGTGATGCACATGTCTATATGAATGTAATATTTCTTGTTATAATGAAACTAGTAAAGAATGTGAAGAATGATAATTCTTGTTGAGAATTATAAAATAAAAATGTATGTTAAATGAGAATAGTACTTCTCAAAGTCTATTGGAACCTGAACTAATTCTAAGATCATTTTTAAATGTTTTTATAGATTTTTATTGATGATTTATTAGGTTTCCCATAGTTGTATCCTATGAATAAAGAATTAGTTAATTCAAGATGTAATAAGAACCATTTGATTGATAAATATAAATACATATTATATAGAGTGTCTATTTTCATATAAAGTATGAATGACTTGTTTTTAGGGCATATATTTCCCTATTAACTATGTTTGTTCTTTCATCCTTGTGATGTGCAGTAGATGTGATCTTTTCTAAGATATGTACTATGATCATTGGATAAGTGATGTGATATGGTAAGGGAGACCCATATTATGTGGAAATAAAAGATTTTTATGATAGATAGATGCATAGAGACATGCATATGGGTTTTATGGATGGAAAAATAGATGATGGAACATGTTGAAGCTATGATCACCTATTGATTTAATGATATATAGATGATTACTTATTTGTTAATATATTTAATGGCTGACAAGAAGGTTTATTTTTTATCATCAGACATTTCCCTAATGCCTGAGGTAGATGGATATACTTGGTTATATCTCATGATAGTATCTTAAGATATTTTACTAAAGTACATAGGTTATGTAATGATGTTAATTACTAATATTAAATTATTAACCCGTGGGGTTGTTTTTTTCTAGAATTAAAAAGATATGTTTCCCTTGAGAAACTATGGACTCAATTTGGATTATTTATAGAGGTAATGGACTTAAATTTTATGGATAATAATGTTTATTGTGTAATAATTATGAATGATATTTAATGGATAATGAATTAATTAAAGAATAAAAATGATAAAAATTAATAGATTAATTTAATGTAGCTCTTTAAAATGCTTGTGTTCTTATAGGTCATCTGGTCATAGCAGTGGATGTCAGGATTCTGAGTGATGTCATTTGTAGTTGAATCTAAGACTAGTTTATTCCCATAGTTTAGTTTTGAGCTATATTATATCTTATATGTTATGTGATTTCATACGCTACCCTAACAATATTGGAGAGGTCGATTTAAACTTAGTGGAATAATTGAGGGTGTTTTCCCCAAAATCCTATTGGGAGGATGGATAGATTATTACAACATATGGTCATGATCTCTTATAATTGTAGTTATATGTTATGTGATGCACAATGATCATTTTCCCCATATATGTGTGTAGAGGGATGTGACTTATTTTTGTTATTTCACACACATGTATCCCCAGATATAGTATCTAAAGGATTATTATAGATATGATTTGTATAAGATGTGATGGATTGATTACCTTACTTAGTGTATGGGTTCTAATGGATTGAGGTATAATACCCTATGTGTGATACAAATTATATATTATGTGGCTGTAACACCCTGATATTTTGTTAATTTTTTTAAATTAATTCAATCTTTTTAATCTTTTTCATTTCACAAAAATTGAAAATAGATTTTTTTTATAAAAGAACAAATTTTGGATTGCATTATATGCAACACCATGTTAAAATTTCACTACCAAAAACATAAATTTTAGCTTCCTCTACATAGAACACTGAGTTTATCTTACGTTTCATGGAATAATGACTTTCCTCGATGGCATGTGTAACACGCAAAACTGAGTTTTACCAGATAATAATGTAATATTAAAATTATTATTATTTAATATAATAAGATATAAAATATCTATTATGTTGGTGTTTATGAGTTATTTTAACTATATTATGAAAATTAATGTGTGAATTAATTAGATACAAATTAATTATAAATAAATATAAGAACCAATTGAATATAAAGGAAATGTTTTTATATAATCTAATTTTATGCTCAAAAATGAATTTTATCCTAATAAATTAATTAAATTACAATTGGTGAATGATATTAATTAAATATATATTTTTTATATTCAATATGTTTTTTTAAAAAATTCATCAAATATATATTATATTCATAATATAAGAACAAAGCGAATATTACACAAAAAAACATATATTTTTATAAAAGCAATATTACAACCTTTTAATGGAGATCAAATTTGAAATATAAATTTTGGAAATTTTATATATTTTATAAATCAAAATAAAAATATTTTTTATAATGAAACATAAAAACTAGGTTAGGGTGAATTTTATTTATTTTTTATGAAGTTTCATTTTTTTGATAAATAGTGAAAAATACAGAATTTTAATTCAAAACTTTTGTTTTATCTAAATTATTTAAAAGTTTCACTTATATTTAAAATTGGTTTTAATGTATAAATAGGTAAATTATGAATATATTAATACATTTTATGTCATTGGGATCAATTTAAATTTGAAATTAGATATAAAAAATTAGAAAACTTTTGAAAATTTTTACTTTAAAACCCCACATTGTCATCCCACCCGTAGGATTAATTTAAAATTAATTCGGCCTCTTATGATATTGGAATTTAGAGATATGGATTAAATATTTTTAATTATAATAATTTATAATTTCTAATAAAGTCAAAAAAAAATTTGACGAAAAATATTAATGAATGTAATTAGAATCAATTACGATGATTAAGGGGAAAATTATTTTAACATTGGACTAAACCGTAAACTTAAGGACCAAAATGTCCTTGACACATGTCCATAATACATTTAATGTTCATATTTTTACCATATAATCCCATTTATGGAATGTTTTTGATTATTGGAGTAACATTAAATGGAAACAATTTGGGGTTAATACCATTTTTAAAAATTTACAAGAATGACACTCCTCCTATAATACAAAAATACACTCACCACTCCCCCTTATTCACACCTCTCAAGATATTTGGATCACCAAAAATATACTACAAAAAGATACGAAAACTGATCTATTAATCCTTTAAAACACCATTTTTTATATAAAAAACCTTGGAACCTCTATACTACAAACCAATAGAAGTTACCCAAAGAAGAGGTAACATCCAACCTCAAGCCCCTTTGTTTAATTTTCACTCTCAACCCCATCAACTCTTCTTATTACATACATATATAATAACATCAGTGTAATAAATATACTAATATTTTTTTAATTATAATTGTTCTACCTACACAAACACACACTTACATATAATGTGTAACGAACTTAATGTTCTTGTGTACAATGAACCACCACCCCATGAAACAATGTTTTTTTGTTTCCATTACAACCTTGCATGGTTCTTCATTATGATGGAAAATATTTTCTTATATGATATATATATATATATGATATTTATGATATATTTATTAATAATTATATATTACATACCTTTATTATTTCCATTTTTTGTAGATATGATAATTCTTTTTCGGGAAGTGTGGACTACCGCCTCCCCAAAGTGATGTGATTCATTCACACTCATCATGAAATGTGTTAAGGATGAGTTTAGTGAACTTATATAATACATCTAAAATAATATTGACACTTTAATGATATATATATATACACATATATTTCATTTACTTTCATTCTTTCAATATGAAAATAAAATGGAAACACTGTTCATGCGTACATACGATCTACCGTCTCCATAAACAGTATTTTCCCTTTCATATTTATATACTTTATAGATTATTATAAATACATATATACTTAATATATAATATATTTATACCATGTTTTAAATTATTTAAATAATTAAATTATGATCTAATTAATAGTTTCAATAATAAGAAGACAAAACATAGACAAAAACAAAGCATATATTACCCGAAACAAAACATTAACCCGGAGTTGTTGATAAATGGGTAATATAATGTCATAAAATACTCATATATGGTATTATATATAATAATATGGTTATGTGGTAGATTTATAATAAACTTTTATTTATTATATTGTATTTTTTAATGTGTATAAAGAATGTTAAGGCTTAAGGTAAGGGAATTAATCTCGCCTTTTATTTATATGAGATACATGCCTAATTCATGACTCACATTTTTTTTGTGGTGTATATAATTTCTTATGACATGTTATCAAATTAATTTATTTTATTTAATGATATTAATATATTTAAATTTTGTTATTCTCTCATGGGGATCCTGATTCTAAATTTACTCAAGCAATAAGGGTTTTTTGATCTCACTTTTTATATTCGCGAGATACATGCCTTATTCACCACTACTTTTCATTGGGTGGGGTATATAATGGACATGAACATATTATATTATTACTATAATTAAATGTATTGGTATATAAATTTATATGTTATTATTTTTCATTCATGGGGTTTGTGGTTCAAAAGTTACCAATTCGGTTAAGTATTTTTGTCTCAATTTTCTTTCGTTGAGATACATGCCATGTTATGAAACCATATTTTTATATGGGCTCTATATAATAACCATTCTCATGTTATATAATGAATATAATTATTTTAATCAAACTTTATGCTTCATGTAATGTTATTATCTCCTGATTATTATGATTCAAAGATACCAAAATGGTAACAGTTTATTCCAACAATCTCATTGTTCATTGGGATTGTTTATGATTATGTTTCCATTGATGAAATATTATAATCCATCTCTAAATAACACTCATGAATTATCTGATACTATGGTTATCCATTATATATTCATTTATTACATCCATTTTAAATTCTTTGTAACTTAAGATATGCAAAAAATGTTTTTATGAGTAATTTGACTTTATTCCTCATTTCTGTTGGAAATATGTTTTCATTCAAAACCGTGTTTTCTAAAAATGTTTTCAAAAATGTTTTAATATTATCCTCTGATATTTAATGAAAACTTTTACCCATGTTTTACCTTTTTCAAAAATGGTTTCAAAATTAATATTATTATTGTTTTCCAATCAAGGAACTTTTCTAAACTTTTAAGGTGAAAAATTAATATTCAGAATTTACTTACTAACCTACCTTCATAATGGTCATTTCCTTGAAGATTAATTTTTAAGTTGACAATTTTATTTTTAAAGAAACACTTTTCTTAATATTATAGAGATATTTTTATTTTAAAATTTTTTTCAATGAAATTTTTTTGAAAGAAAAGTTTTTGAAAAATGTTTTATGATTGAAAAGTGTTTTATATGATTTTTAAAGATTACTTTATATGTTTTCAAAAAGTAATTCTCAAAGAAGAGGGTTTAAATGACTTAAATATTTATTAATAATAATTATTTTTTCTATAAATGGGTTTCCAAAATATTTTCCAACCTTATTTATATGTTTTAAAAGTATTGTAAAAGAAAAATGGTTTCAAATTATTTTCAAGATTCCCTTATAAGTTTTCAAAGACATTTTAAAAGAAAAAGGTTTTGAAAATTTATTATGTTGTAAAAAGAGTTTTCCAAATTAGAAATGATATTTTTCTCAAGAAATATTTTTAATGAAATTGTAAATATATCTATATAATAAAATGTTTTTGAAATTATTTGATAAAAAATATTTTCAATAAAAGTTTATTTTCCATAAGAAATGTTTCATGTGAACATTAAAAATCATTATCCACATAAGATGAAAAACTTTTTAATAGTTTAAAATTTACTGGGGATATAATCCGCGAACACCATTCATATTATTTATTGAATGGTTTTTGTTTTTAGGGAATGATTTTTATGAGACATATTTCTATTCCATGGGTTATATGATCTTGAAACCTGCTTTCATTAACTGGTTATGATTTGATCCTGTTATTATGAGACATATGTCTTTTCCATAGTTAATCATATGATGATGTTTTTATGATACCCATTCAATTTTTTTGGTTACGATATGATGTTTATGAACACTATCTATTTTTATGGGTCATCCAATTATGCATTTTTTATTATCATATAGAACATGTATGTATGATTTTATTACGTGATGGGTGCGACCAATGTCTCCCTCCAATGCATTAGGTAATGATAAATGGTATATGAGCTCAAAAGATACATGGGTTGTTTCCTGAGCCTGAAAACAAGAAGGTACATGGGTTCTAGAATAAGCCTTGGAATAAAAAGGTACATTGGTTGTTTAACAAGCCTGAAAGTAAGAGGGTACAGGGTTGTAGCCCAGGACAAAAAATTAAGGGGTACACATGTTGTTATCCCAAGATTGAAGTAGGTACATGAGTGATTAGCCCATGCCTAACATGTTATAAAGGTCTTGGTAGGTATCCTTGACATAATATTTTCTATGTTTATGTTTTTAAAAAAATTCTATCTCTTATGACAATGATATGGTCACATGATTAATATTTATGATTATCTTATGATCCATGTCTTATGAACTTCAAATCCTTATTCCATGTCTCAAGTTTATGATAGTCAATATAAAAGGTATGATCTTTAAAGGTTATGACCAGGTTCTCATAACCTTATGTTCATGTTATATTTACATATTTACTTTATTTACACTTATTTAGCATTCCATCTCACCCATTTCTTATATTTCATTTCTCGGGGTTATGAATAAAGGTTTTAAGAAAGTGTTATAAAGGGGAAGATATTTAGAGGATATTTTGAATATCTTTCACCAATCTAGAATATTGTGTTCAATTTTTCCAAAGATAATATACTATTATGGTCCTTGGGAATATACTTTTTTAATGTTCTAAAATTTATATAAAATTATGTAATATCTATATATGTTAAGACTAGTTCACTATAGTTGGAATCAAAGTAAATTCCTTTTCAACATTTGGAAAATAATATGAGAAAACATTCATGAGATCCCTAGGAAATTTGGTAAGGATATTTTTATGGATATCTCTAAAATAAGTTACAGGAAAAGGAAAATTACATGAAAGATTCCTCGAATTTTGGTAATGGATAGAGATAGTGGTTTCCTTGAAATACATCCATGTATTGATACTATAATTGGATGTGGTTCTAGAACATATGTACCTCAGAGTAACAACTTTTAAAATGTGTGTTGGGCCTGACTCGAGTGTAACCAGGTACATGTCAATCTTCTTTACTATGCACCTAGTCTGATTCTCTCATAGGATATGCTTTGGGAATTCCTAAACACTTTACAAACCATCATTAAAGATTTAAATAAAATATTACTATGAATAACCTAGTATAAACCTAACATGTTAAAGATTAAGAATGTATGCCTCATGATTTAGACATTATATAAGTGTTTTTTCATGATTATATGGTTTTCTTCTATAATAAATGTCTCTAACACAATGATTTATGGTTTAATTAAATATATATAACTAGAAGAAATAGGGATAACATTTAATGTTTTATAAGTGGAAATAATGGTAATTATAAAAAAAATTCCTTTCTTTAAATCCCATGAATAGAATCGAGAAGGTAGTAGGAGTATTGATTAAACTTATGAATTTAAATAGACCAAAAACAAAATGTGAAAGGTATGGAATGTTGTAACTATATTGTTTACATTTAATGTGACAAGTATAATTAGATTTAGGTTGGAAAACCTTAATAGGTGATTCATATTTCATATTTTAGGAAAGGGGATTTAATGAATAAGATGATGGAGCCTGATTAATGGTTTAAGAATAATGTTTGATGATGGAAATGTATATGTTTTAGAATTAAAAGATTATGTTATATGAATCATGAAGTATATAAGTATTTTTTTAGAAATTTTTCATTAATGATTTTAAATAATATATTGAATGATACTGATTTAGTAGAAAATTAATTTAATAGAAAGGTTACATTATGGGAATATAACACTTGACATGTTCTTTTGGAGGAGAATATGATATTTTATTTGGTTAAATAGATAATGACATGGGTAAAGTAAATTGGAAAATATTTATGCCCTCAGAAATGATAAAGGATTTGTTGAAAAATTGTTTTATTCTATCATGGATAAATTTCAAAACATTTTGAATTTATGGAATATATCCAAAAATATTTGTAATAAGAAAGAATGCATTTTTCAATAAGTTTTTATAGTAATTCATGTTATTACTATGTTTAAAGAGAATACATGATAAAGGTATTCACCAGATTTTGAATGTTACAACCAAGACCTACCTTAATATATTTTGGGGATCAATTATTAAGATGATTTAGTTACATTTTTCACAAAGTTTTGTATTTGCATCTTTTGGAAGGGTAATATGGTTAACCATTTATAGAATGTTTAAGTTAAACTTCAGATGATGTTTTTGAGATTAAAGTATTATCTCACTATATTAGGATTTTTTTCATATTGGATAACCCATTCTAAAAACTATGTTTTTATGGTAACTAATTATAGATGGGGTGGATTATCATGGATCTTCAGATCAGTTAGATCTATAGGAATGAAAAATTCACATTCATTTTTTTAGAGAAATAAGTGAGGTGGAAATTAATAAAGATAAAAAAGGGTGATATTGTAATCAATCAATTAAGAATATATTCTCATCAAAATTAGTTAACTTTGGGGAAAAGGGATATTGAATCCAAAAATTTTATCTTAGTACCATCGTTTCTGATAAATCAAATGGTTCGTTTGATCTTAATATTATTATGGATTTGTGATTGTTAACTATCACATGACTTTTTTCTCTATAAATCTATATAAAAAATTGATAGTTAAATTTCTCTTTCATGTATATGTTTTCACTTACCACCTATTTTATTTTATATATAAACATATTTATATGTAACTCTCAGCAATTGTTATTTTCCCAAATTTCCCTTTTTAAAGGAAACTTTACTATTTATTTCAGAGATATGGGTTTATATGAAAAGAAATTTCAAGTAATAAAACATTGATAACCCAAAACAATTTCAATGGTTATATTCTATTTAAATTGGGGGGGGGTGAAATATAACATCTCGTGATTTTTTGTAATATATATTTTTTAATTAATTTAATCTTTTTGATATTTTTAATTTTAATGCAATACTAAAAATATTTTTTTATATTAAGTAACTAATTCTGGAATAAATTATATGAAAAACCAAATTAATCATGCACTATACACAAAATAATTTTTATCTTTATCTGCCCAGAACACTGAAGTTATCTTAAATTACATGCAAGGCTTACATTCCTCAATGGATTGCATAACATGAAAAACCGAGTTTTACCGAAAATAATATATTATTAAAAATATCACTCTTTAATATAATAAGATATAACCTAGGAATTAAGTTGGTCATTATGCATATGATTAACTAATGAAAATACATGTTTGAATTCATTGGTTACAAAATAATTATAAATAAATATAAGGACCAACTCAATATAAAGGGAATGTTTTTATAAAAACTAAATTTATGCTCACAAATGAATCTTTTTCCTAATAAATTAAATTAATTAATTTTGGTGAATTATATTAATGTTAGATATATTTTATATATTCAATTAAAGACTTTTTACATTCATAAAATATATTTTATATGCATAAGATTGGATCAAACCCAATATTACACATAAAAACCTATATTTTTATAAAAGAAGTATTACTGCCTTTTAAAGGATAACCTATTTTAAAAAAAAATTGAATCTTTTTTAAATTTTATATTTCAAAAAAATAAAAATATTATTAAATATAATCCTAAAAATTATTTTAGGGTGATTTTTTGGTATTTTTCTATGAATTTTCATTTCTTTATTAAAAGTGAAAAATATTGAATTTTAATTCAAAAATGATCTTTCAAATAATTTATTTTTAAGGATAAATTATATTTATAATTAGTTTCAATGTAATGTTATATAAATTATACATAAATTTATAAAATTTAGTTTAATAGGGCAATTTTAAATTTTAAACTAGATATAAAAACTTAGCAAATGTTTCAACATTGATACTTGAAAAACCAGCATTTCCATCCCGCGTGTGGGATTAATTTTAAATTAATTTATGCCAATTATGTGATTGGAATATTAAAAAATTGATTGAATATTTTTAATCATCATAAATTATAATGTAAAATTAGGTTTAATATGTTTTTTTCAAAAAAAATTATTGAATTTAATTTTAATTAATTACAACAATTAAGAGGAAAATTAGCTTAACATGAGACTAAACCTAAAATTTAGGGGCCAAAATGACCTATAATTTTTTAAAAGATACTTTATGTTCATATTTTGATGCTATAATATTTTTTCTAGATTTTAGTTCATTATTAGACCCACTTTACATGGTAAAAACTTCGGTGTAATTCCATTTTCCAAAATTTACAAGAATGCCACTCCTCCACTCTAAAAAGGCAGTCACCCTCCCCTTTATTCACACCTATTAAAACCATGGATCTCCATTAATATGATAAAATAATACCCCAAATCCCTCCCTAAATATTATAATCCTACATTTTTTGATAAATCCAACCAAGGAACCTCTTTGGTGAAAACCAGGAGGAGTTACCCAAAGAATATGTAACATTCTTCCTCAAGGTACTTTGTTTTATTTTCATTCTACACCCCCTCAAATATTATTATTCCATTTATTATATAATAATAGCACTGTCCTAAGTATACTTACATGTTTTATATTCTAATGTTTAAAACTAAACTTACACATACTTCCATCAATTGGGTAACGAACTTACTGTTCTTTCTTACAACGAACCACAACCTCACGAAATGATGTTGGTAATTTTTTCCTATACCACCTCTCATGGTTGAGAATTATGATGGAAAATCTGTTTTTATATGATATATATGATATTTATGATATATTTATTCTTCAGGAATTATTATATAACACATACCATCAAGCTTTACATTTGGTGTAAATACGACAATTTCCATTGGGGAAGTGTGTACTACCGCCTCCTCAAAGCGATGTGATTCATTCACACTCCACATGGAATTTATTAAGAATATATTTAGTGAACAGAAATGATATATGTGAAATAATAATTCTATAATTATGATATTAAATATATTCATATATGTCATTTAATTTATTTCTTTCAATATGATAACAAAACAGAAACAATGTTTATGCATACGTATGACCTATCGTCTCCATAAATGGTGTATTCCATTTAATATTTATTTTTATAGATTATTATAAATACATATATACAGAATATATAAGATATTTATATCATTTTTTTATATTCTATAAATAATTAAATTATTATCTATTTATGATGATCAATAATAACAAGTCAAAACTTATACAAAAATAAATCATATATTACCCAAAGTGTAACATTAACATTGAGTTGTTAATAAATGGGTAATATAATGTAATAAAAAAAATCATATATTATATTAGATATCATAATATGGGTCTATGTTGGACATATAATAAAATTATATTTATTATACATGAGATTTCAATGTGTAAAAATAAAGTCAAGACATAAGATAATAGAGTTTCATCACATTTTATATTTTTGTGAGATATATGACATATTCACCACTTGATTCTTTTATGTGGTGCATATAGTTCACTATGATATGTTATATATTTAATTTAATTTATTTAATTATATGAAATTTTTTAAAATGATGTTATTATCTCATGCAGATCATGATTCTAATGTTACTCAAGTATAAAGGGTTTTCTCATTTCAATTTTTTATATATGGGAGGCACATACCTTATTCACCACTAATTTATTTTATGTGGTGTATATACCTCTCATTAATTTATTATATGATTAATATATTTAAATTTATGGGTATTTACATATCCATTTTATGATCTTTATTTCATGGCATTTATGGTTTAAAAGTTACCAATTAGGTAAATTAATTTTTCCTCAATTTGCCTTCTTTGAGATACATTCCATGTTATACACCTATATTTTTATATGGGGTGTATATAATTCCCATTGAACTATTATATCAAGAATCTAATTATTTTTATGATATTTTAAGTTTCATGTAATTTAATTCTCTCATGGTGATTATGATTTAAGGTCACCAAAGTGGTAATAGATTATTGCTACAATCTAATCATTCATTAGGATTGTTAATGAATATGATTACATTGATAAAATATTATGATAAATATCTCAAAAAAATGAATTTTCTTTTACTCTGGTTATCAATTATATCTTCATGTATTAGTAAAATATTTTCTACTCTTCTGTATTTAAGATAAGTAAGAAAATGTTTTTATCATAATCCAACTTTATTTATAATTTTGTTCAGAAATCTATGTTTTTTCAATACCATGTTTTTTAAAAAAAATTTAAAAATGTTTTACTATTTTCTTATGATATTTAAATGAAATTCTGACCTATGTTTTAACTTTTTTAAAAAATGGGTATGAATAGAATTTCTTTTTGTTTACTGATCAAGTCACTTTTATAAACATTTAAGGTGAAAAAGGAATGATCAGCATGTATGGACTTACCCACCATCATGAGTGTCATTTCCCTGAAGTTTCTTTTATATGTTTACAAATTTATTTTTTCAGGAATATTATTTTCTATGATTTTGGAAATTTGTTGAATTTAATATATTTTTAATGGAAAATGTTTCAAAAAATATTTTATGTTTAAAAAGTGTTTTACATGATTCTAAAATATTCCTTTATATGTTTTAAAAAGGTTATTTTATAGGAAGAGGATTTCAATGATTTTAATATTTTTATTAATTTTTAGTGAAATTTTCTAGAAAAGTGTTTTTTGAATGATTTTAAGCCTTCTTTTTAATTTTTCAATGTACTATAAAAGGAAAATTTTTCACTGCATTTTCACGCTTCCCTTATAAGGTTTCAGAATAATTTTAAAAGTAAAAGTTTATCAAATTGCATTATGTTTTTAAAGTAATTTTTCAAAGTGGAAAATATATTTTACTTAAGAATTTTTTAAATGAAAATTATAAATCCTGCATTATAAGAAAAGGTTTTTAAAAATGGTTTTATAAAGAAAATTTTCAAAGAACGTTTATTTTCCTTAAGAAATGCTTCATATGAAATTTCAAAATCCTTCTCCTACCAGACTGACATACTTTATTATAAATTATTCTTTACAAGGGATATGATCCAAGAACACCATTCATATTATTTTTTTGAGTGGTTTATGCTTTTAAGGAATAATTTTTATGAAACCCACTTCACTTCCATGGGTTATATGCTCTTGAAACCCGCTTCTTTTAACGGGTTATTCTTTAATGAAATTATTTTGAGAACTATCCATTTTCCAAAAGTAATGATACAATGAAATTTTTATGATACCCATTTCATTTCATAGGCTATGATATGTTTTTAAATGAATCTATTTTTTGGGCCATGATATGATGTAAGATTTATTATCTTTTGGCACATGTATGCATAATTTTATTATGTGACAGGTTAGACCTATATCTCCCTCTAATTCATTGGTTAATGATAAATGGTATATGAGATCATAGGGTATACAGGTTGTAGCCCAATACTGAAAACAATAAGGTACATGGGTTGTAGAGAAAGCCTAAAAATAAGCACGTACATGGGTTGTATCTGAAGCCTAAAAGTAAGAGGGTACATGGGTTATAGCCCTTGCTTTAATATAAGAAGGTGAAAGTGTTATAAGACCAATAATAAAGTAGATACATAGGTTAATGTCCCAAGACTAACATGTTATAAAGGTCTTTTTAGGTTTCCTTGACATAATATTTTCTATGTTTACATGCTTTCCACAAATTCTATGTCTTATGCCTGTGATATTATCACATGGTTATTGTTCTTGATTATCTCATTTAATTTTTTATGAACTAAAAATCTCTATTCCATGGATCATGTATATGATCATTGATATTCAAGGTATGTTTTTTAATTTTTATTCTCAAGATATCATAACCTTATGTTCATGTTGTACCAATGTATTTTAATTATTTATCATTACTGAGCATTAGATATCATACCTTTATTATGTTTCCTTACACTAGGTTATGAAGAAAGTTTTTATGTAGGAGTACTATAGGTGAAAATATTTAATGGAGATTCCTACGGCCTTTCAACAAACTAGAAGAATCTGTTTCAAGTTTCCAGAGACACCAAAATATTATGGTCCTCAGGCATGTACTTTAGTAATGTGATGAATATTCATCTAAAATGATTTAATATGAATGTATGTTGAGGATGAGAATATATAGTGTGGGATCCCATAAAATAATTGGTTATTATAAGCATATATGTATGGGATGATGTGATGCACAAGATATGTGTTATGATACATAGCCCATGTTTCCGTGGGATTACTTATTTTGGAAAACGATGGTTCAGAATGTGAAACATTGGGGTAGAGAAGAAAACTAGTGGGGAATATATAGTGGGGTACCCTTGATGTTTCATTATAATATTACATTCTCTATTGTATAGAATAATTGGTGATATTTTTCAATGGTGAGGATAGAGACATAGTATACCTACTTAGTCGATGAGTTGATTTCACTATTGTTCATAGTGATTTGGTATTATTAATTTATCTTTTTCATGAGAGGCTCTAGGGAGGATGCTACTATGTATACTTTTATGATAAAACCTTATATATATAATGTTTTTTTGTTTAAAAGTATTAGGTTGTAGATCATTTGGGATATAACAAAATCTTGTTTTTAAAAAATCTATTTGGGATTTACGGTTACTGTTGAGTTTACCTTTTTGGTACTTAAAGTATCTTTTCAGTTGTTTTGGAACTATATGACATTATATTTATGAAGTTGGATTTTATTTTCTTTTATTTATCTAAGAAGGTGTTGATTTTTTGTATCTATCTTATCACCATCTTCCACATTTTATTTTAGAGGGTAATTACCCCCATATATATTCTTATTATACACATGATGTTGGTTTCCAACCCGGGGCCTACTAGAGGTGGGACTTGGAAGATCACAATATCCCTTCTCTCATTTCCTACCCTTATGGGGTACTCTTTTGGGGGAGGGTATCATAAATAAGAGGTATAAAATATTTAGGTTGAGGGATAGGATGGTGTTTAGAGTTAGGAACATGTGACGATTACATGTATTGGTATGGAAATACAATTATATAAGTTAATAAACAATGTAAACATGGGAGACCTATTGAGACACATGTATTTAGGCCCCCCAATGATTAGTTTCATATAACTTTAAGTTTACTAAGCCTACTAATCAGGGTGATACTAGATGCAGGGTAGATCCCTAGGAAATAATCATACATCATTCTTATATGTACCTGCATTTGAAATGGGTAGACCTTGGGGTATGTTAAAATCATTATATAATACAATATAATAAATAAGTAAATAATGTAAACTAATCCATATTATAGGTTTAGTAGGATAACCATTTTTTATTTTTTAAGGCATGGCTCTAGGTTGACGTTCTCATCAGGTTAATGCCAAAAATGTCTAGCAGGACGGTCCAATAGATTTCCGTAGAGTATAGGTCTATGATGGTGACACCTTGAAGAATAAAATCATTTTGTTTTAGGTATATTTTCTTTAAAAGTACATGGGATTCATTTCATAATCATTCATAGAAGATTGGTTAGAGGATGATGAGATAGCATTCGTCTCGATATGTGCTTTGAATGAGCACTGGGTTTTGTTGGATGTGATGATATTTATTGGGGAAATGAGGTAGTGGTGGTTATTATTCCTTGGGGGATTGTGAGGAGCTGGAAGCCTCATGGGAAAATTTTCAAGTCTATTTTGGAGTATAATTTCTTTCATCTACTATGAAGGACACTAGTATCATGTTGATTCTTAGCATTTGGAAATGGAGTTACAGTTTGTGAGAGTTTGAGATCTATTTTAAAACCATTCTATGATACACCTCATAACTATTACCAGATTAGAATTATAGAGTAGGTTATTTTAAAGAGGCTTTGAATCTAAAGATCCAATTCTAGGTCACCCCATTTATGAAGAAGTTGTATCTGAACATGTTGAAAAGAGAAGTGGTTATTTATAGGACACTAGCTCAAACCAAATCATCACGAGATGTGAGTTGTTTGGATTCCCCCCAAAAAAGTTATGTGGTATGGGGTCTAGAGTTTCTTGGATAGAAGATTTTTTTGTTTGTATAGGGTTGATTCCCTCCCTCATCATATTGTTTTTCTAGGGTCGGTAGATCTCATAAAAATTCATGGGGATCAAACACATGTTTCTCTTATAGATTATTAGTTAATTCGTAGTGGAGTACATAAAAGTTTCAATTAGTTAGTGTGTACTAGGTTTTCCGCTTCAGGTTCCTTTGTTAAGTCATTTTCATCCAAGGAAGAAATAGTAGGATGTTCCAACATGGGATAAAAATAGAGGAATTAGGGTGGGAAGAGGAAAAAAATATGCTCCTCATCCTTAAAGAGCACGACCATGGAGGTGGTTGTAAGTATGATAACAATGGCTATAGTGAAGGTAATGGCTAGCTTCATGATTTAACATTTCTAGTGCTTGGAAATCCAGAAGTCATTTGAGGAACCCTTTGTTTGTTTATTTACATGGGTAAAATATTTGTTTGATTTAGTAGTGACACACCAATCCATATCACTTAAAGTTATCTATGCATTGGGACATGAGGAAGAGAGGCTTACAGTTCTCTTGGTGTTGACTATGCTAGTTGGAGGTTGAGATAACTTATGTAACATATTTAGAGACAACGATCTAGTTCCATGAGAACACTTCTCTTTGGGAGACTTCCAATGTTTATAGATATATCCATATAATATCATCCTCACTATGGATTATCTATATGTAGTATAGGCTATCATGTATTATATTAGGAGACAAGTTGTATTTTATGATGATGAGGAAGATATGTTAATATTATTTGTCAATCGAGACCCAACAATGGGTCAATTAAATATTTTGTCATTGTATTCCTTGATGGTTGAGCTTATTCTAAGCTCATTGGGTATCAAGAAGTTAGTGTTTCCCTTAGTTATGGAAGAGTACCCTGATGTATTTTCTAAGGGAATTATGATGTTACCCACTTGATGGGAGATTTATTTTGGGGTTCAAGATACAACTAGTCATGTATCCTATTTCATTGTCTCGATATAGGATAGTTCCTTATGAGTTGTGAGATTTATGATTACATCTTGATGATCTATTACAGTGATGTTTAGGTCGACCAAGAGTGTTGAATTTTGGTGCATCAAATTTGTTTGTAATGAATTCTGATGGATGTTTGTGAATTTTTATCGATTATAATCACCTGAATCAAGTGAAATTGAATATGAAATACCCAATTATATAGATTTTTAATTTATTCGATTAGTTAAAAGGATCTAGTTGGATCTTTAAGAGTGATCAATGATCAGGATATCATTAGATGTGGTTGAAGGATGAGGATATTTAGAAGACTGATTTCCATTTTTGTCCTGGGAATTAAAAGTTTATTATGATTTCATTCAGTGTGAATTTTTTTCATCCATGTTCTTGGGGTTGATGAACAAAATGTTTAGAGAGATACAAGATATTCTTGTGGTGGTTTTCAGGGATGAAATCCTTGTGTACACTACATCGGAAGAGGATAATGCAGAGTATATGCTTTCTATTTTTGGAGTTATGAATAATGATAATCTATACATAATGTTTTTAAAGTATGAGTTTTGTAATGATGAAGTTTTTTTCTTGTGGTATGTCATGTCTTAGAATGGGTTATCTGTGGATTCGTTGAAGTTAGAGGAAATTATTTCCTATGAAACCACCAAGAGAGTGGAAGAGGTGAGAAGTCTCCTTGGACTTATAGGATATTAGAGTTTGTTCATAGCTAATTTTCCTGAGGTTATGACTCCTATGATATCCTTGAAACCAAAGGATCAAGTGATATTTTAAGCTGACCAATGTTAGGTAGGTTTTGAGTACATGATGGAGATGAAAGTCAGTACTCCAATCCTTTCTTTTATAGTAGAGGGAGTTCAATTTTATGTTTTATATGATGCTACAGATCATGGATTTGGATGTGTTTTGATAACTAAGGGATTAGTTGTTTCTTTAGATTAAAAGAAGTTATTTATGCATGATAATACCTATTCCAAATATGACATTGAGTTTGAAAAAATTATGTTTTCCATGAAGTTTTTCTGACATTACCTCATAGATGTGCATTTTATGGTTTTTAATCATAATTAGAGATTGAGGTATGTATTCTCCTAGTGTGACTTAAACTTGATAATGTAATGGTGGATTAAATTATTAAATTATTAAGATTTTTAAGTTTCATATAAAATGGGAAACATAAATGTTATAGAAGATGCACCGGTAAGGAAGTCATGTAATGATTCCAAGTGGGAATATGGAGATTCCTAGTGAGTGGTGGAAGAAATCTAACCAATGATTCTTGATATGGGGGATGCTGATGGAAGAGGATGTATATTCCTGATTATACTACAATTGTATTTTAATCAGCATGTGGAGGTGTTCTTGCTAAGGGGTTTTCAGGTGGAGGTCTTGTGGGAAATATTTTCTCTGTTGATACCCAAGATGGTTGTTTTGAGGACGATCAACACCATGTTTTTGTTTCAAGGAATGATTTTTCCCCATTGAAGATGCATGTGATGGTACTTCATGAGTTCCATAGCCTAACCTTAACAGTAAATCCTATAATGATATTGATGTACTGATCTTTGAGAGTACTTTTTTGGCGGTATGAGTTGAAGCATGTAGTTGCGTAGTTTTAGTCTCGATGTTTTCTCATAAGGTGATGGTTAAGCACCATATTCTTGGTGGTTTTCTCCTACCATTAGATATCCCCCAATGGAAGTGAGAGTATATCTCGATGGAATGTTTCATTAGTTAATTTTGATCTTAGGGAGGCTATGACTCTATATGGGTGATAATGAATCACTTGAAGAAATAACTCCACTTTATAATGATCAACGAGATGAGGTCAGTGGAGGTTTTTTTGAGGAAGTATCTGGAAGAGGATGTGAGACTCCATGGAGTCTCAAGTACAATAAAATCTAATTGAGATCCTTGTTTTACCTCAATGGTGTGAATATGTCTCCAACATTATTTTATATTTCAATTATTCCAATGAAATTATTTTCATATAAAGACATATTGTTAGATAGTGTGGACCGTCTATACTCTTGAAGACATCCTACATTCTTGTGTCCTAGATTGTTTAGGTTCTTGGATAAGAAAACTACCCTTGGTTGTTTTTTCGTACAAAAATTGTTTTCACTCCACCATTGGTATGATTCCATTTTTATTAATGTACGATCAACCTTACTATTATCTATTATACTATACTATGGTTGGAGTGTCATAAATTCTCATACTAGAGATGGTATAAAGTATAAAAAATATGGTTCGAGTTATTAGTGCAATGATTAAAGAAGAAAAATATCATCAAAAGTTTTATATTGATAATAATAGGAGACCTATAAAGTTTCACAATGGAGATAATATGTTCTTGAATGTTAATTTTCATCACTAGAAATGATGTTTTGGTTTTGGGAGTAAGAATTCACCCAGTGTTTTCAGTCCTTTCATGGTCTTGGATCATATTGAATCCTTGGAGTGTAAGATAACAGTTACCCCATAAATGATCCAGATACATGATGTTTTTTATGTGTCATAGCTCCTTCATTATCATCATTATGACTCTCACCTCATTGATTTGGGAGAGATTGATGTTAATGATAATGAGAAATTTGAGGAGTATCTTGTGGAGATCAAGGAATGTCAGAAGAATGTGTTTTGATGGAATGGTATTCCTATAGTACATATATTATAGTATAATAGTGTCATATAAGAGATTACATGGAATTTTAGTAGCATATATGTTCTCAGTACCCTGAGGTGTTTGTTGTTTAAATCTTCTATTATTCTAAAAATAGTTTTGGATGTTGATCCTTTTTGGTTATAATATCATTTTCTCTTATTCCATTTTCATTGGTAAATTTTCTATCATTTTATATGTATCTATACTGATACAGTGTGTTGATGTTAATTTTTCATACTATATGGTTTTACACATGTTCCTCTGAAGTGGTAGTTGAGATTCTGTAATGGAGTGTTCCTTGAGAAGTATCACATGGGGTTTCTATTCATACTACCCTGATTTTTTACCATTTTATCTAAGATGGTTTCGAATTTTCAAGGCTGATAATTCCTTGATAGGTATCTGATGTAAGGCCCCAAAACATGGAATCCCATTATATTGAGAGTTTTTGGCATTAGAGGTTCCTGATGGTGGTTCAAATGTGTTTCGAGGAAAAGGGGGAGAACCACTACAAAAAGATAGAATAGATGTGGCATGGAGGTATGAATTATGTTTTATTTCTAGTGTTTCTGGTGTTGTGGACCATGGATATAGTGTAAGGGGTATTAGGATGATAAATGAAGCTACTACAAAATTTGGGGGGTAGCTGTGCCACAGAATGTATGATGTGGCGTGGTCCTCTTCATGGAAGTGGGTGTCCTACATTGTAGTGCTTTAGGCTATGTTGTAACCCCCAAATCCACTTTTATAGGATCTAGTCATGGATCTTATAGGAAATTTGACTTAGGGTGACTACAACACAGTCTCTTAGGTTGAATCATAGAATACCCCATGTCAGACAGTGCTACAACATGGTCCATGGGGTTGCACCATGATCTTCAGTTTTATAGTGGTCCTAAAATACTCTAAGATCACAAAATCCATTTTTCCTTCCATCCACTTGAACCCATGGTAACATAGAAATATTTTCAAAGGATTTGAGGACCCTTCCCTTATGGATTGATCCTTATCTATTTTAGATAAATCCATGGAGATTTAAGGTGAGTTATACCTCTTATATCTACTATTTCTCTCCATTTAGTTTCAATTCTCTCATATTTATTCATTCCATATTAGGGTTCTTGATCTCTTCTATTTTTATGGGGTGTCATTTTTCATTTACGACATGTTTGTGGACCGAAGCCTTTGTGAGATCATAATTTCTCCCCGGATAGGTGATCATAGATCTAGAAAATTGGTATATTATAGTGTGAATAATATTTATTCTTTTACTATAGGGGTTTTTTTGTGTCTATTATTTATTTCTGTGTGATCATAAAGTTATCATGGTTTGGACCTTTTTATGGAAACAGAATTAATCCAATAAATATTGAACCAAATTAATTATGGTTTGGTTAGCGATCAAATGTCAATGTTTTATACCATGGTAATGGTTCTCCTCTTGATTTTTAGATAGTATTCTATATAATTTATGACTGTAAAATTTATATTAATCTTGGTTTAGAATGTTTATTTCATTGGAAAATGGTAAATAACATAAATCTAGTAATTGTTAATCGATTAGATAAAAAATTAAATAAGAGGAATGTTTAAATGAATCCAACATTATTTATAATTTTTTGATAATAAAATTGATGAAATCCACATGTTTAATTGGATTTTATCTTATATTTTACAATGAAATTGATAAATAATGTGAATCATGAACATTTTTATTGGGAATGAAAAAATATAAAGGCACGTAAAATGATAATAGTTCATATCTGAGTTTTTTAAAGCCATAATTAATGATTAGATAATATTTAAACACTTTGATAGCTTTTTATAGCTAATGAATTAGCTTTCCTATAGTTGGAAGCAATGAATAATGAATATTTTAATTCAATATGGAATAAGAACTCGTTCTTTGATAAAGATACATCCTTGGAAGATCTGATATCTCCTTTTTATATAATGTTTGTGTATCCTGATTTTGGGGCCTAGATTTTCCTTCTGAATATGTTTTCTCATATTTCCTTGTGATGTTCTGTGGATGTGAGTTTTCCATGTGACATTTTATGAAACATGTATGGTGGGATTGGGATGGATGAGGAGATATGGGTGGGGAGGCCCAAATGATGTGGTAATAGTTGATGCATGGGATGGTGAGATGCATTAGGACATGCATGTAGATGTTAGTGATGTAACCAGAGATAATGGAAGATGTTGAAGATGGGAATAACCATTTTTTGTGATTAATGATATAAGATTTCTTGTTAAAAATATGTTTAATAGATGATGGTCCATTTTCTTATTTATCTACATACCTTTACCCACTAATTAAGGCGGTATAATGTTCTAGGATTTATCTCTTGATGGCAGCGTTGGATATTTTCATATATCACCTATATTTTGGAATGATGTTAATAATTAATAATAATTGATTAACATATGGGGTTGGTTTATTCTAGAACAAAAATGAGATTTCACTCTTGAGAAAATAAGTACTCAGTTTAGATTATTCTAGGAGGGAATGGACTTGGATTTAATGGATAATAATGTTTAATGTGGAATAATATTGACAGTTAATTAATGGATAATGAATTATTTAATGAAATGAAATGATAAAAAGGAAGGAAGTAATTCACTGTAGCTCTTTAAAATGCTTATGTGATTATTGGTTATGTTGTTTTAATAGTGGAATCGAAGTGTCCTAGTGTAATTGTCTAAAATTTAGTATAAGAATAGGTTACACCCATAGTTTGGTTGTGAGATATATTATATCTTGTATATTCTTTGATTTCATATGCAACCCACCCATGTCGGTTAGGGAGACTAAAACCGAGTGGAATCTATGAGGCTGTTTCCACAACATCCTTGGTGGAGGATGGATGGATGACTACCACTTATATCTAAAACATCCTCACTTTGTAGTTATATATGTTGATATGTATGAAATTTAGTTTTCCAATATATATTTATAGGGGGATGATATGGATTTTAGTTTTTTAAAACACATGTATCCCCAAATATAGTATCTAAAGTATTATTATAGGTATGATGTGTATAGGTTGTGATGGCTTGAGGTGACCTATTCAGTTTATGGCTAGGGATGGATTGAGGGTAATAATTGATGTATAATACATATCATATCAGACATAGTGGATCCAAAAAACTACCAGGATACTATATAGACATATGGATGAGATTCTATGATGATGTGATGTATGGGATGCATGTTTTGATACTTAGATCATCTCTCTAAGGGATTAATTATTTCAGAGAGTGTAAAGTAACATGTTTTGAAATAGTTCAAATTTTACAACTGAATTTGAAATATCTATTTGGTTGGAAGACTGTTTTTGAAAATTAGTTCATTAATTTAAATATGAGATTTGGGACACTTAAAATTGTTGTTTTTTTATTTTGGGTTTAAAGGATGAGTGGTGCCTTTTATTTTTTGACGAGTTTTGTGAATGTTGGGTCTAGAAAAATCAGTTTTGGGGGAACCATACAATGGTGAAAGGTTTTCAAATTATTTATGATAACCATGCAGGGCAACCATTTATCCTATTTTGTATTTGGACATGGTTTTTTTTAATTTTGTTTCCCTACAAGAGAAAATATGTTTCCAATTTTTGGGGAGATGAGGGTGTCACATGGTTTGGTCTAAGCATGCCTGGGGAAGAAAATGACCATGAATGAAATTATTGACATGATATAGGGGAGAAGCACATTGGTTTCACATACATTGTAAAATCACATGCTAGCTATGTGAGGGGAGTATCCCTTCAAATAGTGATGACACGTAGTTTGTGCATAGTTTATACAACCTTGTGGAAAGACCTTGAACCACCTTAAAATGGGTGAAATTACCATTTTTGTACTATTATCTTTTAAAAATTCTCTTATAATTTCTTTTCATCCACACAGACAACCCTATACTCAAGATCCTCCATTGTACTCCTCCTAGGCATGGTTATATCTCCCTCGTTTGAACTCCAAATAGAATGCCATCCAGTGCATTGAAAGTTTATTCATAAGATCTTATCTCTGATTAATTCTTATTTTGTTTTCCTTATACATATGGAATGATAAATCTCTGTGAGCTAATTCAAAATATTTTTAGGTTGTTTGAAAATTTATTCGATTTCTCTTGGACCGACTAAAATCAAAGAATGATATTGGATGAGTGGGCCACCCTAGGCCTGATATAGGTGGTTTTATTATTTTACCTTAAATTATAACATGTTTTAAAATAATTTTATTGTTATACACTACAAATTTTCAAAGTTTTACCCCTTTAATGTGTAATTCATCATGTAGAGCATAATACCAGAATTAATTAGTCTTTATAATTTCAATATTTGAGGTTGTGCACCTTAACTTGAACCACTCCTTAGTATGGGCTGCTTATATTCCATGACCTTTAATCTTTATCCTTTGAAATAAAATCAACCTTTTATCATGTTAAATCATTTTTATTCGAATGAAATGGTTATATGTAATGCATGATTCCTTAATGCATAGGTGAAGGGATACATAGAATTAATTAAATTGACATGGGTATGGTCAAATGATTAATGGAATGGAATTTTCCATATTCCTCTACTTTTTTTGTAAATGGATTGTCCCCAATTGTATAATTGAATTATGGTATGACATGATTATTGATATGGCCTTCCTTAGTTATTATAATTTTATTGAATTAAAAAAACATGAAGATTTGAAATTTTTCATCGCTATATTTATATATCACAACCAATGATTTATTAATAAATATGTTTTCCAATGTTATATAAGTAAATGTGATCCCCAGGCATAACATCCCATAATTAAATATTATACTCAAGCATGGAGTAACCTAATTATATTTTATCCACACGCACATAGTTCACTAATTAAATGGGATCCGCAGGAATGGAATCCCCTAATTAATGCAATACTCAGGCATGAAGTCCCCTAATTAAATGTGGCCCTCAGGCATTATGTCCCTTAATTAAATGTAATACTGGGGCCTAGAATCCACTAAATAAATGTGACACTTGGGCATGGAGTCCCTCAATTAAATTTTATCATCATGTAATTTTTCTCCTAATTAAATCTGCCTTTTGAGAATGGTGTCCACTAAATAATTGTGACACTCAAGCATAGTGTCCCATAATTAAATGTGATCCTTATGCAAGGAGTACCCTAATTAAATGTGATACTTAGGAATGGAATCCCCTAATTAAATATCATAGTTTGTCACGGGGTCCCCTAATTGAATGTGATACACGATCTTGGTTCCCCATAATTAATTATGATACTTTGGAAATGTGTCCCTATTTATTCATGGGAAAGGTGTCCCTAATTATTCATGGTCATGGTGTACTTATTTATTCATTGTTTTGGAATACCCATTTATTTTTAGGAATGGAGTCCCTATTTATTCATGGGCATGGAGATCCTTTATGGGTGTGATATTCATACATGGATACCCCTCTCCATTATGATTTTCTAGAATGAAATACCTTGACATTTTAAGAGACTCATAAACTATCCATGGATTCATGAGTTGCACCACAAGTCTTGGATAATAGTAGTATAAATATATATATTTGTGGTTATAAACACCACTGCATATATAGTCCACAAACACACATGCACATTTATATACTTGTTTTCACTTGGAGGCATTTCAATATAGAAAAAAATATCCAATGATGGTCTGGTGTCCATTTAGGACCCAAGTCTGTCTTGTTCTCATTTATATATTTACTTATTTAGTACTATATTTGAACTCTACTATATTTTATACTCATGATCTTTATAGCTCTAGAAACCAACGGTGTCATTACCCTGAGTTTATATCAATCCCTTTTTGGGATGCCATTTCATTGGTGTACCCAAATAGTCCTCTTGGTTGCAATTTGTGCTTCAAGATTCAGTCTACTCCCCACATTTATTTTCATTATAATTAAAATATAAATGAGAGAAACAGAGAATAGGTTTAACCTGTATCATATCATTCTCATGGAGAAATTATTTTTGGATTTTGTTCCCTTCATTGTGTACAATTATGTAGTACTTGTTATATGGATTCTTCTTGAACATTGTAATTTAATATGGTAATGCATGATTATTCATTATATATTATTATCTTCCATTTCTTAGTTATATTTATTTCATATTGTTTTTTAGAACTTATTAAACTATGATAATATAATAAATAGGGTATAGTTTTCCCACCATACCACCTTTAGACACTCGTTTCTAGTCTGAAGTCTCTAGAATAGGGGAGGCGCATTTGAGGCCATTTGGAAACTGGATTAAGGAACTGTTTTAGGGGATACCAGGTTAGTATTTTACAAAGTGGTTTATATAGAATTATTTTCCTTAATATGATTGTTTTGGGATTTTATAAAATAGATTAATAATTTTCCATCGCTTGGAAAATATCCATGTTTTGGAGTCATCACCCCATGCATGGGGAAAATACAAAGTTTCCAGAGACGAGACTATTATTCTTGTTGTTCATTATTATAGTTTATTATTTCATGTAAAGAGATTTTTATAATTACTATTATTTGATTATTTATGATATTTCTAATATTTTACAATTGGTTTGGTATGTAAAAGAAGTGTTGAAAGAGACATCATTATAGGCACATAAATATTCACATTCCTTGCAATGTATGTTTCATTTCTTGAATTTCTGACAACATGTTGGATGTGCCTTATGTATTTTAGCTATATTCTTACCTGAATAATATGTTTAGGTAATGTTTTAGCAATTATTTTTTATATACCATGCTTCTATGAGTTCTTGTTTGTGGGTATGTATTCATTTCTACCTTTTAATATAATTATTTGTTATAATTGTGATATATGGTTATTGATAAAGTGTTGGTATCAACCTAAATGGTGTTTTACCATATATATTGATGGATTAACCTTAACTAACCAATCACTACATGTTTGAGATATAGACCATTTGACACATGGGTTAAAACATTTATTTTTTTTGAGTAAACGGGTTCCAAAAAAGCATTATAGGGTTTATGAACCCCTATAAATTTGGAAGGGTATCCCATATAATCTAACCATTACATATTAAACGTTTGTTTTCTAAAATCAATGAACAAAACCATGTTGTATCTACATGAATAAAAATTGTAATTTATGATGGAATTTATCTTTATAAATTGGCAATGGTAGTGCAAATAACTAAACCATTCTATCTTATAAATGATTATTCTTTTAAAAATTGGTTTCCATTATAAAGTAAAGTACTTATTTTTTTGGTAATGATGCTCATATAGCTGAATACTTATATATTATATTCATCTCCTATCATTTAGTTTAATCACATTATACCTTTATAATAAACCCATTAAAGTTTTCTTTAGTCATTAAAAAATCAACTATTGTAGGGTTGCATCTTGATGGACCCATGTTGGAAAAAATAAGACCCTTGTGGGTCGCCTTGTTCCTTATATGCTTTGGGATTTTACCCATTGGGGTATGCTTATGATGAATGGAATGGTAATTTAAAATGTTCTCAGCCTCTTAAATGGTGGTTTTTGTAAACATATGGTGACATATGACTAGAAAACTACCTTTTTATCAATAAAAGACCAATTATCTAATTTTTAACATTATTATTATGATACTTTTTTTAATTAAAATTATAATGAAAAAGAAAAGGGTGTTTTCTTCTAAATATTGTAATGGAAATTTTCTTTAATTGACACAAATTTTGAAATCCCTATGTATAAATTAAATAGATAAAATGAATTTTAAGATGAATTCCATAAATTACGACAGGTTTTTACTAAATAATAAATTATTGAATGGAATTTGGATATGAATTTCTTATGTGCTTTAGAGAATTAGCTAAATAAAACAGTAGGTATAGTTGACTTTCATAACTAGTGCTTGTCTTTCTTTAATCCAAGCCTCCTCAAATGTAGAAAAATTAAATTATAAGTGTAATTTTTGAATTAAAATGGAACCTTAATGTGGTGTTCTTATTTTTGGATCTCATGTAATTGTAGTTTAAATATTTGTACATGTCCTTAGACGCCATTAGGTATGTTTCCATAGATCTGTATTGATCGTTTTCTTTTACAGTGATCATATAGGTTAGGTTAGAAATATTGGTAACCTTTTTGGTATGACCTATTAGTAGGATCACTGTTTTACATTTAAATAAGGGGATATCCCAAGGTAGGTAGCTTTGTCATAATTAAAACCATGGTAAATGATGTTTTTAGTTATCCAATGAGTGGTTTCATTCATGTTCCATTTTTTCCACGTAGTAATTTTAGTGATAAAACAACAACCATAGTTAGACGGGTGTTCTTTTGGGTAATTGATCCTTATTGAGGTCATGATCATTATATAAATCTATATTCCTCTAGGTTAGACATGCATAGGTCATGGATGGACACTTAGTATGTTACATGAGCCTTCTTATTCTTTAGTGATGGATGAATAAAGAGGTCATCAGATTGGATAACAGTTGTATAGAAAATAATTCGTTAGGATAATATTATGTACAATCCATCACATACTATGATTCAAAGGGCCTATGACACTATAGACAATGATAATGGGTGAATAGCTATATTGATGAATCCTCATGGTAGTACGCGTTGATACACCAAATGCACATTGAGTTTTCAAATGGTAATGTAACCCATATGAGTTTGGTGAAATTTTTTAAAGACTTGGGATATTATGCTGAATTATTGGTTCACCTTCATAGTAGTGTAACATGGGAGTTAGATAATATGAGTTTTCCCTGTAATCAGGAAGACATTACAAAAGTATCAGGTGTTGTAACACTATCTATTGGATTAACATATCTTATATTACTAATGCTGTTAACACTCATAAGCGTGATTCCAAAAAGTGTCATAAACATGTCTAGAGTAAATCTTATTTAGTCAAATTTTAAGTAGATGGATTCCTTCTCTTTTCATGTTATTTCTTGGTAAGAGAAAATTATCAGTGCTCCGAACCCATGTTTTTGGTGGATGGATTGTGTGCCATAGAAATTTATATGTTCTCATTAAACCAAAACTAGGAAAATCTTAAGGTGGTGGGTGTCTCACTGAATGTGTTTTAGTGTGTCCCTCCATGTAGACTGATCCCAACCATAATGACCAATTGATAGTGGGAATATTTTCATTGAACATCATGTGGCTATTAATTTTGAGACTCCAAGTACATAAAATGATGCTCACTATAAATCCTGGTTATGGGTTGAATTGAATATGGATTCTAGATTCAGACTTCAGTGTGAGAGAAACGCCAAATATGTAATGCTTCTGAGACATGTCATTTATTACAAGGAATCATGATGATAAAATGGATGGTCGTGTGTGTATCCTTTTAAGACATTGTAGGTCAGTTGGATGGATGAAGGGGTTTCTAAATCAATCATAGGATTCGATGGTTGTGAGGGAATCTTGGTAAGTTAATGATGACATATCGATAGGTTCATCCATGATCATTCCAAATAGGTCATACTATAATGGTTTAACTAATATTCTAACCTATAATTACTTATGGTTGGTTGGAATCCATACTGAGAACACAATCTTGGATATTAAGGGTATGTATCGGTCATTATTGGTAATCATTGATATTATCTTAGTGCACTCTTGGCATAGTGATGATAAATCCCCAACCTTGAAATAGTTCTAGGTACACTATGAGAGTTTCAATTATATGAAAATATTATAAAATAAATAATTAAACACCTTGTTGGATCAAAAAAATAAAATCCTTACCGAAATGATCTTGGGTAGTGTGGATAATCTTTTAGGCATGCATTATCTGGAGTGATATGAAGATTCCTTTACAGGAAGGATTTGAATGAACTCATGGAAAAAAGACAATTATTTTAATTGATATCTAAGAGAGACATCATCTATGGGATTATTCAGTGTTCTTGATATGTGTACATTTCATCTATGTATTGATGACTCACTAGTAATGTACTGATAATGGAATACATTTTATGAGATCCCTAGACATGAATAGTTGATTCCGAGGTTTACTAAGATTAAATTATATCTTAGATGATATGTTTTAATCATGATTATCCAATGGTATTGGATCAATTATGAACCTATGTTCATATTTTGGTATAAAGACAAAAATGATTAGTCCAGATAGAGTCATCATTGAAATATGGTTACAAGATTTTGTGAACTCGGTCGAAGTGATCTCTAGGTACCTTAGTTTAAAGATTTTGGGATTGGGTTTTTTGATTATCAATGATTTAGGATGATAATTTTTTGAAATATTCAGCTACTAGTATCCTGGATTTATTTTCCATTTGGATGATGAGAAACTACATCCGGAATATCATCTGGATGAGACTAGTGTAGTACAAGGGTCAGATGAGATGTTTCCAGGAAAAGCTAGTGTGACTAGGATAAATACGTTTTATTGGGAATTGGCCATTCGATCAATTTTAGTAACTTTATGGGAGAATCATTAAAATGTTAGCGGAATTATTAAATTTTCAATTCCAATTGTAGATGTACAGTAACTCCATGGTAACTACTCAATATAGATCATATGGTAGGGAGTTCCACAATATAGCTAGTGAAAGATATGATGATGTAATTGTGAATCAATTTATATGGGACTGGGTAAGTATTTCCTTGATGTTTTAGTTCTGATTATGATAGTTTTATCAGGTTTTAACGACTTATGTGTCGTATGATTTAAATTTTGATTACTAGAAAATGCGGAATTTTTAACAAAACACAACAATTTATGATTAATTCTCATAACATAGGTAGATTGTATGATGTTTTTTTATATTCCACAAGGATTCTCGAGGGATATAAGTTCTAATGCATGGAGTTTGCAACGTCTCATGTTTTTTAACCATTCTAATTTTCTAAATGAATTTGAAAATTTTATTTGGTGGATGGGCCATTTTCTAAACTCATTTTTTGAATGTAAATATGATATTTTTAATGATTAAATTAATTTTATAGATGGGTTTTAAATCCCGAGAGATGTATCTTGTGTTCAAATGAGTTTTGGGAGCATTGACACCTAAAAACTCTATTTGAGGAGAAACATACAAGGGAAAATGGTTTTGACACAGTTAATAATAACCTTAGAGACCAACCATGTTGCCTGTTTTGTATAGGGACATAGTTTTTTAACCCTTGTTTCCATTTATAAGAAAATGTGTGACCTCGTCTAAGGGATCTATGGGTATCACACTATTTGGTATAGTCATGAGAGAGGAGGAACATGATTGTGCAGGAAATATCTGATTTGTTATAGAGGATAAAAGCATGGGTTGTGCATGGTTTGTAAAATAGTATGTTATCCATGTGAGGGGAGTGTCCCATTAAATAGTTCTAGTGAACGGTTGGAAGATTGTCTGGAAAACCATGTGGTAAAAACAAGCACCCCATTTACAGGTTTGAAATTACAATTTTCCTCTAATTTTCTTTTAATCAATCTCCTCCAATTTCTCCTCCTCGATGTGCATAGTAGCCCTCCCCTTGAGCCACTCCGTAAAAATCCACCTAGGAATGGAGATATATCCCAAATTGGATCTATAAATCAATTCATTGGTTGCATTATAAGCATACTAGTATTCTCTCAAATTCTCTTGGTTCTTATTTTATTTCCCCACACCAAATGGATTGCTAAATTTGTGTGAGCTAATTCGAACTACTTTTAGGATGATTGATGATTCATTTGATTTTTATTGAACCATATTAAATCAAATATCAATAATGGATGAGTGAAAAATCCTAGGAATGGAGTAGGAGGACTAAATATTTTCCCTCAATGACTTTCATGTATATAAATTCTAACATTGTGCCATGTGCCAATGTTTATAGGCATCACCCCTTCAATGTGAAATTAAGTAGGTAGGACCAAATACCTTAATTTACTAGCCGTTATATATCTAGTTTCACCATTATAGGGTTTTCAGCTATAATAAAACCACCACATGGGGTGTTTCACTTAAACTCCATGAACCTTGAGATTTTTCCTGGGAATTAAAATCATCCTTTGAGAATGTTAACAATTTTTTTCAGATGAAATGTCTAAATGTAATGAGTGATTCCTGTACTCAAAAGTGAAAGGGTAAATTGAATTAATTTAATTTAATTGGTTGGTTCTAAATAAATAAAAGGAATGGAATTTCCCATGTATCTCTAGATTTACTAATAAAAGTAATTTCATTGATTGTATAATCAAATTTTGGTGTGGAATGCGTATGGACATGGACTTACTTACTTCTTATAATTAAATGAATTGAATGAAAATGATGAGTTGTACTTTGGAATGGATATATATATATATATATATATATGTATCATGGACCTTGACTTTTTAATTAAATGTGTTTTCCAATTTTGTATAATTAAATGTGATCCTTAGGAATGGTATCCCCTAATTAAATGTGATACTTCTACAAGGAATCATGTAATTAAATTTGATCCTCTGGAATGGAATCCACTAATCAAATGCGATCCTCAGAAATCTCATCCCCAAATTAAATGTGATATTAAATCACAGTTTCCCCAAATTAAATGTGATCTTGTATGAAAACCCCAAATTAAATGTGATAATTGGGCTTGATTCCCCCAAATTAAAGATGATCCTTAGGAATGGTGTCCCGTAACAAAATGTGAACCTTGGGAATGGCATCCCCTAATTAAATGTGATACTTAATCAGGTATTCTACTGATTAAATGCAATCCTTTGGAATGTCATACCTTAGTTAAATGTTCTCATCATGCATGAAGTCCCCTAATTAAAAGGGATACTTGGTCATATAATCCCCTAATTAAATGTGATACATGTATATGATGTACCCTAATTTATTTTGATACTAAGGAAAGAAATCCCTATTTATTCATGGAAAAGTAATACCTAATTATTCATGGGCATAAAATTCCTATTTATTAATGGGCATGTAATCCCTATTTATTAATGGTTATGACATCCCAATTTTTTTATGGGAATGACATCCCTTTACGATTTATGAAATTTGACCATAGAAAATCCTCTTGATTATTATTTTTGTTCATGGAGTCCCTTGAAATTCTGTGAGAAAAATACTACTATCCATGGATTCCTGAGTTACACATCATGTCCTGAATATTAGTAGTATCTATATATATAGCTATAAATGGAATTATGGATATAGAACATATATATAAATATAAAAATATATACTATTCTCACTTAATAAGAGGTATTAAGGCTTCAGATGAATCCATTATTGTTTGTTGTGTTTCCATTTAGGAACCAAAGTTCGTCTTTATTACCATTATTTATTTACTGCTTTAGTATTATATGTATATACAACTATATTTTATACTCACAATTTCGATATATCTAAACACCATTGGTGGTGGCCTGCTACGTTTATCTGACACCCTATTCAGTTTGTCTTTACACTGGGGTGCACAAAGATTCCTCTTGGTTGTAGGATTAGGGTCTATATTTATGTTGATCACCATATTTTTTCCATGCTAATATGTGTTTACATGGTATTTAGGAAGAATAGAATTGAGCTGGAGCTAAGGATGCTCATAGAGAGAGACTTTGGTGATTATTTCATTTCATTCGGTACTGTTATTTATTACATACAATCTAACTTCTCCTCATACATTTTACTATAAAATATAAATGAATTATTATTAGTTTAGTTAGCTTATCTTGTACTTCTTAATTATTTTTATTACTTCCACTATTTTTATCACTTATACCACTGTGATACAAGGATCGTGTGGGTATATTCTCCCCACTTTAACCCCTTTAGACCCTCACTACTATTTGGTATCCTCTGGCATATGGGTAGGTATGCTTGAGACCTTGTGGAAATAGAATCAGTACATCGTTTCAGTTTCACCCGAGTTAAGACATTACAGAGAGAGACAGAGCAAGACATGCAACTTTGGGGAACAACCGAAAACCATTGTGGAAACCATAGCAGAGTACCCGTGATGTTTAATTACTATATTAAATTCACTCTTGACTTAGGTACTTGGTGAGAGTTATCCAGGGTGAGGATAAAAACTTAGTATACATGTTTAGGTGATGATTTAGTTTCAGTGTTGTTCATTGGGATTTAGAATGCTTTATTTATCTTTTTTCAGAAGAAACTATGGGGAGGATCCTACAAAGTATATGATTATGATCAACCCAAAAATATATGAAATATTTTTAGTTCAAAAGGAGTATATTGGATATCAATTTGGATATAACTAGTTAATGGTTTTGTAGGAGCAATTTGGACTTCGTGGTCACTGTCGAGTTTACCTTTTTGGTACAAAGAGTTTTCTTTTAGTTTTTCTCATACTGTATGATTGTAGATGTATTAACTTGAGTTTTGTTTTTTTATATCTTTTAGTAGGTATTTATTTTAGTATCACTCTTATATATATATTTCACATTTTCTTTAGGAGGGTAATTCCTCCAATATGTATGATTATTATACCCTTTGTGCTAGTCCCCAACATGGGGTCCACTGGAGGCAAGGCTTGCGTAGTCACCACCTCCCTTCTCTAATTTCTAGCCTAGGTGGGGTAATCTTTTGGGTAGGGAGTCATTAAATAACCTATCATGTTTACCTCAAAATTTGCATGACTATTTTATTTAGGAAATAACCTCAACAATACATTTACAAGAAATAATAACTCACTTCTCATTTTTTTCCTCTCTTTTAAGAATGATTTTGAATGAAAAAAACATTAATTCAAAACATGGAGACTTCTTATCAATACCATAAAATTTTAAATTTTATAATCATCCAAAAGGTTTCCTTCCAATGTTAAAATAAAATTCAGGATTTTTTAAAGAAATTACCCAATACCTTTTATAAAACATTCCCAACCGTTTCTACAAAACCAATTTTAAAACCCAAAAAACAGTATAATAAAATTTCATCAACCTAATTATATATTTAATAAATCTTATTAGCAATAAAGTGTTTCATAATTTTTTTTTGTTAATATAAAATTATCAAAAATTACTAGACACATTTTTTCACACTATCAAAACAGTTCAATTTATAATTTTTGAATAAAAACAATTTACCTAACAAAATGATTAACAATTAATGAGGAAGAATTACTAAAAATATTAGACAATTTAATTTTCATGAATAATCGGATGTTAATATATTCCAGAACTTCTGAGTTAAATTTTTCATTGTTTCAAATTTAAACATTCTTTTAGATATGTTTCGTTATAAACTAGGGATGGAAATGAATACTGAAATATTGGTTACCCGACCTGAAAATAATGGGTTTTGGTGTCACCTAAATTGGATGAGCTAGTGTTATAGTTTCTTAGGGAATTTTTTTTTAATAAACTGATTTTCAGGTTTCATCCATAAGATAACCAAAAACCAAAACTTGTTTTATTTTATTTTAAGATATATTTTAAAAAAAACTATTTGACATTATGGCATGATCAGAGGACTGGACAATAGAGGGGGAGACCAACACATGTTAGGGTAGAGAAAGTTGAAGGACTAGTGGAATGCATCCTCTACATACTATTTCCCCCTCAAAATGATTTATCCCTCAAGCCATAATAGTGGGAATTTTTGTCAGCTGGTCCATCACCATCACATTTCACACTCTCATATTAAAACAAAATAAAAATATTATATAATTAAATTAAATGGGTTTGGATAATAAATGAGTAATATCTAGTTATTTAGGTTTGAGTTAGTGTTTATAATTAATGTGAATAACTAGGTTTTGTTAGGTTTTAAGTTAAATGGATTGGGATTCAATTAGAGTAAAATTAGTGGGTACTTGACCCGTTTCCATCCATATGCCAAAAAATGAAATCTAAATGGTACAAAACTTGTTGAATAACATATTTCATTAGAAAATATTATGTAATATCTCTCATGACCTAACATACAAATGATGATATATATTTAACATATTTTAACTAGACTATTATATTCCCAAACATTTTCTTCATCCAATCAATGTCAATATGCTTAATTTCCAAATCATGAAATTTAAATTAACACATGACATGATATAGAATTTATTAAAAGATAAATATTAAAAAAATTCATATTAGAAGAGTTTAATTTTGTTCAAATTATAAAAAAGTCATTAATCACCATGTATATACCAAGGTGAACACCTCAATTAGTTATTTTAAGAAAAACATGAATAATAATGAAATCAGTTTCATCATTTTCAAGGATACCAGTTAATTAACAGACCAATTACTTTAAATAAAAGTCATTAATTTATAGCGATAAAAATTTATATTATTTAAATGATATTTTTAAGAAACATAAGAATACAAAAACCACTATCATATCAAAAATAGAGTCATCATATATTCAAATCAATATAGAGAACAAAGAGAAAAACTATGCTCACTATGTCATATAGCATCTCAAAACTAATACAAATATTATAAATAAGGCTTATAACACCTCCTTCATATCCAAAAAACTCAAAATCGTATCACAAGTGAAAAATAAATTCTTATTCCTAAAACATGTCTTTAATTTTATTTATTTTAATTAAATTCGTCATATAAATTTCACCAAAATCATCCCAGTTCAAACACATATTCAAGGAAGCATGAAATATGTACCAAACCTAGGTTTATACCAAAAAATTAGAATCATATTATCTAGTATTCATAGAAAGGTTAAATTCCTTACGTTAGATCATAGAGGCCCCTGAATGACTATTTTTTAGTTATTAACTCTTAATACAAAGTCTGCTAAGATTAATTAATTTTATTTCCTTACAAAACCAATACAATCCTCACCAATGGATAACTCAAAAACCAATCCCATTTATAAACTATAAATCTAATACTAATATATCATGACCATCATCAAATCATACCATGATACCCCATTTTCTATTTTATTTTTAAAATTATTAATAAAATATGATTTCTAGATTAAAATAATGGGTATATAGTGTTAGGTCATGGACGTCATGATTTTCACATTCACAGTGCATGGTTTACAATATTTTAAATTCCTTAATAATGATTTAAAATCCATTTTTGATTATTATAATAGTTCAAGGATTGATATATTTAACTATCAGGTTTTATTGAAAATTTATATTATGTTCAGATATCCAAATAATTATTTAATAATGTTTAAAATGTTTGATTTATAGATCTCTTATTATATTTATATTATTATATTCGTTGTATATTTGTTAATGTAAATAATATTATTTAAAATTTTCATCTAATTAGTTATTATCAAAGTAAAAAAACATTATTGTTATTAGTTTAATAATAAAAATTCAAAATGACAATTAAGTATAATTAATTTTAGTGAATTATTGAATTTTAACTTATTAATATAATGTGGATTATAATAATATTATTTAATGAAGTTCAAAATAATGAAATATGATAATACCGTTATACCCTCATCCTATTTTCATTCAACACTATAAAATGGAAAGGCATGTTTTACAAGCCTCCAATCCTTTATTTACAACATTATTCTTCAAATACCATAGAATATGAATGTTTTTCCTATTTACATCCACTTCTCCTTGTCATTTTATCATTTAAATTATCATCATCCTTTCTCTAGGGTTCATGGGTGGGGGTGGTGTCCATGTAAAGGTGAAACATCTGAAACTAAAGGTACTTTTTCAGGTTGAGACAAGCGGAGTCTTCAATAGTAAGTTTTCACTTTATTAGATGTGAGCTTCTACTTTATGTGTTACTAGTAAGTTACTCCCCCTTTAGGGTCATGTCATATTGATTGATTTATTGGTTTTTGAATTTGTAAAATGATTTTATTAATGATATATGTGGAAAAGGATGGTGTTATAATCGTTATTGTCCTGACCCACTCCCACTGGAAACCTATCACGAGCCTGTAGTGATGACATCAGTGACCCTCAAATCCCGCCTCCAATATGACATCGGATGGAGAATAACACCAAGTATATAAGTCATAAAATTTTAAATATTACAATCACAAAACCTAGGATAATATAAAGGAAACTACCCTTTTTGTTTATAATATAAAATAAAACCAATATAAAAATATTAATATAAAATTCATATAAATAAGTCTCTAAAATAAACTTCCAAAAGAAAAATCATATGATTTAAACTACAATATTAGCTCAAATCATTGGATAGTAATTTATAACTGAATATTGTAATCCTTAGTCTAAAATTATAATATATATTGGAAGTGATTATATATGTATAGTTAGTAGGATCCTCTTCAAGACCTATCTTGAAAATATGGAAGAGGGACATTAATACATCAGTGAATAAAAAATAAAAAACAACACACACCTATGATAAATAAACTATCACCAAACCTCACCAAGACTTACACACCCAACATAACATACAATATTTAATAATATAAATTCAAAATAATATAGAAACAAGGCACTAAAATAGAACGTTGCCACTATTTTTTCACTATTTTACTCCAACAAATTTCATCATGTGTTCCCATCTGTTATTTATAAACCCATATCCACATATTGAATCATAGACATATCTATATCACCATCCTCATCATAAACAAGATACCACATCATAAAAAAAACACCTATCACCACACCTCGTATCCTCATCATAATAAGGTATCATGAACATGAAGCAAATTGAACTAATACAGTCCTCCTATTATGCAGAACCTCCAATGTGTATAAAATCCTATACCACATCAACATCCCATCAAATCAGATTATCAATTTCACTCTAAAGTCAAGTTATCGTGACATGTTCATTAAAAAATTATGAAATCATAGTGGATACTATTCCTAGATGGAAGATTGATGGAAAAAGAATAATCATCCGTTTATTCCCTTTCCCGCTAGGATGTTGGGGAAAATAAACAAAACCCAAAAAATTTGGGTGTTAGTAAGTTTATATTACTTGGTCGGGGTGCATATGAAATCATAAGAAAAAATAAATTTTTATCTTAGCTATAGAAAACCCAATCTAAGGGTTTTATACTAAATAAATCAACCACACCCATCGCCACCACTATGTCACCATTATCATTCTCTAGAAACTTCAGTCATCGCTATTACACAAAATGACCCAACATTCACCCAAAAAATAGACACAACAATGTCTACAATTTTAAAATTTTAATAATACCATTTCCGATTCCATATTTACCATTTATCAGTCTCATTAATTTTATTATGTCATTCATCTCTATATTAATGGTTAAAAAAATTACTTTTTTAATTAATACTAATTTATAAATTACCATATTTCATTTCATATACCTCCATTAGATATAATAAATCATTATAAATTTACCGTATTCATAAAAACAAAAAGCATTCCATGACACCAATAAACTATAACATAACCCAACACAAAAAAACAAACCACATTACAAATGACCACACACAACACACCAAAAAACCCCCATTAATACTAATGAACCATTCCCTTTCCACACCACATGCCATGCTATATAAAAATAAATCAATAATTCCAAACCAGAAAACTAGACATCCACCACTACCACATCAATAACCATATTTCTCTATAATAACCACAGAAAAACATTACCCAAAACCGACTACTAAGGACACACTAATCAGAATAAAATAAACAGGATACCAAAAAAATAGAACATCCAAGATCTAAACAAAAACATTTCAAGTGGCTAGTTTTAAATAATTCATTCATAAGAATTAATCGTGACCAACATATTCAATAAAAAATTATTATAAATTGTTAATAAACGATTTCGTTTCCATTTTTAATTGATTAAACATTTTTGAAAGATGATTCTATGAATTTAATTCTTGTAAAAAATATATATATCAAGGGAAAGTAAAAACTCTCAATAACAAAATCAAACATTCCATTAATTATAAAAATTATCATTGAATCCCATAAACACATTTGAATCACTACACCCCTCATTTTACTTTAATAAATTATCTTAATTATCTTAATCATTACTATCCACCCAAAGGAATCAAAATCATGAAAATTATTGAATTTACACAAGATAAAGGAGAAGCCTTATTGAATCGCTTAACAAAATATGTTATTCAAATAAATTTTTGAATTTTCAAGAAGAAGGAGTTGATTATAAATAAAATTCATGAATGGGAATCCCCAAAAACCTAGATCACATAACTGTCTATAGAGACGTTTAACTGTGGCCAATGAAACCAACATAAAAGCACTTCCATAACCTCACCAAGAAGAAATATTTGGAGATAACCTAATTAAAAGATAGGGAAACTCACCGTGGATCATAAAATGGTTTATATATCAATGAAAAGGGCCAATTAAAATAAAATTTCACTCAAAGTACCCTAAATAAGTTCATATAGACACCTTGGGTATGGAGAAAATTAAGTAATTTTGAAAAACAATATTTGGATTATGAATTTATCATAAAACCATAAATTTAATGAATCATGGTATATTAGGTCTTGGTATCACCAAGGTGGGTGTATATTAAAAAAAACCCTTGAAATCCAAGCTATTTCCTACTCCACCTTCACCCTTGTAATGTGTGATCAACAATCTTAACACAATATAACTAAGGAAGGTTCATGTTGTGACCAGTGTGTTCATGACTTGTACATGATCCTTAAATTCCTAGCTATGATAAAACATGATCACCATGACATTATGAAACCCAAAAAGAAAAAACTAAGGAACCTAAAATCCAAGGCTTCACACTATGTCGAAGATCCTTGTTTTACCCAATGATTTTAGATTATACATTTCTTTAAATGAAATGTAAGTGTACGATGGAGGTAAATGATTCAATAATAACTTTTATGTTCAGAAACAGTGGCTCCTCGAACCCTTGTTGCTCTCTCCATTCCAGTAATGACGGCGGACTCGGTGCCGGCTCCTCACCCCTTGGTGGGGGAGGGGTAATTGTCGTCGCATGGGAGAGAAAGGTCCTTTTAGACTTTCTACAACCTAGAGTTTCTCGCACCTTTTCGGAATTCCTCATTAAACCCTAATGTTCCAGATCTTGTTGACAGATTTACGAACCTTCATCTCTCCTCATCTGATTTTATAGAATCCTTAGCTATGTTAAATCTCAACCTTGTTGCTCGGTTCAAGAACTGGAGGCCTTCGGTCGATGCCTTCGACCGATTTTTCTTCGGATCTTGGTATCTTTAGGAACGAGTGGTGGTTGGCTTGATTAACAGCAAACAAATCATGATTAGGTTCAAATAGAAGGTAGATCTCATCCAATCTTGGTCGAAGGCTCCTCGCGACCTCAATAGATCTTGTTTTCTAATATTATGTTGGTTCTTTGACCTTTATATGAATCGTGACACACCTTCCACTATGGTTTGGGTATATTTCCCCAAAATTCCTTTTCTGTTTCACAACCCTTCGAGTATTTGCATGTTGGGCAATCTGGAAGGTCGATATCTCTGTTTTGATAGAGTACCGATGTGGTTTGACATTCGGTAAACCCCCAGGTGTGTGTGGAAATGAATGCATCTTTTATTAATTTTGATTTTGTTTGCATCACGATAGGCGAAGAATAACGAAGAAAATAGAGGGTTGTATATGAAAATTAGACTGAGTTATGTGGATCTTACAAGATATTAAGACACTCGGTTGAGGTATGTCGAAGTGGACTCTCTTCACGGTTGATGGAGGTTCATTGTAAGGGGAATTCTACTTCTATGAACAATGAGGATGAGTCTAGGACAAAGCTTCGGAGGTTGGTGTGAAGGTGGGTCTAGATCCGAGAGTGGAAGAGCCAGTTGACAGAGGAAGGGTCTTCTATGTGTCTTGTTTGGTTATGAATTGCAATTCAGCTTGGTCTCGTAATGTTTCTTTTGAGCAAGACCATGATCTTGGGACCTCAAGTGTTAAAAAGAGGCTGACTATTCCGAAGGCTTCAGAGGTTCTCCATAGGTTAAGGTAGGACATAGAAAAACCTTCTAGTTCCATGGTGAGTTACGGTACAGAACAAATTAGGGAACTAAAGGATTTTAACATGGAAGAGGTGTTTATCTTGGCTAGTTCTAGGGATTTTAAAGGTCCGGATCTTTTGGATAAGCCTTTTCTTTCATTGAGTAATAGATTTGAAGGGATTTATAATGATATGTTGGCCGCGTGACTGGAGGAGGATGTTTTTGCAGGAGGGGATGGTGGTGCGGAGGTTTTGGAGGGTCATCAGGTCGAGGGTATGGGGAAGGAACTAGATATTGTCGGTAAGGAGGTTGGGGAGGAGCAACAGGTTGTATACAGAGGGAAGGATCCAGTCTCCATGGCTGTGGAAGACAAACACAATGTGATCAGGATATTTCCTTTTGTGAAACGCATGGATCATATGTAGGAGGGTCTACAGGTTGATGTTTTTGGGAAGTAGACTCATTCCATGGTTGTGGAAAAAGTTGCTACTAAGGAGGGGCGTATACCTTTGATGGAGAGTAACACACCATACCAGAGGCGGGGGAACAATGTTGGGATTCCTAGCTCTATTTTGGGGGAGTGAGCTTGTATAGGTAGGGAGAGTTCTGGGGGAGGGAAAGGAAATGTGAGTGGCCCAATAACTCATTCATTCAGTGCTATTGTTCAAAGTGGAAATTAGAAGATTGCTACAACAGAAGGGGTTTTTTCTGCTACACTAAGAAGACGACCAAGGAAAGATTACTCATATCTTCTGCAGCCAATGTGGACTTGATCTACCTCTAAGTGGAATTGCAAGGTGAATTTGGATTTTAAAAAGGGCAGCGTGTTCAAGAAGGCATCACTAGAGCAACCCATTCTCGACCATCTAAGGAGTCGGGTTCAAAGTGCAAGCTTTTGGAGGTCTCTAGAATGGGAATCAGCTACGGGAGATGATGAAACCTATATGGGATGCTGGGATGAGTATGCTTATTATGACATGTAATTCTGTGTTGGTATGAGATGTCTAAAGTTTGTGTTTCACTTATTTGTGTTTGTGGTTGTATGTTTGGGTACCAAAAACCCATAAACCGGATTTTAAAATGAAAAAACTAATTTGTAGAAAATGTAAGTGTATAGTAGCATTCTTTACATGAAACACCATCTTTAAAAAATGAAATATTATTAATTAGTAAATAAATTTTATACATTAAGAGAAATAAAAGCATTATGAAAAATATTTATAACTATTCATTTTAATCCAATTTTCTATGAAATTGACCTTATATAATTGATACCTTTTAATAAATTCCTTGTGTGTCCCCCCATCACTTATTAAAGGGAAGATCTACCCCACCATTATTTATATAATTTGAGACTTATATATAAGAAAATATCTAATCCAAGAACTTCATATATTTTTTAGCATAACAATATATCGAATGTTCTTCTCTTAATACCAATATTTCGAGGCTTATGGTGTAGGCCAAAGGGGGTCTCTCAAAAAATAGGTATAAATCTTAACCGAGATATTTCAATTTTATTTCATCTTACAGCTTCATTAATCATGTTTTATACATAAAAAATGATTAATAAAGTACAATAAATATGTTTATAAGATATTATGATTACTTGACCACTATATTCCACCCCTCCTCTTTCAAATGATAATTAAAAGTGCCACTCGTGCGTATGTGTGGACTACCTCCTCCACATAGAGACATAATTGATTTTCCATCACCACCTCTCATGTGTGGTTATAAGGATGGATTTTGTATTTATATATGATATTAATGACATATTTATACATTTTTAATAATTATTTCTATTTTTCTTCTTACCATATAAACCATTGGTAAACGATACTGGCACTCATGCGTACGTGTGGATTACCACCTACATGAAGTGATGCGATTTTTTATCATTTATGATTTAATTTGATGGTAATAATGATATATTTAATGAAAATATATAATATTAATGATATAATAATTATTATATAAATTTTAATGATCATTTTTCTTTCTTTCATTTCATCCGATGAAAAATAGAAACATCACACATGTTTACGTATATATTACAGTCTCCACAAAGTGATGTAATTAATTTTTCATCCCCACATAATATGAATGGTTTTAAATACATATATAATGAAAATATGAGATATTTATATCATTATTAATATTCTTATATAAAGTAACCATGACCATCAAGCAAGGAACATATCTCTTGAACTAATACATATATGAAAAACAAAGAAGTTAACATCCAAAGTGATGACATTAATTGAGAATTGTTAATAAATAGACATTCAAATGACATAATGGGGGCATATATGATATTATATTTATTAATAATATTCTATTATAAAATTATAATATATCATAATTTTTTATTTAAGAGGATATAGTGCATATAAATCATGTAATATATTGGGTAAGGGTTTCTTTGTCTTATTTTCTAATTCCTAAGACAAGTTTGATATTGCGTACCATCATGTATTTTATGTGGAGTGATTAATTATTAATGAATTTATTATTAAATATTCATTAATTTAGGGGGTTTTATGATCTTTATGATGTTTTTTATTTACATGGACATCGATTCAAAGTGTATTAATGTGGTTAGTGTTTTTTGTTAATTTCTTTTCATTCAGACATGTTTTAATATTATGAACCAATTTCTTATTTCTATAATGTATATACTAATCATAAATTAATTTTTGAATAATAAATTATTTTAATTAATTGATTTATTGGCCACGAGTTTTTCAGAATTCGAATAACTTTTGATTTGAAATTTACTAAATCCATAAGGGCTCTTCTTATCATTTTTGTTTCAATTATCCATGTTTGATGTTATAAACCTATATTCATTTATGAGGTGTATCTACTACCCCATTGATATGTTGTATAATGAATATCATTTTTATAGTTAGAAAATCCATTAAATCTAACCGATTATGTAATATAGGTACAACATGATAAGTGAAACTAGTCTTGAATATAAGAAAAAATAAGACAAACAACCAATGTACAATGAGAAAACAAATGTGATACAACAAATACTTATATACCAAGAAAAAAAAGGCTAAACTAGAAAGTATACCAAATCCCCACATGATCAACAGTAAACTCAAGACCATCCTGAACCGATATAAGTAGGTAAAATAGAGGATGATATTCCACAAGATGTGATTCCCTTTACCCGAATCTTGTAATACAACATCTACAAACCCCTAAAGGAACAAGTATGATGTAAAAAAACCCCAGTAGGATATCACCTCTACTATTATACAAGGTATTATATCAACAATGTAACCATTCTCGATTTTAAAATAATACTATTTTACAAGGAATTTTCATAAATTAAATATAATTATTAATAATTTTCACTTTGGTTTTCATAAAACCCTTTCACATTCTCAAATCATAAATGTGATAAGTAGAAGTGATAAAATAAACATATCCATACATCATGAGATAAAAAGGTAAACACATATTCATGAAATAAAATATCATGTAAATCTAAGTGATACAACCTTATATAAAAACCTATGAGTAACAATCTCCAATAAAAACAATCTTGTGATAAATAACCATAATTGAAAAATAACCTCACAATTAGGCTATAGCATATAGGAAACTACATACTAGTCACTAAAAATCCTAAATAAGAATAACATTAGATCCAACCAATTTTGATTCCTACCAGTCGATATCAATAAAGGTCACCTATTTGTGTTGACATACACAGACTAAGGATACCCATTTCTCTTTCCTAATTAACCTAAGGTTCACAATGTGAAATTTTACAAATTCATTTAAAAAACATGATAATAATTTTATAAAACAATCTTAAAGCTAAGATGATCCTCTTTAGAGATTGAATACCCAATTCCAAGATAATAAAATACATTTTTAAAGAAAACCCCATTTTAAAAATATTTTCCATTCCAAGAAATCATTTAAAAATATGTATCACCTAAAATCAATGAAAAGTACAATATAATTTATTAATAGAGAAATTAAATTCATTATATTAACCCATTGTATAGAAATACCTACCTCGAAATGATTGAAACATAGCCGACTTCGACAACGAGGACAAGAAACCAAGATAATGGACTTTGAAAGATAAGGCTTGCTAAGAAGCTGAGAAGGATCAATATAAATTATTATCTGAACACAAACATGAACACAACCATAGCCAAAACTACTTCAATTACCAAATCCAAAGAATAACCCAATGAATTCCATACCCATAGATAAGAAACCAAACCAAAATGGTGATCAATTACTAAGAGATGAGACCCAGAAGAAAAAGAATCACCAAAAATCACATAGGGAGAGACTCTTGGTCATGAGAAACGAATCTTGCAAAGGTTGAATTATAAAACCAATCATACAATAACCTAAACTCCCAATTCACCAATATTACATAGTGTGTAACCCCCTTACACATCGTATAATCGAAAATTATCATATAAAAAACCTATTTTCATTTTATGAACAACTAGATACTTTCAATTACACAACATGATCCCGTTAAATGACATATAAATCCATTAAGCTTTGTATCAGTTCACAAATATTTCAATCGATGGACAAATGTCATGTATCCACATTACACAGTGTTTAAATTTCCACCAAACTAAAAAAACTATAGGTTTAAGGGAAAAAAATCCAAGACCATACTCCATGAATTATCTGAATGTTGGAAGAACCCTGTTAGTATTTGACACATTTATACCCAGAATCCATTAATTATAATAAACATACATTCCTGAAATTTTGGTATTTTTTCCCAAAAAATGATATCTATTCTAGAGAAGACTACAAATTCACCGAAATAAGGGTGATAACCAAAGCACAAACAAGGGAGTATTTGTTAATCATAATGGGTTGTAATAATATTACCACCAGAAATGATTTTTGTACCAGAAATCTATAAATATCCTAGATAAAAAAATATAAAACCACTGATACCATATCAATGTTTCCAAATCCCACATCTCATGGTTATCCCATCCAAAACATCCATAGAACCCAAACTAAATGAATCATTTTACCATGAAGTACCTTATCTTAACGATTCATAAGATGAATCAACATCTTAAAAAAGGTTTTATCGGGATTAATATTTAAATCCTCCCATATAACCACATTAGAATGACATGGTATATACCTCCTCATCTAGTAATCAGGAAACACTTCGTGGATAACTGTCAAACTATAAATCAATTCCAACTAATATTCCACCCTATATATTCCTCCAACAATCTAAAAGGGTACGACAAAACTCAATTCCAACCTACCCTACTTACCCTACAGACACTATCCCATGTGAGGTGAAAATCTAATAAAGGCTTTATCACCATCCTCAAACTCCGGTGGCCAACAAATATGGTCTGTATAAAATTTATGATTACTTTGTTTTATGAATAATCTTCTCTGGATCATCTACATCCTCTCATTTTTCTCATTAACAAGACTTGGCCCAAAAAAGGACAACTCCACTGACTCTTCCCAACACAAGGGATATCTACATGGATGTCCATACAATTCCTCTAAGGGCACCATATTAATGGTTTCTTGACAACTATTGTAATAAAAAAATTCAACCAAAGGGAAATTACTTTCCCATGATCCTTTGAAATCAAGGACACATGCCTAGAGAATTTCCAAAATAACCTATATATCCCTCTCTTCCTATATATCTATATACAAATGAAAAGCTATGAATAATTTAATATATGAACCCATACATTCTTACAACCCTTTCCAAAAAATATATGTGAACACTGGGTCCCTATAAAAAACAACGACATAAGTAACCCCATGATGTTTCAAAATCTCATAGACATACAAGTCCCCAAGATGTTCTACCATTATTTTCCAATGAATAGGTAGGAAATGAACTAATTTTGTGATTTAAATAATTATCACCAAAGTCACATCCTTTCTACTAGGATTCCATGAAAAACTAGTAATGTAATCAATGGAAACCTCTAACCACCTCCAGACCCGAACGACTAAGGGATGAAATAACCCCAAAGGTCACTAGTGTAATGCCTTATTTCTCAGACAAGTAGTGGATCGAGATAAAAAAATTTACAATCGAACATCTTATCCTCTTCCACCAAAACTGAAGTCTCAAATAATGATATATCTGGTAGTTCCTTTACGTATATACCAATATGAATTGTGTCCACTATCAAAAAAAATATTCCATAGGGAAAATAGAATAACCAAACTGCTAAGGATGAAAAAAATATATACTAGGAGACTGAGAACACTCACTCAAGGTCCCCCATCACCATAAATTGTTTTACCCTAGCATTGGCACTATATGTCTACAAACATCTCAATATAATCTCATTCATCATAAGAAATGTACAATTTCATCAAATCTGAGAACATAAGACCCCCAACGACTTCTAATTCCAATATCATTATAGATCATAAACTCAAAAAAGACTATTCCTTTACCGATACCTTCATGGTTTACCTTAGTAATTTATTATTCAGTGCATTGGAAACCACATTCCCTTTCCTAGGGGTATGAATAATATCGAAAAAAAATCCAAAGTTACTATAATCTATATCTCTATCTAAAATTCAGATCCCTATGATTAAAAATATGTTTCAAAATATTATGGTTAGAATTCAATGCAAACTACTCCCCAAAGAGGTAAGGAAAAAATTTAATGAGTTCCAGAATAACTTTTACCAACTCAATATCATGTGTAGGGTAGTTATTATACTTATGGTGTAATTGGAATCATCCATAGGCCACCACATACTTACCCTACATCAAGAAACATCTCAAAACCATACTAAAATCATAATATAAAACACTATAACATAAACCCAGTTTTGGAAGAATAAAAAAATATACTAAAGTCAACCTCAACATCTACTCATCAAAAGATCTCTGACACTTATCATTCCATTAAAACATTACATCCTTATTGGTTAAATTTATCATCCAAGATGAAATCTTGGATAAGTCCTAAAAAATGTCTATTGTAACCAGCATAATACAAGAACCTACAGATCCCAAACACATTTATAGACTACTCCCATGATATAATTTCCTATGCCATTTTAGGATCTACTAAGATTCCCCTATTACATATAACATTCCATAGAAACCTTAATTTCAATATCCAAAACTCTAATTTAGAGAGCTTACCGTACATACAATGTTTCTTTAAGGTTCAAAGAAAGATATCCAAATTATCCATGTCCACCTCCTCTAATTTTAAGTATACCAAAATATCACTTGATAACAAATATTCTATGAAACCAACAAAATAATCACTTCATCAAATTCATAAACACCTCATAAGCATCAGTGAGACCAAATGAAAACACCAAAAACTCAAAATACCCATATCGACTCCAAAATGATATCTTAGGTGTATCCTCTTATAGGACTATCAACTAGTGGTAACATGACCACAATTAAATCATAGAAAACCTATGAGCCCATCTAACCTAATCTAGGAGATCATCAATCCTTAGAAAATGATATTTTTTCGTAACAATCACTAGATTAAATATTCGATATAGAATAAAATTTATGAGGTTCCCATATTCCTTCTTATCTAAGAGGGTAGGAGAGATCATGATGAAATAATTGGAAGAATAAATACTTTAGTCTCTTGGTTCTCATGTTGGACCTAAAGTTCCACCAACTTAGTGGGTTCTATAAAGTAAAATGACATAGATTTGGTAATCATACCAGGGAGTAGGTCTATAGTAAACTCAAACCTCTCTCTAGGGATATAAATTGGAAAAATCATCCAAAAAGACCTCAGGGTAATAACACACCACTAAAAAAAGATGAACACACAAAAAAGTGTTAAATTCATCAAGAAATATCTCTAAAAACTAGCAGTATATTTCCCAATAATATGAAAATTTTGGCCCTGCACTTCCTGATCTGGAGTCCCAAGACCCTAGAAAACATGATTGACCCAATAAGAATATTAGAACTAAACTCAATCATAATAATAATTTATCAAGGACTTAACACCAATAAACCAATCCATGATGACAATCAACTTGATCATTTAATTATTAATCACTAAAAACTCATACTCCACATCAATGTCGACTATCATATCCTGACATGTGGGAAATTTGAGACCTTGTTTGGACCTATTTCCCAAACTCATGGAATGGTACAAAAATTATAGAATAAGTTCCAAACACCAACCCAACATGACAAATAACATTGATGTCATAAAATAAGTAGTGGAACTTGTATCAATTAAAGATAACATAATAGAATATGATATAAAAATATTACCTCTAATAGTGGATAGCCCTACTTTAGATTCAACTTGACCATACTATAATGCATAAAATCCTATGGGATTAGCCACATGAATATCTCCTATAAGCTTAGGATTATAATCCAAACCCTTAGAAGCATCTCCATGAAACAATGAACCCTAGGTGAGAGTTGATCCTTCTCAACATCTCTGAGATATATTTTCACAATACATCATAGAAGGATAGATCATCGATAAAGATGAAAATTCATGGTAGCCACTACATAGTTAGGATTTGTATGACTTCTCATTCCAAAGTGGTAGCATAAAACTTAATGATGCCATGTCAAATCCCCTGAAATAGGTCCTGAGGAAAACTAATCACTCTTACACTTCGTCTTCTAGCCAGAAGGCCCAACCTAGCTAACCACTAAACCAACTGAATCATCTCCAAAACATGTCTTCTGTGCTATTTCTTCCTCATCCAAAGATGACATGTCAACTAACTCAAAAACCTACAGATGGAACATGAGTATCGACGTCGATGGATTATCAAGTCTCATTAATAACTCAAAACTCAGAGCATTCATGTAATCATTAGTGACATGTTCTAATTCTAGATGCATTGACTCATAAAAATGGGTAGAATAATCTAGAATGGTAAGATCTGCCTACTATAAGTTCAGAAACTACATGGTCTCCACTTCAACCAATGTACTAGGATAAAAATACCGTTTAAATACTTTATTAAAGGAATCCTATGTAATATCATCATGAAACAATGATTTCAAAATAGAGTGTCAGAACCTCCTTCTCCATCCCTCAATAATATACATGGAAAACCCCACGTTAAGGTATTCAAGAGTCTTCATGATGTTAAATATCATATCCATCCACTAAATCTACTCCTCATATACCAAGGGTCCTTTATCCCCATGAGAGATATATGGATGTTTCTTAGCAGATTCGGATGCATTATCCACTGCACATCTTGGGTTCCTGACACCCACTTGACCCAAAGTATAAATAGTGAGGATAATAGCTTCTACCAAACTAGGGTATAGTAGAGTGTTACCCTAAAGAACCTATCTCATAGCTTCACTTTCAGATTTAGAATATCTATTCTTAGATCCATTGTGTAAAAAAGGGCCAATATATCGAGAGAAAATACCATAATCATAGAATGAACTTCAGGTATAGATAATTATACTTTAAAATATTTATAATTTAAAGAAACCATGAAATAAATTAATTAAAAAAACATTTCAATTTAAATAAACATACCATATATTCCATTTTAATGACCTAAAACTCCTTGTATCACACCTAGTAAAAAGTCCCTGGCCACCCATGGTAACTCCGGTTCAGTCCCAGAAGTGAGCTGACCAGACCTGTTTTCTATACATACTATCTGAATTTTGATGTTCCTTACTTCTATCTACCCATGGAATAGAACCAAACCCAGGTAGTGCTAACACACCTTGGGCTAAGCATCCCTCTAATACAAAATTTTCATGAACCAACCCATTCCAAATAAATAATCCACCTAAACTAACCCATCACATAATATAGGTACAATAGTGTAATAGAAACTATTCTTGAATATAACAAAAATAAGACACACAAACATTCTACAAAGAGGAAGAAAAATGAGTTACCACAAAGACATTTAATCCTATCCATAATAGGCTAGAACAAAAATAATTTCATTTCCCCATGTGGCGAACAGTCACCTCTAGACCAACCCGAAATGAAAGAAAAAACACTAGAGAATCCAACATACTACAATTTCATATTTCCTTTATCTGAATCATATAATAAAACAACCACAAATGCCTAATGGAACAATATTGGTGTGATAAAAATCCTTGTAGGATACCACCACAACATATACATAATGCCTAATATCAATAATGGGAAAATTATATCTTAAAAAATAGTATTAAAAAGAATTTTCATAAATTAAGCCTAGTTTTAAATCATTTTCAATTATTTCATAAAATCCATCCATATTCTCAGACCATAAATATGAAAAGTACAAGTGATATAATAAGAAATAACAACCATACATGATCAGTTCAATAGGCTAACACACATCCATGAAGAAACCTATCATGTGAATCTATGTGATGCAACCTCATAAAACACCTATGAGGAAAAATACTTGATAAAAAAATCATGTGATATCTAAACATAAATGAAAAGGGACCTCACATTAGGAACCTTGACTATGGGACACTATGTACCATAAAAAAAACCTATATAGGCATAACATTGGGCCAACTGATATTGATTTCTTCTTGTTATAATCACAAAAGGTTACCTCTATGTTGTGCCACACACACACTAAGGCTTCCTATGTCTCGATATCACAAAATGTCATCTCCAAGTTGAGCCACACAGACACTATGGCTACCCGTGTGTCTTTCTCAATTCACCCAAGCTTTCCAATGTTAAATTTACAAATTACATTCACTAAAATGACCAAAATATTTTAAAAAAAATTCAAAGATATGATGATCCACTTTAGAGTTTGGAAAACAATTTCCAAATCATGAAAATCCATTTCCAAAGAAAAACCCCCTTTAAAAAATTTTATATGTTCCACGAAATACTTGAAAATAACATATCACATATAATCAATGAACAAAACATATGAATTTATATATAATGACATAAAAATCCTAAAATTAACCCAATGTATAGAAACAACTACCTCAACATAGTAGAAACCAAGCCTCCTTCGAGAAAGACAACCAAAAACTAAGAGAACAAACTTTAAAAGATAAGGATCACCAAGAATCTAAAAAATTGATATAAAATAATCTCTGATCATAAACCCACACAAAAATAAATCCAAAACAACTTATATAGCCAAATTAAAAAAATAACTAGAGGGATTACATAATCAGAGAAAAGAAAACAAACTAAAACAATGAAGAGTTTCTGAACGAATCAATTTTGAAGGGAGGGAATCACCCACAATCAAATAGGGAGAGCCTCTTGGTTGAGAGTAAAGAAGCCTATAATGAATGAAATAATAAATGACTATTGGATCACCCTTAAATTAAAACTCATATCTATTTCTTGGTGTGTAATCCCCTTACATGTCATGTATTTATTTAAGTTCATATACTTGGAAAGACATGTTTATTTTTAATTAAAAACCTAATATTTTCCATTACCTGATGAGAACCTATTATATAGCATATAAATCATTAATACACTATATCATTTCATGGAATCTATTATGATATGGATACATGTAATATATCCTCCTAACATGGTGTGTAAATCCCTAAAAAAGTATAAAAACTATTCATTTTAGAAGAAAAAGTGAAAGACCCAACATTGACAGTTCCAAAAAATTGGGAATAACCTGATATGTCTTTGATATACTCAGAATCTATCATTTCAAATAAACATAAATCTTTGAAAACTAGTTATTTTTTCCCATTAATAGATCTTTATCCCTAAGATGCTTGTAAATTCACCCTAAATGAGCATCTTAGATCTTCCTTTATTATATTTACCATCCATAGGTTATAAAGAAAGGTTTTATGTATGTTATGTATAATAAGGGTGTTAGATTTAATAAAATTAATGGGATATGATGTAAATATTTACTATACCAGTTTTTTATGTATCTATATTTTCAAATAGACTAATCCTCTATGGCCCCCAAGTGTGTATTACTGTGAAATTTATTGATTATTCAACTAATATTAATATATATGTAAACTTTGAGTAATTATTATTGGCATTAGGTAAATATTTAGTAATTTTTGGAAACTACGATTAATTAAATTTAAATATAAATATTGGGATAAGACTACGAATATCATAACTTACTAAAGTTTTGTTACATTGGATATTATGTGGTTTTCCTTACAATACATCTCTATTTTGATACTACATGTGAACATTGTTTTGGTACAGACATGTTTAGGGGTAATAACCATGAAAATAGTCGTTTAAGTATATCTTGACCATCACTATATTTCAGGGGGAATGAGAATTTACTATTCAACTATTTTTACACTCCCTAAAGATATTTTTATTTGTTAATTTACATTTTCTTTTAGTTACATTATGATAGATTTGAATAGATAATGACCATGGATGACTTAGGATAAACATAAAATGTCATAGATTTAAAAGAAGGTGTTTTGATTTATACATAATATAAATTATATTCATGATTATATCATTTCCCACAATGATTATTGTCTCTCATATAGAGTTTTTTGGGTTTAAGTAAATAGTTTTAACTATAAAGAATAATGTTAAGGAATAATGTGAAAGAAAATGGAGTGATTGTATGGATGAGAAACTAAATGAAATGTGAGATGTAATGAGATAACTAGTGATTATGACTAATTAAATATATTGTTATATGATTAAAAACCAGAGTTTGGGGTTTTTTTCAAATGAACCTAATAAAAAATGACGACTCATGAAGACCATGGAGTGAAAATGATTTAGATTCCTACATGTCGAGAATAAGGGAAGAAGAAAACAGGGAAATGTATCAAAGTAATGATAGGATGGTTTATGTGTAGAAAATAAGGAAATAGAGAATATAATTTTTGGTAAAAGTTAATATTTCAATGGATTGAAATAAATTAAATCTTAATGTACCATTTATATTTCAATGTCTAATGGGTAGTTAATTGGGATATTTTTAATTCAATTCCCTAATCCAAGGAATAAATCCTATAATTAGGATGAGAACATTCTCTTCCTATAAATAAAGTGGAATCATTGAAGTGTTTATATTTTGATATTTGATAATTATATTGTAGAATTTTTATTAATGATATATTGGTTTTAAGAATAATGAAACATCTAAGGATTGGTCCATCATATTTTTTATTAATGTATTTGAATGTATATATTTAATAGAATCAATAACCTAGAATTTTTTTTTGTAAAGTGATATTTTTTGAAAAATCATGATTGAGGGTTATATGACCCTGAATATGTTCCTTAGGATGATATAATAATGTTTTTTTGGTATATAGAAATAATTTATTTTGATATAGTAAATTGTATATCATTTTTGACATTAAAATTGATTAATTATTTTATGTTAATATGTTAATGTTATCTTTTATAAAGTTTATTATATTATTAGATTTATGGAAATCATTGGATAGTCTATGATTTTATTTGAGATAAAAATGATAGATTTAAATTTTGGAATGATATATGTTTTCATTGAGTATTTATGGTAATTCTAGTTATTAGAATTGTTTTTTGAGATTATATGGTACAATTATTTGATATTAAGATCCAATTTACATTGTTTGGGGAAAATGATATAGTTAATCTTGAAAAGAATATATGTGATCAAAATGTTCAATTTATTTGGGTTTTAATATTTTTTTCAAATTTATATTAGAGGAATGTTATAGTTATTTATTTAAATAATGGTTTATTTTAATATTTTTGTGTTATTTTTGAGGGTTTAGAGATTATATTTTATTTCATCATATGATGACTTACCAATATTTTATTGCTTATGATAACTACCTTGGTTTTTGTAAATATCTAAAGATAGAAGGAATGAATTATCTGTCTTTTATGGTTATTATGATCCTTTAGATGTTAATTTTAGTTCATTATTCATTAAAATATCATATTTAATAATCATTTCATAGAGTAATATATGATCTTAAATTTGAATTTGATTAAGGAATAATCAATGGGTGGAAATTATACTTATTAAATTTAAATAAATCAAGAATGCATTTTTTATCACGTAATATATTATTATAGAAAAATAATTCTTTAACTCTAGTAAAACGGATCTAAAAAAATAATTCCTTTTAGCTTTTGAAAACTATTTCTGAGGAGTTTGTCCACTTTTCACTCCTTACAGATATATATATTTAAAGTAACTTACTTTAACATGACTATATTCTATATAACTGTCTATTATTTATTAGAAATTATATTTCTAATATTTTTCCATATTTTCAATTCCCACAAATATTCTTCTTAATTGGGAACTAGACAATGTACAATTGTAGGTAACCTTTATATTTACCACTTCGTATTTCAATGGACAATTTATTATTCCATAATATGTTGTGAGTTTTCAAAAATATATTTTTTAATATCATACCGCTATTTATAGATGAAACAATTATGAGGATGAAACTTATTTGGGGGGGGGCACATAAATCCCTAAGATTTTATAACATATTTTTCTTTAAAACTAATGCTAGTCTTTAGTATATTTCTTTACATGTAAAATCAAGCATCAAATGAACTATGATATAATGTATCCTAGACATTAAATTGGTGGTATGAATAAGAACACAAAATAATGAAAAATATTTATAAAGTATTTATATAATTAAATTTTGTTTATTAATTCTTAATAGATAAGTACTCAATTGTCAGTAAAGTAATTTTATGCTTCAAAAATATGTATTAATTAAAAAATATGTTTATTTCATGCCACATGCATAAAAATTAAAATTAATTTCTACCAATTTTATAAATTTTATTTTTTGGAATTTATATAATTTTCAAAATAATCATTCCAATATTAATTTAGGAATAATTTTTATTGTTTTTCTAAGAATATTTGTTTTTCCATGAATAGTGAAAAATCCAATTTTTTTTAAAAACTATAATTTATTTTCATGTAAAAGTATCATTACATTTTTAATTTGATATTAATTTAACATAACTATAATTTAAATAAAAATAATATATTTAATTACATAGTAATCATCATTATACCTGATTTTATTATATGTTAATTTTTGGGCCAAAAAACTCATTCTAAAATATAATTAAATGAATAATTTGTTTTTGTCTAAACAAATTAAATTAATATATATTTATTAATGGTATTAATAAAATTTATATAATATATATTCAATAAAATATTTTAACAATCTTTCTTTTTACAGGGGATGGAATGGAATTAAATTATGTTTTATACTTCAAAATATGTTTTTATAGAACTTATATTCATTGCGATTTTCATGATTATTTAAAATTAAATTATATCACTTATATAAATTGAAGGTGGTAAAATGAATTATATATTTATAATCCTAATAAATAGTATATTTTAATAGGTTCAACTTAATTTCTCATTATAGTGAATATTGAAAACAGTAAACTTTTGACGTCACGGTTAAAGTTTAAACAAGTTTACACGGGGGTTAAACAAAGTAATAATGGTAGGATTACCACTGAAACCTATGTAATTACTATTATTTAAATATATTTAAACCATATATTATCCTAAAATATAATACCTATTCATTTATAGAATGTTTCCCCTAAAATTGACCTTATATATTTGATACCTTTTAAGAAATTCCAGGTGTGTCCTCCCCCCCCCCCACACTTATAGAATGGGAACTCTCCACCTACCTTCTACAACCAATTTTAGCCTTATATATAATTAAATAACTTTTAAGAAAAATTATTAGATTCATTACATTCATACTATATATTCTAGTGTTCTCTTAATACCAATCCTTCATAGATTAAAGTGTAATCCAAAGGGGGGCTCTCAATGAAGAGGTATAAATGTTATCTGAGCCCTTGAAATTTGATTTCTTATTAAACCTACTATAAAAATGTTTTATATATAAAAAATTATTACTCAAAAATCATAAAAATACTCATATTTTATTAATATTAACGAACAACCATTTTCACCCCTTCTATATCAAATAGAAAACAAAATTGCCACTCATGTGTGCGAGTTGAGTACTGCCTCAAAGTAGAAATACTATTCATTTTACATCACCATATTTAATGATTACTTATAATTATTGATGTTATTTTTATATATGAAATTTACAATTTAGTTGTACTCATTAAATTATAATATACTATCCACCTTCTTACCAACCAATCCATTGGTAAATGGTAACATCACCTATGAGTACGTGTGGACTACCTACTACATGAAGTGATGTTATTTGTTTATAATTATAAATATAAAAGGATAGAAAAAATTATATTTTTAATAAAAATAAATAATATTTAAGATATAATAATTATTCTGTAAATCTGAATTATGTTTTACATTTATTTTGTTCCAGCAGTCAAAAAATGGAAACATAACTCATGTGTACGTACAGATTACCATCTCCACAATGTAATATAATTCACTTCTCATCACCACTTATAATTTGTGGGTATAAGTATGTATAAAATATATATATATATATATATATATAATCATTAAAATTATATATATATATATAGGAACCTTGATCATAGTGCATGTACAACAATATCTGAACCTAAACATACATGAAAAATGAAGTAGTTATCATCTGAAATGGCAACTTCAATAAACAATTATTAATAAAAAGATGTTGAAATGATATAATTGGATCATATATGATGTTATATTCATGAATATAGTTATTTTATATAATTATAATAAATATATATTTATTAAAAATAAGGTTAGATCACTTAGTAATCTAGTTAGATATAAGGCAAGGGTTTCTTTGTCTGGATTTAAAGTTCACGAGACATGCTTGATATTGCACACCATAATTTATTTTATGTAGTGTGATTACTTGTAAATGAATGTATTTTTTACATATTCATGAAATTAATATGGTTTATAGACCCATTTCATGTTCTTTGTTTACATGGTCTTTGATGCAAAAGACACCAATGTTTTATCAGGTTCATTTCAATTCCTCTTCATTGAGATTTGTTTTAATGTTATGAACCAACATCAAATTAATATGGTGTATATAATAACCAAGTATTTACTTTTGTAATAATAAATTATTAAATTCATGAGATTTATAAAAACATATGATTTTCATTATTTTAATTAATTTATATTTAAAAAATATTAATTACCTAAGGGTTCTTCTCAATTTTATCTATTAAGAAATGTTTGAGAGAATACACCTATTTTATTTTTTATGGGTTATACTCTACACCATTTATAATTTTTATCATGAATATAATTGTTTTAATGGTATTTAATGTTTCATTTAAATTTATTTCTTTTATAGAGGTTATGTTAGAATAGTTGTCAATATGGTAATGGTTTTATATTATAATTCTTTTATACCAAGATAGTTCTTGATTAAGATTTTCGAATGAAAAAATTATAAAATTTAAATATCAAAAATTTTATTTATTTTATTATAATTTATTTATTTATAGATATTTTATCATTTACTATAATCTTCATCTTTTATTTAATCAGAAAACTGAAAGAGTTTTTAAGTAAAACCAACCATGTTTTTCCCTTTAGTTGGGCATATTTTCTTCTATGTCTATATTTTATTTAAAATGATTTCAAGAACATTTTTACAATGATTATTTAAGTAATTTTTACTGTATTTTAATTTATTTACCATTGCTTATAATGAAACTTCTTATCATTTTAACAACATTGTGATTTTGACTTTTTACCAAAAATGTGAATGGATTTTTTGTTTTACACCGCATGAATGAATTTACCCATCATCATGAATAATATTTTATTTAATTATTAAATTTTAATTTTAATTGAATGATTTTAAAGAAAATTTTTTCTTTTTTAATTTTTATATTTTTAGATTAAAAAACAGTGATTCCAAAATAAATTTATTATTTCCTCAAGAAATATTGAAATGATATTTTAATGGTATTTTCATATAAAAAATATAATTTATTGATCCTTATGATTTAATGGATATATTATCAAATGATACTATATTTAATATTTACATTTATGGTTTATTATTGTGATGATGAATTGATTATAAAATTCATGTCCTTTCCATTGGTTATGATCTGATGTTATGATAATTATTTTATGATCTTATAGAACACACGTATTTGGTTTTCATTATGGGATGTATGGGGCCATAATTATATAACTCTATAATTAATTGTATAAAGATTGAAATTTCATGATATAATGCGGGCTGAAATAGGGAGTGAACCCAGTTTATTAAGGGACATCGTCCAATAATATATTCATGTGAGTGAACCTTGGATAAGGAAATGATGGAATACATAGTAAACCCCATCCACTAAGATAGTCTTGGTAGTGATCCTTTACTAAATAAATAATTATATATTCTTATTTTCATTCCAAAAACATATTTATTACTATTATGATATGTTTTAATGCATAATGATTTATTACTGATGATACCACACTCTTATGTATTTTTTATTTTGATTGATAAAACATTATTCCATGTTTCATGATTATTATATGTGAATTGGTTGATATGGTTTTTTAATTTTTAGATCATTTTATCATTCCATTATTATTATCATATGCTCAATTATGATCATTTATTAATATACCTTATGTTGACTTATACTGAGAATATGAGATTACATTTTTTTATTTTCCCCTTCATTAGGTTTTAGGGTAAGGTACTAATATGTTATATCTAAAAATGGATTCTAATTGTGAATAAATAAATGGGAAATAATGTAGGCATTTTTTCATCATTTTTTTTTCATATTTGTGTTTCCAAAGATAAAAAACCTATATGGTTCTCGTCAATGTATTATTGTTAAATTTATTTGGAATTCATCTAAAATGATGTAATATTTATGAATGAAAGGTACGATCCTCTATAATTTTTCTACCATGACAAGAAAATGTCAATGTAAATACACAAGAGTGAATATATATATAACTACATGATGGTTTATTTTTAATATTCTAGGATTTTAAATTTTCCAAAATCCTACTCCAAACCCATTAATCATTGATTAACAACTTTCATTCCACAACCCAAACTCCATATAAAAACAAAAAAGTTCCCTACTCCCATGGAATATTTTATATGTCATGAAATTGGATCCGTAATGTTAATCAACACTTCCTGGAATGGCTCACTAGACTGAAAAAATATATTTCTACATGATATTCACACTAAGATGCCTAAGGCTATGTCATGACACACTCTTACTGGAAACTACTCTTTTAAAATCAAATTCCCTTTTTCAAAACCTCTCATAATTACTCGAACACCTTAAATATGTAATGTGTTGGTCAGAGAAGGGTAGAACTATTATAATAAAACAAGTAAAAAGTGGCAGATTGAATCAAAACCTACGTTTCCCTATGTCAATTACATACCTTATGAATTATATGTGGTTACATTATTTTAGAAGAGGTATAATTAATTTCAAACATTATATTTTTTAATAATAATATATTTTTCACAATTATACCAATTTTCCTAAAATTTAATGTGAATTATAATTTATAAATATATTTGAAATAAAATATCTATTATGATTCCTACAATGTATTTTTTTAATTCATACTTTATTTTACATGTAAATTTGTATAATTGTTTCTTTTGAATGTTTCATATTAATTTCAAGGGTTCATCTATGTGATATATCATATAACCCTCTATTAATGAAGTGATATTTCATGCTTAACAGTTTTTAAAAAGAACCTTTTTATTAGTTACTAAATTGAAATGGTAAATAATTTTTTATGATAACACCTTATTGTAATATTTTTGAAGTTGATGAATGTGGTAGTTTCATTAAATTTTTTTTATTTATAAAGAGTTATCAACTAATAAAAACTTCATGGTAATCATTGGTTACTTAGAGGCATCCTAGGGTGAGTGTTGTTGAAAAAAGGACTCCCTTAGTTATTTATCTATTATGGGATACAACACTCCCCTAGTTAATTGCATGAGACATATCGCTTCCTTAATTATTCTTTTATATAGACATGGTCCTCCCAGAATGACTAATTTCAAGGAAATGATGTAAAAATTAAGGTCTTATAGTTTCACAATATTAGGTCCCTAGATTATATCATAGGCTAAAAATTTAATTTTCATTAAATAATTGTTTCTATTTATCATGTTTTTACTATAATTTTCACAATTTCAATTGAATTTTAGTATGGGTTTCTTTTAAAATACTTTTTTACATATAATTCTTATATATGATTAATTTTTTTAAAAAATAAAATTTTTATTTAAATTTAGTTCATATTAGCATGCTATGGTTAATTTTATGAAAGATTTATATATGGTGTGATATGGTAAGATACTAGGATTATTATGAACACAAAAAATATACACCCCTTGGGGTATGTAATTTTCTTATTGGATATTTTTGTAGGTTTAGATAGAATAATTTTTCATCTATAGGAATCAAATCATTCCCTCATTTGGGAGAAAAGGAGGTTAAAAATTATTAGGAGTTTTTGTGTTGGGTGGAGATAATTTTGTGTATAACTCCCTAAAACTTAACCAACCCATAATTACTTGATATATAATAAGGGTTTCACATTCCTAAAATTTTCTGATATTTTTGGTATATAGTTTTAGGAATTTATAAAAAAACAATTCTACATAAACCCATACAAAACAATGTGGAAAATTACACTTAACGTTTATTTTTCCCTCAAAATAGGTTATTATGTTTATACTCTTGTTTTATTCATGAAACTTATTCTTCTTCCAAGAAATTTCACCATAGTAATTTCTATAATCTCTAAACATTCCTAAATTATATGAAAAATACTTTAAAATGTGTAATGATCACAAAAACCATAGTTAGGTTTATAAAAAAGAAATAAAACCTGTTAATCTATTTTAAATTGCAGGAAACCCATAAGGAAGATTTCCTTTTTACATAATAAACATTTCCTCTAAAAAATAATAATTTACTTATAAAATAAACTTCAGATATGAGAGTTTAAAAAAAATGAAAGAAAGATTAAAGTAAAAAAGTCATAGTTTTGATATTTACTTAGGAAAACCTGATAACTCATGAAATAAAATAATTCACCTTTTGATAGAAATAACCCTTCCATAAATCAAGAGTTTATTTTATTATCTTATGAAATCTAATGATTTCTTTTACAACCCATAGATATCATTAATGAACCATGATTTTAACTTGAGAAATTATCTTTAAAATATTTATTTTTAATTATATTATCATTATCCCCATTATGTAAATTTTTACCATGTTTTATTTAGTTATAATAATTTTTAACTTAACATTGTGTGTTTTGAGGTTGTTTGTTTTATAATTAAAAATTGAATTCAGTGGGATGAATATGGTCAAATGGATCATGGTTCTATCATCTAAATGATATTAAATATTTAAAATATTATTATTTTTTATATATTAAATATATTTTTAGAACCACCCATTGTTGGAGTATATGAAAAATGAAATACATCATATCATGGAGGGTGTAATTTTCACGTACACATGACCAACTATTCCATTTTAAATTATATGAAAAAGAAATAAGTTTTATAATATTTTAAATTTATATAATAATAACTATGTTTTAGATTTTATGTTTATTTATTAGTTATATCCTTATATCCAGCCATGTGATATGGTATTCAAAAAGGAATCACAACACTTTGTGGAGGGTGTATTTCACTTGTATGAATGAGAGAAATTATCATTTTCTATTATATGGAATGTGTAAGAAGGTAAGAAATATTTTATCATTTCAAAATTATAATAATGTATAAAAATATTATATATTCATTAATTATATCTTTATAACAATATATTTGAGGAAGTGATAAAAAATGAAACACATCACTTTTTAGAGGTGGTCATCCACATGTATGTATGGACAATGTTTTCATTTAACATAGTATGGAAAATGAGAATCAAAAGGGTTTAACCATAATAATAATAAAATTTATATATATGGAATATATAGATATTATTACTTCATTGTAAAATATCGATTTTCCTTATAAATCATTAGGATATATATAGTAATATTTTCAGAGCCAGGCGCTGAAACAATGTGAGATTCTGAGGCTCAGTGACCATGGTATTGATATTGTAAAAATATTATATTTACCATTATCATGCGTGAATATGTTTCATGAAATATATGAACAACTTTAAAATGGGGACACATATAAGAAATTTGATGTCACTATTGATTTCATAATGTGAGTTTTACCATATATGAGACATAACCTATGGTAGTGTCAGGTGTTTTTTATTAATATTATCATAGGTACAAATAATTAAATGAATGAATGAATAAATGAATGAATGAATGAATTTATTATTTTTAACATTGTGAAAAAAACCATTTTTTATTTAAACACGCTTATAGACCCTTCAGAGGGTTAGCCACAAAAACCTGATGATTGAGAGAAAGAATTTAAGGAAGGATTATAGAATGATGAAGACATATTGAGGATTGTTTTCACCATATAAATTCAAGGATCCTGTAAAAAACAATTACACAGATTAGTTTTTTTAGTTGATCTAATCCAAGGTATGTTTTTTGTTGTGGTTTATTTCCCTATTTTATTATCTCATGATGAACTCGAATAGAATCAACTAACAAATTGATTCATGGGTCGATTATTTTGTGGATGTGGCTTATTTTATCTTATATTTGGGGAATTATTATTTGATTATTTGTTTATTCTGTTAATTTTTCAACATAATATAATTTTTTTAGGAAAACCCAAACATGTCCATGGTTCATTCCTCATTTATGTTTTATACATTCCCCACATTTCTTTACATGTTCATCGTCATCAGTCTATTTGTGAAAAGGTTCAATTATCACCTTGTATTTGATCATTGTGTGATCACCCTTCAGTGAAATGGATCAATACCATAGGTTCATTTCATGATCGAGGTGTGATAATGGTGGTGGTTGATTATATGTAGATCAGATCAAAATAGAGGTTCCTCGGTACATGAAGTTTTCTCATTCAGATGACGAGGTATGAAAGAGGTGTTTCCTGATGAGATTGGATATCCAGATTTAGACTTGTAGTAGCGATGGAACATGATCAGTTCAAATCCATGATCAATGGTGAGCAGCATTGTTGATTTAATATTCGAGGCACAAGTGAAGATGAATATAACAATAAACAATTTCTAGGAGATTCTTTTCTACATGGTTTATATTCAAAAAAAATACATTCCAAAAAGTACATCTTTTGTGGCTTTAGAGATTACATGCTTAGAAAAGTTTCACACACCATGTGATAGGTGACACATTCCTTGTGACAAGTGTCACACATTATTTGACCCATTGTTAGTGGCTATGAAGATACTAGGGGTTGCACGAGCAGAGACACATACAGACACATGGGCATGGACATAGTACATGGGAATGTCTATGTGCTCAGATACAACCAGATACATAGACATCACCAGTTACACGAGCACAAACCAATGTACACTTTCATGGTCATATGAACACATGCCACACACATTTTGGTCTATTATTAGTGAAACATACCATTTTCCCTATATATGTTTTATACTCCCTCAGAGATGGATTAGAGACCTTATTCACTTCAGTGTTGAAAAGGTTCATTCATGTGTGATACCATTTTCTATCCCTATGAAGAAACAATGAAACATTGCGTCCTCAGTATAGGATTGTTATCCCTTATATGGATTCTATTTCAGAAAGAGTTCATGGTATCCCTTTGTAAGCCTTGGGGGGGGATCCTCTATCGTATCCCCCTTCATAGGTGGGGTACATTGTACCAGTGTGGCTACCATGAACAAGGATTCGATCCCATATCTTTCATATTGAACCATTAGGGTTTACAGTGTCCCCCAACAGTCCTGGTTGTTTGCACTACTTAGATGTTGACATATTTGGAGTTCTTGTAAGTACATAATTGGATATACCTAAGAATCAGGACCTCTTTTATAAGTTCCATCAGTAACAGAATGGCTCTGGGATTGAGTACTCCAAGAATGTGTATTACTTGAAGCCTTAAAATATTCATGTGGATGATAGTATGGTTGATACCACTTTGAGACTAGGAGTATGTTATGAGTATATCTGGGTAATTTTTTTAACTACCATTATGTCTTATATCATGGTATAAATAACTATATATTGATGAAGTAACTAATATTGGCTCCTTATGTTTGGTTACTTCAGGTGTCATACTGAGTATTTTTATACTCACACATGCATGTTATATTCCCACCCATGTATTGACTTATGAAAATGAAAGTCCTTTTGATGAATTATTAAGAAGATCAAGAGTTGGTGGAGCATAGTATTAGGCTAGATAGAATGAGGTTCTTATAATTATTGTATTCGAAAGTATTCACATACTTTTGAGTAGGTAGGACATTATGTCCAGTTTTGGTGGGATTTTGTTTGTAACCATTATTACCTTTTTTACCATACACTAGTTATGGGATTATAGGTGTATTCTTTCATTGTTATTAGTTATACTTTAATTTCAATTGTTTTTGAGTTTTTAGTTATGTGTATTCATACACATAGTTAGGATAATGCCTCATATGTTTTGGATATACCTACTTAGTTCTAGTCACTTATCCCTAGACTATTGGAATTGGTCATAGGGTTGTCTCACTTCTCTTATTTTTAGAAAAGTGGGAATTATTTGATCGGTTTGTGATAGAGTTCTATAAGAGAATTCAGTGCTATCTCAGGACTAATGATGGTAGTTTTTTCTGGATGTATGGTTTGGTTTAGGATTTATGGAAATCGAGTTAAGTGATTTGATTTTTAAATTTAGTACATAGACTCTAGTTTTGGTGTGGTGGCCAATGTATCTATTCACTACGTGTTTGATAACCTTCTTGTTTGATCGATACATGTAGGCACTAGTTGTAGGGAAAACATTGGTAAATGCATCATATAGGAATGGATTGTGGTTTTTTTGTCCTTATTGAGTTATCTCCCTAGATATAATAATTGATTATTTTGAAACATTTTTATTTTAGGATACATCCTAAAATACATCTGTCTAGCATTCCACAACATGCTCATGAGTATGATCATCTAAGTGATGAGGATTCAGTATACGGTCCTTTATAGGAGGTGGTACCTCTGGGTGGTTTCCCATTTTTCCAACACCCATTGAGTAGCATATTTATATGGATGTACAGACTATGGAGGTTCACTGGATGATCACCCTTGATTATTTTAATATCCAGTTACGTCCATGGTTTTAATGAAATATAGACCACATAGAACTGATGACTGGAAAGAGGTAGTCACACAAGCTTTCACCTCATAATAAAAACTACATATCAAATGGTGGTACTATAGGTGAGTCTTCTATGAGGTTACATTGGGATATGGTGGATTATAGTGACTCAGTATCATGATGATAAAACCCTATCATGGTCATACTTTGATCATTTCTTCATGGAGGAGTTCTATTTGGGCAAGTTACAATCATTGTGCATTTAGAAGATTCTACATATGTAGTAGCGATGTATGATTTTATCTAAGTGTTTGGATAGGTTCAATGATATCTCATGATGACCTATACCTATGGTTCATGATACATTATCCAAATAATGAGCCTTTGATCTGGTCCTATGATATGATATCATGGCATCAGTGATATCTTATTTCATTCCCACTTATTATGGAGTTCGTGTTAGGGATATAGTAGTGGAGAGATTATTAAAAGAGAAGATGCTAACAATAGGTCCTGGAAGTGGGAACATAGGTTCCAAGTCCTTGGAAGAGGGTAGATGATGGTAGTCAAATGGATTTGGGTATTAATGATGCTTTGGAAGATGATCCCAGGATAGAGGATATGTGGTTCAAGGTTCACAAGATGGCTCAACTTATCCTGGAGAGAGTTGGTTAATATCTTGTGACGAATAGGGAAATCTTGCTCCAGATTATATGACCATTTATAAAGTTGATAGGGATAGGGTTATTTTAATTACTAAGAAGTGGTAGTGGCCAGATGATGTATTTAGATAGGGAAGAATACCTGACAGCGGAGTCGGTAGAGTAGTGGGAGGTGGCATGAAGTTTGACATATTTCAACCACCATCTCTAGATGGTCCATGCCTGGATTAGGGGAGAGCATAGTTACAAGTAGTGGAGTCCTTCGACCCTAGGGATCTCAATATGATTATATTAATGATCGATTTCTTCAATACATTAGATTAATTACTGATATACATTTGTGTGATCCACTCTTTTCTTTCTATTTCTTTGGCTTAAGAATTAGATATTCAGGTTAATACCTTTGCTCAACCATTATGCTTGAAGACTCATACGAGAGGTGAATTAGTGATCACATTATACTCTTGATTGTGTGACCTGAATCTTGTAGTCATGTTCTGAATATGAGATAACTTTTTAGAAGGGATTAGGCCTTATGTCATCATCTTAGGTACATGATAAGTGTCCACAGTTCATGCCCATGTTGATTATTTTAGGAAGAGGATGTGGTGTATCCATGTTGATGGGATGATGTCTTCATTCTAGGGTGAAAAAGAAACCTAGGATGAGTGGAATGGGTACATACGTAGGAGGATACAATTTATTAATCATAATTTGGCTAGTATTTTCCATAGATTGATGGATGATATGGACTTTTATCTTCTTGTAGTGGTGGAAGAATATGAGGTCAGATTTCCTGAGGACATGTCTGGCTTACTTCCCCACTAAGAGGTATAATTATTTACCATCTTACCCCATGGGATGAAATTGAAAACTACTATGGAATATTTTATGGATCCCTCAGAGCTTGTGTTGAGGGGGATGTTTGAGGACTTACATAAGAAGAAGTTTGTCAGACACAATGTGTTGCCCTGGGTAACCCTAGTGTTGTTCACTAAGAATGAATATGAGATACTGATATTGTGAGTGTATTTTCAAGGCATGAAATTGGTGAAAGTATAGAATAAGTATCCCCAATTGAAGATTGATGGACTCTTCTATCAGTTGAGAAGGGCGAGAGGGTATTTGAAGATTGAACTCCTATTAGGATATTACCATCTTCGAGTATAAGACATGGATATACCAAAGATGGAATTCAGACATATTTATGATCATTATGATTTCTTGGTGATTCCTTTCATCATGAAGAACTCCTATAAGTGTTCATGATACTCATGAACATGATATTTAGGCATTCTTAGCCTGATTTGTGGTGGCCTTCATCGATGATATCCTAGTGTACTCGGAGTCTGGGGAGGATAACATAAGACAAACGAGGATGGTCTTAAACATAATTCGCAAGCACCATTTATATGGAAATATATTTAAGTGTTAGTTCTAGATTATTAAGGTAAAATTTTTGGTACATGTATTCTTAAAAAAGGGTGTATCAGTGGTACCAGTGAATGCTGAGTCAGTGTAAAATTTGGATCCACCCAAGTGTATGATGACGGTATATAGATTTCTTGGGTTGGTAGGATACTACCATAAATTAATGCTAAATATTTTGAGTATATTTACACCTATGACTTTATTGAACCATAAGGGGTATCCTTTCTTTTGGATGCATATATTCTATTACTATCTCTTGGAGTTGTAGAAGAAATTAGTGAGAACCCGATCTTTTGATTTATAGATGAGGGTGTTGAGTTCATTGTGTTCTGCAAAGCCTCATGGACCAAACATGAATGTATTTTATTATATAGGAAAGTAATTATTTCTTGTGGGTCTTGATAGTTTAGGATATATGATTAGAACTACAAAACCCATGATCTATAGTTGGAAGCGGTAGTTTTCACCCCAATCATTTTTTTACGCTACCTTATGGGTGACCAGTTTATCTTTTATTCTGACCAAAAGAGTATCAAATATATACTCTTATAAAAGGATACTAACTTGATATAGTAGTGATTTCAAGAGATCCTCTATGATTAGGAATTTGAGATAGATTATACTCCCGGGAAGGGGAATATATTTGATAATTCTCTCAGTAGGAGATCTTTTTTCATGGGTTTTCATCGAGCCTTCAGATTTTCTATCCTTGTTGTTTTTTCCATAGTGGAAGAGGATGGTGTGAAAAGTATACAGTCTATAGTTTCTACCCGACCACTTCTACAACATATTCTGGGAGGATCATCATGAAAATAAAAAATATGAGACCTTACATACTCAGATATCCATTGGACATGCTCCTGATGTATTTTCTGAATGTGGGGACCATGTCATCCTTTTTAGAGTATAGACAATAGTGATTGTGATGTTTCATGAGGAGCTAGTGAGGTAGTTTCATACATAAACCATTTTTGGTATATCCAGGTTCATAAAATATTTTCATGGACCTATTAAGATAGTTTTTGTGTCCATATATGAAGAAGTGTGTAGCATAGTTTTTCTCTCGATGCCTCGCTTGTTATTAGTTTAAGGATAAGAAACATGTTATTGAGGGTTTAGCTCAACACCTTGTGGTTATAGAGTGGATTTGGGATGATATATATATATATAATTAATGATTGGTCGTCTACATAAACATAGAGGATATGATAGAATCTACATGGTTGTAGACTGACTCACCCAGTCAGTCCACTTCCTAGCTATTGAAGAGAAGAGTTCGATAGTGATCTTATGACACCTTTATATGAAATATATACTTATGATCAGAAACTTTCAATTAATTTTCATTTATTACCATGATTACCACTTCACATCATAATTATTGAGAGGATTTTAGGAGGCTGTAAGGAATCAGTCTCATTATTCAGCCCCATACTAACAGCCAGACTAAGCAGGCCATTCAAGTTTTGGTGGACATGCTTTGGGCCAACATGTTGTAATTTTGATGTAGTTGGGAGAATCATATACACTTGGTGGTGGTTGTGTATAATAATAATTAAAATTCCAGCATCAATATGGAACCATTCGAGGATTTGTATGGGAAGACCTATAAGTAACCTCTATGTTGGACTTATCTGCGTGAGTCAACACTCATGGGCCCAGAGTTGGTTTGAGATAGGATAGAGAAGGTAAAAATCATTGAATACCAAGCAAGGAATAAAAATAGTTTTCAAAATTATTATACGCACTAATGGAGGAGTCCTATGGAGTTTGAGGAGGGATACCATTTAGTCCTGAGGGTTTCACCTCAACCTGGGCTGTAGAGGTTTGGATAGAGAGAAAAACTATACATGATATTAATTAGACTTTTCTAGATACTGTGTAGGGTTAGTATGGTGGTGTATCGATTAGACCTACTCCCACAGTTAGACCGGGTACATGATGTTTTCCTTGTGTTTCTGTTGAGGAGGTATATTCATGACCAAGAACATGTTATCTACTAGGGAGATCTAGACATCTTGGATGGTGCTACCATTTCATAGTAACCAGGGCAGTCCAACAATTGACAGGATAAGATTCTCCATGGGCGAGTGATTCCATTAGATATTTTCTTGTGGTGTCATATGAATCTTCATGAGAGAACTTGAGAGTGGGAGACCCATATTCAAGCTCAATACCCAAATCCTTTTGAGTATTATTGTTCTCTTTTTGAGATGAAAATTAATATGGTGGGAAGAATTTTATGTATATATTTTTTCATGTAATGTTTTGGAATGTATCTATAAATATTTTTAGAGTCAGTAATGAAGATGTAATAACATTCCAAGGCCTGATGTGCCTGGTATTGATATTACAAAAATGTTAAATGTATTAAAATAATGTGTGTCTAGTTTACTAAAATAGTGGAATAAATTCCAAATGGGGACTTAAATACAAAATGAGGACTCTTATGATAAATACAATACAAATTTCGAGTCCCAAACATGGGTTTTACCCTCAGTGTTGCATAACCAATGTTATCATTGGATGTTTTTTTAAAACTCTATTATGGGCAGAAATAATTAATTAAATAAATAAATAAATTATTTTCTTATTTTAGCACAACAACCTCACCTTATTCTTATTTAAACAAGATAATGGACAATTCTCGGGGTTATCCATATAACCTCGATGATTTATAGAGAGTATTGAAGGAAGAACTAGAGAATGATGAAGATGTCAGATCAAGTATTGTTTTATTCAATGAAACTCAACAATATCATCAATAAAACCAACATAGATTCATTATTTATAAGTGATCTACCTAACCAAAGTAGGTAATTTTTTTCATTATTTATTTCCCCATTTTATTATCTAAAAATCTACAAAAAATAATTTCATCTAAAAGATCGATTCTAGGGTCAAACATGTTTTTAGTAGGGGATCCTTTACTGGGGATTTGGGGGATTATTTTTTGATTATTTTTTGATGCTCTTCATTTATGTTTATGATGAAAAATAATCAAGGACGACCTGAAAATGAATAAGTTTCATTACTCATTTGTGAATTGTGAATCCCACACCCCATTTCATCATTCATTCATACCCAATATTTTATTTGGATGAATTTTCAAGGAATAATTGATATTCAATCATTGTGTGACTATTCTAGAATGCATCTGATCAATATCGTGTGTGAGGTTTGTGATTGAGGGTGCAATATATGTGTTAAAATAGTTATTGGTGATCAAAGGTGGATTATATTGAATCGAATGTTCCCCAAGTTTCATATTTTTATCATTCAAACATCTCGATACAATAATGGTGTTTCCATATCAAATTTTATAATAGGATTCTAGTGACTAGCCATGGTAGGAATCATTCAATCAACATCCATGATCAGAAATAAGAATTATTGTGCATCGAATGTTAGAGGTGCAGGAGAATACATGCAGAACAACCTAGAATTGCTAGGAAATTCATCACTACATGGTGTGAAGACTGATGAAAACATGTCTTTTAGTTCATATTCCATAGGGCTGGGTAGGTAATGTATTGACTATGTGAGTTAAGTATCATGGTAGGTATAGTAACCACATGTACAATTGGTCATAATTACATTACTAACCATATAAAAAAATTATAGTCACTTAACTAACCTTGTGAACTATACATTATGGTTATTTTAAGAAAATAATAAATAAAAAAAAGTTAATAATTGATTATGAGGATTCAAATTAATAAAATGGTTATAATAAAATTGAAGGAATTAGATATAGTTTATCATTATTAAATCAGGTCTAATATAATTTCATCTATCAATATTCAATGTTTTTTTAAATATATCAGTATGATGATGTAATGTACCAATGAATTAAAGAGTAATATTACCCTTTTGAAAGTGATCTATCAAAAAGTGAGGTATTATATCCATATGTTTTTTGTTAATGAGATATTGGATTCTTATTGATATTTATTTAACATGATTTATTACATTTATACAGACATTTATAAATTTGTCTCCATATTAATGTAATTTATTTTCTGTCCACATATTTTTTCATGAAAACTGCCTAAAACTATGTATTTAGCTTCAGTATTAGATAATGCAATAGAGTTATACTTCTTACTATATAATGAAACTATAGAATTTACTTAAAAGTGACATGTTCTGGAGTTAATTTTTATATCAAATGTACAACCCCAAAAATCATCATTTAAATAACTAAATATTTCAAATTACTATCCTCTAGAATAAAACAACCTGAAATTTGTTTTATTTTTTAGGAAAATAAAAATTCTATTAACAATATTTAAATATTATTATTTTGTTTTTCTTGAAAATTTACACAAACGAATATAGTAAACATAAAATCGGGTATTCTACTCATGGGAGTATCACTATAATTAATGGTATCCATAATAGAATGTTTTAGAAGATCCTTAATGTACTTTCTTGGGTTTGAAATGATTCCTTGTTTATTTTAATAAATGTGAAATCTAGGGAAGAAATTTAACTCACATATAAAAATAATTTCAAATTCATTTGTCCTTAATTTTGAAATTACAACATATGAGGAATTTTTAAATGATCTAATATCATGAAGATTGATTTGAAATAATAACATAACTTTTGAAATTAATTTAATTAATAGAGTAGGTCTAGTTATTCTGTTAGTCAAACCATTAAAAATAAAAAATAATCTTAGCCTATCATACCAAGGTCTAGGAATTGTTTTAAGCCATATAATGATTTTTTAATTGAGAAACATGAGTTCCAAAGTGTGGGTTTTTAAATCCAAGATGTTATTCAAAAAAACAACCTAAATTATATTACCATTTGGAAATGATCTCTTGAACTCCATTTGATATAATTTTAAATTCAATTTTGTTAAATAGTCAAGAACTTTTTTTATTGATTCAATTATTTATACTATTGAAATGGTTTAGTCATATTAAATACCTTACTATTGACTATATCCTTAATAAAATATTCTGGATTTATTTATAATTATAGTGTTAGACTCATTGAAATTATTCCTAAAAAACCACATAGTTAAAAATTTTATAAATTTCATAAGTCTTTATTCATGTTACCAATCATTATTCATTTCAAACTAGTTAAATTATTATTGAATAATGATTACCTAGAATTCATCATATATTACTTCAGTGATGTTTTTAGGTTCATTATTTGACAAGAAGGTTTGATGTTCAACATTGTTTCTAAGAGAGGCCATAGTAAGAGTTATTCTATCTGGATCTCCAACTACAATATATAATGGATAGCCATTATAAGACCTAACGGTTCTAGGTATTGACATATTTTGTACATAATTCTCTTCTAATTTAGGTTCTAGTTAAAATATTTCCACAGAACTATGGGATTTTTTTACAATGGGGTTCACAAAGCTATGACTAGTTTTAGTTGAGGAAGTGATATTCAGATTAGAAAGATTATCCTAAAGGTATTATAAAGGGGTTTTAGACTCATGTGTATCAATTTAATCAAATATTTTAGGTCAATATTCTTCCAAAATTTTGGGTATTTTATTGATTACCATATATGATTTATAGGATGTTGTATAACCAATGAATATTCCTCTATATCTTTTGGATAAAAACCTATCTACATTATCTTTTTTTTTTGTGTATAAATACCTTGAATCCAAAAACAAAAAATTAATTAACCTTTTTTTCACCCATTCTATTGTTACTAAGGTGATTTATTTAAATAGGTCCAATAAGAACTCTTTTATTAATATTGAATGTTGTATTTACACTATTTACCTGAAAGTAAACAAGTATATAATAACTATAAATAGTAGTTTAGGAAATTTATTGAAGAGTTATACTTCTTCGTTCAACTACACCATTCTAGTGTGGAGTCCTAGGAAAGAAATGTTTTTATTCTATTCATGTTGTGAGCATAAAGAATCAAATTCCAAATTTTTGGACTCGTGACCATGGTAAATTTTAAGGTCTTAAGAAAAATTTCAGTAATGATTTCTATATATTTTTATATTTGGTAAAGTAGGAATATGCATTAATTTTATGATAATGAAGGAATAAATAGGTTTATATATTAATTCAATATACTATAAAATAAGAATATTACATCTTATTTATGCTTGAAACTCTAGAGGTTCCAACCAAGTATATGAAAACCAAATATATGGGTTGAGATGTTGAAACTTATTTCTTTGTTTTGAAAGAGTCATTATCTTGATTTCTTTTTTATCATGGGTTACTTAATTATTATATTGGGAATTATAGTTTTGGGATATCATTAAAAAATACTTTTATTGTTAAATTATTAAGTGATTAATGGTTGTATTGGCCTAGTCTCTTATTCCGAAGAAAATAATCCTTATAAAGGTCACTTAAATAAGACATATTTTGAGAGAATAATGAATTTAAATCAAAATCAAAAATATTTTCATATCAAAGGGAATTAAAAATTAAAACATTATTAGAATTATTAAATTTTGAAGCATTGTTCTAAAAAGTAATAATATAACCATCAACACAAAACAATTATATTCAAATAATGTTATATTTTTATCCAATTATAAGGAATAATTTAGAAATCTACAATATTAAAAGAATTACATATTTGACTGAGTCCAATTATTTTTCATTTATCATTTTCATTAAATGTTATATTCCCACCATTTAAATTGATAAAATTTTTAAATATTGAGAAGTACCCACTTATGTGTCTTGAATATCCACTATCCAGATACCTTATGTTTTTACTGGTATTCTTTACGAAGGTCCTCTATAGAAAAATTATACAAGAAATTATTCTTTTAGAAATATTTTCAAAGGTATAGAAATGATTAAAATAAAATATTTATGAATCCAAATTTGTTTAACTATTTTATTATAAATATTAATTAGACTATTTCAAATAAACAATTATTATATCTATCAGAATATGAATTGTTTATAATGTTTCCTAAACTTGAACTTGACATTTGTTTTATTATAAATCATTCTCTAATCAGGCTGATAACCAATCCCAATGGTATAATTTGGTGTGGTTTGGTTACCAAGAATTTTGGTATGTGACTATCAATCATTTTTAAATATTTCCATTACCTTTTTGAGTTTTTGATTGGAAATTTTGAGCTCATTGTTTTTATTTCATAATTTATATATTTTTTATTTTCCTATAGTAAATTAACTTCTAAAATGCACAGAAAAAGTATTCTTATTCTTTAAACATTTATAATTATCTCATCGTAAACTAAATGTATCTTCATGTATTTTATAGTCAATAAATAAATCATAACATCTAATGTAATGATAAGTTTTTTCAGTCTAAAAAATATTTCAAATTTGAACAGCAGATGCAATAATAGTATTTGGAACATTATATGTGTTTCTCATGAAATACATGTTATCTATTTCATTAATTACTTCTCTACTCGAGTTATATTCAATTTAACTATACCTATAATACCTCCATTTGGATTTCATATCCTTATTAGTTATTTTTTACTTTATCCTAAAATTATTTCTAATAAATTAGTTTGGTACATTCAGCATTGATGTGTCCTTTTATTTTTCCTTCATAGCCGATCACTTCACCTAACTAATTATCCTTCCTCCAGTTTCCATTTCTATCCCAAATTACTCCATAATTTTATTTTATTTTAAGAATTTATTATTCTCTTAAAATATATTAAATCACTTGTATAGGTGATTAATTTCCTCATCACTGTCCAAAGGTGAATAAACATCACTAAAACTTTTATTTTAATGTTATCTTTCATTTTAAAGTCATATGTCTTGAAGGATACTGAATTTCTCTTTGGTTGATCTTCTTTTTTTCACGTATAATTCCTACTCATATATCACAATCTTTCTAATAAACACTTTTATAAGTATTTTGTAGGATTTTCTCATGAAAACAGGTGTTCCTCTTCACATATTAGGTAGAAATATTAGATGTCACATCACTTTATATTGATCCTCTATTTTCATCCCTAGTGTATAAATAATGTTCCCAATCTTGTTAAATCATAGATAAATGTTAGAAATAGTTTTTTTAGAAATCATATTCAATGTATTGTATTTAATGGAATAAGTATTTAATTACATTTATTAAATGTTGGATGTTATTTCGTGATAATCATACACTATGTAATATATTTTTATTATAAAAGAACAAGAAGTTATTCTATTAAATTTGTATTATCCTAATTCATATTATAATTCATTCATATATTTATAGTTATAGTCATACACGTCCTTAGTGGAATAACACCAATCAACTCTAGCAGCTTAGGGATTTTAATTTTTTCCCTAATTACGGTAAAAATTTCAATTCCCATACACTCTATATGGATTCTCATTTTGATCTTCCACTAACTGTAATTAGTGCCATTAAAATAATGAGGTTGTTTGTTAGAAGTTACTTTTAACCTATTATTATTTATAAATAATTTTTTTTGAAATAACATAAATTATTGATTTATTGGTAAATCTAGATCACATTTAAAAGTATTTCGAAGAGATATAATACCAAATGTAGGTCCTAGTGGAAAACTTAAGAGGGGGTGAATTGAGTTTCCAATGAAAATATTATCTTAAAATATTTTAAATTATAAATCCCCTGATTTATAATTACATCCCAACTAACAAAAATAGTATATGTAAATAATCTAATCTTTTAAAAATCTTTTTAGAAGATTGATCGAAACTCAGTTAAAAAATGTTTATACCTTTTTTACCCTTTTAAATAGATTTAATTATAATGAAAATCATATTTAACTTTTTTTATATCTTTCTTAAATCCCATAAATTATCATATAATTAATGTATATAGGAAAACAAATTGATCACTATACCCATAATCCCCCTCTTATTCCTAAAAACAATCCTTGGATAAATCTAGAAAATAAACTAAATTTTTGGAAGTCATTTAACATGTTTCCACACACTTATTCATTACCCTTATATATTGGGGTGGGGGGGTACAAGAATTAGGGTAAAATATATTACCAATATATAGTCCACTAGTGTATAGGTAATAGAGGGCCACCCATACATAGGTCCACTATGTAAGTGTAATAGGCATTACCCTTACACATCCCCCCTATAAAGGTATCCCAAGTTGCATTTAAAAATTATGACAATTCATACATAAAGGTGGCATGTATTTTAAACCCCCCCGCCATTATTATTATTATTACACTCACTAGTATACATGTAACAAGAAAATAAATATAATGAATTCTTCAAAAATACTTAAATAACTAAATTTTATAAAAAAGTGAAGACCAATTCACTCCAAATCACTCCAATAAATCCCAAAGTAAAACCATCACTATTAAAACCCCATATAATTCTTTTAAATGATAAATTAAATGGGTATGATGTAAAAATAAAAACTAATAGACGATCGAGAAGTAAATCACTAAATCTTTAAGCTTGGATTAGCACTTCACAGCTACTACATCCTAATCCAACTGTAATCAATCTCCCAAATGAAGATCCTCTCCCCTATAACTCTTTTATCTTTTGGATCAACATGGATTCAAGGGGAATCCTATTTTCCTCTCATGTGATAATAAGGGTGTGAAAATCAGGGAAGGGACATAGAAACTAATAAACTAATAAAATTTAAGGAAATACCCATTTAATGTCCCAACACGAGACAAAAAACTAGAGTAGAGTTTATACCATGTTTAATTAAAACCCACCATTACAAACATAACCATGAAGATAAAATTTCAACACGAGACTTTGTTTAGGAGATATAATAGATTAAATAAATGGATTAATTAATATGTATTTTATAAATATTAATATATTCTGAAAAATATCACCAATTCAGAATCTCACTAAATTTCATCCATAGGGTAAGATCCCCATCCCAAGAACAAAAGAAACATTAAAAAATATTAAAAGATTATTTATAAGGGTAAATTACCATTTTCTCCCCTTATAGTTACCATATATCTTAAAATTAAAATTTCTCTTTAAATTCACAACCTTCAAAAACATGGGTCTTTAAAGTTGATCATGATTTATATGGGGGATTCTATAGTAGATTACAATGTGTATTTTTGGGATTTTTTTGATATATCCCCGTCATGGGGTGACCATGATCTGTCGTGATGAAATACCTTCAATTTATAGTATTATTATAAACATAGAAAACAATTCATGTTTCTTTGATATCCTTTATTTTCTCTAAATTTTAGGCAACCATATATTTTTTCATATATAACATTGAGTGTATACCCCTTAATTATCTAAACCAAAAGTCTTTAATAAGAAATGTGTTAGTGTATGATGGTTATCAGTCGGGGTGTTGCACTAAAATCATGTAGCGGGGACTCTAAATATGAATCATCTACTCCTAGTTACCAAATACATATTGTATCAAACTCGGTGAGGTGTATACTTATCATGTAATCTTATAGAAAAAACTCATTTTTCCCATTATGATCATTCGTTTTATATCAATATAATAATCCTTACTCACACCAAAAATAATAATTCATCACAAACTAAAAAATTACATTATGACTATAGGTTGAGGATAACTCAAACACATCCTTTTGTAGGTCAATTATCATTACACTTCATGATATCCATATATATATATATATTCAACCAATTTAAAATAATAAAAATGTGTATATTTACTTCTATATAACATGATACATTTTATATTTTTAATTCACTTTAGTAACATTAAAAACCTAAAAATAGTTGTTTGTCTCATCATATAACATATGATAAAATACAATACCATCGTTATTTTTACTGCATTTTAAGTGTTTTGTTATTCTCATTACATATCTAGGTAATTTCTACCACATATATACGTGAATATTGGATAAAACCCTCAAACTATACTGTTTAGTGGGTAATATATTTGAAATAATCTAATTTGAATAATGTAGGGACATAAGATTCATAATTTGAATGTTCAACTCCTTGAACATATTAAAATTCCTTAACATCATAACATTAAATTTTATGATATTAATACTTTCTATTATCTATTTATAATTCTTTCTATGTTTACCACCATAATAATCCTTGGGAATACAATCTATAATCCATCATTCATTAAAATATTGTTTCCATTCATGTATATTATTTACATTAATCATGTACCAACATACCCTTTAATTTTTTGGATATTCAAGTGACATTTCCATTGTCTATAATAATCTCTCATTTGATAATTTTGAATTTCTATAATTACAAAACATAATCCCTATAACATTTTAGAAACTGTATTAAATTAATAATATCATGATAAGATACATAAACACATTTTTTTTTGGAAAATAACTATTATTTTTTATTATAAATATTTAACAAATAGACTGTAATATTGATATCTTATACGATATTTTATGTGTTCTGATAATTAATGAAAAAACTAAGACATTATTATTTAAAATATTCCATTGATGGTGGTGAGATAATATCTCTTATATTGTAACACTCATATCGATAAAATATTTTATTATAGTTAAATTTTTTATCCTTCTCTTCTTTTCAAAAAATATATTAATAAGGAGTATTAAATCCACCATATCATATTTTTTCAAAACTAATCCTTGTTCATAAATAACAATTCCTATCATATATTAAAAATAAGACAACTATGGACATCCTTTATAAAAACACATATGAGATTTATAAATTCATTTACATTCAAAACATCATATACCATCCATTTTCTTCATAATTAAAATGAAAATGACATGTTCCATAAATTATTTTCCTAATTTTAATCTCCTATAAATTTATAACATTTTTAAATTATACAGTTCATATTATTTACACTTCAAAATGGATGAATTAATTAAATAACATTAATACCCAACATGATCTTTCAATGATGTTTCCAATATACCTCCACGTATTCTATAAAATTCTATCCTATATAATTATTAATTCTTTCCTACACTGAATTTTATATCAATTTTAAGAAACATTTTAAGACTCTTAAAATAAAATTTCCACTTATAATTTGAATTTTTTACCCACTTTTACTATTAATAGACACTAAAACCTAGACATACAATTCCTAGTTCATATATCCTCAAAAAGTTGAGAAAATTGAACAATATTTTCTTGAACTTATTTACATTTTCATAAGACTTATGTTGATGAAAAAGAAATTATTCAACGTCCAGAACAAACCATTAATGAAACCTTGGTTGAATCATTCTATGATTATCTTAGTCATCAATTTGATCCACATATTGAACTACTTAAATTTTAAGTTACCCATTAAGGTGAATAAATTAACTTATAAATATTTTTCTCTTACGAAAAATTATTATATTTCTATACCACTATTAATAATTTTCTTACATTATTCTTATTCTTTTAGATGAATGATATCAATGTTTAGTTTGATGTTGATGATGTTTATTTTCTATAATAGAATATTTTATTTAATTTTTATTGTTATATAAAATGATTTAATAAATAATTATATTAAATATTATCCCACTAAAATGATGATCCATTTTATTATATATATTACTGGGATAAGATCTATGTTTCACTAGGAAATGAGTTTTCTTTCTCATTCATCTCAAAAATTTTCTTTTGAGGTTTGACATTATATGAATCATATCTTATATAATTATTTTATCGTTGAACAAATTACTCTTTATCCAATCCATAATATGGATAATCATAACACCTTTATTATGGTATCATTCATATGTGTTTCCCATAAAAGGGTAACCCAAATATTATTGTTAGATTTGGTCACATAAATCTTATGGTTATCCATTCCAACCATACCTTACATAAGATAATTTATGGTCACCCTAATTTGGAAGAAACTTATGGGTTGAATGATTGAGGTAATAACATGTCCTTGATGTGGAAGGAATATGAAACTTATTAATTAAAATTAATTTAATCTCAACATATTATGTCATGTTATTCCATTTATGTATTCATTATTCTGATGATTTATGTTGAAATCATATTCCTTTAATAAAATCAATATGTTAAAACCATATAGATGTGTTAATATTTAAGAAAATAACAACATGTGTTACTAATCCAAATAAAGATTCTACTATAGTAATACATGTCCACATGCATCCTATGTATAAAGTACATAAAACCCTTTCATGAAAAGTCATAGAATCATATGAAATAAATTATCCCCACAAGAGTAATCATAGAGATACAAATTCTAAACCCCTAAATCTATAGATATCTATAATATTATAAGATGAAAACCAATTCAACATTAAGTTCTTATATATAAGGATACTATACTCAACAATTATATCAATTTAATTTCAACTCTATCACCTATTATATAAACTACAATAAATCTCTACATTAATGCTCATAATATAATACAACCAAAGTTAGGAAAAAACTAAATTCATTGTCATACATAGAATTTGAATCATTAAACGCATGTATAAAAACTTATAGAAGTAGTTTAACGTTTTAAACTAAAACATACATCCATTGAGAATGTTAAAAATTTATATCTAAAAATAAAGCAAGTAATAAAAATATAAAATTAAAAATTCACATATTCAAAAATAAGATAAACTATTTAAGAAAAATTTATACATAAAACAAATTATAATTTAACATATATTATCGTAAGTCCATAATAAAAAATTAACATTTAATATTTATTTATTTCAATATGAACTCTTTCATATTGTTCATTATATAAAATTTAATTTAATTATATGTTATTAAATTAATTACAAATAATTTATAATCCAAAATTTATTATGGAAACTATTTACATAATCCAAATATCATATATAAACTTATATTTAAATATTGATCAAATTAATAATCACTAATTCTTTTGATGTGGTTTAAATGACTTTTTAAATATGGCCATTAATATGAAAAATTAAAATTAATTATTATGAATAATTCAAAATATTAAATCATTAATTTTTTATATTGATGTTTTTTTTGAAATTTAGTAATATTTTACAAATTTCCCCTATAATTACGATACCAAAATATTATATTTAAATTATAATCCATGACATATAATTTGAAAAGAAAATTAATATTGATAATTAATAATATGGAACATTTATTTAATAAATATTTCGTAAGTATTTAATTAATTAGTTATAATTAATTTATAATTAATTTTTTTTTGAAAACCTTTATAAATAAAAAATATATCCCAAAAATAAATTTTCCCAGTATTTAAAAACAATTTATTAACCACTGAAATTAACTCATAATTGAAATTTAAGAAATGTAAATTATTTCCTAACTAGTGATATATTATAACATATAGGAGGACTATAAAATATATTAAGATATCACATATCACAAGATAACTATAGAGAAAGATTCAAATTCTTTTAATGGCATGGAATGCAATGACCATACAATAACACATTTCTTCAAATTTTAAACATGATTTCATGAATTAAATATCATGGTAAATATTTAATAACACTAATAGGTTTATAACGATATATTAACTCTAAATAAATGAATTAGAATCAATTATAAACCATAAATACCACGATCTACCATGAAGGAAAATTAAAAAGATTCATAAACTAAAATGAAGAAATTGGGAACCTTTCATCATAGATTGTTTCCAAATTAGTCTTCATTTATATGGTCGATGAAGTCCACTTAAAGGTAGTTGAAGGAATATCTAAATCTTGTTATATCCTTGGGATGGAATGAATCACCCATCAAATGGGAGAGAATCACCTTCAGACCATGAGATGATCAAATTTCATGGATTCTATGCTTAGAGAAGGATAGAAGATTTATGGAGAATCTATAGAGGAATTTGAAGGATTCATCGATCACCAAATCATAGTGATCATATCCTTATATAGACCATGGGGATAAAATATAGTGACCATGAGTTAACATATATGTTACATAACATACGATTTAATTCTAAATCCAAACATTCATTATTTATATGAACGCACTTTATAATATCCCATGTGATTCATCTTATAAAACAACTTGTTTAATGATAACTAGTTGAAGTTATTATAACATTTATTTATCAAAATTTATCATTAAATAAATTAATTTTATATTATAATCAATTAAATATGATACCCTCATATCACAATATATGATATTTCAAGGCATATCCATACGATATATCCTTATCATACCATATGATTGGATGACGACAGTAGAATGTGATCTCATGAAATTCCATACGATATGACTATATCCTCTAATATGATATAGTCAGAATGCATCCCATATATGGGGAATTTAGAAAATATCTACTTTATTATAGAGATATTGTACATTGGTAAAAATCTCATGAATTGATGAAAAATAATGATTTTTGGGAATTAAAAAGAATTGGAAGAGAATTGAATTATGTTTCTAGCGAATTATTTTGTTGAAAAATTAGAGGATCCTAGCTCTCATTATCTTAATAGTATACATTATAAAAAATAAATAAATTACATTTATAAAAAAATAGAAAATTTTAATACCAATGAATGTGTAATTTTTTATTTTTTATTCATGCGATTATAGTTATACTCTTAAGGAGAAATGAGTTCTTCTTGACTAAGAATATAGCGAGTTTTCATGTTGTGAATTGTAGTGATCAAAAGGGATAAAGAGGCCAATGTTAACATTATTTTAATGATTTCTATCATTATATTTCATGGATTTTTTGGTAATTTGAATTTTTAACACTAGAGGAGGTTCTGTTTTTAGAATTGAGATTCTTATTGTAGTTACTAGAGTTTGATCATCGTAATAAGTTTTTTTTATATGGATATAGTTCCGAGAGATGTATAAAGAAAATATTGGGTTCTTGAGGTTGAAATTTAAAATTTTGAAATGGTTTTACCTATCTCATAGTTACCAAAAGATTAGGGTAATTTATGTGGGTTTATTTTTCTTCGGGTGATGGTGTAGGATTTCAAAACTATTGTAGAAAAAAATGAAAAACTTATAATTCATTCTTTAGAGTGATCTGTATAATTGGTGCATGGTTTAAAAAATTATGTTTCCAAACTATTATAGGGGGTATATTTGAATATATTATGATCCACATGGTTGAATTTTTTTTCACAACCATAGAATAGCTATGTGGCTGCTGATATTTTATTAAAAAGTTTAAATTTTTCATTTCCCTCTATTTAATTTTAAGCCCCACCACTCCAGTATTCTAACTATTATGTGATAAATTTTTGAGGGTGTCCTCCATCCTTACTCTTCAATTATCCCACATTATAAGTATTTATTAATGGATTATGTTGGTGATAACTGATGATTTATCCCTCTTTCTCTATTAATTTTTCATCTTCTTCATTCACCTATGATTTTGGAATATTTGAGTTAGAGTTTTGTTTACGATTCCACAATATCCTTGTATAATCATCCCTATATAATGGTTTTTGTTCACAAAATTGATAAATGACATATCGAGATGATTAAAAAACAATGTTTCATATTGTTTCAGTGGATTTGCATCACCATACAAATATTTATATGGGTTTTAATTTAAATTGATGAAATTGGATTTGGAATTTATGATCATTGTTGAAGATATTTTGTAGATTAACTAATGTTTCATCTCATGAGTGAATGATATAATTACCCACAATTTTCATACAATATAATTTCATCATTTTCATGAAATACTTATCACATTATATGAGAAGATTCCCAAAGACCATATTAGTTTAGTGCCTCTGGAAACATTAAAACCAAAAAAATTGATATATAAGTGATATAAATTATATCCCAATATTTGATTCATGACTAGAACCCTTCCTAGAAACATCATACAAAATACATATCTTCATAACCAAGGGAAATGGAAAAATAAAAATGGGTGAGCTCAAGTGCTCAGAAAGGGTAAATAAGGGACACATGTAAGAATATAATGAGAATAAGGGTATGGTAACATGATTGTGAAAATAGAAGATCATAAATTACATATAAAAGATCATAAAAAAAGAGTCATCAAAAAAATATTGGAAGTTCATAATAAATTAATCATAAGGTGATCAAGAGCCTAAGACATGAGATAATAACATAAAAATATGATATGGAATTTGTGGCAGACACGTAAACATGTAATATCATTTACATTATATTAAGGATCATTCCCAAAGCTTAAAATGAAACTTAATTGGGATACCCCTACTTAGATGGGTACACCATAATACCTAGTCATAGTCCATTCCTGGTAAGAGATTGGGTTTCTCTATCTTACAATAATGGATTGGTTTTCACCAAATTACTTAGCGAATCATGCTCATCGACTTGATTCCTGTCATTATCTAATGAGATAAAAATATTTACCCGACGAATTTGAGGAAGATATGGGTCCCACAAATCACATAATGAAAACCATATATTTTTTCTCTATATGAATATAAATCATTCATCATATCCGAACTTATGAAATGAAATGTGTTTCATAAGCATCATTCAATCATAACAAAACCCATGGAAAAGAAATGGGATTCATAAATATCAATCCATCACAAACATAAAAAATTCATAAAAAGAAAAATAATGGTAAAATTTAATAGTATCTCTATTAAAACATATGTAACATCAAATAATGTTATCTTATAATGAAAATAATTTTAAGAGATCAGTTGATAATAATTCTTTAGGAAAATATCCTTTCTTATTTGAAAATGGTTTCTTTTCATAAAATGCCACATAATTTTAAAAGAAAACATTTTCATTGAAAATAACGATGCAATAATTTAATTTAATCTCAAAAACATTATGGTTTCATGATGGTGGAAAATTTTGGTTCGTACTGTATAAGTTAAAACAAACATTCCCTTCATTCTTTTTCTCGAAAAGTCACAAAAAATTTTGTTTGGAAAACAACCAAATGATTCCTTTCAAACCGTGTAGTAAAAAGAAAAAATGGGTAAAACAAATTTGAACCACCATATGAGAATTCTGAATTTTTCTTTATTTTTCTAGAAAACAGGGACATTGAATAAAAATATTTTCTGATTGAGACATTAAACGAAATAGACCGAAATATTGATGAGATTGATAAATAAATTCTTATCATTTTTTAATCAGTATAATTGTATGCCCCATGAAAGAATGAAAATTATATGGATATAAAAATACAAAAATATTCTAGATAAGGCTTAAAAAAATATAATTCGGGGTAGTAAATACAACACATAGAAGAAAAAATCATTATATAAGGCATGCATCCGACCGAAATAAAATTGATGCCTAAATCACTAACCTTTTGTCTTTAATCACATTGTATTCATTAAAACATCATATATAATAAATATTACTTTATTATACATAAATTATATAACAAAATTAAATTACATCATACTGTATATTATTTTCTTATGACATTCTATTAGCCATTTATTAACTATTCCATGTTTGTATTATGATTCAGGTAATATTCTCTTATTTTGACTTGTTATTCTTAGTCCTCTTACATAGATAATTATTTACTCATTTAAAGTATTTATAAAATAATATAAAAATAATATATATATTCATTATATACATATTTATAATAATTTATAAACAATATAAATAAGAAATGTAATATACCATTCGTGGATACAGTAGGTCGTACGTACCCATGAACTTTGTTTCTGTTTAATTGTTATTTTTAAAGAATAAAATTAAATCATATATAAGTATATATATATAAACTAAATCTAAAATTACAAATAAATCATATATATCATATAAAAATAGATTGTCCATCATAATTCCCAGCAATGAGATGTGTTAAAGGAAAAACAAACAACATCATTTCATGAGGAGGTAGTTCATCGTACACAAGAATAAAATGTTTGTTTTCCATTTAATGGAAGTGTGTGTGACTATCAATTGAACCCTTAGAATATAAAAATATAAGTATATTGAGGATACTGAGGCTATTATAAATGTATGGAATAATAATATTTTAGGGAGTTCATAATGAGATTAAAATAAAAGAGTGGGGAAAATGTTAACTCTTTTATGGGTAACTCCCCTTGGTTTTCACCAAAGGGATTCCTTGGGATGTATTTATGAACAAAGGGAGGATTACTGAATTATGGGAGGTATTTTGGGAGGATATTTGTAGAAATTTTTTCTGAACCAAATAGGTTTTTATGTGTGAAAAAAACAGAAGATGGTGTGCCCTTTTATAATAGAGGAAAGGGGAACTTTTGTAATTCGCTCAAAATATCAATTTATTATAAATTCAATATTAATAAAAATACCTCAAAAAATAAATTTATTAAAATATTAGATTACATAGGGTCTTAATATCATCAAAAAAATATTTTAGATATGTTCTTATACTATTTTAAACCTTGCCATTTTTTAATTCCTAGTTATCCTATTTAAATATAAACTAAGGGAAAACTTATTTAATAATAAAAAGTTTTAATTTTTTAATTATGTGATATAAATTAAATCATAAATGAAAGATTTATAACATTTTAGATCATATTATTTATTTGTGATTTTACAATAATGTAAGAAAACATTTTCATAAAATATCATAATTGTTAATTTTGAAACTATTCATTACTTTGACTTTAATAAAATCAATACAGCAAGATAAATTAAAAAAATATTTTAATACACCCTTAACAAGTAATATTATACTAAAAAAAATCTTGTATGGCCTTAATTAAATCAAACTACATTTCTTATAAAATTTAAAATATCATTTTTTTGATTGTTTAATTAATTGAATAATAACTGCATCATCATTTTGTAATTATTTATGATAGTTATTTCATTGATAAAAATTAAAAATAAATTTCAATAATTTATATAAAAATATTAAATTTTAGAATAATATATATATATATAGTTGATAATATCTTCTAGTTATCCCCATATTAAAAATATAATAATTTTTAAAAGTAAGAGTTTGACATTTTTCCCACTCTTTGATTTTAATAATATTTAATTTATTTTAATGGAAAAGTGTTCATTAATTAATTAAATTTAGAATCCTTAGGTGATATTGGTCGAATTAACATAATGTAATAATATTTCATTAACTGTTAGGGTAGTTTTATAATATTTATAATATTATTTTTCCCTTAATTACAAAATTTACCCTTAACTGTGATAATAAATATTACCAAATTTACTATTCATATGATTAAAAAATAAAAGGGTAATAATTAATAAATTTATAACTTATGATATGTCTTCTATTTTTAAAAATTCAAAAACCATAATTGGTTAAAGATAATTTAAAATTAACCCTTTTTTGGAATGAGAAAATGATTTTTTAAAGTGAAAACGTCCAAAGATTGAATTGTTTTTTATATCCAAATTCATTTTGAAATTGACTAAAAATATATAAATAATATTAATTGATAAAATTATATCTAAATATAATATAAAACCATTAAAAATTTTAAATATATAAATAAATTGGGGGAAAAAGAAGTTAGGAACTAAAATTCAGTATTGTTCACTATTCATCAAAATATGAACATTCTCAGAAAAATGCCACAAATTCAATCAATATAGTTTGTGATATTTTACTTTCAAAAAATAATTTTATTTTTTCATATAAAAATTATATAACTTTTTAAAAATTTATTTAAAATAGGTGCTCCATTAATTGGATTCAAAACTATCTTTAAAAAATATAGTGTTTTTTTTCTTAAAATGCGATTCATTCTTATTTTAAGTGTATAAAATATCTTGGATGAATGTAAAAACATTTAATAATTTTTTAAAATATAATATAGTTAATAATATTCATTCTGGAAAATTCATTTACAAGGCGATAACTACTACTTAAAATAATAATTTTAACAATATATTATTTTTTGGTTTTACTCAGTTCTCGAGTGAAACATAGGATGTCGGGCAAACTAATTGTTTCATGTTGTGTAAGCCAAGACCGTGTTTAATTTAGATTAATTTTAAAATTGAGTATTATATAACACCAGACATCAAATAAATTTAATTTATTCAGAAAAAAAAGGTTTATAAAAACATGGTGTGTTACATTCTACCACATTAAAATGAATTTCTCCATAAAAATTACTCATTCAGATAGAAAAATATAATGATAATTATTCCTCAAAATATCCTAAAGTTCCCAAATAGATTCAAATAAAAATTTTTTTATTCAAATTACATAGACTAGGTGAGTGGTATTTTTTCAATGAACATTCTGTGTATAATGCATAATTTCAACTGGTTGTTCCTTGTATGAAAGATCCTTATTTAGAGGTATGACCTCTGAGTTCATTACATGTGAAGGGTTAGTTATGTATTTCATCAATATAAATTCACTAAACACATCATGGAATTGATATATATTTATAATATGTTCCAAGTGATAGGATACCATCCTGATATGATCAAGAATCTCAAAGGGACCGACATACATAGGGATTAGTTTACAGTTATTCCCAAACTTCATAACCTCCTTCCATGGATAAATTTGTAAAAAACATTCTCAACAACATCAAATTATATATACCACTATTTTTTATCATCTTAACTTTTCTACCAACTTTTTTCTACATTAATATACTGGCGAATTGTTCTAACATTCTCAACCATCTCTTCTGTGATCTAAAGTCACAATACCTTTATTTTTCAAACATCATTCCAACACATTGTAGATCTGCATTTATCCCATATAGGTATTTATATGAATCCCTTTGAATGATTTAGTAAAATATATCACATTAAGAAGAAACATATATAAGATGGTGCTGATCACAACCACCCTTTAAATTCAAAGAATAAGATCTCAACATATTCTCTAGGGTTTTAATTGTTCCTTCATGATGAGCATCCATATGAGGATGTTAAGCAGTTTTGAAACTCAATTTCATATCTAGTTCTTATTGAATACTTCACTGGAATACTGATATAAACCATTGGTCCTGATTAGATACAATATAATGTGATACTCCATGAAAATTTACCACCTCTTTAATGTATATACTAGAATTTTATTCTAGAGATAAGTCATCTCTAATAGAAATTTAGTGTGATGAATTAGTAATGAGATCATCTACCACCCATATAACATTAAAACAGTCAATGGTTTTGGGGAGTCCACCTAAAAAATCCGTACTGATGGTCTCACATTTCTATTACGTAAAGGGTAATGGGTGAAACATCCCCTTTGATTTCACTCTTTTATACATAACTTATTGGCATACTAAGAACTAAGATACAAAATCTATGATATATCTCTTCATGCCATCCCACCAGAAGTATTCATTAAAATATGTATACCTCTTTGTAATCCTAGGATGAATAGATAATCAAAAACCATGATATTTCTCTAATAGATCCTTATTTAAATACGGTAAGTACGGAACACATACATGGTTCACAAAACTTTTTATTCCATCATGACCAAGGTTAAACTTAAGAACATTTCTAACATTTTTCTTTAGCTCTACATCTTTATTATGTGCCTCTTTAATCATCACATGGATGGAAATTTGAAAATTAAATTGTTCAAGATAATATTTTTCCCCTTCTTTCTTGATTTATGGATCCATCCGTCACAAATCCATAAATATTGGATATTTTTTTATCCTTATCATGTATAATATAGGATGATCATTTCAACTCAAAGCATTGGCCAAATTATTTAGTATCCACAATCCTTTATCAGCTCTAACCATCTCATATAGAACATGTTCAACTCCTTCCATGTGAATATTTATTTCAGACTTTTATGGTCGGTATATATATCACACTTTTCTCCATAGAGATAATTCCTCCATATATTTAATTCAAAAAATAACATGGCTAACTACAAATCATGATTTGAGTAATTTTTCCCATGAATCATCAACTGTCGTGAGGAATAACCAAAAACCATTTTATTTTGGATAAGGAAACCTCCCAATATGTTCTTTTATGCATCTCTATATATTACAAACCCCTCTCCATTATAGGGTAATGTTAGCACATGTACGGTAACCAATATTCTATTTAGTCCCTTGAAATTTTCCTGATATTCATCTTTTACAGAGGAAATTAAAAACCTTCCAAGTTAACTTGGTCATAGGATTACATATTCATGAGAAATTATATACAAACTGTCAATAATATCTTGATAAACCAAGAAAAATGAGGATCTTAGTCACCATTGTTGGTCTTGGCCAGTATTCAATAGCCTCCATCATTGATGGATCTACTACTATACCATCTATTGAGATTATGTGACCCAAAAATGAAATCTTTTGCAGAAAAAATTAATAATTTTTTAAAAAAATTCACATATTTTATCCTTCCTTAGGGTCTTTAGCACAATACTCAAGTGGTCTTCATTATCTTTATTTATATTTGAATAGATAAGAATATTATCTATACATACTACCAAAAATTGGCCATGGTAGTTTCTAGATACATTATTCATCAAATCCATGAATATATCAGAAGATTATTAAGACCAAAATGCTTCACCATATATTCATATTTCTCATACCTTATATAGAATGTAGTCTTTTGTATATCCTCATTCTCGACTGTCAATTGATGATATCCAAAATGAAGCTCAATCTTGGAAAACTATGATCTCCACAAAGATGATAAAACAATTTTTGAATATGGGGAAGAGGATACTTGTTCTCGATTGTGATATTGTTAAAATTCCCAATAATCAATGAAGAGTTGTATTAATCCATATTTCCTTAAAAAGAGAACTGATGCAACCCAAGGTCATAGATTTGGCTGAATGTATCCCTTGTCAATGTTTTATTAGAGTTTCTTATTTAATTACTACAGTTAAATTGGCTCAATTCTATTGGGAGTCTTTGAAATTGATGTAGAACCAAGCATGAGTTATATGGAGAACTCAGATTCACGTTTGGGTGGAATATTAGAAAAATCTTCTAGAAAGACATCAATAAATTAAAGAAAAAGATGCATATAATCAATGTCAGTTTTTTCACCAAATATTTGAGATAAAAAACCCTTATGAATGGGTATTAAAACCCAAACAGTAGATTTAATATTCATAGGAAGTTCATACTTAACATCACATTAATAGACGATCATAGGTTAGTTTGAAACATCAAACATAACTCCCCTTGAAAGACAGTTGAAGTGGTATTAATACAGAGAAATCCAATACATGCCTACGATGACATCAAATTTATGTAGATCAAGAATGATATGATTTATGTGAAACACATTCCTACAATCATCAACCAAAGTGGAATCATAGACCTGATATGTAATCATTATACCATTACCAGTTTTCTCTTTTAATTCCACATATAATCATTTGGTTGGAATCATAAAACCCTAACAAAATTCTTTAGATAAGAAATAGTGGGTAGATATAGAATAAAAAATACATTAGAAGTTATAGAGTGGATGGTAAGTGTACCTTTCACCATATCATCATCACACCCCTTATCATAAATAGTTATCACATGAGATTTCCCCTTGTACCATAGCATAATAGGTTGTTGGCACTAATCATCATCACTAACACTTGGGTTTGGGCACGAGTTAGTATAATTCCCATTCTCCATACACTTGAAGTATTGAAGTTTGGGAGGTGAATTACGTGCATATTTCACTTTATTCATATCATTGGCCAACTTTTTCCCATAAGTTCATAAATAAATATCCCGATGTTCTTCACTTTCACAATCAAAGAATTTATTAGACCCCATAAGACAATTCCTCTAGGATTCTTTCCACACATAGAGTATAAAGGAAGTCCCATATTATTTTCTCCATTGTTTTAATATTTTCTTTTTAAATCCATTTTCATTTTCTTATTAAAACAATAGGATTGATATGAAACTCCATCATCCATATCGTCCTTGATTTCACAACACATAATCTCTTCAAAGCTACTAAAGTCACATAGGGCTAACTCCCTTACGAGAGTTAGATATAACCCACTGAATAATTAGTCAACCTTACTTTTTGGTTGGTTGATAATTCCAAAAGCATACCTCACATGGATTTTAATATTATCCTAGTTGGTACGGATGAGCTCATCATCATTTTTCTTCAACTCAAGGAACTCATTTTCCATATTTGTATGAAGAACACATGGAAAGTACTTATTGTAGAATAAGTTATCTAAATCCTCCCAAATTATATATTTAATATCAAAATGCTATTTCATGTTCTTTATTATAGTCAACTACAAGTTAACTTCACCTTCTAACTAATAAATAGATAGAATGAATTTTTCATCTTCTAAATAATGGAGATTAGAGAATATATTTTAGGAGGTACTAGTCTACTACTAAGCAATAGGTGGATCAAAATATCCACCAAAAGATAGTGGACACTACCTCATGAAGAACTCAATAGAATGTTTATTTATCCTTTTCTCATTTTAATTCCATTATGTTTTATAGATTGAGAAATTTGTGTGATGATAACAATAAGAAATTTCACTCCAGCTCACATAGTATTCAGTTTCTTAGGTGGTTAATTATTTCATTTTACATCAAAATCAATATTATTACATTTCCATTGGGTTCCAACCATTGAATTAAACCAAAATATTAGAGTAAGTAACAATTATAATATGAGGGAACCATGTGAACATTAGAAACATTTATATTATGTCTAAATTATAAATAACTCTTTAATCTATGACACCTTAGGATTATTCTTAGAAACAACACTATATATATCCTTCGAAATATCTCTAGGGATCTCAGCAATATTTTCACATCCTAGTTTCAAAAGGTTATCTAAATTTTTTTCTCCTATTCCAACTATATAGACCCTAAATTTTCATAAAATAACATTTTTTCATTTTTTTCATAATACTTAATACATTATATGAATATGCACCCACAACTGTATTAGATTAGTGCCTTTGGAAACATGGAAACAAGAACACTTGTACAAAAGTGGGCTACATTATATGCCACAAGATTCTTCATTACTGGCGCCCATATTAAACACATAATTCATAATATATATCTTTATAGACTGGGGAAAGGAAACATAAAAATTGGTGAGATCATATGTTTAATAATAGTATTAAATGGATACAAGTAAGAATATAACAAGCATAATTATATGTTAAAATGATCGTGAAAATAGAAGATCATACCATGTATATCGAAGATCATAATAATGATTCATGGAATAAATATTAGATGTTCATAAGAAATGAATCATAATTTAATCAATAGAATAATCTATGAAATCATTACATAAGAATGTGAAATTGAATTTTTGAGAGACACATAAACATGTAATATCATTTTCTATTAGTCATGGAATATTTCCAAAACATAATATAGAACTAAATGGAGATTACACATATTTGGAGGAAAAAAACACCATCCACATTCACCGTATTTTCCTTGTAAGGGATTAGGTTTCCCATCTTACCATAATGGATTAGGTTTCCCCTTATTCCGTAGTTTATCAAGCCTATAGACATGATTCCCATCCTTATCTCATGAGATAAAAATATTTACCCAATTCAATAGAGGGAGATATAGGTATTTCCCAAAACATAATGAAAACCATAAATCAAGGTCCCAAAATAACATAATTCATTCATCATATCAAAGGAATAAAATGTGTTTCATAAAAATCATTCAATCATAACATGACACATTGAAAAAAAATGGGTTTCATAAATATCATTCGATAATAAAAATAAACCAATATTAGAAATAATAAGAGTAGTATCAATGAATCATATACCCAATAAAACATAAGTAACATGAATAAATGTTATCTTATATCAAAAATAATTATGAGAGATCACATTAAAAAAATTCTTGAAGAAAAAAATCATTTCTTCTGTGAAAAAGATTTCTTTTATTAAAATGAAGATCAATTATAAAAGTAAACATTTTCTTTTAAATTAACCTCATAATTGTTTATGGGAATATTCAAAACATAAAGCTCTCACGATGGTGGGAAATTATATTCATGTAGTATAAGTTAAAAAAAACATTCCTTTTGTATTTTTTCAATAAAATTCACAAATTAACTCGTTTGAAAAATGAAAAAATATTCTCTTAAGATAACGCAATAAAAAGAAAAAAATTGGTAAAATAAATTTAAAACTAAATATGAGGATATTAAAAATATTTTAAAAAAACTTTTAGAAAACATTCTAATGAAATTTATATATTTCCCAAGAGAGACTTAGAATAAAATGACCTTGAATATTGATGGGATTGTGAAATAAATACTCTTCACATTATAATCAAAAGAATCATATTCCTCATGAAATAATGAAAATCAAATTAATATAAAAATTACATAATAATCTAGATAATAATCATAAAATACATTCATTCGAGGTATATACACCATGTAGAAAAAAAGTAGGGTATAAGGCATGTGTCCAACATAAATAAAAGTGAGACATAAATCTCTTACCTTATGTCTTGAATCTCATAGTATTAATGAAAAAATCTTTAATAATAAATCTAATTTTATTATTCATATATTAAAACAAAATTTTCAATTAAATAATACCTTATATGATTTTCATATAATCTCATATTACTCATTTATTAACCATTCCGTGTTAGTGTTACGTTTCAGGTAATATCCTCTAGCATTTATTTTTCGTGATCATCTTAATTAGACTATGATTTACTCATTTGAAGAATGTAAAACATGATATAAGTATCAAATATATTCAGTATATAAATATTTATTAAAAATTTAAAACAATTTTAATATGAAATGGAATACACCGTTCGTGCAGATGGTAGGTCATGCGTACAGATGAATATTGTTTCCGTAATAATAAACATTTTGAATGAAAGAAATTAAATAAAAAATATTTTTTTATTTATATAATAATTAAATAATCCTAAATAAATCCTAAATATCATATAAAAATATATTTCCCATTATAATTACTAAATGTGATAGGAGTTAAAGGATAAATTAACATCATCATTTGGTGAGGCGCTAGTTCGTTGTACACAAAAACGATAAGTTCGTTACCCATTTTATGGAAGTCTGTGTGAGTGTAGTTAAAAAAAATTAAAATGAAAAAATATCAAAATATTTAGGATAATTAGGTTATTACATAATAATGTAATAATAAGAGTTTATGGAGTGGATAATGAAAATAAAATAAAAGAGCTTTTGAAAGGATATTAGCTCTTCTTTGGGTAACTCCTCTTAGATTTCACCAAAGGGATTCCTTGGAAGGATTTTTTACTAGAATGAAGATTCTAGGATTAATGGAGGGATTTTGGTAGGATATTTGAACAATTTTTTTATAAAATAAAAGGTTTCTAAATTTTTAGGAAACTAGAAGAATATGTTCCCTTTTATAATAGACGTAAGGGGCAGTTTTGGAATTTCCCCAAAATATACATTACATTAAATTATTTATCAATAAAAATACCTAAAAATTATATTTATTAAAATATAAGATGATATAGGGTTTTAATATCACCATGAAATACATTTTATACATCTTTTGGTATTATTTTAAACCTTATCATTTTGTTTAATCCTTAGTTATCCAATTTAAATTTTTAACTAAGGTAACAAATTCTTCAAAACTAAAAGTTTGTCATTTTTACTTATGTGAGGTTAATTAAATTATAAATGAATAATTTATTATATTTTAGACAATATTATATTATATTTTAATTTTTCAATATGTTTTATAATTGTTTAATAATTTAATAAAACATTATTTTCTTAAAATAACATAAGCTTCAATTTTGACACTATTCATTACCTTGACTTTCAGAAAATCAGCAAAGAAAGGTAACTTCTAAAAAATATGATTAATACACCCATATCATGTCACATTCTCTAATAAAATTATAATATCACATTTATTAAGTCAAATTATATTTATTTTATTATTTATAATATCATTTAATTTATTATTTCATTAATTAAATAATTATTTTGTCTTCATTTTGAAATTTTTTCTGATAATTAATTTTTCACTAAAAATTAAAAATCAAATTATATGATGTAGATAAAAAATTTATACTTCACGATATATATATATATATATACATTTGATTATATCTTCAACTTATACCCATATTAAGAATATTATACTTATTAAAAGTAAGAGGGTGGCATTTTGTAACTCTCTTTGACTTTAATAATATCTAACTCAATATCATGGACTAGTTTAAATTAATTAATTAAATTTAGAATCCTTAGGTGATATTAATCAAATTAATTTCATCGAGTAAAATTTTAGAAAGTGTTAGGGCAGTTTTATAATATTTAAAATATTATTTTTACCCTTAATTACCTGATTTACCCATTACTGTAGTAAACAAATTTCAAACAATTAAGATTTATATTGTCCAAAAATAAAAAGGTCGAAATTAATAAATTTGGACCTCATGATTAATAATATGGAATCTATTTTTTATAATTAAAACACATATAATTGGAAAAAGATAATTTAAAATTAATCTTGTTGACAGAATGAGAAAACAAGTTTTTAAAGTAAAAACATCCAAAAGATTGAATTGTTTTTTATATCCAAAGTCAACATGAAATTTATTATAATGACCAAAATTGGATTAAATTATAAAATTTTGATCCAATTATATGTTAAAACCAATTATAATTAAAATTCAACTATATCAAAAAGTGGACAAATAAGTAGTTTTGAACTAAAATTCAGTGTTATTCACTATTCATCAAAATATGAATGTTATTAGAAAATGACAAAAAATAACCCTAATAAAATTTAGATATTTATATTTTAAAAAATTATTTTTTTATAGAAAAATTATATACGTTTCAAAAAATTTATTTAAATAATTTTCTCCATTAAAAGGCGGTAAAACTACTTTTAAAAACATAGATCTTTTATGCCTAAAATTTGATTTATTATTTTTTTAAGAATTTAAAATTTGTTGGATGAATTTAAAAAAATTGAATAATAATGTCTAAGAAAATCATAGTTAGTCCTATTCATTCCCATTGATACAATGACTAGGAGACAACTAGCACTTAATATAATAAAATTAACATCATATTATTTTTCGATATGACTCTGTTCTTATGTGCAACATAATATTTTAGAGAAAATCATTGTTATGTGTAATGGATGAAAATTATGTGTTGTGTGTAGTAAAAGATTAAAATGGTTTATCATGTTACAAAATATATCAAATAAATTTAATTTATTTGAAAAAAGGATTATAAAAACTCAGTTTGATACAGATCACACCATCTTTCTCAATGCCTATGCACGAAAGTATTGTTTGGTGGGATTTTGGGTATTTAATTAATTTTAATTTTAACTTTAAATTAATTAAAAATTTTTATAATTAATTATAATTTGATTTAATGGTGCAATAATTCAATGAAGGACTTGAAAAAACGTGGTCATGGGTCATTAGGTGGTTATTAAACAGAATTACTTTGTGAGTATGTTCTGTGGCCCATGACCATATATTTTTTCTAAATTAAATTATTCTATAAAAATTTGATATGAAATATCTCCATTCAAATTAAATCAACATTAACTTTTCAATGACTTTTTCCTAGATCCTATTTAAATAAAAAAATTCTTAAGGGCCATGATGGACACTTAAGCAATGACATGATACCTCGACCTCCAATAGATGATAGATTGATTATAAAAACATTCTTAGTGACTTATATACACAAAGGTGAATGAGCTAAATGACATGAATGGAGGATACAATATTTTTAATGATGTATTCAATCTTCCTTGATTTTGTGTGAGTGATTTGGTGATGTTTTGGTAATAGAGTCACAAAAAAATTATATTGAAAAAAAAGGGTTATGATTGGATTAAAAGATAATGAGATGTTTATTGGGGATAGGTTGATATATGAATAGAATTGATGAGGTTATAAAGCTAGTTGGGTTTGTGAGAGTGTATTAGGGCTTATGTTGATGGACAATATGATCATATATATATTTGGTATAATGGGAAAACCGTCTTTAGTATGGGCTAAACGCATAGTTAGTTCCATGAGAAGGATGAACCCCATGATGGAAAACTTAGGTTGTTCCAACATTTCTCATTTTTATGTGTTTTGATGATTCAAAATCCCTTCTTATATTGTAACAAGTTTATATTAAGTGTTCCATACCATAATTTTGAGATCTTATCTTCTATTAAGTAAAGTATTTGATCTATTTAAAATTGTTTTATCTTATGAGAATCAAAGAGTATCTTCCATATATTATGAATAATAAAAAACATGTGTAGAAAGTTTTACTAACTACATAATAATTTATATTATAAAGAGAAAGTTTTAGTTTCTCAAGTCAGTTTCTTTATTCAGAATGAGTATATGAGAAAAAACTATCTTAGAAAATGATTTCCAGAAAATATTATATTACCAGAGTATGATAAGTTATGAAATATAAGTATCTCACCAACATAACACATTTATATTATGATAAAGAATTATCCACGTCAGTATTGAAGATAATTTATCTTATGATGAAAATGAAGAGTTGTTTTATCTTATAAAGTTTCCCAGAATTTTACATTAAAGAGAATAGTATTAGCAGTTGTGTATCTTATAAATAAATACATGTATAAATAATGTCATGATTATCTTATGAATATCTTGTTAATTAATTTCATTCATTTCAAATGTATCAGAAGAAATATTACCCATTTATGGAAAAGTATAATTATATATACATTCTCTTTGATCAAAGTGAAATTATATGAAGAATAATATCCCTTAAAGTGATTCCACTAAAGTATATTCCATATTTTGAAGGATCGAATGAAAGTAATTAATTTCCATTCTCATTAACGGATTTTAAAATTGATCATTAGGATTATCTCACTTCTTAAGTTCTAAATTAAAGAGAAGATATAAAAGGAAGAGTTAGCTAATTCATGAAATATATTATGATAAGAACATAAATATAAGAATATATATATGGAAGAGAATAATTACTAGAATGCATGTACAATTGAATACTCTGAATTTCTATATATAGAAAGGTCAATAATAACTAATCTTTATGAACCTATATATTTAATTATCTACTACAAATATCATTCCGAGTTATGCCATGAAGCCTACGATCTTCTTATAATACATCTTCCACTACTTTTAGTGGATATTTTCAATTATGTACTTCAACTATTATTTCATTAGATTATTCAATTTAATTATTGATTGGACTCTTTGAAAGTTTTTTTATTGAGAGTGTATATAGGTAATGTAATGTGAGGGACTTGTTTAAAGACATTTTAATTTTTTATTAAGAGATAGATACTTGTACTCCATTGGGATCCCTCGGTAAAAGGTATGTTATATTGGAAACAACCAAACTGATGGGGTATAGTGTTGATGGAGTGTACTGGGGGATTTATGTTCAACAAACAACCATAAATATCTTTTTAATCTATTTACATTAGGTTTTTATTTTCATTTCCTATAATTATTATGGGAAATATAGGAATATCCATATCTTGGATAGAGAGGTTTTCTGCAAATAAAATTTTTAGGAACGCAATTCAACTCCCCCTTGAGTGTTCAGCTATCCATTATATTGGACAAAAATTGGTATTAGAGATTTTTACTCTTGAGTTCAAGACTTTCGAATGATGAATTAAAAATATCTCTTCTCAAATGGTTTCAATGCCTTATAAAAAATAATGTATGTCAACTGTTATAGATTCATACTTTAATGGTGAAAATTATGGTCAATGGAAGGTTTGAATGACCATATATCTAAAAAATATTTTCCTGAAATATTATTTCAAATATGTAAATCCTTATAAAATTTATGAGAAAAATTATAAAAGTTCAGACTCTACAGATGATGTAAAATATAATTTGAATTACAATTTTATGAATGCTATAATATAAGTATGAATATTAGATGAATTCGATATATTTACTCAATTTCAAAATAACATGAAATGTGGAACAATATAGCCATTGAATATGAAGTTATAAACAATTTGAATGCTATTAGATATGATACTACAAATAAAAATTTCAATACATTAAAAATGGATGAAGGGGAATGTACTAATATACTAAATAAAAGCCTCATTAAGATTGTTAATAACATTGTTGATCTAGCAAAACATATCACTATCGATGAAAAAATAATTGAAATTTCTCAGATTATTACCACTAATGTAGATTGGAATCTCACATTCCATCAGAATATATAAAGAGGTAAAATGTTTCAAGATAAAGTATATCATGGGATATATTATAATGGACGAATCTAAAATAGATGCTGAATATAGAGAACCTAGAATAATAAATTAGAAAAATGGTACTTTGATGGTTTCTACTTAGAAGGATAAAAAGAAGAATTTTTTTTTACAAATATATGAAATATCATAAGAAGATGAATCCTCAAGAAATTATGGATCAATTTATGATCTTTCAATTCTATCTAAAAAGTTAAAAAAAAATTATAACAACAGAAAAGGATTCAATATATCTTTAAACAATTAATAAATGAATGGTGGTAATTATATAGAGCTAATATTTTATGAGTTCCAGAAGCGGGGAAATATCAAACCTGACTATTTTCGAATTAAGGTTGAAAAAAATATAGAAAAGAAAGACAACATGATATCATAGTATAAGAATAATGATAATGAAGCTATGAAATCCACTTGGAGTGCTTTGATAGATTATAGAAAATTCACACCATCAAAATCAAAATTTTAAGCTACTAAAAAAAGGCAATACATTTTAAAAACCCAAGATTCCACGGTATGTTTCCCTTTGAATAATGAAATATCTTGCATTGTAGGCACCTTCGAGATTCTAACACACCGTGACCAATCAAACTAGCCGTTATGAATAGTAATAACCACCTTTTAAAATTTAATAAATTGTATCTTTCAAAATTGACTTCATTCTTTGATTATAAATATCTAAATTGGCATAGTGTGAAGTTTTTTTATTTTTATGAAAACGATCAATTTTTGATGAATAGTGAAAATTAATAAATTTTAATTAAAAACAACTTTTTTAATCGAAATAATTAATAGTGATAAATTATGAATTTGAGTGGTTTTAAAGTATATTTAGAATATATTTTTAACATAGAATACAATTTTGGTCATTGGACATAATTTCTCATTTAAACCTGATCTAAACAAGTGTCAATATTTTGATAGTTATTATTTCTTAAAAACACGCTTTTTGTTTTGACAGCGGAAATTAATTTTAAATTAATTTCATCCAATTATGTGTTTTCAATTTGGAAAAATGGATTCCATATTTGAAATCAGTATTTACAAATGGTTTAAATAGGTAACTCTTATTTTTAGACTTTTTGAATAATTATTTCGGTAAATATTTTATTTATCATGGTTAAAGGGTAAATCCGATAAATAAGGTTAACAAAATAATTATATAATAACTATAAATTACCCTAAAACATGTCTTAACCCTATCGGTTGATACATGTCCGACCATGGCCATATTTGGGTCGATTATGGGACCCCATTGAGCCACTTGTAAGGGATAATGACACTTTATATTAATTAAGTTGATGTTAATACAAAAATGACATAAGCATATATCTTTTAGAAAGACAATTTTTACATATGGTTATATTTGTTATATTTTCGACTATAAATATTAATTATAATGATAAAAATATTTCATACATAATGGTATTTTATTTATAATTTTTAGACATTGAATAATTAAATTTATATTTGACACAATAATGATGCAGTATTTTCCTTATTAATGAATGAATCAAATAATTGGTATTATAAATGTTAAAATAACTATTATTTTAATGTTTTGATGCCATAAACTAATTTTATTGGTATATATGACATTTTAGAATTGCTTAAATGAATTTTTTTCTAATTAATAATGTTTTTAGGACTTTAAAAAAAATCAATTATTGAATAGTGTCAAAATTGACATAAATGAGTTTTTAAAACAAATATTATATTATTAATTGATATTCAATTCCTAAAAATATAAGGTTTGGCCAAGATAAATATATAATTATAGGTCTATCATTAGTGGACCACTTGGGGTTCTCTTGTACGTTTATAGTATGTTTAGTAACCATATAATATAAAGATACAAAGAGACATGGTAAATGTGAAACTAATTAACTTAGAGTTAAAACTAAAAGATAAGGTTAATATAGTGACCCCAAACTGTCTAAAACCTATTGGTTGAGTATTTTGAGACATATACCCACCTTAACCTTTAAATAATCCACTTTTTAGCCATTATATAAATAATATTAATTTATTATAAAATAATATTTCTACCTTTTCCTAAGGTGCCCCTCACCCCTCTTATAAAAGGGAACTCCCCCTTCTCACTAATTCACACCATCAAAGCCTTTTGACTCGGCTACCCCCTACCCAAATATCCTCTAAAAATCCCTCAATTCAACCTAGAGGCCTTAGTTTTATCATAAAGCCATCATAAGGAGCCTTTTTGATCAAATCAAAAGGAAGAACCCAAAAAAGAGGTAATGTTTTCACCACCCACTTTCAAGTTCCTTTCTTCTTCCACTTATTTATTTGTTATTTCAATTTTAAAATAATAACTCCAGTATCTTATATATACTATGATGTTATTATAAATATGGTACTACCATATTCAGTATTCTATCCATCCTTTGAATGACATGTCACCATGCGTGCGTACGTACAACTTACCGTCTCCACGTCGTGGTGTAATTGTTATTCAATACATTTTTATATGGATGGGTATAATAATGATGTGTAATTAATTTAAATAATAAATATAACATGATAATTGTGTTGTATATATGATACAACATCCAATTATATATTATTTTAATATCAAAAGAATGATATTGTTGCTTGTGCGTACATACGGACTACCGTCTCCATGAATGCGATGAGATTCATTCCCCATCATATCAATTCAAGACTAACTTTTATTTGATGATTAAAAATAATGTTTAAGGACATTATATAATTCTGGATATGAATAAGATACAACTTATGGATAAAAAACACGACTTATGTAACAAAACATATAAAAGAAAACGAGTAAGTGAACACCTGAAACGACGATAATACTAAAATATTATTACCAAAGGAATATTAAAAGATCATATATGATATCATATTTATGTATATTATTCTTGTATAATTTAATAACCATTATTTAACTATTATACAGGAGGTTAAACTACCATCTTCCAAGGAAAAGTACAAGGTAAGGGTTTATTTCACAATCTCATCATTATCTGAGGTTGTTTATATGTAATTATCAACTGAGACTTCTTTATTATCCACATCCCTATTTCATAAAAACGAATTTCAAAACCTTCTTAATATTTTATATAACATGGGTTAAATTCATATATACCCTTGTTTGAATTTTTATAATATGTTTATAAAGGAATCTTTCCGTCATTTTCCAAACAAGGTCCTTTTTAACCTTTTCGACAGAATTAAGGTAAGAATGTCTGTTTTAACTTATACGGTGGGTGCAGCTAATTTACACCGTTATAAAATCGACAAAGATTCCCTTAAAAGATTATAAGAATATTTTGAATATAAATGTTTTATTTTATACAAATGTTACTTTTAAATGATTTAAAAAAGTGTTTTTTCTCTGAAATAGTTTTGATTTCATCTATCTCAACATCCATTGATAGATTTTAAGCTTATTTGAACTTGATTTATTATGATACAAAACATCAATATTGTATTGAAGGTTTTGTGATATTTTTTACTTTGGATGTGTTATTTTTATACCATTCATGGTTTCTGGAGAAAGTAATGACATTTCGTATTCTAGTTTTAATACAAATATTTATGTTATGTTTAAAGCTGTTCATATGAGGAATGCATTGGACTTAATAAGTGACGAGTGGAGCCCGCTATAGCTCCTCGATGAATCGGTAGGTCTCATTAGACAAACTAGTGTCTTGGGATAAGGCCTTGACAAAATAGTATTTGTATTCTTGGCACAAGGCCTGGACTATGTGGTTATGATAGTCTTGCATTATGCATTCCATCATTATGAATGTGGTTATTGATATTGCATGTGATTGTTCGAATAGTATAATATTCATGTGAATAAGTAAATGGAATTATTTCATTTTATATCTCCCATATTATGTTGAAGTTAAAGTTTAAAAGGATTTTGTTTTAGTTATACATTGCCTTAAATGTTTATTCTTATTTATGAAAGTTTCCAATATATTGTTATTTTTACTGGGCATCTAAGCTCGCCCCTTTCTAGGATTTATTTTTCCCATGATGTGAAGATTTATTTTATGAATGACCTTCATGGATAATATGGGGGAATATGATTGTGTTCTATGGAGAGAAGATGTTGTTTTAGTTTTTCACTTTATGATATAATGTAAACTTTATGAATGTATCTAGTGATTCTAAGGCTACATGATCTTTTATAATCATGCCAATGTTATGTAATAATCCACTGAATCTAGGTAACTTGGGTGGGTGTAACATCCCAAGTAATTAATTAATAATATATATTTTTTATCTATGTCTATTAATGAACTACATAGTGTTTTAGAGGCTTAAACTGAAAATAAATCCAATCTTAAGCATGGAATACACTAATATTTTTAAAAGATTGTTTTACTGCCTTTTGATGGAAAACCATTTTTAAATCTATCTTTTGACAATTTTATAAACAATGTTTGTCAAAATAAACTTATTCTTTATGATTGGGACATCAAAATTTACTTTGTGTGAAATTTTGGTATTTTTCTGACAATGTTCATTTTTTAATGAATAGTAAAAAATACTGCATTTTACATCAAAATTGCTTCTTAATCTAATTTATTTAAATGATTATATTATCTTTTGAATTGTTATTAATGTGTAATCTGAATATATTTTTACCATTTAATCCAATGGTGGTCATTAGAATCAATTTCACTTTGAAATTAGACTTAAACTGGTGTCAATCTTTTGATACTTATTGTTTTATAAAAACACGCTATTTGCTTTGACAGCGGGAATTAATTATTAAATTAATTAATGTGACTTATATGTTTTGAATTTTTTAAAATAGACTTCTTTTTTGAATTCAGAATATCAAATATATCTTAGGGTGAATTTTTGGTAATTTTCTGAAAAACTCCAATTTTTGATGAATAGTGAAACCACTAAGTGGTAATCAAGAAAACTGTTTTTCAGTTAAATGAAAGTTTACCACTAATGTGTATTGAATTTTGAAAATCCAACATACATTTTTGTCATTAGTATGTAATATTTGGTTCAATGGGATGAAAATAATTTTTTGGTGAATAGTAACTTTTTTTCATTAATCTCGATTAGAGGTAATTAGTGTAGTTTAAGGTAAAAATAATGCTTTAAAAAAATGATATGAGCTTTAAACATGTCCTAACCCTATTGGCTGTGTCATGGTCGACCAAGAAAACCCATGGGTCGATTTAGGGGACCCCATGGAGCCACTTGGGTGAGATAATGACTTTAATGTCTTTTTTTTAAATAAAGGTGAAAATGACACTAACATAAATTGTTTTACTAAAAAAAATTTAGAAGGAGTTATACTAATCATATTTTTGTCTATAAATATTCATTAGAATTATAAAAAGCTTTCCTACATCATAGTATTTTTTTCATAATTTTTAGATATTAAATAAATTAAATTATATATGACATTATGATGATGCAGCGATGACCTCATTATTTAACGATTAAAATAAAATGGAAAGATAATGTAATATCTAAGACCTACACTTGTCCAAATACTATTGGATGAGAATATTTCGAAGACTTATCATCATATCTTCTAAATATATCAACGTGGGACCTTGGAAATTCGAAACACTTTTGAAAATAAAATAATAGTTTCATGATTTCCAAAAGTGCCCCTCCTCTCCTCTTATAAAAGGCCCCCACCTCTACCTCATTTCACACACTCCTCAGGCCTTTGGCTCGGCCAAAACCTGCCCATTGTCTTTCTCCACATCCCTCTCCTCATCCTAGAGGATTCCCTTTGGTCAGAATCCTTTCAAAGGAAGCCTTTAGGCTCAAATCAAAAGGAGTTACACTTTTTAAGGTAATTCATTATCTCATGTTCATTTATTTTATTTTGCTTCTACAACCCTCTAAAATATATTTATTTACTTATTTTGTAACAACACCAGTATCTTCAATATACTAGGATGTTGTTATAATATTTATTCAAGCTACACTCTCACACAACTACATCAAATGGTTAAAGAACATACGGTTTCCGTGGATGGCGAAATTCTGCCTCCCGAAACGATGATTGTTCAATACTCATTTGACACCTTCAAAGGTGGCCATTATGATGTCACTATTTTTATATATATGATATATAATATTTTTATTCTTTCCTTGTGCTTCTGTTTTTTTATTTTATGGAATACCATTATTGTTTCCATTATGGGTAAAAACAATATCTTCATTTAAGGAAGTGCGGACTACCACCCCCTGAAAGTGATTTGATTTGTTAATACCATATGTGGGATGTGTAAAGGATAAAGTTAATGATATTATATATGTTATTATACTGGAATTATAATATACTATTATATCATTATGATTCCATTCCTGAAAATAAGAAATAGAACTGGAAGTAGCGTTCATGCGTACGTACGGCTTACCGTCTCCATGAACGGTGCATTTCATTTCTTACCTCTAAATGTGATGTAATATTATAAATACATGTATATGCTGAATATATATGATATATATGTTACCCAAATCATTAATATCATTCTGGATATAACGAACCTTTCACCAAATTAACAACATGTAAGTGTAAGAAGTCTATTTTTGACTTAAGAACCAAATACCGACAAAATGAACATTATTAACTTAAATGATTACATGATGTTCATAACATGGTATAAAAGGAATAATGAACTTGAAAAAGGTTCTTAAGAAAGTAGAGATTAACTCAAGTTTATTATTCGGGAGATTAAAGAACGGTCGGGTCAAGTCGGATACGAGGTATGGGACTTCGTCTCAATCTCCTTTCATTGAGGTATATTTTGTTTTATACACAACCTTCTTTTATACGGTGAAGAAACCACTTTGACTTTTAAATTTATTCAAAAGGAATCTTTTTTATACGAAGCATTTACTAAATGAAAAAAGGGAATGTTTTTGTCGTACGTATGCGGCGACAATGACCTCTCTGCCGTCGTGACCGTTATTTGGGTTTCGGCTTCCTCTACGAGCCATACCTTCTTTTTAAAAGAAAAATAAATACCATGTTTTACTTTTATTTTATTTTGGTATCAAAAATGGTTTTCATAATATTCTATATATCAATGTGTTGTATTGATATCTTGTGATTGAAAGGTGGGAATGTTATGTTTCCTTTATGCATGTTTTATGTGATTTGATTATGTTTAGGTTCTTGGGAATTATTATGAAAACGGGTGGTTCCGTGATAAACTAAGGGCGGGTGAGCCCGATATAGCTCTTCAATGCATTGGGTAACGTGAAGGAGTGAAACGTTAAGGTTTCTCCGAAGAGATTTAGAGAATATACTGTGATGGGTATTCCAAACGTAACCAAGAGGGTTACTCCCTACGTAAGAATGTTATGAATGCCTCAAGTTACCTTTATGTCTTATGATTTCTATGATTTGTTCATGATTTTATGAGGTATGTTAAAGTGCCTATGTTTTATGGGTAAATTATTATTTCATTCTTATGTATATATGAACTCATGTTTCCTTTCCTTGTTTTTTTTATATAACCCATACTGATCTTTTTATGCTCATCCCAAGTTTTTTGAAATTTTTTTCACAGGTCACGGGAAAGGTACATGATATGATGATAGTGTCAAGGAAGTGTCAAGAAAGAATCCATGTTTATTTTAAATATGTTTCCATTGATCGGAATGAAGAATACTATCTTTATGTAACCACTTTGTTTATATGTGGAATGTAATGCAAGTTTTATGATCTAATTTTCTAAAACTCTATACCAGAAAAGATCCTCAATGTGTAATCTTGTAATAACTCACGATTAAGGTTTAAGGATGGGGCCTTATAGTTGGTATCAGAGGTCGGTTTAGATAACTTTAGGAGTTAGAATTATATTAAATTATTATCCAAAAATATTTTTTTTGAAATGATATAGCATTTGAAGATTACCATGTTGCTTCATCTAAGACATGTTTGTTCAGAATGGTTTTCCGCAGAGGAAACAGGGAAGCAGTGCTAGGAAGGAATATAGAAGGAAATAACCTTCCGAATCAGCATCCTGAGGTGGTCAGAATTGGAACTGAATAGTTTGTTGCAGTAATGGTGCAGTTGACTCAGGCTATAAATGGTGGTGGTATCCATGCACGAGATCAGCCAGATCAACCGTAGAGGAACATGTCAGTGGTGGAATATTTCATGAGGCAACATCCCCCATCATTCAGAGGATCATCTGACCATGTGCTAGCTGTAGGGTGGATTAAAGAACTGGAGAATATTTTCTATGTCATGGGGTGTTCAGACATTAAAAAGGTTAGTATTTCTATTTACCGTTTGGAGGGTGAGGCAGATAAGTGGTGGTCGATGGTTAAAAATATCAAGGACACTGATGAGATTGATTCTCTCGACTGGGATGAATTCAAAGGTATGTTTCTTGAGAAGTATTTTCCTAAGGCTGTTCGACTTATGATGGAAAAACAATTCTTGGAATTGAGGCAAGAGGAAGACTCAGTGGCTACCTATGAAGAAACGTTCACTCGATTGGCAAGGTATGCTCCAAATTTTATCCAAGACCTTGATAGTAAAATCAATCGTTTTTACTCAGGATTAAAGCCAAAATATCGAAGGGAATTAGCTTTTCGTGAGTTTAAAAGTTATGAAAAGCTTGTTCGATGTGCTGAGAACGTGGAAATGGAGTTTTCCGATGATCAAGTGTTCTATAACAACCAACATAAGAAGAGACAGAGGTGGCTGGAGAAAGGTAAGAATTCTTAAAAAAAGTCTGATGGTAAGAAAACTAAGTTTCCAGTTTGTGATAAATGTGGCAAAAGGCATGCTGGGGAATGTCTTCTGAATTTTGGAAAGTGCTACCGATGTGGTAATATGGGACATAAGGCTCGTGATTTCACTGAAAAGGGTCAAGTTGAAGGTAAGACCAAATTTGATTTACAGTTAGTGAAATGTTATAAGTGAAATGAGATGGGTCACTATGAAAACGAGTGTCCGACAAAGACCTTGAGTGATGGGAAGCAGTTAGACTACAAGAAGAAAGGGGTGGTGAAATCCTTTGCAACTACTTCAGCAGATGTCGGTCCATCAAATGAAGATTTATCAGGCTATTACCGAAGGAATTGAAAAGAAGATTGGTGAATGCTCTAGTTTTGGAACTACCTTCCAGGAATGGTGAGTTTGTTATCTACAGTGATGATTCATTAAAAGGACTTGGTTGCGTCCTAATGCAGAATGATCAGGTAATTGATTATGCTTCACGACAGTTGAAAACTCATGAGGTAAATTACCCTACACATGATTTGGAATTAGCTGCTGTTGTTTTTGCTTTAAAAGTTTGGAGGCATCATTTGTATAGAGTAAAGTGTGAAATATATACCGATCACAAAAGTTTAAAGTATATATTAACTCAGAAAGAATTGAACATGAGACCAAGGAGATGGCTAGAATTAATCAAGGATTATGATTGTACAATTCATTACCATCCGGGAAAAGCAAATAAAGTGGCTGATGCCTTGAGTCGAAAAAGTAATGCTTCATTAGCAATGTTGCGTTTTGAACGTGATCCTTTGGTTAAGGATTTGATGAACTTTGGCATATAAGTTGTTGGTGCAGGATGTTCTTCTCTTTTGTTTCAGGTATCATTGAGATCATCTCTATCAGATAGAATCAAGCAAGCACAGAAGCAAGACAGTGAGTTGCAGAAAAAGGTAGAGCTGGTTCAGAAAGGTAAGTTGCCTGAATTCAACATTGATAGTGATTGCGTTTTGAGATTTGGGAAGATATTGTGTGTGCCTTGTGATTCACAGTTGAAGAGAGAGTTGTTATGTGAAGCTCATAGCTCTCCATTTTCAGTTCATCCTAGTAGTAAGAAGATGTACCGAGATCTGCGGGAGTATTACTGGTGGGATGGAATGAAAAGAGATATTGGTGATTTTACTGTGAAGTGTTTGACATGTCAACAGGTTAAAGCAGAGCAGAAGTTACCGAAAGGGATTCTTCATCCTTTACCAGTGCTAGAGTGGAAATGGGAGAATATATCTGTGGACTTTGTTGGGGGATTACCGAAGACATCTCGAGGTAATAATGCAATATGGGTTATGGTTGATCGCTTGACTAAATCTGCTCATTGCCTTTCCATATGAGATACTTTTTCCCTGGATCAAATTTCCTGTTTGTATCTTAAAGAGATAGTCAGGTTACATGGACTTCTTCTCTCCATTGTATCTGATCGTGATCCCAGGTTCACTTCTAACTTTTGGAAAGGCCTTCATAAGTCATTGGGTACTGAATTAAATTTTAGTACAACTTTTCATCCTCAATCAGATGGGCAGTCGGAACGAACAATTCAGACCTTGGAGGATATGCTACGTTCATTCTCTATGGATTATCAGGGAAATTGGGACCAACATCTTTCTTTGGTTGAATTTTCGTATAATAACATTTTTCATTCCAGTATACAGATGGCTCCATTTGAGGCATTATATGGAAAACGGTGTCGAACTCCAGCTTTTTGGGATGAAGTAGGGGAAATGAAGCTGATGGGACCAGAGTTGGTAGAAGAGATGGAAGAAAAAGTTCAGTTGATTTAGAGACACATGAGAACAGCTCAGAGCAGGAAGAAGAGTTATGCGGATAACCAGAGGAAGGATCTATCTTTCGAGGTAGGTGATCATGTTTTTCTCAAGGTTTCTCCTTGGAAAAGTGTGATGAGATTTGGTAAGAAAGGAAAGTTGAGTCCAAGGTTTATTGGACCATATGAAATTCTGGAGAGAGTTGGATCAGTTGCTTACCGAGTGGCTTTACCTATGAGTTTATCTCAGGTACACAATGTTTTTCATGTTTCCATGTTGAGAAAGTATATTCCAGATCCATCTCATGTTTTGAGTCCAGAGGTAGTTCATCTGGAAGAGAACCTATCTTATGAGGAACAACCGGTCCAGATTCCTGACCACAGGGAGAAAGTGTTACGGAATAAGGTGATTAAACAGGTAAAGGTTTTGTGGAAAAACCACATGATGGAAGAGGCAACATGGGAATCTGAAAATGCTATGAGAGATAAATACCACCATTTATTCGATAAGTAAATAAATTGTGGGGACGCAATTTTCTAAAGGGGGGAAGGATGTAACATCCCAAGTAAGTAATTAATAATAGATATTTTTTATCTATGTCTATTAATGAACTAGATAGTGTTTTAGAGGATTAAACACTACTGGAAAAACGGCCTATACCCACGGTTCAAAACCGTGGGTATAGCCTCCAAAACCGTGGGTATAGCCTATACCCACGGTTTTGGAAACCGCGGGCTGGAACGCCGTCGGTATAGGTCCCCAGCCTATACCCACAGTTTTGGAAAACCGTGGGTATAGGTTTCCTGCCACCGTGTCACCGAAACATAGAGAATTTCCACGGTTTCAATGGCTTTTACCCACGGTTTCAAAACCGTGGGTATAGGTCCTAAAATAATGCAGGCGCCGAGTTTCGATCCCGCAACCTCTTCGCTGCAAACACCGCGTCTAACCACTACCCTAACTTCACATATATATATATATATATCTATTTAGTTAAATATAGTTATAAAAACCGTGGGTATAGGGTTCCCGCCAAAAAAAATTCCTTCCCGCGGAAAAAAAAATTTCCCGCGGACACAAAAATGACCTATACCCACGGTTTTTCAAAACCGTGGGTATAGGTATTTTATCCAAGACCTATCCCCACGGTTTTCACCAAAACCGTGGGGATAGACCCCCCCTATACCCACGGTTTAGGAAAACCGTGGGTATAGGTGAATTTTGATGACCTATACCCACGGTTTGCCAAAACCGTGGGGATAGAGCCCCCTATACCCACGGTTTTGGAAAACCGTGGGTATAGGTCATCAAAATTCACCTATACCCACGGTTTTCCAAAACCGTGGGTATAGGGGGGGGCTATCCCCACGGTTTTGGTGAAAACCGTGGGGATAGGTACATTTTCCAGTAGTGAAAATGAAAATAAATCCAATCTTAAGCATGGAATAGACTAATATTTTTAAAAGATTATTTTACTGCCTTTTGATGGAAAACCATTTTTGAATCTATCTTTTGAAAATTTTATAAACTATGTTTGTCAAAATAAACTTATACTTTATGATTGGGAAATTAAAATTTACTTTGTGTGAATTTTTGGTATTTTTCTGACAATGTTCATTTTTTAATGAATAGTGAAAAATACTGCATTTTACATCAAAATTGCTTCTTAATCTAATTTATTTAAATGATTAGATTATCTTTTGAATTGTTCTTAATGTGTAATCTGAATATATTTTTACCATTTAATCCAATGGTGGTCATTGGAATCAATTTCACTTTGAAATTAGACTTAAACCGGTGTCAATCTTTTGATACTTATTGTTTTATAAAAACACGATATTTGCAATGACAGCGGGAATTAATTATTAAATTAATTAATGTGACTTATATGTTTTGAATTTTTTAAAATAGACTTCATTTTTGAATTTGGAATATCAAATATATCTTAGGGTGAATTTTTGGTAATTTTCTGAAAAACTCCAATTTTTGATGAATAGTGAAACCACTAAGTGGTAATCAAGCAAACTGATTTTTCAGTTAAATGAAAGTTTACCACTAATGTGTATTGAATTTTGAAAATCCGACATACATGGTTTTCATTAGTATGTAAAATGTGGTTCAATGGGATGAAAATAATTTTTGGTGAATAGTAGCTTTTTTTCATTAATCACGATTAGAGGTAATTAGTGTAGTTTAAGGTAAAAATAATGCTTTAATAAAATGAGATGAGTTTGAAACATGTCCTAACCCTATTTTTTGTGTCATGGCCGACCAAGACAACCCATTGGTCGATTTAGGGGACCCCATGGAGCCACTTGGGTGAGATAATGACTTTAATGCCTTTTTTTAAATAAAGGTGAAAATGACACTAACATAAATTGTTTTACTAAAACAATTTTCAGAATTGGTTATACTAATCATATTTTTTTCTATAAATATTCATTATAAATCTAAAAATATTTCCTACATCATATTATTTTTTTTATAATTTTTAGACATTAAATAAATTAAATTATTTATGACATCATGATGATGCAGCGATGACCTCATCACTTTACGATTAAAATTAAATGGAAAGATAATGTAATATATAAGATCTACACTTGTCCAAAAACTATTTTATGTGAATATTTCGAAGCCTTATCATCTTATATTTGAAATATATCAATGTGGTACCTTAGAAATTCGAAACACTTTTGAAAATAAAATAATAGTTTCATGATTTCCAAAAGTGCCCCTCCTCTCCTCTTATAAAAGGCCCCCACCTCTACCTCATTTCACACACTCCTCAAGCCTTTGGCTCGGCCAAACCTTTCCCATTGACTCTCTACACATCCCTATCCTCATCCTAGAGGATTCCCTTTGGGCAGAATCCTTTCAAAGGAATCCTTTAGGCTCAAATCAAAAGGAGTTACACTTTTTAAGGTAATTCATTCTCTCATGTTCATTTATTTTATTTTTCTTCTCGAACCCCCTAAACTCTTTTTATTTACTTATTTTTTAAAAACACCAGTATCTTAAATATACTAGGATGTTTTTATAAGATTTATTCGAGCTTCACTCTCACACAACTACATCAAATGGTTAAAGAACATACGGTTTCCGTGGATGGCGAAATTCTGCCTCCCGAAACGATGATTGTCCAATACTCATTTAACACCTTCAAAGGTGGCCATTATGATGTCACTATTTTTATATATGATATATAATATGTTTATTCTTTCCTTAAGCTTCTGTATTTTTCATTTATGGCATACCATTGTTGTTTCCATTATGGGTAAACACGATATCTTCATCTAAGGAAGTGCGGACTACCGCCCCCTGAAAGTGATTTGATTCGTTAATACCATATGTGGTATGTGTAAAGGATAAAGTTAATGATATTATATATTTTATTATAATGGAATTATAATATAATCTTATATTATTATTATTTCATTCCAGAAAATAAAAAATAGAAGTAGAAGTAGCGTTCATGCGTACGTACGGCTTACCGTCTCCATGAACGGTGCATTTCATTTCTTACCTCTAATTGTGATGTAATATTTTAAATACATGTATATTCTGAATATATATGATATATATGTAATCCAAATCATTAATATCATTCTGTATATAACGAACCTTTGACCAAATTAACAACATGTAAGTGTAAGAAATCTATTTTTGACTTAAGAACCGAATACTGACAAAATGAACATTATTAACTTAAATGATTACATGATGTTCAAAACATGGTATAAAAGGAATAATGAACTTGAAAAAGGTTCTTAAGCAAGTCGATATTAACTCAAGTTTATTATTCTGGAGATTAAATAACGGTCGGGTCATGTCGGATACGAGGTATGGGACTTCGTCTCGATCTCCTTTCATTGAGGCATATTTTGTTTTATACACAACCTTCTTTTATATGGTGTATAAACCCCTTTGACTTTTACGTTTATTCAAAAGGAATCTTTTTTATACGAAGCGTTTACTAAAAGACAAAAGGGAATGTTTTTGTCATACGTATGCGGCGACAATGACCTCTCCGCCGTCGTGACCGTTATTTGAGTTTCGGCTTCCTCTACAAGCCATACCTTCTTTTTAAAAGAAAAATAAATACCATTTTTTACTTTTCTTTTATTTTGGTATCGAAAATGGTTTTCATAATGTTTTATATATCAATGTGCTGTATTGATATCTTTTGATTGAAATGTGGGAATGTTATGTTTCCTTTATGCATGTTTTATGTGATATGATTATGTTGAGGTTCTTGGGCATTATTATGAAAACGGGTGGTTTTGTGATAAACTAAGGGCGGGTGAGCCCGATATAGCTCTCCAATGTATTGGGTAATGCGAAGGAGTGAAACGTTAAGGTTTCTCCGAAGATATTTAGGGAATATATTGTGATGGGTATTCCAAACGTAACCAAGAGGGTTATTCCCTACGTAAGAATGTTATGAATGCCTCAAGTTACCTTTATGTCTTATGATTTCTATGATTTGTTCATGATTTTATAAGGTATGTTAAAGTGCCTATGTTTTATGGGTAAAGTATGATTTCATTCTTATGTATATATGAACTCATTTTTCCTTTCCATGTTTTTATATATAACCCATATTGAGCTTTTTATGCTCATCCCAAGTTTTTTGAAATGTTTTTCATAGGTCATGGGAAAGGTACATGATATGATAATAGTGTCAAGGAAGTGTCTAGAAAGAATTCATGTTTATTTTAAATATGTTTCCATTGATGGGAATGAAGAATACTATCTTTATGTAACCACTTTGTTTATATGGGGAATGTAATGAAAGTTTTATGATCTAATTCTCTAAAACTCTAAACCCGAAAAGATCCTCAATGTGTAATCTTGTAATAACTCAAGATTAAGTAAGGTTTAAGGCTGGGGCCTTATAGTTGGTATCAAAGGTCGGTTTAGATAACTTTAGGAGTTAGAATTCTATTAAATTATTATCCAAAAATATTTTTTTGAAATGATATATCATTTGAATATTACCATGTTGCTTCATCTAAGACATGTTTGTTCAGAATGGTTTTCCGCAGAGGAAACAGGGAAGCAGTGCTAGGAAGGCATATAGAAGGAAATAACCTTCCGAATCAGCATCCTGAGATAGTCGGAATTGGAACTGAACAGTTTGTTGTAGTAATGGCGCAGTTGACTCAGGCTATAAATGGTGGTGGTATCCATGCACGAGATCAGCCATATCAACCACAGAGGAACATGTCAGTGGTGGAACATTTCATGAGGCAACATCCCCTATCATTCAGAGGATCATCTGACCCTGTGCTAGCTGAAGGGTGGATTAAAGCACTGGAGAAGATTTTCGATGTCATGGGGTGTTCATACAATCAAAAGGTTAGTCTTGCTATTTACCGTTTGGAGGGTGAGGCAGATCAGCGGTGGTCGATGGTTAAAAATATCAGGGACAATGATGAGATTGATGCTCTCGACTGGGATGAATTCAAAGGTATGTTTCTTGAGAATTATTTTCCTAATGTTGTTCGACTTAGGATGGAAAAACAATTCTTGGAATTGAGGCATGAGGAAGACTCAGTGGATACCTATGAATAAAGGTTCACTCGATTGGCAAGGTATACTCCAAATTTTATCCGAGACCTTGATAGTAAAATCAATCATTTTTACTCAGGATTAAAGCCAAAATATCGAAGGGCATTAGCTTCTCATGAGTTTAAAAGTTATGAAAAGCATGTTCGATGTGCTGAGAAGGTGGAAATGGAGTTTGTCGATGATCAAGTGTTCTATAACAACCAACAGAATAATAGACCGAGGTGGCAGGATAAAGGTAAGAATTATTCAAAAAAGTCTGATGGTAAGAAAACTAAGTTTCCAGTTTGTGATAAATGTGGAAAAAGGCATGCTGGGGAATGTCTTCTGAATTCTGGAAAGTGCTACCGATGTGGTAAGATGGGACATAAGGCTCGTGATTGCACAAAAAGGGGTCAAGGAGAAGGTAAGACCAAATTTGATTTACAGTTAGTGAAATGTTATAAGTGCAATGAGATGGGTCACTATGCAAACGAGTGTCCGAAAAAGAGCTTGAGTGATGGGAAACAGTTAGACTACAAGCAGAATGGGGTGGTGAAATCCTTTGCAACTACTTCAGCAGATGTATCAAATGAAGTTGTATCAGGTTATTACCGAAGGAATTGAAAAGAAGTTTGGTGAATGCTCCAGTTTTGGCACTACCTTCCAGGAATGGTGAGTTTGTTATCTACAGTGATGCTTCATTATAAGGACGTGGTTGCATCCTAATGCAGAATGATCAGGTAATTGCTTATTCTTCACGACAGTTGAAAACTCATGAGGTAAATTACCCTACACATGATTTGGAATTAGCTGCTGTTGTTTTTGATTTAAAAATTTGGAGGCATCATTTGTATGGAGTAAAGTGTGAAATATATACCGATCACAAAAGTTTAAAGTATATATTCACTCAGAAAGAATTGAACATGAGACAAAGGAGATGGCTAGAATTAATCAAGGATTATGATTGTACAATTCATTACCATCCGGTAAAAGCAAATAAAGTGGTTGCTGCCTTGAGTCGAAAAGGTAAAGATTCATTAGCAATGTTGTGTTTGGAACATGATCCTTTGGTTAAGTATTTGATGAACTTTGGCATAGAAGTTGTTGGTGCAGGGTGTTCTTCTATTTTGTTTCAGGTATTAGTGAGATCATCTCTATCAGATAGAATCAAGTAAGCACAGAAGCAAGACAGTGAGTTTCAGAAAAAGGTAGAGTTGGTTCAGAAAGGAAAGTTGCCTAAATTCAACATTGATAGTGATTGCGTTTTGAGATTTGGGAAGAGATTGTGTGTGCCTTGTGATTCACAGTTGAAGAGAGAGTTGTTATGTGAAGCTCATAGCTCTCCATTTTCAGTTCATCCCGGAAGTACTAAGATGTACAGAGATCTGCGGGAGTATTACTGGTGGGATGGAATGAAAATAGATATTGCTGATTTTACTGTGAAGTGTTTGACATGTCAATAGGTTAAATTAGAGCGGCAGTTACCGAAAGGGATGCTTCAGCCATTACCAGTGCCATAGTGGAAATGGGAGAATATATCCATGGACTTTGTTGTGGGATTACCGAAGACATCTCGAGGTAATAATGCAATCTGGGTTATAGTTGATCGCTTGACTAAATCTTCTCATTTCTTTACCATACGAGATACTTTTTCCCTGGATCAACTTTCCCATTTGTATCATAAAGAGATAGTCAGGTTACATGGAGTTCTTCTCTCCATTGTATCTGATTGTGATCCCAGGTTCACTTCTAAATTTTGGAAAGGCCTTCAGAAGTCATTGGGTACTGAATTAAATTTTAGTACAGCTTTTCATCCTCAATCAGATGGGCAGTCGGAACGAACAATTCATCCCTTGGAGGATATGCTACGTTCTTGCTCTATGGATTATCAGGGAAGTTGGGACCAACATCTTTCTTTGGTTGAATTTTCGTATAATAACAGTTTTCATTCCAGTATATAGATGGTTCCATTTGAGGTATTATATGGAAAATGGTGTCGAACTCCAGCTTTTTGGGATGAAGTAGGGTAAAGGAAGCTGATGGGACCAGAGTTGGTTGAAGAGATGGTAGAAAAAGTTCATTTGATTCAGAGACACATGAGAACAGCTCAGAGCAGGCAGAAGAGTTATGCGGATAACCGGAGGAAGGGTCTATCTTTCGAGGTAGGTGATCATGTTTTTCTCAAGGTTTCTCCTTGGAAAAGTGTGATGAGATTTGGTGAGAAAGGAATGTTGAGTCCAAGGTTTATTGGATCATATGAAATTCTGGAGAGAGTTGGATCAGTTGCTTACCGAGTGGCTTTACCTCTGAGTTTATCTCAGGTACACAATGTTTTTCACGTTTCGATGTTGAGAAAGTATATGCCAGATCCATCTCATGTTTTGAGTCCAGAGGTAGTTCAGATGGAAGAGAACCTATCTTATGAGGAACAACCGGTCCAGATTCTTGACCATAGGGAGAAAGTGTTACGGAATAAGCTGGTTAAGCAGGTAGAGGTTTTGTGGAAAAACCACATGATGGAAGAGGCAACATGGGAATCTGAAAATGCTATGAGGGAAAAATACCCCCATTTATTCGATAAGTAAATAAATTGTGGGGACGCAATTTTCTAAAGGGGGGAAGGATGTAACATCCCAAGTAAGTAATGAATAATGGATATTTTTTATCTATGTCTATTAATGAACTATATTGGGTTTTAGAGGCTTAAAATAAAAATAAATCCAATCTTAAGGATGGAATACACTAATATTTTTAAAAGGTTGTTTTACTGCCTTTTGATGGAAACCCATTTTTGAATCTATCTTTTGAAAATTTTATAAACTATGTTTGTCAAAATAAACTTATTCTTTATGATTGGGACATCAAAATTTACTTTGTGTGAATTTTTGGTATTTTTCTGACAATGTTCATTTTTTAATGAATAGTGAAAAATACTGCATTTTACATCAAAATTGCTTCTTAATCTAATGTTTTTAAATGATTAGATTATCTTTTGAATTGTTATTAATGTGTAATATGAATATATTTTTACCATTTAATCCAATGGTGGTCATTAGAATCAATTTCACTTTGAAATTAGACTTAAACTGGTGTCAATCTTTTGATACTTATTGTTTTATAAAAACACGCTATTTGCTTTGACAGCGGGAATTAATTATTAAATTAATTAATGTGACTTATATGTTTTTAATTTTGTAAAATAGACTTCGTTTTTGAATTCAGAATATCAAATATATCTTAGGGTGAATTTTTGGTAATTTTCTGAAAAACTCCAATTGTTGATGAATAGTGAAACCACTAAGTGGTAATCAAGAAAACTATTTTTTCAGTTAAATGAAAGTTTACCACTAATGTGTATTGAATTTTGAAAATCAAACATAGATTGTTGTCATTAGTATGTAATATTTGTTTCAATGGGATGAAAATAATTTTTTGGTGAATAGTAACTTTTTTTCATTGATCTCGATTAGAGGTAATTAGTGTAGTTTAAGGTAAAAATAATGCTTTAAAAAAATGAGATGAGCTTTACACATGTCCTAACCCTATTGGATGTGTCATGGTCGACCAAGAAAACCCATGGGTCGATTTAGGGGACCCCATGGAGCCACTTGGGTGAGATAATGACTTTAATGTCTTTTTTTTAAATAAAGGTGAAAATGACACTAACATAAATTGTTTTACTAAAAAAAAATTAGAAGGGGTTATACCAATCATATTTTTGTCTATAAATATTCATTAGAAAGATAAAAAGCTTTCCTACATCATAGTATTTTTTTCATAATTTTTAGATATTAAATAAATTAAATTATATATGACATTATGATGATGCAGCGATGACCTCATTATTTAACGATTAAAATAAAATGGAAAGATAATGTAATATCTAAGACCTAAACTTGTCCAAAAACTATTGGATGAGAATATTTCGAATCCTTATCATTATATCTTCTAAATATATCAATGTGGGACCTTAGAAATTCGAAACACTTTTGAAAATAAAATAATAGTTTCATGATTTCCAAAAGTGCCCCTCCTCTCCTCTTATAAAAGGCCCCCACCTCTACCTCATTTCACACACTCCTCAGGCCTTTGGCTCGGCCAACACCTGCCAATTTTCTTTCTCCACGTCCCTCTCCTCATCCTAGAGGATTCCCTTTGGGTATAATCCTTTCAAAGGAAGCCTTTAGGCTCAAATCAAAAGGAGTTACACTTTTTAAGGTAATTCATTATCTCATGTTCATTTATTTTATTTTGCTTCTCCAACCCGCTAAACTCTATTTATTTACTTCTTTTGTAACAAAACCAGTATCTTCAATATACTAGGATGTTGTTATAATATTTATTCGAGCTACACTCTCACACAACTACATAAAATGGTTAAAGAACATACGGTTTCCGTGGATGGCAAAATTCTGCCTCCCGAAATGATGATTGTTCAATACTCATTTGACACCTTCAAAGGTGGCCATTATGATGTCACTATTATTATATATATGATATATAATATTTTTATTCTTTCCTTGTGCTTCTGTTTTTTTCATTTATGTCATACCATTATTGTTTCCATTATGGGTAAACACGATATCTTCATTTAAGGAAGTGCGGACTACCACCCCCTGAAAGTGATTTGATTTGTTAATACAATATGTGGGATGTGTAAAGGATAAAGTTAATGATATTATATATTTTATTATACTGGAATTATAATATACTATTATATCATTATGATTCCATTCCAGAAAATACGAAATAGAACTGGAAGTAGCGTTCATGCGTACGTACGGCTTACCGTCTCCATGAACGGTGCATTTCATTTCTTACCTCTAAATGTGATGTTATATTATAAATACATGTATATGCTGAATATATATGATATATATGTTACCCAAATCATTAATATCATTCTGGATATAACGAACCTTTGACCAAATTAACAACATGTAAGTGTAAGAAGTCTATTTTTGACTTAAGAACCAAATACCGACAAAATGAACATTATTAACATAAATGATTACATGATGTTCATAACATGGTATAAAAGGAATAATGAACTTGAAAAAGGTTCTTAAGCAAGTGGAGATTAACTCAAGTTTATTATTCAGGAGATTAAAGAACGGTCGGGTCAAGTCAGATACGAGGTATGGACTTCGTCTCAATCTCCTTTCATTGAGGCATATTTTGTTTTATACACAATCTTCTTTTATACGGTGTATAAACCACTTTGAGTTTTACATTTATTCAAAAGTAATATTTTTTATACGAAGCGTTTACTAAACGAAAAAAGGGAATGTTTTTGTCTTACGTATGCGGCGACAACGACCTCTCCGCCATCGTGACCGTTATTTGAGTTTCAGCTTCCTCTACAAGCCATACCTTCTTTTTAAAAGAAAAATAAATACCATGTTTTACTTTTCTTTTATTTTGGTATCGAAAATGGTTTTCATAATGTTTTATATATCAATCTGTTGTATTTATATCTTGTGATTGAAAGGTGGGAATGTTATGTTTCCTTTATGCATGTTTTATGTGATATGATTATGTTGAGGTTCTTGGGCATTATTATAAAAACGGGTGGTTCCGTGATAAACTAAGGGAAGGTGAGCCTGATATAGCTCTCTAGTGCATTGGGTAATGCGAAGCAGTGAAACGTTAAGGTTTCTCCGAAGAGATTTATGGAATATACTGTGATGGATATTCCAAACGTAACCAATAAGGTTACTCCCTACGTAAGAATGTTATGAATGCCTCAAGTTACCTTTATGTCTTATGATTTCTATGATTTGTTCATGATTTTATGATGTATGTTAAAGTGCCTATGTTTTATGGGTAAAGTATGATTTCATTCTTATATATATATGAACTCATTTTTCCTTTCCTAGTTTTTTATATATAACCCATACTGAGCTTTTTATGCTCATCCCATGTTTTTTGAAATGTTTTTCACAGGTCATGGGAAAGGTACATGATATGATGATAGTGTCAAGGAAGTGTCAAGAAAGAATCCATGTTTATTTTAAATATGTTTCCATTGATGGGAATGAAGAATACTATCTTTATATAACCACTTTGTTTATATGTGGAATGTAATGCAAGTTTTATGATCTAATTCTCTAAAACTCTAAACTCGAAAAGATCCTCAATGTGCAATCTTGTAATAACTCAAGATTAAGTAAGGTTTAAGGCTGGGGCCTTATAGTTGGTATCAGAGGTCGATTTAGATAACATTAGGAGTTAGAATTCTATTAAATGATTATCCAAAAATATTTTTTTTGAAATGATATAGCATTTGAATATTACCATGTTGCTTCATCTAAGACATGTTTGTTCAGAATGGTTTTCCGCAAAGGAAATAGGGAACCAGTTCTAGGAAGGCATATAGAAGGAAATAACCTTCCGAATCAGCATCCTGAGATGGTTGGAATTGGAACTGAACAGTTTGTTTCAATAATGGCGCAGTTGACTCAGGCTATAAATGGTGGTGGTATCCATGCACGAGATCATCCAGATCAACCGCAGAGGATCATGTCAGTGGTGGAACATTTCTGAGGCAACATCCCCCATCATTCAGAGGATCATCTGACCCTGTGCTAGCTGAAGGGTGGATTAAATCACTGGAGATGATTTTCAATGTCATGGGGTGTTTAGACAATCAAAAGGTTAGTCTTTCTATTTACCGTTTGGAGGGTGAGGTAGATCAGTGGTGGTCGATGGTTAAAAATATCTGGGACGCTGATGAGATTGATGCTCTCGATTGGGATGAATTCAAAGGTATGTTTCGTGAGAAGTATTTTCCTAAGGATGTTCGACTTAGGATGGAAAAACAATTCTTGGAATTGAGGCAAGAGGAAGACTCAGTGGCTACCTATGAAGAAAGGTTCACTCGATTGGCAAGGTATGCTCCAAATTTTATCCGAGACCTTGATAGTAAAATCAATCGTTTTTACTCAGGATTAAAGCCAAAATATCGAAGGTCATTAGCTTCTCGTGAGTTTAAAAGTCATGAAAATCTTGTTTGATGTGCTGAGAAGGTAGAAATGGAGTTTGTCGATGATCAAGTGTTCTATAACAACCAACAGAAGAAGAGACTGAGGTGGTAGGATAAAGGTAAGAATTCTTCAAAAAAGTCTGATGGTAAGAAAACTAAGTTTCTAGTTTGTGATGAATGTGGCAAAAGGCATGCTGGGGAATGTCTTCTAAATTTTGTAAAGTGCTACCGATGTGGTAATATGGGACATAAGGCTCGTGATTGCACTGAAAAATGTCAAGTTGAAGGTAAGACCAAATTTGATTTACAGTTAGTGAAATGTTATAAGTGCAATGAGATGGGTCACTATGGAAACGAGTGTCCGACAAAGAGCTTGAGTCATGGGAAGCAGTTAGACTACAAGAAGAAAGGGGTGGTGAAATCCTTTGCAACTACTTCAGAAGATGTCGGTCCATCAAATGAAGATTTATCAGGCTATTACCGAAGGAATTGAAAAGAAGATTGGTGAATGCTCTAGTTTATTCACTACCTTCCAGGAATGGTGAGTTTGTTATCTACAGTGATGCTTCATTAAAAAGACTTGGTTGTGTCCTAATGCAGAATGATCTGGTAATTTCTTATGCTTCACGAATGTTGAAAACTCATGAGGTAATTTACCCTACACATGATTTGGAATTAGCTGCTGTTGTTTTTTGCTTTAAAAATTTGGAGGCATCATTTGTATGGAGTAAAGTGTGAAATATATACCGATCACAAAAGTTTAAAGTATATATTCACTCAGAAAGAATTGAACATGAGAAAAATGAGATGTCTAGAATTAATCAAGGATTATGATTGTACAATTCATTACCATCCAGGAAAATCAAATAAAGTGGCTGATGCCTTGAGTCGAAAATGTAATGCTTCATTAGAAATGTTGCGTTTAGAACGTGATCCTTTGGTTAAGGATTTGATTAACTTTGGCATAGAAGTTGTTGGTGCAGGGTGTTCTTCTATTTTGTTTTAGGTATCAGTGAGATCATATCTATCAGATAGAATCATGCAACTACAGAAGCAAGACAGTGAGTTGCAGAAAAAGGTAGAGCGGGTTCATAAAGGTAAGTTGCCTGAATTCAACATTGATAGTGATTGCGTTTTGAGATTTGGGAAGAGATTGTGTGTGCCTTGTGATTCACAGTTGAAGAGAGTATTGTTATGTGAAGCTCATAGCTCTCTGTTTTCAGTTCATCCTGGCAGTACTAATATGTACAGAGATCTGCGGGAGTATTACTGGTGGGATGGAATGAAAAGATATATTTTTGATTTTACAGTGAAGTGTTTGACATGTCAACAGGTTAAAGTAGAGAGGCAGTTACTGAAAGGGATGCTTCAGCCTTTACCTGTGCCAGAGTGGAAATGGGAGAATATATCCATGGACTTTGTTGTAGGATTACCGAAGACATATCGAGGTAATAATGCAATCTGGGTTATGGTTGATCGCTTGACTAAATATGCTCATTTCCTTGCCATACGAGATACTTTTTCCCGGGATCAAATTTCCCATTTGTATCTTAAAGAGATAGTCATGTTACTTGGAGTTACTCTCTCCATTGTATCTGATCGTGATCTCAGGTTCACTTCTAACGTTTGGAAAGGCCTTCAGAATTCATTGGGTACTGAATTAAATTTTAGTACAGCTTCTCATCCTCAATCAGATAGGCAGACGGAACGAACAATTCAGACCTTAGAGGATATGCTATGTTCTTGATCTATGGATTATCAGGGATGTTGGGACCAACATCTTTCTTTGGTTGAATTTTCATATAATAACAGTTTTCATTCCTGTATACAGATGGCTCCATTTGAGGCATTATATGGGAAACGGTGTCGAACTCCAGCTTTTTGGGATGAAGTATGGGAAATGAAGCTGATGGGACTAGAGTTGGTAGAAGAGATGGCAGAAAAAGTTCATTTGATTCAAAGACACATGAGAACAGCTCAGAGCAGGCAGAAGAGTTATGTGGATAACCGGAGGAAGGATCTATCTTTCGAGGTAGGTGATCATGTTTTTCTCAAGGTTTCTCCTTGGAAAAGTCTGATGAGATTTGGTAAGAAAGGAAAGTTGAGTCCAAGGTTTATTGGACCATATGAAATTATGGAGAGAGTTGGATCAGTTGCTTACCGAGTGGCTTTACCTCCGAGTTTATCTCATGTACACAATGTTTTTAACGTTTCGATATTGAGAAAGTATATGCCAGATCCATCTCATGTTTTGAGTCCAGAGGTAGTTCAGCTGGAAGAGAACCTATCTTATGAGGAACAACCGGTCCAGATTCCTGACCACAGGGAGAAAGTGTTACGAAATAAGGTTATTAAGCAGGTAAAGGTTTTGTGGAAAACCCACATGATGGAAGAGGCAACATGGGAATCTGAAAATGCTATGAGGGATAAATACCCTCATTTATTCGATAAGTAAATAAATTATGGGGACACAATTTTCTAAAGGGGGGAAGAATGTAACATCCCATGTAAGTAATGAATAATAAATATTTCTTATCTATGTCTATTAATTAACTAGATAGTGTTTTAGAAGCTTAAAATGAAAATAAATCCAATCTTAAGCATGGAATACACTAATATTTTTAAAAGATTGTTTTACTGCCTTTTGATGGAAAACCATTTTTAAATCTATCTTTTGACAATTTTATAAAATATTTTTGTCAAAATAAACTTATTCTTTATGATTGGGACATCAAAATTTACTTTTTGTGATTTTTTGGTATTTTTCTGACAATGTTCATTTTTTAATGAATAGTGAAAAATACTGCATTTTACCTCAAAATTGCTTCTTAATCTAATTTATTTAAATGATTAGATAATCTTTTTAATTGTTCTTAATGTGTAATCTGAATATATTTTTAACATTTAATCCAATGGTGGTCATTGGAATCAATTTCACTTTGAAATTAGACTTAAACTGGTGTCAATCTTTTGATACTTATTGTTTTATAAAAACACGCTATTTGCAATGACAACGGGAATTAATTATTAAATTAATTAATGTGAATTATATGTTTTTAATTTTTTAAAATATACTTCATTTTTTAATTCGGAATATCAAATATATCTTAGGGTGAATTTTTGGTAATTTTCTGAAAAACTCCAATTTTTGATGAATAGTGAAACCACTAAGTGGTAATCAAGCAAACTGATTTTTCAGTTAAATGAAAGTTTACCACTAATGTGTATTGAATTTTGAAAATCCAACATACATGGTTGTCATTATTATGTAAAATGTGGTTCAATCGGATGAAAATAATTTTTTGGTGAATAGTAACTTTTTTTCATTAATCGCGATTAGAGATAATTTGTGTAGTTAAGGTAAAAAGAATGCTTTAATAAAATGAGATGAGCTTGACACATGTCCTAACCCTATATTTTGTTTCATGGCCGACCAAGACAACCCATGGGTCGATTTAGGGGACCCCGTGGAGCCACTTGGGTGAGATAATGACTTTAATGCCTTTTTTTAAAAAAATGTGAAAATGACACTAACATAAATTGTTTTACTAAAAAAAATTTTAGAAGGGGTTATACTAATCATATTTTTGTCTATAAATATTCATTAGAAAGATAAAACGATTTCCTACATCATAGTAGTTTTTATATAATTTTTAGACATTAAATAAATTATATTATTTATGACATCATGATGATGTAGCGATGACCTCATTATTTAACGATTAAAATAAAATGGAAAGATAATGTAATATCTAAGACCTAAACTTGTCCAAAAACTATTGGATGGGAATATTTCGAAGCCTTATCATCTTATATTAGAAATATATCAATGTGGGACCTTAGAAATTCGAAACACTTTTGAAAATAAAATAATAGTTTCAGGATTTCCAAAAGTGCCCCTCCTCTCCTCTTATAAAAGGCCCCCACCTCTACCTCATTTCACACACACCTCAAGCCTTTGGCTCGGACAACCCCTGCCCATTTACTCTCTCCACATCCCTATCCTCATCCTAGAGGATTCCCTTTGGGCATAATCCTTTCAAAGGAAGCCTTTAGGATCAAATCAAAAGGAGTTACACTTTTTAAGGTAATTCATTCTCTCATGTTCATTTGTTTTATTTTGCTTCTCCAACCCCCTAAACTCTTTTTATTTACTTCTTTTGTTACAACAACAGTATCTTAAATATACTAAGATGTTTGTATTAGATTTATTCGAGCTACACTCTCACACAACTACATCAAATGGTTATAGAACATACGGTTTCCGTGGATGGAGAAATTCTACCTCCCGAAATGATGATTGTTCAATACTCATTTAACACCTTCAAAGGTGGCCATTATGATGTCACTATTTTTATATATGATATTTAATATGTTTATTCTTTCTTTACGCTTCTGTATTTTTCATTTATGGAAAACCATTATTGTTTCCATTATGGGTAAACATGATATCTTCATTTAAGGAAGTGCGGACTACCGCCCCCTGAAAGTTATTTGATTCGTTAATACCGTATGTGGGATGTGTAAAAGATAAAGTTAATGATATTAAATATGTTATTATACTGGAATTATAATATACTCTTATATCATTATGATTCCATTCCAGAAAATACGAAATAGAAATGGAAGTAGCGTTCATGCGTACGTACGACTTACCGTCTCCATGAACGGTGCATTTCATTTCTTACCTCTAAATGTGATGTAATATTATAAATACATGTATATTATGAATATATATGATATATATGTTATCCAAATAATTAATATCATTCTGGATATAACGAACCTTTGACCAAATTAACAACATGTAAGTGTATGAAGTCTATTTTTGTCTTAAGAACCAAATACCGACAAAATGAACATTATTAACTTAAATGATTACATGATGTTCATAACATCGTATAAAAGGAATAATGAACTTGAAAAATGTTCTTAAGCAAGTAGAGATTAACTCAAGTTTATTATTCCGGAGATTAAAGAACGGTCGGGTCAAGTCGGATACGAGGTATGGGACTTCATCTCAATCTCCTTTCATTGAGGCATATTTTGTTTTATACACAACCTTATTTTATACGGTGTATGAACCCCTTTGACTTTTATGTTTATTCAAAAGGAATATTTTTTATACAAAGCATTTACTAAATGAAAAAAGGGAATGTTTTTGTTGTACGTATGCGGCGACAACGACCTCTCCGCCGTCGTGACCGTTATTTGAGTTTCGGCTTCCTCTACAAGCCATACCTTATTTTTAAAAGAAATATAAATTCCAAGTTTCACTTTTCTTTTATTTTGGTATCGAAAATGGTTTTCATAATGTTTTATATATCAATGTGTTGTATTTATATCTTGTGATTGAATGGTGGGAATGTTATGTTTCCTTTATGCATGTTTTATGTGATATGATTATGTTGAGGTTCTTGGGCATTATTATGAAAACGGGTGGTTCCGTGATAAACTAAGGGCGGGTGAGCCCGATATAGCTCTCCAAAGCATTGGGTAACACGAAGGAGTGAAACGTTAAGGTTTCTCCAAAGAGATTTAGGGAATATACTGTGATGGGTATTCCAAACGTAACCAAGAGGGTTACTCCCTACGTAAGAATGTTATGAATGCCTCAAGTTACCTTTATGTCTTATGATTTCTATGATTTGTTCATGATTTTATGAGGTATGTTAAAGTGACTATGTTTTATTGGTAAAGTATTATTTCATTCATATGTATATATGTACTCATGTTTCCTTTCCTTGTTTTTTTTATGTAACCCATACTGAGCTTTTTATGCTCATCCCAAGTTTTTTGAAATGTTTTTCACAGGTCACGGGAAAGGTACATGATATGATGATAGTGTCAAGGAAGTGTCAAGAAATAATCCATGTTTATTTTAAATATGTTTCCATTGATGGGAATGAAGAATACTATCTTTATGTAACCACTTTGTTTATATGTGGAATGTAATGCAAGTTTTATGATCTAATTCTCTAAAACTATAAACTCGAAAAGATCCTCAATGTGTAATCTTGTAATAACTCAAGATTAAGTAAGGTTTAAGGCTGGGGCCTTATAGTCGGGGTGTTACAGTTTTTATGAGATGAAGTTTATTATAAAACATGGAAGCTAGAGTTAGATAAACCTTGATTAGAGCACATAAACCTAAGATGGACTTTGAGGATTAGTATAAAAGAACTTCCTAGAATTTTGGTAGTCTAGAGATTTTGTGTGTTTTCCAAGAAATACATCACTATCTTGATATGAGCAAGTAGAGGTGGATCTGGCATAGATGTACCTAGAAATAAAACCTGAAAACACCACTTTGAGTTAGACTCGAACGCGAACTCGTGCACGACAACGGGCATTGATACACTCTTGGTTACAACACTCCCGGAGGATATGTTTAGGATAATTCTCATTTTATTTATAAACCATTACTAAGGGTTTATGAGTATATACATCCTCAAAGAAAGAATTTTTATGATTATAGATAATATCCATAAACTGTTCAATTTACGTTTGGTATTTTACATGTTTTTAATTATTCATTGCAATTCATAAACTGACCTAGTGTATGACATTGTATAGAAATGATGCCCAATAGAAGGAATGTGAACTCCAGCAATACGTATGATCCATAGAGTAAAAAGGATCATATCTTTCGTGGTATTAAGCCAACATTTATATGGGAAATAGTCTCCCATGTATTCTCAACATATGAAGAAATAGTGGCATGTGTTAATAATATAAGTAAAGAATTCATTGAGTCCCAAGGATTTGAAGAGAAGTAAGAGAAGAAAATGATGGAAGAGAGAAAGATGGATAAAGGGAAGAGGGAAAAGAAGAATTTTCCTATATGTTATAACTATGGGAAGAAACAACCTCGAACTTGCTTTAAGGGAATTAGAGTTTGGTATATGTGTGGAGAAAAAGGACACCAAGTACGTGACTGCAGGGGTAAGAAAAAGGTTTCAATTGTACAATGATTAATCTGTAAGTAGTTGGGACACTACACAAACCAATGTCCAAATCATCTGACAATGCCGCAAATGATGCTATTGGATAATAATGATGTTATGATACTACCACAGATGAAGAGGAATGACTAGTGTTCTTATGTTGTTATTTAATAATTATTTCATTTAAGTGTTGTATCAATGATGTACTAGAAATAAATAAGGATTGTACTACAGTACAATTTCATTGAGGATTTGAGATTTCATGGTACTAATAAAAGTTACTCTACAGTGAGTTAAATTTTTTTGAAATTACATGGTTGAAGGAAAGTTAATCCTTAATATGGTCCTAATATTGAGGTACTGATTTTGGAATAAGAGACGGTTGATTCGGGTAAATTATATTGGATATTCTTGACTACCTTGAAACTGATTAATGATTTATATATTCCATCATTGTTGGAGTTTACAATATTTTTGGATGGATGAAGTATATCCAGTATTCTAAAAAGAATAAGGGAGCATGAATGTAATCAATAAGGCTTTATGGTAATTCAGGATGTTTCGGTGTTTTAATAGAATACATGATGATGGTATTCACATGTTATAAAGTGCTAAAAATGATCTACATTATGTTTTCATTCCTTATAAATTTTGGACTCAGAGTTTGGACAGAATTATTTTGGATAAGTATAAAGTTTGGAATGGATTATAGTTTACATTGGATACTATTGTTAAGGTTATTTTTGGATATTTATAAAAAGGACAACACATAGACCGTGTGACAACCCATCGCGTCGGAAAAAGCTACGGGAATCGAACCCACAACCATAGTGCGATTGGGAATTATCTCCTACCACTTGAATACATGAAGTCCTTGGAGTGTATAATGTAGTTTTATTTAAGTTCTGATAGATGAATTATAAAATTTATTTTTGGAACCCTATAGTGTTATGATAAATAGAATATTTTTGAGTTGTATTACCTTTTGGAGTGAAATATAGGGTTGTGGTAAAAATTTAGTAAAGAATGAAAGTCTACATGATAAGTAGGTATATTTCCTTACATTATTAGTAAATATCAGAAATAAATTCCTCAAATTTATGAAAGGTATCTCAAAACAAAAACGTTGTCGGTTATCTTTTCCAACTGGGGAATCAAAGATCGTTTAACCAATCAAAGGTTTGTGATTTTCCTATAGTAAACTTTCCCTTAATCTTTTTTTCTACAAATCTACAATTGACCTTGATGGTTTGTTTCCCCTCCATATCCATGTTTTCGTAGATTCCTAGTATGTGATATCTCTGGTGACCTTTTAACTTCTCTTTCTTTATTTTAAAGTTATATTTTTATTAACCCTATTTCTGATATGGGTTTTCTATAAAGGTATTTTCTATTTTCAACCTTTTATTTTTGAAAAACATTTTAAAATTGTGTGGATGAAATTTATTGAAGGAGGGGATAATGTAACACCCCAAGCATCCACACTATTTTTCCCTTTGAATAATGATATAGCATGCATTGTACGCAACTTCGAGATTCTAACACACCGTGACCAATCAGACTAACCATTATGAATAATAATACCCACTTTTTGAAATTTTATAAATTTTATCTTTCAAAATGGACTTCATTTTTGGATTCTGAATATTGAAATAAGACTACAGTGAAATTTTGGTATTATTCTGAAAACTTTAAATTTTTGATGAATAGTGAAATTTACTAAATTTTAATCAAAAACAAATTTTTTAATCGAAATAATTAATAGTGATAAATTATGAATTTGTGTGGTTTTAAAGTATATTTATAATATATTTTTACCATTTAATACAATTTTGGTCATTGAACATAATTTCACATTAAAACCAGACACAAACAAGTGTCAATCTTTTGATAGTTATTATTTCTTAAAAACACGCATTTTGTTTTGACAGCGGGAATTAATTTTAAATTAATTTATGCCACTTATATGTTTTGAATTTGGAAAAATGGATTCCATATTTGGAATCAGGATATCCAAATTGTGCAAATGGTTAACTCTTATTTTTAGACATTTTGAATAATTACTTGGGTAAATTTTTTATTTTACATGGATAAAGTGTAAATCCGGTAAATAATGGTAACCAAATAATATTATTATAATATTAAATTACCCTAAAACATTTTCTAAACATATTTTTTGATACATGTACGACCATTAGTATCATTGGGTCGATTTAGGGACCTCATGGAGCCCCTTGTAAATGATAATGACACTTTATATTAATTAAGTTAATGTTAATGCAAAAATGACATAAGCCTATATCTTGTAGAAAAACAATTTTACATAGGGTTATATATGTTATATTTTAGAATATAATTATTAAATAGAAATATAAAAAGATTTATTACATAATGGTATTTTATTTATAATTTTTTACATTGAATAATTAAATTTATTTATGACACAGAAATGATTCAGTATTTTTCTTATTAATGAAAGAATCAAATAATTGGTATTATAAATATTAAAATAAATATATTTTTAAAGTTTTGATGCCTTAAAATAATTTTATTGGTTAATATGACATGTTATTATTTCTTAAATTAATTTGGTTAGAATTAATAAATTCCTTAAGACTTTAACAAAAATCAATTATTGAACTGTGTTAAAATTGATATAAATGAGTTTTTTAAAAAATATTATATTATTAATTTATCTTAAATTCCTAAAAATCTAAGGTTTGATAAAAATACTTATATAAAGATATTTGTATCATTAATGGACCACTTGGGGTTCTCTTGATAGTTTATAGTAAGTTTAGTAACCATGTAATTTAAAAATACAAAGAGACATGGTAAATGTGAAAATAATTAACTACGAGTTGAAACTAAAAGATAAGGTTAATATACTGACAAAATCCTGTATAAAAGATATTTTATTAGTGGTTTTAGACCTATACCCACATTAACATTTAAATAATAAACTTTTGATCCATTATAAACCGAATATGAATTTATTATAAAATAATATTTCTAGCTTTTCCTAAGGTTCCCCTCACCCATATAATAAAAGGGCACTCACCTTTCTCACTAATTCACAACTTCAAAGCCTTTTGGATCGAGATAAACCTGACCAAATATCCTCTAAAATTCTCTCAATTAAATATAGAGGCCTTAGTTTGATCATAAAGCGAACCTAAGGATCCCTTTTGATCAAATCATATGGAAGAACACGAAGAAGAGGTAATGTTTTCACCACCCTCTTTCAAGTTCATTTCTTCTTCCACTTCTTCTTTATTTGTTATTTATATTATAAAATAATTCCTCCAGTATCTTATATATACATTTATGTTATTATAAATATGGTACAACCATATTCAGTATTCTCTCTATCTTTTCAATGACATGTCACCATACGTGTGTACGTACGGCTTACCGTCTTCACGTCATGGTGTAATTGTTATTCAATACATTATTATTTGTATGGGTATAATAATAATGTGTAACTCAAATAAATAATAAATATAACATGATAATTATTCTTTATATATGATACAACATCCAATTATATATTATTTTAATATCAAAATATTGATATTGTCGCTTGTGCGTACGTACGACTACCGTCTCCACGAAAGCCATGAGGCTTATTCTCCATCGTATCCATTAAAGAATAATTTTAATTTTATGATTAAAAATAATGTTTAAGGGCCTGATATCATTCTGGATATGAATAAGATACAGCCTATTGATAACAAAAACTGCTTATGTAACAAAAAATATAAAAGAAAACGAGTAAGTGAACACCCGAAACGATGATAATACTAAAATATTATTAACAAAACAATATTAAAAGATAATATATGATACCAAATTTATGTATATGATTATTTTATAATATAATAACAATGATTTAACTATTATACAGTAGGTTAACCTAGCCTCGACCAAGGGAAAATACAAGGTAAGGGTTTATTTCACAAACTCTTCATTATCCGAGGTTGTTTATATGTAATTATCTACTGGAACTTCTTTATCATCCACATCCATATTTCTTAAAAATGTATTTCAAAAAAATCTTACTATTTTATAGAATAAGGGTTAATGTCCTTTATACCCTTTTTAGACTTTTTATAATATTTTTATAGATGAATCTTTCTGTCATTTTCCAAACAAGGTCCTTTTTAACTTTTTTGACAGAATTACTATAAGAATGTCTTTTTTTAACTTATACGGTGGGTTCGGCTATTTTACAATGTTATAAAATCATCTAAGCATACCTTAAAATCTTATAAGAATATTTTAAAAGTAATTTTTTTTATTTTATTCAAATGTTACTTTTAAATTATTTAAAAAAAAGAGATATTTATCTCAAATAGTTTTGATTTCATCTATGTCAAAAACTTTTGATGGATTTTAAGCTTATTTGAAGTTGATTTATTATGATACAAATAATCCATATTGTATTGAAGGTTTTGTGATATGTTTGAATATGGATTGTTTTTTATACCATTCATGGTTTATTGAGAAATTATTGAAATTTCGTATGCTAGTTTTAATACGAATGATTATGTTATGTTTAAACTTGTTAAAATGAGGAATACATTGGATTTAATAAGTGACTGGTGGAGCCTAATATAGATCCTTGATGCATCGGTAGGTCTCATGAGACAAACTAGTGCCTTGGAACAAGGCATTGACAAAATATTATTTGTAGTCTTGGCATATGGCCTTGACTATGTGGTTATGATAGTCTATCATTATGCATTCCATCATTATTAAAGTGGTTATTGATATTACATGTGATTTTTAGATTAGTATATTATCCATGTGAATAAATAAATGGAATTATTTCATTTTATTTCTTCCATATTATGCTGAAGTTCAAGTTTAAAAGTCTTTTGTTTTTGTTATACATTGACTTAAATTTTTAGGCTTATTTATGAATGTTTTCACTATATTGTTATCCTTACTGGGCATCTGAGCTTACCCCTTTCCATGTTTTATTTTTCCCAGGATGCGAAGAAGTATTTTATGAATGACCTACTGGGATAGTATGAGGGAATATGAGTGTTGTCTATAGAGATAAGATGTTTTTGTAGTTTTTCACTTTATGATGTAATGTAAACTTCATGAATGTATCTGGTTATTCTAAGGCTACTAAACTAATCAGTCTTTCGAGACTTGATCTTTTGTGATCATTCCAATGTTATGTAATAATGAACAGACTCTGGGTAACTGGGGTCGAAGAGTTACATATATTCTTTATGAAACATTCATATGAGGTATATTCTTATTATTCTTTTAAGAAATAATTTGAATTATAAAATGAAAACTACTCATATGAGGAATTAAATGTTTAATTTAACATATTAGAGACTAAATATGAAATACTAAAGAAGATAAAATGCATCTTAAGAACTATTATATTAAAAATGTTAATGATGTGGACGAATTGAACAAACATATCTAGAACATGAAATTTTTTTTATAAAAGTTTACTTCCTCGAATACTAAACAACAGAAAATAATATAGAACCTATATAAGGAGGTTAAAAAATTTATGGATGTTTCAAGTTTCTTTACAACTGTATAAGATTAACTAAACAAAATTATTTGTCCAAATCAACTTAAGATAGAAAATTTTGGAATAGGAAGTCAGACAAAACAACCAAAACTATAAAAAAATATTTTATAAATAATTTTAAAAACAAAAGAAATTTTAATGTAAAATGTTATCAATATTGAGAAAAAAGACATTATACCAATGTCTATAATTAGAAAAATACACAATTTTTTGGGATAAAAAATGATTTTCTTATAAATGAGTTTTTTAAAAAATTTGATGAATATTATAGAAAAAAACACATTTGGGTTCATAAATCTCAAATTGATAACTTTTATGGACCCAAAAGAGTTTGGGTACCAAATAATAATATTGTTTGATTTTCCATTATAAGGAAAAAGCCATAAGAAAAAAAATGAAAAATGGTTTATTAACAGTGGGTTTTCAAGAAATATGAGTGTATATTTCTCAAATGTTTATTCATTATCTTATATTTATGGAGGCTATGTCACATTGGGTGAAAAAATAGAAAAATAGTTTTCATTGGATCTATTGGGATTCGTTGGTCTATTATCATCAACAGCATTCATTATTTTGAATATTTGAATCATGAATTGATAAGTATCTCTCAAATTTTGATGATTGATATCCTACTGATTTTTCTAAAAATTCTTGCTTAATTTTCAAAGATATTCTTCTAAATTTTAAATCCCCTAGAAAAGATAATATTTTCACATTAGATCTCAATTATTTTTGTAGAAATACATTAAACTATTTGAATACTGAAATTGGTAAATCTTGGATTTAGAATAGAAGGTTTGGACACAACAATGTTAATTATATGAAAAATTTTCCCAAAAAACATTGGATTTTTGAATTTACAATCCTTAAATTTGACCAAAATAAACTATGTCATTCAAGTGCAATAGGAAACCCAAAAACATCATCATTTAATATAATTAAATTTTTTATATATCATTACCTATAGATATTATCCATATGGATTTGTATCGAACTACCAGAACATCTAGTATTTATTGAAAATCATTTTTTAAGTGTTAGTTGGTGATTTTTTTGAGATTTACATGGGTTTAGTTTTTAATATTTAAGAGTGAAGTGTGTTTTATTTTTAATATTTTTTCTAAGCTTGTGAAAAACATAAAGGATGTTAAAATAATGAATTTATGAAGTGATCATGGAGGTGAATTTTATAATCAGGAATTTAATTCATATTTCGCAAAGAATGGAATGTAACATAAATGATCTACCCCTAAGAAACCTCAAAAAATGATGATTCTCAATGGTGTAATATTACTTTACAATAAATTTCTATGACTATGTTATGTGAATATAACTTTCCCACACATTTTTTTGATGAAGTTGTTAAAGCATCATGTTATGTTATTAATAGTGTTCTAATAAGACCTATCATAAAGGAAAAACCGTATGAGTTATGGAATAATATAAAAAAAGGTATAATACTTCAAAGTATTTAGAATAAATGTTTTTATCTTGAACTCCATGGATAATTATGTAATGTTATATCCAAAGATTGTTGAAGGTATCTTCCTAGGTGACTCTACTACATCCATATCCCATGGTGTTTAGAAAAAATGTCAAGGATTTTTTATGAATCAACTCATTTTATTTTTTATAAAAGTGTTACTTTTGATCAAAAAATGATTGAAACTAATGAAAAAAGTGATTCACTCAAGTATATTAGACCTAATCACCTCTTTAACAATAAAAATGATAAAGATTTGAACCATGTTAATTTAAACCCTATTCAATAAAGGTTGATACTAGTGTACCAGAAAGTGTGTTGCCTATAATACCTAGAGATATTAAATAAAATCCTCTAGAAATAGTTATACATATTTTAAATGTAGGAGTAAGAACTAGAGAAAATATAGGAAACATAGTAGAATTATCTTCCTTTTTCCCAACTAGAACATAAATATTTTGAAGAATCTTTATCATATAAAACTTGATTCTTTTATATAAAATAATTTTTAAATCAATTTTAAAAAAATATAATTGGAAGAAAATGAGTTTTTAGAAACAACAAACATGATCATGGCATAATTACTAGAAACAAATCCAGGTTAGTTACAAAAGGATATAATCATAAAGAAAAAATATATTATGATGAATCCTTTCCTTTTGTTGCTAGGTTAGAATATTTCAGAATTATTATAGCATATGTATTACATATAAATTTTAAATTATATTGTACGGATGTTAAATCAACTTTTCTAAATTAAAATTTTAATAAAGGAAGTTTATGTAGAAAGACTCTTGGTTTTGAATTCCCCCACTTTCAAAATTCTGTTTGTAAACTTACTAAAGCTCTATATGGAGTAAAACAATGATCCAAGAGCATAGAATGAAATATTAATCTCTTTTCTTTTATCAAATGGTTTTATAGTAGGAATGGAATACCATGTATTATTTAGGGAAACTTCATCCTTATATATTTTAGTAGTATAAATATATGTTTATGATGTTATTTTCTGATAAAAACCCATAAATTATGAAACTATTTTAAAAATTATGAAAAAGAAAGTTGACATGAATGTGATGGGTGAGTTAACTATTTTCTAGGATTTTAAATTTATCAAAAATATTTTTTAAATTTTATAAACAGATTAAAATATAAACTTGATCTACTTAAGATGTTTTTACTTTAAAATAGTAAGACTTACTCATGTTTTATATGTTCCAATATTAGACATGATATATATGAAACTGGAAAAATATTTTCAAATAGGTTGTATAGAGGAATCATTGGAAGTGTACTATATCCTACTAAAAGTAGACTAGAAATTTTTCAAGTATGTTTTTGTGAAAGACAATAATATAATCCAAAAATCCTCATTTAAAGGCAGAAAAAAGAATTATAATATACATTAAAGGAATAATGCCTCTTTCTATTATTTTTTATAAAAAATCCAATATTTAATTAAACATCATATTCAGATACCTATTTTTATGGATGTATACTAGATATGGAGAACACCTCAGGTCCATTTTGTTTTCTTAAAAAATCCCTAGTATATTGGTTGAATAAGAAACTAAAATCTATATAATTATCAACTACTAATGCTGAATATATTACAATATAAGGTTATTGTGCACAACTGTTGTGAATAAAAGATGAAGAAATTTATTTGGGATTTAATTTTAGATTCATATCAATTTAATTTTATAACAAAATTGATATAATCATTTCAAATAATATGATAAAACATTCAAGAACAAAGAAATTCAATTTGGGACATAATTTTTTAAGAGATCGTAAAAAAAAATAATGATATATCATTATTGTTTTTTTGCATGAACAATCTATTAGAATTAATTTTTACCAATAAATTACCTACTGATAGATTTGATTTCAAAAAATAATAATTAGGATTATTTAATTTACATAATGTTATTTTGAATATAGAATAATTTAATATTCAAAATAAATGTGTAATTTATATTCTTTAGTGAATTTTTTGTACCCCAATTTTTAGTATTAGTTATATCAGATATGTCATGTCACCTAGTTTTTGTAATAATTACTCTTCACATAACTACACAACCCCTCAATTGTTGCAAATGAAAATAAGTGTGTTGGGTATATTTGCAAAACATTTTGAAAACCATCAATACCTATTCTATATGATACCAAAACAATTGATTCCCTAACCCTCCTATCCTTTGAATCCTATAGTCAATGGGGAAGAAAAGGGGAACTTAAGGTGCCTCATCAAGAAGAATCAAGCAAAAATGGACATCACAGAAAGTGCTAAGTGGACATGTGATATATTTTGACTAGATCGATGGAATGTATATGATGCTCAAGGAAGATATAGACGATCAAGGATATAAATATTTTATTGATTAAAGATGAACTGAGGTTTTTTTTTGAAATGGTTGTTAGTCAGTTATATGGGAAAAAAGTACCTCATTTTGGTGAAAATGGTGATTTGGACACAAAAACGATGAATCAGAAGAGTTTCTCTTTATCTTCATTGGAAATGGATAATGTTCACAAGTTCCCATATAAAGGCTATAATGATTTCAGTACCTTATTTCATTCTATATATAAATTTATCCCTCTCGAGATTATTAAGTATATGTTTGGATATGATGGTATTTATATAATGCCAGTGAAGGATATGGAACCAGAAATGAAACTCCACGTCATGTTTATCCAATCTTCCATTTTTCATTGCAATGGTGAGTTTGAAAATGTTTTATTTCAAGACGTTACTCAATTATTCATGTTTATTATTGAAAATCCTATTAATAGAGAATTGTATGTTGTGAGGTATATGTGGTATGTATAGAACACGTATTTAAATTTCTTTTCTATTTGTATAATTTTTACGTTAGTTTTTAAAACGTTTTTAATTTTTTTATGAGAGAACCAACACTCATTTTCATTGGATGAAAACCTCAAGTGTAAGTGTTTTTGAAGAAAAGTGGATTGTTTTGGAATATCTAATTGAAAAAGTTGGTGCCTATATCCATACAATATGAAGTTAATCCCAATTCATCTCAGGTGGATTCATACTACCTTCAAAAAATACAAGTGTTAGTAGAAAGACCAAATTAGAGTGATTATATAAGAGAAAGTTCTAATTTTGAAGAGAATATTGTTGGAATGACAAGAAGAGTTAGGGTTGTTTTGGAATCTGGATAATGAACTTCTCATCAAGAGAGTTCACCTACCACTCCTTTTTCTATTCCATAAAATTGGGAAATACTAGACTGTATAGTCACACTTTTGTATTTATTTTAGTTAAGAGTGGACCATCTCTATAGGACGTAGAACCTGACCTATAATTATTGATTCTCATTCAGAATAATTGGATAAATTAGCTTCAGGAAGAATCAGCTTTGGTTCTCATGAATACCACCATGTTGAAGAGTTACCTCATTTTGGATAAATTCAATTGAATTGTGATGAACGTATATGAGGTAAAAAAGAAATAATCTCTCATTGGGAATAATAATCTTGAAATTCATAAGTAGCCAACATTGGTAGAGATACTGTTGAGAAAATTTATGGGAGATATTCAAAGTTGATGTTGGGTGTAGTATATTTAAAACATAAGTTATTAGAATACAAAAATTAAATAAATCTTCTTCATGATCATAAATTTTCAAGAGATGATGTAAATGAAGTGAAGTTGTTAGTACAATTAGTTGTTGAAATTTATTCAGTGGAATCCTCCTCTAAAGCATTAAATAATATGGATGTATATTCAATGTTAGAAAGAGTGTTTGTGTCTACATACATAACGAATTTTACAATTTTGTATATGCAGTGTGACTTTATACCGAAAAAATTTAATTCTAGATCATTAAAAAGACATAATAGATGAAATCTGAAGGTAAACTACATTTCCTTGGAACATTATCGCATAAATTTATCAGTAAATGAAGGAGATAATCTCTATGTTACAATAAAGAAAATCATCATTTAACAAAAATAGTACAAAAATATGTGAGGTTCATCATCAAATAATTACACTAAATGTATAGATCTTTGGCCAATAATTTCTAAGTCTTAGAGAAGATATCTTAAGATCTGAACCAAGGAGTTATGAATAGTCTAAATCCAAAATTTTAGGATGAGGAGACAAATGAAGAAGAAGTTGATTTCTTGGTTGATCCCCAAGAGAGTGCATGGAAAGAATTTGTTTTAGTTCATCATTCAGTTAGTATGGCAGAGAATCAATTTTAATTGATGTATAAGTTAATATTTAGTTGTGATTTTAAATGGGATGTTTAGGATCTTCGTTGATTTTTGTCACAAAGGATGTACAATTTTTTTATAACTCTTTTATACTTTTTTAAGAATGAAACATTGAAAAGTATTAATGCATGGGATGATGCTTTGTTTTAGATGAGAGGAATACGTCTTCTTAGGCCTCTCATCACAGACTGTCATGATTAATACCTACAAAGGTTGAAATAAATATTTGATTTGATCAACATTTTTCAAAGGGAAAATCCATGTTTTACCAAAGTCATTTATTTACCTTTACCTAATTCATCCTATAATCTATCCTATGTTCCTACAAATAGATTCAATTTGGGGAGAACTGATTGAGTATCTCAAAAAATACAGTCCACACTAATAAGAAGTTCTCAATGAGATTACGTAGGTCTTGGAGAATCTCTACTAAAGTTGGGTGATGTTTTAGGTGAAACAACTAACACTCATCTTCTTAAATCATCTTTACCCTATGGTCAACCCTTATCCCTTAATAAACCACACCAATGAACCTTTTCAAATTCAAAATATGATATACCTAAAGTTTTTAGGTTGTGTTATTTATATCCTAGTGTATGGGAACTTCACAAAACATTTGAATGATGCCTGGTTTAATGGTATCTTTAACCATTCCTATGCTTGAATTCTTTTAATGTTTTTTAGGATGTTAATTTTTGAAATACGTTTATTTGGTTACTAGTTACTCTTTATTATTGTTTTACGATTTATTTATCTTTTTTAATCTATATTTTTTTAACTCTTTATCCATAAGATCATTATGTTTTGGTTTCTATTTTCTATTCATATTTGACTTTCTTTAGGTTCTTAATTATTAGTAATACTTGTGAACACAAATTGATGCCAAAATCTATTCCTAACCAATATCATTATCTATTTCAAATTTTTCAGTTGCAATATTGATCATATTTCTTTTTTCTACTTATTTTTAATATCAAAAAATGGGAAATAAGAAAAGGAGAATAAAAATCCTAAAATTTTAAAAATGTTAATTTATAAAAATAAAAACTTGACCTTCTTTATATTTTAATGGGAGAAGAAAAGGTGAATAAAAAAATTTAAAATGTTAATTGTTTTTATTATTCTAAAGAAAATAAAATGAGATTTGTTTTCAAATAAAGATTTTAATTAATGTGGGAGAAGAAAATTAAGTGTCTATAACATTAATAGTTTCATCTTAGAAAAACTTTTTGAAATTTAAAAGGTAATTTTATTACATTTTTGTATTCTATTTCCGGGATTTTTTATCATAATAAAGGGGGATGTTATTAGACAAACTTATTTTTTTCCAACATATCATAGTTTGTATGTGTTTTTAGGATTCACATAATCCCTAATTTTATTATAACAAGGTTATCATAAGTGTTTAACATAATAGTTTTCATATTTAATCTTATGATGTGTAAATTATTCGATATACAAAAAAGTGTTTTATGTTTTGAGAATCAAAGAATGTATTCAATATACTCAGAATAAAAAAAAACTATGTGTTGAATGTTTATCCAACTATGTAAGAGTTTATATTATGAATATAATGGTGAATTTTCTCATGTCATATTCTTTAGTTAAAATGAGAATATTAGAAGAAGTTTCCTTATGAAACAATTATTTTTAAAATATTATCTTTCAAGAGTTAGAGAAGTTATAAAAGCAACATATCACACTTACATAACAAATTCATCTTATACTAAAGAATTATCCATGTTTTATTAAATAAGTTTTATATTAAAAATCATATGAAGATTTTTTTATCATACAAAGTCTCCCCAAAGTTTATTTTAAATATAACAATACTATCAGTTGAATATCATATGAAGAAATAGATATTTTTTAGAATGTCATGACTATTTTCATAACATCTTTGTAATTCATTTCATTCTTTTCTAAAGTATCAAAAGAATTATTGTAGATTTAAGGAAAACTAAGCTTGTAAGAAGTGTATCTTTTCTCAAAGAGGAAGGATATGAAGAAGAATACCCTTTATAGTATTGTTGTAGATGTTTATTCCATATTTGGAAGTAATTTAAACAATTAATTAATATCATTTGTCATTATTGGATTGTTAAATTGAACATTGGGATTATCTCAATAATAAAGTTCAAATTAAAATAAGATATATAAAATGAAGAGTTATCCTCTTCATGGAAGAGAAGATGCTAATAAAACATATGGATGGATGAGAAGAATTATTGGAACAATTGTAGACATGAATAATCTAAATAACTATGCATAGAAAATATCAAGAATAACTACTCATGCTAACCTTAAAACTTAAATCAGTTGAACTGGAGGTTATTCGGATCAATACCTTAAACACTACCATATTCTTAGAACACAACATCTACTAAGATTAGTTTATTCTTGATACTGTTAATTACAACCACTCTTTCAAAATCTCATTCATTATATTTGTTGATTATTCTCATTGTAAGAGTGGTTATTGAGACTATATGTAGGTATTGTAAAGATATATCTTGGTGGAAAACTATGGGACCTTTTTGTTAAGTGAAATACTCTTGTTCTCAACTGGGTTCCCTCTGGTAATAGATCTATTATAGTTAAAATAACCAAACTCATTGAGCAGAGTGCTGTTGGAGTGGGCTACGGGGTTTCTATTCCTCTAAACACTATAAATATTTTTCCCTCTATATTTCATAAAACTTTTTTATTTAAACTACCTATATTTATTAAGGAAATTATTAGAAATCTCATATCTTAAAGATGGATGTTTTTTGTAAAGAATATTTCTAGAAACAAAGTTCACCTCCCATTTGAGTGTTACACTAGCCAATATTGGGGGTAATACCCCTCAGTAATATATATTATGTTGAATAAATAATTTACTCCATGTGGTTGGATTGGGAGTTCTATTAAGGTAAATATGGGATTGGCCCCATGTATGGGTTTTGGGTGTTTTCTGGACGACTTGAGATAGGAATTATAAGGGGTTTGTGTTATATAGTGGAGATGGTTCTAGGTGATTGTGAATGAGTACAATGTGTGAATAATATGAGTTTCTGGATTGAACTCTTAATTCATGGGTTGGATATGACCTACATGATTATATAACATCATGGAAAAATAGACACATCTTGGTTCTAACTAGAAGAAAATGAAAATGGTTTGGAGGACTTGAGTGGATTCCCATGTGGATGAGATGAGGGTACTGATCGTTTCATCAGTGTGTAAGTGTTCTATGTGATGGGTCCATGGATAGATAATTCCACCTGTGTATGATGCATCTGATGATTCATATCACTAAATGGTCTCACCTTTGGGTTCTATAAGATCTAAATGTGTTTCATTGTAGGGAGAGTCTACCCCCCAAGTTACCATATTATTTTTCGGTGTTTTCCAATAGGGAGAGTCTACCCCTAAGTTACCAAATTATTTGGTATGTGTTTCCTAATAGGGAAAGTCATCCTTGTGATACTAGATGATATATGTGTGTTACCCGACAAGATTTGTTTTTCTAATGAGTTATAGATAAGGACACTTATTCATAGCATGAAGTTTTTTACACCATGTTGTAGAAGAATTTATTTGTTTCTTAGTGGGGAGTGTGTGAACCATCAAGTTCTAAAGGATAGTATTTTTCCTAGAGACAATATTTCACTAGTTGAATCAAGTATGTATGATCCTTGTTGACACTTAAAAACCTAAAGATCAATGTTCATTTTTTATTAGGTTTACTTGTTTATTTTATTTTTTTTGAGCATATCATATATTTATAAACTGTGTTTACCTACAATGTTAGGGATCCCATTAGAGGTACCTATAGATCATATGAAGGGTGATACAGATTGTGTGTGTGGGGGAGGGGGATAAATAAATATTTATATCCATTTCAAACTCCTTTGTTAACCCATTATTTTCCATAACACTTCCCTTAAAACACTGAAAAATATTTAAAAAAATAGAAAAACATTTTTCAATATGGTTTACTTTTTTTGGATGACTACATCCAGGTTGTGTTGTAGTTGTTATCCCATAAACATAGCACCTTTTTTTATCAAAAGTAACTCGATAAGGGGCATGAACATGGACTCATTATATTGTAAAAATTCAACAACTTATAAACTTTTATTAATATAATTGAATAATTATTCTCAAATAATGATAAAAAATAAACATCCCAACCTCCACATATACTCCATTGACGATGATTTCCTTCCTATTATATTAATATAATTACTCTAAACCTATTCTCAATTCACATAAAATTTTAAAAAAACTCATACAATGATTTTAGACTGTGTTCTTTATTTTTTTCTCTCTTAAATTTAGTAAACATCATGAATATAATCTCTCAAAATATCAGTACTATTGAGTATCCTAAAGACTGAATCTTCAGACTCAACTTCATAACTTCCACATGATATCATAAATATGATGGCACTTATTTCTAATTTATTTATTCTATAAAATATTAATTCATTTATATAAAAATACTTGCGTGAAGATATGTAGTTATCTTATTGCAATCATGGTGGCTAAAGATCTAGTGATAATCTCCGACACACCATTTATTGTTTGTTACTCACCTTCCATAAATATCATCATAAAATAGATTGAATAATAATTATTCACACAATTTTTATGGTTATGTAATTTAAGAATAACAAAACATAAACTAAATTAAATACCTTGATGAGAATAATAATTTTTGGAAATTATGTTTTTTTTCTTGTGAATTATCAAAATATAACAAAGTAGATTACTCTTATGAAGGGGTCAATTACTTTTCTGAACTCCCTTTTAATATCCTGAATTTTTAGGTGACTCCTACAATGTTTTAATATTCCATACTAAACAAGAAATTTAATCTTATAATGTATAATCTTCTCTTATGATTTATTTTATTTAAATAATTGAGTTCATTTGTTAATCTTATGAAATCATCACTTTTCCACATTTTTATAATCTACTACACTAGATGAATCATCCAATATTTTTATGTTTTTGATGAAATATAGAATCATTCACATAATCAAATAATAACTATAATTTAAATCTAAAAGATCTAAAATCATCTAAAAATATTTATCAACAAAATAGATACAATAACACACATGATTAATATTTGTTGAAAAAAACTATAATATAATCCTCGAGGGTGTTCAATAATATGCCATTTAAATTTTTTTCAGTACAAAAATATCTTCTCCCACATAATGGAAATAAAACCAAAGAAAATTTGGAGGGTTTAGTATCAATATATTAAAAAAAACTATCCCTCAACTGACCATATCTAACTCTACATGACTTTCCTTGTGTAGAAAACATGGGTAATTATATCTAACAATATTTTTTCTTCAACAAATAAATAGATTCCAACCCAAATACTTCAATCTGTCATAATTATAAAAATAAAAAAACAATAAACTATTTTTTTTCAAATTTATTTTAAAACTCTTCAAATATATCAAAATCATTCAAAAACATAGAGAAAAACTTTATTTTCTTACAGAAATCATAACAGGAAATTTTTTCATGATTAGTAGAGGATAAAACTCAAGTAATTCATACATAATGTTGGTAAGTGGGTTTCACACCCACTTGTAGCCTCCGTGTCAATACCCCAACTCCAATAACCTAGATACGATATCTACATTATTACATTGTCATTAGATACAATTGATCATATCTGAAAGGACTATACAGTTTAATAGTCATGTTAAACTAGATATATATACATGATCTCATGTCAAGACCCATCCCCCGGGGCCCCGTACTGTGACTACCCCATGCATGCCTTCCATACGCAAGGGGCTGGCGACTAGCACTAGAAAGATGTATCCCTAAAATGGGAATTCATTTCCATTTTTACATGTATAGACACACAATCCAAGAACACAACAAGAAGCAACCACGAAGTAAACTACCATAGTAAAAGTGTGATAAAAGTAAAGGGGCCGGAATATAATCCCAACTGAACAGTATAAGTACAACTAAAAAGTAAAAATACAACTAAAAAGTCGAAAACAACTCTTGGATCATCCACCGAAGATCCTACCTGAAAGGTAGGTACTATTCATGATCAGTAGTCCATGTGTCCCCTCATGCCAAATGGTCCACCTCCATGCATCGTTCAGTTCTGGCTCCCTCAGCATCGATCAATGCTATCGTCTACACAAGTCTCAAGAAGGAGTGGGAATAGCCCATGCAGGGGTGAGTATAACGATACCCAGTAGGGACCCCGAGACCCCCTGTAGGTCTCCCATAGTTCCAAAAAGGAAAAACAACAAAGAAAGACCACCATCCCAAGCACTATGCGATAACCATCAACTCTACTTAGTTATATACCCATACATATACCTAAGTTATCCAGATATACCCATCTAATACATGAGGGGAGAATACCACAAAGGCAACACCACGAAGGTAGAAGTACCACATAGGTAACACCGCAAAGTAACAAGTACCACACAGGTAACACCACAAAGACAACTCCACGAAGGTAGAAGTTCCACACATGTAACACCACAATGACAACACCAAGAAGGTAGAAGTACCACACAGGTAACTCCATGAAGATATAAGTACCACATAGGTAACACCATGAAGATAACACCAAGGAGGTAAAATAATCATCTCATAATCTGGTATAACTTATGTAAAGAAGTACATATGATTAGTTGTAAGCTAGATCATATTATTCTCTTAAGAGGCACTACTTCTGACCCACAAATGATAGATAGCTAATAACCCTCGCTGACCCAAACTGGATCTGACCCACATAAGATCGGTGTTTGCTAACCCAAACAAGATTTCTGATCATCGACCTGCATTAGATCTCATAGATTCTAACCCACCTAGGATCAATAGATGCAAACACACTTAGGATCGATGTTCTTTCTCCCCGTTACAACCATCCACATGATTCCTCACACCTAATGCGCTCATGATCGGTAGAATCTGCCCCTTGAGATATTGTTTGTACCTCAACCTCCAATAATCTCTATGAATGAGTAACACAATGGATATCCATGTCATAAGGGTTCAAATGCGATAGACGGTGCATCAGTCGAAGGCACGTTCTGTGAGTTATAACTGTTTTAGTTCTGAGGGCCCGGTTGGATTCTGGTTCGATTCCACCTATCCATACTCCAACTCTCTCCAAAACTCAAGTGGTGTTTACCAAAAGGACTATCTTGTTCCTAGGGTCCCAGCGACATAGACGGTTCATCAAACGGATGCCCAGATATCATTTTATAGAGCTTTAAGAAGAAATAGGCCTGGTTGGGTCCGGGTCCGGTCCGACCCGGTTCAGGCTGACCCAACCCGGTCCGGGTCCGACCCTGAAAGGTTGGGTCATGGTGGGCTCAGACCACTGGGATATGGTCCAGCCAGGACTGTAAGAGGTGTGTGGCCCGGCCCGCTGGGCTCACGCAGCCCAGCCCGCGGTGGTGCAGACCGCTGGGTTCACGCGTCCCAGCCCATGGTGGGGCATGGCCCACTGGGTGTGTACGACCCTACCCACTATGGGGAATGGACCATCGGTCTGACCCACAGTGGTGTCCTCCCTATCCAGCGTTGAGGGTGAGAACCTTGGTCTTTTCAGATGGCTGACCAGCCATTCGGTTCGTGATTCAGCATCGCCACGTAGGCACCGCTGAGTTGTTGCAAAACCCGCATGAGGCGCAGGTTCCTCCACCACCGCGACTTTAAGCTTCAAACTCATCTGGTGGTGCACGATGACATGTAGCTCTTCCTCCGCCCTTGTTCAGATGGTTCTGGCTGTTGTTGTCCGCCTTGACGATATGTCGCGGCCCCCTTCTCCGGTGGCGTGGGATGGAGTGCCGCCACGTCCTTCGCAGTCACCCATTGTCAGCTGCCTTCTTCACTTGTAGTGGCTATGACCATGGTCTTCTCCACCAATGGAATGTGATGGTGCGCCACTATCTCTTCTGTAGTAAGTCATTGTCGGCCGCTTCCATCACTCGCTCTCCCGAGTCTCGTTCATCCTGAAGGAAAAGCTCGCGAAGAACAAACAAAAATTCTAATAAAAGAAGGAGGGTTCAGGCCTTGTTCATTTGGACTGCACCCTCCACATTAGCTTGATATCAAGAGGGAGGAATAATATTCATCAACTCTTGAAACTATACCCAAAAGTAAACCCTACATTAAGAACTATAGAATGTTCTCACGATTGAGGAAGTGGGTCGGCGTTCGTTGTCCCTGCAACAAACCACCAATTTTGTCGCTCAAACGTCATTCTTCGGTTCGTGATTCAACATCACCCATCACCACCTACTAGAACCACTCTGTCCTCCAAAGTTGGAATTGTGGAACTTTATCATCACTTTTTTTCTTGGTGAAGTCGTGTCATTACATCTCCCCATGCTCCATATAAATAAGAGAGAGAGAGGGTGTGCAACGCTCATAGAATTATTGGGGGTTCATTTAAAAGGAACCTTCCAAAATTTTAACTATGCTGTTATAGAGAATTTGAAGAGTCAAGCCATTTAATGGATTGAAACGCCATTGGTCCCACACTTCCTCTTGTCCGTTAGAGTAAAAGAAATAAATAAATAAAATAACAAATTTTTTTATTATTCTTTTAAAAAATTCCAAAATCTAACTTTTTGCCCAGACATACTCTGGTCAAAGTGAAGTGTCCTTTAAGAGAATGACGATGTTGTGGATTCAACAGTGCCCCTGTATTTTTAATTTGAGCACCAATTCAAATGTTAGAAAACACCATTCACGTGTTTACTGATCATACCCTAAAAAAGTTCAGATAATCATTTCAGGAACACCGGGGCTCGGAATCATGCGACGTCAATTTTCAAAGACTAAGAATAATTACATATAATAAAAAAATTACATGTAAAATCTGGTTCTTTATATTCTCTCCACCTTATGGATTTTTGTAATGACCCAAAATTTTGAATAAATCTTGTTTCCTAATTTTATGTGTTATTTTATTTTATTTTTATACTCAACAAAAATGTTTCATTTGATAACATGAGCATAATTAAAATGAGACCATTGGGTTTTGACTGTTATATGACCATTGGTCAATATGACCACTGTAAACTAAACGATTCAATTTTTGTCTCTAAATATAAGTAATCTTGGTTAATTATTATAGAGAGAAGATTCGGTGGCCTCACCCAGTAGTCTTGGACCGATCAAAGCCCATCTAACCGAACTTGGGAAGTAGGTAGCACCACTGGGCTTTTCTCTGGACCAAACCCAAGCCGAACTTCATCGTGTGAAGCTAGAATGGAATCGACTTCGCGATAAGTTCACCCTGATAGAAATTACTACTCCTGTGATGTTGGCCGAGCCTCCATCAGATTCTCTCACATTAGCACACCTTACACTTAGGTCCTATGCTGGCATGATAAGGGGCTATTTAAGGAGACCGTAAATGCCTTATGTAATCCCTTGTTTTAAATAAAAATTGGAATTTCTTCTTATGATGAAGTTTATGAATTTTCAAATGACTAGATAAATATAGTACGCATATTTTTGATGAATTTTAGAAAATGGATATTTTAAAAATGTTTATGTAAACCTTAAATAATTAAAAATGTGTAATGATTTTCGAAAAATGGTCTTCTACAATTATGTTCAGTACGAAATTTAGAGTCTAATAAGATCAACTTAATTTTTAAGGAATAGTAAATTATGAATAGTGGTTTTATGATTAGGATTTGTAATGTGTCCAAATAGAATAGTAATCTCACATAAATAAAGTATTAATATAATCTAGGCACCGTGATTAAGTAATGTGATTGAATAAAATGGTTAAATAACTGTATCATAAATTATTATTCAAGTATTAGTTTTTTCAAGTGAATAGTGTTTTTTAATTAAAAAATAAATTAAAAAAATTTAAAAAAATTATTTTTATAAAATGGATTTCATTTTTGAACTCAGAGCACCAGTATTATGTTATGGTAATTTTTGGGGTTTTTTCTGAAAAAATGAATTTTCGGTGAATTGTGTATTTATTTAAAAAATAAATTAAAAATATTTATAAAAATATTTTTATAAAATGGATTTCATTTTTGAAATCAGAACATTGATATTTGGTTAAGGTGAAATTTTGGGATCTTTCTGAAGAAGTTGAATTTTTAGTGAATAGTAAAAATACAGTTTTTGGGTTTCGGTATGTTTAATGACATCATAACTGTGTCATGATGATATCATGGGATATTTTAAGGGATGGTCGACCAAAGGTGATGAAGTATTGTATGCGGGGGCCCATGTGGCCTAACTTCATGGAAAATATCTTGGGAGAGCACTTGGTTTTGAGAAAACCACTTTTGAGGTGTCCCTTGGCCATTAATGTCGTGTCCCCTCACTTTCATTATAAATACCAATCCCTCCTCTCATCCATTCGACTCCCAAACCATCCTCAACCAAGTTCGGGTCTCCTTACCTCCCAAGGTGTCCTCCCAAGGTGCCCCAAGCCCTCAAGGTCCCATCCTTTTAGTTTTAAGAGTTACGTTTTAAGGTACGAGATCCGATCTTTCTCTTTCTTTTCAAGAAATCTCGTTTTTGTAATTTCTTTTATGCTCAATGTTCTTATGTTAAAGGGTGCTCTTTTATACTCCTCTTACTGCCCTTTTCATGTTAACATAATTATAGATCCCCTCTTAATCTCATTATTTCGTTTTATGATGTTTTAAGTGGCACCGTTAGGCTGTCGAAATTTTTGTAACAGATTCTTTCTCCCTTCTCATTTTTCAAGATCTATTTTCATGTAAAGAATTTCAAGTTCCTTTTTATTATGTTGGGTTATGATCTCTAAATTTATAATACTGATATTTTATTATCATATGATGAGATACCCCATTTTATCTCTTCAATTCAGTATTTTGACGTTTTAAGTGGTGTCGTTAGGCTGCCAAATTTTTAAGTGGTTCTTCACCCTTCTCATTTTGATGTTCTACTTTCATGTCAATTCTTTAAAGTTCCTTTTTTTATGTTGGGGTATGATCTCTATATCTATAATACTGATCTTTTATGACCATATTATCGGAGACTCCATTTGATCACTTCAATTCAATATTTTTATTTTTTAAGTGGCACCGTTCGGCTGCCGAATTTTTATGTGGTTCTTCACCATTCTCGTTTTGAAGTTCTACTTTCATGTCAATTTTTTAAAGTTCCTTTTTGTTATTTTGGGGTATGATCTCTAAATATATCATGGTGATATTTTATGTTCATATGATGAGAGACCCTATTTTATCTCATCAATTCAATTTTTTTTTGAAGTTTATGTAACGCCGTTAGGCTGCTGAATTTCTAAGGGTTCTTTCACCCTTCTCATTTTCAAGATCTATTTTCATGTCAAGTCTTTCAAGTTATTTTTTTTAATGTTGGGGTATGATATCTATATATATAATACTGATAATTTATGTTCATATGATGAGAGACCCTATTTGATCTCTTCAATCCATTTTTGGAAGATTTAAGTGACGCTGTTAGGCTGCCGAATTCTCATAAGAGAAATCTTATTTTTGTCTTCCTTTCATGTTTTTCGTTTCATATGGTATATCATTAAAATTTTAATTACCATGTTCTTAAATACTATATACTATGTTCACCTACTATTTTATGTATCATTTTTTAGTGGGTGACCCATGTCCCCTCTCTTTTCAATGTTTTCTAAAACCATGTATCGTAGACATTATGCTGCATAGTTTTCGCCTCAAAATGCCTCCCTCTTTATCTCAAAATTATTTTATGTTATTAAGTGATAACTCATAGTTCTTATTTCTAAAGGGGTATTCACGTATATATCAAAATGTTCTATTTTAAATTCTGTGATTTACATACATGAAACCCGCTTTCCCTTTCCGTGGGTTTAAAGTGACATAAAGATCATGTCTTTAAAGCAGTTTTTAAAACGTTATGATTATGAAATGAACCCCATTTATTTTATTCCATATGGGTGGTTTATGAAATTATTGATGATGATATATGTGGCTCACATGATAATAATGACATGTCAAGTGTGCGCCCAGATAGCGCTCCAATGCATTGGTCAAAGACTTAATCTCTAGAGATGACTTTTTAGACTGATACCTTGGTGAATAACCTTGGTAATTTTTAATGACACCTTGGGGATGGACCTTCGTGAAAAGAAATGATTGTCAATATTAAATGTTGCAGCCACATCTTCATGTTATGAAAAATGTTATTTTTAGTATGATATATCTCTTGATTTATTTCACATGCTTTAAAGTTCTTTTCCTGACTTTATTGATGTATCTCAAGTTCATATGTAAAATGTTTCTCTTGATTCCCTTACTGGGCCTTCTGCTCACCCTTTCTTTTGATGTATGTCCCGAGGTTATGAGATGCATTAATGAACCTAGGATGAACATTAGGAGAAGCCTTTCATGTGTTTAAGAAGATTGTTTTATGTTTTCATGTTTTAAGTTCCTGGTTTCCAAGACACTAAACCTTAAAGATCCTCAGTTTTGTAAAATGTAGGGAAAGTTTATGTGATAAAAAGGAGGGATGCTATAGTTGGTATCAAAGGATGGTTTAGTTATTTGTGGAAATTAGGATATGAAAACTCTAGGAAGAACCCTGTAGAAAAGTTTAAATATAGGAAATCTTCCTGGTATTTTGGTGAGTATTGAGTAAGGGTTTTCCAAGAAAATACATCCCTATCTGGATACAAGTAGGTAGAGGTGGCTCTGGCATAGATGTACATAGGGGTAAAACCCAAAAACACCGCTTTGAGCTAGACTCAAATGGGAACTGGTACACGACAACGGGCCTTGCTGCACTCTTGGTTACGACACTCTCGGGAGATATGCTTTGGTAAATTAATAAGGTTAGTATGAACCATTGTTAATGGAACAAAGATAAAATAAAATAAAGATTCACATAAGAATATATGATCATGTATAACCTAGATGAGAACCTAGGGGATCAAAAGTTAGGGTATACTTTTCTTATACAAGTTATCCTTATATGCTTTAAGTTTCTTTTCATAATTATTGGCTAAGTATTTAAGCTCCTAATTATAGTTTCTTTTCTTAGTTAATGGCGGGAAATGGAAGAACATGTCCCAACAACCAATGTGATAAGAAATGCTACGATTGTCGTATTAATATGACAAATATGATTAGGTGATTAAAAGATGATTATTATTTTGGAAGACGTTAACTATTTTGGGGACCCTATATGATTGAGGTAAATAGATTACTACGATATTTTCATTGAGGAGTAAGGTTGACTTATATTTTGAAGAATCAATGAATTTAAGGTGGACTTATAATAATTTAGGTTACTTATTGGAATGATTAACCTATCTTGGGTAAAATATGTTTAGGTTAGCTACTTTTTTTATAAGATGTTAGGAGTGGTTGATGTGTTTTGGAGATGAACAATGAAGTTTATTTTGGAAGACTATGTTATCAAATCCTTCTTGTATTTGGGTTTTAATCTTAGTTTGGTTTATTTTGAAGAATTTTATGGACCGTTATTTATGGAATGGTATATGATGAACTTTGGGTAGTTCCATGGAACTTTGAAGATTTAAAAGTAATTTCCCTTCCTATGGGATTATTTCTTTTTGAATAGTTGTTTTACCTTACCCTTTCTATTTTTGGGATAATGTTTAAAGATAGAAGAAATAGATAGTTAATCTTTTGTGGATTATCTGATTCTCTAGAAGATGATTCTTGTGTTTTGATGAGACCAAGTAGTTTTGAATGCTTATAGTTTGAAGAAAAGATTAGTTTTGGGTAGAAACTTATTAAAGGATGAAACTCTACATGAAGTTAGGTATATTTTCTTATGTTTCTGTTCTATGTAGTAAATGAATTCCTCAAAATTATGAAAAGGAACGTAAAACAAAAACATTGTTGGTTTACGTTTCCTACTAGTTAATCAAAGACCGTTTACACACATCATAAGTTTGAGATTTTCTTATGGTTAACTTTATCCTAATAATGTTTTCTATCACTCTCCCTCAGAACTAGACCCTTTGTTTTCTCCTCCATGTCCATGTTTTCTTACATGGAATCCTAGTGTGGGTTAACTCGGGTGACCTTTGTACTTTCCTTTCTTTCATTTAAAGTAATAGTTTTACTGACTCCTTTTATGATGTGTGACTCTAAATGAAATTTCAAAACCCAATATTAAAAATTGCGAGGACGCAATTTCTTAAGGGGGGAAGATTGTAATGACCCGAAATTTTCAATAAATCTTGTTTCCCAATTTTATGTGTTATTCTATTTTATTTTTATACTCAACAAAAATGATTCATTTGATAACATGAGTATAATTAAAATGAGACCATTGGGTTTTGATTGTTATATGACCATTGGTCAATATGACCGCTGTAAACTAAACGTTTTGATTTTTGTCTCTAAATATAAATAATCTTGGATAATTATTATAGACAGAAGATTTGATTGCCTCACCCAGTAGTCTTGGACCGATCGAAGCCCATCTAACAGAACTTGGGAAGTAGGTAGCACCACTGGGCTTTTCTCTAGACCAAACCCAAGCCGAACTTCATCGTGTGAAGCTATAACGGAATCGCCTTCGCGAGAAGTTCACCCTGATATAAATTACTACTCCTGCGATGTTGGCCGACCCGCCCTCAGATTCTCTCACCTTAGCACACCTTACACTTAGGTCCTATGCTGGCGTGATAAGGGGCTATTTAAAGAGACTATAACTGCCTTTTGTAATCCCGTGTTTTAAATAAAAATTGGAATTTCTTCTTATGATGATTTTTTTGAATTTTCAAATGACCGGATAAATATAGTACGCATATTTTTGATGAATTTTAGAAAATGGATATTTTAAAAATGTTTATGTAAACCTTAAATAATTAAAAATGTGTAATGATTTTTGAAAAATGGTCTTCTAAAATTATGTTCAGTACGAAATTTAGAGTCTAATAAGATCAACATAATTTTTGATGAATAGTAAATTATGAATAGTGATTTTATTATTAGGATTTGTAATGTGTCCAAATGGATTAATAATGTCACTTAATGAAAGTATTAATATAATCTAGGCACCTTGATTAAGTAATGTGATTCAATAAAATGGTTAAATAACTGTTTCATAAATTATTATTCAAGTATTAGTTTTTTCGAGTGAATAGTGTTTTTTAATTAAAAATTAAATTAAAAATATTTTAAAAAAATATTTTTATAAAATGGATTTCATTTTTGAACTCAGAGCACCAATATTATGTTATGGTAATTTTTGGGGTTTTTTCTGAAAAAATGAATTTTCGGTGAATAGTGCATTTATTTAAAAAATAAATTAAAAATATTTAGAAAATTATTTTTATAAAATGGAGTTCATTTTTGAAATCAGAGCATTGATATTTGGTTAAGGTGAAATTTTGGGATCTTTTTGAGAAAGTTGAATTTTCAGTGAATAGTAAAAATACAGTTTTAGGGTTTCGGTATGTTTAATGACATCATAACTGTGTCATGATGATATCATGAGATATTTTAAGGGATGGTCGACCAAAGGTGATTAAGTATTGTATGGGGGGCCCCATGTGGCCTAACTTCATGGGAAATATCTTGGGACAACACATGGTTTTGAGAAAACCACTTTGGAGGTGTCCCTTGGCCATTAATGCCTTGTCCCCTCACTTTCCCTTAAAAATACCAGGCCCTACTCTCATCCATTCGACTCCAAAACCATCCTCAACGAAGTTCTGGTCTCCTTACCTCCCAAGGAGTCCTCCCAAGGAGTCCTCCCAAGGTTCCCCCAAGCCCTCCAGGTCCCAACCTTTGAGTTTTAAGACTTACGTTTTAAGGTAAGGGATTCGATCTTTCTCTTTCTTTTCAAGAAATCTCGTTTATGTAATTTCTTTTATGCTCCATGTTCTTATGTTAAAGGGTGTTCTTTTATACTCCTATTACTGCCCTTTTCATGTTCACATAATGAGAGATCCCCTCTTACTCTCATTATTTCGTTTTATGAAGTTTTAAGTGGCACCGTTAGGATGTCGAAATTTTTGTAATGGATTCTTTCTCCCTTCTCATTTTTCAAGATCTATTTTCATGTAATGTATTTCAAGTTCTTTTTTATTATTTTGGGTTATTATCTATAAATTTATCATACTGATCTTTTATTATCATATGATGAGATACCCCATTTCATCTCTTCAATTCAGTATTTTGATGTTTTAAGTGGCGCCATTGGGCTGCCGAATTTTTAAGTGGTTCTTCACCCTTCTCGTTTTGAAGTTCTACTTTCATGTCAATTCATTCAAGTTACTTTTTGTTATGTTGGGGTATGTTATCTATATCTATCATACTGATCTTATATGACCATATTATGAGAGACTCCATTTGATCTCTTCAATTCAGTATTTTGATGTTTTAAGTGGCACTGTTAGGCTGCCGAATTTTTAAGTGGTTCTTCACCCTTCTCGTTTTGATGTTCTACTTTCATGTCAATTCTTTCAAGTTCCTTTTTGTTATTTTGGGGTATGATCTCTAAATATATCATGCTTATATTTTATGTTCATATGACAAGAGACCCTATTTGATCTCATCAATTCAATTTTGTTGAAGTTTATGTAACGCCGTTAGGCTGCTGAATTTCTAAGGAGTTCTTTCGCCCTTCTCATTTTCAAGATCTATTTTCATGTCAAGTCTTTCAAGTTTTTTTTATTATGTTGGGGTATGATCTCTATATATATAATACTGATCATTTATGTTCATATGATGAGAGACCCTATTTGATCTCATCAATCCATTTTGGGATGTTTTAAGTGACGCCGTTAGGCTGCCGAATTCTCAAAAGAGAAATCTTATTTTTGTCTTCCATTCAAGTTCTTCGTTTCATATGGTATATCATTCAAATTTCAATACCATGTTCTTAAATACTATATATTCTGTTAAAATACTATTTTATGTATCTTTTTTGAGTGGGTGACTCATGTCCCCTCTCTTTTCAATGTTTTCTAAAACCATGTATCGTAGACATTATGCTGCATAGTTTTCGCCTCAAAATGCCTCCATCTTTATCTCAAAATTATTTTATGTTATTAAGTCAATACTCAAAGTTGTTATTTCTACAGGGGTATTCACATATATATCATAATGTTCTATTTTAAATTTTGGGATTTACATACATGAATCTCACTTTCCCTTTCCGTGGGTTTAAAGTGACATAAAGATCATGTCTTTAAAGCAGTATTTAAAACGTTATGATTATGAAATGAAACCCATTTCTTTTATGCCATATGGGTTGTTTATGAAATTTTTGATGATGATATATGTGGCTCACATGATAATAAAGTCATGTCAAGGGTGTGCCCAGATAGCGCTCCAATGCATTGGGTAAATACATAATCTCTAGAGATGACTTTTTAGACTGATACCTTGGTGAATAACCTTGGTAATTTTTAATGACACCTTGGGGATGGACCTTGGTGAAACGAAATGATTGTCAATATTAAATGTTGCAGCCACATCTTCATGTTATGAAAAATTTTATTTTTATTATGATATATCTCATGATTTCTTTCTCAAGCCTTAAAATTCTTTTCATGACTTTATTGATGTATCTCAAGTTCATATGTAAAATGTTTTGCTTGTTTCCCTTACTGGGCCTTTTGCTCACCCTTTCTTTTGATATATGTCCCCAGGTTATGAGATGCAGTAATGAACCTAGGATGAACATGAGGATAAGCCTTTCAAGTGTTTAAGAAGAATGTTTTATGTTTTCATGTTTTATGTTCCTGGTTTCCAAGACACTAAACCTTAAAGATCCTCAGTTTTGTAAAATGTAGTGAATGTTTATGTGATAAAAAGGCGGGATGCTATAATTTTTTTCCCCGAAAGCCACAAAATAGACTAAGAAAACATATGGGGGAATAGAGCACGAATCTGATCCTCCTACCCCCAAGTACTCTCCTAGAGGTTCCCATGCTTTCGGTGAACGCGTACCATAGGTATCAACCTCCCACAAAGGAATTTCTCCTATCGATCCTCAATCTCTACTGGAACCTCCAAAAATGTCACCCTGTCATCAATGTCCATCTCGCTGTCATCAATGATGTGAGATGGGTCATGCATATATCATTTCTGCTGGGATGCGTGGAAGACACCGTGCACCCTCTCCAACTTCTGTGGAATTTCCAGGAGGTATGCTTCCTCTCCTATCCTCTGAAGTATCAAAAATGGTCTGATAAACCTCAGTGATAACATGCCGCATTACCCAAATCTCTGTAAACCTCATCATGGTGAGACCCATAAGAAGACATGGTCTCCGTCCTCGAACTCCAAAGGTCTCCACATCCTATCATCATATGGCTTCTATATTCTCAGTGTAGTCTTCATCAGCTCCGGGATGATTTACACCTTCATAGTGGTAGCCCATACCAATTTTGGACCCATAAGTGCTGACTCCCCTCTGGGTCTGTCCAGCATAGATGTGATCTGCAAGGTCAACCGTATAGGGCCTCAAACGGTTCCATACTGATGGTGGAGTGATAAGTGTTATTGTATGAGAACTCTACCAAGGAAAATTGATCCTCCCAGCTAAAACCAAAATATAGGATGTAAGCATGAAGCATGTCATCCAACGTCGAAATGGTCTTCTCTGTCTGACCATCCGTCTATGGATGAAAGGCGGTTCTAAAACATAGCTGAGTCCAGAATGCCTCTGATAATCCCTTCTACAACAGTGATGTATAATTTGTGTCACAGTCAGATATGATTGTCGATGTCTCCCCATGAAGTCTCACAATCTCTTGTACATAGAGGCGTCCCAAGCCCTCTACTGATCCCTACTCTCGAATAGGTAGAAAGTGATCCAACTTGGTGAGTCGGTCAATGATCACCCAGATGTAATCATATCCCCTGGACGTACATGGAAGCCCTATCACAAAGTCCATGGAGAATCCATCCCACTTCTACTCTGACACCTCTAGTGGCTGCGCTAAGCCTACTGGAACCTGATGATCGACCTTCACTTTCCGACAAGTGAGGCATCGTCATACAAAAGTTTCCACTACATTCTTCATCCTAGGCCCCCAGTTCTGACATCGGAGGCCCTCGTACATCTTCTCCACACAAGGATGTTCCACTAGAGGGGACGTATGGAACCCCCTCAACACCTCCTCCCGTAGTGCCACCAGTACCATGGTACATCCTCTAAAGAGGATAACGTGCTCCCCACCTTCAGAAATCAATTAGGTGCTTGTCTTTAGGATATCTAATCATGTTGATCCTTACAGTAAATGTCCCCTAGATGTGTCTCCCTAACTCGCTGAAGGAGTGGGGGAGTGACTGTCATAGACTAGAGGTAAGCTACATCATCTCTATCCACGAAGGATATCTACAACGCGGCTAGCTACTCTATTGCCCCACTCAGCAACTATAGACCAGACCTCCTATTGAAGGCATCTTCTACCACGTTCCCCTTCCCAAGAGTATAGACTATCTCAAAGTCATAGTTCTAGAGGAACTACGGCCATTGCCACTGTCTTAGGTTCATGTCCTCTTATGAGATGATATACCTGAGACTATTGTGATCAGAGTAGACTGTAAAAAGTTTTACCATCATGTAATGTCAGCACATATTCAAAGATAAGACCACTAATGCTAACTTCGGGTCTTGGGTAGCGTATTTTTGCTCAGGCTGTCTTAGCTTACGGGAACCATAAGCGATCAATTATCACTTCTACAATAGGACAAATCCATGTCTGGTCCTTGATGCGTCGCAATAGACTACATACCCAATTCCCTCTTCTTGTAGCCTCAATATGGGGGCACTCATCAATATCTAACACTGCTCCTAAAAACCCTAATGGATTATATCCGTCCATATGAAGGGTTGTCCATTCTTAGTCATTGCTTACATGGGTACCACAACTATGTAAAAGTCAGGCACAAATATTTGGTAGTATCCATCCAACCCTAGGAAACTCCACACCTCAGTCACACTCCTAGGTGGCTCCTATCCAAGCAGAGCCTCTATCTTCGCCAGATCCACTGCAACTCTAGCCTCTGAGATAACGTGTCCACAGAGTGGACCTCTCATATCCAGAATTGGCACTTCGAGATATTACCATAAAGATGGTGCTCTTTGAGTGTATCTAGAACTATCTTTTGATGATAGGAAAGCTCCTTCCCTGACAATGAAATATATCACGATGTTATCGATGAAGACCACCACAAAGAGATCGAGGTATGGCTAAAAGATCCTGTTCATGAGTCCCGTGAACATTTATAGGGATTTTATCACACTAACTAGCATAACCAAGAACTCATAATGGCCAAACTAACATCTGAAATTCATCAGCTGCACATTATCATCTCATACCCTTAGCTGATGATAGCTAGATATGAGTTCTATCTTTTAAAACCAATGATCTCCCTTATGATGATAAAAAAGATCATGAATCCATGGAAGTGGATACTTATTCTTCACGGTCACCTAGTTCAGGTTGCAATATTCCACATAGAGTATCCAACTCCCATCTGCTTTCTTGGCGAACAAAATTGGGGTTTCCCATGGAGACAAACTAGGCCTTATGAATCCCTTCCTCTACAAGGCCTCAAACTATACTCGTAACACAAGGAGCTCCACAGGAGACATCCAATATGCTGGCATAGATATCACTTCCATCCCAGGGTATAGGATGATGTAATAGTCTACATCTCTGGGTGGGGGTATCCCCAGAACATCATCAGGGAAGACATTGGAATACTGGTCCACCACTACAAGATAGCTCAGACTCTCAATATCTAATGCTCTGAGGGTAAGGCTATCCAACTGATGTGTGACCCACTTCACCCTCCTCCAGGTAAGTCCATCATGTGATGCAAAGGTTTACTTCTCACCAGTGAAGGAAAAAATGGTCCCATCCTCATGGACACACCATACTTTGCTCCTAATACCATCAATCTGAGCATGGACTATGGATAACCAGACAATACGCAAGATGACATCGTAAGGCCTCTATGATACTACTAGAACGTCCCAGACAAAGCTTCAACCTCCTATAGTAAGGTCACACTTCCAGCCACAATGTGTAATCATTGAATCCCCTCCCGTAGGAGTCTCTAGCCGAAAGGATCGACCCAACGACTCCACCAGAATCTTCAAGCTCCAAATGAGGGTCATGGCAATAAAATAAGGACTGGAACCTGTGTCTATAAGTACTGTAGATAAGGTGTATTAGACCTATATCTTACCTCTAATTATATCTAGAGCATAGTGGTTGTTGGCCTCAGCTACCTGGAGGTGAGCTCGTCCCTATCCACCTATTCTATGTGGTCAGTGTGGCCCACCTAGAGGTGGTGGCGGTAGAACCTCGAATCACCACCCACCGCCTGCTGCATGGCCAACAACTCTACCATGATTTCTTTCTACCTATGGACCTCCCATACAAAATCTCTACCTTTGCCTTGATGGTCACTCAGTCGTCTACTGATCGTCGTTACGACTGGTCGGGCAGTCGCAAGCCATGTGACCCTACCCGCCGCATGAGTAGTGCAGTCTCCTCCAATTCTGTCCTCCTATATCCCGTGAGCCCCGCACCACCGACCCTGTATCCTGAGGTCATCTACCTTATGTTCTGGACCACTTGGTCCCCTATGTCATCTGTCTATTTCTTGTGGAATATGACTCCACTACCTAACACCTGGTGGTGGATCTTTCTGTTGGTGCCTGCTCAGCTAGGAATCTCTCCACCAAAAGCGCACTGTCTAGCACCCCATCCTGCATCATAATGCTGAGTGATATCATGGTTTCTCTGATCTCCAATCAAAGACCCTTCTCAAAGGTTTGAGCCCTGAATAAAGTGTCTCGTACCATGTTGGTGGACTAGTGGGAGAGATAAGTGAACCTCGCCGTGTACTGGCCCACAGTCACGATGCATTTCTATAAGTGCAATAGCTTTTATATATGCACTAAACGTAGAGTCATGGGAATGAAATTTTCCCTAAAAAGGCCCTTAAAGTCTTCCCAGGTGAGGTTCTCCTCATCATGTATATAGAGTGTCAGACTCCACCCTTTCCCAGCTACTCCTTGCAATAGACTGGTAGTTAGGATCACCATTAGATCAGCTAGTGTCCCAACTAAGTGAAAAAATCTAGACATAGTCTCCAGCCGGTCCTAAGCCGCTTGTGGATCCATCTTATATCGGAACCTAAGAGGCCTATGCTACTGAAACTCATATAACTTACTCAGTCGGTGTGCACCCTCTGTTGGTGGGGTTAGTGTCATCTGTTGTCCAATGGGCGGTGGTGCTACTAGTGCACCACTCAAAGGTGCTAACACCATAAGAGGTCCCTACACCGAGGCCTCATCACTCAGTGGGCCGTCCTTGTATAATCTCTCAGAATTCCTGGCTGGCTGTCTACGTGGCGGCATCCTGAAAAAAAATAGGTGTGCCCTATTCAATAAGTTATACTTTGCGAGCTTACTCAAATAGATCACAAGAAGGGGAAAAACATTTAAAAAACATGCTCAATCAGTGTTTCTGTGTAGTGAGTTGGAAATCAAAATTCAAGGGCCTAGTGTATCGATACGTCGGCCACTACACCGATAATGGATTCCCAGAACTGAAAACAACACTCATTACACTTAACAATATTTCCATATAGAAAATATCAGAGTCCTAGTTCTTCAGTAGAACTGACTCCTCTGATTCCACTTTGTCATGACCCATCCCCCATGGCCTGTGTCGTGACTACCCCAAGCCTGCCTTCCATAGGCCAGGGGCCAGATACTATCACAAGAAAGGTATATCACTAAAATGGGAAGGCATTACCTTTTTAAAATATATAGAAACATAGTCCAAGAACATGACATGAAGCAACCATGAGGTAAACTGTTGTAGTAAATGTGTGTTGAAAGTAAAGGGGATGGAATAGAAGCCCAACTAAAAAGTACAAGTACAACTGAAATGTACAAATACAAATGAAAAGTGAAAAATAGCTCTTGGATCATCCACCAAGGATCCTACCTAAAGGGTAGGTATAGATCACGATAATTAGTTGGTCTGGACCAAATTTATCCTAGTTTTTAGGGTTAAGTGGTCAAATGTAGAGTAGCATGAGTTGTCGATTCCTTAGAGACCTAAAAATAAACCTATAGGCATAAACATTATATAGATTGTTTTGGATATGAATTGGACAAAATAGGTTGATTATAAATGGTATTAAATGAACTCTACGTGACTTAAATGAATTCAAATTAAAAAGAATGAGTTGATCCTAGGTTATCACTTGGGGTGGATAGGATGAATTCCTTTTTTTAACAATTTCAATTTCATTAACTCAAGCATTATTCATTTAAGGAATTCAAACAAACCTCATCAAATGCTGGTTAAACAACGTCAAAAACACATTTTAATAACATATACACTTGTAGGATCACATTCATGAGCACTCCAAGGTAAATGATCTTGTTAGCACATAAAAGTGGGTCTATAAAATTCAATAAGGAAGAGGAAGAGAGAAAATCAGTGAACAAAAGTAACTAACATAAAACAAATAAATAAAATTTATATATTGATAAATAACATTAAATATAACCTCTTTCTAATCCCTTGGATCAAACCATAAAAGGGTTAGCCCCCCATTGATGACGTGATCTCAACGAAAACATGAATTAGACTCATAAGGGAAAAATTGAAGTAAAAACAACAAAATCATGATCAATCCACCATTGTGGGAAGAATATCACAAGGTATGGTGTAAATAAATTTACACCATAAGTAAATGTAATCCATGTGATATAGAGAAAAATATAACACGTGGAAAGGGAGAAATTGTTTTATGAACTAAGGTGATTCGAACAACTTACATGTGAAAGAAGAACGTTACAAAGACAAATTGGCATAATAGAAATACAATGAAAACAAAGGTCAAAGATGATTAAATCCTACAGCAACACCACCTTAAATAACAATTTTTGGAGCCTTGGTTCAATCCCCCATCTATCCAAGTCTCCTCAATTAATGGTGGTAGTCCTAGGGTGGTGGAATGTAACGGAGTGGAGATTTTTCCACCCTAGACCCGAAGTTGCAGCCAGCTTGCATCCACCGAACAGAGGTTCCAAGATGACCTTCAAGATTGAAAAATTAGAGTGGTCCATAGAAGAAAAAAATGAATCTTTGAATTTATTGTAACTCTCTTTAAAATTTCATTCCAAAATATTTTTTGGTTTCTGAGATATGATTATATTGGTGGGCTGTTTTTCTAGGCCATAGAATATGGCCCAGAATTTTATTTTCCACTTGGCCCTGTAGACGCCGGAAAAGTCCGTTGTTCCAAAACGAACCTCCGGATGCGGAAAGCGAAGTGATATTTGGAGTCAGAGGCACGTTCCGGAGGGCCCGGAGGACTTGCGCGAAATTTCAGAGGCCCGCGCGCAAAGTTGAGCCGCGGCGCGCAATCCTCCCGGGATGCGCGCAATGCGCTGGACCGGCGCGTTATTTTTCGCGCCCGTGGCCTGCGCGGCTCCCTTGCGCGCCGGATCCTGATTCCGCGCCCGCGAAGGGAATTCCGCGCCCGAGACCGGATTCCGCGCCCGGGGTTGCCTATAAATATAAGGCGACCCCCGACGTTTTGAAGGTTTCCAGAATCCGAAGCGTCGCTCGTTCGCGCAATCCAACCCCTTCCGCGCGCAATGCCGATCTTCAGGTAACCTCCTTTCTTTCGCGCAATAGAGCCTTGGGGTTCGCCTTCGCGCGCAATCCCCTTGGATCCTTTCCTTTGAATAATCCTTAACCCGAAGGCCTTTGCGCGCAAAAGAAGCCTCTTGCGCGCAATTGCCCCCGGGTGCGCGCAATCCAACCCGATTGCGCGCACCCCCCATATTCAAAGTGGCCATTCGTTAGAGAATGAGCTGTTGCCCCCGCGAGCTGTCCGAAGCCCGGTGCGCGCAATCTCAATCATCCGCGCGCAAAGGGCTGGCCCAATTGCGCGCCAGCCTGCCATTTTGCGCGCCGACCTGCTGTTTTGCGCGCAAAGGTCTTCTTTTGCGCGCAATCCGCCAGGGTCGCCCCCTTGACCCCATGAGGGTACCCGCCTGCGTGGCGCCCGATGATTTTCATCCTGGGTGCCCGCACCGTGCGTTGTCTTTCCGTGCGACCCTCCAGGCATGCGCGAAGTGACACGGACCCATCGGCGGCCACCAACGTCCTGCACGACGTTAAACTGCATACGTCCAAGCTGCACGACGTTAAACTACCTAGCATATCGTCCGCGCTGCAAGACGTTAAACTGCCAAGTGTTTTGTCCAGCATGACGTTAAATTGTACCACGTCCGCGCTGTAAGACGTTAAACTGCCAAGCACCTTCGTCCTCAACACACGACGTTAAACTGTACTTCGTCCGGCAAGACGTTAAACCGTCCGCTTCGTCCTCAACACACGACGTTAAACTGTACTTCGTCCGGCAAGACGTTAAACCGTCCGCATCACCCGATCCCGTGCCTCACACGCAGGGTCCCCCCCCGGTTTGGATGTGGCCCCCACCCGCTCGTCTCTGCAGGGATGTCGGGATTGCCCCTCTTTAGGGACGATTTAATGGGAGCAGCTTTTCCCTACGGGGGTAGGGTATTACAAACCCCTAGTTTCTTGTGGGGGGCTGCACATGTGTATCTCCATTGCGCTTCCCCACCGCCGAAGCCAGTAGAGGGTGTAACTGGGATCGAGGTGTCTCCTACTTTCGGTCCAAGTCCCTTCCAACTGAGTTTTGCCGCATCTGGGCTGCCTCAAGTGCGTAAGTCCTGACAGAATGAACTACGTGGACTTTGATCCCTGTCTTCTAAACAGGGTACGTAGGAAGCCTCCCTGAGGTTCAAGCCCACCACCTGGTCGTCCCGGTCGTATTCACGTCGGTTTGTCCATCAGTGGACCCCTCCAGGGTTCACGCTTGCGTCGATTCACCTATGAATCCGCCCCTGTGGGAGACTGCCCGTGTGTATCTCCACTGTGCCTCCCCACAGACCCTTTTTCCATCTCTCCTTTTATCGTCCAGCATGACGTGAAACTGTGATCCACCCGGCCGTTCCATCCCCCTCTGTGCGAGGTGGTTCGGTTCAATCCTCCGCCCGGCGGCCTCGACCCCTTCGTGAGTCGGCTTGACGACGTCCAGCATGACGTTAAACTGTATATCCGAACTTCGTTGACTTTGATCCGTGCTAACACGCGGTACGTAGGAAGCCCCTACGGGGTCCAAGCTCTTCACTCCATCGTCCATCCTGATCCTTACCCGGGCCGCCACATCCCGGTGGGGTCATGCCACTTCACTCCACTCCATATCACTTGGGAAGCCGCCCATGCGCTGGCCCCAGCGTCGGAGGTTCCCCGCAAGGGGTTCTGTCATCTGATCCACTTTTCGTGTTGATCAGTCCGATGTCGTCCCCGCTGGACGTTAAACTCGCGGCATACCCCGTGTTAAACATGGGAAGCTGAGGAAAACCTCAGGGGACACAGTTCCCCGCACCCAGTGCGGGATGCCCCAGGCCATCATGCCTTCGAGAAGCCCTATTAGGGACGGAAGACAGACGTGCAGAGCCGTAGTGTTACGACACGCCCCCAGCACCCAGAGCCACCCGGCCTTCTCACCGCAGGTTGCTGCCCCGACCAGACTCCTTGGAGCGTCCGGGCGGAAGCAGCGTAATTAACCGGTGTCCATGAAGATATGGCGCCGGGAACGAGATTCACGAGCATGTCTTAAATCTATGAGGGAGACCCGGATCAGGCGAAGAGTTCCGAGGAGACGTCCAAGGAAGGAGGAGCCGACATCCCATCATCCCGGTTTCGATCAAGGAGCAGACGCCCCTGAATAAGGGACGGATGCCGCCCGCCTTTGGAAAGCGGGACTGCGGGACCACAAGCCGCGCGCCCATCCCCTCGGGTTGACGGGTGCACGCGCGAACACGTCCTGGCGGAACAGCGTAACCCGACGCACATCCGCACCGAAACAGAAAAATGGTGAACCCGACGTGAATCTCTTCCCCTCGATACGAAGACCGATGGCTTTCAGAGGTGTTGGAAGACCGGCGTGTTTCCCGGCCAAGCATTCAGTCTTACCCGCCAGGGGCTGGGGAAGGGACATCGGGCACTCCGTCTCGCAACGTCGAGGGCCTGGGTTCCCCCCACGGAAGGCGTCGTGGCGCTAATGGTTGGTTGTCGATTCCTTTTTCCTGTCAGTGTTAATGGGTCATTCTCCCTGCTTTCAGAAATCAGGTCGCCCGATCCAGTGCCCGATCGCCACCCGCCCACTGGCGCAGAGGTAGGGGAAACACCGACGCGGCTACTCCGCGCGGTCCCGCCCGTTCCACAGCCGTCCCAGCAGCCGCAATTTCGGGACGACCACGCCCTCTCTCCCCCTCGGAGGTCATCCAGAGAAGGGTGATCAACACCCTGGTGCAGAGATATGAGGAAGAGGGAGTCATCCCCACCCGGGACATGGCTCGCCTAGACCTTGAGGAGGCTGCACCTCGCCACCACCGCCGCCCCCAAGGGCCGCGCAGGGAGGCACCGCTGCCCACCTCAACGTCCAACCGCTTCGGGAGCTTATCCCCGGAGCGCTCTGACAGTTCCCTTCCCTATGCGGATGAGGTGGAAGATGTCCGGGATCACCCTATCCGGGATTCGCTCCAGGGATCTACGGTAAGGGCTCCCGCCGGGCCACGGCGACACCGCCGCCAGGCCTCTCAAGTCGAAAAGCGGACTCTCCACCTGCCCGTGCCGCTCATCCCGACTCATTTGTCCCGACGCCAACGTCGGGCACGAGCGGAGGAGGATGCCCACCTTGGGGCCCTAGCAACAGCGGCCGCATTGGCCCAAGCCACTGCTGGCTCCAGTCTCCAGGCCCCTGCGCATTCTGAGCAGGGGAACTTCTGTGCCCGACCTGGATCGAGGCCTCGACCGCCCCAAAGGCAGGTTGGGTCGACTCTCTCGGTTGCGGGTGCAGGCAGTAGCCACCGCGGACCACCTCGCGGTAGCGCTATTCACCAGCGGGATCTACTCCGTGTGGCCGATCCAGGAGGCATGGGTCATCCCACCTTCCGATCCCGGCCCGGAGTCCTGCCCGGAATCATCTCTCCCCGCGTCCCCTTTGATATCTGTCCCGGTGCCCCTCGCACCTTGGTTTCCAGTCCTCTTGGCCCCAGCACCAGTGTGGCCGGAGGACGCCAGGACAGAGATCAGCCCTGCCCCGAAGAACCACCCAGGGGCAGGAAGGCAAGGCGTCGACGCCGAGGGAAGAATGTTACGGAATTCCGGACAGAGATCCGACCGGTTCGCTTCTCTGATTCAGAGGCAGAGTACGATTCGGCGACAGAGCCCTTTCCCCAATCCCGCCAGTCAAGGGCAGGGGTAGGAATGCGGCACGTCAGCCTCGTGCTCCCCGAGAGCGAGATCGATGTGATCCCCGCTTCTCTCCGAAGGTATATCCGGAGTAATGAGAGCCTGGTAGACCCCCAAGGATCAAGCTTGCGGTTGGTACCGGCCCCTCCGGAAGTGCCTTCCGTCTCGGTCGGAGAAGCCGGAGACTTTTTCTGGGGACCGACGGTCGAACCACGATCTGGTGCACCCTCGGCGAGCACCGATGCTACGGCAGGATGTTCGCTCGCCGGCATGTCCTATCGTGATGTGGTAGCCAGTGCACCGCCACCCTCAGAGGGCGGCCCGGGATATGGAGGCCAATCGGCCTGTTCGCCGTATTCACCGCCGGCCAGCCCGTCAGCCCGGCGGCCCGCCTCGGCACCACTGCCGGTTCCCCGTCCGTTCCCAGCCATTGAAGAGGAACAAGGAGATCTGGGTCCCGAGTTTGAGTCGTGGAGCTTCTGGACCGTCCTAGCAGAGGGCCACTTCCCTGAGAAGTTTTGGCCAGTTGCAGGACCGGGCTTTGATGCACCCGAATCGCTCACCCCGGATGAGTTCGAATGCTTCCGCCGAACTCTCCGGGAGACTCGCTCCTGTCTTCACCGCCTACAAATGCCATACCCCGGGAGTCAAGCGCACCTGGAGGATATTGGTGAGCAGTGCCGTCAAATTGACATGGCCATGCTCCCCGCGGTTCGGCACCCCGGGTCATTTGGGCACCACGAGGCCCTCCAACAACGATGCGTTGAGTGTTTTCAGGTACTCCGCGAAGTTATCGAGGAAGCCACTCCCCACGTGTATATCCGTGGATGGGGGCAGTACGCTGCCCTACGCTTCAGTGTGATTCGCTGACAGCCCGATTCACTGGGCGGCCCTGAGGGTATATCCACAGGGACGGAGACAGTCAATATGGCTGACCTGTCGGGAGAGGGGAACGACTTGGAACTTCTCGACGGGGGCTTCCCCCCCGAAGACAAGCCGTCGTTAGATCCATCGGTGAGAGTTACTCGTCATCAGAGGAACCTCCTGGGGCTCCCCGCACCCACTGAAGCACTGACGTTGAGCCGAAACGTCAGCAAAGGAAAAGAGCACAGCGAGGCTATAAAGCCCGCCGACCCATCTGCCTCCATGCAGAGGGCAGAGGAGGATCCCGAGAAGGATACGCTACGTCAGCAGCTCGCCGAACAGAAGAAGCTGGTTGACCAGCTCCTCGCCGAGCGCGCTGCAGAACGGCGGCCTGACTACGGTGATCCTAGGCCAGGACAGCAGGGACCGGAACAACCGCCCCTCGACGAGACTCTCCCGGGCAACCGTGATTACGCCGTGTTCGCCGACAGGAGAGAGGCCATTGCCTACGGCAAGAGGGCGTGGTATGTTTCGCCGCACCCTCCCGAGCGGCGTGACTACCTGAGAGACCCCACTCGGATTCCTCCCGCTGCCCCAAGGGCCGCTCCGCCCGCCATCCCACGAGCTGCCGAGTTCGACGACCCGGTCGACGACCCGATTGAAGGGCCATGCAATGCGCTCATGGTTAGAGATCCTCGCCAGGACTGGAACCCATGTCCGGACGATCCGATGGCGGCACTCATTGCCCGCTTGGAGGCCTTGGAGACTCGGCAGGTGGCGATCCCACCGGACGGCAAGCCCTACCCAGCATGGGTGGATGACATGCCGGCGCCTCCGGGATTCGGGAATCCCACTTTCGCTCCCTTCAACGGGACTGGAGATCCGCCACAGCATTTAGCCCACTTCAACTCGAGGTGCGGGCCTATGTTGGGGACTCCGGCGCAGCAAGAGGCCGCTAAGCTTCGCTGCTTTGTTCAGACACTGGAAGGGCCAGCATTTGTCTGGTACAGCCAGCTCCCCGTCGGGTCGGTAACCAGCTGGGAGGACCTCCGTAGACAGTTCCTCTACCAGTTCAGTTCCACGACCCGGAAGACAAGTATCGCAGACCTCTTCAAGTGAAAGCAGAGGCCTGATGAGCGAGTCGCGGACTTCGTCGCCCGATGGAAGGGTCTCACGTATTCCCTTGACATGCCATTGACTCAGGAGCAGTTGCTGACAATGTGCGTCGGGAACGTCAAGACCGAGCTGGTCCCTTCCCTGATCACTCAAAATTACCCCGGAGGGTTCAGGGACTTCTCAGACAAAGCTCAACGTCTTGAGGAAGCCCTGCAACAGGCCAGCCAGGCACACCCGCTGCCTCCCATGATTCCTGCAAGGAGAGTCAGCAGGGCTGAGCCCGCTGCTGTTGCCCAGATAGAGGCCCCCAGGCCATTGGAGCTGCTGCCGGCGAGGCCAGCTCCACAGCCTCCCAGGAACCCGCCTCCACGGGCTCAGTTCTTGGCCCAGCAGCGGCAGCCTCAGAACCGGCCGGCCCCTCCGCGTAATGTACCGCCGCAACCCAGGTGAGATAATCAGGGTCCACCTCCTCGGCCGGCCCCTCCAGCCCCTCGTCAAGACCACGCTCCTAGGGGCCCGCGACACCTGACTTACTCATTCCACGAGGATCAGGTCCCCGGTTATTTCCGGAGTGCCCTGGAGCAGAGAATTGTGCGACTGCCTGAGTGTTGGAGGCCAGAGGAGGCACATCTTACGAATAACCCCCGCTACTGCCCCTACCATCGGGCCCTGGGGCACACCATCCAGCGGTGCTATGTGTTTAAGGATTGGCTCCAAGACCAGATTAACAACAATGTAATCAGGTTGGGCCCAGCTCCAGCACAAGTGGCGGGCGTGTTCGTGGGATCATATGACGATAGTGGAAACGAGGACGAATGGCAGCTGGTCTCCAACCGCGGATCCCAGAAGTATAATAACTGGATGGCCCGCAAGACGACCATTCGCGCCCACGGAATCATCCGTGCGCGCTTGAATCAGCCTGAGCCCCCAGAATCTGCGGGTGCTGCTTCGGCATCGTCGTCCCAGCCTACCTCTTCCAAGAGGAGCAAACGGTGGCAGTGCAAGAAGGAAGAGCGCGCCCCGCCGGTTCCGCCACTATCCCGCACTCTCGGCGATTTCATGCCCCCGGAAATGGGGGTCCCTCCTCGGATCCGCCCGGTGATGGATGATTCGTCCGATGAAGGCGTTGGGTACGCTTCGGTTAACACCGTCGAGCTGGTAAATCCCTTTTCGGTTCCCGACATTGAAGAACACCAGGTGGACCTCCCTAGTGTCCCCGGTCGTCGCCACCGTCGGAAGAACCGCAGCAGCAGGAGTCGCCGGGGCACGGCCGTTGGTACCTCCAGTCAGGCCGTGCACGCCACTGAGACTAGGCAGCAGGCTCAAAACCGAGCACAACGTGCGCCGCCCCCCATTCGGGGATGACGGATTCGCCTCCGCCGCTGTTTGTGGTGTGGGACCAGGCAGAACCGCCTCAGCCGCGTCACGACCAGCTCCGCCCTGCCACGGGTCCATCCCGGCCTCCTGACCCCAGTACGGTGACCATTTCCCGGACTGTAGCCGGTGAACAGCGAGATGCGCCAAGTACCAGTCGGCCGCCGATCCAACCGGCAAGGCCCGTCATGCTTCCAACCGCAGAGCAACCTCCTGCAACCAGGGGCTCGCGCTTGGCCAAAAAGTATGATGTCCTGAAGCACTTGGCCGACATCCCAGCAAGGCTCTCCATCCTTGAGGCTCTGCGCATGTCATCTGAGATGCGTGAGGCACTCGCTGAAGCCCTGAAAAGCCCCCTCCAGTTTGAGACAGAGGTTGCGGCTGCAGAGGCCTTTCACGCCGAAACGATCGAGGACTCCGAATGTCGGGCAGTTATCTCGTTTTCTGGTAAGGATGAAGACCCTCCTATACAGGGACACATTCGTCCGCTGTATGTCACTGGCCAGTTCAATGGCCTTGAAGTCTGGCGCTGTCTTGTCGACACGGGGTCCGGGATTAACCTGATTCCAACTCGGAAGCTCCGGAGATTGGGGTTGTCTGAGGATGACTTGATTCCCTCCGACCTCAGGATCCAGGGGTACGACCGCACCGAGCAAACCCCGGTCGGCAAGATACGTTTGAAGACCCAGTTCGGTGACTTGGTTGCCAACACCGAATTCATGGTAGTCTCTCAGGACACTGCGTACAACGCATTGATGGGCAGGCCATGGCTCCATCTTCACGCGGCGGTTCCCTCGTCATACCACCAATGCCTCAAATACTCCCTTAATGGTCGAGTAGGCGTGCTTCAAGGAGATGCCTCTCCTTTTGCCTCGTGTGAAGCCCGCTATCTGGACGCGGACTATTACAAGAGCAAGGATAAGTAGATCCTGGCAGGTGAGGTTGAGCCTGTCGATGTTGCAAGTGATCCCTGGGCAAGTCTGGATGACGCTTACGTCCTCCCGATTCAACGGTTGGACGTGGCCATGGTCTCGACGGCCCGCGAGTCTCCTAATGAGATGACCGCGACCGCCCGCGCCAGCACCAGTGGCCCAGCAGGATCTGGTAGCCCCAATGCAGTTGCCAACGCAGTCTCTCCCGTGGACGATCCCTCCCCGAGTGGAGAGGACGTGGAAGATGCACCCCCAGCCTTTGAGGAGGGCGTCCCCGCCACGGTCGATGAGTTAATACAGGTAAACCTTGGAACCGAGGCCGATCCAAGACCCACATTGGTCAGTGCCGCCATGCCCTCTGAGGAGCGGCAGCAGTATGTGGACTTTCTCAGGCAGCACCGTGATGTGTTCGCTTGGGGCTATGACGAGATGCCGGGGCTAGATCCTCAGGTAGTCGTCCACCGTCTTGGTCTCCCGGCGAACCATTGCGGGTTCAAGCAGCCTCCCAGGAAGATGCACCCATTTCACGGTGCCATGGTTGAGGCCGAAGTTGACAAGCTTATCAAAGCCAACTTCGTGAGGGAAGTTCAGTACCCCAAATGGCTGGCCAACATTGTGCCGGTCAGGAAGAAGAACGGGTAGATTAGAGTCTGCATCGACTTCCGCGATCTCAACCGCCACTGTCCGAAGGATGATTTTCCCCTTCCAGTGACAGAGCTGTTGATTGATGCCACGGCAGGGTTCCAAGCCCTCTCCTTCATGGATGGATACTCCGGATACAACCAAATTCGGATGGCCCCTGAGGATGAGGAGTTCACTGCCTTCAGGGCCCCCCAAGGTACCTTTTGCTACCGGGTCATGCCCTTCGGCCTGAAGAATGCAGGTGCCACCTATCAACGGGCAATGCACCGCATATTCAAGCCAATCCTCGGCACACTGGTGAAATGCTACGTTGAAGAGTTGGTTGTCAAATCGCGTCAGCGTTAGGACCATCTCAAGGATCTTGAGAAAGTGTTCGGCTTCCTCCGGTCTCGCTGCCTGAAGATGAACCCGTTGAAGTGTGCCTTTGGGGTCACCTCCGGAAAGTTCCTTGGATTTGTGGTAAGATACCGGGGTATTGAGATCGACCCAGAGAAAATCAGGGCGATTAGCCAGATGCCTCCCCCAGGTAACATCCGGGAACTACAAGGGTTCCAAGGCCACTTAGCCTATATACGCCGATTCATCGCGAATCTGGCCGGCAAGTGTAAGCCCTTTTCTCGGCTCATGAAGAAAGGTGCCACCTATATATGGGATAAAGAGTGTCAGACCGCTTTCGAGGAAATCAAGCAGTGCCTGCTTCAACCTCCGGTCCTGATGCCGCCCGTATCCGGGAAGCCGCTGGTCCTCTATGTGACCGCCCTGGAACGGTCCCTGGGTGCCCTTCTCGCCCAGAAGAACAACGAGGGAACGGATAATAGCCTCTATTACCTCAGTCGCATGCTCCTAGATGCGGAAGTTAGGTATTCCCCCATCGAGAAGAGCTGCCTGGCGCTCGTATTTGCCGTACAGAAATTACGGCACTACTTGCAGCACCATGAGGTACAGTTGGTTTCTCGGGTAGACCCGTTGAAATATATCCTGAGCCGGCCTATGTTGACTGGCCGTCTAGCACGGTGGGCTGTGATTCTCCAGCAGTTCGACATCGGGTATGTGTCTCAGAAGGCCATCAAAGGGCAAGCATTGGCAGACTTTCTGGAAGCTCACCCGACCTCCGCAGATCAGCCGCTGGATCTAGGCTTTCCTGATGAGACCATTCTCTCGGTTGATCGAGCCGATCCATGCTGGCAGATGCACTTGGACGGTGCCTCCCGGAGCCCCACCGGTAGAAGACTCGATAATCCTAAGCTCAACAGAGTGGGCTTGGGTATCGTCTTCATTACCCCGGAGCGAGTCGTGCTGCCATACTCGTTCCTGTTGTCAGAGGGCTGTACCAACAATGAGGCGGAATACCATGCCCTCATCACCGGCCTCGAGTTGGCTCTCGAGATCGACGTGCCCCGTCTGTGCGTGAAAGGGGACTCCGAGCTGGTCGTTAAGCAGATCAATGGCGACTATGTTGTCAGGAAGCCGGAACTTGTGCCATTGTTGGAGTGCACCCTCCTTCTGATGGCCCGGTTCCCTTCTCGGCCAGAAATTGTCCATATTCCCCGGTCGCAGAACGGTCGAGCAGATGCCTTGGCCAGCCTTGCCGCGTCACTTGCGGAGCCTGAACAGGACAACCTGATCGTCCGCGTGACGCGCCGCAGGCTCATCGCTCCCGTTATCCCGGGGGAAGATCGCGGCCCGTTGGTAAGTAATCTCACCACGGTTGCCCCTATGCCCGGAGCCCCGAGTACCCCAGATATGACAGTCGGATCGGCCCCTGATTGGAGGGCGCCTTTGGTTGAGTACCTCCAACATGGCACTCTTCCATCGGATCGGGCCAAGCGCGAGCGAGTTCGACGCTGCACATCGTAGTTTGTCCTCCAGAGCAGTCCCGGCCTAGAGCAGATCCTCTACAGACGCGGATTCGATGGTGTTCTCCTCCGTTGCCTTCAGGGAGTTGAGATCCCACGAGTCATGCAAGAGGTTCATGCTGGTTCATGTGGCGCCCACCAGACTGGACCGAAGCTGTCCCACCAGATTCGGAGGTTAGGATACTTCTGGCCCTCCATGATCCATGACTGCATCGAGTATGCCAGGAGGTTCCATGCGTGCCAGGTTCATGCGAACTTTGTGCATCGGCCGCCGGAGCCTCTCCATACCACTAGGTATTCCTGGCCCTTTGCAGTATGGGGTCTGGACGTTGTGGGACCTTACCCACCGGTGACAGCTCGCCAGTGCCGGTTCATTCTGACCGCCACGGACTTCTTCTCCAAATGGGCAGAGGCGATTCCGCTCAGAGAGGTCAAATCCTGTTCGATCGCTGACTTCGTGACCTCCAACATCATCTATCGATTTGGAGTGCCTCACGCTATCCTCACAGATAACGGAACCACTTTCCGAGCATCCGAGTTGAAGAATTTGTACGCCAAGTATAACATTCGCTCGAACCATACATCTCGCTATCATGCGCAGGCGAATGGACAGATCGAGGCGTTTAACAAAACCCTCTCTAACATTCTGCAAAAGATGGTTGGTCAGAACAAGAAGAGTTGGCCGGACAAGCTCCCCAACGCCCTCTGGGCTTATCGGACGACGACTCGCAATTCCACCCAGATGACCCCTTATTCCCTGGTGTATGGAGCTGAGGCCGTCCTGCCCATCGAGATCCAGTTACCGTCCTTGCGCACTGCGGTCTACGACCAGCAAGCACCGGACAGAGTTGCTGAAGCCCGTCTAGTCGAGTTGGAAGCACTGGATGAGAATAGACTTCGCGCTTTGCACAACTTGGAGAGGCATCAAAGCAGAATGGCTCGAGCTTTCAATAAGAAGGTTCGCCTCCGCTCCTTCCTGCAGGGTGATCTAGTGCTAGCCCTAAGAGCACCGATGATCCCCGGCAGGAAGCCGCCCAAGTTGGAGCCCAAGTGGGAGGGACCGTTTGTTGTCCACAAGGTCTATCCCAATGGCGCGTACTCCCTAGCGACTATGGATGGTGAGCGTGTCACTCCTCCCACCAACGCTAGGTTTCTCAAGCAGTACTTTGCCTGAGTACACAACGTCCGCGCGGCAAGACGTTAAACTACCAAGCATCATTCGTCCAAGCTACAAGACGTTAAACTGTTCAGCATACGTCCAGCATGATGTTAAACTGCACATTCGTCCAGCATGACGTTAAACTGCACATTCGTCCCGCATGACGCTAAACTGCATACGTCCTGCACGACGTTAAACTGCATACGTCCAAGCTGCACGACGTTAAACTGCCCAGCGTATCGTCCGCGCTGCAAGACGTTAAACTGCCAAGTGCTCCGTCCAACATGACGTTAAACTGTACATCGTCCCGCATGACGCTAAACTGCACCACGTCCGAGCTACAAGACGTTAAACTGTTCAGCATTCTTCCTGCATGACGTTAAACTGCCTCTCAAGAACTACGTGCGGCTTGATTCCCATCCTTATGGGATACGTAGGACCGCCTGGACATTCATGTTTCAGGCCCAGCCCCATCCTTTGGGAATTTCCATCCCATCTCGGGCCCTTGGTCCAGTTGCCTCTGGGTATGTGGCGTATGGTGTGAGCGCGGGGGATTATGTCCTCATTCACGTCGGTTTTCTCGCCACGCTGTACGCCCCCCACGTTTGGGGATGCCTTCTGCTCCCCCCTGTTTTCTCTCATCGTCCTGCATGACGTTAAACTGCCTCTCAAGAACTACGTGCGGCTTGATTCCCATCCTTATGGGATACGTAGGACCGCCTGGACGCTTGTGTTTCAGGTCCAGCCCCGTCCCTTGGTTGATCACGGGGATCTGCCCTCTTTTTGTTGCTCTCAGGGTGAGTCCACCGACCCTTTCTGGTGATCTGTTAACATGTTTTGGGTACATCGGTCTATGACTCGTAGTGTCAGATTCAACCCCGACAAGTCCTGTGTTGCTTGTCAGGCCTCGCGCTTCCTCTTGTTCGAGCCTTCACTCAAAGGGATCCTCGTTAGCGGTTTGGGTACGATGCCTCAGTGCTCTCCTACCGCTCCGGGTCGATTTACCGGCGGGTCTTGGGCCGCAAATCGATATGAATCCTGCGATTGAGCGGTCGATGCTCGTTTGCTTGCCCCGTCTTAGGCTGACGCGATCAGATGTTGTGTTGCGAATGCGTCAGCAACATCCTTGATCGCCATGTCAGCTCTTTCAGGCTCTGAACATTGGTTGCGCAGTCCTCATCACACTCCGCCTTTGTGCGTTGTAGTGGAATCTTGACACACTTTTCATACTGACCTTCAGTACACCTCTACACGTTAGGCAGACCAACCAAGGTAATGATGTCGTTTGAGGATCCCATGATCTGAGCACCAAGGATATATGCGGATATCCTCCCTAAGGGCCATGCGTAGCTGGACCCTCGTCCCCATAAGGAGGAAGGAGTCGCCCGAACAATCGCGTTCTGGGCCCAGTATATCTGGAGGCTAGCATCTCTGCCCCTCGGGTGATGGACATACGCAGGCCCCTATCCCAAGACTCTTCTACTGGAATCGTGCGTGACCGCATGGCTGGGTATGCTCCCACCTCCGCCGTGTCTGCCGTACCGCGATAAGCGGATTCCTCCATGGTCCGAACCACACGACCTTAAACTGTGTTGTCTGGTCCTACCACACGACCGTAAACTGTGATCGTCTTGGCCGCCCGACGAGAAACGGCACTGCATCGTGATGTTCCCCTCAGGGGGCACTCATGTTGGGCGCTGGTTAATAACCACGCCATTCATCAATGCCTTCCGTGGCTTGATTATTGTGGCGACGCCAGAGATTTCTCAATCACAGGCATGTCGCCGCACAAAGAAAAACCATTCATCTTTAAGGACAAACAAGAAATATCAAATGCCGCTCCTTCTGTGTGCGAGGGTCAGACCCGCACTCTTCCCCGCGCTGCTGCCCGATTGTGTTGCGCCGCGCTTCAAGAACTACGTGTGGCTTGATTCCCATCCTTATGGGATACGTAGGAACGCCCGGATGTTTGAAACTCCGGGTCCAGCCCCCCACCTCTTAGAGATTCCCCCTTCTCTGGGGAATCCGCCGCCTTCAGGTCACCCTCAAGGCGTGTTCCCCGACCCCTTGCAGTGGTCCACCGGTGTCAAGAGTACTCTGGTCTATTGCCAGGAGGGTCAGGATCCGCTTGGTCAGGTTTCCTTCACTTTTCAGGCTTCGTGCTCCCTTTCATTCGGACCCATCGTCTACGCCCTGGGTGGAGCCCCCGTGAACGGTTCGGACACAATGCCTCAGTGCTCTCCCACCGACTCGGGCCGGTACCCCCAATGGCCTCGGGCAGCAAATCGATATGAATCCTGTGATTGAGCGGTCGATGCTCGTTTGCTGCCTCATTCCACCAACGGTTAGTGCGATATTGATGCTGCTTTTCCGCCACGGTCGGCAGTACTCCCATATCGTTACTCCGGTGCCCCCAGTCCTTGAGTGAATGGCCGCATGATTCACATTTCCCACCTCCGATTCTGACCAGGCGAAACCTCGACACTCTTGACACTATCCCTCAGTGCATCTTCGCATACCCAGGGGATGGGACCACGATGCGGCGTACTTTGAGGTCCTTATGGTCCGAGCTCTAAGACCTTAAACTAAGATCTCTCCTTATGGTCCGAGCTCTAAGACCTTAAACTAAGATCTCTCCTTATGGTCCGAGCTCTAAGACCTTAAACTAAGATCTCTCCTTATGGTCAGAGCTCTAAGACCTTAAACTAAGATCTCCCCTTATGGTCCGAGCTCTAAGACCTTAAACTAAGATCTCCCTTTATGGTCCGAGCTCTAAGACCTTAAACTAAGATCTACCCCTTATGGTCCGAGCTCTAAGACCTTAAACTAAGATCTCTCCTTATGGTCCGAGCTCTAAGACCTTAAACTAAGATCTCCCCTTATGGTCCGAGCTCTAAGACCTTAAACTAAGATCTACCCCTTATGGTCCGAGCTCTAAGACCTTAAACTAAGATCTACCCCTTATGGTCCGAGCTCTAAGACCTTAAACTAAGATCTCTCCATATGGTCCGAGCTCTAAGACCTTAAACTAAGATCTCTCCTTATGGTCCGAGCTCTAAGACCTTAAACTAAGATCTCTCCTTATGGTCCGAGCTCTAAGACCTTAAACTAAGATCTCCCTTTATGGTCCGAGCTCTAAGACCTTAAACTAAGATCTACCCCTTATGGTCCGAGCTCTAAGACCTTAAACTAAGATCTCTCCTTATGGTCCGAGCTCTAAGACCTTAAACTAAGATCTCCCCCAAACGGGATTCTACGTCCTGCATGACGTTAAACTGCACTCTCAGAACTACGTGTGGCTTGATCTCCAGCCTGATGGAGTATGTAGGAACGCCCGGGCACCTCAACTCGGGTCCAGCCTCAGGGATCGTTAAGTCCCGCCCCTCCTCGTCGCCGGCCGTCTGGCCTGGCTTCTGGTAGAGTGGTGCAGTTGTGATATTCTCCCCGATTCAGCTCGGGATGCCCCATTGCAATGATGGGAAGTGACGGTTTCCTCGTCAAAGAGGTTCTGTCTGAGAATTGGGGTGATTCACGGCCAGATTAGTGCATCCGCCTAATACGCTTTCCCCACGGTGGCGCAATTCTGAGAGCGTTGGATTCTGTCCGAACAATCGTCACTTCGCCCCACGCTTCGCATGCCCTGTTGATCTGGATTTCCACCCTTGTGTCTGAAGGAACCCCAAAGCGGTATTCATGATGACATGTGGTCCGCCTCCTGCAATATGAATGATGACCTTCGGTCCGTCTATTGCAGTTGTTATGGTCGATCCACTGTCCGCCTACCGTCTTGGGCATTTCCTGGAAGGCCGACCGTTGTGGATGTCTGGATTCGGGACACACGATTCACCCTTTCTCATTTCCCTATGTTCGGATAAAATCTCAACGCCCCTAGCGTTGTCCCGCTCGTGTGTTGGAACAAGTTGGGGGGATGATACATTGATTAGGTCTGAGGTCTCCTTTCCTAGGAATGACCTCCCTCTTTTCTCCAGAAATCCAGGCCCAATTATGGATGTCTGATGCTTGGTTGACGCTCCCGCAAGACAGTGAATTGTGGTTGAGCATGTTAAGCCAAAAGATGCAGATAAATATATTGGTTCATACAAATGGATCAAGGTAGCAGAAGCAAAATGTTTTGGGAATGGCAAAACAAAGCCCTTAGGGATTAGCGTGCTGAATGAGTCTTTCTAATGCCGCTACCCTTTGGCTGGTGGCCTCCAGAGCTGATTCTCGCTCTCTGCGTGCCCTCTCTTCGTCGGCGGTCGCAGCACGCAGTTCGTCGATTCTGGCCTGTGCACGCTCCCGCTCGACCTGAATTGTGACCATCTGTTGGCCCGCCTCCGTCAGCTGTACCTGGGCGTCAACCAGCTGGGCTGCTAGTTGCTCCACAAGCTCGGTACACGTTGCGACGAAGGCCTCCTTCTCTGCCGCCTGCCCTTCGAGACGCCGGACTTCCTGCTCCGCCACGAGGAGCGCCCGCGTGCTCTCCGACATGTACCGACTTTGTGTGACGTCGGCACGCCGGCAGCTCTCGCGCATCTTTTCGGCCATGAAATCACGGACCGTCAGATGGAGGCGTTGAGCATCAGCTCCCCCAGCACACAGGAAGCGCAGCCAGGTTTGAAGTGATCCCATGCGCCCCAGCCACTCCGATGGGTCTCGCTTGAGGAAGCGCTGGATGCACTTCCACCCCCTGCGGCGCGTTATCCGGCTCTCCTCGACCGCCTCCGCGTCCGATTCGTCCATCTCCTCGGGGTCGGCAGGCCGGTAGGCAGGGAAGGCAACCAGCAGGTCTGCTGCAGGGTCCGCCCCTAGGAGGTCCTCATGAGGGATAGGTTCCCCAACATCCGGGCGAACTTCTTCTCTCTCCCCAGCGGCGCTGACACCCTCGTCAGCCCCCGACCTCTCTCTGATGTCAGCACCGCCGGCGTCCGCGGCCCCCTGATCAGCAGTTGGTGGGGCCGGCTCGGTTTGGGAAGTCTGTTCCGGAGCAGGCGGCATGTCCACCACTGGTCCACTTGTAGATGGCCCGGGTTCGGCAACCTGACGAGCCTCCAATGTTGAGATCACTGCGCGGGGCATTCCATGGTTAGTCACGGATCGTCAACGGCAGGCACCAGCAGTAACGTAAGGAGACTTACGGGAGGTCAGAGCGTCATCTTCCGCTATCCCGGCCGCCGCAGGAACAGTTGCAGCAGGGAGCCCTTCCGCGCTTGTCAATTCGATAATGGGTGCCTGGCCCCCGCCTTGTCCTGCTGGCGCCCCTCCTACTCCCGCTGAGGACGCCTGACCAACATCCGTGCGCTCCTGAGAAAGATGGAGAAATGGGTTAGAAGCTGCATAAGAGAATGGATGAAGCAGATTGAGTAGGGATAGAAGCGGACCTCTAGGATCTCAGTGACATCAACGTCGTCAGAGCCGGCCACCTCGCCGCTCTCCCGCGGACTCCCCTGATGGGATCTTCCCTCGGAGCCTTCATCCTCCCCCATCTCCTCCTTTTCCTCGGAGTCGTTGCTACTGTCGTCTTCTTCCGGCGACATCTGTTCTGGAGCGGGCTCTAGACCGAGCATCACCTTCACCAGAAGGGATGGCTCCGCGCGCTGACCACGTTGGCGCGCGTAATCGTCCATGGCCGTCAGATACGCATACTGCCGGTTGAAGTCCACCCTGTCGGCAATGTGGAGGCGCCCGACCTCTGGCAGATGGATTCCTTCTCTGAGAATCTTTCGCTAGATGGCGTCGGTCCCCAGTGACTGCTGCAGGGTCATCCAGGCCGACCACAGCGCCGGGAAGACGGCATCGTGGGAGGGTTCGAGCAGACGTCTCACCTGCTTCCCGGGCCGCTCTTCGACCACCACGCGTGCCCCCTCTCTGGGCGCCGAGGTCGTAGCGGCAGCTCGCGATGTTCCCGCCGCCGAAGTCCCTGCCCGCGCCGGCTCCGCTGCTTGGCGCGCCTCCGTTCTCCCCCGTGTGGCGGTGCCTCGCCCCCTTCCTTGACGCCCGGTCTCCGCACGGGTAACCTCGAGCCGCCGAACTGGCTTCCGTAGAAGCCCCTCAGGGTACGCGATGGCCCAGTGTTCGGCGTACTCGGTTGCCAAGCCTGCGTCAACCCCGGTAGGAGGGAGAGTGATGACGTCGCCAGAGACGAAAGCGGCAAACATCAGCCACATCTGGCGAAGGACGCAAGGGTTCGTCTCCTCCCGAACGGCAGTGAATACCCTCTTCGGCATCCGCTGAAGGCACCCGAACTGCCTGGCGAACCGGGCTGGCACGTAAGGCTCGCAGATCACCTTCCCGTCGATCCGAGCCACGAGCACCCCGCCCCGCATGTTCAGGAAGTACTCATGCTGCTCCAGCGGACCCTGCCCGTTGTAGATCATTTGGCCAACGGGAGTGGGGAACTGACTGAAGTTGAAATTGGCATGATTGCCAATCCGAATCCTCACGCCCTCCTCACTTAGGGTCATCGGAGCGACCCCCGCGATGTTCAGCAGGGAGGGTCGCAGGCCATTGCCCGGAGGAATGATGGCGTTCGGAAACGTGTACCCACCGAGGTGAGCAGCCACCCAGCCGTGGAAGAACTGAAAGGGCCCACAGATCCTTCGTGGCGACCCCCCTCGTGAGATGCGTCCCAGGATGGCATACAGCCTCGCCAGCACTGGGACCCCGAGGTTGTATCTTTTGTTGGCGGCCATAGCGCCCGCCACCGCCAGTGTCGTCGGGCGAACGCCCATTCTCGCGTCCCGCACTGGCAGGAGCCACCCACTCAGAAAGGCAGCCAGGAACGCCGCGTACCGGACATTTGGGTCCCGGGCCTCGATGACGCGGTACCCCCATGAGCGGTAGTCGCCCGTCTCTAGGACCCGCCAGTACGACCCGTTCCGGCTCCTCTGAGCTGCGGTCGGGCACCGCTTCCCCCTTCCTGGCATCTTGACCGCCGGGTCATGCTCCAAGAACTGGCCGAACCACTCCTTGTAGGCTATGTCCTTCTGGAAGTCCTTGATCCCGAGCCGCTGCGTAGCCAGGTCAAGCAGATGCCAGGTCAGAATGGGAGTCTGTGACCTGTCCTCCCAGATGTTCTTCGGTGGCAGGAACTCATCGTATTGGTAGCCCTCCAGCGGGATACCTCCGATGTAGTGGATGTCCCAGAGACCGATGCCGACCTCCCCATGGTGAAGATGGAAGGTGTTGGTATCCGGAGACCAGCGGGTGAACAGCTCCGGCCCGAGCTCGGACTGCTGGTAGAAGTGGAACTGCGACGTCCACACCGCCTCAAACAGGCCGATGTACCGCAGCTCCTCTGCGAAGTGATCGCAAGTGTGGCGTACCCAGAACGCCCAGGCCCACTCGCTGGTGAAATTTCCCCCAGACCGCAAGTCCCAGTCCTTCATCCAGCCCTTGGTGTCGTCAGTGACACTCTGGCGATATGTGCTCGAGTAGAGGGCTGGAGAATTCTCCGCAGTAGGCTCGCCCCCGTCAATGGTTCGCGTCCTCGTGTTCAGGACATAGACGTCCAAGTGCCTAGTCTCCCTGGCAGGATGCCCATTATTGGTGATGTTATAGCGGGGAAGCTCGTCCTCCCGAGTCACCCAGGTCTGTGGCGCATCAACCTCGAACCCTGGCACTGAAACCTCATCTAGGATGCCGAAGTTCCAGAGTGGCAGGTTGTCCGACAGTGGATATGTCTTCTGGGCCGGCGTCAGCAAGTCGAACAAGGATTTATTGTTGGAAACAATCTCCTTGGCTCCGTAAACCCCCTCGTTCGTCGCCATCTCAGCTCTGCGAGTGGCGGCATCCCCCTCATTTCCTTGATGCGCGGCCATCTCAGAAGTTTTGGGAGTCGTGCGGGTTAAGGGATGAAGCGTGCGGGATCGGACGAGGCTGGTAGAGAAGTTTGAAGGTTGGCGCGCAATCCAAGTGGACGGCGCGCAATTGGGAAGAATGTCGCGCAAAGTTCCGAGTTTTCGCGTAAAGACAGGCGAATTCCGGATGGTTTTGCGCGCCGATCGGGAGAATTTCGCGACCGGAAAAGGCGATTTCGCGCACGAGAGCGTTGAAGCTTATCGCGCGGATGGCCTGTGTACGGAACGCGGAACCCTGGACCCCTATTTATAGACGAGGCCGGGATTCCGCGCCGCGCGGAATGTTCGATTGCTCGACCGCGGCTGCGAATTGCGCGCCCGACACCCCTTTTTGCGCGCCTAAGTCCCGCGCAGCCCAGGACTTCGGCATTCCGGCGACTCCCTCGGAACCCGATCGTTGCGACCTCTCGCCGATCAGATTCCGAGGGGGGGCTTTTGTAGACGCCGGAAAAGTTCGTTGTTCCAAAACGAACCTCCGGATGCGGAAAGCGAAGTGATATTTGGAGTCAGAGGCACGTTCCGGAGGGCCTGGAGGACTTGCGCGAAATTTCAGAGGCCCGCGCGCAAAGTTGAGCCGCGGCGCGCAATCCTCCCGGGATGCGCGCAATGCGCTGGACCGGCGCGTTATTTTTCGCGCCCGTGGCCTGCGCGGCTCCCTTGCGCGCCGGATCCTGATTCCGCGCCCGCGAAGGGAATTCCGCGCCCGAGACCGGATTCCGCGCCCGGGGTTGCCTATAAATATAAGGCGACCCCCGACGTTTTGAAGGTTGCCCGAATCCGAAGCGTCGCTCGTTCGCGCAATCCAACCCCTTCCGCGCGCAATGCCGATCTTCAGGTAACCTCCTTTCTTTCGCGCAATAGAGCCTTGGGGTTCGCCTTCGCGCGCAATCCCCTTGGCTCCTTTCCTTTGAATAATCCTTAACCCGAAGGCCTTTGCGCGCAAAAGAAGCCTCTTGCGCGCAATTGCCCCCGGGTGCGCGCAATCCAACCCGATTGTGCGCACCCCCCATCTTCAAAGTGGCCATTCGTTAGAGAATGAGCCGTTGCCCCCGCGAGCTGTCCGAAGCCCGGTGCGCGCAATCTCAATCATCCGCGCGCAAAGGGCTGGCCCAATTGCGCGCCAGCCCGCCATTTTGCGCGCCGACCTGCTGTTTTGCGCGCAAAGGTCTTCTTTTGCGCGCAATCCGCCAGGGTCTCCCCCCTTGACCCCATGAGGGTACCCGCCTGCGTGGCGCCCGATGATTTTCATCCTGGGTGCCCGCACCGTGCGTTGTCTTTCCGTGCGACCCTCCAGGCTTGCGCGAAGTGACACGGACCCATCGGCGGCCACCAACGTCCTGCACGACGTTAAACTGCATACGTCCAAGCTGCACGATGTTAAACTGCCTAGCATATCGTCCGCGCTGCAAGACGTTAAACTGTCAAGTGTTTTGTCCAGCATGACGTTAAACTGTACCACGTCCGCGCTGTAAGACGTTAAACTGCCAAGCACATTCGTCATCAACACACGACGTTAAACTGTACTTCGTCCGGCAAGACGTTAAACCGTCCGCTTCGTCCTCAACACACGACGTTAAACTGTACTTCGTCCGGCAAGACGTTAAACCGTCCGCATCACCCGATCCCATGCCTCGCATGCAGGGTCCCCCCCGGTTTGGATGTGGCCCCCACCCGCTCGTCTCTGCAGGGATGTCGGGATTGCCCCTCTTTAGGGACGATTTAATGGGAGCGGCTTTTCCCTACGGGGGTAGGGTATTACAAACCCCTAGTTTCTTGTGGGGGGCTGCACATGTGTATCTCCATTGTGCTTCCCCACCGCCGAAGCCAGTAGAGGGTGTGACTGGGATCGAGGTGTCTCCTACTTTCGGTCCATGTCCCTTCCAACTGAGTTTTGCCACATCCGGGCTGCCTCAAGTGCGTAAGTCCTGACAGAATGAACTACGTGGACTTTGATCCCTGTCTTCTAAACAGGGTACGTAGGAAGCCTCCCTGAGGTTCAAGCCCACCACCTGGTCGTCCCGGTCGTATTCACGTCGGTTCGTCCATCAGTGGACCCCTCCAGGGTTCACGCTTGCGTCGATTCACCTATGAACCCGCCCCTGTGGGAGACTGCCCGTGTGTATCTCCACTGTGCCTCCCCACAGCCCCTTTTTCCATCTCTCCTTTTATCGTCCAGCATGACGTGAAACTGTGATCCACCCGGCCGTTCCATCCCCCTCTGTGCGAGGTGGTTCGGTTCAATCCTCCGCCCGGCGGCCTCGACCCCTTCGTGAGTCGGCTTGCCGACGTCCAGCATGACGTTAAACTGTATATCCGAACTACGTTGACTTTGATCCGTGCTAACACGCGGTACGTAGGAAGCCCCTACGGGGTCCAAGCTCTTCACTCCATCGTCCATCCTGATCCTTACCCGGGCCGCCACATCCCGGTGGGGTCATGCCACTTCACTCCACTCCATATCACTTGGGAAGCCGCCCATGCGCTGGCCCCAGCGTCGGAGGTTCCCCGCAAGGGGTTCTGTCATCTGATCCACTTTTCGTGTTGATCAGTCCGATGCCGTCCCCGCTGGACGTTAAACTCGCGGCATACCCCATGTTAAACATGGGAAGCTGAGGAAAACCTCAGGGGACACAGTTCCCCGCACCCAGTGTGGGATGCCCCAGGCCATCATGCCTTCGAGAAGCCCTATTAGGGACGGAAGACAGACGTGCAGAGCCGCAGTGTTACGACACACCCCCAGCACCCAGAGCCACCCGGCCTTCTCACCGCAGGTTGCTGCCCCGACCAGACTCCTTGGAGCGTCCGGGCGGAAGCAGCGTAATTAACCGGTGTCCATGAAGATATGGCTCCGGGAACGAGATTCACGAGCATGTCTTAAATCTATGAGGGAGACCCGGATCAGGCGACGAGTTCCGAGGAGACGTCCAAGGAAGGAGGAGCCGACATCCCATCATCCCAGTTTCGATCAAGGAGCAGACGCCCCTGAATAAGGGACGGATGCCGCCCGCCTTTGGAAAGCGGGACTGCGGGACCACAAGCCGCGCGCCCATCCCCTCGGGTTGACGGGTGCACGCGCGAACGCGTCCTGGCGGAACAGCGTAACCCGACGCACATCCGCACCGAAACAGGACCCCTAGAACTCCATTAAAAAATCCGAATTATCTCTTTTCACTACTTGATAAAATGTTCCCCATGACTTCCTCTATCTTAAGATAAATATTTAGAATCTTTGGGTTTGTATCTTGGCTGGTATAGTCTCTTTATTGGGATGATGTCCAGTTTACTTTTCCCCAAATGTGTTGGCATGAAAGCCCATTTTTCTGGTCTTCAAATATGAATCTTCAAGTGCTACAAAATAATTAATTTCTCCTTATAGAGTGGGATACCAAAAAATAAAATCAAGAAAATAAAATCAAGAAAATATTTTATTTTATGAGGTGTTCTAAAATGTACCATGTAATAGTCCATTTTGAGAGGGAATTACAATCATAATGTAAATTAATTTTCAAAGTGAAAAATGCACTAAAATGATGTTTATGAATAATAAATAACATGAATTTTATATATATTAATAATTAATATTATCCTCATTTAGTGGCTAATCACACCCTCCAACTTGAGTTTTTCTAGTCCCAAGAAAAATATATCTCAATAATATGGAATTCCAATTCCCTTTTACAAAAACTTTTTAATACACATTGAACTCCAAGAACCCTTATAATAAACAATAATGAAACCCATAAAAATATTTTAATACAAGATATTTTTATATGTAGATCCCATTATCAAGCCTATTTCATTGATCAAATTCATAACCACATTTCATCCAATTTCAATGAAGTATGATAATGTGTTGTGTGTCACAAAAGACATTGGTGTTCATTTTTATTCAAGGGGAAAATGTTGAAAGCACTAAGTGGAATCAAATTTTAATATTAATATGAGTGTTAAATTATATATATATATATATATATATTTCAATATTTTCATGGTAATTGAAATTGCACTCAATATAGTTAACCCATGTAGCAAGACTTTTCCGATGACTCACGGGCCCAAAGCCCTTAGGGATCTAAGTGAAGACCACATACTCGGGCATCATATCGAGTTAACTTAGTCACAAAAAAATTCAAATTAACATAATTGGAGATAAAATTACTAAATTTGGGCCAAACAACTATGGAGTCACGATCTCTAGGGGCCGAAAGCCACACATTTTTTCATTTCATTGCTATATGCAAAAATTTACTGTAATTTTTATTTTTTTATTGAATACTCATATTAAAACTTAAATGATAACCAATCCTATGATATTTATTTGGGGGACCCCGTGAAATCAAACTAATACCCCACTATCCAAAAGACGTGCATTGTTATTTTTTTATTTGGATAAAAATATAAATGATGAAATTTCACAATAGACAGCCACACTTTTCTAAATCTATGCTTAAGAAATTATACATAGAGTAAAATCATGATCAAGCATGCTAAATTATTCTATATTCAGTTTCAAAGAGTGATATGTGCCTTATCATGTTCAAGGATAAATAAATTTTTCCATCCACACAATTTTTTATGCACACAAAATTAATTAAACATTTTCCTTTTCACCCCCTAAACATTGAATAAAAATTTCCCTAGTGTTTAATGAAGATAAAATTGAGAAGCAGGTTGAGGTATATGACAGGAGTTCTAAAAGGAATTTGTAATATGAGGATCATGGAATGAAGTCACCTGGTGGTTGAAGTTGAAGTTCTTGCAGCAACAATTTAGTCATTTGATATCCATGTTACTTGCAGAGTTCCCTAGTGGAAAAAGGAAAAACAAAATAACCAAAAAAACAAATATATATATAGTAATATAATAAAAAAAGTAAAATATAAGTATATATAAAATATTATAGAATAATTATGAACTATAATCTGTAGGTTAATGGTAAGTGCACACCCCTGTCTGCTTTCGGTCCCGGGTTCGAGTCCCCGCGGCTGCGCCGGTTTTGATGGGGTTTTCCCCATGACCTACGACGTGTCCTTTAAATTTTTTTATTATATATATTTTCATTTTAACCAAAAATCACATAAAAATAAAATGAACCGATGATACATTGTCTTCTTTATAAATTTCTAGGTAAGGTTTTACTCAAGGATCACACCACGTGACAGATGAATATGGCACTACACTTGCATACCCATCCATAATCATAATAGAAGAATAGGTTAACAATATTTTTTTTAAATATCAAAATGATTCGTTAATACTACTTGAAAAATAAAGATTATTCAAAAAGATTGGAAACATGAAAACCATGGGTTGCCTCTCATGAAACGCTTTTGTTTAATGCCTCTAGATCGACTTAAAACCCAAATTGTTTATGTATTTTCCACATATTTGTTTGGTTCACATGAGTATTCATCAACTTCATGATTTTGGAATGGTTTAATTAATGGTTTAACTCTATGACAATTAACTTTAAAGGTTTGATCATTAGTGGGATCATGAATTTCTACAGCCCCACGGGGGTACACCTTATGATCTATGTATTGACCAGACCATCTGGACCTCAACATTCCCCAGTGTAAATGAAGTTTAGTGCTATAAAAAATAATAGTTTTACCTAGTACAATGTGTTTAGTTTTAAGATTTCAAGATTGGTAGGCTCGAACTCTAGCTTTATTTATCCTTGAATTTTCATAAGCCTCCAACCTAAGTTTCTCAAGTTCATTGAGATCTAATTTCCTTTTTCTGCCTGGAAATGAGAAGTCATAATTCATTTTCTTAATTGCCCAAAATTCCTTATGTTCAATCTCCACTGGAAAATGGAAATTTTTTCCATAAACCCACCTATATGGGGACATTCCTAAAATGTTTTTATATTTTTTTCTATATTCCCAAAGAGCATCTAAGAGTTTTCTTGACCAATATTTCCTAGATGGATTTACCATTTTCTCAATAATTTTTTAAATTTATTTATTGCATAACCAAAATTGACCATTAGTATATGGGTGGTAAGTAATAGAATATTAGTGAGAAATTCCATACTTTTCCATGAGAGTTGATAATGGACGATTTCAAAAATGAGTTCCATGATCAATAATGATAGCCCTAGGAATTCCAAATCTAGAGAGGGTGTTTTCCTTGAGAAATCTAATCATAGTTTGATGATCATTATATTTTGTAAGAATGTCCTCAACTTATTTGGATACATAATAGAAATCTAAAAGGAACTATAAATATCTCTTAATGTTATGGAAGGGACCCATGAAATCGATTCCCCATCAGTCAAAGATTTCAATCACTAAGATGGGAGTGAGTGGCATTAGATTATTTTTTTATGATGGAACCTACTAGTTGAAACCTAGGAAAGCTTTGAAAAATTTTTATGAGTCCCTTGAGAGGGTGGGCCGTAAGAGACCACGCTGAAGAACATTAGCATTTGTTTTTTAAGAGAAAACATGACCTCCATAAGCCTCACTATAAAAAATTTAAGGATGGAATTTTGTTCAGATTCTGGGACACACCTTTTAATGAGTTGTTCAGGGAAAAACTTATAGAGGTATGGATCCTCAAACACATAGTTCCTAACATCAGAATGTAATTTCCTTCGATCATGAGTCCCTGATAAATTTGGAATGACTCTGGTAACTAAGAAGTGGGCTATGCCGGTATACCAAGGAAAATCACTCACTCAATAGAGGTGCTCATCGGGAAATGAATCAGACACAGAAAGGTGATTTGTGTTTTTTTAATTCCATACTAGAGATATGATAAGCTACAAAGTTTTCAACACCCATTTTATAATTGATTGTGAAGTAAAATTATTGTAATAGAAGGACCCACCTAATAATTCTAGCCTTGACATCTTGTTTTTGGAAGAGTTATTTTAGTACAGAATGGTCTGTGAACACAATGATGGGGGATCCTAAGAGGTAGGACCTAAACTTCTCTAAGGAAAACAAAATATCATGTAACTCAATTTTAGTGGTGCTGAAGTTGATTTGGGAAACATTTAAGGATTTTTTTCATAAGAAATGACATAAATAGTTTTATCACCATGTTTTCCTAACACATCTCTTACAGCAAAGTCACTGGCATCACGAAATAATTTCAAAAAAAGGTTCCAATTTGGAGATTTCATAATTGGAGGTGAGGTGAGAGGGGATTTGAGGGTTGATAATCAAACCTCACAGCTTTTTGTCCAAACAAATGGAGCATCCTTTACAAGGAGATCACAAAGGGGATGAGATATTGAACTAAAGTCCTTGATGAATCTTCTATAGAAACCAGAATTTTCTAAGAAAGATCTCACTTCCATAATAGTTCTAGGTGATGGAAGGTGAAAAATGATGTCAACCTTTTCTTTATCAACTTCAATACCCCTACCCAAGACTATATGGACAGGTACAAACTCATGTTCAACCATGAAATGACATTTTTCCCAGTTTAGGACCGGATTCGTTTCTTCACATTTGGACAAAACTCTCTCCACATTCCCAAGAAATCCCTCAAATGTATCCTCAAAGATAGAGAAGTCATCCATAAAGTCCTCAAGAAAACCCCCTACCATGTTTGAGAATATTCCAATCAAGCACCGCTGGAAGGTTCCAGGGGCATTGTATAACCCCAACAACATGTGTTTGAAGGCAAAGGTGCTGAATGGACTGGTGAATGTAGTCTTCCCTTGATCTTCTAGAGAGACATGAATCTGATTGTACCCCAAATAACCATATAAGATACAATAGAACTCATGAACTTTTACTCTCTCAAGGGCTTCATCAGTGAATGGTAAGGGGAAATGGTCCTTCTTGGTGAATGAGTTTAGCTTCCTATAGTCAATGCAGACCCTCCATTCAGAACTCTCCCTAGTTGGAAGAATCTCTCCTTCCTTATTGGTTATCACTGTGATTCCTGCCTTCTTGGGAACTACTTGAATTGGGCTCACCCACTCACTCTCAGCTATGGGATAGATGATACCATCTTTTTACAATTTCAGAATTTCTTTCCTTACTACCTCCATGATATTAGGATTGAGTCTTTATTGAGGTTGGAAACAAGGCTTTGAATCAGATTTTAGAACAATATTATGAGTCTCAATTTGTGGGATAATCCCAGAATTATCAGACAAGGTAAAACAAATGGCTTTCTTATGTTTCCTAAGGACATCTAGAAGCATCCTCTCATTATTAGCTTAAAGAGAAGAAGAAATTACAATAGGATTTGTTTGATTGTACCCTAAGAATTCATACATGAGTGCAGTGGGAAGTTCCTTTAATTCAAGATCAGGTTGGTTTAGAATTTCAGAATACTATTGGGACATTGGATTAAGAATTATTTCCATTCCTAGAGTTTTATATAGAATCAAATTCCCATATTTATAAATTTCAGCTTCAATATTGGTTTGATCAGATTTATGGAAGGAAGTTTGGTTGGTCTCCATGAAAGTAGTTTCCTGAAAGGTTTCACTGATTGTTGGACCTAAGACTTCATCATAAGAGCAATTTGAGAATGATTCAAACCCAGAAGATAACCATTCTTCATGTGAACAAAGTAAATCAATCTCATCCTGACTTGAAAATCTGTAAATTATTCCTTGATGTTTGATGGATTCACTATCAATTCTTCCTATCATGTTTACATCATGAATTTCCTCTTCATCCCCTATTTGTGAGCATGCATTATAGATGATCAAGTCTATACTCTTGTTTCCAATGGTGATTGTCATGTTCTCATTTCGAACTTGGATAAGAGAGTTGATTGTTGTAAGGAAAGGACAACTAAGGACGATTGTGGTTTGTTTTTTATTTCCTAATTTTGGATAGTTTTCAAGGACAATGAAGTAAGTAGGGTAGATAAAGTTTTCTACATTTACCGAAACATCCTTTAAAATACCATTTGGAACCCTAATGCTATGATCAGCAAGATGAAGTGTGACATATGTGGGTTGGATCTCTTCTAGGCCTAGCTGGCAGTACATAACAAAGGGTATGTGAATGACACTAGCACCTTGGTCACACAAGGCCTAGTCTAATTTTCACTATCCTAGTTCAACATTGATGTAAGGGTAACTCGGGTCTTTCAACTTAGAAGGAATGGTCCCTTTAATGGTGGTACTCACACTAGTATCCAAAAGGACTTGACATTTGTGTAAAAAGTTTCTTTTAAAAGTGAACATGTCCTTAAGTTACTTTAATTAGGCGGGTGTGGTTTGGATTGCATCGAGAAGGGGAATGTTCTACTTGACTTGTGAGAAGATTTCAATAAATGTTTCACTCAATTTAGGCTTGGTTTGCCCCCTCATGCATTTAGGAAATGGTTAAGTTTGTGTGGTTGTTTGTTGAAGAGTTGTTTCATTAACAATGTTATCATGTTTTTCAGTTTGATCATTTGGTTCATTTGAATTTTCATCCAATTTGGAATCTTCAGATGGGTTATGAATTAGTTGTTCAGGTTTCTCAATTGATTGCACACTTCTGAAAATAGACACAAACTTTATTTGTTCATGAGTTGTTTGAGTGAAACTTGACTCTCCCCTTCCTATTTTTATGGAATGTATTATGTAGGTATGGGTTCCATTCCAGTTGTGATGGTTTAAAGTTCTTTTTTTAGAGATGATACTTTTGGATTTATCCTTTCCAATTGTTTGCACATTTTTTCTAGTAGGATATTTGTAACATATTGGGTTGGTTCTAGAGAATATTGGTTTATCCTAGGGGGTATTTTGGGTGTGGGATAGTTTGTTGAAAATAGACTGGTGGCTATTGGTATTTGACAGGTTGGGTATGGAATTGGTTATGGGTTTGGTAGTTCCAATGGGGGTAAGGATTTTTTTCCCCGTGGTGGGCTAGGTTGTTGGTTATCTATCCAGAAGAAGCATGGGTGGTCATTATACCATGGGTTGCAGGTGTTTTGGTATTCATGCTTTTTAATGTTCAAAGAATTTACTTCCACTAGGGGTTCTCCTAAAATAACATACTTTATAGATGGAATGGTTGGGATGTTATCTGTCTTATGTTCATGTTTTTCACAAATTTTGAAAATAGGTTCTACAGTTTGGATATCATGGACTTTCCTAAGGTATATCTCTTCAATATTCCTAGAGAGTGTTGAGAGTTTATCCATAAGGATTTCATCTTCTCTAATTGTATGAATTAAAGTATTTCATTGCGTCTTTTCACAATAAAGTGAAGTTCCCCATGTTTGGTTTTGTATAACAAGGCTTTCTAGATACTCGTAAGCATCATTTGGGGCTTTGTTTTTAAAAATTGAATTACAAATCATATCAGTGAATTATTTGTTCCCCAGACACAACCCTTCATAGAAATTTCAAACTTTTTTGGGATTGAAAATACATGTTGAGGTACCATGTTGATTGTGTCTTTTAACCATCCCCATGTTTCATAAAATGACATTCCCTCTTCTTCAAAACATTATTGGATTCTATTTTTTAAGTGCAACAGTTTTGTGGTGGGGAAAGTATTTTATGTACATTTATTTTTGTAATTGGTCCCAAGAATAAAATGATGATGGTATAAAATTTTTTGGAAATTTTTTAGCTCGATCCTTTAAAGAAAAATGAAATAGAGTAATCTTAGATGACTCTAGTTGATGTGGGGGACACGTGGTCTCTACAATGTCATTGAACTACTTGACATGAATGTAGGGCATCTCATACTCGATTCCATGGAATGTGGGAAGGTAGTTTAGGACATGGGGTTTAAATATGTAGTTGGAATATCCAAGTGAATTGTTTCTAATGTATGAGGGGGAATTGGTCCAGGTAGGTGTGAGGTAGTAATTAATGGTTTGATTGACTGCATTTCCCATGTTTGGGGCTGCCTCATTTAGATTTCCATTGAGGTTCCCTCCCGGGTTTATTTGTTGGTTTCATTGAAGACCTTCCATTGACATGGGATCAGTATTTACTCTAATGAATTAGGAATATTAGAATCTAATTTAAAGAGTTCCCTTGGTGTACTTGACTCCCCAACCTTAGGACCATCCAACCTAACTATACAGCTTGATTGGTCACAAGTGCAGGCATACATGCGCCAAAAGAGAGAAAAAAACGAGAAAGGGAAAAGATAATAGAATTTGGATGAGAATAGAAGAAATGGGTGAGAATAGAATGTGTGTTTAGATGAATTAGTTGGGACCTCGGAAACAGTTCCAAAATTTGGTATCGCCCAAATTTACCCATGTTTTTAGGGTTACGCAGTCAAATGCAGAGTAGCATGGGTTGCGATTCCTCAGAGACCTAAGAAGAAACCTATAGACACGCACATCCTATGGATTGTTTTCGGATATGAAGAGTCCAACAAGGGTTTATTTTATATGTTTTTAAATGAAATATAAGAGACTTAAGTGAATTCAATTTAAAAAAATGAGTTGATCCTAGGTTATCACTTGAGGTGGATTGGATGAATTCCTTTTTTTAACAATTTCAATTTCATTAACCCAAGCATGATTCATTTTTATAAATTCAAACTAAAATCATCACTTAATGGTTAAAAACAATCAAAAATAAATTATAATTACCTATAATCTTATAGGATAACTTTCATGAGCACTCGAAGGAAAATTATCTTATTAGAACATAAAAGTGGGGCGATAAAATCCAATAAAGAACAAGAAGATAGAAAATCCCTGAATAAAAGAAACTCCAGTTAAAGAAATAAATAACATTTATAGATTCAGAAATAACATCAAATACATCAAATTTATACTCCATTGGATCAACCCATAAACGTGTGACCTATCCATTGATGGAATGTTTTCAACGGAAGTGGGAAGTAGACTCATAAGGGTGAAATTGAAGATGTAAAAACAAAAAAATAACAATCACTCCACCATTGTGTGAATACTATCAAAAGGTGTGGTGTGAATAAATTCTCACCTTAAATAAACGGTATCAATGTGATATATAGAAAAATATAATAAGTTGAAAGGAATAAATCTTATTAATAACAAAGGTGATTCGGACAACTTACATGAGAAAGAAGAATGTTACAAAGAAAAATCAGCATAATAGAGTTACAATGAAAAAAAATTTCCAAGATGATAAAATACTCCAACATCCCTACCTTAAATAATAATTTTTGGAGCCTTGGGTCGAGCCCCCATCTATCCAAGTCTCCTAAATTAATGGTGGTAGGCATACGGTGGTGGAAAGTAAGGGAGATGAGAATTTTCCACCCTTGACTCGATGTTGCAGCCATCTTGTATCCAATAAACAGACCCTCCTAGATGACATTCTATATTTCAAAATTTTAGTGGACCATAGAGGGGACAAATAAATCTAATTACGTATTCTAACTCTCTGTAAAATTTCATCCCAAAAAATTTTATGGTTTCCATGATATGATCAAATTGTTGGGATGTTTTTCTAGGCCAAAAAATCTATCCCAGAATTTCATCTTCCACTTTGGCCTCTTATAAATCCATTAAAACATCAGAAATATCTATTTTCACTTCACGATAAAATGTTCCCCATGATTTCCTCTATATTCAGTTAAATATTTAGAATCATTGTGATTTTATTTTGGCTGGTACAGTCTCTTTATTGTGATGATGTCTAGTTTACCTTGGCCCTAATGTGTTGGAATGAAAGCCCAATTTTGTGGTTTTCTAATGTGAATATTCATGTTCTCCAAATAATTAATTGTTCTTTAGATAATGGGATACCTAAAAATAAAATATGAAAATAAAATCAAAACCATTTTTTATTTTAGGGGGTGTTCAAAAATGTACCGTGTAATAGTGCATTTTAAGAGGGAATTACAATCATAATGTGAATTAATGTTCAAAGTGTAAAATGCACTAAAATGGTTTTTATGAATAATAATTCACATGAATTATATATATATTTACAATGAATATTGGACTCATTTAGTGGATAATCAATATTCCTTGTGTCATGTCATTCCAAATGGCTCACCTCCGAGAACCTTCCAGTCCTGGCTCCCTCAGCCTCGATCAAAGATGTCTATCATATGCACAAAACACAACAAGGTGCGGGTGTAGCCCATGCAGGGGTGAGTACAACAATACTCAGTAGGGACCATGAGACCACTTTAGGTCTCCTAGAGTTCCAAAAAGGAAAAACCGTAAAGAAAGACCTCCATCTCAAGCACGAAGCGATAGACGTCAAATCTACTAAGGTATATTCCGATACATATAGCAAAGTTATCAAGATATACTCATTTCATACATAAAGGAAGAATACCAAAAAGGTAACACCATGAAGGTAGAAGTACAACACATGTAACACAATGAAGCCAGAAGTACCACAAAGGTAACACCATGAAGACAACACCATGAAGATAGAAGTACCACACAGGTAACACCATGAAGACAACACCACAAAGGTAAAAGTACCACATAGGTAACACTACGAATATAGAAGTACCACATAGGTGACACCATGAAGATAACACCACGAAGGTAAAAGAATCATCTCACAATCAGGTACAACTTATGTACATATGTACATATGAGTAGTTGTTAGATAGATCATCATATTCTGTTAAGAGACACTAATTCTAACCCACACAGGATCGATAGGTAAGGACCCCCACTAACCCACATTGGATATGACCCACACAGGATCAGTGTGCGCTGACCCACATAGGATCATTGAGTGCAGAACCCCACAAGATCTGGTATAAGCTTACCCACACTAGATTGATAGGTACTGAACCACTTAGGATCGATGTTCTTTCTTCACATTACAGCTAGCCACAGGATTCCATGCACTAGGTGTGCTCGAGTTCTGTAGAATCTTCCCCTTGAGATAACGTTCATGTCTCGTCTAACACTATGCTCCTCAAAAGAGTAACCCAAATGATTTCCATGTTATAAGGGTTCCAACACGATACATGGTGCCTCAATCAGACACCTGGTCTTTGATTTATAAGAATTTTAGTTTCAAGGGCCCAGTTAGATTCAGGTTCGATCCAACTGGGCCGTACTCCAACTATCTCCAAAACTCATGTGGAATATACAAAAAGTACCTTTATTTTACAGGGGTCCTAGCACCATAAATGGTTCATCAAACAGATTTCTGGATCTAAAGTTATATCCCTTTAAGCAGAACTCGGCCTACTAGGGTCCGGGTCCGATCCAGCCCGCTAGGGGGGCCCAACCTGGCCCACAGAGGCGCAACCCGATGGGCTCAAGTGACCCGGCGGGCAGTGGGGCACGGCCCGTTGGGCATGTGCGACCTGGCCCGATGGGGGGCGCGACCTGCTGGCCTGGCCCATGGTGGGGTCCTCCCTAGTCAGTGCGAAAACTGAGATCTCCGGTCTTCCCAAATGGCCAAGCGGTCGTTCGGTTCTTGAAGCAGCGACCCCACATGGGCGTCGCCCGGTCACCGCAGAACCTGTAGGAGGCACGAGTTCCTCCACCACTGTGGCTTCGAGCCACGACCCGCTAGTGCTAGTCACCTTTGTATGTCGTAGTGATATTCCACGACCCCCTTCTTCGGCATCACACAATGGAATTCCGCCACTTCCATCAAGGTCGTTCGTTGCCAGTCGATGCCTTCACTTTCCACAGCTACGGCTGCAGCCTTATTTGCCGACGACATGCGATGGCCCGCCGCTAGCTCCTCTACAGTGGACCATTGCCTGCTGCCTCCATCACCCGTCATCCCCGATCTCATTCAACCTGAATGTAAATCTCACAATGAACACACCAATATAATAACAATAGGTAGAGGGTATGGGCCTTATTCTTCGGGACCGCTCCCTCTCTGTTATCTTGATAGAAAGAGGGTGGAATAAGATTCAACAACTCTTGAAATTATAATCAAAATTAAACCCTACCTCAAGAATGATGGAGAGTGCCCACAATCGAGGAAGTGGGTTGGCATTAATTGTCTCTGCAACAAGTTGCCAACGCTGCGGCTAAAACGTTATCCTTTAGTTTGTGATTCGGCATCACCAGTCACCGCCCACTAGAACCGACTCTATCCTCCAAGGTTTGTATCACAATACATTATCGGAACTTTGTTGCTTGGTTAAGTTGTGACATTACCTCTCCCTATACTCCATATAAATAGGATAGAGGGAGTGTGTGCAATGCTCGTAGAATTTATGAGGTTTCATTTAGTAGGAACATTCCTAAATTCTAACAACACAGTTACATAGTATTTTAAGAGTCAATCCATTTAAAGTCTTGACACGCTGTTAGTCCAAAAATGTTGCTTTTCCATTGGAGGAAAAGATAGAATGAAATAAAATAAGAATATTATTTTTTTATTATTTTAAATAGTCCAAAATATAACTTTTTCTTCAGACCTACTGCGGTTGAAGTGAATTCTCCCTTAACCAAATCTCAGTGTTGTCGATTCAATGGTGCCGTTAGATTTTCAATATGAGCACCGGTTCAAAAGTTAGAAAATACCGGTTTTTCATTTACTAAACATACCTTAAAGAAATTTCAGAAATTCATTCCTGGTGCATCGGTCCCCAGAATCACGTGCCATCAATTTTTGAATACTCTAAAAAATTTCATATAATTAAAAATATATATATATAAAATACGGGTCTTTACATTCCAATATTACATTGGAAATATAAAAAAATAAAAAGAAACATTCTTGAATCCTTGATATCATTTATTATTTTAATTTTCATATCATTGGGAAAGGATAACAACTAATGGGTGAACTCATATATTCATCAAGGGTTCTATATATAAGACTCTATCATGGGTTAATAAGGAATAATTAGAATGGGATAATGGGTAATCAAAACACATTCCACTCAGTAAATATATTGAGTCCAATGAGCATCCATATATTAAAAATACATAAAAAATAGATGGATAATGAAAAATGAATTCTTAATAAATGAAATATATAATTATCTACTTTCATGGTCAAGTCCACTCAACTAGGAAATCATGAATTTTACCATCAAGGCCTCTCAAACAAGATAATATCATTTTAACGGTAGTAATACACCTAATACCCAACTATTATAACATTATCTTACATCCTTAGCCTATAAATTATTCCAATGTGTTTTATCTCATGAGACATATCAATGAATCAAGGTCCAATCTGTAATTTTCCCCACCAATATCTTTCACATCCTATACATTCCTTATATTTTAAATGATCAATACAATTCATTCTCAAATTAAATTATAAGTCAAAAATTACTCCTATGGAATCAAGAATATAGAAAATAAATAAGTCATCATCATAAAACATGTATATATATAAATAATAAATATGGTATCATTGGATCTTTCTCCTAGTAATATTAACGGGTTTCGTCATAGTTGAAAATTCCTTTAAAAGATCATGGGAATTTTTTTTGAGAAAAATTTAATTTTTTACTTTATAGTATCATATTAAAATATACAATTTCCACAAATATTTGATAAAAAAATTTCATTGATAATTTTTTTGGAAACCAAATAGGGAATATTTAAATAATTGAGTGGTAATAACTATGGGAAATTCTATTCTTGTTTTGTACATTAAAAAAATATTCCTTTTACATTTTTTTTATATAAAGTCAAAAGCAAATCATTCAGAAAATGAAAATAAAATTCCTTTTAATATTTTTTGAATTTAAATAAAGGGTAAATATTAATTTATAGAATCATTTTAGGATAAGAAAATCAATACTGGAAACATTTTATAAAAAACATATAAAAATAAGAAAAATATTACCAACTAGAATAAATAAAGTAGGTTATTCTTGAAAACAATTCTTAATGTTTTAAACTACCCATGAGAGCAAAATGGAAATATTAATTGAAATTTACTTGATTAATAAAATAAGATGATATTTATATTGTTAAAAAAGTGTCATATACTATCTCTCAATGTAAATTAAAACATAAATAACCCTGAAATAAAAAGATATTAAAAAATAAATATCGTACTACACTGGAAAATTATGAATCTTAACCCCCCATGAAACAAATAACATCAAATAAAACATTAAATAGAATGTATTTGAATTTTTTCACGATAATATATATCAAAGGGATAATAAGTACACCACATACAATAATCAAGTGGTGAACATGACCTATATCTCATGGAAATAAAAGTGAGATGAGAAAACCCTTACCATGGATCTTAATTACATTGTATATGAGTTTATCCTCCTAAATAATAAATTTTATTTAATATATTTATATAAAATATTCATGTAAATATTTATAATTTAAAATATATTCCATTTGTTACATTCCAACACTCATTTATTAAAAATTACATAGTAAAATCATCGTTTTTGAGTATTGATTGTTTCATTATTTATGATAATTTAATTTTGGTAGTTCTAGAAATTACAATTGAATTGTGGTTACATAATCTATAGAATTTAAATTTTGATAGAAATATCATATTATATATATATATATATTTAAATTTATCCATAAAGGGTAGATTAGAAAAATGAATTACGTTGTTCATAGAGATGGTAGGTAATACACACATAAGAACACTGTTTTCACTAATGGAAGGATGTAATGAAAGAAAGGTAAATAATAATTAAACCTTATAGAATAATTATTATATAATTTATATAATATATATTCATTAAATATTTCTTTATTATCATTCATGAAAGTATAAAATTAAAAACCAATCACATTGCTTCATGGAGGTGGTAGTCCATAAGTACACATGATCGACACTATAATTTTTTAGTAGATTGGATGGGAAGAATGTATATATGATATTATAATTATGGAAGAAAATTATTTCATAAATATAATATTTTTTCATTTCCTCATATATAATCATCCAAGTAATGTGGCAATGAAAAATAAATTGTACCACTATGTGGATATGGTAAGTCGTATGTAAATAAGAGGTATGTTATTTCTTTTTATAGGATATAAAAGATATGAAATATGGTTGCAAAATAACAACAATTACATATTAGTATATTTATTATACTAGATTTAATATTTTATGATGGTTAAAATATATTAATAAGATGTACAAGAAGATAGAAACTTTAAATAATAGGTAATGATGAATACATCTTCTTTAATATTCTTTGTTTAGATCCCTTTTTATGGTCCCTTGTAATGATATTTTAAGGAAAAAAACATCTATCATTCATGGATATAGAAGTTTAGAAGATAATTTGGTAGTATTTTGGTTGGGATAGTCTGGTAAAAGTAGTGTAAAGATAATAAAGGAGTTATTTCCTTTTATAAGTGAGGGGAGGGGTACTTTTATAATTATATTATTTATTAAGTTAATATAAACTAATTTAATGAAAAATTTGATAAAAATTGATAAAAATAAAATATAAGATAATTATGAGTCAAAATAATCTCATAAAATAAAATTTTTACATTATTTTTTCTCACCCTAATCTTTTAGTTTTAATTGTTTGTTAGCCTTTGGGACAATTAACATAAAATAATTAGTTTTACTCTTTAGGGGTCAAGGAAGTTACAATAAAAAGTGAAGAGACCGATAAATGGAATATGTTTTAAAATTTTAGCTATATCCTATTAACTAGGGTGATGATATGATTTATATATATATTAAATCATTTAATTATATATTTTTTATTATAAAATATCATTAATGTCTTTTTTTGGAAGTACATGAAATGTTATAATATAATATGTCCATAACACATGTAAAAAGGTTCTGAAATGGTCTGTATTTGAATATAAGGAATATATGGTCTTATAATAATCATCTAATAAAATTTGGACACGATTATATATCATTTTAAATCTTTTCTTTTGGTCAGAACCCTCAGTTAACTGATTTTAATCATAATTGTGGTAATAATTATTTTAAATATTAATGGGTTTTACTTATAAGGTAAAAATTGGATAAAAATTGAAAAGTAATGAAATTTATGACCATTTATCATCCAAATCATCCTTTTTCAATGTTTCTATGTTTTATAATAATTTAATAGAATATCCTTTACATAAAATATTATTAATGTGATTTCAAGAGAAATTCACATAATTTTACTTTATGAACAACATTAAATATTGAAATTCAAATATAAAACATTTTAAAAATCTCTATTATATTATATTTATCTATTAAATTTTTAGAACACAATAATTCACCCAAAATCTATACTTTTTAATATTTTTAAAATCATTTATTTTTTCCATTAAGTGAACAAATCAAGTGTCAATGAATTATAAGCATTTATTGCAATTATTTAATCAATAAATATTAAAAATAAATTACTATGATAATTTTTTTCTTCAAATAATTATAAATAACTTTAATAATCCATGTTTTACTCTTAGGTATTTTTTGAGCTGTTAAAGTCAAGAGAGTGAAATTTATTTATATTATTTTCTTGAAATAACATAAAAGTAAAAATCAATGAAAAATAGAACTAAGTGTCTATATATTTGATAATTTGATGGAAATTTATAAAATAACCCATGAATAAAGTAAAGTGTTATTAAAATTTTAAATCCTTAACCAAAATATTTAACACCATTTAATCACTTTTACACATTGTGAGGTGACTAGGATTTATATATTTTACTATTAATAATAACCTAATACAATATATGTATATTAAAAAAATTATCCTTCATAATCTAAATATAGAATTAAACACAAAAAATGCGTTAAAAAGTATTTTTCCAGAAAAAATGGTTTCTGAAGTGTAAAAAGTTTTTACAAAAAAAACCCAACATAAAATTAATTCCAATGAAGATAATTTTATTATTAATGTGATAATTTTACTTTTAAAATCATTTTAAAATAATATGTATTTGTTTAAATTCTTAAATTAATATAAAATTTTCATTGAAAATCATATTTTTTACTATTCATTGATAAATCAATATTTTTAGAAAATTACGAAAAATTATCTATAAGATATTATTACATGTTTATCTTAATAATTAGGTTAAATTTGTAATTTATAATTTTTAAAAAATTTATTTAATTATAATTTTCCCACAAAAAATTCAATAAATATCATTTTTGAAGTACAAAATTACAAAGCTAAAAATTAATAATTTCCTAGGAAATAATCAAAGAACATGTACTAGGTAAGACCATTATAAATATAATTTTCATTTTTTACACATATTCTGACTCTCTAATTCAAATTATAGGTTATAAAATTTAAATAAGAATATATTTTATAATATTTATCAATTCTTTTAAAGATCATTATTTCATGTTAAATAAGTCATTGGACACATCAAATTATTTAAAGAAAAATATATCTTAAAATATCATAATATTAAATTCTACAACCCTTAAATAAATTTTTCCCTAGAAATATTATCTATGTCATCAAAGGATTAACCTTTTGGAAAACCCACACCCTATAGAGGGGTAATAATAATTCATTAAAAAACGGAAAGTGTGAAACATAATGGTTACCCAAAAATCAGTTATTTTGGATCCCAGATAAGCTGAAAATTGGTGGGATATTGAAATTTCTTCATTTCATAGAAGAATAATTTACATGGACTAATATATAGTGATAAATAACACGGTTTTAATAAATTTAACAACCATAAAACCATAAACCTTAGTGAGATTAAAAGGCTATTAATTTATTATAAATTAAGGTAAATGAATAATTTTTTTATTTCATAATCCTTTTACTATATTGTTTTATGAAAAATTAAAAAATTACTAAATCCTAAAAACCATATATACAACAAAAATAAATATTTTTTCAAATCCAATCATAAGTATAAAAACAATGTTTTTTACAAGGGAATAATTGTTCATATTAACAGAAACAACTTGATTACCAGATTCCTATTAGGTGTCTTGATTGATAATTCATTCCATAGGGTATTAATAAATGATTATATATCTATGAAATTTTTTCATAAATCTGGAATCAAAAAAACATGTGTTTATAATATGTTTTTTTATAAATTAATGGATTTCAACTTCAGTTATATTAATTGAATATGCTTGGTCTCCCCCTTAAAATCTTCTATGGTAAGTTCCCTTTCATCTTGAATCTTTTTTGAATAATGCACCATATCATTATAGATGAATCATTGGAGAATATATTTTTTACTCTTCATCATACATTAAAGAGCCATATGATCCCTTTCCCCACTATCGTAACAAATTTCTGTCCAAATAAAGAAATTACTTGGGTGATTCTTTCCATAATAATCACATTATCATTATCTTATTTTCCTTTTCCTCATTTATATTTTCTTAGTTATCAGTTATCCCCTACCACTAATTATTTAATTTTAAAATATATTATGTGGATAATTCTATCTATATTTTGATGTAACTTGATTCCATATCATTTTATGATGAAAACTTTTGATAGAATAGTTCCCTTAGGATTCGTGGATTATTCACATATAAGAAGATCTCAATATTAATTTATAGATTACAAAGGCAGTACATAAAATGCATTAATAATCTTGTAAATTTTTCCTCGTACTCAAAAACACATTCCTCATCCTTTTATATTATATTGAAATTTTTTCCCATATATTCTCAATTCACATGAGTAAAGTATTTCATGAAGATTATCTCTTTAAATGTTTTCCATTCCATGATATCTATTTCATCAACCTATTTGGTGTTCTGTATCATTGAGCATAATTTATCGGAATATCCATTTATATAATAAACTACCAAAATATCCTTTTCAACTTCATTACATCCTAATGCTTGGAATATATTTTTGAGGGACATAATCCATTTCCCAACTATAAATGGATTATTAGATCCATTAAAATATGGTGGCTTCTGTAACATTATTTGATCAAGCATAGGTGAATCATGCTACTGAACAACTATTTATTCCTTGCAGGAAAGGTCATTTTTCAGAAGATGATTCAACTACCATAATATAGACATGGTCTATATAGTTCCAACACTATCTATGTTGGATTTTTCATCAATAAAGTTCCTATACTGATTATGGGTGTTTATTATATTTATTTTATTAGGAAACATCACTAAAAAATATAGACACCAAGTAAGATCAAAATCATCTTGGATATATATCCATAGATAAAAAATTCATATTAGTAAAATATCTCAATAAATATAATGGATTATAAAAAATTTCATATTAACTATGTTCATTTAAAATCTTGTTCTCAAGGTTTCTACTAAACTTACTATGATACCAATTTTGAATACTCATACTCTTGTATCCTATAGTCACTGCCTAAATTATTATATTCTAACTGATATAAGAGATCACATCCCAAAGGACCTAATAATTTAGTAGAATTGGTAAAGTAGATATATACATAATTCCCATATAATATGGGAACTATAAAAATGTCACATATGAAATATTCTTACATCAATGACATCATTCATAATATCCTTATTCAAATCCTTGGGGAAGGGAAATAATAAATGGTAAGATAAGATGCTTAGTAAGGGTTACATACAATGTAATCTATCATTAGTAAATAAGGAATAAGTAACACGGAATAGTCAAAAATCAAAACACATTCCATTCATCTAATAACTTGGGTTCAATGAGAATCCAAGGTTAACATATACATAGAATGAACATGGATAATGAAAACTCAATTCTTAAAAAAATGAAAATTTTAATTCTATACATTCATGAACTATTTATTTCCACTATGATTTCATGAATCCTACTATCAAGGCCTCTCATCCAAGGAATTATCATTTTCTTGGTAAGCATACACCAAATAACAAACTAAAATGACATGAACTTAAAACATCATACAATAAATCATACAAAATTGTTTTGTCTCATGAGACCTATTGATCAATCGATGCGCTATATTTAACTGGTCCCACCCATCACATGCACATCTTGTACATTTCTTTTTATTTTGAATGATCAATACAATTCATTCTCAAAATTAATGAATAGTAAAAAAGTATCAGAATTGAGTCATGAATAAGGAACATTAATACATCCCCACCATAAAACATATAGAGAAATAATGTAGATGGTATCATTATATCATGTCCACATTAACACTAATGGGTGTTTTTATAGTTGAAAATACCTCTGAAAGACCAATAAAAAATTTATTTTTTAAAATAACCTTTTTAATTTTATGTAACTTATTAAAATAAAAAAAGATAAAAATTTTTGATAAAACATTTTATATGAATTTTTGTGTAACGATGTTAAATATCCTTCAATGCAATGAGTGTTTATGATGTCATAAAACTATATTTCTATTGTTTACATTAAAAAAACATTCTCTTTACAGTTTGAGTAAAACATCAAGATGACTCATTCAGAAATTGACCGGAAGATTCCTTTTAAATAATATTTCAATAATTAAATTATGTGTAAAAAATGACCTCAAATAATCATGGGATAATAATAAAAATAAGTCTTGAAAATATGTAAAATAAAATATAGAGATATAAGAAAAAGATTCATGACTAAATATGAATTAAAATCTATTTACGTTAATTTTTTATCAATACTAATTAATACCATAGAGAAGAAAATGGTACTATTAAATTAAAATTATATGAATAGATGTAAGAGAAAAATATAAAGGGTTTTATTAGTTAATTATCATATAATTTCTCTCAATGGAAATTCAAATATCAATAATCTTGAAGTAAAATGAGATTTTAAAATATATACCTTACTTCCTTACTGTATTTTGAATCTTAGCCCCATGAATGAGGTAACATAAAATGAAATATTAAATACCATGAATATAAATAGATTCATGATATATCAAATAAAATGTATATTATATATGTAACATTAATGAAATAAGTGCTTAATAAGGAATATATCTTATGGAAACATAAATTAGATGAGAAAACACTTACATTATATCCAAATTTATTTGTAAATGATTTTATCCACCTATAAAATAAATTTTAATTTGTTACAAATATATACCATATTAATTTAAATACTTATTATATCATATAAGATCCACATCTGACATTTCAAAACCCATTTAAAAATAATTCCTCATTAAAATCGTTGTTTCGTGTATCAAATGTTTCATTATTCTTGAAAAATTTACAATTGTAGTTATATTTATTGTACATTGATTATGTTTTAATAATGTAATTAATTTTAATAATTACATAAATATCATATATATTCATTATATATATTTAGATTCTTCCAAAAAAACTAGAGATATTAATATTAAATACACTACTCATGGAGATGGCAAGTCATACATATTCATGAACATATTTTTCACTTTTCAGAAAATTAAATAAGAGAAAGTTATATTATAATTAACCATTAAAGAACAATTATTATATATTTTATATCATATATATTCAATAAATCTATCACTATTAGCAACAATTTATGACATAAACTAAAAACGAATCACATCTCTTTGTGGAGGTGGTAGTACAAAAGTATGCAGGAACGAAGTTATCATTTTCCAATGGATTTGAAGGTAAGAAGGTATATATATAAAATTATGATTGAAGAATAATAATTATTTCCTTAATATAACATATATTCATTATTTATATCTTTATAACAATATAGGAAAAGTGGTGATGAAAAATGAATAACAAGGCTATGTTGAGCTAGTAAGCCGTACACACACTTGAGTGATGTTTTCAATTTTTATAGGACGTAAAATATATTTAAAATAGTTATATAATAATAATAATAGAATATATATATATTTATGATATTTGATTTATTATTTTAGTACGGTTAAAACACATTTAACGGAGGTAGGTGAAGAAAGAAATATGAAAGAGTCAGTAAGGATGATTACCTCTTCTTTGGTAGACATCCTTTGAATCCCTTGATAATGACCATATGAATGGTATTTCAAGATTACTAACACATAAAATTTGTGGATAGATAATATTAGAAGAAAATTGGGTTGGGAATGGTTTATCTACGTTTCTCAAGGTTGTGTAAATAAAATAAATGAGGGTTCCCTTTTATAAGTGAGGAGAGGGGAACTCTTATAATTACATAATGTATTAAATCAATATAAATTAATTTTCCTGGGAAAATGGATCCAAATTTTTTAAATTCATATAAAATATGATTTAGATTTTAATTCCTCTCATACATTAAAATTTATAGAATCTTGGGTTTTTTCACCCTTATCTATTAGTTCTAATCCTCAATTTTCCTTTTTGACAATTACCATGATATTAATGGTATTTACTCTTTATGGATCATGAAATATACCATAAAAATACATGTTACCTATTAATGGACCATGGTAAAAATTTTAAACCATATACCATTGAATTAAATGAATATTATATTTTTAAAAATATTAAATAATTTAGTAAAATAATTTTTAATAAAAAATATCATTAATTTAACTTTTTAAAATTCATAAAATATTAAAATATAAAATTATATGTCTATAACACATTTCAAATGGATATAGAATGCTATTTTTTTAATATATTGATGATATGGTCTTATAAAATTCAAACAATCAAATTTATACAATTTAGATATCATTTTAATCCTTATATTTTGGTTTAAACCCTTGGTTAACCAATTATAATCTTAACCATGGTAATTAATTTTTTAATATTAAATGGAATTAATTATAAGGAAAAAAATTGGCTCTTAAGTATATAAGTGATAAAATTTTGGACCACTACTCATCTTTTTATCCTTTTTATTCATTTTTAGTATTTTTATGTAATTTAAAAAAACATATTTAACATTAAATAATGTTAATGTAATTTTAATAACTATTAATATAATTTTAGTTTCATAACAACATGATAGATATGGGAGTCAAATATAAACCTTTAATACATAATTAATATGTTGAAATTATCTATAAAATTATTTGAACATAATAATTCACCTAGATTATATTACTGTTATTATTTTTAAAATAATTTATTTTATTTTTCCATTAATTGAACAAATATAGTGAAATCATTTCATAACCATTTAAGGTAATTATTCAATCATGAAAAACTAAAAAAACTTAATATAAAAAAAATTATTTATGTTTCAAATAAAAATTTATAACAGAACTTATTCTCCTTTTATCCTTATGTAAATTTTATAGAGATATACCATCATTATCATCATTGTATTTATTAAGAATGAGAAAAACAAGACAGTAAAATTTTATATTTATTCTTTTATTAAGATGATATAAATATAACGATCTATGTAAAATGGGAAAACATTCAAAAGTTCAGATAATTGGATGGAAATTACTGACATTACCCATAAAATAGAACAAATACAAGTGTTATAAAAAATTAAAATCCTCAACACAATGCTTTAATTCTATTTTACCCATTTACCCTTACTATGGTGACAAATATTTATCAAGGATTATATTCATAATAAAAAAAATAAAAGGGGGATATTGTATAAATTTGATCATTTTTATTCATAATATGATATATATATTTTCACGATTCAATTCGTAGATGTGGAAGAATTTAAGATAACATTATACCCACAAAACGTGGAAAAAAGCAGATTTCCAGAAAAAAAGTTTTCTAAAGTCTAATTTTTTTTATAAAATAATAAAAACTAAAATTGATTTCAATGAATTTTATTAGACTATTAATGAATTAATATGATTTTAAAAACTATTTTAAAACGAAGAAGAAAATTTTTAATTCATTAAATGAAATTATAGTTATCCATAAAAATCAGTATTTTCACTATTTATTAAAAAAAATCAATCTATAAAATAATTTTTACAAGATGATATCAAAATTTATGATAATTTTTGAAAATAAAATTTATAAAAATTGATGAATTTGATTATATATTTATTTACAATGGGATAAATAAATTAATGTTGAAGAAAATGACTTTTTTAAGTGTAAAATTACTTATTTATAAATTGAGGGTGTTTTTCCTAAATATTCATTAATTAATTTGAATTGAGTTAGATCATAAAATAAAAATTTAATAATGTTTTACTCATATTAATACTAAACAATTCAATGTCTAGGTAATCACATTTTAATAACAATATTTTTACAATATTTCTCAATTTTCATAAACCTCAATGTTTTGTGGTAAGAAGGATATTAAGTACTTAAAATTATCTAATTATAAATATATCTTATATTCTCATGATATTAAACTATTTTTCTCAAATGCATATGTTTATAGTGGATTAGAAAGAATGTCTGTAATCTATTCATTTGATATAAAAAATTGTGTCCTTAGAATTCCATTAACCACCTTATCATTTAGGAAATGATATGTTATGTTTATGTTATCAATTCATTAATGTTTTATAGAATTTTTGGACAACATAATGGGACTATTATTATCAAATATTAAATACATAGGATAATCAACTTCAATATTGAAATCATCCAGTTTTTTCTTCATCAACATCATCTATGTAACTACCTAAGATGTAGCCGCATACTCCACCTCAATTGAGATTAATTTCAATGATGTTTATTTTGTTGAATGTTATAAAAAATAATTCTTTACATTAAAATGTAGTCCACTATATATTTTCTTCTTATCATATATATTTCTTTCCCAATAAACATCTATAAAACATCTCATATCCTTATCACCTATCTTATTATACATCATCCCATAATAATGTAATTTTATGTTATATCTCATAATATTTTTTTGTACCAGCATATGTGGATCCTTAGGATAAGATTTAAATCATACACAAATAGTGACACCATTACAATGTCAGCCCTAGATGTTCTAAAGAATATAATAATACTAATTAAACTCATGAACTTCTTCTCATTGTATAATTTAGATTCCACATTCTTAACAAACTTTTTTTCTACCTAAATTGGTCTGAAGACCCCTCAAATATACTACATGTCAAACTTCTCCAAGATATCCCTTTAATATTTTTGTTATACTATTGAAAAGAAATATACAACATGGTAATCTATAAATCTAAGAAAAAAATCATTTCAAAAATCATTAATATCGTAAATCTATCTTTAATGTTCCTTTAATACCCCTAACATAACATTTTTTTGAAAAAAAAACAGAACATAACATACATATATATTCCATTATTATATATAAAAATTTAATACATCTCATAATAATTCTGGATCAAGGACTGTAAAGGTTTAGTTTCATTGGAGAATAGAAGCATAATAAAATTATAAAATAAAAATATTCAACATCTCTCAATATCATTATTTAAACATGATACCCTTTCAGACATATAATAATTTATAGAATTTTTCATAACATAGGGAATTTTAAATATAAGAAATGGTGAAATAAAAATCTCATTAGGGTATATAAGAGAGACAAAAAATTGAATTTAATAAGTGAGAAAAATATGATAATAATTATATTAGAAAATGATTATAACATAAAATTATCATAGAAAACTTGTTATATATTATAAATCATAATCCATGGAATATTGATTTTTTAATAAGAAAACTCATGATAAATAAGCTTGAAGAAATCAAAATCATAAACCTTGATCCCTATGATCATAACATAGACAAAACAATATGAAATCATAGTGTGTTTTATGAAAAATAATAAGAAATAACCACCTCTGTGAAATATCATTTCCAAGACCATCATCAAATAATAGACATAGTTCCTTAATGGATCATGTTTTATCCCCAGTCCCTGATATGTTACCTCAAGGGATTTAATATATTACCCATTGTATTGGAGGGATGAAAAATTATGGACCCACCCATCACTTAGTGGATAATGTACATTATTATTTTGGGTTAACTATTCATTACTAATTGTCTCATGAGATGTAACATTACCTAATTCACTAGAGGATGATATAATTCTTGGATCAATAATTACATATATAAAATCATGCATATGTATTCCACAGGAACATAAGTGCTCTCAATATTCCTTAAGAGCATAATTAACTTATGGAAAGAAATGGGTTTCATGAAAATTTCTTTAGAATACCATCATAACCCATCCATATAAATAAGTTGTTTGATATCATTAGATAATATCACAAGTAATGAATAATTATCATTTAATATGTGGACATAAACGAAAAATAATTTTATAATATAATTAGAAATATTCTTTCATAAAAAACATGAAATTATATTTCCTTTTAGTAACCTATAAAAAAGAAAAATAATGGAAAAATTGATATATTATTTTAATTGAAAAAATATGGAAACATAGAAAGGAATCTTGATTGCAAATAATAAGTATGATGGTATCACATGGTGGGAATGAGGTAAAAATTTAAAATAATTCATTTCAAACCTTGGAAAATAAAAGGTCAAGAGTGATCAATATGGAAACCATTAAAAATATTTAACATAATTTTTAATGAAAGTAAAAGATAATTTCAAATTATTTTAAATAATCATTAAATTATATAGAATAAAATTCATAAAACAATATAAATAATATGGATATGTAAGAAAAAGAATCCCGACCTAAAAGAAGAGATTAGTATAATTTCTCTTATAATTTTTTGTTTTAGCCAATTCATAATCAAAAGGGGAATTAAATAATAATAATTCATGAAAACCCCATGGATAACATAGGATAATAAAATATATGGGTTTTAATAATGATGTTTTAGAAAATTCCTTCAAAATAAATGTAAGGATATACAATCCTAATTAAATGTGAGATTGAAACATAAACTAAGACTTAAAACATTCACTTATTCAGATTATAATATACCATTTAATTATAATTTATCCTTAACCAATTTTTTATAATTCATTGTTAAAATAAATATTAGTATGTCAACTCTTCCATTTTCCATGAATGTTTCAGTATATAGGTTCCAATCATTAAACCTTGGACACTGTTTCATTATCTCTATAATATTAATAATTTCAAGCTTATATTATTTATTTATTAAATATAACTTTATATCTAACAATGTAGGTGATGTTGAAAAATGGCATCCATATTTCATGGTTGTAGTAGTTTGCGCGTACACACGAGAAACAACTTTATTTTTCAATTGATAAAAGGAAAAAAGTTAAATAGTGATCTATAATTATAGAGTAATTATTATTGTATAAAAATAATATTTATTTATTTAATATATATTTACATCTAGGCATTTTGGGAAGTGATGAAAAATTAAATCTTTCATCCATGGATGCGGTAGTATACACGTACACACATACAACATTTCCATTTTTAATGAATGAGATGAAGGGAAAAAATGTTTGTCCATATCAAAAATAAAATATAACTAATATAATGAAATTTATTTTATTATTTTAACATGTCAATATAATATTTGGATAAGGATTAAGATAAAATAAACATGAAAGACCTTATTTAGAACAAATACCTCATCCCTGGATAACTATTGTTGATAAAAAACTTTATGATATTAGATTGGTATTTTTGGATGAAAATAACCACTACGACATGGATAACTATTATTTTATATTAATTGGGTATATATTGGTTGACATAATCTTATTAATTCATGTAGATATGTGAGGGGTGAGCGGTTCCTTTTATAAGTGAGATGGGTGACAATTTGGTAAATATTGTTAATAGTATAATCCTATAAATTTAATAATTTAAATAAAGTGTAACCAAATGTATTTTTTAAATATAAGATAATATAGTGTCGGAATACCCCCATACCATGAAATTTAGACAACATTTAGTGATATTTGTTTCTTTATCTCATAGTTTCACAGTTTACTACATTTAACCTTAACCAAAATGAATAAATATTTACCTAGGTAGCATTTATTTTGTATAAAAATAAAACATGAATTATTATATAATTTTAATATATTTATTTGAAATATGAAAACCATTTCATAAGATTCAATTTCCTAAAGTGGTAGAAATTAATTCCAATATCTAATCACAAATCACAAAAAAACATTTTTAGAAAATAGATATCAACAAGCATAAAAATGATTTTATTCTTAATATTTTACTTGTAAAAAAACTCTATGATTTATATTTTTTATTGAATATATTAGATTAAAATTTAATTAAAATTATTTATAATTATTTATAAACATAATTTATTGAGATAAAAATACATTATACACATAAAAATCATTTTTCTGAAAAATATGTTGTTTTATCATCAAATGTTTATATATTCATTTTTAAACCGTATATAATCAATTTATGAATGATTATTAAATATTTTTTCATGTATACATAATAAAATTAGATAAATTTAGTACTCTAAATAATGAAAAATTTTATTTCATGTAAAAATATAAAATTTGTTTTTTAAAAAAAATTACTTCTGTTTAGTGAAGAATAATAATATTAGAATTCATTAATTTTTTAATTTATATAATTAATTTCTTTTACATAAATATGTATCAATAAATTTTGTTTATATCATTCCTAAAAATTATTTAATCAATGAAAAATACATAATTCATTGAAATAGTTCAAAATAGATTATATATAATCTATGTTATAAAATAATTTATTTTATCATTTTTATGTGAAAATATATTAATGTATTTAATTTGGAATTGTAATAAATAATTATTCCCTTATGTTTTATGTTTCTTAAATATAAAGATATCAAAAACATCAATTTTTTGTAGGAAATAATATACTGAAATCATGGGTTATTGCATTCAACCGGCATAAAATAAATCTCCCAAAAAATCCCATTACTAGAATAAAAACAAAATATGGTACTTATGGATCATCCTCATATTTCAATGTACCATCTTAAAACCTATGGCTTATCCACCAACATTGACTACTTGTGTAGTCTATTTCCATTGAAATTTATATCTCTGATCTAGAATCTGAGCCAACTATTCCACATAAGCTACAGTGTCCTGGCTTTTCTTACATTAATATTACATCATTTCAAATAAAAACAATATAAAAATATTACACATAGGGGATCCAAAGGTTTAGTGTCCTGGGAAAACTAGGACCGTAAAAACATTTACAACATCAAGCTTAAAAATTTATTTAATTTCTTCTTCTCTAGCTTCTTATTGGCACTTGTCCTCTCCTTAGTACATGTAGCCACCTGAGGATATACATCAAAAGGGGTGAGCTAGAATCCCAGTAAGAGGATAGATAATAAAAATATAGCATGGTGTGAGCATAATCATAACATAGTCAAAAGATCATGAACATGAGAGGATCATATATAAAAGACATGAAATGTGGAAATGCACAAAAATTAAACACCATGTCTTAGTGGTTAAATACAACGCATACTTGTGAACCAAGCTAGAATCTTGTTCAAACATCATTTCACATCTACTAATGAGATTCATCACTTTACCCAATTAATTGGAGCACATTATAATTACGGGCGCACCCGTCACACTAAAACATTCATATTGCACTATATAATTCCGGGCGCAACCGTCACACCATAACATTATCATTAACATTCATGACACATAGAACATATATCAATAATGAACATAACTTACACATGGTAACAAATGGGTTTCATCTCATAAGAATACATTCATAATCTTTGGGTTCCAAAAATAAAGAGGGAACAACAAAGGTGATACAAGAACCATCAACCATGAATGAGAGGTTAAAGTAGAGTTCTTAAAAGAAGAGTTATTTTGGAAAACATTTCAATTGGCATAAACTTCATTAGAAACCATTTATATCCCAGAAAAATAAATATAATAATGGAAAAATTATATTTATGGAGTGACCATATCAGAAATGGAGTGAAAGAGGTAAAACCCGAAGGATGAAAGTTGGGTTCGAGAATTTCCCCTTACCTTGTATCTGAATGTGTCCTTCTCTTAAATGTCCTGTATAATGACATTATATTCCTTAATTATAAATTCCATAACCTCTTATACATTTATAGGGTTCATTCTGGTTTCATTATGTCATTTTATGTTCCTTTGGATGACTTATAGAGTTTAAAAACATTGTTCGGGGATGTTCGTTTTTATGGTTTTTCTTGGGTGGTTCACTTGTATTCATAAATTGGCGTTTGGGTAGAACATGGGTAAACATCCAGAAATGATATCACATGTCAGTAATGATATTATTGGAGTTTTAATGATATTATAATTAATTATATTAGATCCATGTGGATGAATCATTAGATAATAATTAAATGATGGTTATTTGGGTCAATTTGGGCGGTTTTTCGATCACAACGAACTTGTTTTAACTTATCACATAGTAATATGGCAATAGATTATTTAAATATCATTAAATAGGAAATAATACATATAAATTATTATGATTCAACCATAAAAATGGTTTCATGACCAGATCTGAAGGTATAAATGGAAGAAGAAATCATGTCATTCTTAAAGGTGATAAATTAACACCTCACGAACAACGTTCTCTTTAATAAAATAAAAAGGAAGAGGGAAAGGGGATTGGATCATATAATATCGCATTATAATAATAAAATTACTTTATATTTATAATACTAGAGTTAAAATACCATTTTTATGAATATAGGTGGGGAGAGATCAAGAAATGAACTAGAACTTGAAAGGAAATTAAAGAAGAAGAGGGAGAGAAATTACCTCTTGAATCCTTCTCTTGAGAACCACCATAAGAGCCTAAGATTGGTCTTTTTATGAGACCATAACCTCTTGGACGTGTGGTATGGTCTAGGGAAGGTGTTTGGGAGGATTTTAGAGAAGGCTTGGAGCCTGAGAGGTGTGAGGAAATGAGGGTGTGAAGGGTGGATTTTATAGTTGAGGGGTGAGGGGTTTCCTTAATATAAAATTCATTAGTTTATTAATTTCCCCTAAGACAAGGAATAGTGAGTCTTGAGTGACCAAGAATAGTAATTTTATCATGTTATCCCAAATCAAGTGGACTTACATCAGCTGAGCATAATCGTTGACTCAATTAATCCATTATTTAGCATTTATTGCAAATTATCAGATTCTACTATTCATCCAAAATTCAAGTATCTCAGAAAAATACAAAATATTTACCCAAACCATGTTTTGATGTGTAGAATCAAAAAATTAAGTCCATTTTTCAAAAATAATTTTCTATATAACATTAAATTATATTTAATTAAAATCATAATTTACTTAAAAAACAGTTTTTAAGATTAAAACTGATTTTATAGTGCTTTCAAAAATTACTTAGGGTCTTATAAAATTATCTTAAAACTATAAGACATTGATTCAATAATTTATAAATAAAATTTAGGGAAATAAATTTTATTTTAAATTAATTAATTAATTAAAATTAATTATTTATGACTTACAAAAAACCAAAACGTTTACTAAGGACAAATTGTCACTTTCTAAGATGTCTAATTTTTTTTTTAATTATTCATAGGTAATGTTACTCTTTTGTTGGATTATTTACTATTCATAAGTGTAATATTACTATTCATAAGGGTATGTTACTATTCATAAGGGTAGGTCACTATTCACAAAAAATTACATTTGTTTCATTAGACTCCAAAAATAATATTGAACACAACCATGTATGTCGGATTTTTGAAATTACAAACACAGAAGTGTCAAACATATGTTTAATGGTCACTTATCACTTAGTAGTTCACTATGTTTTGTTTTAATGGTATTTTATGACATAATTATATGAAGGGAATTTCCATTCAAAAACTTTTGGTCGTTACATTCTTCCCCCCCTTAAAAAAATTTCACCCCCGAAATTTCACTTTACACAAACACGTGAGGGTACTTCTCCTTAATTTCCTCTTCTGGTCCCCAAGTTGCTTCCTCAAACTTATGCTTCCTCCACAACACTTTGACAATATGGGTTGTCTTGTTGCGTAAAACCTTATCTTTCCAATCAAGAATCATTACTGGCCACTCCTCATAGGAGAGATCATCTTCTAGATGCACCATCTCTGAGTTTAGTACATGTGAGGGGTCTGGTATGTACTTCCTCAGCAGTGATACATGAAACACATCATGATCTTGATCCATATTTGGTTGAAGTTCAAGATGATAGGCCACAGCTCCTATGCGGTCAAGGATCTCAAAGGGGATAATAGACTCTGGGCTTAGCATTCCTTTCTTCCCAAATCGCATGACTCTCTTCCATGGAGATATTCAAAGGATGGCTTTATCTCCAACGTCGAACTCCAAGTCCCTTTGACGGTTGTCAGCATAGCTCTTTTTCCAACTTTGAGCAGCATTGATGTGTTTCTAGATGACTTAAACCTTCTCTGTCATCTCTTGAACAAGATCAGGTCCATGTAGCTTTCTTTCTCCATCTTCATCCCAATAGGTTGGAGTTCTACATTGCTTTCTATACAGAGCTCCATATGGAGCCATCTGGATACTCGAGTGGAAGCTATTGTTGTATGAGAACTCAACCAATGGGAGATGATGATCCCATCCACCTTTGAATTCTAGAGAGCAGGCTCTTAGCATATCTTCAAGAATATGAATAGTCCTTTCAGATTGGCGAACAATTTGGGGGTGATAGGCCATGCTGAAATTTAATTCAGTACTCAAAGCATATTGAAGGCTCCTCCAAAATTTAGACGTGAACCTTGGATCACGATCAAAGAAAATTGAGAGTGGAACACCGTGCAGTCTCACCACTTCCATCACATATATCTTTTCATGTTGTTCAAGAAAGAGATCTTCCTGAATAGAGGTAAAATGGGTAGTCTTGGTGAGTCAGTCAACCACAACACATATCACATTATTTCCCTTTTATGTCTTCAGGTGACCCTTGACAAAGTGCATAGTAACATTTTCCCATTTACACATGGGTATAAGCAATGGCTGCATCATACCTTTGGACATTTGTCACTCAAATTTAACTGGCTGACATAGTAAGAACCTCGATATATATTTTTCAATCTCCTTCTTCATTTTATCCCACCAGAAGTGTTCTCGGAGATCACGGTACATCTTGGTACTCCCAGGATGGATTGAAACTGTTGAGCTATGTGCACTGTCCAATATCTGCTTCTTTATCCCAGGTGATGAAGGCACACAAAGACATGTTCCAAACCAAATCACACCATCATTGTCGATAAGGAACTCTTGCTGATTCCCTTCCATTACTACATTCACCCTCTTTTGTATCTCAACATCATCCCTTTGTGCTTCCTTAATCTTCTCTTGGATGGATGGTTGCACAATCATTTGGGAAATATAGGATGTATCCCCTACCCTTATGATTTCCAAATCCATCCGATTCATATCTAAGAAGATAGGGTCTTTATCAATCAGTAACATGGATAGAGTAGCGGGTTCTTTTCTGCTTAGAGCTTCAGCTACCTTGTTCGCCTTTCTAGGATGATAGTGGATAGAGCAATCGTAATCCTTGATTAGTTCTAACCATGTCCTTTGGTGCATGTTGATCTCCTTTTGTGTGAATATATACTTTAGGCTCTTGTGATCATTGTATATGTCACACTTCTCACCATAATGGTAGTGCCGCCCGATTTTCAGGGCAACAGTCACGACTTCCAGCTCTAGATCATGCGTCTGTTAGTTCTGCTCATGGATCTTCAACTTTCGTGAGGCATAGTCTATCACATTGTCATTTTGCATGAGTACACAACCCAAGCCTTTCATTGTAGCATAACTGTATATCACAAAACATTCTCCACTTTTCGGTAGTGTGAGTACAGGTTCAGTGATCAGCCTTCACTTTAGCTCTTTGAAGCTTCCCTCACATTGTTCTATCCAGACATACTTTACCCCTTTCTTTATTAACATAGTTAGGGGTCTTGAAAAATGGGATAAGTTTCTCAAAAAACGCCAGTAGTACCCAAAAAATCCAAGAAAACTACAGATTTCTATGAAACTAGAGGGCCTAGGCCATTCCTCAATCTCCTTTGTCTTTGAATAATCCACAGAAATTCCCCCACTTTTGATCACATGTCCCAAGAATGTGACTTGCTTCATCCAAAAGTCACACTTACTGAACATGGCATACAACTTCTCCTTTCTCAATTTCTCCAACACAAGTCTTAGATGTTCTTCATGTTCCTCCTTTCTCTTAGAGTAGATGAGAATATAATCAATAAACACTACCAAAAATTTATCAAGGAAATGTCTAAATAATATATTCATAAAATCAATGAAGATTTCAAGGGAATTAGAAAGTCCGAAGGGCATCACCAAAAACTTGTACTGCCCATACCTTGTATGGAAGGTAGTCTTCTGAATATCTTCTTTTTATATCTTTACCTGATGATATCCAGAACGATGATCCACCTTCGGGAAGTATTGAGCTCCTCTTAACTGGTCGAACAAGTTATCAATCCTTGGGAGAGGATACTTATTCATTATGGCGATCTTGTTGAGTTCCCAATAATTGATACACAACCGCATTGTTCCATCATTCTTCTTCATAAATAGCACTGGCGCACCCCAAGGTGATGCACTAGGGAATATGAACCCTTTTTTCAAATGCTCTTGTAGATGCTTCTTTAACTCCTCCAGTTCGTTAGGGGCCATCCTATAATAACACTTCATGATTGAAGTAGCTCCAGGTAGGAGTTCAACTGAGAAATATACCTCAAAATTTGGGTTAATTCCATGTAACTCTTCGGTAAATACATCGATGTATTCCCTCACGATGGGAATTTCATCAAGGTTTGGCACTTTCCTTCACCTTAACCATTTGGGTGAGGTATGCTTCTTCATAGGAAATCAACATCTACACCATTGAAAGATTTTTCAAATGCGATTCATGATCTTACATAAATTTGTAGAGGAGCATGGTATGATTCGTAATATGAAAATATATTTCCTTTTCCTGACACTTGATATGTTATATATATAATGAGAGAAAATCCATTCCGAATATAGCGTCGAATTCCACTAAGGGAAGTATTACATGACTTTCCAGGAGAATCATCCCACATACGCCAACAGAAGAAGAGTCAAACACTTGGGTTGAAATGATTGCACCACAAGGTGTTTTTACAGATATCTCTACTTCAAGGATTCAAGGCTTCAATTATATAGTTCTAGAAAACATAAAAGATATAAAGGAATGGGTAGAACCAGAATCAAATAAGACTTTTCCATTCTTGAGTGAATAGGAAGTATACTTTGTACGACTTCATTATCATGCTCCACCTCAATAGTAGTGATGGAATAAGACTTCCCTTTTTCCTTTGGCTTCGTTGACTGCTGATGCTGATTACCCTCGACAGCTCGAGGTTTAGTGCACCAGTGTGCATAGTTCCCAAGCTCCCTATAGTTGTAGCATTGAACCATGAGTGGTTCTCTCCTTTCATCAGCTACATTCTCCTTCCTTTTTGTGTCCTTTCGACACTCTTGATCATGATGTCCTTCTTCACCAAACATAAAGCACTTCCCCATCCCTTTGAGGCAGTTCCCATGGTGCAACTTCCCACATTTTTGGCATGTGGGCCGTTGATTTTTTTCCAACCTTTGTCATTAGATCCACCAGCTTGAAACTCCATCTTTATTTTCTTATCCCCATAGCCATGGGACCATTCTCCAAGCTCTATCTCCACATTGAGACCACATCGAACAACTTCTTCATAACTCTCCAAGTCTTGAATTTCAAGATCCTTTCAAAGGTGTGGCTCTAATCCACTAAAGAATCTATCAATTTTGCTATCATTGTTGATAACAAAACCCGAAGCATACTTTTCAACCGTTGTGAAATTCACTTCATAGGTTGTGACAGATTCTATTTCTTTTTTCTTGAGCTCTATGAATTCTCTGTCTATCTTCATGCAAAGAGTTTGTGGGAAATACTTATTAAGAAACATTATCTTAAAGTCTTCCCATTCCATTTCTTCAATTTTCTCCCTTGGCTTGGTGTTCTTAATCAAATCCCACCATTGATCAGCTTCTCCATATAAATGATAAACTGATAGAGTCACCTTATCCATCTCAGAATAGTGAATCACATAAAAGATCTTCTCCATGGAGTTTACCCACTATTCCGCAACTAGTAGATCGAAAGATCCACAAAACAACGGTGGTCGTTGCCGCATAAAAAACATGATAGCCAGTTTCTCCCTCTTTGGTGAAGGAGGAAATTCCCCATTATTATGGTTATTGTTCATAACCTGAGATAATTTGGTAAGCATTGCCATGAATTTTTGAACTCCACCTCCCAAATCATTGGGGATGTTGTTCGGGAAATCGTTGCATTTCCCCTCGCACGAGTTGTTGGCCTGATTTCTCCTAGTTCCAACCATTTTCTAAAATAGAAAGGGTTAGAACAAAACATAAGTGAAAAAGGCATGAATAACTTATTCATTTAAAATATTTTTACAAAAAACATATCATATGGTATCCCTATGTAAATATTCGTGTGTGCATATTTGTACTTATTCTTGTGCTAGAGGTTTTATCTAGGTTTCATTAATCCTAATTCCCAAATTAACTAAAACATTCCTCTGATACCAACTATAGAATCACGACCTTTTATTACATTACTATTACATAATTTCAAATATAAACAACACAATAGTATTAAACATAGAGGATCCAAATGTTTAGTGTCTATGGAAAACTAGGGCCGTACAAAACAATTACAACATCAGGCTTAAACATTTATTTAATTTCTTCTACTCTAGCTTCTTATTGGAACTTTTCCTCTACTTAGTACACGTAGACACCTAAGGATATACATCAAAATGGGTGATCTAGAAGCCCAGTAAGAGGATAGATAAGAACAATATTCCATGGGGTGAGAATAATCATAACATAGGCAAAATATCATGAACATGAGAGGAGCATAAATAAAAGTCTTGAAACATGGCAATGTATAAAATGAAACATCATGTCTTAGTGTTTAACTAACACACATACTTGTGAACCAAGATATAATATTTTTCACACATCATTTCACATATACTCATGAGATTCATCACTTTACCCAATGCATTGGAGCGTTCTATAATTCCGGGCGCACCCGTCACATCATAACATTATCATTAACATGAATGGAACATAGAAAATATATTAATAATGAAAATGACTAACTCATGTTAAGGAATGTGTTTCATCTCATAAGAATACATTCATATGTTTGGGGTTCCCAAAATAAATAGGGAACAACATACTTGATACAATAACCATCAACCATGAATGAGAGGTAAAAGTAGAGTTCTTAAAAGAAGATTTCTATTGGAATAAATTTTTATTGACATAAACTTCATTAGAAAACATGTATATCCCAGAAAAGGAAATCTAATGATGAAAAAATAATCTTTAAGGAGTGACCATATCATAAATGTTGTGAAAGAGGTAAAACCCGAAGGATGAAAGTTGGGTTTGAGAATTTCCCCTTACCTTGTATCGAAATGATTCTTTCCCTTTAATGTCCTGTATAATGACATTATATTAATTAATAATAAATTAAATAACCTTTTATACAATAATAGGGTTCATTCTGGTTTCATTATGTTATTTTATGTTCCTTTGGATGACTTATAGAGTTTAAAAACATTGTTCAGGGATGTTCGTTTTTATGGTTTTTCTTGGGTGGTTCACTTGTATTCATAAATTGAAGTTCAGGTAGAAAATGGGTAAACATACAGAAATGATATCACATTTCACTAATTATATTACAGGAGTTTTAATGATCTTATAATGAATTATATTAGATCCATGTGGATGAATCATTAGATAAGAATTAAATGATGGTTATTTGGATCAATTTGGGCGTTTTTTCGATCACAACGAACTTGTTTTAACTTATCACATTGTAATATAGACATAGATTATTTCTAGAACATTAAATAGGACATAATACATATAAAATATTCTGGTTAAACCATAAAAATGGTTTCATGGCCATATATGAAGGTAGAAATGGAAGTGGAAAGCATGTCATTCTTGAAGGTGATAAATTAACACCTCACGAACAACGTTCTCCTTAATAAAATAAAAAGGAAGAGGGAAAGGGGGTTGGATGGTATAATATACCATTATAATAATAAAATTAAATTATATGTATAATAATGGAGTTAAAATACTATTTTAATTAATATAGTTGCAGAGAGATCAAGAAATGAACTTGATCATGAAAGGAAATTAAAGGAGAAGAGGGAGAGAAATTACCTCTTGAATCCTTCTCTTGAGAACCACCTTAAGGAAGTAAGATTGATATTATGATGAGACCAGAAGATCTTGGACATAGGGGAGGGGCTAGGGAAGGTGTTTGGGCATAGTTTAGTGAAGTATTGGAGCTTGAGAGGTGTGAGGAAATGAGGGTGTGAAGGGTGGCTTTTATAGTGGAGGGGAGAGGGGTTTCCTTAATATAAAACGCATTACTTTATTAATTTCCCAAAAGTCAAGTAATAGTTAGTATTGAATGACCAAGAATAGATATTTTATAAATTGATACCAAACCAAGTGGGATTACATCAGCTGAGCATCATCGATGACTCAATTAATCCATTATTTATCATTTATTGTAAATTATCAGATTCTACTATTCATCAAAAATTCATGTATCTCATAAAAATCCCAAAAAATTTACCCCAGCCATTTTTTGACGTGTAGAATCCAAAAATGAAGTCCATTATTCGAAAATAATTTTCTATATATTATTAATTTAATATTTAATAAAAATCATAATTTACTTAAAAACATTTTTTAAGATTAAAAATGATTTTATAGTGCTTTCAAAATTTACGTAGGGTCTTATAAAATCATCTCAAAACAATAAGAAATTGATTCAATAATTTATGAATAAATTTTAGGGAAACTAATTTTCCTTTAAATTAATTAATTAATTATAATTAATTATAATCATTTATTTATGACTTACCAAATAAAAAACGTTTACTAAGGTCATATTGTCACATTCTAAGGTGTCTAAATATTATTTAGTTACTCATAGGCAATGTTTCTCTTATGTTGGATGATTTACTATTCATAAGGGTAATAATACTATTCATAATGGTATGTTACTATTCATAAGGGTAGGTCACTATTCACCAAAAATTACTTTTGTTTCATTAGACTCCAAAAATCATCTTGAACACAACCGTGCATGTCAGATTTTCGAAATTCCAAACACAGAAGTGAAAAAGATATGTTTAAAGGTCACTTATCACTTATTTTTTCATTATGTTGTGTTTTAATGTTATTTTATGACATAATTATAAGAAGGGAATTTCCATTGAAAAACATTGGGTCGTTACATAAGTGAGATCATATTCCAACTATATAGATTTTTAATTCAGTACATGTGATGAATCTTTTATATACATCACTAATAGTGTTACTGGGAACAAATCAAGAACCTGGGAAAGATTTTGTGGAAGTAAGAAATCTTTAAAATTACTAATCCATGTGGTCCAACCCCTTGAATGTTTCTAAGTCTTCTGGACCTTGGTGGATGATTGGAAGTGAAATAGAGGGGTTTGGATGTGAAATTATGGAAGTGGGGTGAATACATGATGTGTAAAGCACAAACACAATGTATGTGAAGTTCAAATATTTGGAAGGGTTAGTTCACTACATGAAACTTTTCTTGGTTATGTAATAAAAATGCGACAAGTTTTCCATGATTTAGGACCCCAAACATTTTCATGAAATGTAAATTGTTTACAAACCATGAAAATCTCCTATGCATCGTGTTAAAAAATGGTTCAATAGATCGAGGGTTTCCCAAACCCTATGATACCTCTCATTTTCTGGTGAATAGAGGAACCCTTCCACGTTTTATTGAGATTCCTTCTATGAGAATCGATCCTTGGGCTTCGGTCTTCAATCTGTGGTGACCTGAGATGATCGAAGGTGCATTCCTTCTTCGTTTGTCTAGTGGTATTTCTAGGTTTAATTTCATTTTACACCCATTTCATTTTTCCATATTATGGAGGAGGATATATCATGATTCTAATGGGGTTTATTATGGTTCTTGTTGGTGTTTCTTCACTATGGAATACTCGGATGGATACAATTCTTGAGAGAGAGGTGATCGGAGATCCATAAAGTTGTCTGTTCTTGTGTAATGAACATTGATGGAATTTGATCTAGGATATTCGTTTCTTCTCCTTATTTACATGAAATCATAAATTGAGTATAGTTTATCCCTTCAGATGGAAATTAAATTAACCTAAAAAAATATTGATTTGGATTCATAAATTTGATAGTTATCACATACTAAGGTCCTGATTTACCTTTTGATTTCGTGAATGTTCACCTAATTTTGGTGATATGATTTGGATATTTTATTGGTATCGATGATACTAGACGGATGTTAGGATATTGCGTTGGGAGGCCTGGATGTGATGTGATCCTAGCACAGCTGAGTCTGTGATGGATAACGTGATATGTGGTCGTGGAGGCTTATATGATATGGTAGCAGTTGTTGGTTGTGATGAAAAGATGCACTGGTATATTCATGTGGGTTTCAGGGATGACACCATAGATGATTGAATGGGTTGAATCTTGTATTAACCATTGATGATCTGCTGATATCTAGTATGCTCACTTAAATCTACTTAATGGTCGATGGTTAGGTTTCTTGTTTTATCTGCATTGTTTTTTCCACTACTTGCGGTAGCTTGATATTCTTGGTTTCATGTTTTCTCTTAGTGGTGTCTTATGATGGTTTTCACAGAGTACATTAATATATAATGATTTTAATAATGAATAAATAAATATTTAATCTACAGGTTTTGTTTATTATTGAATAAAAATACTAATAATATGCAAATCTTGATAAACCATGCCCTTAGTATGGGTTTAGCCCGGAGGGTTGGTGCATTACTCAACTGTTTAAGGTAATGCAATTTAATGTAATAATAAATAATGTTAATGGTTAATTAATGTCTAATGGATTAATTAATGGAAGGAAATTATTAAAAATGAAATAATTAATTTAATGAATCTCTTTTTTATGCTTGTGTGCTTATATGATATCTAGTATTAGTAGTGGTTGTTGAGAGTCCAAAAGAAAATTAGCTTTAGTCGAGTCTATGACTAGGTAATTACCTTAGTGTGGGTGTGGTATATATATATATATATATATATATATATATTATATCATGAATATTATGTGATTTCAGATTCTACCTCACCCAAGTCAGTTAAGGGAACTGACACCCAGTGGACATTGGGAAGGTGTTTTCTCTAACATCCTAGGGGGAGATGGATGGTTGACTGCCCCCTCTATCCCTTCTCTCTTCTCTTGGAAGTTACCTGTGTTTTCATGCCTAGAGTTTAGTTTTACCATATATGTGTAGGGTGATATGTTTTATTGTGGTCATTTTACACACATGTATTACAAGATATAGTATAGAAAAGATTATTATAGGTATGATGTGTATAGGATATGATGGCTTGAGGTACATACTTAGTGTATGTGTTATAATTGCATGAGGTATAATAACCTATGTTTGATATACATTATACGGGATATGGTTCCTCTCATAAGATACATGGTTTCTATATGTGGACATGTGATATGGGACAGTGCCATTTTGTGATGAATGATGTGCATGTTGTGATGTGTTTCCTAGGTGCCTTTGGGATGACATACTTTCGGAGAGAGATGGATCAGGATGTGTAACATTGGGGAAGAGTAGAAAAATAGTGGGGAAGTTAGAGTTGGGTACCCTTAATTTTTTATTACTATATTAAATGATATCTTTTCTGTGGTACTCTTTGAGAGTTATCCATAGTGAGGTTGATAACATAGTATACTTGTTTAGATAATGAGTTAGTTTTACTATTTCTCACTGTGACTTTCCATGATTTCATTATTTTTTTCACAAGTGGCTCTGGAGAGGATCCTAGTAAGTATAATTATATACAAACCATATGTAAATAAAACTATTTTGTCAAGTCTTACAGAGTAGGATAGCGATCTCATTGAATTTAACTTGCTCAAGGGTTTGACATGAGTTGTTTGGGCTTTGTTGTTGTTATTTTCTTTAACTTTTTGGCACTTGTAGTTTTTTCAGTTGTCTTGTACTTAATGACATTGAATGTTGAAATTGTGTTGTCTTATATATATATATTTGAGTAGGTGTTAGTTGTTGTGTCCATTTTATGTCTCTATTTCACAAGTTTATCTTAGAGGGTAATGCCTCACATATGCAAGTTTACTATACCCACTATGATTGTAGAAAACACAGGGCCTAATAGTGGTAGGAATTGTGATGTCACCATCGATCTCCCCTCATTATGAAATATGCATGAGGAGGGATCATTAAAGAGTGGTACTAGTGGTTCAGGTATGAGGTATAAGATGGGGGTTGGAGTTTGGAATTGGTGAGGTTGTATGGATTGGTAGGGAAACCATGTCATTTAAGATTAGTTAGCGATGTAAACATCAGAGACTAGCTTAGATACAGGTATTTAGGACTCCCTATGATCTGATTCATGAATCCTTAGATTTATTGATCCTATTAAATGAAGTGATACTAGTTTTAAGGTAGATACCATGTAAAGGATAATGTATCCCTCTTATTTGTGTCTTTTTTTGAAACGGGTTAACCTTAGGATAAATTAAAACCATAAAAAATTAATAAATTAATAAATTAAATGTTTTTAAATTTTACCTATTCTAGGTCTATTCTCTCTAATAGTGAGTTTTTTTTGTAGGCTTAGATCAATGTCGATATCTTCCTCAAGTTCATGCCAAATATGTTCACTCGAATATGCCAGCAAATCACCACGGAGTAGAGGTGATTGAAAACAACCCTTAGAGGAGGGAATTTTTTTAGTTTCAACTCTAAAGTATTTTTAAGTATAAGGGATACATATTAGATGTAGTTATATAATACTAGCTTGAGGAGGGTGAGATAGATTTTAGTTTGATATGTACTTAAAAAGAGCATAAGGTTTCATTGGCTGTCATGATGTTTCCTGGAGAAACAAGGATATGGTGGTTCTTATTCCTTAGGTGTTATGAGGTGTCAGTAGTCTCATGGGAGGATTTTTATGAACAATTATGGGTATAGTGTTTTAATTTGACAATGACTACATCTAGTTTTTAGGATATTCTTACCCTTTAGATGGGGGGATCCAGTGTGTGAGAGTTCAAGATCATTTTTAGGACATTTCTATGATATTATTCAGACCTATTGCCATACGATGAGTCCAAGGAATGTAATTTCGATGAGGCTTTGTGTCCAAGGGTATGGTTCCAAATAAAATTTTTTATTACTAATGATTTATCTTGAGGTGCTAGTGTGAGAAGAGGTTATTGAGATAATGTTGGCCAGAACCAGGTTTCTTGAGAGGGGAGTCAACAAGATTCAAAAAAAATAAGAGTCATGGTTCAGGGTTCTCATTTGTTAGGACATAAGAGTTTTTGTTTTTTCAGGGGTAGGTACTACCCCTCATCATCTCATTTCAATAGGTTAAGAGACACTCATACCCATGAGAAGGGATCAGAACTATTTTTTTTCTAATATATGATGATGTTATCCGTAGTGTGTGTCGTCAAAATTTCTGAGCAGTCACATTGGGGAAGTTGTTTCACTTTAGATTCCTCTGTTGATGAAGTTTCCTCCGAGTCATTAGTACTGGGGTGGTACATGTTGGGATCATTAGAGAGGAGATGGTGAAGGAAGATAATATCACCAAGACACTTCTTGTCCTCTGAGAGAAGAGCATGTTCATGAAGGTGGTCATTAGTAGGGCCATAGAGGCCACAAAAAAATTTATGGTTCACTTCATGCTTTATCATTTCCAGTAATGGGGAAGCCATACGTCGTTCGATGTGCCCTTTTATTGTTTTTTACTTGGGTGCATGATTTTCTTGATTTTTGGGAGACACACTCTTTTATATTACCTACCCTTTTCCATTCTTTGGGACATGAGGTAGATAGATTTGTAGTACCCTTCTCATTGATTGGTCAGTTTGATGTTGAGATCACTTGAATGAATTATGTAGAGACTATTAGTATGTTTTAGGACATCCACGAATCTAGGGATAATTTCTATATATGAAGATACAACCATATGAAATCAACCTCATCTTTGATAGGATGTGTTTATTGTATCATATCATGGATTTTCTTAGGAGGTAGGTAGTGTTCAATGATTTTAATTGGGAGATAACAGTGTTTGTTGGTGAGTGAGACCATTGGATTAGTTAAAGGCATGTTTCATCGTTGTCTTATTTTATGGATAGGTTGATGATGATCTAATTAAAGGTTTAATAGTCGGTGTTTCCTATTTTGTGGAATATTACCCAAATGTATTTTTAGAGGATTTTATAGTATGAAAAATGATGGTAGATCTAGTTTGGGATTCAGTAATTACTATAAATGTATCCTATCTTGATGTCACTGTATATGATAGAACGTTTCGAGTTACAAGTGCTATGAGTATAGCTTGACGATCTGTTATAGTCAAGTTTTGTTTGAATATGATTATCACATTAGGGTGAAACATATTTGTTCATAAATAATAATGGTGGATGTTTAGGGATTTGTATCAATTTTTGTCACCTGAACCATGTGATAGTGAATAACTGCTACCTTATTCCATGTATTTAGGATTTATTTGATCAGCTGAAAGGAGATTGTTGGTTCTCAAATATCACATTTCAGTATTGATATCATCAGATACTGATGAAGGATGAGGATATTCAAAAAACTACATTCCATTTTTTTCATGGGTATTATGAGTATGTTGTGATGTCATTTTCTGTGATGAATGATATAGATGTGTTCATGTGGTTTGTGAACATAGTTTTTAGGTAGTTCCTTGATATGTTCATGGGGGGTTTCATCGACAAAATCCTTATGTACTCTGCATCATAGGAAGGGAATGCAGATCATATTCATGTCATTTAGGGAGTTCTTTATCATGAGAAGCTATTTAGAAAATTTTTGTTGTGTGAGTTCTGGGATCATGAAGTTTATTTCTTCTGACATGTGGTATTCCATTAGGGAGTAAGTGTGAATAATGTAAGGTAAGAGGAAGTTGTGACATAGGAATCCCCCAAGATAGTGTTAGAGGTGAATAGTTTCCTGAGTATTGTATGTTATTCATGAGTTTCATCACCAATTTATCTTGGGTTATGACTCGACATTCTATCTTGACCTGGATGGATCAAGAATTATTATGGAATGACCAGTGTTAGGTACGTTTTGAGAATATAAAAAATAAGTTAGTTAGTGATTCGGTTCCATGTTTTCCTTATCATAGTGTTCAGTTTGAGGTTTTATATGAGTATGCATGTATTGTCTTGGAATGTGTTCTTATACAACTAATATCTATTGTTTCTTATAAATCTCAGCAGTTATATACCCATAATCATAAATATTTCACCCATGATCTTGGGTTGGTGGTAGTGGGGTTTTCTTTGAATTTATCACCACATAACCTCATCAGGGAGTGTTTTTAGGTTTTAGTGGCCACAAGAGCTTGAGTTATGTCTTCTCCCAGCATGAAATAAACTTATGAAAATGATATTGGATGGAATTATTGTAGTATTTAAATTTTGAGATTTTATATATGCCCATAAATTGAAATTATGTAGCTAATTTTCTTTTAAATATGTCATGTAGTGATGTAATGCATGAATCTGTAGATTCATAGAGATCGATGGAAAAACATTCAGTGATTAATCATAACATGGGAGAGATTAGAAGAAGATGTTGTCTTTTCTAGATGGAATTTCATTCTTCATTGGTGAAACAGTTAGAGGAGTCCCAATTTTTTGATTTTATGTTGGAGGTATAGAGAGAATGATTTTTTAGGAAATGACCCCCAGGGGTGTCCAGAGGATGAATAACATCAGGTGTTGTTCTACTGAAGGTTTTATTTCCCTTCAGTTATTCATGGGATGGTTCTCCGTATGTTCTATAGTTTACATTTTCTTGTTTATCCCAATGTGAAAAATATATACCAGGTGTTGAGAGGTTAGTTTTGGTGTCCTAGGTTGAATTGTGTAGTTGCATAGATTGTTTCTTGATTTTTGGTCAACTAGAAGGTAAAGGATGAACACTGTGTTTCTATTGGTATTGTCCAGCCATTTGATATTCTGTTATGATTGTTGAGGGACATATTGATGGACTTAATTACCAGTTTATCTCAAGTTCGAGGATGCTATGATGCTATATGGTTGATATTGGATCATCTGATGGAATCAAACCACTTTATAGTGATCAAAGAGTAGATCTTAGTGGAGGTTTTATCGAGACAATATATGGAGGATGTGGTGGGAATCCACATAGCCTTGAGTATGATCATTTCAAATTGAGATTCGCATTTTACCTCCAGGGTGTGGAGAGGTCTCTAAAATTATTTTGGTTCACAACTATTCATTATCACTACTTTCCATCCACAGATGGATGGTTATACAGAGTGGACCATACAGACTCATGAAGCCATGTTTCACTCTTCTATTCTAGATTTTTTAGGTTCTTGGATCATTTAATTGACATTGGGTGATTTCTCTTATAATAATAGTTTTCACTCTACTATAGGGATGATTTCATTTAAAACTTTGTATGACCAACAATTACATTCTCTATTATTCTAGATTGGAGTCGAAGAGGTTGCAATTCTCAGTCCAGAATTGGTATAGAATATGATAGAAATAGTTCCTGAAATTAACAAGAGGATGAAACTAGCATAGGATCATCATAAATCCTTTTTGGATCATAGTAGGAGACCTCTAGTGTCCAACATTAGACATCACATGATTCTTACGTTAAATCCTCATCTTGGCCAGTAATGTTTTGGTAATGGGAGTAAGCTTTCTCCCTGTTTTTTGGGGAATTTTTGAGTTGTTAGATAATTTTGGAGTTATGGGGTATAAAATATCCCTTACCACTTAGACGATCTATATAAACAGTGTTTTTTACACGTCCCAGAGTTTTCATTTTCTTTATGAGGACTCTCATTTCATCAATTGGGGGAAGATCAATGTTGATGATAATGCGTCCTTCAAGGAGAGGCCTCTGGAGATCATGGACCGTCAGGAGATGGTGTTTCGTGTGTATGGTATTACCTTGGTTTGTTTCTTGTGGATACATGGTGGCATGTATGGGAATATTTGGAAATTTGATTCATATATGTATACTCAGTACCCCAATCTGTTTGGCGTTTATCTCTTCTCTTGTAATGTTATTAATTTTTGGATGTTAATCCATTTGGTTATGATATTTTTTCTCTTATTTAATGTTTTTTATTTTCTAACATTTTAGGGGAATATCCCCTGAGATATTTTTTAGAATATCATTGTTTCTTTTTCACATTTTTTTACCTTGTTCATCTAAGTGAGCTATTTGAGATCTAATGGTGGTGAGACCTTTGAAAGGTATCTCATGGGGTGTCTATTTGGACGACCCTGTTTTGTTTTCCCTCTGGGTTTGGTTAGAATTCTCATGGATGATAATTATTTGATAGGTATCTAATGTAGCATCCAGATCCATGTGGTCCAACCCTTTTCATGTTTCCTATTCTTGTGGATCTCAAAGGAGTCATGTAAATTTTATGGATGGGTTATCATTGAAATGTAGGAAGTAGGGTGCAAACTTGATATGTAAATCTCACACTCTATCTATGGGTAGTTCAGGATTTTTTTAGGGTCTACACACAACATGAAAATTTTCAGCTCTAAATAATAAACAAAAATGAATTTTCCCATGATTTCTAACCCATGACATTTACACGACATGTAAATTCTTTACTTGACATGTAAATATCCTATGCATCATGATAATAGAAGGTGTATCAGCTCATGGGTTTATTAAACCCTAATATCCCTCCCATTTTTTAGGGCTATAATCTTTGTTCCATGTTTTTTGGAGATTTATTGGATGGGTATCAATCCTTAGGTTTCTATCTTAGATCCATGGTGACCCAAGTTGATCTAATGGTCATTACTTCTTTATTTTCTAGTGGGTTATTTGGTTTTTATCTCATTTCCCCTAATTTATTCTTTCCATATGATGAAATTTGTTCTAAAATGTTTCTAAAGGGGTTTCTCTAGGATTTGTTTGGTGCAGTTGTGCCACAAAATCCTCATATGGATGCATCTCTTATAGGAGTGGTTATTAGTGACCCATAATGTGGTCTGTTATAATGTGAATAACATTAATTGATTTTGAGTTAGGGGATTCATTTATTATATTTATTTACATGTAATCATAATTTTATTATGGTTTTACCTTTATATGAAAATGAAATTATCCTAATAAATATTGAACTGGAATGAGATATTTTATTGTGATCGCATTTTGATTATTTTTTTACTTTATAACACGATAGCAGTTTTCCTGCTATCTAGAAATATTGTGTGATATATTTCCCAGGATTTTCTAGCATGTTGTTCTTTAGGGAAATTCGTAATGTCCATAATGTTGGAATTAATTGATAATTAATAGGAATAAGGATAATTAAAAAAGATGGGTGCTTATAATATGGTGGTCAATGTAATTTGATGATAATGAAATTGGTGAAATGTACATGTTTAATTGGAGTGATCATCCGTGTGGTTAATGTTATTAATAATAAAATTAATTAACCTGATGCAAGATTATTATTGATGATAAAAATTGGAAATTAATTTTAATTGATAATGTTACTTCTCTAGAGTTTTTTAAAACAAAATAAATTCTACAAGCATGTTTTTACTCGATAGATTGTTATAGTTTGATGCCTTAAGTTTCTTATAGTTGGAACCTATTAAAAAAATGATCCAGTAAATTCAATATAGAATAAGGAATATTTTTTTATAAATATTATTTTTTATCTTGTGTTTCCTATTTTCCTGAGAAGACTAAGTACCTTGTTTTGGATTTGTGAGATCTCTTTTGCATGAGAAGGATGAATGCCTAATTTTGAGGGTCCAGTTTCAATCTTGATTATTTTTTTGTTCGTACTACATTTGGTGATATTATTTGTATTTTTTTTGTATGGATGATTTTGTATAGATATTTAGATATAGGTATGGGAGAATCAGATTTGATGTGAGCCTGGTAAGGTTGATCCCAAGATGGGAGATGTGATATGTGGTCAGGGAGGCCCATATGATGTGGACGAATTTGATGCCTCTGATGGAATGATGAATCATTATTTGTATTTCGGTTTCGGGGAAGAAATCAGAGATGATGGAATGGGTTGAATATGGTCTTACTCATTGATGAGATTATGAGAGCTGGAATTCTCCCTTGAATCTATTTAACATTAAATTACCAAATTTATTCTTTTATTTTCATTCTTTTTCCCACTTCTTGTTGTATATGGATGTTTTATGTTGAATTTTTTTCATGGTGGTATATTAGGATAGTTTTCCTAAAATTATTCTAATAATGAATAAATAAATTTTTAACCCATGGTGTTGGTTGATGATGGAATTAAAATTCCAAAAATATGTTAATCTTGATAAACCATTGATATTGTTTGGGTTATTCCTGGGAGGAAGGTTCTTTACTTTGATGTTTAATGTAATGAAAAAATTAATGGTTCATAAATTGATAAATGATTAATTAACTAAATTAAATGATATAAAAGTAATTAATCAATTTAATGTAGATCTTTTATTTTATTGTGTGCTTACAGGATTTATGGTCTTAGTAGTGGAGGGGAGGATTCTTAGTGATCTTAGCTGCAGTTGAGTATAATACTAGGTTATTCTCATAGTGTGGTTGTGATATATATTGTATAATGTATATACTATGATTTCATACTCTACCCCACCCATTTCGATTAGGGATGCGGACAACCGGTGGACTTTGGGAGAGTGCATTCCCAAACAACCCTGTGTGAGGATGGATGACTGACTACCCCCTATGGACCCGCTCTCTTCTCTTAGTAGTTCCTTACGAGGGTATGAAAGGTTTTTAAATTTCTCGAATACGTTTTTCGAGGGATGTGATATCTTTTGATTATTTCACACACATGTATTACTGGACATAATATCAAAATGATTATTCTCGGTAAGACGTGTATAGCCTATGATGGCTTGAGGTACATACTCGGTGTATGGGTTGTAATGGATTTAGGTATAATACCCAATAATTGATATGGGTCATACAGGCCATGGTGGATTTTGGAAACTACATGATTAATATATGGGTACATGTGAAATGTTATTGTGTCGTTTTTTGTTGCACGAGATGAATATTGTGACACCTTTCCTAAGTGGCTTTGGGATTGATTACTTTTGGAGAGAGATGCCTTAGGACATGCAACATTGGAGAAGAGAAACAAACTAGTGGGGAGCTAGGAGCAGGGTACCCATGATGTTTTATCACTATATTATATTCTCTCATGTATTTGATACTTGGTGAGAGTGTTACCCCTAGTGAGGCTAGGAACATTGTATACCTTTTTAGGTGATTAGTTATTTTCATTTTTTCTCAATTTGATTCAGCACGGTTTCATTATATTTTGCACAATAGGATCTAGGTAGTATCCTAATGAATATAAAATTATTCTCCCCATACATATATATATTACAGTTTTAGTTAAACCAAAGTAGGTTTGTGGTCGTGCTTTATTTTAAAAGATCAATGTTTAGCAAGAGATTTTTGGGATTCATGGGTGCTTCTGTCTATACCTTTTTGGTACTTGTAGTTTTCCTTATAGTTGTTTCATACTGTATGGATTTTATTTTCACTTGGGTGTTATTATATATATATATGAGCATAAATTGGGTTTTTATCCTTTTTATCTCACTCTCTCATATGTTTCTTGATAGAGGGTAATGCCGCCAAAAGACATATTTACTATACCCTCAGTGCTAGTCACCAACCTGAGGTGTAGTTGGGGAAGGTCTCAAGTAGTAACTATTTCTCTCCCCTCATTGTGGAATATTTTTGGAGAGGGATCTGTGAAAAAATATTAAAATACACTTCTATGGGGATATATGACAGAATACATCGTTACTAAGTTCAAACTTTAGATCTCACTGATGATTATCATCCTAACTCAATTTTCAACATTGAGATACCATGATGTGTTTCTGAATGTTATTAATATTATATTACGCTTATTCAATTAGCATCAGTCCAAATAGATTATTTTCCCCAACTTCATTCCATTATGTTGGAGTTCTTCACATTTTTCAATATAGGGATTTTTAAGGATCCATCTGACTACTTGAGTGCATTCTATTTTTTATAAAGAATAAAATAGAGAAACATGTTCCTCCTAAACGCCTTTTAAATATTACGGGAAATATCTCAACATATCATCAACTATTTTTATAGTCCTCTTAGACTGACCATTTTTTTTATGATACGTTGTGATAAAATGAAGCTCAATATTCAATGCCTGCTGAAGGATTCATTATAAAATCGAGTTAAACCTCATATATCTATTGGATATAATTGATATTGGTGATCAATGTTTCCTTACCACATATATAATTCATATCTTATAAATCTGTTCATGTGATAAGTATTATTTGATTGAAAAAAAACATACATTGTAAGGTGATCGACTGAAACCCAAATGATGTTATGAACATTAGATGTCTTGTGGAGTCATATGATGAAAACCATGGTTATTAGTTTTGATTTAAAAACTACTATTGATAATGGTTCTATCATACCCTTATACTTCTAACATTTATCCATAAAATGAAGATATACTAATACTCAAGATACATAATTAGAAATAATCCTTTTTATGTTTCTCCACAAGGGATTCTCTTTGATATCACTCTACATATTTACACTTCCATAATTGATAAAGAATGATGAGTGATGTTCTTAATCAAATATATAATAATTTAATTATATTATTAAGGGGAAAAATATTTGGGTCTTAGTTATTATAATTTGAACATGGTCATGGTTGAACTCTAAAACATCCCTTACCTTATTTTTCTACTTCATATCCTCCTTCATTGCCTATTTAATATTCACATGGATATATGATTTAAGAACCTTATTAGAAAGATATAAATTATTATTTTTTTAAATTAAAATTACATGGTCTGTCCTCTAAAAATATTTAATCATTAAGTATTTTTTAATATCATCTTTTAAAATATTTTATGATCCTTCTGACTCAGAGCATCAATAACATTGTTCACCTTCCCAAGGGGTAATGTATCAGTCATTCATAATATATAATAAATTACAACCATATCCTTTATGACACATTCAAAATTATTATATGTGGATATATACTTCATAATTTTATGTTGGGTACACATATCATACCTTTTTAAATAGAGATAATTATACGATATTTTTAATGAAAATACTATAACTTCTATCTCTATATCATGGGTAGGTTAGATTTTCTCATTAATAATTAATTAAAGTGAAGTATATGCTATAATATGTATTTTTTCATGAGGAAACATCCCAATACCTTCTCTAATACGAGTTATTGTGAGTAAAAATTTAGTGTCCAACCTTCTATTCAAATCCTTGAAATTATTTCTACACCCATTTATCCAAATGAACTTAACCCCCTTCTAAGGTAACTTGGTTATTGGATTTGATATCCATGAAGATTCTCTCATAATGCAGTGATAGTATCCATACTATCTAATAAGTTTATGAGTCTCAATAATAATAGTTGGTCTAGGACATTATTCAATAAACTTTATCCTTGAAGGATCTAGAAATATACCATATATTATAATTTAATTTTCCATGATTGATACCATTTGCACCAAGAATTTACACTTGCTAAATTCTGCCTACAACTTATCCTATATCAAGGTCTTGAATCCACTAATTATCTCAACATTATAAATTTATCTTAGAATATATCAGTATATCATATATAAACACTACTAAAAATTTATCAAGCTAATCTGTAAATGTTTTATTTTTCAGATCCATGAATATAATAGTAGGAATTTGTAAATCCAAATGGTATCACTCTAAATTCCTAATGCCCATACCTTTTATGAAATGTTATATTAGGCATATCCTCCCATTGATCCTAATTTAACTATATCTATATCAATGATCAATCATTATGTACTGTTTTTCCTTGTGTAATTGATCTGACATGTTGTCACGACTGGACCCTACCCGGGCTCGAGCCGCAACTACCCCAAGCCCGCCTCCATAGGCCAGGGGCTGGCGACCAGCGCCGAAGGCACAACAACTCGGGGAGGCCTTTTCCTAAGTACCTGTACACACCCACACGTCGCACACTCAATGAAAAAGTACAGAGTAAAAAGAACAACAAGCAGAGTAAAAAGGACAACTGTTATAAATAAACCACAGAGTGCATCGACCTCTACAAGTACAAAGTACAAACTGAAAAAAGGGGCAAAAAATGAGCCCAACCAAAAAGTGCCACAACTCGCCAACAGGTAAACAAAAAGAAATAGCTGACGGGTCTCCCACCTGGAACCCGACTACAACCACCGCACGCGGTCCAAGCTCCCAAACTCCTATGCTCCACTGAAGTCATGCTCCACCTGTCCGTCATTTGCAAGGGCACATCAAGTGCGGGCAAAGCCCAAGTAGGGGTGAGTATAAAAATACTCAGTAAGATACCCTGAAGGCTCAAGGGACAACAAAGGAAGTACCGAAGGGTGAGCAGTAGAGCGAACAGGGAGTAGAACAAATGTACAACAGAGTGTAGTAAGGAGTCCAGCTCAACCCAACAAGAGAAAGGAAGTAGACTCGTCCAGGCACAAGGAGATGGAAACAGTGAGAATATGAACTTCCCGTCGAGTCTTCGCTACCTATAGCAGGAGACTAGACTCATCTAACCAAGAGAAGCTAGACACAGAAATCACGTGGCATACCATGTGCGTCTTCGCCTCTCCTGGAGGGAGAGTAACCAGGCCCAAGAAGTGGGTAGTCGAACAAGGTATATACATATATGTATGCTCGAAAAGAAGCACGAACATGCTCGTAAGGGGATCTCTGTCCTTTAGCTCAGTCCAAGAAAATGAGTCGCCAACAGTCCTAGAAGCAAACACCATCACTGATGCCCAGCATCCCGCACGTCTGCCCTGAACCGCAAGCCAAGGGGCTCAATCACCACACCTTTACACTATCTGCTTTGGGTGGCACTAACTCACCCACACGGTTTTAGATCATGTCACAAGAACGTGTCTCGGTGGGGAAAGCGCCCCTCGAACTTGAGAGTTCTAGGGAAAGTCAAACCACACTTCGTCACTGCCCTACAGTCGAGGGGTCTCCTCAAAGTCAAAGTCGTTCCATCACCGACCAGTACAACCAAGGGTCCCACTCCGGTGGTCGCGGAGGAAAGCCACAGACTAGCCTAGTAGAAAGGACTGAGTCTGGAACACCAATCGGTGTCCCCAATACCCAGCCATACTGGAGGGTAATTCATAATATGATATCGGGTGACCCATTGCCCAGCCCTGCTGGAGGGTAAACTATAACACATCATCCGGCGACCCATTGCCCAGACCCACTGGAGGGTAGACCTTAACACATCATCAGGAGACCCACTGCCCAGCCCTGCTGGAGGGTAGACCTGGAATAAGTCGACAGGTGACCCACTGCCCAGCCGTGCTGGAGGGTAGACCTGGAACTGAACGATGGGTGACCCACTGCACAGCCATGCTGGATGGTAGGCCCTAAGAGGTCGTCGGGTGACCCACTACCCAGTCTCTACTGGAGGGTAGACCCTAAGTGCATCAGGAAACCCACTTCCCAGTCTCTGCTGGAGGGTAGACCCTAAGTGCATCGGGAAACCCACTACCATGTCTCTGCTGGAGGGTAGACCCTAAAGGCTAATGAGTAACCCACTGCCCAGCCCTGCTGGAGGGTAAAACTCAGAACTGCTCTGGCCACATCCACTGGAGGATACAACACTGGCCAACCAAATGTGGAGCGGGTATCGTGCCACCACCCAACTCCAGAACAACTCATCCAAAAGATTTTTAGCACCTGTTCTATCACGGGGTGCCACTAGCACCGCTACTGGCCGATCCATCGAGAACAAAACCAGGGGAGACCACTCAACCCTGCTGGTCAACAAATGAGCACAGAGCCAGGGGAAAAACTCCACCCTACTGGTCAAACAATCACACATAGGGACCCTCTATGTTGTGAGAGGTCAAAGTACGCAAAGCAGAACACGACGCGCACATGGGGCCCACACGACGTGTGGCCCCAAGTCAACCCCGACCAAGCGCACGAACATCTCAGGTACAAACCACACATACCCCCAAGAACTCTCGTATACTCCCAGAGTATACCTCGTCCCAGCCCAAAGGCTATCGTGCACACGACACCCAACATCAAATCGAAGGCGTGACGTAACAACTCCACATCAAAGGCCCAGGCACGGCCAACCACAACTTGTGAACCATTTACATCACTCCCCCAAGAGGGCGCGATCACACGCCAAGTGTCCCCTACAAACGAGGTAGGGCGAACCACCACTGGAGCACCTTCCATGCTCCACATTCAAGAAGATTATGCAAGAGGCTCCGTAAAACCAAACGGATCGGACCGTTGTAATCCTTGAAGAAAAACATGCGAGGTCGACTACATACTTGCCTCCAAAGGATATCCGACGGAAAAGTCACCAACACTGCCACACGCCCGAACGGTGTCACATGATCCCGAGCCTCGGCCCTGAAAACAGTCGGGCGCATCGCACCATTGCGATCCCCTCAGGAAAACACGTCAAAAGCACTACTCACTTTAGTGCAACGGGTATCCGGAGGAAAAGGTGCATCCCGGCGCACCGTACACGAGCGGTGCCAAGTGGGACCTGCATCCCATTCCCGAAACTCAATGAACAGATCGCACCGTTGCAATCCTCTCGAAAAAGGACATGAAATGGACTAATTACTTGTCCAAAACGGTCGCCGGTGATAAAGATGGAAATCACCGTCAACTCCCGAAACGGCCCTCATGGGGCCGACACCCTCATTCGGAATTACAGTGGGCAGACTACGCCAATGTGATGCCCTCAGAAAAACACCCAACATCGACTACTCGCACGCCCCGAATGGTCGTCCGGGGAAAAAGTCGCTAAAATCTACACGCAGCTCAAAAGACGGGTCGTGGGGACCACACCTCAACTTCGGCCTCGACGCCTGAAACTACCATAGAAAGCTCCGCCCCGATGCCAGGGTCCCAATGCCACTAACGACGCTCGAAACAGACGTCGGATGCGTCCGCGCCGGCCAAAACAAGATCCCCCCAAAGAAATGACTAACCCCTCATCGTACGTGTCGCACCCCCGATGCCCCTCGTTTCAAGAATTAAATATTCCCGAAAGCATCTAAAAAAGTCCGCCTCGTCGATACGGTTCCACCTCCACAAGCGACACTCAAAACGGACACCCGTAGCGGAAAATACGGGTGTCCGAACATCGAGGGGGCAAGACCCCTGGGGCTGGACCGGCCTGGACCGGCCGGTCCGCCCGGCCGGGACTGGCCCGCGGACACGCGGTCCGCGTGCAGACCGGCCACGAGGGCCGGTCATGGCCTCCGCGTGAAGACCCGCGCGTCGTGGGTCTTTGTCACCGCACTGGGGTCGCGCGCCGCAACCCCGCGGTCGCCGCTCCCTGGCGACCGCCGCCTCACTGGGCGCTCTGCCAGACGCCCGAGCTCCCCGCTGCCGCACCCAGCGCCTCCACCAGACACCCGCGCTGACGCCCGCGTACACCGCCTGAGGCCGCCCGCCGCATGCCGTGACACCGCCTTAGGCCGCCCGCCGTACCAGGGCTCGCCGGACCACCAGAAAAACCCGCAACCTTCGACGATCGACCCCAGCCTCCTCCGAGCTCAGATTTTGATTCCGAAAAATGCATTGGAGAGATAAAAATGTCTAATACGCATTCATGGGATTTGATCGAAGTTTTTACAAGGAATCGATAGTGAAAAACTAACTCCAAGTGGGTACGGGAATAGAAAAATGCAAACGCAACATCCCACCTTGCTGGGCTTCGCCCGGAGCTTCGCGTCGATCCGCCGGCATCACCGCACCTCGTCGGAGTCGCCTTGCCGGACCTTCTTGCCGGAGATGGAGGAAGAGAGGTGAGGGGTTTCTCCAGGGGGTTCAATGAAGAAGGGGGAGGGGGAGGGTTTAAATAAATTAAATTATGTTTTAATTAATTTATAACCCCCGAAAAGACCTGCATCCGAAACCCCCGACGGGGTCGAGGTTAAGCCTCCCACAGAGTAAAAACCACCTCTTGAGCACAACGGAGGTCTTGGAATTTTAATCTGATACCCCGTTCAAAAGTTATAAAATTTAACGTCTGAAGCCTCTAAATTATGAAAACTCACCTGGGGCCATTTTTCACAAACGGCCCGCGCCCGCGAAACTTACACCCCTCCTAGGGTAAATGGCACGCTCCAAACTCATCGGTTCCCGTGGTTTTCCAATCCGATCCACCGTTTAAGAGATACTAGCATTTCACCGTTAAACGAATAATTTAATTTATTAATTTATCCGTTGAACCTTCCGAAAGCAAGCGAGGGGACCAAAAATCCAGCGCCGACATGTTTTATGACGATCCTAGGGTAAACACCCCATTCCGGACCCATCCTTACACTCGGATCTCTGATCCGGAACTCTGTTTGGGAGTTATCTCATTCATTTATCATTTCCAGTGTGAACGCACTAAAAATTTAACTCCGGACACTCCAGGGCTCGGAATCGCACGCCGTCTGAAGGCACTACTCTGGAATATCATCAAGAATATTCCAATGTCTTTCGTAGAAAAAACTGGGTTTTAAATCATTCCCTCCTTCAATATTTGCATCCTCGAAAAGCAAAACCAGTGAACAACACAGGGTACTAAGCCCACACCTGGCTTTCCCATACCTAGAAAAACCCATGCACAGCTCTGCGTCACAGCACACAGACCAAAGGATTTATCTGTTCACGCTAGGTCGGCCCTTGCCGACGTCGTTCACCCACTCCAGACATTGGGGTTAGGGCAAGGCGGTAGGGTACCTCGCCATACCTTTGCACGGTCACAAACGGCCTGAAGGGCCTCGGGGGTAGCTCACCTCCCCGGTCAACCCTCTACGTCACACACTGCGACTGGAATCACTGCCCGCACCTGAAACAAGGCCCGGTGATTCCCTCCTTCAGAATATCCATATGGTGAAACACCCAAGGATATATGGTCATATGAGATTCCACAGTCAATGCTCTCTTACACGCTCAAAAGGCGAAGGAGTCAACACCATCGACTAAAGAAAAAGGGATCATGCCTTTTACTTTACCAACACAGGGTTACACCGACGCCTCGCGCCACCCTGGTAACAACTCAAACAAGGAGCCGGGAGAAAATAATTTCACACACATAGCCTAACAATTCTACTGCAAGAAGTAGAAGAGTCACAAGGGGTACCTCTCACCATCCCGTGCTCTGTAAAATCATAGACATCCAAAGCTCGCGGCTACCCGCGGTCCCAACAGTTAGCTCCCGGAGCCTAACGTGGACCGCCTAGTGGTGATTGGGTGATCTCGTAAGGTTGTCCTCCACTACCAGCTCCTCCCACTCCTCTTCTACCACCACCTCTCTGGGTACTACCCCAATCACGGAGCTGCCTCTGTCGTGGTGGTGCGCCTGCTGCATGCCTGAAGCTCTCAGCAACTCGGGTCAGGAAGTCTCGTACCAAGTGACCTCGCCCGTCACAAGCGTAGCACCAACTCTCTTTGTGCTATACTAGTGCCCTCCGGTTCCACTGTGGTGTAAGAACATGCACCTAAGTCCGTTTGTCAGTAAGCCACCTGTGTCGAGGTTCTTCTTGCCGACGCCCACTAGCTACGACAGACATCTCAGCTCCAACGTGCCTGCTGCCACCACCAACGCTAGAACACGATAGGAAGCCCTCTGTCACCAGCACCTGCTCTAGCACCCCAGCATATGTGGAAATTCCCAAGGGTACTATGAGAGCATGAATATCTTGGCGGAGACCCTGCTCAATCATCCGCGCTCGAATGTTGTCATCATGGACCAAGTCCGGGTAAAAGCGTGCACGGTCTGCAAAACTAGCCGTGTACTCGGCCACCATCATACCTCCCTGCTGAAACTATAGGAGCTCGTGAATCCAAATAGAGCGCAAGCAGGAGGGGAAAAACTCCTCAAGGAACAACAACTGAATGTCTCCCCATGAAAGCGACGAATCGTCAAGAAACTGAGTCACCAAACTCCACCAATGCCAAGCTGGTCCACGAAAAAGGGTGGCTGCCAAAGCCACTCTCTAATCTGTCGGCGTCTGCACAAGCCTGAAAAGGCGAACCACTACCTCAAGCCAAACCTCTACTACCTGAGGTTCTGGCTCACCACTGAACCTCAGCAGTCTCTGCTGCTGGAACTCACGGAGCGCGCTCAACCTTCACTCAAGCTTAGCCTGCTCTACTAAAAATGCCTACTGATCAACAGGTGGGGGTGCTGCTACCGGCCCACCCGTAGAAAGGGGCTCGCATGATGGGTCCTGGACTGTGGCCACATAGCTCACAGGGTTGTCGTCACGCACCAAAGCTGGTATCCAGGCTGGCTATCCTTGCGGAGACATCCTGAAAATTATCAAGGAGTATCGCGGTCAGATGAGCATATGTGTATATACCAATAACAACAACCATGGGGAGCTGACTCAAGAAGGACAGTCAAAGACTCAATCCTATGTGATGCACACACAAATATTCCCTGCAACAAGTATCTCAGCATGCCGAGTTGACAAGTGGGTTATCAAGGTCTTGGTGAATGGATACGCCGGCCACCGCACCATCACTGGACTCCCTGGAATGAGATCCTCTCTCGAGACACGTTAACACTGTTGCCCGAAATACCAACCAATTCCTCTTTTATGGATGTCCGCACAATGTCCCAAGGAATGAACCTCCCTCTGATACCACTTTTCCATGACCCGACCCTACCCAGGCTCGAGCCGCAACTACCCCAAGCCCACCTCCATAGGCCAGGGGCTGGCGACCAGCGCCGAAGGTACACCAACTCGGGGAGGCCTTTTCCTAAGTACCTGTACACACCCACATGCAGCACACTCAATACAAAAGTGCAGAGTAAAAAGAACAACAAGTAGAGTAAAAAGGACAACTGCTATATATAAACCATAGAGTGCATCGACCTTTACAAGTACAAAGTACAAACTGAAAATAAAAGGGGCAAAAAACGCACCCAACCAAAAAGTGTCACAACCCGGCAATAGGTAAAAAAAATAAACAACTGACGGGTCTCCCACCTGGACACCGGCTACAACCACCGCACGCGGTCCAAGCTCCCAAACATCTACGATCCACTGAAGTCACGCTCCACCTGTTCATCGTCTGGAAGGGCACACCAAGTGCGGGAAAAGCCTAAGCAGGGGTGAGTATAAAAATACTCAGTAGGATACCCCGAAGGCTTGAGCGAGCAACAAAGTAGGTACCGAAGGGTGAGTAGTAGAGTGAACAGGGAGTAGAACAGAAGTACAAAAGAGTGCAGTAAAGAGTCCAACTCAACCCAACAAGAGAAAGTAAGTAGACTCATCCAGGCACAAGGAGCTGGAAACGGTGAGAAGATGAAATTCCCGTCGAGTCTTCGCTACCTATAGCAGGAGAGTAGACACATCCAACCACGAGAATCTAGACATGTAAAGCACGTGGCATACCCCGCGCGTCTTTGCCTCTCCTAGAGGGAGAGTAACCAGGCCCAGGAAGTGGGTACTCGAAAAAGGTATATACATATATGTATGCTCGACAAGAAGCCCGAACAAGCTCATAAGGGGATCTCCGTCCCGTAGCTCAGCCCAAGAAAATGAGTCACCAATAGTCCCAGAAGAAAACACCATCATTGATGCCCAGCATCCCACATGTCTAACCTGAACCGCAAGCCAAGGGGCTCAATCACCACACCTTGACACTATCCAATTTGGGTGGCATTGACTCGCCCGCACGGTTTTAGATCACGTCACAAGAACGTGTTTCGGCGGGGAAAGCGCCCCGCGAACATGAGAGTTCTAGGGAAAGTCAAACCACACCTCGTCACTGCCCTGCAGTCGAGATGTCTCCTCAATGTCAAAGTCGTTCCATCACCGACCCGTACAACCAAGGGTCCCGCTTCGGTGGTCGTGGAGGAAATCCACAGACTAGCCTAATAGAAAGGACTGAGTCTAGAATGCCAACCGGTGTCCCCACTTCCCAGCCATACTGGGGGTAATTCACAATATGATATCGGGTGACCCACTGCCGAGCCCTTCTCGAGGGTAAACCATAACACATCATCCGGCGACCCACTGCCCAGCCCCACTGGAGGGAAGACCTTAACACATCATCAAGATCCCTAATGCCCAGCCCCGCTGGAGGGTAGACCTTAACACATCATCAGGAAACCCACTGTCTAGCCCAGCTGGAGGGTATACCTGGAATAAGTCAACAGGCGTCCCACTGCCCAATCGTGTTGGAGGGTAGACCTGGAACTGAACAACGGGTGACCCACTGCCCAACCATGCTGGAGGGTAGGCCCTAAGAGGTCATCGGGTGACCCACTGCCCAGCCTCTGCTGGAGGGTAGACCCTAAGTGCGTCGGGAAACCCATTTCCCAGTATCTACTGGAGGGTAGACCCTAAGTGTGTCGGGAAACCCCCTACCCAATCTCTGCTGGAGGGTAAACCGTAAAAGCCGATGAGTAACCCACTACCCAGCCCCACTGGAGGGTAAAACTCAGAACTGCTCTGGCCACATCCACTGGAGGGTACAACACTGGCCAACCAAATGCGGAGTGGGTATCGTGCAACCACCCAACTCCAAAACAACTCATCCAAAAGAGTTTCAACGCATGTTCCGTCACGGGGTGCCACTAGCACCGCTACTGGCCGATCCATCAAGAACGAAACCCGGGGGAGACCACTCAACCCTGCTGATCAACAAACTAGCACAGAGCCAGGGGAAAAACTCCACCCTGCTGGTCAAAAAATCACACAGAGGGACCCTCTACGTCGGGAGAGGTCAATGTACGCAAAGTAGAACACGACATTCACATGGGGCCCACACGACGTGTGGCCCCAAGTCAACGCCAACCAAGCGCATGAATGTCTCAGGTACAAACCACACGTACCTCCAAGCGCTCTCATATATTCCCAGAGTATACCTCATCCTAGCCTAAAGGCTATTGTGCACACGGCACCCAACATCAACGCGAAGGTGTGACGTAACAGCTCCACCTCAAAGACCTAGGCACGACCAACCACAACTTGTGAACCATTTACATCACTCTCCCAAAAGTGCGCGATCACACGCCAAGGATCCCCTACAAACGAGGCAGGGCGAACCACCACTAGAGGACCTTCCATGCTCCACATTCAAGAAGATCACGCAAGAGGATCCGTACAACCAAACAGATCACACCGTTGTAATCCTTGTAGAAAAACACGCGAGATCGACTACTTACTCGCCTCCAACGGATATTGGACGGAAAAGTCACCAACACCGCCTCACGCCCGAACGGTGTCCCGTGATCCCGAGCCTCATCCCTGTAAACAGTCGGGCGCATCGCACCACTACGATCCCCTCAGGAAAACACGTCAAAAGCAATACTTACTTGAGGGAAATGGATATCCAGAGGAAAAGGAGCATCCCTGCGCACCGTACACGAGCAGTGCCACATGGGACCCGCATCCCGGTCCCAAAACTCAACGAACGGATTGCGCCGTTGCGATCCTCTCGAAAAATTACATAAAATGGACTAATTACTTGTCCAAAACGGTTGCCCGATGATAAAGATAGAAATCCCCATTAACTCGCGAAACGGCCCTCGCGGGGCCCACACCCTTGTGCCGAATTACAGCGGGCAGACTATGCCAATGCGATGCCCTCAAAAAAACACCCAACATCGACTGCTCGCACGCCCCGAACGGACGTCCGAGGAAAAAGTCGCTAAAAGCTACACGCAGCTCAAAAGACGGGCTGTGGGGCCTGCGCCTCAACTTCGGCCTCAGCGCCTGAAACCACCCTGGAAAGCTCCGCCCTGATGCCAGGGTCCCAACGCCACTGACGGCGCTCGAAATGAACGTCGGATGCGTCCACGCCGTCCAAAACAAGATCCCCCGAAGAAACGTCTAACCCCTCGTCGTACGTGTCGCACCCCAATGATCATCGTTTCAGGAATTAAAAATTCACAAAACCATCTCAAAAAGTCCACCTCGTCGATACGGTTCCACCGCCGTAGATGGCACTCAAAACGAACACCCATAGCGGAAAATACGGGTGTCTGAACACCGTGGGGGCAAGACCCCTGGGGCTGGACCAGCCAGGACCTGCTCACGGCTTAGCCGCGCGGGCCGGCCGCGGACACGCGGTCCGCGCGCAGACCGGCCTTGAGGGCCGATCGCGGCCGCCACGTGAAGACCTGCGCGACACGGGTCTTTGTCGCCGCATAGGGGTCGCGCGCCGCGACCCCGCGGTCGCCGCTCCCTGGCGACCGCCGCCTCGTCGGGCGCTCCGCCAGATGCCCCCGGCGACGCCTGAGCTCCCCGCTACCGTGCCCAGCGCCTCCACCGGACACCCACGCTGATGCCTGCGGACAATGCCTTAGGACACCCGCCGCACGCCGTGACACCGCCTGAGGCTGCCCGCCATGCCAGGGCTCACCGGACCACCAGAAAAACCCGCAACCTTCGATGATCGACCCCAGCCTCCTCCGAGCTCGAATATTGATTCCTAAAATTGTGTTGGAGAGATAAAAATGTATACTATACATTCATGGGATTATATAAAAGTTTTTACAAGTAATCGAAAGTTCAAAACGAGCTCCAATTAGGTACGATAATAGAAAAATGCAAACGCAACATCCTACCTCGCTGGGCTTCGCCCGGAGCTTCGCGTCGATCCTCCGGCATCACCGCACCTCGCCAGAGTCGCCTCTCCGGACCGTCTCGCCGGAGATGGAGGAAGAGAGGGGAGGGGTTTTGTCAGGGGGTTCAAGGGAGAAGGGGGATGGGGAGGGTTAAAATAAATTATTTAATGTTTTAATTAATTTAAAACCCCCGAAAAGACCCTCATCCGAAACCCCCGACGGGGTCAAGGTTAAGCCTCCCCTAGGGTAAACACCACCTCCCGAGCACAACGGCTATCTCAGAATTTTAATCCAAGACCCCGTTCAAAAGTTATAAAATTTAACGTCCGAAGCCGCTAAATTACGAAAACGCCCCTGGGGCCATTTTTCACAAACAGTCCGCGCCCGCGAAACATACACCCCTCCTAGGGTAAATGGCATGCTCTGTACTCATCGGTGCCCTCAGTTTTCCGATCTGAGCCACCTTTTAAGAGATACTAGCATTTCACCATTAAATGAATAATTTAATTTATTAATTTATCTCTTGAACCTTCCGGAAGCGAGCGGGGGGTCCAAACATCCCGCGCCGACATGTTTTATGACGTTCCTTGGGTAAAACCCCCATTCCAGACCCATCCGTGCACTCGGATCTCTGATCCGGAACTCCGTTTGGGAGTTATCTCATTTATTTAGCATTTCCAGTGTGAACGCACTGGAAATTTAACTCCGGCCACTCCAGGGCTCAGAATCGCATGCCGTCTGAAGGAACTACTCTAGAATATCATCAAGAATATTCCAAAGTCTTTCGTAGCAAAAACCGGGTTCTTACACATGTTATAAATATATGGTATATGATATTGGTTCTTGACCATGTTCTATTCATGTTCATGATAACTAATACATAATCACATTGAACCAAAAAAATTTGTTAACAATTATAATTGTTGCATCTTATAGTGAATACCTAGTTAATATGAATCCCTTATCTAAATTATATTGATGTTTCTTCTTCAATTATTTTTATTAAATTGTCCCATTCTATAATGTGTCATATATATATAGCCACTAAATGGCATTATTAGGGTATAATAGAAATTATTAGATATAGTGGAATTGATTATATACCTCAACCAAGGATATACATATAATATTATAAGAAATCATGTGAAACTATAAATGAAAGAACTGTTGTAAACAGATACCATACACAAATGATATCCCTACATTATCATAAAAAATCATTTGAATGATTTGGATGAAGATCATTATAGTTGAAGAAAAATGCCTCCTACATTCATAGGTATCCACAGGTTATGCCAAAATCAATCTTTGTAGGAATGGGAACCTCATTTACCTATAGTATGTGAACACCTCAATGTGATAAGGATGACTAATGTGAGAGGTTCATCTTTCAATGTGTTTTGACCAAGTATCCTTCCACACACAGCCCCCACGTGGTTGTCTTTTTTATAAATCCAAAGTATTACCATTTGGTGTTATCTCATTAACTCGTATAGTATAATAGATGAATAAATTTCATGGACAATTATTGCTTTAAATTTTTGAATAAAATTCCAATGTATCATTACATACCATTTATTTCTCTAAAAATGAAATCCAATGATGGATAATTGATCAAGATTCTTGCTATTGTTTATATCATTGGATATATAGAATGATATATTCCATTATACATGAAAATATTAATTCTCAAGCATGTTAGAGAGTAATATATATATATATATACACTATATATATATATATAAATATTTAAGGCATATCTCCTCTAACCTATCAAATGAATTAATTCATAAAATAATTGGAACCATTTTACCTTATATTATATCATATATAATAACTTGTGAAACTATATACCAAAAAATTAGATATCTTAAAATTTGTCTTTGTAATGATATCATTATGTTTACCTTTTATCACGTTAAGTGTAATAACATATGTATATCCATCTATATTTGTGGATTAGCTATAAAATAATTTTAGAGAATATCTCTGAGTCAAATTCAATTCTCATTCAATCAATCACAAAGTTTGACCCCATGAAACTTTATTGTATTGATAAAAAATATGAATCATTATATCAATAAATGTAAGAAAAAAGTGGTATCTAGAAAATCATCAATTCTACACAAGATAAAAATGGTAATGATGTTATCTCTATCAAACATATGTATATATATACCGATTTCTACAAGTCTACATCATGTGTTAAACATGTGTTATCATATTTTACCTATGTATAAGAAATTAAGTGATCATGGGGTTCTAAGTATCTCAATCCTATATAAAAAAACTCATATAGTATCTATTATCTAACTATATACTAACTTGGTAAATTAATATATCATATTTCATTCATCTATATAAATGAGCACATCACATGCCTCTCATTCAAATAGATAATCACAATATATGTACATTCTAGGTGTATCCATACACTTCTCAATCTATAATAATCAAGGGAATGTATTCCATTCCCATTATAAGAGAGGAAAAATCCCACATTGGTTATAATCCAACCAATAACATGATCCAAAAAATACACAACCACCCTAATATAAGTTAAGTCAACATGTAGATATGCATATGTATAATATCAAATTAGGATGGTTCCCATGATAGGTATCTCACCAAACCTAGGTATTAGGAAACAAAATATGATCCATGCATACCTATTATACCAAAGACATAACATAGGGTGGTCAATATAGTATATATAATGGTTCACCCTATGCACACAAATTCATTTTTATACCACATGAGCATATTCATTATCTTTATATAAGAATCACACTCTTGAAAGCAACAATATTTCATCAAAACCGAAAATATTTTATAAAGACAATTGGTTAGGGATAACTCAAATTCAATCATTAAGAGATAAATTATCATTACAATTCATGAAAATTATATGAATATACACAATTATAAAACCAACATGAAAAAAAGGATAAATTAGAGTTTTCCCCAAATCTGATACATTTTAGTGTCCTTAAAAAAATTAATAATATTAAAATAACCCACATAAGAGCTTGTAAATCATATCATATATGATAAACATCCAAATCATCTTTATTTATACTACAATTTTAGGGTTTTGTTAACTCATTACATCTATATATAAATCCTACCACATCTCTATGTAACCATATGATAAAATTCTCTAACAAAACTCTTTTAGATAGATACACATATGAAATAAGATAATTTTAATAGTAGTTAAATTTAGGAATCATATTCGTAAAATTACACTCTTTAAAAATATTAAAAATCATTAAATTTGTGACATCAAATGTCACAATGCCAACTTCTGCTATTTATATAATAATCTTTCTAAGTTTATCATCATCATCTTTGTCACTCTTCACTTTAACAATTTTAATTTAAATCAATCATACATAATTTAAATATTTACATTAATTCTTTACCAACACACCTTAAATTATTTTAGAACATTAAATGTGATATTACCTTAATAATTGATAGGTATAAAGTTTTATTAATTATTCTTGAACTTATATATGCTCATACATACTCCCACCAATTTCTTTGACACTATATTCAACTCAGAATATCTTTCTAAAATACATAAACTACCTTGTATTTAGGAAATAAGAATTACTTCCTTTAAAACATTTTATTTAAAAAATAAACTACTACAACTAATATATAGTGTTATATGTTATTGTAACATTTTATTTTAATTTTTTTATTCAAATATACCACTGAGGGGTAGTGGGAACTTATTACCTCATATTTTAATAGAAACCATGTTAAAAAATTTATCATACATAAAATATTTTTATGCTCATTTCTTTTTCAGAATATGTTATAGAATTTTACAAACCATGTGTATGAAATTAATCATCTTATGTAATTACAAAAAATAATTTTTAGTTAATAATTTATCTTATCTCATAATATAAATGAGATGTGAATAAACATATTTTACTTTGTTCAATCTAATCTTGTGACATTATTTACATTAAAATACTTGACGTAGATGATTTTATGCATCACCATGTGAATTTAAACTACAATCTCATTGAATTATTATTTTTATGTTGAACCTATGTATAGTCACAATATTTATAAAATATTTGTTTTTTATCACATAGCCTTCAAAATAAAGATATTAATATTTTATAAAACCTATTACTATTATGTAAATTTCTTGGAGTTTTCAAAACACCTTCCGGAATTTTAGACAATAAAATAAAATAAATTTATTATTCCTCTTTCCTAACAAACCTATGAGTCAATGACCTTGATTGGATCCTTGAATAAACATTTTTGGAAATTTATAAAAAAATACCTTTTTCAATTTTTAAATTTTACCCTCATGTTCTTTCTATACAACACTTAAAACCTAGATATCTTATTAATAGTCCAAATATTCTCAAAATTTTGAGAACATTGGGTCAAATTTTCATCAATTCATTCATATTGTGAAAAAAATTCCACAAATGAAAATAGGATTAATTACCTATCTAGAATAAGTAATTTAAATCCCCCTTATAGAATGATATAGAATTAATGAAATCAAAACGATGTTTTTAAAAAAATCTCATTTCATTAATACAACTAATGTTTATACACTATTTTTAAGAGATAAATGAGATAAATGCATATATTTTGAAAATTTTATCCAAGATTAAACCATCCAAGTAATAAATGTAACAACTCCATTGATTCACTACTTAAAATAAAACTTCAATGCCCTTTTCATCAAATTTCTATCATCTTCTGGCCTAATATATATTTAAATTTTTTATAATACATATTGTTGATATAATATATCTATCAGGAAAATATAATATAATTAGATAACATGTACACCTGATGTGTACTCTCCACTAGTATTCTTGCAACCCTATTGATAATTTGGATAATCTCATCTGTAATGGACAATGTTTCCATAATGATAACATTTTTTGTCATTTTCCTTTTTTGTTTAATATATGATGTGAATTCTCTAAAACCAATTTTATTCACTTTGGGGACAATATCTTTACCTCTATAGTTCTATACTATAAACATAGTACTTGATCCAAGACCATAAATGTTCAGATCAACTATCCAAAATATAATAAAGAGATCATGTAATGGTTTAAATTGTGTATTCGAATTAAAATTCAGAAAAACCTGCTAGAACCTCTCTAATAGTGATTGTAGAATCAAATAAGTAGCCAATTATAGTTTTTAAGAGGAGATACAAGGCAATCCAAAACTTTTACAAAAGTAATACAATTGATTACTTGAGTGGAGACTGAGTACCTTTCAATTATTTTTCACCAAATAAAAGTTTTATAAACTTCAATCCATTCATGCATTTCTTTCTATTGATAAATCCTTTTAATGTTATCTATCATTTTATAGGAATCCAATGTATTAGGATATTTTTGAATCATAGGATCCATTGTAATATGAAACATTTTTAAGACCTCTTATGAATCATTTATATGGTTTGCATAGTAATCTAAATCCATTTGCTGAAAATATTCACCAGTAGGTTTCTAAGAAAAAAGGTTATTCTAAACCATAGAAATTTCCTTCAAATTTTAGAACAACTACAAAAAGGTAATTAGAAATGATTTTTTGTATAATAGTAGAGGTTTAAACAGTCACCCAATAGTATAGTGGTGGTTATTAAAACCTCCACGTATTGCATAGTATCTTTCCATTTACCTATGTTTTTTCAATTTTATGGAGATTTCTTATTTGTCGTTTCTAGATTATTGAGTGGTGATTTCATATTTTTTTACTAGTGGTTGTTTTATTTTAAAAAATATCCAAGGTAAATATAAATAAATTGAAACAAACCTCCACTAAACATATTAAAATATTTTTTGTTTTATCAGAGGCTAATCGTAATCGTTGTGAAAAATATTTTATTTAATGTATTTTGTAGTGGTTACTAACAATCACCGCTAAATCATATTTTTTAAAAATTTATCTAATAAAAGGTATTTAATATAAAAAATGACATGCAATAAACTAAAACATGAATATATGATAACCCCATCATATTTATTTCATACACCCATTGTCATATGTACAAACATCCATAGTTATCACAACCGTATTCACAATTAACCCCTACATATATCATCCATTATCTTAGTCATCAATGTATACATAGAAAATATGTCCAGAAATAAATAATTCCCAATATACATCCATTTTACAACCTCTACTGGATCTATCTACTTCAACATCATCTCATCAACTGAAACCAACCATGTCATCTCATCAACTATAATGGAAAAGGAAAAAAATTATAACCAAACGTAGTAAATAATAATTACAGTAGAAAACTAGTATAATGTCATGTATTGAAATGGTCAAACTCTTTTCTATTGTTGGAATCTTCCTCCAACAATGAAAACTAGAACATTTAAAAGAAGAAACACAATAAAAAATAGGCAATTAATATATACATAATGACGCACATATAAATTGCTATTTTTTAATCAAACTGAAGAAATTTTAACATAAAACAATTAATATATAATAAAAAACACTTGGAAAACATAAAAATAACTATTTAAGATTAGATTCTGCACTTGAATCTAACAAGGGATAAGTAAATGTAAGATCCTGGATTTTGGAAAGGAATGTTTTCTTGTTGTTTTGGGTTGAAGCCTTTGCTTTCAAGGCTCTAAATGGTTTCTTGGAAGTGTCAGAGGGCTTGGGGTGTTTTGGGGGCTCGAGGCATGGAGGAAGGGAAGTCTGGTTAAAGCAGACCAAGGCGCATGGCCTGCGCACGGTCATCCAAACCATGCGGCCTGCCTAGACTAAGTCGTGTGACCCTCCCTCTTCAGGATAGAAGAGAGCACACGGTTTGCGCACGATTTTACAAGCCCTACAGCTAAATTGTGCGACTCCCCCTCCTCCAAGAAGTGGCGTGCGCGGGGTTTGTGAACAGTTTTCCAAACCGTGCGGAAAAACCGTGTGGCCATTTAAAGTTGAAAAATTTACAAAATTTCCACTCTGGGATTTATAACCCAAACTCATGATTTTCATCCATTTCCTCCCTCTTCACCCTAGGAATGAGCTGATTCTCCCAAGAGCTCCAACAGATCTATCTACCACGTTTCTAAGGTGTTTTGGTGTCGTTGGTTGCGAATTGAAGCTCCAGGTAAGGATAATATCTTTCTTGGTTGTTTTCTTAGTCTAGGGTTTGTGTCTTCTCTCCCTCTTGTTCCGAAACCCTAAAACCCTATATTTTGGGTGAGTTCTAGGTTGATGTTCCAAGGGTTGGTTGAATCGATGTCTAAAGACTCAATTGAGGGTGTGTTCAACCGCAGATTCGAGGTAGGTGGTCTACAAGGTATATCCCATGGTTATTTTGGTATTTTTGTGCATATTAATTTGTGTTCGAGATTTTACTTGTTTTTTTTGTGAATAGACTTGTCATGTTTGAGAATAATGATGTTTTAAATGGCTAATGAAAACCCTCACGATCGCCGTGGGATGTGATGGGAAGGACTTGACCTAATTGGGGCCATCCATGGGATGTGCCGACTTATCCCGGGTTTAGGGATTGTCATTAAACGAGCGACCTTGATGTAATGAATTGTAGAACCCTTGATAAACATGTTGGAATGAATGGTTGATTGACGGAAATGATGAACGAGTTGAATGGGATAATGTGAAAAATTATTAAAGACCATAATGTGATAGATTATGGGTCTAGGATGGAATGCTTAGTGAGATAGGCATAACACATGGGAATTGGGTGAATGGTTAAATGATGTGAAATTGTAATGTGTTAATGGGTTAAGTCATGATGTGGTTTCCCATGTGGGTTGTTGTGAATGATGGTTGTAGATGGGAAATGGTTGGAAGGTTGATGGTTACTTATATATAAGCATGTGCACATGGCTTGGTAGAGTGGGGTATGACTTGAGGATCTACCCCACGGGTTGAGTAAAGACTAAGGCTCTAAAATCCTCCCTAAATGCATGAGTTAGGAAAGGGGACTGAGGTTCTATTCTCCTAATGGTTGCATCCACCCGGGCTGAGGATTCGAGGCGAGGTTATGGTTGCTATAAGTGGTTAGTCCTAGTGAGATAGGATAACGATGTGCTTACCCTCTAAAATGTGATTGTTGGCCTTAGACCCATGTAAAAAAATGCATGTGATTAACCCATGGAAATGGGATGGAATGGTAAATGGTGATAATTAAAACAATTGGATAGTTAGGGAAGTGGTAATGGATTTGGATTAGAATTGGTTAATGGAATCATAACTAATTAATTTTCATTAATCATTCATTTTCCTTGTTGCTTGCACTACCTGTTTATACTGGATATTTTGTAGACGCTATTGGTGGTGGCCTACTGAGTTGTAATCACACCCTGCTCGGACCGCCATTGGGTACCCGAGCAGATTTCATGTTTTCAGGTCAGGAAAAGGGCAAGGTTCCTTGCTAGATAGTTTATTGGACATGGGTAGCACTTGGTGGAGGATTCAGACTCGGAGTTGGGACCATTTTTGTGATATTGGACGTTGTATTTGTTTTTGGGGATTTTTTTCTATCTTGCACTATTGTATGATGTGACATATTTATTTTAGGAAATGGTTGCTATACATGTTCCTAGTTATTAGTTATTGTTTTCGCTATATTACTATTCTGTTGAGGCTTACTCTGATAAAAAGGGGGTATAGTCTCCCCACATGACCCCATAGACCCCCGCTACTAGTCGACAACCTTTGGAGTACATGGAGGCACGCTTAAGGTCATGGAACCACCCGGCTCGGAGCTCCGGTTTAGTGGATTTCAGGTCGGAAACTTTACAAATTTCTATCAGAGGAGGTCTTTATTCTCCTTCTCTGAGGTCTTGTTATTTGGGATTGATAGCCAAGGGTTAGTATGTGTTGGTCCTTGGCAATGAGTTCATTCTTGGGATTAGCTATCCCAGGTATGGGGGAAAACCCAAGTCACCCTGGGGGTGAAATGTTGTTCTTGGTTGTGTGTTGTTACAGTTGATGATATTTCACCGTTGGGTGATGGACATGTGGTTTGATGTGATTGTTTTATGATATTTGGCTAGTGGACTTAACGACACGAGGATTGGCATTCATGCATCATTATAGGCACCTAGAGAGATAGGTGAAATGCATTATATGAGACACATGCACGGGGTGGGTGTGTGAGGCAGGAAAGTAGGGTTCATTATGAATTTCTTGAAACCAAGAAACAATGAGAAAAATGAAATTAAACAAGTGGGTAAAGGATGTTTAATGAAACCTAAGTGTTTGAAATGAATTGGAAAATGTCTTTTAAAATGTTGTGTGAGTTGGTGGTAGTGCATGGTTGTTTTCCCCATATGGACCATGACTGCGGTAGGGATGGTCGGAGCGGTTGTAGCTAGTGATGAGATTTTGTTGTAGTTGTGCAGTTTTATGGTACGCGTTCCAAATCTCGTGCTTGGAATTATAGAGATATGCCACTACAGCGTCGATTACCAGTTGGGCAATGGGAGGATGATGCTGAGAATACTCCTCCAGTAGAGGGGCAAGAAAATTTGGCAATCAATGAAGGTAGAGAAGACCAGTTCTGAGAGATCTTGGCTTGCATTATGGAGATGATGGATCGGGACCCAGGGTGGGTTGCACTGAGTATATTTGAGCTGACCAGGGAGTTCCAGCTGCATCACCATCCGAATTTCACCGGATAGGGTGGGCTAGAGGCTGTAGAGTTCTGGTTAGAGTCTGTCCAGATGATACTGGATCATCTGGAGACCCCTGTCAAGAAGCGGGTAAAGCTGGCTGCTTATATGTTGCGAGGCCAGGCTAGGCATTGGTGGGACATTCATGCTCAAATCGAGCAGGCTGAGGGAATGTTGTGGAAGGTTTTTTAGGAAAATGTTCTGGAGCATTTCTACCCAGAGACTTTGAGGTAGGAGCGGGCTGTAGAGTTTATGAGCCTGACCCAGGGATCACTTTCAGTGATGGACTATGCTAGTCGCTTCCCGGATTTGAGACTCTTTGTCCCAGTGCTAGAAGGGGATGAGGTAGCGGTAGCAAGGCGTTTCCAGGATGGACTGAGACATGAGATCAGGTCTCAAGTAAATATATTCCTCTTGAATAGGTTCGTAGAGATATTAGATCAGGCATTGATCTCGGAAGGAAACCTGAAGGGAGCTTCGGGTAGTGGGATTGTGTTTCCGGTGGGGTAGATGATCAGTGCAACTTATGAGGGTCAGAAGTGATGCCAAGAGAGCTCACAACATGGTGATAGCATCCAAATTGGCTGGAAGAGAGGGTCAGCCTCTCAGAGTGGTTATTAGGTGTTCTGATATCAGTGCGATATGTCGAGCCATGTGCGTGGTCAGTGTCCTTGACCTCTAGTTGAGTGTCGTTCATGCGGAAGGATGGGACATGTGCAGAGGTTCTGCAGGAATCCTCAACAGGCAGGTGAGCATGACGGTGGAAGGAAGATAACAGATACGGGAGGGGGATCAGTTTCCCTGTATCAGGCAGGCAGCTGGAGCTCCCCGGGCCGTACTGGTAGGGGCGGTGGAGGTGGAACCCCCGGGAAAGATCTCTCACGCCAATAGGGCAGTGCAGCGTAGGGAGTTCAGGCTGGAGCCCAGGGTATAGGGGCAAGTCAGCTTTAAGCAGTTCAGTTTGCACACAGTGATGGCGAGGCCGGACCGTCGACTGTTCGAGGTACGATCCTTGTAGCTTCAACATTTTCTAGTGTTTTGTTTGACACATGTACCACACACTCTTTTATCTCTGATAAACTTGTGTTATTTCTAGGTTTACCCATGGAAATGGTGTGTGGAGTTATGTCAATTGACACCCCATTGGGAGTGTGGGTTGAGGATATCAAGCAGTGCAAGGGATGTGCCTTGGATGTTGGTGGGTATCATTTTCTATGGAATTTGCTCGTTCTCAAGATTTCATGGTTTGAACTAATCATGGGAATGGATTGTTTGGTGTTGTACCGGGCACACATAGACTACTATCATTGTTGAGTAACATTCAGGTCGCTTGAGGGTGACGCTTATGTCCACTGTGGCGAATGGGATGTCCGAGAAGGGCGTGTGGGGCCGTTTTGTCAACAGATGAGTGGACTCATGACCCAAGTGGCATGTATCATGCTCGATGACGATGAAAGAGGGTAAAATCATGTTTTCCCTCCTGTGGTGGAACATTTCTGGGACGTTTTCAGGAGGATTTCTCAGGGATGCCACACGAGAGGGTTGTTGTGTTCACGATCGAGCTGCTGCCGGGAGCGGAGCCGGTTTCTATTCTGCCATACCGAATGGCACCAGCAGAACTCCAGGAACTAATGGTTCAGCTTGAGGATTTGGAGCGTAAAGGGGTTTATCCGTCCCAGTACGTCTCCTTGGGGATCTCCTGTTCTTTTTGCAAAGAAGGACGATGGGTCGTTGAGGCTGTGCATGGACTATCGAAAGTTGAATCAGATGACAGTGAAGAATCGGTACCCTCTTCCTAGAATTGATGACATGTTTGATCATTTGAGGGGTGCATCAGTGTATTCAAAAATTGATCTGAGGTTGGGTTATCACCACTTGAGGGTGAGGTCTTATGACGTACCACAGAACGCTTTCTGAAGTCGGTACGGGTTGTTTGAGTTTGTGGTAATGCCTTTCAGCTTGACCGATGCACTGATGGTGTTTATGGATTTGATGAACCAGATCTTTCATCCCTATATATATCAGTTTGTGTTTGTCTTTGTTGACGATATCTTAGTGTACTTGAAAACTCATACCGATCATGCCCAACATCATGACATCGTCTTGGGCATGCTAAGATAGCATCAGCTATACACCAAGCTATCCAAGTGTCAATTCTGGATAGGTGAGGTTCATTTTCTGGGTCACATCATTTCAGAGGCAGGTGTGACAGCGGATCCATAGAAAGTGCAAGCAGTTGTATCTTGGGAGCATCCCAAGAGTGTTTCTGATGTTCGGTGTTTTCTAGGTTTGGCCGGGTATTACCAAAGGTTCATCCATGATTTCTCTCACTTGGAAGCACCACCCTCGGGCTTGACCAAGAAGGGAATTAGGTTAGAGTAGTTGGGGTCTTGTGAGGATGCCTTCCAAGAGTTGAAGAAGTGGTTGAAGACCGCACCTACCCTGATCTTACCTGAGCTGGGTAAGAAGTATGTCATGTTTTGTGATGCATCCGGAATCAGACATGGGGCTGATTTAATGCAGGATGAGCAGGTTGTAGATTATGGGTCAAGGTAGTTGAGACCCCATGTGCGGAACTATCCCACTCATGATTTTGAGTTGGCTGTAGTAGTTTACACCTTGAAGTACTGGAGGCACTATCTATTGGGGGAACAGTTTACCGTGTTTACGTACCATATGATCATAAAGTACATCTTCTCACAACGGGATCTGAATCTTCAGTAGTAAAGATGGGTTGAATATCTCTAGTATTTTGACTTTTAGTTGGTGTACACATCAGGAAAGGGAAACAGTGTTGTTGATGCACTAAGCAAGATGATTCAGAATCAGGCAGTTCAGGAGTCTAGCACTGAGTGGAGGGTGATGGATTTGTTTGCAGAGATGCACCTGGAGGTACAGGAGGAAAGTGTTCAGGTCACTCTTGCTTCCTTAATGATGGAGTCAACTCTTTTGAGTCAAGTTAAAGAAGGTAAGTTTGATGATCCTGAGTGTTTGGCCATGAAGGAAAAGATTAAAGGTGAGGAGCTACCTTCTGGCTGGGCCGTCGGTGTGGGCAGTGTTGTTCGTTTTCGTGATAATGTGGTTGTTCCAAAGTGTGTGCGGGAAGACTTGATGCACGAGTTTCACGCATCGAAGTGGGTAGTGCATCCTGGTTTGACCAAGATGTACCGTGATCTTTGAAGGCAGTTTTGGTGGCCTGGAATAAAGAAGGAAGTTGCAGGCTTTCTGGAACGGTGTCTTACCTGTCAGTAGGTGAAGGCTGAGCATCAACGCCCAGGTGGTTTGTTGCATCAATTTCACATTCCTTAGTAGAAGTGGGATGATGTAACAATGGATTTTGTTGTAGGTCTTACGAGGATTCCACAAAATAATAATGCAATCTAGGTAGTTGTGGATTAGTTAACGAAAGCAGACCATTCCTTACTGATTTAGGAGACCTATACAGACAACCAGTTGGGTGAGTTGTACGTTCGGGAGATTGTGCGGTTTCATGGGGTGTTGAGGACCATAGTTTCGGACTGAGATCCGTTGTTCATGTCAAATTTCTAGAAAGGGTTGAAGAAGACCCTGGGTACGCAGTTGTTTTTTAGTTCGGATTTCCACCCGCAGACGGATGGGCAGTCAGAGCGTACGATCCATGTGTTTGAAGACTTGTTGAGAGCTTGTGTCTGGGACTTGGTGGATCTTGGGAGAGGCTCCTATCGTTGGTCGAGTTTTCCTACGACAACAGTTTTCAGGCTACAATTCAGATGGCACCATTTGAGTCGCTTTATGGGAGACCATGTAGATCTCCGCTTTGTTGGCTAGAGATCGGTGAATCTATGTTGCTGGGGCCAAGTCTCATGTAGGAGACTTCGGAGAGAGTCATTTTGATCAGGATGTGGATGGCTACGGCTCAGAATAGGAAGATTTCATATGAAAATTGGAGGTATAGACCTCTTGAGTTTGTGGTGGGTGATAATGTGTTCCTTCGGGTGTCGTCGTGGTTAGGTCATCGTAGGATTCAGAAGTAGGGTATGTTGGTGCCCAGGTATGTCAGACCTTTTTAGATTGTGGAGAGGATCAGACCAGTGGCTTACCAATTGGCTCTTCCACAGTGGTATGGGGGGGATGAATGATGTGTTTCATGTGTCGCAGCTTCGACGGTATCACCCTAACCCATCTCATGTTTTTGATGTTGAGTATGTGGAGCTTGAGGTTGATGCATCCTTTGAGGAGCATCTGGTTCATGTTGTGGATCGTAGTGAAAAGGCCTTGCAAGGCAAGGTTGTGCCATTACTGCAAGTACTATGGCAGCATGGGAATGTTCATGAAGAAACATGGGAGTGATAATCTGATATGCGGGCTCAGTGGCCTAAACTCTTCTCTTTGGTGGATTGATGAGGCTTGGGAGCACAACTCGAGGATGAGCCGTTATAAGGTGGGGAGGTTGTAAGATCCCAGTTTCTGGAAAGGTATGTTTTGTTGTGTTTTGGATTTAACCCTTTTCTTTTGGGGCTTTAAAATGTTTCATGGAAGTGTGAGAGGCCTTGGGGGTGTTCCGGGGGCTCGGGGCATGGAAGAAGGGAAGTCTGGGCAAAGTAGACCAAGGCGCACGACCTGCGTACGGTCAGCCAAACCGTGCGGCGTGCCGAGACTAAGTTGCGTGACCCTCCCTCCTCTGGACATAAGCGAGCACACATCTTGCACATGGTTTTCCAAAATGTGTGGCTAAATCAGGCTACTCCCCCTCCTCCATTCAGTGGCGTTCACATGGTTTTCGGACGGTTTGCCAAAATGTGCAGCCACTTAATGTTGGAAAATTTACCAAAATTTCTACTCCGGGCATTATAACCCCAACTCAAGATTTTCCTCCATTTCCTCTCTCTTCACCCTAGGAACGAACCGTTTCACCCAAGAGCTACAAGAGACTGATCTGCCTTGTTTATAAGGTGTTTTTGGTGCCTTTGGTTCTAGATTGAAGCTCCGAGTAAGGCTAATATCCTCTTTGGTTCTTTTCTTGGTTTAGGGATAGTGTCTTCTCTCCCTCTTATTCCAAAACCCTAAAAACCTATCTTTTGGGTGAGTTCAAGGTTTAAGCTCCAAGGGTTGGTCAAATTGAGGTCTAAGGACTCGATTGAGGGTGCGTTCAACCATGGATTCAAGGTAGGTGGTCTACAATGTATATCCCATGGTTATTTTGGTATTTTTGTGCATGTAAATTTGTGTTCTAATTTCCCTTGGTTATGTTGTGAATATCCTTGGCATGTTTGAGAATAATGATGTTTTAAATGGCTAATTGGAACCCTCACGATCCCTATGGGATGTGATGGGAATGACTTGACATAATTGGGGCCATCCATGGGATTTTACGGCTTGTCCTGGGTTTAGGGATTATCGTTAAACGAGCGACCCTGTTGTAATGAATTGTATAACCCTTGATAAACATGTTGGCATGAATGGTTGATTCATGGAAATGATGAACGGGTTAAATGGGTTAATGTAAAAAATGATTAAAGACCATAATGGGATATATTATGGGTCTAGTATGGAATGCTTAATGAGATAGGCATAACACATGGGAATTGGGTGAATGGTTAAATGATGTGAAATGGTAATGTGTTAATGGGTTAAGGCATGATGTGGTTTCCCATGTGTGTTGTTGTGAATGATGGTTGTCGATGGGAAATGGTTGGAAGGTTGATGGATATTTATAGATAAGCATGTGCACATGGCTTGGTAGAGTGGTGTATGAATTTAGGATCTACACCCACGGGTCCAGTGAATAATGAGGTGCTAAAATCCACCCTAAATGCACGGGTTAGGAAAGGGGACTGAGGGTCTATTCTCATAATTGTTTCATCCACTCGGACCGAGGCTTCGAGATGAGGTTATGGTTGCTATGAGGGGTTAGTCCTAGTGAGATAGGACAATGATGTGCTAACCCTCTAGCATGTGATTGGTGGCCTTAGACCCATGTAACAAAATGTATGTGATTAACCCATGGAAATGGGATGGAATGGTAAATGGTGATAATTGGAACAATTGGATAGTTAGGTAAGTGGTAATGGATTTGGCTCAAAATTGGTTAATGGAATCTTAACTAATTAATTTTAATTTATCATTCATTTTCCTTGTTTCATGCACTACCTGTTTATACTGGATATTTTGTAGACATCATTGGTGGTGGGCTACTAAGTTTTACTCACACCATGCTCGGGATGCTGTTGGGTACCCAAGCAGATTTCATGTTTGCTGGTCAGGAAAAGGGCAAGGGTCCTTGCTAGACAGTTGAGTGGACATAGGTATCATTTGTTGGAGGATCCAGACTTAGAGTTGGGACCATTTTGGGATTTTGGACGTTGTATTTATTTTTGGGGCTTTTTTCACTCTTGCAAATTAGTGTGACATGGCATATTTAGTTTAGTAAATGGTTTCTATGCATGTTCATGGATATTAGTTATTGTTTCCGCTATCTGGTTATTCTGTTGTGTCTTACTCTAATAAAAAGGGGGTATAGTCTCCCCACATGACCCCATAGACCCCCGCTTCTAGTCGGCAGCCTTTGGCATACGTGGAGGCTCACTTAAGGTCATGTAACCACCTGGGTCGGAGCACCAGTTTAGTGGCTTCCGGGTCGGGGACGTTATAGTAAAAATTCAATTTAATTTTAAAGTGATGTGAAGTGTGCTTGAACTTTACATAATAAACAAATTTTAAAGGCTCTGATATCACACGACATACTATATTTAAAAAAAACTCATTAGTGTTTGTACAATGATTTCACATCACTCTGAGGTATTTTTTTATGGATTTTACCATTCCATGAACATCTTAATATTTTTACACCGTAAAAAATTTATATCCATCACGGGTAAACTATAATTCAAAAAGATGTATCTTTAGTTCAAATATTTTAAAATTGAATGTACAGTCAGTGTCCCTTGATTGTAGGGAAATATGACATCGTTTTCCTAGATTTTAACCCCCAATACTTGTTTGCGAAGGATTATGTACCTTGAAGAAGTTTTTACCGAGTAACTTTGACCACATCATTTGTTATTTCAGTATGTTTTCTATGAGTATATGTCAAAAAAAAATTGGTGATTTTACCATGATTTAACATCAATTTGAGGTATTTTTTTGGTTATGAACGTTCCATTCATGTTTTAGTGTTTTAAAACACTAATAATGTATTTACGACCATCCCCTAAAAATAATTATTTAGAATGACATGATGGTGGTTACTACATTTCAAAAATCAATTTATATTCAATATACCCAGATTTTAGGGAAACACAGCATCAATTTTTAGGTTTTGACCCCGAAAACATGTTTTTAATGTATTTTGTACCTTTTAAAAGATTTTATAGAGTAATTCTATCCACTTTACATCATATTGACATTTTTTCTACACATACACATCAAAAACAAATCATAGGTGGGTTTCCCATGTTTTCACATAAATCTAAGGTGATGTTTTATGGTTTTGACTGTTCCACAAACATTTTAGTATTTTAATAACTAAAATACATTTATGACCATATGGGGAAAACCATAATTCAAAATGATATAATATTGATTCTAACATTTCATAAATTACTTATGGATCATTTTACTAAAGTATGAAAACAATCAAAATGCATTTTCATGGTTTTGAGTAGTCTAGTTATCCTTTTTTTAAAATTGATGTCAATTTTAAATAAAAAATACACTTAGGGTCATAACAGTCACACCATGAATAGCATTGAGGTGAGGATAATTTTTATACCTTTAAAATGAGTTATGGTCATTTTCTTAAAGTATCAAAATAATTATAATGTGTTTGCTTAGTTTTGAGTATTTCACTTGTCTCTTTTACTAAAATATCATTTTAAACTCAAAACACACACTTTGATTCATATAGATCATGTCGTGTATCGGTTTTAGGTGATAACTATTCCTAAACATCACAAATGACAAGCGAAATTATTTACTAAATTATCAAGATACTCTGAGTGATTTTTCTTGGTTTTTAGTGAGTGCCACTTTTTGAACTAAAATGTTGATTTTCAATAGATAACAGACACATTGACTCATACTGGGAACATATTGTATCAGATTGAGGTAAAATTTATTACAATATAGAAAACTGACTTATGGGTCATTTAAAAAAAGTATCAAAACAATCCAAATTTTTTTCATTGTTTTTAGTAGGTAATTTATTCTTTTTTCTAAAATTGATATAAATTTTAAATAAAAAGACGCACTTGGAGTCATACTGGTCCCACTGAGAATCAGATTGGGATGAGTCTGATTTATAAACATCTAAAATGAATTATTTATCTTTTTCATAATCTATTAATACAATACCAATGTGTTTCATTAGTTTCGAGTACATCACATATCTTTTTTTTTACAAAAATGTAATTTTAAACTAGAAACACACACTTTAACTCATACTAATCACACTGTGTATCGGTTTGATGCACGATTTATTCATACAAGTTATAAATTACATATCAATATATTTCCTAAATTATTATGAAAATAATATCACCTTTTATCATTTTTCAGAGAGTGACACTTTTTGAAATAAAATATAAATTTTAAACTAATAACTGACACTTTAAGACATATCGGGAAAATAATATATCATATTGAGGTTCGTTTCATTCCTACTTGCAAAAATGACATTTGAATCATTTTACTAAAGTATCAAAACAATAAAAATTCATTTTATTTTTTTTGAGTAGGTCAGTTGTCATTTTAACTAAAATGGATGTTGATTTTAAAAAAAAAGTCGGACTCAGAGTCATATCAGGAACATCATGTTTGTTACTGAGGTGAAGTAGATTCATACATGTTACAAAAGAATTATGGTTCATTTTCCTAATGTAGAAAAATAATACGAATAAATTTTCTTGGTCTTGAGTAGGTAATTTTTTCAATTTACTATAATTTTTGTGAATTTTAAATTGGAATCTGTGCATGGAGTCATGCTAGTTACACAATGCATCTGATTGTGATGAAGCTGATTCCTACTTGTCTCAAATTACATATGGATAATTTTAGTAAAGTATCAAAAAAATAATAGAAAATGAACCGATACCGTTGGTTTTGGAAAATAATGTGTGTATAGGTCACCCTTATACACACAGTTTTTCAAAAAATCATAAGTAATGGTATTGGATTGGAACCTACACCCCTACTTTTGGAAAATTTGGGCATGTGTTATGAATTTAACGTATACACATAGTTTTTCTAAAACCATGTGTATAATATTTTTTTCCAGAACTATACCCAAATTTTTTGCAAAAACCTTGGTTATAGAGTTTTTTTGGTTCCCTATACCGATAGTTCATAGAAAACCATGGGTATTGAGTTTTTCCAGACCTATACCCACTATATTTCCGTTGGACCAAAAAAAATACACAGGAACACCCATTTCCACAGTTTTCCACATACAGCCATAGTTTAGATTAATATACAAGTAAATATATATTTATATACCAATAAGGTAGTGTGGTGTAGTGGTTAGGCATGGAAATTACATACAAGTGGTACAGGGATCAAAAACCATAGTTGAAGAATTTTTAAAACCTATAAACATGGTTTTGAAACCATGGGTATTGGGTTATTTTCCAGGTGGCATGGACCTATTCCCACAGTTTTGAAACTGTGGGTATAGAATTCCTAAATTGTGGGTATATAATAGAGCTTTACTGAGGGTTTAAATACACATGGTTCCCAAAATCATGGGAATATCCTATACCCATTGTTTTTGGGGCTATACCTATAACGCCCCGACCCTAGTTACCCAAAGTTGGTGCATTATTACATCACATTGGCCTGATCACAAGGGATCAAATCCTGAATGACTGATCAGTTTAGTAGCCTTGAAAGTACTAGATACATATATAAGATTTAAATTAAATTATAAAATGAAAAAAACAGTATTGTCTCTTTTGACCACATTCATTTCCCTTAGTCTATCCCTATAGGTATGTCATAATATACTTTTTCGCATCCTGGGAAAAATAAAACATAGAAAGGGGAGATCTCAGATGCTCAGTAAGGATAAAAATATAGCAGAAACTTTCACAAATAAGCATAAACATTTATGGCAATGTATAAAACTAAAACAGAATCCTTTTAAACATAAAATTCAGCATAATATGGAAAATATAAATCATATAATTCCATTTACTTATTTACATGGATATTCTACTAGTCAAGTAATCACATGCCATATCAATATCCAATTTCATAATGATGGAATGCATAATGCCGAAAATCATAACCACATAGTGATGGCCTCATTCCAAGACTACAAATGATGATTTTGTCAAGGCCTTGTGCGAAGACACTAGTTTGGCTTATGAGACCTATTGATTCATCGAGGAGTTATAGTTGGCTCCACCCGTCACTAACTATGTCCAATGCATTCCTCATATGAAAAGGTTTAAACATAAAATAAACATTCATATTTAAACTAGTACACAAAATGTCAATTCATTATCCATACACCATGAATGGTATAAAATAACACACCCACAGTCAAAAATATTAAAAATCCTTTAATATAATATGAAAGATTTGTATCATAATAAATCAACTTCAAACAAGTGTAAAATACATCAATTGATGTTGACATAGATCAAATCAAACCTATTTGAGAGAAATATATCTTTATATTTCAAAATCATTTAAAAGTAACATAATTATAGAAGAAAACATTTACTTTTAAAATATTAACATAAGCTTGTAAGGGAATCTTAGATGTTGTTATAACAATGAAAAATAGCTGCACCAACCGTATAAGTTAGGAAAACACATTCTTTCCTTAATTAATCGAAAAGGTCATAAAGTACATTGTTTGGAAAATGACGAAAAGATTCCTTTCATTTTTTTTATGAAAATTAAAAAAAGGGTATAAATGAATTAAACCCATAATATAGGAAATATTAAAAAAATATTATGAAATACATTTATATGAAACACGGATGTGGATGATAAAGAGGTCCCAGTAGATACTTACGTATTAACAACATCGGATAAGTAAAGAGATTGTAGAATTAACCATTACCTTATAATTTTTCTTGGTCGAGGGTAAGTTAACATCCTATATAATAGTTAAATAATTGTTATTAAGTTATACAAGAACCACATACATAAATATTATATCATATATGATCTTCAAATATTACCTTGTTAATAACATTCTTGTTGTATCATTGTTTCATGTGTTACCTGATTCGTTTTCCCTCATATGATTGATTACGTAAGACATGTTTGTTATGGATAGGATGTATTTGATTCATATACAGAATGATATTAATTTCTTAAAAAATATTTTTAATCATAAGATGAAAATTATTATTGAATGATTACCATGGGGAATTAATGTCATTGTGTTCATGGAGACAATAATCCGTACGTAAGAATGAGCGACAATATCATTATATTTATGGTAAAATTGTAGGTAATTGAATTCTATATCCTATTTAAATAATAATTATAATTTTTTATTTATTATTTACATCAGTTATACTAATTATTATACCCATCCAAATAATGATGTGTTTGAATTACAAAATACATCACGATGTGGAGACGGTAAGCCGTACGTACGCATGTATGGTGACATGTCATTATAAGATGGATAGAATAATTAATATGGTTGTACCATATTTTTAAAAACATCACAATATGAATAATGTACTAGAGTTATTTTGTTTGGTATGGGAACAAAAAAGTAAGAGGAAGTGGAAGAATAAATGAACATTGAAAAAGGGTGGTGAAATTATTACCTCTTCTTCAGGTGTTTCCTTTTGAGTTGAACAAAAGGGATCTTTAGGATGGATTTATGATTAATTTAAGGACACTAGGTATAAATGAGGGTAGTTAAGAGGATATTTGGGCAGGGTTTGGATGAGACAAATATCTTTGGAGGTGTGATTTTGAGATAAGGGTAAGTACCCTTTTATAAGAGAGGTGAGGGCCACTTTAGGAAAAGCTTGAAATGATATTTTATTATACATTCATATTTAGTTTATAATGGAACCAAAATGATTTATTTATAGGATAAGGTGATTATGGGTCAAAAAAAGCTCAACCAATAGGTTTAGGTCACCATATAAACACTATCTCTTAGATTTAACTCTTAGTTAAATAATTTGACATTTACCATGTCTCTTTGTATTTTTAAATTAAATGGATAATAAACATACTATAAACTGAAAATAATACCCCAAGTGGTTACATATTTATATATTTGACCTTATATAAGTCCTTGGACAAACCATTATATTTTTATGAATATTATATCATTTAATAATATATTACTTGTTTTAAAAACTCATTTATGTCAATTTTGACACTATTTGGTATTTTGTTTTTGTGAAAGCCATAACAACTTTATTACTTAAAAAAAATTATTTAATCAACCCTAAAATTTCATATTAGACTATAAAATTATTGGAATTAATCATAAGTCAAAATTTACATTTATTGGGATATTTACAATATCAATTTGTTCAATATTTCATGAATAAGTTAATTACTGCATCATCATTGTGTCATTAATAAATTTAATTTTTTTGTGTCTAAAAATTATAAATAAAATTCTATTATGTAGGAAATATTTTTATTTTTCTGTTGAATATTTATATGGGAATTTATCTTATGTATGAACCTATATTAAAAATGGTTTAGTTATTAAAACTTCAATTTTACACTTTTAACTATTCTTTAAATTAAATAATAATAAATTTCATAATCTAATCCATGTGGCCCCAAAGGATAATATTTTATATATAAGGATGATTTTTATCGAAATACACTTATCCAATAGAATTAGTACATGTCTAGGGTAATAATAATATCATTTTTACATATATTTAACCTATTTACTTTTAAATGTGGTAAATAAAAGTTAAAAGTTACTATTCACCCAAAATTATTATCATCTTATTGAACCAACTTTTACTTACTGATATTAATAATTTCTCTCAAACTTTTTAAATTCAATTCACATAAGCGGTAAAACTATGTTTTATCCAAATTTGAAAATTCTCATAGAAGGTGGGTAAAAGACGGTAATATGTTCAACACAATTGTAAATATAATATTAATATAAAATGACTCAATGAATTACATTCATCATAAATCTGTATTATATATCTATTTTTATCTAATAAAAATTTAAATAAAATAAATAATTATTTAAATAAAAATTCAGTTTTAAACAATAACGTAGTGTTTTCTCAATTCATCAAAAATTGAAAGCTTTCAAAAGAATACCAAAAATTCTCCCTAAGTTAATTTTGATATTCTGAATTCAAAAATGAAGTCCATTTTGAAAAATAAAATTTATAAAATTTCAAAAAGTTGGTATTACTATTCATAACGGCTATTTTTATTGGTCGTGGTGTGTTAAAACTCCTTGTTGCGTACAATGCAAACTATTCTATTATTGAAAGGGAAGTGTATTGTAGATGTTTGGCTGTTACATTCTCTACTCCTTCAAAAAAAATTATCCTCGATATTTCTATAATTTTACTGCATAAAAAGATTTTGATCATTCTTCATCATATGTTCCTCAGGATCCCATGTAGTCTCTTCCATCTTATGATTTCTCCATAGAGCTTTTACCTGACGAGTCTTCCGGTTTCTCAACACTTGTTCTCTTGTATCATGAATCTTGACAGGCTCTTCGCAATAAGATAGATCAGGTTCCAGTTCAATTTCCTAATAGGTCAGTACATGCATTCGGTGAGGTATTTATTTTCTCAAAAGTGATAAGTGGAACAAATCATTAAATTTGAAGAGTCTTGGAGGCATTTCCAAACGATAACCTCCAACTCAAATTCATTATAGTATTTTGAAAGGTCCAATGTACCTAGGACTCAATTTACCCTTCTTAAAAAATCATTTAACACCCTTACATGGAGATACCTTCATGAAAACATGATCTCCTATATAAAATTCAAAATCCTTCTTTTGGTTATTGGCATAAGTCTTTTTCCTACTTTGAGATTATTTGATGTGTGTTTGGGTAACCACCAACTTTTTTATTGTTTCCTTAACAAGTTCTGGGCCTATGAGTTTTCTTTCACCAACATCAACCCCAAAAGTTGGGGTGTGACACATCTTTCCATATAACGCTTTATATGGTGCAATATAAATACTCGAATGGAAGCTATTATTATAGGAAAATTCTACCATAAGAAAATACTAATCCCACATACCTTGAAAATCATGTGAGAAAGATCTCGACGTGTCTTATAAGGTTTGAATAGTCCATTTTGATTGTCCATCAGTTTGAGGGTGGTAGGTAGTACTCAAAAGAAGTTTAGTATATAGGGATTTCTGAAGACTTACAGAATCTTGATGTAAAATGGAGATCAATATCAGAAACAATTGATAAGGGTACTCCATGAAGACTTACAACTACGTTAATATATAGTCTTGCTAGATGTTCAAGTGGTAAATCTTCTCTTAGAAAATGAAAATGTACTGACATGGTAATTAGATAAAAAATGACCCATATTGTTGAGTCAATAAGGTTTCCCTATGAATTTTCCATTTCTCTAGGTTTTTGAAATCACAAACACTCTATTTTATGGAAAATTTCCTTTTCCCTAAAAATTATCTTAATACAGAAAAGTTTCCTACACCAAGGAAATTTATCCTTATCCTTGTTCTCATTGTTCAATTATAGTTTCACTAAATATAATTCTTTTTATTCCCAAGTGTAAAATTATATTTCACATATAAAACCTTGGAATCCCATAAATCTTTGGTTATAGAGTATTCTGTTTTCAGACTCGGAATTCTCTGAAATTCAGAATCTGAATTCTCTAAAATTCTGACTCTAATTTCTCTAAAATTCAGACTCTGAATTCTCTAAAATTCTGACTCCAAATTATTCGGAATTCAGACTCCAAATTCCTTATAATTAAGACTCTAAATTCCTCATAATCCAAACTCCAAACTCCTCATAATTCAGACTCTGAATACTTGTAAATTCAGACTCCGAATTCTTCAGAATTCAGACACTGAATTCCTCAAAATTCTAATCTGAATTCCTAATAATTCGGACTTTGAATTCCTAAAAATTTAGCCTCCAAATTCATCATAATTCAGATTCCGAATTCAGTAGAATTCAGACTCTAAAATCTATATAATTCAGATTCTGAATTCCTTGGAAAACAGAATCCAAATATCCATTGTTTATAATCTCCAAGTTTTTATTATCTTAGATGCTAAACATTTATTTTTTTATAGACATTGAAAAATTGTTTTGGGTAAGAAACATTTTATTGCTTATACTTGTCGATGTTATTAAACAATATCTAAATTATGTTTCTAACTAACCATTGTTTAATTGACATGTGTACTGGTCCCTCCAAAATCAAAAGGAAAATATGATCATTGTAGGAGGGAGCCGACCATTAGAGAAATGCCTATAAATAGGAGATCGTTTGAATGATCTCATTACCAATTAATCACTCTAGAGATTATATGTTGCTGAAGTGATTTCTAGAGAGAGATACTCTCATGCCTTGTGCATACTGAAAATCTTGTTTATATTTCTTCGTGTGACTCTGATTGTTTATGTTTACAATCGAGGACTTCAAGGATTGGATGATAGAGGTTCTGACTACCTTAATGTTTGATGGCTTGTAGGGATAGAAAGATAGATCTTGATTTTCCTATCGAGGGCTTACCCTGGTGTGGGTAAGACAAAATTTAATGGAAGTTCAAATCAAGGTACCTTTATCAAAGGTTATTGGATACCCTACTCTTTGGGGTAAAATATTTCATACTTGTTACTTGTTTTGTTTCAAGTTTATGTCCACTGTGATTTTTATAATGGAGGAAAGTATAACTTTATTATACTTTCTTATTCTTTTGAATACTCTAATAAGTAAGATTCTATACTCTTTAAGGTATATTCTTTTCCTTGTAAAATTTTCTTCAGTTTCATTTCTGGAATCAAAATTCTAGAAGCTATCAAATTTCTAGAACAAAAAGTGGTCTTGTGAATTTACATTGCTTAACTTCATTAAACATAGTTTTCCTTAAGGTTAAAAATTAATGTTTTTAAAACAAAAAATTAACCCCCTCCTGTAAATTGAGCATCTACATAATATTTCAATCCTACAATTAGTATCAAAGGAAGTCTCTGAAATACTTATATTCAAATATAAGATTTCTTTCTCATGTTTTCATTGTTCAAAATATATTTTCATTTCTTAGGAATTTTATCCTTGTTTATAAACATTTTCTATTAACATTTTTTGTGGAAAGATATTTTCTTTTAGATGGAGGGAATGAATTTTCGTTCGATTGACAATATAAATAATACTATACCACCTATATTTGATGGGAATGATTATCAATATTAGAGAGATTGCATGAAGACATTTTTTATTAATAATGGGGTGGACAACTTCTCTATGATTATTGAAGATTATAAGAATCATGATAAGGATGTCAGAACTTTTACTAATCATGAAAAGTTAAAATATCAACTAAACTACAAGGTATAAAATAATTTGTTGTGTTCCATGACAAGGAATATATATAATCAAATTTCGTCTCGTGAAGATGAAAATTGTATTTGGAAGAAATTGGAAGTTACTCATTTTGGTACATCCAAAGTTATAGAAACTAGAAGAGCTGTTCTTAGAAAATAATATCATGGATTTATTTTTCCTTATGGAGAACCAGTATACAAGGTACAAAAAAGGTTTATGACTATTGTTAACATTTTACATTCTATGGGTGAAAGTGGATTAGATGATGATGCACTTATTGACAAAATTATAGATATCATGCCTAATGAGTAGGAATCTAAGAGAACAAACAATGATGAGAATAGGAAAGTATCTCAAATTAATCTTGATGATATTTTTGGAACTCTTCTTCAACATTAGGAAAGAATGAACACAGATGATGATATGAATAAGAAGAAGAATGACAATGTAAGTGAAGCATTTAACACTACAAAATTCAAGACTCCAAAAAGGGTTACAAAATATAAGTCTAAAAAAGTAGTTGTTTTATCCGAATCTAGTGAAAGTGAATATTCTAATAATGAACTAGCTAATCTTTCTCGAAGGATAAACAAGATTGTTTGGAAGAATGAATTTCAGAATAGATATATGAAGAATCAAAGAAAAGACAAGAAAGATTCTAAAGTCAGTTGTTATGAATGAAAAAGGGCAGGTCATATAAAGCCGGATTTTCCTATGCTTAAGAAAAATGATAGAAGGGAAAAACATTCAGTGATAAATATAAATAAGTACTATAATACAAAATCTATGAATGTTTTAAAATCCAATGACACCTGGAGTGCCAGTGATGGTGACTCTTCTGGTGAATCCTCAAGGTATGAGTCTTCTAATTAGAAGAATCTTGGTCTATTAGCCAGACTACTCATTTAAAATCCTTTTCTAATGGCCAAGGTACACAATGATGAATACATAAGTAATGTATCGTTGAATAGTGATGATATATACTATATGTCTTTAGATGAAGAATATTCTTCTAATGATGATAATATATTACCTATTAATGAATAATTTTTTATGTTTTCTAAACTTATGGAGAATGAAAATTCTAAACTCAATAAAAATCTTGATAAGGAAAATTTTAGATTTTTTATTCTTAATAAATAAGTATCATATATTTCAAAAGATATTGAGAAGAAAATTTATGATTCTGAAAGTATTTCAAAATACATTGAGGAAGTTGATTTTGCGAAGGATAAAGTTTATAGGGATCTTGAAAATGTAATTTCTAAGAAAAATATTTTAGTGACTAACTCTAGTGAAAAAAACTAATGTTTTTAGGATAAAAACATAGTTATTTGACAAAAGTCAGAATTATTTTCCTTGAAGAAGTATTTATCAAACATTACCTTAGGTAAGGAATAATTTGATAAAATGTATTCCCAAATTAGACCTCCATGGAATAATACTGGATTTGGTTATACTCAAATTAAATAGGTTTTTAGTAATAATTATTTTGTTCCTCATAGTTCGCTATTCTACACTAAATGTCTGTGTGGTGGACACTGGGAAAAAAATTATTCAAACAAAACTCAATCTTTAGGTTTTCATAATGATTATTTTTCAAAAAAAAGTGGATACCTAATGTTTTTCTTTCAAAAGTCTCTGGATCCAAGAATATTTGAGTTCCGAAAGTCTAACACTCTTATATTCACGAAAATAAACATAGTACCAACAGAAGTACTTAGTACATGGATAGTGGATGTATCCAACACATGACTGGTAAATAAACCATATTTGAAAATGGAATCATATTCAGAAATAAGGATAGATTAGTTGATAAATTATATAATCAACAAGAAGGAAATGACTATGAAGAAACCTATGCTCTAGTAGGTAGATTTGAATATATTCATATTCTAATTTACTTTTCATCATTCTTTAACATTAATATTTTTCAAATGGATGTTGAATGTTCTTTAATTAATGTATATGTTCAAGAGAATGTTTTTATTGAACAACCTTTTGGTTTTGAAGATACAAAATATCCTGAACATGTTTTCAAACTTACCAAAGCTTTATATGGACGTAAACAGGGCCCTAGAGCCAGGTATAATATAATAAAAATATTTTTGTTACAAAACAATTAAATTAAGAGAAATGATGATCCAATCCTATTTATAAATAAGGACAAGAAAACTGATTTTATTGTTCAAATTTATGTGGATGATATTATATTTGGTTCAACTCAGCAATCATTAACTAATTCATTTGTGAATCTCATGTAATCTGAGTTTGAAATGAGTATGATGGTCGAGTTAACATCTCTGCTTGTTTTTCAAATTTCTCAAAAACAAGGACGAATTTATATATCTCAACATGAGTATATTAATGACCATCTTAATATGTATGGATATGAAAACACCAAAAATATTAGTACTTCTATTGGTACCTCAAATTCACTTGATCTTGATGATGCTGGGAAACTAGTAGATCAAACATCATTAAGAGGTATCATAGGAAGTTTACTATACTTGTCAACTAGTAGTACATACTTAATGTTTTTAGTATATCAATGTGAAAGATATAAAATCAATCCTATGGAATCTCATTTAAAGGTAGTGGAATGAATTTTTCACTAATTAAAGGGAACCATGGATTAAGGACTATTTTATACTTTTGGAAATGATTTTTTTAAATATATTTTCAGATGCAGACTTTCAGGGATGTAGAATGGATATGAAAAGTAAATTCATAAATTTTCATTTCTTAAAAGATTCATTAGTTTCTTGGACATGAAAAATGCAACCCTCAATAGCACTTTCTGCTGCTGCAGTTGAATATGTAGTTGCTAGAATTTGTTCTGCTCAAGTGTTGTAGATGAAACACACACTCACAAACTATGGTAGGAGTTTATCCCAAACACAAATATTGTGTGATAATACTATTTCCATTGTCATAAGTAAAAACCCTACACATCACTCTCATGCAAAAAACATATATATTAAGCATTACTTTCTTAAGGATCACACACAAAATGGAGATATCAATTTTCAATTTATCAGAACGCAAGATCATCTTGTTGATATTTTCACAAAATCTTTACCCTCCTCTAGATTTGAATACATTAAACATATGTTTTGAATGATAACCATGAGGTAATCTTCCATATTAACTCTTTGTTAAAACCTATATACTTACAGTATGAAACTTCTTTTTATAAGCAGAGTACATTTTCTTGTTAGTCAAAGATTTTCATATACAACATTTTTTATTAGTCAATAATTTTCATAGCCAAATTTTTTTATAGTCAAAATCTTTCACAGTCAAAATTTTTAGCAGTCAACATTTTTTGTAGTCAAATTTTTTCGTCGTCAAAATTTACAAAATAAAATTTTTCGTAATCAAATTTTTTTCATAACAAAATTTTTTTGGAATCTAATGTACTCCAAGAATAATTTTTCCCATTATGAATAATTTTCCTAAAAAAATAGAATGTATGATTTCCCTCTTAAACTTTTGTAATCTTCTTTTCACATGTTGGTATTTTTATCTTATTTAAGAAAATTTTTCATATTCACCTTTCTCTAATATCTGAATATTTATCTTAGAAGCATCAAATGATCAAAACCTAATGAAATCCTTCTTCGATTATCATCTCAACTTTCAGATCTGATCAAGTGCATTTGGACCGTTGGATCAATCAAGGATGTTGAACCATGGTCTCAAACACCTATATAAGGACCCCCTGTTGGTTGCCACACATCGATATTCAAAGCCTTCATGTGCAGAAGTTATGCCGCCTACTTTAGGTCGTTCTGAATCATCAGGTTTCATTACTTCCAAAGGTCTGCTGAAGGCTCTCCTTAGAAAGAAATGTTTACTATAAAGCTAATTTTTTAATGGATGATATACTGAGAAAGGTCGGTCGATCAAAAATTATATTCTATGTATGACTCTATCATTTCGAAGAATATTAAGTTTAATGGTTGGGAGAGCCTATGTATATTGAAACCAAAGGCACAAAATCGGGTCAATCTAGATTTATTGATTGAATATTATGATTCAACATGTTTTTTCAACGAATGAGGGAGATATAAGTTTTCTTTAAAGAGCTATGGGAAGACTTATTCCCATTCCCACAACAAGGCAGAAAGTTTGAATGAAATTCCTTATAAGGGTGAAGCAGAGTTCTGTACTAACAAATTACCGAATGTTTCAATATCTATGGATAAGGATAAGGCACTATCTTGTCTTGGTTTGAAAGGATTGAAGACTCAAAATACTGTTCATCTATTTAAAAACCTTTGGATTCTTGAGTTATGGGTCTTATGTTTTATCATTCCGAGAAACGGGGATAAGGAAACACTGAATAACAATGATATCTATATTCTATAATTCTTGGGGAACCTCAGGAAGATAATTCTAGTCTAGTATATCTTGGTTATAATTTAGAATATCATGAATAGAAATTTGAAGTCTCAAATTATCATGTATCCGTCTATACTCTCAAAAATTATTGTTCTTTTCCATGATTCATTCAAAATTCCTTGTAGTTCTAAGACATGGCATTTTAAAGTAATGTTATTAAGTGATGATACTGTAAAAAGGATTATGGTTGGATTTAAAATTCAATCTAGTGATTTATATGACTTTTCAGAATCTGAAATCGAAGCTCATTCAGAGACACCAGAAGGCACTGAGACATCCAAGAAGGGTAGAAGGAAGAGGAAGGAAAAGGAACCAAAAGCGAAAGGAGAAACTCCTGTGGCTAACGAAACCCAATATGAACCTCCAAATAAATAGAATAAAAAGTATTACCCTAATAAAGTGGTTTCAAAGTAGAGAGAAGACAAGAAAAATAAAAAGGAAGGAGAGCTAATTTTTGGCTTGGATACTACCAAGGAAAAAGCCTTGAAGTTGAAGGCTACTAAGAAAATTTCTGAAGCTGGGATAGTAAAATCTATTCTCAAGGCTGCTGAAAAAGCCTCTGAACAACTTCAGGTACCAGAATCGTTTTTTAAAAGAATCACTCCTTGTGACTCTGGAAAAAAAGGCAGTGATTTAGGAACCACGTCAAAAAGAAGAAATAGTTGAAGAGGACAATGACGACGAAGAAGAAGGAAAACAAGAAGGTAGTGGTGATACATAAGTCATGATAAGGCAAGTGGAGGATTATTATGAGAAGGAGAGCCCTCTTGAGAAGCTTTGAATTCGAACTTCTGATGCAGAGTCTTCGAAACATGCTACACTTGGAAAAGAAGTTAAAGGTCAGGAAAAGTAAATAGACTATATGTAGAGGAAAGAAGCAATCATGATTTTTTTTAGCCATAGGATGTTGTGGTAGGAGCCAATAAAGAAAATATTGAGGAAGATAAGATTGGAAAATTACAAAATAGTGAGCCTAAATCACCCAATGCTCAAGAGAAAATTCTGAAAGGTGATATGAAAAGCAGGTGTTGGTTGTCACACCTACTAAATCTGTGGTAAATAATAAAGTTGTTGGTGCTTCATCAACGACAAAATTTTAAGTGTAAGAAAAACAATCCTTACCAACCAAACACTCGGATTCAGAATCATCCTCCCTTTGAAATGATTTTGTGGTACAATCTTTGAAATGGTTGTTTATTACTATTCTTTTGTCCCCAAGTATAGATTCTAGGTGTTAGTTGCTTCAGCATTCATTCAATTAGAAATCAGATTCAGTTTCAATGGATATGGATAAATTAGACAGACTTTATTCATATTTCAAATATTTTCTCATTGGTTATGAGGCTCAACGAATACCATGAAATAAGATTACAAGTTGGTCAAGAAAGATTGTCGAAGACCTGAGAGATTTTGATGAATTTCAAGATATTCTGAAAGATGACTTTGACACCGAAGATGGAAAGCTTAATGATCTTATTAACAGCATTGAGGAAAAGATAACTCTCGAACAGACAACTTGGAAGCAAGAAGTCACAGACTTAAATGGAAATCTTAATTCTGTGGCTATAAATTGGAATAGAGAAAGGGATCTCAGAATTGATTTTGATGAAAAGCTTGTTAAGAAAGAAAAATTATTGTAGGCTCAAGTAGAATGTCTTAAGGCTCATGAAGAAAAAATTAAATCCATGGAGATAAAAATCGAAGATCATAATCAACTGCTGAAACGTTTTGAAGAATATCATGAGGAGATAAAGAATCTGAATACCATTGTGAAGAAGTTTATGCCAATGGAGAAAGAAAGATAATTCTACCAAATTCGATTTTTTTCTATTTTTATTCCTTGTAAAAATTAATTCATTCTTAATGAAATTTTGGTTGTTCTTAATATATTTTGTTCTTTAGTACTAATATTTCATGTACCATTTTTTGGTTTTCCATTCTCATTATTCCTTTTTAAAAATCACAAAGGGGTATAAAGGAATGAAAAAAATAATTCAAACTAAGAAAAGAGATTTCCCTAAGTCAGGGGGAGTTCATCTAAAAGGGAAGTTCTTATCAAAGAAGTTTTTCGTATAAAAGAAAATTAAAATTATCATTCATGAAATCAAGAATAAAATATTTAGGGATTTCAAAACCTAAGGGGGAGGTAGTCGTATTCCATTTGATTAATAAGTAAAGGGAGATATGTTTTTATTTAGAAGTCCATAAAAATTCTAAGTCCTCATATTCATTTTCGTAAGAATTTTTTTGCTTTCCAAAAATTGGGAGATTATTAAGTCAATAAGGTTTCCTTATGACATTTCCATTACACTATGTTTTGAAAATAAAAAACACTCTATTTTAAAAAAAATTTCTTTTTCCCTAAAAATTATCTTAATAAGTAATATTTTCCATCTCTAAAGAGATTTATCCTTATCTTTGTTTCAATTATTAATTTATACTTTGCCTAAATCTAATTCTTTTTATTCCTCGGAGTAAAATTTTGTTTCATCTCTAAAACCTCCTAATCCCATAAATCCTCGGTTATAGAGTATTCTATTTTCAGACTCTGAATTCTCTTAAATTTAGACTCCAAATTCTCAGAAATTCAGACTCTGAATTCTCTAAAATTCAAAATCAGAATTCTCTAAAATTCAGACTCCTAATTCTCTGAAACTCAGACTCCTAATTATTTGAAATTCATACTCTAAATTATTTAGAATCTAGTATCTGAATTTTCTGAAATTCGGACTCTGAATTCTGTGAAATTCAATCTCTGAATTCCTTAGAATTTAGACTCTGAATTTCATAAAATCTAGACTCTAAATTATTAATAATTCAAACTCCAAATAATTATGAATTTAGACTCTAAAATTTTCACAATTCAGACTCCAAATTACTCAAAATCCAGACGCTGAATTCTCAAAATTCAGACTCCGAATTCCACAGAATTTAGACTCTGAATTCATTAGAATTTAGATTCTGAATTCATTGGACTTCAGACTCTAAAATCTATAGAATTCAGATTTTTAATTCCTTGGAAAATAGTATCTGAATATCCATGGTTTATAGTCTCCATGAGTTTATTTGATTAGACTCCAAATTTTTATTCTTTTTCCTATAATCCGAAAAAGAGTTTGGTTAAGAAACCTTATATTGCTTATTCTTTCTATAGTTATGAAATGATGACATACATTCTATTTCTAAATAACTATTGTTTAAGTGACACATGTATAGGTCCATCCTAAATTCAAAGAAAAATATGACTATTAGAGGAGGGAGTCGACTATTGGAGAAATGCCTATAAATAAGAGCTCATTTGAATGAGCTAAATACTGATTGATCACTCTAGATATTAAATGCTGCTGAAGTGATTTCTAGAGAGAGAGACTCAAATGCCTTCTGTGTACAGAGCATATTGTTTAGCATTCTTCATGCGACTCCAATTGATGTTTTGTACAATCGAGGAATTTCAAGGAAAGGAAGATAGAGGTTCCAAATACCTTAATGTTCGAGGATTCTAGTGATAAGAAGACAGAGGTTCCGACTACCATAATGTTTGAGGGCTTGTAGGGATAACAAGACATATTCTGATTTTCCTATTGAGGGCTTACCCTGGTGTGGGTAAGAGAGACTTTATTAATTTAGAAATCAAGGAACATTTATCCATGGTTGTTGGATTCCCTACTCTTTGGGTTAAACGATTTTATACTTGTTACTTGTTTTGTTTCATATTTATTTCATCTGTGTTTTTTATAAAGGAAGAAAGTATATCATTCTTATACTTGTTCTTTTGTATACTCTGATAAGTATGATTCTAAATGCTTTAAGATAGAATCGTTTCCTTATAAACATTTCTAATGTTTCACTTCCAGAACCATATTTCTGAAACCTATAAAATTTGTAGAACTAAAAGAGGTATTTTAAATTTACCTTTTTTAACTTTCTTAAACACAATTTTCTTTAAGGTTAAAAATGAATGTTTTTAAACATACAATTCACCCCCTCTTGTTAATTGATAATCTACATCATATTTTGATTCTAAAAATATTTCATTATTCCTTTTTGAAGTCTTTGGTAGCCCCATGAAAAAGTCCATTGTAATATCCTACCATTTACACTCAGGTATGGGATGAGGTTGCATGACTCCTCTAGGATGTTGTCTTCTAGCATTCACTTGTTTAAAAACCATAAATCTTGACATATAATCAGAAAACTCCCACTTCATGTTGTCCCACCAAAAACGTTCCTTCAAATATCTATACATATTAGTGCTACAAGGGTGTATAGAGAAATTGGAGCTATGAGAATCATCCAAAAATTACCTTTTTAGATCAAGTATATCGGGAACACAATTTATTTTCCAAATTTCAAAATTACATCTCTATATAAAAAGTTGATCAATCTCCCCTAATTCACATCATTAATTTTCTTTTTAAACTCATTATCATCAGTCTGATAACTCTTTATCCTTTCTAGTAAAGATGGTTTTGAAACCATTTGAAATAGTATTGATGTATCACCTTCAATGGTTATTCCCATATCCATCTTTACTAGATCCATGAAAACAGGATCTCTTTCAATTCTCATCTTGTACAAAAATCCATGATTCTTTCTGCTCATAGCATCTTACACATTATTTTCCTTCCCCTAGTGGTAGTGTATAGTGAAATCATAATCCTTGAGTAGCTTGAGCCATCTTCTTTGCCTCATGTTGAGTTCTTTTTGTGAGAAAATATACTTCAAGCTCTTGTGATCAGTATAAATCTCACATTTTTTCACCATAGAGATTGTGTCTCCATAACTTAAAATAAAATATTGCAGCTACTAACTCCAGATCATGAGTGAGATTGTTTTTCTCATGAATTTTTAGTTATCGTGATGCATATGCAATAACACTATCATTCTACACAGGGACACAACCTAGTCCTTTCTTTGATGCATCACTATAAATAAAAAACCCATCACTATCCAATGGTAGTGTCAATATAAAATAATTGACTAATATTTTCATTAATTATTCAAAACATTATTCACACTCTTTGATCCTAAAAAATTTAACCTTTTTATGTGTGATCTTGGCTAATGGGTTATCCAGTCATGAAAAATTATGGACAAAGCACTGATAATATCATGTTAAACCAATAAAACTACATACCTCAGTTATACTCATCGGTGCTAGCCATTCATGGACTGACTTGGTCTTTGAAGGATTAGTAGAGATTCCATCCTTGGAGACAATATAGAAAAGAAAAGAATTTCATGAACCTCCAATTCATACTTGCTAACTTCCCATATAATTCATTTCTTCTAAGGGTTTTCAGAATAGTACGCAAGTAATTTTCATGATCTTCATTGATTTTGGTGTAAACCAAGATATCATCAATAAATACCACTAAACATTCATCAAGATATTCCTTGAATACTCTATTCATTAGATCTATGAAAATAGAGGGTTCATTATTTACTCCAAAAGGCATTACTGTAAACTCATAATACCTGTACCTGGTTCGAAATGTTGTTTTCGGAATGTCTTTTTTCTTCACACAACTGATGATATCTAGATTGAAGGTCAATCACTGAAAAATATTTATCTCCTTGAATATTTTTCAAATAATTCATCAATACAAGGTAGGGGATAATTTTTATTTATTATATAACATTGATCTCGATGTAGTCAACGCACAACCTCATAGATCCTTCTTTCTTCTTAACAAAAAGAATAGGGGATCCACATAGTGAAACACTAGGGTGAATAAGTCCTTTATTACCCAAATCCTCTAGTTTTTTCTTTATTTCCACTAATTCCTTAGTGTTCATTCTATAAGGGTTCTTCGATATTGGCCCTGAACTAGGAATTAAATCAATGGAAAACTCAATTTTTCATTCTGGAGGATGTCTAGGTAAATCCTATGGAAACACATCAACATATTATTTCACAATAGGTATATCATCTTTTCGAACATTCCTTTCCTCACCCATAGTTATTTTATTATCTTCCTCCCCAATAATTGAATTTAGTAAAGATACTAGGGGTATATCTAGATAGGAATCAGGTGGTGACATTTCTGCTCTAAATATTAGGTACTTTTTATCATCATCAAAAATTGTAACCTCCTTCTTCTTACAATAAATTTTTACATCATGGACCAAAATAAATTCCATAATAAGGATTATATAAAATTAAATAATGGGTATGATGATGAGATCAGCAAGAACATCTATTTTTCCTAATGGGAACTGATTCAAAAAACATTGTTACAATGATACTTCCCTTAAGAGTTTTGACTGAAAACTCCCTTGAAAAATCAAATTGGAAATATTTAATTTTCTTATAAAACTGGGAAGATATGAAACAATGTGATGATCCAGAATCAAATAAATCATTGGCTAAACATGAGGAAACCATTAAATTACATTCCACCATGTCATTCAGAGCTTCAACCTCAGTAGTAGTGATCGCATAAGCTCGGCCTTTCTCCCTTGTCCTTTTCTAAGGTAATTTTCTATGGCACATGGTAAAATCATTTTCATAATTCCTCATTTCTCTACAATTGTAGCATTCAATATTGATAGCCTATTTATTTCCCTTTCAATCACAAGATTAGTGGAAATTTTCACCACACATGTAACAGACTAACATTCCATTCAAGAAAGTACTAGGGTGATTCTTCCAACATTTACTGATGGATGGATATTCAACTTTTACCTTCTTCTACTTATTTCCATTTATAGAGTTTTCAGAATATCTCTTATCCTATTTCATTTATTTATGTTTGTAAGACTTAGATAATTCATTTCATGTCTTGATAGAACATGAGACAATATCTTCGTATGATGAGAAGGATTGTGAGACTTGATGGAGAAATGGTTTTGACCCATCAAATAATAGATCAATATTAATCCTTGGGTTACGTATATAATCTGATCCATGCCCTTATAGCATGGTAAAGATAGCATCATAATTTTTGAAATTCTCATCCTCCTTTTTCCTCAGACTCAAAAATTGTCTTTCCATATCCGCTTGATGGTCACGAGGAAAGTATTTTTCCATGAAATGATCTTTAAACTCCCTCAATTCCATACTTTATACTTCTTAATCTTCATTTTTTATTTAAATTAATGACCACCGTTGATCTGTATATCTCGTGAGGTGATAAACCAACATGACAATTTTTTCCCTTTCACTACTCCCCAATGCATGAAATATTTTATCTAAGGAACTTATCCTTTGCTCACATGTAAATGGATTTTTAGTCCCATTCAATGTTGGTGGTTGTTTCTTCATGAAGAGGTTTATCATTGATCCCCCGTGTTGTGGATCAAGGTGCTCCATAGGGGTAAGGTTATTATTCATAACCTGAGTGAGTTATCTCAGTATGGTGATTAGTTGATCAGATCTAGTTTCATCACCAACTCCACTATAATTATCTTGAGAAGGAGGTAAATACCTACATAGATTACATGGGTTGATACTGTTTCCATTCCTTCCTCTAGGAACCATTTCTAAAAAAATGGCATGCACTAGATTAGTTTATGAATCGCAATGCATAATTCCAAACTTGTAAAACACTTAACATAAATAAAATAGTTTATGGATATAATCCATAATCATAAAAATGTTTTATTTTAGGAGGTATATACTCATAAATCCTTCATAATGGTTTATAAAGAAAATATGAATTATCCAAAGCATATCCACCGGGAGTTTCATAACTAGGTGTGTAGAAAGGCTCATTGTCTTGTACCAAGATACCCTGGGTCAAGCCAAAAACTCCTTGTCAGAGTTTTCACCCCAAGGTATATCTATGATAGTGCTTCCTCTACCTTCTCCTATCTAGATAGGGATGCATTTATTGGAAAATACAAGAAATCCCTACATTAAAAAAAATTATAGGAAGTTCTTCTATACTAATCCACAAAGTCTATCTTAGGGTAATGTTTTCTAATCATAGTTTCACTAAATCTATCATCCAAGGATTGTACTAAACTTCCTCTGATACCAAATGTACCTCCCTGACCCCAGTTACCAAGATTCAGTGTATTATTACACAACATTTTCATGATCACAAGTGATCAAATCCCAAAAGACCGGTCAATTTAGTAGCCTTGGAAGTACTAGATACATACATAAGTTTTACATTACATTATAAAATGAAAAAAAAAACAATTTCTCTGTTTTCTACATTCATTTCCCTTAGACTATCCATGAAGGCCAGTCATAATATATTTCTTCACATCCTGGGAAAATTAAAACACATAAAGGGGTCAGCTCAGATGCTCAGTAAGGATAACAATATAGTGTCAACTTTCAAAAATATTCATAAGCATTTAAGGAAATATATAAAACTAAAACATAAGCCTTTTAAAAATAATATTCTGCCTAATATGGAAAATATAAATCAAATAATGCCATTTACTTATTCACATGGATATTCTAATAGTCGAATAATCATATGCAATATCAATAGCAGATTTTATAATGATGAAATGCATAATGCCGGACATTATAACCACATAGTCCAGGCCTCGTGCAAAGACAAAAAATAAGGATTTTGTCAAGACCTTGTGCCAAGACACTAGATTTTCTCCTGAGACCTACCAATGCATCACAGAGATATAGCGGGCTCCACCCATCACTTACTATGTCTAATGCATTCCTCATATGAAAAGGTTTAAACATAAAATAAACATTCGTATTAAAACTAGCATATGAAATGCCAATAAATTATCCATAAACCATGAATGGTATAAAATAAAACATCCACTGTCAAACATATCAAAAAACCTTCAATAAAATATGGAAGATTTGTATTATAATAAATCAATTTCAAACAAGTGTAAAATCCATCAAAGGATGTTGACATAGATGAAAGATAAACTATTTGAGAGAAATATCACTTTCTATTTTTAAATCATTTAAATGTCACATAATTATAGATGAAAACATTTATTTTTAAAATTCTCTTATAATATTGCAAGGGATTCTTCGATGATGTTATAAATGTGGAAAATAGATACACTCGTCGTATAAGTTAAAAAAAGTGATTTTTACCTTAATTCATCAAAAAGGTCATAAAGTTTCTTTTTTGGAAAATGACTGAAAGATTCCATTCCAAAAAAATTAATAAAAATTAAAATAAGGGTATAAATTAAATTAACCGATAATTTATTAAATAGTTAGAGAAATGTTTCGAAATACATTTCTATGAAACAAAGATGTGGATGATAAAGAGGTCCTAGTTGATACTTATATATTAACAACCTCATATATGTAAAGAGATTATAGAATTACCTATTACCTTGTGTTTTACTTTGGTCAAGGGTAAGTTAACCTCCTGTATAATAATTATATAATTCTTATTAAATTATAAAATATCCACATATATAAATATGATATCATATATGATCTTTTAATATTGCTTTGTTAATAATATTTCTATAGTATCATTGTTTGAAGTGTTAACTAATTCATTTTACCTTATATGTTTGATTACCCTTTCCATGTTTGTTATGGATAGGATATATTTGATTCATATCCAGAATTATATTAAGTTCTTAATAATTATTTTTAATCATAAGATGAAACTTATTCTTGGATGATTGCGATGGGGAATGAATCTCATTGCTTTCATGGAGATGGGAATCCATACTTACGCACGAGCGACAATATCATTATATTGATGGTGAAATAGTATATAATTGGATGGTATATCATATATAAAAAATCATTAACATGATTTAATTATTATTTAAATCAGGTTTACTCATTATTATACCCATCCAAATAATGAAGTGTTTGAAAAACAAACTACATTATGACGTGGAGATGGTAAGCCATACATACGCACATATAGTGACATGTAATTCATAGGATGGATAGAATAATGAATATTATTGTACCATATTTATAATAAAATCAAAATATTTATAAGTTATTGGAGTTATTATTTTGGTATGTAATAAACCACTAAACAGGAAGTGGATGATGAAAGGAACATTGAAAAAGAGTGGTGACATTGTTACCTCTTCTTCGGGTGTTTCCTTTTGAGTGGATCAAAAGGGCTCATTAGGCTGGAATTCTGATCAAAATAAGGCCTCTAGGTCGAAGTCAGGGTAGTTGGGAGGATATTTTGGGAGGGGTTAGACGAGAAAAATGGATTTGGAGGCATGATATTTAGAGAAGGGGAAGTACCCTTTTATAAGAGAGGTGAAGGTCACTTTAGGAAGAGCTTGAAATATTATTTTATTATACAATCATATTCAGTTTATAATGGATCCAAAATTATTTATTTCAAGGATAAGGTGGATATGGGTTGATAACATCTCAACTAATAGGTTTTAGATAGGTTTAGGTCCCCATATTAACCTTGTCTCTTAGATTAACTCTTAGTTAAATAGTTTGACATTTACCATGTCTCTTTGTATTTTTATATTATATGGTTAATAAACATACTATAAACTGCCAATAAAACCCCAAGTGGTTCAATATTGATATATATGTATCCTTATATATGTCCTTTTTTTGCACCTTAGATTTTTAGGAATATTATATCATTTAATTATATATTATTTGTTTTAAAAACTCATTTATGTCAATTTTGACACTATTTGGTATTTTGTTTTTGTGAAAGTCATAACAACATTATTACTTCAAAAAAATTTATTTAATATACCCTAACATGTCATATTAACCAAGATCATTAGTGGAATAAATCAAAAGTCTCAATTTACATTTATTTGGATATTTATAATATCAATTATTTCAATGTTTCATGAATAATGTAATTACTACATTATCATTGTGCCAAAAATAAATTTAATTATTTAATGTATAAAAATTATAAATAAAATACCATAATGTATGAAATATATATATATTTCTAATGAATATTCATAGTTGAATTTATCTTATGTATAAATATGTATTAAAAATGGTTTAGTTATTAAAACTTGAATTTAATACTTTTAACTCTTCATTAAATTCAATAATAATAAATGTCCTAATATAATACAAGTGGACCAAAAGGATCATATTTTATTAATAAGGTTGATTTTAGTCAAAATAAACTTATCCAATATAATTAGAAAATGTGTTAGGGTATTAATACCTTTATTTATCGTATTTACTTTTAACAGTGGTAAATAAAAGTTAAAAGTTACACTCACCAGAAACTATTTTCATCTTATTGAACCACATTTTACTCATTGATATCAACCATGTCTCTCAGAATTTTGAAATTCAATTCACAGAAAATGTAAAATTATGTTTTATGCAAATTTGCAAATACTCCTAGATGGTGGGTAAAAGACGGTAAAATGTTCAATAAAATTGTATATATATAATATTATTATAAAATGACTTCATAAATTATATTGAAAATAAATAGGTATTTTGTATATATTTTTAACTAATATAAATTTAAATAAAATAAATAATTATTTCAATAAAAAGTCAGTTTTAAACAATAACGTAGTGCTTTTCACTATTCATCAAAAATTGAATGTTTTCCGAAAAATACCCAAAATTCACACTAAAATAATTTCGATATTCCAAATTCAATAATGAAGTTAATTTTGAAATTTAAAATTTAAAAAATTAAAAAAAGATGTTATTACTATTCATAACGGCTAGTTTGATTGGTCATGGTGTGTTAAAACTCCAAGTTGTGTACAACACAAGCTATTTTATTATTCAAAGGGAAATATATCGTAGAAGCTTGTGGTGTTACAATACACATGGATCTAAACCATGTTGATATGTGGCCTTTCTAGCTATGAAGATAATATGAACGTGTTTCCTTGGTTTTGAGTACATCACTATTCTTTTTTACTAAAATTTTATTTTATACTGGAAACATGCACATTGACTTATACTGATCAAATCGTGTATCTTTTTGACATGATCCAAATTCATATACATAAAAAATTACTAATGAATTTATGTGCTAAATTTTCAAAAATAAAAATGAGGATGTTTCCAATGTTTTTATTAAGAGATAATTTTATAACTAAAATGCCTATTTTAAATAGATAATAGAGACTTTGAGTCATATCTATCTCATTTTGCATAAAATTTTTTTGGTAGATTCACACACATCAAAAATGAATTATGGATCATTGTACTAAAGTATAAAAACAATTCAAATATTTTTTCTTGGTTTTGAGGAGTCTAATTTTCGATTTTACTAAAATAGATGTCAATTTTATATAAAACAATTCCCTTGGAGTCAAAAAAGGAACATCGTGTTATTTCAAGACATCAAAAATGATATATGGATCATTTTTCAAAACTATCAAAATAATATGAGTTCATTTACTCGGTTTGGAGTAGGTCATTGGGTTCATTTACAAAAATCGATACCAATTTTAAATAAAATGATGCACATGGAGTTATACCGTTCATACTATGCATGATATTAAGGTACAACTGATTCCTACATATCCTAAATGACATATAGACCATTTTACTAATGTATCAAAACAATATTAATGCAGTCCCTTGGTTTTGAGTATATAACGTCTCTTTTTGACTGAAATTTCATTTTAAACTAGAAACGTGCCCATTGAATCATACTAATAACATCATGTATCCATTTGATCTGAAAATGATTCAAAGACATCAAAAATTATTTGTAAATCGATGTCCTAAATTATCTAGAAAATCCAAGCATGTTCTCTCAGTTTTTAATGAGTGACAATTTTTGAACTAAAATATTTATTTTAAAATGAGAACCGACACTTTGATCCATATCAGGAACATCGTGTTTCAAATGGAGGTGTGGCTGATTCTTACAAGTAAAAAATGACTTAGGTATCACTATTTTAATGTATCAGAACAATCAGAATATGTTTTCATAACTTCAAATATGTTAGCTATCTTTTTACAAAAATTAATGTCACTTTGAAATAAAAATAAGCACTTGGAGTCATACTGGTCACTCTATGTGTTAGATTGAGGTGTAGCTGATTCTTACACATCCTAAAGTATTAATATAATTCTAAATACAACTGTCTCCATGATTTCAATTTCCATTATTTGTTAAACTTCCAGTACTGCTTATTGAATCAATGTTCTTTGCTGAAACACCTTTCTCATTATTGTAATCTAGAAGAATAGAGGAAGATCATATGCCCATTATATTACGATAATTCACAACAATGGGAAAAATATCTTCCTCTAATCTACAAGATTTCAATAATGAGAAAAAAAGTTCAGCAAAGAACATCAAATCAATATGTAGTGTTCAGAGTTTTGCAAAGAAAGGAAATGGAAATAAAAACCATGGTAACCTTGGTAGAATGAAACATGTAATCTATTTTGTGGATTTTTATAGATAACTAAGAGAAAATAGGTCTTCCCAAAAAATCCATGATGAAAACTAAATAAGTATTAGATAATAATTATAAGGAAATTAACTTACAAATAGTAGATAAAATGATGAAAAAAGTAATGAAATATGTATTAGGAATTCAACTTTTCATTATGGTTGTATGAATTCTTGATTAATTTCCTTGTTGTCATTATCTCTATTATAAGCTTGAATTCTAATCTCTCATTAGTATGAGTTGATTCAAACAAAACACCCCAACCTGAATAAAATAATCCACTTGTATAAGAAAAAAAAATTAATATTTGAGTAATATTAAAAATTAAAAAAATAAACCTAAATATGAAGTAATAAATTTTAGAACTAAGAATACCAATGTGAATTTGAAAATATATCAAATATTTCTTCCAAAATTGAGAGTTATAAGATGAAGTGTCTTTATCAATTAAGATAAAATTATATTTTCTTATATATTTACTTTTTATTTTTTTTATTTTCTTTATGGTAACAGGTTTTTACATATATAAATTTTGTTTTAATATACATATAAAAAACCTCTCTAACTAAATTTTTTTGTGTTCATCCATCTTTTTTATGAATTTAATATAATAAAATTTATAATCATTATAGTAAAGAAATTTAAAAAAAATTATATATTTTGAAACTAGTTTCTATTGAATAATGATATTTTACTATTGTTTTTTCTTAACATTATTTTGAAGTTATTACCAAAAATATTTTTAATATAATCATATATGTTTGTAATGATTTTTATAGTGTCGTTATTTTAAATAATTCAATCTAATTTAATAGATAAATATTACAAAACAATAATAAAAAATTCATCGAGAATAATATTTTTATCATTAGTGTGGCCCTCAACATTAATTATAGTAATTTTAAATTTATTCCCAAAAGGAACTAAAATTATTAAATAATATGATATTGTTGATCTAAAATAAAATGTACATTTAATGGATATAATATTAACATTTTAAGAGAACATATTTTTTAATTTAATCTAATTATCAATAAGTTTATTAAAATCTTACATATATTTGAAAAATTATATACAAGTGTTTTATAAATTCCAAAAGAATAGTTTTTGATTTATTATATATATATATAGTATAAAAAGTCTTTAAAAATATATAATCCATTATTCCATTATACCAATTTAATGATAATAAATGTTTTTAAAAAATTGAAATTTGTTCAGTATTTCTCTATAAGATAATATTTACATGTTAAAATAAAAAAATTGATGTTTATTTTATAAAATTAAAATTAACAATATTAATAATAAAAATTATATATATATAATGAAAAGTGTTTTCATAGGAAAATTACCGTTACAAAAATATTTAACTCTAAATGAGCTTTGGATATGTCATGCATACCCAAAATATTTAACTCTCTAAGTATACCATGGATGTAAAATATAACATAACCCCTTTTAGCATGTAAGAAGATTCACCCTAGATAACACCATCTGTTCAAGATATATATTGAATTTTTTATTTCCAATTTTAATGATTTTATGGGTTCATTAGAATAATTATGATTAAATAGTGATGGGTTATAATTAAACTTGAAGGGGTTAATTATATTGTTCCCCAAATATTCCCAATTTATTAATATTCGTTTTTTATTATAAACCATTTTCTCTTTTATATGGAAGAATATATCAAATTATATCTATCCAATTAATCTCGGGAATGAATATCCTATATGTGTGATAATGAAGGCCATACCCATAATGCCTTTAACCGCATATATTATTCTATATATAAATAAACTCTCTATGAGGGAGCTCTCTAGTATAAAATACAAAAATAAAAAAATAAAAAAACCTATTCACTAAACAATAAATTATATTATAATAAAAATTATACATAAATTATAAATATAGAGAGAAATTATAAGAAAATAACCCCATTACGAATAATATATTTAGGGTGATTATGGAGAGGATGATGAAAACCTAAAAGGGGGGGTCTATGTTGTTGCCATGGAGGGGATATAGGCCAAGGAGAGGGAGGTATTAGGGGGGGCAATACCACAAAGGAAAACCAATCAGGGGGGTTCACAGGGGATGGAGTCACAACTAAGGATATCGGTAGTTTGGATGGGTTGGGGGATCAGGGGTTACTGATGAGGGGGCGATTTCTGGGTCTCTATTGGGGAGGTGAGAGAAGGAGTTTAGGGTCATATAGAGGGGGGAGATTATGGATTTATTATATCATTTAGTGGTTATTTCTATTTAACCATAGCTATTTTTTTAAAAAAATATTGTAGCGTTTTGATTAAATTGCCTATGTATTTTATTTTTTTAACCATATTTATTTTATGGTGGTTACTAAAACCACTACTAGTAAACTTCCACGAAGATGTTTCTTGGTATAGTTAACCATTCTCAAATTATGGTACTAGTTGAGGACGTTACCACCACTTAGTTACACGTTTTCCAAGATTGATCTCAATAGTAATATTGCTTTTTATGATTATATTTATCTAAAACATAATCTATTATAAGATGAGTGTCATTCTTCAGTAATAATTTAATATGTAATTATTTAAAGTGGAACCCACTAAAATTATTCCCACTTTTAAAACACATTATAACCCAGAGTAAGGAAATATCTATATTTTATTATACTAGGAGACCGCTATGATGTTTCTCTAAACACATGGATATTTATGTATGGGATCATCCTAATCATAAAATATAAGACTCTAATATATTTGAGTTAAAACCATTTATCTAATCCTTCAAATGGAGATTGTCATCTCTATTCCAATGGTATCCTTTTTAAGGGTATCCTAGCTAAGTGTCACCCAATGAAAAAACCAAGAAGATCTTAAAAAAAGAAAATCTAGGGGAACACTTCTATTGTAAAATCTACCCAAGGATGATCTAGGGTCATAAATTATATGTCTTCCTGACACAAGATAATCTAGGAGAACCAAACTATTGTAGAACCTACCCATTTGATTGAATAATGTATTAAAAAGTTCTGATTTCGAAGAAATTTAACACATAATAGTTTTACAGGATTTAATCTCACCGTGTAATCTCATGTTTATTCTCTTTTGTATGAATTTTCTTTAACTATTTACTTTTGGAAACATATTAACTCCACCAAATGAATATGTACAACCCATATTTATGTATATCAATTTATAAATTTATGATCTTGAATATTTACAGAGATGCTCATGCTTATTTTCAGGTATTCTTTTACCTTTTTTATTGTTATACCTTGGTTGGGTTTATGTTGGTGTTGTTTTAGTTGATTTGAATGAAATTTGGAAGCCTAAGGGGTAGTGCATGGTCTACACACCATTCAAGGAAACTGTATGGATTTACCTTGTAAAACGTGCACCCATTTTTGGTTAGGTAGGACGTGGTACATAGTTGGTGCACTGTTCAGACAAACCATGTGGCCGCCCTCCCAAACTATTCTCGCAGAAACAAGGGGGATTTATAAGTTTAGAGAATGTTTTTTTCAAACTATGCACCCACATAGGAGAAATCGTCCACCCCTAATATGAGGAGCATGATTATTATCTATAGTTTAGAAAATCATGTGCCCCTATCCAAGAAACTGAGAGTGCAGGTTTTTAATTACTAATAAAATATTTTAAATTCCATAACCCCCTTTTATTATCCATAAACATCCTATTTATTCATAAAACCAATTCATTCAATTTTTTAGCCTCCATAAAGAACTCTACATCTTATAAAACACTTTCTGTGATGAATCAATGATCCGGTTGAAAGATTGTCGCTTATCTGGTATGTGATTTGATCCCTATTTGGGTCTCTCTATCAATCCTGTATCTCATTACAAATGAAGAGGAATAATTTTTTTATTGTTTTTTTTGGATTAGATATAGGTTTTTATGGTTATTTTTCGTTTGATCTTGATGTTAGGTTACAGTCCTAGATCATCTGTTTCATTGTGATTTCTATTATCACACTTCATCTTGTGGGACTTTGGTTTGGAAAACATCCATTAATGACCCTGAGGTAGGTGGTATAAATGTAAATTTCTATAGTCTTTATTTTAATTGAATGGATGTAATTATGAAATTGAAATTTTCACATTGGGAAATTGAATCCGAAATTGAATTGAAAATTTTATTCAACATGAGATTATGAAATTGGTAAATGTTGAGATAATTAAATTTATTGTAATTGTGATTATATAATTTATCAATAATGATAAATGTGAAATTTGTGATTAATGATTTTCCAAACTGGTAGCACCCTTGGGGTGTGCGAATAAGATAAAAATTATGATATGTAAATTATACATTCTTGGTAAATGAAATTGTGAAATGGGTTCAACAATGAATTATGCTAATGGATTAGAAATAGTTGGAATTATAGAACCATGGATTGTGATATTTGAGATTGAGTTCTAGGATAGGGAATGATGTTCTAAATAGACATGGGTTTTCAGGCTACCACTCTAGGATCCCACTATATTTTATGTATTATATGTGATCACTGGGTTGTGGGACAAGGGTTGCTACTCCAAAAACCAATGGGGTGTCATACCTCCTCTCTAGGATCCCATTGTTTGAATGTGAAATTGGGAATGAATTAATTATTGAAAATCCATTACATTGTTGGATGTGATATCCATTTTGTGGATGGTTCAAACTATGGAATGGTCTAAAGAAGGTATTGATATTTGTTTCTCATCATGAACCTAAGGTGTTTTTGATGTCAATAAAGAATAATATAATGTTGAAAATTTTTAATTTATTATGTAACATTATTTTTTATAATAATTTATACACTGTCATTGACTAGAAATTGTTTTAGACACTATTAGTGGTGTCCTACTGAGTTTTACTCAAACCCTACTCATGATTCCTGATTAGTACCTGAATATATTACATGTTTCTAGGACATGATAAGGGATAGAGACCATATTTTTGATGATTAAGTTCAGACAAATCATAGATGAGAGAAGCATAAATGATTTCAGGACCCATTTGGATGTTATCGATGTCCTTGTTTTCGATTCAAATTTGATACTTGGCACATATATGGAATGATATATTTACTACTTTAGTTTGGATATTGTTTTGCTATTTTGGTTTATCAGGTGATACTAGCGTGTATTGGTTATCTTATTATTATGGTCACTGTATATCATCAATTGGATATTATTTATTAATTTCCAATATTGTGCTACTTTGATAATGAGGGTATAGTCCCCCCATGATGCCTTTATTTGATCCTTGCTTCTAGTCATCGGTCTCTGGAATAAGGGGTGGAACACCTGATATGATTTGATAGAAATGGATCAGCGTACCAACATGTGGTACCCAAGTGAGGATGTTTCAAACTGGTATCAAAAAAATTTTATTTTCTTTTAGTTGTCTTACAATTTTGTAATGTTATAGATGATACTAGGATTAGTTGAGGATTTTTCAAGATCTCATGCATGAGACTAACTAACCCATGTATGTGGGTAAAATCCCAAGTACCCAGTGTGGGATTACTTATATTGCTGTTGTTGTTATAGTTTGATGTTATTTCACCTTGGGCGATGTACTTGCTGTGTTATATTATTTTTTTCTATTATTTTTATCACAGACCATTATTACATGAATTTTGAGTATACATGCATAATTCTGGGTACTCCATAATTATTAGGACATGAATCATTATACGCCTGAACAGGAAAGAACGTTTTGGGTGATTTGTTTCACATAAAAGTGATTTTATTTACTTGTGAAATTTTAAATTAAAATGGTACCTAATATGAATACAAAAATTTTAAATGTTGTAAAATATAGAAAATTAAATAGATAAAATGGGTTTAAATTGATAATCATTGATCTATAAATTATTTTTACACAAAGTTAACCATGTCCTAGGTGAACGATAGTTGCGTGTAGAAATAGTTCCTTGGTTTTGACCTTGTGGCCGGATATGGGGGAAGACATGGTATGGATTTATGTGAATCCCAATTGTTAAGAATTTATAATGGTTTTTATGTTTCTTATGATGTGTGTTTGGAATTCTAGAGATATTCCTCCAGGATTGTGCTTGTTGATAGGACCACATGAGGACATGGCCGAAAATGATCCTTTAGTAGTGGAACCTAGGGCTGCAATATTGTCAAATGAATAATTCATAGAATTTTTCCATGAAATTTATTCTCACATTATGTAGTTTATGGATATATACATGGGATGGGTTATGTGGAATATGTCTAATTTTACATGGGAGTTCCAGTGGTCTCACCCTCCAAAATTCACTAGAGAGGGTTGTTCTAAGGAAACTATGTTCTTAATTGAGTCTATCCAGATGATCCATGACCACTTAGAGACTCCTACTGAGAAATGATTCAAACTAGATACTTTTATATTAGATGTTGAGGTGAACAATATGGGGGATATACATACTTGAGATGGTCAGCTTTCGAACATGAATTTTAAGGAAATATAGGAGAAGTTCAAGGAGATCTTTTACCTTGAGAAACTCATGAAAGAGAGAGAATCTGGGTTTATAAGGTTGATCTAGGGGAGAATGTCTATAATGGTCTATTTTGTTCACTTTACTAATTTCTAGTTCATTTTTGAATTATTGAAAAGGGATGAGGATAATGTAGTGAAATGTTTTCAATATGGGATTATATGTGAGATTAATTCCTAGGTTAATATCTATTGGATGAAAAAAATATCTGATGTAGTGAATCAGGCTCAGATATGTAAGGGGAACCTGAAGGAGGTATCCAGTGGAATGCATGTGGCTTTTGATGGTTTATTAGGTGGTACATATTCTGAGAGTTGGAAAAATCACAATGAGAATGTAATGTATGGAAATAATAACCAGAGTGGCCAAGTGGAAGGATCCATTACTAAGATCAGTACATGGATATATGGCCACTAGTTTGGTAGGTTAGAAAATTTTTGTAGACAGTGTCCATAACCCCCACTAGAGTGCCGATATTGCAGCCATATGGTTCATTTAAGAAGTTATTGAAGAAATCATTGACCTATGGGTAATTATGGAGGATCTAGGTAGTGTTAGAACATCATGAAAAGGTCGTATACCCCATATTAGTCTGGAAGTTGGAGTTATACAAGTTATGGAGGTTGAGGTATTAGACATCATACTTCTATGAAATATTTCTCGTATAAATAGAGTGGTGTATCTCAGGATAATTAGACTACAACACAGGTAATATGAGTTGGATGGTTTAATTCAATTCCTTCTTCACTTGTTGATAGGGAAGTTGGGCCATCAAGAATCAGAGGTACTATTACTATAGATTCAATAATTTCTAGTGACTTATTTGATACAGGAGGCTATAATTCATTTATATCATCTGAACATGGGAATATGTTGTGTCTAAAAGTAGAGTTTGTGAGTGGTGTTATGATTAATGACACACCTTTGGGAGTGCAGTTGAGATAAAACTGTTTATTCAAGGGGAGTTCTCTTAAGGATGGGGAGTATCATTTTATACAAGATCTTTACATCCTTGACATTTCAAGATTTAAATAGATTTTGTGTATGGACTGGTTAGTAGCACACTGAGACCACCTATATTGTTGTCATAATATATTGACTTTTACATCTCATGAGGGAAATAGTTATGTTCATATTCAAGAGTAGGATACTTAGGAAGGCTACACCCGACTAGTTAATCAACAACTAGGGGAGATCACTGCATGGGTTACAAGGCTATTTTTATATTGCGGGTGGAAAAAAATAATTCATTTCCACCCATAATGTACCAGTTCTAGGACATGTTTCCTAATGAATTCTCAATGTTTCCACATGAGAAGGATTTTGATTGTATAATTGAGATCATGCATGGAGCTGAGCCAGTTTTTATACTGACTTGTAGAACGGAACCAAAAAATATTCAAGAGATCATGGATCAACCAGAAGAGTTGCTGGATAAGGGACTTATTCATCCAAGTAATGATTGGTTTGGTTATCCATTTATGTTTTCTATGAAGGATGGTGAAACCTTCAATTTATGTGTTGATTACTAGATATTTAGGAAAAATGTAAATGAAGAAATTGTATACTCTTCCATGTATTTATTATCTCTTTAATCAATTAAGAAGATGTGATGTTTTTTCCAATGATTTATTTGATATCAGGGTATCATCAGTTGATAGTGAGGCTTTTTGATACACCATTGACTCCATTCATATTTAGGTATAGCCTATATTAATTCACTGTAATTCCATTTGGACTGACGAACACTCCTACTAGGTTTATGACCTTGATGAAACAAATCATCCACCCATACCTGGATCGGTTTGTTGTTGATTTTTTGGAAGACATATTGGTTTAATCAAAGACTCATGAAGATCATTACCAAATGATTGAAATCATATTGAGCATGATAATAGAGAATATTATTTATTCCAATCTATATAATTGTTAATTATGGACCTTCTCGGTGTATTTCTTGGGTCACATCATCTATGAGGAAGGTTTTTCAGTGGACTCAGAGAAAGTTCATGCATTGGTTCCCTAGGACCAACCTAATAATATTTATGATATATGTAGTTGTTTTCGTTTGAAGGGTTATTATAAGAGGGTCATACAAATATTTTCCAATTTTAAAGCACCAATTTCTAGCTTGGAAAATAGAGGGATCATATTTTAATGGTATGGGAAATTTGATATTGCTTTCTAAGAGTTGAATAAGTGTTTGACTGACACACCAACCTTTATCATACCCGAGCATGAGAGGATTCTATGGTGTTTTGTAATTCATTTGGGATAAGGCTTAGAGTAGTGTTGATGTGGGGGGGGGTGTAATTTGTTCTATATGGGTTATGAAATTTGAGGCCACATGAACATAATTACCGTACACATTATATCGAGTTATCTTTAGTGGTTTATGATTTGAAGTGATAGAGAAATTATCGGTAGGGGAAATATTTTACTATGTGTACAGATCATAATAGCTTTAACTCTATCTTTTTGTAGTGAGATTTGAATCTCTCGTAGCAGTTCCAGGTTGAGTATATGAAATATTTTGATTTTAATCTAGAATATATGTCTGGAAAGGGAAATAGTTTTGCTAATTCTTGGAGTGGGAAAACACAGGCTCAGACAGTTTAGGAGTATTTCCCTAAGTTGAAAAAGATAACATTGTTAGATGAAATGGATGTTGTGTTGTAGGTGGGACATGGACAAATGAACTTCGTATCAGTGTTAGTGGAATCCAGACTTTTGAGCCATATCAAGGAGAGAGAGTATGAGGATACAAAGTGTCTGACCTTGAGTGAATTCCTTGATGGTGGGGAGTAAACATCATATTGGACTATAGATGATGATGAGATCATATACATTAGTAACCATGTTGTTATGCATATGATTATGCAACAGGAGATGATACATGAATTTCATGCCTCTAAGTGGGAGTTACAACTGGGTTTATAAATAATTTACCGTGACCTACATTATCAGTACGGGTGTCCATGCAAGAAAAAAAAGATTGTGGGGTTTATGAAATGATGATACACCTGTCAGCAGGTGAAGAGCAAGAATCAATGACTCAGTGGTTTACTATAGTTATTTCTCATTATAAAATAGAAGTGGGATGATGTCACCATTTATTTTGGGATAGTTCTTCTAAGGAAAATTCATAAGAATGATGTTACATGTGTATTTGTAGACTAGCTAAGGAATTAATGCCATTTCATACCTATATGGAAGACTTTTTCAGTGGATTAGTTGGGGGAAAAGGTATGCTCAAGAGATATTTCAGCTACATGGAGTGCCACAGAGCATTGTTTAAGATCATGAATAATGATTTACTTATCACTATAGCATGGATTGAAGAAGTTTCTCATTAAAAAGGTATTTCTATAATCAAATTTCCACATACAAATATATAGTGAGTAAGAATGTACTAATCAGATGCTAGAGGATACTCCAAAGGTGTATGTTCTCAAATTTGGTGGGTATTGGGAGAATCAATTAGAACGCATTGAGTTCCCTTATAAAAAAATTATGATAAAACTAAACATACAGAACCATATGTGGATCATTACTGTAGTCCATGAATACCACCTCAATGATGGATAGATGTAGGTGAATTATAGTTGTTGGGACTCAGTCTCATTTAGGATACATTATAACATGTTAAAATAATTTAAATACTTATGGATACATCCTAGAGTAGGAAGAAGTTGTATACTTATTGAAGTAGAGAAACCCTAGAGTTTTTAAGGTTGATCATGGATTCCTTAAAGTGTTTCCTAGATTGTGTCACCATAGGATTATGAGGAAAGTAAAGATTTCTCCTAGGTTTGTTGGATGTTTGATATTGTGGTGAGATTTAGGTCGATGGTATACCAATTGGTTCTGCCCCTAAAGTACATGGTTGTGCTCAATTTTTTCGATGTGTCATATATTCAACATTATCACCTGGAACATTCTCATATGATCTATATTTATGATGTTGATCTTAAGATTGATGTGTCTTTTGGGAGAATCTAATTCGTGTTATGGATCGTAGTGAGAAAGTGTTGTGGGGAAAGACTATGTTGACAGTCCAAGTGTCGTAGACACAAGGATGTGCTCAGGAGGAATCATGGGAGATATAATAAGTTATAAAATCTTAGTGGCCTACAATTTTAATTTGTAATCATAGAAATTATTGGGAGTATAGCTCATGGATGACCATTTATAAGGTTGAGATATTATAAGATCCTAACTTTTCATGGAGATTTATCAGGGTTTTTTTAGGTACTCTTTTACCCTTGTTTTTCTTATACAATGTATGCTTTTTTATTTTAGGGTTTGTAGGATAATTAGAATAGGTTTGGAATCTCAAGGGGCTATGCATAGTTAGTACATGACTAGGGAAAATTGAACGTCATTCCCTAGGAAACTGTGCACCTTATTTTGGTGAGACGGTAGGTGACACACGGTTGACACAAAGTGTGGCTAAACCATATATAAACCATCACTAAACATGAACCATGAAATATTGAGGGGTTTAATAGTTGTTTCATGTGTTTTTAAAAAGTGTTCTCACATAGTTGAAACTATGCACCCCTATGAATAGGAACAAAGTTAAGGGACACAGTTTGGAAAACTATGTGCCCCTGCCTTTAAAATTGTGTGAGTGAGTTTTTAATTTTCCAAAAATTTATTTTAAAATTTTAAAACCCTTGGTTATAATCCTTAAAAGACCTATTTTGTTTTAACATTAATTCCTCAAATTTTGAAGTCTCCTAAGAGGATTCCAAGGCCACTCAAACACTTTTCATGATGAATCAAAGATACAATTATCACATCATCACTTCTCTAGTATGTGATTTCAACCCCATTTGGTTCTATATCTATCCCATATATATTTATAGGTGAAGAGGAATGATTTTTACTGTATTGGAATTGTATTTAGATCTATGTTTTTATTTTTGGGTTCTGTTAGATCTTTATCTTATGTTTTGGTCCTAGATCTTATATGTTGTTGTGATTTCTATTGTTCCGCTTCAATTTTTCATATTTTGGTTTTGAAAACATCCTTTAATGACCTTGAGGATGGTGGTATAAATGGAAATTACCATATTATTTATCTTAATTTCTTATATGTAATTATGATATTTCAATTTATATGTTGGTCATCTACTTACTAAATTGTATTGATCAATTGATTCGAAACATGATTATGAAATTGCAAAATGTTGACGTAGTATCCCAACCATTTTTTGAGATGTATCAAGCTCTATTTTAGGTACCCTTTTTCAATTTTTTATTATATTTTTTTTGTATTTTAATTGTTGAGTTTTTAGGTCAAATTGGATATTTCTAGGGAGGTTTTGGGAAATGCACAGTTGGTGCACGATTTTCCCAAACCGTACCCCCTACCCAAGAGAACTGTGAAACACTATAAAGAGAAGGATTACACAGTTTGTCAAAAAATGTGACATATTAGAAGTAACCATTTGACCAATAATATGAGGCGCACTATTACATTAATTTTTAAGGAAAACCATGCATAATGTTGTAGGAAATCAGGAACATAAAAAATAAACCACCATTTTTTTTAAAAAAAATCCCAAACCCCCAGTTTTAACCCAGATAAGACCCCACTCAACCCTAAAGGTTTACTCTAATTTTTGGAGGACCCCAAGTATATTTCATGTGATTTAGATCTTTATTCATGGTAAAACAAATATTATTTTGATAGATCTTCACCTCTCTTGATAAGTGATTCTCATATCGATTGGTTTCCTCCCTTTATCCCATCATTCTATAATATTTTGAAGGCATTATTTCATCCATTGGTGATGGTTTAAATACAATATTTCATGTATATAATCCATTTGATCTTGTATCTAGGTTTCAGATATAGAGCTCAATATTCATTGTGTAATTGAACATTCCTCTTTAATTTGGGATTTTCCATTGGCGATCTTCCATCAATGATCTTGTGGTAGATGGTCTAAATTGAAAATCACATAGCCTTTGTTTCATTATCTGAATGTAATTATGATATTTCAATTTCCATGATTTTTATATTTCATCAGATATTGGATTGTTTAAATTGAATTTCCATGAGATAATGAAATGTGTTAAACTTGGGGAAATTGTAATTTAGAAAATTGTGATCATGGGATTGATGGGATAATGGTATTGTATAATTAGTTAATTATTGGAAAATTTAATTGGTTGATAATGGGAATTGATTGATTTTTGGAATCACTTTGAAGAGATAATGGTTTTGGATTAAATGTTATTAGATGGTTTAATGGTGAATTTTTCATGTTATTCCATGTGAGTAAAGTAATGGATTATGATTTATATGATAATTGAAATCATACATCATGATGTAAAATATTGAATGAAGTGTTAATATTGAATAAGCTTGTTAAATGAGATATTAATGGTTTATGTGATTGATTGAGAAATGGGGTGTGGGACACATACTAATGCTTAAAATACCCACAGGGTGCTTTCCATGTTCTTCTTGTCCCAAATGCAACCATGTGAATATTATTGTTTGTGACATGGACTAATTCTCCAAATACTGAGGTGGGATTGCTATAGGGACTGGCACTCTAAATACCCATGGAGTGACAGACACGATGTTCTATGTCCAGGATATTGGAATTAGACTAAGGTTCCAAATGGGCATTTTATGAATTGAAATTAAATAGATAATGAAAGAACATATAATGATGAATTTTGATTCGCAATCTGATATTTGATATATCATGGGGATTGTTTAGACTCTAGAATGGGCCAAAAAAGGAATTAATGGGTCGGTGTCTTCATGAACCTGGGGAAACTATTTGGTTATTTAAAGAATACTGAAATGTGATTTTTATTTTATTTTATGCATTATACTGTATTATTAATGTAATTGTATAAAATTTCACTGACTGGATATTTTTTTAGATGTTTTGGGTGGCTGATTACTATGTAATAATCACAACATACTCATGCTTCCTGATCAATACCCAAATAGAATTCATGATTTCAAGATAGAATAAGGTAAATATCTCTATGTAATATGATTGAGTTGGGATGGAGCGTGAATGAGGTAATCCGACTTAGTTTCGTGACCTACATGGGAGTTTCAATGTGTCTTTCTTTTGGTTTTACTTTTGAAACATGATATTTATTTGGCATATTGTTATATTTTTTTGGTTATTATGTGATGTTGGTTTTTTATGGTTATTTGTTATATAATTTTATTATTATTATACTAATTTGATAAAGAGGATATAATGTTCTTATATCGTATATTTGACCCTTGATGCAATTTAATAGCCTCTTGCATAAGGGGAGGCGTGCATGAAGTCATGTAATAGACTGGATTTGGGAATCAGTGTGCGACACTTGGGTCCGGATGTCACCAAGTGGTATCAAAGGTTTTCTTTCTTTTTTTTCCATTTTATTACAATTTTGTATGGTTATATAGGAGACTTTGAATATTTTTTCCTTGTACATGAGTTCATGCATGGGAGTAGAAAACCCATGTGTGGGGAGAAACCATGTACCCAAGGTGGGAATTGGTGTTACTGATATGTTCTGTTATAGTTGAATGTTATTTCATCTCGAGTGAAGCACTTATTATTTGATATTATTATTATTCCTGATATATTAGTATATTTGACTCTTGTCCTAATATTTAATAATATTTTTCTACTCAAACATCATTCTAGGTACTCGAGAATTAGTGTGGAATGCATCATTTTTAGTTATGCATGGAAAATCAGGTTTTGGTTTTGTTTTTGAAATTGATTTATTTTTCCTTGACCAAGTTATTAAACTAAAAAATGGGCCTAAAATCTAATTTCATGTTGTAAATTTATGTAAGATGTGAAAAATGGGTTTTTAATGAGAAATTTTATCATGATAATGTGTTAAATATTTTTCAACCATTAACTAGATATGAGAGGGTTAACAGTGGTGATAGTGTCTTAGTGTTGACCATGTAGTGGGATATGAGGTGTTAATTGAAATGGTTTTATGTGAAAAACTCTCTTTAAAAGGTGTTAATATTATTGAATGTATCCTAAGATGTTTTTTTGTAATTCTAGATACATTCATCAATGATGGATGTTGTTGGTAGGATTATATGAGTGCAAGGCTAGATGTGCCTCTAGTAGCAGAACCCGAGGATCAGAGAGAGTAGTTTTATGATAAATTTTCACTTTTTATGTAGTTTATAGAAAGGGAACCATGGTGGGATGTGAAAAGTATGTCATACATTACATGGGAGTCTCAATTGTAGCACCCTATGAAATTAATTAGAGAATTTGGACCAGATTCTATTGAGTTCTGGATTGATTCTATCCAGATGATTCTTGACAAGTTGGAGACTCTTTCAAAAAAAAAGAGTCAAACTAGAAGAATATACATTGTGAGTATCAATGAAGCAATGTTGGGATATATAACCTCGAGATGGAAATATGGAAAAAATGGTATGAAAAAACTTCTAAGAGAAGTTCTTGGAATACTTTTATCAAGATAAACTGATATAGGAGAGGGAATCAGAGATTATGAGGTTGAACCATGGGAGTATGTTCGGGATATTATATGATGGTCACTTTATCGACTTGGATCAATTTTATATAGTGTTGGAAGAGGATGTGATAGCTATGAAAACACATTTTCAATATGGGATTAAATCTTAGATTAAGTAATAGGTTAACATTTTTCTGTTAAAGAAGATTATCAAGGTAGCGGATCAAGCTCTCATATATGAGGGGAACTTGAAGAAAGAATCCAGTAGAGGTCATGTAGTTTCTGATGGAAAATGAGGAGGTATGTCTCCCGAGTGTAGGATGAGTCACTATGAGAATGATGCCCAAAGTGGTGGGAATCAAAGTGGATTGGGTGGATGATCAGTTACTCGGGATCTTATCTTGAGTGCTCTGCTACCAATGCAGTAGGTTGGGTTTCTTTCATCATAATTATCATTGTCCATCAGTTGATTGATTATCATATAGAAGGATGGGGAATATACAGAGGTTTTTCAGGATCCAATGATAGATGGGGTAGTATGGGTAATCTAGGATGAACCATAGTGTGGGAATGGGGACTACTACACCATATCAGTCTGGCAGTTGGAGTTCTATGGACCGTGGCAGTTGAGGGAGTGGACAAGGTGCTTCTGGGAATGAGCCCTCATATCATCAATTTGGTTCATCTTAGAGGAATCATACATCATCATAGTTAATAGGGGAAGGAAAATTTAATGAATTTCATCCTACACTGGTGGATAAAAAGGTTGGACCATCGATAGTCATAGGTACTATCCTGATAGATTATACTATTTCTAGTTCCTTGATACTAGTTCCTCAAATACATTCATATCTGTACAACTTTTGAATCTATTGAGTCCTGTAGTAGAGTTTTTGAGGAGGGTTATGATGATCAATAAACCATTTGGGGTACGATTGAGGGACATATTTTTTTTGAAAATGGTGTTCTTTCAATGTTGGAGAGTATCGTTTTCTTTGGAAAATTTACATTATATATATTTTAGGATTTGACTTGATTTTGGGTATGTAAGTGTTAGTGGAATACCAAGAACACATATATTTTTACCACAAAAGAGGGGATTTTACATGTCTTGAGGTTTATAATTATTTTCACACTGGAGAGTGGGAAATACAGGCAGGTCATATAGGACCAGTTCGTCAGCAATTAGGGAATCCCATTATCTAGGCTTCTAGTCAGTTTCTAGATTATGGGGGTGTGAATAATAATGTCTTTACACCCATAGTGGATAGGTTCTAGGGTTTTTATGAGCACTTCTCAGGACTTAAACCTAAGATAGATGAGAAATTTACAATTGAGCTTCTAATGGGGTTGCTCCATTTTGAATTGAACTTTATAGAATGGTTCCAATAGAGCTTCAAGAGATAAATTATAAACTATAAGAGTTTATGAATGAGTGTTTTATTTTTCTAATTATATCCCCTTGGGGTTCTCCAATATTGTTTTCCAATAAGTCTAAGGTGATCATTAACTTGTGTGTTGATTATCGGATGTTGAACCTGAAGACTATGAAGAATCGATATCGTATTCAGTGTATTGCTGTTTTATTTGAAAAGTATATTGGATCTCGTGTTTTATCTAATATTTAAACAAGATCATGGTATCATTAGCTAAGAGTTAGACCTTCTTATATACCTTGTATTTCAATCCTTGTTAGTAATGACCTTTTTGAGTTCATCGTGATGTCTTTTGGGTTGAAGAACACCTCTTTTATTTTATGACCTTAATGAAAAAAATCTTCCACCCATACCGAGATGAGTCTGTGGTACTTTTTTTTATGAAATCTTAGTGTACTCAAATACCCATGAAAATAATTCCCATAATCTGTACATCGACCTGAGTAAATTGAGATAGCATCGGCTATACGCCACGCTACATATGTTCCAATTTTGGATCTATGAGGTACACTTCATGTGTCACATCATCTCAGAGGAATGTGTGTCTATAGACCCAGAGAATTTGAAAGAAGTGATTTCTTAGGGGAATCCCAATTTTTTTAATATCACTAATTTTATGGGGTTAGTCGGATATTATAGGAGGTTTATACAAGAAGTTCCTCTCTTAATATACCACTTTCAGGATTGAACAATAAGGGATATATGTTTGAATGGTCACGATCATGCAAGGATTCCTTCCAGTATATAAATAAGAAATTTAAAATTGAACCAATATTGATCATACCTAATCTAGTTGAATAGTATACGATGTTTTTTTTGACACTTATAGGATATGGATTGGAGTAGTTTCGATGCAAGGATATTGAATAGTGGCATGTGGGTCTCAGTAGTTGAGGCATCATGAACAGAATTACTATACGCATGACCTCTAGTTTGTTGCAGTGGTTTATTATTTGATGTTCTAGTGACATTATATTTTGTGAGAAAAGTTTACTGTGTATACCAATCACAAGATCTAAAATTATATCTTTTTGTAATAGGATTTGAATCTCTAGTAGTGGAAATGGGTAGATTATACGCAGTCATTTTATTTTGGAGTTATCACATACACTAGGGAAATGAAACAATGTTGCTCGCACTTTGAGTGGGATAACTCATACTCTAGTAGTTCTAGATTCTAGTTTGGAGTGGTAGATGATGATTTTGTTGGCTGACATTCATTTTGTGGTTTAGGAGGGTCATGAGTATATAACCCTTATATCTATAAAAATAGATTCAATAATTTTTATCTAGATGAGGGAAAGGAACTATCAAGATCCGTATTGTATTTCTTTGAGAGAAATCATTTAAGGTAGGGATACACCTTATGAATGGATCATAGATGGTGATGAGATCATATATTTAAGGAATTGTGTTTTTTTGCCTACATGTTTGTAAGAAGATCTGATGTGTGAATTTCATTCCTCGAAGTGGGAGGTGAATCAAAGGTTGACCAAATTGTACCATGAATTACATTGATTGTTTTGAGTTCCAAACATGAAAAAGGAGATTTTAGGGTTTCTAATGTAATTCTAAACTTATCAATGGGTGAAGGTAGAGAAATAATGACTTGGTTGTTTACTATAGAAATTTCCCATTCCGAAATGGAAGTAAGATGACATTACCATGGAATTTGTGGGGGTATAACAAGGAATCCTCAAAAGAATGATGATATTTGGATGGTTGTGGAATGAAAAATGAAATTAACGCATTTATTTCTTATATGGTATAATTTATCAGTGGATTAGTTGGGATACTTTTACAATCAAAAAATAGTACATCTACATGGGGTACCACAATGTATTGTAATAGAACGTGACTTATGTTTTACATAATTCATCTGGTAGGTCTTGTGAAAGGTGCTTGTTAGACATGTTTAAATATGTATGTATTTCCCCCCAGAGATATATGAGAAGTAGGAATGTACTATACAGGTTTCGGAGGATATGATTTGGGCAGGTGTCCTAGACTTCAGTGGATCTTGGGAGAAACACTTATCACTTTTTGTGTTCTCCAATGAAAACAGTTATCATAAAACTATATAGATGGAAATATATGAGGCTCTATATGATAGGATATCTAGATCACCTCAACACTAGATTAAGGCAGGTGATTTAGAATGGTTGGGACCGAGTCTCATGTAGGAGATGTCAAAGTAGGTTCAGCTCATTCAAAATCAAAATGATATGGATTAGAGTAAGCATAATTTTTATTAAGATGGACATTAAAAACACCTATTGTTTTAATTGAGTGACCATTTTTTCAAAAAAGTGTCTCCTAGATTGGGTCACTATAAGATTCTGAAGTAGGGAAAGCGGAACCATGGATTTTTGGACCATTTGAATTTGTAGATAAAATCAGTATAGTTGTGTACCGATTGGAACTTCCACAATTGTATACTTATATAAATCTCACAACATCAACCATATCACCTAGTCTTATATCATTTGATCGATGTGGGTGTGGATGATATTAATATATATGTTTCCTTTGAAAATAATCTTATATGTGTTGTGGATCGAAGCACTTGTGCAGAAAATGTTACTTAAGTCAGTTATTTTTCATTTTATACGTCGGTTTTTAGCCAACGTTAATACGGACAATGTTAAAAATAACATTTTTTATGTCGGCTATTTAAAAACCGACGTAAAAAACATAACATCGCGGTGTTTATCATGTCAGTGAATTAATAACCGACATGCAAAAACCGGGGGGGGGGGGGTTTATAATGTCGGTTATTATATAATCGCCCTGATAAACTGGGGGGGGGTTATCACGTCGGTTATTAAATTACTGACATGCTAAACTAGTCCGAGGGGGATTATCACTTCAGTTATTAAATAACTAACGTGATAAACCATTTCCTTGGCCTTTTATCACATCGGTTATTAAATATCTGACGTGATAAACCATTCCACAGGTTTTTATCATGTCGGTTATTAATAAAACCTACATGATAAACCCTTACCAATTTCTTTTAACGTCGGTTATAAAATAACCGACGTGGAAGACAATTGTTTTTAAAAAAAATCGAATGCAGTCCTCTTCTCTCCCACAGAAACAACAAGAAACAAAATCAAGAATCCGTACCACAAAAACAGAAGTAGATGAAAACAAGAACTAAAAAAAATTAAGCATTTACATTGATAACATATAGAACATAACCCACATGACATCTCTCCCACCACCCCCTGAAGAACACCCCCTCACCACACTGGACAACCCCCACCACACCCCTGGACTGCCCCCGACCCCCAGAATAGCCCCAAACACCCCAGGACATCCCCAAACACCCCGTGACAACCCCCCCCCCCCACCCCCACTGGACAACCCTCCCACTACCCCCTGAACAACACCCCCTCACCCCACTTGACAGCCCCCCACCACACCCCTGGACTGCCCCCGACCGCCTGGACATCCCCAAACGCCCCGGGACAACCCCCCACCCTCCTAAACAACACCCCCTCACCCTCTCACCCCACTTGGAAGCCCCCACCACACCCCTGAACTACCCCGACCCCCTAGAATGCCTCAAAAACCCCGGTACAACCCCCCAACCTCATGTATACCCCCACACCCTAGACAACCCTCCCCTACCCCTTGGAGCCCCCAACACACCCCTGGACTACCCTTGACCCCCTAGACAGCCCCAAACACCCCTGGAAAACCCCCCACCCTCATGTATACCCCCACCCCCTTGGACAACACTTCCACACCCCTGTCCATCCCTCCCACACTCCTAAAACAGACCAAAAAGTTACCGAAAACAAACCAGGACCCCCTCACCCCACTAGACTTCCCCCACAACACCCCTAGACACTCCCCCACACCCTAGACATCACCACCTCCCCCTGTACATCCTCCCACCCTCCTGTAGACCCCCACCCCCTGGACAACACTCCCACATCCCTGGACAGCCCTCCCACACCCTTGAAACAGACCAAAAAGTTACCAAAAACATACCAGAACCCCCTCAACCCACTACACAACCCCCACCACACCCATGGACTGCCCCCATCCCCACGGACACCTTGGACCCCCCCACTAGACAACCCCCACCCCTGGAAACCCCCTCACCCCACAAGACACCCACACCCCTAGACACCCCATGGACAGCCTCCCACTCCCCTAGACAGCCCTTCCACCCTCCTAGAAATGCTCCCACCCCCTCGACTACCCCCCACTCTCATGGACACCCCGGACCCCCCCCCCCCCCACCCTCACCCCACCCCACCAGACAGCCCTCCCAGACCCCTGGACACCCCCCACCCCACTAAACACCCCCCACACCCTTGGAACCCCTCCCCCTCAGACCAGAATCCATACCAGAAAAACCATCATAAGTAGACCAAAACAAGAAGTAGAAAAAAATTATACATTCACATATATAACATTCCAAACATACACTGTCAACTTCAAAGAAACTAAATCCAACCTAAAAAACTACCAAATACACAATTACAATGACAATATTCAAAATTTCATTTTACATTAAAAACAACTAAATTTCAATCAAACCTGTAAAATAATGTGACCACTCCACATGTAAGAGTATGATGTCTTCAGCAGTATAGTATTGAGTGTCATAAAAAAGCTACAAATGAAAAGGATAGTAGTTAACGTGAATAATGGATAAATCAAATTTAAATATTATGGAAATGTTTAAGAAGAAATGTTACCAGGTCAAAACTCACAACTGTCCCATTTCTTATTATTTCATATATAAATCTTAACATATAATATCCACATTCGATGACGCCTTGTTGTTCATGACAATTATGTTTGAATGAGTATAAATTGAATATATTATTTTTATTTAATAAATCAAAAAGTACAAATTATAAATGGATATTTACCTTCGCATTTACATATTTGATCTTTGCACTCCTTTTCGTTGTGTTTTTTAGAAAGTAGACCCATTCCCTATTCGAAAATAATACGAATGGGGTAAATTTAAAATTCATAATAATATATAAAACTATTGAGAAATTGAAACTTACTTTTCAAATATATTCTTAAAAAATTCCCGCACATCATCATAGACAGAGAATATACAATAAAGTGCTTTCTCCCTTGGGAAAAAACACCTAACATTCAATTATCACTGATAAAAGGAAATTTAAGGTTATTGGTTTTTATGTTAAAAGATAATGAACACTTTTAGAGAGATGTGTTTCATACCTCTCACAAAAAGGCATCATCCAACATTGTGTGACTACATTCTTTTCATGTCTTTCAGCAATATAAAGCATTCTTTGTTCCTCATTCAATGCCCATGCTTCAGGGGAAATCAATTGCGGTTCCATGAATCCATATACATATATCAGCTCATTCCTCTCACAAATTTTATAAATATAACTAATACAAAATAGACAAAAGTATACATTTTTAATAAATATAACGCAGGGAAAAGGTGTTAAGACTTACATAGAAAACAATTGCACCACGTTGATGCTCAACTTATCTCCATTAACAAGCTCTTTGATATCAATTTTCATAATCCCCAAACTTATTGCACGTTCACAAACACGATCTTCCATTGGAAACATATAATGTCCTACCAAGAAATTTGAATATCTTGACAATCTGTCAAGACTACGACAATCTGTATCTAATTTCATAGCCATTTTTCTTTGTTGTAGTCTATACAATATTTCTTTACCTTTGAAGTATTCCTGTAAAAATAAATAGAAAAATATATTAGTTTTCAAATGATAAAAAAACATTAATAAAAAAATAAAATAAAAGATATAACATTCATACCTCTATGGTAGTGATTTGAAGATGTCTGGATGGCCAAATTAAAAAATGGCCGAAACTATGTCCAACTGTCGTCACCTCATCTGTAGGTAATGGTACTCGAGCTGATCTATCTATAATATCATGTATGGTGACCCTATGATTCTCTACCTTTAATTGTTGATGATGAACTATATCTATTGTACAATATGCCAACCCATATGCAACTATATGATGTTTAGGATCATCAAAATACAACTCACAATAAGTAGAAAGTTGTGGCAGAGGAGTAGGATAAAATATGGGGTCTGCAGGCTGAGGTGGGGAGTGGGAGCTACTGGCGAAGGTGGAGGATAAATAATGGGGTCTACAGGGGGAGGTGGAGGACTGGGAGCTGAAGTCTAAAATTGTATTTGCATGTCTGCAAACATAGACTGTACTAACACTCTAATCTTTTCCTCCATCCTCGCATTAATATTATGAACTTCAACCTCCAAGGATTCTATTTTATTTATAAACCCCCTAAACGTTAAAAATTTAAGAATGTGGCAACAGTTTTCTTATCGATACACCTACCAGATATCCTCTTACACGACCATGATGTTTTGGCTTTCCCAATGCTACAGATAAAATATCTTGCCACCCAGTAGCTGTAAATGCCCCCTGTGAACTCTGATCCTCAAGTGAGTCCTGTATTAATTAATTGAACATTTCTGTAATTATTGAAATTATATGAAGAAAATAGTTAACATAAATAAATAAAATAGATGTCTTAAAATCCTCTCAGCTATGATTATCTATTCATCCAATAGATATTTCCATTTTTTTCCCATCCGAGCTCTCTTCTATTTTTCATGTCTAGATGGAGGGGATGGAGGGGACACCTCTCCATAGCATGAAGACTGAGATCTTAGTTGTTGAAATTTTTCTTCCATAATTTGTTCTTCCAAAAATGCATACCCTCCCTGAGATAAACTATGAGGGTATACATTTTTAGATTGGATCTCCCGATGAGCTTTCCTTGTTTGCTGTAAATTAATAATAAGAAATCATTAACAATTCATTAATAAGTTCATTTATATAACAAAGCATATAAAATTTTACATTCCCCTTACCAAAAATGACTCTTTTCTTATAATTTTGAAAAACAATCTCCATGTGTCTTCATCTATAAAAGGCTATATACGACATGGATTGTCATGACTTCTATGAACATAAATGAAGTCAGATGAGAGGGCTTATTTGAAATCCCTCCATATCCTGGCAGCCAACGATAATCATTTCTTCTTGACTCCTCCATTGTCAGGAATATCAAATGTCATATGGTAAATAAGACTTTAAACATATTATAAATACTAGAAACATTTAAAAAATAGTAAAACAATATCAAAAGATCTTACCAAAATAATCTCTAACAACTGAGAGATTATAGATTTATCCACACTTCTCTAGTCATCATACAGAATTCTTACTTTTCTCTTAGCCTGAGTTGATATAAAACTCTTAAAATCTTTTTCATTTGGACCTCTGGAATATCATCATCATCAAACTCAACGAGTAGCCTCTGATCCTGCGTACGGGTAAGTGTGAATTTTGGTAAACGTGTGCACCCACGTTTAACAACCTTTGAACTCTTTGTCCTAATAGAAGCACATGAGGAAGATTGGGGAACATCAAGAGGGGAATGTGAATGTTCCTCCCCAGAGGTATGACCAATATGCTCATCTCCAGAATCATGTGGTTGATCAACTGAATGATCTGTCATTATCCTTCAAATCAATAAAACACACATTAGTTCACAAATATACAAATTCAAATATTTTAGTACAACTGTAATCAGAAAATAGAAAAGTCTACTATTTTATGTAATAGTAAACATTGTTAATATGGTAATCATGTTAAAAAATAGTAAAGATGGTCAATATGGTCAAGATGGTAAACATGGTAAACATGGTAAACATGGTACACTTGGTAAACATGGTAAAGTAATTTTCACTGAACAAAAATTATAGATATATAATTCATGTAACATTAAACATAATATAATAAACTAAACAAATTTTAAAAATACAAAAACTTATACTTATTTTGTTTTAATACATGTCTTAATAAATAAAAAACTTACAATATCTGACATTTTATGAAACAAAATAAATTTAAACAAGAAATAAACATATGTTACCTGTAACTTTAGGAATGTACAAATGGATTGTTTTTCCGAATTCCTTCGTCGTGATCATTCCTTATGGCATAAACCATGTATTCAACATGCTCCAAATTATGTTCTGTTAATCTTTCCATGGAAGTAGGGATCTCACATAAGTCCGCATCTTCATCAACTTCATCCTCACCAACATATTGTTTTTTCCCATGTAAAAAAACATCCCACTGCATATCTGATTGATCTACTACATATAAAATTTGTTTTTCATGTGTTGCCATTATAAAAGAATCAGTTGTATCTTCCAATCTCTTCAGATTAACAAGTGTCATTCCAAATTCATCATGTCTGCTACTGTTTCTACCGATAAACCATTTACAGTTAAAAATAGGATCTTTAATTTTAAAGTAATCAACCTCCCATATGTCTTCAATCACTCCATAATACGCACTTGATGTAGAAATTGGGTTTTTGTCCTCAGCACTCGAAAATGCATTGCTTCTTCAAACACCAACACACATCTCTTCTAAACTGCACTTATGTTGTCCTGAACTTTTTTATGAAATGTATAGCCATTAATATCATATCTGGACCATGTTTTCACATTTAAACATGGAACACCAGCTATCCATTTTAATGTCTCTGATACATCTGATCAACCAATCAAGGTCTTTTTAGACCATGACCAAATAGTTTTGTTGTGCTCATTATAAATCCACATTTCATTCTACTTTGGATGACATTATTTCAACTCATTAATATGAAATGTGATATACGGTTGAGCATCAGATATGTTATTAAAGATGTATGATTCTAACATATTCATCTGTTCAGCTGACAATGATTTGACTTTCAATCCACAAATCCCCTTTCCCTCATTATTAACTCATTCATGTTGAGATGGAGGCAAACCTATGTGTTGCACTGCAGCCAAGTAGCTCGTACAAAACTCTTCTACCTCCTTAGAAATATACTTTTCAATAATAGAGGCTTCATGTCGATATGGATTTTTAGCATACCCCTTTAATATTTTCATATACCTTTCAAAAGGATACATCCAACGAAGATATAAAAGTCCACAAAGCTTTATTTATCAAACCAGATGAATCATTAAATGCACCATTATATCAAAACAAGTTGGAGGAAAAGACATTTCCAATTGACAAATTATCAAAAATTGTATCCTTTCCCAAAATGTTCAAAGCATTCACATCAATTGCCTTGTTATAAATTTAATTAAAAAAATAACACAACATCATTATAGTCTTTCTGACATGGATTTGAAATATTCCTTGCAAAAAAATTGGTAGAATTTGTTGCATCATGACATGAAAATCATGTGATTTCATACATATCAACTTCAAGTCCTTCAATGAGAATTTTTTTTTTACATTTTAAGAATAACCTTGAGGCACTTTGATATCATGAAGACACTGACAAAATCTAAATTTCTCCCTCTTAAATAATGTATGACATGCCAGGGGATGAAATGTTCGTCTTCATTTAGGAGTTGGAGATAACTCCAAACGTATTCCCATTGATAGTAAGTCTAATCTGGCATTCAACCCATATTTTGTATTTCCTTTAATATCTAAGAATTTTCCAATCAAAAAATCACAGATATTCTTCTACATGTGAATGACATCAATATTATGTTTAATATCCTGATACCTCTAATATGGTAGCTTAAAAAATAGTGACCATTCCTTCCAAATATGTCTATCATTACCAGATTTCTGTGTCTTTCCCAATGTCATATCAAGGTTTTTCATCCTCTCAAAATACAGATCAGGGGATAAAGGTTTTGGGGCAGTATCAAATTCTTTTGAGCCATTGAATGCCTTTTTTAGTCTTCAATAAGGGTGATACATATGTAAAAACTTTCGATGAACCATGTACACTATTTTCCTCCCATGATTCAATTGACAATATGACATTTGTTGTTCACAAATTGGACATTCTTTATTCGCTTTAACACTGTATCTAGAAAAATTTCCATATGCTGGGAAGTCATTTATAGTTAACAGAAGCACTACATGCAGTTGAAAATATTCCATTTATTAAGAATCATACACCCTAATACCATCAGACCATAAAAGTTTCAAATCATCAATCAACGATGACAAGTAAACATCAATATCATTTTCGGGTTGCTTTGGACCAGAGATAATTATACTCAACATGACATATTTTCACTTCATACAAACTACAGGAGAGAGGTTGTAAATTACAATGAAACAGTCCATGAAGTTTGTGTGCTACTGAGGGTTCGGTATGGATTCATTCCATCTGTCCACATCCCTAGTATGAGATTTCTAATTTAATTTCCAAATGTAGAATACTGGGCATCAATTTTCTTTCATTGTGGACAATCATCTAGATAACATATTTTTCCATCACATACACACTCATCAGCATGCAATCTTAACCTTTTTTCATCATGTGAATTATCACATAAACTTTTGAAACGATGCATTATTGGAAGATACCAAAATACCTTTGAAGGGATCTTTGTAATCTCTACATCAGCCTGTGATTTTTCTTTCACCTTATACCGTGATGTACCACATTTAGGACACTATAACAAAAATTAATATTCTTTCCTATATATAATGTTGTCATTCGGACATGCATGTATTTTCTTATATCCCAATCCCATCAAGCAAAATATTTTCTTCGCCTTATAATGTGAATCTGGAAGATATTTATCTTTTGGAAGAATATTGTTTCCGACGCTTTCGCCGGGGCGCGCGCGCATCCGTCCGTCAGGGGGGGACGCGCGGCTTTGTTGCCCCGCATTCCCGCTTTCCAAAGGCGGGCGACATTCGTTCCTTGTTCAGGTACGTCTGCTCCTTGATCGAAACGGGATGATGGGATGTCGGTTCTTCCTTCCGTGGATTCCTCCCCAGAACTCGTCACCTAGTCCGGGTCTCCCTTATAGATTTAATACGTAGTTCGTGAAACTCTTCCCAGTGCCATGTTTTCATGGACACCGGTTAATTACACTGCTTCTGTCGGGACATTCCAAAGGGTCCAGTCAGGGCAGCAACCTTCGGTCAGGGGAGTAGTCACGTTGAGGCATCAGTAGCGTGTCTGGATGCTGGGGTACCTGGCATGTCTGTCTGTTATCCTTAATCACAAGGCTTCTCGAGGACGTGGAAGCCCGAGGTATCCCACATCGAGTGCGGGGAATTACATGTCATAGACATGTATCTGAGGTTTTCCTCAGCTTCCCGTGTTCAACACAGGGTATGCCGCGAGTTTAACGTCTAGCGAAGACGGATGAGAATGAAATGGGACCATCATAGGGGGGGCGACAGTGAAGTTGGGCTTGAGCCTTGAAGAGGCTTCCTACGTATCCCTGTGGCAGGGAATCAAAGTCCGCGTAGTTCGGGATGGTGCCGGTAAACCGACGTGAAGCTGGTCCTTGGTCCGAGGGGAGTTGGGCTTGAACCTCGTGGAGGCTTCCTACGTACCATGCCTTCACATGGATCAAAGACTTCTTAGTTCAGGAGGGGTTTCGCCGGTGAACCGACGTGAAAGCAGACCTTGGTCCACTAGTGGTGGGCTTGAACCTCATGGAGGCTGCCTACGTACCATGCCTTGATATGGATCAAAAACCTCGTAGTTCAGGTGGTTGGGTCGCAATGGCTTACCACTGGACCAGAGTGCAGTTTAACGTCATGCTGGACGTAGGTAGAACACAACGTGATTTGGGTGATGGGTGGGCTTGAACCTCGTGGAGGCTTCCTACGTACCATGCCTTGACATGGATCAAAAACCTCGTAGTTCAAAGAATACAGTTTAACGTCATGCGGGACAATAGTGAACCCTGACGTGAATAAACGACAGGTGGGCTTGAGCCTCGTGGAGGCTTCCTACGTACCATTCCTTGACATGGATCAAAGACCTCGTAGTTCAAAAGGGAATGTAGTTTAACGTCATGCCGGACGAAGATGGGACCCGGCGTGAAGAAACGACGGGTGGGTGTGTCGGTGAACCGACGTGAGAGTAGACCTTGGTCCACTATTGGTGGGCTTGAACCTCGTGGAGGCTTCCTACGTACCATGCCTTGGCACGGATCAAAGTCCCCGTAGTTCGTAAGGATGGATGGGTCGCAATGGCTTACCACTGGACCGGGGTGCAGTTTAATGTCGTGCTGGACGGGGGTGAAACTCGACGTGAATGAACGACCGAGCAATGTGTCTTGAACCTCGTAGAGGCTTCCTACGTACCATGCCTTGACATGGATCAAAGACCTCGTAGTTCAGGTGGGGTTGGTTGTCAGGGTAGGTTCTCACTCTATGCCCACGTGAGTCATGCTCGATGTGAGAAACAAGAGGTTGCACGGACCTGACGATCACGTCGCGAAGGGTGCGTCCGTGAGAAGCGAAGAGGGGCTTACACGTTGGGCGGCCCATGGTGTTGGGACTTACTCCAGGATGGAGGCCCATGGCGCGACAAAGCGCGGGAAGGATGGACCTTGGTCCGACGATGGGAGGTGCCTCGTTCCCTATCATGTCCTCCACTGACCTTGGTAGTGGGGAAGTACCGAGATGCACGGGTGCAATCATCCGTACCAAAGGTTAGGGACTAACGCTCTGAGGCGACCCTTCCCCTGCGAACATACACCACTCCGACAAGGAGGATCTCATTCCATGTGCGGAAGAGTTCCATTCCCGTGGAGACGAGTGGTGTAATGATTGTTCGAGCTGGGGGGACCCTTCGTGAGGGAGACGAGGTTGGGTCACAGTTTAACGTCATGTGTTGAGGACGTGGTGCTTGGCAGTTTAACATCCTGCAGCTCGAATGAGGTGGGTTCACTCCACACCCCTAGGGCTTACATAACCGGTACCCTCTGGTCCTTGGGGAAGGGAAGGTGCCGGTAAGGCCATGGTAAAGGGGGGTCGTGGGACGAACCCTCAAGGGGTCCACGTTAGCGTGGCTACGCGAAGAAGCAATAGACGTTAGCGTGCCTATGCGAAGAAGCATTAGGCGAAGCAACGCTACGGGAGGTGTTGTCCATGGGACTTTAAAATCACATCGTGCAAACCTGGAGGGTCGCACGGAAAGAGGAATCGCTAAGCAGAGGAGTGTGCTTTGCGAAGTGGGGTGCCTTGGCCTTAGAATGGGGAATAGGTGGGGGTGGGAGGTGCTTCGCGAAGTGGAACAGTGTTCGCGGAGCACTGCCTCGCGAAGAAGGAATGGTTCGCGAAGCAGGGTCCTGACAAGCAATGTTCTTCGCGAAGTGGAGCGATCCTGCCTTAGCATAGGGATCACTCGTATGGGTTGGGTGTTTCGCGAAGCACAAGTGCTCTGCGGCTGCCCGGGTTCCCTTGGGAATCCCCTTCCTTTCAGAATGCCCTTGAGCTTCGCGAAGGGCATTCCTCTCGAAAGAGGGGCTCAAAACGAAACAAATCAGAGCCGTCTCGCGAAGTAGAAATACCTCGCGGAGCTCATGATTCCCGGGGCAAAGCGTGCTTCGCGATTCGGGAGAGGAGAAGCCGAAAGGTCGGATTGTCCGTCCTCGGGACTCAGGGGGAGTCGAGTATTTATAGTGAAGGGGCGCCGCGAAGCAGGGCTCGCGCGCCGCCTTCGGGGCTTCGCAGCGGCTCGCGAACGTCAAACGGGTTCGCGGAGGATTACCGCCTCTGGAGCTTCGCGGCGGCTCACGAACGTCAAACCGGTTCACAGAGGTTTACCGCCTCTGGAGCTTCGCGGGGCTGCCAAGGTTGGGACGCTTCGCGGCTGTGCTTCGCGGCTGTGCTTCGCGAGGCAGCGCGCCGGCTGTCTTTTTCGTTCCTTCCTTTCGGGCCACATTTTTTGGCGCCAACAAATGCCCCCCCTCAGACTTGGAGCTGCGGAGGGCGAAGGGTCGAAGTTTGAGGGAAAAATTTCCAAAATTGTCGGTGGTTCGCGATGCAGCATCGCAGAGGGGGGCCCGCACTGCTCGTCGGGGCCGCGGATCCGGACGCACCGCGATGCTTCGCGCGGGTAAGGCGCGCCGCGATGCTCCGGGGTCGTCGCCTATAAATAGGGGGTCCGCCCTCTTTTGGCTTCACGTGCCTTGTCTTTTTGTGCGCTCTCGATTTTGCGAAGCTCCGCGTACTCCGTGACAGCACTCCGCGAATCGAGCTTCGCGGCGAACCGCGGGTCTCCGAGTCCGCGTCCGCGCTAGGCGAACTTCTTGTCGGGTTTGGCCAGACTTCACGACTTGGTCTCGCGACCGATCTTCGCGATTCCACTTCGCGGTCGAGCTTCGCGATTCAACTTCGCAGCCGTGCTTCGCGATCCAGGGGAAAAACTTTTCTGAGGGTCGACATTAAAAATGGCCCATCAAGAGGCTGTGCTGGGAGTGCTTGCAGATGCCGCTCGCCGGGATGAGATGGCCAACCGTCCAGGCTTAGGGGAAATGGTTCGCAGCCATTCGGACCACACTTCCTTGACAGACCTGCTGTCGGAAGGTCAGAGGGAGTACCCGCAGTGCAAGAAACTGTCGTTGTATGGCTTCAGGCTGAGGGATGACGTCTTCATCCCTGAGGCAAGAAGGGATGAACCATCTTGCTGGTTCAGGAGCACACCATGCCAGCACCAATGGTTCAGGGCGGCCGATGGTCACGCACAGGAGGATTTCACACCCGTCACCGCTGATTGCCTCTACAATCATGTGAAAGATATTGACGGGAGGCCACTGCAACCGGAGACGTCACCTCCTCTCTACCGCACCATGCTGAAGGCGGCTCTGCAGGATCCGAAGAAGGGATGGTCCGATGAGTGGGACCTGCGCCAGGGCGGCAACTTTACCGATGACTGGGCCTGGGCCTACTGGGTAGGCACATCCTGCGAGGAGTTTGAGGCCGAGCTGAGGAGAGTGGGATTGTATGAGGTGGCATGGGCCTCCCAGTTCCACATTTATCAACCAAAGCAACTGATGCCAGAACTGTTGAGTAGATGGTCGTCCAGAACCAACACTTTTCACCTGCATCACGGAGAGGTGGGCATCAGCCTATGGGATGTCCACCAGATTTCCGGGGTCCCGATCTTGGGGGCCATGTATGACGAGTTCCTCCCCGTTGCCAGCGTGTGGGGAGATGCTGAGCAAATGCCACGGCTGGCGTCAGCGCTGGTGGCTCTTGTCCCTGGAGAGGACAAGGAAGCAGTGAGGGATGTCCACTTCAGAAGATGGTTCAAATGCTTCCTGAACTTCCCAGAAGATCGAGAGTTCCTTCCAAGGCCTTGATCTTGTCCGAGGGCAGCCCAGCGGGGAAAGGGACACTCGTACTAGCGGGTTTTGGAGGACAGCCAATGGAAGACCTGGGGTTTCAGTGTTAGCACTGAACAACAGCCAATAGTCAGGCTGGCGGCGTTCATCGCGGCTCTCATCTGTGGGTGGATCCTTCCAGTGAGAGATACAAGCATGGGGGTACGGCCCAGCTCGTTCATCATGGCATCGATGTTGGCCATGGGGCAGCGGATCAGCCTGGGGATCCCGATGCTCGCCAAACTATACAGAATGCTGCGGCGTATTAGCGAGGGCAAGAAGCCTCCAAGAATATGCGGGCCCTTCCACCTCCTGTATGGGTGGATCTCGGTGCATATCAGGGGGATTTACGAGTATCCAAACCCCATTTCGCCGCCGGGATCAGACTTTCGCCCCTCCATTCTGAACGCAGTTGGGAGCTTCCCATTCAAACTGGCCATTCCGATGGTGCTGAATAGGGTGTGGAGGGCGGACGAGTTCAACTTTCATCCCTTCCCACTGCCGACGGGGAGGCTTACTGATGATGGACGGGGGACGGAAGAACATCGAGCTTACATCCTGGCCTTCCGAGGTGGGGTTTTGGTGGCTCGGATAGACCGTGAGCCAATCTGTGAACCGTACACCCCGTATCGTTTTGCGAGGCAGTTCCGGTGCCTCCAGCGGCTGACCCCGCAGGTATACTAGGAGGTGCGTCATGAGGAGCACCCGTGTGTGATGAGGCAGCTGTGGCTCATGTTCACACGTGAGGATGGAAGGATGCAGATCGCATTGCCTCCGTCCACCGCTGCCTTTGGCTTAGTGAAGGAGTACGCCATCAGCTGGGAGGCCGCTTACCCCGGGGATATGCTGAAGCAGCCAACGATTCGGGTTGGCGACGGTGGGCCTCCTTTATCTCGAGGCCGGGGTCGGAGGGCAGCTAGGGCCGCCCGCGGCAGCGGGGCTTCCATAGCAGAGAGACCCGCACCGGCCGAGGGTATGGCAGCAGCGGCGGATCCGGTTGTTCCGGGAGATCAGGGTCATCCGGATGGGCGGCCACCGAGGGGATTCCGTCGGATATCCGCTCAGGCTCCGGGGAAGCGGCTGCGTCACATCGACATGGCAGAAGATGCCGTCTTTCCGGAAGCTTGGGATATTTGGGATGTCAACCGGCAATTCCTCAGCCCACCCGAGATGTGGGCCCACCTGAATCGCCTCGGGATGAAACTGCCGAGCATAGGCCCAGTTCGGGCTGGATTCATGGTGTCTCCGGCGGAGGCAGAGCAATACTTGAACGAGTTGGAGGATTACGTCCACTCCAGCGGTGTTCCTCGCCCAATGACAGATCGGGTGAGGGTACTGTTGAATCAGACGGTGCCCCCACAGTTATCGGCTGCCGATCTGAGGGAGCGCTTCCCCTTGCCGGAGGAATCAGGGGACTCTTCTCAGGGGGACGAGGCTGGAGGAGGGAGCCCGTTGGAGGAGGGCGAGGTCGGAGACTGAAGCTCAGAATCCGAAGACTTCGCGGAGGCTCTCGAGGTAGCATTCCGAACTTCTCTTCTTACGATCCGTTCTTGAATCCCTATGGACTTCTCACTAATGCTCGAGCCATGCAGGAAGAACTTGTTCGTAGGCCTCGTTCTCGCTCCTTGGCGGGTGATGTCGCGGGACCTTCAGAACACGCGCCTATGGCTGCGTCTAGTTCTGCATCTGGTGGGACCAGGGGGTCTTAGGTGGCTCCTCTGGACTCTCCAGGCCTTCCAACAGTATACGGGGGCCTCGTCTCGGAGTCTCATCAGTACCGGCCTAGGAGCAGCGCTCGGAGGTCGATCTTCGTAAGTCTCCTCCACCGGTCTCCTCGTTGTCACATGTGGTCCATGCCAACTAACGTTTATGTCTCTTTCTGTCATACAGTTCTCCGACTGGCGTGGGATGCTGCAGCGAGGCTGGTCGGGATGTCTGGCAGCGTCCCTCCCAGGGGCATGCCGGTGATGGTGATGATAGTCCCTTCACCTTCTCAAGCTGCGGCGCACACCATCACTGGCGGGACCACCAGCAGGGCCATACCTGAAGTCATCGAGGTGGACTCTGAGGAAGAGGATCAACCGGTCAGTCCCAGTCCTGTCGTGCCGGCGCCGGCGTCAGGTGTCGTACCAGACTCAACACCAGATGCAGATCCCGCTGAGGAATTCCTGCAGGCATATCCTGCGTACGAGCCTGCCGACCGTGCAGATTGGGACGAAACAGCCTCTGATGAGGAAGATAGCAGCATAGTCCGCCGCCGGTCGTGGAAGCTGATCACGCACTTTATCAGGGACACTCCCCAAGTGCAATGGCTGGCCGAAATGGGTAGGCTCCACTCGCGGTTGCGTGAACTGTGTGCCGGGGGAGTGGATGCCCAACGCCCTCACGCGCTCATCCGAGACCTCATGGCTGAGAAGATCCGGGAGCATGATCGTGGGCTGAGCATGGGATGGCAGCGGAGGAAGGCGACCAGCATTAGGAAGCTCCAGGAGGCTGAAGGCGAGGTACAATAGATGCAGATCCGGGCCAATGAGCTTTCAACCACTCTCGATGCGCAGTCTGAGTTGGTCTCACGATTGAAGACCCAGCTGGCAGAGGCTGAGAAGCACATGGGGCAGACCTCTGGAAGGATGGCTGCTGTTCGGGCCGATGTAGAAAGGACCAGGGCCAGGGTTGACGAATTACGCCCCGCCGCTGCTGAAGAGGAGCGGGAGTTGAATCAGCGGCAACAGGCTTTGGACGCCGCAAGTCAGCGGGTGGCGGAGCTGCAACGCTCTTTTGACGGGGTCAACCCGTCCATGGGGGAAGTCGACCCCCGAGTATTGTAACAAACCCGAAAGAAGTTTTTATTAACACTTTTGTGCTTCCACTCTTTCTTTCTCTTTTGTTTTGAGTTCCGTAGCACGCACGATTTCCACTGTTGAATTGCCTTGTTACATCCCTACAATGTTTGCGGGATGTTTGACAACAATTCCTCAAGCCAGTCCAGATTCCCGAAAGATGGGGAAGGCTTGATCGGAGGAGGAACTTCCAGGATAGCCGAATTACCGTTTCTCCAACGTGCTCTTATGCACGAACAGGGCAACACCAGGGGCGCTGAAATTGGTTCGAACAGATGAAAATGGGAAGTGTGAATCACGATGCCCAAATTCGGAACACTGTGGGGATGGCATGACAATAAAGGACAACCGCTAACCGTGGAGGACAGACGGTATCCTTACTGCGTTAGCCTGAAATGGGGACAACAAATGAGCATCGACCGCTGACCGTATTCGCAACGCGGGATTTTATCAATTTGTTGTCGATCAATCTTTCAGGACGTTGGCCCAGGACAGTTGGTGGACCATAGGTCAGACATCCATACTGTTAGGGGGTCCTTCCAGACATGACCAGTCTTCCGAAACGTTGGCCCAGGACGGTAGGTGAGCCGATGCGGCATAAGACCAGGCCGTTAGAGGGTTCCTTCAGACATGAAAGAGGACGAGGGTCCGAATAAGGGACACGCAAAGCGTGGAACATGGAGTGGTGGTTTGTTCAAACAGAATCTAACACCTTGGTAGTTGCACCACTGTGGAGGGAGTACGCCAAATTGGGCGCATTGGCCTGATCATGGATCATTCCTTCTTCCAGACAGGGCCTCTGGCGAGGGCTGGAAATGGAGAGGAACAAGATTTCGTGATTCCAGGGGCTGAAACCTAGGTGAAATGCCTAGGTGTCTCTACATATCCCACATGATGATGGGAATCAAGCCGCACGTAGTTCTGGAAGCGCAGTTTAACGTCATACTGGACGAGGAACAGCCTGACTGTGTTGGTACACATCCAGCCAAAACTACTAAGCCCACGTGAGTCGTGCTCGGTGTGGGAAACACGCAGCAGTGGCGGGAATTTCCCGACGCAGAGTGGGGCAGGTTAGGGCAAAGGGATGCTCGGTGACTACCGGCCCGATGACACTAACACGATCATTCAGCGCACCTAGATGCGCGAAGAGAAAGAGCCAAGTATGATGGAGTTCCACTTGAACACGGGGGAGTGGAAATGTGTGAATCATGACGCTCGAGATTCGGATCACGATGATGGCGGCGTGGCGATAGAGGATTACTGCTGACCATGTTCGCAACACAGCATCCTATCGCGTTAGCCTAAAATGGGGACAAACAAATGAGGGTCGACCGTTGACCATGTTCGAAACACGGGACCATGTCACAAATGTTGTCGGATATCCGTAGGGACGTTGGCCCGAAGCGATTGAAGGGCCCTTAGGTCCAGCATTCATGGAGAGCCCTTAAGCTTAGTATCCACATCGTCTGAGGTTCCTTTTGGATGTGGAAGAGTATGAGGATCCAAATAGCGAGCTCACGAAGCCTGGTCATGAGGTGAGGGGAATGTCCCTGTGAAAATCCCATGCTTCGGGCTTTTTGTCAAAACACATCTGAATACGTCAACGAAACGTATTAGAGAGGGGGAGCAGATTCCTTTCCCTTGGGGAGATCTTAGTTTAGGGTCATAGAATTCGGACCATGGATGGGAAAAAGGGATCAGGGGACGCATGACATCAAAACCTGACGTGAATGAGGACATAGTCCTGCATACCATGCGTTCTCCGAGGAGATGCTCGAGTCGAGGGACCAACACAAGGGTTAGGCTGGGCCCGCGGGGAAGTACCCGGGCACTCCTACGTATCTCATAAGGATGAGAATGAAGCCAAACGTAGTTCTGGAAGGTGGCACGGTAAGGTACCAGTGCCAGGGGAAAAGGGATGTGTGGGCATAGCCCTTGCACTAAAGAAGCGGAATTTGATGTATCTTGTTTGTTCTTTAAGGTGAATGGTTTTTTTTTGTGAAGCGACAGGCCTAAAAAGGTAGGTCGTGATGTCGCCACAAGAATCAAGCCGTGATGGGCGTTGACAAATGGTATGGCACATGACCAATACCCAACGTGATGTCCTCTACAGCGAGGTCACCACAATGCGGTGCCGTTTTTCGTCGTGCGGCCAGGACGATAATGTCACAGTTTAGGGTCTTATGATAGGACCAAGCATTCATTTTATCGTCATGCAGCGCAGACATAGCAGACACGATGCTAGGCGGGAAATATGTGTAGTGTTATAAAACACAATTGACGGAGACATGATCCCACATCAGATTGTACGCCATCCAGAGAGGGGAACCTTAGGCCGAGGGGCCTACACGGAGGTGAAACAGGGAGAGAGACTGGCTTCCTGAATGGGTTGTACCCGAAGACAGGGTGTCTGGGCGGTCCTACGTGTCCCATGAGGATGGGAATCAAGTTGAACGTAGTTCCGAATGGATCTTAGTTTATGGTCTTAGAGCTCGGACCACGGGAGCCCCAAAGGACGCCAGATTGCAGCTTTGTCCCCCTAGCATGCAAAGGTGCCCTGAGGGATAGCGCCAAAAGTGTCGAGATTCCACCTGGATATGTTGGGGTGGAAGATGAGGTGAATCATGCAACCAACATTCAAGGACTGAAGGGGCTGGCGTGACGACAGAGGATTACTGCTGACCATGTTCGCAACACAGCATACTGTCGCGTTAGCCTGAAATGAGGACTAACAAAACGAGCATCGACCGCTGACCATATTCGCAACGCGGGATTTTATCGATTTGTTGTCCGAAACCATGGAGGGCGTTGGCCCGTATCGGTAGGAGAGCCCTTGGGCGTAGTATCCAGGACGTTCTTGGGAGTCCCTCCGGGTGTGAAAGATGATGGAAATCCGAATAGAGGGGAACACGAAGCTTGACAAGTGGAAGGAACTTGATCAAGTTGAATCTGACACTCTTGGTCCTAGACTAGAGTGCTCTTGATACATGGGTGAACCACTGCAGGGAGCCAAGGGACTCAACCTTGAGGGTGATTGAAAGATGGCATATTCCTAGGGGAAGGGGGCATGGTGCCCAAAACCTTGTATCATACCTACACCCCCCCCCCCGCTGGAGAGGGATGGAACAAGTGGCCTAGGTGACCGGGAAATCAGGAGATCCCCCAGAGGTGGGGCTGGACCCGAATCTTAGACATTCAGGTGGTCCTACGTATCCCATTAGGATGGGAATCAAGCCACACGTAGTTCTGAAGGGTTCCTTTTAATGTCATGCAGGACAGGGAATAGGAGGACTGAACCTCAGAATGGGGGCGTGCGTGGTGCAGTTGTTGCAAACCCGACGCGAATGAGGACGTAGTCCTACACTGCACCACGCAGTTCTGTGATCAGGGTCCTGAAGGCAGGGTTAGAGAGGTAAATTTGCTGAACTCAAGCTGGGTCCGAAGACAAGGAGTCTTGAACGTGGTTCCAGATGAGAGTCTTAGTTTATGGTCTTAGAGCTCGGACCATGGATGGTGACAACTCTCAAGTAAGCACAGATGTTAACCCAATCCCTAAGCCCATGTGAGATAAACTCGATGTGGGAAACAAGGGGGGTATCCTCATCGCAGTACTTGGGGCGTCCACCGATGGGGAGTCAGCAGAGAGTTTCGAAGGACACCTTTGATGTAGCTTGTTCCTCGAACGCGCAGACGTGCACGGGGGAAATGTACCAAGAGTCCCGAGACTCTACCTAGACATGATGAAGTGATCAAGGGTGTGAATTGTGTACCCGGCATTTGGGCTTAATGGGTTGGCGTGACGACAGAGGAAAACTGTTATCCATGACGGAAACACAGCGTCTGTATCGCGTTAGCCTGAGGTGGGAACAACAAACGAGCATCGACCACTGACCAAATTCGCAACGCGGGATTTTATCGATTTGTTGTCCGAAACCCTGGGGGGAATTGGCCCGTATCGGTAGGAGATCCCTTGGGCATTGTATCCAGGCCGTTCTTGGGGGTCCCTCCGGGTGTGAAAGATGATGGAAGCCTTGATGCGGGGATACGCAAAGCCGAGAAAGCGGGTGCGGACGTGTCCGAGTAAAGCTTGGCATTCCAGGTAATAAACCAGAGTACTCTTAAGCACATTGGTGAACCGCCGAAGAAGAGGGATCGACGAAACAACTCAGTAGGGGGGTGGGAGCATGGGGTGGTCACCACGAGACCGTCGTGAATGAGGACATAATCCCACACTGCACCATATGATCCCCTCATGGAGGAAGGATGGGCCAAGGGGCCAAGATGGGATGGGGATTCCCGAGAGATGGGGCTGGACCCGAATCTTAGACATTCAGGTGATCCTACGTATCCCATTAGGATGGGAATCAAGCCACACGTAGTTCTTGACATGCTGTTTCACGTCATGCTGGACGAGGAGGGGAGTAATATACCCCTAAACAAGGGAGGTGTATGGCATGGTAAAGAAGCCGTCGTGAATAAAGACATAGTCCTACGTCACACCATACGATCCTATAAGATAGGTCCTGGGCCGCGGCCCAGAAAGGCCAAGGGGCCTGGGGCCGAGCCTCGGTCAGGAAGGCCTGACTGGTTTGTAGTTTAACGTCTTACATGAGGACGGGGGTCGGGGACCCGAGGAGGCCAAGGGGCTTGAGGCTGGGCCTCGTAAAGGGAGTTGCACGGCACGGTACATGATCCTGACGTGAATGAGGGCGCAGTCCTACACCACACCGTACACTCCAGGTGAGGAATCCTGGGCCGTGGCCCATAGAAAAGGGGAAGTTATCAGTCAGAAAGGCCTGACCGGTTTGTAGTTTAACGTCTTACATGAGGACGAGGGTCGGGGACCCGAGGGGGCCAAGGGGCCTATGGCTGAGCCTCGTAAAGGGAGGGCGTACGGCATGGTACATGATCCCAACGTGAATGAGGATGCAGTCCTACATCACACCGTACACCCTTATGAGGAATCCTGGGCCGTGGCCCGAATCGCTAGCACCACATGGGGGAAGTTTGTCTCCTTGGGACAGAATCCCAGTCAAGGAGCGGGTGAAGCTCAGTTGCGTTCATCCACGAAAAGGGGCAAACACCTCCAGGGGGAATATGCAGCCGGGTCGAGGCTTGCTCGACGTGGGTCGGGGCAAAAGTGTGCACCCCGCCATGTCTTGACCCAAGGGGAAGATTTTGGCTTTTGGGCTGGGCCAACGGACGAAATGTCCGGGCGTTCCTACGTATCTCATAAGGATGAGAATCAATCCATACGTAGTTCTTGAAGGCCATGCAGTTTAGCGTCATGCATTGAGGATGTGGGAGGGTAGAAGAACGGGAGAGGGCGCATGGTGCGACCTTTACAATCTTTGCGTGAGTGGGGTTGCATGAGCGGGGCCAAGAAAGCCTACTCCCTACTACACAAAGATCCTCCAAGGAGACTATCCCCAGGGGGAATAGCGGAAGAGAAAAGCTTGAGGCTGTGCTCAAGACGAGGCGTCCGAGCGTTCCTACGTATCCCATAAATATGGGAATCAAGCCGTACGTAGTTCTTGACATGCAGTTTAACGTCATGCGGGACGAGGGGCATCTCATTCGGGGATGTGGACGGTATGGTACATGATCCCAACGTGAGGACGTAGTCCTACACCGCACCGCACGATCCCGTAAGAGGGTAAGTCAGAGAGAAACGAGGGGGCCTGGGGCTAGACCGCGGTGGAGATGGGGCCAGGGGCCCAAAGAGGTCGAGGGGCCTGAGGATGAGCCTCGGTCAGGAAGACCTAACTGGCTTGCAGTTTAATGTCTTGCAGTGAAGACAGAGAGGCAGTTTAAGGTCATGCGGGACCAAGTCGCAGTTTAGGGTCATGCAGGACCACTGCAGTTTAATGTCGTGCGGGACCCTCTCGCAGTTTAGGGTCGTGCAGGACCACTTTTTTGCCCTAGTCGAAGTATCGCTTGAGGAATTTGGCGTTGGTGGGAGGGGTTACACGCTCTCCATCTGTGGTCACCAAGGAGTATGCTCCATTAGGGTAAACCTTATGGATGATATAAGGCCCTTCCCATTTGGATTCTAACTTGGGTGGTTTCCTACCGGGAATTATTGGCGCTCGAAGGGCCAATACCAAGTCACCCTGTAGAAAAGAGAGAAGACGAACCTTCTTGTCAAAGGCTCTCTCTATCTTGTCCTGATGCCTTTCCAGATTGTGCAGGGCACGAAGCCGGTTCTCGTCCAGTGCCTCTAATTCAGCTAGACGGATCTCGGCTACCTCATCTTATGTTTGGTGATCATAAACTGCAGTGCGTAGCGACGGAAGCTGGATCTCAATGGGTAGGACGGCCTCAGCTCCATACACCAGGGAATATGGGGTCACCTGGGTAGAGTTGCGAGTCGTCGTCCGGTAAGCCCAGAGGGCGTTGGGGAGCTTGTCCGGCCAACTCTTCTTGTTCTGACCAACCATCTTCTGTAGAATGTTAGAGAGGGTCTTGTTGAATGCCTCGATCTGCCCATTCGCCTGCGCGTGGTAGCGGGAGGTATGGTTCGACCGGATGTCGTACTTAGCGTACAATTTCTTCAATTCAGCTGCCCGGAAGTTGGTGCCGTTATCGGTGAGGACAGCGTGAGGGACTCCAAACCGGTGGATAATGTTGGAGCTCACAAATTCAACGATGGAATGGGCCTTGACCTCTTTGAGCGGAACTGCTTCTGCCCATTTGGAGAAGAAATCTGTAGCAGTCAGGATGAACCTACACTGGCGGGCTGTTGCGGCGGATACGGTCCCACTACATCAAGTCCCCATACCACAAATGGCCAAGAGTACTTGGTGGGGTGGAGGGGTTCTGGCGGCCGATGCAAGAAGTTGGCGTGTACTTGGCACGCGTGGCATCTCTTGGCGTATCCAATACAATCGTGGATCATGGAGGGACAGAAGTACCCTAACCTCCGGATTTGCTGGGACAGCTTCGGCCCAGCTTGATGGGCGCCACAGGAACCGGCGTGAACCTCTTGCATAACTTGAGGTATCTCTACTCCTTGGATGCAACGGAGGAGGACACCATCGAAACTCCGCTTATAGAGGATCTGCTCAAGACTGGGGCCGCTCTGGAGGGTAAATTACAGCGCGCGGTGTCAGATTCACTCGCGTTCGGCCCGGTCATCCGGGAGCTGACCATTTTGGAGATACTTGACAAAAGGTGCTCTCCAGTCGGGGGTGGTTTCAACCACTGCATCTGACGAACCAGGGACTCCCGATATGGGGGGTCCGGCGGTGAGATGACTTTCCCGCAGGCTATCACGGTCCTCTTGGGTGACGGGAGCAATGACTCTCCGATGGGCCACGTGTATGACCAAATCATCTTGCTCGGGTTCTGCGAGCGACGCGGCTAAGCTAGCCAGGGCGTCCTCTTGTCCGTTCTGCGATCTTGGGACATGGGTAACCTCTAGCCGAGGAGAGAACTGGGCCATTAGGAGGAGGGTGTACTCCAGTAACGGTGCAAGCTCTGGCTTCCTGACGACGTAGTCTCCATTAACCTCTTTGATCACCAGCTCGGAATCTCCCTTCACATGTAGATGGGGTACATGGATCTCAAGGGCCAACTCGAGGCCGGTGATGAGAGCCTGGTACTCTGCCTTGTTGTTTGTACAACCTTCTGACAGCAGGAACGAGTACGGAAGGACGGCTTGCGCCGGGGTAATGAAAACAATGCCCAGACCCACTCTATTGAGCTTGGGGTCGTTGAGCCTTCTACCGGTGGGGCTCCGGGAGGCACCGTCGAAATGCATTTGCCAACATGGGGCAGCATGATCGACTGAGAGGATTGTCTCGTCGGGGAAATCTAGGTCCAGGGATTGATCCGTGGAGGTTGGATGAGCAGCTAAAAAGTCTGCCAACGCCTGTCCCTTAACGGCCTTCTGAGGCACAAATCTGATGTCAAACTACTGGAGAATCACCGCCCACCATGCTAGTCAGCCAGTCAGCATGGGGCGGTTCAGGATGTACATCAGCGGATCTACCCGAGAGTTCAATTGTACCTCGTGGTGTTGCAGGTAGTGCCGCAACTTCTGCACAGCGAAGACGAGCGCAAGGAAGCTCTTTTCGATAGGGGAGTATCTGACCTCTGTATCGAGAAGCATGCGGCTGAGATAGTAGAGACTGTTCTCAGTGCCCTCGTTATTCTTCTGGGCGAGCAGCGCGCCGAGGGATCTCTCCAGGGCGGTCACGTAAAGGACCAGCGGCTTTCCGGAGACGGGTGGCTTCAAGACCGGAGGTTGGAGCAGATACTCCTTGATTTCCTCGAAGGCGGCCCGACACTCCTCATCCCATTCGTAGGCATCGTCTTTCATCATGAGCCAGGAAAAGGGCTTACACTTTCCATCCAAATTCACAATGAATCGGCGTATATAGGCTAAGTGGCCTTGCAGGCCTCGATGCTCCCGAATGTTGTTCGGGGGAGACATTTGGCTGATGGCCTTGATCTTCTCCGGGTCGATCTCGATACCTCGGTATCTGACAACGAAACCCAGAAACTTCCCGGAGGTGACTCCGAAGGCACACTTCAGCGGGTTCATCTTCAGGTGACGGGAACGGAGGAAACCGAACACTTTCTCAAGGTCTTTGATATGGTCCTGGCGCTGGCGTGATTTGACTACAAGGTCATCCACATAGCATTCAACCAATGTCCCGAGGATCGGTTTGAATATGCGATGCATGGCCCTCTGATAAGTGGCACCTGCATTTTTCAAACCGAATGGCATTACCCGGTAGCAAAAGGTACCCTGGGGAGCACTGAAGGCAGTGGACTCCTCGTCTTCGGGGGCCATCCGGATCTGGTTATACCCGGAATACCCATCCATGAAAGAGAGGGCTTGGAACCCGGCCGTGGCGTCAATCAACAGCTCCGTCACTGGGAGTGGGAAGTCATCCTTCGGGCAGTGGCGATTGAGATCGCGGAAGTCGATGCAGACTCTGATCTTACCATTCTTCTTCCTGACCGGCACAATGTTGGTGAGCCATTTGGGGTACTGGACCTCCTTAATGAAGTTGGCTTTGATAATCTTGTCAACTTCGGCCTCAACCATAGCACCATGAGAAGGGTGCATTTTCCTGGGAGGCTGCTTGAACCCACGATGTTTTGTTGGGAGGCCCAGACGGTGGATGACCACTTGGGGATCCAGCCCTGGCATCTCATCGTAACTCCAGGCAAACACATCGCGGTGCTGTTTGAGGAAGTCTACATATTGCTGCCGCTCCTCGAGGGACATGGCCGCACTGATCAATGTGGGTCTTGGATCTTCCTCGCTACCAAGGTTCACCTGTACCAGTTCATCGACCGTGGTAGAGACGCCTTCTTCAAAGGCTGTGGGAGCATCCTCCAAGTCTTCCTCCCCAGCCGTGGGGGGATTTCCCGCGATGGAAGATACTTCTGGGCTCTCAAAACCTGAGGGGCAGCTGGTGCCGGCTTGGGCAGCAGTGGTCATCACATCAGGAGACTCACTTGTCGTCGAGACCATAGCAATGAATGCATTTGATCCTATCCCATCTGGCCTTCGGCCTAAGGGGCCACGCTTGATGATATCAAAGCAGTGGTGACGTGTCGGCCTGAGTCGGCTAATTCCAGCCCGGCGGAATAGACACGTATGGCGCACCGCCGTTGTCATCAGCTTGACGTCACGGTACCGTACATGGGTAGGAGGTTCCGGGATGACCCGAGCCTGGTTGATGTACGAGTACGAGGTGATTTTCCGTCGTCGCTTGGACACGGGAACGTGCCTTCCCTGCGTACCCGAAACAACGAAACATTGTCCCATGTCGGGGGTCGTGGCCTCCAACCGGTGGATCGGGAGGATGTAGGCATCGTCCATGCTCGCCCAGGGATCACTTGTGATCGGGGCGGGCTCATCCTCGCTGACAAGGATTTGCTTTTCCTTACTTTTGTAATAACCCGCATCCAGATAGCGGGCCTCACAAGAAGTGAAAGGGGACGCGTCTCCTTGGAGCACGCCTACTCGACCGTTGAGCGAGTACTTAAGGCACTGATGATACGACGAGGGGACCGCTGCATGCAAATGGAGCCATGTCCTACCCATCAATGCGTTGTAGGCGATATCCTGAGAAACAACCATGAACTCGGTGCTGGCAATTAAGCCACCGAACTGGGTCTTCAGGCGGATCTTGCCGACCGGGGTTTTCTCTGTCCTGTCGTACCCCTGGATCCTGAGGTCAGAGGGAGTCAAATCACCTTTGGACAGAACCAGCTTTCGCATCATCCGGGTCGGAATTAGATTGATCCCGGAACCCGTATCAACGAGGCATAGGCGGACTTCCACACCATTGAAGTGGCCAGTGATATACAGTGGGCGAATGTGCCCCTGTATAGGGGGGTCCTCATCTTCGCCGGAGAACGAGATAACCGCCTGGCATTCGGCGTTTTCAATCGTCTCGGTATGGAAGGCTTCCGCAGCTGTCACTTCCGTCTCGAACTGGAGGGGGCTCCTTAGGGCCTCGGCAAGTGCCTCGTGCATTTCAGATGATAGGCGAAGGGCCTCGAGGATGGGAAGCCTCACCGGGATGCCGACCAGATGCTTCAGGACATCGTACTTTCGTGCCAAACGCGAACCTCTGCTTACAGGAGGTCATTCGGCATTTGGATGCACAGCGGGTCCGGCTGGCTGAACCGGTGAGTAACTAGTACTGGGCACATCTTGCTGCCTACCAGTAGAAGCCTGAAGAGTAGTCGCCGGGCTAAGATCGGACAGCGGAGGCTGGCCTGCCGCCGGGCAAGACTGGCTGTGATACGAACGAGGTGGCTCCCCCCGATCTAGCAGCACGAACGGCGGTGGAGGTAGAGCCGAGGACGTTGGATGGGTCTGCGCATGTTGAGATCTGCGCTGACCCTACTGCCTGGTCTCGGTAGCGTGCACGGCTTGGTCACAAGTGCCCGCTGACGTACCTCGATGACCGGCGCAATTGCGATTCCGCTGACGTTGACGTCGGCTGGAAACATCGGGGCGGTCTGCCTGGGGTTCCCCCTCGTCGGGGGTCATATAGGGCTTTACCAGCTCCACGGTGTTAACCGAAGCGTACCCTTGACTGTCGCTCGGAGAGTCATCCACCGCTGGGCGGATTCTGGGAGGAATGCCCATTTTGGGGGGCATAAAGTCGCCAAGAGTGCGGGATGACGACGGCACTGGCGGTGCACGTTGCTTCTTCTTGCGTCGCCGCTGCTTGCCTTTTTGGGCGGAGGTCGACTGTGAAGACGATGCTGAGGCACCGGCTACTTCTTCTGAAGGTTCCGACTACTTCAGGCCTGCCCGGATGATACCCTGGGCACAGACGACGGTTTTTCGAGCCATCCAGTTGTCGTATTTCTGGGACCCGCGGCTAGGGACCTGCTGCCACTCACCTTCGCCGTCACTGCCGATTTCCGATCCCGCAAAGACGCCTGCCACTTGTGCTGGCGCTGGGCCCAACTTGACTATGTTTTTGTTGACCTAGTCCTGAATCCAGTCTTTAAACACATAGAATCACTTGAGGGTGTGCCCCAGGATCCGATGATAAGGGCAGTAGTTGGGGTGATCGGTGAGATGTGCCTCTGCCGGCCTTCTGCACTCAGGCAGACGCACGATCCCTTGCTCTAGAGCACTTCGGAAGTAACCAGGGACCTGATTTTCGTTGAACGAATAGGTATGGTACTTTCTTTCTGGGTAAGGAGCCCTGGGGGCCTGGTCCTGTCGAGGGACCGGAGGGGCCTGCCGAGGAGGCGGCGCCTGGTTGTCTCGCCTAGGTGGCGGTGGCGCATTGCGCGGGGGAACCTGTCGGTTCTGAGGAGGTCGCTGCTGGGCAGGAGCCTGCGCTTGAGGTGGAGGACCTCTGCGGGGTTGCGGGGGTGGTGCCGCCGGCAGCAATTCCAGCTGCCTCAGGGCTTCTATTTGAGCCACCGCGGCGGGTTCAGCCCTGGCTTCCCTCCTGGCTGGGATCATAGGGGGCAGCAAACGTGCCTGACTAGCCTGTTGCAGGGCCTCCTCAAGGCGCTGGGCCTTATCCGAGAAATCTCTGAACCCTCCAGGGTAGTTCTGGGTAATCAAGGAGGGTACCAGCTCTGTCTTGACGTTCCCCACACACATCGTCAGTAATTGCTCCTGAGTCAGTGGCATATCGAGGGAATACGTAAGTCCTTTCCACCGGGCGATGAAGTCTGCAACCCGCTCATCAGGCCTCTGTTTGCACTTGAAGAGGTCCGCAATGTTGGTCTTTCGCGTGGTGGAGCTGAACTGGTATAAGAACTTCCGGTGAAGATCCTCCCAACCGGTCACTGATCCGATAGGGAGCTGGCTGTACCAGATGAATGCCGGACCTTCCAATGTCTGTACAAAACATCGGAGCTTAGCGGCTTCTTGCTGAGCCGGGGTCCCCAGCATGGGGCCACACCTGGAAGAGAAATGAGCCAAGTGATGGGGTGGGTCCCCTGTCCCGTTAAACGGCGAGAAGGTGGGGTTCCCAAAACCCGGAGGCGCGGGCATATCATCCACCCACGCGGGATAAGGCTTTCCATCCGGTGGGACCACCACCTGCCGTGTTTCCAACGCCTCGAGGTGGGCTGTGAGTGCCGCAATAAGGTCCTCCGGGTGGGGGTCCCTGTCTTGACGGGGATCCCTAACCACAAGCGCATTGCCAGGTTCTTCAACACGGTAGATGGCTTCGGCCGCTCGCGGGTCAACTGGCTGGACGACCTGCTGGGCGACTGGGGGAACCCGGGTTGGATTCTTCAGATTGCCCCGTCGCTCAGGGGGGTTTGGCGAGACATATCGCGCCCTCTTACCGTATGTTCCGGCATCCGCCCTATCCGCGGCAGCAGCATGATCAGGGTTTCCCGGAGGCATCTCACCGGGGGGAAGTTGTTCCTGCCCCTGCTGCCCCGGCCTGGGATTACCATAGTCGGGTCGTCGCTCCGCGGCGCGTTCAGCCAAGAGTTCGTCAACCAGCCTCTTCTGCTCAGCGAGCTGCTGGCGCAACGTGGCCTTCTCAGGATCCTCGTCTGTTTTCTGCATAGAGGCGGACGGGTCGGAGTGCTTGACGGTTCCGACGTGCTCTTTACCTTTGCCGGTGTTTCGACTGAGTACCAGTGACTCGGTGGGTGCGGCCAGGCCTAGCAGGTTCCTCTGCTGACGAGTGACTCTCCCTGATGGGTCGAGTAGTGGCGGTGCACCCTCTGGGGGGAAGTCTCCATCAAGGAGTTCCAGTTCGTCTTCCCTGTCCACAATGTCGGCCATGTGGACCGTGATTCCTCTCGAGGGCATGTCCTCGATGTCGCATAACAAATCGGGTTGTCGTCGAATATGATCGAACAGAAGGGCAGCATAGTGTCCCCAGCCACGGACTTGCACATGGGGGGTGGCTTCCCTGGCGATCTTGCGGAGTGCCTTGAAACTCTGAACGCATTTTCGTTGGAGGGCACTCTGGTGACCGGGCGACTCGGGGTGCTGGGCCACAAGGAGCGCCGCTGCATCAATCAGGCGGCATTGTTTGCCATTCTCCTCGAAGTGCTCTCGACTCCTGGGGTACACTACCCGTTCACAGCGGAGGCGGAAGTGCGTCGTCCACAGGGTTCGACAAAAGCATCCTGCTTCTTCAGGGGTAAGCGACTCGGGTACGTGAAAATTCAGCGCCGCCGTGGGCTAGAACTTCTCCGGGAAATAGTCCGCTGCAAGAATACTCCAGAAGCTCCTGGGTTCATCCTCGGGGTTCGACCCTACATTACCCCACTCATCAACCGTGGGCGACTGAGGGACCAGTAGCGGTACCGAGGCGGACCTCTGGGATAGAAAACTCGGCGGTGTAGAATACGGCGAGCGAGCAGACTGGCCACCGAATTCTGGGCCTTCCTCTGAAGAGCGAGGTGACCTGACCACAATGTCACGATAGGACTGGCTAACAGCCACTGCTTCGGGTACGGGAATCGCCGTTACTGGTGTCCGGTCATGTCGTGGCTCTACCGCCGTTGACCCCCAAAACAGCTCCTCGTGATGCCGAGTGGAGGTAGAGGGCGCTTCGGGTGACGATGGCGGTGACTGCGCGGTCGAAACCTGCGGAATTCCCAGGATTTATTCCTCCTAGATGTACCTGTGGAGAGAGACGGGAATCCGGCGGACCTCAAATTCTGGGAGAACGAGGATGACGCGTCTGGTTCCTGCCCCAGTCCTTGATACGGAGGAGCTGGGAGAGGGTTCCATCGCTGAATCGCATTCCGCTTCCGAATCGGAGAAGCGGGCAGGTTTTATCTCCACCTGGGCCTTCCCAGGATTCTTCTTGTGGCGACGACGACCCGCTCTTCTACCCCCGGGTGGCTCTTCGGGACAGGGTTGACCCCTATCAGGCATCCTTGGGGAAGCGCTGGCGCCGTGGCGGAGAGGGCCCCCACTCGAGACAGCCGGGGTGCGAGTGGCACCAGGGCAAATGTCGAAGGGTACATGGGGAGGTCCTCCATGAACAGTACCCATGTGGGCGGGGCCTCTGTTGGAACTGGCAGGCGCATGGGGAAGACCTCCATGGTCGATGCGAGTGGAGCGAGGCTGACCTTCACTCCTTGAATTGCTAGGGCGAGGAGGACCTTCGCCAGTCGCAGAGAGGATGTAGGGGGGACCCCCACATTGGAGAAGGACCAGATGGACGGTGCCTTCAGAAGGATGGACTCCATACCCCGTACAGCGGGCGCGGGAAATGTTTCCGCGCTGAGCATCACTGCCACGGGGCAGGTCTTCCTGCAGGATGGGGGCAGCACGAGGCATGCCTCCATGACGAACCTCAGAGAGGGGAAGGACCACGCTCTGTGGAGTAGTGGTATGGGGAGGACCTCCGTATGGGGTGGCATCACCGCGGGTTAGCTCGCGGCGATCGCTACTTGGTCCTGCAACCCGGAGAGTCAACCCAGCCTGCCCGTGGGGCGGTTGGGGTCTCGACCCTGGTTGGGCGAAGGGGTGCCCCTGCTCAATGTACGCGGGGGCTTCATAATGTACGTCGGCGGTGGCTCGGGCCACTGTAGCTGTCGACGTGGACGCGCCTATGCGAGCGTCCTCAGCCCGGGCCCGGCGCTGACGTCGGGTCAGGCGGGCCGGTACAGGTGGTGCAGGGACGTAGTCTGCCTGCTCTTCCTGCGGGGCCGGACGACGGCGCTGACGTGGCCGGACGGGAGCTCTCGCCTGGGGGCCCTGGGTCGGGGCCCTGAGCGGACTGGGCCGGACAGCGCCTGCCTCTTCAGCGTAAGGCGAAGAGTCGTCAAGGCGTTCCAGAGATAGGATCCCGAAACGGTTGAACGTCTGGGTGGGGAGCAGGGGCTCCCTGCGCGGCCTGTTAGTGCGGCGTTGATGGCGGGGCCCAGAGGCCTCCAGGTCCAGGCGGGCCATATCCTTGGTCGGGATGACCCCTTCCTCCTCGTACCTGCGCACGAGGCTGTTGATCACCCTTCGTTGGATGACCTCTGATGGGGAAAGGGGACGTGGACGCCCCGTATTCCGTGATGTGGTAGCCGTCGTGGCAGTGGTGGCGCCATGTGGAGCGGCCGTCGTGGTGTTGCCCCTGCCCTTGCGCGGGCGAGGAACGGATGGTGACCGCATCTCTGAAATAGAAACCTGGTTCCTGGCAAGCGAAGGGATCAACTCATCAGTACTGAGAGGAAAAGGATTGACAGCCAGTGCCCCAGCGTTCTTCCATCCTCCACTTCTGTGAGAAGGATCCACGCCAACATGCTGCGGAGCGGAGTGCCCCACGTTCTACTACCCCGACTGCCGGTGAGTTTCACGACAGGCCCGCCATTTGCGCGGCGGGACCAGGCAACTGATATCTGGATCCGATGAAACGTCAATCTACTGGTGTCTCGAACGCTACTAATCTCCATGCTGAGGAGAATAATTTCACGTCGGGTTCACCATTTCTGTTTCTGACGCTTTCGCCGGGGCGCGCGCGCATCCGTCCGTCAGGGGGGGACGTGCGGCTTTGTTTCCCCGCATTCCCGCTTTCCAAAGGCGGGCGGCATTCGTTCCTTGTTCAGGTACGTCTGCTCCTTGATCGAAACGGGATGGTGGGATGTCGGTTTTCCTTCCGTGGATTCCTCCCCAGAACTCGTCACCTAGTCTGGGTCTCCCTTATAGATTTAATACGTAGTTCGTGAAACTCTTCCCAGTGCCATGTTTTCATGGACACCGGTTAATTACACTGCTTCTGTCGGGACATTCCAAAGGGTCCAGTCAGGGCAGCAACCTTCGGTCAGGGGAGTAGTCACGTTGAGGCATCAGTAGCGTGTCTGGATGCTGGGGTACCTGGAATGTCTGTCTGTTATCCTTGATCACAAGGCTTCTCGAGGACGTGGAAGCCCGAGGCATCCCACATCGAGCGCGGGGAATTACATGTCATAGACATGTATCTGAGGTTTTCCTCAGCTTCCCGTGTTCAACACAGGGTATGCCGCGAGTTTAACGTCTAGCGGAGACGGATGAGAATGAAATGGGACCATCGCAGGGGGGGCGACAGTGAAGTTGGGCTTGAGCCTTGAAGAGGCTTCCTACGTATCCCCGTGGCAGGGAATCAAAGTCCGCGTAGTTCGGGATGGTGCCGGTAAACCGACGTGAAGATGGAACTTGGTCCGAGGGGAGTTGGGCTTGAACCTCGTGGAGGCTTCCTACGTACCATGCCTTGACATGGATCAAAGACTTCGTAGTTCAGGAGGGGTTTCGCCGGTGAACCGACGTGAAAGCAGACCTTGGTCCACTAGTGGTGGGCTTGAACCTCGTGGAGGCTTCCTACGTACCATGCCTTGACATGGATCAAAAACCTCGTAGTTCAGGTTGTTGGGTCGCAATGGCTTACCACTGCACCAGAGTGCAGTTTAACGTCATGCTGGACGTAGGTAGAACACGACGTGAATTGGGTGATGGGTGGGCTTGAACCTCGTGGAGGCTTCCTACGTACCATGCCTTGACATGGATCAAAGACCTCGTAGTTCAAAGAATACAGTTTAACGTCATGCGGGACAATAGTGAACCCTGACGTGAATAAACGACAGGTGGGCTTGAGCCTCGTGGAGGCTTCCTACGTACCATGACTTGACATGGATCAAAGACCTCGTAGTTCAAAAGGGAATGTAGTTTAACGTCATGTCGGACGAAGATGGGACCCGGCGTGAAGAAACAACGGGTGGGTGTGTCGGTGAACCGACGTGAGAGTAGACCATGGTCCACTATTGGTGGGCTTGAACCTCGTGGAGTATTCCAACGTACCATGCCTTGGCACGGATCAAAGTCCCCGTAGTTCGTTAGGATGGATGGGTCGCAATGGCTTACCACTGGACCGGGGTGCAGTTTAACGTCGTGATGGATGGGGGTGAAACTCGACGTGAATGAACGACCGAGCAATGTGGCTTGAACCTCGTAGAGGCTTCTACGTACCATGCCTTGACATGGATCAAAGACCTCGTAGTTCAGGTGGCGTTGGTTGTCAGGGTAGGTGTTCACTCTAAGCCCACGTGAGTCATGCTCGGTGTGAGAAACAAGAGGTTGCACGGACCTGACGATCACGTCGCGAAGGGTGCGTCCATGAGAAGCGAAGAGGGGGTTACGCGTTGGGCGGCCCATGGTGTTGGGACTTACTCTAGGATGGAGGCCCATGGCGCGACAAAGCGCGGGAATGATGGACCTTGGTCCGACGATGGGAGGTTCCTCGTTCCCTATCACGTCCTCCACTGACCTTGGTAGTGGGGAAGTACCGAGATGCACGGGTGCAATAATCCGTACCAAAGGTTAGGGACTTACGCTCTGAGGCGACCCTTCCCCTGCGAACATAAACCACTCCGACAAGGAGGATCTCATTCCATGTGCGGAAGAGTTCCATTCCCGTGGAGACGAGTGGTGTAATGATTGTTCGAGCTGGGGGGACCCTTCGTGAGGGAGACGAGGTTGGGTCACAGTTTAACGTCATGTGTTGAGGACGTGGTGCTTGTAAGTTTAACGTCCTGCACCTCGGACGAGGTGGGTTCACTCCACACCCCTAGGGCTTACATAACTGGTACCCTCTGGTCCTTGGGGAAGGGAAGGTGCCGGTAAGGCCATGGTAAAGGGGGGTCGTGGGACGAACCCTCGAGGGGTCCACGTTAGCGTGGCTATGCGAAGAAGAAATAGCCGTTAGCGTGCCTATGCGAAGAAGCATTATGCGAAGCAACGCTACGGGAGGTGTTGTCCATGGGACTTTAAAATCACATCGTGCAAACCTGGAGGGTCGCACGGAAAGAGGAATCGCTAAGCAGAGGAGTGTGCTTTGCGAAGTGGGGTGCCTTGGCCTTAGCATGGGGCATAAGTGGGGGTGGGAGGTGCTTCGCGAAGTGGAACAGTGTTCGCGGAGCACTGCCTCGCGAATAAGGAATGGTTCGCGAAGCAGGGTCCTGCCAAGCAATGTGCTTCACGAAGTGGAGCGATCCTGCCTTAGCATAGGGATCACTCGTATGGGTTGGGTGTTTCGCGAAGCACAAGTGCTCCGCGGCTTCCCGGGTTCCCTTGGGAATCCCCTTCCTTTGCGAACGCCCTTGAGCTTCGCGAAGGGCATCCCTCTCGAAAGAGGGGCTCAAAACGAAACAAATCAGAGTCGTCTCGCGAAGTAGAAATACCTCGCGGAGCTCATGATTCCCGGGGCAAAGCGTGCTTCGCGATTCGGGAGAGGAGAAGCCGAAAGGTCAGATTGTCTGTCCTCGGGACTCAGGGGGAGTCGAGTATTTATAGGGAAGGGGCGCCGCGAAGCAGGGCTCACGCGCCGCCTTCGGGGCTTCGCAGCGGCTCGCGAACGTCAAACGGGTTCGCGAAGGATTACCGCCTCTGGAGCTTCGCGGCGGCTCGCGAACGTCAAACCGGTTCGCGGAGGTTTACCACCTCTGGAGCTTCGCGGGGCCGCCAAGGTTGGGACGCTTCGCGGCGGGGCTTCGCGGCTGTGCTTCGCGAGGCAGCGCGCCGACTGTCTTTTTCGTTACTTCCTTTCGGGCCACATTTTTGGCGCCAACAAATATCTTTCATCAATTGCAGCTCTGTAAAACTTCTGTCACTCCATCCATGTTTCGCCTTCTGGTTAATCAATCTTAACACCACCGAAAAAACCTTAAAATCTATACAACAAAGATATAATGGTTTTTCAGCATAACCATATAGATGCACAACTATCCATTCTATCTCAATTTGTTCTTCAACAATATCGCGAATCATTTCTTCAATTCCATCGGAGTTACCATCTTGTGAATCATCATCATCAGTGACATTCCGTCAAGATTCACCATGCCAAATCCAAGGGTTGTAACTCAGATTAAAACCATGACAAATCAGATGATATTTTATCTCTCTACTTTTCAACTTCTTCATATTCAAACATTTCAGGCATGTACAGAAACAAATGTCACTACTTGGAACATTTTGTTTAGCAAATTCCAAAGAGGCAAAAACACCTTACTCATATTCATTTCTCATTCGATGTGCAATAATCCAACTTTGACTCTTTATTACCTATAAAAAATATAAAATATATATATATTTTTCAGATAAGATAAATATATGTTTATATGAAAAAAATCTTAATTTTAATGTAAAACAATTATTAAATATAAAACAAATCTACGCCTATTTAAATAAATATGCATCAATATTATTTTAAAAACAAAACATAGTTAGATATAACAGTTTTAAATTCCATTGAATTAAAGAAAACCATGGGGCCTAAAATGGTTGATAGAAAATTTGAGAAAATGGAGTAAACCAGAGAATCAAATCAAATTTAAAATAAAAATTCAGATGGAGAAAATCACAATGTAAATCCAATCATCATGGCACAATCATCATGTCATAATATTATAAACCAAGATGCAGTAGTCTATCCTAACAGACACTTATCCCCCACCCCCTTGGACACCACCACCCCATTGTAAATCCCCCCACCCCCTGGACACCACCCCCACCCCCTTGGATACACCATGGACACCACCACACCCTCGGACACCCCCTGGAAACCCCAACCCTCTGGACATCCCCCCATCCCCCGGACAACCCCCAAACCCTCTGGACAGGCCCCCACCACCTATGGACAGCCCCCCCCCCCCCCACCACCCCAACCCACCCACCCCCTGGACAGCCCCTCCCCTCTAGATAGCACCCCACCCCTCCTGGACACTACCCCAGCCCCTACCCCCTTGGACATCCCCCTGGACAACACCCCACACCTATAGATAGCACCCCCACCCCTCCTCGACACCACCCCCACCCCAACCAAATTGGACACCCCCTGGACACCCCCAACCCTCTGGACAACAACCCCACCCCCTTGACAGCCCCCACCCCTCTAGACAGCGCCCCCACCCCTCCTAGAAACCACACCACCCCACCCCCTTGTAAACCCCACTAGACACCCCCAACCCTCAGGACATCCCCCACCCCCGGACATCCCCCCAAACCCTCTGGACATGCCCCCACCCCCTTGGACAACCCCCCCCCCCCCCCCCGCACCAACCCACCCCCTTGGACACCCCCTGGACACCCCCAACCCTCTGGAGAGCCCCCACCCCCGGACAACCACCCAAACCCTCTGAACAGGCACCCACCCACTTGGACACCCCCCACCCACCGCCTTGGACACACCCTAGACACCCCAACCCTCTGGACAGCCCCCACCCCCTGGACAACGTCAAACCCCTCTAGACAGCACCCTCACCCCTCCTGGACACAACCCCCACCCCCTACCCCTTGGACACCACCCGGGACACACCCAACCCTCTGGACAACCCCCCACCCCTGGACATGCCCCCACCCCTCTAGACAGCACCCACACCCCTCCTGGACACCACCCCCATCCCCACCCCCTTGGACACCCCCCTGGACACCCCCAACCCTCTGGACAGTCCCCCACCCCGGGACAGCCCCCACCCCCTTGGAAAGCCCCCCCCAACCCACCCACCCCCTTAAACACCCCCCCAGACACCCCCTAGAGACCCCCCAACCCTCTGGATAGCCCCCACCCCCTGGACAGCCCCCACCCCTCTAGACAGCACCCCCACCCCTCCTGGACACCCCCCCCCCACACCGACCCCCTTGGACACCCCTTGGACACCCTACAACCCTCTAGATAACCCCCCACCCCCTGGACAGCCCCCACCCCTTTAGACAGTAGACCCCACCCCTCCTAGACACCACCATCACCCCTAACTCCATGGACACCCCTGGACCCCCAACACTCTGGATGGCCCCCACCCCCCGAACAACCCCCCAAACCCTCTTGATATGCCCCCACCCCCTTGGACACCCCCCCACCCAACCCCTTGGACAGCCCACCCACCCCCTTGGACCCCCCTCCCACACACACACCCCTGGACTGCCCCCCCCCCCACCTCCATGGACACCCTGGACACCCTAGACAGCCCCCAACCCCCTTGATAGCCACCAACCCTCTGGACAGCCCCCAAAACCATGGGATTTTAACCTCAAGCTACATGTTTTGGTATCATTCCATTATTCTAAATGAGAACCATGAATTGTATCTCATACTACTCTAAAATTCTCTATTGTGTTATGAATCGGGTTTTAATAGCATATGAAGACTTATAATAGTCCACAAAAATAAGAGACTTAAATAAATTATGGAACAACAAAAAGTGATACCCAAAATAGAAACAACCATGGATCCAAAACAAGCATTCCACCATGAAAACAATATATATAATTATAAAATAAATCACACTGGTACACGGAATGGGAGTTTCACAATGCTTTACATATAAATTGTAGTAATATAGGTTAATGAGATCATTAGTTGTCAATGACAACAAAAATTACCATCAATGTCGGGCATTCACGAAACAAAAACAAATGAAATGGAAGTAGGCGAGTCTTACGTGAATATTGAGAGTTGATCTAATAGATATGGGGATAATAAATAAGATGATGATGATGAAAAAACGAGGTAAGAGGGTTCGAAATTTAAGAATATTACCTAGTTTAAACAAAAAAAATCACAAAACGTAAAAACAGACTATCCAGGGAAAAGAAGAAAAAAATAATGTCATGGGAGGATTACCTAAGTGTTACGAGTTGAGATGATAGATCTGAGGAGATTAAGGATGATAAACGATGTTGGAAAAAAGAGTTTAACACAACAAGATTGACGATTCAATTAGGGTTTACCGTGCGAGAGAGATGAGTCGTCAGACTGTCGATCGAAAAATCGTAAATGAAAATCCACGGGGCGTGTTAATTTTTTAAATGTTTTATAACCTCAGTTATTAAATAACTAATGTTATAAATGGTTTTTATTACATTTATAATGTCGGTTATTATAATAAACGACATTATAAATGTATCAGATATGGATTTTATTACGTTGGTTATTTTATAACCGACGTAAAAAAATCCGCGTGTTGGTTTTTTAAGTCAGTTATAGAATAACCGACGTACAAAATATATCAGAAATCACATTTTTTAACATTGGTAATAATATAACCGACGTATAAAATTCATCAGGTTGGTTTGTTACGTCGGTTATCAAATAACCGACGTCAAAATAGCCTCAAAAACCGCTTTTTTACGTCGATTATTTTATAACCGACATTAAAAATGCGTTGATACCTCATTTTTTAGGTCGGTTATCAAATAACCGATGTAAAAAACACCGCAATTTGGTATTTTACATCCGTTATTTTATAACCGATGTAAAAAACGAACACGCGAGATTTTTAATGTTGGTTATTAAAATATTCGATGTTAAAAATTTACTCGCCACATTTTTTACATCGGTTATAAAATAACCAATGTAAAAAACTACGTTTCCGATATTATCACGTCGGTTATATATAACCGACGTCAAAAATGGGGACGTAAATAACATTTTATGCACTAGTTAAGTGAGAGTGTGCACAGGGAAATACACTGCTGATAGTTCACGTATTGTGGAAACCTGGTTGTGTTTAATAGGAAACATGGGAGAGATAAACGAGTATGTGGGATCAGTGGACCCACCTTTTTTCCAACAAATCATAGAGATTCCTGGGAGTATAGATTTTAGAAGAGCTGCTATAAGGTAGAGATATTGTAAGATCTCAACCTTTTTTCTAGAAATGTATTGAAGTCATTTTTAGTTAATTTTATTCATTTTTTTTATATTATTTGGGTTTTACCTTGGGTTGGTTTTGGGAGTAATTGGAATCTTTTGGATAGGTTTTGGGTAAGTGCACTGTTGGTGCACAGTTTCCCCAAACTAGGTGCCCTACCGCAGAGAATAGTGAAACCCCAGTCATAGGGGGATTTCATAGTTTGTACATAGTTTTTGAAATCGTGTTCCATATTAGTTGTAAATGTGTTTCCCATGAGAGTAGGTTCATGTTTAGGTAAATCCATGTGCCCATCCTAGGAGACTACGCGCGTGGAAATTAAACCTTAGAGAAAATATTTTATTAATCCCGAACCCCCCAGCATTAACCCTGATTCAACCCCAATCGACCAAAATGGTTTCCTCTTATTTTTTGAAGAACATATAAATATTCCAAGGGATTCCAAAATAGGTTAATTGAAAATAGAATATTTGTTTGATATATCTACACCTATTAGGGTAAGATATTCTCATCTTGATTGGTTTCATCCCTTTATCCCATATATTTCTCTTCTTTTGAAGGGATGATTTTTTCCATAGGTGATGGTTTACATCTATGTTTTTGTGGATCTAATACATTTGATCTTGGTACTAAATTTTGGATCTAGATCATGTTCTTAATTTTGGAATTGAATGTTCAACTTCTATTTGGGGTTTTCTATTATAGAGCATTCGTCAACAGTCTAAAGGTAGGTGGTCTAAATTAAAAATCCCATAGTCATCATTTAATTTCATGTATATAATTTTTAGATATAAATTTCCATTTTTGGGGAATTTTATTGGAAATTAAATTGAATTTACATGTGATAATTAATTGGTTTAAACTTGGTGAAATTGAAATTGATTTAATTATGATCATGGAATTGATGGGTAATTGTATTATGTAATCAGTTAATTGATAAAATATTGAATTGGTTGATAATGTTAACTGAGTGATGTTTGAAATAATCTAGAAGAGATAATGGGTTTTGATTAAATGTATATAGATGGTTTAATGATAAATTGTTCATATTATTCCATGTGATTCAAGTAATGGATTATGATTGATTTGGTAATTGAAATGGTACATCTATATGTGAAATATTGATTAGAGGGTTAATGATGAATAAACTTGTTAAATGTGATATGTGTGGTATATGTGATTTATTGATAAATGGGGTGTGGGACATGGATTGTTGCTCCAAATATGCACAAGGGGCTAGCCATGATGTTATAGAACCAAATTCTTGAAGGTGAATATTATTATATAGCACATGGACTGATTCTCCAAAAACCCATGGGGGGATAGAGATGATATTCTATATCCATTATATTGTAATTAGACTATGATTCCATATGCACATGATATTAATTGAAATTAAATGGATAATGAAAGACCAGGTGATAATGAATTGTGATTCTATGTGTGATATTTTTTATCCCCCGGTGATACTTTAGACTCTGGCATGGTTCAAAGTAGGTATTGATGGTTGGGGTGTCTTCCTGAACCTAGAGAAATTATGTGGTTAATTAATTAATAATTAAATTTATGACTATTTAATTTATGTATTTAACATTTTTCTTTATAAAACAACAAACACTATTATTGAGTAGATATTTTTTTAGACTTTGTGGGTGGTGGACTACTGACGGACTGATCGGTACTTGAATATACATTATGGTAGATGGACAAGATAAGGGAAAGATCCCTATATGATATGGGTGAGTTTGGATGGACCATGGATGAGGGAACCTGACATGGGGTTGGGACCCTCTTGGGATTGTCAATGTGTCTTTATTTTGGGTTTTCATTTGACACTTTACATGTATTGGGAATGATAAATATAATGTTTTGGTTTGTATATTGTATTATTATTTTGGTCATCACGTGATAATACTTTTGTATGGTTATTTTTTATATCAATTGGTTATTCTTAATTATTTCTGTTGTTGTGATGCTTTGATAACGAGGGTATAGTCTCTCCATGTTTTATATTTGACACTCACTTTTAGTCAGATGCCTCTGAAATATGGGGAGGAGCACTTGTATTCATGTAACTAAATGGATCAATGCAATCATGTGTGGAACCAGAGTCATGACATTACAATTTGATAATAAAATCGTTTGGAAATGTAATTATGCAATTGATGAATAATGGGAATTATGAAATTGGTGATTAATGATTTTTGAAAATGGTATCCACCCTTGGGTTGTGATGAGAAGATTAAAATGGTGTTTTTAAACTGTATTATCTTGACAAATGAAATCATGAAATGGGTTCAATAATGAATTATGGTAATGGATGATAAGTATTTGGGATTATAGAACCATGAAATGTGATATCTATGACTAAGTTATGGGACATGGACTACTGCTCCAAATACCCATCAGGTACCAGGTTTCCACTCTCATCCCCCAATATTATTTTCCTTATATGTGATCACTGAGTTGTGGGATAAGGACTAATTCTCCAAATACCCACGAAGTTCTAGACTGCTGCACTAGGCCCCCATTAGTTGAATGAAAAATTGGAATTAATTGATTAATTCAAGTCAATGTTTAAATTAAATGTGATATAACTTTGGGGATGATTCATACTCTGACATGGATCAAATACTGTTTTGATAATTCAAGTTTCATTGTGAACCTAAGGATTTTATGTGGTTAGTAATGAATAATGTATACTGGGAACAAATTACTTTATTATTGAACTTTATTCTTTACAAAATTCCAAACATAATTATATATTGGATATTGTTTTACACACCACTAGTAATTTCTTATTGAGTTGTAATCACAACCTACTCAGGATTCCTGATCACAACCCGAATATACATCATGTTTTTAAGACATGATTAGGGGAAAATACCTTTGTTAGAGGGATGAGTTCTGATAGCACATGGATGAAGGAATCCAGAATGATGTCGGGACCTGGTTATGAGTTTTTAGTGTCATTTTTTTAATTTGAAATTGGACACATATATGGCATGAAATATTTACTATTTTTTTGGATATTGTTTTCCAATTTTGGTTTATCATGTGATACTAGAGATTATTGGTTATGGTAATATTATAGTTACAATTTATAATAAATTTTATATTATTTATTTATATCTGTTATTTTACTACTTTGATAAAGATTTTATAGTATCCTTATGATATATCTATTCATCCCTCGCTACTAGTCGACAAACTCTAACATATGGGGAGGCATGCATGAGGTCATGTGACCGACCTACTCAGGGCACCTGCATTTGGAATCTAGGTCAAGATGTTACAATTAATCCCATAAGTTTATGTTTCTCATACAAATATAATATCTAACCATATTCATACATATCTAAATTATATGTATTCAGAATGAAAAATAAAAATTCATTTAATGTTTTATATTTGTATAAGATTTATAATATTTATATGAGTAATACCGAAGCAATAGGAAACCAACTTCATCACATTTCTAGACTTGACATAAACCTCCAGGTTGGTAGATAGTCTGACCAAAATATTTACTCCCTAAAGAGACTTTACTCAAGATAGAATTAAATTGTTAACACCTAATTTTTACAAAGAATTCCAAAAAACTAAATTGAATATAATAATATAAGTTACTAACTATGGTTAAGGTAAATGAAAAAAAATCTTCATGCTGATTACCTAGCATGAAATGTAAGGCACTATCACCAGGAATAAAGTTATCACATAAATAAAGCATCCAAAATGTTCACACTATAAAAAATTATATATATATATATATATATTAATAATTCATGGAAGGGAATATAAATAAATGATCATTTCAAGTCTTTATATAGGAGACAAATTTACGAACCTTTTCAATAATAAAATATAACTATAAATTTTTTATATTTTATCTAATTATTATGGACATTAAATAATCATATATATAAAGAATTTATATTCATTAAAATATGAACTCTTTCATATTCATTATATGTAATTTCATTTAAATTTCATTATATCTTTTTAATAATAAAAAAATTATTACATAAAACTAATAATGTTAAAATTTTATATTATTAAATATCATATACATAATATTATATAAATCTATAATACATTCAATCATAAAAATTTATTATGATATAGTTTAAATAATTTTTCAAAAAAGGTTCCCTTTATTTGAACTATTCATATCAATTATTATAGACTAATTTTAGAAATTTTTAAAAAAATATAAATTTCATATTATGATTATAAAATAAATGATTTTAATTATAATCCCTTAATAATTCCATATAAATTTTGTAAATTTATTTTAAATATTAATATTTAACATTTATGGAGTATTTATTAAAAAATGGTTTCATAATCATTAATTTCTTAATTATGAAAACATTATAATTAAAAATTAAATAACATTAAATGACTATTTTTATAATTTAAAATCAACTTATAAATTATATGTAGTCTTTTATTATGTTTTTCTCCATGTTTATGAAATGAAATACTTATATGTAAAGATAATTTAACACACCACGCCTCTCACCACATCATGGGAATAATTGATTAGTAATTTTAATATTACCTTGAGGAATCCTTCCCCATGGTTCCATTTTTCATTCAAATGAAATGTGTGTTTTAAAGAAAACCACATGCAGTACTATTTTGGGGATCATGTTGTGGTGAAAGACTAAATCTTGAGACGAGTTCTATTAAAAAAATCATCCTATCCATGGAATAATATATTTTTTCCAATTTTACATAAATTAACACTTAACCCATTTGTGAAAAATAACTCAATCGATACCTAGTTCGAATTGGGTGGTAATTTTTAATCAGTGAGAGACACTCTATGATGTAGGGTTGCATGGGTTGTGATCTGGTAATGCGAAAGTCCTGTTACACTATTTTTTATGGATCTTGGTTTATTAAAAAATATATTTAAAACTAGGAACCTAGATTGATATGATACCATTGAATGGAATTTTTTTTATTATAATTATCTTACACAAAAGAAGAAGTTAAATCCCTTTTCTGAGGATTTACATGAATGAAATATAAAATTTTCTAAAACTGGAAATAATGAAACTATTGTAAATGTATATAATTCACTAACGATTCTACTTAAATGTCTTCAAAACATCTATAGATGAGTTTAATGATGATCAAAACATTAGTATTCAATGCCCTACCAACTCTAAAGGTATTAATGAGATGTGCCTAAATGATTTGTCTTATAAACGAGACTCTTCTTCACCCATATTGTGCTAGCACCTCAATATTCTAAGGATAAAAAAGAATAGAGCTTTTGGTTTCAAAGAGTATCATCCTAGTATCATCCCACACACAACTATAATGTGGAATTTACTTTTTATAACTCCAAAGGTATCTTCTTGGGTGATATCTCATTAAATAATGTGCTAAATTTGATGGATTAATTCCTTATCTAATTCATGCATTGCAAGAATGATTGAAACTACCCTCTAGAATTACATCCCATATAACACTGTAATAAATGATATCCAATATGGGAGAGTTTTTCAGTTTTAAAACCATTATTTCTATCATATGCTGTATAGAATTATAAAAACCATTATACATGAAAATAAAAATTTTCATGAAATTCAAAAAAGAGCTTATATATATGGATTTTGGAAATATGTAATAAAACAACCATGATCGACCTGAAATGTCACCTAATATGGTTCCCCATAGGGCGCCCTGAATTCCTCCTTAAATGATAGAGGTCTCCAAAAAACATCCATGGTGTAAAAGATAATGTGGAGAGACTATACCATGTGATAAGAGTTAAATGACAATAGAAATAACCAAAAAATCATCCAGGATAACCATCAGTTTATGAATAAAAATAACTAAAACATAATAATTCTATAATAAATGAAATGAAACATACATTCATACATACTATAAAGAATGAAAAACTAATAAAACTAGTCTCCCACTAGGCTGAACACATATAAAAATAAATAAACAAAAAATAAATACAACAAACTCTATTTCCAACACCATTCCAATCCATATACCCAGTATCCACGATGCTCGACCTATTCTAATCTAACCCTTAGAATACATCTAAGATGGTTTAATTGATCTTGAAAAATAAGGTATCATCCCTATCTATTACCTAATATATGCTCCTATATAATGTTAAACACCCTGTACACACACACCCCAAGGTTCATATATAAGGGTAAGAAATAAATATTAGTAGGCCACACCCAATAGTGAACAAATGATTAGATATTATAAAAATATTGGGCACACATGACAATAAAATCATATAATAAGACTAATAATGAGTGGAGTAAATATAAAGAATGAAAAAAGGTGGCTTTACAAAACATGGAATACAAACAACCATGGGCTCGATCATGACACCCATGTTAAATATACCAGCACTCTGGGACCTGCCAGAGTATTTACAGCATGTGGATCAACCATCCAATCATCATCTTGTGAATAAACCTAGATCTTGGACTATAATAGAATAATTTAAACTAGAGATAGACTCTACCCACCACATGTTATAGATATATCATGTCATGGAAGTTCTAGAGAATAACTCAGGATCGACCATGGACCTATCATATAAATTACCCTATGGGATCTATCCACATGGACCAGAGATATAATATACACATTTAATATACAAAACTACTTGAGAATAATAGAATATGTCAAAAATATACCCTATAGTCAAGCTGGACACTCAAAATAGAGGGTAGTCAGTCATCCATATCATCCACTAACTCCATAATATTATCTTACCAGAAACATAAAATAGAGGAGGTACTCAGATCAAAACACCTTTTCAAAACCAAGTGTAAGATATACCAAGGTTCTTCTTATCAAACCAAATTACTGAGAAGAAACATCCTCAAACAACATGGCGCAAGGAAAAATATATGTGGGGTGATCCAACCTCAATCCCACTTACCAAATAGCTAAACTAGAAGTTACAATACACTATCCCCCAACAAGAGTGAGATATCACAGTCCATTGGATCCTATCATCTCAAAAATAAACAACATAGACTCTCTAATACCAACCTCAGGTAAAACCCAAAACTCAGGGCTCCCACAATCCACATGGTCACATTATAAGGAAATGTCAGCCATGAAAATCCTCTCTTTCACATAGAGTCTCTGGCCACACCCACATAAACCCCATCAAATAGCCAAAAGGACCTAACAAGAGCAAGGAACCATCTGAGGAGATCCTATAACTTATCCAAAAACATATTAAATCCTATTTAAAAACATCCCAAACGGACCATGTTATCCTCCAATTAATCCATGATCAACAAAACACCGAAATGCCATAAAAAATTAAATAACAACAACCATGAATTAAAAAAGGTCCTCATGACCACCTCAAAAAATGGACACTTTAACTAGAATTATAAGCACATGCTAAACCACTATAAAAAATTTTACATGAGAAAAACTCATGTATATTTTGTAGAAAACAACCCATCCATGTTTACCAACTCCCCCATAAGAGTATAAAAATTATTCCATGACAGATATAATTCTCAACCCAGCTATGGAAACCATTGATCATTCGATTAGTAACCATCCCACTAGGGAATAATCAAGAGTCCCCCTTAATTATCTCAAATACTCAATTAACCATAACCATAACTACCATTCCATGACATCAACCCAGTGAAAAGGCTCCAAAAACCTTTTTCTCCTCAAACCCAAGAGTTATCGTCATCTAATCCATCCTAGAGTAAACAGTCTCAACATAAAAGGATAAACAAGATATCTTTAGATTTAATACATGATCACATCATCTATAATCCATCCAAATAACCAAAAATATATCACCATGGCACCCTTTAACCATGTCAATAAATGGGATCACAACCCTAACCTGAAACTCACATCTCACAGGCCAACCCCCAAGAATATTCTGAAACAAATTCTCAAATAAATCTTACTATTGAACTATTAAATTAGATAAAAATATATACATCCTATATACACTGAATGGATTCCTCTAACACAATATAAAATAAAAAACACTTAGAACGAACTACCCACATCTTTAATTCTATCACTAGGGAGAAAAAATTGAAAATGTACTTGGAAGGGAAAATTAAATAGCATGAACATGTGGTAAAAAATGTGTAACCCAAATGTTCCTTCCTATTCATGTGCCTCATACCACTCTGTGTTTACTGTACCAAAGTATACTGTGTGTGAATCTTGGTACATGAGATGTAAGCCCATATGGGTACCTTCATGTGTACCTTATCCTCACTCAGCATGAACCCATTAATACTACATGATGTGTTAACCCAATATGTTTCATATACCACACATAGTTTCCCTAACCATCTATTATGTTATGTACCCCCACATGGGGTCTATCCAAGAATCGTATAGGGCCACTGGCCATGTACCTTTTATGGGTTCTTGTCTTGTAACCTATATGACCATGTGCCCATGGAATGCACCGAGTATCCACTACATGGAGTGTGCCCCAACTATATGGTTTAGAGTAAATAAAACGTTATCTTCCATTAAGAGGTAGAACACACTGTGTGTGTTCTCAAAACCACATGTCATGTATATGGGTTTTCTTGAATAGAGACCCCTTGAGTCACCTTGAAACCATAAATTTCACCATAAAGGCCACAAATATAATGACCCGTACATTACATGCCTAGTTATTACTTCAAAATTGAATCATACTTATTACAACATATAACAAAACCATGATATAATTGTATAGGTATAGTGTCTTTAGAAACTGGGAAACATAAACAACTGGTTCATAAATCATCTACATTGTCTCTCGTTTATTTCATCATATCTAGAGTCCCATTTGGAATATCCTACTTAATACCCTTATTCCATACCTAGGGAAATAAAACATATAAAAGGGTGAGATCAAATTCTCATTAAGGCTAAACAAAAGAAATATACATTATATCATATTCATAAAAACATAACATTTTAAAAATCTTAACCTCTAAAAGTGGTCATAATATCATAACATTGGACAAATCATAGTAGTGAAATGTAATCCATATAATCATAACATAAAACATGAAACTTTGTGTCATTCACAAATAATCATAGAAAATAATTTCATATTAGTCCAGCCTCATTGACAAGACCATCATAGCGGAAAAAGTCCATTACTGAACCGAGTTCACTCCTCATTCGAGCCCTGTGTCACTGAACCATATTAACTTGTCGTTCTAGCCATGTCTATCTCATGAGATATAAACCTTTACCCAATGCATTGGAGGGAGATATAGGTCCTACCCATCTCATAATTAAACAATTCTTATGTGTGCCACAAAAATCATAAATCATTGCATAACCCATGTAATAAATATGGGATTCTTAAACATCATGCCATCATAACATATAAGATAAAAGGACATCATAAAATTAATTACATAATAAATTAATCTAATCACTGTAAAAATAGGGATAGAAATAGAACCCTATATTATCTTAAATGGAAAATAATTTTGATAAAATACTTGAAATCCATTCTTGAGGAAAATATCCTTTCTACATAATTGTTATTTCCTTTATTAACATTTCATAAAATTTTATACTAAAAGAATTTGAATAAAAATAAACATGAAAACATGTAAAGGAAGCTTCATAGAAATAATGTTCTATGAAATCATAAAAATCCATTCATGCCATATAATTTAAAAAACATTCTTCTTGTACTATGGATGGAAAAGTCAAAAAGTATCTCGTACTGAAAACGACAAAAGATTCCTGTCATATATTTTACTAAAAATTTACCAATAGGTAAAATTGGATTTAATAATTTTTATGAGGATGAAAATAATATTACATATTGAGGAAACATGTTTGTGGATGATAAATATTCCCCAGTAAATTCTAAAGTATAAACAATCTCGGATAAAAATGAAATTGAGAGATTTTCCCTTACCTTAGGTCCAATATGCTTTGTACATATCTGAAACTCCTATAAAATGATTTAAATAAAGTCATTGAATTATTACAGAATCATATTCATTGTTATGTTATCATATAGGGTCATATTCTTATATTCATATTAGTAATATTTAATTGCAACTTGTTATTCGGGTGTTTATTTCTTTATGTTCTTATGCATATTTTGTCGAATAAATTCTTATTATTATTTTTAGGCTATAGATAACTCATTTCCAGAATGGTATTAGTGTAATATATATCATATTTAATCATTCAATTTATTTATATAATCATTATACAATGATGATCATGTAGAACGAGCCATGTCACATCGTGGAGACGGTAGGCCGTACGTACGCACGAGCGATGATATCGGTCCCATGATCCTGGAATTGTATTGAAGTGTATGTATAATAATTCAGAATCAATATCACTTTACAAAATCTTATATAGTTATTCATTACACAATTATACCCATCCAAGTAAGGTGGTGGTGTAAAACAGATTACACCACGGAGTGGAAACAGTATTCAGTACGTACGCACGCGCGGTGATTTCATTTTCCGTAGGATGGATCGAAGGTGAAATATGGTTGTTTCATATTTATAATAAAATATCAGTATATAATTTATACTGATGTTATTACTTTAATATGAAAAAACAAAAAAAGATGAAGTAGAAAAAGAAATGAATTAGAAAGAACCGGTAAAGGATATTACATCTTCTTCGACACGCCTCTTTTAAACCTCCTATTAGGATAATAATATTGGTCTTTGAAGAAGGTCAGGATCTCTAGTATGTTTCTAGGGAAGTTGATAAGGTAAATGGTCCAGGGTTGGCCGAGCATGAATGATCAACTTTGTGTAAAAAGGAGGGGGAGGAGGTTCCCATTTATAAGGAAGGAGAGGGGCACCTTAGAAAAAACTTAAAATATTATTTTATAATAAATTAATATTCGGTTTATAATAGCTCCAAATCGATTTATTTAGAATATAATGTGGATATTGGTCGAATTACTTTCAAAAAATAGGTTTTAGACAAGTTTAGGTTACGATTTTAACCTTATCATTTATATTTAACTCTATGTTAAATAGTTTAACTTTTACCGTGTCTTGTTGTTTTCTTACACTATATGGTTAATATACTTACAATAACAAGCCAAAATAACCCCAAATGGTTCATTATTAATATATATAACCTTTTCTAAGTCCTTGGAACGAACCTTAGATTTTTAGTAATAGAATAACAATTATTAATATAATATTTGTTTTAAACACTATTTTATATCAATTTTGAAACTATTTGGTAATTGATTTTTTTGAAATTCATAAAAGAATGATAATTATAAAACAGTTAATTAAATCAATAATAATATCTCATATTATCCTATAAAATTATTGGAATTCATAAAAATTATGAAATTACATTTATTTGTGTATTTATAACATCAATTATGTTAACAATTCATTAATAAGGTAATTACTGCATCATCATTTTGTCATAAATAAATTAAATTATTTAATGTCTAAAAATTATAAAAAATATATCAATATGTAGTAAATATTTTTATATTTTTATTGAATATTTATAGTCTAATTTATCTTATGTATAACCCAATATTAAAATGTTTCACTTATTAAACTTTGATTTTAACTCTTTAACTCTTCTTTAAATAAAATAATAATAAGTGTCCTAATCAAATCTAAGTGGACCTAAAGGGTAATATTTTATTCCTAATGTTGATTTCGGTTGAATTACACTTATCTTATAGAATTAGGACATGTGTTAGGGTAATAATAATATCATTTTTACCCTTAATTACACTATTTACTTTTAACCGTGGTAAATAAAAGTAAAAAGTTACTATTCAAAAAAAATTATTTTTATCTTATTGAAACACATTTTACTCCTTGATATTAACCATGTCTCTCAGATTTTTGAAATTCCTCTCACAGAAGCGGTAAAATTAAGTTTTATGTAAAATTGCAAATGGTCCTAGGAGGTGGGTAAAATACTGTGAAAATTTCAATAAAATTTTTATATATCTAAAATTATAATAAAATGACTCCAATGAATTAAATTGAACTTATATATATATTATGTATCTATTTTGACCTAAAATTAATTTAAACAGAATAAATGATTATTTAAATAAAATGTCAGTTTTATACAATAACTCAGTGTTTTCACTACATCAAAAATTGAATGTTTTCCGAAAAATACCAAAATTTCACCCTAGGATAATTTCGATATTCCAAATCCAAAAATGAAGTCCATTTTGAAAGATAAAATTTATAAAATTTCAAAAAGTGAGTATTACTATTCATAACTACTAGTTTATATAATATTTTTATATCATATCGTTGTTTAGTGAAACTCGGTATTGCGTACAACACACACTATCGTGGAAGGTCACGATTACCTGTAAAGCAAGCCAAGATAGTGTGGTGTGTAGTGAAATATTCCTTTGATTTTGCGTATAACATAAGACATAATAAAATATAATTCTCATAAACTATTTGGGAATTGCATTCTACCCCCCTTAAAATGGATTCTGCCCTCGAAATTCGTCACTTCGTAACAAAAAGATGAGGATACCTATCCCTCATCATATCCTCAAGCTCCCATGTAGCTTCATCTATTTGGATATTCCCCCATAAAACATTCAACAAACGAGTGGTCTTGTTTCATCAAACGTTTTCTCTATGATACAGAATCTCTATCAGTTGTTCTTCATAAGAAAGATCTTACTCCAGTGGTACTACTTCTGAGCTTAGTACATGTGAATGATCAGGTAGGTACTTTCCCAGGAGAGATACATGGAACACATCGTGAACTTGAGAGAGATTTGGTGGAAGTTCCAATCGGTAAGATACCTTCCCAACACGATTTAGTATTTCTAAAGGACTGATATACCTAGGTATCAGCTTTCCATTCTTTCCAAATCTCATTACTCTTTTCCATGGAGATATTTGTAAGATCACTTTATCACCCACTTCAAACTCTAGGTCTTTTCTTCAGTTGTCAGCATAACTTTTTTGTCGAATCTAAGATGATATTATGTGTTGTTGAATAGATCTAACCTTTTCTGCCTCTCATCGAAAATATCTGGTCCAAATAGTTTTCTTTCCCCAACTTCATCCCAGCAAGTTGGAGTTCGGCATTTCTTTCCATAGAGATCTTCATAAGGAGCCATCTGAATACTGGAGTGAAAGCTATTATTATAAGATAATTCCACCAAAGGTAGGTGTTGATCTAAATCGCCTTTGAAATCCATAGGAAAAGCTCTAAACATGTCTTCTGGAGTTTGAATTGTCCTCCCAGACCGACCGTCTATGTTAGGATGATAAGTAGTGATGAAACTCAATTTTGTATATAGAGTATGTTGAAGACTTCGCCAAAACATCGAGGTAAACATCGGATCCCAATCAGATATAATGGAAAGTGGTACTCCATGAAATCTTACCACTTCCTTCTCATATATTCTGGTAAGCTGGCCCAGAGAGAAATCTTCTCTAATAGCAATGAAGTGTGCCAACTTCGTAAGATGATCAACTATAACCCAGATAGCATTATTTCCTTTGGAAGTTTTAGGAAGTATAGTGAAAAATTCCATGGTGATGTTTTCCCTTTTCCATTCTTGTATGGGTAGTGGTTGTAACGTCCCCTTATACTTCTGTCTCTCAGCTTTAACTTGCTGACAAACCAAGCATCGAGAGACATATTCAGCAACATCTCTTTTCATTCCATCCCACCAGAAGTACTCTTTCAGGTCCCTATACATCTTCATGCTTCCAGGATAAATAGAGAATGAAGAACTATGAGCCTCATATAATAGATCCTTCTTTAATTATGGGATGGGAGGAACACAAACCCGATTCCTGAACCTTATTATCCCATCACAATCAAGGTTGAATTCCGGAACATTTCTCACCTTCTTTTGTAACTCTACATCTTCTTTCTACACATCTTTAATCTTCACATGCATAGATGGTTGAACATTTATTTGAAAAATATAATATTTTTCCCCTTCCATTATAATTCCAAGATCCATCCTTTGCAAATCCATAAATATTGGATCTTTTGAGATCCTCGTCATGGATAGGCTAGCATGGTCTTGTCTACATAATTCATTTTCCACCTTGTTTGATTTCCCAGGGTGATAATGAATTGAGTAGTTGTAGTCCTTAATCAGATCCAATCATCTTCTTTGGCACTTATTCAGCTCCTTTTGTGTGAAAATATACTTTAAACTTTTATGATCAGTATAAATATCACACCTCTCACCATAAAGATAATGAATCAATATTTTTAATGAAAATATTACCGTGGCTAACACCAAATCATGAGTTTGGTAATTTTTCTCGTGGATTTTCAACTGTCGTGAGGCATAAGCTATCACCATATAATTTTGCATGAGAAAAAACCCATGTCCATTCTTGGATGCATCACTGTAGATAACAAACCTTTCTCCACTACATGGCAGTGTGAGCACATGTGCACTGGATAACCTTCGTTTTAACTCTTTAAGATTCTCTTCACACTCCTCCATCCAAAAAAACATAACTCCTTATCGAGTCAACCTAGTGAGTGGATTAGATAAACTTGAAAAATATTTCACCAAATGTCAATAATATCTAGCCAGACTAAGAAAACTTTGGATCTCAATTACTGTAGTTAGTCTCGACCATCTTTTGATAACATCTTTTTTGCTGGATCCACAAATATATCCGCTTTTGAGATTATGTGACCCAAAAATGAAACTTTTTGAAGCCAAAATTCACACTTGCTAAATTTGGCATAAAGCTTCTCCTTTCTCTGGGTCTTTAATACAATTCTTAAGTGATATTCATGTACTTCCATGATCTTTGAATAGACAAGAATATCATCTATAAAGACTACCACAAACTAATCAAGATAGTCTCTGAAGCTCTATTCATCAGATCCACAAAGATAGTAGGGGAATTAATAAGACCAAATGGAATCACTATAAATTCATAGTGTCAATACCTTTTACAGAAATTCGTCTTTGGTATATCCTCCCTTTTGACCCATAATTGATGATACCTTGAATGAAGATCAATCTTGGAAAAGTATTGAGCTCGGCGTAGATGGTCAATTAAGTAATCAATGCATGGGAGAGGATATTTTTTCTTAATAGTGATCTTTTTAAGTTTTCGATAATCAATGCAGAGTCACATTGATACATCTTTATTCTTAACAAATAGAACATGTTCTCCCCAAGGTGACACACTAGGGCATATGAATACATTATCAAGATTCTCTTGGAGTTGCTTTTTTAATTCCTGCAACTCAATTGAGTCCATTCTATAGTGTCTTTGAAATAGGCATAACACCCGGTATGAGTTATATTGAGAACTCAAATTCACAATTTGGTGGAAGACATAGTAATTCCTTTGGAAGGACATCATCAAACTCCCATACAATGGGTGTATTCTTAATCGTGAATTTCTCACCAACCATTTGAGATAAATAACCTTCATTTAGTGGAATCAAGACCCATAAGATGGAATAACTTTCCACTAGAAAGTCTAGTTTATCCTTGCATTGATAGATGATCATAGATTGATCTGGAATATGAAATGTGACTTCCCTTTTTTGGAAATTGGTATGATCTCTATATAAAGAATGCCAATCCATTCCAAGAATCACATCAAATTCCACTATAGGAAGGATCACAATATTTCAGGAAGCACTTTCCCACAAACTTTAATTGGAGAAGAATGGTAAACTTTTGATGCTACCTTTGTTACATTAGGAGTTGTCACAAATAACTCAACATCTAATATTTGAGGTAATACAACTATACCCTTGGAAAATTCTTCAGAAATAAAAGGGTGGGTGGATCCAGAATCAAATAAAACATTTTCTACTATAGAGTGGATGGTAAGATTACCTTTCACCACTTTGTTATCGTACTCCACATCACCGATGTAAATTGCATGTGAATTTCCTTTTTCATTATCCTTAAGAGTTTATTGACGTCGATCATCATCAACACCCCTTGTATTTGGGAATTGATTGGAATAATTGCCCATCTCCTTGCACTTGAATCATCGAAGTGTTGGAGGTGCATTCTATGTATCCATTTCTCTGTTCACATCATTAGACATCTTCTTCCCATTATTTCGACATTCAATTTCCCGATGACCTTCTTTTCTACACTTAAAACAATTTATTGCCTCTTTAAAACAATTCCCTCCATGTTTATTTCCACAATTTGAGCATAAAGTAAAACTCATATTCTTTTCAATGTGGTCTTTATATTTTCCTTTGAATCCCATTTTCCTCTTCTTATCAAACCCATATGACTGATGGGTTACTCTAATCTCCATCTCAACCTTGACAGCACATCAAAAAATTTCCTCATAGCTATTGAAGTCTCTTATGGATAACACCCTTCAAATACTTGGTTTTAAGCCACTAAATAATCGATCTATTTTTCTCTCATGTTGGATAATAATTCCGGAAGCATACCTTTCAAGTCTTGTAAATTTTTCTTTGTAAGAACCAACAGATTCATCATTGTTTTTATCCAGTTCAAGATAATCTTTATCTATATTTTTTCAAATAATAAGAGGGATGTACTTATTGAAGAATATGTTCTTGAACTCGTCCCATTCCATGGACTCAATTTCATCTCTTTTCCTCGTATTCCTGATAAGATTCCAACATTGATCAGCTTCACCTTCTAAATGATATACGGCTAAGATGACTTTATGATGATAAGAACATTGAAGGACTGAAAATATCTTTTCAGTGGTACTGATCCATTGTTCATCCACTAATGTATTAGAAGACCCACTGAATGAAGGTGGATGATGACTTATGAAGGATTCAACAGAATTTTGCTCCTTCCTTTGCTCGTTTGGAAGTCCTGCATTATTAATAGCTTGAGAAAGTTGTGTGATCATGGATACAAGATTTTTCATTCCAATTCCCATAAAATTTGGTTTCTTAGGAGGACAATCATTACATTTTCTGTCGCATTCAGCATTAACACAGTTCCTTCGGGTTCCATCCATTTACTAAAACCAAGAAGCATAGTGTGAGAAACACAAAAAAGGAAAACCACGTAATCAGTAATAAAATTTCACACTTTAGGTCTTATCGTAGGTTATTCATGGACATTTCTAGAACACTAAGATTATGTTCTATTCTTAGACATATCCTTAGGGTTCTTACTAATGTTTTCACATCCTATTTTCCAAAGGTTGACTATACCTTTCCTCTGATACCAACTCTAACGACCCATATTTTACATACATGGTTCTTACTTCAGAATTGAAGAATACTTATTACAATGTATAATAAAACCATGATAAGACCATATAGGTATAGTGTCTTTAGAAATTGGGAATCATAAACAACTGGTTCATAAATCAACTAAATTGTCTACCGTTTATTTCATCATATCTAGAGTCACTTTTGGAATATCCTAATTAATACCATTATTCCTAACCTGGGGAAAAGAAAACATACAAAAGGGTGAGCTCAAATGTGCAGTAAGGGTAAAAAAAGAAATATCAATCATATAATATTCATAAGAACATAACATTTTGAAAATATTAACCTGCAAAAGAGGTCATAATATCATAACATGGGATAAATCATAGTAGTGAAATGCAATCCCAATAATCATAACATAAAACATGAAACATTGTGGCATATACACAAAATCATAGAAAATCATTTCATTGTAGTTAAGGCTGATTTCCAAGACCATCATTGTAGAAAAATCCCATTACTGAACCAAGTTCACTCCTCGTTCATGTCCTGTATCACTGAACCAGATTAACTTATCGTTCCAGCCATGTCTATCTCATGAGATATAATCCTTTACCCAATGCATTGGTGGGAGATATAGGTCACACCCATCTCATAATGAAACCATTCTTATGTGTTCCACAAAAATAATAAATCATAGCATAACCCATGTAATAAAAAAGGGATTCTTAAACAGCATGCCATCATAACATATAAGATAAAACGACATCATAAAATTAATTCCATCATAAAATAATAAAATCAATGTAAAAACAGGGATAGAAACATAACAATATATTATCATAGATGGAAAATAATTTTGATAAAATACTTGAACTCCATTATTGAGGAAAATATCATTTCTACTTCAAAAAAACATTTTTCCTTTCTTAACATGTCATAATATTTTACGCTAAAAGAAGTTGATTAAAAATAAACATGAAAACTTATAAATGAAGCTTCATGGAAATAATTTTCTATGAAATCATAAAATTTCATTCATGCCGTATAAGTTAAAAAAACATTCTTCTCTTACTTTGGCCAGAAAAGTCAAAAAGTATCTCTTACTGAAAACAACAAAAGATTACTTTCATATATTTTACTAAAAATTTACCAATAGGTAATATTGTATTTAAGAAATTGTAGGAGGATAGAAATAATATTACATATTGAGGAATCATGGATGTGGGTGATAAATATTCCCCAGTAAATTTTAAAGTATAACAATCTCGGATAAAAAAGGGATTGTGAGATTTTCCCTTACCTTAGGTCCGATATTCTTTGTATGTATCCAAACCTACAGTATAATGATTTAAATAATGTAATTGACTTATTAATGAATTATTTTCATTGTTATTATATCATATATAGTCATATTATTATATTTTTATTAGTAATATTTCATTGTAACTTGTTATTTGGTTGTTCATTTCTTTATGTTCTTATGCATGTTTTGTTGAATAAATTCATATTATTATTTTTAGGTTTTAGATAACTCATTTAGAGAATTATATTAGTGTAATATATATCATACTTAATCATTAAATAAATTTATATCATAATTATTCAATGAAGATCATGTAGAACGAGTTGTTTCACATCGTGGAGACGGTAGGTTGTACGTATGCACGAGCGATGATATCATTCCCCTGATCGAGGAATTGTATTGAAGTGTATGTATACTATTTCAGAATCAATATAACTTTACAATAATCATATATAGTTATTTATTACACTATTATACCCATCCAAGTAAGGTGGTGGTGGGAAACAGATTACACGACGGCGTGGAAAAAATATTCTGTACGTACTCACACGTGGTGATTTCATTTTCCGTAGGATGGATCGAAGGTGAAATATGGTTGTTTCATATTTATAATAACATATCATTATATTAGTAATACTGATGTTATTAATTTATTATGAAACAACAAAAGAATAGGAAGTATAAGAAGAAATGAATTTGAAATAATAGGTAAAGGATATTACATCTTCTTCGACACGCCTCTTTGAAACCTCCTCTTAGGATTCTAAAATAGGTCTTTGAAGAAGAACATGACCTCTAGTATGTTTATGGGGAAGTTGAAAAGGGAAATGGGCAGTGGTTGGCCAAGCTTGAATGCTCAATGTTGTGTAAAGAGGAGAGGGAGGAGGTTCCCTTTTATAAGGGAGGAGAGGGGCACCTTAGGAACAACTTAAAATATTATTTTATGATAAAGCCATATTAAATTTATAATAGCTAAAAATTTATTTATTTAAAAGATAATGTGGGTATGGGTCAAAATACTCTCAACCAATTGGTTTTATATAGGATTAGGTTACTAGTTTAACCTTATCATTTAGATTTAACTCTATGTTAAATAGTTTAACTTTTACCGTGTCTACTTTTTTTCATACAATATTTGGTTAATAAACTTACTATAACAAGCCCAGAAAACCCCAAGTGGTTCATTATTAATATATATAACCTTATCTAAGTCATTGGGCAGAACCTTATATTATAAGGAATATAATGACAATTAATAATATAATATTTTTTTAAACACTATTTTATGTCAATTTTGAAACTATTTGGTAATTGATTTTGGTGAAAATCATCAGATAATGATTAGTTATAAAAAAGTTAATAAAATCAATAATAACATGACATATTAAATGATAAAATTATTTTAATTCATAAAAAGTCTCAAATTACATTTATTTGTGTATTTATAACATGAATTATGTTAATATTTCATTTATAAGGAAATTACTACATCATCAATGTGTTATAGATAAATTAAATTATTTAATGTCCAAAATTTTTAAATAAAATAAAATTATGTAGGAAATATTTTTATCTTTATAATGATTATTTATAGTCGAATTTATCTTATGTATAACCCTATATTAAAATGTTTTACTTATTAAACGTTAATTTAAACTCTTTTAACTCTTCTTTAAATAAAATAATAATAAGTGTCCTAATCTAATACAAGTGGACCTAAAGGGTAATATTTTATTACTAAGGGTTTTTTGGTCAAATTACTCTTATCTAATAGAAGTAGGACATGTGTTAGGATAATAATAATATCATTTTTACCCTTAATTACCCTATTTACTTTTAACCGTGGTAAATAAAAGTAAAAGTTACTATTCACCAAAAATTATTTTTATCTTATTGATCCACATTTTACTCCTTGATATTAACTGTGTCTCTCAGATTTTCGAAATTCAACTCACAGAAGTAGTAAAATTATGTTTTATGTACAAATAGAAATGCTTCTTGGAGGTGGGTAAAAGATGGTGAAAAGTTCAATAAAATTTGTATATATCTAAAATTATTATTAACAAACTCCAATGAATTACAATGAACATATATAACTATTATGTGCCTATTTTGACATAAAATAAATTTAAATAAAATAAATTATTATGTAAATAAAAAGTCGGTTTTAACCAATAACTCAGTGTTTTCACTATTCACCAAAAATTGAATATTTTCAGAAAAATACCAAAATTTAACCCTAGTCTAATTTCGATATTCCGAATCCAAAAATGAAGTCCATTTTGAAAGATAAAATTTAAAAAATTTCAAAAACTGGGTATTACTATTCATAACAGCTATTTTATATAATATATTAATAGCATATCGTTGTTTGGTGAAACTCGGTATTGCGTAAAACACACACTATTGTGGAATGTCGTGATTGCATGTAAAGAAATCCAAGCTAGTGTTGTGTGTAGTGAAATATTTCTTTGATGTTGCATATAACATCAGACAAAAAAAATATACTTCTCATAATCTATCAAGGTGTTACAAGAAATATACCCCTAAAGAGTCCCAAAAAACCATTAAAGGATTTATAAATTATTTTTTTAATAAATACTGATTTAGGGTGAAAAAGGGTCCCATATCTAGGTGGAAACATAAGAAAATTTGAGTCGGTTATGTGCCATTCACTAGGCGATCCATGATCTACCCCAAGACAAGCACTTGGGTGGAGCCTCATCCTTCCCTTTCCCTACTAACTCCCTCTACCTATAATGGATGTTGACTAAAAATGGGGGATTCCCACATGGGAATACACATGAAGAAAATAGATAGAAATAAAATAATAAAAAATAAATAAATGAAGGAAAAAAAACAGAAGAAAAAAGGAAAAAAGTGTCCCAAGCTAGACCTCGGCACCTAGACACAATGTTATACATCACCTTTCAAAAAATTTATATCCCAAACTCACTATATAGATTGAATCTCAATTTGAGACGCTATTTAAATGATATCATCGAACAAAAATACTTTAATAAATTAATATTTAATTAATTTTATATAAAACATTCTATGAAAATTTGAGTGTCTCAGTTTTCCACCAAAATCCTATCATATGAAAAACATCCTATTATGATACCGATAGATCATCCACAAAGATTATATGATTTAAACATATAAGAGAATTTTCCATTTTTTTGAAATACTCATGAGAACAAAAATGTATAAATTTCTCCTAATTTTATAAACCCATGATGATGCATATTTTTATTAAATCTCCACTGTAAACACATCTCTCTCCCAAGAAGTCTTGGTAGATAATAGGAATCGTTTCTCTCCCCATGAACTAGCACATACGACTCTATCTGAATCATCCAACTTCTTGTTATATATCATCCACAACTCTCTCCCAACATGAGATATATTCAAACACGACCGATCTAATTCTCTCCACAATAGGAGTATCCTTATCGTGACACCACGTCCCAACAAAAATCCACTTGACCCACACTACAACCATCACCGAATGCAATATATAGACATGTACAATATGATTTCTCCAATGAACTAACACAATAATCATAATAAACATACTCAATAAACCCCATAAATTGAGATTTAAGAACTCTTATAGAATATGGTTCACTCCCCACCGTATGGTTTTCCTTAAACCACTCCCAAATAAGAAATATAAATCATGGTCACACATGAAAATCCCTAATGAATCTAGGATAAGGTGATTAAAAACACTGACCATGCACCTCAACTAGGTCATCTCCAAAAACCAAATCAACCTGAATACTCATATTCCAATTTGATGAACCTCTTCCATGAAAAGATCAACCCCATGATGAACCTCCACATGGTAATTGATCCAAAGACACATGTTTCCAACCATGCATCAACAACACAAACTAATGCACAATAAAAAACGTGCATGGCCAATGGTCTAACCAAACCTTCTTTCTCAAGCTAGCAATGATCCAACAAGAAATCCTGGTGTTCCACTTATCAAACACCAGGAATCGTCATTTATAACCACATGCTATTGATAAAAGACCTCAAAGACCCCAAAAGGTAGAAAACCCAGGACCACCAATCCCATTGGGGATAATGGGCACATGGGCCCCACTACAAGACCTAGAAGACAACATTTAGAAAACCAGTTGTCCCTCAAGGAAGAAAATCCAAGGAATTCAGGGGAACCACCAACTCATGAAAAATAAATTCCAATCCAAAGATACTTCCTGAATTATTTCCCTCACTGATTATTCAATAGGGAACTCATATCCAATTACCGACCCATAGAATCCTCCATGCATTTCTCAATGAAAGGAATATATCTCCAACACTGTTGAACATCTTGGAAGATGATCCAGATGACCTTTAATCAGAAGAAAATATAAAAAAGGCATTCATCTAAGTAGAGTTCCCCCAAGTTCATATACAATAAAACATCATATAAGTTGGTGATGTCAATTTAATCAAGTGAAATTCCATCATCAGTAAAACATCACACACAATAATATGTCATGTGAATCCTAGATGGCTATAATGACGCACGTACACTATCCTTCTTACAAGTGTGATATATCCAATAACCAATATAAAATATAAATCAAAAAAATCTAAGCACATAATGCGAGGTGAAATCATAAATCCCTTAACACATAATCTGATAAAAGTAATTCCATTTCCTAGAATCATGGACTTCCTATTGGCAATGGTGTTAAGGAAACACTTGTATGATATCATTCAAATTATTTTACACATTCTTAGACCACCTATTAACCAAATACCTAAATAATAAAACCAATAAACACCTCCGATATCATTTTTTGATGAACTATCTTGGGTAAACCTAACACGTCGGTTGATTTGGATTCCCACAAGGCCTCAAGAACACCTCCCCAAATTCCAGTGGAATCCAAATAGTGGCGAGGGTCTAAAATATATACTGGGAATACTATAACCTATATTCATAGTTAAATAACAATGGAAATAACTAAAATTTTTATTGGGGTAAACATTAGAGTATGAAAATAAAATTACTAAAACAGTAACAAGAAATAATAAATGGAATGAAACATATAATAATAAAGACTATAAATCACAAAAAACACACAATAACTATTCACCCACTAGGAAGAACAAATTTTCAAAATATATAAACTAAAAATATATAAAATTGACTCCACTACCAACAGTAATTACAACAATATAGCTGGTCTGTAGAAAAATTGAGTCGTACTAGCTTGATCCTGAGATTCCATCTGAGCAGCTTAGCTTAATGAAGATACATGAGGATTAATCCCCATATATTTTACAACCTATTATCTAACATAAAAGTAGAAACCATGTCTTCACTAAAACCAAGGATTGTGAACAGGGGGTGATAAATAAGTCCCAATAGTCCACCCATAATGGAGAACCTCTAATTTTCTGTTATAAAAAGTGCATGCACAAAAGATATTCCCATCCTAGATGAAGACTAAAAATAGCTGGCATTAAAAGAAAAACCACACAAAAGGGGATATAAAAAATAGTGAAAATGAAAATCACGGGTTTTACCCTGAGACTAGAGGTATGTGTACCCTCTCTCTATCCCATGTTAGAGGACTTACAACTTGTGCCTCACCCAACCACACAACTTCCAATGCGACTGCCATATCTACACATGATATCCATGATATCTAAATATAGAGGGTAAATTACAATATCCCATGGCATAACTATAGGAATCCCCATAACAAAGAAACTCTATAGGACTCTAGGACTCTAATATCTTAATCCAAACTCGAAATAGAATCTCCCCTCTACACATCATAGATCCGTCAAGGCCCAAAACTCCTACAGAACAACTCAGGATCTACCATGGACTCATATGATACACTTTAGTATAGGCTTATTCCACATACACCTGATAGATTTACTACATAAGGGCTCCATACAAAACACTAGGGGCATAAAATAATTCATGGTAAACATACCCTCTAGTCAGAGTACATACCCAACCTAGATGCAGTTCACTTATCCAAGTCATCCATTATCTCCCAATGACCATCAAATCAAAACCAGCTATTAGAGGAGAGATTCATATTAAAACTCAGGTCCAACGTTCAGTCGAAGATATCCTAATGGTCTCCTCCTTTGACCAATGTGTTGAGAAGTTACTTCCTCAAACATCAATTCCAAAGTCCAACTAAAAATGTGATGATCAAAACACAAACCCTCCATCCAAAAAGAAGATCTTGTAGTGCCGATATACTCTCAGCCAATAAGAACAATCTATCATAGTCCCTCAAATCTCATTATCTATAAAAACCACCACAATTTCTCCATGAACAAACTTAGGGAAAAAACAAAATGTAGTAATCCATCACTCATTAGGTAAATAACATAAGGCGACATCCAGCACGACACTCCACTTCCACACCCTTTATCTTGGTCCATGGCTATAAAAACATACTCAAACTACCGAAAAGACAAATAAAATCAAGAAACCTTATTAGGGGATCATATATGTCATCTGAAATAATTAGAAACACCAAATTCCATAACATCCCAAATGAACCTTAGTAGCCTCTTAATGATCCTCAATCAACATCAAAACAAAACGGGAATCCAAAAGAAAAGCATGCCCAGCTGGAGTTCAAAATAGTCCTTGTGACCACCTCAAACGAGAAACCCTATAAAATAGATCCACATTGTAATCCAATCCTCGGGGAAAATACCACATAAGAAAACCAGACCTGGACTTCCCAGCAAACAACCTATCCACAAGTACCAACTCACCCACAAGGGCATCCAAACTATGCCTTGCCACATGAAAAATGTCAACCCGATTATGAAAACCATTGAGCACTCGATCAGCAACAATCCCATAGGGGAATCCTCAATATTCTCATATACTCATCTTAATTACTAAACAAAATTGAACCATAACTACCATTCCATGGTGTCAAACAAACCCAAAGGCTCCAAAATGTTTTATCTACTCATACCCAATTTCTATCCTAAACAACTATAACCTTGAGAAACTGATCTAGACATTCACAGATGACCAAGATCTCCTCAGAGTTACTACACGATCAAGTCTTCTAGAGGTATTTTAATGATCCTAAAACATATCACCATGGAGCCCTATATATTGGCTAATTATTGAGCTCACAACCCTCACCAAATCCACACAGATAAAAAACCTAAACCATTGAGGATTCTAAAACTACACTATAAATAAATCCCCTTGAAAAACTCATATATTCAAAAAAACACCATACATATGACTTCAAAATTCCAAAATCATTCCACCATAACAATATATAGAGAAATTTATCTGAATGGGATATTAAAAATTCCAATTCGAACACTAAAGAAAATAACATTAAAAACATATCATGATAGGAAATGTTCACCACGTTCACTTGGGGTACATAGTGTGCAAACCCAATGTTCCTCCAAGGCACTATGCCTTGGGCCTCACAACATGATTTTTCCCAAATTACATGGTGTGTTTCTTTCAATACACAGTGGAAAATACCACATTGGTACCTTCTTATCAACCTCAACCCCACTAAGCTTATACACCACTGAGAAACAAGGCATGTACAAAATTTTTAATGGAGTATGCCCCCAAGGGGGATACATTAATGTACCAGGCCTTGCACCCCCACACAATATCAGTCTAAACACCACACACAACCATTGTTCATGTACCTCACATGGATTCTGGTCATGTATCTAACATGACCATGTTCCCCAACACACATCAAGTCATCACAACATATTTTCTAACAAAATTACATGGTGTGTACACTAAAAATATCATCTTCCATGAATAGTAATAACACAAAACATGTCTTTTTTTAATAAATTTTGTTTATAGTTGTTTTCCCAAATGGAAAACCCCAAAATCATCCCAAAACCCCTTATTTATCTACAGAAGTCACAGATTGACCATCAAGGGTTCCGCGATAACCCATTAAAATATTTGAAACTAAAAAAAAAATTAAAATATGAGTATTTATAATGGTGAAAATAAACATTTCTACCTTCGAGTGGGAACCACTAAATATTTATGCCAGATTCACGCCATGCACCCACTAGGCCTTGATAAACCTCTAGATGATCTCCCGGGTGGCACCTCCTCCTCCCCTCTCACACATCATTCACTGTCCCTATATCAGATGAAGAACACATTGGGTGGAATCCCATAGGGGTATACACATGAATCTGTGGGATAAATAGAATATAATAACATGGAAAATCGGAAAAATAAAAAGAAAATTAAAATAAGAGGGGCATGGGACCATTCCTTATTTATAATATAAGGTTATGCCTCACCTAGGAAACCAACCTCTCTTAGACTCAACCATAAATATGAAATATTATTTGAAACATTATTTAATTGATATCAAAAAATTAGTATGTATGATTAAATTAATATTTAATGAATTAAATATTAAATATTCCATGAAAATTGAATGACTCAAATTTCCGTCAAACTCTTATCCTTGGGTAAGAACCCTATTTTAGGACTAGTAGAGTGGTTAGAAAAATTATCTAAGATCATCTTATATGATAATTGAAGATTTTCTCCCAAAAAATTACGGATAAATATTTGTTTAAATTTTCCATTATTTTCACAACCCATGACGATGTAGGCCATCATAGAATATCTCCTTCAGGAACAACACTGGGTTTGAGTTTTAATGTAAACTTAACATCATTATTAAATTTAGAAAATATGTAGTAGAATTAATTTCTAATAGAATTTAATATTCATCCTTATGGGAATATAATATATTTTTTCTTGATTGAAGATATAAACTTTTTCTTCACATTGAAAATTGATAAGAACTCAGTATTGAGATTGCTATTCCAGTCCAAACATCTCAATAAATTTGACTATTGAGAGAATAAAAATACTTGTAGGAAACACATTCCCATAACCTTTTATCAGATAAAAGTGATATAGTTGAAATAGAATTACCATAATGTTGGGGGTATTCTTTGACCATTAAACATCTAATCATTGGGGTGGTGATTTGATACCCTTAGAAAATTCAATATATATATATATAATAAGGGATAAAATAATTTACGTAAAATAAATTTATTTTCATGAGTATATAATAGGAACACCATTCTTATTTTGATTTTGGTTCTCCTAATTTACTTATTAAAAAATGATAGGATCAACAATAAGAAATTATAATTAGAGTGAGTGTCCATATGACAGTGAAAATTATTCTTAATATATAATATTTTATGACACCTTCTAATCAACCTACGACACATTAAGTTCATCCTGTATCACAGTAGGTTAATAATAGTTTATTTTCCTTTTTATCCACATATTATCTATAACCTAATATCTATAAATAACTATACTCTATCATGATACAAATACAGAAAACCCAATCAATACATACATACATATTCGATAATTTTTTACAAAAAAACATAATGTATCTCACAATAAATCACGTTTGAGGACTATTTCGTTTAAGTGTGTTTGGAATCTAGAAACATTATCAAATTATTGAATAAAAATATTCAACATCTCTTAATATTATTCTACACACATATAAACCTTTTATACATATCCAGATTAATACCTTTCTTCCAAACCAAGGGAAATAAAAAAATTGAATATCTAATATCTTTTGCTCTGAAAGGGTGAACATGGGAGATAAGAATAACATATCATATGTGAGTATAACATGAGAATAAGGGCATGTGAACATAATAATAATATACAATAATCATACAAAATCAATTAAAAATAATAAACCATGAGTCATGGAATCATTCTGTTTCATGAAAAATTAGGGATTCATAAGAGTGAGAAAATATAAATCATAAACCTTGATCCATGTGACAATAACATAGTCAAAGGGATATGGAAACATAGTGTGAAATATACATAAACATAAGAAATTATCTTATTTCTAAAGTTTTACTACAAGGACCATAATCACATATTGGATTGATTCCATGAATTTATTGGGTATTCTCCCAAGTCACAACATAACATCTCATGGAAAATGAGCTATTACTCAATGAATTTGAGGGTTGTATAATTTTGGCCTCATCCATCACGTAGTGGAAATAGCCCATTAGGGGTTTGGGTTCACACCCTATTCTCAAATCATATCAAGTGGTATAACATTACCAAATGCACTGGAGGGAGATATAATTCTAATTCAAACCATCATATAATGAAAATCATGCATATATATTACATAATAAAATATGGGAATTCATTATTCCTTTATTAGATAATTAACTAATGGAATGAATCGGGTTTCATGAAAATTTTAATAAATCATTATCATATACCATATTGAGAAGCATGGATTATGGTACATTATATTATATCTTCATTGAATAATAATAATCATTAATGATATTAATATTAAATAAAAATACTAAAAAAAATAATTTGAAATATTTTTGAAAAATAAGATGAAATATCATTTCTTATTGATATAATTTAAAAATAAAAAATGTAATTAAAAATGGATATTTAAAATCCTTGATTCTATATTGAAATATAGAATGGAATATTTATATAAAATAATAGTTATAGTGGATGTAAAAGTTGGGAAAACATAATGTTAAAAGGCATTTTTTTCTGAATGTAGTAAAGAAAATGTCAAAAGTGAACCATGTGGAAAATGTTGATAAGATTACATTTAATACCTTTAAAATGAAATTAAAATATATTTCAAATTGAATTTAAAAAATAATTTAACTATATAAAATAAAATTACTTAAAAAATATAAAGTATATAGATAGGGAAGAAAAATATTCTTGGCCAAAAAGAAGAGATAAGGCCAGTTTCTCTGATAGTACTTCTTTTTTCCTGATTCATGGACCAAGGGGGAAGAAAATGAATAGAAACATGTTAAAACAAATTATGACTAGTAGATAGTAAGATATATTAGTATTAGGAGGTAAATATAATAATATTTAATTAAATAAAATTCAAACATAAATAATCATGATAAGAAGTGGGATTGAAACATAAAACCTAATCATTGATATACCACTATCCTTTAATTTTATTTGACTCATTTTTAAACAATTCTCTCTTAAAATCAATAATTTGGTGTTAACTATTTAATTTTCCATGCATGATTCAGTTTAGAAGTTCTAGTCCCTGGATCATGGTAATGGTTTCATAATATATAGAGTAATAATAATTTAATAAGTATTATATTTTTTAATGTACATTTAGAAAAATCCATATAGCATGTGCCTTGAAATGACACTCAACATTCATGGGTGTTGTAATCCGCACATACCGATGAGGGGCATTATCACTTTTCCATGGATTAAATTGACATGACATAAATAATTTTTTATATTTATAGAATAATACTTAAGTTACAAATATCATAAATATTCATTTAATACATTTTTTTAATCATCCATGTGAGGCAGTGATGAGGAATGTCTCTCATTGAGGAGGTAGTCTGCCTATATACACAAAAAATCATTTTTTAATGGATGAAAACGTGGAAGATAACAATTGATAAAAAAAATTTATATAAGATAATTATAAGGATGTAATATTTTATGATTTTCATATAAAATATATAGAAGTTTTATTAAGGAATGATCTTGAAACAACTTGGTTAGAAAAAATACATAATTAGAAAACCTCCTTTTATAAAATCATTAATACCTCTTATATTAAACTTTTAGAGAGAAAAGAAACTCCAAGAAAAGGATAAGTGTGTTTTTATTTAATTTTCATAGAGATTATTCATAGATAATTTTCTCATAGTGTGTGTATAAGTGAAGGTGTGATGGGTTCCTTTTATAAGTGAGAGGCATGGAACCTTTGTAAATACTCTTAACTTTAAAAAATATAAATTTCATTATGAAAGTAAATTTGAAACAAAATGCAAAAAATTTAAAATATATAATTATATAGGGTTGAAATAAAATCATACAATAAAATTTATCCTATTTTTATTGTTATTTTTAAAATAGTCTCTTAGTTTAACCATTTACTAGATTTTACATTCACCAGGGTGACTAAATGTTTACCTAGGAAATTAATTTTTTGACATAAAATAAAATGGAAATTATTATCTATTTTAATTTTTTAATGAAAATATATAAACAAATTGATTATATTCAATTTATTAACGTGGAAAAAATTAACTCTAATATTTATGCACAAAATGAATAACCATCATTTTTAAAAAGAAACAATTCTAGAAGAAAAAAATGATTTTATTCTCATTACTTGAATAGTAAAAAACACAAGATGAATGATACATTTTTTATTTAATATAATTAAAAAAATATATTAAAAAAATTAACCATTAATGATTAATTTAATTTATTTAGATAAAAATACATTTCACTCATAGAAATCAATTTTCAGAAAATATATCATTTTACATTCAAATAATTTAATCCTCATTTACAGCCAAGTCCTAATCAATGTATGCATTATTATTCATTTTTTGAGATGTACAAATAATATCTTACTAAATTTAAAATACTAAATAAGATAAATATATCTTTCAAACAAAAATATAATTTTTTAAAGAAAACATTTCTATTTTGTGAAAACTTATCATATTAATATTCCATAATTATTTCATGGATATTCTTAATTGATTTTACATGAATATATATAAATAAAATTTAATTATACCATTCCTAAAAATTATTAAATAAAAAATAATAATAAATTCATCAAAATAGGTCAACACAATTTCTATAAGATACATGGTGTGAAATCATTTATTTTACCATCTTCATTTGATAATCAGTTAATGTATTTCATTTTTTATATAAAAAAGAATTATTAACATGTGTTTGGTGTTTCATGTATCATAATATATCAAAAAAATTAAATTTATAATAATATAAAAAATATATATAAATCAAGAGTTGTTATTCTATACCTGTTGCTAGAAAGAATTATGTCACCAACAAAAATAATCACAAAAGGTGATGTGGTTTGTCCCTCTTCATTGACCTTCCATTTCATGATTTTAATTCTTCTAATATACAAATAATGTTTACAATATGATGATATTTATTATTAATTAGAGATATAATGAACATATTTTCATCTGAACTAAGAAAAATACAATCATTCTATTCAGTACATACTTCTTCAACCATATATCCACATATAAATAATGGTATAAAATCCATTTCAAACACTTTAGAAACATATCATAGTTGTAATATATAGGATTATATTTATATATTTAATTGTATCATTTATATAAATGTTTTCCTAAAGAAAAAACCCTCCAATTTATTAATATATTTTACACAATACCCTTTACTTATTTATTTCCACATAACATGTATCATTTAAGATATTCCAAAAAACCCACTGTTACCTAATCAAATATTTTTTTTCTTGAAATATGTTATCATTAATAAATATTTTCAATTTTTATATTTCTTTATTTTTATCCTAATCCCACTAATTATTCCCAAATGATTCTTCATCGTTTTTCATTAATTTTTTGACAGAAATGTATTATGGTTAGTTTAATAATATTTCTCCTTATTTGAAATCCATGATTATAGTATCTAATAATGTTATCAAAATCTGCATGTTTTTTCATATAATTTACCCTTTTTAATACATAATTCTCATAATTATTATAGTAATATTAATATTATATATCCTTTATTTGAATATGTTACCTTTTAATAGTTTCTTTGATGAGGTTAAAATTGAAAACATCATCATAATTACATATACTAATAGTATTTTTTATTCCTTAATTATTTTCAAAAACTATAACATAATCATATTATGAAATTTGTTTAGATTTTTTTTATAAATAATATAATAAATTTTATTTGGTGTATTACTATGGATGATTTCATTCATATCATTTTAATCAAACCTTACTCCAATTTTATCGTTTTCATAATAAAACGTGGGGTCCAAAACAACTTGATTTTTAAATGATTTGGTTTTTGAAAAAATCTTATAGAGATTAATTTATGAATTTGGTATTAATAGAAACCAATATTTTATTTTTCCAGTAGTTGTGATGGCTTGTCACCTATTAAACCAGGTTATGTCATGATGTGCCATAATAATCTATGCTATATCAACAAGAATAATATTATTACTTTTATTCACTCAATTATATTTCAGATTATAAGGAACATGAGATTTATTACTTATTTCATGTTTCTTAATATATTCAATAGATTCTTTGTTCACATACTTGCATCCATTATTTTATCACAATATCTCGAAATATAGACTTGTTTTTTTCTACATTTATTAAAAAATTTATTCTATATGAGGATTTTAATTTTTTAGCATGAACATGATGAATTTAATTCTTATTATGTAATATAATATAGATATAAAGTATATATCTATTGTTATTTACCTCTTGGTTATAGGTCAACACACATATGAGTTAATTAACTCAAGAGATCTTTTAGTTTAAATATCTCTTCCCTTGTGAGATTTTTTCACCATTTTCCACTTTTTACGTGTTCTAATAACAAGGTCTTTATCTTATTTTAGAATAATAATATTCATAATTAAACATTATCTAATAAAATTATTACTGTTATTTTGGAAAATGTGGCCAAATTCATCCTTTAAACAAATTATTTTATACTTTCTAATCAAAAAAATATGTTCTTTCATTTTCAACATGAAAGAATTTTCATGGGGTTCTTTGGGTTTTTATAAAAAAACTCATATTTTAATATATTTTCTATGTACCTATTTATCCCAAATATGAATTTATTTCAATCATCATAATACCATGATACACACAAAAAATTATGTTTTAATCTATTAAAAAACATTTTCTAAGATGATTTTATTTTATAAAATTATTATTATTGAAAATAATTTTATATTTTTTGTGTTATCATCTCTAAATTTCATAGATTAAACTTCATATTTTCAACAATTTTTATACTTTTACTATCACATATCATTTTATATAAACAACCATTGTCTATGTTATAAGGATTTTAAAATTTTTAAGACTCATGTTCTAATTCAAATAAATTTTACCATTTTCTATTATGAAATTTATCTTTACCACTTCCAGAAATTTAACATATAGTTAATTGAGATGGATTAAATGTAATATATACATTTAAAGTATTTCATTCTTGATCACACCTTTCATGTACCTCTTACATGTTCTCAAAATTATTACTTACTGTAAGAATATTTTTAGGCTATTGACGATTTTATTTATTCCATATCTATTTTTGTTGTTATACACTTTATTTATCCCTTCTTATTCTAGGTATAGTAATAATGTACCAAAACATATATTCATTGTGGAGAAATGCACTGAATTGCCAAAAGTTTCCTTGAAATGTTTTGTTTTGATAAAAATGCTCAAATAAATAGGTGTTTGTCAAATTATTCAATTAATAATTAAATTATCTAACTAATAAAGTACTTTTCTGAGATTATTTATCTAAAATTTTTTATTTTAATATACCAATTTCCAAAATATTTCTATTTTAGATTGGATTGTATTTTTTCATTTCTTCATAACTATTAGTTGATCCCGATTCTATTGCGACATTTGATTCTTCTATAGATTTTTTTCTTTTCAATTAAAAATTATTTATAATTTACCTTTTCATGTTTTATTTTTTTAAATAACTACTTGTTACAGGTGTCCAAGAAAATTCACATTTTTCGTTAATAACATGATTCTATTCACAACTAATTTTCCCTTTCTTCTTCTAAGATATAATAACCTTTTCCCTTATTTTATCAATTTATCTATCAATCATAATAGTGGTTGAAATCACATCTTCAAAGATTATCCCATTATCATTAATTAAAAGAATTATGTATTTTAATTTTTTGAACTAGAAAATAATTTTCAAACTATATTTAACTTTTTCTATAAATTTTATTTTAGAAGGGTATTATATTTTTTCTTTCACTCTATTTCCTTTAAATACATATTGTTATCTATTTATATTGTGTGTTCCTTTTCCACCTCTTTATCATATATAACATACTTATTGTTAAATTATGATTCATCATTCAGTGAGTTATTTTCTTCTTGTTCCTTGAGATCTTAATTTGAATAAAATTTGGGAGCTTTGTCCATATCACTCAATTCAATATTAGAAACTCCTTCTGTAGATGAAAAAAAATTATTTCCTAATGATCTAAGATAAAATTTATTATTTCCCCTTGACTTCATTATATTATATTTTACCTACCAAGTAAATCATCATTTAAATTTATTCATTTAATTTTCAAGGTAAATATGGAAGATAATTGACCAATGATTCAAAAGTTAAAACATTTCAAAATATTCTTAACTTTGAACCTATATCTCTCACATGTGAGGTTTGATGACACTAGTGTGAGGGTTTTATAAAACCATTACTTGTTTTATTATTCATCTGAGCATCCCTACTCTTCATCCATTTTCATACCTTTAAAATATTTGAAGGAAATATTCATTTTTTGTTAACCATACCATTAATATATAACCACTTCAGAGTTCATAGTCAACAAGTGTGTTGTGGATTGGATGAATGATGATGTCATCAATATATCTATCTTTTAGAGCTAATATCATTGTATTAAATTTATCATTTCATATTCTTACTAAATTTTTCACCACAATAAAATCACAAATAGTGTCTTAATACCATATAATTATGTAAAAAATCATATTAAACCTGTAAAATAAATCATCAACTATTTCATCCTAATGGATTATAATATCTTCAAACTAATATATATTGATCCTTAAATTAGATTACATATCATTTTTTCCTTTTTTAAACTGTTATAAGGCCCCCACTAGATAGAATTTGTAGTTCTTTATCCCATAAACCATTTCGTCTCATTCATTGTTAATGAACGAAATAATAAATTCCTTGAAATACAATCATTTTCAATGATTTCATTGTCATCCAGAGAACATGGTGAGGCCTCATTTAGCATCAAAAATACTAATTGAACAGAATATAGTACATAGAGTCCCATATAGAGAATGTATAGTTATATCATATTTTTAAAAATATGAACCATATTACATCGAATTTTATGATTACTTTTCTATTTACTATGTTGTATTGATACATATCATACCCAAGATAGAAAAAACTAGATATTAAACCTTTTCTGATACCATTTTTTTGATCACATAAAGTGTGATTCACATTGAGGGTGGGGGGGGGGGGTGGTATATCAATGTGTATATATTTTTATACCATGTTGGACTGTTAAAATTATTTAACACCTTTTTCTAAAAACACAAACAAATGAAATAATGAAATATACACAACTCATCTATCAATATGGTTTACCACCATTAAGGATTAATACATACCTTGTGTGTTGTGGTTATTATCCCATGCACATTGTGCTATTGTTTTTTTATAAACATGAGCTCAAAGACATTTGAATTGGAAAAAAGAGAAAACTACAAGAGTCTGAAGGTGGAGGAATTTACATTTTTCATTTCAGAAGATATTTTAGAGGTTACTTGAGATGAGAATGTCAGAGAAATTGAATGCATCATGTACTCCTTTTTTAACAAGAGCCTCAGCAAGTGCATTCACTTCCCGAAAGGTGTGTGTAATGATGTAGTTCATGGAGGATAATTGTTGGAGGTAGCACTCCCACATTTATCAATTATTATTTTTAAGAGGAACATGGGAATGTTAATAATCTTGGACTTGTTACAACGGATCACTATAACCTCTAATAGTTTCAAATCAATACAAAAGAATAAATCTTCTTAAAGAATATTCACCCATGAATCTTCAAGTTTCCATACATTCTCCATAGATGATAGTATCCTTCCTTTTCACTTTATAGAAATATTCTACATCTATTCACAATTCAAAAAAATATCTAGTAAACCTTATACAATAATTTTTCAACTCAATTATTTCTGAATTTTACATTCTCATATATTTACTAAAACTAATGAATATAATCACATAAAATCTCAACACTTTTCATTGTACACATAATTTCTTGAAAGTTCCATGATTTTTTTTAATTATATGTAATTATTTAGAGATCGTGAAATCTGACAACACAGGATTCCGAGGCCCAGAGTGCCCAAAATGATCCGTCGAAGTTTGGTTAAGGTATAATTAGCGATCATAAATGGTTACATGGATCAGAAATCCTATGGCATCATTGCACTCAAGATGGCGAGTTTACCCTAGGTGGGACAGATGTTTAGTCAGTGCGGGCCTATATGAGAAAACCCAAAAATGGAATAATGGAAAATAAAATAATTAAATACAGTTATTTTATTTTTCAAATTCTTATAACATACAAACAGTAACTCAAATTAAAAATATGAGACCACTGCTGAGCTAATGAGGGTATGATTTATTTAGGAAGATACTAACCTTGGCTGACACGGGCCACTAGTGAATTTTATCTTTTTGGAGTAAATAAAATAATAAAGTTACAATTATATTATCATAAAATCTATAACGTTTAAATGGATCCTCATAGTGCAATTCCTAGAGTACCATTGGTTTTGTTGTGGCATGTTTCACTTAGGCAAGGCCGAACATCGACCGGCTTGGGTCAAGGGTGACTGTAAATAATTTTCCGAACATTTTTTTGGGTAAGTTCATTAAACGCACGAGTGGCATTTTGGAACTAATGAACCGGTGCTCAGAATTGAAATATGAGGACATCGTTGAACTTGCAGTGCCATTATTATCTTAAGTAGACCTTCACCTCGACCATATTAGGTCAAGGGTGGAAATTGATTTTCAGACATTTATGGGAGAAAAAAAAAATAAACATGTTTTAATTTTTTTTGAAATTGAAAGCTCCCATTTGAATCATGAGGTGGGCACCACACGAAGGTTGTCGGGAATTTAATGATGGGAATTGAACGCCCCATTACACAAAATTTGTAACCACATTCCTCTTTAATAAATAGGATTCATTAATTTTGAATTAATCAATCAAAATTTTCCCTTGGAATTCACCAATTAATGCGTCAAAAAATTAATTGATTAATTAATAATCTTAATCTTATTTATTTGTCACCTCAACTCTCACAGGGGAAAGGATTGGAAAAGGGGAGGATATTTGGGAGAACATTCTTCATTGAATATAAACCTCTCCAATGAAGAGCATCCTCCAGAATCGAATAACAAGGATGAAACTTGAGCCCAGATCAGAAATATCCTATGAGATCGATGAACGCCGACGTCCCCATCTTCAGCGAGTTCATCTTCTTCCTCGTGAAAAATCATATGGGAGAACATCAAAGTATGGGTTTGTTTTTAATATGATTGATTTTTTTTGATAATTTTTCATATTCTGGTTTCTCAATGATGATGGACAAACTAACATGTCCATCGTCCCGCGCATATACCTTGCCACTTATCTTTTGATTCTTCGTGCGTTCTTCGTGCGTTTTTCAACACCAAATATTTAATGAAGCTAGAAATGAAATATTTTGTTGATCGTGACATATGAACATGGATCCCTGAAACTAAGGATAGCGAATATGCGATTATTTTATTTTTCAGGCTATAAACAGAGATGTGGTGACCCACGGAAGAGGAGGAGGGCCATCACACCTGCTGACTGCCTGAATTTAGGGTGGCGCATGTTCGAACCCCTGGATGGGAAGGAGACTACGGCCGCTTGGCCACATCGGAGGATGAAGAGTGGCAAACAACCAACATATCCTGGTGGAGCAGAGGCACGCGACTGCTCCATTGGGAGGTGGACCGGCTGGAGCACACAACCGGCCATGGAGGAATGGTGGGACCCACTTGGGTCCTGTGTTTGATGTGGTAGCTCTCTAAGGCTCTCTCCTTTGGTGTTATGAATGGATGGGGGGTTATCCCCCTTTAGCAATAGCTCGGGTGGGCCACGCCAGCGGGCCACACCCAGGGGGCTACGCCACCGGGTCAGGTCGGGCCAGGTTGGGTCGGACCGAGCCCGGGCCCATCCGGACCCAATTTGGCCTTTTTGGCCATATCTTGACAACCCGGCATCCATTTGAAAAACCTTCTACGACAACCGAATACTTAGATAAAGGTGTTCCTTTTGGTATAATCTCCTTGAGTTTTAGATAAAGTTGGAGTATGGCTAGGTTGGATCGAACCCCGAATCCAACTGGGTCCTCGGAGCAGAAATGCTAATAACATACAGACCAGGAGTCAGATTGATGCACCGTCTGATGTGTTGGGTCCCTTATGATGTGACAGACCTTTGGTATATTTGTATATGGGACTTCATGGTGGTGGAGGTATGACTAGTATATCAAGGGACATATTCCACGGAACTCGAGAGCATTGGGTGAGGAAAATCTAGTAGATGGTAGTGAGGCAGAGGTTGGATGTGGATCATATAGGGGTTAGTTACCTATCAACTTTGGGCGGGTTAGATCTTTTGTGGGTCATTGTGGGGGTTAGTACTTATGAATCTTGTGTGGGTCAGCACTCAATGATCCTATGTCGGTCAACACATACTGATCCTGTGTGGGTGAGTAGAGGATAGAACCTATTGACATCGGGCGGGTCAGATCCTGTGTGGGTCATTGTGGGGGTTAGTACCTATCGATCCTGTGTGGATCAAAATCCATATGGTCAGAGATAATGACTCTTGATAGAATAAGATGATCTAGCTTCACGAATATTCATCTATATTTCTATACTTCATTAATACCTGGTTTGAGATGAGACTCTATTTGAACAAAGTCTTTTACCATCATGGTACAATCTTCGTGGTGACACTTGTGTGGTACTTTTACCTTCGTGGTACTATCTTCATGGTGATACCTATGTGGTAGTTTAACCTTCGTGGTACTATCTTTGGGGTGATACATGTGTGGTACTTTTACCTTCGTTTTAGTATCTTCATGGTGATATGTGTGTGTTACTTTTATCTTTTCGGTACTATATTCATGGTGATACTTGTTGGGTGCTTTTACCTTTGTGGTACTATCATAATGGTGATACCAGTGTGGTAGATTTACCTTTGTTGTTTTATCTTCATGGTGGTACCTTTGTGCTACTTTACCTTTGTGGTACTATCTTCGTGGTGATACATGTGTGGTACTTTTACCTTTGTGGTGTTACCTTCGTAGTGTTACCCGTGTGGTACTTTTACCTTCGTGGTGTTACCTTCGTGTTGTTACCTTCATGGTATTCTACCCTTGTGTATGAGATGTTTATATCTTGATAACTTAGGTGTATGTATGGGAATATACCTAAGTATAGTTGATTTCTTGCTTTGTGGTTTTCCTTTGTGATACTTTAAGAGACATGCGGGGTCTCGGGGTCCCTACGGAGTATCGTTATACTCACCCTTGCACGGTCATTGCCCTCACATTTTTGTGTCTTGTGCAGACGATGTACAACATTGATCAACGCTGAGGGTTCCAGGATTGGATGGTGCTCAGAGGTGGACATTCGGCGTGACGTGACGTGGAGGAGACGGGTGGACATGGAGTACCGTGGAGGTGATCTGTACCTACCCTTTAGGTAGGATCTACGGTGGATGATCTAGGATCTGTTTTGTACCTTTCAGTTATATTTTTACTTTTCAGTTTTACATATACTTTTTCGTTGGGGCTTGTATTCCAGCCCCTTTCTTTCATCACTCTTTTTACTACTGCAGTTTACTTTGTGGTTATGTCTAGTTGCATTGTAGTATGTTTAGTTTCTTCTTGTTGTGTTCTCGAACTATGTGTATATATGGTAAAAAGGAAATCCCTTCCCATTTCAGGGATATTCCATTCTTTTTCTAGTCACCAACACCTGGCCTAAGGAAGGAGGTCTTGGGTTAGTCATGGAACATGCCCCGAGGGATGGGTCATGAGAAATTGGTATCAGAAGAGTTTTGTTCTATGAAAGAACTAGGAATCTGACCATTTATGTTATGCAATATTATTAAGTGTTATGAGTGTCGTTTTCTGTTCAGGGAGTCTGGTGTCGGTCCATACACAAAGACCCTGAATTCTGATTTCCAACTCAGTGCACGAAAACACTGATTTCTTGTGTTTTTGAAATGTTTTTCTATTGATTTATTTGGAGTCATATCACCAAGTATAACTTAATGACCATGTCGCACCTATTCCTTTTCAGGATGCCGCTGTGTAGATAACCATCTATGATTCCTGAGAGAGTAGACGATGATGGCTCACTAAGAGATGAGGCCTCAGTGCAAGGCCCTGTTACGGTGTTAGCACCTTCATGTGGTGTACAAGAAGCTACAATACCCATTGGACGAGCAGTGCGACCAGCCCCAACAGTAGTGGATGCATGCCAACTGAGCACGTTACATGAGTTCTAGTAGTAGAGGCCTCTGAGGTTTCGAGGCGAGACAGATTACCAAGCTGTTGAAAATTGGATGAAGGTTGTGGCTAGAGTTTTCATCCTAGTAGATACACCGGAGGAGAAGATGGTGATCTTAGCTTCCAGTCTTTTCCATTGAGTGACCAAGAGGATGTTATGTATAGTGATGAGGCTTCGGTACGTGGACTATTGACCGAGATTGTACCTTCGAGTAGTGTGTCAGCTATATCACTTCCTGTTGGTCAACAGTTACAACCGGTGGTACCTGTAGAGGACACATCTAGGATCAGTTCCTTCCATGAGTTTCAGTATCAGATACCCCTTAGTTTCTGAGGAAAGCCAGACTCACAGGTGGATGAGGCCTGACTTGAGGAGGTGGCTGAGATTCCTTTAGAGATTCTACAGCTTCAGCACGATGACATGTCGGCATCTGAGTATTCATCGAGGCATACCAACCATTATTGGTACTCATTGAATACGATACGATTAGTGCTTCGGGGATCGGACTTTCGAGCGAGGTGTCTTTAGGGACATTTGATCCAACACTATTACTATATGCATTCCTACCTATGTTAGGGTTCTAGAGATCACCTTTTTGGTTTAATGTCCTTTGGATGAGCATATACAACCCGTGAATGTTAGTAGTGGGAAATCAGGAAACTGGTGCTAGTCTCAGATACTTGGGCGTGTAAAAATGTTTTGTGAAGAAGAAGTCTTAGGCACTGATGAATCTACAGGGCTGCAGATGTGGAAGTAGATCTTGGAGAGTAGCAAGAGGTGGTGTACATTTCGACAAGTTACAACCACCCCCCTTTGGTGTCCCCACCAGGGTTATTGATCTAGAGGATAGGGGAAGGGAGTAGCTGCATATTTTCAAGCAGTGTGACCCAAGGGCTCTAGGAATGATTCGATAAACGGTTTGTGTCTACTACTAGCATCCGTATTAATAAACATATGTACAAATGATTCCTTCCTTCCTAAAATCTTGTCCAAAACATAGAGTTTCTAGGTAATCCATCCACTTGACCCTCACGTCTGGAGATATCTTCTGTAGGAGACTTGATAATCACAATTACACCGATGGTGTGATCTGAACCTTGAGGAGAGAGTTTTGGTTGGAACCTCTTGGGGGAAGCGTCGAGGCCTTACGTTGTTTTTTTGGGTATGGAATAGACATCCAAAGTTCATCATCAGATTGACTGTATTAGGAAAAAGGGTTTTGGTTTACCTACAACATTGGAATGGAATTTTCCTTGATTAGTGAAAAAGGAAACCCAGGAAGGACATGATAAAATCCTTCAGACTATTGTGCTGATGATCACTCGTGAGTCGGCCAACCATACCCTAATGGCAATAGGAGTGGCTAGAGTTCCCCCAGGAGTACTACGTTGAGATAGTCTATACTCTAGGGAAGGGGAACATGGTAGTAAGCACACTCAGAAGGAGGTCTGGTCGACATCTGCTGAGTAAGGAGTCAGAGTAGCTTGTCGTGCTACATATATCCTTCAGGGATATAGATGAAGCTGCTTACCTCCCATTTATTAATGTCACTCCCCCACTCCTTCACCAAGTTAGGGAGGTACAGATTGGGGCATTGACTGTGAGGCTCGAGGTGCTTAAATATCCTCTGGGTAGGCACCTGATGGATTTTCTAAAGTTAGGGAGCACATCGTCCACTTCAGAGGATGTACCGTGGTACTAGTGGTGCTTCAGGAGAAGGTGTTGAGGGAGTTCCAAACGTCCCCTAAGGCGGTACATCCTAGTGTGGTGAAGATGTACCAGGACCTCTGGTGTATGTACTGGTGGCTAGGGATGAAGAAATTAGTGGAAATTTTTTTATCACGATGTCTCAGTTGTCAGCAAGTGAAGACTTCACAGAGTTCGTAGAGGTCTTATTCCTACAGGATATATAGACCCTTGGAGTTCCAGGAGGGGGACCACATATTCTTGAGAGTCTCCCCTCGATGGGGACTTAATAGATTTGGATGATGTGGAAAGTTATCACCAAGGTTTATCAGTCCTTTTCTGATACTTTAGAGGATAGGTGAGGTAGTATATTGCATGGCTCTTCCACCACAGTAGGAGAGGGTGCATGGCATCTTCCACGTATCCTAGCTAAGGAGATACGTGCATGACCCATCCCACATCATCGACTACGGTGAGTTGGACTTCGATGACGGGGTGACGTTTATAGAGGTTCTATTGGATATTGAGAATCAACAGGAGTGGGTCCTTCGTGGGGAGTCGATACCTCTGGTACGCATACTCTGGCAGCATGAGAACCTCTAGGAGAGCAGATGGGAGTAGGAGGCTCAGATTTGCGCTTAGTACCCTATTTTGGTTGGTTTCCCTTTTTATGGATTTTAGGGATGTAAATTCCTATGGTGGGTATAATTTAATGTCTTGGAAATTCTATATATATATTTTAATTATATGGAATTATTTTGAGACCGCAAAATCTGATGGCGCGTGAATCCGAGGCCCGGAGTGCCCGGAATGATCCGTCAAAGTTTTTTTAAGGATTAATTAGTGCCTGTAAGTAGTTGTCCTGAAAAAGTGGAACAAATCTTAAACGATGACTCATATTAGAAATACAAGGGCACTGTTGCGCTCATGACAGCGGGTTTACCCTAGGTGAAACATAATTTTAGTCGATGCGAGCCTCTTGTGAGAAAACCCAAAAATAGCATAACTGAAAATAAAATAATTAAATAAATTTATTTTATTTTTCTAATTCTTATAACTCATAAATGGTGACTCGGATTAAAAATATGTGACCACCGATGAACTTGTGAGGGTATGGTTTTTTAGGCAGATACTAATATTGGCTGGCGCAGGCCACCATTTAAAGTTAGTTTTTTTCCGTAAATAAAATAATTAAGTGACAATTATTTTATTGTAAAATCTATGACATTTAAATAGTAACGCGGATTGGAAATCTGAGAGTACTATTTGGTTCTTTAGGGTGTGTTTCACATAGGCAAAGCCTAACCATGACCGTCACGGGTCGAGGGTGACTATTAATAATTTTCTGAACTTTTTTTCAGGTACGTTCAGTAAACTCACGAGTGACGTTTTGTAACTTTTGAACTGGTGCTCGGAATTGAGATCTAAGGACATTGTTGAACATGCAGCACCAAAATTTGATTAAGGATTCTTTTACCTCAACCACATTAGTTTGAGGCTGTAAATTATTTTTCGGACTTTTCATGGGAGAAAATAAAATAAACATGCTTTATTTTATTTTTGAAACTGAAACCTCCCATTTGAAACATGAAGGTGGGGACCGCACGAGGGTGGTCAGGCATTTAAATATGGGAGTTTAAAGTTCGATTACACAAAAAGTGTAACCATGTTTCTCTTTAATTAACTGGATTCATTAATTCTAAATTAATAAAGCAACTTTAACCCTTAGAATTCACCAATTAATGTGCCAATAAATTAATTGATTAAATAATAAACTTAATCTTATTAATTTGGAACCTCATCTCTCATGGGAGAAAGGATTGGAAAAGGGGAGGGGATTTCGGAGAATATTCTTCAATGAAGAACACCCACTCCAATGAAGATCATCCTCCAGAATCGAAGAACGAGGATGATTCTTGATCCCGGATCGGAAAAATTTTGCGGGAGTGATGAACACCGACGTCCCCATATTCATCAATATCATCTTCTTCCTTGAGACAAATCCTACGAGAAAACGTCAAGGTTAGGGTTTGTTTTTAATATGATTGAATTTATTTGATAATTCGTCATATTCTGGTCTCTCAACGATGAGGGACAAACTAACATGGCCATCTTCCCACGCATGTACCTAGACTATTATCTTTTGATTCATTACCCATTCTTCATGCATTCATCAACACCAAATATTTAATAATGTTGGAAACACAATATTTTTTGAGAGTGAAATATGGATTCAGATCCCTCGACACGAGGATTGCGAACATGCGATTATTTATTTTTCGGGCTAAGAATGGAGATGCAGTGACCTATGGAAGAGGAGGAGGGCCGACACACCGTCCGGCCTCATGAAGATAGGGTGGCGCGCATCTGTACTGCTGGATGAGAAGGAGACCATGAATGATTCGCCTCCGAAGAGGCCAAAGTGCAGCTGATACCCGGATGACCGCGGTGGAGCAGTGGCTCTTGACTACATCGATGTGAGGAGGACCGGTCGGAGCACCCGACTGACCATGGCAAATTGGCTCTACCTGCTTGTGTCCCACAGGTGACATGGCAGCACCCTATGGTGCTACCCTTTGGTTTTCTGAATGGATGTGGGTTCTCCCCCTTTGGCGCCAGCTCGGGCGGACCGTGCTAGCAGGATGCGCCATCAGGCCCTCCTAGCGGGCTAGGATAGGCCACCCCCTACGCAGGCTAGGCCAGAGCACGACCTAGTAGTCTTGTCCTGCTGAGGCCCAGGCCATCTAGGCCGAACCCGGGTCTGGTCGGCACATGCGGGGTCGGACCGGACCCGGGCCGATCCAGACAAAGTTTTGCCTTTTTGGCCATATCTGTTGAGTCAATAAGGTTTTCCTTATGACATTTCCATTCCTTCTTGTTTTGAAAATCACAAACACCTTATATTTAAGGAAAATCGCTTTTATAAGAAAATTTTTTTATAAGGAAAATTGCTTTTATAAGGAAAATTGCTTTTATAAGGAAAGATGCTTTTATAAGGAAAATCTCTTTTGTAAGAAAAATTAACCTTATCATATTTTCATCCATATATTTCTTAAGTATAAGATTCAGATTCATTTCTATATTCTTTGAATCGTTTGAAACTTTGATATGAAGTATTCTGTTTTTGGTCTTGAATTCTGGATGAGAACTGTAATGAAGTTTCACTCTGAATTCCAGATGAGAACTGTAATGAAGTTTCATTCTGAATTCCGGATAAGAACTCTGATAAAGTTCTACTCTAAATTCTGGATATGAATTCTCATGAATTTTGACATCGAATTCTCATTACGAATTTTGATGGCGAATACTAATTAATAATTATGATGACGAATTCTCATTACGAATTCTGATGACGAATTATCATTACGAATTCTGATGACGAATTCTCATTTCGAATTCTCATTCCGAATTCACCTATTAAACAGAATCTGATTATCTTTTCTTTATACACTCCAAATTTATTTAGACTCCGAATAAAATTCTTGGTTAGACTCTGAACATTATTTTTACTTACACTTTTATAATTTTTCTACTCTTTGAAATTTAGTTTACACTCCAAACGATCACTCCGAGCTTTTGTGTTAGACTTAAAACGATGTTGTACATTTTGTTACACTTGTTTTGATACAAAACTATGTCGTCTATTCTGTTATAAACTAACCATTGGTTAAGTGACATGTGTACAGGTCCCTCCGAATTTTATGGAAGATATGACCGTTGGAGGAGGAATCCGACCTTACCTATAAATAGGAGCTCATTTGAAAGCGCCCCGAACAACTCTTTGACATTGTTCACACATGTTGTTGAAGTGATATCTAGAGAGAGGCTCTTATTAACTCTCAATGCTTCGTGCGACTCCGAATGTTGGTGATTACATTCGAGGACTTCCGGGGATAGGAAGACAGAGGTGCCGACTACCTTGAAGTTTGAGGGCTTCCTTGCTGAGGAAGACAGAGGTTTCAACTACCTTGAAGTTGAGGGCTTGCGGGGATAGCAAGACAGAGACTTCGATCTTCGTATCAAGGGCTTAACCTGGTGTGGGTAAGACAGACCTTCTTGAAAGTATAAATCAAGGGACCTTTATCCAAGGTTGTTGGATACCCTTCTCTTTGGGTTAAAAGACTTATATCTTGTTACTTGTAGTTTTACTACTTGTTTGTTTCCACTGGATTTTGTACTGTAAGGAAAGTATAACTTTCTTATACTTCCCTAATTGTAATCTGTTTCATTTAGATTCTATATTCTTTAAGGTAGAATCTCATATTTTAATCTTTAGTTAAGTTTCAACTTCCGGAACCATTTTTCCGGAACCTACTTTCAGAATCTCTATCTTATTTTAAGCAAGTTCTTAGAAATTGAAGTATGTAACTTCATTCTTTATTCCAAGTTTTCATTTTGTGTTAGAGATGTTGTGAATTTGTTTTGTTTAACTTTGTTAAACTTAGCTCTTTCTTTTGATTAAGTAAATCATAGTTATTAGTAACTAACTTTAATGGTTCCAAAGGAATTTTTAAAGTGTACAATTCACCACCACCCCTCTTGTATATTGAGCATCAACATCGTTATTTTGATCCTAAAATTGTTATCAGAGGAAGGTATATAGAATACTTATACTCACGTATATGTTTTTCTTGCTCATTTTATCATTCCGAAATTTCTCATCCGGAACTTTGTTATTACGAACTTTTTCTACTAACAAGTTTGTGTGCCAAAGGATATTTTAAGTATGGAAGGAATTAATGTTGGTTCCATTGATAATCTAAATCCTACAAGACCACCAATAATTGATGGTAATGTCTATGAGTACTGGAGGGATCTAATGAAGACTTTTGTTATCAATACTGGAGTGGACAACTTTGTTATGCTTATTCGTGATTATAAAATTCCTGAAAACGAAGTTATAACTTTTACTAATCAGGAAAAACAAGAGTATCAACTCTATTATAAGGTACACAATACCTTACTTTGTTCAATGACTAGAAATATATATAGCCAAATTTCTTCTTGTGAAGCATCTAATTGTATTTCGAAGAAGTTAGAGGTTCCACACTTTGGATCTTCTAAAGTGATTGAAACTAGGAGAGCTATGCTTAGAGCTGAATACCATGGCTTCAATTTTTCTTATGGAGAACCAATATGTAATGTTCAACAGAGATTTATGACTATATTCAACAGTTTACAGTCTATGGGAGAGAAAGGGCTAGATGATGAAGCACTTGTGGATAAGATAATTGATATTATGCCCAATGAGGGGGAATCCAAAAGAGCATCTATGGATGGGAACAGGAAGGTCACTCAATTTTCTCATGATGAGTTATTCGGAACTCTTCTCCAACATGAAACAAGAATGAAGAGAGATGTTGAAAACATCAAGAAGAAGAATGGAAATGATACTGTTGCTTTTACAACAACATCAAATCTTATGAAAGCTAAGACTCCTGAGAGAGTAACCAGATCCAAGTCTAAGAAGATGGTTGTTCAATCTGATTCTAGTGAGAGTGAAGTGTCTGGAAATGAATTACCAAATCTTGCTCAATGGATGAAAAAGATGGATGTCCAGAGAAATTTCCATTCCAATTATAAGAAAAAGGACAGGAAAGATAGGAAAGATGGAGAAGTTACTTGTTATGAATGCAAGAGAGCTGGACATATTAGACCAAATTTCCCTTTGCTCAAAAAGAAATAAAGAAAAGTAAGGAATTCTGACAGGAATAGAAAGAAGTATTATAAATCCAATTCTACGAAATTACTAAAAGAAAATGACACTTGGAGTGCTAGTGGTGGTGACTCTTCAGATGAATCTCTTGATTATGAATCTTCAGGACAGAAGAATCCTTGTCTTATAGCCATATTACATATTGACAATCATTTTTTATGGCTAAGGTACGAAATGATGAATCATTGACCAATGTATCTTTAAATTATTATGATAGTAAGTATTATAACTCTTCATATGAAGAATCATCTTCTGGTGAAGAAAATACTTTACCTACCTATGAAGAAGATTATAGGTTTGCTGAACTTCTTGAAATTGAGAATTCCAAACTCAACAAGAAACGTGATAAAGAAAACTCTAGGAATTCTATTCTTACAAACGAGATATCAGATCTTTCTTATGATCTTGATAAGAAAAATTCTGATTTTGAAAGTATTTCAAAAAATATTGAGGAAGTAAATTCTGAGAAGAACCAACATTCTAAAGAGTTAGAAAAAGTAATTTCTAAGAAAAATGTTTTCGAGCCTAGATTTAGTTCTAAAACAAATGTTTTTGAGAATAAAAACTTGGTCATAAAACTTAAGTCCGAAATTTTTTCCTTAAAGAAGTGTTTATCAAACTTTACCCATGGTAAAGAAAATTTTTATAAGTTGTATTCCAAAAAACGACCGTTAAGAAATAAATCTGGATTTGGTTATACCCATGCAAAACCTATTTCCAATAACAATTATTTTTTTCCTTAAAGTGCCCCATTTTGTACCAAGTGTCAATTTGGAGGTCACTGGGCAAAGAATTGTTCCTTAAAAAAACCCAATCATTAGGATTTCACCAAGATTACTTTTCTAAGAAGATGTGGGTTCCTAAAATTTTGTTATCTGGAAATCTCAGATCCAAACATGTTTGGATTCCTAAAGTCTAATTCTCTTCATGATTTCAGGAAAATGAAGAGAGTACCGGAAACAATACTTGGTACATGGATAGTGGATGTTCCCGGAACATGAATGGTAATAAAAGCTATTTTGAAAAGATTATCAAAACAAAAGGAGGAAAGGTAACTTTCGGAGATAATGCTAAGGGAGAGATTGTTGGTATTAGTAATATTGTTCTTCTATGTAAAACCTTGATTTCAAATGTTTTTTTGTTAAGGGTATTAAGCACAACCTCATTAGCATAAGTCAGTTATGTGATGAAGGTTACCTTGTGAATTTTAGGAATGATAAGTGCTTAGTTCACAATTTCAAGGAAGAATTTATTCTCTCAGCCAACAGGCAAGAGATTGTTTACACCTTAAATTCAGAAGACCATAGGAGCCAAGATTTACCTTGCCTAAGTGCAATGGAAGATCATTCCTGGTTATGGCATAGAAGACTAGGTCGTTGTAACCTTAAAAACTTATGTAAACTCTCTAAGAAGAAACTAGTTAAGGATCTACTGGAGTTTAGATTTGATTCTTCTAAAGTTTGTGATCCTTGACAATATGGAAAGAAACATAAATCTAGTTTTAAATCAATCGGTGAAGTCTCAACAACTGATGCATTACAGTTAGTGCACATGGATCTTTTTGGTCCAACACAAACTGGAAGTATTGGATACAAATACTATGTCTTTGTTCTAGTTGATGATTACACTAGATTTACTTGGGATTATTTTCTTGTAAATAAGTCTGAAGCTTTTTCATATTTCAAATGTTTTAGAGCTCAAGTTAAAAATGAGAAAAACATTCCATTGAAAACTATTCGTAGTGATCATGGAGGAGAATTTCAAAATTCTGATTTTGAAACTTTTTGTAGTAGAAAAGGTATTACTCACAATTTTCAGCACCTAGAACTCCTCAACAAAATGGTGTAGTTGAGAGAAGAAATAGAATTCTTAATGAGATAAATAGAACCATGTTGAGTGAATATTCTATAGCTAGACATTTCTGGGCTGAAGCTGTAAGTACTGCTTGTTATAGTATAAATCGAGTTCTGATTAGACCTTTTCTTAATAAAACACCTTATGAATTATGGAATGGTAGAAAACCAAGACTATCCTACTTCATGTTTTTTGTTTGCAAAGTATTCATTTTGAATACTAAAGATAACCTACATAAATTCGCACCAAAATCTGATGAAGGAATTTTATTAGGTTATTCCACAACTTCTAAGGCTTATAGTGTATTTAATAAAAATACTTGTACTGTTGAAGAAACAGTACATGTAAAATTTGATGAGACATATCTTTTTGTTTTTAAACCATCCCAAAATACATCCTTGGATGTGTTTTCAATAACTGATTATCAAACCTTGATAGAAGATCATTCTGATAAGGAAAATGTTCAAGAAGATACTTCCAAAACATTTACCCCAGAAGATTTTCTACCCTATATTGATGAACAGGCTTTTCAAAACCCAAGTCAGGTGTTTCTTAAGAATCATTCCAGTGATAGTATCATTGGTGATGTAAATCAACCTATAAGGACTAGAAGTTCCTTAAAAAATGAAGTATAACATCTAGCATTTCTTTCCCAATTAGAACCAAAAATCACCGATGAAGCTTTAGGTGATGATGATTGGATCAAAGCCATGCAAGATGAACTAAATGAATTTGAAAGGAATAAAGTCTGGACTTTGGTTAAAAGACCTAAGGAAACTTCTATTATTGGAGTAATATGGGTTTTCAGAAACAAATGTGATGAAAATGGAGTCATAGTAATAAAGAAAGCTAGACTTGTTTCTAAAGGCTATAATCAGCAAGAGGGAATAGACTATGAAGAAACCTATGCTCCAGTATATAGACTTGAATCTATCCGTATTCTACTTGACTTTGTAGCAATAGTTAATTTTAAACTTTTCTAGATAGATGTGAAATGTGATTTTCTTAACGGTTATGTTCAAGAGGAAGTTTTTTTTTGAACAACCTATTGGCTTTGAAGATACAAAACATCCTGATAATGTTTTTAGACATACCAAAGCTCTGTATGGCCTTAAACAAGCCCCACGAGCATGGTATGATAGACTCACTAGATTTTTGCTTCAAAATAACTATGTTAAGGGAAATACAGATCCAACTCTTTTTATAAATAAAGATAAGAAAAATGTTTTGATTTTTCAAATTTATGTTGATGACATCATATTTGGTTCAACTCAGCAATCATTAACCGACTCTTTTGCAAGTCTAATGAAATCTGAGTTTGAAATGAGTATGATGGGTGAGTTAACTTTTTTCCTTGGTTTTCAAATTTATAAAAAACCATAAGGAATCTATATATCTCAACATAATTATATTGAATATATTCTCAAAAAGTATGGTTATGACAACACTAAGAGTATAAGTTGTCCCATTGGTACCTCAAACTCTTTAGATCATGACGAAGCTGGGAAACCAGTAGATCAAACATCTTTTAGAGGTATGATAGGAAGTTTACATTACTTAAAAGCTAGTCGACCAGACTTAATGTTCTCAGTATGCTTATGTGGAAGATATCAATCCAATCCTAAGGAATCTCACATAAATGCAGTAAAAAGAATTTTTCGCTACCTTAAGGGAACAATGGATCTAGGATTATTTTATACTTCTGGAAATGATTTTTTTCTAAAAATCTTTTCTGATGCTGACTTTGGTTGATGTAGAATGGATAGAAAAAGTACATATGGAACTTGTCATTTCATAGGAGATTCGTTAGTTTCTTGGTCTTACAAGAAGCAACATTCTGTAGCACTTTCCACTGCTGAAGCCAAATATATAGCAGCTGGAAGTTATTGTGCTCATGTTTTGTGGATGCAATACACACTCACAGACTATGTCTTTAGTTTTACTAAAACTCAAATTTTGTGTGATAACACAAGTTCCATTGCCCTAAGTAAGAACCCTGCACATCACTCTCATGCAAAGCACATAGATATTAGGCATCACTTTCTTAGGGATCACACACTAAATGGAGATATTATTCTTCAGTTTATCGGAATGAAAGATCAACTTGCTGATATTTTCACAAAATCCTTGCCTTCTAATAGATTTGAATACATTAAACAGAAGTTATAAATGATAACCATAAGGTAATCTTTCTTAAATAACATTCTGTTGAAAAAATCTCCTTACAGTAATAAACTCCTTTTCATAGGGAAAGTACATTTGATTGTGAGAGTAACGAAGTTTTTCAAAGTTTGTTTTCAAACTTTTCGGAACTAAAATTATGGAATGGAAATTTCCGGAACTGAAATTTTTAGAATAGATATTTTCCTGTAGAAAATTTCTGGAATGAAAAATTTCATATTGAAAACTTCCAGAATGAAACTTTCATATTGGTATTTCCATAACGATATTTTCGTACCAAGACTTTCATAATGAGTTTTTCATTTTCAAACATTTGTAATGAAATTTTCATTCTGAAAATCTTGTAATGTTTTTTCGTTTTCTTTTTTGAGTTTTTCATAGTTTTTTTTTTCAACTATGTCTTTTCGTAATAAAGTTTTTTTTGTTACCCATTACCAATAATCCTCCTAATCCAATCCGAAAGGTATGATTTCCTTACTCAAGTTTTCATAATCATACTTTACATGCTGATATATTCTTATATTTTGTTTTTGGATTATAGTTTTTCTTAAATCGTTGTTTTAATAAAAACCTCAATAGATCAGATTCAAGTTTTCTTGAGAATTGGTTTTCAACCGTCAGATCTGATATCATCTTGTTACAACCATTCGATCAATTGAGGAAGTTGAACCGTCTTCCCGTTGCCTATATAAAGGGGACCCAAATGGTTGTCCCACATCAATTTTCAAGCTCCAGCATCCCGAAGCTCTGCCTCTTTGTTTTAACTCCATTCCAAAATTCAGCAATCTCCATTCAGAACTTCTTAGAGATCTTCAAATCCGAATGTCTGTGGAAGTAGCTTCTCAAGACATGTCTTCCTCTAAGCCAATTTCGAAGTGGTTAGTATATAGAGAAAGGTTGGTTCATCCTGATTTCTACAACAAGTATGATTCTCTTATATCCAAGAACATGAAGCTTAACGAATGGGAAGATGTAGCTGTATCTAAGCCCGGAAATCAAGATGAAGTATTTTTGGATTTTTTATAGAATTTTATGAGACAATTTCCTTATCTAAGAAAGATGGCAGGGAAAAATTATCGGTAAGTCTTATGGCAAGACTTATAAGCTTTCTTATGCCAAGGCAGCTAGCATGGTAGGTCTGAACAATGAAGGAGAATCCGAGTTCATTTCTCATGTTTTTCCGGATACAAAGTGAAGATTCGACAAGGAAAAGGCTTTGGAAACTCTATAACTGTCAGATGATAAGTCTTCGAAGATTTCTTCTCTATCTACAAATTTCCATATTCTAGAATTATGGGTACACGGTCTTATCGTACCGAGAAAGGGTGACAAAGATAGTTTGAAGAAGAGTGAGATCTACATTCTAGATTTTATGATAAATATGAGGAAGTTTAATCTGATGAAACACATTCTTATTACCCTTGAGAATGTTATGAAAGGGAATTTAAGATCTCAGATCATAATGTATCCAGAAATTCTCTCAAAGTTGATATTTCGGTGCCTTGAGTCTTTCAAGGAGGATTGAAAGTCTAAGCCAAGAGTTTGCAAGATTATGTTGGTGAGGGATGGTACTCTCAATAGGATTGAGGTAGCCTTCGATAAGAAGACTGGTCAGTTTTTTGATTTACCTGCTCAAGAAGAAGCAGTTCCGAAAGTTTCTGAACCTGAATCTTCTAAACCAGTGAAGAAGAGAATGTTGAAGGAAGTTGAAGTTGAAGCTGAGAATCCCAAATCTAAGGAAGTTCATTCTGCACCTCCTAAATAGAAGAAGAAGAAGAAAGCTTACCCTGATGAGGTAGTTTCTAAGTGGAGGGAAATCAAAGAGAAGAGAGTGTAAGGGGAGCCTCAGTTTGGCTTGGATCCTGCGGAAGCTAAGGCCTTGATGGAAAGAACAACAGATGAGCTAGAAAAAAAAGCAAAAGAAAAGAAGCTCAAGAAGAAGATGTTTGAAGCTGAGGTGGTTCAGACTTTGTTAAAATTTACTGAGATGGCCTCCGGAAACATTCCCTTTCCAAAATCTTTTTCTTTGAAATCTCTACCTGAGACTCCAGGAAGAATCTTTGTCGCTCCGGAAGAGGCAGTTGCTAAGCCTGTTGAGGAAGTTGAACAGATAGAGCATGTGGAAGAGGAAGAATAAGTTTCTGAAGGTAGTGGTGAGACGAGAGATGTTTTGAAGCAAGTAGATGATTATAAGGGGACACCTTCAGAATATTTGTCACTCCTAACCTTAGAAGCTGAGTTTTCTAAGTTAGTCACTCCAGGGAAGGATGAGGAGAAAGGAGAAGAAGAAGTATCTTATCACCCAGAGGAAGAACAACTTCTACATGATATTACTCAAATGGAGAATGTAGAGGATGTTGCTCAGAATGTTTCTGATGATGATGACAATGTTGTTCAAGTATCTGATAGTGAAAAAAGAACTCTGGAACATGACTCTATTCCGAAAAAGGACAAGGGAAAGAAAATCGTTGTTGATACCCCGAGATCAGTGGCTATAAGCAGAAGGGATGTTGGTAGTTCCTCAAAGAGAATGCCTGAGCATATTGAAGAAGAAAATTCTCCAAGAAAAGTCTCGTATTTCGAGTCATCTTCATTGGGGAATGACTTTGTTGTTCAGTCTCTAAAGAAGTTGGTGGGTACTATTCTGACTTTTTCATGTATTGATTCAAGATTCCAGATGCTCCAGCATGCTTTGAATCAGAAAATAGACTCTATATCCATGGTTATGGACAAATGTGTTGAGATTGAGGCTCAGTTCAAAACATTCTTTGTCAGCTATGAATCTCACAAAAGATCTTGCAAGAGGATGACTAGTTGTTCGAGGAAGAATGTAGAAGAGATGAGACTCTTGGATGAATTCCAAGATAATGTGAAGGATGCCTTTGAGACAGAAGATAGGAAGATAAATGAACTTACTTCATCTTTTGAAAAAAAGTTGACAGATGAAAAGAATTTCCAGATTCAAGAAGTCAGAGATCTGAATGGGAAGCTGAATTCTGTTTCTCAAAACTGGAAGTATGAAAGGGATCATCGGATTGAGATTGAAGAAAAGTTCAAGGCTCAGGAAGAAAAGCATAAAGCTTAGGAAGAAAAGCTTCAAACCCAGGAAGAAAAGATTGAAGCTCAAAATGCAAGAATTGTTGTGTTAGAGAAGCAAGCCGAGGAAGACCATAAAGACTTGAATAAGATAAAGACTATAATTAAGGGTCTCATGGCGAAGGAAAAAGATCCAAAATAGACAGATTGGATCATTTGTTGTATCTAAACATCAATGTTGTTGAGCTTTCAAACTTAATGAAAATTGTTCTTGCTCGTTTCTTTTGTTGTTGCTACTAATTTTTCAGGTACTTTTTTATATTTTCCATTCCCTCGATTTTTTTTGAAAATCTCATAGGGGGAGAATGGAAGGAACCCTAATAAAGGGGAAAAAGAATCTTAACAAAGGGTGAGAAAGAAAAAAAACTCTAATAGAGTTTATCTAAGGGGGAGTTTTTCATTAAAGAAAACTTTATTATTCTTAATGAAATATCATTCCGGAAATCTAGAATACGATCCTTAGAGTTTCAAATCCTAAGGAAGAGTTAGTCGTATTCATCCTCATTCACATGAAAAGGGAGATAAGCCTTAATGTTTTCTTTCTTCTCAGAATTTCTTTTTTGTAAGGATGTTTGTTCTTTCCAAAAAGGGGGAGATTGTTGAGTCAATAAGGTTTTCCTTATGAATTTTCCATTACTTCTTGTTTTGAAAATCACAAACACCTTATGTTTAAGGAAAATCTATTTTATAAGAAAATTTCTTTTATACGGAAAATTTCTTTTATAAGGAAAATTTCTTTTATAAGGAAAGTTTCTTTTATAAAGAAAATCGCTTTTGTAAGAAAAATTATCCTTATCATATTTTCATCCATATATTTCTTAAGAATATGATTCAGATTCATTTCTATATTCTCGGAATCATTTGAAACATTGATATGAAGCATTCTGTTTTAGGTTCCGAATTCTGGATGAGAACTATAATGAAGTTTCACTCCGAATTCCAGATGAGAACTGTAATGAAGTTTCATTCCGAATTCCAGATACGAACTCTGATAAAGTTCTACTCCGAATTATGTATACGAAATCTCATGAAGTTCGACATTGAATTCTCATTACGAATTCTGATGATGAATTCTCATTACGAATTCTGATGACGAATTCTCATTACGAATTCTGATGATGAATTCTCATTACGAATTCTGATGAAAAATTCTCATTACGAATTCTCATTCCGAATTCACCTATTAAACAAAATATGATTATATTTTCTTTATACACTCCTAATTTATTTAGATTCCGGATAATATTCTTGGTTAGACTCCGAACTTTCATTTTACTTACACTTTTATAATTTTTCTACTCTTTGACATTTTGTTTACACTCAGAACTTTCACTAAGAGCTTTTGTGTTAGACTTAAAACGATGTCTTACATTCTGTTACACTTGTTTTTTTATAAAATGATGTCATCTATTCTGTTATAAACTAACCGTTGGTTAAGTGACACGTGTACATGTCCCTCCGAATTTTAAGAAAGATATGACTGTTGGAGGAGGAAACCGAACTTACCTATAAATAGGAGCTCATTTGAAAGAGATCCGAACAACTCTTTGTCATTGTTCACACATGATGTTGAAGTGATTTCTAGAGAGAGATTCTCTTATTAAATCTCAAATCTTCATGAGACTCTGAATGATGGTGATTACATTTGAGGACTTCCGGGGATAGGAAGACAGAGGTGCCGACTACCTGGAAGTTCGAGGGATTCCTTGTAGAGGAAGACAGAGGTTCCAACTACGATGAAGTTGAGGTCTTGTGGGGATAGCAAGACAGAGACTCTGATCTTCATATCGAGGGCTTACCTAGGTGTGGGTAAGACAGACTTTCTTGAAAGTATAAATCAACGGACCTTTATCCAAGGTTGTTGGATACCCTTCTCTTTGGGATAAAAGACATATATCTTGTTACTTGTAGTTTTACTACTTGTTTGTTTCCACTGCATTTTGTAGTGTAAGGAAAGTATAACATTCTTATACTTCCCTACTTGTAATCTGTTTCATTTAGATTCTGTACGATTTAAGGTAGAATCTCATATTGTAATCTTTAGTTATGTTTCAACATCCGGAACCATTTTTCCGGAACCTACTTTCGGAATCTCTTTCTTATTTTAAGCATGTTCTTAGAACGTGAAGATTATAACATCATTCTTTATTCGAAGTTTTTATTTGGTCTTAGAGGTGTTGTGAATTTTTTTAGTTTAACATTGTTAAACTTAGCTTTTTTTCTTTGATTATGAAAATCATAGTTATTCGTAACTAACTTTAAAGGTTCGAAAGGAATTTTTAAAGTGTATAATTCACCCCCTCTTGTATATTGAGCATCTAAATCATTATTTCAATCCTAAAATATCATGAGAATCATGCATCTGTTTGAAGAACCATCTGTGGCACCAGAATCATTGGATCGATATGGTCCTTTAGGTATACAACACATGAGTTTTGGATAACATTGGAGTATAGATGGGTTGGATCGAACCCCGAATCCAAATCGGCCCTCAGAGTGGAAACAATAAAAACTTACTGACTAGGCTTCCGATTGACACACTGTCTGATTTGTTAGGTCCATTATGACATAACAGACCTTTGAGATATTTCTTCATGGGTCTTAGTGGTGGTCGAGGTACCACCAATATCTCAAGGGACATATACTACGGATCTCGAGCGCACCGGGTGCTTGGAATCCAGTGACTAGCAGTGAGGTGAAGGTTGGAGGTAGATCATATAGAGGTTAGTTACATATCGAATCTGGGCGAGTAAGATCTTGTGTGGGTCATTTTGGGGGTTAGTACCTATCAATCCTATGCGGGTCAGCACATAGCGATCCTATGAGGGTCAACGCATACCAATCATGTGTGGGTCAAATCCTATGTGGTTCAGCGCTCAGCGATCCTGTGTGGGTCAACACATATCGATCCCATATGGGTCAGATCCTATGTGGGTCAGTGCTTAGTGATCCTGTTTGGGTCAGTACATATCAATCCTGTGTGGGTCCGATCCTGTGTGGGTTAGCAGAGGTTAGTACCTATCGACTCCGGGTGGGTCAGATCAAGTGTGGGTCATTGTTGGGGTTAGTACCTATTGATCCTATGTGGGTCAGACTCTGTTTGGTCAGCAAGAGTTCCTCTTGATAGAATAAGATGATCTAGAATAATAACTATTCATCTATAATTCTATACTTCACTAATACTTGGTTTTAGTTGAGACTCTGTTTGAACTAAGACTTTTTCCTTTGTGGTAATATCGTTGTGGTGGTACATGTGTGGTAATTTTAACTTCATGGTACAATATTCGTGGTGATACGTGTGTGGTACTTTTTCCTTCATGGTAATATCTTCGTGGTGATACCTATGTGGTACTTTTACCTTCCTGGTACTATCTTCATGGTGATACTTGTGTGGTTCCTTTACCCTCATGGTACTATCTTCATGGTGATACGAGTGTGGTACTTCTACATTCGTGGTACATTATTTATGGTGATAGCTATGTGGTAATTTACCTTTGTGGTTATATCTTTGTGCTGATACCTGTGTGGTACTTTTACCTTCGTGGTGTAACCTTCATAGTGTTACTTGTGTTGTACTTTTATCATAATGGTGTTACCTTCATCGTGTTACCTTCATGGTGTTAACATTGTGGTATTCATCCCTCATGTATGAGATGTGGTCATCTTCATAACTTAGGTGTTTGTATGGGCATATACCTAAGTAGAGTTGATGTCATGTTTTAGGGTTTTCTATTGTGAATCCTTAGGATATCTACAGGCTCTCAGGTCCCAACTGAGTATCGTTACACTCACCCCTATACAAGAGTCACCCATACCTTGTTGTGTATTGTGAAAAAAACATACAACATTGATCGAGGATGAGGGAGCAAGGACTGGGTGGTGCTCAGAGGTAGAAATTCACTGTGACATGACACAGAGGAAACGAGCGGACGTAGTGTACTATGGAGCCGATCTATACCTACCCTTCAGGTAGGATCTGTGGTGGATGATCTAAGAGTTGTTTTGAACCTTTTAGTTGTATTATTTCTTTTCAGTTGTTCTTGAACTTTTTCAGTTGGGCTTGTATTCAAGGCCCTTTACATTCAACACTCTTTTTACTACAGTAGTTTACTTTGTGGTTATATCTAGTTGCATTCTAGTCTGTGTAGTTTCTTCTTGTTGTGTTCTTGAACTACATGTCCTTACGGTAAAAATTCAACAGCTTCCAATTTTAGGGATATGCATTTCAACTTCTAGTCTCCAGCCCCTAGCATAATGAAGGAGGGCATGGGGTAGTCACGACATGGTCCTTAGGGGAAGGGTTGTGACAATCTAGAAGACTCAATAAAAATATTCGGTATCGTAAAATCCACATGATATAAAAAATATCAAACCCTTATTTATTATTTAATTTTTACACAATATATATATGTTTTTAATATACATAACTATATAAAAACATGAAGTGATCCTATTTTAGTTTTATCACCCCATGTTATGGAACAACTCTCTCCCACACCCCTTATTCTTCATTAATCACTTTCCAAAACTCTCATTATCAAATTGATACATTAGAATATTAATTCTTGAATCTAATATTTCCTTTATATATAATTCTCTAAATATAAATAAATAAGTTACCCTTAAAAAGTGGTCATTTTATCTTTATAACTCCCATTTACTCTTTAAAAGTTCTATTGAATATTTAGAAGCATTCATCTAGTATTATAAACTTGAAATTTAATCTTATGATGCTCATGTTACTCTTAGAATTTTTTTTAATAACTATCCAAAAATAATATTTAACTATTTTAAAATCACCACTTTCACATATTTTTAAAAACTACTAAACAAGATTATTATTTTGAACATTTCAAGACATTTACAAAATTTATAATCCTTCATATAATCACTCAATCACTGTAATTAAATTATATAGCATCTAAAATCATCGCAAAATAATTCTCAACACCTCATTTATCTTTACACACATAATAAACATGTATTAAAAGTAAATAAATCATAATTCTCAAGTGGTTTCTAAAGAACACTTTTGAGTTTACTGACACAATGATTGGGTAGCCATGATACTTGGGCACCCAATAATTCCTCATTTTTCAAAGGTTCAGGTAGGTAAGTTGGACATTATTATATCGTTTAGTTGGATATCATTGACATATTTGAGAAATTGATGCGTTGAGTCTTGGAGATAATAGTGCATCATTTTTTAATTTTTTTATTCTATATATGTAATCATCTCATGGGATAATTAGATTGGGATATATAGATGCATTTACATTTTTTATAACATCGTTGTTTTGTTGATTGTAAAATGTACTCTAACATTATATTTTTATGAATGATTCTTGGTTATTTTCTACTACTCTTTTAGTACCATATAAGGCTCTAATGTCCGCATGAGAATGTTTTGGACGAACATAATTTGTCAGAAGCCTCTAGGATATAGGATGGAATGCCCAAGGTCATGTGAAACATATCTTATGGACACCGGTGAGTCTTCCAAGGCTGAAGGAGCCTTAAAAATTGGTATCAGAGTGTTTTTATTTATCTTACTATTTAGGGGTGTGGTAGATAGAGAATTGGGATGTTTAAAATATTTCGATAAACACTAGAATCGTGTGTCATGAACACATTTTTAAATGAGTTGTCTTAATTATTAGGATCACGAGATTGTTATTCCATTTTTACACTATATAGGTTGATATATGTATTCAAAAATGATGTTTTTATTTTAATTCTTATTATGTTTCTAGATGATTTCCTTTTGGAAATAGGAAAGTAAAAATTTCTTATTTTTGGAATTTCAGATTCACATAGAATTCATATGATTCTCTGTGATTTATATCTATATTGATGAGGGATCATATTCTTAAATCACCAATAATAGCTTATATGTAATTTTCTTATATAACATCTTAAATGAATTTTACATAGCTAACCCATAGTATTTTATCTTATGATGAGTATTTTGGATCTCATTTGGGTTGTTTCTTGATGAAGACAACAATATCCCTTCATGTAAAGAATGTATAGTGACCCTTAGTGATTTGATCTACACACTTGATGCGTTGATACTGGTTTGAAAAGGAAAGGGGATTTGGTTACTTAATGTGTCAAAAATAACCTATATGGTGTTTTACATTATAGATTTTTGGTTGAATTATACTTAACTACACCATATTTCTATGGTTTAAATGATATGAATCATCAACGAGAAATTTAATTTTATATGTATGGATGAAATAGTGATCCTTATAGTGGAATTATCATATTATGTTTCTCAGTTGTTATGGGTGGTTTAATATACATGTGATTCCTGATTGGTATATGTATATGAGATCCCAAGAGTGTGTGTTTTGGATTTTTAATTTTCTAGTGATGTTTATGTGATGTAAGAGGATTTTACTCATCAGCATTGAACCTAGGTGAGGCATGGTTTATGGAACAGTTGATGGAGAATAGATTCCTGAGTTGTGGCTCATGATATTAATAATATTGGGGTTATTATTCAGAATAAGGGAATTTTCAAACGGAGGTTGATATGATCTAGTATATATGGTGGTAACACATGATAGGGATTATAATTGAATTGTGAGTTTTTTAGATATGAGGAGAAAGGATAGATGTTATGGATTATAGGATCTCTATGTGGGAGGTGATACTATGTAAATGGTATAGTCATGTAGGTGACTTGTAATTTAGTGATGTAAATCACTTGGGGTGATTTGGTATCAAGTTTAAGGTTTCAGAGTTAATTACTTATAGGATGTCTATATCTATCGATTTTAGTTGTGGTTCCTAATGAGATACTGGATCATGATCCTTGATGTCCATAGCCATGATATCTTGGTAATGGTTATACACTTCTGGCTACATAAATAATTCCCAATTAGTGAGTGATCATATAGTTGGAATTAACATGGGTGATAGAATAATATTACTCAAAATAAATAACTACGTTTTTTGGTATATGGCATTGATATGTGGAAAAATCATGGTTTATTGTTTGGTGAGAGTTCAAAGCTTCTTTGGTGTGTGACTCATGTAAGTGTGAGTTGAGTTTTGTGATCGGGTAGTATGAAAGTGTGCAACCCTTCAGTTTATATATAGATGAGACTGATAGAGTGTTAAGACCAAGGATAATGTTATATAGAGGATCACTCTTCATTATGAGAGGATAATGGGTGTTCATTGGGAAATTTAAAACTCATTTATGCATGAGGGTGAATGTGTGATGGTATACACAATTCGTATTTGGTTGTGTCTCAGTGAGAGACCATGTGTAAGACAAGAACTAATATTTTTTATTAAATTCTCATGGTATTGGTTTCACATGGTTTTAGGGAAATGATTTATTTCCATCTATGGAGATGGGGGAATTTGGAATCGAATTGGGTGTAGATTAATGGGAAATATGAGGTATAATCCTAGATTGTAGTTTTCTGAGATGGATGAGTGTGGATCAGAAGTAGCGGCACATGTGCAGTGATGGAACACAATGAGGTTTCTCTCAAGGACCAGTATGACATAAGCTATTTTCTTGAGAGTTTATAATTAGATATTATATGGTAAAACCCTTGTTAGAGGTGGAGTTTTAGTAAATTCCAAGGGTGATGTTCCTAGTGCGGTAAGAATGGATGGTGATTATCGTTTCATGTTGATTCTCAAGTATGAGTGAGATGGTTATATCAAGTCATTATGTGTGTTAATTGATATATAGTGTGTTATATAGGTTCATCCCTCATTTGGAAAGAGTCATGGGTGTGGTTTGACCAGATGTTTGATTGTCAATATAGAACTAGGATGCTAATGGGTATATGGATTATGTTTTACTTGTTTCCTTGGTGAATACCATATTTTATATTTCTATATGGTATTGAAGGATGTCAGTGTGTTTCATCGGGCTCAGGATGAAATTTTGAATGATATTAGAGATAACAAAATCAGAGACTCTCATGAGGATTACAATGATGGATTTGGTTCTTTGAGGTATCAACCATGGAATTACATATAATGTTTGGTTTAGATGCTATTGTTGGTGATTGGATGACAAAAAAATTCCATCATGGATTTAAGCATCCTGTTTGGGTGATGATATAGAATATCAGTGGGTGAGACCAATATTTTTTGGGAAAAGTTTTCAAGATGAGGTCTGATTTATGTTTTCTTGTGTAATTGGGATAATTGATTTAGAAACCATACCAAGTATATCATATAACTAATTGAAATAAATTTTTTGTAGTAAATTATAATTGTGAGGAGAACGATGGTTTACTACCAACCTTTACGAGTTGCGACTTTTGGTGGGAAACAACATAATCCTAGAAATGATTTCGTACATGGAAATACCTTATCTTGGGAAATATGAGAATGTGTAAGTGTCATATTGGCGTTGTAAATAATGATGATATTTGTCTTTTATTTTGATAAATTGTTCTGTTTAAGTTAATTTTTTATATAGGAGGACTATTCCATATTCGGGTACAGAGTGTGATGAGTTGATCACGAACAAATGGTTGAGATAGGACATTATTAATAGTTGAAAACCCATAACGAATTTTTAGGTATGATATGTTTTATGGGGGGGGGGGTTGAAGAATCAGATCATTAAGTGTAATAAATTGTAACATCCTGACCTAGATTACGACCAAACTGCTAATTAGACTAGGGGTCAGATAGAATCATGCACATCTCCCCATATGCCAGAGGCTTCTGACTAGTATCAAGGGTCTCAGGAGGTGATTGTGGGGAGACTAAAACCTCATATCAGGGTAGAATTATGGTATAAAATAATAAATAATAGTCAACCATGGAAGAAGTAAAAAATAAATGAAAATTAGGTGGAAGAAAAATATTATAATACTTCAATAAAAGTGTCCAATTCTTGTTTATAAAAAAATTCATGCATGTCAATTTTATTTCAAATAACATAACATGTTAAATATACAACATGATTTAAAAATAAGAACAATATAGAAATCATGTAAAGAAAAGAACTAAAAATCCAAAAGGTAATCTTCATGAGAATCCTGAGCTCCAGCTCAGTAATATTCCACTAACTCTCATGTATAAGCACATAGAAACAAGAAAGGAATAATGTATTGAAAATAGAAGGTCCACTTAGGTAACCAAGTGTAATGGCAGAATGAGTAGGTAGTGAGATATAAATATCAGTAGGCCATCACCCAGAGTGTCTATCCCAATCTAGAAAATTCAGTATAAATGAATCAGTGTGCAGGTATATCAGAAATAATAAATAGAACTGAACAAATGTACAAAAACTCATCTAGGTACTTAAGGGGGACCTGGAGGCAATACCTCCTTCAGACCATATGTGAAATAAGATTTTGTTCATGTCCCAATATATATATAACAGTATATATATATATATCTTATAAATATATGCTGGGATGTATTGGGATATAACTCTATGAAATCCAATACTTGGGGAAGCACTCACGATCTAACCCCTAGAACAACTCCAAGAGCTCCCACAATCTCTTGTGAAACATGTGGTGGAAAGCACTGTAGGTAACCCAAAGACATCCATCACCGAGGGAGATCTAACGGTCAATCCCCTATGTCCAACTGCTGGTAGGATCTAAACAAAACACAAAGATATCCATCCCCAAGGGAGCTCTCATGGTCAATCCCATAGCTCCAATAGAGAAGCTCACACAGTCTCCCCTCCTAAGGGCTCTCAATGTCCCCTAGAACCATAGATATGGTACATTCTCTACATCCCAATAGAGTGAGAGTGTGATACTTCTTCACTCACGATGGTGGGTATTTATGCCCTGAAAACTCTCTAAGCTAGAACGCAGTGCTCAAAATCTAATTTCCCATATTGTATATTAGGTGGATATGGTAGATTACCCACACCTTGATAGAGTAATAGTTCCATACTACTTCACATGACATAAAGAGTGGGATATTAGACAACCCTTCAAGATGGAATGTGGCACTCGAAAACCCATTTCCCATGTAGATATTAAAATTCATATTCACTTATTACATAATACATAAGTGAGACCATATTATGCATCAAAAATTAAACACAATTAATGGCATGGTCATATTCATTTCAGTATATGAGGCAAAGAACTATCATAAATATCATTATCCATATTCAATCCCATTTTTGAAACATTAAAATTAACATAAGGTATTTAATAAATCATATGTATAAGGAATGGTATAACCATCCTAAACAAGTCAAGACCATTTAATCCATTTGAACTCATTGAATTAAGAAAAATGCAATTTTAAGTGATAAGTCACATGAAAACACTTATGGGGTTCCAATGTTGGTGGAGAATTACCTACAAGGACAATACCCTTTATAAAACAATCCAACTAGCATTAGATATTCCATTTAACTAATTCAATTAATTTACACATGGAAACACCATATATAATGATCATATGTCAAGGAAGCGTGTCATTCGAATAAGGAAAATTTCTTAAATGGGTAATTCCCATTTATAAGGAAATCCATTCAGTTTATAAAATAAGCCAAATTTCTGAACATTCCATTTAACTAAGGAAAAATTTAGGGGGAATCATCAATGCAACATTTCAAGAAAACATTAAAGTGTAATCACCACTTTTAGCTTAGGATATAGCACACCTCCATTGGGGGGGGGGTTATTATAAAATCATGAATTTCTTTCTAATTAATGATTTAGCATTATTTAAAGATTTATTATAGAAATGAAGTTGTATTAATTAAATGCAATGAAAGCATGTAAATAAGTTAATAAATTCTTTCCTTAATTTAATATACATGGAATGGGAAGCTACCTCAAAAATAGACCAATCCAAACACTTGATACCTAATAATTTTAACTCGAAGATTCTCCACACTTTCACGAAAACACATACATATATATATACCCATTAATACAATGTAAATATTCACCTAAGCATGATGGAATATTTAAAAAGAAGATATATACACACAAGTACCTATGTACATGAGTGTAATCGTTCAATGATTCACCAAACACTCTATAAAAATTATTGGGGGCTCAAAAACTCATATAAACCATAAATAAAATAGGTGAAACCAAATTGCAGTTGAAAAACCTTTGCTTAGATGTTGGTGACTGGAAATATTGAACCAGTCCACTTCTCCTTCATTAGAGGATGTTGGAAGATGAAGGAAGGGGTCCTGAGAGACCCTTCACATAACCTAAAATCAATGGTAATTTAAAAAATATATTAACCCCAAACCATAGGATTCGGCTGCACCTCACCGGGTGATTGGGAGAGGAAAACAACGCCAAAAAATGGAAAGAAGAGGGACCAGATACGTTACCTATAAATATAGAGTGGAAATTGGGGATAGATCTGGGCTAAAATAGATAAGTAGAGGAGGCTGATAGTGGGGGGTGTGTGCCATGGGAGAGGGATAGGGGTGATGGGTCGCATGAGTTAGAGGGTGGAGACTGGGTGTTTTGGTTTTTATTTTATTTTTATTTTAATTTCAAATAATTAAATTATATTATTAAAATGGGTACCCAATTTAATGTTTGGGCCACAGATTTTATCAAACTGTGCACCCTTTACTGGTTACCTAAGGAACCCCTCATGGGTTGGTCTCATGGTTTGGAAACAATGCACCAACCGTGTGGTAAATAATGTTTAGGTAATATCCAAATACACGAACCATGTGGGATTGGTTCATGGTTTGGTTAACCTTGTATAGCCCTTGTGACACCTTCTTCCCACCTGTTTCAGGTCCCACAGTTTCTCTTCTAGGGTCCGCACGATATCAGACACACTGTCCACCCATTGGAGGTCCTTCATAACATGATTTTTCCTTATCCGATGCTCAAATAAATACTTGAGACGCCAAAAAAACTTCTCACACATTCACCCAAGTCAAAAAATATCACTTTAAAGAGGTAAAACTCTCATAATTATCTTCCAATGATTGGTTTTAAAAATTTCATTTCTGTTAAATGCAAAAAATCAAATTTCATTGGATTTTCAAATCAGCTCAAAACATGAGTCATTACAACCTTCCCACCTTATAACATCTCATATTTAAGAAGCCTTTAGGAATATTGTAGACATCAGACAACTTACAAGGGTCATTATGTCTCATTCAAATGGTCATTTTATACTTCCTAAAATCCAAAACACCTTCGATCATTCTTTTAAACACATGACAATTCAACCACCAAGACTTGATCCAATGCTCATTTTCCAATCTTAAAATTGAGGAAACTCTTACCAAAGATAATTTATCAAGATACAAGATCACATAATTTCCTTGTTAAACATTTTGCCAATGTTTTTTCCAACCAGAGGGTTTAATATTAAATTTTCTCAATTTCAATCCATGACACTACAACCATTAGAATTTCCATTAAAAACAAGCTTCAGACATTTTAATGATGCTCCTAGTGTGATTTTGTTTGAACATTTCAAATGGTCGACCCCCCATCGACCTAATTTAGCTAGGTTGAGCCTAATTTTTATGTAAAAATTTTTCAAACACAAACCACATTCATATCCACTTGAAGGTATGCAATAAATGGTACCTTATAAACCACTTCATTGAATAAGAGAGAAAACTTTTTTATCCACTCAAGAAATCCATTCTAGAGGATTCTCATCTTATATGATCTATGTTTTACAAAAAACAAATACGATACCTTCTCCCAAGGAAACTCGTATTCACCATGAAAACATCCATTGAAATCCATATATGACATTTGGTGACCATAATTTGTCAAAAAATCACATAAACATTTTAAAAGTGGTATGCCTCAACATGATCAGTGGTGGAAATGAGTTCCAACCCAATGTAATCGGCATGACCTTTAAAAATCACCTTCGAGGAAAAAAATGTCCGGGTTAGCCTCAGATTCAAACAACTAGAGTCCAAGGAACTAACTGAGGTATTCTATACTCCATATTCATGAGTGGGACATAGGAAAAAGGCCACACCATCTACTTTTCAACATTTCATGAATCCATAGAAAAAACCAATTACTAATAAAGTCAAGGGAAACAACTAGAGTCCAAAATTCCATTCAAGGAGTTCTTACATAGGAACCCAGGGATCAATCCAGACAAACCATGCATAGATAAGAACCATGTGTCCAATATGAATCATAGAGAAAATCAACCCGACAGGATTAATAGATCGTAATACTTCAGTGTGGTGTAAAACCCCCACTTTCTTAGCACATCAAAGATGATGTCAAGACATGAGACATGCTCATTGAAAACCCATAGTACACTAAGAGGATTAAAAAAATTTCAATATATCACACCTAATTAATGGAATGGGGAATGGTCAAACCATAGCTAGTAAACCTCATAGAAGAAACATGGATTCACCTGCTGATGTACCATCATTGGCTGATCATAATACATTACCACTAGAGGAATCACATAATTGATTATTTCTAACCACTAATGTCCTCCAAGACCAATGATTTTTTCAATGTTTTCATACTAATACTACCGCTATTAATTCATGATTCTGAGCAGGCACCAACACAATTCAACACTCACCCTCTCCAAAATAAATTAAACATGGTCCATTATTTCGAAATGGTCCTTCTTGGTGTGTTCCTTCTACTTGGAAGGGAACATTACCACAACAACTGACTTGAAGCTCCTTACTATAAGAGTGTCCTAGACGTAAAAAATGATATTGACTACCTGTTCACAAGATTACTAGATAATATTACAGTTAAACATATTTTTGATACTCCTTTGAGTCACACTCATCACATTATAATATTTGGTAAGAGAACCCAAACCAAAATGACTGGCATGTCAAAACATCTAAGTCTTGATATTGTCCTTTTGAGAGTTGGAATGAACCTATTTATTTATTTTTCATGTCACTCTACTCTGGAGGTGACTTGAGACTATACACAATAGTATACGGCTCAATGATCACACTGAACTCAACCAGTTCATTATGACATTTAACAACTCAACAAGTACCACATATATCAATTCACACTACCCAAAAATTTTATAATCAAATAAGAAATCCTGAATACTATCCATTGTTTTTCATCCCTATGAAATCAAGTTTCAAATGGATCATAAAAAATATTTATCCCAAATTCTCATTTATCATAAAACCATTAACCTTGATGACGACATACCACATCATCCATTACCGAGGAAGTAGAAAAGTTTTCGAATGACCAATGAAGAAATAGACCACACTCTAGGAATATCTAACCTTATAAAATTAAGCATTACTTGTTTCTCAAGACCTTAACAAAGGTCAATAAAAACATGACCACCCATCCAATCAAGGTTGTTATTAGAAAGGTAAGAGTCCAAAAAAGGACAACGAAACCCGAATGACACCAAATGTCATAAAACCCACATAACTATCAAGGAATTAAATTTCTATGGGTACTACCTACAATGTGTTATCACCACAAGTAAACACAATCACTGACCCTATCACTTGGTCATGATGGAAAAAGTCACTAAGCTCAAAAGTCAATCATCTAATCCATCCTTAATGAAGATAATGCTTATGGAAAATGCTCATTCTTCCATTCCAAGTCACTTGAAAAGAATCTCAATCTACACTGAAATGATGGATTCAAATATAGGACACCACCTAGGGTTCCATTTCCATTCCATTTACATTTAGTCACATTTAATATTTTATAATTAAAAGATTTAATGAAAACCTCATGTACCATATTTTCAAAACAAAAACACAATGTACTTCATTTTGACTTACACCGAAAGGTAAAAACGTGAAATCATATACAACATCCTTTTAAACGATAAAAATTCATAGGATTCTTGTATTCATTATGAAATTTATCAAAAAAGTCCTTTTTAAAAAATAAATCAATCTATAAGGGTCCAATTTTAACTAACCAGGGATCATTAAAATGTAACCCAAAAATAGTTGTTAAATTATTATATTTTCAAACACCCAAATGGGTCATCCCATAATAAACATGCCCCAACAGACCTATATGGGTGCAGTTGTGCCTTTAGTAGTTGTCTATTTTATTTTATATCAAAATTAAATACCACTTTAGATTTATATCAATTTCACAATATAACATGCTCATTTATAATGGTCCAGTCAGATGGGTGGCCATCTACAAACCTATAAAGCTCTCACACACGTTATAATTTGGAATTTGGGACCGATTTACTAACCAATTATCTTTATCATTTAATCCATAATAGCCTTAACATTTTAACAGCAGTTTATATATATATATATATAAGGACTCGGCCATATTACATTACGTAATCTGGAATTCAAGTCAAGAGTTGAGTTCCTTTCACATTGAGGATATTTTCAAGTTTATAGTTATAGAGAATTCACGTATAACACATACATAACAATCCAAATTTATACACTACAGATACCACAAAAACAATATCCATTCCCTCCAAAATATAAAACCTCTGAAATAAAAAATGTTTTCTTTGAAAAATAATCCTTACATTTAACATGACTTCCTTATTTAACATACATTTCATTATAACATGTCAAAATTATTTAAAACAATTGATGAGAACCAAAATACAAGTAATGGATATAAAAATAACTATGGGAAACATTAGTTCATGAATACTTGTAATGAATGAAATCATTTAAAAAAAAGACATACTTGTTACACATATAAAAATACATTGTGAAACATGGGATTTCCAGGAGATTTACACAAAATATATAGAACATAAATATAACCATAAATGTATCTTGGGGAATTAATCACTTATATTGTAACCCTCATGGATACATTATGATTTTTAACCTTCACGACTACCATACAATATTACCCTCACGACAACCTTATGGAAAAACCTTTTCAGCTACATAAAGAGTAACCGTACAGCCGACCTACAACATACAAATACTCAATGAATTGGAGGGAGATATATGTCCCACAATTAATCATAAACAATTCCCAAGAACTCAAACATAATCATACAACATGAAAACGTTCACAAAAACATTTCTTTAGAATTTGGTAAAATAGAATTTTAAAAGAGTATTTTAAAAGTAAATACCCCCTTACAAATATCATATAATTGAAGGAAGTCCTAATATAGTGGATGGAATATTAATATAAACTATAAATAAACATAATTAAAAATAATATAAACAAAACTAATCACACAAAAAATTTATATATAACAGAATAAATGAAGTAGAAGGTTACCCCAAAGAATAAAAATTTTGTAATGAAATCACTTTCCTCAAGTTTTCCTTACATAAAACATATTTAAAACTACATTATAATGGTTAAAATAGTGATATTAATATCTTAGAGAAACATATTAATTCATATAATACCTTATATGATCATTTTATTCCACTATTTTACCCTTTATTTATTAGTATTTTGTTCCTACTTTTGTTTTGGGTGCGTTCTTAACATGAATTCAATGGCCGATTGGTATTTGATTTTCTTGTCGTATGGAAATGAAATTATTGAAGGGAACTGAAATGGTATTCATATGATTAAAAAACATATAATGATACCATAAATCATTTTTTATCATATATGATGATGGATAATTTGATAAAACATCAAGGATAATTGTTTTGGTCATTTTTGGCGGTTCCTCGATAATCGCGAACTTTTTTCATTACATAATTTATCTTAATGCCTATAAGTTCATTAAAAACATAAAATAGGTTAAATAATACAATATAAATTTTGTTTCAACAACTGAAAAGGGTTTATGAACAACTTTTAATGATGTAATGTAAATTTCAAACACATCATCCATGATTTTGGTAAATCGGCACATCGCGGATGATGTTTTTAATTTTAGAATAAGAGGGAGAGTAGAAGAAGAAGAAGAAGATTTTTTTACATAAACATGATAAAATATAAAATATATAATTCTATATAGATTGAATACCTTCTGGATAAGGATAGGTTAATAGAGTATAATAAAAGAAAGGAATTGAAAAGAAAACACATGAAAAAGGAAGAGGATTCTTACATCTTGATCTCTTCTCCTCGAGATCCTCCTTAAGGCCTTTGGTTTTGGACGTTTGGTGAGACAAGAAGGTCCTGGAAGTGAGGTAGAGACTTAGGGAGGGTATTTGGAAGATTTTATACAACTATCAAGGGTTGTGAGGAGTGATAGGAATAAGGGAATGAGGGTGGAATTTATAGTGGAGGAGAGGAGAGATTTTACATTATTTTAATAATTATTTTAATATTTTTTCTCAAGACTACTAATTGTCTTGATTCATGTGACCCCAATTTGTAATCATTTAATTTGAGTAAAATAGGGTGGTCTTACATCATCCTTGCATCACCAATTATGTAATAAAATAAGTATTTAGCATTTATCGTAATTTATCGTATTTTAATATTCATAAAAAATTCAAGAATTTCAGAAAAAACCCAAAAAATCACCCAAACCATTTATTGATGTGTAGAATTCAAAAATGAACACCATTTTTTGAAAATAATTTTCTAAATCTTATTAATTTAATTTTAAAATAAAATTATAATTTTTTCAAGAAATAAAATGTTTAATCTATAACTCATTTTTAATAGCATTAAATATTAATCAAAATCTCATTATCTTATAACATTAATAAAATTAAATAATAACATGACTTACTATTTTTAAGGGTAATATTACTATTCATATTATTATTCCAAAGGTTATGTTACTATTCTTCTAAAAACAAGTTGGTTCTATCAGACTCCAAATAACTTACTGCTCATAACCATTAATGATCAATTTTTTAAATCCAAATCCTAGAAGCGACAAAACAATGTTTAAAGGATAGTTATAACTATCTTCATAAAACAAAGTTTATTTCATTTAAATTTATTTTTTAATACCTTATAGTGTTACATTATCCCCATCTTCTAGAAATTTCATCCTTGCAATTTTCTTTACTTATTGAACAAGTGAGGGTACCTTTCTCTCATACAATTTTTAGATTCCCATATTTCTTCTTCAACTATGTGGTTTCTCTACAAAACCATTACCTAGTAGATTAATTTATTCCACAATAATTGTTCTCTTCGATCAAGAATATCAAGAGGTTAATCTTGATAAGAAATGTTGTTTTCTAGCTGAACTAATTCTAGGCTCAAAACATGAGATGAATCTTGCACATACTTTGTCAATATCGAATAATAAAAAACATTATGTATCTGGGATAAATTCAGAGGAAAAGATACTCAACATGAGACTGGTCCACCTTTATCTACAATTTCATAAGGTCCAATGAACCATGTACTGAAATTTCCTTTCTTACCAAAACACATAACATTATTCCATGGTGAGATTCTAAGAAAAACATGATCACCTACCTCAAAATAAAAGTATTTCCTTCTATTTCTGTGTAAATTATCTACCTTCTCTGAGATGTCCTCATGTGTTGCTGGATCATCTTCACATTCATTGCCACTTCCTCTACTAATTCTAGTCCCATCAACTTTATTTTCCAATATTCACCCAAAAATGCAGAGTTCGACACCGCTTCCCATATAATTTTTCAAAAGGTTCCAATTGTATACTGGAATGAAAATAGTTTTTATAAGAAAATACTAAAAAATAAAGTTTATGATCCCAACTTCTATGGTAGTCCAATGAACAAGCTCAAATCATGTCCTCCAATGTCTAAATCATTCTTTCTAACTTCACATCTGATTGAGGATGGAAAGATGTACTGAAATTTAATTTTATGACCAATAACTTCTGATGGCCCTTCCAAAAGTTAGAAGTTAACTTGAGATCCCAGTCAGAAACATTGGAAAGTGGGACTCTATGTATCCTAAAAATCCCTTTGAGGTACAATTGGAAAAGCTGATCAAAATAAATTATATCTCGAATAGGGTGAAAATGTATAAATTTATCCAGTCAGTCAACATTAACCCATATTCCATTGTTACCATGAGAATTATTTGTTGTCCCACAATGAAGCGCATGGATATATTTTCCCATTTAGACTATAGTACTGGAAAATGATGATGCATACCCTTTGGTAATTTCCAATATTCTTTATCTTGATGACATGTTAAACATTTCACCATAAAATCTATAATATCTTGTTTCATTCCAACCTACGAGTAATACTTCCGAAGGTCCCTATGTATCTTAGTACAACATGGATGAACAAAAAAATGGATAATTATGAGCCTAACACAACAATTTTTTCATCAAATAGGAATCACATGGCACACAAAACCTTTTACAAAATCATAAAACACAATCTTTATCATGGTTAGATTAGGGTACCCATTTTAACCAATTCTAGCTTTTCCAGTAGCTCACGGTCTTCCTTCTATGCTTGCTTAATTATATCTGATAATGATAACTGCACTGAAACATAAAACAAAAAAGTTGTATATCTAGTACCAACAACATCTAAACCAAAATTCATCAAATCATTAATGAAGGGATCATGTTCCAAACGTAACATGGTTAATGATGGATAATGTTTTCGACTCAATGAATCTACAATTTTTTTCTTTTCCTTGATGGTAATTGATCATGAAATCCTAATCCTTTATCAGTTCAATACATCTTCTCTAACTCATATTTAATTCATTCTAAGTGAAAATATACTTTAGAATTTTATGGTATATATATATTTGACATTCGTCTTCGTATAAATAATGCCTCAAAATTTTCCAAGAAAATTACCATAGCTACCAATTCCAAATCATGTGTGGTATAATTTAACTAAAGGGGTTTTAGTTGTCTTGAAGCATAAGAAATTACCTGATCATTCTGCATCAAAACACAACCATTTCCCTTCATGGAAGCATAAATGTAGATGAAAAACTCACCATTTTGGGAAGGAATGGAAAAAACTAGAGCATTCACCAATATCTTCTATAGTTCCTAAAATCAAACATCACATTATTCTATCAAATCAAATTTAACCCCTTTTCATGTTAACTAGGTTTGTGAGCAAGATAACCAAGCAATTGTTTCAACAAACCTTCAGTAATAACCTACTAATCCATGGAAACAACCAATCTTTGTTACATTTTTAGGTCTAGGCCTTTCTTCTACCACTTCTATTTTGGCAGGATCAACTTTTATTCCATCTTTATTTACAATGTTCCCATGAAATGAAATATGTTGTAACAAAAAATTACACTTTCTAAATTGTTCATATACTTGCTTTTCCATTTAGGTTTACAAATCAACCCTTAGATGTTTTTCATGTTACTCCTTTCTCTTATAAAATACCATAATATCATAAATAAACATAACCAAAAACTTATCCAAGAACTCATGAAATATTATATTCATAAGATTCCTGAATATGTCATGTGAATTAGTTAACCTAAATGGCATGAAAAAAAATTTATAATCCTCATAACTAGTACTAAAAGATGTTTTTGGGATGTCATCCTCATTCACCTTTAGATAATGATATTTGGATCTCAAGTAAATCGTGGAAAAGTACTAATCTCCCTAGAGGTGATAAAGCAAGTCATCGATATAAGGAAAAGTATACATCTTTTTAATAGTGATTTTATTCAAGGTTTTATAATTGATGCAAAGTCTCATGGAACCAGATTTCTTTTTAATGAAAAAAATTAGAGCACCCCATGGTGATGTGCTTGGATGAATGAAGCCATTATCAAGAAACTCCACCAATTGGTTTTGCAATTCAATAAGTTCTATTTGAGCCATTCGATATGGGGGTTTAAAAATTTTCCTAACATCAGGAACTAAGTCAATTGTGAATTTGACTTCATGGTTAGGTATAACACCGGGTGAATCTTCAGGAAAAACCTCAAGATATTAATTTAAAACTAGAACATCATTAATATGACCAGTTCCCTTATTTTCAACAATATGATAACGATAACATTAATTTCCATATTTCAATAATTTAACATCTTCCTAATTTGTTATCAAAATTAAGGGTTCATTATTGTATACAAATTGAAAATCTATCAAAAAATGACTTATTTATCTCTACTGTCAATATTAACATGAAAAATAGAAAGATAGTCTATTCCCAAAATGACGTCAAACTCTTTTAAGGGAAAACAACAAGGTTTGAAGGTAATGTGTTTCTATAGACCATAATACAAATATTTTTATAATTTTTCCTTTCTATAATATATCCCCTTAGTGTTTTAAAAATAATTTATTACCTCATTTTTCGATGTGATATTTTCAATTTACCAGAAAATTCATTAATAATAAAGGAATGTGTAGAACCGATATCAAACAAATGTTTAGAAAAAATAAATGGAAACAAAAAAGGTACCTGAAACAACTTCATTAGATGGTCTGACGTCTACTGACGTAGCCGCAAAGGATGTGACTACACCTTTTTGCTTATAGTATGGCTTCTTTGCATAATTCAGATCTCTCATTGGGAAGGCATTTAAATAATGAACCATCTCACCAAATGTAAAACACTTTACAATTTGTTTATTATAATTAGGCTAAAGATCAATTTCATTACAATCTTGCGCCATATTTCCAAACATAACTCATCTAAAACACTCCCTAGTATTGGTAAGGAATTGTCCAAGGTTCTTTTATCCACACTTTTCAAAAACAGGAAACTGGAATTTATTACCATCTAATTTCTTTGATTGATTCTTACCCAACACTTTCCATATAGAGATCTTATTCTCCTTGTTGTCAAAAAGAATGTGATCATTAGAAAGATCCATCTCGACCCTCTTAGGACATCGGAATGTTTTTCATAACTTTTGAATTCACTGGAGGAAAATTCCCTTCGACACATTGTCTTTAATCTTGAGTAAAAGCAGTTAATTTTGCAATCAAGATCCAAAATAAAATTTAGAACAAACCATTCCCATTGGGCGATGTTTGCTTCATAAAAAGCCACCGAGTCTTCCTCATTTTGCTTCAATTCGAGGAATTTCTTCTCCGTATTAAGTCACACGACCGTAGTAAAATATTTTTTAAGGAAAATACTTTTAAATTCATCCCACTCTAAGGAATAAATATCATCTCTATCCCTGATATTGACCACTTACCACCATTGATCTGCTTCAACTTCAAAATGATAAATGGAAAGACTTTATTTTTGATTATATGAAAATCCTATACAATTAAATATCTTTTCAATGGCTTTAATACATCCTTTAGCTACTATTGGGTAAGAATATACCTTGAAAAATGGAGGGTGTTGTCTCATAAAATATTCTACTATCGTCAAGTTCCTTTATGGTAACTATGGTTGTTTTCTTGCCTCGATTCCACTACCATTTATTACCTAATTTATCTGATCTGTTATTATCAAAAACTTATTTGTTTCAATCCATACAATTTTAGGATTTATATTTTTATGGATATCGTTCAATTGGTTCCACCTCAATTTAGCTTCCCTATTTCTTCTCCAGAAAACAATTCGTAACAAACATATCTTAGTTGAATCAGAATTGTAATATTTAAATGTTTTTTTATTTCAAATTAACCAAATAGTAAAAATCATTTATGGTATTCTATTAACATCATCCTAACCGCTAAATTTATCTAAACCATACTCTAATACCAACTATAATGACCCGTCTTTATTACATTACATAATCTTGAATTTTAGTCAAGAACTCACTACCTTTCAAATTAAGGCTCTTTTCAAGTATAGATTTTTTGAGAATTGGGATATAACACATACATAACAATATAAATTTATAAATTGTGGATACCCTGAAAACAATATCCATTCCCTCCAAAATATAAAACATTAAAAATAGGAAATGTTTTATTTAATAAATATTCAAAACATTTAACTTAGATTCCTTCTTTGTCTTACACATCCTTATAACATGTAAAATTCATTTAAAAAAATTAGATGAGAAAAAAAATATTAATAATGGATATAAAAAAGTGGAAAGGAAACATTAGTCCTTGAAAAATGGCAGTATATGAAATCATTTTCAAAAAACACATACTAGTTACCCGAATAATCTAACTTTGTGGAACTTGAGATTTCAATGAGATTTCCAAAAAACATATAGGACATAAATATAACCATAAATCTATCTTGGGGAATTAAATACTTATATTGTAAATCTCATGAATACATTATGATTTGTAACCCTCATGGCTACCTTACAATGTAACCCTCAGGGATACCATATAGTGTAACCCTCACGGTTACCTTATGGTGTAACCATCACAACTAAATAGTGAGTAACCATAAGAATGACCTACAACATACACATCCCCAATGAATTTGAGGGATATATTGGTCCCTCAATTCATCCTAAAAAATTTCCAAGAACTAGAACATAATAATAAAACCTATAATATTTTACAGAAACCCTACTTTTTAATTTTACAAAATATAATTTTAAAAGAGTATTTTAAAAGTAACGCCCCCATAAAAATATAATATAATTTATGCGAGACTTAATAGAGTGGAAAGAATATATATATCCACTATAAATAAACATAATTAAACATAATATAAAAGAAATTCATCACACACACAATTTCAATATAACATTAGTAATGAAGTAGATGGTTAACCCAAAGAATGGAAATTGGGTTAAGAATTCCCTAACCTCAGAATTGTCTTAATTAAAACATGTTTAAACCACATGTATAATGGTTAAAAGAGTGTTTTTAATATCTTAAAAAAATATTAATGTTTATAATACCTTATATTTTAGTTTCATTACATTATTTTACCATATAATTCTTTTATTTTGTTCTATCCATTGTTTTGGGTGCATTCTTAAAATGATTTCACAGGTCGGTTTGTAATTGATTTTCTTGTCATATGGAAATGAAATTATAGAAGTGGAATGAAATGATATTAATATGGTTCTATAATATATTATTATACCATAAATCATTTTTATCATATATTTTGATGGATCATTAGATAAAACATTAATGATATATGTTTATATCATCTTTGGTGGTTCCTTGATTATCATGAACTTAGTTCATTACATAATTTAACTTCATGCATACAAGTTTATTCCAAAAATTAAAATAGGGTAAATAATACACATTAAATTATGGTTCAAACATAAAAAGTGTTTTATGATCATATTTTACGAAAGTAATTGAAATTTCAAACACATCGTCATCAATTTTGGTAAATCGGCACATCGCAGATAGTGTTTTTATTTTTAGAATAAGAGGGAGAGGAGAGGAAGATGATTATAATTATTTACATGAACATGATAACATAAAAAATTTATATTATTCTGTATATTTCATACCTCTAGGATAAGGGGGGTTAATATAGAATAAAAAAAGAAATGAATTAAAAATAAAATATATGAAAAGGGAATATGATTCTTACCTTTTGATATCTTCTCCTTGAGATCCTCCTTAAGGACTTTGGTTTTTTCCTTTTGGTAAATCCAGAAGGTATTGGACATGGGGAAGAGACTTGGTGAGGGGATTCTTTAGAGCTTAGAAAATTCTCAAGGCTTGAGATGTGTTAGAGGAAGAGGTGAATGAAGGTTGTATTTATAATGGAGGAGATGATGGTTTTTGCATTATTGTAATCATTATTTTAATATTTTTGCTCAAGAATATGAATAGTCCTGATTCATGTGACCCTAAATAGTAATATTTTCATTTGAGATCAACCTATTGTGCTTAAATCAGCCTTGGATCACCTATGATGTAGTAAAACCAGTATTTAGCATTTATCATAGTTTATCTTATTGTACTATTCATCATAAATTCAAGAATTTTAGAAAAATCCCAAAAAATATCCATAACAATTTTTTAATGTGTAGAATTCAAAAATGAACAACATTTTTTGAAAATAATTTTCTAAATATTATTAATTTAATTTTTAATTAAAATCATGATTTATTCAAAAATTAACAATTTTAAATCTATAACTCATTTTTAACACCATAAAAAATTAATCAATATCTCATTATCTTATAACCTTGTGAAAATAAAATAATAACATGATTTTATATTCATAAGGGTCATATTATCATTCATATTACTAATCATAAGGGTATGTAACTATTCACAAAAATATAAGTTGGTTATGTCAGACTCCAAATAACTTATTAATCACTACCATAGATGACCACATTCTATTTTGAAATCATAGAAGTGGGAAAAATATTTTTAATGGAAAGTTATAACTATCTAATTAAAACAATGTTTCCTGCATTTCCATTTATTTTTTTCATCCTGGGGTGTTACAATATATATTATGCTCTAGAGGGTTTGAATATACAGGTTACCCTTTCGCAGTTATATAGTGCCCATACACAATATAATAGAAAACTAGTTCTCATTTATTCATAAACCATATATTTCCAACCCATTAACCAAACTGCATATTAACATCATATAATTTTATCATAATCCATAACATAGAAAAATGTTATAACATAGAAGCATGTTATATAAGTAAGAGAGGCAACATGGAATATTATCACAAAACCATGGACAAACATGATATAATAAACACCCAATCATGGTATATAAATAAAAATGATAAAGTAATAAAATCATGGAATTTCATAGGAATTCTAAAAAATTACCTAAGCATTTAAAGAACTAAACCTGGAATATCTGTCAGGAAACACATCAAATTATGAAGAAATTATATAAATGAAACAACATAGAATGGTATATGCATGAAATGTTAATCTTTATGTGCTTAAAATGATGCATATAATTCTTCACCATTGCCAAATCATCCATAAGGTAAAATAACAAAATATAATAAATCAATAAGTTGTGTAAATTACACCATTAATTAAAGGTAAATTCATTTCAACAACAATAAAAACAATAAGAATAACAATCCCAACACATTACACATGGTTATATCCATGTACATGTAGTGATCAGTCATAAGAATGACTGTTTTCCATGCATCTCCACATTTATAGGATCCTATGTACGGGCCTAAAATAGTATGAAAAAATAATAATTACCCCTCTGAGACAACTTAATAATGTCTCGACCAAGCACACTACAAAACAGGTAGCCAGGCTGGTGGTTCACATGGCCTCAAACACATCTCCCCATATTCTAGAGCCTGTAGAATAGTAGAGAAGGTCTTAGAAGGTGATAGTGGGGATACTATACCCTCATATCATAGTAGAATAATAGAATACTAGAATAAATAGAAGTCTATAGTGGAAAAAATATTAAATAACTAACAAAGAAGTTGAATAAAAAAATATAACAACTTAATAAAAGTTTCGAATTCCTATTTATTGAAAACATGAATCAATGTCATAGACATGTTACAAAACTAAAAATAATAAACATAAAACATTATTTAAAAATCATAGAATCTTAATAGTCAAGTATAGAAAAGAACTAAAAATTCCAAAGTGATCTCTACGAGAATCCTGATCTCCAACCCATTCTTTTACTCCTGACTCATAGGTATGTGCACAAAACAACATTAAAGTACATGTACATGCAAACACAAGGTATACTCAAGTACCCCAGTATAATGGTGGCCTGAGCTGGGTGTGAGATATAAATCATACTAGGATAACACCCTCGATGTCTAACATAATCTAGAAAGTGAAATATAAATTAATTAGGGTGTATGTATATAAGTAATAATAAATAGAATTGAACAAATATACAACAACCCATACAGGTTCCTAAGGGGTAGCTGGCGGCTATACCTGCTTCAGACCATAGCCGAAATAAAATTCTAATCATTTACCCATATATATTTATAATAGGATATATATATATATAGTATAAATATATATTAAGATGGATCGATACATAACTCTTAGACATCCAATATCAGTGGAATCACTCTTGGTCTAACCCCTAGCCCTACTCAAAGAGCTCTCCTGGTCTCTCAGGACACACATGCTGGTAGGAACAGGACATAAGACAAAGACATCCATCACTAGTGGTGCTCTCACAGTCAGTCCCCTAGCTCTAGAAGATTGTAGGATCGAGACAAAACCCAAAGAAACCCATCAGTAGAATATCTATGATGGTCAATCCCGTAGCTCAAGCTAAGAAGCTAATATAGTCTCCCTCCCAAGGTCTCTCATAGTCCCTTGGCACCATAGTTATGGTACATAAACTACATCCCAATAGTGTGAGAGTGCCACACTACTTCACTGAGGATAGATAGTGTGCATGCTCGGAAATACTCTAATATGAAATGTTGTGATCAAAATCCCATCACCCATATAGTATCTCTTGGGATAGGATACGTTCCACATATCCTGATAGAGTGATAGTGCAATACTAATTTACTCTAGATGACGAGTGGGACACTAGGAAACACTCTAAGATTGAACATTGCACTCAAAATCAAATCATCCATATTGATATATAAATGCATATTAATTTATTAAATTATACATAAGGAAAAACATATTATGCATCTCAATTTAAACATTATCAAAGGCATGGTTATATTCAATTCAATACATGAGGAGAAGAATACTCATTCATATCTTTATCCATATTCAATTCCCTTTTTAAAAAATTAAAATTTACATAAGTCGTTTTATAAATCATAAGAAGAATGAATTGTGTAACCATCTTATACATGTCAATACCATTTAATATATTTTATCTCATTAAAATATCAAAACTATATGTTCATATGATAAGTATCATGTGATTACTCACGGGGTTCCAACCTTGGTTGGGTAATTACCCAGAAGGCCAATTCCCTTTCTAAAACATGACAAAAAGCACAATATATTCCATTTAACTAATTCAATTCATTTACACATGGAAACACTAGGTCTAAGGCTCAAATTCCAAGGAATGGTGTCATTGGGATAAAATAAATTTCCAACATAGTTCATTTCCATTTATATGGAAATCCATCCAATTTATAAAATAGGCCGAAGTTCTGATAATTTCATTCAACCAAACAAGGAAAAATTCATGAGTAAACATCAATGAAATATGCCAACAAAGTATAAAATTTTAATCAGTACGTTTATCATTGATGATAGTGAACCTATGTTAGAGGGGTTTTATTATAAAATCATGAATTTTTTTATCAAACAAATCATTTATCCTAATTTTGTAATTTATTATATAAATCAAACAACATTAATTAAATGCATGGAATGTGCATAAATCCGTCAATAAATTATTTCTTTAATTTATAGGATAACCAAAGTGACCCGACATGAAAAGTAGACCAAGATGAACAATAAGAAGTTGACAATTTTAACTTTATTCTTATGAAAACATGAACACACATACATTACTATAAATACCCCTTAATAAAATCTTCATATTCTCTTCTCCATGAGAGTATATGTACTAGGAAAATATATATATATTTACACACATTCCTATATACATGAGTGCACTATTTAAAGGAGCAACCAAGCACTGTACATAAATTTTTGGGAACCAAATAAACATAAAGACCCTAAATAACATTGGATATAAATATTGGATGAAAACATTTAACTCAAATAGCATAAAATAAGAAAAATTGAACCAATCCTCTTCACCTTCGGTAGAGGATGACCAAATACATACTAGGGGGTCCTTAGAGACACCTCACAAACTATAACATCAAAGGAATACCAAAAATTCGATGATCCCCAAACCCTAGGATTCATCCAGACCACACCAGGTGATGGGGAGAGGAAAAAACAACCTAAAAAGTTATGTAAGTGGGACTAGAGATCTTACCTTGAATGGTCAATTGGAAATTAGGGAGATATCCAAGTAAAAAGGTCCTATGGAGAGGTAGCTGGGTGAGAGGGTCACATGCCATGGGAGAGGGAGGGGGTGATGCATCATGTGAGTGAGAGGGAGTAGAAGGTGTGTTTATGTTTTTTATGTTTTTTATATTAATTTCCACTAATTAAATTATATTTTTAAAATTTGGACACAAGACATGGTTTGGAATGCATGGTTTATCAAACTGTGCACTAACTGTGCACCCTTTACTAGGCACCTGAGGAACCCCACATGGGATGTATGCATGGTTTGGAAACCATTCACCAACAATGGGGTGAATAGTGTTTAGGTACAACCCAATTTCACTAACCCTGAGGGATAGGTGCACTATTTGTTAAATTGTGCACAACATGTATAACACATTATGTCCACCTACTACATGTCGAACTGTTTCCTGCTAGGGGATACCCGGTTCTTGGAAAACTATTCACCCTCTATATGTCCCTAGAAACCAGATTTTTCCAGTTTGATGCTCCCACTACTCCTTAATACACACATAAATTTCTGATTCCCTCAACCAAGTCCAAAAACATCATGTTGAAGAGTTCAAACTCTCAGAATTCTGTTCTGAAACTCAGTTTTAAAAATGACCCATCCAATATATGTAAAAAATAAAATTTCATTGGAATTTCTCATTTAGTCAAAACATGAGTCATTACATAAATTTCATATGGGATTTGATATTTTGAATTTTTAGTATGGTTAGTTTTGATAATTTAGATTCAGATTGAAGTTATGAGGGTTATATCATCTAAATGATGTGTTTTTTTGATATGGATCAAGTCCCAATAGAGGTCTCTAATTCTAAAGATAATATTCAATGCTTTATTTTGAAATTTAAATTATTTAAAAGGATTTCACCCTATCAAAAAAATATAACATGTTTAAGGAAACCCATGTGAGTAAACCATTATAAGTAGTTTTTATTAAGGTGTTAACACAAATTTTATGCATGGTTTCTAAAAATCCCTAAAAACCCTATCATTTGATTCTCATAAGGATATATATAGTGAGCATATGACTTTGAAAATCATGTGTCTGAACCATTTTAGGAGAGTGTGTGTCATGAAAGTGAAAGCTACATAGTTGGAACATAATTTTCTAAACAACGTGTTAACTATGTGACTATACAAATTACTATTAAAATTTAAAATAAATCATTTTCCCGCATCATGTTTCAAGCCTCGCCACTTTTTTATTCTTCCATGTGAGTGACCAATATAGGAGGTCCTCATCAATCCATCCTATTAAAATCCACTTTGTTGGGGTTTATTTTTGACGGATTTTAGTGGTGATTCAGGGAGATTTCTCAGTCTCTATTCATTGATTATACTTATTTATCTACCTTAGATTTGGAGATATTTTAGTCAATTTTTTCATGATGATTCCAATGTTACATGGTGTAATTGACATGATACACTTGAAATTTTTCTCTAAAATTCAAGAGAATTCTATGATAGATAAAATGATGTTGTTTCCTACAATTTGTATGATGGTATGTATTCATATAGATTTTTATATGGTTTTCAATTTAAATTTATGAAATTAAATCTAGAATCAATAAAGAGTATTGGGGTTTTCTGTGTCTTAGTTTAGGGTGCTTTCCAAGGGTGGATGACACCCCATTTCTGGAGGGTTTTATGATTATATATTACTTAGTGATATTTTAGGAATTTATTCCTATTTAAATAAATATGAGAAAATTTATTCTAAATTTTTATAATTAATTATAATTGAATGAGTTGTTGTGATATAGGTACTCATGTGGATTGATAATGGTAATATGGACTTGGATAAACTTATGTTAGGGTCATGATGTGGTGATTAAAAAGTGATGACTCCATTAGAATGTAATGTGGTCCATGAGAATCTCTCATCGATAAATTCATTTTTAACAAGTGATATTTGGTCTCTCCATGCATGGGCGATTGACTATATATTTTGGATGAATTGTTTTCTAGAAACTATAGATATAATGATAGTGGAAATATCCCTAATAGAAACTTGAGCCCTAGACTCAAGCCTCAATAAGCAATGGTTTATAAATTTATTATAAAAACATGCTAAGTGGATCATGGGACCCAAGGTTCAGAAATTGAATGATATGAATTGTAATAATGATCTTTTATTGTGATTCATTTGAGCCTATTAGGATTTGAGTGGATTCCATGGTGATGTTGAGGTAACATGGAATCATAATGATTATATTAAAAAGGTGAGAAGGCGTCAATAAGATTTTGTGAGGCCTGAGGTTCCTTAGGCCCAAGATAAGATATGAATAACCTAAAAATGAGTTCTCAAGATAGTTGGATTATTGTGACTGACATAACCCTTAATGTGATGGAATTGAAAGCTTCACCTCACATATAAGATAAGAAACACTCTATTGGGTGTTTTTAAAACTCTTAGTGAGTTTCATGAGTGAGATTATCCCTCTTACACAAGATATTGTGTGGTGAAGTCTATTTCCTCCATGTTTTTTTATTTAGAGTTATTCTAAGGGACATGTGGGGCAGGTCTAATGAATGGGTCATAGATCTGGTTTAGATAACATGGCATGGGAATACAAAGGGGTTTGGTAGAGGATAACATAAATTATCATAAGTGATATGAACCGTTTATTATATGATAATAGGATAATGTTATATACTTAACTCTTTAGGCTCATATTGGAAATCTATTATATGATGTTAGAACCCTAAGGGGCATTGAATATGACTTGAATCTAGGGAGAAGAGACTAATATAGTTCTGTAGGGATGTACTGGACACCCATTTAAGTGATATGTGGGTGCTAATGTGTTCATAATATTATTAATATTTTTTATAGTGGTCCCAATGATGGATGATTCCACTATTGTATTATGAGATTGATGTTTCTTGGAGTAAACTGACAATTCCCATAGGTTCCAAATGATTTGATTGAGTTTCCTAGTAGGGAGAGTCTTCCCATGAGATTTCAGAGTCATTTCATGTGTGTCTCAACATGATGATTTTCCCCTAATTTACTAGATTATATTTTATCGGTCTCTCACCAAGGGGAGTATATCCCTTGGTTAAATATGTTTTTGGTGTGTTTCTTGACTGGGTTTGTTTATAACAATGAGTTACAGGCTAATTTACTCGTTTTTAGGGGGATTGTTTTCTCATTAGATCGAAATGAGTTTTGTCATTACTTATAATGGAGATTTGATACCCCTTAGTTAAAGATGATGGTATTATGCTTAGATACACTCTTTTACTAGATGAAGTAGGCATGGTCAATCTTAGTTGACACCTTAGAGTTCAATAATCAAGGAATATTATTTTATTATGTTTTGGTATTTATTTGTTTCTTAGGTGCATATCAAATGTACATATACAATGCTTACTAGTTTCCATAGGGACCCTATTGGGGATTCATGGCTAATTTTTACTCCCAACTATATTGGGTATCCATGATAATTAGGTGCCGGAGAATAACTTATAATTCTTAGGCACGAGTTGGGCGGAGTCCCAGGATAGGATCATTTAGCTAGATATCTTAGAAATATCTTGGATATAGATGTGGGGAGGCTCTTATATAGAAGTAGATACTTTTTATTTAATTTAATTTGGTCATTCAATATATGTTATGATTCTATTTTTATGATCTAGTTCATATGTATTGATATATTTAAATTTTTTATAGAATTACTATTTTATTCATTATTTTTTTATTATAGTAGTTTGTTTTTATGTATGATGCCTGGTTATTTATGAATTTTTTTTGCAATGATATGATACTATAGTCTCCATATAGTGACCTATTATACCATAAATACTAGTCAACAACCTCCAGTATAAGGGTGGTGTGAATTAGGTGACATAACATCCGTAGTCAAAACATTATTGAGTGGCCTAAGGCCAGAGGGGTATTACATTTGAAAAATAAGTAGTACTATTTTGTCTATTTTAATACAAAATCATATATTTGTTTGTATTATTATTTGATAAAACAAATTTAGTTTAAATAAGTAAAAATAATTAGCATTAATTATTATTTATCACTTTCATATTCAGTGAGGAAGAATGATATGTTTTGACTAATCAAGAAACAAGTTATTATAAGAAAATAAAATTAATTGACAAACCCTGATTCACCACCTTCTATGGAATCATCCCATTGGGAGGAAACAAGTATCTAAACCATAAAAAATTAATAAGAATTATTATTATAAATACTTCAATTACATTATTCCTGGTTTTGATATATGTGTTGATTTTTTGTTAAATTTTATTACTGAAGTATCCTTTAAGATGGAGATAATGTTTTATTCCTAGATTGATCAAATGATAAGTAAAAATACTTTTCTATTTGATATGAATTGATAAATCCAATTTTCCATTATCTATATTTTATTATTTTAAATAATAAAAGATTTAAAAAATGAGAGTTAATTCTTGATTTAGAATGACTAATTTTGCAATATTAAGTAAAATTGTTTAAAAAAATATTAACTCGACAAAAAATATTTATTATGGAGACATAAATAGGATAAATTATTTTCTAATCTCTAGAGTTAATAATTTTTTACATTATGGGATCTCTTAAACCAGATGGATCAAACATAAAAACAATTATTAAAAATATAATGATTTATAAAAATATTTACATTTGTAGTCAAAATAATATAACTTACACATATTTTAACATAAGGTTTTGATACTTGATTAAGAAAATAAATGATAATCAATTGTATGATAATAATCTCTAAAAAAATATAATAATCAATGATGGCTAGAGTTGTAGATAAATCATGAGGATAAATATATATTTTTTAATTAATTGATTTTTTTTTTACATATGACCATGATGACCACAATTTTCATTATTAACATGATGTTGAAATCATTTAAATTTCCCAAAAAATCAGGTATGTGATGGAGGAATTATAATATCAGTAATAAAAAAACTATTCCTTATTATAAAATGTATAAAATTATCACAAGTACCTATATTCTCAATATAAAACTCCACCCATAATCTTCTAAGTTAATACATCTTCCCCTAGATAAGGGTGATTGAGTTTTAGGATGAAAATATTTTTATAGAAACATGAGGGAGATAGTTGTTTGTTGATGTATTCTTTCAAAATTAATGATATTCATTATTCATAGGTAAATAACTACCATTGAGTAACGAGTAATGAGGTTATGATATTATTTTATCAACTAAATCTCTTTGGAATTTACAAAATATTATCCTAATGATAAACACAGTATATTCAATGAGAATAAGGAAAGGATAAATGAGAAAAACTATTGGTGAAAATATAGATTTTTTATAAGGTATCAAAAAAAATATCTTATTCAATTAACCTATTCTGGTAGATGGTTTAATATTTTATACATGATCCAAATTGAATGTAAATTAGTGATGAATTTATAACCTTTTCCAAATTAGGGATAAATAATGTAGAAACCATATAACTCTTGGATTAATAACTAAAGCTAAACTACATGGACAACCGTTTACAACATGAAAATTAATTGAACATTATTATATAATTTTTTTCATTTGTTGATATATATAAGTATACATTGAATATGGTTTACCTTCAATATACTCATATAATTTACCTAGATAGTATTGAAACCAACTTACTTATTTTTGGAAAACGGTTCTAAATTGCATAAATTTTTTCATAAATATTAATGTTTTAGATTAAAAATAAATTTTAAACCCTTTGGGAAAGTTGTATAAGGATTTATATTTAGTAAAGTTGGTTTGTGTTAAACCTTGGATAAACCATATGTAATGGGACCCTGTAGTGGTGTTGGAAATGATTAGGAAATGAGCCACAGGAATTATATTAGGTTGTGGACCAGTTTGGTACTATATTACAATATCTAAGACATTTATGGAATCCCCCTATATTATAGTTCCAAATGAGGAATACTTGGATTGTTTTGGCATTTTTATGGTATCGACCATTATTCAAATTTTATAATAAGTATAAAATATAATGTATCTGTTAAGGTTTTCCCCAAGTCAAAAATCATATACATGAAAATTTAGATTATTTAATAATGTTATGTATCGTAGGAAGGACAAAATTTTATATCATATAAATTTTATTATAATGTTTAACATCATTCATATTAATATAAAATATTACAATTGAACCTTGTCCATAAAAACAGATTACATATCAAAATTTACCTAAGAAAACTATATTACATATGAAGTAAAAAATTATTCATGTAATAAAAATATAATGTATGTATTTTTTCCTAATGAAAAAACATTTCGAATTTAGAAATATATTATATCCAAAATATTTCCCTAATGTGAAAACCTTACATAGGGAGAAAATAACAAATATTAGTGAAAAATACAACATATTAGGTATTTGGTGAAGGAAATACCATCCACATGTGATATGTATGATTTCAAAATGATTATATATATAAATATATAAGATCCATAATATTATATATATATTATATACGATCTCTAAGTAGTGATATTTTATATAATTTTCATGGATTCATTTGTTTACAAATGTTTAGCATTGACATTTTTTTAGAATATGATTTAAATGATTTGCAACATCTATTAAAGGTGAATGAAGTTTTTTATAACTAATATAGTGAGGAACATGATCAAAAAAATTATCTCATCCCAATTATCATATTTAAATTATATATTCATCAATTCATTTTAGATTCAACTATTTTTTTATCCATGAGATATATTAATGTAAATCTAATTTTTCACTTCAATTATCCCATTTTTTCATCACCTTTTTATTCACTTCTATTTTTTCATAACCAATTCTCGGTTAAAAAAATAAATATAGTAGAGAATATTTCTATTTTTTATATGATAGGGATTTATAATTTCTTGGATATAAAAGATACTAATCGGAAGATCAAATTTGGTCTTTTGTTGATATAAAGAGGTTTTACCCTTGAATTAATTAATAGACGATTTCTTATAGATTTTGCTGAGATCGATGGATATATTGAAATGAAAAATGAGGGATTTTTTGATTTAGTTATCTAGAGGGATACTGGGGGTGGAACACACCCTTTTATTAAGGTTTATATCATAGGATATCAGATGTGAGTATTAATTTTTTTTTGAACTAAGAATTAATTATTTAATTAATTAAGAAATAATATGTTAATTAAATATAATTAAATTATATATGATTTTTATGATTTATTGATATAGTTGGGGTCTCATTTTTATTCATGATGGCTAGTCTAGATTATAAGATCTAAGGAAATGGAGGTCAAGCTTTCCTAAAGGAGTTAACTATTTGCATGTGATAGGTGGTCCCTAAACATCTTATTAAACGTATTTGATTAATATAGAATGTGACATATGGTCTCACAACTTGTGTGAGAGTAATATAAACTCAAATAAACAAATGCTTGAAACAAAAATTCCTATGGATATAATAGAATTTTCAGGGTTCATGATTGACCATTAGACACAGGATTGGTACCCTGAAAATTGATGGTTGATGGATTAATCATAAATATATTTTATTTGATACTTAGAATCGAGAGTTCTATAATCCTAATGATGAAATATAATTTACCTTAAGATAGATTCCTCGGTTCACTTTTAGACTATGATACATATGGAATAGTAATGGTAGGCCTATGAATAGACCACATATAAATCATGAGACGCATAACATCCTTCGGTGTAGTTGACTATAGATTGGGGTGAATGCTCTTCCCTAGTCGACAAGTGAGTAACGTGGGCGATTATACACTATGAGTGATTATTGGAAGGTTGGGTGCAAGAGAACGAACCTAGTTTAACATTTAATGTGATATATGTATTATTCCATATTTCTAATGAGATTTTGGCATGGTATTACTTATGTGGATGATAAGGCTTTGAGGTGATCGTGGAAATGAAGATGGATCTTATGACCTATGAGTTATAAGAATGACCTAAGACTTGGAAATGTGATTGAGAAACAGAAATAGGATGTATATAAAATTATGTGTCCTAGGGGTCCTTTGTGGGTTCCCTAGTCCCATGATTAACCTAGGGAGGGTTATTATAGAGAGGCCAGTGAATAATGACTTTTCATTGATTATGATGTACCTCATACCGATGCATCTAAAAAAAAATCTTCGGTAGGGTGTCAATGTTAGGAAGGATATATGATTGTATTTGTTTGTTTTCACTATTATAATTGAGATATTAATAAAAAAAATTGTATATAGGGATTATTATTTATGTTTTTGATCTCGGACCATAGTACTCAATCTATTTTGTACATGCATCATTTTCAAAAAAATTTATTCACATGAAATTTTTATTCTGGGATGTGATTGATATCACTGATGATAGAGGGTTCATATATTTAAATTTCTAATAACAACGTATATGTTATTCTACTATATAAGGCTTTTTCAAGAAATTTTTCATAGCTAAGACATGGTATCATAATGGGATGTTCTCTGATGGTGTTTATATAAAACCTCTATTCATTGAATTTATAGTTACCCCTAGTAGATATGTATAAGAATTAGATTCCTCATTGATGATCTATAGCGACCCATACTTCTCATAGAGAAATATTACATCATATTAGAAAAATAAACAAAATTATCAATTCTATAACTATAATGGTTTAGTGTCTTTAGAAATAAATAGATAAATATATTAATTATCTAAATTCTTACTCATCTCTTATAATCTTCTTCTCACTTTATACCCTTCATGACACACCCAACATTTAATTTTTTTTTCATATCATGGGTAAAAGAAATGTAAGAAAATAAAATCCAATATTCTTAATAATGATAAAAATGGGATATATCAATAAATGATCACATGAAAATATAAATTAAATATTATAGTATGAGATCATCACCATAACTTACAAAGTTCATACCCAATATATCAAAAAATAAAAAATATAACTCATGGAATAAAACTTTATCATTCCAAAATAAAAATATCATTACAGTGAGAAAAAATTATAAAAATTAATGAACCATAAGTTCATATCATAATCATGTCATAAAAGTGTGTCACAATCATAAGTATAGAAACGAACTCATATGTCCAAACATACTATAGAGACTATCATATGATAATGGATCAATAATCAAAAAATATTTCATATATCATAATGGAGTAGGAATAACCACAATTTTTAACTCTAGAATAAGAATCACCACTTCTTTCCCATAGTGAATTAGGCATCCCATCTTGTTTCCCATAATGTATAGATCACACAGAAATTTATCCCAATTATTATATCATGAAATATTAAACATTACCCAAATCATCCAAGGTATATATAATTATTTGACCACCTGTCACATAATAAAAACTATATATATATTTGTTCCATAATATCAAAAAATATTAATTATTTCTTCAAATCATAAACAATAAAAAATAAATAGGTTTGAAAAATATTTCAATATTTCACTATAACATATCCCATGGGAAGTGAACAGGTTATGTAAAAATCTCATAATCATAATCATAAATAGACCATAGAAAGAATAAGGATGGAATCATTGTATTTTAATCATATAAAATCATAATTTACATAAAATGATGTTATCATAGATGAAAAACGACTTTATAAATCATTGAAATATTTCTTGAGGAAGATACAATTTTCAATATTTAACCACTTCATTAAAATCTACAAAATTTATAAATTATACAAAATAATTTTTATTTTAAAATAACCATATAAACCTGTAATGTAATATTAAAATCATGTATTGGTCATGATGACATTAAATTCTATTTAGTCCATAATTATTAAAAAAATATTATGTTTTCACCTTTGGTAAAGAGTACCTTGTTCCAAAAATGATAAGAGAAATCTATTTAAAATGATTTGTAAAAAATGAAACATGGATAAAAAATGAAATTTAAAAAATAATTTTATAATATCCATAAAAAATTATTAATTTTTTAGGAAACATGCTTATGGAAGAGAACGTTTTTCTAACCAAAAGAGGTGAAATAATGACATCTTTTCATGAAAATATTTCAAAAAAAATATTACCAAAGGGATGGAAATGGAATAAATTCATATAAATTAGAAAAATAACTAGAGGATAAGAAAAATTAAAAATATTTAGATAATAACTATCTTATAATTTCCTCAATATAAATTCAAGAATAAAAAATCTTGATTAAAATAGGATAGAAACATAAATCCTTTACCTCAAGTCTCTTCTCACATTAAACAAATTTGATCCTATTGTAAAGTAAATATATGTTTATTTTAAATAAATTAAAAGACAATAATTATATATATCATACCATATAGTATTCCCTTGTTTTATATTATCTCCCATGTATTAATAATTATTTATTAAAATCACTAACCTAGATAATAAATTCTCTATTTTTCTTGCATATATTGATTTGGTAGTCCAATTATTTATACTATGATAATAGATAAATTATCTCTCGAGTTTTAATAAACATTATATATATATATTCATCCAAAAATTGTAGAGAAAAAAAATTAATTTCCCTGTTCAAGGAGACGATATTTCATACACACACATGAACATTGTTTTAACTTTTCAACGGATGGAAAAAATAAAGATAAATATTAATAAATCTTTAAAAAATAATTATTATATCAAATATATCATATATAATAATTAAATTTATCCTTATTAAAATACATCTAATATTGAAATGAAAAATAAATCATAACGCTTTATGGAGGTGGTAGTCCATGAGTACACACAAGTACCATTGTCATTTTTCAACGGATGAGAAGAAATTTGATGATGGTTGTTTAATAAAAATAATTATAGAATTTAAAAATATTTCAGATAACTAATTCATAATTTTTTAATGGATTACATAGGATTATTGGTTTTTAAAAAATAAATAAATTCATAAACACTATTAAGATTCATACCTCGTTGTTAGGAAACAACGTTTGTCTTAAAACTTAAGCCATAAAAGGATGGTAATTTAGAAATAAAGGAAGATGTAGAATGTGGTGAAGGAATATAGAATTATATTAGAGTAGTTATTTGATTATATATAAGGCGCATACATTGCGAATAATGATATATAGGACGCTCCCTTTAAAACCCGAGGGGAGAAACAGTCCTGGAATTACCAGAAGTTTTAAATTAATATAAATTATTTTTCATGAAAAATGGAACCATATTGATATAATTATAATATAAATTGATTTTTATTCTAAATAATCTCATGAAATAAAATATAATCAAGTTTTTTTATGTTCTTTACCCTTACCTATAAGTTTTAACCCCCCCCCCCCTCATTTACCCGTTTGAAAATTATCGTTATCTCAATGTTTTTTACTATATATGTGTCTAGAAAGTTATTATAATAATAATATAGAACCATAAATGGACCGTGGTTGTTATTTTAAACCATATCCAATTCAATTTTTTTAGTATATAATTTTCACGAGCTTCAAATTAATTTACAAAATATTGTTTATTGTAAAATATCTTTAATGTAATTTTTCAAAATACAAGAAATATAATAAAATACTTTCTTGTATAACTCATGTAAAATGGTTCAAAAATTAAATGTAGTTAATGATAATTAAAATATTTTATTAATAAAAATTTATAATAATATATTTATAGTTTTAGATATCATTTTTAACCTTATCAATTGGTTTGACCCCTTGGTTAACCAATTTTAACCATAAATGTGGTAATGATTTTTTTAATATAATAGGGTTTTAATTCTTATATAAGGTAAAAATTAGCTCAAAAATACTGTAGTGATTAAATTTTATAAAATTTATTATCTTAATTTCCCTCTTTTATGATTTCATTTTTTTACATAATTTAATATAATAATATATAACAAAAAATACCATTGATGTTATTATTAACACTATTAATAGAATTTGAATTTGAAAATAGTATGAAAAAAATGTAATTTTAATATCAAACTTTCAAAAATAACTACATTATTATATTTATATATATAATTCACGGTTCAAAATAAATCATGAAAAATATTACTTTTATAAAATTTTAAATCATTTAATTGTTTTCTACTACTTGCACAATAACTATGCCTGCATTAAATAATAATTGAAGGTAGTTATTTAATCAAATAAAATTAAAATAAATCACTTTGATAAAAATATTCTTACATAATTAAAATAAAAATTTAGAACCAAAAATAAGTTTTCGTATCCCTATCACAGAATATTAAAGATATTAAAAACGAGAAATTTTCATTTCTTACTTTATCTTCTACATAAATATTATAATGGTTAAAATAAAAGCTAATTAAATATATAATTTATATATATTTTAAATGATTATTAATGAAATAGACTCATAAAACGAAATAAATTCAAGTGTGTAAATGAGTTTCAATCCTTTCAACAATAGTTTTGAAAAAAATTAACCCATTTTCCTTATACCCTAATAAGAAAAATTAATTGTGGTAATTATTCTTATTCTCCAATGATAAAAGGGACCCATTTAATAAATTTAGACCTCTTGATTATTAATATGTAATATTTTTTTAATGATTAAATTTTTATAGGTTGTGTAAATTAATTTAGTATAAAAACAAAAATGGTAATGAAAAACAGTTCTAAAAATGTCTTTTTATATATAAAATGATTTTATAAAAAATTCAGCCATAAAATTTATTCCAGTGAAATTTATTGGAATTTTAATAAAATTATATAATTAATTTTACTTCAAAATATTTTTAAAAAAAATGTATCTTGGTAAATTCTTAAATTGACAATACAATTTTATTAAAATATATCATTTTCAATATTCTCTAAAAACCCAGTATTAACAAAAAAATGCCAAAAAATCACCTTAATTAAATTTTAAATTTATTTTTAATTTATTTTTATTATTTTATCAAATTAATCTTCTAAATTTTATAGAAAATAATTATAACGTTTTCTCAATAAAAATAAGTTTTTATGAAAATAAATTTTGAAGAATAAAATGACTACACTAGAATTGATTTCTTATTTCCTAAGCCTGTATAAATAATTTTTTTATTATGAAATTTATATATATTTTATTATTATGTTACATAAATTCATACCTTTTAATTTATTTTTTATATTATAAAATCCATAAAATAATTATATTTCATGGTTTTTTATGCTCAGTGTTGCCTATTGTATACGATATCAAACATAGTGTTCTTTTGAATACTTAGGGTGTTACATAAAAATGTTATGGGTGATTGTGATACAGTTAATTTACATAGAAAACCAATAAAATATATTTTTTCCTATATATTCTCTTGGTGACATTATATTTAACTAATATATATAAATATTGTTTTACACTACACAAAAAATCATAGAAATTTATTATTATAAGAATAGGGATGTGAATTGGTCCTCGGGGGGGGGGGGGAGTCTAATTTTGTTATTATCAGTGAGGATGTGTTCTTAATAGTTTATGTTTTAATAAATAAGTTTCACATAATATATATATATATATATATATATATATTTGTGTGTGTGTGTGTGTGAACCATATGGTGGGAGTGTTGGAATTTGAGTTTAAGTTTGATATTTGAAACTAGAGAAGAGATATTTCCATATGAACTATGGATTTTCCAAGACATAGTTTATAGACTTTTTGAAATGGCCTAGGGGTATTAATATGCAGTATAGGATATTTCTTGGTTGAATGTTATGATTTTGTGAAAACATATTTTATTATTTGTTGGATAGATAAGTTGTAATGATCTAGGGAGCAATCAAAGTGGATCAACAAGAAAGATCATTTTTTTGGTAAGAGGATTCAATTCAAGGAAGAGATATATATTGGAGCAGATTCAAATTTTAGGCAATATGGATTATTGGTTTGAATAACTCATCATGGATGATAATGAAATATAGGTAAATAGACATCAATAGAAATTATATATGAAGATCCTTCTAATAGAATTAAATTAGATTTTAGTGATTTTGCGATCTCCTGTGGTATTTTATGATTTGTATATGGTACTTATATAGGTTCTCACTTGTCCATAAAATATTCTATGATAATAAAAATAAAATTTTCATTCGTGGAGGTTCATTGTGTATCATGGATATGGATACACATAATAGGAATAAGGAAAGGCATGTGGAATGCCTTGATAATTCATGATATACTGAACATGGAGTTTTTATAGAATTGATGTTTGGTTTAATAGTTAGAGTTGATTTTATAGACAACCATATTGATTCTGAGTTATATTCTTGACGAGATAGTGGACCCTAGCCTTAGATGGTTGGATATAGTATGAATAAAAGGTGTGAAGATTCTTGTGGTTTAGAGTGACTCATGAGTGTTCTGTTATTTCATTATATTATTTGAATTGTTGATATATTATGATTCTCATAAATAAATCACTTAGGTGTTTATATTCAGATGAGGTTGATATATAGTGATACATGATCTACTATTTAGGTTCGAGAGGCTGGGTTTGATTAAATGTGAATCATAGTACTGTGAGTCAGGTGGCATGATCAAGTAATATGGGATATTAAATCCATTGAGTTCAAATTAAATTGACATGGATACATGATAATATCATGAGATGAATGTTCTTTAGAAGAGTCACTCTACCTTTAGAAGAGGATTGTTAGGCTTAGAATGGATTAATGGTAAAATACCTATTGTGTGAGGAAATGTGCACATTGATTATGTGTGCTGCATTTTTTGGATTTATATGGGGACCGTGTACACGCTAATTAAGATTTTTTATGGTTCTTGGGACAATATAGGTTAAATAATTATGTGTAATACCCATTAGTTTCTAACTTGTTAGAAACTATTCATGAGATCTTAGTGGGGTTTGGTATATGATCTTAATTGGGATGTGACCAAGGTTTAGGTGTTTCCCATATAGTGAATGTGAAATCATAGATTGATCTGGGTACTATTGTATAGTCAATCTGAGCTCATGTGTTGGTATGTGTTTTCAGGAAAGGTGGATCATGTCTCAGGAGGACTGACACATGTGTGATATTTAAAATCTATTAGGCATTATAATTGAATGATATTATAAGTGAATCCTTATCTTGGGGAGTACACCATTTTCTATTCAAGGGTTTCCCCCCATTTCAAAAGTAATTTTGATATACATTGGGGATGGAATTCCTTATGATCTAGAAATGAACAGTGATGGGTGTTTCTTGTAGTAAATCATGAATGATAGAGATTGTTTTATCTATTCCTTATAATAAGTAATATACAATGTGATATTATTAATGTTTGTGTATTTCCGTTTAGAGTGGTGACGATGAGAATAATATTATAGTGGGGAGAAAAAACTCAGTCATAGTGGTATGTCTATAATATAGGTAGGTCTATGGATGTGACAATCTTGGTTAGTGGATGGTTGATATAACACCCAAATATTGGTGAGTAGGTGTATACAATTTTAACTATTTCATTATTAAAAAACAATATTTAGTATTTAGAGATAGTATTAGATGTATTTATAGTGTTTATATCGTTTGTAAGATGAAGTGATTTTATCTGAGAGTTAATCAGATCATAGATGGACATGTGGTCGTAAAGAATATATGATGATTGGTTTGTTTGGTTAGGTATCCATCAGTTGAATTAAATTGATTATCGGGTTTGGAATTTGGTGTGGGTGTTCAGATGGTATTAAGATGCCTTTATAAATTTGCGCATTGTGATTGGGAGATTCGATGGAGCACCTATGGGTGTGATTGAGAATTTCCAAGAATGTTTTTCCATTAAAGGATGGATAATTTTTTTTCTATTAAATGGGATGTGATGAAGAATAAACAGAAATGATCATGTTAGTGGACCACTGAAATGTGTTTCTATAGGCAATTCTTATTGTGAGGAGAACAAAGACTCAAAAAAACATTATGAAAATAGTATTATTGTGGAGGGCACAATAAGCCTAAGGATTAATCATTTGATAATTATTTGGTGTCCTGGGATATATAGGTGTGGTTTTATAAAACCTGAAATTATCATAAATAAATATTACATATTAGAAAACAAATATTTTTTATGTAACATAATGGTCCCTGCCAAAATCATTATGGCCTAATTTCTTAGTAAAATTAGAAACATAAAAAATTGGTTCCTAAATGATCTATGTCAAATTATACTAAGATCATCAGAACTGTCACCCTTATTATACAAATCATACAGAATACTGTTCTTCGTATCCTAGGAAATGGAAAAAATGAATGTGTGTTCTTATATTCTATGTAATGGTAAACAAGAGAGATATAAATGATTACATATGATTAACAAGAGTATAATTGTGTGAAAACATGAGATTAAAATTTGATAACCATAACATATACATAATTGATCATAAACATGTGTCATGGAATAAATTTTTGTAGTTCATAAGACATGGATAATAATTTAATAAAATAACATGATCCTTGAGAACCTAACATTAGCATATGAAATTAATTTTCGGATTAAATATAATCATTTAAAATCATTTCTGTAGTAGTTATTATCCTTTCCCAGGCCATCATACTATAATGGATTCACGCACCAAACCATTGTAGTTGTCCGGGTTCACATCCAAAACCGTCATAGTGGATATTTTCCCTTACTGTGCTAATTTCACTCCCTATTATAGTCCTGTTAATATTGAAGGAAATAAATATTTTACAAATTCAATGGAGGGAGACATAGGTACCTCACATAATGTTTATAACGTAACCAATTTCTTTAGTTATAACATTATAACCATCATTGGTTTTAATACAACCATCATCACATAATAAAAACCATATATAAATGTTCCACAGGCTCACAAAATGTTCAATATACCAGAATTTATTAATATAAGTAGTTTTCCTACACATTTAATCATAACATAATCTACGAAAAAAATTTGATTTCCAAAAATATTATCATTTCATTAAAGCGTAACCTATGGAAAAAGATGTGGGTTTCATATTGTCATTATCATTTTAAAACCCATGAAATAAAAATAATCTTAAAAAAAATATTTTCATCATAAAAATAAATTATCTAATGAAATAATAAGAGTGGTATCATTGGATCATACCCCTAGTAAAGATCAAGTAACATCAAAGGATGCCATCTTTGAAGGAAAATGATTTTAAAAGATCACATAGAAAATCTATTGAAGAAAATAGACATTACACATTGAGATAAAAAATGAAAACATAAACCATTTTCAAGATATATTTATTTAAAAATAACCTTGCATACTTATAAAGGGATCATTAAAAACCATTTAAACCATTTCATGAGGAAAAAATGATTTCAAATTATCAAATCAATTTCTTAAAACCAATATTTAATTAATTATTTTTGAAATACTTTTCATAGATAGTAACTATTAAAAAAATTATAAATTAATCATTAAAAATAATGTCTGGTCCATGGTAGAAGAAAAGACCATTCATGATGTTTATGTTAAAACAATTATTCATTTCACATTTTCGGTATAATCCGAATATGATTTTTTTGGAAAATGACATGAAGACTCCTTTATAAGAAGACTAAAAAACATAAAACAAGGGTAAATATTTATTTAATAAAAAATTTGGGGAATTATAAAAAATTTTGTATTTTTTTATAAAACATGGTTTTGAATAAAAATAGTTTTTTTAAGAAAGAAATACATATGATTTTTCCTCAAAAAACAATTTTCAATCATGGGTAAATAAAGAGTTGAAAATGAAGGAATGTCATGTATTATAAGGACATGACCATATGATAATAATACTAATTAGTTTCTTGAGTGATACATTATAATATTTCATCATTGGAATCATAATCATAAGCAATCATGATAAATGATGATATTATAACATAAGACTTTTACTACTTCGATAACATGAATCGTAAGACCCAAGAAAGAATAAGATGAATTAAATATCATAATATCATGATAATAAATTAATTAGTTATATTTAAAATCAAATGGGGTGTACATAAACCTCACAAAATGAAATATTTATAATATAACTTATTCCTAAAGAAGACAAAATTGGAAAAAAAATCCCATACCACTTCAGTTAATTTTGGAAAATAATCACCCTAAATGAAAGATAATAAAATGGATATTTGAATAAAAAAATTCATGATATGAATCAATAAATATATTCATTGATTGTATATTCCCCAAATTAAAGAAACATGTGGTGAATATGGACTGTGTCTCACATAAAATAAAAGTGAGAAGGAATTCCCTCACCTTAAGTCTCAAATTCATTTTTACAGGGTCATAAATATTATATAATAAATATGATTTTATTATAAATATACTAATGATACATAATAATATTTATCATACAATATATTATATTATTTTAACTTTTTATTAATCTTTTATAAACATTTTCTTATTAAAATCATGTTATTGGTTAAAATTTATTTGTTTTTCATCCATGTTTTAATTCAGTGTTTGTTTGGTAATATTAATTTTGTCATGGATAAATAATATCCATAGTTTTAGAAATAATAAAAATATCACATATATTCAGTATATATGTATCTGTGGTAATCTATAAAAGATAAAGATTGAAAATGAAATACACCATTGAAGGGGATGGTAGGTTGTATGTATGCATGAACATTGTTCAAATTTTCCTGATGGATTGAAAGAAAGAAATATAAATAATATATTACCATTAAAAAATCATTTTTATGTCACATAAATCATATATTTTAATTAAAAAAATCATTATTATCTACTATGTAAAGTGTAAATTAATCACATTGCTTCGTGAAGTGATAGTCCGCCGTACACATGAGTGACGTTATCATATTCCCATAGAATGGAAATTAATATGTTATATGTTATATGATAATTAATAAAGTATAATTATATATTAAATAACTTATAAAAAATTTAATTTTTCATTATATCCATCCATGAGGGGTGGTGATGGAAAATGAATAACATTGGTTTGCAAGCCAGTAGTTCCCCATCCACACTAATGCTGATTTTGTACCTCATTTGATGGAAGTGGATATGGTTGTAGGAGATTAAAATAAAATAGGAAAATATATTATATTTAATATAATAATTCTATTATATCATCATGGTTTAATTATAATATAAGGTGGTGGTGAAAGAAATAAAACCAAAACACATGTTTAAGAATATACTACTTATTTGGAGATCTCTTTTATGTTTAAAACTAAATCATTTATAGAAGGGATTAAAAATAAAAATAAGGGCTCCAAGATTTGGTGAGGGAATTATGGAATTTTTGTAGGTATTTTCTTATATAAATGGGGTTTTATGTGTTAATAGAATAAAATTTGGGTGGCTGTTTATAAGTGAATTGAGTGGAACACTTGTTGTTTTTGAAAATAAAATGGCATCCCCATGTTTTTCACTTGTAAAAAGGATATAAAATGTTTCATTATAGTATATAAGAGTTTATAAGGTCTAAATATGTCTAGATAATGGGGTTTGTAAATGTTTTTTTCTTTTATAACTCATATATTTTTTATTTAACCCCTAGTAAACTAATGTTTACCATAAATGCAGTAAATAATGTTTACTCATTTTACAATTTATTATGGTAATAAATTTATTTGAAAATATTAAATAATATAAATTATTATGAATCTAAATATTAAATTAAATTTCTAATATTAAATTAATAGAAGTGGTAAATTGTAGTTAAAATAAAACCCTTTAGACGTGAAGAGAAAGTGATTTTCAAAAGATAAAATGTTAAAAGGTTTTTTAAGTTATTATATAAATATTCAATATAAAATTGATTCCAATGATATTAATTCTATTAATAGATATATAATTGAATTAATGTTACTCTTAAGAAATTATTCAAACAATTATTATGTTTTGTAATTCTCTAAAAGGAATACAAACTCTTCATAAAAACCGATATATTTATGCATTCCTCAGAAAATTTATCTTCCCAGAACATTTTAAAAAATCCTCCGTAAGATAATTTTGACAATATTATTTCAAAATTTAATTTAGTTTCCTTAAATAATATTATTTATAGTTTAAAATATTAATTTAAAAATAATTTTGCAAAATACAATAAAACCTGTTTTTTGAAAATATAGTTTTCAGCGCGCAAATGAATTTATTATAATCTCATGACTAGATATATCAAAATATGAATTATAAATATTTTATTCAATATATAATATATAAATTTAAATAAAATCATTCACCAAAATTTATTTATTTATTTTATGTATATAAAAAATGTTTTTCTGTAGAAAATTAGTTTTTTCATAAAATTATTTTTTTTTATATTCAAATGGTTCTTATTTTCGTTTCTAATTAGTTGGACATCAATTAATAAATTTTATATTAATTTTTAATCCATATATTATAATAAGTTAGTTAATCCTATTAAAACCCTTCATTCTAATGGCTAGGTGATTACTATAATATTAAATAATATTTTCTGTATTGTATGTCCTGTTTTCTTAAAAATAGGGGTTGTGTATAACATAAGTAAATGAAGGAATTAAATATATTGAAAAATATATATTTTATAAAATATCAGTGTTTTACCTTATTACCCCCCAATTGAATTTACCACTCCAAATTCATCTCTCTGATACATGAAAATGATGATATTTACTCCTCATTATATACCCAAGTTTCCTCTTAGCATCATCATGCTGGTGGCTTCACCAAAAAACTTTGACAAGGTGAGTGGTATTATTTTATAGAAAATTGTCTTAATGATCTATAAAATCCTATAATATTTCTTTATTTTAATTATTATTATCTTGTAGTATGACCTATCTTTTTAGTACATGTGATAGACATGGTATTTACTTACTTCGATTAGATGCATGGAACATGTTGTGACCCTATGTGAGGTTTAGTAGAAGCTTCTATAGATAAGGTAAATCTAGATAAGATCAATAATTTAGAAGGGACTAATATACCGAGGTATTATCTTTCACTTATATCTTAAGAAAAAATTTATCCTTTGGTTTTTCATTGATCAATTTCCACTTCAACTCTTCCTCTAAAAAATGGAGATGAATCTCTTATGCCTAAAGCACTAAAACAGCCTAAATACACAAAAAAAGGATATTTCATTCCTTATATCTCTATTTATCATCAAAAAATTGTTATAAATTTTTATCCAATATCCATAAATATACATATGGTGAAGTAATACATTCATTTATAAAACCTTATCCAAATATCAACCTAAACCATACCATAAATGGTTATCCTTTTGAACCTTCCCCATTTTAAAAAATATGATCACTATAATTAATTTTAATGGTCGGGGGTATATTGTAACACCATTATAATTCATAAAATATATTTTTTTTGAAAAAGTTTAATTCATTCGATGACTTTCACTACACAGAACACTAATCATTAACAAAACATGAAATACTATAAAATTATTATAATTTAACATTATAGTTATTTCATAGCCATTGGACTGGAGGGTTTGAATAAGAATTCCTAATTTATGAAAATATATGGTTTAAAAATGTATATAAAAAGTATTATTTTATGAACAATTAATTATAAATGAAAATAAGAACCATTTAAATATAAATAAAATCTTTTTCCAAAAAAACTATTTTTCAATGCACAAACTTGTCTTATATCAATAAATAAAATAAATAAATTTTTGTAAATTATTTTAATTAAATTTATATATTATATATTCAATAAATTATTTACCATTCATATTATATTTTTTCTAGTCATGAGATAATAATAAATCAAATTGTATTTCTAAAAAGAAATTTTTTCTTAAAAACAGTCTTATTACATTTGGCGCACATATTTTATAAGTAATATATAAAACCTTTAGAAAATTTATTTGAATTTTAAATTAAAGTGATTTATTTTAAAATACATAATGAAAAAATTCTAAAGAAATATCATTATATGTTTTATAATCCATAAAATATAATTATTTTATTATAATATATAATCACATCAATCATCCAACTTCATTCCTAAATCATTAACTAGGCTTCATCATCTTATTCATTAATACCTTTTTCTAATAATAAAAATTATGAACCATGTATTATGATTTCTCAAACATAATTTTATCATTGTTCATAGGTATAAAATATTGGATAATATTAGAATAGTATATACCTTTTTTATGTCATTCATGTTCTACACAATATCAGTAGTATAACCATTACTCATACCAACTTGGTAATTATATTCATAAGCATCCCCCTATGAAATTTATTTTCATAATTCTTATACTTTAAATATTTAAAAAACATAACCATAAACGATAATTTATTATGTCCATTATTATCACCCATTACATTAACTAAACATTTCATTTTCCATGGAAATTACTTCTTTTTTACTCGTTTTTTCAACAGTTAAATCATATTATTTTTCCATTGATACATTCTCTTAGGATATTCATCCCACGTTCTTGAAATATAGGAAAATTAATCATCTTTCCCCCATGGCCTCCATCACCTAATCTCTTAATGATATCTATCACTCTCTCCATTAATTATTCTAGTAGTTAGTTAAGGTGTTCATTTTTAACCATATATCTCGATAACTCATTCAGAAAAATCATAATATCCTTCATTCTAGTAATAATATGATTTGGTTGCTCATCAATATATTTTCTATCATATTAAACATTATTTTAGTTATTTCAAGTTACTTTCATTGAATATAACCAAAAATCTCAGTGTGAGTAATAATATTCATAGTGGAAAACCACATGATCTTGAAAAATAACATATAGGTGTCTAAATCATGACTTATTATTTTCAATCAATGCGTACTTAGGCATAACCTAGGGTATTAATATTAATTCCATTAAATCCTTCATGATGGATTATAATGAGCTTAGTAAGTTTAAAAGGATATCCCCATTGGAGTGTTAAACCAGGTGTGTTGCAAGGCCTATTTTTTTGGACCAAGTGATGATAGAGTCTAGCTCAATGTGCCCTTTTTGGAGTTATTAATCATATGATACCTCTGTTTTAGATATATAAAAATTTTTAATATCTTGATAGGGATGTGATCTCTAAAGAAACCAACTGATATTTCCTTTACCAAAATTCTAGTAAATTTTTCTATACTTTGACTCATCTTTAGATTTATCCTCAGACATATCCTTATATTTCTCACTAATGTTTGTGTATCATAGTTTCCAATTGTGGGAAAACCTATTCTATGATATAAACTATAAATACATTATAATCTTATACACATATAGTCCATCTTTTTAGATATAAATTAATTACATTATATAATAACATTCCTAAAGATAATTTAGGTATAATTCATTTAAAAACATGGTCAGATAAACCACTGGTCAATAAGTAAACAACTTCATGTCCAAATAAGATCTTCATAACTATAACCCTTAATAGAAATTTTATAAGAAATAATTATCTTCACATAATGGGGAAATGAAACATATGAAATGATTTTCTCAGATGCCCATTATGGGTAATCAAGATAAATATTAATGGTTACTTAAGAATAAGATGAACTTAATGGTATAAGAAAAGATCATAGAATTTCAAAACTATTCCCATCATATTAGTGATTTTAATCTTGATTCATATAATAAACACTGGATATTAATATGACATGAGTCATAATGGAATAAAATAATATGATCCATTGTAACATTACATTGTCATAAAAAATATATTTTCTACATACACATAAATATAGAAAATCATTTAAATTTTAGTAATGGATTATTTGCAAGGCTATCATAGTGGAATGGGTTCACACCCCAAACCATGGTAGTAGTCATGGATCACTCTCAAGACTATAATAGTGTAATGATTCCCTTATTGAACTGGGTTTACTCACCCATTTTATCCCACTTTATCTCATTTGATATTAATCTTAACCCTATGTGTTGGAGGGAGATATAGGTCCCAACGGTCTTAGTTATAACGTTACCAATATCCATGGTTATAACCTAACTCTCATCACATAATTAAAATTATACATATGTGTTCTCAAATAGCATAAAACATTCATCATATCAGAACCCATGAAGGGAAATGGGTTTCATAAACATTTCATCATAATATAGCATGTAGAAATGAAACAATATTCATAGCCATTTCATTATTTCATCAATGCCTAACCCATTGAAAAAGAATTGTGTTTTATAATCATTTTATTATCTTGTAACCCACTAAATATAAATAGGTTTTATAAAAATCTCATCATTAAAAACATAAACTATATTTATAATGAATAACAAACGGATTCTTGGGTCATATTTAAGGAAAATTACAAGTTATATCAAATGATTTGATGTTATATGAAATTGATTTTGAAAGATCACTCGGAACATTCAATAAGGAATTTATCCATTACACCTTGAATTTTTTCTGAAACTTAAACCATTTTCAAAAATGTTTTCTTTAAAAATAACCTTTGAAACTTATAAATGGGGTCTTAAAAATCATTTTAAACATTTCTTCAGAGAAATACCCTTTCCATCTTCTGAATAAATTTATAAAAACAAAAATTTAATAAATAATTTTTGAAATCATTTACATTGAAAATAAAATTTAAAATTTATAAAAGAATATTTGAAAAAAATGATTTGTTTCTGATAGTGGGAAATACATTCCACGTTGTACTTGTTAAAATAAATATTCCTTTTACATTTTCACAAAAACTATAAAATTATTTGGTTTGGAAAATCACATGAAGATTACTTTGAATTTTTTTTGAACTAATTAAAAATTGTAAAAACTCCATTAATAAATCAATTGATGAATGATAAAGAAAATTTATTTTTTTTAAAAACATTGTTTTGGAATAAAAATGGTTTTTGATCAAAGTGAAAAATAAATATTAATTTTCATAAAAATATTCTTTTGAACTCATGAGTTCATAGAGACATGAAAATTAATGGAAACATTTATAACCATGAAATAAATATAGGATAAAAAATCTTGCTTTTAATGAGGGATAAATTATAATATTTTTTAATTTTAATCATAATCATAAAAAATCATAATGCACGATGAGATTGTAACATAAAACTCTTATAACTTTGGTAACTTGAACCATAATCCCTATAAAATAAAAACATTAAATGAAATAATTAATATAATTTGAATATATAAATTCATGATATTACATGTTAAAGGTTCTGTATATACACCTCATAAAATATTATAGGTTCATAACATAACATATGTCCTAATGAAGACAAAATTAGACAAAAATGCCATACTACTTTAGTAACTTTTAAACCATAAACACCGTGAAAGAGATATTATCAAATGGAGATTTAAATAAAAATAAGTTTCATGGTAAAAATCATAAAATAATTTCTTTGGAATTATATTCAACACATAATAGAAGTAGGTGATGAATATGGCATGTGTCTCAGAGAGAATAAAAGTGAGATAAAATTACGTTACCTTATGTCTTTAATTCCATCATACACACTAGAAACTCCAATATAGTATATGTAATTTTATTATACATATATTAAAGAACCCTAATCATATTTATAATATCATATATTATTTACTTATTACTTTTATTACCATTAAATCAATAAATAATTATTAAAACAAATTACTGGCAATAACTGCTTCGTTTTTAATATATGTATTGATTTATTATTTTTTAATTCATCTTACTTCGATAATGGTTAAATCAAATAAATAATATTAACCATGATATAAAAATCATATATATTCAGAATGTATTTATTTATTGTAATCTATAATATATAGTGATAGAAAATGAAATACACCATTCATGGAGACAGTCGATCATACATACACATGAACGGTGTTTCCATTTTACTAACAGAATGAAAAAATACAATGGTATCTAGTATATTACCATTATAGTTTATTTATTATTTCATATATGACTCATACTTTTATCGAAATAATCTTTTTTAACTTTAGTATAAACCGTGAATGAATCTCATCACTTCGTGAGGGTGTAGTCAACTATACACATGGGAAACATTATCATATTCTAACAGAATGGAATGTAAGAAGGTATATGTAATATAATAATTTCATACCTATAATAATTTCATAAATACCATATGTAAAAATTTAATTAATAATTTAATCCATCTGTGAGAGGTGACAATGTAAAAAGAATAACCTTAGTTCGTGAGGCGGTAGTCCTCCGTAGACATGAATGATGATTTTGTATCTCATTTTATGGAAGTAGAGATGATTTTTGTCTATTACCTTAACATAAAAAAATATAATTATATGTAATAATATCAGGTTATTATATCATCAAATATTATTAATAATGTAAGCTGGTGGAGGAAACAATGAAATAAAAAATGCATGTTTGATAATTTAACTCTTATTTGGAGAGCCTCAATATGTTTATATCTAATGACTTCCTATAATGGAGTAATAATTAGAATAGGGTCTATATTATTTTGGGATATAATTGTGAATATATTTTGGTATGTATTGGCTAGAAATGGTTAATAATGTGTTAAAACAAGAGGAGATAATGTGGCCTTTTATAATTGACATGAGAGACACACTTGTAATTTTTGAATATGGAAAGTTATTTCAATGCTTCTAACATTCCAAAAGTCTATAATATTGTTTTTCATTGTGAATAATATGTTATAAGGTTAAAATATGTCCATAAAATTTGTGTCTGACATTTTTTGGGTCATTTTTAATACATATGATTTTAGTTTAACCCCCAGTACACCCATTTTTACTTTAACTATAGTAAATATTTTTAAAGAATTTACTAGTCATTATTGTCAAAAATTATGCTGGAATTATTAGATAATATAAATTATTTTGATTAAAAAAATAGAATAAATTTTTACAAATTCTAGTAATATAAGTGGAAAATTTTAATTTTTAATTATTCTTACAAACATGATGAGAAAGTGTCTTCCAAAAGAGAAATAATTCAAAAGTTAAATAATTATAGTAAAAGTAAACGTAATAATTATTTCAACAAAATTTATTTTATTAATAGATATATAATTTTACTAAAATTACATTTAAAATGTAGTTAAAATTATTTTTTTGATTTTAAAACTTTAAAACAAAAGACTATTCTTAACAAAAACAAGTATTTTTTCCCTATTCATTAAAAAATAATCTTTTCAAGGATTTATAAAAACATAAAACATAGAAAATATTAAAATTAATGTTTAAAAAATTAATTTCATTTATTCAAATATAATTTCTAAAAGTATCAAAAATTAATTTTAAAAATAAGTGTGGAAAATAATATAAAACTGTTTTTCTAAAAAATATAATTTTTAAGCATAAAATTGGTTTTATTCATATTTCATGACTGGAAAACACATGATATGATTTTTAAATATTTCATTAGATATATAATATTTATGTTTCATTAAAATTATTCAATAAAATTGGCTTATTTAATTTATTTATATATGAATGTTTTTTTTGGTTGGAGTAGTTAACTCAAAAGGGGAGGGGTAAATTGAGTTACTATAAAAATTTCTGTTTAAAAGATATTAGTTTTACAAAAAATGATTTCCCCAAAGATAGATACAACCCAGTTAACCAAGGTTATACTGTTATAAGAGTTTCACTGTTTAAACATCTTCATAGAAGATTGATTAATTCTCAGCAATCTTAATTGGTATTATTTAAATTACTTTTGAAGTTATCCTACTAAGACAAATCAGATATAACTTCATTACAAAACTAACTATCAAAGTGAATTTAGTGTGTTTCTAGATTATGCAGTATAGCATTAAAACAAAGTATACTAAATTCAAATGGCACAATGGATATAAAACAAGTGGTTGAGTCTCAAGATGAGACCTAATCCACACCACTTGGTGATCACCTTCCACCAAGAAGTTTATATAAATAAACACTGATCCACACCCTGGATCGTGGTTAAAAACAGTACATGGACTGTCCAGGTCACACAAGGACCTCTTCTATAGTTTTTGTGGGTAAAAAAAATAATGACCAGGCCGCACAAGGACCTCTTCCACAGTTTTTGTGGGTAAACAAGGGTAAAGAATTTGGTGTGGGGATTTTGAAATCCTCCAATTCCGCGCAGAAGTCAGTGTGTGTGTAAAATATACAGAGTACACAGACTGCTCAAAAGTAAATAAAAGAATCACTAAGAGAGAGTAAATGTGAGTCTAGAATGCTATAGTGATTAGCGGTGCCGCACTAGACTCCTTGGATAAGATAGAAATGCTTCTGAGTCCTTCTCTAGTTTTTTTATTTAAAAACAGAGTGTTGTGGTTCAGTTTGTGTTCTTCACGAGTGAAGATGGTCTCTTGATCCCAGTACTTCGTGTGTTCTTCAGTAGAGTTGGATTGCATGAATGAGACAATTGCTTCCTTGAAGATCTTCCAATGTGTTCTTCGTGGTCATGCTCACTGGCCTGTTTTTTTGTAACACCCCGAGATTTTATGAAAAATATTCTTTTTAATTTCATTAATGTCTTGTGTTGTATTCTACACCAAGATTACCTTGCGCTATATGCCACACCGTATTAGCTTGCAGTATACGCAACACTATTCTTGGACCGTGTTACACACAATTTTGATAATAGTTATTCTACACAACATTGAGTATATATATATATATATATTCAACGTATAAATGAAATATGGTTGGATTATGTTATACAAAACAACGAAGGATTCTTTCACAACACGCAACCCTGACTTGGCTTGCATTACACGTAATCGCGACCTTCCTCGATAGTGTGTGTAGTACACTATAATGAGTTTCACTAAACAACAATATGCTATTAAAATATTATTAAAACTAGCCGTTATGAATAGTAATAACCACTTTTTGAAATTTTGTAAATTTTATTTTTCAAAATGGAATTCATTTTTGGATTCTGAATATCGAAATTAGCCTAGGATGAAATTTTGGTATTTTTCTGAAAACTTTCAATTTTTGATGAATAGTGAAACCACTAAGTGGTAGTTAAAAAAACTGAATTTTTCATAAAACATAATTTTACCGCTTCTGTGAGTGGAATTTCGAAAATCCGAGAGGCACAGTTGATGTCAGTAAGTAAAATGTGGTTCAATGAGATGTAAATAATTTTTTTTTGTGAATAGTAACTTTTAACTTTTTTTTACCACGGTTAAAAGTAAATAGTGTAATTAAGGGTAAATATTATATTATTATTACCCTAAAACAAGTCCTAATTCTATTGGACAAGTTTAATTCGACCAAAAACAAACTTAGGAAGAAACTAGGACCATTTAGGCCCACTTGGATTAGATTAGGACATTTATTATTAATTTATTTAAAGAAGGGTTAAAAGAGTTAAAATCAAAGTTTATTTACTAAAACATTTTTAATATGGGATAATACATAATCTAAATTCGACTATAAATATTCATTAGAAAGTTAACAAGATTTCCTACACAATGTTATTAAATTTGTAATTTTTAGACATTAAATAATTTAATTTATTTATAACACAACGATGATGCAGTAATTATCTTCTTAATGAAATATTGACATAATTGATGTTATAAATACCCAAATAAATATAATTTGAGACTTTTATGAATTACAATAATTTTTTAGGTTAATATGACATGTTAGTATTGATTTAATTAACTTTGTTCGAACTTATCATTCTGTTATGATTCTCACAAAAATAAATTACGAAATAGTGTTAAAATTGACATAAAATAGTTTTTAAAACAAATATTATATTATTAATTGTTATTTTATTCCTAAAAATCTAAGGTTCATCCAAATGACTTAGATAAGGTTATATATATTAATAATAAACAACTTGGGGATCGTTTGGATACTTATAGTAAGTTTATTAACCTTATAGTGTAAGAACACAAGAAGACACGGTAAAAGTACAATTATTTAACTTAATGTTAAATCTAAATGATAAGGTTAAAATAGGAATCTAAACTTGTCTAAATTATATTGGATGAGAGGCTTTCGACCCATCCCCACCTTATCTTCGAAATATATCAATTTGGAGCTATTTAAAACCGAACTTGACTTTATAATAAAATAATATTTTTAGTTATTCCAAAGGTACCCCTCTCCTCCCTTATAAAAGGGCACCTCCTCACTCTCTTCCTCACACAACATTGAGCCTTAAAGCTCGGCCAACCCCTGCCAAATTCTCTTCTACACTTCCCTAGAAACATCCTATAGGTTCTGGTCTTCCTCAAAGACCAATTTTAGTGCCCTAAGAGGAGGTCTCAAAGAGGCGCTTCAAAGAAGAGGTAATTTCCGTTACCAATTCTTTCACCTTTATTTCTTCTTCCACTTCTTCTCCTTAGGTTGTTTTATTATGAAGTAATAACATCAGTATCACTCATATACTTATATGTTATTATAAGTATGAAAAAATCCTATTTCACCATCTATCCATCCTACGGAAAATGAAATCACCGCGCGTGCGTACGTACGAAATACCGTTTCCACGTCGTGGTGAAATCTATTTTCAACCACCACCATAATTGGATGGGTATAATGGTGTAAATAATAACTATATATTATTATATTAAAGTGATATTGATTCTGAAATAGTATACATACACTCCAATACCGTCCCACGATCATGAGAACGATATCATCGCTCGTGTGTACGTACGGACTACCGTCTCCACGACGCGATGAGATTCATTCTCCACTTTAAACATTCATTAATTATTATAAAGTATATATAATAAGTAATCATGAAATATATGACATAATAATGATACTGGATTTATGTGTATATATATGTATGTCATCTACTTAATTCCGTTCAACTCAATAAGGAAACGAAAACAGCGTTCATGCGTACGTACGGCCTACCGTCTCCATGAACGGTGTATTTATTTCCATTTACTGAATTATTATATATATGTATATTCTGAATATATATATATATAAATCATGTTTTATATTCTGGAATTAAGTAATCATGATCTAAGTAATCATATGAATAATTACAAGTCAAAACACGAACGACAAATGAGACGATTTTACCCAAAACGCTACTTTAACATGAATTTACAAAAGAACGGGTAATATAAAGTCATAAGTGAACCATATATGATATAATAACAATGAATATGATTCTGTAATAAGTCAATGACATTATTTAAGTCATTATACAGGAGGTTCGGACACTTACGAAGAAAATCAGACCTAAGGTAAGGGAAATATCACAATCTCATTTTTATCCGAGATTGTTTATACATTGGTATTTGCTAGGGTGAATTTTATCATCCACATTAATGTTTCCTCGATATGAAATATTATTTACATCCACCTACAATGGTTTAAATCCAATTTTACCCTTCGGTGTGTTTTTAGTAAAATACATGAAAGGAATCTTTTGTCATTTTTCGTACGAGGTACTTTTTTGACTTTTCCGACAAAAGTACGAGAAGAATGTTTTTTAACTTATACGGAAAGAATGGATTTTTAAAACATTATTTCCAAGAATCTTCCTTTATAAGTTTTCAAGTTTATTTTTAATCAACTTCTTTTAGTTTATAATTGTATAACATGTTAAGAAAAGAAAAGTGCTTTTGAAGTAGAAAGGATATTTTCCTCAAGAATGGAATTCAAATGTTTTATCAAAATTATTTTCCATCTAAGATAATATAGGGTTCTGTTTTTATCCCTATTATTACATTGATTTGATTATGTTTTGAGGGAATTATTTTTATGAAGTCATTTACCTTATATGATTTGTTTTATGATGTCATGATGTTTCAATAATTCCATTTTTGATTACATGGGTAATGTAATGATGTATGGTTTATGATTTTGTGGAACACATAAGAATGGTATAATTATGAGATGGGTGGGACCTATATCTCCCTCCAATGCGTTGGGTAAAGATTTTATATCTCATGAGATAGATATGGCTGGAATGGTAGGTTATACTGGTTCAGTGAAACAGGACTGAAACGAGGGTTACTCGGTTCAGAAAGGGACTTTGTCCACTAAGAGAGTCTTGGAAATGAGTCTTGACTAACAAGAAATGATTCTCTATGATTATGTGTGTATGAAACAATGTTTCATGTTTTATGTTATGATTATTGTGATTACATTTCACTGCCATGATTTATTCCATGTTATGAAATTATGATCTCTTTTACAGGTTATGATTTCCAAAAGTTATGTGCTTATGTATATGATGTGATTGATATTTATTTTTTTACCCTTACTGAGCATTTGAGCTCACCCTTTTATGTTTTATTTTCCCCAGGATATAAAGAAATGTTTTAGGTATAAAAAAAGGAAGATCTTTATGGAAGATGTTGGAGATTTTTCACCAGGATTAGAAGATTATATTCCGAGTTTCCAAAGACACTAAACTATTACGATCCTTGTGTGTGTCTTTTTTGTTATGTACTAAGTATTCCACAAATGTAATGTAATGTCAATGTACGTCAAGATACGGGTCTCTACATTTGGTATCAGAGGAAAGGTTTAGTCAACCTTTGGAAACTAGGATGTGAGAACGTTAGTGAGATCCCTAGAGATATTTCTAAGGTATGTCTAAGGATGTCCCTAAGGATAAGTATACGTATAGGATAATCCTAGAACTATGGTAACGATCTTACAATTTAACCTAAGATGTTAGATATTGAAGTTACTCCCCCTTTATTATGATTTTTTCCTCTAACACTATTCTTTTTGGGTATTAGAAAATGGCTGGAAACAAGGTGATTCACGATAATGGAGGATATGATGGACAATGGAATGATATTTTTCATGAGAAACCAAATGAAATGGGATTTGGAAGTCCAAACATCAATATTATGCCGAATCAGAAATCTCATAATATGATCAATAAAGTAAAATTTGGTAAGTTTCCTGACTCAGATAATAAGAGAAAGTTGGAGTTTCATGATGATCATAGAGGAAAGAAAGTTCAAATTCCCCTATGTAAATCATGTGGGAAGAGGAATAAAGGAGAATGTTTCAAAGGAACTGGAAGATGCTTTGGGTGTGGAAAAGAAGGACACAAATCCAGTAAGTGCAAAGGAAAAGGTTCAGTTAACACCAGGTATGAGGATAATGGTATTGCTACGACATCAATAATGGTTAAATGTTTTAAATGTGGAATGTACGAGCATTATGCAACCCAATGCCCTAAGGGAAAGTCTCATTAAGAGAATCAGTATGGTCGTATGGGTAGTATTTATGTGGATGATGATGAAGAGGCTACAAATGATATGTGAGAAGCTCGGTCAATGGTTTAAGAATATAGTGGAATGATTACATGTTTATCATGTGTAATGTTGTATAAATAATCTCATGGTACTATGGAATAAAGAGACATCCAAGGATTGTTACACTGTTGTCTTTACTTGACTTTTGAAATTGTATGATTAATGGTACCAGTATCCATGAAAGATTATTCAGATATTTTTGGAATGTAGATGATATGCGCATAATGAAGGGATAAGGAGAAAATTAAATGTTTGATAGTATTCATGATCTCATGACTGATATAAGGAGAAGGCTATATCATGGTTTGAGTATATATAATTTTTGGATTTAGGTTTTCACTAAGGTTTGTGGATATTCATTTTTCAAGAGAATACATCATTAAGGTATTCACATGATTGGAATGTGACCAACAAGATATATGGGGGATAAATGATGGTATTCACATGCTTGGTTGACGACATTTCAAGTAATCATTTTCTTTATAGTATGAGCTTGGACCAAAGTATTTTAGATAATCCTAAAGATTGGAATGGATTATGTTGGACATATGTTAGGATAGAAATTTTTTGATATTTTTTATGTGATGCTATAGTAATGTAGTTTTAGAAAAAGGACAACCTGCAGGACGGGTGACAGCCCATCGCGTCGGACAAGGCTGTGGGAATCAAACCCACAACCAAAGTGCGACTGGCATTTATCTCCTACCACTGGCCTACAGGAAGTCCCTGGTTAGTAGAAACTAGTTTTATTTTATTAAGCGATATGATATATAAAGTATAAGTTCATTTTTGGAACCATATATGATTAATCTAACCATAAGATGGACTTCTAACTTTTGATAACCTTTTGTTTAAAAGAGATGGAATGACCCGTCATTCTATCACATGATCTGCTATCACTTCACGAATAACAAATTCAACTTCATTTATTTAAGAGATGAAGTAGAAATTGTTCAAGGCACGAACAACAGTGAGATTGTACCAAAATAAAGTAAGTATTTATTCTAATTCAAACTCTTCAACTTTAGGGAAACGATCTTGAAAACCAAAAAAGTTGTCCTAGTGCTCTTATATCTGATTAATCAGATGGTACCTTAGATCTTCACAAATTTATGGATTTGTGATTGTTGGCTCTTCCATAGCCATTTTCTCTACCACTCTCCATCAGAACATGATGGTTAGATTTCTCTTCCATATCCATATTTTCACCTATGTGGAAACCGAGTGATTAGTTTATTTGGGTAACCATTACGTTTCATACTTTTGTTTTTAAAGATTGGTTTTGGAATTCGTTTTTACGATGTGGGTTTCTATTAAAGAAACTTTTGAATAGTAAACCATTTATAACCCCGACGAATTTTGAGGGCGAAATTCATTTTAAGGGGGGTAGAATGTAACACCCCGAGATTTTATGAAAAATATTCTTTTTAATTTCATTAATGTCTTGTGTTGTATTCTACACCAAGATTACCTTGCGCTATATGCCACACCGTATTAGCTTGCAGTATAAGCAACACTATTCTTGGATCGTGTTACACACAATTTTGATAATAGTTATTCTACACAACATTGAGTATATATATATATATATATATATTCAATGTATAAATGAAATATGGTTGGATTCTGTTATACGAAACAACGAAGGATTCTTTCACAACACGCAACCCTGACATGGCTTGCATTACACGCAATCACGACCTTCCTCGATAGCGTGTGTAGTACGCTATAACGAGTTTCACTAAACACAATATGCTATTAAAATATTATTAAAACTAGCCGTTATGAATAGTAATATCACTTTTTAAAATTTTGTAAATTTTATTTTTTAAAATGGAATTCACTATTGGATTCAGAATATCGAAATTATCCTAGGGTGAAATTTTGGTATTTTTCTGAAAACTTTCAATTTTTGATGAATAGTGAAACCACTAAGTGGTAGTTAAAAAAATGAATTTTTCATAAAACTAAATTTTACCGCTTATGTGAGTGGAATTTCGAAAATCCGAGAGACACGGTTGATGTCAGTAAGTAAAATGTGGTTCAATGAGATGAAAATAATTTTTTGGTGAATAGTAACTTTTTACTTTTTTTCCACGGTTAAAAGTAAATAGGCTAATTAAGGGTAGAAATGATAATATTATTACCCTAACACATGTACTAACTCTATTGGACAAGTTTAATTCTACCAAAAACAAACTTAGGAATAAAATATTACCATTTAGTCCCACTTGGATTAGATTAGGACATTTATTATTAATTTATTTAAAGAAGGGTTAAAAGAGTTAAAAGAGTTAAAATCAAAGTTTATTTACTAAAACATATTTAATATGGGGTAATACATAAGATAAATTCGACTATAAATATTCATTAGATAGATAAAAATATTTCCTACATAAGGGTATTTTATTTGTAATTTTTAGACATTAAATAATTTAATTTATTTATAACACAACGATGATGCAGTAATTATCTTATTAATGAAATATTGACATAATTGATATTATAAATACCCAAATAAATATAAATTGAGACTTTTTATAAATTACACTAATTTTCTAGGTTAATATGACATGTTAGTATTGATATAATTAACTTTTTTCGAACTTATCATTCTGTTATGATTTTCACAAAAATCGATTACTAAATAGTGTCAAAATTGACATAAAATAGTTTTTAAAACAAATATTATATTATTAATTGTTATTTTTTTCCTAAAAATCTATGGATCTGCCAAATTACTTGGATAAGGATATATATATTAATAATAAACAACTTTGGGTTCGTTTTTCTTCTTATAGTAAGTTTATTAACCTTATAGTGTAAGAACACAAGAAGACACGGTAAAAGTACAATTATTTAACTTAATGTTAAATCTAAATGATAAGGTTAAAATAGGAACCTAAACTTGTCTAAATTATATTGGATGAGAGTATTTCGACCCATCCCCACCTTAGCTTCAAAATATATCAATTTGGAGCTATTTAAAACCGAACATGACTTTATAATAAAATAATATTTTTAGTTATTCCAAAGGTACCCCTCTCCTCCCTTATAAAAGGGCACCTCCTCCCTCTCTTCCTCACACAACATTGAGCCTTCAAGCTTGGACAAACCCTGCCATATTCTCTTCTCCATTTCCCTTGCAACATCCTATAGGTTCTGGTCTTCCTCAAAGACCAATTTTAGTGCCCTAAGAGGAGGTCTCAATGAGGCGCTTCAAAGAAGAGGTAATTTCCGTTACCAATTCTTTCACCTTTATTTCTACTTCCACTTCTTCTTCTTAGGTTGTTTAATTATGAAGTAATAACATCACTATCACTCATATACTTATATGTTATTATAAGTATGAAACAATCCTATTTCACCATCTATCCATCCTACGGAAAACTAAATCACCGCGCGTGCGTACGTACGGAATACCGTCTCCACGTCGTGGTGAAATCTATTTTCCACCACCAACATACTTGGATGGGTATAATGGTGTAAATAACTACTATATATTATTATATTAAAGTGATATTGATTCTGAAATAGTATACATACACTCCAATATAGTCCCATGAACATGAGAACGATATCATCGCTCGTGCGTACGTACGGACTACCGTCTCCACGACGCGATGAGATTCATTCTCCACTTTAACCATTCATGAATGATTATAAAGTATATATAATAAGTAATCATTAAATATATGACATAATAATGATACTGGATTTATGTGTATATATATGTATTTCATCTACTTAATTCCGTTCAACTCAATAAGGAAACGAAAACAGCGTTCATGCGTACGTACGACCTACCGTCTCCATGAACGGTGTATTTCTTTCCATTTACTGATTTATTATATATATGTATATTCTGAATATATATATATATATAAATCATGTTATATATTTTGGAATTAAGTAATCATGATCTAAGTAATCATATGAATAATTACAAGTCAAAACACGAACGACAAATGAGAAGATTTTACCCAAAATGCTACTTTAACATGAATTTACAAAAGAACGGGTAATATAAAGTCATAAGTGAACCATTTATGATATAATAACAATGAATATGATTCTGTAATAAGTAACTGATATTATTTAAATCATTATACAGGAGTTTCGGACACTTACGAAGCAAATCAGACGTAAGGTAAGGGAAATATCACAATCTCATTTTTATCCGAGATTGTTTATATATTGGAATTTGCTGGGGTGCATTTTATCATCCACATTCATTTTTCCTCGATATGAAATATTATTTACATCCACCTACAATGGTTTAAATCCAATTTTACCCTTCAGTGTGTTTTTAGTAAAAGACATGAAAGGAAGCTTTTGTCGTTTTTCGTACGAGGTACTTTTTTGAATTTTCCTACAAAAGTACGAGAAGAATGTTTTTTTAACTTATACGGAAAGAATGAATTTTTAAAACATTATTTCCAAGAATCTTCCGTTATAAGTTTTCAAGTTTATTTTTAATCAACTTCTTTTCGTTTATAATTGTATGACATGTTAAGAAAAGAAAAGTGTTTTTGAAGTAGAAAGGATATTTTCCTCAAGAATGGAGTTCAAATGTTTTATCAAAATTATTTTCCATCTAAGATAATATAGGGTTCTATTTTTATCCCTATTATTACATTGGTTTGATTATGTTTTGAGGGAATTATTTTTATGAAGTCATTTACCTTATATGATTTGTTTTATGATGTCATGATGTTTCAAGAATTCCATTTTTGATTGCATGGGTTATGTAATGATGTATGGTTTATGATTTTATGGCACACATAAGAATGGTATCATTATGAGATGGGTGGGACCTATATCTACCTCCAATGCATTGGGTAAAGATTTTATATCTCATGAGATAGACATGGATGGAATGGTAGGTTATACCGGTTCAGTGAAACAGGACTGAAACGAGGGTGACTCGGTTCAGAAAGGGACTTTGTCCACTAAGATAGTCTTGGAAATGAGTCTTGACTAACAAGAAATGGTTCTCTATGATTATGTGTGTATGCCACAAAGTTTCATGTTTTATGTTATGATTATTGTGATTACATTTCACTGCCATGATTTATTCCATGTTATGAAATTATGATCTCTTTTACAGGTTATGATTTCCAAAAGTTATGTGCTTTTGTATATGATGTGATTGATATTTCTTTTTTTTACCCTTACTGAGCATTTGAGCTCACCCTTTTATGTTTTCTATTCCCCAGGATATAAAGAAAGATTTTAGGTATAAAAAAGGAAGATCTTTATGGGAGATGTTGAAGATATTTCACCAGGATTAGAAGATTATATTCCGAGTTTCCAAAGACACTAAACTATTACGATCCTTGTGTGTGTCTTTTTTTTTATGTACTAAGTATTCCACAAATGTAATGTAATGTCAATTTACGTCAAGATACGGGTCTCTACATTTTTTGTTCAGTATCGTGCCTTGTAGTGGGTATTTTCTTGCGTTTGTTCCTCTCGGGCTCTCTTCCCTTTATCATTGAAAATGTATGAGATTTAGCTGACATGTTCCATATGTGTTGTACCTCATAGCTTGTACTATGTCTACAAAGAAACATTAAATATTTCAGTGCATTAAAGGTGTTAAATATGACTTTTAAGAAGTTAAATAGAAAACGACAAATGAATTTAGGAAATAGTGTCACAGTAAATATGAAAACGGTGTCTCTTTCACGGTATCTTCTTTACGGTTTCTCCTTCCCGGTGTCTCCTTCATGGTGTCACTTTCACAGTGTCTTGCTTACAGTTTCGGGCTTCACGGTACCTTGATGACTGTGTCTTGCTAACTGTGTCTGGTACATAGGCAAATCAGAGTGTCTGTCTTACGGTGTCGGTTATTATTGTCTTGCTTCACGGTGTCAGGATTATTGTGTCACGCTATCTCGTGGTCACGGTGTCTGATATAACGCCCCGACCCTGGTTACCCAGAGTCGGTGCATTATTACATAACAATGGCATGATCACAATAAAGATCAAGTCTCGAAATACCGATTAGTTTAGTAGCCTTGGAAACACTAGATACAATCATAAAGTTTTACATTACATATAAAACATCTTGTCTTTGTATCCCCTCATACAATCCCTACAAGTCATTCATAAATTACTTCTTCTTAATCCTGTGAAAAATAAAACATTGAAAGAGGTGAGTTCAGATTCTCAGTAAGGATAACATTATATCAGAAGCTTTCATAGATAAGAATAAACACATAAGGCAATTTATAATTACAACAAAAGCCTTTTAAACATGGACTTCAGCATAATATGGCAAAGATAAAATGAAATAATGCCATTTACTTATTTACATGGATATTCTACTAGTCGAACAATCACATGCAATATCAATAACCACTTTCATAATGATGGACTTCATAATGCCAGACTATCATAACCACATATCCAAGGCCTCGTGCCAAGACTACAAATAAGATTTTTCCAAGGCCTTGTGCCAAGACACTAGTTTGTCTCATGAGACCTACCGATGCATCGAGGATCTATATCGGGCTCCACCCGTCACTTATTAAGTCCAATGCATTCCTCATATGAATAGGTTTAAACACAACATAAACATTCGTATTAAAACTAGCATACGAAATGTCAATACTTTAACCACAAACCATGAATGGTATAAAAATAACACATCCGTAGTCAAACATAATTCATTCGATACAATATGAAAGATTGTATTGTATCACATTAAACTCAATCAATAATAATGAATGATGTTTACATAGATGAAAATAATCATCAAAACTATTTGAGAGAAATATCCCCCTTTTTCTTGAAATCATTTAAAAGTCACACTGTTTGTCAAAAAGCCATTTAAAAATAGATTTTTGAATCAAAGTGTCCCATACAACTTTGAAACTTTTTAAAAGGAGTTTTAATTTCTAAACTTTAATTTCCATATAAAAAAATCCTTAAAACTATTTTTAAAACATGGACATTGATGAAAAAGATTTAGATGAATAAGTCTTTAAAACATTTAAAAATGGTATTTTTGTTAGAGATTATAACCAAAAGAGAGACACTTGAATACAAATAATTGAGGTAATAAAAACTTTGTAATATCATGAGAATAATGGGATTCATGATATACTATGTCAAAATACCTTATATACACCACATAAAAGTTATTTGGTGTATATCAACAAAGAAGTCTCAATTGAATGTAAATTGAGATGAAATCTCTCATAAAGGCCGTATCCTTAGGTTAAGGATAAATCAACGACATAATTATGTGTGACAAATATACATACACTAAATATGATTGGATATTAAGTGTAAAACAATCAAAGGATATTCACACATATTCTTGTAAAAAAAACACCAACGAATTGGATGTTTAACTCAACAAATGGTGAATGAGTTAAAATTACCCTTATAAAATTCATATCAATGACTTGAGAATTATCAATGGAGTGATTATGTGTATCAAAGGTTTATCCATAAGAAGGGTAGTGTAAATTATGACATAATAAAATGAATAGTGATTCTACACATAATCTTGGGGTAATATAATCAATGAAATATGCGTAAAGCCAAATGAGTGGAAGTTGAATTCTCAAATTCCCTTATCGATTAGGTAACTTACGAAACATACACCCATGAAAGAAGTATCATACCATGATGATTTAAATACCCATAAATTAAATTATATTACACAATGAATACAATCATGGGAAGTATACATACACCACATGCAATAAATAAGTGGTGAACAATGGAATTCTCACGAGATTAAGAGTGAGATAAGAAACCCCTTACTTTGTACTTTTTTCCTTTGACGACGGTAGGTTAACCTCCTGTATAATGGTGAAATAATTGATATTTAATTATACAAGAATCATATGCATTAATATGATATCATATATGATCTTTTAACATTGATTTGTTAATAATATCTTAGAATTGTCTTCATTTTGGGTGTTAACGGGTTCATTTTACTTTATATTATTTATTATGTGAGCCATATTTGTTATTAATGGGATGTATATTATTCATATCCAGAATGATATCATGTTCTTAGATACTATTTTTAAATCATCAAATTATAATTATACTTGAATGGATATGATGGAGAATGAATCTCATCGCGTTCGTGGAGACGGTAGTCCGTACGTACGCACGAGCAACAATATCATTCTTTCGATATTAAAATAATATATAATAGGATGGTATATCATATATACAGAATCATTATCATGTTATATTTATTATTTAAATGAGTTACACATCATTATTATAACCATCTAAATAATAATATATTGAATAACAATTACACCACGACGTGGAGACGGTAAGCCGTACGTACGCACGTATGGTGACATGTTATTCAAAGGATGGATAGAATAATTAATATGGTTGTACCATATTTATAATAACATCACAGTATATATATTATACTGGAGTTATTTTATTTATAATGGTAATAACAAAGAAAGAAGAAGTGGAAGAATAAAGGAACATGAAAATGGGTGGTGAAAACATTACCTCTTCTTCGGGTTCCTCTTTTTGATTTGATCAAAAGGGATCCTTAGGTTGGCTTTATGATCAAACTAATGCCTCTAGGTTGTAGTGAGGGAAGTTTAGAGAGTATTTGGTCAGGGGTTGGTCGAACAAAAAGGCTTTGAAGGTGTGAAGAAATGAGAAGCAGGAGTGCCCTTTTATAAGAGGGGTGATGGGCACCTTTGGAAAAGCTAGAAATATTAATTTACAATAAATTCATATTCTGTTTATAATGGCTCAAAAGTTGATTATTAAAAGTTTAAAGTGGGGATAAGTCTAAAACCAATAATCAAATAGAATTTATACAGGTTTGGGTCACTATATTAACCTTATATTTTAGTTTTAACACTTAGTTAATTAGTTTGACATTTACCATGTCACTTTGTATTTTTATATTATATAGTTCATAAACATACTATATACATCCAAGAGACCCCCAAGTGGTCCATTAATGACATAACTATCATGATATAAGTTTCTTGGACGAACCTTAGATTTTTACGAATTTAATATCAATTAATAATATAATATTGTTTTTAAAAACACTTTTTTGTCAATTTTGACTCTATTCAATAGTTGATTTTTGTGAAACACATAACAAAATTATTACTTCGAAAAAAGTTAATTAAATCAATACTAATATGTAATTGTATCCTATAAAATTATTTTAATTCAATAAAAGTATCAAATTATATTTATTTGGGTATTTATAATATCAATTATTCTAATTTTTCACTATTATGGTAATTACTGCATCACAATTGTGTCATAAATAAATTAACTTAGTTAATGTCTAAAAATTATAAATAAAATATCATTATGTAGGAAATATTTTTTTATTTCTAATTAATATTTATAGTCTAAAATCAAACATATATAACCCTATTTAACAATTGTTTTTCTAAACGATATATGCTTGTGTCATTTTTGTTTTTATTTTAACTTAATTAAAATAAAGTGTCATTATCACTTACAAGTGGATCCATGGGGGTCCCAAAATCGACCCAAAGATGACCATGGTCGAGAATGTATCAACCAATAGGGTTAAGACACGTTTTAGGGTAATTTAGTATTATTATAATATTATTTTTTTAACCCTTGTTTACCAGATTTACCCTTTAACCATGGTAAATAAAATATTTACTGAAGTAATTATCCAAAATGTCTAAAAATAAAAGTTACCTATTTACACAATTTGAACATCCTGATTACAAATATGGAATCCATTTTTCCAAATTCAAAACACAGAAGTGGTAGAAATTAATTTAAAATTAATTCTCGTTGTTAAAACAAAAAGCGTGTTTTTAAGAGATAATAACTATCAAAAGATTGGCACTTGTATGTGTCTGGTTTAAATGTGAAATTATGTTCAATGACCCACATTGTATTACATGGTAAAAATATATTCTAAATATACTTTAAAACCACTCCAATTCATAATTTATCACTATTAATTATTTTGATTAAAAAAGTTGTTTTTAATTAAAATTTAGTAATTTTCACTATTCATCAAAATATAAAAGTTATCCGAAAAGTACAACAATTTCACCCTAGGATAATTCCGATATTACGAATCCAAAAATGAATTCCATTTTGAGAGATAAAATTTATAAAATTTCAAAAAGTAGGTATTACTATTCATAACGGCTAGTTTGATTGGTTATGGTGTTTTAAAATCTCGAAGTTGCGTACAATGCACGCCATTGCATTATTCGAAAGGAAACGTACCGTGGAATCTTGGGGTGTTACATTCTCCCCTCCATCAATAAATTGTGTCCTCGCAATTTCAAAAATTGTGCTTGGGAATATAATGGAAATTCCCACATCGGAAAAAGGGTCAATAAAACTATCACTTTAAAAGAAAGAAAGAGAGGTATAAAGGTCATCCATGATAACCCATACTCGGATTCCATGTAGGAAAACATGGATATGGATGATAAAATAAGTGTCAAGTTCTGATGGAGAGGGATAGAAATCATGATCAGGAGAAAGTTAACAATAAGAAAACCACAAACTTGTGTTGGGACAAACAGTCATTAGTCTCTTAGTAGGAAAGTAAACGGACAACATTTTTTTTTGTTTTAAGATACATTACATAAGGACGAGGAAATCATATATGATATTGACTAAAAACATAAAGAGATATACATACTTTTTAAGTAGAGTTTCATTATTTAATAAATTTTTACCACTAACTAATTTTTTTTTGAACAATGAGTATTCAAGAAGAGTTGGTCACAATAAAAGATCTAGAATAAACTTCTATAAAAATACATGATCCATGTAGGATAAACTATATATTTAACTTGTCTTTAGAGATTAATCAAAACCAAAATGGTTAGTATAAGATCTGATGATCCCCCAAATGTATATTCCATTAGAGAAAAAAATACTAATCTTAATTTCTAAAATTAAACCAACAATACACCAAAGTTAAATAAATACCATTCAAAAATAAATTCTCCTTAAAATCCTTTAATATAATCCAAACTAATATTGAAACCCAAAACTTATAAGAATGTAGTCTTCCACATTAAATTGTATCTCCAAATGACATCATCTACTCTTAAAGTCACATACTTAAAAGTAATTAACCTAATCACATACTCTTTATTATAGGTTAATCATTTCCATAAATAACCCAAATCACTATAGATCCACAATAAAAACATAGATAAAAATCCACCATTACTCCTCTAATGAAATCCCATAGTATTCTATTTTACTTGGACATATAGTGTTCCCAACAAAGTGAACATCTTCCAAAATAACATTTATCACTTAATCACCACATCATTTTCCTATACTAAGGGTATTCATTTGATAAGACATAAGAACCCAAATCAACATATTATTGATCAATAAAATCATTTAACTAAAGAAAATTGTCACACTAACCAGGGACTTCACTTAGTCCAGTGGTAGGAGATAAATCCCAATCACACTTTGGTTATGGGTTCGATTCTCACTGCTTTGTCCGACGCGACGGGTTGTCACATGGTCTACGTGTTGTTATTTTTCAAAAACTGTATTTTATAATATTACCAAAATGAGATAAATTCCTCAAAATAACATAATTTAACCACAAATGTTATATCTTACCTTGCATTTTCATCCCAAATTATAAACACTTATAATTTTCTCAAACCCCAATGATCATATAAAACCAAATGGTTATTTATACCTATATCAACAAGAGAAGAGACAATTCTTCCACAAAAATCATTATCACATGGAAAACTGCGGGGTTACAAATACAAGAAAAAATTATTCCAAAGTAAACCCATCAACAAGGAGCGCTAATACTTTTTAAACATTTCTCCAACCATTTATTTCCACATAGCTTCTTCTTTGACCAAGAAAATATCCTATAGAATAGGACATTCACTCGAGTAATGGCCAGGTCCCCTACATTTACGGCAAATGACTGTAAATGGACTCTTGGGACCATTTTTATCTTCTTCCATAGTACTCTTCATTTTTCTTCGGCAATTATTCACTTTATGTCCTTCCTTCCCGCACGTAAAGCATTTTGTTGTACCATTGAGACACTTTCCTGGGTGTCTCCTTCCACATTTCCTGCATGATGAAAATTGAGGGTTCTTTTCTCCATGGTCTTCATTGCTGGAGCTCTTATCATTCATCACCTTTCTCTTCCTTGTTGAGTCTGGGAGTTGGTTAATATATATGTTGTTGATCATATTTTGGGAAAACTGATTTGGCATAAAGATGATATCTTTTACGCCTATCAACATTCTATTTTGTTGCTCATTTCCACCACCGTTCCCACCTTGTACATCATTCTCAAAGTCACTATGACATCCTTGGAATCCATCCATTGACTAAAACCAGAAAGCATTGTGTGAGTAACAGTAGTCGTAAAATCATTTAGAGATTAAAATGTCACCATATTCTAAATTTGAAACATATTAGGATTAACCAAGGTCATTTACTCTCATATTATATATATATTACATAAATAGGTTTGTAAAGAAAATGTAAATTATCCTAAGCATATCCCCTGGGAGTGTCGTAACCAAGAGTGCAGCAAGGCCCGTTGTCGTGCACCAGTTCCCGTTCGAGTCTATCTCAAAGCGGTGTTTTCGGGTTTTACCCCTAGGTACATCTGTGCCAGAGCCGGTTCTACCTGCTCGTATCCAGACAGGGATGTATTGCTTAGAAAACTCACAAAATCTCTACAATACCAAAATTCTAGGAAGTTCTTTTATACTAATCCTCAAAGATCATCTTAGGTCTACGTTCTCTAATCAGAGTTTATCTAAATCTAGCTTCCAAGGTTTGTACTAAACTTCCTCTAATACCAACTATAACGCCCTGACCCCGGTTACCCAGAGTTGGTGAATTATTACATAACATTGGCATGATCACAAGAAAGGTCAAGTCTCGAAAGACCGATTAGTTTAGTAGCCTTGGAAACACTAGATACAATCATAAAGATTTACATTACGTAAAAAAACATCTTGTCTTCATATCCCCTTATACTATCCCTGCAGTTCATTCATAAATTACTTCTTCATAATCCTGGAAAAAATAAAACATTGAAAGGGGTGAGCTCAGATGCTCAGTAAGGATAACATTATAGCAGAAGCTTTCATAGATAAGCAAAAACACTTAAGGCAATTTATAATTACAACAAAAGCCTTTTAAACATGGACTTCAGCATAATATGGAAAAGATAAAATAAAATAATGCCATTTACTTATTCATGTGGATATTCTACTAGTCGAACAATCACATGAAATATTAATAACCACTTTCATAATGATGGACTGTATAATGCCAGACTATCATAACCACATAGCCAAGGCCTCGTGCCAAGACTATAAATAAGATTTTTCGAAGGCCTTGTTCCAAGACACTAGTTTGTCTCATGAGACCTACCGATGCATCGAGGAGCTATAGAGGGCTCCACCTGTCACTTATTAAGTCCAATGCATTCCTCATATGAACAGGTTTAAACATAACATAAACATTCGTATTAAAACTAGCATACGAAATGTCAATACTTTGACCACAAACCATGAATGGTATAAAAATAACACATCCACAGTCAAACATAACTCATTCGATACAATATGAACGATTGTATTGTATCACATTAAACTCAATCAAGAATAATGAAGGATGTTGACATAGATGAAAATAATCATCAAAACTATTTGAGAGAAATATCCCCCTTTTTCTTGAAATCATTTAAAAGCCACACTATATGTCAAAAATCCATTTAAAAATAGATTTTTGAATCAAAGTGTCCCATAACACATTGAAACTTTTTAAACAGAGTTTTAATTTATAATCTTTAATGTCCATATAAATAAATCCATAAAACCATTTTTAAAACATGGACATTGATGAAAATGATTTAGATGAATAAGTCTTCAAAACATTTAATAATGGTATTTTTGTTAGAGATTCTAACCAAAAGAGAGACACTTGAATACAAATAATTGAGGTAATAAAAACTTTGTAATATCATGAGAATAAAGGGATTCATGATATACTATGTCAAAATACATTATATACACCACATAAAAGTGATTTGGTGTATATCAACAAAGAAGTCTCAATGGAATGTATATTGAGATGAAATCTCTCATAAAGGTCGTATCCTTAGGTTAAGGATAAATCAATGACATAATTATGTGTGAAAAATATAAAGACACTAAATATGATTGGATATTCAGTGTAAAACAATCAAAGGATATTCACACATATTCTTGTAAAAACAACACCAACGAATTGGATGTTTAACTCAACAAATGGTGAATGAGTTTAAATTACCTTTATAAAATTCATATCAATGACTTGAGAATTATCAATGGAGTGATTATGTGTATCAAAATTATATCCACATGAAGGTTAGTGAAAACTATGACATAATAAAATGAATAGTGATTCCACACATAATCTTGGGGTAATATAATCAATGAAATATGCGTAAAGCCATATGAGTGGAAGTTGAAATCTCAAATTCCCTTATCGATTAGGTAACTTATGAAACATACACCCATGAAAGAAGTATCATACCATGATGATGTAAATACCCATAAATTAAAGTATATTTCACAATTAATACAATCATGGGTAGTACACATACACCACATGCAATAAATAAGTGGTGAACAATCGAATTCTCACGAGATTAAGAGTGAGATAAGAAACCCCTTACTTTGTACTTTTTTCCTTAGTCGCTGGTAGGTTAACCTCCTGTATAATGGTGAAATAATTTTTATTTAATTCTACAAGAATCATATGCATTAATATGATATCATATATGATCTTTTAACATTGATTTGTTAATAATATCTTAGAATTGTCGTCATTTCGGGTGTTAACGGGTTCATTTTACTTTGTATTCTTTATTATGTGAGCCATATTTGTTATTAATGGGATGTATATTATTCATATCCAGAATGATATCATATCCTTAGATACTATTTTTAAATCATCAAATTATAATTATACTTTAAGGGATATGATGGAGAATGAATCTCATCGCGTTCGTGGAGACGGTAGTCCGTACGTACGCACAAGCGACAATATCATTCTTTTGAAATTAAAATAATATATAATTGGATGGTATATCATATATACAGAATCATTATCATGTTATATTTATTATTTACATGAGTTACACATCATTATTATACCCATCCAAATAATAATATATTGAATAACAATTACACCACGACGTGGAGACGGTAAGCCGTACGTACGCACGTACGGTGACATGTTATTCAAAGGATGGATAGAATACTGAATATGGTTGTACCATATTTATAATAACATCACAGTATATATATGATACTAGAGTTATTATTTTATAATTTTAATAACATAGAAATAAGAAGTGGAAGAATAAAGGAACTTGAAAAGGGGTGGTGAAAACATTACCTCTTCTTCGGGTTCTTCCTTTTGATTTGATCAAAAAGGATCCTTAGGTTGGTTTTATGATCAAACTAAGGCCTATAGGTTGTATTGAGGGAAGTTTAGAGATTATTTGGGCACGTTTTGGCCGAACAAAAAGGCTTTGAAGGTGTGAAGAAATGAGAAGTAGGAGTTCCCTTTTATAAGAGGGGTGAGGGGCACCTTTGGAAAAGCTAGAAATATTAATTTCTAAAAAATTCATATTCGGTTTCTAATGGATTCAAAGTTGATTATTAAACATTTAAGGTAGGTATAGGTCGAAAACCATTCATACAATATAATTTAGACAGGTTTGAGTCACTATATTAACCTTATCTTTTAGTTTTAACTCTTAGTTAATTAGTTTGACATTTACGATGTCACTTTGTATTTTTATATTATATAGTTCATAAACATACAATATACATCCAAGAGACCCCCAAGTGGTCCATTAATGACATACCTATCATGATATAAGTCTCTTGGATGAACCTTAGATTTTTAGGAATTTAATATCAATTAATAATATAATATTTGTTTTAAAAACTCTTTTATGTCAATTTTGACACTATTCAATAGTTGATTTTTGTGAAACATATAACAGAATTATTACTTAGAAGAAAGTTAATTAAATCAATCCTAATATGACATTGTATCCTAGAAAATTATTTTAATTAAATAAAAGTATCAAATTATATTTATTTGGGTATTTATAATATCAATTATTCTAATTTGTCACTATTATGGTAATTACTGCATCACAATTGTGTATTAAATAAATTAACTTAGTTAATGTCTAAAAATTATAAATAAAATATCATTATGTAGTAAATCTTTTTAGATTTCTAATTAATATTTATAGTCTCAAATCCAACATATATAACCCTATTTAACAATTGTTTTTCTAAACGATATATGCTTGTGTTATTTTTGTATTTATTTTAACTTAATTAAAATAAAGTGTCATTATCACTTACAAGTGGATCCATGGGGTCCCAAAATCGACCCAAAGATGACCATGGTTGACCATGTATCAACCAATAGGGTTAAGACACGTTTTAGGGTAATTTAGTATTGTTATAATATTATTTGTTTAACCCTTTTTTACCGGCATTACCCTTTAACCATGGTAAATAAAATATTTACTGAAGTAATTATCCAAAATGTCTAAAAATAAAAGTTACCTATTTACACAATTTGAAAATCCTGATTCCAAATATGGAATCCATTTTTTCTAAATTCAAAACACAAAAGTGGAAGAAATTAATTTAAAATTAATTTCCATTGTTAAAACAAAAAGCGTGTTTCTAAGAGATAATAACTATCAAAAGATTGGCACTTGTTTGTGTCTGGTTTAAATGTGAAATTATGTTCAATTACCCACATTGTATTACATTGTAAAAATATATTCTAAATATAATTTAAAACCACTCAAATTCATAATTTATCACTATTAATTATTTTGATTAAAAAAGTTGTTTTTATTTAAAATTTAGTAATTTTCACTATTCATCAAAATATAAAAGTTATCCGAAAAGTACAAATATTTCACCCTAGGACAATTTCGATATTCCGAATCCAAAAATGAAGTCCATTTTGAGAGATAGAATTTATAAAATTTCAAAAAGTTGGTATTACTATTCATAACGGCTAGTTTGATTGGTTATGGTGTGTTAAAATCTCGAAGTTGCGTACAATGAACACCATTTCATTATTCGAAAGGAAACGTACCGTGTAAGCTTGGGGTGTTACATCTGAGACATAGGCTTCACGGTGTCAGGGTTCACAGTGTCTTGCTCACGGTTCCTGGGTTCACGGTGTCTTTCTCACAGTGTATTATACTTAGACAAATAACTGTATTCAGACTTAAATAGTAATATGCATAGAATGAATTTAGCTTAACCATTATAAGGTATGAGATAACTTGAAACATATATACGCATGATTTATAAGATTATTGATATTTGTGACCATTAATAAGATTTGTAATTATTATTGATATTTGTGATCATTAAAACATGATTAATATATGAGGAGTCCAAAAATATCCCTCTTTTTGATGATCACAAATCTAGTACAGTTAAAGGGTAAATTTAATGCAGATACAGAGAAAATAGCATATAGAATAACAGATAACTTCTCACTTTTTCTCCCCCTTTGGGATTATCAAAAAGTAGAATGAATAGAGGGTAAATAGTGCATATGTCATTAAAAGTGTTCAGAATACAACATACATTTGAAATATACAAAAAATCAATGACATCCCCACCAAAAAATAGTAGTCACTGGACTTCTTCAAGGATTGGACTTCTCTGTGCCCTTAACAGTAGAAAAAGAAGAAGCCAGAGGAGTATTTGCTAATTTAGAAGAAGGAATAGAAGTGGTAGACAAAGAAGGTAAAGGCAGACCTTTGAAGACTGATGGATCCAATGTAGGAGCTGTAGAAGATCAAGGTAGTTGTCGGTCAAGGATGACAGGCCTGATCTGACTATGAGCCTAGCCAATAGACATGGTTGTGGAAGCTAAGGCAGAAGTGACGGTAAGAAAACCAGGTCTGAGAGGAGTAGCCACTGTTGCATCAATTTATGTGCTTTGAACACGGAGATATGGCCTCATAAGCTTGATGAAGTCTGTGATTATCTCCCCTCCATACTGCATAACCTTTTAAAATTCACCTTTATTTCCCATGAACTAGTCCAACATTCTGGTAAACTCAGTCAGCTTCTTGACTTGGTTTTTGATGGCTTGGGTTATAGTAGGGATTCTCATATTCCCAACAAGGTATTTGAAGTTATTTTTCATACCAATTTTTTAGAAAATGTGGTTGAAATATAAGTCCAATTTCTTGGAGATTTCCTGTTGTGAATTATTGGAAATCATTGAGAGAATTTGAACCAAGTCAAGCACTCTATCACTATTCTTAACAACATCAGATAAAGGAGCCATATCGAATCCACTTAAGTCATTCTGAATCTCTTCCTTGACTATTGATCTGAGAAAGGATATATCCAAGGAAGGAGTATAGGTTTTACCAGAGGAAGTAGAAGCTTTAACAACAGTGGTTAGAGACTTGATCTGAGTTAGAACCTATTGGTGACAGCCAGTATATTCATCTGTGAGTTTGTTTAGGTTCTCCACAAGTTCTCTCATGCGGTGCAACATCTACGTGTGTTTTTCTCCAATATTTTCATCAAATAATAGCAGATATGGGTGAATCTGGGACACAATATCTCAAGAAATGTGAGATACATCAGGTTCAAGATAAGCAGCAATAGGTGTAGGCTCTGATCTAGAATTCAATTTTCTCTGGAGGTCATCAACCATGTTTTTCAGAGTTGTAACTTAAGTACTGAGAAACTTCTTCTCATCCCTTACTTCTGGAATTTCATGAATCATCTTGGGCTGAATATGCCAGATAATCTTTTCTAAAATCAGTGAGGCATCTTCCTAACTCAGTTGGGTCACGAGGCGAGCTTGAGAGGACAAGAGTCTCTCAACTCTAGAGAATATACTGTCTCCAAATACTTTCAAGTCATCCTTGCTGACAAAATATTGGTGTTCAGGTAAAGGTGTAGGTGCGGGAAGTTGTTCAGGTATAGGACCAGGTTGAGGTTCAGGTTCAAGTTTAAAGAGTGTGACAGATTTTAGTTGATAAAAAGAAGAAAGATCAATCTTAGTGGTAGTAACCTGTTGAGTTTAACTCACATCATAAAATATAAGGAATTTATACTGAGTGTCTACCAAAAAGGACTCATTTGGTTGAGATGCTTCAACAGACTCATCTTCACTAGTTTCAACTTCACCAGTTTCAATATTTTTAGGTCCCTTCCCCTTAACATGTGCTTCAATTTCAGGACCTTGAGGCTCAGGTACTTGATTTAAATCCACTGGTTCATATCTAATTTCCTCAGCCATTTCTTGCCTATACAAATGAAAGGCTATCTCCATCCTCTATTCAGCAGAGGTTAAAATCTCACGAAATGATTGTTCCATAAGAAGGTCTTCTTAATTAGATTCTTGCATAACAAGAAGGTCATCTTGATTTTTTTTCTTGCACAGTAGGGAGTTCTCTTTCTACAACCTCTTCCATGACAGGGAGTTGTTCTAGATTGTTTTCTTCCATCACATGCTACTCAGGTTCTGGGATAACTAATTCTCTTGCAGCCTCAGGATGGGTTTCTAGATTTACATCATCTCTAGGGATAGTAGCTTCTTCTTCAAGAACTATAGGAGGAGTAATAGGTCTTCCTTCCTCAATAACAACTTCTTCCCTTTGAGGTACCTCAGCTTCCACTTCATCTTCTTCTTCATCTTCTGGATACTCGGTAACTTTATCTGGTTCCAAACCAAGATCAGAAATGTCCTTTTTCCTTGTTGGATTGTCTATAGGATTGAAGTTCTCATAAATATTATCATTATCTTCAATCCATTCCTTCTTCCATGGCTTCCAGTTTATTTTCATCCTCCTGATTGTAAATTTAGATAAGAAATACTCATAGTCCATAAGTGCTTCTTAATTTGGTCCAACTACTCCATTTGCAACAAGCATTGTTGAAATCCGTCTAGTGTAAAACAGAGATGTGGATTTGGATGTGACCTTGATCAAATCACAAATATGGTGAATGATATAGTTGCACAGATTTATCATTTGGCCATTCTTAATAAGATGAATCATAAATACATCCTGATACATTATGACAGAAAAGTCACCTTTCCTCGGGCTAATCAGATTTTGATCCAATTTGAACAACATCCTTGTCTCCCCATCAAGTTCAGCAGCTATGGACCTTCGCTTGGTGCCATTTCTAGTGAGAGTTTGTAGTGCATTTTTTTGGTCAAATAAATTGTTTGTGGGTGGGGGGTCTCTCTGATAATCATCATAGATCCCTTTGTGAGGTATCCTAAGGAATGCAGCACATAACCTCGACGAGAAGGAGCATATTTTTCCTTTGATGTAGCATCTCACAACAAAGCATTCACCATAATCAAAGGAAAATTGTACATATTTATATAACGGAGCTACAAACCTCAGATAAATGGGTCTATCATTCCTAGAGATCCATTCGATCCAACCTTGTTTTCTTAAAACTTATAAAACCAGATATTTTCTAGATAATAGCCACTCAAGGGAAATTTCCTTTTCAGGTAAAACACTACAGTTTACCAGGTTTGGATTTTGGGTTCATTCGAGAGCCATCTTCAGTGTTCTCTTCTATTTCATCGAGCGGCACTTCTTAGATGAGGATGAAGATGGAAACCTCATACTTTGCATCCACTGACAGTCGAGAGAGAGAGAGAGATAGAGAGAGAGAGTTTCTAGGTTGAAAGGGTTTGGAAGGAGTGAGTGGGAGAAGGTTCGGGTGAAGAACCGAGTGAAAACCATTTTGTTTTATCATTTGGGAATGTCAATAGTCACAAAAATAAAAACATGTGAAAGTAATAAGAGGTGAATTAAAAATTACCGCAATACATGTTAAACGAAAAACATACATAATTTTCATGGTGAGACCGTGAATAGCTGTTATGGTGCAATGGTAAACGGTCATCACGGTGAGACAGTCCGTAGTCATTACGATGAGACAGTGAATGGTCTCTTCAGTCATGGTGAGACAGTGAGTAAACTGTTCAGTCACGCTGAGACAGTCAATGACAGACAGTGAATAAAAGGTGCTAACAGTGAGACCATAAACATGAGACAGTAACCGAGAAACTGTTAAAATGAAACAATAAAGTAAAATATATGAAAGTATTAAATAGTATGACCAGTAAGATATCTATTTGTGATTGATCATGCCAATATAATGTATGAAGTAATCTATTTTCTCAGAATTTAATGGTTTAGTGAATATATCATCAAGTTGATACTCAATACCAATGAATTCCAAGGAGATAGCACCTTTTTGATAATTATCACTCAAAAAGTGACATCTTACATCAAAATGTTTTGTCCTAGAATGTGAAAAAGGATTTTTTGAGATGTTGATAGCACTTGTGTTGTCACAATTTAATGGTACATGTCATAATTGATATCCATAGTCTAGTAATGTGTGTTTCATCCACAAAATTTGTGCACAATAATTTCCAGCAACTATGTATTAAGCTTCTGTAGTAGATAATGCAACAGAGTTTTGTTTCTTAATACACCATGATACTAGTGACTTTCCTAAATGGTGACATGTTCTAGAGGTACCTTTTAAATCTAACTTACATCCACTGAAGTCAGCATCAGAATAACTAACTAGTTCAAATGATTGTCCTTTAGGATAGAACAGTCCTTGATTGGGTGTATGCTTGAGGTATTTGAAAATTCTCTTTACAATATTTAAATGAGATTCTTTAGGGTTTTCTTGAAAACGAGCACACATACACAAACTCAACATAATATCAGGACATCTAGTAGTTAACTAGAGTAGACTTCCAATATTCCTCTATAAGTGGTTTGATCAACATATTTTCCGTCAACATCAAGATCCAGCTTATAGGTGGTACTCATGGGACTGTCACTACCTTTTGTGCTATCCAATCCAAAACGTTTTAGAAGATCTCTAGTGTACATACTTTGAGTCAAAACAATTCCATCATTATTTTTGAAATATTGGAAATCCAATAAATTATTTTAGTTCACCCATTAAACACATTTCAAATTCGTTTTGTATCATTTAAGAAAAATTAATACATAATGAATTTTTTGAAGAACCAAAAATAATTTCATCTACATAGATTTGAACAACAAAAACGTCATTAAAAATACTTTTTATAAAGAGATTAGGATTAGATACTCTTTTTTTAAAACTTTTGGAAATAAAAATTGAACTTAATCTCTCATACCAAGATCTTGGAGCTTTTTTAAAACCATATAAATCTTTTGATAGTTTAAAAATATGATTTGGAAAATGAGGGTTTGTAAATCTAAGAGGTTCTTCAACAAAAACATCCTCAACTATATACCCATTTAATAATGCACTCTTAACATTCATTGGATGTAGTTTGAAATTTAGATGTGCAGCCTAAGCAAGTAGAATTCTAATAGCTTCAAGTCTGGATACTGGAGATGAAGTCTCCAGGTAGTCAATTCATGCTTCTTGACTATAGACTTGTGCAACTAATCTAGCCTTATTCCAAACTATATTTCCAGCTTTATCTACCATATTTCTAAACACCTATTTAGTGCCAATTAAAAAAGTGTCGTTGGGTCTTTAAACAAGTTTCCAAACGTTATTTCTTTCAAAATGATTGAGTTCTTCTTGAATAGAAATTACCCAAAAATCATCATGGATAGAATCATCAATGTTTTTTGGTTCAAGTTGTGAAATGAAAGCTTGATGTTCAACCTGATTTCTAATATAAGCTCTAGTTTTTGTTCCTTTCTTTACATATCCTACACCAACATCAAAGGGATGGTTTCTAAGGGTTCTAACCTTTCTAGAAAACTAGGGACTAGTGAATTCAGGTTCATTGACAGATTCAGGTTCATTATGACTTGATTGCACAGAATTACCAGAATTGGATGTTTTCACAGATTCTATCACAGAGGTATTTGAGTATTTTGAGTTGATGTTCAGATTTGATACATCATCCTCCAGATTTTCTAGGATGGTTCTAGGATCATGTGGATCTGTTTCATCAAACTTGATATGGAAAGATTCTTCCACACATTTAGTTCTCTTATTAAATACTCTATAAGCTTCACTTGAAATTGAATAACCTAGGAAAATTCCTTCATCACTTTTGGATAAATTTTTTTCAAGATTATCCTTAATGTTGAGAATAAAGACTTTGTAACAAAAAACTCTAAAGTAATTAACCTTCAGATTCCTATAATTCCAGAGCTCATATGGGGTCTTCTTGAGAATTGTTATTATCAAGACTCTATTGACTATGTAGTGTGATGTATTAACAGCTTCAGCCCAAAAGTAAATAGGTAGGTCATATTCACTAATCATAGTTCTAGCAATTCTTGCAAGGTTCTATTTCTTTTTTCTACAACACCATTCTGCCGAGGTGTTCTTGGGGCAGAGAAATTGTGACTATAAACATTTTGTGAGAAAAAGGATTAAAACTCTTGATTTTCAAACTCACGGCCATGATCAATTCTTAAATATTTAATTTTAAGTACACTAATATTTTCAACAGATTTGGCATACTTAGTAAAATAAGAGCAAGATTCACTTTTGTGAGACTTGAAGAAGGTCCAGGTATATCTATAAAAATCATCTACTAGAACATAAAAATAGTTCCTCCTAATTTAACTAGAGACTCTAGATGGTACAAACAAATCCATGTGAACCAATTCGAGAGGTTGAGAAGTGGAAACTTCGTTCTTTGGTTTGAAAGAGATTTTGTGTTGTTTTCCCTTTTGATAAGGATTACACACTTTGTCATTTGGAAAATAAAGTTTTGGTAGGTCTCTAACTAAGTTCCTCCTAGTCATCTTTCTAAGGGAGTGAACATTACAATGTCCTAGTTTCCTATGCCAGAGCCAAGATTATTTATTAAATTCACTTAAGCATGAAACATTTTGAGAAGTTAATGAATCTAAATTAACAAAATAAATATTCTCATTCCTTGCTGCAGAAAACAGAAATTCATCTTCACAATTAAATACATTACATGCATACTTTTCAATTTTAACATGATATCCATCATCACAAAATTGTGAGATACTATGAAAATTATATTTTAAACCATTATCAAACATTACTTTAGAAATTAAAATCGAATTAGAGTTACCAACCTGGCCTAAGGCAATGATCTTCTACTTTGCATTTTCACCAAATGTGACATGTCCTACAAATACTTTTACCTGATTATTGAAGCATGAGTAGTCTCCATTCATGTGCTTGGAACACCCACTTTCCCCGTACCAAAGATTTTTGCACGAGCTCTTCATGCAGCTTTCCTACAACATGATCATGAAAAGATAGACTTTGGTACCCATATTTGTTTGGGTCCAGTAAAAATAGTAAAAAGTGCTTTAGGAACCCATATTTGTTTCATCGATATTCTATAGGCATTATGTAAAGTATTTGAAAAATAAACTCTATTTGGTCCACAAAAACATGAAATAGAAAAATGTGTATCATGACTCGATCTAGTTGAGCTATGTCCAGAACTGGGAAAAAAATTATTTTCCCTATTCTTTGAAACAAAATTCGTTCTACTATGGTTTATTTTACCAGGTTGATAACCAATGACAGTATTATATTTAGGCGAAATTTGTTTTCTTAGCATTTGGTTAAGGGTATTTTTACCATTAGTAAACTTTTCTAAGTCACTTTTTATTTGCTCATTATACATTTTTAGTTCATTGCTTTCGTTAATCAGTTGAGCATTTTTCTCTTTTTCAGTAGTAAGTTCAGATTTAATAAATACAGTGAGAGCATGTTGTTTCATCAATGATTTATATTTATCCTTTAATTCATTGCATGCCACTTCAAGCATGTTGTAATAATAAAACATTTCTTCATTGGTCATATTTTCATAGTCACTTTTCTCTTCATAATAGTATGAATTATGAATAGAAGAGTTTAGTGTTACCTCAGATGTGTTTTTCATAAAACACATATTGTATTTGTTAGCCTGTTCATCATGTAATGTGTCTAAGTCACATCAACTATCCTTAGAGGCACTCCATGTTTCATGCATTGCTGTTTTGTACTTCTTGTCCTTATCATCATATTTCTTCTTATATTTGAGCATTGGATAGTCAGCCTTTATATTTCCTTTTCACTTACATTAATAACATACAATCTCCTCAGTATTTTCATTTCTCTTCCAGTCCTTTTTCCAGTGTCCTTTTTTATCATAATTTCCCTTGAAGTTAGGTTTTCTGAAAAAGTTTTTCTTCTTGTAAAATCATTTGAATCTTCTGTCCAACTGAGCTATCTCCTCATCACTATCTGGTGATGATTTTTCATTATTGTAACTGTCTATAGAAGCTGCCAGTTTTCCTTTGACTTTGTGCTTCAATAGGGTGGTCTTGAATGCTACTGATTTCCTCTTTCGTTCATCCTCCTCTTCATTGTTGACTTTCAACTCTTCCTCATACATCATCAGTTTCCTAATGAGTTCCTTTACAGTTAGCCTACTGATGTCACATGACTCTCTAATTAAGATAGAGGTTCCCCTCCATCTATTAGGTAGACATCTAAGAATTCACATGATCTGTTCTTTGGCAGTGACTTCTCTTCCTAAAGAAATCATTTTGTTGAAAATCTCATTGAACCTAAGATACATATCATAAATAGGATCATCAGGTTATATTTTAAAATTATCATATTTTATAGTATAAGTATTAAGCCTCATATCCTTTACACTAGACGTTCCTTCATGTGAGACAGACAAGGTACCCAAAATATCATGGGTAGTTTTACAAGCAGAAATCCTATTATATTCTTCATCTCTTAAGGAATAGTATAAGGAATTCAGAGCTTTGAAATTGTTATTATAAGAAAGTTTGTTAGGTTCAAACCAAGTAATTCTATCAGTCATGATAAGTTTGCATTCATCTATAATTGATGACCTTATTTAAAAACTCATACTCTCTAGATGCATTTTCATTCTAATTTTCCATTGAGCATAGTTTGTTCCATTAATGAATGGTGGTCTGTTGGTTTCAACAACTTCCAGTCTATTGTCCATGCTAAAAGATTACTTTAAAAGAGCTAGAAATTCAGATTTGACTGAAATTTATAGATCCTTAAATTACAACTACAATCAAAGTTGAATAATATTACACAAAGTCCTAATAAAACAACATCTAATACCAAATGTTGGTCAGAGTAGTTAACTAAAGAGGGGAGGGGTGAATTGAGTTACTATAAAAATTTCTATTTAAAAGATATTAGTTTTACAAATAATGATTTCCCCAAAGTTAGATACAACCCAGTTAATCAAGGTTATACAGTTATAAGAGTTTGACTCTTTAAACAACTTCTTAGAAGACTGATTAATTATCAGTAATCATAATTGGTATTATTAAATTTACTTTGGATGTTATCCTACTAAGGAAAATCAGATATAACTTCTTTCCACAACTAACTATCAAAGTGAATTTAGTGTGTTTCTCGATTGTGCAGTAATACAGTAAAATAGAGTAGACTAAATTTAAATGGCACTGCTAATATAAAACAAGTGGTTCAGTCTCAAGCTGAGACCTAATCCACTCCACTTGGTTATTACCTACCACCAAGAAGTTTATATAAATAAACGTTGATCCACACCCTGGATCGAGATTAACAATAGTACATGGACTGTCCAGGCCACATAGGGAACTCTTCCACAGTTTTCTTGGGTAAACAAAATAATAACCAGGCCACACAAGGACCTCTTCCATAGTTGTCGTGGGTAAACAAGGGTAATGAATTTGGTGTGAGGATTTTGAAATCGTTCAGTTCAGCGCATGAGTCAGTGTGGGTGTAAAATATACAGAGTACACACAATGCTCGAAAGTAAATAAAAGAATCACTAAGAGAGAGTTTATGTGAATTAATAATGCTCTAGTGATTAGTGATGCAGCTCTGGACTCCATGGATAAGGCATAAATTCTTCTTAGTCCATCTCAGGTTTTTATGTTGAAAAACAGAGTGTCATGGTTCAACTTGTATTCTTTACAAGTGTAGATGGTCTCTAGATCCTAATACTTCATGTGTTATTGATTATAGTTGTATTGCATGCATGAGACAATTGCTTCCTTGAAGATCTTGCAATGTGTTCTTCGTGGTCACGCTCACTGGCATGTTTTCTTGTTTAGTATCGTGTTCTGTAGTGTGTATTATCTTGTGTATGTTCCTCCTGGGAACTCTTCTCTTTATATTCAAAATGTATGAGATTTAGCTGACAGGTTCAATATGTGTCATACCTCGTAGATCGTACTTTGTATACAAGGAAACATTAAATATGTCAGTGAATTAAAGGCATCAAATTTGACCATTAAAAATTTAAATAGAAAAATGAAAAAAGAGTTTAGGAAATAATGTCACAGTAGATATATAAACGGTGTCTCCTTGAAGGTATCTTCTTCACGGTTTCTCCTTCACGGTGTCTCCATCACAGTGTCTCCTTCATGGTGTCTCGCTTACTGTTTCTGGCTTCACAGCGCCTTGATGACTGTGTCTTTCTAACTGTGTCTAAAAATTAGGCAAATCAGAGTGTCTGTCTTATGTTGTCGGTTATTAGTGTCTTGCTTCACCGTGTCAGGCTTATTGTGTCACACTGTCTCGTGGTCACGGTTTCTAAGACATAGGATTCACGGTGTCAGGGTTCACGGTGTCTTGATCATGGTGTCTTATACTTAGACAAATAACTGTATTCAGACATAAACAGTTATATGCATAAAATGAATTTATCATAACCATTATAAGGTATGAGACAACTTAAAACATAAATACACATGATTAATAAGATTTGTGTGATTTGTGAACATTAATAATATTTGTAATTATTATTGAGATTTGTGATCATTAAAACATGATTAATACATGATGAGTCCAACATGATTGTGTGTAGAAAAATAGATTATCATAAAAAAAGATTCTTTATATTTAAATTGTTATTATATTCAATCATTATTAGTTTGTTATAAATGAATTAATTTTATATACTTTTTTAAACAATGTATTTTATAAAATAGTTAATATTATTAATAATCACCTTTTCAATGATGAGGAATAACTATAATAGTAAATAATAATATTTTAATAGCATGTTGTGTTTTGTTAAAACTTGATGTTGGTTGTCCCACAAGATATCGAAGGAATTAAATTTATTCAGAAAAATTATATTTCAAAGAATCATTGGGTTTCACAAGTTGAACTCCATATTTATATTAATGATGGTGGAGAGAAGGTAGCACGAAATTTAGTGAATAATGTGCTCTAGTGTATGGAATTTCATAACAGAATCTCATTCAACATTTGGGGATATCACACAGTGGGTTAGTGTAGAGATGATGACCAATTTGGGATAGGATTGATGGATAAGGACCAATGAGACTTGTAATGGTTATGAAGCATTATATTGGGATATTTTAATGTCCCGAGGGAGTTTAAGTACTGATTTTCATTAAAAAATTGGAAAAAAACCACATCTATTTTAAAATTTGGTTAAATATAAAAAAATATAGTAGATATATATTTTAAAATATTTTTGGGTTATTATATAACATTTTATATTCATGAATGGTGATTTGGGTATAACATTGGCCCAACTAAGTGAATTAAGACCCCATATACGTTTTTATTGTGTTAAAAAAGTTTAGGAAATGATAATTGGGAATTTATCTTGGTTTAGGTATAGTTTGAATCTATGTTTAAATGTGTTAGATGTCTATAGAATCCCTGTTTGTACTAAAACATTATGGGGATGACTTGGATTGTTTTTGTTTTATTTTTGTATCAAACATTTATCTAAAATTATTCCCAAGTATGAAATATTATATATCATGTGTGATTTTCCCCAAAGGTAAAAATATTACAAATGAGAATTTAATTATGTTAAAAATGTTAAATATCATAAAGAGTACAAAATACATATTAAGTTTCATTTTTACCCATAAAGATAAAATTTTATGTATTAGGAAAAAATATATTACATATGAACCTTTTCTCGAAAAATATATTACATATCAAACTCTACCAAAAGAAAATATATTATGTGTGAAGAAATATATTATATATGGGTTAAAAATTTAACATATGGATTATTCCTAAAATAAAAACTATAGGCATCAGAAAATATATTAGATATGCAATTATTCATTAAGTAAAAACCTTTTGGATAGATAAAATATTATGTATCCTCTAAAAATGTTACACATTAGGTTTTTTGGGAATTTTTATATCTTAGTTATGTGATGTATAATTTTTTGATATGGTGTAATTCATATATATATACGAGGAAAACTATTTTATAAATATAATTTATAGAATCCTCATGGTGAAATGTAATATAATTTTTCAAGGATTCCAATATTTGATTTTTTTTAGAATGGTGATGTTTTTATAGAGATTTTCAAAATATAATTGAAATTATTAATGAAATCTATTAATTGGAAATTAGGAATTTTATAACCTGCATAGCGAGGACTCAACCCGAATAGATATCTCACCACTCTCATCATCCCCAAATGAGATCTTCATATATTATTAATGGATTCATGTGTTGATTTATCTATTATATAACTTGAGAAAAATTTAATGTTTCAATTTAATTATTCATCATTTTCTTCCCATTTTATTTTATATTTATATTTTCATCCTAATATAGGGTATGAAGTTGAATATATTGTCTCATAGTGTAAACATCATGATATGAGATTTCTTTTTCTTGGTTTGATCATAGGGGATCTAGGAGGTTGATCACACGTGATATTAGGTAGATATAAAGAGGTATGTCCCAGTCAAAAATTTATTTTGTATTTCAAAACAATTTGGGTGAAATAAATGGGTGTAATCAAATTAAAAATTTATGTTTTTTTCAGTTGGAGATATTTATTGATACCAGTAGTGGTTAAAACCACATTTCTTATGTTTTGGGCCACAATAGATTGTTCATAAATATTAATTTTATTATTCTGTAGTAATTAATTATATACATCAAATTATAATAATCTATAAATTAACAATAATTATTTTTTTGTTTATTTTGAGGCTGTATTAATGGATTTATGGCCTTGTGTTTATGGGACAATATTGGTTGGGATTGGAAATGATTAATTAAGGTTAGTTGAGCTTTAATGAATGGAGTAACTCTATTCATGGCATATGAGGTCCCTAAAAATATCAATAAAAGTATAATATTTTCTTTATTTGATATGTGGCATGATGTTTCACCATTTGTTTATGTTTTTCCTCAAATTAAATAAATTTTTTATTTAATTAAAAACACCTACATATAGATAAAATGTTTAAAGGGTCATGATGGCCCCTTGGAAACAAGCTAGGTGCCCCGACTTCCGATTGTCAATGGATTTATCATAAGTATGTCCTATGTGATGAACAAACTCGAGAGAGGTAGAATCTGTAACGACCCAATGTTTTTCAATAGAAATTCCCTTCATATAATTATGTCATAAAATAACATGAAAACACAACATAATGAACTACTAAGGGATAAGTGACCTTTAAACATAAGATTGTCACTTCTGTGTTTGAAATTTCAAAAATCTGATATACACGGTTTTGTTCAAGATGATTTTTGGAGTCTAATGAAACAAAAATAATTTTTTGGTGAATAGAGAACTACCATTATGAATAGTAACATACCCTTACGAATAGTAATATTACCCTTATGAATAGTAAATCATCCAACATAAGAGTAACAATAATTATGAATAATTAAACAAAATTTTTACATCATAGAAAGTGACAATTTGACCTTAGCAAACGTTTTGGTATTTTTTATGTCATAAATAATTAAATATAATTAATTAATTAATTTAAAAGAAAATTTATTTCCCTAAAATGTATTCTTAAATTATTGAATCAATGTAATATAGTTTTTAGATAATTTTATAAGACCCTACATAATTTTTGAAATTACTATTCTGGGTTATTCAATACTAATTATTCCTGGTCTTAGGAGAAATTAATAAACTAATGAATTTTATATTAAGGAAACCCCTCTCCCCTCCACTATAAAAGTGACACTTCACACTCTCATTTCCTCACACCTCTCAAGATCCAAGACTTCTATAAACTCTACCGAAACACATTCACTTGCCCCTCCCCCATGACTAAGAGCTGCTGGTCTCATCAAAAGACCATGCTTAAGCCCTTAAGGTGGTTCTCAAGAGAAGGATTCAAGAGGTAATTTCTCTCCCTTTTATCCTCTAATTTCCTTTCAAGTTCAAGTTCATTTCATGATCTCTCCCCACCTATCATCATCCAAATGGTATTTTAACTCCCGTATTATACAGAAAATTTAATATTATTATTATAAAGGTGTATTATATAATCCAATCCCCTTTCCATATTCCTTTTTATTTTATTAAAGAGAACGTTGTTCGTGAGGTATTAATTTATCACCCTCAAGAACGACATGCTTTCTTCTTCCATTTCTACCTTCAGATCTATTCATGAAACCATTTTTATGTTTGAACCAGAATAGTTTATATGTATTATGTCCTATTGAATGTTCTGGAAATAATCTATGGCCATATTACGAAGTGATAAGTTAAAACAAGTTTGTTGAGATCGAAAAACCGCCCAAATTGACCCAAATAACCATCATTTAATTCTTATATAATGATTCATCCACAAGGATCTAATATAATTCATTATAAGATAATTCAAACTCTTGTAATATTATTAGTGACATGTGATATCATTTTTGGATGTTTACCCATGTTCTACCCTAACTTTAATTTATGAATACAAGTGACCCACCCAAGAAAAACCATAAAAACGAACATCCTAAACAATGTTTTTAAACTCTATGAGTCATAAAAATGATCATAAAATGACATAATGGAACCATAATTAACCCTATAAATGTATAAAATATTCTATAATTTCTAATTAATGAATTTAATGTCATTATATAGGACATTAAAGAGATGGAATCATTCAAATACAAGGTAAGGGGAAATCTCGAACCCAATTTTCTTCCTTCGGGTTTTAACTCTTTCACTCCATTTATGATATGGTAACTCTTTAAAGACCATTTTTTCATCATTATCTTTCCTATTCTGGGATATACATGTTTTCTAATGATGTTTATGTCAATACAAATGTTTTCCAAAAGAACTCTTCTTTTAAGAACTCTACTTTTACCTCTCATTCATGTTTGATGGTTCTTGTATCAAGAATGTTGTTCCCTCTTTGTTTGGGGAACCCAAAGCTCATGAATGTATGATTATGAGATTACAAAAATTACATATCATGGGTTAGTTATGTTAATTATTAACATATGTTCTATGTGGCATGCATGATAATGATAATGTTATGATGTGACGGGTGTGCCCGGAATTATATTGCGCAATATGAATGTTTGAATGTGACGGGTGCACCCAGATTTATTCAGAACTCCAATGCATTGGGGAAAGTGATAAATCTCATGAGTAAATGTGAAATTATGTGTGAACAGGATGATATATTGGTTCACAATTATCTGTGGTAGTTAACCACTAAGTCATGATGTCTCATTTTTATGCATTTCCACATTTCAAGTCTTTTATTTATGTTCCTATCATGTCCATGATCTTTTGCCTATGTTATGATTATGCTCACCCCATGCTATATTGTTATTAAATATCCTCTTACTGGGCTTCTATCTCACCCCTTTTTATGTATATCTTTAGGTGGATACATTTACTAATGAGAGGACAAGTTCCAATAAGAAGCTTGAGAAGAAGAAATTAAATAAATACTTAAGCTTGATTTTATAATTGTTTTGTACGGTCCTATTTTTCCCAAGAAACTAAAAATTTGGATCCTCTATGTGTAATAATATTATGTTTTTTATCTTTGAAATGATGTATTAGTATTGTAATAAATGGTCGGATCACTATAATTGGTATTAGAGGAAAGGTTTAGTTAATTTGGGAATTAGGATTAGATAACCATAGAGAAAACTCTAGCACGAGACTATGTACAAATACGCTCACACCAATATTTACATAGGGATCCCATATGTTATTTTTTTGGTATAAATTGTTAAAATGAATAAGTTATTCATGACTTGGTCACTTATGTTTTGTTCTAACCTTTTCTATTTTACAAAATGGTGGGAACCAGGAGAAATCAGGCCAACAACTCATGCGAGGGCCAATGAAACGATTGCCCGAACAACATCCTCAATGATTTGGGAGATGGAGTTCAAAACTTCATGGTGATGCTTACCGAATTATCTTAGGTTATGAACAATAACCATAATAATGGGGAATTTCCTCCTTCACCAAAGAGAGAGAAACTGGCTATCTAATGTTTTATGAGGCAACAACCACCGACGTTTTGTGGATATTCTGATCCACTAGTTGCGGAACAGTGGGTGAAATCCATGGATAAGATCTTTTTTGTTCTTTACTGTTCTGAGATGGAGAAGGTGACTCTAGTCGTTTATCGTCTAGATGGAGAAGATGATCAATGGTGGGCTTTGATTAAGAACACCAAGTCAAGGGACGAAACTGAAGAAATGGAAAGGGAAGAATTTAAGATAATGTTTCTTAATAAGTATTTCTGAAAAAATATTCGCATGAATATAATTAGAGAATTCATAGAGATCATGAAAAAAGAAGGAGAATATGTCAAAACCTATGAACATAATTTTATAATGCTTTCAAGGCATGCTTCATGTTTTGTTATCAACAATGATAGCAAAATTGATAGATTCTTTAGTGGATTAAAACCACACCTTCGAATGGCTCTTGCAATTCCTGACATTGGGAGTTACGAAGAATTTGTTTGATGTGCTCTGAAAGTGGAGATGGAGTTTGGAGAATGGTCCCATGGATATAGGGATAAGAAAATAAAGATAGAGTTTAAATCTGGTGGCTCTAATGATAAAGGTGGGAAGAAAAATCAATGACCCACATGACAAAAATGTGGGAAGTTACACCACTGGAACTACCTCAAAGGGATGGGGAAGTGAATTAAGTGTGGGAAAGAAGAAAATCATGCTCAAGAGTATCGAAATAACACCAAAAGTAAGGATAATTTAGCTGAAGAAAGGAGAGAACCACTCATGGTTCAATGATACAACTTTAGGGAGCTATGGAACTTTGCAAACCAGTGCACTAAACCTCGAGCTCTCGAGGGTAATCAGTATCAGCAGCCACCGAATCCAAAAGAACATGGGAAGTCTTATGCCATCACTACTGTGGAGGTGGATCCTGATAATGAAGTCATAAAAGGTACACTTCCTATTCACTCAAGAATGGAAAAATTATTATTTGATTCTGGTTCTACGCATTCCTTTATATCTTGCATGTTTACTTGAACTATAGAATTGAATCCCCGAAACCTTGAAGTAGATTTATCTGTAAAAAAACCAAGTGGTGAAATCATTGCAACCCAAGTGTTGGAATCTTCTCCTATTGGCGTATGTTGGAAGATTCTTCTGTAAAGTCTTGTAATACTTCCCTTGGTGGAATTCGACGATATAATAGGAATGGATTGGCTCTCGTTATTTAGATACATATCAACTGTCGGGAAAAGGAAATATCTTTTCATATTCTGAATCCTCCCATGATCCTCTACCCCTGCAAGGAAAATCCTGAATCTCCTTTGAAAAATCCTTCAATGGTGTGGATGTTGATTCCCTATGAAGAAGGATACCTTTCCAAAATGGTTCAGATGAAGGAATGTTCCAAACTTGAATAAATTCCCATCGTGATGGAATAAGACGACGTATTTCCTGAAGAGTTACTCGAAATTCCCCCAGATCGTGAGGTAGAGTTTTCAATTGAACACATACCTGGAGCTACTCCTATCTCAAAGTGTCCCTATAGGTTGTCCCCTATCGAGCTGGAGGAGTTAAAGAAGTAGCTTCAAGAGCATCTGGAAAAAGGGTTCATACACCCTAGTGCATCACCTTGGGGTGCACCAGTGCTCTTTGTGAAGAAGAAGGATGGATCAATGCGGCTATGTATCGATTATCGGGAACTCAACAAGATCACCATAAAGAACAAGTAACCTCTCAAAAGGATTGATAACTTGTTAGACCACTTAAGGGGAGCTCAGTACTTCTCAAAAGTGGATCTTCATTCTGGATATCATCAGGTAATGGGGAAGAAGGAAGATATTCAGAAGGCTACCTTCCGTACAAGGTATGTGCATTACGAGTTTTTGGTGATGCCCTTCAGACTTAATAATGCCCCTGCAATCTTCATGGATTTGATGAATAGAGTCTTTAGAAATTACCTCAACAAATTTGTGGTAGTTTTTATTGATGATATTCTCATCTACTCAAAGAGAAAGGAGGAGCATGAAGAACATATAAGACTTGTGTTGGCGACATTGAGAAATAAGAAGTTGTACGCCATGTTCAGGAAGTGTGACTTTTGGATGAAGCAAGTCACGTTCTTGGGACATGTGATCACAAGTGAGGGAATTTATGTGGATCCTTGAAAGACAAAGGTGATTGAGGAATGTCCCAGACTCTCTGGGGTCACAGAAATTCGTAGTTTTCTTGGATTATCTAGGTACTACCGATGTTTTGTGAGAAACTTCTCACGTTTTTCAAGACCACTAATTAAGTTAACATGGAAAGGGGTAAAGTATGTCTGGACAGAAGAATGTGAGGGAAGAATCAAGTAGCCAAAGAGAAGGCTGATCAGTGCACCTGTAGTCACACTACCGAAAAGTGGAGAAATATTTGTGATATATGGTGATGCTTCAAAGAAAGGATAGGGTTGTGTACTCATTCATAATGACAATGTGGTATCATAGGCCTCACAACAGTTGATGATCCATGAGAAGAACTACCCGACACATGATCTAGAGCTGGAAGCCATGATTTTTGCCATGAAAATCATGTCGCACTACCTTTATGGAGAGAAGTGTGACATATACACCGACCACAAGAGCCTAATGTATATATTCACACAAAAGGAGCTCAACATGCGTAAAAGGATATGGTTATAGATAATCAAGGATTACGATTGCTCTGTTCACTATCATCCTGGAAAGGAAAACAATGTAGTTGATGCTCTAAGAAGAAAAGAACCCACTACTCTATCCATGTTACAGATTGAGAAAGACCCTATCTTCTTAGATATGTAAAGGATAGATTTGGAAATCATAAGGGTAGGGGATACATCCTAACATTCCAAAATGATTGTGCAACCATCCATCCATGAAAATATTAAGGAAAAACAAAGGGATGATGTGGAGGTACAAAGGAGGGTGAATGCAGTAAAGGAAGGGAAGCTTCAAGAGTTCCATATCGAAGATGATGGTGTGATTCAGTTTGGAATGCGGCTTTATGTGCCTTCATCACCTGGGATAAAAGAGGAGCTATTGGAAAGTGCACATATCTCAACATTCACTATCCATTTTGGGAGTACCAAGATGTATCATGATCTCTGAGAACACTTCTGGTTGGATAACACGAAGAAGGAGATTGAAGAATATATATCAAGGTGATTGGTATGTCAGTAAGTTAAATTTGAGCGACAAAAGTCCAAAGGTATGTTGCAGCCATTTCTTATACCCATGTGGAAATGGGAAAATGTTACTATGGATTTTGTCACGGGTCTCCCAAAGACATAAAAGGTAAATAATGCAATATGGGTTGCGGTTGACCAAATCATGAAGACTGTCCATTTTATATCTATTCGGTAAAATCTCTCGCTTGAACAACTTGCAAAGATATATGTGAAAGAAGTGGTGAGACTGCACGGTGTTCCACTCTCAATTGTGTCTGATTGTGATCCATGGTTCACGTCTAATTTCTGGAGGAGCCTTCAACATGCTTTGAGTACTAAATTAAATTTTAGCCCGCCCTTCACCCCCAAACTGATGGCCAATCAGATAGGACTATTCAGATTTCAGAAGATATGCTAAGATCCTGGACTCTTGAATTCAAAGGTGGATGGGATAAACATCTCCCATTGGTTGAGTTCTCAAACAACAATAGCTTCAACTCGAGTATCCAGATGGATCCATATGAAGTTCTGTATGGAAAGCGATGTAGAACTCCAACCTATTGGGATAAAGTTGGAGAATGAAAGCTACTTTGACCCAATCTTGTCCAAGAGATGACCGAGAAGGTTCAAGTCATCTAGAAACACATCAAAGCTGCCCAAAGTCGGCAAAAGAGCTATGCTGACAACTGTCAAAGGGACTTGGAGTTGGACATTGGAGATAATGTATTCCTTTGAATATCTCCATGGAAGAGAGTCATGCGATTTGGGAAAAAAGGGATGCTAAGCCCAAGGTATATTGTCCACTTTGATATCCTTGACCTATTAGGATCCGTGGCCTATCGTCTTGAACTTCCACCAAATATAGCTCAAGTTCATGATGTGTTTCATGTATCACTACTGAGGAAATACATAACAGACCCCACACATGTACTAAAGTCAGAGGTGGTGCAGCTGGAAGATGATCTCTCCTGTGAGGAGCACCCAGTAAAGATTATGGATTAGAGAGATAAGGTTTTATGCAACATGACTACCCATGTTTTCAATGTGTTTTGGAGTAACCATATGTTTGTGGAAGCAACTTGGGAACCATAAGTGTAAATTAAGGAGACGTACCCTCACCTATTTTTGTAACATGAAATTTCGGGGGCGAAATGTTTTAAGCGGGGAAGAATGTAATGACCCAAATTTTTTCAATGGAAGCTCCCTTCTTATAATTAAGTCTTAAAAAACATGAAAACACAACATAATGAACTACTAAGTGATAAGTGACCTTTAAACATATGTTTGTCACTTCTGTGTTTGGAATTTCGAAAATCCGACATACACGGTTGTGTTCAAGATGATTTTTGGAGTCTAATGAAACAAAAGTAATTTTTAGTGAATAGTGACCTACCTAATGAATTGTAACATACCCTTATGAATAGTAATATTACCCTTATGAATATTAAATCATATAACATAAGAGTAACATTACCCATGAATAATTATATAAAATTTAGATATCTTAGAAAGTGGAAATTTGACCTTAGTAAGCGTTTTCGTATTTTGTAAGTCATAAATAATTAATTATTAATTATTAATTAATTTAAAAGAAAATTTATTTCCCTAAAATGTATTCATAAATTATTGAATCAATGTAATATAGTTTTTAGATAATTTTATATGACCCTACATAATTTTTGAAAGCACTACAAAATCAGTTTTAATCTTAAAACTGTTATTTAAGTAAAATATGATTTTAATTAAATATTAAGTTAATAATATTTAGAAAATTATTTCTGAAAAATGTACTAAATTTTTGGATTATACACGTCAAAAAATGGTTGGGTTAATTTTTTGGTATTTTCCTGAGATACTTGAATTTTTGATGAAAAGTAGAAATCTGATAATATACAATAAATGCTAAATAATCGATTAATTGAGTCATCAATGATGCTATGCTGATGTAATCCCACTTGGTTCAGGATCAAATGATAAAATTACTATTATTGGTCATTCCAGAGTAAATATTAATTGTCTTAGGGGAAATTAATAAATTAATGAATTTTATATTAAGAAAACCCCTCTCCCCTCCACTATAAAAGCAACCCTTCACACCCTCATTTCCTCACACCTATCAAGCTCCAAGAATTCTCCAAACACTACCCAAAAACATTCCCTAGCCCCTCCCCCACGTCCAAGAGCTAAGTTTCTCATCAAAAGATCAATCATATTCCCTTACAGTCATTTTCAAGAGATGGATTCAAGAGGTAATTTCTCTCCCTCTTCTCCTTTAATTTCTTTTCAAGTTCATGTTCTTTTCTTGATCTGTCCCCACCTATCTACATACAAATGGTATTTTAACTCATGTATTATAAATATAATGTAATTTTATAAATCTAATGGTATATTATATCATCCAATCCACTTTCCCTCTTCCTTTTTATTTTATTAAAGAGAACGTTGTTCGTGAGGTGTTAATTTATCACCTTCAAGAACGACATGCTTTCATCTTCCATTTCGACCTTCATATCTGGTCATGAAACCATTTTTATGGTTGAACAATAATATTTTATATGTATTATGTCCTATTTAATGTTATGTAAATAATCTATGGCCATATTACCATGTGATATGTTAAATCAAGTTCGTTGTGATCGAAAAAACCGCCCAAATTGACCCAAATAAAAACCATTTAATTCATATCTAATGATTCAACCACATGGGTCTAATATAATTAATTATAAGATCATTAAAACTAATTTAATATCATTAGTGACATTCAATATCATTTATTGATGTTTACCCATGTTCTACCTGAACTTCAATTTATGAATACAAGTGAACCACCCAAGAAAAACCCAAAAAATGAACATCCTCAAACAATGTTTTTAAAATCTCTAAGTCATCCAAAGGATCATAAAATGACAAAATAATACCATAATTAACCCTATTAATGTATAAAAGTTTATTTAATTTCTAATTAATGAATATAATTTAATTATATAGGAAATTAATGAGAAGGAAGCATTCAGATACAAGGTAAGGGGAAATCTAGAACCCAATTATCTTCCTTCAAGTTTTACCTCTTTAACTCCATTTATGATATGGTAACTCCTTAAAGATCATTTGTTACTCATTGTATTTTCTTTTTCTGGGATATTAATGTTTTATAATGAAGTTTATGTCAATGGAAATTTTTTCCAAAAGAACTCTTCTTTTAAGAACTCTAATTTTACCTCCCATTCATAGTTGATGGTTCTTGTATCAAGTATGTTGTTCCCTCTTTCTTTTGGGAACCCAAAGCTTATAAATGTATTATTATGAGATGAAATCCATTCCTTATCATGTGTATATTATGTTAATTATTGATATATGTTATATGTGACATGCATGTTAATGATAATTTTATGATGTGATGGGTGCGCCCAGAATAATATAGCGCAATATGAATGTTTGAATGTGACAGGTGCGCCCGGAATTATACAGTGCTCCAATGCATTGGGTAAAGTAACGAATCTCATGAGTAATTGTGAAATGATGTATGAACAAGATTCAATATTGGCTCAAAAGTATGTGTGTTAGTTAACCACTAAGACACGATGTTTCATTTTTAGGCATTGCCACATTTCAAATCTTTTATTTATTCTCCTCTCATGTCCATGATATTTTGCTTATGTTATGATTATATTCACCCCTTTCTATATTTTTCTTTTCTATCCTCTTACTAGGCTTCTAGATCACCCCATTTTAAGTATATCCTCAGGTTTCTACATGTAGTAAGGAGATAAAAAGTGCCCATAAGAAGCTAGAGAAGATGAAATTAAATAAATGTTTAAGCTTGATGTTGTATTTGGTTTGTACGGTCGTAGTTTTCCCAAGAAACAAAACCTTTGGATCCTATATTTTTAATACTATTATGTTTTCTATATTTTAAATGATGTATTATTAATTTTAGAAAAATCTGTGATGCTATAGAATCCCAATGAATGAACTTAGTGGACTTAGAGATAGGTTCCTTAGTTAAATTTTCATTTGGGAGAGAGATAGATTTGGAATGTTTGGAGTAGGTATATTATATTTATGAATCATTTGATTCCTAATAAACAATGTTTTAATTAATTTGAGAGTGTTTAAAGTGTTTCTCACCCACTATTATATGAATACTATTAGTAGGTCTACCCTGGGAAGGAATCTTGGAAGGTTGGGTTCAGGTGGACTGAAGTATCTTTACCTTGAATGTGATATATTATTTTTTTCATCTCTTTAGTTGAATTTATATATGGTATTTCCAACTAGGTCAATTAGGTTGTGAGGTGATAATGGATATATTAAGGGATGTTATTCACTATGTGTAATATCTGTGACCTAAGAGAAGGAATGTGATAGCGGAACCAAGGTAGGGTTTCTTGACTATGATATAGCCTAGGAGGCCTCACTGGGTACCCCAGTCTTATGATGACCCTAAGGAGGGTTGGTGTTGGGATACTAGTATAGTGAGAGGCCACAATTATTTTGGATGTGATTCTAGGTATTTTGATTTAGAGTCCATCCAAGAAGATGTGGGATGAGTTCAAGCTTGTGGCTAACCCATGTGTGGGTGATCTCAAATTTGAGGGTATGGGGAGATTCCATCTCGGTTCCTAATTATATGATATGTGATTCTAGAGTGGGGATAATGGTCGTTTCGTTTCTAATGTTGTTATATATACCTCTGGGGAATTTATAGTTTCCATTGGGAGACTTTTGGTGTGTTATATGATTATAGATTGTTAGAATATAATCCCCTGATCACTAAATGAAATATTCTATGTCTTTATATAGGGATCATATATTACCCAAAGTATATGATGATATTCTATATTATTCTAGTTTGGGGTGGGTATTACATCGGGCTCATAATTATATGATTTGTAATTCTACAGTTGGTAGACGGTATTCCCAAGGATGTCCAATAAAACTACACAAATATGCTGATTGGATGGTTATAAAAACTCAATAAAAATAACGAGACACAGATTCAAGGGGAGAACTCAGTACCACTAGACTTGTTCAAAGCCAATTTCATATTAAGACATGGTTCCCCCAAGAATTATGTAACTGGATCAGAGACATATGACACTTGATGAAGTAATTATGGTCAACCCAGGATGTTAGGTTAAAAACCTAAGGATCAATAGGGATTATTTTATTACATTTTCACACTATACATAATATTTTTGGCATATCACATTTTCTTAAACTGTATTAAGGGTTATAAAAGGTACATAATTGTTGTGGCCTATGTATTTTTACCCACACCCTCTTCAAGAGACCGTAAAACATTGGTAACCAAAAATACGTCAGGATCACATGTTCAAGTAGGGTTGAGTCCAAATGTTACATAATCAGTATGGAGTATTTCAGTAGGGATTTGGAGAGTAGGCTATGATGTAGTGTGGGGATAGTAGATGAACCTCATGAAATTTCTTCTTTTGATTATTAAATATGTGATCCGTATGGTAGTTGATCAATTTTTATGTATAACAATATTCTTTGAAAGTACATTTTTTATTTAATAATTTTTTACATGGTTTTTTTATACTATGATTATTACTAAGGATATACATTGGTTATTATTGGTATTTTTTACCCTGATATGAGGTAATAGTCCTCCTATAGTAAAACCATAGAACCTTGTTACTATTTGGAAACCCCTAGTATATGGGGATGTATTTTTGAGGTCACTAACACCCCAACTGGAACACCAGTGAGTGGTTTCATGTCGAGGGGTGTTTCAATTACAATTGTTGAAATTATGGGTTACTAAATATATTAATTTTTTAAGTTAATGTGTTCTTAAATATTTATAGAATCTAATAATTATCAATTATACAAGTTGAGATTCATTGAATAAATTGGATAAATAAATGCTTCTCCTTTTTTCCTTCATAGTCATTTTTCCTTAATTGTTGTGTGTAGGATTCTTATTTGTTAGTAGTATAGTTTTTTATCAAATTATCCTTTGGGAGAGGGTGTATTTGTATCTATATATAGTACTAAAGTTCATGTATTGAGGTGATTCGAACTTAGTAGATGCGTTTTTATGAAATCATTTGTTTAGGAAGTGTATTTTCTGATGTTATACTGGAAGATAAATATACCATTAGTCAATCCACAATAATTCCATGATTTTATAGGTGCGTTATTTTTTTACCCAGATCCAGATTTTGAAGATAACTCTTTTTCCACTTTTTTCATCTTTCTTATTATTGTAGAATAATAAAATGAGATTATCATGGGTACCTTAGATATTATTGTGTTACCAAATAAATATTAAAAATTATTTTTTAATCTATTATTTTTTTTATTTTCAATATTACCTTTCAAAAAACAGCAACATTTTTATTTTAATCTACACGTTATCTTTATGTATGTTTTTAAAATTTTATTACATTTGAATATTATAATTAAATGTTTTCCCCAAAAAATTGTAGTTTAAAGACACAAAACCTTCCCTCCATATATATTTTGTGAAATTCCCATCCTCTCTCCCTCTATTTAACATTTTTGAGTGCTTATCCTTGGTCCATGAATATGAATTAGAAGAATTGGAATAATGTAATACACAAGAGGGAAGAAGGCTATCGTTATCAAAATTCTAATCTGAGTCAAAAATCATTAAAGGATATTGACCACAATAGAACAACACCTCCCCCCATTATTTTTTTCTTTGTTATTAGGGAGAAAATTATACATTTATAAACATTTTAATAACCCAACGCGGTGTGTAATATGTGTTTAGTGAAATAACCAAACACATTATATATGATGTATTTGACCATACAAATTTATATTTTATTTTAATATACATTCCTTAAAAATAATTAACTATAAATTGTTGTAATTAATTATTTTGGATTCGGTATCTTGATATAGGGTAATGTGATTTGGTATGATCTTGTCTGAGGATGATTGGAGCTTGGTGAGGATGATGAATCAATGTTGGAGGTATGTTGTCCCTAAATTACTCAACCATATTCCAGATTATATAGAATTTTGTATAACTACATGAAATTATGTGCTTTGATAAAAGGGATAGGGACCAAGAGAGTCCTAGGTAAATATATATATTGAAATTGATCTTTATAAATATGGTTTGATAGATATGATGAACATTGGGTACTTGAATATCACATGGAGTCTAAGTCACCAAAAGGGTGAAGATTCCAATTAAGGTTAAAATAGGGCTCGAATAGGTCATTGGGCATGATATTAAAATTGAGTATGATGTCCTTGTTTCTTAGGGCTTGTTCTTAAGTCATGGGAGGCTAAGGATTTTTTGTTATGGTTTTTCATATTTTGGTTCTCATGCATTATGGGTAACACACTATTAAGAGTGAATTGGAGATTTTTCTTATTCTATTAGGGGGATAATAATTCTAAAGATAAACTAGGTGTTCCATGAAGGGTTTTCATAATATGATGAGAATGAGATATATATTTGGGATGATATGAGATGGGAACCAAGTATTGTTTAGTGAAATTGTATAGATAACTTATTATACAGATGTTATGGGGTTTGGTGCGAGTCTAAAAATACCTAGATTGCAAGACCAGATAGTAATGTGGAAATTATAATTGGATGAAGATGAACTCTAGATGATAGGATTAGGTTGGTCCTATTTGATGACGAGTCTTTATATGGTGATGAGTTAATATTGGTATTTTTTTGTGTAAATAGTGAGTTGGATTTAGAGAACCAATAAAATACCCTTATCAGGGAGATTAAAATACCTTGGGGTTTGACATGTTATGATTGAGTGATAGAGAAATATTGTGGAGAATATTCTAAGATTCAAGTTAGATATTTGATGGGTGGGGATTCATGGGTGTTTCATGGAATGTGTTCATTCCAACTGTGTATATGTTGATGGTGTGACTGATTCTTATCCTCAAATTAAGTGAGAAGGTTGTGGGTAGGTAGTTTATATTATACCCACCCTAATATTGGAGAGTTTTAAGTGTGACATAGTTTATGAAACAATGTGATGGATATGATAACCTTGAGTGAGAATGTGTTGTTAGGAACCTACCATGAGTTAGAAAGTGGTGGTGGATGTGATGTGATTGATAACATAATACTATAGATGACCTATCCTTGAGTGAGAATGGTTTAGTGGGAACTTCATTAATTATGAAGGTATTGGTCAATTTGACATGGTGAGTAAATAACACTAAGTGAGAGGATAAATGTATTTTTATATAACATAGGTAATGACATATGAATTCACCATGAGTGAGAAAGTGTTTTCATGGACCACTTTGAGTGAGAGGGTATTGGTCTGTAGGAGGTCATGATGCGTAGTAAGCGATGTGATTAGATGGAGAGACCCACCCTAGGTGGGAGTTGATTGGTCTCTATGATTTGGAATTATATGAGATTTAAACCTCACCATATGTGAGAGGGTGGTAGTGTTGTTATGGTGTGAGACATGATGTGAGATCAGGGGTTGGTATGGGACCAAACCCTATGTATGAGGGAACTGTTTGTGGTATGTCATGACACCATTCCTTGCGTCTTTTGGTATGGGTTTGAACTTGTGGCATGAGGAAACTGATTTTTGGAATATGGTGAGCATGTATGGTTGGGTTCTGTGGTGGAAAGGTTAACACACGCTTACTCGACATGTTTATTATATGTTGTGTTTGATGGTATTTATTTTAATTATGAAAACACCTATACATTATGGAATATATTATGGGAACATGGTGAGACCCTACTGAGACTTATTTCTAACTCATTTTATGGGATCCCTGGTTTCCATATAGTCCAAGTATATGTTATATAGGTCTATTAATAAGATGTTCATTGGATTGGTATAGAGAAGCTTAATAAAGGTTTGGTGATGGGATAAAGGAGTGGATTGAGGATAGTAGTATAGAATAAATGTATATTTATTTATTTTGTTAATTTTTTAAATGTGATCAAACTTGTGGGTAATCATTAGGATGTATGAATTTATAACTTGAAAATATTATTTGTTATATCATGTCTTATTATTGATTATGTATACTATGATATATTTATATCAATCTTGTTTATTTATTTATATTTTATCTATTAGTATGATATTGAGGTCATCGTATCCATAATATGTGGTTTAATCCTTCAATTCTAGTTATAAGCCTTTGGTGTAAAAGGATTATTGCCTCTGGTCTGGTGGTGGTATAACTAGGATACTATAGAGTGATTTCATCTGAGCTATTTAAATCTTGACCCTATATACCAAGACATTTTAAGACATTTACGTGATTGTCACTTTTACCAGAAAAATAGTTCATTAATTAATTTTTTGAATATATAGGTTCAAAATATAATCTCTCTTGACTCATAGAAAATTTATTTTCTTCATAATGGAAATCCGACCAACAAAAATTAATTTGTGTTCAGAAAATAACTTTTACTTCCTATTTGAAGTAGTATTAAATAAATAAACTATTATATCCATATCATATATATTATTCTATGTTTTTTTGACAATTACTAAGAAAAAAATACTGTATTATTTAAAATATGTCACTGATGTTGGTGAGATCATATCACTAATTATTTAATGAACATATAGATTATAGATTTTATCCATGATAAACTCCTTTTATCCTTGTATCATTTTATAAATATGTTATAGAAATAGGATGAATCATAAAACATGTGTATTAAGTCCCCCATCTCATTGTTTGTAACACATTTTTCATGACGAAATACCTTATAATATAAGTGAAATCATAAAACTATATAAATAATATACATAGATACATATAAATTTAAATAATTAATCTACATGGAAATCACTATTTAATAACCCTTGGACTCATCATTTAAAGGAATACTGCAAACTCCATTAACTCTTTCCCTCATTTTGAACTCATGTATATTTTTAGCATTTTTAATGTATATAGTCTGTATTATTTTCTCATGAATCTGGAGAATTAATTCAACAACAATAACACCTAAGATGTGGTTTCCATGAATTTTCCAAATTTCGTACAAGTATTGTAAAAAATCCATCTTGTTGAATTATTACTCCTACCTAACATCAGTTTTAGGTTTAAGTAACCTTGAATAACTATTTTATGAATCTTTTTTAGACTCCCTAAATAACATTTCTTCCTTTAGATTTTACTTTTTACCTAATTTTACATTAAAAAGAACTATAAAACACAGACTTCACAAACATAGTTCATATATCTTTCAAAATTTAAGAACATTTAGTAAAATTTCCTTCAACTCTTTTACATTGTTGGAATATTTACATTAATGAAAACGTAATGAAATCTATATCCAACACTAACCATAAATGAAACTTTGAGTGAATAATCCTTTTCTTCTCTAAAGAATCAATTTGATCGACCCATTGAACTACTTTAACATTAAGTTACATATAATTCTATTTTTATTATTGCACATATTATCTCTATATTAAGAATAGTTTTAAGTTTCGAAATTATCCATAATGTTTTCCTTATATTAATATTCTTTTTTATGGGTATTGATTTCAATTTATTTTTTTGATGATTATGGTGATGGAAATTATCTATAAAATAATCACTTATCCAAAAAGTAAAATGTTTAAATTTAATTTAATTAAAAATTTTGTTGAATTGTTTCCAATTAAAATAATGACCCCTTTCGAATTCAGCATTTCCCATATTTTTCCACTATCAATAATTCACTAAGTAATGATCCCACTTTATCATTCCTCTCACCAATTTGATATTATTCTAGGCCATTAATCCAATCACATAACATAAGAATATTTGATGGTTAGGAAGAAAAATAATTTTAAAATCAATCAAATGAATAATAACAACAACATTCCTACAATGTCCTTCAATTGGTTTTCAAATATAATTCTAACCTAACGATCATAGAAGGAATTGGTTACAATACTCTTAGGATTATCTATTTCCATCCATCTATATGTAATATTTTTTGTCCTAGAACCAACAGTTTTTACTTTGATTATATGAATATTTAATATATTTAAATATTAAACATTTTATTACATATTGTTCATTGTTCTGCAAGACTATTGTTTAATAATGTCATGTTGTATTTTTGTCATTAAAAAGGTCATAGAAGATCCTCGATATGATGGAAACTGTGGAGTGCAATGAAAATATTCGTATATATAGTTCTATGTTTGGATGAAAAACAATGATGGGACACATAGTATACATTTCTTCAGGTATGAGTACTCTTAAGCATATGAGACTTATTCTCTTTAAGTTCACACTTGGTAATCTCCAAGATGGGATATTATAAGAACAGACCTACCAGTAGGAATTCTACTTGTTTTAGTGTCATCAGATATTCCTATTTGCGAGCATGTGTAATGGTCCTTATAATTTAATATTATCATTAATTTGTGTCATGACTCACACACTTTGATTTACTGACAAAAACTGTCATGTAAACAATTGGTAGGAAGTAGGGTACATTTGGTGTATCACGAATGACATGTTATTAATGGATAAGTCGATGAAGGATTTGTTCATTCCATTTATGGAAGTTGATATCTCAACCCTTTGATTGAAATAGAACTATCACATGACATTCCATGGACATTGTGTATTGATGAGTTTATTATAGGTAGTCAAAGAATGAAATATCAAGCATAAAGGTTGATGAAAATATCGTGAAACTAGATTGATGAGATATAGAGATAAAGGGACTCTATTACACAATACGTGATCATAATTGGATGTCATTTTTGTAACTTTATGTTCTTTATCTTGGGTTTATTGACCTATTTATAGATAGAACTCTTGGACATTAGGAAAGCCTGCAAAATTCCAACGAGAAAGAATCCAATAAGGTCATGCACTAAGTGTTTCTGGAAGTCTTGATTAAATTCTATTTGAATTTAATTAATCAATATTATTCTCAAGATAATGGAATAATTTTATTAGAGTTAAAATGATTGCATAAATTAAATAAATATTTATTCAAGGTATTGTTAATAAAAATAAATTTATTTATTTTATTGAAAATTTAATAAATATTTCTTTACTATTTTGTAAATAAAATATTTATTTAAGAGAATAAATTAATTTTTTTCCGGGTGTTTAATAAATGGAAGTGAAGTTCTAGCGGACCAAGGTCAGTTTGATAGTAGCATAATTATTTTGAATATAGTAAATAATTATTTAACTATTTTGCATAAAACAAAATAATAATAATGATGTTAAAATTATGTGGCATGGGATGTCATTTAAGATTCCGTATTGTGCAAGTTAGCGTAACACAAATAATGATGCAGTTATTTTTATTTTATATCATGGGTTTTCTATATGGTTGTGAATGTATTTAATTATTGTTACACAATAAAATATTTTAAATTAATACCCATGTCAATAAAAATATAGGTACATCTATTGTACCAGGTATGAGAAACTTGTGACGTTAGAGAAATTCCATGTCATGAATTTTATCTTAACTCTTCTCCTGTCTCCCACTCAAGAACGTGGGACATTATTCAAGATTGAAGAACAAGCAATCTAGATCCATCGACATAATAAATTCGATTCCTCGCACTAGCACCAAGAAAGCGAGTGGAATCAATTGGAGACCATTAAAGTATGTGTGTATCACCACTAAAGGGATTCTGGTTTGGATCCTCACAAGTGGAATGTAACAATCTGAATGTTTCATCCTAGATGATCAACATCATCAATGAAGAAAGTCCCAAAGAACCAGGTATTTTAATTCTTTAGAAATTAAATTTAAATTAATTTTAAACATGATGTAAAAAAATCCTCTATAAAGGTATCAAGCCTCTTCCATCTTTATCTAAATCATTGATTATATTCTATGGATATTGGTGTTCATCATTGTAATGATACCAAAATAATCATTGATCATGGTAAAAATTAAATTTGGGCATCATCCCAACTGTGCTTATGCGACACCCAGAACCTTCAAGTGGTATTTTAGCGAGGTCATCATAGTTTATAATTATTTAAATAATTTTTTTGATGATTTATGAGTAAATACTTATTTTTCAAATCAATTTTAAAAATTATTGTAATATGAATTTCATGTTTTTTTCTCCCTCTTTTCCTTTCTCAAAAAATTTCATAGAAAATAATGATATTTTTTATTAAAATTAAAATGGAGAACTCATCAGGAGGCACCAAAAATTCTGCCTAGTTGACACGAAAGTAAACACCATGTGTTTAGACATACATATCGTGTTCTTTTCCATACGCATCATGTAATCTGGAATATATTCCATATATTTATATTCATCTCGTTGGAATTAATTCAAAAATTACTCAACCCATGTGAATTTATTGCACAAGGGGTATTTAATTCTACATTTCATGTTGACTAGAATAGATAGGCACACACTTACTAGATTACATGCCGTGTGGCCCATTTCACATGGCATGTTGTCTCTTCAGGTTTGGGTTCAAACTGTGTATTCCATACATGGCTAAGCTGACTCGTAACCGTGTAAGGAAAATACCACATGGCATGTATCCCACTATACATGATGTGTACTCCAAAATTTATAAAATATGATTCACACTCCTAGTCCCCATGCATGTACTTCATGATAGATGGTGAAGGTAGTACACACCATGTAGTCGGAACTACACTACTTATACTTTACCAAATCACCCAAAGTTAAAAGTTTAATGTTTTAGTAATGTTCAGAACTACATATCATGTATAAATCGTACTATAGGTTGTTACTCAATGCATTAAAACATATTTTATTCCATATGTCATAAGATTAAAACAATATGTGAATATAATACATGTTGGGTATATTTGAATGAGTATTCACCAAGATACCTCTAAGTTGGATTTCTGTAATAAGATGAGAATCTCATTGAAATTCAAAAAAGCATTAAGAAAAAAGGATTTTTTTAATTATATATAATAATTAAATGATTCCATGAACAAATAATCTTAATAAGAATTATTTAATAATTTAATTATAGTTTTATTAAATGTGTAACTCGTTGCATGTATGTGGGTGATCATGAGAAAGACAAAGATCTTTGTATGTGATTGTTTTCCTTTTAATTTATTAATTGTTGGCATGTGGGCCATCTCTCCTCATTAATATATAGGACATACATTCTAATGGTTTCATTTATGTAAACCTATTTTTTACACATCACCTACATTTCAGTTAAAAATAATATGTAATGGATATAGCTCCCATGTTATGGAGGCGGTCCAAGTCAGGAGTTAAGGTGAAACAAATCTAATGAGATACAAAGGTGGGTTGGTGGAAAGTAGCAGACACAAAGTTATTTCTCCCATAAGTAAGGGTTAGTTTATCTACTTCTAGATAAACTAAACATTAGATAATATCCCATGATCATTCCCTTTACTTTATTTTGTTTCTATCAGTTGCATGGTTTTTCATTATGGATGTGTTGTCACAATCAAATAATTAATTATCTAAGAAGCATACAAGAATGAACTAAAATAAAACGGGATTGTGCGTAAATATTATCAATACATTGTTAATCGCATAATTAAGTTCCAATAAATATTAAAAATCATGTGATAAAGATAATAAGGAAATTTACGCATAATAGATAGAAATATCTCAAAAAAATATTAAGTCAGACTAAGCCTTCGGTTACATGGTTAATGGAAAGACTTAATAAAACCATGTGGTTGAATATACATTTTTGAGACACTTAATTTAATAAAGGAATACCTTATGAAAGGTTGCAGGATGAATTAACCATATTACATCAATAAGAGTATCCCCCTCTAGACTTGGTGTAATATTGGAAGAAAGTGTTGAGGAAATCTGCGTTCGTATTTCCAGATTGGGGAGTCCACTCAACGGATCAAGGAGTTGCAAGACCACATTTAGCAAAGACCTAACTACCTAAATAACTAAAAATAGCATGACCAACCCTTTTTGGGGTTATGCGAAGGGGAATATGGATCCTTTTCACTAGAATGTCATGACAACTGGACATTCTGATGTCAATTGTGAGGGCCGTTGGGGCTTGATAAAATAATGGGACACCTAATAAATTTAATTTATTATTTATCATCAAATATATTCAAGGATTTTATAATAATATTATATTTTAAATTGTTAAATAAAATGATAATATCATCATCCACACTATCCCTATGATCAATTTTTGATAAAGACAACATTTACATCAGTAGTAACTTATAAGAATGGTTTAGAAGCCCTCAAGTTATTATACACCATGAATGAAAGTATTTTGTGCTGGAGTCATCATTACCTAATCCACCTGCCCAAGAGGTGAGTGATGAAGAGTTCTTGGTAGACAAGAAATATATGAAAGACATAGTTGACATTCTATGTTGGATGATATCATCAATTTCTAGTGAGCTCATGATGTCTCGCGAAAACATGGATGCTTATAGGATTCTCAAGCACCTCCATGGTCTTTTCAAGGAGATAGAAAGGAAAGAAAAATTTGAGATCTCCATGGAAATCTTTAAGAGTATTCTTGGAGAGGTTACCCCAGCTAGGCCTCGCATAGTCCAGCTCATTGGATAGCTTGAGCGCCTGGAGGTTATAGTGTTTAAACTACCTAATTAACTATGTACCAATATCATTATTTCATCACTCCCTCATAGATTTTCCATATTTTTTTAATTTCAATATAAACAAAATTGATAGGTCTCTCCCTAATCTAATTATCCTTATTCTCCAAGTGGACAGTGATATGAAGTGAAAAAAATCCTTCTGTCCTTATGTTGAAAAAGAGGAAAGGGAAAGTAATGTTATTTAAACCCAAAGTTTCTTCACACCCTTACATGAAAAAGAAGATAAAAGGGGAGGCAAGAGAACATGAATCTATTTGTTTCAAATTTGGCAAGAAGGGCCACCAGAATAAGAACTACAGGCATCCTAAGAAAGAAGGCAAAGCTTCAAGTGTGTTTGTTGTTGAATTTAATCTATCTATTTCTATAAATTGGGTATTAGATAAAGATTTTGGTGCTCACATATGTATCCAAATATATATCCAAGTAGACTTAGGAATATTAACCAAGGGGAGGTAGATCTAGGAGCATCCAACTATGCTAGACCTGCTTTTATAGATGTCATGAACTACCACCTCACATTGACAACTGGGATGATCTTGGGGTTAAAGGGTTGTTATTATGTTTCGTCTGTTACCAAAAAAATATTATTGTATCCATATTAGAAACAGGTGGATTTTTTCCAATTTTGGAAATTAATGTTTCCTCTTTAAAAAATATAGCATATGTTTTGGTAAGACACATTTATAAAACAGGCTTTACATGTTGGATAACACAAACTAAGTAATATAAATCGTTAAAAATGATACATCAAATGACTCATACCACACCCAATTCTGGCATCACCAGTTAGGTCATGTAAAAGAGAAACACTTGAAAATGTTATATCAAGATAGATATTTATATTCTTTCAATATAAAACCACATGGAATTTTCCATGCATGTTTATAAGGGAAAATGACCAAATCCCTATTTAGTGGGAAAGGTGAAAGGGGTAAAGAGATTCTTGAATTCATTTATACCTATGTCTATGAAACATTTCCAGTTCAATCAAAGGAAGGGTACTCATACTTCATAACTATTACAGATGATTTTAGTAGATAAGGATATATCTACTTAATGAGGCATAAGTCAGATTTTTTTGATAAGTTCAAAGAATATAAGATTGAATTTGAGAACCATATTGGTAAAAATATTAAGAAACTAAACTCAAAAAAGGTGGTGAATATCTTCATCAAGACATCATTGATTACTTACAGGAGTTTGGGATCTCATCCCAACACACTCCTCCTTACATGGACCTACGAAATTGTGTGAGCGAAAGGAGGAACCACACCTTGTTGGACATGCTGAGATCAATGATGAGTCATGAAAGTCTTTCATTATCCTTTTGGGGATATGCATTACAAATAGAAGCGAACATACTAAACCATGTACTAAGAAAATATATAAATGGTATTCCATTCGATTTCTAGATTGGAAATAATTTCATGTTATAAAATTTTCATGTTTGGGGAAGTGAAGCGATTGTTAAGGGATTTTCTAGTATCATACATTCACCCCAAGGAAGAAAGTTTAACTTTATAGGATACCCCAAAGAAATAGAGGGATATTACTAATAAACCCCTAAAATGGTTATAGTGGAAGGACACACCATATTCCTTGAGAGGAAGAACATCTCCAAAAGTGATAGTGGGAGTGAGATAGACATCATTGATGTCAAGGATCAAGGTAGGAAAGAGTTGGTATAATAACAGATTCCAAAAAGCTTCATGGGAGAAAGAATTATTCAAGAGACACAAGAACTATGTAAAAATACAAGATAACTGAAAGAACTGGAACAATATAGTTTTCTAGTTACTAAGGATGGTGACTCATTATTAGTTGATTATAATGGTCCTTTAACCTACAAGGAAGTAGTAAGTGGCACAGATGTTTCCATGTGCCAAGAATCCTTGAATTCTGAAATTGATTCCATGTACTAAAACCTTGTCTGGATTTTTTTAGACACTGTTGTTAATGTAAATCATGTTTTTTGAAAATGGGTATTCATTAAGAAACTGGAAATGGAAGTACATTTCAGTACCTATAAGGCATGACTGGCTGAAAAAGGGTTCGAGAAACATCATGGAAATGACTATAAAAAAACCTTTTCACCGGTTTTAATGTTGAAATCCATCTGAATTCTATTAGCCATTGCTGCTTATGATGACTATGAGATTTGGAAAATGGATTTCAAAATTGTCTTCCTTAGTGAGAACATTCTGGAATACATCTACATGACACAAAATGATGGGTTTATGACTAAAACGGATTCCAATAAGGTATTAATGTTGTAGAAATTCATTTATGGATTAAAACAAGCATCCATGTCAAGGAAAATTCATTTTTATGAAGAAATAATAGAATTTTGTTTTATTAATAATGAATGTGAGCCTTGTGTCTTGAAAATGTTTAGTGGGAGTGTAGTCATTTTCATAATAGTCTATGTTGATAACATATTACATATTGGAAAACATATACCATTCATGCATTCTATTAAGGCATGGTTGAATCAATGCTTATCCTTAAAGGACTTGGGTGAGGCAGTATATATTATTGGGATCAAGATCCATCATGATATATCCAAGATATTGCTAAGCCTAAGTCAATGTACATACATGGACACTATATTAATGAAATTTAGTATAAAACAAGGAAAGAGGGCATTGTTTCCAGTTTCACATGGAATTCATCTTTTTACGAAAATGTGTCCTCATAAAAGTGAAGAAATAAATGGAATGGTAAAGACTAAATATGCATCATTCATTGGGTTAGTCATTTACGTCATGGTATTTAATAGGTTGGTTGTCGCCTACGCATTGAGTGTGATAGGAATATATCATGCTGACCCAAGTGACCGCTGTTGGATGATAGTCAATACTATACAAAATAATCTTAGGTGTACTAAGGATATGTTCTCAGTTTATGGAGGAGATGATGAAATGATCATAAGTGGATATCAAGATGTTAGTTTTGAGACAAATCAAGATGATATGATGTCTTAAATTTGATACATCTTTACTTTGAATGGAGGTGTAGTGAGATGGAAGATCTCAAAGAAGACTGTGGTCATAGATTCTATAGTAGAGTCTGTGTATATCGTAGCTTATGAGGTATCTAATGAAGTATGTGAAGCTTAATCTAGGAGTTGGATTTGATACCCAGTAGTACGGATTCCATAATATTGTAATGTGATAATAATACAGCAGTGGATCTCGCAAAATATCCAAGGTCACATCGGCGGACAAAGTACATACTTAGGAATTATCATCTCTTGAGGGATTTTTCCCAGATAGGTGAAGTTGTAGTGATTATTATTTCCATAGAGGACAATTTTGTGAAAACCTTGACTATAGACTTGCCTCAGCATAAACAAGATCATTATGTGTGGTATAGAAGACTAAATGTCATTGGAAGTTGGCTCTAGTCCATGTGGGAGTTTGTAATAGTTGGTGTCCTAGAACCGAATTTCGGTACATTTATTACAATAATATTTAATATATTTAAATATTAAACATATTATTACATATTTTTCATTGTTCAAAATGACTATAGTGTAATAATGTCATGGAGTATTTGTTGAATTGACATGGTTATACCAGTTCCCCACTATGATGATAACCTTGATGTTCTATGACAATATTCTTAAATATATTTATATGGTTGGGAGACATACCATAATGGGACACATAGTGTACAAAACGTCAGGTGTGAGTACTCATAAGAATATGAGACTTATTTTCCGGAAGTTTTCATTTGGTAATCTCTAAGATTGGATATTATAAGAACAAACTAGCCAGTTGAAATTCGTCAAGTTTTGGTGTGATCGGATATTCCTATCTGTGAGCATGTGTAATGGTCCTTATAATGTAATATTATCATTAATACATGTCATGACTCACAAAAGTTTACTTACTAATGAAAACTGTCATGAAGAAAATTGGGGGGAAGTAAGGAACATTGGGTTCATCATGAATGATAAGTTATTAATGGATATGTCAAGGAATAATTTGTCCCTTCCATTCATGGAAGTTGAAATCTCGACCCTTTGATTGAAATAGAACCATCACACAAAATTCCATGTCTATGGTGTAACAACAAGTTTATTTCAGGTAGTTAGATAATGATACAACAATAATAAAGGTTGATGAAACTATCATGAAACCATCTTAATGAGATATTGAGATAAAGGGACTATATTACAAAGTGAGCATTCATATGTGGATGTTATTGTTTCGACTTTAAGTTCTTTCTCTTGTGTGCCATGACCTATTTCTAGACATTACTCTTGGAAATTAGGAAAGCATTCATAATTTGTAACTCCCTGACCCAAGTTACCCAGATTCAGTTTGTTATTACATAACGTTGGAATTATACAATTAATCATGTCCCGAAAGACCAATCAGTTTTGTAGCCTTGGAATTACTAGATATATACATAAGTTTTACATTACATCATGAAATAAAAAAACTACATTTTCCCCTTTGAACGCTCTTATATTCCTTAGCCTATTTCTACAGGTTAAATGAAATATATTTCATTGCATCTTGGAAAAAATAAAGCATAAGAAAGGTGTTAGATCAACTGACCAGTAAGGATAACAATATATTAGAAACTATCATAAATAAGAATAAACATTTAAGGGAATGTATAAGACTTGAAGTCAAGCCTTTTAAACTTAATGTTTAGTATATTATGGAAAATAAAAATTAAATAATGTCATTTTTCTTATTAACATGGATATTATACTAGTTGAATAATCACAGGTAATATCAATATCCAATTTCATAATGATGGAATGCATAATTCCAAACTTCATAAACACATAGTCAAGGCCCTCCGGCAAGACTACATAAAATATTTTGTCAAGGCCTTGTTCAAAAACACTAGTTTGTATCATGATACCTATTGATTCATTGATTAGCTATAGTGGACTCCACCCATCACTTGCTAAGTCCAATTAATTCTTTATATGAAAAAGTTTAAAAGTAACATAAACATTCATATTAAAACTAGCATACTAAAAGTCAACACCTTATCCCTAAACCATGAATGTTATACAAAAAACACATCCACTGTCAAACATATCACAAAACCTTAAATACAATATGGAAGATTTGAATCACAATAAATCAACCAAAATCGAGAATAATGAAGGATATTGATATAGATGAAAATAATCATAAAAAATATTTGAGAGAAATATCCCCTCTTTTCTTTAATACATTTAAAAGTATCACTATTTTTCAAGAAGTAGTTTAAAATAGATTTATAAATCAAAGTGTCCCTTACCACTTTGAAACTATTAAAATGAAATTTTAATTTGAAAACATTAATGCACATATAAATAAAACATTACAACCATTTTTAAAACATGGAAATTAATGAGAATTATTTAGAAGATTAAAATTTTAAAACATTAAAAATGATATTTTAGTCAGAGTTCCTAACCAAATGATAGACGCTTGAATACGAATAATTGAGGTAATAAAAAATTTATAATATCATGATAATAAATGGATTCATGATATACTATGTCAAATTAATTAATACACACCAAATAAAATTGAATTGGTGCATAACAACTAAGAAGTCTCAATGGAATGTAAGATGAGATTAATTCCTTGATAAAGACTATATCCTGAGGTAAAGTATAAAAAAATGATACAATAATGTGTGTCAAATATAAATACACTCAACATGATTGGATATTCTATGCAAATCAATCATATTACATTCAAACATATTCTTGTAAAAACCACACCAATGACTTGGATGTTTAACTCACTGAATAGAAATTGAGTTAAAATTACTCTTATCAAGTTTATAACAATGACTTGAGAATTTATAAATTGAGTGATTATGTGTATCAAAATTATATCCACAAAAATGGGAGTGGAAATTATACATAAGTAAATAAATAGTTATTTAATACATAATATTGGGGTAAAGTAATCAACGAAGTTTGCGTAAAACTAAATCTATGGAAATTGAAATTTGAAATTCCCTTACTCATTTGGTGACTTATGAAACTTAAACCCCATGAATGAAGGGTCATAAAATGATGATGTAAATACCCATAAATTAAATTATATTATGAAAACAATACAATCATTTTCATTACATACACCACAGAAAAGGTAGTAGTGCAAAATATAGCATGAATCTCACGGGAATAAAAGTTAGATGAAAACCCTTTACCATGTAGAAATGAATCAAGTCGTATGAACAAAAATTAATAAATACCAAATGAATCACAAAAAATCATTAATATAAAGAGAATCATTATAATATATATCAAATGGAAGTACATAAAAGGCCACATGCAATAAATAAGTGGAAAACATTGGACATCTCAAGGAATTAAAAGTGAGATAAGAAACCCCATACCTTGTACTTTCCATTGGTCGGGGGTATGTTAAGCACCTGTCTAATAGTTAAATTAATTTTATTAAGCTATAAAAGAACTATATACATAAATATGTTATCATATATGATCCTCTAATATTGCTTTGTTAATAATATTTTAGTAGTATCATCGTTTCGGGTGTTAAATGATCCATTTTCCTTTATATTCTTGGTTACGTAAGCCATATTTGTTATGGATAGGATTTATATTATTCATATACAGAATGATATTAAATTCTAAAAAATTAATTTTAAACTGAAAATGAAAATTATTCTTCAAGGGTTACGATCAGGAATTATTCTCATCACGTTCGTGGAGATGGTAATCCGTACGTACACACGAGTGACAATATAATTATATTGATGGTGAAATTATATATAATTGAGTGTTATATAATATATACCGAATCATTAACATGTTATATTTATTATTTAAATCAATTATACATAATTGTTATAACCATCCAACTAATAATGTGTTTGAATAACAAACTACACCACGACGTGGTGATGGTAAGCCTTACGTACGAACGTATGGTGACTTTGTCATTCATATGATCGATAGAATAATGAATCTGGTTGTAAAATTTTATAAAAATTTCAAAATATATAGAAGGTGTTGGAGTTATTATTTTATAATGGAAACAACAAAGAAAGATAAAGTGGAAGAAGAAAAGAACTTGAAAGAGGTGATGAAATCTTTATCTCTTCTTCGGGTTCCTCCTTTTGATTTGATCAAAAGGGATCCTTAGGTTGCCTTTTTAACCAAAGTAAGGCCTCTAGTATGAAGGGAGGAATTTTTAGAGGATATATGGGAAGGGATTGGTAGATACGAATGGCTTTGGATGTGTGATATTAAGATAAGGGGATACATCCTTTTATAAGAGAGGTAATGGTCACTTTAGGAAAAGCATGAAATATTATTTTATAATAAAATCATTTTCTGTTTCTAATGGATCCAAAATGATTTATTTCAAGACTAAGGTGGAAATGGGTTGCAAAACTTTCACACAATAAGTTTTAGACAGGTTTAGGTATCATATTAACCTTATCTTTTAGATTTTACTCTTAGTTAAATAGTTTTTCTTTACAATTTCTCTTAGTATTTTTATATTATATGGATAATAAACATACTATAACAATAAAAGAGAACCCCATGTGGTTAATTATTAATATATATAACCCTATATATGTTTTTTCCAAACCTTAGATTTTTAGGAATTCTATATCAATTAATAATATAATATTTGTATTAAGAACTCAATTTTTTCAATTTTGACACTATTTAGTATTTGATTTTCTTGAAAGCCATAAAAACAGTATAAAATCAAATAAAATTTATTTAAAAACCCTAATATTTCATATTATCCTATAAATTTAGTGGAATTCATCAAAAGTATCAACGTAAATTTATTTGGATATTTATAATATCAATTAATTTAGTATTTTATTAATATGGTAATTACTGCATCATCATTGCGTCATAAATAAACTAAATTGTTTAATGTATAAAAATTATAAATAAAATACCATTATGTGTAAAATTTATTTATATTTCGAATGAATAATTATAGTCAAATTTATCTTATGTGTAACTTGATATTAAAAATTGTTCAATTATTAAACTTTGAATTTAACTCTTTTAACAATTCTTTAAATAAAATAATAATAAATGTCCTAATCTAATCCAAGTAGACCCAAAGGGGTCTTATTTTATTCCTAAGTTTGTTTTTGGTCTAGTTACTCTTATCCAATAAAATTAGGACATGTGTTAGGGTAATTATGATATCATTTTTACACTTAATTACCCCATTTATATTTAACCGTGGTAAATAAATGTCAAAAGTAACTATTCACCAAAAATTATATTCATCTCATTGAATGAAATTTTACTTACTGATATTAACCATGTCTCTCAGATTTTTGAAATTCAACTCACAGAAGCGGAAAGATTATGTTTTATGCAAATTTGCAAATGCTCTTAGGAGGTGGGTAAAAGATGGAAAAAAGTTCAATAAAACTTTACACATCTATTTGTTTTATAAAATGACCCAATTAATTAAATTGAACTTATATAGGTATTATATAACTATTTTTTTAAAATAAATGTAAATAAAATAAATAATTATTTAAATAAAAAGTCAGGTTTATACTATAACTCAGTGTTTTCACTATTCATCAAAAATTGAATGTTTTTAGAACAATACCAAAACATTATCCTAAGCTAATTTTGATATTCCAAATTCAAAAATGAATTCTATTTTACCAAATTAATAACAGATAATTTGAATTATTTAATTTAAAATTAATTCCCACTTTTCAAGACTGAAAAACATTTTTTAAAAAGTAAAAACTATCAAAATATTTACATGTGTTTATGTCAAAATTAAATGTGAAATTACTTATAATGACCTAAATTGTATTAAATGATAAAAATATAATCTAATTATACTTATAAACCATTCAAATACATATTTTAACAATATAAATTAATTCAATTAAAAAATATGTTTTCAATTAAAATTTAGTATTTTTCAGTATTCATCAAAATATGAAAGTTATCAAAAATGTACAAAGAAATTATCCAAAATAAATATTTATCTCCATATTATAAAGAATAATTTAATTCCATTAAATTGAATATATAACGGTGGAAAATATTGGTTTTAAAAATGGGTTGCCATCAAAAGGTTTTAAATTCCCATTTTTTAAAAATTACTTCTTTTATCTGAAAAAATTAATTTTTCATTATATTAGGCTTAAAAAAACATAATATGGATTCTAAAATTATGTGGAGTATATAATATTAAAAATTTAGTTAATATTATTCATAACAGCTTTTTAACGGCTAGTTTGGTAAGTTGTGGGGTGCTCGAACTCAGTCTTTCATGTAGCACAAGATATTGAATTACTTTAAAAAAATAACTTACTATGAAATCATGGGGTGTTACAAAATTCTAATGAGAAATAATCATATAGGGTCACACACTAAGTGTTTCTTGTTGTCACGATTAAATTCAAATTTAATGTAATAAATAAATAGTATTATCAAGACAATAGAATAATTTCATTCAATTTAAAATGATTGAATAAATAAAATAAATACTTATATGCGAGATTGTGAATAAAAATATATTTATTTATTTTATTGACAATTTAATAAATATTTATTTACAATTTTTTAAATAAAATATTTATTTAAGAGAATAAATTATTTACTTACTTATTCAGGTGTTTAATAAATGAAAGTGGAGTTTGAGCGGACCAACTTTGGTCTGGTAGTAAAATAATTTTTTCCAAGACAGTAAATAAATTTTTAAATAGTTACAACAAAAAAATAATTATAACAATATAATAATTATGTGGCACATGATTTCATTTATAATTTTGTTTTCCACATGTTGGGGAACCACAAATAATGATTTGGATATTGTTATTATTTTTCATGAGTTTTATTTAAGGTTATGATTGTATTTAATTGCTGTTACAAAATGAATCATTATGACTGAACCACCATGTCAATAAATAGATAGGTACATCTATTGTGAGAGTTATGGGAAACTTGTGACATAAGAGAAATTCCAAGTCCAAAATTTTCTATGGACTTCTATCCTATCTCCCTCAAAATAATTATAGACATTCTTCAAGACTGAATAATAGGTGATCAAGATCGATCGACGCAAGAAATTCACTTCACTGTGCTAGCACCTAAAAATTGAGTGGCATCAATCAGTGATTATTAGAGCATCTGCGGATTACCACTAGAGGGATTCCAATATGGATCCTCTAAAGAACAATGAGAAAAATATGAAAGGGTTATCCCAGATGATCAACATCTTCAACAAAGAATGTACTAAAGAACTAGGTATTTTATTTCTTTAGAAATTAAAATTAAATTAATTATAACCATCATGTGAAAGATCATCTCTAAATATTTGAGGCCTCATTCTTATTTATATAAATCTTTGATTCTATTCTGTGGAGACTGGCATTCATCATCTTATTGATCCTATAATAATCATTGATCATGGTAAAAATTAATGTTGGGTGTTGTCTCAACTGTTCTTTCGCTACTCCCAGAACCTTCACTATACATAATATAATCCATGGGAATTATAATTTTTTAGAACTGACCCAATTGAATGATCGAGGTCTTAATATGTTATTACTTTGGAAGGAATATGTCACATTTTATTTTTAGGGGATTTAATCTCATAATATTATCTCATGTTACTCCCTTTATGTATTCCTCGCACTATGTATTTGTCATGAAATCCTATTCCTTTAGAAAAATCAGTATGTTCAACCCATATAAATGTGTAACTATTTACAAAAATCATAACATGTATTAATATCCAAATTAAAAGAAAATTATATTCCTATATAACTAAATGAATCTTATGCATATGATACAATAAATCATGCCATTCAAAGGCATAAAATCACTTGAAACCAATTATCAAAGGAAGATTAATCTTTGAATGACATATAACAAACCAATAATTTTCTAAATAAGGCACAATGCATTATGACATTGAGAAAACTTACCCAAAGTTCCTCTACCCAATGATACTTTTCCCAATAGAGATATCAATTCCATTATAACTGTAAAAACAAATATTTATAGACTATAATTTTCATTTATTTTCAATCCCATAATATAATATCACCCAAGATAGAAGAGAATGAATTATGTTATCTTACATACCTTGTAACTCCTTGGATGCATGAATACCAATTTATAAAAGTGTTTTAAGATTTTAAACTAAGTAATACATCAATTGATGAAATAAAAATTTATATCATTAAATAAAATATGGAATAAATAAATAACAAAACAATTCATATATTTAAAGATGAGATAAAAAAGGTATAAATAATTCATAAATAAAACAAACTATAAGAATTTTAAAAATTTTCAAACATTAAGAACATTTCATAACAAAATAATAACAGACATTATATATATAATTTTTGAATATGATCACCTTCATTTTAGTCATCATATTAAATTTACTTTAAATATAATAATTTAAATTAAATATAAACATTATATTATCTAATTTATATTATGTAAACAATTTATATAATCCAAATATCTTATAGTAATAATTATTTTAAAATTATTCCAATCAATCAAAAAACTTTATTCTGATGTAGTCGAAATATATTTTCAAATAAGAATATTAATTTTAACAATTTGAATTTATTATGATTTACAATTGATAATATTAAATATGGAATATTATAATTTTTTCATATTTTTTATTCAAAAAAATTTAATAAATTGGCTTAATAATTAAATATAAACATTTTATATCAAAATTGTAAGTCATACCAAATAATTTGAAAAAGGTATCTTAATATTGATAATTAATATTTTAGGTTACTTATTCAATTATTTTTTCATAAAATTTAATTAATTAATTATAAAAAAATTATAATCAGTTACTTTATAAATACCTTAATAAATTAAATTAATATAATGAAATTCCATTTCTCTATATTTATAAACCATTGAAATTAATTTTTAATTATAATGTATGAAAATTAGATTTTATTATGTATCGTATTTAATGATATTACCATTTCATAATAAGTGATAGATATTAAACAACATGTAAAACACCTTAGTACCATCAATATTATTTTAAGATTGATAATTATGTGATAGAAAAACACAACCCATGATATACCTCTACATTGGATAAAAAAACAACAATAATCATGATATATGGTACAGGGCCTGAATATCAATAAAACCTCCAACATATGAGATTTATCCTCTTATGATACACACTATAAAATATTTATTGTTTGATGTTTGGTTTTGAAAACATTGGGAATCACTATCCCATGCTACGACCACCTCATTTACTACATTATGATATGATAAAAATAAATTAATCGAACCATTTCAAAACCTACAATATCTTATATCATATTAATTGGATTTATGTTAGCTTCTGATATTTAATATCATAAGGGGATCCATAAAAAATTCCAATTTATTTTGATGATATATAATTTAAAAAAATGATATCAAGATTCATCAAATTTGAAATAAGATTTCATAAATTGAATAACAAGGTAAATATTTGATACCATTATTAGGTTTCTAAGGATAGATTAATAGTTTATCAACACAATGTAATGTTTTTGAATCCATAAATCCTATGAACTACTACACATCAAAATAGAAACTAAAAATAAACTTAAATAACCAAATTGTGTTCCTTTCAGGGTAGATTTTGTTCAATATCAATCTTTACTCATATTTTTGATGAATATTCCTTACAGGAAATCGAAGGACTCCCTCTATCATGGTGTATCCATGGGCTATCATGAATCACCCATCACATGGGATGGACTCTTTTGCAAACCATGATCTTATAGTATATCATGGAAGCTAATGTTAGAGAAGGAATTGAGCATTAGGCTAAAAGTAAGGAGGATTTAGAATGCATTATTGATCATAATCTTTAGAAAATCACCTTTTTATGTGGCCCTTAGGGATAAACCCAATTTTCAATGAATTTAATAATATGTTACATAATGTATCAGATTATTCTATAAACTAAGATCATTTCATCATATTAATACACTCTATAATCTGCCATGAATTTCATCGTATGAAATGACTTGTTTAGTAACATCTATCACACATAATTCCAAAAATTGAACATTAAAAATTAACTTACATTAAATGAATATAAAATAAAATCCATGAAATACAATTTAATCATAATAAAATATATTATATTCCAAGGAAGATCATATGATATATCTGTATCATACCTTATTATTTGATGATGACAATATCATGTTATATTAAAACATGTCAAATGATATTCCCATATAGTCTCATATGATATAGTCCTTGTTCATCTCATAGATATGATATATAAATAATATCTACTTCAGAATAGAGTTCCTAGTCATTGATTAATATATCATCATGTCAAGAAAAGTATATATGTTTAGTAAAATAATAGAACAGGAAGAGAATTGAAATTATTTTCAAGGAAGTTCTTTTGTAATAAAATAAAAGGAGTTTGGATCTCCTTTTAAATCACGAAAAATGGAGGAAAAGAAAATCATCAATTATGATAAACATGGAGAAAATTACAACACCTATGGAATTATCTTATTTTGTGTTCAAATTTATATTTTTTATGGGAGGGTATATCTTCATGAGTGATAAAGTAGTGAGTTCTTATCTAGTGAATTTGTGTATTAAATAGAGATAGTGACTCCACTATGAACTTTAAAAATCGGAAATATGCTTTAGTTGATTTTAGTATAGTGAAACATCACCATGTTTATTATTCTTGTATATAGACCTCCTCCTCCAAATTAACATTTTTATTTTCCAACACTTTTAAGGGGAATGTTATAACCCTCACAGATAAAATAGATCAAGCATTAAAGGATACAACTGACTAATTAAAAACAAGTCTAAGGCGATTGGAATATCCTTCCCTATACATATTCCAGGGAAAGGAACTAACATGGTAGTATGGATCAGCCTCCAGGATTTCTTCATAATGCCATGCTAGAAAATCCCAGGCTTTAATATACTCATCTGTGCTAATATTCTTTGCATTAAAGACTCTAACCAGTATGCGGTCTTTCATATCAATCCAATCAGCTTTCTCTCTTGTAATTTCTACTTGAATTAATATTTCCATTATTTGATCAATATCTTCCCTCATAGCATTGATCTCTATAAATGCCTCCTTAATTTCTTCACCAAAATGCATGAGTGGTTAATTTTATCTAATCATGAAACATGATATTTGATGGAAATAATTTTATTGATATCCCCTGATTCACCCACCACCCTTTCAAGTAATCATCCCGTTGTGAGACCAACAAGCATATAATCAATACAAAATTTATTCAAATTTATTTCACAAATAAGTTAATCAAATTTTGGATGGTTTTGATACAAGTGTTCATTGGGTGTAAACTTTTAGTTCCAATTTAAAATTTATAATTGAGATAAAGAATTATTCTTAGATTAATCAAATGATATGTAAAAATACATTCTTAACTGACAAGTGTGATCAGAAGAATTGATAATTCTCTTTATTAAAAGGGGTTTACGAATTAACGAATGATTATATATTTATAATATTTCATGTGATATTGATAAGAAAAAAATACTAAGGAAAAAATAACTAGACCAAAAAATATGTTGTAGAGCCATAAAGATGATAAAGAATGTCATGGTTAGTAGAAATGATAATATTATAATTTATTGTTACACATAAACACGATGAATAAAACTCCAAAATAAAATTATTATCCATAGAAATATTTTTAATGATAATTAATATTTTATAAATAATAGTATAGCCTAGGAATTTTTGGACCCAAGGTTTCTATACCCATTTGAGAGAATAAATGATAATTAATTAAATTAAAAAAGAACCAAAAAATAAAATTTTGACATTCAAAAATGGGAAATCCTATGAAAAAAATATATTTTTTTAATGGTAAATTTGGATACATACAACTAGGACTACGTCATGTTTAATCTTCAAAATTTTGTTGAAATCATTTAAATCCCCTAAGACTTATAACATGATTTGGATGACTAAGGTTATTATAAATACTTATTACTTATTCTAAAAGGATGAAAATTAAAATGAATATCTTTAATACTAATATGACATGATTACCATAAAATTATCAATTTTTACATCCAAAACTATATAAGGGAGACCATGTTTGAGAAAGAAAATATTATTCATTAATGGATGATAAATAATAATGTTTTTATGGATTCTTTAAAAATTTATTTATTCATTATTCTTAGATGAACGTATATCATTGATAAATGAGAACTAATTTTATGAGATTGTATTCCTAAATATGGATTATTTTAAATTAAACAATATATTACTAATTCCAAACTACTTAAAATCACAATGAAAGTGTAAATAAGAATGAAAACATAATATTATAAAAAAACTAAATATTTCTTTGAATGTCAATATATTTTTCAGTATTAACTGCTTTAAGTAGAATGTTTTATATAATCAGCATGATCAAAATTTACTGAAAGTTAATGAATAATGAAGGCACCTAGAGAGTTTTCGGAGAAATAATTCTTAAAGAATGTGATTCATGGATTACTATTCAGATCTAAACCAGATGTTCTATCATTTATTCCATGAAAATGAATTTAACTTAATGATACTCATTTTATTTAACTCTTGATATATACATGGATACATAGTACAAGATATTCCTTTATAATATTCTAATCGTTAAAAATATGGGTTTAAAGAAATACTAATTTTTTAAAATAAAATATTCTTAAATCCTTTCACAATAAATTCATAAGAAATTGTATTAGTTGGGTTTGACTAATAAATTTGGTGATGGTGTGATTGATATTCTTCCTTTAAAGTAGGTATATTTCCATAATTATTGGGTTTAGACTTATAATTTTTTAATAATCAATATTTTTTACATACTATCCTCTTTTATTGTGTCAGGGCATTATTAGTATATTTTTATAGTATAAAAGTTCATGTTTTGAGGTGGGAAGAATTATGTTTGAATGCTTAAACTGGTGAATTTTTTTCAGAAAGTTAACTAAAATTTTTCTTCTAGATAAATATGAAATTATTGATTTCTATATGATTTAATGATTTTCCAAGTGGATTCATTTTTTCCATTGATCCAACTTTTTAAGAATACACCATTTTCCACAAAGAACCTATTTGTTTGGATATGAGAAATATAAAGGGAAAGATAATATTATGGGCACAATAAATATTATAATGTTTATTAATAAAAACTAAAAAATAATTTTCATCACCTAATTTTCACTTTATCATAATGTTTACGTTTTTTCAAAAACTCCGTAATTTTTATTTTCACTCATAATGGATTTATTATTCTTTTTATAATTCTTTTAAATGAAAATATATATTTTCATTAAAGGCCAATTTTCCCTAAAAAGTATTCTATAGGGAAATAATTCAGGTTCCCCACCCTCTTTTGTCAAAGATTTATCTATTATTACTCTATTTATTGTTACTATGTGCTTTCCCATGATCCATGCCTCTACCATAGAATATGGGAATTAATTTCCCCTAATATAGGGAACAATGATATATTAATACCAATTCTTATCAGTTTCAAAAATTATTAAATCATATTGGTTTTTTATATATATGGCCTTGATAATATCAAAAATTATTGTTTCCAAATACATTGATTGATTTTTTCCCTAAATTGAGTTTAGAAGCGGCTGATGTAGGAAAATCATTTCAATTTTTTTATTCCCCACCCATCATTCCCTAGTTCATGGGATTACAATTCTTACTCTATAGACGTCCTTGAACATGATAGATCAACTCCAAAACACTTTCCTTTTTAGTCATTAGTTGGGAGAAAAGGTATACATTTCTAAATTTTTAATCGAAATATGATGGATTGAAAAATATGACTCCTTGATGACTAATTATTGATAGGGTATGGTGAAATATTGAAATGAAGTCTTAGGAAGGGGTAAATTCTAAGTATTGTTATGAAAATATTATTCTGAATAAAAAGATATGAGCTCCATGTTAATGTATAAATTTTATTTTTTGTGAAACCATTTCTTGATTATTGTTTTAAATATTTTTATTTTTCTTTTTTTTATGGGTGAATAATTTAAGACTAATTTTATTGTGACACCATTATTATATAGCCGTTTGGAATATTAATGTGTGGTTTAAAGTAATATAAGAAACATCTACATTGAAAAAACTAGACTTTGTAATTTTCACATCATTAATATTCCCGGGTTTTTTGTATTTATACATACAAAATATTTTGTTGATATAGGAATAATTCAATTTATATAGGTGTGATTCAAATCATATTTGTTGGAGATAAAGATTCAATTTCATGATTTTGTAATTTGAATTGATATCATATTAAGTAAACTAGCGATGAATTAAAAAACCGTTTAAAATTATTTTTAACAATAATCATATATTCATTTATTTATATTCATTTGGTTCAATTGTCATATTTATGGCCTTGAATTAACACATCCAGAAAAAAATTTCATAAATTTCAATGATTTTTTTTCTAGTTTATTTAATTTTGTCAATAAATAACTCAAAACTTGTATTATTAAAGGCTATGTAACACTTTTACATTCATTATTATTCTTGATACTAGAACCTTGTTATCATTAAACGTTACATAGGTTATTATATTGATAAGAAAAACTTACGACATTTGGATTTAACATTAATGAGAATTATATTCTATGGATTTAGTTAAATATTTATTTATTTTAAATTGTGTATTTTATTAGAGGAAAATCCAATTTTTTATATTTTTATATTTTAAACTAATGAAAATTTCCTATCTAAATTGATATATAATTATAATTGAATTTTGTTTCCATTATTGATAAATCTTTTCTATACAATCCATGAAAATTAGATCTATGAACAACTATTCACATAGTAAACATGGGTTTTTATATGTTTGTGTTCTTGGATATGGGATTCAACTTTGGGACACAATGTATTCATTATTATAGAGTAATATTTATCATCCATACACTTTTATCCATATAATGTGATTCCATATAAGATTACTCCCTCTCCTCATTCGGCCATATCCAACTATTTTAGTCATTTTTTTAAAAATAAAATAATTTTGGTGCTATCATTTTAATTTTTCTAAAAAGGTGAAAAATTTTATTTAGAGTAATCGTATGTTTCATTTAACAAGGTATCTCCCAATATCTTAGGAGCCAAGGTGGATAGGTATGTGGTAATTAGTCCTAATGATAATGGTGTAATAGTTATTAAAAACTTATTGGGGTTAGAATAGGACATGTCTAACTAGATTTTCTAGGGTGATGTGTGACCTAGTTCTATCTTCCTTATGTTTCCCCTTGTCTATAATCAATTTTGGGTTTCCAACGTTCAATGAAGTTATTTTTATACATGGAAAAAAATGTTAAGACATTGACATTTTCTCTTATAGAATCTCCACTATGCAATTGGTAATGTGAAATATGTCTCTTTGGTGATATCCTTGGATTCCTACTACTAGGATATTTCTAGTTTGATTTTATGTGTGTGTTTTAAACCTTATTAGATTCATATTATAATTTTTCTTATTATTTATGTTCTTTTTTTGTATTGTTTTTAATCTATGTTCTTCATTATCCAGCATTTATTTTTACTGTAATCATAATTTTTTACATAAATATTCTTTCATTAGACTAAAAAATAGATATCAATAAAAGGAACCTTTTTGTATAGTGTTTTTGGGGTCTTATAGATTAAAAATTATTGACATTTTTGTATAGAGTATATGGTCTAATACTGATCTAAAATAATCACATGTTTGTAAATGCCATGATAAGAGAAGATCTCAATGGATATGATGATTTTATTTATTATCACTGAATAAGATATCATTCAATATGTTTTTAGTGAAAGCAGAAGAGAATAATGATTGAAGAAGTATAAAAGTGTATGTATTCACAAATCAAAAAAAAATATTGAAAATTTGATCATGTAATAAATTAATGAACTGTTCTCAAAGATAGTAGAAGCACTACCTAAAAAATATTTCTTATAATTTATTGGAACATATAATTGAAAAAAGAAAGAGAATTGATGAAAGAAGTCCAAAGGTTGTCTTGAAGAGTGAGAATCCAACCTTGTATTATAAAGTATGAAATATAATTTTTCAATGAAGAATATATATTTTATGATCATTGGAGAAAGATAAGTGTGATGTGAGAATATAAGAGGAAACAGATATTTATTCATGTACATAGAGTTGAGTACCCAACTATTATAGGGATTCAGAAATTATATTGATGAGTTTTGAAAATATTATGATGATTTAAAATTTCAATTATATTGTTTTGAGATGTATCTGAGTGAATGAATATTCCATTAGAATCCCTAAAATTATTCTAATCATTTTTAATGTAGTATATAAATTTTGAGTTGGTGCTAATTTTTTTTAAAAGGAATTGATATATAAAAATACTAATGACCTTACATATGAATTACTCCAATAGTCTTCCTAATATATAAGTGTAACTTTATGATTTTAATTTAATAACTGTCAAATAATTATAGGATCATTATAATTCACAAACGTAACATTTTTAAATTGGTTTGAATATTTTAAATGTGCTTGAAAATCCATGTGATATATAAAAGTAAATTTATGATTTGTAATTAAAAATTGGAACAGTTTTGGAAGCTTCTAATGATAAACAAGGTATGTTTCATGATATTTCATCCTTTTCAATATATAAAATATGTAAAAAACATTAAAACAAATGTTAATTAATTAGTAATGTCCAGAATATCCCTGTTGTATGTAAGATTAACTCCAAGAGTTTTCTCAATATATAAATTTTTTTATGATATTTTAATATTATGATATATATATAATGGATGTTCAAATCATAAAGATTAGAAATTTTGATAAATATAGATTTTTATTATGATACTTAAATGTATCATCATTCATTCACAAAGGAAATATAGTGAATGTATAAAGTTATTCAGTGAGATGAAATGAAGAGTTTGGAATAGTTCAAATCCAAACAATAATACATAAATGTAACAATTTATTTCATAAAGTTATTTTTTAAAAATTGTAAATTAAGATGCACACTATGATAAATAACATTGACTATGAGTTTAAAGGTAAGACTGAGGAAAATGAAAAAACCTTACTAGGATATGTAAGAGAAACTCTATAAAATGTATGGGTTTCTGAATGGAAATTAGACAAAGTCTCAAAATTCTCACAATGATACATAAGGGTATGTAGGATGATATGTAAAGATATCATAGAGTTATAGGTGAAATGTGATGGTCTTGTAGTTATAAAAAATTGAGATTAATCAAGATAAAAATAAAATTATGCTGAGGGGATTTTAGTGGATTAAAATATCCAAATGTCGGAATTAATCCTTTATTGATTCCATGATTAAATGGTGATTTTTTAAGAAGTGGTTCTTGGTTGTGATATTTATTCTCATTATAAAATTTATTGTCCGTCCATTATAATTCCAACACTCATTTTCATGAGAACATAAAGATTGAATACTTGAGGATTTCATAGAGAAGAAGAGGCAACAAAATGATTGAGAATATCACTTCCCTTTCAATTTTTGGATTTAAGTAAAAAAATGAAATTAAAAATGGTAATAAAAGTTGTAGGTTTTCTGAGAATAATTATTTTAAAATCATACATGATATGAATTATAATTTTTTAATTCCATTAGAGATTGATATTATTTAGTGTATCATTGAACTAAAATTGAATGTATGATATTTTTATTAAAAGTATAAAAAAATATTTATGAAATTATTAGAGGTATGTAAGATAGGAGAGAAAGATATTAGTAAGGTAGTAATTATGAAGAATATAAAACTAATATTTTTACCTATGTATATATTGTTCATCAAATATATATTAAATAAAAAAGTAAGTGAAATTCATCTTTACTGTTGATTTTCTTGTGTATCGAGGAATAAGAAGATGATGTTTGATGATAGTATTGTTACAGTATACTCTATACCATTAAAGGAAGTGTGTAGGAATTAAGGAGAGTAGAAAAAAATAATAATAAGTAGGTTTCAATACTATTCCTACTATATCCCTATTCATATAAGATGATAAAAAATAAAGAAAATAAGAATTCATAGAACCATGATGAGAGTATTATAAGTAATATAAGGATAATAATCCTAATTATGAATAAGGTTTGGAAGCTATGTAACATGAAGATAATTAAATTAATATAACAATATAATATTATCCTTAATATTTTAAGGACTCTATTTTTGGATTAATATCTAGTTAACGTCATGCAAAAATATCCTGACTAGATTGAATATCTTGTTCACTAATTTTGTTGTAAGGAATAATTATTAACTTGAAGGATATAGTATAAACAAATCAACCAAGATACTATGAACATTTATAAACACATAATTTGATTTTCAAGATATATCTCATCATATTCACTTGTGTTATTTAGTTTATATATGTGTCTCGTACTTGAACTAAATATAGTAAGAAGTTTATTATCACATTGGTGTCAAACCATATAAAAATATTATGTGGTGATTTCTTTCATTCTTTAGGACTTTTCATGTGGAAAATTTGTTATAAAAAATCATAATTTGATTTATATTTATCTTAGTTAATAATATCAATTTTAATATTTATATGTGTATTTATAAGTGTAAAATAATTCTGTAAAAAGGCCACACTACCCCCCCCCCTCCTAGGGTGAATACACCATCCTTCTCATATACTAGAAGTGGTATCTAAGATAATATAGGATTAATAAGATTTAATGCATTTTTATTCATAGTTTCATTTTTTAAATTTAATTGAATTGAATATTGGAAGATGATTAAGAATTTTCTCATTAGGAAAATATAGTTTCCATCATTATCAGTACCGACATGGAGTATACAAGAAAACATCAATAATAATAACAAAATAAATGAGGTAATTATTTATTTGAATTTCTTAAAGGATAAAGTGGGAACACCCAAAATTTACCAATATGAAAGTTTAGTTTCAATTTTTATATTTGTTCAAATGTTTTCTTTTGATGAATAAATTTCAATTTATAAACATTATGGGTCTATTTATTCGGAATCTGAAGTTAAATATTATGTAATAAAGGTTCCTACTAATTTTTTCCCTCTAATACTTGTGCTGGTCATGGAATAACATGATGAGAAAACCTAACTGGTAATATATGTAAAAGTAATCATAAAATAACCAGCAACATATATAGAAAAACAAAACACTCTCAATAAATAAGATAATGAAATTGAATAATTATTAATTAATAGAAAAGAAAATTTATCCATGGATAAATAATTATTTAAAAATTACATTTATGAAAATGCTAATGTAAAATAAGTAAATAGTTTATCCATGCATTGAATGAAAATAAAAAAGAATCAATATATGTGAAGAATACCCAATTGGAGGGAAACAAAAAAATATAAAGGATATTGAAAATTCTTTTGAAAAGAAAATAATAGGAATGAAGGAAAAAAATAATATACAGAAAAAGGAATGTGAAGATAATGTGAAATCACATGAAAATCATAATAACTCTTTAAAGATGAAATGTATTTAACTGAAGGTAAACACTAGAAATTTATAAATCACCCAAGTTGAATATTCACATGAAAAAGAGATTGTTTATATTTCTATGAATGTTATTGATAATATAATTTCCTCTAAAAAACATTACTCTAGTTGAAATAATATCATTATACCATATTATTATCAAAACACTATAAGATCATTTAGAAAGGAAACCCTTGTCTGATAATTTTTTGTCAGTACTAATATTCTTTCGTCTTCTAGTATAGATAAAAATTAGAAAAAATGAAATATGGATGAGAAAAGTTCTTGAAAATAAAAATAAAATATTAATATTGGATAAAAGAATATGAAATGAAAATAATAATACCACGAATGTTCCAATAGGGATGTTTTTTAAAGCTAAAGTAGAAAGCTACAAAGTATTGATAGATTCAACCAATGGAAAGAGAATAAGATTTATTAGCTATTGTTAGTGTTTTTGGGGGTTGGGAATAAAGGTATTTAATTTTGGCATAATTTATCATTTTATATATTTAAAACAGTCTAAATTAATTTGTATAAAATCTTAGTACATGAGAAATTCACATAAAAGGATAGAGTACATATTTCCAATCCAAAAGATAATTGGATTTTTTGAAACTTTCTACTAAAATTGAAATATTAGATATCATTATGATGATGAGTATCAGTATAAGTCTACCAAAAATTATTTAGGTGTTTTTCATATGGTTGGACCACCAATTATTAAGATAAAAATGTAAAAGGAAATTATGATTTTACATTAGGGTTAAAGGAAGTAGTTAAGTAAGACATTCCGAAGAAGATTTTTTTTAATTATTCTACAACAAAGAGTAGATGTTTTTTCTATATGAGAAATAGTCACATAATAGACCAATAAAAATAGGCTATAATCATTAAAGGTGGAAAATGTAGAATTTAAATAAGTTAATAAATATAATAATGAAGTAAAAATATTTATTTGGTTGAAGATACCACAGAAGAAGAACTATAGAGGTTTCCAAAGAAGGGTAACATTGAACTTGTTGAGAAAAATGTGGAAGATGAAAATAGACTAGTTAAACTCCTAAAAAATACTTGATATTACTTGTTGGAGAAAATATATAGATTGATATAGAAGGAAAAAGATAAATGTATAAAAGTTAAACAAAGGATATTATGAAGAAGACATCTCCACGTAATAATAAGGTTTTTCATGTTCTAAAGGAATACATTCCCATATATGAAACCTATTGGAAATGAAGAAGAATATGGATATAGAACAATGAAATTAATGTTCATTTCTAGCTAAGGTGAAAAATAAAACTCCATATATGATTAAAGATGAAGAATGAAAGAAACCAATGCTTCCCATGCATGATCATATCTTGAGAAACAAACGGTGGGGGTGATGAAGAGTTCACCCATACATGGATCTAGTATAAAGATGTATCTTGGTTGAGAACAAATTTTCTACAATATTGTAATAATTCATAACCAAAATAAGCCCCACAATATTCAAATATCTATTCATCTAAATTTATAGGAAAGTAATTTAAGGTGATGCATGTAGAGGGAGAACACATTGAATGTTATGAAACTATATATTATGAATATATGTCTATCAAGGAATGCATTAATCGGTATCATGTTTTCTACTTGAATCAATTTGGGTGGTATATAAAGTGATTCATGGAGTAAATTTTTATGAATATAGACTATGATGAATAATTTTTTAGGGAATCCATTATTGGGGGGGGGGTGTAAGAAGATGATAAAACATTTAGATTATATTATTATTTGTTCATTGAAATTAAAGATAGTTTAATAGAAAGTCATGAATGAGGTATGAAAAAAACATTCCCTTCCCTGTATAAATTTAATAAAATCTTATTATTAATGGGGGATCTTGTAATATTAGAGAATAACATGAATGGGAAGAGACCTACAGGCACTTGAATGATTTTTATATTTATGTTTTGTTGGTTGAACTTTATTAATTTCTTGAAAATTTATTCTAACATTCCATAGTAAGAGAAATATGAGTAAGTATCACATACAATATTTTTTAAGTAAATCATAGGTAAAGGTTAATCATGTTGATTTTAACCTTTCTAAAATTTTTATTGAATATTAAAAAATATCATCTTATATCTGTTAACATGATTATTGTTAATATAAAAAGGAATTTATTTATTTTATAATTGATTTACTTGTATAATAAAAGAGTGAAATTTAATTGATGTTAATTTTGATACAGTTTTTCAAACTGATAATTTAGTGTTATAGAAGACTTATATGATATTTTATTTCTTGAAAATTTTCATAGTTTCAAATGATTTATATACAGACCCAAATTACTGATATGTTTTGTAAGGAAATTAATCTTACAGAGTACAAATTGACGCATATAGTGGAATATATTTCATAATGTATGAGAGAGCCATCGGTTGAAATCATTAAAAGAATGAATTTTTTGTATATCTAAAAATGGGTCATAAAAAGCATAAAAAATGATTCATATGAAAATTAATTATATGTAGTTACAAGTGAAATACTAGTAAAAAATACAAGTAGAATGATATATATAAAAATTACTTATACACACAAAATAGATAGAAAATTTAACACTATTATGGATTTTAAAAAAATTATATTGATATGTTTGTTTGTTTTATTTTTTATTTGAAAATATGTATATCTCTTTGAATTCAAATATTAATGGATATTTAATGGAAAGTGATTATGCATAGATTATTGAAAATATTTTCTTTATTTATCCTTGGTTAGTAGAAGTATTTATTAATGTAATTAATTATCATTAACAACTCATTGTACATTGTAATTTGTTTTTATAAAGAATATACTAAAATTAAAGAGATTATCGACATGAATATTATTATTAATTGTTTATGAAATATGAACCCATAAATAATATTGGAAATCATTGATCAATCTCTATGAATACAAAAATACTCTATACTAGTTCATTATCAATCCATACTATAACAAATACGACTATTTTTGGAAGGAGGACCTATAATTACAATAATATTTGATGTTTTTGTGTATAAATGTAATATTATTGAAGATGGATTGAATGAATAAACAATATAAATAGAGTTTTACAGAACCAATACAAGGGGATTAAGATACACAAACTGTACATCTTGAAAAATAGAGGTGTGTTTCATGAAATGAAAACAATAATTTTTTATGATCAATATTATTTTATTCCTTTTTAATAGGATTCTTCAAGATACCCATACTAATCATAGTGTGATAACAACTTCTTATACATTCATATATTTATTTTCTAAATTCTTGTTACTTGAAATTTTGGGTTCATTTCTATCAATTTTATGTTTGTGTTCAAGTTGGTTTATGATTTTTTATTCAAAAAAAGGACATGATGGTTTATATTACCCATTCAAAAGGTATGTATGGGTTTGTACCTATAAGTAGAAAAATGAAGTACATAGGTTGTTCCTCTAATTAAAATATGAAAGGACTATTTAGTTTGTTACTCTATGTTTTAAACGGTAGGGTTATTTGGGTTGTGAACCTAGGCGTGTAAATGTTAATTTTAATGGGGTGTGAATTACCTTTAAATGTTAGGTAATTTTATTGTGGGTGTCATACTCTCACATTGATATTGTAGAGTATAGATATTGGGCCACTTTTTTACTAACCTGACCCATATCCCATTAATGGCACCTAAGAGGAGAAAGTTGTATGATCTTATTCCCACCTCCATATATAGAATATTCTACCCACTAGCGGGAGAGGTCCAAACATAATCACTGGGATATTATACCATGTAAAATAAACCATTAGGACCCTTCCAGAATTTATAAAAAAGAATTAGCAAGGTCCATCCATATAATGAACATCCCAAAAATTTGTAGATAAAAATAAAGAGAAAAAAAGGCCCAATGTAGTATAGAGTAGAACCAGTAAAACTATTTTCATTATACACAAAAAATATATAATTAACTTATAAAAAATGTGACATCATAAAAATAAAATATAAAACATTATAAAGTACACATACTAAACAACTAAATGTAAACTACACTGGCCTTTAACCCAACATACATAATTAGCCTATAAAATCCATGGAATCTATGAATTTATAACTAAACCATTTTCCTTTCTCCAAGGAATACCTATTCATTGATAAAAACAGGAATTTCTACAAATGTACATTGAATCCCATGCCATGTATGTGAATAATGGGGAATTTTAATATCCTAAAAGGAATATCTGATGACTGAACCAGACTAAGTGTTACTTTGATTAAGTGTATGTGCATGAAATATAAATATATAGTTTACAATTCATTCTCATGAAATATATCCACCTATAATCATAACACACATTTCATATATAATCATATATGTTAGGTCATTGTGTGATAACCAGGCTAACATGACACCAAAAAATACCATTTTTCCTCCATACTAGAAGGAAGAGAGTCACCTAATGAAAAATACCAACCAATATTTGAATATGTATCGTAGGGTTTCTAACCAATTCCAACCCACCCACAAAATATTCTAAGTAGGATTTCATACTGAATCTTAGAAACTACCTAAAAATTTTGGGTAGAGTTTCTTCAAGCCCCCAACCACCACTTCTTACTTAGGGGATGTGATATAACAAGATTTTCTAGTAATCCATTCTCACTCCAAATATATCAAGAAAAAATGTACACTAGGGAACCCTCCTTACTCAAGGGAGGATTCATATCTTATCTCAATCCAGACATTTTCAGTTAGGGTTGGCCATTGAATAATTGATATAAACTCACCATCACACTCAAGGATGTTCACAAAACCCATATAAAGACATAGATTATCCTTCAGGTTTCTCCTAAATATCACACACATCTCAGACCCCATCTATCTCATGTTATTCATTATAGGTCCTTCTCATCCTAGGTTAGCTTAGCCCTATGATCTGTATCCCACTTTCTAGAATTTTTCACTAATCACAAAAACATGGTCAAAATAACATTAAATCACAAAAAAGGAATGCATCCCATCTCACAAACTCACCAAATCATAACCATGGAACCGGTCACTAAAGACAAAGGTTTTAATTTCCCCTACCCATAAGTCCCTAAACTAGTGCCCGATATGAGTTTCCACATGGCCTCATGAATTCTTCCCCTCATGTAAGTGGTTACTGACTACCAGTGAGGGTCTAATGAGCTATATGGGGAGACCATACCCTCTTGACCAGAGTACTCCACAACAGATAAAAATGAGAGAATAAATAATATGTATTAACCAATGAACATGCGTTATGAACCATTTACTAAATATGGTAAAAGTCCAAAACCAAATAATAAATAATTCATGCCATGCTGACTAATCCAAATGTTTTAGAATCAAAATTTATAGAGAAAAAGAAACATCCCCAAGATGGTTCTTGCTCCTTGTCCAAAAATGCATCGCTAAACATCCCAATACCAACTCTACTCTCTAGCACAAGTATTTTCCCTTATCCAAACCTGCAAAAATGAATTCTACTTGCGTACCCAGTGGCAGCTTAAGTAGGGTGTGATTATAACTTAGTATTCCACCGCCAACAATGTCTACAAAATATCCTATTTAAATAGATAGTTCATGAAAATAATAAATAAATTACAATTAAACCAGGACAACTCGGCTTCGACTAGTTACAAATATTTACATTACCCCTTTCTATCATTATTACCATAACCTTCATTTATTCCATCTTCTTTACATAATCCATTTTCATCACATTTTCCAATGGTTAGGAATTTACATTATCTATAAAAGGGTATAAGGAAATAAATAACTATGTATAAGGGAATAAGTCAAGTCCCTATCTCAATAAGGTAAACACATCCCAAAAAATAAATTACACTCTCCTCAAAGGCTTTGTCCAAGTGGTCTCATTGAATGAAACTGCAAGGGGAATAGATCTTCAATCCCCTTACCTAACCCACCGAATTTTGCGGTGGAGTTTAAAGACATAGTCTAACTCATCCTGTGGGCACAAAACCTCAAGATAATACCCCACACTACCAATACTTTATCACACGCTTATTTATCCATTCACCAAACATATACCATATCATAACCCATACTCAAAACAGTACTCATAACAATCCCAATCAATAGAAATCAATATGGGAATTAATATTATGCCATAACCCATTATTAGATTTTCCATTTACATTACATAGCCCATTTAACCAATTCCCCTTTTCTTTTTCATAGAACACTACTCATATTAGATATTTCCATTAAATTATCCCATTTTTTTACTCAACAATTCATATATGTTAATTCATTTAACACATTCAACATTTCACATGCAATAACCCACTTATGCATTGTGTGTGAAATTCATAAGTAATTTTGAATATTCAAATTAATCAAATTAACCCACAAATATATATTCATTATAATATCTAATACTTACATCAAATCACAAGCTCTGACCCATTCACCCATCCTCGTTTACATATCTTTACATGACTAGACCATGTATCATTTATAATCCTTAGACCATCAACTACTCACCCTTTTACGTTTCATATTTTTTATAACCCATTAGAATTGAGCCAAATAAACATTAATTCCATTATAGTGGTCTAGACACATCTATCAATATTCTTATTTTAACTGAAATTAATATATCAACAAGTTAGTCACATATCTATTTTAGAAAACATCAATTCCATATTTAACACAACCAAATTCAATGTTCGGGAAAGTCAGTGCACCCATTGGGTGGACCTAAATTAGTCTAATTATCCTCCATTCATCACATGGGGTCCTTATGGGTTCACATCACCATTTAGAAACCCATTTTACCTAGATCCCACTATAGGAATCAATGTACAGAAATATAGAAACAAGAACACACGAACACATCCACAAATCCACATCAAAACTATAGGATAAATTTTTTAGTCCACATACCTCGAATCCGATGTTGAATGAACACTTAATTGTAACCTTTGATCCATATTTAAACACCCGTTCTAGAAAAAACCTAGGCTCTACTAGAAAAGAGGGTTTTAGGGATTTTTAATAAGATAGGAGAAACTATAAACCCTAATCCAGAAAAAGGAATCAAGAGGATCACTATACTTACCCAGTGATATGATTCACAACCAACAACACTCCAACCAGTTAATAATGGAAGTAGAACAACCCTTTGGATGTTCTGGTCCATTGTTTTCGTCCCTAAGGATGGTAAGGGAAGAAATTTGGGAAAAATCAGGTGGGCATCTAAAAAAACCATGATGAAAAACTGTAAATTTTCCTACATTTAATAGGGCGCACAATTTACCCACACGATTTTCCAAACCACGTGTAAGACACTATCTAATAGAATTTGGGTCACATAGTTACCTATGAAACCACCACATCATTTGAAAACCCATGCATAATTCCACTATCAATGTTTTCAATGTTTGTCGGGGTAGCCCGCATTGTTTACTTAATCATGTTCCAAATATACACTTTGTATGGGTTGGCCGATTTTCTTTCCTTTCATTTCTCAAACCCCATGAACACCACTAATCCCCTCATATACTTGGTGAAATTTTAATTAATGAATTTAGATATATTTAAAATGAAATTTGAACAATAAATTTCTTTCATGAATGTTTCAATCTTACAAAGTCCCCATATTATAAGAGCTCTTCCTCTAGCCACTCTTCTCATGCATGACTAAGATTTCAATTAAAAAGATCAGACCACTGGGCCCTCACATACAACTCCCTTTCCCCAGGTTTCATTATTAACATTAACCTATTTGTAAACACCTGTAATGAAGATAAAACCTTAACAAATAAAAAAATCTTATCATTATGATCCACAAGATGACCTAGATGCTCGTCAATGACACATCAACCTTAAACAAAACATTAAACAAAAGAACACTATAGGGAATTCTTGACAAAACAGTAAAAAATTTATCAAAAGGGAACTTCACAAATGACATCATAATAGATTATAAGAGACAATAGGTACCCCATTAGTCTGATCCTATTCACAAATCATTACCCTAGTCACTTTTTACAATTTTACTCTATTTTCAAAACTCTATCAGTGACCAAAACATGGTGTCACATGAAGGATACACATGATCATTCCAAAAACATTTTTTTTACTTATGTTGACCCAAAAATAGAGGATAGATTGACCCATTCAATAATTTAACATCCAAAACACAACCGACACACTCAAATCACTCAACTAGTCAAACACGAGCCAATGGTCGTTGTCATGTCTGACTCCCCCGAACGATAATCACTTGAGTCCATCCAACCCAAAACACTGATCTCAATAACAATAAACAACTTACCCATTAGGGTTTTATCCACCATACACCTTAACTCACCCCTAAGATATTTCTATGATTGGACCCCCCACTAGTGATTAAGACCACCATCACCACAACTCAACATTACAACCTTCCCGAGGCGTTCCCAATTCACCACAACCAAAAATTCAGAAAGAATTCTCCATGTATTAGTATCCTTGCTCACTATTGAAACCACCCAAGAGGCCATTTATACACCATACATTTTTGGAATAATAATGAAATGAACCCATTCAATTAAAAATTCATTTTTTAATGTCACTTTCATCTACAAACATGAAAATAGAGATGGGTCACACTCACCACACCCATTCCTTTTACCACGTCATGTCAGAACAACCTGACATGTTTATCCTCAAACACACACATTACCCTATTTTAATAGTACTCTTTACACTCACTTATGAATATTCCTTTGTTAGGCAATACAACCATTACCCAGGTACCTACCAGAGTTATCCTTGAAATCTGGTAACTCTACCGTCAAGGCATGCACTACATTTAGAAACATCATCATACTCAACCACACCCATTAATATCCCTAATACAAATACCATCATCATATATACATCGAATGAAGTCTATTTTTGTTCCATCCTAAAACCAATCTCCATTATAAAATTTTACTTGTAATTTCAAAAAATTTATAGAAATAGGTTTACAACTCACCCCTTGTATACATGCTTTTAACCAAAGAGACTCCTCACAGGTCAACTCATCCTATGAGACCCAACATCACTGTTTCCATGTTACTAAATAATATAGAACAGTTGACTACCCAAATCTATAAATTCTAATGTCACCCAGAGTCATAAACCCGAGTCTGTGCATAATTTTTCGATGACGTTCTAGAACCCATTATAGATTTCTATGAACTGATGTCATATCATACGACGCCCTCAAACAAATCAATCACAGACATCCTGAATTTATTTAGAACCACCATGGGCATGAAACCAATTCATGAATCATTCAATCACCACATTAAAATCCCACTTATCCTCTTTGATGAACATAATTTTGAACATACAAGTTTCTCATTGGAATTCTGAAGACACCACATCATCTCCTTGCTCTTCTTTACACATCTAGGATTGATTTATCACTCTCAACCTTAAGAGGGTAATTACCCTCACCTTCCACAAGGTATTTTGACCATAATGGTTCATTTTTTTAATCATAAGTTGAACCCCAGAATGTAGATATAGTAATCTATATTTTCGTACATAAAAAAAGCAATACCCAATACCTATCCCAATCTTCCATGAACAGCACCCCTGGAATTTGTCAACACCCAGTCTATCCCAGGGACTTCAATTTTAACTTGTTGATGGTCTACATCCCACCATCAAGCTACATAGATGATACTCAATTAGAGTAACATTCATGATGTCCCACATCTAACACAAACACATTCACATCATTTCTCATAAAACCAGATATTTGTCAACATACTTGGGATGATGTCAATATGTTGATCATGATCGTCACTAGATAAAATTAGACAATTAATTTGTGTAAGAACACTACTAAAACTCATCCCACACTTATTTCACCTACCACTATGTGACACCATGACCATATATGAATTTTTGGCTTCCCAACCCACACATGTCTCATCAGCCCTTAACCACCATCACTCCGGTGTTTTTTGTCAACCAAGACCCACCATGGTTCCACAACCATTCACCAACATCGATGAACCAATGTTTACATCGGAACTACTTCCACCATATCAAATATGTCTTTTTAGCATGACCCTGATAGTTAACACTAGAACAAAATGGTTGAACATACCAACCAAAACCAACAGTCTCTCACATACCCACGCTTCTCACTTTGGTTTTATAGAGGATGATAGATTCTCATCACGAGCTACCTATTTTCCCATCCCGTTCAAAATTTTTTCTTTACCAACATATTGCTAGATATGTTCCAAGTTAGAGCCCTCATGTTATCGTGCCTTCCTATGACCACATTCAAATACAAAATTAGATAACATGAGCCAAACATCACCAGGGCATGGAACAATTCCCACTCACTCACCTAACTATGCATTCTAATCCATCATCCACATTTGGATCAATGCATTCTAAAAATCTCACCTAACGACCAAACCATCCATATGATCAAGCCTAACTATGTGACCACCATCACCTTGGGTGTCACCTTCATAACAAAATCATGCATCTGTGCTTTAGCCACCCCTCGATCTTCTGCACGAAACCAACATCAAGGACCCATTATTCATCATCTTAATAGACTGGTTAGACATCCAAATAATAAAACCCTTCGAACTGACCTCACAAACAACTACAAGAACTCGTGTGCCCTTATGAATGAACCTGGCCAGAACCATACCATTTACTGAAATGTGATGGTAATCATTATTCATTGATCCAATCTCTAAATAATATCACATACTTCCTATTCTGATACACCTATAACATTTGGAAAACCTCCCTGTATGTCACCATTGATTTTTCCAAGACCATCAACCATTTCTACAGCTCAAGTAGCCCCTTCCCAAAACCATTGGCCCTCCCAATTATCCCTATAATACAAATCCAAACCTATCAAAACTCAAAATATCTACATGTACCCCATGTTTCCAAGAGAACTCAAAAAATATCCGACTAATCTATCTCGGGTTTCTGTCTAGTGAAAAATGACATCAGCTTTCTAAATAGGGTAATAGGTCACCAGGCCCTCTCTCTATGCCACATGATTTAAACTCACAATAACTCTTCACTAACATGTGGATCTCCTATCCCCATTATAGAACACTATAACCAATTCACACTAGAAAAAATCCACATTAGATCCCTTGCCAAGTGTAGTGTCATAGCTACAACAACACCACGAGTCAAAACTCCCACTTATAGGTACAAAATAAAATACTTAAGGTCTGAACCCACATGGGTCTCCACACCCATAAAAAAACACAAATTATAACATCCCGGACCCAGGTGCCACTGAACGGGTGCCCCGAACCCAGTTCGCCACGTGACCTCAATCGCATTTCCCCAAACGCCAGAGGCTACCGACTAGCAGCAAGGGCCCAAGTCTGATAGTGGGGAAACTATGCTCTCATTTGTCAAAGTGTAGTGCAGCGGAATGAAATATACCATACAACAACAGAGGAAATAGTAAAAATATATATATATAACTCAAATGGATAACTGATGATAGAAAGGGAAAACAACAATCATGTATGAAGATGCATCATGTCACAATTCTATAAAACAAGCAGAACATGTTAAACTACAATACAATACAACTGAAGTACATGTATAGAAAAGAAAAATAGAATAAACAGTTGGTAGTATCGCGAGACTATTCCAGGTCCCGTGCTCCCCTAATCCTCAGCAGTAATCATGTACATGTATAAGGGCCCTTTCCCTTATCTACACCTGCAGAAACGTAATCTGTTTGGGCTGAAAAGCATGACCTAAACAGGGTGTGAGAAATAAATCTCAATAGGCACCCACCAAAGGCTCGTGCCCAACTGTGTGGAAGCATGAAACAACAGTGTGCAGTAGTAAATGCAATAAACTAAGCAGTACTCAAAAGTAACTAACTTACCAGTTATATTTCCATTTTAATATCCATTTAATCAGTTAATTTAAAATACTACCACAGTTAACATTCTAAGTAAACAACCTAGGTTCTCAGGCACATAAACTCCTTCCCTCAGGTAAAGAGAGTCCAAACAAAATAATCTGCCCACAAGAATATGGATTTTTTCCCTCAGGCATAAGTAGTGTCGCCCACAGGCACAGAATCAACTGCCCACAGGCACGGAAGAAGTTTCCCACAGGCTAGGTAATACAATTCCCACAGGCTAATCACAACACTGCCCTCAGGCTAAATAGGTAACCCGGCCATACACCACATGTAAATAAACATTCACAAGAAATTCCCCTGAAGGAAATTCTACAACCATTACTTTAGAGGCATACACTCTGGTATTCAAGCCAAATGACTAAACCAAGGAACGCACCCTCGGGGTGGTCCTGGATCCAAGAACTGATCCCAAACAAAAAATTTACAATTTTATTTAATTACTTATACCGTTCTAGGTAGTTAATATAGCCACGACCTCAACCACACGACACCCCAGCATGGGTTCATGGTACTAAAATATACAAAAAACACAATAGTTGGAAAACTTAACACCAAGCCACCGACTATAAACACCAACGATTAATATATGTTAACATCGATTCCAGAAATGTCCAAGAACGACGTAGATCTGAATAACTAGAAAACCCATTCAAAAGTAAATAACTTTTCCTTGTAAAATAATTGGTATGAACAGATTATGAAGAGCAGAGGGTGTACCCGTGTGGTTCCAACAAGATCGTCCGGGGCAGAAATGGATTCCCAGCTTGAGATCGACGGATCCTCAAAGGTCCGGTCGTCCCCTATGGATCCTTCCTTAGGTTCTAAGCCTTCCCTGTGAACAAGGGAGGCTACTGCCCATTTTAAATGAAAGAAACAAATTACACTGTGTGTACTTCCCATTTTTTAAACTATTCCTCTGGCGGCTTCCCGCCAGCATGGCACTGTTCACCTGCCAACATGACTACATGGAATGTCTTCATGAATACACGGCATGTTCTGTCGCAAAGCTGGCCACTGCCTTACTATTTTCCTGCCGACTGACTACACGGCGTGTAAAGGACCACTACACGGAACGTAGTCAGTTCCTACACCCTTCATCACCGACATGGCCACACACCCCGTGTACTAATCCCACACGGCCATAAGTACACAGTGTGTGGAAAAGTACACGGCGTGTACTTCCAAAATTTAGGATTTTCCCCCATTTTCCTTATTTTCTCAAAAACACTTAAGGGAAAGAGAAAATAAGAAACCCATACGTCAAAAATAAGAACCAGGTTCTTACAAACTTCCCCCCTTAAAGAAATTTTCCCCAAATTACCCTTCCAAGGGTGTAAAAGATATAGCTCAGAAAAGCATTGGCCACTGAGCACGTACGTCTGTCTCCTGCTTCTAGGTTTTTTCCTACACTCGGCCATGCTGCCATAGCACCCGTACGAGAGGAACTGACCGGCCTCGGAGGACCTTCGTGATCCTGTCAATGATACGAATCAGATTCTCCTCAATGGACACATCAAACTGAAGCTGAACCTCCTCTGGCCGAAAGGTGTGAGACAGGTGTGAATGATAGAGGCACAACTGAGATACATGGAAGACTCTGTGCGTGTCTCGGTACCGCTGCGGTAACTGCAACCGGTAGGCAACCAGCCTGACTCTCTCCAGAATCTCAAATGTCCCCACATACCTTGGTGAATGTTTACCTTGTCTCCTGATCCGCCTGTGTCTTAGCCTTGGCATGACACACAAGAAAACCAGATCCCCGACCATGAACTCCAAAGGTCATCTGCGGCGATCAGCATAAGACTTATGAAGAGACTATGTGGTAGCCATCCGCTTCAGAATCAACTGGACCTGCTCAAAGTCTCCTGCATGAGATGTGGTCCCAGTAAGGCTTCATGTCCTGCCTCTATCCAGTACAAGGGTGATCGGCATGGCCTACCATATAATGCCTCGTATTGTTCCATATCAACTGTCTCCTGGAAACTATTTTTATAGGAAAACTCAACTAGGGGTATATGCTTGTCTCAAGATCACCCAAAGTCTAGGATGCATGCACGCAGCATGTCCTCAAGAACCTGTATCGTACGCTCTGACTGGCCATCTGTCTGAGGGTGGTATGCTGTGCTGAGAAGCACTTGTGTACCCTGTGCACCCTCCAAACTCTGCCAGAAATGAGACGTAAAACGGGCATCCCTATCTGAAATGATAGAATGAGGGACCCCATGAAGACATACGATCTCTCAGATGTACAACTTCTCGAGCTTGTCAACACCGAAGGTCTCCTTGATCGGAAAAAAGTTAGCTACCTTCGTGATTCTGTCCAAAACAACCCACAAAGCATCATTACCTCGAGGTGACCTCGGCAAACCGCTCACAAAATCTATCACGACATCATCCCATTTCCACTCCGGAATGGGTAACTACTGTAACAGTCTGGCTGGATTCTGATTCTCTACCTTCACCTACTGATAGGTGGAACACCTCATAACAAAACCAGCTATCTCTATCTTCAATCCCGGCCACCAGTACGGACATCTCATGTCATAGTACATCTTGGTAACCTCGGGATGAACTGCCCAAGCCGAAGCATGAAACTCCCTCATTAGCTCCTCACGTATATACCCTAGAACACATACTCATCCATGGAGACACAGAACCTCATCATCGCCTATCATCCAACCAGGAGGAGGGTCCTCACATGCCACTGAATCCTATAAAACTAGGCCTTCTGAATCTGATAGCTGTCTAATCCTCACTCTATCCATGAGGGTAGAAGTCACAGCTAAAGAGGAAAGATAAATTTTCCCCTGACTATCGTGCACCTCCAAATGCATCTTAGATAACAAATCCATAATCTACCACTCACCACTGGCCTCCTACACTGCCTGTATCTGAGTCTTCTGGCATAGTGCATCAACTACTGCATTACCTTTACCAGGTGTATATGCAAGCTCAAAATAGGAGGACTGAAGGTATTCGACACACCATCCTAGCCTCAGATGCAAGTCACACTGAGTAAAGATATACTTGAGGCATTTTTGGTCAGTGAAAACCACAAATCATTCTCCCAAGATATAATGTCTCCAACAGCACAACACATGAAAAACTGTAGCCAACTCGAGATCATGCGTTAGGTAATTCCTCTCATGTGGCCTCAACTGCCGAGACCCGTACGCAACAACTCAATCGTCGTGCATCAACACTACTCCTAGCCTAATACCTGATGCATTATAGTAAACTGTATAGCTCTTCCCCTACTCTGGGAGTATCAGAATCGGTGCTGATTTCAGCCTTACTTTCAGGTCTTGAACGACTATCTCACAAGCTTCCGACCAAATGAACATCACACCCTTCTTAGTCAAACCCATCAATGGCGCTTCTAACTGGGAGAAGTCCTGTATGAAGAGTCTGTAGTAACCATCCAACCCTAAGAAACACTGTATCTCAAACAAGTTCTTTGGATTATCCCAGGAAACTATTTCCCTCACCTTCTCTGGGTCCACTGCAACTCCTACCTCTTAGAAGATATGACCGAGGAAGTGAATCTGGTCCAGCCAAAAGTGGCACTTTGAGAGCTTAGCATATAACTGATGCTCTCTCAGTGTACTCAATACGATCTCAAGATGGGTGGAATGGTCGTGTCGAGTGTGAGAGTACACCAATATATCGTCCACGAATACTACCACAAAAGAGTCCAGATAAGGATGGAACACATGATTATTCAGAGCCATGAAAACTATTGGCGTGTTCTTGAGTCCGAATGGCATAACCGTATACTCGAATAAACCATACCTTCTCCTAAAAGTTGTGAGATGTATATCAGATGTTCTAACATGTAGGTGATGATATCCTGATCTCAAGTCAATATTTGAGAACACTCATGCTCCACGAAGTTGATCAAAAAGATCATCTATCCTCGGCAAAGTATATCGGTTATTAACCATCAACTGGTTCAGCTTCTGATAATCCACACAGAGTCTGAGGGTACAGTCTTCCTTCTTCATAAAAAGGATTGGAGAACCCCATGGAGAAGTACTAGGTCGGATGAAAAACTTTGTTGTAACTCCTCTAACTACCTCTTGAGCTCCTGATACTCAGGTGTGGCCATCATGTAAGGAGGAATGTACACCGATGCTGCTCCTAGCACAAGCTCAATAGATAAGTCCACCTCGCGCTCTAGAGGAAGACCAAAAAAATTGTCCGAGAAGACATCCCTGAAATGATGAACCACTAGAGGTAAATTCGTCTGACAAGTCCCCTGGTCATCCATATATATGCTCGCAATCTGGGCTGTGACTCCACCTCACCCACGATGCTCTGGTCCAGCTCGACTCGCCTGAACATCCCACTCAACCTTGTATAGAAACTCTCCACCCTCTGGTGATGTGAAGCTCACTCTACGATGGTAGCAGTCAACAAAGGATCCAAAGGGAACCAACCAGTCCATCCTGAGAATGAATTCATAGCTCGTCATCTCTAAGACATAGAGGTCCCAATGAAAGTGACACCCACCAACCTCAAGGGGCACTCCTTGCACTGACACACATCAGTTGTTCCAGTCCCCAACAGAGTGTCTAGCATCATGATATCAGAAGAAGAAGAACCACATAGCCCAAGGAACTCCACAACGGGTACAGATATGAAACTATGTGTAGCACCCGTATCGAAAAGTACCGAAGATAAAACAGAAGCTACTAGAATAGTACCTCTGACTGTATAAGGTCTGGGATCCTGCTCTTGCTGGGTCTGTTGCACTGTAAATGCCTGCCCAATGTCGTCGCCCTGTGACATAGCCTGGCTACCATGAGCTGTCCCGCCCTACTGCCTCTAAGATCATGGTGTCTGGCTACCACGACCATGACCACCATCTCTGTCTGCACACCCTGACGTATTCCAGTTCCCTGACTGGTAAGAAGCTGCTGGTCCAGCTCCCATATGTAGAGTCTGCACAGAACCCCTCTCACTAGCCATCAGTGGAAACACCCTGAAAAAACATTGCAGATGACCCATCCTGCCACAAGCTCGGCACTCCACTGGGTCTCGTGGACACTGTGGCCTCTTGTTCACCTCTCTACCACACTGGTAACACATGACCTGTCCAATTGAAGCATTCTTCTAACAGTTATTTCCACCTTGAGAGATGTCCATCCATCTCTTCCTCTTTCCAGCAGATATAGTACCAGTAACTGGTGCTGAACCACCCTGGCCCACACCACTAGATTCCCACAGGTTCCACTTTGTAATCAGCGCATGATTCACAATAGCATGTACTAAAGGCAACCTGAAAACATTTACCAGTGATTGGATATCATAACGAAGACCATCCTCAAAACGTCTAGCTCTCAGCATCTCATCGCCCACCAGAACAGGTACAAAATGCCAAAGCATGGTGAAACTAGTAGAGTAGTCCAACACCGACATAGCACCCTACAGCAGATTCATGAACTCTCGAGCTCTATCTTCCCTCAGCATCTCTGGGAAGAAGAAGTCATAGAATACTGCCTGAAAATCTTTCCATGCCATGTCTCGGTGATTCTCTGTCTGGGTGGTAACATCCCAGCACCTCTTGGAGGAATCACACAGCATATATGTTGTGAGCTTGACCCTCCACCTAGGAGGTGTCTCTAGATGATTGAAAATAGTCTGAATCGACCCCAACCAAGACTCCGTAGATTGTGGTCCGCCATCCCATGAAAACGTAGGTGGATGCTACTGTTGGAATATATGTATCAGCTCGCCATAGATGTAGCAGCCTGCGGTGCTCCCTAAAAGGTCTGCATGAACCTCATAAAGCCTTCACGGAACTGCGCCTCGGCACCTGTGTCCGGTATAACAGCAGGAGCCGCATCTGGCTCTTCTGGAGGATCTACTGGTAGCCCATGTCCCACCATCTCTGGAGTATACTTGTTGCCGCTCTCCTGGCGAACAATGCGCGGTCTTCTAGGCGGCACGACACTACAAGGTCAAAACACGCCTTAGATTCAGGATTTATCAAGACTAAAAATGAAGGAACCACAAAGGAAACAAGTGGAAGAAAGTATTTCAAGATTTTAAAAACAAGACTACACGGCGTGTACAATGACTACATGGAATGAACTTGACTTCCCTTCCCCTACCTGGGTCCTTCTACACGGCTAAGACACACAGCTCCCATTGAAAAAAAAACTACATGGTGTGTATATAATGTACAGGGTGTGTATGGTATTATTTTCCAACTGTCTGTGTCGTTTGTGACACGACCGACTACTCGGAAACACACTACACGGCGTGTTACACCGGAAAACGGTGTTTACACCACCCATATTCCTAGCCACAGGGCTAACTCCACACAGTCTATCCTCAGACAAGACGACATGGCATGTCCCACAGGTACACGGCGTGTACTAGACGAGCTCGACCGACCCGTGTTGTTAGTTACACGGCCGGATACACGACTCACACTACACGGCGTGTTCGATATACACACAGTGTGTACTCGAAGGGATTACACCGACCCGTTTTGTTAGTTACACGGTTGGGTCCCTAGGTCAGACTACACGACCTGTTCCATAATGGACATGGCGTGTATTTATTAAGGTTTCCTCCACCCATGTTGTTATTTACATGGATGATACCAGGTCAAAACTACACGGCTTGTACAGAATATACACGACATGTTCACCCCAATAATTTCCCTTCCCCATGTCTCTGCCCACACAGTCTCTGACACACGAAGTGACTACACGGCATGTACGTAGGGTACACGGTATGTACTTAAAAAGATTATTTTTCTTCCCAACTAGAAGATTATACACTGCATGTTGTAGGTACTACATGACGTGTATACTGGGTTTGTAGATAGTATGTCTTAGAAACTCTTCTGAAACCCAGAAAACACTGAAAAACAACACCTAAGTGCCAAATTCCGATCCGTGAGGGTCCATACTCCCCACGAATCAATGTTTGACATCTTATTAGTGTTATAACTAATAAACAGATAAAGTTCCACAGAATTCCGGTCAGTGGGGGCCCATACTCCCCAAAAACCAATGTTTGGGGTCCATTCTATCAACAGGATCAAATAAAGTTACCCTATCCCAATGTTTGTATTTTATCAAAGAATCTATCATGACAACATGCTTTACTAGAAAAACAACTGTCACAACAGAATGCAATTTCTAATGCACCTACATGGCATGGAAACTATGAATAGCATGATATTTCTAACATGTACATATATGATTCATGATATGGAATACCATCATCTCATCAGGTTGCAATGAAATTGAACCTATAGATAAAATATAATATCACAATCTCAAGTGCGTCACCCAACGGTGAAAACAAATCATCTGTAAATTGCAAAGTCAAAAAAATTGCAACACGAGGTAAATTAGCTTTTCCCTGTACACGGGTTAGCTACGCCCAGACACAACTTATTACCAACTACCGTTCATCCTATCACTAACTACAACTCCAAATAGTATGTAAAAGAAAAGAACTTGCCTCTAATTCCACTTTGTAACGTCCCGGACCTGGTTTCCACTCAACGGTACCCCGAACCCGGTTCGCCACGTGACCTCAAGCGCATTTCCCCAAATGCCAGAGGCTGCTGACTAGCAGCGAGGGCCCAGGTTTGATAGTGGGGAAACTATGCCCTCATTTGTCAAAGTGTAGAGCAGTGGAATGAAATAAACTAAAAAATAACAGCGGAAACAGTAATAGTATATATATATATATATATATAACTGAAATGGATAACTGAGGATAGAAAGGGAAATCAACAATCATGTATGAAGATGCAGCATGTCACTATTCTATAAAATATCCAGAAAATGTTACACTACAATAAAATAAAACTAAAGTACAATTACAGAAAAGAAAAACAGAATAAATAACTGGTACCATCGCGAGCCTAAACCCAGTCCCATGCTCCGCTACTCCTCATCAGTAATCAGGTACCTATATAAGGGCCCTTTCCCTTATCTACACCTGCAGAAACGTAATTTGTTTGGGCTGAAAAGCCTGACCAAAACAGTGTGTGAGAAATAAATCCCAGTAGGCACCCACCAAAGGCCCGTTCCCAACTGTGTGAAATCATGCAACAACAGTGTGCAGTAGTAAATGCAATAAACTAAGCAGTACTCAAAAGTAACTATCTTACCAGTTATATTGGCATTTTAATATTCATTTAATCAGTTTATTTAAAATACCACCATAGTGAATATTATATGTAAAAAACCTAGGTCCTGAGGCATGTAAACTCCTATACTCGGGTAAAGAGAGTCCAAACACAACAATCTGCCCATAGGCATATAGATTTTTTTCCTCAGGCGTAAGTAGTGTCGCCCACAGGCACAAAATCAGCTGCACATAGGCACCGAAGAAGTTGCCCACAGGCTAGGTAATACAATGCCCACAGGCTAATCACAACACTGCCCTCAGGCTAAACAGGTAACCGGGCCATGACCAGCATGTAAATAAACATTCACAAGAAATTCCTCTCAAGGAAATTATACAATCATTACTTTAGAGGCATACCATCGGGTATCCTGGCCAAATGGCTAAACAGAGGAATGCACCCCTAGGGTGGTCCTGGATCCAAGCACTGATCCCAAAAAACAATTTAACAGTTTTATTTAATTACTTATACCATTCTAGGTAGTTAAAATAGAGACGACCTCAACCACACGACACCCCAACATGGGTTCGTGGTATTAAAATACACAAAACACACAACAGTTGGAAAAATAAACCCCAAGCCACCTACCTTAAACACCAACGATCAATATACGTGATCGTCAATTCCAGAAACAACCAAGAACGACGTAGATCTGATGAAGAAGGAAACCCATTGAAACATAAATAAATTTCCCTTTGGAATGAATTGGTAAGAACGTCTTAAGGAGAGTGGAGGGCTTACCCGTGCGGTTCTAACGAGATCGTCGAGGGAGGAAATGGATTCCCGCCTTCCGATCGACGAATCCTTGAAGGTTTGTCCATCCCCTCCCGCTCCTTCCTCTAGTTCTAAGCCTTCCCTATGAACAGGGGAGGCTACTACCCATTTTAAGAGAAAAAAAAGTACACAGCATGTATTTCAAAGTACACAGCGTGTACTTCCCATTTTTTGAACTGTTCCTCTGGCTACTTCCTGCCAACATGGCACTGTTCACCTGTCGACATGACTACATGGCGTGTCTCCATGAATACACGGAGTGTTCTGTCTCACAACTGCCCACCACCTTACTATTCGCCTGCTGACTGACTACATGATGTGTAAAGGACCACTACATGGCGTGTAGTCTGTTCCTACACCCTTCATCACCGACATGGCCACATGCCCTATGTACTCATCCCACATGGCCAGAAGTACACAGCGTGTGGAAAGGTACACAGTGTGTACTTCAAAAATTTAGGATTTTCCCCGATTTTCCTTATTTTCTCAAAAAAAAGTTCAGGGAAAGAGAAAAGAAGAAACTCGTACCGCAAAAATAAGAACTGGGTTCTTAAACCAATCACTATTAACAAGACTACTAATACATTCATTCTTAAATCCAACGAACAACCACAAAAACAAAACCCACAAGACATAACATATTCAAATTATAAAGATACTCCTAAAAACATCAAGGTCACAAACCTAGCTAAATCATAACAAGAAATACCCCCTTATCCACACATCAAGTCCCATCAAGGTCTCCCAACATATAATCCTGGTCTCCTTCTAGGGAACTCTCACTGCCTAAATCACTCACACAAGGGGTTAGATGGACAATATAAGGGGTAACTAATACCGAACCCCACTAATTTTTCCATCATTACACCTTAACTTATAATTAACATCACCATTTTGAGATCCCAAGTATAAATCTATAGGAAATAATATTTATTTATATTTCAAAAATTACAACTTCATTCAGATTCATACTCCAAAACATTTTCATCAACAAAATTTTGATAATATCTAAGTGGTGGAGTCCATAACGGTAAATTCAATACCCTCTTTACATGACTCAGTCCACATACATTATCCAAACACAGGTAATTGAATTTATAACACTACCATCAACCATCCCTATTGAGTGTCTTGGTCAAAATTGGGCAAGCCAACCAATGTGGATACATGACCTTCATTATGCACCCTCTTTTTAAACCATTTCCACTATCAAAGCGATAATCCTTCCCATTAAAGAACCACTCCCATTTATTAACTTATTATAACAAATATTTTAACTCCTTAACAACCTTCATTGATCATAATTCTTTAATAATTTTACTATCACAATGTAAATCATCCTATTTTAGTCACCATTATATATTTTAAATTTATCACAACTATACATTTTAATCCATTCTTAATGTTTATCTAAGATTACCATTATTTAAACATTAATTTACATTATTTCCATTTACTGATTTTCATAATCCCAATTAAAAACCATTTTCTTCAAATTTATAATGAATGTAAAATTCATCTTACACTACATGTCCTGCACACCGGTCCCATGTGTTCCTACTATGATTAATACCACCTATATTCATAGATGTCTATAATGGTGCATGGACACACTATCTCAGGATGTTTCGGTCATGAGAAAAATATCATAAACCTATATTGTTAAACAAAATGTGCATCATCTAATGGTGAAATATCATTCAACCATTACAAATAAAACCAAGAACAATAATCCCACCTTAGGTGACTTGGGTTTACCTCATTCATTGGTTAGATAATAACAAGAATGAGCTCATTACCAAGGCCAAAAACTTCATAATCTCCCATCTACCATCCCAAATAGTATAAAAAAATAACTTTCATTGATACCACTTTGTAAAATCCTTGAATCAGAGTCTAGTAAACCGGTTCCCCGATCTGAGTGACAACATGACCTCGATAATGCCTCTTTATATACCAGAGGTTTCCCACTAGCAGTGAGGGTATAATAAGTCATGAGGGGAGACTATAAACTCTTTACCATATTTAGATACAATAGATAAAAATATTATAGAATAAGTAATATGTAACAACCAATGAATGTGGGTAATAAACCATTTCTCTAACAAGGTAGAAGTTCAAAAACAAAAAGTATATATTCCATGTCATGAAAACAATGACAAAAGTGTATGAAACCTAAAATTTATAAAAGAAGTAGAATCCCCATGATGGTCTTGAATCCATGTCCAATACCACATCCTTGCACATCCCAATCCCACCTCAAATACCAATCATGGACATTTTCCATTATCCAAACTTGCAATAATGATGTCTGCTTATGTACCGAACAGTGGTATGAGTGGGGTGGGAGAATAACTCAACATGACACAGTGAATGGGGTCTAAAAAATCTCCGATTTAAACATATAGTTTATGAATTTAATATAGATATTATAAGTAAATAAATAAAACATGTGTTCCATTATTTAACAATTTATACATTACACCTTTCTATAATTATTACTATAACCATCATTTATTTCATCATCATTGCATAATATATTTTCATCATGTCTTCCATGGGATGTGAATTTACATCATATATGCAAGGGTATAAGGATATAAATCACTAAGTATAATGTAATAATCTAGGTCCCTATCTCACAAAGGGAAACACAATAAAACAATTACATTATAGTCACCTTTAATCCGTTATCATGGTGGTCTCATTGAATGTAACCATTAGTGGAATAAATCCTTAATCCACTTCCCAAACCTGTGTATTTTGGGGTGGAGTTTAGAGACTCATCCTTGCTTGAGTTGTGGGCATAAAACCTCAAGTCTATACCCACACAACAATGCCATGTGCACATGAATATTTATTCATTCACCACACACATACCATAACTCAACCCATACTCAAAACAATACTAATAACAATCACAATGAATAGAAATCCATATTGAAATTAATATTATTCCACAAGCCATTAACACATTATCTATTTAAATTTCATATCTAATTTAACCCATCCCTCTATTGTTATTCCTATTCACTAAAAATATTATATAATTCTAATACATTATCCCATTTAACATACTAATCAATTCTCATCTGTTAACCCATTTAACCAATTCATCACTTCACATGAAATAACCCACTCATACATTCCATGTGAAATACATAAGTCACTTGACACACTCACATTAATCCAATTAACCCATTTAGTATATTTACCAATCTCTATTCATTAACCATTTAACACTTCTATAAAATCATAATCTCTTACTAATTCACCCATTCATATTTATATATCTTAACCAAACCAACACATTTATCATTAATAAGCCTTTGAACATCAACCACTTACCCTTTTTACATATCATAGTTCTTGTAACCCATTAGAATTTAGCCAAATAATCCTTTGTTCCATTATAAAAATCTAGAAACATCTATAAATATTCTTACTTTACCAAATATTAACATATCAACATGTTCTTCATGGATATATTTAATCAGAAATAAATTCCATGTTTAACATTTAAAAGGGATGGTTCAGGAATTTCAGTGCACCACATGGGTGGCCCCAAACTAGTCTAATCATCCTCCATGCATCCCACAGGCCATGAGGGGTTTACCTCACCATTTAGTCACCCATGTTACCAAAATATCACTTGATTAATCAACACATAATAAATAAGGAACCATGAACACAAACACACGTGCATAAGTCCACATCAAAACTATGGGATATAATTTGTAGACCACCTACCTCCAATCTGACGATGAATGCACTCATAATCATAGAATTAGATTTGGATTTGATCACACTTTGAAGCCCTAACCTAGGTTCCACAGGAAAAAGTGGTTTTTATGGAATTAGAAGAATATGGGAGAAACTACAAACCCTAATCTAGAAAAATGAAGTAAGAGGAGTATTAGACTTACCCAAAGAGTTTTCCACAACTACTGACACTTGAAATGGCCATGAATTGAAGAAGATCCACCCTTATAATGTTTGGGTCGATTTTTTCTATCCCCAAGGTTGATAGGAGAAGAAATGAGCAATAATTAATTTGGGGATATACAAAACAAGAGATAAAAAACTGTAAATTTTAAAACATTTTATGGGGTGAATGGTTTACATGCACAGTTTACCAAACCATGTGTATACCATGTACAAGACACTATTTATGGGATGTTTATTTGTATGGTTACCTGGGAAACCCAGAATAGTTTGAAACATTATGTTCCAATATTGTGTAATGCCTCTATTCAAGGTTTAATGGTTTTTTAGGGAGGCTACATGGTTTACTTAACTGTCCACCAACTATGCACAATGCACAAGTTGGTATAGGTTTCCATCCATCAATTCAACAAACCATTGAACAACCATTACACCCTCATAAACCTGGGGAACATTTAATTAATGAGTTAATAGGGTTTAATCTAAAATTTAATCAAGGGATTACCTCCTCAAAAACTAGGATTGTACATAGGCTCGCACATCTCGTCATCTGTCAAGCCTCTTAGGATTACATTTCTAAAAACCTTAAACGCCGACACCCAACCATAGATTTGATGGTAAAAATAGAATATCCTATAACATCACATTAAAATAGGAATAAGAATATTAAAACAATGAACATGAATCCACAAAGAGGGACTATATCAAGGAAAAAACACTTATAATATAAGGTATTTTCCTCACAAGGTCTTATGGACAAAAAAACATTAAACCAAGAAATTATGTATTTATTTAAAAAAATCCAAATCATATTTCTAAATTGTTCTAAAAGGAAATCACATGTTTTCTTACTCATTCTTGGTCATTATCAGAAATCCCATCAATATATACTTTATCAATCCTAACCCTCATTTCAAAATGGCATTTAGAAACCCATATTTCATGTAAATACTTTTTCATTAAGATTCCACTCAATTTTGAAAAATAAAAATATAAAAATTAAACCTCCTGAGCTTTGAAATAAATATCATAACCCCAAGATAACCATAATAAAAAAATTTGAAATCTATCTTGTCTTTTTTGACTATGAGGATGATGTGAGACTTTCCCAATATATGGTTGAGATAATAAAAGTCATGAAAATGCATACAAGAATAATTATAATGAATAAAAAACATAATATACAATATAATTAGTTCAATCCATAAATTCAATTCCAAATACCTCAAAAAACAATCCAAAAAAAATCCAATAACCGTACTGACTATAACCAAGCCTAGGAGATCCTATATCATTCGATAAATTCCACACAATTAAAAAACTAAACATTTAAAACACAAAACAAAAAACTTGAATAATCTAATCCAAACACACCATATGAACTTATGTGGTCCACTCTTGATGTGATCCCAAAACCAATACACACAATACCTCCAAATTAATACCTTTAAACAACATCAAATTGTATTCAAATTCCCCAAAACATTTAAATAAATCCCCAAAGAAACGTTCATTAATGTGAATGAAAAATGGTGTCTTGAATACCACTTTCTAGAATCTCCTATGTGTTTTTCACAAAAGGCCCATTTAGTGGGTTGATTTCATCTGTATTCAGTGAAATAATCACCCCAAACTCTAATTAGAGAACTAAAATAAAAATTGATAATGATATAATAATAATAGAGATAAGGTAATATATATTACCAAGAATACATGTGGAAAACCACTCCTAAACCCTTTGGATTAATTAGAGACAAATAGAGTGAGGAGTATAGAAAAAGTGGAGATTTCTCCCTCCTTCGATCACTAAAATAAAGGTAATCAGAAGGGGTGGTTCTCAGTAAGACAGCCCAGAAAATCACAAAAATTACCCTCTAACCAAACGTCTTAGAACCCCTATCACAACATATCCATGGTATATTTACTACAAAACGCATATACTAGTCGGTGTTATGGTGTGACCCTTCAGGTTATGGTATTACCAACCCCCAAATGGTAGAGAGGATGGCTCTTTAACCCCATCCACCACCAAAATATGGCCATTATCTATCATTCAATGTTATTCCTCGACATGGGCCATTGTATGAGTTTTCTGCTGGGTTCTGATACATGTAACCACCTACGTTTTTTTCCTCAAATAAATTTTATATTAGATTGTTCTCACTACATGAAACACAAAAAACAAAAACAATAAAAACAATTATAAATTAAGGGTATAATTTGAGGTTATAAATAGTTTTAGAACAAAAGTGACCCTAAGAGGGGGTGGGGTAGGCTAATTAGGGTGTGGTCCTATTTAATATTTTTTTTCATTGATTCATTTTATTCTTTGTTTATGATCGTGTTTCATTAATGGAACGAAAACATTCAACCTATCACACTGGATGAAATCTTTACTAAAACAATCATTGATATATAAGAGAGTAAAGTATCCATTAGACATAGGGATTTTTACATGGTTCTCTATAAAGGGATATTCCATGTGTCATAAACCTATATTGAGTTGTTCATACTCGAATCCACTGAGCTTCACTATATTGTGGGATTACAAATGATTCCTAAATAGTCCATACAAGATAGGTGCACTTCCACTACAAGAATGGGGTTTTGGAACCACCTCACCCAAGGTACACTTCATCTTCTTTACCTTTTCACACTACGCTAATGAAGGAACTTCACCAATTTATATAAATATATGTATTCATTAATAGATTGGAATCATAATTCTTTGGCATTGATTAAAATGATACTCAACTAAAATCATAGTTATGATTTGATTCTCTTTTAACGAACTATTCCATTAAAATAGATGTCCAATGCCTCAAATTCATGTAACTTAGGCTTTTAAAAAATAGTGGTCTTCATGAATCTTCCTCAACGGTGACACTATGCTTCTGAATATTTTACCACATGAACTTTTTTGAATACTAATCATTAATGAAAACTAATTAATCAAGACATACAAAGGTTCATTCCAATAGTTTGTTTATGTAAATCAATGATTCATTGAATTTTTCTAACAAATCATAGTGTGTAATAGATTCCATTCTCGTAACTTTTTTGTTTGGGAAATTCAATGTTTTCCTCTCTCAAGAATCTCTATCAACCAAGTATCTCTCTCTACCTTTCTCATCTTCTATCAGGGGTTGAATATGAATAGAAAAATACTAACCCTGAAAAAACTCTAGAAACGTGACCTCACATAACATCAATTGAAAAAAAAACTATCCCTAAATATACATTCATGAAACTTCACATCACCAAACATCCCTATTTCTTAATTCCTTAAATTTGAAAATGTAAATTCGTTTACAGAACTCTACCATCCCTGAAAAACATTTCACATTTTATTAATCAATGTATAATAGTTCACAAATCTTGTTATTTTTGGATAATTTATTCATTTCCAATATTTTATCTAATTGTATTTGTAATAAATCATTCAAAAAACACCATAACATTCACGAAACATTAACCTTTACCAAATCCTTGATTTCAGAAGCCACTCAACCATGCTATCATGAAACTCTGCCATTATGAGACAAGCCATTTCATTTTTCCAAGAATATATCTTTCAAAAAACATTTCAGTTGATCTTGGATCATTGTGAAATCTTATAGAGTCTCTAACTCATTTCTTTCGAGATGTTCAATACCAGAAATTTAAAAAACACTTGAATACTGTGCTACCTACCATGATGCATCCTTCCTAATGAGAAAATCCATTCATAAAACATCCAATATAATACCAATCATATGATAAGGATAATTAATCTTCTTTATGATAGTTCCAAACTCGAATCATATTATTTCTCTCTTCTTGACATGAATTACTCTCTTCCTATATTCAATGGTTCTATGCTTCCCAGATTATAAAACTAGTTCTTGCAGTGAAAGACACAACCATATCACATCAACTAGGATAAAAATTGATTTCATTACATTGATATCTATTGGCATCCACAATTTAAATTCCATTATATATATTCAACTTATTATTTTTCTATAAGACTTGAGGAATCCAGAACTCCGCTTTATCCACCTCACAAACTCATAACTTCCATAAAAGATTTTTCAGTCTCTTCTATTCTGCTAGACTTGGGAAATCCAAATCCCCCCTCTAACCATTTTATAACCACCAGATATTCTATCACTATATATAAACACAAAAAATATATTTTATGACACCTTGATTGAAAATAAATACAATGAAAACATAGCATTTTGTCTAAAAAATAATGGTAAATGAAATATAAAATTTATATATAAGAAAAAAACACATTAAATATACAACCCAATTAGTATAACAAATAAACTAATAATATCAATTTTTAATTTTAAAATATAATTATAAAATGTTGTTTTGATTTGAATTTTTTTAATTTGACCTAGTTTTTAATGAAATGTTATTGTATCAAAAAATATCTTCTTATAAAAAGATTTTTTCTTGATATTTTATAATTGGATTTTAATGAAAATATTAAAAACCTTGTGATTTTAATTTAAAAAACAAAAATCAAATCATCTTGGGATTTAACATGGTCATATTTCATTAAGATGAATTTTTCAATTTTTCTAAAATAATAGATATTTAGGTAAATGGTGGAATGTTCAATTTTTAATTATATTCAATACATCACGTCGATATATAAACAACCTAAAACATATAAAACCCACTTATAGAACAAATATATTTCTCTTAAGTAACATTATATATTTTAAAATATCACTTTTTAGTTAAAAACCTATATTTAAAATTTTATAACATGGGTAATATTCCATCTAAAATTATTTTAAATAGAGTACAACTCAATATTTAAAAAATATTTTAAATAAACTAAGCCAAATAAAATGGTTTTTAAATTTAAAATAATTGTTTCTAAATTATCTAATTATTGACACTTTATTTTTTATCATAAATATTAATTTACCTTTGGTAAATATTAGTTACCTTAGTAAAATGATTATTTTTAAAAGAGTAAATACTTTTCCAAACATTGTGTATTTTTAAAAAATATGGAAAAATATTAAATTCAAACTATAATATTATTTTAAAAAATATTTATAAATTAATTAAAACCTTTTATTTATTACTAATGTTAGATATGATTATGAACACATAATGATTAAAACAAAACATTTCTCAATCAAATAGTCTTTCAACACATTATATGTGTTGATTCAAAATGGATATTATACAATATAGAAATTGAATTATTTTAAATGGATCCCACATTTAAATTTATTAATAATGGCAATCAGATATTTCTATTTATAGAATATTTTTTTGATTAATATTTAATTAAGAGTAAAAAGTGTCTAAAGGGATAATCTAATTTGATTCAAAACATAATAATTTTTTTACCTTTAGGACTTATATAAACCATTTTTTTGGTTAAAAATTCATACCCACGTGTATGAACAAAGATAACACACCTAACTCATATAATTTTAATGCAAATATATTATTACCCCTTACTTAAAATTCTTTTCCATGAAATGTTCCATTTTCATCACTTATAAAATTATACCACTTAAAGACCTTCCATAATTCACCTATAATTAAAATTAATCATGAAAATAATACCTATTTACCTATCCTAGAAGTAACTTACAACAATTAAGTCCTAAATTTTTCATAATACATCCCAAATCATCCATTTTTACTAGTCACTCAAGAGAATGATCAAAGTCTCAACGAAGTCATCACATCTTTCATAACCATTCATCATTATTATCATTTTATAATTTCATCTCTAACATATTCTATTATTAAGAACATAATACTCTCATTTTTAATGATATATTTCTATTTTATTATACTAATGGAATATCAATTCTATTCCTTCATCCAAAACTACATGAAAAATAAGAACATTATCAGGAGTATTTCTAGACAACCACCTCTATGCACGATATGTCATATTTTTCATTAGCTAATTTCCTGGATGGTTAAAAAGGATATTTACTAAATAATATAATATTTATAAAATTATAGTGATTATTTAATTTTATGATATATTATTTTCATCTTTAATTTTATTCTATGAAAATAGTAGTATCTTTCTTGTATACGTGCATACTACAACCTCCATGAAATGTAATTTATCTTTTAGTTTCAATATCAACTAACATCAATGGAAAAAATTTATTTAATGTATAAAATGTTTTATTTAATAATCCATTAATGTTCTTGAATGAAAAAATTATATATTCCATATGCAATATTAGGAATAATGTTTTATAATAAATTTAAAAACATAAATGTCAATATTATTATGACATTTAAAAATTGTGTTCATCCACACAGATCCTGATTAACCATATAAATTATGTGCAAAAAATATTGAAAGAGACAATAATATTTATTTATGAACAGTATGAAGCTATTTTACAATACCTTTGACTATAGTCAATATACAAAAAAATATTGTGATGAAATTCACCGAACAACCCCAAGTGATTGACATAAGAATAAATTACATTAAAAATATATACCCAAAGATAATAACTAGACATTATAAAAATAATGATAGATGTACATGGTTTCTATTATTTTTTTAAATAAAATTAACTTGATTATTCATAATGTTATGTTAATGTGCAGAGGGATTTTGGACATAGGTAAGGGTATCCATCTCAATTTCCTTTCATATATATGTGTTTATGATATACACCATGTTTTCATTTGTTTAGTGTATATAATAACCCATTTTAATTTTAATATCATTTCTATCTCGTATTTTATGATTTTCATTTCTGAATTTCCTATTTGCATTCTTGTGGTGTTTTGTATTATATTTTTGAAAAGTATTAATAGGTTTTCCTAAATAATTAATGCATTGAGACACATGTTCAATTATGCACTGAATTTTTTTTTAAATTTGGTATCTAATGATAATTTGTTATATAATATTATTTATTTTTCCCATTCCTGGTGTTTTAACAACAAATTAAATCTATCCTTATTTCAAGGGGTATATATTAGACAGTTTTTCAATTGTAAGGGATTTTTTTCTCAACTCCAATCATTGAGACACAGTTTTTATTTATTCAGAAATTCACTTTTATATAGTGTATATTATATAGACCCTCACTTTTCATACATTAAAATATCATCATTTTTGTGGAATACAAAACGCATTACACAAACTTATTCCCAAATAATATTTTAGACAATTGCCTTTGGAATCTTGGAAACATAAACACTGGTACATAAGTGAGCTAAATTATCCCCCACTATGTTCTCCCAGAATAGTACCATTCTTAGACATATCATATATAATACATATATTCATAACCTAGGATGAAACCATAAAAAGGGGTGAGCTTAGATTCTCAGTAAGGGTAAACATGGGAGATATTTATGCATAAACATGAGCATAGTGGTATAATAAAATGATCATAAAATTATAACATCACACCATGTATATCAAAGACCATAAAAATAAATCATGGTATAAATATTGGTATTTTATAAGACATGAATAAAAATATATTAAAGAGAATAATTCAAGAAATCATAACAAAGAATTATGAAATTGAATTCTGGCATACACATACACATGTAATATCATTCCTTATAATTAAATATGAAATGCTAATAATTATCAGGGTACTTAATGGGGATTACACCTACTAGGAAGGACCCCCCACTATCCTTAATCATAGTCCTTTCCTTGAAAGGGATTGGGTTAAACCTTGTTCGTAGAGTAGATCATGTTTCAACGTATTCCCATTGTGGTTTGGGTTTCCCCATATTAACATAGAGGATCAGGTTCCCCCATCTTCTCGTAGTGGATCATGTTTCCCCAAATTCAAAAGGTGGGTCAATTTTTTTCATCTTCCACAGTGGATAAATCCCATAAACATGATTCCCATCATTATCTAGTGAGTTATATGTCTTTAAACAATGTATTTTCGGGATATATATGTCCCACCAATATAATAATGAAATCATACATATATGTAAGACATGATCATAAAGACTAATATCATAACCTATGGAATTAAATGGGTTTCATAAAAATTCAATCATATCACAACATATGGATAAGGAAAATGTTTCATAATCATTTAATCAAAGCATAACCCATGAAATAAAGTGGGTTTCATAATAGTATAACCTATAAAATACAAATGGGATTCATAAACATATAACTCATGAAATAAAATATGGTTTCATAAAAGTGAATCGTTTAAAAAACAAACAATTTTGAGAAATTATATGATTTTAACATTTGTATCATTTCCCAGAAAGGTATGAGTAACACCGTGCTATGTAATATTAGATTAAATTTTTTTTGAAATATCTTTTTAAAACCATTTATAGAGGAATATACCCATTATAATTAAAAATAATTCTTTAAAAACACAAAATATTTTTTAAAAACATTTTTTATAAAAATAATGAAATCTATAAAATATCTTGTAACCCATTTATTTGAAAAAAAATTTTTGAAAAACAAAGTAAAAACCACTTTTTTGAAAATAATATGAAAAATTATAAAGGAAGCTGTGAAAACTATTAATCATTTTTGAAATCATTTTTCCTAGAAATTGATATGAAAAGATAATTTTAAAATCCATTCTGGAAATATTTTTGAAAAAAGGTTTTAGTATAGAATAGCCATCCGACTGAAGAGAGAAATAAGGACATATTTTATTAAAAATGTTTTATTAATTAAATTAAGTACCAAAGAGTGGGAAAATGGCGATAAAAAATTAATAAATAATGAATAAATAGAGGATAAGAAAATTTATGAACATTATTTATAGATATATCATAAAATATCTGCAATGAACTCTTAATCATAAATAATTCTGATAATGTTTTGATTGTTGAAACAAAATCTTACCACTTTGTAACATTGAATAAAACTCCCCATGTAAAAATATGAAATTAAATTAATGTCAAAATATCATTAAATTCATTATTCTAATGATATATCATGTTAAATTTATTATATACACCTCGTAGAAGAATATAGGTGTAGAACATGACATGTGTCTCAAAGAAGGAAAAATGAGAAAAAAACTACTTCAAATATTTGGAAAATTTTAAAACATAAACAACATGAAAAAGATATCATAAAATGGATTTTTAAATACGCATAATTTTATGAATGATAATCATATAATACATTCATGGTTAGTATATAAACCACACAAAATATATGAGTGTGAAATATGGAATAATTCTCAAATAAATAAAATTGTGATGTGAAATCCCCTTACCTTTTGTGTGGAATTTCATCGTACTTTTACAAAAATACATTATAATAAATATTATTTTATTATATATAATTTATATATCATTATTCTTATATATAAATATTAATAAATTATATTACCCATTTATTAACAACATTATGTTAATGTTTTGTTTTGGTTAATATTTACTTTGTTTTTTGTACATATTTCAACTTTTTATTCTTCATACTCTTACAAAAATCATTATTTAAATATTTAAAGAATTCAAAAATGATATTAATATCATATATATTAATTATATAAATATTTATAGTATTATTAAACAATATAAATATGAAATGTAATACACCTTTCATGCAGAGGATAGGCCATACTACACATGAATGTTATTTTCATTTAATTATCATTTTGAATGAAAGAAAGTAAATGAAAAATATCTATATATATATATTCTAGTATCATTTTTATGTCATAAATATCATATAAATTTTCTAAACCCATATTTAATACATTCCTTGTAGAGTGTGGATGAATCACATCACATGGAGGTGGCAGTAGTCCACTCTTCCACAAATGAAGTTATCGTATTGACAAAAAATAGAACTCATTAAAGTTTGTTTTATATAATAATTATAGAATTATAAATACATAAAAAATATCATATATTACATATAAAAACATAGTTTCCATCATAACTACCAACCATGAATGGTGGTAGTGGAAAAATGAACAATATCGTTTTATGAGGCGATAGTTCGTCACACACAAAAACAATAATTTTATTAATGATTAGATGAATGTATGTGTGAATGTAACATGAACCCTTAGAATAAAAAAAATAAGTATATTAATGATACTAATGTTTTTATTTAATAATTTAACAATAATAGTTTAGTTTGTGAATAATGAATGAAAACAATGGAGTTCTAGGAAGGATGTTACCTCTTACTTGGGAAAATCCTCTTTGTTTTCATGAAAGGTCTTCCTTGGACAGATTTCATCCCAAATGGAGGATTCTAGGTCAAATTTTGGTATTTTTAGAGGATATTTTTTCAGGTTTTGTAAAAACAAAATTGTCTTTAGAGGTCTAAGTAAGTGAAGGGTGGGTGTCCTATTATAATTGAGGAGGAGTGGAATTCTTATAAATATAAAAAGTCAAACACTATTGAGAAGTCTCTATTAAATCATTTGAATCCAATATTTTATAACATTAGATAAAATAGTTTAATTGGTCTAAATATTTCTATAAAATGTAATTTGGATATGTTTATATTGTATTTGGCCTCTTAATATTTATGTTTTATTATTAAGTAAACTAATTTTTAACTTAATCATTGTAATTAATATTAATTACTCTATCTAGTATTTTTGTTCAAAAACTAAGTAGAAATAAATAGGAATAATAAATTATTATGATTCAAAATATGGAATCCACTTTTACCTATGTTTTAATCAAATAATTAGTATAAATTTAATTGATGTCAATCCCACCAATATGTCACAACAATGGGTTTTTTAAGAAAAAACATGTAAAAGTTTGAAAGTGTTCTATATCCAACTTTAATTGGATATTGATTTCAATGACCTAAATTGGACTAATATATATCAAATATATCTAATTACACTTCAACGCCAAATGAAAATATAAAATAATTTTTCATAAATATTATATGAAAAAGAAGAATTGAATTAAAATCACATATTTTCACTATTCATCCAAAAAATGATGTTCTTCATAAAAATACAAAAAATCCACCATAATATAGTTTTTAATATCTGGATTCAAAAATTATGTTCATTTCATCAAACTAAATTTCATGAAGTGTCTAAAAATAATTTTGTTCCCATAATGACATTAAAAGTTGTTCATCTGAGAAAATAGTATTTTCAAACATATCAATATATTACAAAAAATTACATGTTTTATTATCAATATTTTTTATAAAACATTATAAATAATATTAAAAAAATTATTATGACTATTTATGTTACTATGTTTAATGGATAAGTTATAACGATATCATTTAAACAATTATAATAATAAAATGTTGTTTCGTAGAAACTCAATGTTACGTGTAACATAAGCCAATTTGGTGTTGCGTGTAGTGCAAAAATAACTTTTTATATTGTATTAAAATTTAATAAATTGTTGTAATTTGAAATTAAATACATCAAATTAAAATAAATTTATTAAAAATAGTCATAAAAACTATGGCTGTGACATTCTATACCCCTTTAAATGAATTCCTCTCATTTTGAAATTCATCATTTTGAAATAAAAAAAATGAGGGCGCTTATAAATCATCATATTATTAAGTTCCCGTGTAGCTTACTATAACTAGTTGTTTCTCTAAAAATCTTTGACCAGGTGGGTGATATTTTTTTTGCATAATTTTATTTGTCTAACATATAATTTCAACTGGTTGTTCCTTGTAATAATGTTCTTGCTCCCGTAGTATGACCTATGATTTTAGTACATGTGAAGGGTTAGGTATGTAATTCCTTGAGAGAGATACATCAAGCACATCATAGACTTGAGGTATATTTAAATGAATTTACAAACTATTTTATATCAACATGATATGATCAAGAATCTAAAACTAACTTATATTCGTATATCACTGTTTCCCTTTCCTCCCAAACATCATAACCTTATTACAAGGAGAAATCAATAGAAGAACATTTTCACTGACTTCAAATTATAGATCACACTATCAATTATCAGAATAAATTTTCCTCTAACTTGGTTCTTCTTTGATATACTACTGAATGGTTCAAACCTTCTTGACCATTTCTTGATCTATCTAAATTCCCAATATCTTTCTTTCTACAACTACTTCCCATTACATTAGAGCTCCACATTTCATCCCATAGAGGGATTCCTAAGGATCCATCTGAATTGTTGAGTGAATTATATTGTTGTATTGAAACTTAACTAGGGTAATATGTTTTTCCAATCAAATTTTGAAATCCAACAAACTAGATCGCGGAATATCCTCTAGGGATGGAATTATTCTTTCATACTAACCATCCATCAGAGGACTATAAGTGGTGATGAAACAAAATTATGTATCAAGTGCTTGATGAAGACTTCACTAGATCATTGAGGTAATCCTCAGATCCTGATCAGATACAATGGAATGCAGTCATCAATTTTTCCTATCCACTTCCATAATACATATCATGGAAATATGATCCAAAAAATAATTATTCCTTAATAGTGATCAAGTGTGATGACTTAGTACAATGATAAATTACCACCCAAATAGAATCAAACCCATTAGATTTTTGGGGGGTCCAAGGGAAAAATACACAGTAATTTTCTCTTATTTACATTCTCTTAAGGTTAATGGATTCAACATCTCCTAATAATTTTTTCTCTAAGCATTAAATTGGTGGAATACCAATCAACGGGATAAAAACTATGTAATATCTCTCTTCATTCCATCTCACTAGAAGTATTCTTTCAAATAACTATATATATTCATACATAAAGGATAAATAGATAATAAAGAAATTTTTTATTATTATAATAGTTCCTTCTTAAAATATGTTATGGAAGGAACACATACATGGTTCATAAAACTCATCATCCCATCATGATCAAGGTTAAACTCAATAATACTTCTGACATTATTTTGAAGCTCTAAATATTCCTTATGTTTCTATTTAACATTTAATTTGATAGAGGGTTTTATATTCAATTGGAAAAGATAATAATTTCACCTTTCATTAGGATTTATTTATCCATCCTTTGAAAATATAATAATATGGGATATTTGTTTATCCTCATCATGGTTAAGCTAGCATGATCCTTTCGACTCAAACCAGTAGTGACCTAGTTCACTTCCCAAGGTGGTAATGTGTTGAGAATTCATAATCCTTTATTATCTCATGCCATCTTATGTGGTTAATGTTCAACTCCTTCCATGTGAACTGTTATTTCATACTTTTATGATCAGTATATATATCACACTTTTCCGCATAAGGATAATTACTTCAAATCTTTAATAAAAACATTACCGCTGGTAACTCCAAATCTGTAGTTGGGTAAAGTTTCTCATTAATATTAAAATGTCATGAGTGATAAGAGATAAAAAATTTATTCAACATATGAAAACATCCCAAACCATTTTGATCCATCAATATAGATCACATCCCCTTCTTCAATATAAGTAAATGTAAATTGAGATGCACTGACCAACCACCTATTTAGTTCTTTGAAAATTTCATCATATTCATTTTTTCTAAGGATCTCTGAGCCCTTCCTTGTTAACATAGTAATAGGATTAGATAGTCATGATAAATTATAAACAAACCATCGATAATATCCATCTCATCTAAGAAATCTATAGATCTCATCCACCCATGTCGGTCTAGGATAGAATTAAATAGCCATCGATATTGATGGATTTACTGTTATACCACCTATTGAGATTATATGAACCAAAAATGAATCTTTTTGCATAAAAAATCTCACATTGTAATTTTTTATACGTATTATCCTTCCTTATGTGTTTTAGTACAATTCTCAAGTCATATTCATTCTTTTATTTCCCTTTGAATTGATAAGGATATCATCTATAAATACTACCGTAAACTGATCAATGTAATCACTAAAGAATCTATTCGTCAAATCAATGAAGAGAAAAGGGGAATTAGTAAGACAAAAATATGACACTATATATTCATAGTGTTCATACCTTGTATAAAATTCCATCTACAATATGTCCTATTTCTTCACCATCAATTAATAATATCCAAAATGAATGTCAATCTTGGAAAAGTATTGGGATCTACATATTTGATCAAATAATTCATCAATACATGGAATAAGAAAATTCTTATTGATTGTGATCTTTATCAACTATTAATAATCAATGTAGATTATCATTTATCCATATTTCATTTTCATGAAGAGAATAGGTTAACCCATAAATGACACACTTGGATGAATAAATCCATTATCAAGGCTTCTGTATAGTTTTATTTTCAATTCTTATAACTCAATTGGGACCATTCCATTGGAAATCGGTGAAATTTGTGTGCAAGAATTTATGATTTGTATTGATAACTCAAAATCATGTTTTGTTGAAGAATAGGAGACTCTTATGGGATAACATCCACAAATTCCCGAACAATAGTCATATCATCAATATCCATTTTCCCCCCAACCATTTGAGATAAACAGCCCCTCTAAATTGCAATTATGACCCATATATTTTATATAATATCATTTGGTTTTTAATAATTATCATCTCATTGATAGATGACCATAGGTTTTTTTAAAACATCAAATTTAACATACCTTACATGAAAGTTGATGGTGGATTTATGTATAGAAATCCAATCCATGCCTAAGATGGCATTAAATTAAACAAAGGGAAAGAATGAAAATATTTTCAGGATATATATTCCCACAAACTTCAACCGAAGAGGAATCATATACTTGAGAAGAAATCATTGTACAATTGAGGGATTTCACTAATAATTAAAAATCAAATCATTTTGATGGAATCATAATACAATTAGAAAATTCTTTATATATGAAATAGTGGGTAGATCTAGAATCAAATAAGAAATTAGCAGTTCTAGAATGGATTGTATGTTTACATTTTACTATGTCATTATTTCTCCCCTCTTCTGGAATAAATATCACATGAGATTTCACCTTTTCCATCATTTTAAGAGGTTATTAACTCTGGTAATAATCACAAAACCTCGGGTTTTGGAATTTTTTATCATAATTCCCAACATCCTTACACTTGAATCACTAAAGTGTTGGAGGGAAAAAAATATATACTTTCCTCTAATTTCAACATTGGACAACTTCATCCCATCAGTGAAAAAATCAATTTTTCGGAAACCTTTACTTCAACACATAAACCGTTTATTAGAACCAATAAGACAATTTAAACCATTATTGTTTCCACACATAGAGAATAAATGAAGGATATTATTTTTATCCCAATTGGTTTTATATTACCCTTTTAACTCAATCTTCCTTTTGTTGTTAAAACCATGAGATTGATATGTAACTCCAAACTCCATTTCAATAATGATTTCCTAACACATAGTCTCTTTATAGCTACTAAATTCTATTATTTCCAATTCCCTTCTGAGATTTTTCTTTAAGGAACTAAAGAACATATCATCCTTACGTTATAGTTGGATGATATTTCTATAAGTGTACATTGAATGTCTCATAAAATTAGCCTCATAGGAATCAAAAAATTAATCATCCTTTTTCTCCAACTCATGGAACTCATTTTCCAAATTCATGGAAAGAAGACAAGGAAAGTAATTACTGGAGGATCAATTCATAATCTCATCCCAATTCATGGATTAAATTTCATATTGCTACCTCATATTCTTGATTAGAGTACACCATTGGTCTGCTACACCTTCCAATTGATAAATAGCTATAATGAATTTCTCAGGTTCTAAACACTGGTGAATAGATAATATATTTTCAGTAGTACTAATCTTGTTTTCAGAAATAAGTGGGTTAAAAGACCGGCTTAACGAATGGGGATGGTTCCTCAAAAAGGAATGAACATAATTTTTTCCTTCCTTCTCACATTTTTAAGCTCATAGTGATTCATAGGTTGAGAAATTTGGGTGATCATAGTAATGCTGTTTTCATTACAGCTCCAAAAGAATTCAATTTCTCAGGAGTAAAATCATTTCATTTTCTATCCAAATCACCATTGATGTAGTTCTTTCAGGTTCCAACCATCTACTAAAACTAAAAATCATATAGTAAGAAATAGTTATCATAGTGAGGAACCACGTCATCAAGAAACATACTTTTAGGATGTCTAAATTATGACACCATATTTAATCTATAAAACCCTAGGTTTATCCATGGCTTTTCATATACTTCTTATTTTAAAAACCTTAATGGTTGTTTGGGGAGAGTATTTTAATTACAAAAGAATTTCCTCCAATAGTTTCCAACCAGGTGAACAATATGGCCCATTTTCGTGTACTGAGTTATGCTTGAGTAAGGCCCAACACAAATTATCAGAGTTGTTACCCCTTGGTACATTTATTCCATAATCAAGTCCAATTGTAGTATAAAATCATGTCTGTATTTCTAGGAAAACACTCATGATATCCTTTACCAAAATTCCTAGAAATTTTCATATACTTTTCCTCATCCTTAGATACATACGTAGGCATTTCTATAGGGTTATCAAATTTTTTTTCTCATCCTAGTTTCAAAAAGTTAACTAATTTTTTAATAAGAATTATAGAGATCCTTTAGTAGTATACATTAACATTTTATATATTCTTTTGGAATAAATAATAAATTAATAAAAACTGACACCCAAATACCATATTAGTCTATCGCCTTTAGAATCATGGAAACATAAAAACTAGTACATAATTGAGATATATTATCACCCACTAGGTTCTCAAATACCATCACCGTTCTTTGATATATCTTCATAAAAATAGGAAGGAAACATAAAAAGGTTGGATCTCATATTATCATTTAGGGTAAAAAGGGGGATATGTTAACTTAAACATGATCACAGGGGTATGAGAATGTGATTATAACATTATAAAATCATACACATCTTATTAAAGATCATAAACCAAAATAATAGTGTAAAGATTGGTAATTCCTAAGACAAGAATCATAAGGGATTTAAGATCACAATCCATGAAAGGTTAATATAATAGTAAGACATGGAATTGTGGAATACATATAAACATGTAATATCATTCTCTATAAGTTAATATGAATTGCTAGAATTTATTATGGAACTTATTGGGGACAACACCTACTAGGTGGGACACACCACCATCTAGAGTCATTCGTCTTTCCTTGTATTGGATTTGAGTTTCCCCATATTCCCATAGTGGATCAGGTTTCCCCATATCCCAATAGTGTATTGGGTTTCCCCATCCTCCCAGAGTGGATTGGGTTTCCCCATCTTCCCATAATGAACCATGTTTCCCCATATTCTCGTAGTGGATCGAGTTTCCCTATTTTCCAAAGTGGATCAATACCATCAATGTGATTCGATCACTGTATCATGAGATATAAATCTTTACCCAATGCACTGGAGGGAGATTTAGGCCCCACCCATATAATAATGAAATCATACATACATGTTCCACAATATCAAAATATATTGTATCATAATCCGTGAAAGGAAATGGGTTTCATAAAAAATTACTCATATCATAAAATGTGGAAAAGAGACAAGTTTCATAATCATTTCATCATGGAATAACCCATGAAAATAATTGGAATTTATCTTCATATAACCCATGAAATAGATATTATTTTTATAGAAATATAAACTATTAAAGAAAAATATGTTTCATAAACACTATTCCATCAAAACATAAACCATTCATAGAAACAAAATGAATATAACATTTAGATCATTTCTGAAAAAGTAATGAGTATCACCAATCGATGTCACCTTGTATAGAAACTAATTAGGAATGAACTTTTTAAAAATGTTTGTTGATGAAAATATAATTATTTCTTTACATACAATCATTTTAAAAATCCTTTTGAAAACCTTTTTTCTTTGAAAACATAAAATGATGTTGTGAATGCATTTTGGAAAACATTTCCTTGAAAAGGAAACTTGAAAAACAAATTTAAACCCATTTTATTGAATATGATTAAAAAAATATAAAAAACGATTTGAAAACAAAAAAAACCAATTCTTTTTTCTATGAAAATTATACAAAATATCATTTTAATATAATTTTTAAAACATATTTGAAAACATGGTTTTAGAATAAAATAGGTATCCTACCGAAGTGATAAATAATGTAATATTTTCATAAAACTTTTATCATAAATATCTTAAGTAAAAAAGATTGGGAAATTGTTAATAATACATGAAGAACTCATGAATAACCAGATTGAAATAAAATTATATATTTTTCATGATATATGGATCATAATATTTCATTAATGAAAGCATAATAATAGAAAATATAGATAAATGATGAGATTGTTGATATAAATTCTTACAACTCGGTAACATTAAATAAAAATACATATAAGAAAAAAGAAAATAACACGAATCTTAAAATAACATGAAAATAATGATATTCATGATGTAACATGTAAAAGGCCATATATAAACCTCATATAATAATATAGGTGCATAACATGTCATGTGTGTCAAGTAAGGAATATTGAGATAGAACTACATTACTGATTTGGTAATATTTGAAACATAATCCCCAAGAAATAGATATAATAAAAAGGATTTGTAAATACACATAAATTTATATACAATAATCATATAATAAATTTTTGGAATGTACACAAAATAAATAAGTGGTGAATATGTCAGAAGTCCCATATAAATTAAAGGGATCTGATAAATACCTTTACTTTTTGTGTCGACTCTCATCGTACCCATACAAAAATCTATTATACTAAATAAAAGTTGATTATAAATATATTAAAGAACCATATTATTATATATAATAACATATATTATTTTTTTATGGAAATATGTTAAACATGTTTTAATAATTTTATGTTAATGTTATGTTTCAGGTAATATCCGCTTTATTTTTCATACATGTTTGGACTTGTCATTATTCATACTATTACATAGATAATGATTTACATATTTAATGAATTTATAACATGGTATAAATATAATATATATAAAATATTTATATATTTATATTAATATATAGAAATTATAAATATGAAATGGAATACATTTTTCTTGGAGGCGGTACGTTGTATGTATGTATAAACATTATTTCCATTTAATTGTCACTTTGAAAGAAATATACTAAATTAAATATTTTTATATATGTATATATAATAATTATTTTATTATTATTATTCCATATATACCATATATGTTTATTAAACACATCTTCAACACATTTTATGTAGAGTCTCAATAAATCAGATCACTACGTGGAGGTGGTAGTCCACACTTCCACAAATGATGTTATCAAATTTAAAAAAATAGAAAGGACGTAGTCATATTTTATATAATAATTATATAAGTTTATATACGTCATATATATCATATATATCATATATAACATATAGAAACATAGTTTATATCATAATTACCTACCATGATAGGTGGTAAAGGACAAAACAAACAACATTGTTTCGTGAGGCGGTAGTTCATCTTACACAAAAAAAGTATGTTCGTTACCCATTAGATGGAAGTGTGTGTATTTTTAGGTAGAAAAAAATATAATTAAAATAGTTCAGTATTTTTATGATACTGTGGTTATTATATAAGAATGAAATAAAAAGTGTTTTGTTGGTGGATAATGAAAATAGAACAATGAAGCTTGATGAAGGATATTACCTCTTCTTTGGGTAAATCCACTTGGTTTTCACAAAAGGGATTAATTGGTTGGATTTATAATGAAATGGAGGATTCTATGATGAATTTAAATATTTTTGGATGATATTTGGGTAGGGTTTGGCCCAGAAAAAGTGCATTTATATTTGTTAGGAAGTGAGGGGGTGAGTGTCCACTTATAAGGGAGGGGTGGAATTATTCGAAATATAAAAAGGTAAACAATATTTAGAGGATTAAATTACATCATGGGAATATAGTAATAGATAAAATTTGATCCAATTGGGAAAGGTATCGAAATATGGCCAACAAATTTTATTTGAACATGATTTTATGACATTTGGCTTCTTAACATTAAGTTTTAATCATTAAGTAATCTAATTTTTACGTCAATCGTTTTGATTTATTTTTTTAATCTCTTTAATATATATTGTTAAAAACTAAATTTACCTTTATAGAAATTATAAATTATTCTGATTTAAAAAATGGAATCCATTTTGATAAATTATAATAATAGAACTGGCATAAATTTATTTTAAAATTGATCCCAGAAACATGTCACGACAACATGTTTTTCTAAAAAAAATATATAAAATATATAATGGTTTTTATACCCAATTTCAATGTGAAATTTGTTCCAATTAACTATATTTGATTAATTGATATAAAATTTCTCAAAATAACCATTAAAAATAAATTAAAATATTATTTACCAATATAAAAAAATTATATTTACAAGAATATTTTAATTTAAATCACATATTTTTTACGATGATGTCACCTGCTCTGTCCTCTTACCTCTCTTATATTATTACACTTCCTTCTCAACTGATGCGTATTTCTAGTGTGGTCATTATGTGCTTCTCACTATACCTCTTTTAGTTTATCCCTATGCATCCGACCCCCATTTTTGGGTATGTGGTTACGGGTGCTTAAGATGGCTTGGGTTAGCATAGGTGATGACTTCTAGTGCCTTACTTATCCTATACCCTTGACAACAAACCCATCATGTTTGAATTCACTCTGGTTGGTTTTAATTTGGGATATGGGTCATCTTGGGATGGTGCTCGAGGAGGGCTAGCAATAGTCTCAGATTAGTGTCTTTTCTCTATTTGGATCATTCATTATTTTGCAGAAGGAGTTAGATGCATGGTCTTGTGTTGTTGTTTCATATGTTTTATGTTTATCCATTATTGGTTATTGGTTTCAATGGAATGATGTGGTTTCCATATTAGTCCCCTAATGAGGCCTCCATTTTCTCACCCCTAGTTTGACGTCCTGGTCCTGTGATCCATTCCTTGTAGGTCTGATGCACATGTTTTCACAGAGGTTCTGGGAGGTGTGGATTGAGTGGTGGTGGGTCTCCGGGAGGTCAACTGGTCCACTGTCGAAGGATCAAATTTTTGTTCTATTGTGCTATAATGGTATTTTGGTAGGGATGGTGGATTTATTTGGTGGAATTTTTAAGATAGAACTGATGATTGGTGGATTTCCCGGTTTGGTTCCCTAGTTATCTGATTCGACGATGATGGTTGACGATGACGAAGGTGGTTCGGTGCGTGCTACGACGATGATATTGATCGACATCATCGGGATAATGAAAACAAGGGATGATAATGGTGTTAGTGAATTAGATGGGCTGAATATAGTGATGGTTGGCCATGATGGGTGCGTGTATCAAGGAAGATTCATGAATCATGGGTGATGATGAGTTTAAATTTGAAATTTGAAATTTGGGATTTTTGGGAAGTTGGTAGTGGCGGTACTTTGTCTGTTGTGAAACTGGTTTTTGAATTTTGAATTTTAAATTTAGTAAGTTGTATATTTGTTACCTATATAGGGTTTGTGAAGATTTTTTGTGGAGGTTTTTTATGTTTCTCACTTATCCAAAGGTGAATTCTTATAAAAATAAAAAAAATGGAGGAGTCATATTTTTCAATATACTTCCAAAAAAGAAGTTTTTCATAAAAATCAATAAAATAAACTCTTATATAATTTTGGAATTATGAATTAAAAATGAAATTTATTTTATCAAATTAATATTCTAAAATATTATAAAATTATTTTTAATATTTATCCTAGAACTACAAAAAATAAATTCATTTGAGAAAATAGCATTATCAAACATATAAAGACATTACAAAAAATTACATGTTTTATTATTAAAATGTTTTGTTTATATAAAATCATTTTAAATAATATTTAAAATTTATTTATTAGCATTCATATTAAAATGTTTAAAGGGTTTTTATAGAAATATCATTTTAATAATTATAATAATAAAATAATGTTTCATATAAACTCGGTGTTTCTTATCACACAAGTCAAGTCAGTGTTGCGTATAGTGAAAACATAACTTGTTATAATGTATAATTAAATCATAACGTGGTGTAGTCTGCATCAAAATATATCAGAGAAAAATTCATTTATTTGAAAAAATGTGATCATAAAAACTCATGGTGTTATATATATGCTTCCTAATTGTTATATTATCATGAAATATGTTTTATTCATACAATTTTATGTTCAGTTTTAACATATTTCTCATTCAATGGGTTGATTAAAATCCCACTCAATTCATATTTAATTTCATGACTCATGTTCTTCTTCCTGTGAGACATGAAATATCTTCTTGATTTTCATCTTCCAAGTATCATTACCGAAAATCATATTTTCAAAAATAAAATTTCATTTCCCTATGAGTATGGTACATATCATAATTTGTATCCCCTATGGGGAAATTCATCTTCAAATAAAATTAGGATGTTTGAAATGATAACTCTTATTCATTCCAATGTTTTTTTCCAATATCCATGTTTTATCTATCGAAACTGTGTTGAATAAACCAAATATATGTCATCTCAGGTGAACTATAACTCAAATATGTTCTATATTAATTGAAATTCATGTTTCTCTTAACTTAATTTAAAATTTATTTTTAGTATCATTTTAAGGATATGGGATTAATAAAATGGTTTTAATGATTTTTCATAATTTTCAACATAGATATTTTCAGAAAAAGTTTTTACATTCAAGTAATGTTATGTAATTTTAATAGGTATTATATGAAAATTGTTTTATATTTATTTTAAAATAAAATTTCTTTCCCTAAAAAGGTTTAAAAACAAAATCATGTTTAATTTATTCCACATAGTTTATTTTCAATGAAACTAAATTTTCTTACATGTTTATGTGTGAATGTATTATTATACTGATTTTATCATATATTAAGATAAATTATCTATATGACATAAATGTTTCAAAAAGGAAATTATTATTCTCATGGTTTAACAAAATATTCTTTTTTAATTCCTTCCAATGGAAAATTGAAATTCTTATTTTTAAATAAATATTTTGAACAATTATATGATATCTCTTTATCTTTATCATATTATTAATCAAGGGTATTCTTCAAATGAAACCATCCACCTTATTTATCTGGATGGCTTATGAAATTATTTTATACATTTATGTTAAAATCTATCACTACTTTTTTCAATCCTAATTAGTCACTTTTATAATAATAATTTACTTCCAAGGATTTTCCTATATGAGTAACCTATGTTCCATTTTGTGATTGAATTACAATCACCTATATATCAAATACATTTATTAATTGGGGAATGTTTTACCAAATCCAAATAACAATATGGTATATGGTGTAAATACCATATTTATAATCATATATGTTTAGTGGTATTAAACAATAATTATTCTTAATGTAATTGGATTACCATTTATTTTACAATGGGTTTACCATGAAATGTTTGTTGATCAAATCATGAATTTTTATTAGGGAACTCCTAGGAAAGAATATAAACCCATTTTAATTTCCATGGGTTTTTATTGTTTTTTGATTGAAATAATGTGGCACACAGATGTAGTATTTTTCATTATGATGGCCTAGATAGCCGTCCATTGAATTAGGTAATGTATTTATCTCACGATATATCATAGTGTGTAGGAGGTTATCCTATCCATCTATTAGATTGGTCAGTTATCCCAGCCGACTATGTTATGTTAATGAGGAAGAGATCCTTGACGTATGATTATGATTTCAGGTTTATGTTTTTATAATATTCCTATTATAAAAAGTCTTAATGATATTATCATTTTTACTACATAATCTTATGTTATCATTTCTTTGTATCATGAGTCCATTCTTATGATCAATTTATTTATGATATCATGTTATACCTCCCATATTAAACTCTTTTATATTATTTATTCACATGATAATATTTCTTGAACACCCTTCTCAATAATAATTTCCCCATGTTATCATATACCATATTAGGAGGACCTATGGATGTTAGCACCACTCTAAAAATATTAAAAAAATATGTTTTGTTTTAAAATATTTTTTTTCTATTTCTAATCATCCAAATAAAAAAGACCATAAATCCTTGACTTTTTTTAATATAGGTTAAATTTGATAAATAATCTTTCTTTAAGGCTCTAGTAATTATAGTTTGAATCAAATAAAGTTATGGTTATTTCGGGTAGTAAAATTGGAGAAAATTTGAGAAAACCTTAAATATTAGCCTATGCATAAGATAAGATTCTAATGTTTTGGTAAGGTTGGGATTATGTGATGTTCCTAGAAATAAATTTCTATTGGGATACTAAAAGTATATTTTTTTTATCATAGAGTCATATAAGGGTAATAACATCGAAATGTGGTGGTCTAGTATATCTTGTCGATTAATCTAGGTCATGGTTTATGGACCCTTACCGTGAACCTAGTATGAAAATCTAAAGAGATATACTTGTTATAATATTTTTCTCATTAAAAACAACCAAAAATTATTTATTTACAAGTTATTTTGGGGTATTATATTGGAAAGTATAAGAAAAACCATCTTAACGAAACTAAGATCAAAAGAAGAATGATATAAGATGAACTCAAAGAATAACGAGACAATATGAAAATGTAAAATAATAATCACTATTAAGGTTGAATTCCTTTTTATGATTATGTTAATATCACTTTATTTTATGTGTATCATTTTTCATGTTGAACCTCTTGGTTTTAGTAACTGTATAAACCAGAATAAACTATTGGTGTGAGGGGAATTGTAGAGACTCTATGAACAGAAAACTCATTATAATGAGATCTATAATGAGAAACCATATAATTATTCCAAACCAGTTATCACATAATATTATTAACAATGTGAACATAGTTAATGTACCAAAACTAGGAAAGAAAATAAAGATGGTGCTTCATGAAAGATCAATTGATGAGGATGGTGAGGGATTTTTTTTAATATTTAGAATATTTTAAAAATATTTGAAGAAGCTTCTGGGTAATTTATTTAAGGTTATTGGAAGATGATTTAGTTGCGGGAAAGAAGGACATCAAGCATCAAACTATCAAGGGAAACTGAGGTATTCACTTAAAGTAAGGAAATAATATAATACTCATCCAAGGGAACTAGTAACAATTCAATGTTTTATGTGTGCAGTACTATGGAATTATTCATGCCAATTACCTAATTCAAGTTTTTTTAGGACTATAAGAATCGAATAAATTCATTACCCATGTAGAAAGGAAGAACATTTTAAATGGAAACTGATGGATATGATAGTGATAATTAGGTTTCACTTACACTCCACCTAGAATTTGTATATGTAATCTAATTAAATAAATACGATTATATTTATGGTTTATTCTTTGAACTTAAATTGACCAACCTAAATTTTTCTTATTTTATCGAAAACATTTACTAGTTTTATTATGATTTATAAAGATACAAATTTTTTGAAAATCATAATATCCTACTAAAAAATTTGACTAAATTTTCAAAATAGAATGGTTATATTAACATAAAACTCCTAATAATTTCTATAATAGGTAAGATAAATTCTAAATACAATATGACCATTTATTATTTCATTTACAAAAATGAATAATATAATATGAAAATTAAATCTTCCATGTGCCTCATAATACCATGTTATGAGATATATTTCCATGAAATGGTTATGGAAAATAAGTGTTTTCAGTCTTCCCAATTATAATGATAATTTCATCTCATTAATGATATTATCTTGAGGTATTTCAATATTTTCACCACATAATTCTATTCATGTAAGTAAATGATGATTAAATTTTCAGGACAAACTTCTATTAAGGGTGTATAATGTAACAAATCAGTTTTATCTTTAAATAAATACCATGTTCTCTTGTTTTATCAACATGAAACACAGAAAACCAAACCTATATAAACATTAATATGGTATCCAATGAAATAGAATGTATAAATAGTGGTGAAAATTATTATATATATAAATATAATAACAAATAAAAATTATACTATCCTGGAACATCGAACTCAGTTAGAACAAATATTAAATTAATAAAATATATTTTTACGATTAAAATTTCTTTTATAAAATTTAAATTGTTTACATTTTATATATTTATGATTAGCTCTTGTTTTAAAAGGAAATTTAATATAGGGAAAAAATATTTTTCTATAAATTCTATTTTCTTGATATTTTACGGTTTTATTTTCATGTTCAATATATAAAAATACAGATGTGAATTTTAAAAAATAAACATTTTTTTGGATTTATCATGTTAATATTAGCATAAGATGAATTTATGGATTTTTCTAAAATTATTGATTTTATATGAAGAGTGAAAATATGTTTATAAAAATATCGTGGATTTTAAAACATCACTTTGACATAACCATAAAAAAAACACATGAAAATTTTTTATTGTTCAAATAAATGTATTTTACATAAAATTATATATTTTAAAATATCATGTTTTATCAAAAAAATAAAATTTCACATTTCAAAATATATGTTACATTTTTTCAAAATTATTTTAAATGAATTTCACAATAATAGTTTAAAATTAGTTTTTTTCTAAAAAATCAAATAAGATGAATTATTTAATTTAAAATAAGTAAATATAATTTATATAACAAGGTACACTATTTTTTCGAAAAAAATTATGACTTTACATTGGGTAAATATTTTTACCCCAGTTAGAATATTATTTTTCAAAGAATATATTATTTTCCAAAAATAGTATATTTTTGAAATTAAAAGAATCAATTTTAAATTAAAACACTAATATAATGTTTGTAAAAAAAAATTAGATTAATTAAATCTCATTTAATATATAATGAATGTTAAATATGATTAGGAATACGTAATGATTAAAATTAATTTTTTTTAAAACAATATACCCAATAAATATTTTTGATTTAAGGTTAAATTTCCACCATTTAAAAATTGTATTAGGTAAAATTGATCCAAATTTTTTTCCATCTTGTTAAAATTTTAAAATAAGGGTGAACTTCTATAATAAGTAACAAAATAATTGACTTAAGTTATATTTAACTAAGATTGATAATTTTTTAAAAGACTAATATAAAGTGTCCAGAAATTTATTTTGTTTAATTGACCTTTAGACCTTATAGAAACCCAATATTAGGTTCAAAAACCATACCCACATTTCTCACCAATCATACCACCCTCGAAATACATAAATTTAATTCACTCCGATTTTTACCCCTTAACATTCTTTTTAATGAGAGTTTCCCTTTACATTACTAATTAAATGAGTCCACTTACACCCCTTCCATGATTTACCTCTCACTATAATTAATACTCAAACTCAATGTTAATTTAAAATCTTATAATTCATTTACACCTCCTCAAGCCTCTGTTCACCATAAGATATCCCAACTCCTCCATTTTCAACAGGACTTTCTAGATAAATGTCAATGTCTCGATGATGATATCATGTCTTAACTTTTATTTTTTGGTTCTATATTTATTATACCAAAAATAATATATTATATCCATGAGAGAATGATGAAATTATTATTAATTATTTTATAGTATGTTATTATAAAAATTAATTAACCATTTAATTCTTTCATAAAAAACCACTTCAAAAATAAATATGCTTCAATGTGTATGTGCAGACTACCGCCTCTAACCACAATGTCACCTATTTTTATTAACCACCTTTAATGGATAGTTTAAAGGATATTTACTAAAACAATATAATATTTATAACATTTTAATGATTATAAAATGTGATGATACTTTATTCTCTACTTTATTTCCATTCATTAAAAATTGGAGCAACGTTTGTGTGTACTTGTGGGCTACCACGTCAATGAGATGACATTTTTATTTAATTTTCAATAGATACTAAAATGAGTGGAATTAAAAATGTATTTAATTTATAAAAGGGTTATTTAATAATCCATTATTATTCTATAATGATAATATAACACAGTCGATAATTAATATTATAAATAACATTTATAGTGAATTTAACACATAAAAATGAAATATTAATGAAAATTGTATAAAATGTGCTCATTCATGGAGAACCTATTTAATTGTATAATTAATGTGATAATTAAATATTAAGGGACATAATAATATTAAATTATGTAGTTTATGAAACTATTTTAAAACTCCATTGACCATAGTCAACAAACTGATGGTAATATGAAGAAACTAACCAAACCACCCCACATGAATGAAAAATTAAGTAATTAAATTAAAAAGATATAAAGACAAAATAAATTGAAATTATGAAAAAATATATGGTTAATGTTATTATTAATGTTTTTATTAAACTTAATTTGATTATTATGGAATTTACATGAATGTGAAGTGAACTCTCAGACCTAAGTAAGTGTTTTCTTCTCAATTTCCTCTTATTGAGGCATGGTTATGTTACACACCATGTTTAAATTTTTTTGGGGTACATACTAAACCATTTATATTTATAATTAGTTATTAACTTTTATATCATGATATTCAATAATCAATTTCCATTTCTCATTCTATTGTTTTTTTGGTTTATATGTTTCAATATATGTAAGGGTTTCATCTCAAAAAATCATTCTTCGATACTAATGATCTTTTATGAGAACAATTTATGTTAAATGGAATATATAATATTAGGTGGTAATTTAATATAATTTTTTATCCTTATTAATGGTGTTATCACTTCAAATTAAATATATCATTATTTCAATGTGTTTATATTGGTATTTTTTTAATCTGTAAGAAATTTTTTTTCCCTCAAACTCCATTTATTGAGAAACATATCAAATTATGAAAAAATTTAAATTTATACGGTTTATACTTTTCCCTATTTTTATGTTATCCTGAAATATATTTTATTTATGGTATTTGGTTTTCATCATCAGTGTCATCTAACTTCAGGGGTATGATTAAAAGTTTACTTAAGTTGTATTATTTTTCTCGGCTCAAGTCCATTTTCTAGTGAGTTATGAAATATCATCTTGATTTTTATATTCCAAACCTATTTTCCTACCATATTTTTTTTAAATGGTATTTTTACATTTTTTATTTGGGGATATTAATTTTCTTCATTAATATCACCCTGTTTCATGAAACTCTTCTTAAAATAAAAGATTTTTATTTGTATGAATAATGCATATACTCCCCAATGAATATTTTTCTTCAATTTATTTTATTTACAATGAAAAAAATGATCTATAACGAAAATACGATTCATCTCAAGTAACCTTTATATTTCCCTTCAAAATTTTCAAATGCAATTCATATCTTCCTCTGAATGATGTGGGTCTTATAAATGTTTTTAAATACTTTTTATAATTTTCAAATCGTGTATTTTTAATAAATGAGATTCATTTCATGTAATGTAATAAATATTTACAAATTTATTCCATAAAAATAATTTTCATTTTATTTTCAACTAATATTAAATTTATTAAAAAAATAAAAAGGAAATATTTTTTAAACATATTCTGCATGGTCTATTTTCATTATAAGGAATCTATTTTATATGATTCCATGTGAATATATATTTACATCATCTTTTTCACCTTCTTAGATAATTCATGTCTCTATAAGAATGGTGAAATTCAAAAAAAATTCCTCTATTAATTCCATATGTTCCATTACATGGTTGAAGGGTGTTCACTAATATTCCCAATATATTGATTAAATAGGGAATTTTTTTTCTAAAAAATGTATAAATTCTCTATAAAGTGAAAAATAAAATATGTGTAATAAGATTTATCTAGTGGTATTTACATAAAATGATGCTTAAAATCATTATACAACCAATTATTTTCCATGGGTTTATGATGTCATGTTTACCGATGAAATCATGAATAACTCTTTTGGGAACCACATAAAATGTATATAAAACCCATTTTATCTCCTTGGGGTTTTCTGATTTGATGATTGATAACTTTTTGTAATTATTCTTATTTTATGGATTTTATTTTATGAAACTATTTGCTAAAATTATGAGGCCAATTGCTTGGATAGCATGCATTTCCAAGGCACAGGGTTCCCAAAACATTTGATTGAAAAAAATTTATTTTTTTAATTGAATGTGCACATGATTTTACTAAAAATATGATATAACTCTTAAATGTGTGACCAGATCAGAAATATGAGGGCATCGTTAAGCTCATAACTGTGGTTTTACCCTAGGCATGGCCTAACATTGATCGGCACATGCCATCCGTAGTAACAGCCAATATGGGCGTAATAGTAAATAAAAATCATTTTATTTTGAAATCCTAATAACTCATAAATAGTAACTGATATGGGAAATATAAGACCACCATTCAGTTTTTATGGGGGTATTTTCTTTAGGTGGTGCCTAACCATGACTGGTGAGGGTCAAGGGTGAAAGTTAGATTTTGGACTGAGATGCCATTAAAATATTAAATTGAAATATGTTATTGAATGTTATGTGTTGACCCAATGGTGGATTTCATTTTTATTAAGGCATTTCATAGGGATTCAAATTTATCTATATAACCCTATAATTCCTTTAAGGAATTGAGAAGTCATCTATCCCCCGATGATGAACACCAATGAACCGAGGATCAATGACGACATGGACCTCCATTCTGCATCTGTGAGAAGTCCAAATCTAGGACAAATGTCGATCTCTTCGAGATTTATTTCCCACTTCTTAGAATAAAACTATGAATGTGGACCAACAAATGAATAGGTTGATCCATGGTTCGATCGTTCTTGTGGGAGTGATAATTCTTACGAGATTAAAGGTAATAGATCTCGGTGATTATTCTACTATTGGTTTCGCCATGATCTTTCTCACATGAACATGTCAAGGCTAAACTAACAAGGCCAAGATTCTTTCTTAGGGTTTTTGTGGGATTAATCTCTCCCCTGAAATCTATCATGCTCTCTTTGTGTTCTTTTCCCTTTGAAACCCTATGAGAATGATCGATCGTTGCACTATAAATCCCTAGGGAAACGATCCTAGATCGAAGGTCATGATCTGCGACAATATTGCGGAGGTGAAAAGAGAGTAAAACTGGTTGGCGGTGGCTTATGGTGGAGGGAACAATATAATGTGGGCCACTGAAGGCAATGGAAGTGTTCGGGCTAGCGGGGGGTCTGGTTCCTGTTAAGCGCATAGCCATGGTCCCATGGGATTATTCCATAGAAGAGTCCATGGTTGCGTGGGATGCAGGTGGTGGATAAGTGCCGCAAAAGGAGGCCGTGGCGGTGGCTGTAGTGTGATGCATATCAGAGGCCACGTCGGTGGGATCCTATTGTGGTGAAGAGGCCACTGATGGAGACCAGTAGGTGGATAGGGTCTGTTTGGAAACCATGGTGGTTGATGCCAGGGGAGGGGGCTGGGATGCGTTGTTGTCTGTATTGAATGCGGCAGAGACATTGATTGGGAGTGTATGGCTGGGTCATACGCTGAAGGAACTGACCCACATGCGCTGGGCTGGGTCAGATGATTTGGGTTGCTCTGATGGCCTATTTAGATAGACCATGTGTGCCTCTCTCTAGTGGCCCATCGAGCCAGTCCAGTTCGGGCTTGCCAAAACTGACAAGTTCAGGTCTGGTTGGCCGAACTCGATTGGGTCGGGCATGGACCGACCCAAACTCTATTTTCAAAATTATCCTTATCATTCAAACCGTCTGTCCATTTGATGAGACACTTGTAGAATTGGGACCCTTCTAAGGATGTGGTCCTTTTGAGATACTGTAAGTTAGTTTTTTTGGAAGTTTTTTTACGACCTTATGTCTTGAGGAGTAGGTGCTCCCAGAACGAGTGCACTATGAGTGGAATCCAATGTCAGGATTTGACTTTGCGATCTTGGTGACTATACGGCTTGGGGGATTGATTAACCCATAAATTATCCATCCCCATAAATGATATGTACTCTATAAACAACCTAGATTCCATTGATGCTCTGGGTTCCATCGATGCCCTGTGCACCACTGACCCTCCCTATGCTACCAACACTTCTAGTTTCATAGAGACCGGGAGATCTGTGGACTGAAACTACAATCCTTTATCTTCTTGATTTAGACTTATATCTGTGTGAGAAAACTATATTTATTGTACTATGTGTGTTTTCTTTGTGGTATACCTCATGTTTTTCCATTTTGGTGTACTTTATGTGTTTCCTTTGTGGTCTACCTCATGCATTTCTTAGTGGTGTACATTTGTGGTATCAGGGTACCTCTGATGTATTGTTTTACTCACCCTTGCATGGTCCATTCCCACATGTGTCATGTATTTTCCATATTATCAGTACATTTACAGAGTCCCTAGTGGACCGGGACCAGTTGGTTCTTTGAAAGAGGTCTAATATATTAGATGTGATTCAGTGAATTCAAACAACTATTTCTATACCGACCCTTCAGGTAAGGTTTTCTACAGAAGCGATTCATGAAATTTTACATTTCGTTTTTGTTTCTATTGTATTCTAGAACTATTTACTTTTCATTTTTTACTATCGTACACTATTTTTAGCATCTTAGTGGTTTGCATGCTCATTTACATAGTGTTTTTAGTTTCATCATTTTGGGTTTACAGATGGCTATGTGTGTGGAGGTACTTAGAAAAATGGCTACCAATTTTGGGATATGCCTACTCATTGTTAGTGTCCATACCTTGGCCTATTGGAGGAGGTCTTGGGTTAGTCATGACATGTACTCTAAGGGGTAGGTTGTTATAGAGTGGTATTAGAGGAGGTAAATTATACCTAATGAACCAAGAGTCTGTGAGACTGGTTTGGGGAAATAGTGTTTGGATTTTTGAGTTTAGCTTTCAAACCAGGGACTAAAGACTTGGTGTGGCAGCCAAAGTATACATACAGTAGGACTCTAAATTATTCTATTCTACTATATCCATGAAAATAGTAGTTACAGGGAAAAATAAATGGTACATGCATAATATAGGATTGAGTGTGTTCTGATGTCCTTATTGATTCAGTGTCAGCTCACCAGGTATACATTATTGATAGTTTCATGTCATGATCTATTTCTGGATTCCTCCACATAGAATTCCATCTAGGATTCCTATTCGTGCTCATGAGGATGATTCACCTAGTGATGAGGCATCGGTTCCAGCACCAATACTAGAGATAATAATTTTGGGTGTTGTACTAGTGATACCACCACTTGAAAAGTATTAGTTACTACCTACGTTATCAGTAGAGGATGAACACAGATTCATTGAATTTCATGAGATCCAAAGGTGGTGACCACATAGGTTTAGGGGTGATCAAGACCCTTAGGTAGTTGAGGATTGGCCGGAGGAGGTCACGCGTGTCTTCCTCCTTGTGAGGATGCCTCTCGCCCATATTCCAGTCCTATCCGTGAGTCTACTACATGGATAAGTGGGGATATCGTGGAGCTTAGTGATCGAAACACATGAGGAGATGGCCCTCAATTGGACATACTTCAAGTGCACCTTTAGGGAGGAATCTTTTCCAGTGAAGTTACACTATGTGGGTATATATGAGCTAATGTATCTGCAACAGGGCAACTAGAAAGTAGAGGAGTACTCAGTGAGATTTAAAAATTTTTCTTTCTACTCCAAATATATGTTGTGGGACCCATTCTTCATGGCCCAGAACCTCGATAATGGGCTATGGTTGGATATCAGGTAATCTGTGACATCACTTAGAATTATGGCATATGATGGGGTAATGGAGAAAGATCTCTAAGTAGAGATATTTCAATCAGAGAAGAAAATTGTAGTAGAAGCTACTACAATGCTTTTGGAAGAAAAGTCTTTCTTAGAAGGTATCCTGATAGCTGATGTAGGGATACAAGTAGATCAGATAGTTCATGGGATGACCCTAGGACATGAGGTCAATGGTGCAAGTCTCCTAGGGTAGAGCGAGTCTGTTGAAGGATAGGTTGAATTAGCTATGCAGTGGTTAGTGACATATCACTCGAGATGTATCGATGTTCCATTTAGATATTCAGCAGATGGTCAAAGGATTGCCGAGATATAGGAGAAGGTAGGAATAGGGAATTCAGTCAGGTGGTGGATGTGGCAAAGGAGTTTTACCGGTAGTATGAGGTGGGCGGAGGTTCGAGTTAATACTAACACCACCCTTAGGTGGTCCAGCATTGGCTCAGGGAGCTGGTTGATTGGGACGAGGCCAACTACATGATATGGAGGCTTATGACGCTGTTGATATAGAGATGATAAGAGAAAAAATATAAGTATCTTCCACCCTAGCTGTAGTTTTTATGGACAATGGTTTCTGTCACTCTTTTCCCTACATGACCCATTTTCGAGACAGAAATATTCTAGTGGAATCGTTGACTCGATTCATGTGCTTAGAGACTCCTACAAGGGATGATTTGATGACCACACACTGGAACCGATAGTGTTCCCTTACTTTTGTTGGTGAGAGTTTTAGTTTGGATCTCTTGGTGGCAGTGTCGAGGCCTTATGATGCTATCATTGTTATGGAAAGTTTATCCATAGTCCATACCTAGATTTACTATTTTAGGTTTATAATGCGGTGTGTCCTCGAATATGGGATCAAGTTTTCCTTTTTCAGTGAAAAGGAAACCCATGCAGTGTAGGATGGACTCACACATATGAGGGTGTATCCAATCACAAACCATTTATACAGAATGACACTCTATGCAGTGGATGAGATGAGTATGATTATTTACTTCTTGACGATGTACCAGGATTTCCTCCTCATATGTAGGTGATCTTTATGCAAGGATATTTAATTCTAGAAGACACAGATATCTACTGTTAAATATCAGATAGCTCCTGAAGAACTTCTTGAGTTAAGGGTTCAGCTGGAGGATTTTTAAATAAAGGGCTTTGTAAAACCATGTGTTTCACCATGGGGGCCCCAGTTTTGTTTTCCAAGAAGGCTGACAAGAGCATGAAATTATATGTGGAATTCATATGCCTGAATCCAGTGACCATGAGGAATAAGTATCCACTACCAAGGCTTCATGAACTCTTCGATCAGTTGAAGGGAGAGAGGTGGTTCTCGAAGATGGACCTCAGATCTGCCTATCACCAGCTTCGTCTACGAGATGAGGATGTATTAAAGACTTCCTTCATATATCAGTACGACCACTATGAGTACTTAGTTATGTCGTTTGGCATGATGAATTCTCAATATTTGTTCATGGGAATCAAGAATAGGAACTCCGATCCTTACATATACCAGTTCATCGTGGTCTTAATTGTTGAAATCTTGATACAATCAGCATATGAGGATGACCACAAGATACAATAGAAGATGGTCCTGGAACACACTAAGAGCACAAAATTTTTGGGATGCTCTTAAAGTGTCAGTTTTGGATTTGGGAGGTCCACTTTTTGGGACATTTTTTTCAGGGGCTAGAGTTAGAGTAGATCGGGTGAATATTGATGTATTTATTGATTGGGATACTCCCAATAGTGTTACCATGTGGATATTCCTAGGTTTGGATGGGTATAATCAAAGGTTTTTACCAGACTTTTCTAGGGTGGAAGCAACCTTGACAGCCTTGACATGGAACATGTAGCCACACATGTGGACAAAGAAATTCTTTTAGAGCTTTTAAGAGTTGAGGTATAGATTGACGAGATCCCAAATGTTGAGAATACAAGAGGAGGGTGTTGAGTACATGGCGTTCTGTGACACTACATGATGGGAGATCGTTCAACCATCTATGCTGACCACAAGAGTCTCAAGTATATCTCCTCTCTGAAAGATTTGAACGTGATATATAAGAAATTCATAAAGGTCATTTAGGAATATGAATTTGAAATTTTCTATACTCATGGGAAGGGTAAAATAGTTATGGAAGATTTCAGTAAGAGATATAGCTTTTAGATGCTGTGTGAGGAATCAAAGTAGTTGGAAATGTTAAAAAATATCTTTTTGGGATAAAGAGGGATCATCTTATCTCCAGTCAATGGTAGTTACCCCTCCACTCTTACAGTGATTTAGGGAGAAAAAACTCAGAGATACTGACTATGAGAATTTATTTTCTTATATGTATATAGAGAATGCTGCTGAAAGATTTTCCAAATGTGCGGAGAACATTGTTCTATTCGAAGGATACATAGTAGTACCCATGACATTGCGGGATGAGGACTTGAGGGAATTACAATATTTCCCATTGGTGGTACATCCAGAAGTGTAAAAGATGTATCAGGACCTATGACATCAATTCTGGTGTTCAATGATGAAGAAGGTATTGGAGAAGCATGTTTCTAGAAGCCCCACTTTCCAGGAAGTGAAGGCTGGGCACTAGGTTCCAGCAGGCTTGACCCAACAACTGGAGGTGCTAGAGTGGAAGTGGGGTGAGATATTGATGGAATTAGGGATGTTTTTACCATGCACATCTAGTGGACATTATACCATCTGGGTGATCATTAACCAAATCACCAAGTCGGCCCACTTCCAGCTAATATGTGAGCAGAGTTCAATAGAGAGCTTAGGATGCCTCTATGTGTAGGGGATAGTTCGGATTCATTAATTGACATCGACAATCATCTCATATCGAGATTCTCTTTTCACATATTAATTGCGTAAGGGATTAAGAAAGTAATTTAGGACTCTGTGTCTCTTGAACATAGTGTTTCATCCCCAAATAGATGGCCAGATGGAGAAGACCATCTATGTTCTAGAGGACATGTTATGTACTTGTATCCTAGACAATGGCCATAGTTGGGAGGACCACTTTTCTATGATGGAGTTTTCATGTAATAACAAATACCACTGCACCATTGGTATAAAACCATTCGATGCCTTGTATGAGTGACCATTTAGGTCACCATTGTGCTGGACAAACCTAGGAGAGTCCGCACTCATGGGCCTAGGGTTGGTACGGGCAACCACCGAGAAGGTACAAATAATCTAGGAGTCAGTGATGAGTGCACCAAGCTAGATGAAATCATATTCAGACATGATGTGGAGACATCTATAGTTCAAGGATGGATACCATGTGTTACTTCTGATCTAACCTCTATGGGGTTTTTAGAGATCTCGTAGGAGTGAGAAGTTATCTTTGAGATACAACTGCCATTTTCAGATTCAGGGAAGAGTTTGTGAGGTGGAGTACCACCAAGATCTACCCCGGAAGTCACACTAGGTGCATGATGTCTTCCACATGTCATAGTTGAGGACGTGCGTGCATGATCTATCGAACGTCATAGACATGGGACAGATGGAAATAGATGATGGAATGAATTTTTCAGATAACCCATTAGAGATCGATGATCGACATGAGCAGATCCTTTTTGGGTGGTCGATTCTTTTAGTGCGTATTCATTTACATTTCATGAATCTCTAAGAGAGAACTAGGGATGAGGAGGCCCAAATTCATGCTCAGTTCCCTTCTTTTTTTTTCCTTGGTTTTGGCTATTGGGTATGTAAATTCCTAAGGTGGGGATAATTTAATGACTCCAATTTTATAGATTTTATTTTTAGAAATTATTTGCGAAAAGTTTCAGACCAGGAACTCAGACGACATGTGATTCTACGGCCTGGGGTGCCCAAAACATTTGTTTGAAATTTTTTATGTTTTTAATATCACAAAAACGTGAATTTTATGAAAAATTGAAATAATTATTAAACAAGTGCCTGGATAAAAAATCTGAGGGTACCATTGAGCTAAAACTACTGGTTTTACCCTAGGTGTGACCTAACACTAGCAGGAGGAGGTCATCTGTAGAAAAAGTCACCAAGAGAATAAACGTAAATAAAATAATTAAATAAAATTTCGATTATTTTGAAATCCTAAAAAATCATAAATGGTAACTCAAATTGGAAATCCAAGACCAACATTGGGTTCTTAAGGAGGTGTTTTCCTTAGGTGGGGTAAAACCCTGACTAGCAAGTGTCGAGGGTGAAAGTTGGATTTTGGATATAAACATCATTAAAATATCTAATAGAAATATTTTTTTTGAGTGTTACGTTTTGACACATCAGCACTTTTCCTTTTTTATATGATAAGATAGAGGGATTTAGTGTTATCTCTATAACCCTCAAATTCTTCTATGGCAAGGATATGGAAGCTATCTCTCAATGAAGAACGTTAGTGAATCGATGATAGACGATGAAACAGACCTATATTCTTTGTCAGTGAGTAATAGAAATCAAGTTAGGGTGTCATTCTCTTCATGATTTATTTTTCCCATTCTTAGAATCAAATGAAAAACGTTGACCAACCCATGAATAGATTGATCCTATGGAAACAATCGGTTGTTGTGCCCACGATCCATTGTGAAAAGATATGAGACCAAAGTTCATGATCCATGATGTAATTGTAGAGTTTTGTTGAGAGAACAACTAGAAGGAAGTGGCCTATGGAAAAGGGCTTGACAAATAGCGGTCCACTGACAGGGTGGCTATTGGTGAGGGTAGTGCGTGACCCAGTGTGGTGCCAGTTTTCGGAAGAGCGCACATCCACAGTCTAGCGAGACCGCACCGGAGGAGGATCCCATGGAGGTGTAGGCTGCGAGTGGAAGACATGAGACATGAAATGAGGCCATAGCGACAACTATGGTGGGAAGTGGCTCATAGGCCACATCAGTGGGATCCTGCAGCAGCAGGTGGCCATGACTGAAGACAGGGGTCAGTGTAAAATCCATGGTGAAATAAGCCATGGGGATGGGGGATGGGAAATATTTTCATCCGAATTGAACTTGATGGTCATGTTTACCAGGAGTGTATGGCCTAGCCATGCACTGAAGGATCTAGCCCACATGCGGCGAGCCATACTAGATGAATCGGGCCGCTAAGGCTCTCCAGCAGGATGGACCGAGTGGGCCATGGTTCTGTAGCCCTATGGGATAAACCCATTAGGATATGATAGTTTAGGCCAATTGAGGTTGGCCTAGACTAGCTGGTTTGGGTCGTTAGGCCATACCAGGTCGGAGTGGGTCAGGCACGGACCAAACTAGACCCTGGTTACTAAATTGGTCATATCTTTCAAATCATGTGTCTCTGTGATGAGCTGCATGCTATATTGGGACCCTTGCAATGAGAGGGTCATTTTGAGATATTATAAGAGTGTTTTGGTTTAATTTGGTTGATGACCTAATTTCTTGAGGAGTAGGTGCTCTCGGAATGAGCGCGCTACGAGCAGAATCATGCGGTTGGCTGTAACTATATGGTATTCATGACTATGTGACTTGAAAGACTACTGGAAGAATCTAAACTCTATGTTACATTTATTCTTCATGCTCCATTGATTTCCTAGGAACCATCAACACTCTGGGCGCCATCGAATCTATGTGCTTCACTGACGCTCTATGCTCCACCGACACTCTGTGGGCCTCCATCACTTCTAGTGTCATGGAAACCGGGACATATAAGGACAACAACTAGAAATCCTTTTCATCATGATTAAAAATTATAACTATGTGAGATGACCATATTGATTGTACTTTGTGTGTTTTCTTTGTGGTGTACTTCGGGTGTTTCTTTTATTATATACTTTATGTGTTTCCTTTGTGGTATACTTTATGTATTTCTTAGTGGTGTACCTTTTCAGTTTTGGGGTCCTTATTGAGTATTGTTTTACTGATCCCTACATGGGTTGTGCCCATACATTTTTTGTATTGTGCAGACAATTGATGCTTTGATAGAGTCCTTAGTAGACCAGGCCCAGGTGGTGCTTTGAGAGGCTGGACAGAACATGTGTGCTTTACCGATTTTATATAGCTATTTATGTACCTACCCTTCAGGAAGGGTTTTCTACAAATGAGATTCACAATCATGTACTTTTCATTTTGGTTGGGGTTGTATGTTGGTTCTGTTTACTTTTTAGTTTTTTATTTTCATACTATGTTGTTGGTAACATAGTTTTATGCATGTATGTTTACTTTGTGTTATCAGTTTTTACATTTTGGTCTTGGATATGGGTGTGTATGTGTTGGTACTTAGGAAAATGCCTCCCTTTCTGGGATATGCCTACCTTGTTCCAGTCGCCATCCCCTAGTCTATTAGTGTTGGGATTGGGGTATTCACAGCACGGGCCCTGGGGTATGGGTCATTATAATCTTCTGTTCCGCATGTGTACCATTTATTATAATGATTGGTGTGCCCAGATAATGCATTAATGCATTTGGAAAATTTTCTATCTCATGAGATATCATGGTGAATGTTAATAGAATATAGAAAAAAATGGGAGTTTAAAGATATTCAAACTAAAATTAAATGTTAAAGAGGCAGGTAGCCATAAATTATGCAAAATATTTCTTGTTTTTTTTTCAAATTTATACAATGTTATTTCTTTATGATATGATCATGTTTAAACCATGATCATGTGTTATAATTTACTTATGTTATGATTCCATGCTTATGACCATTATATTTATTATATCATGTTATTAATCTCATGGTATACTATTTAATTAGGTTTATTCTTTTATTGGGATTTCAATTTCACCCTTTTCTTAATGAATTTCCCTAGGTTATCCTATTCAGTATTTAGGGGACTGATGGGAGTTATGATAAATCTAAGGAGATTAAATAATTTAAATGATGATATGTATTTAAAATATTTTATTTACTTGTCTAATCCTCCAAATATACTAGAACCCAGATCATCATCATTTTTTTTAAAATTAGTTAAATGTTATGAAATATATGTGTTTAAGGATTACATTACTATAGTGAAACCACCCACAAAGGTGCAGATAGGCCAACCCTGGAAGACTCCCCTCTTCAATGTTTAACCTATTAGTAAATATAAATATAATATAACTGAATGGTTCCGTAAATCATATCTTGAAACCCCATAATCTTATCCCTCCCAGCCTTATTCCACCACACTATAGTTCATAGTCACCTTGTCATGAGGCCTTTCCAACAGGTAATTTTATTTTTTAAGAGTCAATTTTCCCTAATCTACCATCTTTCTGAGCACCTAATGAAATTCAGTTCCATAATAAATATTTAAAACCACCATATAGATACATATAAACACTCTGAAATCTAATATGGGTCTTGATTCAAATACAATTCCCCACTCGAGGACTAAAAATTGAAATTCCCTCTAAATATCACTACCTTTAATAATTATGGTCATTAAAAACATCCTATCCTTACTCATAGCATTATCAATAAATCTTTTTAGTCCTTGAACCATAAATTTTAACCTATACATGATATTACTCCACCATTATAATTCTTTATTTTAACTCCAAATAACTAACACACTTCAACTGCATTACTCTAATCACTAAGATCAAATAGATTAGATTTCCTCCAATAAACTTGGATGGAACTCCAAAAAAATTCAATAACATATCAAAAAATTATTCCTATTGTGTATCCAAATAATTTCATTTAATCCTATACGAGATGCTATCCAGTACTTCTGTAACAAAATTTCCAAAAAAAATATTAGCATCACCTACCAACTCATCACCACACAACTCAAGACAATAATGATGAATTAACTTTGAAGGAATCACTAAATCATCCAAACACCCATAGTTATGTATGATATAATCCCATTATTTAATTCCATAATTTTATCATCAACCAAACAAATATTCTATCACACTCCACCAATGATTACATACACCTCTCTAATCTAACTCTCTCCTAGATTACATCGTATCCTTAACCCAAACCAACATGAGGGTCATTAAACCATTATTGATTGACTTTTCCCACTAATGAGGTATCCTTATTTTCATCCCACTAAACATAGGACATGATATACACCACCCAAATCATATCCACCACTATGCGTATTACTATACATGAACACCCCTCTCATTCCCATGAACCAATACACATTTATTATCAATCAATAATACGGTTCTAAACCATTACATTCGATCATAAAATAATAAAGAGTAAATGGAAATTTCATCTTGGGACCTACGATTCTACCAACTTCAATAACCCATTATTATTAGGAAATTCCAACTTCTAGTTGTCTAACTGGAGACAAAAAGTAAGGTTTAACTAACTACATTTGATTCTGTATCAAAGCACTAATCAACCCTCTTCTAGCAGAACTATTTCAAAAATGATCATCCACCCATGCCAACACAATATCACCCAACCTGATCTCACAATTGGATTCATACTCACATGATTTTCTCCCCAATGAACCTTGGAACTTTCACCTAACCCACTAAACTGTCTCCTCTCATTAAGAAATCTCATCCAATAGGAAGCACCTATGCATTTCCTTTCCAATGGTCCCACAGAATCTCACTCATTCGAAGTCCAATTGCACAATCACCCACTATGAGGGAATCATTCAGAATCCATGAGAATCTTTCTATTCTCCCACCATAACATTAAATCATATCTTAATTCAATATGGATTCAAATCCAACAAATTATTCCCTCTAACTAGTCCTTGATACCAAGCACTAGTCATTCCTCATTCCCTTCCCTTGCCCACTATATGCCATCCTCATCCTCAAAAATCCCTTTAACATTATTGGATAATATATCAGTTATACAATTCCAATACCATCCAACATGGTGTACCTATACATACCATATATTAAGGTATTATGAAGTCAACACTAGATAATTCATCACTACTAGATCTACATAACCTACATTTAAAAACATCCCATGAGTGAAAATCATCATTCAGTTTAGTATAATATCTCTAACATTCTATATGGTAAAACATTAAATATGTTTTTTTATTCCTAAAATAGTTTCAAATATCATCTAAAATAATCACACATAATTACTCTTATGTCATGTGAATCATATAGCGTAACCATTAATCACATACATTTTCCTCTTTAAAATAGATCAAGAGACAAAACCATAAATAGTGAAATCCAGTAATTATATCATATTAAATAAAAATCTCAAAAATAACATCAATATCCATGAAAATCAAGACCATATCTCTAGTGACCCAAACATCTGATCGAAAAGTATGATCCCGACAACTAAATCCATGGTCCATAACAAGATCTAATACATCCCTAATTTCTATCAACTATACCCTAACTAGAAATACATGATAACTATTCCCTTATATAATTTTGTAATTCCCAAAACTGAAACTTGTAAACATCACTCGTGTTGGGGAAACTATGTGACCTCATGTCTGCCTCCCCACAAAGAATAAGTTGTTGAACAGTGGAAACAACCTATAAAAACCATATAGTGACTATGCCAACTAAAATAAATTCCCAATTCCATGATTGAATCTACAAAAAATTAATCATGACCCATTCATAAAAAATAAATACTGAAATCATGTGGATGAAAACATTGAGATAAGAGTATATCATAAGAACCCTACTTTTTTGTACTTACATACCCTATTTTAAATATATTTTGTTCGTTAAATTTCTTATATTTTTTTGGGTGTTTTTTGGATGTTTAGATTGGTTTTTGGACCAATGTGTGGTTCTCACATAGTTTGGGAAAATTTTGTGGGTTTTCCTTGGAAATTCCAAACATTGAGTTATAGTCATAGAGGGGGGAACATGCATAGATATAATTTTTTTTTCAAACTATGTGGCAATACATTCAAATAGTTTGAACTATGACATATGGGTTTTTCATGATGGGAACATGGTTTTCTAAACTATGTGGAAAAACAGTATGACACAAATTAATTAATCTGAAATTTGATTTTAAGAACTAATAATATTCGAAATTTCCCCATTCTTCTCACATTGGCATCTAATGTCCACAAAGTAGGATAAACTTGTACATTTTATATGTTATTTACCTCCCAATGATAAATTATGAGTGATATTGGAATGTGATATCTATATTTTCCAAGGCATGTTCTTGTTTATTATTTTCATTATACATATGTACTTTTCCTCTTAAAAGGAACCCTAGATCGGGTATATTGATTCTAGAACCAAGGATTGTGTATACCTAGTTTTATATCTAATCGGAATATAATGGAATATGTACCTTTCTCATATCCTCATTTTTAATTTTGAGTTCTTTAATAATCATGAAGGTAACTGTTTTTTGTCATTCGTATAAATCAATAAATGATAAATTAAGGACTATTATTTGAGAATTATATTTCTTAGATCTTTTCTTGATTGATTACCTCCCCTCATATCCATTTATATTATGATCTCATGTTGGTTGTCAACGATAACATGGTATTGGTAGGTGGTTTCGTTAAAAAATTCATATCAGTTGAAACAGATGTTTTTTATTTATTTGAAATGGATATCTAGTTGATTTCTATAGAATGATTTGAGTTCATTTGAAAATGTTGTCGAATGGAATACTATGTATGTGTGATGAAATATAATTGAAATAAATTTAAAAATATTGTTTTAATTAATGAAAAATTCTTATGAATTGAAATGAATGAATTGAAGAACGATTTTGGTGATGAATTTTGAGAAACAAATGCATGAAATGTTTTTCGGAATTTCATTAAGATGAATTGTTTTGAAAACAATGAGTTTACATGGAAACCATTTGATTTTGGTTTTTGAAATGAAGTGTATTGTTTTGAATCATTAAGTTGGGTCCAATTTAAAATATTTTTTTGAATGATTTCAGATTTAATAGAATGAATTATATCCACATAGATGTTTTATTTCATTTAATAATATGAGAGATAGTGTAGTTTAGTGGGAAGAACACACTCTCGGAATTTATTAGCTCACCATGTAAATGAATTGATTATGAAATTGATAAGTGGACAACGTTGAGGGTTGTGAGTTCATTCATTAAGATATTCTCAAATTTATCCTAGACATTGGATCATGGGATGTGTGTACATCTAGAGCTATATTTCCATAATATTTTTTAGAATACCTATATAAGCCTAACCCCATGACTGTAAAAAAATATGATTATAATTGATTTATACCTTAAAATTTTATTGAAATTATTTATTCATCCATGTTTTGATAAAAAATCATATTCATGATTATTTTAATAAAAATATATTTTTTGACTAATTTCTTCTCTCAAGTGGAATGATTTTAAAATCATGTTTTATTATAAGTTGTGAAAATACTAATATACAATGTTTTATTTTAAAATTATTATATTTACATTATTTGATATGGATTTCTTATGGAGTGATTTTTTATATACTACTATGATATTATTTCTCACACTTTACATTTTTATTTTTGAATTTATATAATTTATTTTTCTTATCTAGGAATCAGGGAAGCACCACTCCAAGGAGTTGGGTGTTCTTGATTTTCAGCACATGCATATTTTGTTGGATATTCATGGAGTATGTGATTCACCAATTTAGTGAAGTTTTTTTATTGATTTCATGGATGGTTTTGTGACGACATGGGTTATTGTACCATTTTTTAAACATATACTTATCTATTTTTTGTACCTTTCTCTTGATCAGTGTTTGGAAAGTAGGCTATTTATGATTTATTTATAATTGTTTTGATCATTTTGAGTTTTTCTTATCGTAAAATAATTCCCTCTTGGTTTTTTTAACACCCATACTCTAGTTTATATCCTACGAGGATCATTAAATTCTTTCATTAAATGTCAATACTGATCCAGTTTCATGTTTTTTGCGTTACCTAGGTTTATTCAAGAGAAATTAGTATCAATGGAGGTCATGTCTATTATCAAATGTCTATATACATTTTACGATGTCTTATTAAAGAGAACATATGATTCTCAAGACTATAGGGATAGGTTATGAGAAATTTCATATCCAGATATCAATATAATGATCCTTACCACGTGATGATGGGAAAAGTATATTTGAGGATCTATTTTATTTGATTCTAGACAGTACCGAAACTATAATCCACGCTTTGTGTTCTCATGTTGATTTTTTTGATAAAGTTAATGACATATAATCACTGGAATAATGTTTCCTTATTTTCTATTGATATTGTGTAGATCCATTCCCCCAAGAGGACGTTTTAAGTGACATTAAGATGTAGCTACTAATAAATCATAGAACGAAAACCCTCTAGTTCACTAAAACCTAATATAGGTAGTTGTGTGCATGGTCAAAGCATTGGGCCATGGAATCACACATGTCCCTTTCTAGGCTATATAGGTTGTACATTGGAAGGATGATATTATAGATCATGCATAAGATATTATTCATCAGAATGAACTCTCATTTCTAATAATGATTGATCTTAGGGTGGTAGATAATTGGATATTAAATATTGATTAAATCTTCATGTTTTTGTAGATGATGGATTATACTAAGGTGAAATTCTCCATCCCTAAACTTGAAGTGTCTATATGTAGGTGGCCGGATTTTATAATTCTAGGAAATAATAATGAGGTCTTGGAGTGGATGTACTTCAATAATACTTTTATAGTGATATTCTATCAATATTTGAGGTTTCTGGATATGCCTATAGAGTTTCTAATCCTTTTCTAGGCCTAGAGTACAATAAATAAAAATTAAAATCATATTGTTGAACATGGACAGGTCTCACCCGAGGTAGTGTCAAATGATAATATGAAGGATCATTGGTTTGAAATGGGTATTTGATTATATATATAATCTTAGGTCTTTATACTGATGCTTACACCATATTCAAATGTATTGTATATATAAATGATTGAAGAAATGTTCATGGATAGTGAGGGAAGATTAAGAGGAGTTCTTCCCAATAATAATGGTAATTAATTATCTCCTATAAAGGGAAGTAGAATTGGGATGAGTATCCTTCATGAAATATTGGTGAAATACCTTGATATAAAAATTCCTCTAAATCATCTATAGTATCTAGTAAAACGACTATCGAATTATTTGCAATGTGGAATGGTTAGGATTTTAAACCATGCATATATAAAGCCTTGAATGATCTATAGATCTTTTCGATGCCTTGGTCACTCATTTTGTTTTTCCTTTTTTTACCACTCTTCATAGTAGTGGGATCATGTTAGTACCATAAGGATCTGTGGGATAATTATATACTTTAATAATAATGTGGTTTTGTCCACAGGTATTAGGAAAAAGTTTCTTCATGCGGTGGATGAGTCTTCGGTGGGAACGTATACATGACATGTGATAGTGAGAGGTACTATTACCATTATATCATTTTTGGTAAATATATTATTTGACACTGATTCCTCTCTCTTTTTTATCAATCCTCATTGTGAACCTATAAAATCATCCTGTGAAACTAATGCCTTATTTGAAGGAAATTTCAAGGTCTCTCAGGATGAAGATAGAGAAGGGTCTCAAATTCCACTTTTTATGTTTTCCCATTTATATAAATTGATCTCATTTGTGACTCTTTTTGTTATTTACATGAATCCGTAGTAGTTTATTTTTGGGATGTATTTGTTTTTTGTTCACAAATTTTTTAGATATTATTATCTTCGATATGTCTCCTTTATTAAACCAATAGGGAGTGCGATGTTTTTCATGGAGAATGGGAACTGAGTTCTAGATGTGTTGTAACTCTACTTTTGGAGCTACGTAGGATGATATCCTTACATTATTTAGAACTATAGAAGGAATATTGATTTGATGATCGTCCACTAGTAGATTTTATGCTTCTTGAATTTTTTTTGTCATGTATTTCTAGTATTACAATATTGATTATGGTTGAATTTTCGATCAATATAGTGTTGAGTAATCAAACCATATTTTTCTCTTAATACCATATGGAACCATCAGAAATAGAGGTTATAATTAATTAGTTAGATGAGTTTATGTACAAATTCTTCATTTGACCAAGTGTGTCACCTTGAACGTCACTAGTTCTTTTTTCAAAGAATGCCAGAATAAACCTTCACTAGAGTATTGATTACCAAAAGTTAAATGGGATTATAGTCATGTAAACCTATATGTTTTATCACATTGATGATTTTTTTCTGAATTTAAAGTGTCAAAGTGGTTCTATAGGATTGATAATTTGTATGGTTACCTATATCTTATGTTCATGGAATCAGATAGTCCAACTACCTATTTCAGGAGAAAGAATGTGTACTATAATTATCTAATTATTCATTTTGGTTTGAACAATTATCTTATTGTGTCTATTGAATTTTTGAACATGGTTTTCCTCTAGTAGCTCAATTATTTTATAATTGAATTTATGGATGGTGAATTGTTCAATGTAATAATGAAGAGAATCATGTTCTCCATTTGAGAGAAGTTTTATATTTTTTAGTGAATTAAACAATTCATTCTAATCTATAAATGGGTAAATTTTGGATTTTGGAATTACAGTTCTTGGGGAACATTTTCTTTCAATAGGGTATCTCGATTTATCCTTAAAATGTTAATGTTTCCATATTATTGGATTAACTGAAGAATTATTTCGAGATAAGTAGATTTATTTTGTTTAGAAGGGTATTACCACCTGTTCATGAATCTTTTTTAAAAATTGGATTCTCATTTGAATTCCATTACTCATAAGGGAGTGAAGTTTTTATGATATTAAAAATAGCAGTCATTGATTAAGTGTTGAATCACTATTTTACTTTAACCCCAATTTACTCTCTTCCAAGCATCAGGAAGGAATTTATTTTATTTTGTGATTTGTCCAGTTTTAGTTTGGTCATTGTTCCCTTGTAGGGTGATAATATAGTAAATTATAGTTCATTTAATCTTTTAAACCATGGTAATAACTATCAAACAAATGATCTAGATCTCACGTTATGATACATGATCTTAAGAGATGGTGACACAACCTTTTCAAAGAATGGTTTATCTTTTACTTCAGTCAAAAATATAATGAGTTATATCTTATCAAGAAAATATTTTAATCTTAATTATAGGTCATGAGTAGAGTAACTACAATCTTTTGTATTTGAAATTTCTTATACCCATATAATGGGGAACCTTGTTGCCGATGCTATGAGAAGAGAACTGCCTTCCCAAGTCATGAAATAATCTTTCGAGGAGTGGAATCTCATGGATCTCATTCACATCATGCATTTGTGAGATGAAATAATAAATACAAATATTTCAAGACAAATTTACAATAGAAAGACACTGTTATTCAGATGATCCTTCTGTAATAGATACTTTATTTTGAGTTTTAAGGCATTTTGAATTCCTAATATGGTGGGCATACAATTGGAGAATGGTATTTATCTTTATAGGATATTCCTTTATTCAAGAATCATTATGTTGTTCCATCACCAATGATGAAGGTTAGGATGGGGATTTTTATTACTCTTAGTGGATAGTTGACCATACATAATGAATAATTTTTATGACATAAATCTTTGAATATGGTGTTCATGTACAAAATAATACATTAATATTTTTTCACACCCTAATACTTATCAACTGATCAATGATAAGAATCATAAGACTTCATGTTTACTTGAAACACTTATTGTTGTGAAATGTAATTGGGATAAGATATTGATGAATTTAGTTGTTATATTTTCATATACTTCTTGAGGAAATAATTTGTTCTGGGAAGTGTTCAATCGATTGACCAAAGCATCTCACTTGTTTCCTATTCATGATGCCACTAAAGTTGAGGAATTAGGAAATATATATGTGTATATGATCATAAAACTATATGGTGCTCTATCTTCCATTAATTTTGATAGGGATCCCGATTATACATATCATTTTTCTAAAGGCCTACAAAATTTTATGGTATCCCAGGTAATGTGGACCACATTGTACCATCAATAAATAAATGTCTAGATGGAATTATATATACAAAATCTTGAGGATATGATTTTTTCTTTCATCCATGAATTTAGAAGAATATGATATTTTAATAAACGATTGGTTGACTTTTTATTTAACAATAGATAATATTCCTAAATCTAGATTGAACACTTTTGGGGACTTATATGACCAATCATGTAATCCTCCATTTTTTCGATGGTGGTTAGTAAAGATTCCCTTATGGGACCTAGTTTTTTCTGGGAGAAAACATTGAAATATTAAATGATTGAAAGTGGTCGGTGATGGTGTAGAGGTTGTAAAAGTCATATTCAAATCTTTATTAATTTCATTAAGAGTTTATGGTTGGTTTCCATGTGTTCTTGATAATGTCTCCTAAGTTGGGACATCAATGACTTGGAAAATAATAAATGCTGTTGACGAGATATGTTGATCCATTTTAATTCATCAAGATGATTACAAAGGTTTATTTCCATTTTATTTTTGAACTCATTTGACATAAATAAATTATGTTTTTAATTTATAATAACTCAAGAAATATCTTTCAGACTCATTTAATGTTATGAATTTGGAAGACCTTTATGTGAGAGATGATATGATGGTAATTGAGCAGCTAAATTGGATTATTGATTCTCAGATAAAAGTTCTCTATGGAATGTTAGTCCCATTAATTTGGGTTCTACGGAAACATTGTTCTAATTATTATAGCATATGGGGGAATGATAAAATTATGAGGTAGTAATGTAATTATAACTTTTTGGACTAGTTTTCATGATAAGGCTTATTGGGGATAGAATGAATATATGCTTAGGAGAATTATATCATCCTGAAACCCAATTACAGGCATATAAATACATTTTTATTATATTTTTTTGTTTTTTTCTGTAGTTATTTCTTGTGTATTTTGGAAGTTTGTGGATGTTCTTTGGGACTATGTATGGTTGGTGCATGGTTAGGGAAAACCATGTGAGTCTACTCAATAAATGGTACACCTTGAGTTGGAGACCCAATGAAGTGAACACAGGTTAGTCCAAAACGTGATACCTTCCCTTCAAAATATGTGACTCGAGGTAAAGGATATATTCATAGTTTGTTCACAGTTTCTAAAACCATGTATCCAATCTTTTCGATCTTCCAATATCCCTAAATGGGGTGCATAGTTAGTGTGTTATTTGAAATGTTGTGTGCCCCAACCATTCATTATGAATTTTTTAATACAAAATTTAATTTTATAACTTCATACTCTTTCAAATTTACTCATTCCTCTCAAATTGGAATAGTATCTCGACTATGTATAATCCACTTAGAAATTTTGGAGATCACTTTTCTTTCCTATGATTGATTTTGATGTATAATTTTTCATGGGGTCTAAATTTTTAAAGTTACATTCCCATTTGGTATTTTTCTTCATTTTTTATATAGATACTCCATTATACTCTTGAGTAAAACCATCAATCAAGGTTTTGTATCCAAGATTAAAGGTTTACGTCTTTATATAATTTTATTAAATATAGATCCATCATAGAATGTTGAATTTTTTCCCAAATCTTCTTTTTTCATTGTTTGCTCTTCAAGAATCTTATAGGTAAGTGTTTTATCTCATTCTCATTGTTTTATAAATTATGAATCAAATATTATTAATTTATAATTCCATTTCTAGTATCCCTTTCTGATTGATTATATCCCACTATCTCCTTTTAGTTGGGGATCCAAATGTGGGTGTTGATGATACCATGATTAATGTAGGTGGTTTCATAAGGGAATTCATATAAATTGAAATTGTTGTTTCTTTCTTTCTTTGAAATGGATTTTCTATAGATTTTTAAAGCATGATTTGAGTTCTTTGATAAATGTTTTCGATTGGAATGGTGTGTATGTGTGGTCAAATCGCTTCAAAACTGGATTTGAAAATGTTGTTTTGATTTTTAGAAAATTTTATTTAATTGAAATGAAATATTTGATAAATTATTTTGATAATGAATTCAAAAATGAAATGGAATAAATTGTTTTATGAATTTTTATTTAAAGGATTTATTAGGAAGGCATGAGTTTTGATGGAAATTATTTATTTTTTGATAAAAGGAAATGGATTTTTTTAAAATGTAAAATTGGGGTTGATTTGAAATTATTTATTGTAATGTTCATATATTGACAATAATAAAACATATCCCCTTGAATGTTTTATTTTCATGAATCACCTGGGAGCCTGGGCTCATAGGTGGGAAGAATACAAGTTAAGAATGCAATATATCTTCATGGAAATGGATTTATGGGGAAAATTATATCAAATCGATGATGAGTACAATGTGTTTATTCCCTGGGTGTTATCATATTCCCATTATGCATGAGATATAGGGATGTGTGCACGTCGGGATTTGTATCCCACTGAGATGTGTGAGGATCCCTGTATTGTACTAACTCTAAGACTCTTAACCATGGATATCTAATTATAAATGATTTATACATGTCAGTGTTTATAAAGTGACTTATTCATGCATTCTTTATAAAAAAGTTTAATCATTCCTTTTTTTATAGAAATTCATTTTTATACATATTTTATACATTCTATTTGATTTTTTTTAAAATGAAGTATTATTATAAATAGTAAAAATATTAACCTAACATGTTTTTTTATAATTTAGCATATTTGGTTTGATGATACAGATTGATTATGAAATTCTTGGTGGGATCCTTCTGGGCAAGTTTTTATCACACCTTACTTTTTTCCCATTGGAATTTATAGACATTTTTATTCCAGGTCCATGGAAATAGAAAGCCCCATTTGGGGGTAGTGGGTGTTCTTGATTAGCGGGACCTGTCGAGTTGGTGGTGACTAGAGGATCATGCAATCCACCTATTTTAAATAAGTCTCGTGATGATTTTTTGATGGTTATGTGATGAATCAAGTTGATGCACAATTTTTTAAACTTATTATTAAATAGTTATTGTAAATTTATATTGATGGGTGTTTGGAATAATTATTATTTATGGATTCTTTCTTCTTATTTTGATATTTTTGAGATATTCTTGCGGTGAAATTTTTCCCACTTTATTATTTTTATGTATAGTCACTGGTCACTACCTCATGGGGATTGAGAAAACACTTCATTCCATGCCCATACTGATATGGGTTCTAGTTTAGTGGCATACCAAGCGTGGTTCTTGAAAAATATGGCCCTCACAGCACAAAACCGATGTAGTAAAATAGTTTACATGATGAATTTAAAAAATAGTAACAATATATAAAACTAGAATCTACATAAAAATAAATAATGGAATACTTAGGGGTACACATAATGAAAAAAAACTAAATGTAAACTATATTAGTCTCCTATCTAACTCACATAATCAATATGTTGAATCCTTAGACTCCATCGACAAGTAAGTAAACCACATTTCCATCTCCAAATAATACTATTACCCTTAAAGAAAACAATATTCTGTACTTACATACATTGAATCCCATGTCGTGAAGACAGATAAGGGGCGAGGCTGAAAACTCGGTAAGAATAATGAATGGATCAACCGTGTTGAGTAATATTTTTATTAATTGTATATGCTTGAAATACAAATTTTATGTGTAAATACAATATCATTAACACACACACATGTAAAAAACACACAGTGTTTATAAAAGTTTTTAAGTTAGGTCATCACAAGCAAAATAGACCACAATCACACCAAACTATACCTTATATAGCTCTATGTAAAAATTATGACAGTAAAAACATACCATAACTTGTTCTATATCCAAATATGTAGAGTATGGTGTCCACACTAGTCAAAACTATGCCTTAGAATACATGGAAGGTTATAATACAGAATCCTGACCACTAACCGAAGATACAGGGTTGGGTGTACTCAAGTTCTAAAATATCCTTTCTCGCTCATAAGAGGATATATGATATGTTTTTTTTTCATTCCTTCAGTCATGGAATTCCAAACATGATGTACCCTAGAAAATCTTTCTCACTTAATAGATTATGTACATCCTATCTGAAGACAAATTATATTACTAAAGGTTGGTCCAAACATCAAACATATATCCTAACTTTCCCACTCAAGGATGGTCACAAATTCCATATAAATCCACACCTTACCAAAAATGGTTGATCCAAACATTAGACCCACCATGGATCTCATATCTCTTATGGATTTGCTTCTAGTTTCTTCTCACTCAGGGTGGGATTAGACATTAGTTTCCACATTACCCACAGTAGAATCCATCACCAATCTGAAACACACAATACACACTAATGAAATAGAAAAAGTGCATGAAACACATATTATGATCTCACCAAATCATTATAAAGGTGTTGGACCCTCTATACTTAGGCCCACAAATATCTTCATCCTTCTACACTCTTTACGAAATGATCCAAAACTACCTTAAGTACAAACCCAACCAAGTATTTTTTTACAAAAAATTAATATCCTGGAAAAATTCATGATAAAATTCATAATAATATAATGAAATAATCCAATAGATGACACTAAAAATAGTAAATAAAGTAAAATACTTTTATAAAATAAGGTATTTCGCACATATGGTCAGATAAACCAAAACAAAATCAAACCAATACCTTGTGGATTACTATTAAAAATAGGTAAAAAATACCCTTGTAATCATTTTAAAAGGACATCACATGTCATTTTAATCTTTTTAGTCCTTTATACAAAACCAAAAAAACATTCATTTGAAAACCCTACTCCCATTTTGGAATACAATTTCAAAACCCATTTCTCAAATGGCATGTTTTCCATTGAAATTCAATTTCAGTAAAAAACTGTAAAAAAATTTATAGTGGTAAAATTAATCCCATTAAAATATAATTCATACCACCAATCCAACCATAAAATGGGACACCAAAATTTATCGATTAGCCAACCACCAAATAACTATATAGAGGGATATACATACCATGTAGAGTATTGGGACAAAACAATCACATAAAAATCAATGGTTGAGATAACTCAATTCATTAAACCTACAAAAATTAATAACAATAAAGGTATAATAAAATAAAATAATAATTTATTAAAGGACTCAACAATTTCTAGGTCACTTACCTCAAACCAAGATCCATAAATCCTTCATGGGATTGCACTGACCCCCTCCATGTCCATGATCACATATATCTTAAATAAATTCTAAAAAATTAAAAGACTAAAAATTTAAAATCAAGAACCAAAATAGATATTATTGATTAAAAACTCACCAGATGACCTCAAAACATCGAAACCTCAAGAAAGTTTGTGTGTTATACTATTGATGCACACTCAGACCAAAGAAAAGAATGGACCTAATTTAATTCCAATGATCAACCAATAATTTTACTCCAATTACGAAAAAATTAGTAAGAAAATTTGTGGGGATAAAAACCTTATGTATAATGTAAAATGGTGCCTTGAATACCTTATTCTAAGACCCCCTCAATGAGACTCATTTGAATGCCCAATCAAGCATGATGATTTATATATTATTTTATGAAATATTCCTTCCAAACCCTAATTGATGATCCAAAATCATCATATAATAATGGAAGAAGAAAAATTGATTAAAGGTAATAGTTACTACCATGAAATTTGAACAAAAAACCAATCCCAAACCACCTAGATTAAAGGGACATAATTTGATGGAGTATGAGGGACAAAGAGGGATCTTCTGCATATACTAGTTAGGTAAAATAAATGATATCCTGAGTGGGGTTTGAAATTGGAGACCCAAAAAACCACCAAATTACCCTCTTTAAAAAACACCAAACAACAATATCATAATTCAACCATGGTGTTTTCACTTTGAGAATCCATTACTAGGAAGTGTTGCACTATGTCCATTTAGCCTATGGTGTAGTCACCCCCAAAATTGAAAATGGGACAATTCCAAAACTATTACTATATAGTATATCCAATATAATCTATGTTATTTATAAAATTGATTTAGGAAACACTACAGTGTGGTCGTTGGGGTTGTAGTGCAACCCCCTATGAAGAGGAAAAGGTCCAAACCCTCATGACCCCCTTTGTGGAATGGCTATTAATGGTCATGTAGTTTGAATCCAACCTATTATAGACCCATAGAAAAATCACCCAGCCTCCATGTCATGTACTTCTTGGCCTTGAGTTAGGATTCCATGTCTCATAGTCACCATGTCATGAGGACTTAGCTACATATAAAATATATTAGAATGGTAACTTTAACACTCCATTGATTCCTATCTAAAACCTGAAACACCTCCTAGACCTCGAACCGTGACAAAAAACATTTTCTTGAGACATCCAAAAAATATAGAATCTAATATGAGTCTCTACTCAAAAAACATCCTCAACTCTGGGACCAAAAATTCAAATTTACTCTAAATCATACTACACATAAGAAAATGGTTCATTAAAAAATTTATTCAAACTACAGTAAAAAATTATTCTATCTATATTTATAGTTTTTTCTACTTAATTATATTTACATTGGTTTAGTATTAAAATTTTATAAATTTGTTAATCCACCTTCATACCGTTTGACTATTCGAACATCTCAACTTCCAAGAAAACAATTAGTATCAATTCTTGACACTTTATTTGGAATATTTATCTATATTTATGTGTCTAAAAACTTTCTAGAATTAATTATATATGTTAATATATCGTTTTTAGATGGGTTTTTTAAATATTAATAAAGGTTGGAATCCTAAAATACCTCTATTTATTTATGTTATAAACGATGGACATTGAATATATTGATTGAAGTTGTCCTTAAATGGTTTGTTATTGATGATTATACCCTTATAGTAAAACATTACACATTACCTTAAACTGAACATGAAACCTTGACTGGTAATACTATTATAGCATATGTCTAAAATTATAATGTTTTGTATTTTTTTGTGAAATTGGAAGAAATTTTTTTATTCATATATATTCTTTAAAAAACATTAAATTTTATTTAGAAAAATCTAGGAGCCACATAATGTGGCACAGATAAATTAAAAGGAACTGGTATTTAGATTCCTAGAGTTGAATATCTAAATTTTAAAATGGGTAAAGAATAAACAATTAATAAAATGTTTCCTCAATTCACTAGTATTTTATTTGGTATGATTTTTTTAGGAGAATACTTGGATAAGATGGTTCTTATGAAATATTAATTAAATATTAACCAAATAAATTAAATTATTAGAATATTTCTATAAATGAAAGTAATAAAATTTAAACAATATTCTCCTGATGAACTTATTAGACAATTTCTACAATATGAATTAAAATATACCAATTATTTTTGATGAAGAAATTACTATAATTGTTGTTTTTTAATTAATAATAAATCTTTCTTCTCACTCTTAGTAATATAAGTTAAAGTCATGTGAAAATGATGATGTTTCTCATATAGAAAATGGAATGTATGAATGAAAAAAATTATATTTTAGAAGGAATAAAAGGTATTATTAGAGAGTTTAATAGAAAATAAATAAGTAAATAATGTATTGATTAAAATGATGTTCCTGATGTATTCCTTTATGAGTGCATAAGAAAATGGAATATCAATCCTAAACTCCAAAATATAAAATGAATTAACAAAAATATACACAATAAATATAATATAGACATAGAATATGGTTAGAGCTATAAAAATGACTCAAATCCAAGAAAATAAAATGTTTTTGAAAAAGAATCAGCATACTTAAAACTCATGGATTCAATTGACACAGTTATTGATTTAAATTTTGATTTAAATGATTATGATTATGGGAAACTAATTATTGATGAGTTATATGATGATATTAAAATATTACACAATGATGTTATTGAAATTATTTATATAAAATTGAACTAAATTAATTGAAAAAAATAATGATAAATAAAGTATATTTATTTCTAATGATAATGGAAAATTGAAAATGAAAATGAAAAGTTCAATTTTTTTCTATAAAATATGATGTTTATGAAAAGATGTTTATGAAATATAATTTACACTAATCAAAAGGGAAATGAATTACCTAAAAATTAAATGTATTGTTTAATTGAATATATTTACCCTTTTTTAAGGAATATTGATCTATGAAAAAATTATTTCTATGGAAAAATTATTAAAAAAATACAAAACATTGATAGGATAGTTAATTACCTAAAATGTAGAATACTTTTTTTTGATAAAAGTACTAAACAATGTTTATATTATTCTAGATGATTTAGATTTTGAATGATCGGTCATTATACAAGTGAATTTTCATTATGATAACCATAATATCCATCATATACAATATATTTCATTTATAAATATTTCCATCAAGAATACTTGTGAATACAGATTTAAAATCTATCTAGGTCCTTATAAAAAAGATTATAATCCAATTGAAACAAAATTTCATGGGTACCAAAATTAAATTAAAATTGATGTTGTATGAAATATTTATTACAACACATAATATTGAGACTTAGTATATGTATAATGTATTATCATGAAACATGACATGAGATCCCAAAAAATTTTTATCATTTAATAACTGTATAGAAGTTAAAGTAAATTTTAGTGACAACTAAAAAGTTATGGTAACATTGGTTGGATAAGATTGTATTTATAAATCAGTTTTAATTAAAAAAATTTATATATTAATAGTTTTAAATGTAATATGATTAGTATTTATTAAATATTTTATGATGTTTTGTTTATTAAATTTCAAAATAAAATGATCATTTGGGGGGGAATTTATTTTGGTTTATGTAAACTGAAAATTAGACATATATTCTACTAATTTTTATAAAACTATATATATAATGTAATTGAATATTTTATAGTAATACTACATTATATGGTATAAGAGGCTTTATCTTGCTAACTTAGGGTGTTACAGAAGCTATCTAATGATGGAAATGTTCTGTAGCTTCATATGAAAAAACTAGATGAAAATCTCATTTATGATTCTTATATGATGGGTGAATGATACAAATATATTTACAGATAAATTAATCATGTAAATATTATTTGATCTCTAAAACATAATAATATTGACTTATTTGGACCTATTCATAAAAAATTAGGTGTGGTGTATATTATTTTATTATATTTACATGGGTTAGTTTCCAAACACCAAAAATTGAAAAATCAACTGTGTTTATTTCTTATTGTAAATTTGTTCAAATAAACAAGAATTATATAATTTTTTCCACTAGAATTTATATAGTAGGAGAGTTTTTAAATAAATAATTTGATATTCTTATTGATGAAAATGGATATTTTAAGAAATATTCTTTACCCAGGAAACCACAATAAAATTTTGTTCTGCAAAGAAAAAATATAAATTTACAAGAAATTCATAGAACCCTATTATAGAAATTTGTAATGTATAAATATGTTTGGGAAAATTCTATAAATATAATATATTATATTTCAAATACTAACTTTGTGTGACCTATTTTGGAGAAAATTTATTTGGATTTATGGAATGTAAGTTAGCCTAATGTTTCTTATTTTAGAGTTTTGAGTTGTTATGTTTTCATTCCCAATATAAAAGATTCAATTGAGAAAATTGAAGCCAAATATGATGAAGAAATATCATTAGGATATTAGAAAGTTAGGAAACTTTTAGAGTATATAAAAAATGAACCATTATTATTTAACAAACAATATATGTTAAATTACTTTTAAAAAATTTAAGATAAAATAATACTTATTCAGATTAGACAGAAAAATATTATAGAGAGTTTAACATTAAAGAAGAAAAAGATTCAATGTTTAAAATTCATAGTTAATACGAGGGTAATCCTCATTAAGGATCTAGGAAAAACCATAATGGCCATCCTATTGATAGACTAATTGGTAATCATGATTCAAAATTACAAAACAAATATTAATTATGATTATTTTATATTAATTGTGATTTTATTATTAATTTTATTTCAATAGACAATTTTGATACATTGATTCGTCCTAAATGAAAATTAACTATAGAACAAGATCTAAATAAATTTAATAGAAATAATATATAGAATTTAATTTATCCACACAAATATTCTCATGTAATTAGATGAAAATATATATTTAAAAATTGTATTGATTAATCTTGAAAGATTATTAAAAACAAATCCATATTAGTAGCTCAAGGATGTTGTTTAGATAAATTTAGGAATTATGATGAGACTATTACATAATCATCAAGATTAAAAATTATTATAATGTTATTATCTTATGTATAACATCATGGATTTCAATTACATCAACTAGATGTGGGAAGCCTTTTTCTTAAAGTTAAAATATTAGAAGAAGCCTCCGTAAAACATATAGTAGGTCGTGAGGTTGAAAAGAAACTTGAACTTGTTTTAATTATTTAATTTTAATTTTATGAACATAAACAAGACCCTAGAAAATGGTATGAAATTTTATCTCAACTGATTTTGAAAAAAAAATTATGAAAGGGAAAAATATCTTATATTAATTTTCAAGCAATTTTCAAAATATATCACGAATAATCAAATATATATTTATGATATTATTTTTGAATCCTAGAAATAAATTTTTATTAATTAATTGTTAGATTTAATGAAAATTTAATTTATGATTAGTCATATGAGATAAATGTAATTATTTTTTAGACTACACATATTTCAATGTAATGATGATGTTTTTAAAAATAAATATATGTATTATAAGGAATTATTTTTTAGATTTGGTCTTACCTCATGAAAAAGATAAAATAATATCCTGAGTACTAGTTGTAAACTAAATTGTAATAATTTTGTAAAAATGGTGGATAAGAAATTTTTTAGATTAATAATAATTACACTATCATAATTAACTACTTGTATACTATATTTTATGTTTAATATATGCTTATGTTCAGGATTTCTATCTATACCTAATAAATGTAACTAGAAATATTTGGAAATAAAATGTACAAATGTTAAATGTTTTTTAAATAGGGGTTTAATTTATCCTCAAAGAATATGTTTTGAAATTAAAATGTTATTTTGATTCAATTTTTTTGAGATAAAAGTGTTTACAAAAATTAAAAGTTGAATTTTTCACCTTTTTGTAAAATTTTAGATTTTAATGTTTAAATAAATAAATTTTTATTTATTTTACTATATATGAACCAAAATATATATCTTCATATAGTTGTTTTTCTAATTCATTATTAATAAATTAATGTTTAACTAGTTTAATTGTTTATTTTTATAAGTTACATATTTTGGGTGGAAAATCATATTATATTTCTATTTTAAGAATCCCTTACAATATTATTAAACAAATAATCTAGTTGTTTGATATTATTCTATTAATGAAAATGTAAAAAATAGATAAATATTTCCAAAATATGTTCTTACTAATGATCATCCAGATGATATTTTCTCTAATCCATTGAATGTTGAAATGTTATATAAAATTTTATATGAACTCATTTTATCATTATATAATATATTTATTTATATTAAGGGGTAGTGGGAATTTTCGACATTAATTTTTTCCATAGATTGTGTGATGAATCTATTTATGGACAATATTCTCTTATACAAATATGAGGGTACTTCTTGAAGGATAAAATAATTTCTCCATCAAAATTAATTTTTAATTCAACTTTATGAGTTTTAAATTAACCATTTTTCTGACATGATGGTTTATTTTCTCAGTAAAAATACATTAAATTTTTATATCTTATGTTTTTCTGACATGAACATAAATATATTAATAGTTTAGTGAAGTGATCATGAGAAAATTTTAATCATTTTAATTACTACCATATACATTGACAGTTGGTATTTAATTTATTAATTTAACGTCATAAAAATATTTCTTCAATAACATAAATTTTTTTCAAATCTCATTGCTGCTTTTAATGTCATACATAGGTTGTATTTTTGAAGCATTAATTCAATATTATATTGAACTATTATATTTATTCAATAGGGAGAAGATGAAATTAAGAGGCATAATTATTATTTTGTTATTACATTCATTATAGTTTGAATTTATATTTCGTTTGAATTAATTTAGGAGGATTCATCTTGTTTATTCCTACCTAAAATATACATAATTATAGAGAATTTTTTAATTTTTTCTTGATCACGAGAGATCTAAAATGATTATAAATATATTTTCCTATTTTTATATTGCATTAATTTCTAATTAATGGTAATAAATGTTTTATAGAGAAATGATCATTTTTTTAATATAAAAAGGACAAATTATACAATGTTTTCTAATAATTTATATTAATTAAAAACTTTTTATAGTTTATCACAAATATAGTGGTTTTTGTAAATACCAAAAGGGGGACACTATTGAGTGGATCCTTTCCATATTTTTTTGATAATTAAAAAATAATAATTTTTTCCCTATAACGTGATTTTTTTGAAGAAGAAATGGATTTTTCTTTTTTCCACTTATACTAATTATAGAAGAGATAATTTATTCCCATAGATTGTTAATTATTTATAAGGGGTAGGGGTAAATCTGGGTAGGATGTGTTAAAACATGTCCTCTATTAATATTTTTTATTATACAATAATATCTTCTATTTTATCTCAGAAAAATATATAAAATGAAATGAATGTTCGAATAAGACATGAGAATTTTAATTTTTTCACCCAAATTGGGAAAATCCAAGGGGAATGAAAAGACAAAGTTCCAATATAGTATAAGAAAAAATTAGAGTATTATTATTGTTTTTGAAATAGATTCACATTACCTCTTATGTTACATCCATTCACACGTGAGTGCTCATTTTCATTTCAAATAATGTGAAAGAAAAAATAATTGAAAAGATTATTCTAAAGATCTATATAAACTATAAATTCATTCAAACAAAAATGGTTTTGACATGAATCGCCACATTAATCTATGAGATGAAATCCAATATATTGTAACTTTTTCTTAGTGGACAATTTCATCTTGAACTATTTTTTTAAAAATATTTCAATTCCACGTATTGTGTACCTAGAATAATTTTAAACCCAATACTCCTTCAAAAATAACAATTCATCACACAATTTATTCATGGGATATCCTTTTCAATCCACTTCTCTACATAGAATCTTCACAAATTATTGTACACTACATAGTCACCTCATAGAAATTATTCAATTGAATCATTCCTTTACTAAATATTTGATTTTTTTCTACTGAATCCCCTTGATGTACTCACTCTATGAACATACTTCATAGAATATTATAATTGGGATCCTCCATCATTCCTTTCAATGCATGAACTACTCCTTGAACATATATTAGCTTCATGAACTATTTTATGACTTATCAAAATTAACTAGTTGTGATATTCCATATTAAATTTTTTCTCAACAAAATGAAGTGATATGGAATTGATATATTGTCTAGGAAACAAAAACATTCTACCAATGAGATTACTATTATTCAGAATAATAAATCTCTCACACATACTTCTCCTTCTTTTTGGATCCTCATACCATGGAATTCTTTTGTAGTTATCTTCAAAAAATATCATGGCCATGAAAATGGTTTATAGTCCAGAAAACCTCCTTTGTAGATGAAAAATGGATATTAAAAAATTGATTTCATTAACTCACTATATGATTCATGAATTCTAAAAATGGCCTTAATACATTCTTTTCGAATGTTTCAACTATAAAATACTTACATGGTAAGAAAAATAGCTACATAATATTCATGATTTCAAGGTGGTCATTGTACATTCCATATAGTCTACAAACTTACTAGGTGAAAATCCTTTGATAATTTTCTTTAAAATCATCATGCCCCTCCAAATGCTTTTAAAACCACATTTTAACCCATATTATCAAAAAACAAACAAAAACATTATAAATTGGACATATCAAAAAATTCAAAAACCCAAACCATTGAAATGGAACCTTAATGTATTTTATACAATCAATCTAACAACTTGGGTTTGTTAACAACACTTAAAAACTAAAAAAAAATAATCTAATAAGAAATAATTTGTACAAATGTATTAAAACACCATTTCCACCTTTATTACACTATAAAGAAAAAAATCCTTAATATTCACATACTTTGATGAAACATAAGATAAGATCAGTGAAAGAATCAAGAATACAATGTAATGTTAATCAATGAATCATAATTTTATTGATTCCACTAGTTGAATAATACCATTTGGTGAATTAGGGATAGATTTTGTGAAACCATTCTATGGAACTGATTTCACATAAACATAAACACTCTCCTTTCACCACATTAATTAATTTTATATAATGATGGAACAACTTCAGAATCATCATTTTTATTACTCCTCATATATATTTTCATTATCTTGTTCAATAAAGAAAAACTCAACACCTTTAACAAAAGTACACTCTACTATATTGGAAATTATATTAATAGAGTATCCCCATTAATTTTTTTCTACCCCAATTTCAAAAAACCCATTTTTCAGTTATTTATGATCCCAAATAATGAAAATATTTGTTTTTATCACCCATGTAATATAAAAACTGCCATGGGGAGTGGGGGTTCTAGGGCTACATTATTTAAGTTTGAGTAGTAGATTGGAATCTATAATCTAGTTCATAACACATAAACACTTCCTTATAATAGGAATTTATCATGATTTCTATGAATTGAAGTTTATTAGAAACCTACTATGATTTATCAGTTCATGGTCAAAATTATTCTTAATAAAGTAAAACATGATTTTAATGTAATTTACCTTACAATATTGGTTGGAATTTTAAAATTATTAATATCAATTGAATTATCAAAACTGATACAGATTTGGGATTTTACTTCAATGCCCTTATATTCACGTTTCTACAGGAAAAGTTGACATCACAGTATAGGATTCTATCACATTTAAAAGAAACAATATTCAAACGGTCTACATACATTATGTGAAATTTTCCACATTATAATATCCTACAAAATATATATGTTTAGTAATTGGTTTAATCATTACTTTTAAGTCCTCTATTACATATATTATTAGTACCTCCAATAAATATTTATATTACGATTATAATGCTTCATTTATTCATTGTTAAAGTACAAACAAAAGAAAAATATTGATTCACTAATCATTTACATTTCCAACTCTTTTTTCATGAATTATATTAAATGCATTCAGATTTTTTCATTTGATCTACCAAATATTATGTTGTCTCCATATACTATAATATTAATCCCTTTATTACTTGTTTTATTGAAATATTTAATATAAACAACTCTACAAATTTAAAAATATAGATTCTTCATGTATTGATCTAGTTTGTAGTAATGTTCTCTTGATGCCTTATTTTTTATGGATCCATTAACCCAGAGTCAATGATTTGTTTATTACATTGGCATGAAATATAATAAATTGCATTATGAAGGACTCAATATCATAGTAATCTTGGTAAAATATATGTATACACGATTCCCATATTATATTATGAAACAAATTCAAATAGAGGTTTTCCTAGTATAACATTATTACTTCTAGAATATCAATCATAGTGCACATCATGGAATTCTAGGTGATGGAAACAAAAAAAGGTTGATCTCAAATGATTAATAAGAGATAAGTATAGTTGAATAAATCCTAAATCAATAAGTATAATCAACATGGAAATGAAAATAACTAAACATGTTAGATATTTAAATCAATAAAATAGTAATGGAATTCATCCGGATATAATGTCATTGTGAAAAATATCATGCATAATGTGGTATCATGTCCTTGTTATCTACTCAAAACTGCTCAAGACTAGTTGTCTTGTAGGCCTTAGGCATTCCTCCCTATACACAAAAGCCTACAAAAAACTAGAAACAATATGATTATGTGATTTTCGGGAGACTATACCCATTGGTTGTGATAATAATATTGGTCCATATATATAACATAGTGTATGAAGGACCAATAATAATTATTGAATCATAAAACAAACTCATTGGAACCATAATAAATACCATAATAATAAATAAGACCACAGGCACAATACCAATTGGAGATGATAAAAATTTCTTATAAGGGAATACAAAATAATATAAAAGAAGCGTTACTCATGGAAGACACTCTAAGTACATATATAAAGTATGAAAAATATAAAAAATAAAACTCCATCTCAGTGAAAGAACTATCATGGTCCAATTATATCCATCCAATGGAAAAAAATTATCTATAATCACTAAGGTCCATCTCCCGATCAAGATCCCATATTTGATATCAAAGAGATAAATTCTACACATATCCTGATGGGCCTGTATAGCATGTGAGTGTGAAATCGTTAGGCAACCATAGATGTGTGCCTTTCTTATATCCATTACTATGCATGTGTATGAAAAATATAAATAAAAAGAAAATGAATACACATTTAATACGTAATCCACAACACTTGTGCTCAGCAGGCATAAGTGGGCTATTACCTACTTCATCCAATGCCAGAATATCTCTGAAAATGTTTACCCAAAATACACATATGGAATACAATACATGTATATATACATATATATATATGTATCTATATAGTGGTTAGGACCCTTGGTTTAATGATCATGCATCCTATTAAGATACATACACTTGTAGAGCCCTCAAGAACCTTCCATAAATATATCACCAACACCTCATGTTCCAACAAAAAAGAAAATGATTTCTTAACAATACGCCCAAATAATAAGCCCATAAACCGTATACCTTCACATGGAAAGTCCACATAGACTCAACAGCCCGACATCTTAAAGTACAACGATTTCCATCCACCAATACGTTATAAATTATTATTGGCGCAACATCCCAATGTCCTAAGGCTTGATGATATTCATCCTATAATAATACTAGCCCGTCATACTTAATTATAACATTGATGCTCATCCCCTAACCGATGGTCTCAACAACATCTTCATATGGTCTGTCACCATCCACTAAGTATTTCTATGGAGAAAACCTCCAACATTACTAATGATAAACACTATCCATTAAGACGTAATATCTAGAGAGGCATCCACCCACACCGTGTGGTGAACACCACCTCAACTGACTCTTATACATGTGAGAATGACTCCAATAGTTCATTTTAAAACTATGGTGAGTGTAAATCACAAACATACCCTAAGATAAATCATATAGAACTTCATTCACAATATGAACACATTGTTCAAATACAGATACTCAACACCATCCAATGTATCGAGACCATTAACCTCCTCAGGAAGACCTCATCACCCAAAACCACTAAACAATGTCACCTCAACCTGGTGATCACTATCACCTCATGTATCAAGGGACATTACCAACCATACAAACCATATCGAATTAGTCCTGGTGATCAAAAAAACTTAGTTACATTAGTTCATTCCTATCACGTTCACATAGAAGCAACACAAGTATAAATTATTTAATTAATATAAAATAAAAAACTATCATAAGCTGCTTAGTTGGTCAAAATCCTTGTACCCAACATCACTTGATATAGATAAACTTGGTAAAACCCAACAGTATACCATAACTTCAATTTATCAAATCAAATGTAAGAATTATTTAATTAGGGATAACACTCATACAAACCAACATGCATAATTAGGTATGAACAACAAAATAATCGAAAAGTAAGGTAGAAAGCTAGGAACCACCAAACTAATTATCATAGGCCCTTACAGGTCAAATATCATCCTCTAACTCAAGAAACAATAAGACAAATAATGATTTTAGACAAACACCCTAGAAATAGAAGAAATTAGATTTTATAGATTTAGTATACTATATGAAATGATAACTGAATAAGAGAAGCAAGATGATTTAAGACCTTACCACTACACATTCAACACACCAAAATAAATTAAATTCAGATACTAGATATATATAGGAGTATAAATCCATGTGAGGGGAAGAAATGGGAGATCCATGATTAGAGGGTGGTGATTCACACAGAAGGTTAAATAATGGTGAATACTACTCAAATAATTGGAGGTAAAGAGGAAATTCATTAATTTTTAAAAGAGTCTCTCCATTTTCATATTGTTTGGGGAAACACTTGACAATTTTGTGGTGCTCACTATCCAAGTAGATAGACCCCTCATAGGGGTTGTCCACATTGTTTAACAAACTATGTGCCAACTTTATGGGTAAATTTAAAACCTAAACTTTAGATCAAGGTTGAGTGAGTGGGGTTTCATAGTTAAAACAATCAATTCCCCATAAAAAACAAGTTGCATATTTTAGGATTCATAGTTAGACAAACCATTTGCTAACCATGCACCTTGCTCTACCTTTTTAAAAACTATTTTTTTAAACCACAATGCTTCTAAAACCAATTCAATATCTTGTGGAATATTTTGAGCCTAAAAAAATGTCTAATAAACACCTTGTAGTATCTAAAATCTCTTAATTAGGTTATGAAACTAAAAATGAATATGGGCCACTGACCAAAATCAAAATGGTTAGAAAAGTTTGACCCAATCCAAAAACTAGGATGGTACAATATCCAAAATTTAAAATAGCTCATCCTCAGAATATCATGATTTACTATGATATTATACTAAATGTATCCATCTCATTTACATCAACCTAGTCTACCCTAGTTATAGGTTATGGTCAATTTCCCCTATGGTTCTTCCCAATATATGAATTACCTTCCAGGTTACATTCTGGCTAATAAATAATCATTCTAATGGTCTACCAACTTTCTCCAAACATACAATTCCTCCCATGTTATACCATAATTCCTAAACATCATTAGGTTTTCAATCCATTCATGTTTCATATTTTACACCCATCAAGTCATGCTTCTCAGTAGATGCCCATGTCACACAATTTCTATACATGAAACTCATTAAAACCCACACCTCATAAAGTAACCATAAATCCTACACCTCACTGGGTGCCCAAAATAATCTTGTATTACACACACACACACATGAATTCCCCTCATAGTCTATATCCCTAAGAACCTCATAAAATCCATGCATTCGAGCCGATGTTAATAATAAAACATAGTGCCTATGCACCTCATATAAGTGAATATATATATATACCATGCATCCTAACCAATGTCATCATTCCAACAAGAACCTAGTAAGTATAAAAAAATTAATCATACACCTCACACACCAAAACTATCCATGCCAACAGAACTGGTCATGCCACAATCAAGGCATGCCACTAACTGCCATCAGTTCACTAGCCTTCTCTAACCCTAGAAGCTCAACAACTTGTAGCTGGCCTAAATCTGGACTACATGAGGGCTATAATCCATATAGAGCTACACCATCATGAATCTAATAACCCCACTGATGGGAATATGTATCTCCTTAATGACAAACTAATGTATTGGAATTCCAAATACCATATTCTATTACCACCCACTATCCAGCATCAGATCCCTGAGTCTGACCTAATCTCAGACTACTGTTTTTTCAAGAAGGAATATTATAGAACCTATATAGATGCCCCATCTCCCCACATACTCATAACTCAATAGAAACCCAATAACACTAGGTTAAAGCATTCCCCAGCTTCCCGCACCAGAAGAACACCATCTAAGAGCCATTCCTTGGTGGCCTACATAAGTCTCTAACCTAACAACCATACTGAGACTCCACATGGTCTCACTTCTGACTACATGAGGCACCATCGCTAAGTTCACATGATTTCATTACATATCTCGAATATGGATCATCCATCAATATTATCTTGGTAATCATTTATTGATTCACCACCTCAAAAAAAGATGTCATCCTGAAGACAATCACTTTCATCCAACCATCCTCATATCACCTTAATCAAGAAATGTCATCACCCACCATAGAAGGTGAAAATCAGATAGTTCCCTTAAATTGGTTGTATAATCCATGAATGATGTGTCTCCCTGCATGTGGTTCATGAACTCATGGTCTCTATCTGCCCTCAACATATCCTTGTAGAAGTCCTTAAAGAACATATATTTGAAATCCTCCCAAGATAGTCCCTTGTGTAGGCATAACAGAAACCAATAAATCCCACTAGGACTTATCCTATACTCTAAAACATATAATTTCATATATTTACCCTCAACATTTCGGGTTTCTCATGTTTTCAAGGATATTCTACACGGAATCCATTCATTTCTATTCGACTTATAGTACACCCTTACCTGAATGTAACAATGGGTTCTGGGACTAGAACATGTGAGTCAGGTGTGACATAGATGGACCAACTGCTTGAGCTCCCCGTTTAATTCCATATATGACCCAAAAGAAGCTTCTCATGACCTTACCTTTTATCCAATTCCCAAAATATTCCATCATATTGGAATGAGCATCCTGTACCGGAGCCTGTACCTTTGGATAATTATCATCCCAGTTGTTAGGGGACTCATCCCACCACTTAGGGGCCTCAACTTGTGCACGCTCATATGGAACCATATCTCCACCCTCCTGAGTCCCCACTAAGATCCATTTATCTAGCATCCCACTAAACAAAAAAATATGTTCAAGATGTCGTAACAATATATATATATATATCAATTATTGAGAATGATGTAATTGTTTTCCCATCTCAACACACATACAATCCCCTATCGTACCCATGTCACATGAAATCAGGCCTCATGGACCCTTACATTCCCATATCAGGGTCATGTGTCACATATAATTTCACCTCACAGACCCCATCCTAACTATAATATATTCTGAAATCACATATAATGTATTTTAATTAGGGGTAGCTGGGTAAAATTCCAATAAAAAAGATAATAAGAAGAACATTGTTTATCTTAAGTATTGACACTCTAAATAAATCACCCTTTTACCATCCCTACCTACACTTGTCAATGCTAGGCCCATAATTAATATGTACACCATGTAGCGAAATTCAATCTCACTGGGAATGACATACCTGGAATGGTTGTTTATAATTCCACCAAAAATCCTATGCTAGAAAAAATTGTTTATCTTCTTTGTTGACACATTAAACAAATAAACACCTCTTGGGGAATTCTCTATTCATAATTAAAATCAAAATAAAATCAACCATCATATGAGCATGTGTTCCAATCTTGATGTATAAATAGTCCTCTCATTACATATAGTGATAAAGATCAAAACAATATATTATTTTATCATCACACCAAAGTTCACCACTCAAGGTTGAAATCAATAAACTATAAAAGATTAAAACATAACATCAATTTCACACCATTGGAGACTTGGTCTATTCCCCATGAATAGGGTTGTAGGAACCCAAACATGATATCTTCATCTAATTTGGGGTACATTCTCATCTCTATGCTACCATATCACAAATAGTAAGACCAAAAAGGAATACAATCTTTAAGTGATGCAAGTTGTAGCATCCTGACCTAGTTTCCCACCCAATAGTGCTTCATACTGGTGGAACACAAAGCCTTAAAAATGCCTCTATGTACACCAAATGGTGGAGATAAGAAGTGTGGGTCTGATTAGGTGATCGTGGAGAGGCTATAACCTCTTTTCTGATAATAACAATGGTCTATTTATATATATATCTAGTTGAAGAAGGATCAGTAATCAATATGGGAGTATAAAAAAATTGGTTGAACCATAATAACCACAAAAATAATAAATAATCTGAAAGGTGTAATACAATTTTTAGATGATAAAAATGCCATAGTAGGTCATAAAAACAATATAAAAGAAAGTTCTCTCTTGGCCAAGAATCTATGTACATATATAAATCATGAAAATTCTCAAAATGAAAGTCCAAATCTATGCAAGATCCATCATGTTTCATTTTCATCCATACCATGAAAATGGTACATCTATGATCTCTATGGTCCAACATCCAAGTCCAATCAATTACCCGATCTAAAAAAAATAATGTCTACACACATCCCTAGGGGATCATATAGGTTGTGTGTATGAAATCAGTAGTCCACCACAAACATGTGACTATATTACATCCATAACAATATAGGTGTATGAAAACTGTAGATAAAAAAAGTCAACATATAAAAATTTAACATTTATCTCTCTCTACATATATTCAATAGACACAAGTGAGCATTTACATACTTCAGCCAACACTGGAATATATATGGAAATTTTCCCCAAATATATATATATAAATAGAGAGAGTATACAATACATGTCTGTATATATATATATATTCTGTGGTGAGGATCCATGGAATAATTTCGTGGAATCTCGGAATGATAATCACAACTAGAGAGCCATGAGGAATCTCACATAAATATATCAACAACACCTGGGGCCATCTGAAAAATCAAGGGCCACCAATAAGAAATTAGTGTCCTAATGTCACACCCAAAAAATAATTCCTAGGTCATCTCAACATCTCGACATCCCAAGTCATGATGAAATCCATACTCCAAAATTCCCATCCCATCAGCCTCAAGTATAATGTTTCCTTGGCCCCCAACAGATGGTCTCAACACCATATCTGGAGGGTCTATCACCATCCACTGTGTATTTCTATGTTGGTCACCTCTAACAACACTAATATTCAACACCATCCTCTAAGACACAATATCTATAAAAGCCTCTACCCACAACATGTGGTTAAACCCATCTCAAGTGAGTACTACCTATATGCACACAACATCATCAATTAATCTACCCAAAACATTGAGTGGAAATCACCAACATAACCTGAGCCACATCATCTAGTTCCTCAAGCCCATATGAAAACATTTCTAAAATATATATGGTCAACACTATACCATAATTTATGATACAAACCTCATCCGGATGAAAACATAACCTCAAATTGATATACCTTTTCATCTCCACCTGGAGATCTACATAACCACATGTATCTCAAGCCACTCTCAACTAGATAAACCAAGTCACCCCAGTCCCAGTGATAAAATTCACCTCAACTACCTCGGTTCATGCCCTTCATATTCCCATAGAACTAATCAAAATCATAAATTATTTAATTAATTAATAATAGTCTACTGGTTTAACCTTCCCAACGGGTCAGAAGACCCATACATGACATATAATTATTTAGATAAACTAGTTCATACCCAATGATATACAATGACATCATGTTATCAAATTAAATGTAAGAAGTTTTAAATTAGGGGAATATCTTAGACAACCCATTGTGCATATTTAGGTTTCCTCCCTAAAACACCCATAATTGAGGGAAAATCTAGGAACCACATACCTTATACATTTAGGTTCCCACTCGTCGAATATTGGACTCTAAATTGATTCAAAATGATAGAAATATTGATTTTAGAAAAACATCCTAAAAATATGGAAAATGAACTCACATGGATTTCTCATACCTTATGGAGAGGTAACTAATGAAGAAAAGTAAGATTATTGAATGAATTACCTCTAGAATTCCAATAAATCTGATGAAATTCAATTTAGAACTTTGGCGAGGATATATTTCCAAAGACAATAAGAGTAGATAAAATGGGAACTCCATGCTGGGAGGGAGTTATTTCTCATAGAAGGAGAAACAAAGGGGATCTCTCTTAGTGAACCATAGAGAAGAAAGGTAATTTGGATGTTTTTAATGAGTTTTATGGTTACAACATGGTTTGGAAAACTATATTACGATCACTTCCCAAGAGGAAAGAACCCTCGTATGGTATGTCCACATGTTTCAAAAAACTATGGGATAACCATGTAGGTGTCTTTGAACACTGAAAACTGAGGGAATGATTGACTGAGAGGGGTTACGTGGTTAAAAAAATCTATTACCCTTGGAAAACAGGTCACATGGTTTTGGATGCATGGTTAGAAAAATTATGTCCTAACCGTACGCCTTTGTATGCCTCTCCAAGAGATATGTTTTCGAATCTAGATTCTTTTAAAATGATTTCAAACTAAAAATTCATGTGATAGTCCTTTTAAAACTTCTAAAAACAAGACCTTTAAGAATTAAAACTCTTTAAATGAAGTTGGTATACTAACCATACTCAAAAATTTAAACGATTGAGGAATAATGACCCGATCAAAAAATAGGGATGTTACACATAATATGATATGTAATAATTAATATAGAAATGTAAACTACTGAAAAAACATGATAGTTTATAAATGAATTAAGAATCAAATGAATCTAGAGATAACATTCCTGTTAATATCTCATGGATAACAATAAATAAATTCTTAATGAAGGAAATTATTAATTTTTGGACTCCATTATTTTAGGGATCAGGATACCACTACATTCATGACTAGTCACAATATATTTTAAATACATTGGGTACAAACCAATTTAATTTTTCCAGTTGATTTATCTCATTTGAGATAATGATGCATCGAGGGAAAATATAAATATATGGACCACCTAACAATACTGTTCAAAATAATTACTCAAATATATAATGATAAATTTAATTCATGGATCAATATTCCTTATCATAAAATATTTATATTGTGTAAAGGATATATATTTATCAATAATTCCCTACTCAATAAAATAAATTTAAAGTAACCCATGTTTTTAAAAATAGTATGCATTTTAAAAAATAATCATATCCCTAAAATAAGAATATGGATATTTATGACAAATTGAATAAACAATGAAAAAATTATATAATAAATTTATTGTTTCAAGAGAATGTTAACAATCTCGAAAAAAAGTGAGATTATACATTTGATTTTACCAATTGATAATTTTCAATTAAAATCCCCTTGTATGAAGTAATTCAAAATGAAACAAAAAATTTCATAAAGTGTAATGTATTTATGATATTACATGTAAAATGAGAATTATGTACACTGTATAAAATAATTTATGCAGACAATAGTAGAAATATGCTTCAATAAAGGGAAATTGAGATGAAGTCCCTTAAAATGATCATCATGGTTAAGTGATAATTAATCAATGAATTAATTATGTGTATTGTATGAAAATCCACACAAAACAAGTGGAAATAAAAAATAAATAATTTTCAATATCACTACAATCATAATATATTAATATCAAAGTCAATAAGAAATAATATATCTCAATAAGAAGAAATTGAGTTATGAAATTCATTACAACTTAGTACCTCACCACCCAAGCCATTTGTTTTGATTTTCTAAAAAGTCGGTTTAAGGATTACTGATAACCTTACAAAAGACATAACAAAAATCAAAATCATCCAAAGACCTGGTAACTGAACCTTCCAGTTTATATTTCAAAATTTAAAATTTAAAAATTTATGATAAGTCATGACCAGACATGTACGCCGCACACCACATTTCCACTCACATCACCACCGAGCCATGAACCCTGACATCACGTGTCACGAACATCACAATAGAGTAGGTCACCCCTGAGACTCGCCGACCCATCCATCACATCCCGACGCCATCACAACCGTCGCGACCGTCTCCTATTCGAAATAGTCATCACCATCCTCATCCTTCAACAACATAGACATATACCCATAAAAAATCTTTTATATATGTTTATATGTTATTTTAATGATTATATTGTTTTTAGTTTAACAAGCTGGTAAATCCATTTTTCCATGGACTAGGACAAATTGTTTTGACTATTTTCAGTATTAATTTTGGTAAAAACTTATGTTTAACTTATTTGATAATATAAACTATTCTAGTTTAAAATATATTATCAATTTCTCAAACTTCCATTAATAGAAGTTTAAATTATTAATTTAAAAAAATCATGGATATGCGATGAGAAAGCAGGTTTTCAAATAGAAAATATCCAAAATTTTACAATTTATTTATATCAAAATTCAATATAAAAATGATAAAAATAAATAAAGTGGAATATTAGATATATAATTGAAAGATATTTAATTTAAAACCAATTTAAAATATAGTATAACATTTAAAACAATTTCATCAAAATGGTTTTTTTCAATTAAAATTCAGTTGTTTTCATTAATCATAAGAAAATGAAATATTTTTGAAAAAATACAAAAAACACCCTAAGATAATAATGATATTATGATATAAAAAATTAATTTTATTTTATATAATACATTTTATAAAATTGATAAAAATTAATTTTAAATTATGTGCGTAAATCACTAATGGACTGTCTCTTAGAAAACATTCAGTTTTTCAGAAAAAACTCTGTTTCATTTAAGTGATTAGTATTTTATTTCTAATAAATATATAACCATAATATTTAAAATTTATTTATTACTAGTAATACCCTACAATTTATGGTTATGTTTTAAGGGTATAATATATTATAGTTCATTTCGACTTGGGGTTGCATGTAACAAAATCGATCAAAAAGATTAAATATTAAGAAATATATTTAATGAGTGATTTAATCATATTTTTACATATTGTATATAGTATAAAATAAAATTTTATATTTATATAATTTCATTTTGTTATATTCTCTCCACTTTAAACAATTTGGGACCTCATAATTTAAACTTCTTCTCAGTAATAAAGGGACTGATATTTTAAATTGCATTTGTTGAAATCCCTCATCATAAAAGATATAATAAAACATCCTTTTGATAACCGATTAAGGTAAATATAATGGTTCTATAGAAGAAAAAATAACTTAATTTCAAAGGAGGATAAAATTGGTGTAAATTTTATATATGGAAATAAAAGAAAAACTAAAATAATTATATATAACGATATAGGTCATTGATCCTAATAAATTTAATGATCAATGTAAGATTAAAGACTAAAAAACTAAAAAACTATGATTAAATAAAATACCATTGGATTCATCACATGTGAAGGTAATGGGATATTGTTTTTCAAGATTACTTTACTAGTGTTAAAGAATTATGTTACCATCTAGACTGAGCAAATATAAAAATACTCTTACATGATATATTTCTATTTCATAGGAATAATTTAATATATATTTTTATACTTATATAATTTTTCAATTCACGACTTAATCCAAGAAAATGATATCAAAAATTGATTTTTTTTATTCCAAAAGGGCTAGAATCCACTTTTAATGAATCATAAGATCAATAAAAGTTGGAAAATTATTTCAGTCTTTCTCTAAATATTTTCAAAATCCAATATGGTTAGTAGAATATATCCAATATAATACATTAATATCTAAACCCCAATAGAAAAACCACTAGTTTATAATTAATATTTATTCATAAAATCATTTAAATAAAAAATGACATATTTACTGGAACATTATGATGGAAAGTGAAAGGTGTTAAACCCTTATTCACCTTTGATCGTGGGTTCAAACCCTACAACATTTCCAAATGAGATGATTTTTCATTTTTCCATAACAATATTAATATAATCCCAATAAAATTCCCAAGTATTAATATCCTGAAATTTTCAATAAATTCAATGATAAAATAAACCCCAAAAGTTACCAATAATCTGAAACATATTCCCACAAAATTTAGTCACATTTCTCCTTAAAATTATTTTTCCACTAAAATATATATTTTCTTTAAATTCCTCATAAAATATTCTTAATCTTAATATACTCTTATCACATAATACCTAAATATGTTTGTAAGACTTTTAACCTATTATCAAACTTAAACTCTTAAACCCATGGTGATATATATAACTCTTATATTAATAAAAACACATATGCTTCTAAAATTTAACACAATAATTTTATGTTCCATGATTATTATAACCAAAATACAATCGGTAAGATATTTAAATAATTTAATTCTGGAATCAAAATACATAAATACTTCATCTATTTTATTTTAGTATAGGTCCTTCCTTTGTCCATAGTTTAACCATTAGAATATTGAATTCAATAATATAATGCCCAGGTTCCCCATATTTAAGACAAAAAAAGATAAATGAAACCCTAAGATGAAATCTCATTCCTCTCATCATACTCTTAATTTTTCCTCATGAAATGATTAAAATAGGAATCAATTTCCCAAACATAAGACATTTTACAATTCTTTTGTGATAATTTCTTTTCAATAGAATACACCTCAGGATTAACCTTAGTCATTCATTTTAATCATCTATTCAAACCCTTCATAATGTATTGTAATAAATATTTAAATTATCTTAATAAAATCCCCTGGGATTGTAAATATTAGTTCCTTGAATGACTCGTTTTCAAGCACCAAGGGATGATCGGGTCAAGCCCAATGCACTCTTTTTAGAGTTTTTACCAATAGGTATATCTTTCTAAGAATCACATCCACTTGCAGTATCCAAAGATGTATGTATTTCTAATAAAACCACATAATCTCTTCTTAATAAAAACATTAGGACAATCTTTTATAGTTATTCTTAATGTTTATCACAAGGTTAGGTTCAATAATATATGTTTTACTTAATCATGTTCCGTAGGATTATACTAATATTTCTTTGATACCATCATTAGAGACCCTAACTGTACTAACCGAGAGCTAGTGTCCACCTTATTACATTGGATTAATATATAAGGAATAAAATCTTGACGGACTGAATAGTTTAGCAGTCTTGGTAAATTAGTTTCATACACAATCCCCATAATATTTTTTAAAAAAATTACAACATATTTGTTTTCAAGAATAAAATTATTACCACTAGAATATACTTACATATCATTGTACACTTAATACAATCATAATAAAAGGAAACAAAATTTAGGTGATCTAAAATTCTCAATAATGGTTAAGTGTAATAGAATACATCATGGATCAATAAGAATAATCATCATGGAAATGTAAATAACTAAACACATAATACATATTAATTAAGAAAATGAGAATGAAAAACATTCATAGATAACATCATTTAAAAATTTAAAGGATAATAAGATGGGACATAATCAATATAAAAAGGTAAATAACTGAAAAACAATCCATTTACTCAATAAAATTAGAATGAAATGCGTACAAAGATAATATCGTTTTGAAAATAAAATTGAATTATCAATGAGGGAAACTCATAATTATTGGATTAAATGACCTCTGAAATCATGATACCTCTACTGTAATGATCTTTCACCAGACAACATAAATACATTGGGTAAACCCCCAATTATTTTATCCAATAGATTTATCTAATGAGAACTACCAATGAATCAATGTACAATATAATTGTGTTCCCCACCCATCACTGTAGGTATAAATTATTACACATATATCGAATGATCAATTTAATTCATGAATCTATGTTCTTTATCATCAAATATGTATATTTTGTGAACGATAATGATTTATCAATATTTCTTCTATTAATCAAATAACATTCAATGTAAAAATTGTATGTAAAAATGGTATATACTTTTAGGAAATAATCATATCAATAATACAAGAATATTTATTTTTATGGTAAATATAATATTCAACAAAAAATGAACACAAGAAAGTGATTTTTTTCAATAGAGTGTCAGCAATCACAAAAGAAAGTGAGATTGTACAGTTACTTTTATCACATGGAAATTTTTCAAGTCAAACAACTTTGGATTAAATAAATAAAATTAAAACATCAAAAACCATGAAGTATGAATTATTTATGATATTATATGTCTACTTTTTATTATGTAAAATATATTAAATGAATTAAGTGTACAACAATAGAATATGTCTCAATGAAGGGAAATTTAGACAAAGTCCCTTACAATGATCCTAATGTTTAAGTGAGAATTATTCAATGAATTGATTATATATATATATAATTTAAATACAAAAAAATTTGATGTAAAACATAATAAATTTAAAATTATTTATAGAGAGAATTTATTAATTTCAATGAAAAGATGATGTAATATAACCTAATAAAAAGAAATTGAGTTATGAAATTATTTAACAATTAGTAATTTTGAAGTCAAATACCCTTGGATGGAATTATTCAAATTAAAACCTATAATATGAATAATTATTAGTTATTAATGAAATTATATATCAAACTAGAAGTATATATACATTATAAAATAAATTAGGTTAATAGCATTATAATATTCTTCAATAAATGGAAATTGAGATAAAGTCCCTTACAATGAAAATATCATTGAAGTGTGGATTAATCAAAGAATTTATTACGTGTATCAAATTTAAATCCACATAATTTTTTTAAATAAAATATAAAATAATCAATGTTTATTACACACATAAAAGTATAAAACAATAAATGGAAATATCATTTATAAATCCATTACCTCAAGCTTTCATTTGGTTGAATATTATTTAAACTAATTTATAGTGGTTTTAAACTTGTGATTAATTTATAATAGAACAATATTAATAATTATAATATCATATATTATCCATTCAAAACATATTAACACACATTAATTAATAATTATTCATTATTTTTATTGTTCCGGGTGTTAATAACCTTGTTTTCACATTAATGATTTTTCGTGAAAGTTAAAATTATTTTTCATATTATATTGTTTAGTTATATCCATAATAATAATCATTACATAATTATAAAATTTATATATAAATTAATGTTTCATGAAAATTCATGACATATTGTTTTTGAGAAATGAATTACGCTACTATTATGGAGATGGTATGTCGTACGCATGCTTGGGCAACTTTTCCATCTTTTAACCATCATTATAGAAAGGATTTAAGTAATAATTTATCAATATATAATTTTCATTAAATAATAAATAACATATTATTTCTTTAAATATACTTATATATTTTATCCATGATGTGTGGTGTTAAAAATAGAGTCATATCACTGTATGAAGGCAGTAGTCCACACATACACGAATGATGATATCATATTTAATTGACAAAAAAATTATTAAATAAAATGATGAATTATCACTTAATAATGATAAATATTTTATTAATAAAATAATTATTTCACTTATTTCCCATTTATTAATTATATTTATCCTTATTATCATCTATGTATAGCGTTAGTGAAAAATAAATCATATCACCTCACAAGGATGTAGTCTTTCATACACACGAGTGACATTATCATATCCATTGCAGAATAGAAAGTAAAGGACTATTTATTTTATATAATGAATTAATTAGTATAATTATTTTTTAAATATAATATTTATTCTTTTTATACATGATCATACCAAACCTTGAGAGATGATGATGGAAAAATGAATGCAATCAGTTCACGAGTTGATAGTCTACCGTAAACATGAATGATGATTTCAAAACCCATTTGATAGAAGTGTGGATGGTTTTGGGCCATGACCATAAAAGAAAAATATAAATTTATATTTAATATTGATATGATATTGTATCATTATGTTTTAAAAATAATTTAATGATTCGGAGGAGGAAATAAAAAAACACTCATTGTAGAACTTTACCTCTTCATCGGGTAACATCCATAAGATTTCCCCAAAATCCTTCCTATTATTTTTATGCCAATAATATATCTTCTAGGAGGCAAATATGGAATTTAATGTAATTTTTTTAGTGATTTTAAAAACCAAAATGGATTTAAGGTGCGAATAAGAGAGGAGAGTGGGTGTCCTTCTATATGTGTTGTGAGTGGAACACTTATAATTCTTGAAAAGAAAAAGGTAAACACATTTTTTTCACCTGAAAAATGGTAACAAATGAATTATTATATAGAATTATACATTATAGTGTCTAAATATTTCAATAAAATATATTTTATACAAGTTTTTAGGTCATTTTAATGCTTATTTTTTTAGTTTATTCCTCGATAAATCCTTTTTTACATTAATAGTGGAAAGTTATTTATAGTATTTTCACTGTTCATTTTGTTCAAAAATTATGTTCAACATATTATATAATATATATTATTATTTTTCCTAATATAAAACTAGTCTTTCAAATTTTTATTTACATAAATGAAAAAATTTAATTTTAAATTAATCATACATAAATGAAGAGAAAACAAGTTCTCAAAGAAAAAATATTGAAACGTTTACAATGATTTTATATCAAAAGTCAATTTAAAAATGATTTAAATTAACTAAATGTGATTAATATATAAATATATAGATATAATTGAACGATTTTATCTTTAACACTAATAAAAAAAATATAACACTATAAATAATATAAACCTAAAATAATTATTCTAATAAAATTTTATATTTTCACTATTCATCAAAAGATAAAATATATCATAAAATTCACAGAAATTTACCCCAATATAATTTTGATATTATCATTTCAAAATTAATTTTATTTTAATAAATAATTTTTCTACATGTTTTTAAATTCAATGATGTAATACGTTCGCAATGCGTGACTAAACCACCTTTTAGAAAAATGAACTGTTTCAAAAAAAACTTTTCCTTATTTCAATTGAATATTATTTTATTTTTAATCAAAAAATTGGGTCAATATTATTAATATAGTTTTGCCTATTCATTAACGTAAATTTTATGTTTATATTATAAATTTATATTTTATTATAGTTCATTTAAAATCGTTGCCACGTGTTCTGCAAGCTATCATAGATATTGAATTTAAAAAAATATATTTCATGGGTAGTTTAAGCTCAATGTTTCTAGTTACGTAATATATGGAATATAATGTTTCTATTTTATAATTTCAATTTGTAACATTTATATTATATTAAACTATTTTTAGATGATAAACATTGTTCTCATCTTCATGAATGTGTAAAAAATATGGAAAACCAATGTAAAACTATTCATCAGGATCTCCATTTTGAAATACTGACTTGAAATATATTCAGAAATCCATGAATTTACTTTTCACTTATTTGAAAAATAATAGATCAATTGTTTCAATCATTAACATGGGTTAAAATGTATCATACATATTTATTTACTTGATTGTAAAGAAACCCTTTCACAATAATCAAGACTTATTTCAAATAAGATTAATATATTCATTAAATTTTTTATGAAAACCCCATTTGGTGTTGAATACATTCTATTTACTAGCCTCAAAAGAACCTATGATGCCATATTATTTTTGATTTGGTCAATAACATATTTCATCATCTGAACCCAATTATCATCTTTACTATCTTGTTGAAAAATATTGTCTTTGCCTGGGATATGAAAGTTGTTTTCTATAGAAACTTTATTCTCTTTATTTTGGCATATTCTATTTAGTCACTAATAATATTTTAATCACTGATTTTAGATTAAATATTTAGTTTATTTGTATATTTAACTCTAATATCTTTTTATCAACATCAGATTATTTTAACGAATCAATTTATTCTCTTTATAATCCCCCAATGTTACTCAAATATTCATCACTATCCTCTTGAATGTACATACTATTCTTCTAAATATTATACTCAATCTTCATTAAATGAATATCATTATTTTCAAAAAAAAATCCCTTGACATTTATTGAAGAATATATATGATTTATTTCTTTTTATGTATCCACAGAAAATCCCTTCATATACACATAACTCAAACTTCCTTTGTTTCCCCATATTTTTAATAAAACACTTACTTCCAAATATTCAAAAATAATTATGCATTAGATTCTTCCTATAACAAATCTCGTATGGTATTTTTCATACCATAAAAAATATCTATTAGAAATATAGAATAATATCACAACTTCTTCATTTTAAAAACATTCACCTATTATTTTTTCAATTAGGACAAATCTCCCATTGTTTATTATATTTTAGTTTCTTCTTTAAAATTACCCATTTTATGGAGGAACTATCACTATTAATACTTTGTTAATTACCCCATACATGTAGATATAATAATCCACATGTATGTTTGGAATTAATACTCTATTATTGGCCTAAAATTTCAAAATGTTATAACCAAACATCATTTCAGTGTTTCTATGATACTAAGTGAAATTAAACAACTCAGGCATATGCAAGGTGATAATTATCCAATATATCCTACTGAAGACATTAATGAAACAATAAAATATCTCATCCCATCAACATATCTTGTTGATATATCTCTACATATATCAATATTTACTTCTTAAAGAACCCTAATAGGCTTATGTGATTTTACCTTATATGTATTTTGAATAATCTTCTATTTTTACAAAAATCAGTTGTTTTGGTATGATCATGTAAGAGTTTAGGGATATTTCTAGCACTATAATTTTTCAACAGATCTTCCAATTATCATTGGCTCGAATGGAAAACAAATTTATTGGACATTCTATTTTCTACTACTTTATAGAAAATTAAAATTTTTCTTACCCACTAACAAGGTAGATATTTCACTTTGTTCTCTTCCATTTAATTAAATCTACTCCATTATTTTCATTGATGATATTATTCTTCTTGGAATAATTTATTTCATGACCTAGGTCCCAGGTTTTCCAAAAACATAACATGTTTGGATAGAGTCCATTAATAGCAAATAATCCTATGTGTCACATATAATTTTCCCTAAATATTGATATTTCAAATACAATTATATTAAAGGTTTCATTAATTTCAATTAATATGACCCCTTCCTTTTCAGATGTAATTTTTATTAAAAGATCCTAAATTAAAATCATATTCTATTTACATAAATAAAAAATATTCCATACCCCATCATGATAGAATACATTCATGGAAATATCTATGAATTTTACCTTATAAGAAATTTTCATTTTGATCCATGACGTAGGATTCATACCTAATGTTGATTGATACACTTAATCTTTCTCATAGTATGATGGATCTACTTCTTCTTTTAAAGTTGTAAATCATTTTTTAATTTTCAGGATGCTTGATGATCTTTGAGAAGCTATTTCTAACTGATTTTCTTCTTAATAGGAACATTCTTTTTTATTATTGATAAGAAATACATATATATACATCCAATTACATTAAATTATAAATATTGGGGATAAAAAAATAGTCTTGTAATACAAAACTCATCTCAGATGCCTATGTTGATATTAACCCATTAAATTCATTTTTGGTATGGAATAGTGACTTTGAGATTTTACCATCCATCCATTAGAAAAATACATGGATACAATGTATATTCTTATGTTCAATTGATACAACACCATTTTTATCTTTGGTTCACTAGGTTTCATAATTCTAGTTTATAATCAAATTAATATTAAACTCTGGAATGGGTGTTTGTGTTTTCACATCAACCATCACAAATTTTTATTTATGATCAATCCCTGAACCAAATTTTTCATTCTTATATTTATTTTCCTTTTCCAAATAATAATTTTTCTATTATTTGGAAATATTTTGTTCTACTTTTACATTTAATATCACATGTTTGATTTATTTTATTGATGTCATATCATGAGTTAAGAGTCTCTAAAATTTTTTACTTTTTATTATAGGACCATTACTTCCACCCTAATAACTTCGATATGTTTGACTCAATTTTTCATTGTGTAATTAAAACTAGTGATAACTATAGTCTATTTTTAAATATTTATCTTAAAGTTGGTATCATTATTCAACTATACCAATTTTCATCTTTTCCTTTCTCAATTTCATCTATTATTTTAAACATCACCTCTTTTTACCACTAGATGAGTAGTTTAACATCATGATATACTTTATTTGATTTCAACATTTCATCTCTATAAACATATATCTCTTCATGATCAGAATCAAAGTCTATATGGAGATAAAATATACCTTCAACTTAACCTTCATCATTATCAATATATTCCATCATTTAAGAACTAACTTCAATTTCCAAAATAGAATATTCTTTGGGGACTTACAGTCATCAATTTAATCTACCCTAGTCTCTTCTAATCTATTATCAACCTATTTAATATTGTTTTCTGTTGGGTTTTACATAGTAGTTTTCATACCATTCACATTTTATAAATACTTCTTCATGATAACTTGTTCATCCTTCTCACCATCTGGAAACTTCTTTGAAAATATTTCAAAAAGGTGCCTAACCTTTATACATTAAAGTCACCTAAGTGGAAGTTTCCCTTTAAACCATCATTTTCTATAAGGAAAATTTGTTTAAAGTAATGACATGAATTTACCCACCCATTTATATTTCTTCCAAAAAATTGTGGTTATATTCTTTACATATTTGAATTCCACTTCCTTTAACATAACCTTTATTATAAACTCATTATAAATATTATAAACCTAATATGTGGGGATATTAGCACAAAAACTATCTGAAGTCCTCTCCTTTGGAACTTTATACTCAAAAATAGATTGAATATGGATGGAAAACCACTCACTATGTGCTTTTAGACAATTATATTATCCTTGGTTTATATAAGACCATGCTTGTTCCCCATAATGAAATTCACCCAATCGAAGAAAGCATCAATATATTTTGTGGTTATACCCTAAAGTCCTCATACTTGTTCAATAAAATATATATTCTTCTTTTAGAACATTGGATTCAAATTTTGAGATTTTATTCATACTTTCCTATATAGTGTCTGAGAATTTACATGATATCACATTCGTGTATATTGTGTTGCACAAATCTCCTTCTAAACAGTTGATTCCCCTTTCATCATTATATAGATATTTATGGGTTCCCTATGATAAATCCACATTGTGTACACTAACCAAAATCCCACATATAATAACTATATATATATTACATCCAAAGGATAATAATTAGTTTTGAATCTGATTCTTCATTAGTTGAATGTTACTTCTCTTAAAGATCAGAATTCCTTTGTGATTAACTACTACCATAGATTCATTTGAGATAAATTCACTAACAATAACATTAAATTTGATACCAATTATTCAACCACTAGGATGAATACCCTGTGGGTGAATATTGGAATAACAGAATAGAACAATTTCCACTTTTTAAATTATTTTTTCCTTAGAAAGATATCTCTTATATATTTTTTAGACAATGACATATAAAATGACAGGAAATCTTGCACGAGACACAAAAATTTTACATAGTTCACCGTAATTGAACTAATACAAGGAGAATCAAAAAGTTAATGATACTATGTTATAGAATCATTGAAGTGAACTTCTTGTACACTTTGTAATGTTTACTCATTATCTTTCCATTTATACAAGCATTCACACATGAGAACTCATTTCCCTCTCAAATGAAATGTAAGAACTACTCCTCCAGAATATTTTTCTATAAATCTTTCAAATCTGAATTGGTTCACATTGAAATGGATAATTCATGAAGGTCTAAATATATATATGAAATGAAATAAACAGTATAATGTAACTTTTTCATAATGGAAAACTCTTTTACAAACATTCCTTCTTCATGAAGTTCTCTTTCACTTTCTGTCTTCATGGAAAAATGTTTAATAAAAATTTTAATGATAGAATAATATTAATGATATAATTTCTTAAAAATAATTTCTTTGTATATTTCCTTCATGTAAAATTATTAAACATGTAATCACATGGTATAATTAACTCTGTGAACTATCTTCATGGTTTTGGATTAATGGTTCTTTCAACATAAATCCCCATCATGAACTAAATCTACAAACAACCTTAAAATAAAATTATTCTCCTTGGACATCCTCCACAAATTAAACTTCATGAATTACTCTGTGAACATTTATTGACTTTTTAAAATCATTTATAATTTATAATAATTTTCAAATGATGATATTCCTTACTAATTTTCACTTTCTAAAATGATGTTATTAAAGGGTCATTATATAAGAAAATACACCTGAAAACCCAATTAATCATGACATGACTATACCATTCATTAAACTAAATTTATGCACTACTCCTAATTCAAATTATTACATATGTTTATATTCTTTAGTGGTCAAACTAAACACAATCTCATAACCACAAACAATATTCATGGTACCATTAACCTTTTTCGTGGACACATACTGGATATTAAAACCTAGCTATCGTGAACTCCCTATGTGTTGTGCCTTCTCCCTCTATGGTTTATGCACTTTCTATTCCAATATTTATTTCAATAATTCTATATTAGATACATGAAATATCTATGTGGCCAACGTACTCCCCAATAAATATGCATTATTAATACAAATAATACTTTTCCATTTTTCAATACAATATTCATGCACCTAAAAATTATTCCCTAACAAATTTCTCAACCAGATTTTTCATAAAACAAACAGGAACATTATCAATAAACCGTTTCAATAAACACAATATCCATAAAAATGAAAATGAAAATTTGAGGTATTTTTTTCAAATAATAATGGTGTTTAATTGATGGTTATTTTATTACAATAAATATGTTTTATCCTTATGATTTTATAAATGACACATAAAATATCTTCTTTAATGAAAAAATTCAATGTGTATAATAAAACATACACTAAACCAAATCACATGTACGTGGTCTTGGAAATGACTCAAACAAAGAATGAACTAACTCCTGAGAAGACTATAATTTATATATTAATGGGATTAATCTTACCTTAATACACATAAAGTAATGTCTCATATGTAGATTTTAAAATGACTCAAACACAACTTAAAAATGACTTGAAAATTAATTACTCATAGGTAGTTATAATCAAATGAATCATACATTATACAACTAAAATGAATCAAATAGAAATAACTCAATCTCTTAGAAATGATTCATATGAAAAGAAGTATTGGAATAACTTTCACACTTATGATTTATAATTTTTTTTATGTTTATTTATTTTCCTATATTTAATTATTTGTAAATTTTTTAAAAATCAAAATTTCATGGTTATTTTAGAAAAATTGATTATGAAAGGTTTATTAGAAATTTCACAAGATTAAATATTTGAGTAAGTGTTTATTATTGTAATTTATTATCATTAAAAATATGATGTACAAGATATTTTTTATATAGTATCAAAAATAATTAAAGAGATGATCAAAAAATATATCATTTTTTCTCTTTTATGAAATAACAAGACAAGAAGAATCTTCAAGATCATCGAGAGATCACTATAAATTTTTAAAAATATCAAATTTGTTCAATATCACTCAAAAAATATCTCCAAGACTGGGAATTTGGGAATCGTGAAATATAACAGCTATAATAATTCATGTCATTTTACATGCAAGTACTATTTTCCAAGATGGAATTCATGAATAATGGCTATAAATATAGTTTGATAAAGTATTGTAAGGGGAATAAGATGCACTAATTTTATATCATGAAAAAATGAGGTTCTCAATAAAATATAAAAACAAAAAATACTATGAATGCTTCTTTTGGATTAATTTTTATTGGTCTTTAACATGGTACCTCTATTACTTACTTCATGATCCAAGATATCATACCATTTGATCATTATTAAAATAAATTCTTATTTGTATAGTTTATTCAACTAATAAATCGTATATGTTTGTTCAAGTTAATTTATTATTTATCATACTAAATTAAGACCATATGGATTATAATTCCCCTTTAAAACATACATCTTTAGTTATGTCTCTAGATAAAATAATACATGACAATTCAGGTTGTTCCACTTGGTTAAAAAATAATGGATATTTGTTTTGTGATTCCAGGTGTGAAAAATTTAGTTTTCATGGATTATCACTCATATTAAAATATCGGGTCACTTATAGTGTGTGTTATACTCTCATGTTGCGAGTGTGGAGAGTATATACATGATAAATTTGATATTTAATACTATAAAAATACATATTACCATATTTTTATTTTATATAACTTAATTATGTTAACTCTTATTTAAAAATAGAATTTAATAAATTTGTCAGTTCACTCTACTCTTGACCATTCGACCATCTCACCTTTTGGGGAAAAGATACTCTTTTTTGCAACAATACACCTCATATTAAATTATAGTTAATTAATTTATGGGTAATTTATATGTGCAAATTGTTTCCACCATTATCTTAAATGAATCATAATTTACTTTCAAAAGGTAGATAAGAAAAATTTAAATCATTCATCAATAATGATATGAAAAAAATCCCTCAAACTTACAAACCTATAATTATTTTAAATAATTTGGAGAGAAAGTGAGAATATCTGAAAAAATATAGATAATATTCTATGTATGACAATTATGGGTGTTTATAAAAAGAATAAATGTGAAAATTGATGATCTCAATGGAATATAATGATTTTATTAATTATCAATGAATAATATGATTGAAAATTAATGTTAGGAGATAGAAAAAACATCCTAATGAAAAAAGAAGCTGAAAGGTGTGAGGATTCACACATTAAACAATTGATGATTATAGACATTATATTTTATGGAATCAATGAAAAATGGAAATTTAAAGAATAATAACAATTTAAAACATGTTTGATACAATTTCAAGAAGTTTGATATTAAATATCATGAGGATTTGTGATTAAGTAAGTTCAAATTCTTTCTAAAAGAGTGAGAATCAATCCTTGGATTATTAATCATGATGGTTAATGTATTTAATAATGAATATATATTTGAAGATGGCATAAGAATCTATGTGTGAAGCTATAATAGAAGTAGAAATAGTGATATATAGTAGTCAAAGATGTGTACTCAAATGTTCCAAGGATTTTGGTTATGAATATTGAAGAGTTTTAGGAATGTTTTGATGAGTTCTTAATTTAATTAAATTGATATGAGATATATTGAAGTGAATAGATATTCCCTAATAATTTAAAATGATATTATGACTTAATTTGATGATAAACTAAAACTTTAAGGTGAAATTTCAATTTGGAAGTGGAATTGATACACAAAAGTACATAGGATGATAAGTAATTGTAACTCAAAGAAGATTCCCTATAAGTAATAGTAACTTCTTATGTTGGGGGAAAAAATTGGATGTGTATTGGAACCTCCAAAAACCAATGTGTATTTGTAACACCCCATGATTTCATAGTACATTATCTCATTGAAGTATCTCAATAACTTGCGCTACACGCAACACCGAGTTCGAGCACATCACAACTTACTAAACTTATTGTTCAAAAAGTAGTTATGAATATTATTAATGCAATTTTGACTCATATATACTCTATAAAATTTTAAAATCCACATTATTTGTTTCTTAGACATAAAATAAGAACAAATTCATTTTTCAGATAAAAATAGTATTTTTTCAAAAATGCAATTTTACTACCTTTTAATTGAGAATCGTTTTTCAAACCGATAATTTACACTTTAAAAAATTACATTTAATGAAATTAAGTTTTTCATTAGAATACGGACATAAAAATTTATTTGAGATAAATTTTTGGTACTTTTCTGATAAATTTCATATTTTGATGAATAGTAAAAATACTATGTATTAATTGAAAAAAAACTTTTTTAATCGAAATAATTTATTGTGTTAAATTATGAATTTTAATGATATGAATGTATAATTAGATTATATTTTTACCATTTAATACAAAGTAGGTCATTATAAGTAATTCCACATTTAAAATTGACAAAAACACATGTCAATCGTTTGATAGTTTTTACTTTTTAAAAAGCCGCTTTTTATTGTTTTGACAACGGAGAATAACATTAAATTAATAAATTAAACTTATATGTTTTTAATTTCTTAAAATCGATTTTATTTTTGAATTCATAATATCTAAATTATCTAAGGTTAATGTGTTGGTATTTTTCTAGAATCTTTCAATTATTGATGAATAGTGAAAAACACTGCATTTTTATATAAACCGACTTTTATTTAAATAATTATTTATTTTATTTTAATTTATTTTGGGTAAAAATAGATACATAATACCTATATTTGTTTAATGAAATTTATTGGAGTCATTATATAATAATTTTTTATATATAAAATCTTATCCAACATTTTACCGTATTTTACCCACCTCTTAAGAGCATTTGCAAATATGAATAAAATGTAATTTTATATATTTTGTAAGTGTAAATTAAAAAATCCAAGAGATATGGTTAATATAAGTAAGTAAAATGTGGTTCAATAAGACGAAAATAATTTTGGGTGAATTGTAACTTTTGACTTTTATTTACCACAGTTAAAAGTAAATAGGGTAATTAATGGTAAAAAGGATATCATAATTACCCAAACACATGTCTTAATTATATTTTATATGTATAATTATACCAAAAAACAACCTTAGGAATAAAATATGACCCCTTTGGTTAACTTGGATATGATTATGAAATTTATTATTATTTTATTTAAAGAAGAGTTAAAAGAGTTAAATTCAATGTTTAATAACTAAACCATTTTTAATATAGCATTATACTTAAGATAAATTTGACTATAAAAATTTAGTAAAAATATAAAAAAAATTCATACATAATGGAATTTAATTTATACTTTTTAGGCATTAAATAATTTAATTTATTTATGACACAAGTGTGATGTAGTAATTTCCGTATTAATGAATGATTAAAATAATTGATTTTATAAATATCCAAATAAATGTAAATTTAGACTTCTAATGAATTAAACTAATTCTATAAGTTAATATTACCTTTTTTTATTGGTTAAATATATTTTATTCAAAGTTATAATGTTTTTATGGCTTTCAAAAAATAAATTGCTAAATTGTGTTAAAATTGACATAATTGAGTTTTTAAAACAAATATTATATTAATAATTGATATAATATTCCTAAAAAATCTATGTTTCTGCCAAAGGACATAGATAAGTTTATATATATTAATAATAAACCCCATGTGGTTCTCTTGACTTGTTATAGTAAGCTTATTAACCATATAATATAAAAATACAAAGAGACATGGTTAATGTTAAACTATTTAACTAAGAGTTAAATCTAAATGATAATGTTAATAAGATGACCAAATCCAGTCAAAAACCTATTGGTTTAGAGTTTTTCATCCATCACCACCTTATAATTTAAATAATTCATTTTTGGGCCATTATAAACCGAAAATAATTTCATCATAAAATAATATTTCACACTTTTTCTAAAGTGACTTTCACCTCTTTTATCAAAGGGCACTTCACCTTCTCTTAATTTCACACCTCCAAAGCCTTTTGGCTCAGACAAACCCTACCCAAATACCCTCCAAAATTTCATCCCTTCATCCTAGAGGCCTTAATTTTGTCATGAAGACAACATTAAGACCCTTTTTGATCAAATCAAAAGGAAGAACCCGAAGAAGAGGTAAATATTTCATCAACTCTTTCAAGTTATTTTTCTTCTTCCACTTACACTTTATTTTTTGTTTCCATTATAAATTAAAAAATCCAGTATCTTCTATATATATTGATGTTATTATAAAAATTGTACAACCATATTCATTATTCTATCCATCCTATAAATGAAAAAGGCACCATACGTGCATACGTACGGATTACCGTCTCCATGTCCTGGTGTTGTTTGTTATTCAAACACATCATTGTTTGGTTGGGTATAATAACGAGTATAATTGACGTAAATAACAAATATAAAATTTTAATGATTATATATATATGATATACCATCCAATTAAATACTATTTCTCCATCAATGTAATGATATTGTCGCTCGTGCATACGCACAGATTACCATCTCCACGACGCGATGAGATTCATTTCCTCGTTCACCATTAAACGAAGATTATTAAATATATATAATTAATAAGTATGTAAATTATGAAATTATAATTATACTGGTGATATATATATATATATTTATGTACTTATTTATATCTTATTTACTTAGTTCCTTTCAATATGATAAGAAAAACAAAAACAGTGTTTATGCGTACGTATGACCTTCCTTCGCATAAACGGTGTTTTAAATTTCATATATATGTCTATTATACATATTTATATTCTAAATATTTGTGATATATAAATTTAAGATTATATTCTGGAAGTATTTAAATCATGATATAAATGATACGATCAAGAATAACAAGTTAAAACACGTATAATAAAGAAAGCTTTTATTACCCAAAATGTTAGTTTAACATTGAAATCATTATTAAATGGGTAGTATAAAGTCATAAATGAATCATCTGTGATATAATAAATATGAATATGGTTCTGGTATAATTTAATAACATACTATGGTCATTATACTAGAGGATAAACATACCCTCAACCAAAGGAAAGTGTAAGGTAAGGGTTAATTTCACAATCTCTTTATTATCCAAGGTTGTTTTTACGTAAGTATCTACTGGGAAATATTTATTATCAATATTCATGTTTCATAAAAGAGTTTTCAAAGGGATTTATTTTCAGGGAAGTTTTTACTAAAACATCATTTTAAATGATTAAATGATTTATTCTTCTAAACCTTTCTCATTAATGTCCATGTTTTCAAAATGGTTTTAAGGATTTTTTATATAAACATGAATGTTTTAAAATTTTAATTCCATTAAAAAGTTTCAACATGGTATGGGACACTTTGATTCCAAACTATCTTTTAAATGACTTTATAAATTATATGACTTTAAAATGATTTCATGAAAAACAGATATTTATAAAGAATATTTTAACTAATCATTTTCAACTATGTCAACATAATTTATAGGATATTATTATTGATCTAGGTCTATTGATTGTGATAAAAATATTCCATATTGTATTGAAAGTTTTTGTGATACGCTTGACTATGGATGTGTTATTTTTATTCCATTCATGGTTTAGAGATAAAGTATAGACATTTCATATGATAGTTTTAATATGTATATTTATGTTGTGTTAAAAACTTTTCTTACGAGGAATACATTGGACTTATTAAGTTATGGGTGGAGCCTACTATAGCTCCTCGATGCATCAGTTGGTCACACGAGACAAACTAGTGTCTTCACAGAAGGCCTTGACAAAATCTTACTTTTATTCTTGGCACAAGGCCTTGACTATGTGTTTATGATGTTTGGCATTATGAATTCAATCATTATGAAAGTTGCTATTGATTTTACATGTGATTATTCGACAAGTAGAATATCCTTGTGAATAATTAAATGGAATTTTTTGATTTTATCTTTTCCATATTATACTGATGTTTATGTTTAAAAGGCTTTTGTTTTAGTCTTATACATTGCCTTAAATTTATATTTTAATATATTAAAGTTTCCACTATATTGTTATCCTTAGTGAGCATATGATCTCACCCCGTTCTTATGTTTTACATTCCCAGGATTCCAAGAAGTGTTTTATGAATGATAATTAGGGTTAAGATAGGGGATTAATGTAGTTCACAAAGGATCATTTATGTTGTGTTTTATTTTTTAATGTGTAATGTAATGTTCATGTATGTAATCTATTTTCCAAGACTGCTTAACTAATAGTTATTTTGGGACATGATTCCTTGTAATAATTCCAATGTATTAAAATAATAAACCCACTCTGGGTAAATGGGGTCAGGGCGTTACAGTGCTATCCTATCTGAGGAAATATAATTGAATCGAATTTATCTTTCTATGAAGATCTTATCCTAATTATTTTCACAACAAAATAATAACTGGGTTGAAAAATTTATTTTAGTGAAATAATAAGATATAAGAGGATATGTGGGAACCTAAAGAAGTTATAGTGACCAAATTCCCACATCTATTCATGTGGTGATATTCAAAACAATTTGAGGTTGAAAATTTTTAAAGGGGGGAGAATGTAACATCCAACATTCAATTATAGCCAGAAATATATTATTCTAATGAATTAATATTATAATACACATAGATTTATTAAATAATATGGTAAAAACCAAAATTTATAAATGTAATATTATATACATAATATAAAAATTGAATTAATCATGTAAAATTTAAGTTGGGTTGAATTTTTTTGTGTTAAAAAATTCGATTTTTGGTTAAACATTGAAAATTCCAATTTTTAAAAATACTGCTACTTTTTTGAAATTATAATTATATAATAATAACATGAATGTTTACAAAACCTATAAAACCCTAACACCAGTTACCCATAATTTATGCATTATTAAATGAAATTGGCATGATAAAAGGAATCATTTACCAAAAGACCGATCAATTTAGTATCTTTGGAAGTACTAGATACATACATAAGTTTTACATTACATAATGTAATAAAAAAAGAAACATTGTGTCTTCTTTGAACACTATTATATTCTTTTTCCTATTCCTGCAGGTTAATCATAATATAATGCTTTGTATCATGGGAAAAATAAAACATAAGAAGGTGGTGAGATCAAATGCACAGTAAAGATAACAATATAGAAGAAACTGTTATAAATAAGAATAAACAGTTAAGGCAATGTATAAGACTAGAACACAAGACTTTTAAACATAAACTTCAGCATAATATAGTAAAGATAAATCAAATAATTCCATTTACTTATTCACATGGATATTCTACAGGTCTAATAATCTCATGTAATATCAATAGCTAATTTCATAATGATAGAATTTATAATTCAAGTATTCATAACCACATAGTCAAGGACTTGTGCCAAGACTACAAATAAGATTTTGTCAAGTCCTTGTGCCAAGACACTAGTTTGTCTAATGAGACATTCCAATGCATTGAGGAGCTATAGTGGGCTCCACCAGTCACTTACTAAGTCCAACGTATTCTTCATATGAAAAGGTTTAAACATAAAATTAACATTAATAGTATAACTATCATATGAAATGTTAATACATTATCTATAAACCATGAATGATATAAAAATAAAACATCCACAGTCAAACATATCACAAAACGACCAGTACTGTATGGAATATTTGAATCATAATAAATCAACCTCGATCAAGAATAATATCATGTATATGATGTTGAAATAGTTGAAAATGATCAGTAAAAAACATTGAGGAAAATACCACTTTTTTCATGAAGACATTTAAAAGTCTACAATTTATCAAGAAGCGGTTTAAAATATATTTTTTAATCAAAGTGTCCAATACATCATTTAAAATTTTAAATGGAATTTCAATTTAAAAAAAATTAATGTCCATATAAATAAAACCTTAAAACCATTTTTAAAACTTGTCAATTAATCAGAAAGATTTAGAAGAATATATTTTTTATACATTTTAATTGATATTTCAGTTAGTGTTCCTAACCAAATGAAAAACACTTAAATACAGATAATTTAGATAATAAAAAAATTATAATATCATGATAGTAAAGGTATTTATGATATACTATGTCAAAGTATAGTATATACACCAAATAAAAGTGAATTGGTGCATAACTACAAAGAAGTCTCAATGGATTATAATATGAGATGAATTGTGTTATAAAGAAAGTATCAATAGGTTAAGTATAAATCAATGAAATAATTATGTGTGAAAAATATAAAGACACTAAATATTATTGGATATTCAGTGTAAATTAATCAGGGAATATCCACACACGTTCTTGTAAAAACCACACCAATTACGTGGATATTGAAATCAATGAATGTAAATTGATGTAAAATTACTCTTATCATGTTTATATCGATGACTTGAGAATTTATCAATGGAGTGATTATGTGTATCAAAATTATATCTACACAAATGGGTGTGGAAATTTCTAAATAAGTATAAAATTAGTGATTTTACACAAAATCTTGGGGTAATGTAAACAATGAAGTTTTTCATACAACCGAACGAGTGGAAATTGAAATTTGAAATTCCGTTACCGATTTGGTAACATACAAAACATACACCCCATTAAAGAAGGATCTTACAATGATGAAGTAAATACCCAAAAATTAAATTATAATATTCAAACAATAAAATCATGGGAATTACATACACCACACAAAATGTAATAGTGGAAAATACAGCATGAATCTCACAAGAATAAAAGTGATTTGAAAACCCCTTACCTTTTACTTTTCCTTGGTTGATGGTACGTTAACCTATTCTAAAATATTTAAATAATTTTTATTAATTTATAAAAGAACTATATAAATCAAAATTATATCATATATTATCCGTTAATTTTTCTTTGTTAATAATATTTTAGTAGTATCATCATTTCGGATGTTAACTGATATGATTTTATTTATCTGATCAGTTACATAATCCATGTTTGTAATTGATTGGATGTATTTTATTCATATCCATAATGATATTAAGTCCTTAAACAATATTTTTAATCATAAAATGAATATTATTCTTGAATTAATATGATGGGGAATGAATCTAATCGCGTTCGTGAAGACAGGAATCCGTACGTACGCACGAGCGACAATATCAATATATTGATTTTGAAATCATATGTAATTGGATGGTATATCATATGTACAGTATTATTAAAATGTTATAATTATTATTTACATCAGTTATACTCATTATTATACCAATCCAAAAATGAAGTGTTTGAATAACAATCTACACCACGACGTAGAGATTGTAAGTCGTACGTACGCACGTATGATGACATTGTAATTAATAGGATGGACGGAATAATTAATATGGTTGAACCATTATTATAATAACATCACATTATATAAAAATACTTTAGTTATTATTTTAGAATGGAAGCAAAAAATAAAGAGGAACTGGAATAAGAAAATAACTAGAAATATGTGATGAAATGTATATATCTTCTTTGGGTTCTTCCTTTTTATTTGATCAGAAGGGCTCCATATATTGGCTTTCTAACCAATGTAAGGCCCCTAGAATAAATTTAATAATGTTGGGAGGATATTTGGGTAGGGTTTGGCCAAGACAAAACGCTTTGGAGGTGTGAAATTAAGAGAAGGGGAAGTCCCCTTTTATAAGAGAGGTGAGGGTCACTTTAGGAAATGTTTGAAATATTATTTTATAATAAAATCATTTTCTATCTATAATGGCTAAAAAATAGATTATTTCGAGTATAAAGTCGGGATAGGTCTAAAACCATTCATCCAATGGGTTTTAGACAGGTTTAGGTCATCATATTAACCTTATCTTCTAGATTTAACTCTTAGTTAAATAGTTTGACATTTATCTTGTCTCTTTGTATTTTTATATTATATTGTTAATAAAAGTACTATAACAGGACAAGAGAACCCCATGTGGTTAATTATTAATATATATAACCGTATCTAATTCCATTTTTTGATCGTTATAATTTTAGGAATATTATTTCAATTAATAATATAGTATTTGTTTGAAAAACTCAATTATGTCAATTTTGACATTATTTACTTTTTTTTTTGAAAATTGTAACCGCATTATCATTGAGAAAAAAAATTATTTAATAAACCCTAACATGTCATATTAACTTATAAAATTCGTATAATTCATCAAAAGTCTAAAATCACATTTATTCGGATATTTATAATATCAATTATTTTAATATTTCATTAATTGGGTAATTACTACATCATCATTATTTCATTAATAAGTTAAATTGTGTAATGTATAAATATTATAAATAATAAACCATTATGTATTAAATCTTTGTATCTTTATAATGAATATTTATAATAGAATTTATCGTATGTATTACCCTATATTAAAAATGGTTTAGTTATTAAATATTGAATTTAACTCTATTAACTCTTCCTTAAATAATATAATAATAAATATCCTAATCTTATCCAAGTGGAAAAATGGGGGTAATATTTTATTCATAATTTTATTTTGGTTGAATTATTCATATCCAATAGAATTATTAAATGTTTTAGGATAATTATAATATCATTTTTACCATTAATTACCCTATTTACTTTTAACTGTGGTAAATAAAATTCAAAAGTTACAATTCACCAAAAATAATTGTCATCTTATTGAACCAAATTTTACCTACTAATATCAACCATGTCTCTCATATTTTTGAAATTAAATTTACAGAAGCAGTAAAATTATGTTTTTTTTGCAAATTTTCAATTTCTTCTAGAAGGTTGGTAAAAACGTTAAAAATATTAAATAAGAATTTATACATCTATTTTTATAATAAAATGACTCCAATAAATTAAATTTAACTAATATAGTTATTATGTATGTATTTTGACTTAAAATTTATTTAAATAAAATAAATAATTATTTAAATAAAAATTATTTTTTAGAACAATAACATAGGGTTTTTCACTATTAATCAAAAATTGAATGTTTTCAGAAAAATTCTAAAATATCACCCTAAGTTGATTTTGATATTCTGAATCCAAATTAATGTCTATTTTACCAAATTAGATACATAGAAGTTTCATTTATTAATTTTAAATTAAATCCCGTTGTCATAACCAAAAAGCGGTTTTTTTTAAATTAAAAATATCAAAAGATTGACATGTGTTTATGTGAAATGAAAATTTAAAATTACTTATAATGTCAAAAATTGTATTAATTGATAAAAATATAATCTAATTATACATTAAAACCATTCAAATATATAATTTAACAAAATAAATTATTTTTACTAAAAAGGATTTTGTTAGTTAAAATTTATTAATATTCACTATTCACCCAAATATGAAATTTATCAGAAAAACACCAGAAATTTATTGAAACTAAATTTTTATGTCCCAATTCTAGAGAAGAAGTTAATTTTTCCAAATTTAATATATAAAAGTTTCAAATATTGGATTTAAATAGGGTTCTCCATTAAAATCCTCTGAAATTGCATTTTCTGAAAAATACTACTTTTATCTGAAAAATTGAATATGTCCATATATTATGTCTAATAAACAAAAAATATGAATGTTAAAATTATATGGGATATATATAAAATTCAAAATTTTTTTCTTACTATTCATAACTTCTTTCTAAGTGGCTAGTTTGATAGGTCATGGAGTGCTTGAACTCGGTGTTGCGCACATCGCCCGCCATTGTATTACATAAAGAGAAGCGTAGCATGGAATCTTGATGTGTTACATTCTTCCCCACTTTTGGAAATTTTTTCCTTTCTATTTTAAAATTGGGCTTAGGGACTTCATTGGAAGTCTCACGTTAGAAAAGAGTCAATGAAACTATCCCTTTCAAGGAAAGGAAGATAAGTACAAAGGTCCTCGGAGATAACCCATACTAGGATTCCATGCAGGAAAACATGGATGTGGAAGATGAAATAAGTGTCAGGTTTTGATAGAGAGTAATATAAAACATGATCAGAAGAATTTAAAAATATGAAAACCACAAACTTGTGATGGGTTAAATGGTCATTAGTTTCCCAGTAGGAAAAGTAAACGGAGAATGTTTTTTGTTTAAGTTCCATTTTATAAAGTTGAGGAATTTATTTTTTAGATTGACTATGAACATAAAGAGATATACTAAATTTTTAAGTAGATTTTCATCCTTTAATAAATATCTATCACTAACTCATATTTTTTTTAAACAATGAGTATTCAAGATGACTTGGTCACACCAGAACTGCTATAATCAACTTTTAGAGAATCACATGATACAAAAATATAAACTCTATATATCCATTTTCTTTAGAGATTAACCAAAACCAAAATGGTTAGTACAAGATCAATAAATCCCGAAAAAGGATAATCCTTTAAAGAAAGAAATACTAATACTAATTTCGAAAATTAAACCATCAATACCCAAAGATCAATAAATTCCATTAAATAAACAATTTTCATTAAAATACTTAATTATAATCCAAACTAATATTGAAACCCAAAACATAGAAGCAGTCTTTCAGGTTAAATTGTATCTCCAAATAACATGGACTACTATTAAAGTCACATACATTAAAATAGTTAACCTAATAACATATTCTCTGTGATAGGTTAATATTTTCTACAAATAACATAAATCTCTATAAAAAAAATACATTATTATTCCTCAATTAAAATCCCATATTATTCTATTTTCCTTAGGCATATAGTGTTCCCAACAGAGAAAACGTCTTCCAAAATAACATTTATCACATAATCCCAAATTCATATTCCTATACTAAGGATATCCATTTGATAAATATATGATCCCAAATCAAATAATAATTTATCAATAAAATCATTTAACTAAATATAATTAGTCACACTAACCAATGAATTCTTGTAATCCAATGGTAGGAGATATATCCCAGACTCACTTTGGTTGTGGGTTTGATTCCCATAGCTTTGTCTAAAAAGACAGGTTGTCACATGGTCTGCATGTTGTCCTTTGTAAAAAAATATATTTTATAACATCCCCAAAATGATAAATTCCTTAAAACAACCATAACATAATTTAACCACAAATGATATCTCATACCTCACATTTTCATCCCAAAATCTAATAACTTTTAATTGCCTCAAATTTAAGGTTCAGATAAACCCAAATGGTTATTTATAAATATATCCACAAGAGAAAACATAATTCTTCCCCAAATATATTTTTCACAAAACAATCCGCACAGTTACACATACAAGAGGAACGACTTCCAAAGTAATCCCATCAACAAAGAGCACTAATACTTTTAAAAATTTCACCATAAATTTGTTTCCATATAGGTTCATCCTTGAACAAGGGTTTGTCCTATAGAGTAGGGAATTCACTTGGGTAATGGATAGGTCCATTAAATTTACGGCAAATGACTAAAAATGGATTCTTGGGATCATTTTTATTTTCATCCATAGTACTCTTCATTTTTCCATGACAATTATTTACTTTATGTCCTTTTTTACCACAAATAAAACATTTAATTATACCATTGAGACACTTTCCTAGGTGTCTTCGTCCTCATTTCCTGCATGATTGAAATTGAGCTTTCTTTTCTACATGGTCTCTACTACTCAATCTCTTATCATTCACTGCCTTTCTCTTCTTTGTTGAGTTTGGGAGTTGGTTAATATATATATATATATTTTTATCATATTTTTGGATAAATAATTTAGCATGAACATGATATCTTTTACAATTATCAAAATTCCATTTCATTTCTCATTTCCATCATCGTTCTAACCTTGTACATTATGTTCAATGTTACTATAAATTCCGTGGAATCGAGCTATAAACTAACACAAGAAGCATATTGTGAGTCATAAAATAATTTATAGAATATCATAAAACCTTACTATCAATCTAAAACACCTTAGGATTAACCAAGATTATTAATTATCATCTTATATAAAAATCCTTCAAATATGTTTCTAATGAAAATCTGATTTATCCTAAGCATATCCCTTATGAGTGTCGTAACCAAGAGTGCAGTAAGGCTGATTGTCGTGTACCAGGATACCTCAGGTCAGCCCCGAAACATCTCGTCAGATTTTTTACACCTAGGTAGATATGTGCCAAAGCTGCCTCTACCTTCGTGTATTGAGACGAGGATTTATTTCTTAGAAAACCAACATAATGTTTACATTACCAAAATTTTTGGATGCTCTTCTATACTAATCCTCAATGTCTATCGCAGGTTAGTATTTCCAAATTATAGTTTTTTCTAAATCTAGCTTCCATGGTTTGTAATAAACATCCTCTGATACCAACTATAATGGCCCGACCCCACTTACCCAGAATTAGTGCATTATTAAATAACATTGGCATGATACAAGGAATAATGACCTAAAAGACCAATCAGTTTAGTAACTTTGGAAGTAATAGATACTAAATAAGTTTTAAATTAAATCATGTAATAAAAAACAACATTCTGCCCCCTTTGAACACTCTTATATCCCTTAGCCTATTCTTGTAAGTTAATCTTAATACATTTCTTTTGATCCTGGGAAAAATAAAACATAATAAAGTGGTGAGATCAAATGATCAGTAATAATAACAATATTGCAGAAACTATCATAAATAATAACAAACATTTATGGTAATGTATAAGACTAGAACAAACGATTTTAAAACATAAACTTCAGAAAAATATAGAAAAGATAAATCAAATAATGCAATTTACTTCTTCACATGGATATTATACTAGTCGAATAATCACATGTAATATCAATAGCCAATTTCTTAATTATGGAATGCATAATGCTAGACTACATAACCACATATTCCTGACCTTGTGCCAAGACTACTAATAACATTTTATCGAGGCCTTGTTCCCAGACACTAGATTGACTCATAACCCCTACAGATGCATCGAGGAGCTATAGCAGGCACCACTCATCACTTACTAAATCCATTACATTCCTCATATGAAAAGGGTTTATCATAACATTAACATTTTTATTAAAACTAGCATACAATATTTCAATACATTATCTATAAATCATGAATGGTATAAAAATAACCCATACACTGTCAAAAATATAGCATAAACTTCAATAAAGAATGGAATATTTGTATCATAATATATCAACCTCGATCAAAAATAATATCTCGTAAAGGATGTTGAAATAGTTGAAAATGATCAGTAATAATCTTTGACGAAAATATCACATTTTCATGAAAAAATTTAGAAGTATCAAAATTTATCAAGAAGCTATTTAAAATAGATTTTTGAATCAAAGTGTCCCATAGAACTTTGAAACATTTGAATGGAATTGGAATTATTAAACATTAATGTCCATATAAATAAAACATTAAAAACATTTTTAAATCATGGACATTAATGAGAAGTATTTAGAAGAATAAATTTTAAAAACATTTAAAATGATATTTTAGTTAGAGTTCTTAACCAGATGAGATATTTTGGAATACAAAAAATTGAGGTAAAAACATTATAATATCATGAGAATAAAGGGATTCATGATATACTATGTCAAATTATATTATATACAACAAATAAAAGTGCATTGGCGCATAACAACAATGAAGTCTTAATGGAATGTATGTTGAGATGAATTCCTCTATAAAGATAGTATACTTAGGTTAAGGATAAATCGATGACATAATTATGAGTGGAAAATATAAACACACTGAATATGATTGGATATTAAGTTTAAATAAATCAGGGGACATCTACACATATTTCAGTAAAACCAACACCAATGACTTTGATGTTTAACTCAATGAATGTAAATTGAGTTAAAATTACTCTTATCAAGTTTGTATCGATGATTTGAGAATTTATCAGTGGAGTGATTATGTGTATAAAAATCATATCCACACAAAGGAGAGTTTAAATTACTACATAAATAAATAATTAGTGATTTCACACATAATCTTGGAGTAAAGTAATCAATGATGTTTGCGTAGAACTGAATGAGTGGAAATTAATATTTGAAATTCCATTACCGATTTGGTAACATATGAAACATACACCCAATTAAAATGGATCATCCAATTATGATGTAAATACCAATAAATTAAATTTTATTACACAATAAATATAATCATGGGCAGTACATGCACCACACAAAAGGTAATAGTGGAAAATATAGCATGAGTCTCACGTGAATAAAAGTGAGATCAAAACACCTTACCTTGTAATTTTCCTTAGTCGAGGGAAATTTAACCTCTTGTATAATAGTTAAATCATTGTTATTAAAATATAAAATAACTATATACATAAATATGATATCATATATAATCCTCTAATATTGCTTTGTTAATAATATTTTAGTAGTATCATCGTTTCAGGTGTTAACTGATCTGTTTTCCTTTATATGCTCAGTTACGTAATCCATGATATTAATGGATAAGATGTATTTTATTCATATCAATAATTATATTAAGTTCTCAAAAATTATTTTTAATCATTAAATGAAAATTATTCTTGAATGATTACGATGAGGAATGAATCTCATCACGTTCGTGGAGACGGTAATCCGTACGTATGGACGAGCAACAATATCATTATATTGATGGTGAAATCGTATGTAATTGGATGGTATATCATAAATAAAAAATTATTAACATGTTATATTTATTATTTACATCAGTTATACTCATTATTATTCCCTTCCAAAAATGAAGTGTTTGAATATCAAACTATACAATGACGTGGAGATGGTAAGTCGTACGTACACACATATGGTTACTCTTTCATTCATATGATAGATGGAATAATAAATATGGTTGTACCATTTTTATAATAAAATCACAGCATATATAAGATAATGGATTTATTATTTTATAATGGAAAAAACAAAAAAAGAGGAAGTGGAAGAAGAAAAGAACTTGAAAGAGGTGACAAAATATGTACCTCTTCATTGAGTTCTTCCTTTTGATTTGATCAAAAGGGATCTACAGATTGGCATTATGACCAAAGAAAGGCCTATAGGATGAAGTGATGAAATTTGGTATTATATTTGGGTAGGGGTTGGCCGAACCAAATGGCTTTGGAGGTGTGAAATTAAGAGAAGGGGAAGTTCCCTTTTATAAGAGAGGTGAGGGTCACTTTAAGAAAAGTTGGAAGTATTATTTTATAATAAAATAATTTTCAGTTTTTAATGGCTAAAAAATATATTATTTAGAGGATAAGGTGGGGATGGGTCGAAAAACTCTCAACCAATAGGTTCTATATAGGTTTAGGTTATCATATTAACCTTATCTTTTATATTTAACTCTTAGTTAAATAGTTTGACATTTACCATGTCTCTTAGTATTTTAATATTATATGGTTTATAAACATACTATAACAATTCAAGAGAACCTAATGTGGTTAATTATTAACACATATAACCTTATCTATGTCCTTTTACCTAACCATATATTTTTAGGAATTTTATTTCAAATAATAATATAGTATTTATTTTAAAAACTCAATTATGTCAATTTTGACACTATTTAGTATTTGATTTCTGTGAAAATAAAAACATTGTGATTACTTTGAAAAAAATTATTTAATATAACCTAACATGTCATATTAACCTAGAAAATTAGTTTAATTCATCAAAAGACTCCATGTACATTTATTTGGATATTTATAATATCAGTTATTTTAATATTTCATTATTAAGGTAATTACTACATCATCATTGTGTCATAAATAAATTAAATTCATTAATGTCTAAAAAATATAAATAAAATTCAATTATGTAGGAAATAATTTAGTTTTATATTGAATATTTATTGTCAAATTTATCTTATGTGTTATATTATATTTAAAATTGTTTGGTTATTAAACATTGAATTTAACTCCTTTAACTATTCTTTAAATAAAATAATAATAAATGTCCTAATCTTATCCATGTGGACCAAAGGGGGTAATATTTTATTATGAAGGTTTTTTTGGTTAAATTATACTTATCCTATAGAATTATGACACATGTTATGGGTAATTATAATATCATTTTACCCTTAATTACCCAATTTTCTTTTAACCGTGGTAAATAATAGTCAAAAGTTACTATTCAAAAAAATTATTTTCAACTTATTAAACCACATTTTACTTACTAATATCAATTGTGTCTCTCATATTTTCTAAACTAAATTCATAGAAGAGGTAAAATTATGTTTTATGCAAATTTGTAATTGCTCCTTGTAGATGGGTAAAAACGTTTAATAATTTCTATAAACATTTATACATCTTTTTTTATTATAAAATGAATCCAAAAAATTACATTGAACTGATATAGGTATTAGGTATATATTTTTAATTAAAATTAATTTAAATAAAATAAATAATTATTTAAAAAAAATTCATATTTTATATAATAACATAGGTTTTTTCACTATTCATAAAAAATTATACGTTTTCAAAAAAATACCAAAATTTCACCCTAAGTAATTTGGATATTCCAAATCCAAAAATGATTTCTATTTTAAAAAATTCGAAACATATATTTCTTATTTATTTAATTGAAATTAATTCTCATTGTCAAAACCAAAACGCATGTTTTTTAAAAAGTAAAAACTATCAAAAGATTGACATGTGTTTATGTCCAATATAAATGTGAAATTACTTATAATGACCAAAATTGTATTAAATGATAAAAATAAAATCTACTTATATTTAAAAACAATTCAAATGTATAATTTAACACTATAAATAATTTTTATTAAAAATATTTTTTTCATTTAAAATTTATTATTATTCACTATTCATCCAAATAAAAAAGTTATCAGAAAAACACTAAAAATTTATTGAAAAAAAAATTTTTATTTCCCGATTCTAAAGAAAAATTTTATTTTGTCAAATTTAATATTTGAAAGTGTCAAATATTAGATTTAAATAGGGTTCTCCATTAAAAGGCGGTAAAATTGCATTTTTGGAAAAAAGTTTCTTTTATCTGAAAAATGGAATTTGTCCTTATATTATTTCTAAGAAACACAAAAGATGAATGTTAAAAATATACGGGAGATATAAAAAATTCAATATGTGGTTATTACAATTCATAAACTCTTTCTAAACTGTAAGTTTGATAAGTCATGGTGTGCTTGAACTCGGTGTGGCATACATCACACGCTATTGTATTACTTAAAGAGAAGCATACCGTGAAATCTTGGGGTGTTACAAAACCTATTTTACATTAAAAATATATAATTAAGACAATATATTATTTATATAAAATTATAATGTCGAATATAAATATATAAGATTAATATTTTGGAAATATCGGTAATGTTTTTTCCAAATAAAATTTTTTATTAGTTCTTCTCTCTCAATAAAGTATATACCGGGATCCTTAAATTTTTTGTTTTCTTCAAAGAAAAATATGTAAAATTTTATTTAACACATCTTATTAATTTAATTGGAATCAAAATTATACATTTTTTTTGTTAATTCATTTGTATCCTTAAAAAAAATTCTAAAAAATGCTTTCATTCCATTTTAAACATTTATATTAAATTTAATTTCTAATTATTCTAAAATTTAATATTTTAAAATTATTTCTATTTTATCAATTGAAATAATTAATATATTATAATAATTTCAAATTTATTTGGATCAATCTGAATACTAACCTTGGTAAAACATTTATCCCTTCAGTAAAGGTTAAAATGGGTTTACCAGGGGGGATATAGTATATAATATGGGAAACAAATCAACATAATGTTGTATAAATATTATTGGTTGAAGATATTTAGACAATATATTATCTTAAAATTTTTGTTCTAGCTTTTTTGTTATAATTTTATAGGAAAATGATTTTATATTATTTAAATATTTTATGAAATTCAAGGGGTGTCCCTTCAATCCCATATAAAATGGAATATCTTATCCTCTCTAATTTATAAAAACTATTCTCTCTATATTTTCAATACAAAGCTAAATTTATTCCTAGTTTCCTTACCTTCATTCTTTATAATATGTTCTTCTCCTAATACCACCATATAAAGGCTTAGAGTGTAAGGCAAAGGGGGTCTCTCATATAAGAGGTAACCATATTTACAAATTATTTCAAATATTATTTATTAATATAAATAATCTAAATCTATTGTATCCATACTAAAATAATTAATAAACTATCATAAATATACTAATATCTTATTTGGATTAGGTGACATCCATTTTCAACTTCCCTTCCATAAAATGCATAATGAAAGTATCACTATTGCATACATGTAGACATACACTACTAGATATGAAAGTATTTGGGGTGGTGGGTTTACTACAGGGTCCTGCCCCAAATGACCCAATGTATAAAACTATGTCACAAATACTTTTTTTGCGATGGTCTGTCACAAATACTTTATCTGGGTTTTTTTAAAATATCTTTTATTACAGACCCATCATAAAAACATATAAAAATATTAATAAAATTTAATAAAATAATAATAATACTAATTATCTAATAAAATAATACTAAAAATAATAATAAAATTATAAAAAACCAGAAATAATATAATTAAAATACTATATAAAATAATAAATATTTAAAAAAATTAATAAAAAAACAATATTCACATCAAATATATAATAATAATAATAATTATTATTATTATTATATTAAAAAATAATATAATAATACTAAAATAATAAATAATAAAATACGTCATATTCGTTATAATATAAAAAACATAGCACATAGAAATGTAAATATTTGGATTAAAAAAAATATTACAAAAAAATTACATTGAAATGATTTTCATAAAATGTATGTAAATAACTATGTGCATTCATCTAGAAGAGGTGGAAAAGATGGTGGAGGAAACCTCATCCCTGGACCATGATTCTCATGTCGCATGTACTCTATCATCAACTTGTGTTTCTACTTTTTCTATCAACACATATCCTCCCACTACTGTTGTTGTTGCTGTTGATGAAGATTTCATACTCCAAACACATGGTCGCAATAAGCTCACCATGATAACAGATCTGATCCTTATACTTTCTGCAGATGATAATGAATCTTCATGATGTCCTCTCGGGATACATGATGACATCACAATGGTACCATAATAACTTCCCAGAGTAAATTTAGAGTCGATACCAACAACTTGACCTTTATAAAATACATACTGAGTCACCTACATCCATGCAGTATCATAAAATCCTGATGCCCTAAAGGTTTGATCTTCAGTCTCAGCCCCACTCTAAGCCTATTTCCGAGACATTGTGCCCTCATATGGCCCCTTCAATCTCACTTTAAAATTAAAATAGTTAAAATATTATTTTTAATTAATTTTTAAACTCAAAAATAAATTATACTAACTTCATTATGATGTTTTCGTTCACCGCTAATCTCTCATGTGATTGGATCACTATACATCCTCCAATAAATGTTGAACTCTATAATATAAGGTTGTTTGAATTCCTGTACGAGTATAAAATAAATATTTTACATTAAAAGTTATATAAATTAGAAAAAACAAGTACTTATCAAATTTTGCTGATGGGTACTGAATGTACGACTACCAGCTTGATGCATCACCTCTGATCTTCCTCAGTTTTATCGACCCAATGATGTTATCCTAAAAAAATATATCCCTTATAATATGATCATAATTCATCCCAAACCTGAGATGATATATAATATATTTGGTGGTCGCATCAAGAATGATCAAATTATGCGACTCCCAATTTTTTGCATTGATGTTCTCCATAGATTGTCCAAAATTGACAACAACGCTCACATATATAGCCCTGCCATTCCTCCCAGATAAACGGATGCATGCTATCATCAACGTGATACCATAAGACACAAAAATTGTTTGTAATGTCATGGTGTTAATTAAATAAATTAAAAAAACATTTATTTTTTATGTACGATCCGATGATCGAACATGTGGTGCTGAAAATGATTAGAAATCTAACCTAATGTAACCAATGCTCTAAAAGAAATAATTCTACAATAATGAAATTCCTTATCCAACTGCTATATGAAAAATTATGTAAAAAAATATAACAAATAAAAAACAATTTTTAAATAAATAAATTATTGAAAATTAATGAAAACTAACTAAGATGCACAACTGAACATACATCCACTTGCATGGATTGAAATGAAGACAAGGAAATCACTCGGGGATGGGGTAAAAATAGTCAATCTCTTAAGACTGTGAGCCCTATGAGGCATCCCTGAACCACCAACATTATGAGGGTAATATAATCCAATATGATGATCACTATGAGATAGATTAGCCTCCTCCACGTCACAAAATAGATCTGATTCCATCTGACAGAGGAATTTAATTTTAGAAAATTGTTGAAAACAACTATTATATATATATGTTACATGATTACGACCAACCTTTAACAATGTTAATCTTCATCTTCATCCTTATCATTGTATATGATGGTGTCAATATCCTCATATTCCTCCTCAATATCATCAATTTCTATAGGGGTTTCAGTTTCATTATAGATTTCCATTTAAAACCCATTTGTTACATCAATAATATCATCATCACCGTCGACCCTTAACAAAGGGGTTTCATCATCTATATTCATGTTTCTTCATGGAAAAGATGTATTTGGAGTAGTCCCTTGAAAAATTTCAATACATTACACTTATATGGAACCACATTCATTTTGAATAAATTTATTTTCCCAGGATTTCTTTCTATTATTCTATGGTAATCACTTCACTCTCTTGATGTAGCATAATATTTTGTATAATAAAATTGATTTTCTTGATTAGCTAATAAATATTTTTCATTAACTACAACAAGTATTTTATATTTAATATCAATGATTCCATGTCATGGATGGACATGCAAGCCTCTCTGAGTATCTAACAACTAAAAATTAATCATCTTACATAATTATTTCCTAGATAACACAATACAATTATTTCTTCCAGCATGCCGTAAAATTCACCTTCACATTCTCTATGATGATATCCTCTCATTAAAACACCATTATTCATTGTTTTTTGATTCCTCATATGTAAGGGTGTGAAATTTAAAACCATTCAATGTATATTCATTATATTATTTAACCATTTTGGATGGTGGGTTACTCAATACCCACAGTTGATTATCAATTTTATCATCGTTTTGAGATACCTAGAAATTTGTAAAATAGTTATCAATATAAAAACTAATAAATTGATTTCATGTTTCAAACCATAAACTATTTATTTTACCATTTTTTTTAAACAATTTGGATTTTTTTTGATGATGTTTTTAAAGAGAATATGATGTAATTTTGGGAAACTCACTAATAAAAATGTAGCATATTAAAATGGTTTCAAACCGTTGGGATAGGCCCTAAAACAGTTGGGATATACTATCAAAATGGTTTCAACAGCCATTGGCACGTTTTTCATTGGGATAGAACTATCCCAATGGTTTATTGTTTACCATTAGAATATGATGGTTGAAATTTAAATTAGCCAATGGTTTCATGTAAACTGCTGGGATAGATATATCCCAACAATTGAAAACCAATGGGTTACTTTTAAAGAAACAGTTTGAACTGTTCAGAACAACCTATGCAAATGGTTCTGTATGAACCATTATAATACTATCTAGAAGTATTGAAGGAATCCATCCCAATGTTTTCCAAACTATTGGGTATAAAATGTTTTGGTATGAAAATATCACAATAGATTGAAACTGTTGGGATTTTCCTTTTACAATGCATGATACATAGAAATGGTTATGTAACCATTTCTATACCCCCCCCCCCCCCCCCGCTGCAGCTACACCATCCTTGTTATACACCGCCCTAACAGTTCCCACACTGCAACATCCTTGGTATACCCTCCCACCTAACCTACACTTCCCATTCTGTAGTACATCCCACTTTGCTGCAACATCCCCCAGTAAACTGTAACATCCCACCACTCCAAACTCCTCTACAACATCCCCCACTCCACTATAGAATCCCCCACTTCCCACTCCACTTCCACATCCCCCACTCCCCAAAACTCTATTTACCACACATCCCAACCACAATCAAATGCACACAACACTCCACTACACACACAAAACATCCCACCTGCAATAAAAAACACCCAACAAGAAGAATCACACCATGAAATCGAGGAGATTTTAATGAATAAATAGACACTATATTCCTCCACGTATTGAATTTATGTCCCAAATAATTGAACGAGAGACTCCACAAATGAAATATATTATGATTTATAATTCAGTTGGTCAGGAATTATGATGCACATAAGTGATACCCAGAGGTCAAGTAGTGTGTATGGTGATGCATGTACGTAAGGAAAATAATGTAGAGACCTGAAGCATGATGTACATGGACATTACATTACTTTTGTGGAATACTTAATACATAACAAAAACAGACAAACAAGGACCGTGATAATTTAGTGTCTTTGGAAACATGGAATATATACTTATAATCATGTTGAAATATCTTCAACAACTCCCATTACGATCTTCCCCTTTTTGTTTCCATACCTAAAACCTTTCTTTACTTCTTGGGGAAAATAAAAAATAAAAAGGGGGAGCTCAAATGGTCAGTAATGGTAAACAAAAGAAAAATCAATCACATCATGAACATAACATTTTGGAAATCTTAACCTACAAAAGAAATCATAATTTCATACCATGGGATAAATCATAGAAGTGAAATGTAATCCCAATAATCCAACGTAAAACATGGAACATTGTGGCATACAGACATAATCATAGATAATCATCTCTTATTACTCAAGACTCATTTCCAAGACTATCTTAGTGGACAAAGTCCATTTCTGAACCGAGTTCATTCCTCATTCCAGTCATGTTTCACTGAACCGGTTTAACCTTCCGTTCCATCCACGTCTATCTCATGAGATATAAAATCATTATCCAATTAATTGGAGGGATATATAGGTCTCACCCATCTCATAATGATACCATTCTTATGTGTTCCACAAAATCATACATCATTTCATAACCCATGTAATAAAGATGGGAATCTTAAACATCATGCAATCATAACATAATCCATATAAGATAAAAGTACATCATAAAAATAATTCCGTCATAACATAATCAAATAAATGTAAAAATAGGGATATAAACCAAACCCTATATTATCTTAGATGAAAAATAATTTTGATAAAACACTTGAACTCCATTCTTGAAGAAAATATCCTTTCTAATTCAAAAACATTTTTCCTTTCTTAACATGTCATACAATTTTAGACTAAGAGAATTTTATTAAAAATAATCATGAAAACTTGTAAAGGAAGCTTCTTTGAAATAATGTTTTAAAAATCCATTCATGCCGTATATGTTAAAAAAACATGCTTCTCGTACTTTTTTCGAAAAAGTCAAAAAGTACCTCGTATGAAAAACGACAAAAGATTCCATTCATATCTTTTACTAAAACTCACCTAAGGGTAAAATTGGATTTAAACAATTGTAGGTGGATGGAAATAATATTACATATTGAGGAAACATGGATGTGGATGATAAAATACACCCTAGTAAATTCCAAAGTATAAACAATCTCGGATAGAAATGAGACTGTGATATTTCCCTTACCGTAGGTCCGATTTGATTCGTAAGTGTCCGAACCTCCTGTATAATGATTTAAATAATGTTATTGACTTATTCCGGAATCATACTTATTGTTATGATATCATATATGGTCATATTTTTAGCTTCTTATTAGTAATATTTCATTACTACTTGTTATTCGGGTGTTTATTATTTTTGTTCTTATGCGTGTTTTGTCGAATAAATTCTTATTCTTCTATTTAGGTTATAGATACCTAATTTATATAATGGTATTAGTGTAATATATATCATATTCATTCAATCAATTCTTTTATATAATCATTATGCAATAAATATCATGTAGAATGAGTCGCATCATATCGTGGAGACAGTATTCCGTACGTACGCACGAGCGATGATATCGTTCCCATGATCATGGAATTGTATTGGAGTGTATTTATATTATTTATGAATCAATATCACTTTACAATAATAATATATAGTTATTATTTACACCATTATACCAATCCAAGTAAGGAGGTGGGGGAAAATAGATTACACCACGGCGTGGAGACAGTATTCTGTACGTATGCACGCGCGGTGATTTCATTTTCGGTCGGATGGATAGATAGTGAAATTGGGTTGTTTCATACTTATAATAACATATCAGTATATGAGTTATACTTATGTTATTACTTCATAATGAAACAACTAAAGAAGAAGAATTGGAAGAAGAAATAAAGATGAAAGAATCGGTAATTGACATTACCTCTTCTTTGAAGCGCCTCTTTGAGACCTCCTCATAGGGCACTAAAATTGGTCTTTGAAAAAGACCAGGACTCTAGGATGATTCTTGGGAAGTGGAGAGGAGAAATTGGCAGGGTTTGGCTGATATTGATGGCTCAAATTGGTGTGAGGAGGAGAGGGAGGAGGTGCCCTTTTATAAGGGAGGAGAGGGGCACCTTTGGAAAAAGTAAAAATATTATTTTATTATAAAGTCATATTCAGTTTTAAATAGCTACAAATTGAATTATTTAGAATATAAGGTGTTTATGGGTCTAAATCCTCTCATCTAATAGAATTTAGACAAGTTTAGGTTCCTATTTTATCCTTATCATTTAGATTTAACTTTAAGATAGATAATTTTACTTTTACCGTGTCTTTTTGTGTTCTTACACTATAAGGTTAATAAACTTACTATAACAAGCCAAACGAACCCAAATTTGTTTATTATTAATATATATAATCTTCTATAAGTCATTTGGCCAAACTTTAGATTTTTAGGAATATAATAACAATTAATAATATAATATTTGTTTTAAAAACTATTTTATGTCAATTTTGACACTATTTGGTAATTGATTTTTGTGAAAATAATAACAGAATGATTAGTTCAAAAAATGTTAATTAAATAAACACTAACATTTCATATTAACATATAATTTTTTTTAAATCATTAAGCGTCTCAAATTATATTTATTTGGGTATTTATAACATCAATTATGTCAATATTTCATTAATAAGATAATTACTGCATCATCATTGTGTCATAAATAAATTAAATTATTTAAAGTTTAAAAATTAAAAATAAAATATCATTATGTAGGAAATATTTTTTATCTTTCTAATTAATATTTATAGTTGAATTTATCTGATTAATAACCCTATATTAAAAATTATTTAATTATTAAACATTGATTTTAACTATTTTAACCCTTCTTTAAATAAATTAATAATAATTGTCCTAATCTAATCCCAGTGGGCCTAAATGGTCATATTTTATTCCAAAGGTTGTTTTTGGACGAATTACACTTATCCAATAGAATTAGGACACGTGTTAGGGTAATAATAAAATCATTTTTACCCTTAATTACCCTATTTACTTTTAACCGTTGTAAATAAAAGTAAAAAGTAACTATTCACCAAAAATTATTTTAATCTCATTGAACAACATTTTATTTACTGACATCAACTGTGTCTCTCGGATTTTTGAAATTCCATTCACAAAAGCCGTAGAATTATGTTTTATGTAAATTTGCAAATTCTCCTAGGAGGTGGGTAAAAGACGGTGAAAAGTCCAATAAAATTTTTATATATCTAAAATTATTAAAAAATGACTACAATGAATTAAATTGAACTTATATAGGTATTATGTATCAATTTTGGCATAAAATAAATCTAAATAAAATAAATAATTATTTAAATAAAATATCGGGTTTTAAATAGTAACTCAGTGATTTCACTCTTCATCAAAAATTGAAAGTTTTCAGAAAAATACCAAAATTTCACCCTAGGATAATTTCGATATTCTGAATCCAAAAATAAAGTCCATTTTCAAAATTAAAATTTATAAAATTTCAAAAAGTCAGTATTGTTATTCAAAACGGCTAGTATTAATAATATTTTAATAGCATATTGTTGTTTAGCAAAAATCGGTATTGCGTACAACACACGCTATCGTGGAAGGTCGCGCTTGCGTGTAATGCAAGACAAGTCAGGGATGCATGCTGTGAAAACTCCTTTTGGTGTAGCGTACAAACCAAGAAATTAATGAAATTTAAAAAATATTTTTCATAAAATCTTGGGGTGTTACATTCTACCCCACTTAAAATGAATTTCACCCTCAAAATTCGTCGAGGTTATAAATGGATTACTACTAGAAAGTTTCTTTAATATAATCCCACATCATAAAAAGGAATACCAAAACTTTTCTTTAAAAACCAACATATGAAACGTAACGGTTCCCCAAATTAACTAATCACTGGGTTTCCACATAGGAGAACATAGGTGAAAATATGGATATGGAAGAGAAATCTAACCATCATGTTCTGATGGAGAGTGGTAGAGAACATGGCTATGAAATATACAAAAATCACAAAGCCATAAATTTGTGATGATCTAGGGTACCGTTTGATTCATCGGATATAACTGCACTAGGGAAACATTTTTGGTTTTCAAGATCATTTCCCTAAAGTTGAATAATTTGAATTAGAATAAATACTTAATTTATTTTGGTACAATCTCACTATTGTTCATGCTTTGAACCATTTCCACTTCATCTCTTAATGATATGAAGTTGAATTTGTTATTCGTGAAGTGTTAACAGATCATGTGATAGAATGATGGGTCATTCCATCTGTTTCAAACAAAAGGTTATCAAAAGTTATCAAATATACATAAGTCTATCTATGTTGTGGTTAATCGTATACGATTCCAAAAATGAACTTATAATTCATATATCATACCGCGTAATAAAATTAATCTAGTTTCTACTAACCAGGGACTTCATGTAGGCCAGTGGTAGGAGATAAAGGCCAGTCGCACTTCAGTTGTGGGTTCGATTCCCACAGCCTTGTCCGACGCGATGGGCTGTCACCCATCCTGCAGGTTGTCCTTTTTCTAAAACTATATTACTATAACATCCCATAAATAATATCAAAAAAAGTTTTATCCTTACACAATACTAACTTATGTTCAACATAATCCATTCCAATCTTTAGGCTTATCTAAAATACTTCGGTCCAAGCTCATAGTATAAAGAAAATGATTACTTGAAATGTCACATAACAATCACATGAATGCCATCATTTATCCCCTATATATCATAAGATATATCGTTTTGGTCAAATTACAAACATGTGAATACCTTAATCATGTATTCTCTTGAAAAATGAATACCCATTGATCCTTTGTAAAAACATGAATGTAGTTAAAAGTTAACACTTTCCACATACCAAAATCCTCAAATTTCTTAATACTCAAACCATGATATCACTTAGTCCTTATATCAATCATGAGTTCATGAATACCATCAAACATTTCATTATCCTCTTATCCCTTCATTATGCGCATATCATCTTCTTACCAAAATTTTCAATCACTTTCCATGGTTATCGGTACCATAAAATTATTGAAAACCATAATAGGCCAATACATAAATATTCCAATATTCCACAATACTATATACAACATTATTTTGGAATCCCATTACATAAACACTTAATCATTCCACCACATCGTTGTCATATTCAACATCTCCAATAGTGATTCCATGTGACATCCCTTTGTCCTTTGCCTTAAGTGGTTTCTCATGTCGACCATCATTAACCCTTGGATTATGGCATTGATTAACATAATTCCCCATTTCATTGCACGTGAAGCATTGAAGTGTTGTTGGTGTGTTCTCTGCAGTCTTTTCATTATTCACACCATTAGAAACCCTTTTTCAATTACTTCGACACTGATCTACTCAATGACCTTCTTTTCCACACTTAAAACAATTTCTAGTCCCTTTAAGACAATCTCCTCCATGCTTCTTTCCACACTTTGAGCATAAGGAAACATTCATCTTCTTTTCACCATTATTATTAGGTTTCTCCTTGAACTCCATCTTTCGTTTCTTGTCAAAACCATGAGATGGATATGTAACACAAACTTCCATTTCTACCTTGATAGAATAACACACAATTTCTTCATAGCTACTGAAGACTCTTATATCTAATGCCCTTTGAATATTTGGTTTTAAGCCACTAAAGAATCGATCAATTTTACTTTTAGGTTAGATGATAAATCCAGATGTATACCTTGCACGCCTTGTAAAATTCGCTTTGTAAATACCAACATATTCATCATCCTTTTTCTTTAGTTCAAGAAACTCCTTCTCCATATTTTTTCGAAGAATACGAGGGAAGTACTTATTGAAAAATAAGTTCTTGAACTCATCCCATTCCATGGACTCAATTTCATCTCCTGGCCTGGTATTCTTGATATGATTCCACCATTGATCAGCTTCACCTTCCGAACGATATACTGCTAAGATTACTTTATCATGTTCAGAACATAGAAGAACTGAAAATATCTTTTCAGTGGTACTGATCCATTGTTCAGCAACAAGTGGATCAGAAGACCCACTGAAAGAAAGTGGACGTTGCCTCATGAAGGACTCAATAGAATATTGTTCCCTTCTCTGCTCATTTGGAAGTCTAGAATGATTCATATCTTGTGTAAGTATAACAATAAGATTTTTCACTCCATCTCCCACAACATTTGTTTGTTCAGGAGGACAATCATTTCATTGTCCATTACATTGATCAACACGATTCCTTCGGGTTCTAGCCATCATCTAAAACCCAAAAAGAATAGTGTGAGAGGAAAAAATCATGCTAGGGAAAACAACATAATAAATGGGGAGTACCTTCAATATCTAACATCTTAGGTTAAATTCTAATATCATTACCGTAGTTCTAGGACTATATCCTATACGTATACTTATCCTCAGGGACATCCCTAGACATACCTTAGAAATATCTCTAGGGATCTCAATAACATTTTCACATCCTGGTTTCCAAAGGTTGAATAAACATTTCCTCTGATACCAACTGTAGAGACCCGAAGATTGACGTACATGGGCATTACATTACTTTTACGGAATACTTAATACATAACAAAAACAGACACACAAAAACCGTGATAGTTTAGTGTCTTTGGAAACTCGGAATATAAACTTCTAATCATGTTGAAATATCTTCAACAACTCCCATAAGAATCTTCCCCTTTTTTTCCTTACCTAAAACCTTTATTTACTTCCTGGGAAAATAAAACATAAAAAGGGTGAGCTCAAATTCTCAGTATTGGTAAATAAAAGAAAAATCAATCACATCCTGAACATAACATTTTTGAAATCTTAACCTGCAAAAGAAATCATAATTTCACACCATGGGATAAATCATAGAAGTGAAATGTAATCCCAATAATCAGAATATAAAACATGGAACATTGTGGCATACACACATAATCATATATAATCATTTCTTATTAGACATGACTCATTGCCAAGATTATCTTAGTGGACAAATTCCATTTATGAACCGAGTTCATTCCTTGTTTCAGCCCTGTTTCACTGAACTGGTTTAAACTGCCGTTCCATCCATGTCTATCTCATGAGATATAAAATCTTTATCCAATGCATTAGAGGGAGATATAGGTCCCACCCATCTCATAATGATACCATTCATATGTGTGCCACAAAATCATACATCATTGCATAACCCATGTAATAAAAATGGGAATCTTAAACATCATGCCATCATAACATAATCCATATAAGATAAGAGGAAATCATAAAAATAATTCTATCATAACATAATCAAATCAATTTAAAAATAGGGATAGAAACCGAACCCTATATTATCATAGATTGAAAATAATTTTGATAAAACATTTGAACTCCATTCTTGAGGAAAATATCCTTTCTACTTCAAAAATTTTTTTCCTTTCTTAACATGTCATACAATTTTAGACTAAAAGAAGTTTATTAAAAATAAACTTGAAAAACTTGTAAAGGAATCTTCTTGGAAATAATGTTTTAAAAATCCATTCATGTCGTATATGTTAAAAAACATGCTTCTCGTACTTTTGTTCGAAAATTCAAAAAGTACCTCATAAGAAAAATGAAAAAAGATTCCATTAATATATTTTACTAAAACTCACCGAAGGGTAAAATTGTATTTAAACAATTGTAGGTGTATGGAAGAAATATTACATATTGAGGAAACATGTATGCAGATGATAAAAGACACCCTAGTAAATTCCAAAGTATAATCAATCTTGGATAGAAATGAGATTATGATATTTCGCTTACCTTAGGTCGGATTTGCTTCGTAAGTGTCTAAACCTCGTGTATAATGATTTAAATAATGTTATTGAATTATTCCAGAATAATACTTATTGTTATGATATCATATATGGTTATATTCATAGCTTCTTATTAGTAATATTTCATTACTACTTGTTATTCAGGTGTTTATTATTTTCGTTCTTATGCGTGTTTTGTCGAATAAATTCTTATTCATAACTTTAGGTTATAGATACCTCATTTACAGAATGGTATTAGTGTAATATATATCATATTAATTCATTCAATTAATTTATATAATCATTATGCAATGAATATCCTGTAGAACAAGTCGCATCAAATCGTGGAGACGGTATTTTGTACGTATGCACGAGCGATGATATCGTTCCCATGATCGTGGAATTGTATTGGATTGTATTTATATTATTTCAGAATCAATATCACTTTACAATAATCAAATATAGTTATTATTTACGCCATTATACCCATCCATGTATGGTGGTGGGGGAAAATAGATTACACCAAGGCGTGGAGACGGTATTCCGTACGTACGCACGCACGGTGATTTCATTTTCCGTGGGATGGATAGATGGTGAAATAGTATTGTTTCATAATTATAATAACATATCAGTATATGAGTGATACAGATGTTATTACTTAATTATTAAACAACTAATGAATAAGAAGTGTACGAAGAAATAAAGATGAAAGAATCAGTAACGGGCATTACCTCTTCTTTGAAGCGCCTCTTTGAGACCTCCTCTTAAGGAACTACAATTAGTCTTTGATGAAGACCAGGACCTCTAGGATGCTTCTAGGGAAGTGGAGATGAGAAATTGGCTAGGGTCATCTGAGCTTGAAGGCTCAAATTGGTGTGAGGAGGAGAGGGAAGAGGTTCCCTTTTATAAGGGAGGAGAGGGGCACCTTTGGAAAAACTAAAAATATTATTTTATTATAAAGTCTTATTCGGTTTTAAATAGCTCAAAATTGATTTATTTAGAAGCTAAGGTGGGGATGGGTAGAAATACTCTCATCCAATAGAATTTATAAAAGTTTAGGTTCCTATTTTAACCTTATCATTTAGATTTAACATTAAGTTAGATAATTTTACTTTTACCGTGTCTTTTTGTGTTCTTACACTATAAGGTTAATAAACATACTATAAAAAGACAGAAGAACCCAATGTTGTTTATTATTAATAAATATAACCTTATCTAAGTCATTTGGCCAATCCTTAGATTTTTAGGAATATAATAACAATTAATAATATAATATATGTTTTAAAAACTATTTTATGTTAATTTTGACACTATTTGGTAATTGATTTTTTTGAAAATCATAATAGAATTATTAGTTAGAAAACAAATAATTAAATCAACAATAAAATGTAATATTAACATATAAATTTTTTGTAATTCATTAAAAGTCTAAAATTACATTTATTTGGGTATTTCTAACATGAATTATGTCAATATTTCATTAATAAGATAATTAGTGCATCATGATTGTGTTATAAATAAATTGACTTATTTAAAGTCTAAAAATTACAAATAAACTGTCATTATGTAGGAAATATTTTTATCTTTCTAATGAATATTTATAGTCGAATTTATCCTGTGTATAACCCTATATTAAAAATGATTTACTTATTAAACTTTGATTTTAACTATTTTAACCCTTCTTTAAATAAATTAATAATAAATGTCCTAATATAATCCAAGTGGGCCTAAATGGTCATATTTTATTCCTAAGGTTGTTTTTGGTCGACTTACTTTTATCCAATAGAATTACGACATGTGTTAGGGTAATAATAATATCATTTTTACCCTTAATTACCCTATTTACTTTTAACAGTGGTAAATAAAAGAAAAAAGTTACTATTCACCAAAAATTATTTTCATGTCATTGAACTAAATTTTACTTACTAACATAAACCGTGTCTCTCGGATTTTTGAAATTCCATTCACAAAATCGGTAAAATTATGTTTTATGTAAATTTGAAAATTCTCCAAGGAGGTGTGTAAAAGACTGTCAAATGTCCAATAAAATTTTTATATATCTAAAATTATTAAAAAATGACTCCAATGAATTAAATTGACCTTATATAGGTATTATGTATCAATTTTGACCTAAAATAAATTTAAATAAAATAAATAATTATTTAAATAAAAAGTCGGGTTTTAAATAGTAACTCAGTGTTTTCACTATTAATCAAAAATTGAAAGTTTTCATAAAAATACCAAAATTTTACCCTAGGCTAATTTTCATATTCCGAATCCAAAAATGAAGTCCATTTTCAAAAATAATATTTATAAAATTTCAAAAAGTTAGTATTACTATTCATAATGGCTAGTTTTAATAATATTTTAATAGCATATCATTGTTTAGCGAAACTCGGTATTGCGTACAACACACGCTATCCTAGAAGGTCGCGCTTGCTTGTAATGAAAGCCAAGTCAGGGATGCGTGTTATGCAAGCTCCGTTTGGTGTAGCATACAACAGAAGACATTAATGAAATTAAAAATAATATTTTTCGTAAAATCTTGGGGTGTTACAAATTGTGTATACTTGAAGTTTGGAATGTGATATACATAGTCCATGCAATGTACTTTGATGCATAATAAGAGGTTATGATAGAATCAAAGGCTAAATAGTTTGTATTGGGAAATACACAGGCTTAGAAGACTACCGTGCTTTCTAATTCAGGACAACTAGTATGTATGAGAAAATAAAGAAGCCAATGATAATGATTTTAGCACCTCTACAACCCAAAAAAATGAATTCCATTAAAAGGAAAAAGGGTCCCTACAAGAGAAAATGATGTATAGAAAGAAAAAACTACATATGTTTGCTTAATATTGTCTAATGAGTGGTTTTTTAAGTGTAACTAGATACTCCATCCCTCCCTCCGTAGAATTTAGATCTCGGATCACAGAATAATAGAGACTATTGTTGTAGTATTCCATGATTTCTAATTCAATTGGAACTGTATTGAGTTATAGAAGAGTGATATACAAAATCCAAGTAATGTTCATTATAATACATGTACATAGGCTATGAAATGTGTACAATAAGTATGAAATGTGATATATATAGGACAAAAAACATATTTAATAATATAATAAGAGGTTGTGAAAAACATAGAGGCTGAGCTGCATGTACAGGTAAATACACTTGCCCAAAAAAATACCATGTATTCTATTTAGGGCCAAGGAGTGTTTACTAGAAAATAACCATACTAGTGACAGAGTATGTGGCACTCTTATAGAATGGAAATCACATTCCAGAAGGGTTTATCATGGTCATTAAAATAGAAACTAAATCCTAGAAATAAATAACAACAACTGTGTTTGTAGGGTCCCCATAGCTATTTCGTAGTGGTCCCATGTGAGGAATAATGGGAGGTGAGGCTATTAAAAAGGGAGGGTTGGAGAGAGTAGGGGTGAAAGTAATCTAAATGAATCAACTAGTTTTCAAAGATAAGATTAAAGAAAGGCCTCTTGTGTATTTATCTCATCGGCCATTCTTATTCTCCCTCTTTTTTGGGGAAAAATGTAGGGGAATTGTTTTTGTTGAAGAGATGAAGATGAGATTAAATAGAAACCATGTTTCTTTCACAATATTTGATTACATTATGGCATTTGGATACCTTTTATGGAGAATAAGGTTATATATATTCTTGATGAAAAATTATCACATATCGAACATGTTATTGAATTCTAATAAGGAAATAAATGTAATCAGTTTCATATACCTAGTGTGAATCTTAAAAACCAATATGACTTATAGTATTATAGAAAATTATAGGTTACCTCAAAAAATACCGAAGACACATAAATATAAAGTGTGTTTTTGAGGTGTTTGAATAATAATATCCAATAAATAATTATTCCACTATCTCAAATAAATTAGAAATGGAAGTATCAAAAGAAAATTTAATGCATAGACTATGGAACTCGGAAAATAAGCCAAAGAAAATTATAAAGTAAGAGAAGGATCAACCACTTCCTAAAATTGAACAAAGTAGTAAGTTTAGATATGTATAATCTATTTATAGAAATCATTTTGATAATTCAAGTATAATATATAGAGAGTGTAAAGAGAAAAAAATAGTTAAATACTTCTACCCTTATATTATAGACTATTTGAATAAAGTTCCTTTTGATTTCATAGATTATATAATTGGTTTTTTACGGAATTATTTGATGAAAAATTACTACTAGGGAATTTTTTTTCCAAAATGGATACTAAAGAGATTGCTTAATCTAACTAAAAATTGAAAGGATGTCGATAATATTGTTCTTGATAGATTGAGATTCTATGAAAAAAATGGTTTATGGGAAACTTTTAGTTTTATTTAATATTTTAAATCTTTTCAATATATCTTTCGTATAATAGGCTACGAGAGAAGCGATTAAATAGAAAACACTAGTAAAACCAACACATGTAGCTCTAGTATGACATGTTTGGTAAATGAGACAAAACCCAAAAAAGGATCCAATGTATTTGTAATCCAATATAAAACTATTATCATCCAGTCCAAGATATAAAAGCACATTAATGTAATGCAATGGAATTTTTTGAAAAAAATAATTTCATTTAAGATTTGGACTTATGTTGAGTTTTTTGGTAAGTCATTATTTTCATGGGTTTAGAGTAGAGAATCTGAGAGATGCTTAACGTTTTATAGGATATAACCTAAGAGAACATGTAATATATGTATGATGTTTTATAGGAGTTTCATGATGTTTTAGACAAGAGAACCAAGGATAACATGTAATATATATATGAAGGTTTAGTGAAGTGGAACTCAGAGAAGAATTCATTCACATCTATGGAATATACCCTAGGAATAATTTATCATTAAAAAAACTGATTTGACTATATATCTTGATAATTGAATCACTTGAATCTATATTTTTCATTCAATAATAAATTTGGTCATTTATCTTCTACTTACCAGTGAGATTGGGAGTGGAAATCGAAGGGTATTAGAAAAGGCATAGACAATGTTTTGAATGTTTCTAGTGTTGAAATATAGGATGGACATGAAGATTCAATCCATGTGTGAATGAATATGACTATTTTTTAGGTTATGAAGAATCAGAGAAGAGTGGACCTTTGGGCTCCTTTATATGAAGTTGGTGGATCTGATGTTGTTTGTTGCATCAAGAAGGAGATGGTGAGGATTGAGAAGATAGAGTCTATATTAACTATGTGTTGGTTCTATATAAGGGTCTAGTAGATATTCCTTGCAATTGGTTGGTGTTTTAATGTTGGGGGTGGTTTTCATTTCGATCCTCTAGCTGGAACTAAAGAATATGTTAAGTTGAAAATTGATGGTATGAAAAAATTGTGTCCATTGTTTGATATTATGGGCCAAATGAATGAATATGATGAGGTTGGTAATATTTCTTCTTCACCCATTAAATATAATTTTGATAATTAATTTCTTCTTAGAAATCAAAATGGTGAAAATTCTTATTGTTGAATCTCCAGGCTTTGTGATTTCTCAATCGAATCTCTCATTAAAACTACTCGGGGATGCAGCATACTTGGGTAAAAATATTAGTTTCTTGAGATAATAAATATGTAAAAATTTGATGTTGCAAATATATTAGATATTATTCTAATAAGAAATGTTTATTTTGATGTGAAAGGTAATGTAATTCAAAAAATCTATATAAGATAATTTTTTGGTGAATAACAAGGATCGATGTTAAAAGCCTCACGAAGTTGAGAATTCTAAGATAAATTTCACAAAACATTGGATAGATCAAATGTAAATGTATCAGAATATAGAGATAGAAAAATTAATCTCCTAAGATAATGGAATGATGGTAGTTTCATTGCAGGGTCTTATCCAGACGACATGGCTTAGTTATTTTCATAATTCAAATACCCAATCTCTTAAGATATCCATATAATACATGCATGCCTTGGGGGATTTCAGGGAAAAGCATGTGCAAGGGAAATTACAACACATTTGAAATTATAGGTTACTATAAATAAATATGTGTCAAATGTAAGTCTCTCCATATCATGAGTTATTTAGAGTCATTTACTCTTATATTATCTGGAGCTAAATTATTTTTTTCTAAGAGTACATGTTATAAAAATAATTATGAACCTGTTTGAACTTAGAATATAAGTCAGCGGAACTCATCCATAAAAAGGAATAAATTTATAAGACAATAATATAACTACCTGCAATGAAATTATAGGCTTAAGTTTCATCAAGAAATTAGAAATAATTTTCTAGATATACATACTAAGAATTTTCAATGATATTTTCTTGAATTATTCTTTGGGTGTTGTGTGGTGTTTGGAAATAAATCCTAATATTTTTTATTAAACTTATAATGACTAGTTGAGTAGCATGAACCAAAGGTACACTTACTAATTATATGAGGATAAATTCATAGAGAATAAATTTTTTTTCCTGAAATTCATTAAATATTCCAAAAAATATCATATTTGGATACTTGAATAAATTTTGTGGAAGATGTGTACTATAGATTCATAGAATAGAGGAATATGTGAAAATCCTAACAGTAAATGTTCACTGTGATGTTAAAGGTAATGTAATTCTAGAAAAAATATAAAAGAACTATTTTGTTGAGAATAATAAGAATCCATGTTAAAATCCCCATGATCTTGAGAATATTAAGATAACGTTCCTAATAGTTTGGTCAATCCAATTGTAAATGTATAAAAATATAGGGAAATAAAAAATAATCTCTTGTAGCAAAGGAATGAAATTGTGTTCACAAGAATATATCCAATATGATGAGGGGTTTTCAAAAAGTGGTATTCTAAATATTATTGAAAATTTTTATAGAATATGTGAATAAGTTGGATATTATATGAAAATATGTGAGACCATTATACAAATGAAAGTAGAATTAATGTTTAAGGTGACACCAGTATCATGAAATTCAGTTCCTTTAATATATTTTCTGAATAATAAAATTCCACACAGTGAGAATAAAATTATAATGCAATCTATATATATTGATGAAAATAAAATTTTTATGAAGAATTCATTCCATACTGAGATCAGATGGAATGAGGGGTTTAGGTTGAGACAGAACTCTCAGCCATTTTGTTTCAACTGGGGATGTAAGTGGTTACTATTCTTTCAATATATTTTTATTTCTACTAACATATAATAAATTAATGAAGTGTTGAAATGTAGCTTTTAGAAGAGTGTTGTATAACTTGTAATGAAAAGAAGGTGGATATCATGGAATTCCCAAAAAAAATTATGAGAAAGAGGGAATGAGTCCCTTTAGGGGGAATAAGAAGATACTCCCCCAAATTTTCATTATGTTGTGTATCTATAATTTTTGGGTAGATTTATAATACTAGAGAATAAGGTAATATAATGACACATATTTCCATTGTTCTAATTATATCAAATCTTTTTATAAAGGGGGATTGTTTGCTGATGAGAGAAAAGGGTAGTTTGACATCATTCACTGATATTTTAGTGTGTTTGTTGGTATGAGATAAAATGGATATTTGGGCCTATTTACTAGTTGGTCCTCAATACTTGTTGTTGTCCCACAACATATTAAATATGAACATCGTGAGTATTCTTACATGATATTTAGGATGTTGATTTTTTATCAATTTTTTGGGAATGTGTTCGGAGTTAGAAATAAAATTTCAGCATTACCCATCCATATGTCGGACATCCACACTGAAGGAAAAGAATATAAACCGAAGCAACATGGTAAAAGGTGAATAAAAAATGAAACACACTATTCAATATCAAAACTACCCCAATCTCCTTCCCCTACAATGAAAACCACATAGCCACCTCCGGTGTCCTTCTGGTCCCCTTCACTCAATATAACTACCCTCTATCTAAAGAATGTAGTAAAAGACCTAAATGACCAAAGTGATAAATAAAATAAATTAAAATCTAAACTAAAACATACGTATCTTCTGTGACTATACATGTCACTTCCCAACATATATGAACCACAGTGCCCCATGGGTCAAATAATGTTCCTACAAACAAGGGGGAAATAGATAAAAATTTCAAAATGATACTATCAAATATTGCATTACTATTAATTAGCAATTACTCTTACTATTAATGGTATATAATCACTTTTGATTTATTTTCTGCTTTGATTGGTTTTGTTCAATACAGGTTTTTTTAGTAAATTTCCATTAGATTTAGCTTTCTGTATTTTTATTTATAATATCATGGAAAATATCATTCATTTTGGTTCTAGTCAATCCAGTTTCATTACATTTGACTCATATCAGTTTAGTTTTTCTTAGTTTATTTCATGTCAGCTGGGGTCATGAATCATAAAACATTATAAAATAATTTTATAATTGGGATAATATATAACATTTCATGAATGAAACCTAATTTTTAAATATATAATCAACATACAAAGGAAGGTTCTCTTTAGTTTTATCATAAAAAACATTATTGATGTAAAAGGAAACACACATGGTTGAATGAAGTGTCAGGAAATTGATTCATCCAACGTATCCATTAACTACATCTTTTTAGATTGTGTTATAATATAATAGGTAATAGATATATGTAGAATAACTGGGACTAAATTGAAAAGAAAATTTATCTTCTTATCTTGTGTAAAAAATGCAAATTATCATAAAAATATATAGAAACTAATATTCTATAGATGTATTTTTACGACATGAAAATGGACAGTCCAATTCAAAATAAATAACAGATATAATCATACCCAAAATAGAATAGAATATTGGAATGGTTATATCCTATGTTTAATTCCCCTAAAAAAACCTGAGACCTCCCATCACGAGAAGTAATGTGTATTTTTTTAAAAATTCAGTCATGGAATTAATAATAATCAGTCAATATATATTAATAATTATATCCCTTCGTTCCATATCTGGAGTAAAATTTACATAGAAATGAATAATATCATATATGGAAATTCATAAGAGGGGAATCTGAGACCTTTTTCTCTCCTTTTTACCTAGAGGCATTGGAATTTGAATAACACAATGCATGAAATAAATAAAATGATTTATCATGTACACAATATAGGTCTAAATAATATAATTAGTGGAAATATTTTCAAATAAAACACTATATAATGATGAATCAATATTAATTATACCTCTCACTATTATTGGACTTACATCATCTATCATTGGATTATCATATACATGTGACAAAATTTCATTCCTAATTCATGTGGATAGAAATTTCAAATTTATGATTTATTTGAAAGTACCCCATATCCTGTAGGTATAGAAAACCTCATACTAGTATGCATAGTGGAATAAATTCAAAAGAAAAAAACTCTAAAATTGATCTTAGTATTTTTAAGGTCTTTAGATATTTAAGATCTTCATCCACAAATACATTTAGTGACAAACCGTTGAATATTAGTAACATATCAGTGGCCCTTTAGCAGTCACTGCTACCATTTTATAGAATGTTTTCTATTATTTCCCATAATTTCTTTCTCCACCATGATATTCATCACTATTCATAATTCCTATAACAAAACCACTAAAACTGCATATCTGAGTATGAGGAAGTTTATTATACCATAACATACAATCTAGATCAATTTTATCCATGAAATAAATGTATAGAACATATGAATACAATGAATGATTCAAAATAATTTCATGAGACTAGATATATGATCAATAACCTAACAAAAAAACCACGCTATTAACTTCTCAATCTATACTACATTTGTTAATAAATAGTAATGTTCATCAAAATGATTTTCATTGTGAGTCATTGTCCTCTACCATTGATTAAGGTGATGGTCCTCCACCAAAATAGACAAAGAAATTGGGAATAGTTAGTATTTCACTATAACAATAATCATAAGGCATTCTAACTTCATGACCTAATTCATAAATAGAAGAATAATCACTCCCTGCCACGTCCAACAAGGCCCATAAAAGTTGAATATAAGTCATTGTACCTTAAAGGTAGCTATCATCTACATGAAGTGAAAATTTTTCAAAATATTTTACAAATGTTCCACTACCTATTTAGGATCAGTCACACCATATAATGATCAGGAATTATAATCATGATATTTTTATGAATGATATTTTTTGGAATCCCACTATGTTACATCATGTACAGCCAGCATAGAATCAGGTGAAAAATATTATCCTATAGAAAGATGACATTAATTCCAACCACTACATGTTTTAGGATGATCAAAGGGTTTTATCACTATGGTTCATCAATAACACAATCAATTAAAATTTTAGAAAATATTCTTGAGTGGATCACACAATACATCATTAACATATAACAAATAAAAATATTTTATGAGAATCAAGAGAGTCAAATCTATTTTTCATAACTCAACATGGGAAATAAAATATCATACTAATTCATTGGAAAATACTAATATATGATAAACAACTCCTTGGATAATCTTTTTAAGAATAAGGATGTATATTTAAATGATCTTAATGATGCATGATAAAAATAAACACCCACATAACCAACATTTTATGTCAAGAAATCATGGATCCTATATACCATGACACCAAAAATTATTACCAATATCTTACACAATTCATGGAAAACATTGATATAAATTTATCATGAATAAAACATCATAGTTTTCCTACATTTTAACTAAACTATTACTTATATGGTTAAAATAGATCTCTTGACAACTGTCAAAAACATATTATATTACTCACCTAAATGGTTAATAATCTACTCCATATAGAACCCAAAGGAAATTACCAAACCCCTGGGTAATCCACATTCTCATTGGTATTAAAAACATCGTTGAAGTAATTATTTATATTCTAGAACAACCAATAAAAAAGAACGGAATATAAAACATAAAAAATCAGTATTCCAATACAGAAAACCTGATTAAATATTCGATATTAATTATAATTTTATTAACTAAAAATATCAATAACAATTACAACATAATAATTATATCTTATAATAAAATGTGTATCAAATAATCCACTAACCACCACCATATCCCATTGTCCCCATAAAATGAACTGTTTCATCCTCAAGACTGTGTTAAAGTCATTCAATATATTATTGAGAATCTAGAATGTGCCACCCATACATTGGATATCCATGAAACATCAAATAAATAGAATAAAAGAAGATGCATAACCCAAACAAGACTAATATAATTATAATAAATTTAAAATTAAAAAATGATTCATAAAAATATGATTCAATAAAATTAGAATTAATCATAAACTAGGATGAGTTGAAAAATATAAAATTACATTCCAGAATAGAATAAATAACAATTATTACCATATATATATATATATATATTACAATATCATGTTTCTAACCATAACCCAACTCACTCATGGCTAAAAAAACATGATATGATTATACCAAAGGATTAATGTTGAACATATATACATAATATGAGCCAAGAACAAACCCAAATTGATATGAAAGATGTAATGTAGTATTATTCAAGAAATTCATAACAAATATAGATTTTTCATGTGAACATAAATCACTAAAATCCACAAATTAAATTAGTCCAAACAATGGGGAAAGAATAAAAGAACCTAGAATGGAGGAAAATTATTGTAGACGAACCAAGATGAACTAAACTACTTTGATTTTGGACGTGGATGTCAAATCACATCTGATAAGGACTTGAAAGAAGCATGATAAACCCAAGAAACAAGGATCAAAGTTAGAGTCAGAGAACCTCAAAAAACATAGGCTTCAGCCGAATGAAACCTAGAAATGGGAGAGAGTAAACCTAAATTAAAATGAAGAATTAACGAATATGAATTCGTATATCATTGCACAAACAAAGAACCATTAAGAAATACCGAATAAATTATGGGAGGCGAGGGAGGAGAGATAGGGGGACATCGGGAAGTCTGCTTGGCCTTGGGGGGTTTCGCATGCGGCTGGAGAGGATAATGGTTTGAGTGATGTCATTGGAAGAGAGGGACCTGATAGATGATAGGGGACGTCACCAAAGTAGATGGAATTGAGAGGTGAGGGGGACATCACCAAAGGAGAGGGAGATAAGAGGGGTTGGGGGAAGGGAGGCGGAGGTCGAGACATTGAGGTGGAGATGGAGGCTGCGAGGTTGAGCTGGGAGAGGGGAGGATAGGTCCAAGAGGCAGTATTTTGGGAGGGTAGGGGTGGTTTTACGCTAGGGGGTGGGAGAGGGGAGCCTGATAAATCAACCTTGTTTTCTTATGGTTGGTGAAAAACTATAAGTATAGACAAGATGGTATCATCTATACCAATGGTTTTTATAAATCATTGGTATATAAGTGTTGTTATCAAACCATTTTAAAGTAGTTACTATTTATTGATATGATTATCATAAAATATGAAAATAAAATTATTTTAATTTACAATTTTAAATATTATAGAATATGTGATAGGATTACTCACACTGAAAACGAGCTCCTTTTTCCATAGTGGATGGGAAATATATATGAGCCCTGTGATGTTCATCATCTAAAATCCATCACCTAGGAACTCCACTAAATCCATGTTAGGGCTTATTAATAACTGATAATTGATTTCTCATTTCATCATTAATATTTTCTTCATTATCACCTGTGCGGGTATGTTTTGAGGGATATTCACATTGAAAATAATGAGAGTAGAAAAAAGAAAATTTATCATGTAAATAATATTATGTAATTGATCCTTAAATAGATACATTTTTACATACATTTTTATTCAATTTCAACAAGCATATATTTAATCGATACATCCATCAGAATTGAATCGGTCCTCCTTGTTTTTATTAAATTAGAAAATGTAATATCAAATGATCCATTGAATCAAAAAATTTCAGGAGGAAGATTTCTTCCAGTAAACATAAAATTAAAATATAGATTTTTGCAGTTTCCATAGTGCATCATATTTTGTTGTCACCACAAAAATATCTTAGAAAAAACATGATATTCTATTAGCACATCTGAAATTATATAATTAAAAAAGCCTTAAATCTAATCAGTATAATCATTTACATAATAACATGAAAATAATGAATTTTTAATGTAGTAATTTCACTATTTTTGACAGATCTTGAAAAATTGGAAACATAACCATATGGAAGCCTCAAATCGGTAATCCACTGAAAAAATAATAAAATTTTTCTTTGTAAATTATATTAGATGCTTTTGACCTTATTAACTTATATAATCTATCATTTTCAAATAATTCAAGTTCTTGTAGACAAATAATTTGGGCAAGATCTAATCTTTCCTTTACATTATCATTGGTCTTACCTAATGTATCTGAAACTAAAAAAAATCATCAAAATAGTTCTTCTCAATATGCATGAAATTAATCATTTGAGGATCCATCAAATGAAACCAATATTGCATATCCAAAAAATGGTTTGTTTTATCCAATTACATTATCTCCCAAAGCCATGTATTTTATATTGGTTTATGTTTGGTCAAAATATAATGGGAGGTAATGAAGATAAAATGAATTTGAATATAATAAGTGAGATCATTATTGAAGATCCATCTCTTTCAATTGTTCATTTTTAGAAATGATAAATGTTTCTCTGAAAAGAATGATCTTGAGGAAGAAATATTTGATAAAAGTTAATGAAATAATGTTTTCTTCCAATAAAGAGTACAAATGCTTTCTTGTCTATCATAGAATAAGGACATGATTTTGGACTATATCTACTCCAACTAGATAACATTTCATATTCTTGGAAGTCACTAACTATCCACATTAATTCATATTTCAATATAAAAATCTATTTCTCAACAACATCATACTTACTGACACCATTACTCCAATACAAATTAAACTCATCAATCAATGGATTAAATAATCATTGTAAATTTTTTGATGCCCTGGAATAAATAAGTTCAAAAGGATTTAAGTCTCATTCATCAACAGACAATATGGAAAATTTTATAGATTTATAAAGATGGTTACAAAATAATATAGACTATTGTATGAACCAGGTGGACAGAAACCATTAGTAGAAAGACCCAATTACAAATTTTATGTTTCTAAAGAAAAATAAGGGTATACGTGGTAAAACCTTTTCCATGAATCATCATCCATAGAATGGTTTAATAATTTATTGGAAGAAATATTGGTTTTTTTCCATGATATCAATGATATGGTTTTTTGAGAGTTAAATAAATTCTACAATTTGTGTGTAATCGGGAAATACCTCATTTATTTTACAAAAATCAATCCTGACTTCCCAAGTTGAGCATATATGCACCTCGAATCTCCATGTAGGGAAACTAATCAAAGACTCATTTTCATCATAATATTTGATGTAATCCTTTGAACATGCATGAATCATCTGATAACCAACACCCAAATTACAAACAATCCTCTTGAACTCAAATAAATTTAAAGGCAACAGATTTCTTTAGGTAACAGTTATTTATACAATGATAATATATAATCAAGATAGTAATTTTAAATTTTATAATCAGTTTTATTGGCCATAAATTTTAAAACCACTTCAAATTTAATTATCTTGCAACTAGGATATAAGGCTTCCTCAAAATACCTTGTCAACTCATTACATTAGGATGGTTCCAGATCTGGTGTGAACCAATATCATCCTGAGTTTCAGTTGGTTGAAAATATTGACCAACCTCATCCTGTACTAAATATTGGAACTATGATGGATATAGGACCATATTATTAGTATCTTCTCAAGAAATTAATTCACCATTTTGATAGAAAAAAATAAACCATTTAGAAAAATATTATAATAGATGACCCCCAATGTTGTCAAATGTGTCAAACATCATCATATCACATTTTATACATGGAATCATAATTGTCCCTTCTAGAAAACATCTGTTTTTCATGATGAAAGTTATAAGAAATATAAAACACCCTCAATATATACATACCTTATACCAGAACCATTTGGATACATGCAATGATTTATCCAATCACAATTATATAATAACTATTGTTGTCAACTTCCTTATTCTATATTACTCTAACAAATATAAAATAAATAAATTTGTTATGATTAATTTGATAAACATAAACACGATTCGAAAAAGTGTAAAAATTCAAAAAATCATAATTGAATTTTAAATAATGTCAATTTTGTCAATTTGCTCCTATTTTTTACTAGTTACCACTTATTTTTACTAATGACCTTTATTTACCACTAAGTACATGTTATTTTACTAATTACAAATATTTTTATATATTATTGCTAATTTTTACTAATTAGCACAAATTTTTACTAATTCTCACTAATTTTACCTAATTACAACTAATTATTACAAATTACTACAAATTAAACTAGTTACAACTTATTATTACTATTTTTTATTATTTTAAAATTTTTCTACTAATTATAACTAAATTTTAATAAGTACCACTAGATAATTCCAATTTCTACTAATTACCTCTATTATTTTTTCTAATTACCACTATTATTTTCTAATTATAGCAATTTTTTACAAATTTCCTCTAATTACTACTAATTAACGCCTATTATAAATTATTATTTAAAATAGATTAGTTTATAACAACTCTTTTATAATTACCTCTAGTTTTTACTAATTCAAACAAATTAACTTTATTTATACTAATAACCACTAATTTTTACTAATTACATTTACTTATTACTATTTATTATTAATTCTCACTATTTACTACTATTTATTACTCTTTATTACTCTTTATTATTATTTATTACCAATTATTACTATTTATTACAATTTATTAATATTTATTACTAATTATTACTAATTATTACTAATTATAACTTATTATTACAAATTATAACTAATTTTTACTAACTATTAATATTTATCATTATTTGTCACGATCTATTAGTATTTATTAATTATCACAAATTATAGGAAATTAAAACTAATCACCACTAACTATTCCTAATTACTGCTAATTGCCTCTATTAATTGCAATTTATCTCAATTTATTCCTATTTATTCATAATTATTCATAATTATTCATAATTATTCCTAATTATTACTATTTATTATTATTTATTACTACTCATTAATATCCATTAATATTTATTAATAATTTTTACTGATTAGTACTAATTATTCCTAATCATTTCAAATTATTCCTATTTACTCATATTTATTGCTATTTATTAGTATTTATTACTATTTATTACTATTTATTACTGACCATTACCAATTATTACTAATTATTACTATTTATTACTAATTACTACTAATTGTTTTTCATTACTATTTTTTATTATTTATTATAATTTATTATTAATCATTACTATTTATTACGATTTGCTAATATGTATTACAATTTATTAATCTTCATTAATATTTATTAAGATTTTCTACTATTCATTACTATTAATTAAAATTTATTACTATTTATGACTATTCATTACTTATTATTACTAATTGTTACTTATTATAACTAATTATTTGTATTTATTTCTATTTATTACTATTGATTACTAATTATTTCTAATTATTACTATTTAATACTTTCATTACTATTTATTACTATTTATTATTATTTATTACTATTTATCACTATTTTTTAAACTTTTCTACTAATTACCACTAATTACTGCTAATTTCTACAAATTACCACAAATTATTCCTAATTTTCACTATTTACCGCAATTTATTCGTATTTATTACTGATTATTATTGATTATTCCTATTTATTACTATTTATTATTATTTATTAATAATTATGACTAATTATTAGTAATTATTACAAATTATTACTAATATTGTATAATTATTAGTAATTATTAATAATTATTACTAATTATTACTATAATTAGTATTTATTAGTATTTATTTTTATTATTACCAGTTATCCTGAATTATAGCTAATTTCTATTAATTACTTCTAATTACCATTAATTATAAATATTATTACTAATTATTTCTAATTATAACTAATTATTACTAATTGTAGCTAATTATTACTAATTACTACTAAATAGTACAATTAATTACAATTTAAAACTCGTTGTTACTATTTATTATTATTTTTTTACAATTTATGTCGAACTACTACTAATTATTACTAATTATTACTAATAATTACCAATTAATACTAATTAATACTAATTAATACTAATTGATACTAATTGCTATTAATTAATCATAATTAATACGAATTAGATGTTATTATTATTAATTAATTACAGTTGAACCAAATTATTACAAATTAATACTATTTACGTTTTTAATAAAACCATTAAATCTTAATGAAACAAAATATTTGTAATAATAAATAATAAAAAACTAAATTATCTAAATCTAATTTAATTTAATTACAACTAATTAATAATAATTATTACTAATATAAAATAAAATGAATTAACATGAAAATAAAAGCAACAAATAAATACCTTAAAATTGAAACTTTTTCTAGAATCAAGGCTTCAAAATTTCACTATTGTAAATTATAAAATTTTGAAGAAACCGAAGACAAAAATATGAGAGCAGAGAAGAAGAGAGGAGTTGAGAGAAAATTGAAATGAGAAAAAGACGGATGATGGTATATATACATTAAATTATTTGTGATATGGTTATTTTCGCTGAACCCATCACAAATGCTAACCCCATATTAAATTAGGGAAGCAGTTAAAAAGGTATTTGTGATGGGTCCCGTCGTAAATACTTTTCTACCGATATACTATTTGAAACAATAGTAAAATCTTGTCTCAAATACTAAAAATCATAGGATTCTATTTGTGATGGGTGTAACCACCCGTCATAGATACGAATCACATGACTTGCATACACCACACACCAAAGCCGTTTGTGATAGGATACGTAGTCCAATCGTAAATAATTTCTTACAACCAACTATTTGCGACTAGAATAGGGTCACATCGCTAATAGTGGCTCTTGATGGACTATTTGGGATGGGACACCTCCCCCCCCGTCGCAAATATCGATTTCTCCCGTATCAGTAATATGATTCATTTTCTATCAATATAAATCATAGTTGGTTGTTATGATGGTTTTAATCATTATTAATGATACTTATTATAAAATTATTCTTTTTGAATTATAATATCTTATTTTACTTCGGGTCTTCCCATATGTTGGGAAATAATAATGTCGCTGGTTTGTACGCGTGGACTAGAACCTCCACAAAATGATATGATTAATTTTTCTTTTCTGTTTTACATGGATGGTGATAAGGATATATTTATTGAATATATATGATATATATGATGTAATACATATTCATTGATAGGGAATTATTGAAAAAAATTCATTCATTTCATGAAGCAATAATTGGAAATATCACTCGTGTGTACCTACATATTAATGCCTCTAAGAAGTGATAGAAATAAATTTTAATCCTCACTTTATATGAATGGTAATAAAAGTGTATATACTTATTAAAATGATAATTATTATATAATTAAGGTTTTAGAGAAGATGAAACCATGATCAAGTTGATAAGATGAAAAAACCGAATTGAATCATATATGAGAAACCAATCATAAATGAATTCCTCTACAGTTTATGGGCCATGTAATACTTACACCTACGAGCATTGTATGGGTTCCACCTCACCCCTTGAAAGGTAGATTATCAAAAATCAATAAAAAATGAAGGCCTTAGGTATATTGGAGGATATAGTTTATTTGTTATAATGTAGTATTAGATAAATTATATATCAATTAATCAATTTTAGGTAATTGGAATCATTTTTAAATTGAATTTTAATATAAAAACATTGTAAAATTTTGGTCATTTTCTCTTTAAAACCATGATTTCTCATCGTGTATACGTGTTTAATTTTAAGTTAAAATTTCCCATTTTTGTGAATTTAATTTTCAAAATTTTATTGCATATTTGGATTGATAATAATTTATATTATATAATAAGGTCAAATTAATTTTTTATCCTAACTAATAGTGAAAACAATAAAAATTAAATATCATGGTTAAGGTAAAAAAATATTTGTTGTGGGGTTAAACTAAACGTATAAGGGTTAAAATAACCTAAAAAGTTATAAAAGTTATATTTTATTTCCATATTTTCATATTATACATCCAAATTTTGAATCTATTTTTATTTTTAATCACTTACATGTGAATGACTTTAACATTTTGGATTCTGTTGGAAAATTTCTTTGTAATTTCCAAGAGGGTTCCCTTTTAGCCACTTATAAAATGCAATTACCTACATTCACTTCCTCACACCTCCCACACAAATTTTCATGAAAAAACTAACTAAATATCTCTTTTATATCCTTATTTACTTATAGATTATCTCTTCCTTCTAAAATACAATCCCTAAGGTCCTTAAGAGGAGACCTAAATGGGTCTCTCTTAGGGAAGAATGTTATTTTAATAAATCTCTTCAATTTTATTTATTATTTTTACACCTTCAATTAGATCATAAAAATTCTAATATAACAACATCATTATATCCAATATAAAAATATTTTATTATTTTTATGTTATAATAATTATCCATCTCCACTTCAATCAAATGGGTTAAGAAAGCATCATTCTTATATACAGTAGACTACCACCTTGCGAACCGATGTCACTCATTATCACATTAACACCTCTTATGGTTGGGTGTAATTATGTATTTAGCACATTGAAATTATATATATGATATTATTATAATAATGGAGTTTTGTTATCACATATAACCTTTTTACAATCCATTTTATTTAAAATACAATAATTTCTCTTTTGTGTACAACAAATTTCTGCATTTCCAAGAGATGTTCTTTTTTTAAATTACGCAATAAAGACAAAATCAATGAATATATGTGACATATATCAGATGATATTTATTATTTAAATATAATATATCACCAAATTCATTACCCTTTCAATTATTGGGAGAATAGTATTGTTGCTCATGAGTGCGTAGGACTAACCATCTTCATCAAGCTATGTAATTCATTTTCAGAGTTAAAATTTGATATATGGATATAACTATGTATGTAATGATTAAATTTAATATTAATAAAATTATTTAAATTCTGGATATTATGGATATATATTATATCAAAATTAAGAGAAAAATTCATTATAAAAAATGCATGAGAAGACATGCTAATTAACACCTGAAACAATGAAAATTCGTTAAGATTAATAACGTAAAAGTGATAAGATTTATAATATGATCATATATGATATTATAAATATAAATATGGTTATTTTATAATTTAATAACTTGTTTTAAACCACTATAAATGAGGATAAATCACATTCAACTTAAATAAAATTGTGAGGTAAGAGATTTCATCTCAATTTTATTTTATTGCGATACATAGTAATGTTATGCATCTAGTTTTTTATTTGTTGTATAAACCAAGAATTTGAAAAATAATATCATTAATAGTAAATTATTTATAGAATTTTATGTTTCAATTTAAATTATTTCAACTATAATTATTTTAATTAAAATTTACCTTGTTGTAAATAATTTTCTAACCCAATTTCTTTTCATTGTGTTATGTTACCCTTTTTCTTGACATTGATATTAAATGATGATGTATTCTTTTAATATTGAATAAATATTTTCGTATTTAAACTTGTTTTATGTGGATTTACTACTGATATTCAAAATCTATTAATTGAATCATTTCCACTTCAATGGAATGATCATTGTAAGGGGATATTTTATAATCCCATTCTCATCAATATTGATTATTCTTGAATTTCATTTGTTGGAAATGATTTTATCATTATCTAAAAATAATGAAATTGAATTTTATTCTAATATAGGTATTAATGATATTTTCAAGTAATATTTCTATGTTCTCACCCTTTTGTAGTTTAAATAATTAAGAAAATGTATATTTGGAAAACTTGACTTCATTTCACTCTTCGATGAAAAATATGTTTTCTTCCAAAAATGAGTTTTATAAATATGTTTTCAAAAATATAGTTAACCTTTTTAAAATTATTTGTCAATGAATTTTTTACCCATTTTTATTTAATAAAAATATTTTAAAAATGAATATTTAGGTCATTTTCAAAATAATGTTCACTTGGATTTTACCAATTATATGAAAGGAATTATATAGCCATTTTCTATATAATGAACTTTTATATCCTTTTATAGTGAAAATGGATTGTTCTTTTTAAATTTTTCATAATTTATAGAATTACTCTATGAAATTTAAATCATTTCTTTGAATCAACCTTTTAAATTTTACAAGGATATTTATAAATTAAATTTATCACGTAGTATTCTATAAATTATTAGATTTTAAAAGTGATTTTCAATGATTAGGATTTCCAAAATGTATTATATTTTAAAATTAAATTTTCAAAGTGGAAAATCATATATTACTCAAGAAATTTTTTAAATATCATTTCATGGTATTTATATTCATTGAAAAAAATAACAATTCAGTTTACCGATATAGTAATAGAGATATTTGTATTGATATCATCCTTAATCTTCTACAAGATGTTTTAAAATTATTTTTAACCAACCATTGTTTTTAAATTTTTACCCTTGTTTAATTTTTTGGTTATTAACTTCCCCTTCAAATATTCAATTTCATGTGACCATTAGAAATTATATTTTACCTAAATATCTATATTTTTTAATAGTGGATATGATTATTTCTAAAACTATATACTGTTTTAACATATGTTGTTTACATTTAAAGTTATTTGATATACTAGGTAAATATTTATAAAACCATATTCAATACTTGATAAAAATATTTGATTACATGGAATATTGATTTGTTAATTAAATATATTAACCAATATATGAGGAGTGATTTCTAAATATAATGATGATTGGGGCCCAACATTATATATCCCTTAGATGCATTAGTAGGTCTCACTAGACAAATACGTAGAATAGAATTAAATTGGTTTTTACCTATAGTTTAAATTATACTGAGAAAGGTCATGATGGTAGAGTTATCATGTGACTAACACATAATTTCTAATAATTGTGAATTTCATTCATTCATAATTCAGTTATTATTATTGAAGAGATATCTATTGTGATATCATATCTAGATTTATTTCATTCTTAGTTTATTGATTAAATGGAATGTGTTTTCTATTATTTTCAATTCCATATTTTTTATGAATTACATAGTTATTTAAATGTATTTTGCATTCGGTTATATTCCTTTTCATATTGTTTATAATTAATGATTCATGATAGCTTCCATTGTACTAAACCCTTACAGAGCATTTGAGCATGCCCATGTTTAATTTTTACCATTCTCATGAATCCATGAAGTGTACCATGAAAGATATGAAAGAGAAGTCTTGAGGTATTAATGTTATTCTTGAACATTTTTTTGTAATTTTGTGTTTCAAAATATAATATGGGAAGCATGTATGCCTCTAGTTTATCAATACTACTAAAAGTGTTAGATCCTTTGGGATGAGATTCCTTTAATCTAATTCAAATATAATAATGCAGACACCATCTCTGGGATACTGGGGTCAGGGTTTCTATAGTTGACATGACAGAGAATTGTTGTAGAATATTTGGGAAATATATTTACAGAAAAATATATTAGAGAACATAACCCTATTATATTATTTTAGGATAAGTATATAATAACATCCTAAAATTTTTGTTAAGAAGACATTATAGGGGTTTTCCTAAAAATAAATCTTTATATTTATACTACAAGTGGATGTGGTTATATAAAATTAGAACATGGGGGTAATGAGTTGGAATTGGGAGCATTGGTCTTGTCTCAATCGTTACCGGGTGCACAAGAATAGTTAATACTATGCACCTGTTTTGGCACTCCTATGGGATATTCATAGGATAATTCATATTTTATTTACAAATAATCATGAGGGATTTGAATAGATAATGAAAAAGAATGACCTAGATTAAACCTATGTTTTCATAGACTGAAAAAAAGTTATGTAACGACAACGAAGCCTTTTTTAATTTTCTAAAGAGCTATTTTAAGGGTTACTGGTAACCGCAAAAACACGAAATCCAACATTCAAATGGAGGATGGGTGTACACACGATCCATATACCATTTCAAAATTCAATTTCAAAAACGAGGTTCATCATGACCGAACCTCGATCCGTGTGATATCGTACACCACACAGCCCAATGCATGCTCCGTGTCATCATGTGTCAACACCGAAGGACACTGGTGCCCATCCACCGGAAAGCTTTGTCCCCGACCCTATACCATCATCACTGCTGATAATGTCGCAGTCATCACTCTAACCCATCCATCATAGAGGACCTTTATACCGCTCAAAAAACAATACAATGATGCCAAACTCAGCAGCAAGCATTCATCACAACATAAACACCAACATCGAGCAGAATATCCAAAGACCAGTTTCACACCCACCATCACAGCAGGGAACCTCCGATGCTACCGCATCCACCGACAAACCATCCAAACACCATCACAACAAAAGTTAAATCAAATAGATGAAAAAAAGAAAAAACCAACATCGCTAGATCAGCCTCCGCCACACAGCTATGCCGGAGGAAGGTCACGCCGCAAAGAAAATCAAACTAACATCATAGACCATCGCCACCTTCAAACCCACCAGAGGATACCGCAAAAACCTCCAAGGAACTCTCATCCACCGTAGATCGAGCTACGACCCCCAAACCACTGAGAAATCACGACCCACGACCAAATCAACACTGCCATCGAACCCACAAACACACCAATGATGCATGCCGGAACATCCAGTGACCTTTGTGGCAACCCGGTCTTCCGCTCGTGACTCCAGATCTGACAGTGTCGAAGAATCCTGGAGTAAAAGAAATTCCTTTATATTTTATAGGAATATGTTTAAAGGTATTTATAGCTTTTAGGGCTAATATTATCACTAGTGAAATTTTCAAAAAATTCAAAAAATATTATAAATCTTTTTTTAAAAAAAATTATTGAAAAACTTAGTAAAAAAGGTTAATTAATGATGAATCTTATTTCAAGTACGCCCATCTCATTTTTTTGTAATCATTTTATGAATTATATTAATACATATTTATAAAAGGGACAACCTACAATGCTGGGTGTGAAGTGGTAATATCCATAAAGGCTATGGGGATTTAAACCTGGATTGGATGATGATAAGGGTATAACACCTAACACTGACCTACATGATTTCTTGGTTATTATTTTATTAGTTAAACTATATGAAAAAAATATCAATGATGAACCAAGGGTGTTACTTTTTATTTTTAGGGATTAATTTATTATATTCGATAACTTGTAGAAATAATATTGGGTTCAGAAAATAGCTAGATATAGAATGATATACTTTTCAATATTTTATAGATATTAATATCTATTGCAAGTGAATTTCAATGATTCTGTAATAAAAAATAATTTTTTGATATTAATTTTGTTGAGTAAGATATGAATTGAAATTTTATTAGAGAACAATTAAATTATTACATTAGGATTGTGAAATTTTGGAGTATCGAATATATACATTTCCTTATATTATTAGAGAGAAAAATAATTCCTCAACTATGGGAAAAGGATCTTTAAACAAAAATGTTGTCCTACTACATTCATATATGATGAATCATGTGTTCTTTCCAAAAATCATAGAATTATGGTTTTGAGGCCCTTAACATTACCTTGATCATTCATTTACTTCTGATCAATGGCCCCAATAACTATCTAAAATTATTTACTCTTTTCCCTACTGTTCAAATCTTCACATTCCACTAATGTTATTTTACATTGAAACCAAGTTATGTGTTATTCAATATGACTTTTTTACTTTATTTTCCCTCTTATTAAAAGGATATTTTACAACCCTTTTAGGATGTGGAATTTTCAACAGAGGTACTTCCAAATTTCAAACCCATGATTACTAATATCTTGTATAAATTATGAAGACACATTTTATTTAAGGGGAGGTGAATGTGATGCCTCAAAATTCTAAAATAAGAACATTGTTTTCAATAACATATACGACATGAAACACCATGGTTAGAATAAATTATAACACCCCATGACATCATGATATATTTATTTTAAAATAAGTAAATCTAAATAATTTCCTAAATTTAATGCAATATTGTGTTTATCTTGAATTTCACACAACAATTTTTTTATCTTGTGTTACACACAACACTATGTTTTTCAAATGTCACACTCAAAAGTGAGTTCAAACAAAGCGTGATATATTATTGAAATATTATTATTCAATATGATAATTATCAAATAGATATTGGAACAGAATATCTGAATAGAAATAACTAAATTAGTAATAATATAATAACTTATTAAATATAATTAAAATAATAATCATTTAAAAGAAAAGGAAATATTTTTTGGAAAACTATATTTTTCCTAAAAGGCGGTTTAATCACACATTACACAAAAAATTAATTTTTACCCCTTTTAAAAATTTTATTTTAAAAAATTAACTTCATTTTTGAAATCATAAAATCAAAATTATATTAGGGTTAATTTTTTTGGATTTTCATGAAATGTTTCATTTGTTGTTGAATAGTGAAAAATATTGAATTTTAATTAAAAAAACATCTATTTTAAAATTATTTATAAACATAAATTGTATTTTGAAATTATTTAATGTCAAATTAGATCAATTATATATCAATTAATCGAATTTAGTTTATACGAATATTTTCATATTGAATTTTAATATAAAAACATTTTAAACATTGGAACAATTTAACATTAAAAATCCACTTTATCATCATATAATAAGGATAAATTTTAAATTAAAAAATTTCATTTATTTGAATGGAATTATTAAAAATAGATAATATATTTGGAATAATAATAATTAATTTTATAAAATAATTTCATCTTAAATTTTTACTAAAATAAATAGTGAAAAGAAAAAAATTAATTGCCACAGTTAAGGTAAAAATGGATTTATCATGGGGTTAAAATAAAAGGATAATGGTAAAAATTACCTACCAACATTTAAAAAACTATTATAGTTCCTTATTTATATTATATTCTTACCAATTTAGAATATGTGGTCATGTTAAATCATTTACATGCTAATTACTCTAGCATTTTTTATTCTTTTCGGAAATTTCTATGTTATTTCCCAAAGGGTTCCATTTTTCTTACTAATAAAAGGGTACTCACTCCCCTCACATATTCACAACTCACAGGAACTTTGTATAGAAAAAAAAAGAAAACATATATCCCCAAAATACTTAGTAACATTATATATCTTTTGGTCCACTAAAAATACCATCCATATGATCTTTATGAGGTGATCCAAAGGTGGGTTCACATAGAGAAGGTAATTATTTTAATAGATCTCTTTCATTCTATTTCTTCTTTTTCAAGCCTCAATAATTTCGTAAAACATCCAATATAATCAAAAAATTATATAAAATATACCATGATTTAATTATGTTTATATAATAAGAATTATCCATCTACACTTCCATTAAATGGGTTAGGAAATCATATTTCTTGTGCATGGTGGACTACAGCCTCCTGAACTGATGTCATTCATTTTCCATTACCATCTTTAATGATTGGTTATAATGAAACGTTTAAAATATGAATTTTATATTTTCAATTTTATTATACTTAATTAATTTATGATAACATATACCCTCTCACATTCCACTCTATTTAAAATATGATAATATCGCTCATGTGTGTGGAATACTATTATCTCGCAAAGAGATGGGATTTTTTTCAATTAATATTTACATGGAATGTATTAAGTATAATATAAAGTAATATATGATATATATATATATATATATATATATATATTTGATGCTATTTAATATCTAAATTTAACATATCACCCAATTCCTTAAACTTTCACCCATTAATGGAATTATATCATTGATTTTGAGTATATACAGCATACCATCTCCATGAAGTGACACATTTCATTTTCCTTGTTCTAATCACATACTTGGTTAAAATAATGTATCTAATGAGTAAATATTATATTAATAAAATTTATATGATTATTTATTTTATGTATATATATAAAATTTAAATGAACAAGAACATTCATTATGAATCATGCATGATAATGTAAGTCAATTAACACACAAAATAATGAAAATAATTAAATATTAATAATGAATAGGTGAGAAGATGTTATAATATGGTAATATATGAAATTATTTATATTAATATGGTAATTTTACAAGTTATTAAATTGTTTAAAACCTCTATACATGAGGTTAAATGATGTTCCACATAAAGAAAAGTTTGAGGTAAGGGGTTTCTTCTTAATTTCATTTCGTTAAGGCATATTTTAATGTCATGACCCTAATTTATTTTACATGGTGTATATACTAACCCATTGACATGTAATATAATGATCAATACATTATAATAGGTATTTCATGTTTTAATTTTCAATAATTAATTTATGGGTATTTTAATTAAAAGTTATCAAGTGGTAAAGAATATCATAACTCAATTTCATATCATTGGGTAATATTAGTCCTTCATTGTATTTGAAATTATAAATCATGTGAGTAATACATTTTCACTATCAGTTTTTTATTTAAAAAAATTTATGTGAAATTATAGTTGATACATATAATGAATTCCATGAATAATTCTCATTCCAATGTTATGATTATTTTAGGTGTTATTTTAAAAATCTCATTATCACCGAGATTATTTATTCTAGAATTACATTTGACGGAAATTGATTCATCATTTTATAAATAAATCATTTTTATTATATTATATTATTTTTATTCTTGATGTTTCATGTAATATTATAATTTTCCCATTTTTTTAGTTAAAATAATTAATAAAATGTTTTTAAGAAAACCCAACATCATTAATCTCTTCGGTCAGAAATATGTTCTCTTCCAAAACCATGTTTTTTAAAAGTATCTTAAATAATGTTTTTAAACATTTAAATATTATTTATTAAATATTTTTTGTAAATTTTTTCTAATTAATTGTTTTTTTCAAATGAATATTTTTTTTTACTTTTTAAAACAATTCAAGTTTGGATTTAACCAAATAGGTGAAAGGAGTCATTTTGTTTTTTTTCAAATAATGAACTTATATATTCTTTATACAGTGAAAAATTAAATTTTTAAATTGTAAGGCATGTATGAATGTAAGGAATTCTTGAAATTACCCTCCAACATGAACTTCATTTCTTTGAAGCTTCTTATTAATGTTTCCAAGTATGTTTTCAAATAATTGTTTTGCATTGTATTCAAGAAATTAATTGATTTCTAAAGTGATTTTAAAAGAAAACTATTTTCTAAATTTTTTATTTTGAAAAGTGGTTTTATAACTAAAAATTATATTTTCCTCACAAATGTTTTTAATGATATTTTTAAATTATTACTATTCATAAACCAACAAAAACTCTTTACTTTATATATAACCCATTTGGGATATTTTGTATTGATTCCATCATTAAAATTAATAGGGATAGTTTATGCTTATTTTGACCATGGATTGTATTGAATGTGACTTCCTTGTTTAATTTTATGTTTGCTAAATTCCCCTTGAAATAGTCACATTTTATTGATCATTAGGCATAATTTTCTACTAAATACCCATATTCTTTCATGATAGATAATATTATTTCTTAAAATGTATACCATTTCTATATAGGGGTTTACTTTTAATGGCATTTTTAACTAGGGAAATACTTGTAAATTTATATTCATTATCTAATATAGATATTGGATTATAAGGTTTATCAATTTATAAATTAAATTGATTATTTTATATATTAATAATTCTTTAGAACTATAGTGATGGGTGGGTCCATGAATTATATAGCCTATGATGCATCTATAGGTATCAAGAGATAAATTATTAATCTATAATTAAATGCATTATTAAAATTATATTTAACCATATTCTGAATGGAATTAATGGTAAATGTATTGTGTTTCTAAGACATTAATTCCAATAATTCTGAATTTCCTGCATTCATCATTTAGTTATTATTATCCATGAGATCTTCACTATGATAGTGTCTCTAGAAAAATTTAATTCTCAGTGTATTAATAAAATGTAATATTTTTTATGTTATTTACATTTCGATATTGATTATTCATTATTAAGTTATCTAAAGGAATATTTTATTCCGTTATTTACCTTGACATTATGATTATTATTATTGATTCATGATAGATTCCACTCTACTTAACCCTTATTAGGCATTTGATCAGACCCTTATTTTATTTTCTTTCCCTGGAATCCATGATGTGTACCATGAATGATATTCAAGAATATGTTGTAGGGATTAATGTTATTATCAAAAAATATTATATTATAATTTTTTGATTTCATATGTAATATGAGAATCATGTATATATCAATTTTACCAAGAATATTATACTATTTGGTCCTTTAGGATATAGTTCATTCTATCTTATGTAATTATAATAAAGGAGGTGTCATCTCTACCCTACTGGGGTCAGGGTCACTTAAATCTTCATAACTTAAACTACAAATACATTCTTCTATTATGATTTAATATGGATTTTATATGTTATTATTTCATTTTACTCCCTCTAAGTACTCAAAATTTTGAATAAAGTATCATATGGGAAACAACTTTTTTTTCTATTAAATCAATAATATTTTTCCTATGTGCTCATAATTTCTCTAAAACGATTTCAAGGCATTTTTACTATTCTCTAATAATAGTTTAAATTCATTTTTACTCATGCTTGACTTTCTAAAAAATTTGGAAATGAATCTTCATTTAATTTATCAAATGATGTAATTTTAACTAAATGATTGAATATTACATTTTTTTAATAGATACCATAGGAATTACTTTTCCCAGTATCATGAATATTCAGATATTTGAATATTCATTTTCATGTTACTATGGATATCTTAAAAGAGAATGCTTTCTCTCATTTTCTAGAAATTTTTTGGATTTAAAATATTCGATTATAAAATGAAAAGGGTTTTTTTCTAAAGCAATGATATGGTTATATTTGAAATTTTTTTGATCTATGTAAATTTTTTTGATTACTCATATATGTTTCTAGGGATATAATATACTAATATCATTCACCATATTTCTCTGAATGGATTATAATCATGTTGTTATATACATTAACTATGAAATATATTAAATGTTCATATTCGTATTTTTAATGGGAATCATAAAATTTTTTATGTATTGATTTTCTATTCATTTATATCATATTATGAATTAATTGGACATAGTAAGTGATGTTCATGGCCTTACATATCCCTTCGATGCATCAATAGTTATCTTGATATAAACTAGTTTTCATATTTGGAATACATTTTACCTATTTACATTTGATGCCATGTAAAAATTCCTTAATGATAATAATATAGTTTCTGTCATTATTTATTATAATATTATGAATATTGTTTATATTATCCATTTAATTATTTATGTTTTTATTCCTCTAATGGATACATTCTCCATTAATAATATTAGTTATTTGGAATATTTTATAATTTGTTACCTCTTCCATATTATTCATAGTTTATTTACTCTATCATAGATTATATTGTATACCTTCATGTACTATGAATTTGAGATCATCCTATATTATATTTTTATTCCCCAGGATACTTGGAAGGGATCTATGATTAATTTGAACGATATACTAAATGAAATGATAATGTGATCACTAGAATAATATTTTTTATTTCTTGTTTTGAAATAAAATCTGTCAATCCTGTATATATCTATCCTATAAATACAAATAAATTAATCATTCCTTCATGATGTAATAACTCGTATCTTCTTCCAATGTAGTTAAATAAATATTAGATATAGGTAAGTAGATTCCAGTTGTTATAATTAATTTGAAAGGATGTTTAGTATAAACCTTGGGAACTACATTTATTAAAAAATAGAATATAGCACATAACCCAATGACAAAATCTAATGATAAGTATACATAAAGGATAATATCAAAAAAATATGGTAAAGTAGAGATTCTGTGGTTTCTTTATAAAGTACATCCATTTGTAGATACTAACGGGTGGATCATGATATGGAACAAATATACCTATGGGTGTAAAATCTGAAATGGGGGAGACTAGGTATAAACACAATTTCCAATAGTGCATATTGAGTGGGTCTAAGAATAAACTTATTTATGGTCACTAATAAGGGATTTGATTTTATAGATTCATATGCTCTTTTTTAACAATACTGATTGATTTTAGAAATATTTTTATTGTTTGAATATACACCCAATGACATTCTGATTATTATTCTCATATTAAATATTCTTATGTTTTCAATTTATATTACGTTTAAATCTTGGTTATGAATTATATACTATGATTTAAAATTTATAATGTTATTACTTAATACAATATATTCTATTATCTTGAAATGAATCCTAGAAAAATGAATGACAACTATATAATCCAACTTTATTTATATAGGAATTACCCGAAAGGGAAAGAAAATGAACTTGGATCTGGTGCTAAAATTTTCTAACTATACTAGGGTAGTTGAATCAGGTTATGACCTATAACCTTGAGTGTTTAGAGATGCTTTTGGAACCCCAACATGTTGCAAAAATGTTGGTCTGATTCATCTGAAAAAAATCATCCATCACTCAATTGGATTACAAATTCATTTTTATCTTTGAAATTGATCATGTCCCATGAGAAGATAATTCTTGATTTGAGAAGTAATGATAGAAAAAATGTTATTATGAATGTCAATATTATTATGGAATATAATAATCAATGGTGGTCATTGATCTATAATACTAAGGAAATAGAATAAATAATTAGTATGTAGTGTAAGAATTTTAAGGATATATTCTCTGGAAAATTCATTCCTCCTAATCATTAAGCTAACATAGATAGGGAATTACTCAATCTATTTTAATGTGAAGGAGAAAATTATACTAAATAATAATATAACCTTACATGGTTAGAAACACATTTTACATATTATCTATGTAATCAAAGATGTAATATTGAAAATATCATTTATGGCATAAAACCAATACTTTTAATGGAATTAGTGTCTTAGTAATTTCAATATATGAGGATGTAGTATCATGTTTCATCAAGGCAGATAAATAATTATCCTACTATAACTTTTTCCAAAGAAAACAAGAACAAAAGATGGAAGTTGAATACTATGAAATAATAAATATAGCACTAGGGAAGAAGGGAAGGCAGGATTCCAGACCAATAATAAATGTAGGATAAAATATATTTGATCATTATTTACAGGTATGCGATTTTTTTTTAAAATATAGAGTGAAAGTCCACGAGGATTAAGATTTAAATGGTATTAAAGAAGCAATAAAAGTTCAATTATTCAACTGTAATGAGATGGGGAACCATTTTAAATGAATTCCCCATTTGTCAAGGGTATTTGACTCAAACAATTCCAAGGGTGGTTAGTCAATATTTTTTTATCAATATAGCATAGGCTGACACTCCTAATGTTCTAGTTATAAATATGTTGATTGAAACTTCCCATCCCATCTCATTGGGTTGAGAGGGAGGGGGAATGATAATTGGTCTTAAGAGACATTCCTGAGGTGAAAAAGGGTGGAAATAAATGCTGAGGGATTTGATAATAAAATAAGGAATGATTTTCCCTTGATATAAAACCAACCAACCAAAAAATCCACTAACCAAAAACTACATGGTGCTTGTCGACAAAACAACCAAACCCATACATTACCAATAGACAACCAATTGTTCCACAAAAAATCCCAAATACCAAAACCCCCAAACACAAATCTTTGTTCCAAGAGGACAAATACAATAAGACTAAAAATGTTCTTGGAAACCATCCATTTCTCCAGACCAAGATCCATGCACGAATCACCACAACATCACCAAAGCATCATGCAGAACCGATATCAAAAAGAGAATCCATACTCTTATTGATGTCCCGAAACACAACATCTACAAAATCACCACAGTGAAAAAGCTTGGGGGTGAGTACAAATACACATTATGTTTACCCTACATGACTTCCCTACAAATGACACAAGGATAAACCCATTAGTACATTTAAATAAATAGGTTTCTATAAAAACTTAATAGTTCCACAACTACAAATTAGAAAGACAAACCCTTACAAAGCCACTTTTACCCAAATTGTGCATCCCCAGGGAATCAAAACAACCATTACCTAATACATTTCACCAGTACTCTTTAGTACAACAAATTCCATTAGGAAAAACAACACACAATAAGGAAACCAAAATGATGGAGTTTCAGTACAACTCGGCCACTACATTTACAACTAGGGGTACTTCCCAACCAATCACTACTGGAAATATGATCTATACCAACGGTTTTGGGAAAACTGTTGTTATAGGTCACCCCTATATGAATGTATTGTCCAAAACCGTTGTTATAGTTCTATTATAGAGACCCTATACCAATGGTTTTCCCAAAACCATTGGTATAGGTCCCAAAATCAAAGAACCTATACCAACTATTCTCAAAACCGTTTGTATAGGTACATGTATTTTTAATGGAATCATATTTTAGAGTACATTAAATAAATCAAAACTGAAAATACTTATGATAATAAATATATATATTTTTGAAATTATGTTAACAAAAGTATGTTAGGGTTGAGTTTAGGTCGTTCAATCACAAAAGGGAGGTGATGAGATCATAACCAAATGGATGATTCTATTTTGAATTACATATACAAACGGTTTTATGGAAACATTGGTATATATTTTCATATTACATATACTAGCAATTTTCCCAAAACTATTGGTATAGTCCTATCCTCACAGATTACTTGGAAGTAGTTCTCCAAACCGTTGGTATAGGCCATACCAACGGTTTGGAGGCCGATACCAATGGTTCCAAACCGTGGGTATGGGGTATTTTTCCTGTAGTGACTATCCAAAATGGTGGTTCTCGCGACCACTATTCGTCACCTTTTATAGTGATACAGCCCTTCCACATCCAGAAAACTAACACAATCCATAACACTTAATCATCCAACAAGCACAAATCACTAAATCCACACAATATGCACACAACTATTTCCCACACATGCCAATTCACTTCTATAAATCACACATTTATTAAAAACACCCTTTAACCAACATTCCATTACCAACGATATTTCAATAAAAATCATCATTATTGAAAACCATCTTTCACAAAACATTTCTCATAATTAGCCACTAATTATTCTACTATCAACATTTTAAAATCACACAACAAATCCCCTTTTGGTAACAATAACAAATTTCCCCCAAATTTCCCCAAATCATCACCAAATGCATTTCAAAAAAGATTATCACATCATTATCACAATTAATTTCAATCCTAACGAATTAAAGGTATCCAAATCCACTACTTATAACCAATTTTAGTTGAGAGAGAATCCCCAACCTATAGGGTTATAGTTAATTCGACCCACACATCGACAACACCCCAATCCGGGAAAATGCTTCACTAAGACCACTATAGATCTCCTTACATATCATAAAAAAGACATAAAATAAACACCCAATGAAAAAAACCCTAGATCTACACACAAAGGGTGTTGGTTCAGAGAATAGAGGGATAAGGAAATGTAGATCTAGAGAAAAGCACAATGAACTAAGCAAGGAGACTTACAAGAGAAGAATCGGCTCAACCACCCCAAGAAAACCATTCGATTTTCTTCCAAAATTAGTGGGAGAGAACTCCTAAACCTTGAGAATAGAAAATCCCAAATGAGGCTATGGTGGGAGAGAGTTTGGGGGTTTTTAAGGAAATCTTGACTAATCTCATATTTTTAAAAATCCCATTTTTATAGACCACATAGTTATGTTGCACGGTTAGAAAAACCTTGCGCTAACTATGCATCAGCTTTTTCCTTGAAGGGGAACCTCATAACACCCACCCCCGCACATATAGGCCAATCGTGTACCAGATGTGTGTATCCCATTTCCCACATTGTTTATCTCGCATGGTTTCTTTTAAATGTACTCAAACTGTGCGGCCTTAAAATAGACTCCAATGTTTTTCAAAACCATACCAAACACTCTTAAACTCATCCAAACACATCCCAAGAACTTAAAATACAAAAAAATGAATTAAAAAGTCTACATACCTCAATCATGGCGTGCAAAATTCTCCCACCATTAGACATTCCATCCTCACGAAGTGGATAACCATCTGGTTGGTGAAAGAGATCAGGCCATTGCTTGGCCATCCCTTTCTCCCGCTCCCATTTCTCCTCCTGAATCTGACCCTACTTCCACAAATTCCGAACTAAACTGGTGTTTTTACCATGAAATAATTTCTCTTTCCTACCCACAATATGCCCTGGCATGTTCACTAAGGAAGCATCTGGTTATAGCTTGACCTAATCCCAACAAATTCCATGGTCACAATTCAGCTGATAATTTTTCAACTGTGACACATCAAACACATTCATCACCGCACTAAACCATTGTGGAAAATACAAAGGATAAGTCACTTATCCAATCCACTCAAGTATCTCAAAAGGCTCAATATAACTTGGATATAGCTTACCCTGCTTCTCAAACAGACGATGTTGCAACCTAGGAGATATTCTCAAAAACACATTATCATCCTCCTCGAATGACAATGGTCTTCGACGATGGTCTGTATACAATTTTTGAAGACTTTGAGCCATCACCATCCTATTTTTGTTCAACATGATATTTTCTATAGTTTCTTGGAAAAGGCTCAGTCCAATTATAGAAATCTCACCTGTTTCCAACCAACATAGTGGAGAATGACATGAGTGACCATATACTGCCTCAAACAGATCTATATGTGTTGAATCCTAATAAATGTTATTATAGGAGAACTCCTCCAATGGTAAGTTATTCTACCATAAACCTCAAAAATTCCTCACACAATCCCTTAACATATCATCCATGGTTTGTATAATTCTATCAGATTGGACATCCTTCTATGGATGATACGCCATGCTCATCCTCAACTATGTCCCAAAGGATTAATGTAAGGATTTCCAAAAACAAGATGTGAATATAGGATCTCTATCTGATCCAATAGAAACTAGAACACCATGCCTCTTTACCACATCCCATATATAGATTTTTTATAGATCCTCAACCATATTAGATTCACTAATCGGGATGAAATGTGTTGACTTTGTGAGCCGAATCACAATATTCTGTATATCATCGTGCTTCCAAACTATACTTGAGAGGCCCATCACAAAATCCATTGCTATCTGCTCCCATTTGCACACTATGATAGGTAAAGACTGAAACATGTCAGCTGGATACTGATTCTATGCCTTGACTTGCAAAAAATCAATAATCTTGAAACAAACTTGTCCACACCACTTCTCTTACCATCCCACCAAAACTATGCTTTCAACACCTTATACATTTTCTGAATTCTAGGATTGAAAGCCCACCTTGAATGTTGATAATCTCTGAGAAGTTCCTCTTTAAAATCCATCGATACCACCCTCCAACTCAAAAAACATGGGACAAAATTTCCATTCAGTTCACATCCTTCAAGGGTCTCCCCACTATTATGTTTCGACCACGTTTCCACACATTCTAAATTATATTCCTATACCCCTTTTACCAAAACTGTAATGTTAGGAACAAATGAAACAAGAAAGAAGACCTCTCTGTCACCCTGGTCCTCACATTCCAACCGCATGTCAGTTACGACCAACATCAACAACCACTGATCTTATGCCTGTTTCAGCACCTACAGATATGATTTCCTACATAAAACATCTTTCATCAAGTTTACATTACCCGGTGTGTACTTTATGTCAAAATCAAACATTTGGGTATATTCCATCTATATCCTTTACATCAAATTTAAATGTCTTTGTGAGAAAAGATTTTTTAACCTCTTATGATGGGTAAACACTATGAATTTCTCACCAAAGAGGTAATGATGCCACATCTTTAAACCATGAACCACTGCTGCCAACTCAAAATTACATTTTGGGTAGTTTTTCTCATGAATCCTCAACTTCCATGATCCATATGAAACCGCATGATCCCCTTGCAAGAGAACACACCCCAACCTTGAGCCCGATGCATCACAATACACCACTTACGCTTTCCATAGTTCAGGAAAAACCAATATTGTTGCTGATTTAGGGAAACCCTTTAAATCATCATAGAATTTTTGAAACATCTCATCCCATTGAAATGGAATATTATTTCTTCTCAAAGTTGTCATTAGCGAATAAAATCATGAGAAATACTGAATTTTTTTTATAATACCTAGCTAGACCAAGGAAGCTCCATATCTCAGAAATGATATATGGTAGTTTCCATGATATAAAAACCTCTATAATTTCTAGATTAATGGAATCTCTTTTCTCACAAATAACATGGACAAGAAAATGAACCTCTTGTATCTGAATATTAAACTTTTACAATTTAGAATACAGCTGATGGTCCCTCAAGATCCCCAACACTATCTGTAAGTGCTGTTAATTCCCTACCCTTTTCCTAAAATAATTTTGTATATCATACACAAATACAACCACAAAAGAATCCAGATATCTCTCAAATATCTGATTTATCAATTCCATGGACACTACTGGTGCATTTGTTAGAGAAAAGGGCATAACCACATATTTGTAATGGTCATATCTACTTCTGAAAGTATTTTTCAGAATATCCTCCTTCCTCACCTGAAATTAGTGATACCCTAACCTCATGTCAATCATGGATAACCACTGATCTCCCCTCAACGGGTCAAAAAATCATCTTTGTGTGGAAGAGGTGATAAAAAAATTATCATTGTGTAGAAGAGGAAATAAGTTATTTATTGTAACCCGATAATGTCTATGATAATCAACAAAGATCCTCTAGGTTCCATTCACCATTTTAACAAAAAAGATCATCATTGCTCATAGGGATGTTCCAAGGCGGATGAAACCTTTGTTTTCAAAATCATCCAATCGCACCTTTAATTTTTGCAATTCTGCTACTGCCATACGGTAAGATGTATGTGAGATAGTATTGTTCCTCATAAGAATATAAATCGTAAACTCCACATATCTCACAGGTGGAAAACCTGAGAATTCTTTGTCAAATACATCCATAAAATAACCCAAAACTGCATGAAGACCACTCTTCTCAACACCTTCCACTGATCCCAATGAAAAAACCTGAATCTGGTACGAGATCATGCCAACAGTTGGTGCCAACAAATCTGTTGCACCCAGTATTTCATTATTCTCCCCTATAAATAGATTTCTAACACCATCCTTCATCACAAAACTAACTGTTCACACATAGAAATCAAGGTGGTCCTTAAACATTGCCAATCAATCCATTCCCATGATTATCTCATAAGAATCCATCTCAAGCACTATGAAATCCCAAATAAATTCGATTCCATCAAAAACTAAATAATGACCTCGACATAGGAAGGGTCAACACTCTCTTAATCCTAAGAGAGATGAAATATTCAAAATAGAAGGCAACATTTACACTATTAATCCCCACAAATCAACGATGTGAGAAGTATGAAAAGAATGTGATGCACCCGTATCAAACAAATCTTGCATCAATGTGGAATTTAAATGAATCATACCACACACCATGGATGATTCTAACTGATCTTCTTTCGTAACCTTCTATTCTCCAAAAAACTACTTACTCGCCATGCTTTGTTCCTTATTACCCTTTAAGGAGTCTTGGTGTTCCTTGAATCACCATCTCTAAATTTATTCTACTGCCTAGGGGTATGTTTCTACCCGCATCTCATTGAGGCATAATACCCATATGACCCTTAACTAATGTCCCAGACACCTAACCTCGGAGAATTCCGATAATAATGCTGTAGATGTCCTATCTACTTACAATTTTGACATGCTCGAGGTTGTTTTGTACAATCATACTTGATGTGGCTCATAGAACCACATTGAAAACATCTCAGCTTACTCAATGGCTTTGGAGGAAGATTTACCAATTATACTATCAAATTCTTAACTGTAATCCAACCCTATAAATAAGTATCCCTCATATGCTTGAACCCAGCATCTGAGTTCCCACTATTCCTTGTGGGTAGCAACATAGTTCCCCCGCCTGTAGCCCCTAAAAGATCCCTCTAAATCACTGTATCTCTATTCACCAATTCTGTGTAATTTTTTATTCACAACACTTCTATCATGTAACGAATTTCCTGGTTCAACTGAGCTTCAAATATTTTTGCATTCAAGGATGTACTACCCACCACTTTGTGTAAAAACTACACTACGTACATAAACGTACCCGCATATTCTGTATTTGACATGTTACCTTACTTCTAACTGATGAAATTTTTTGTATGCTGAATTCTGAATGTATGAGGGTAGAATATTTTGTAAAGAATTCCTCAAAACCCTTCCATGCAACACTTTGGTCCGTCCCGGCTTGGACTGCCAACTCATACCAATGAAAGGTGATATATTCCAATATATACATGGATAGTTTCACTTTTAGCTTTGTTGGATTTCCCAGGAAGTCAAATATCCTATTCATTCTATTTATCCATACTTCATCCATTTCTAGCTCCGAATCACCTCTAAAGATGGGTGGATTTTTCCTTTTAAACAGAACTGCACGATCCTCATGCCTTGTTTCATCCGATTTATTCACACATTCCACATCTTGTAAAGCTTTCACTATACTCTTCACTAGTAGCTGGTTCACTTGGGGATTAAGTACAGCCACGTTTTCAACAGCTTTGTCTGGTTGGTCCCTTTGATGCCTACCCAGTTCCATTTATATCAATAAAAAAACAACCATAACTATCACTCCCTTAACAATAATGGTTATTAAATTTTCAATTTCAATTACATAACAACTATCACCACCAGGATTTTCCACAATATCAAATTTCTCATGTTGAACTATAATGAAAAATACACAATGTTTTGAAAATCAACCCATTTTCAAGATACTATGAATTTCCATGGTTCTAACCCTTCTGTTTTGAAACCCAATTATGAATTTTACAAAATCCACACATTTATACAACACCATAAATCATTATACCCCAATGAAATATGCATCCTAGTGGGAATTCATTTCAAACAAGAATTTCATTCTCATCTCATTAGCTACACCCAAGAAAATGAGATATCAAATTCCTATTACTGTCTTCAGACACCTATGTACCCAACTCCTTGGTAACATGAATTTCAATATAAAAGGATTAGCTAGGAAATTTTTTCTATACATCACATGTTCCGAAAATCCTATGCCTTTCTACCATCCTGACTCAAGGAATTGACCAAGAATCAATATCAACAATAAGGCCAATAGTCAACTCCAAAGGACCAAACATTTTCTCTCACATGAAATCCAAGGACCAAAAACCTGATAGCACTTTTCACATCCTACCCCATATCATTGGCTTGATAGGGTGGAAGAATGCTAATTTCTTTAATAGACCTTCCCATGGCTCCAATGTCTAAAAATAAATACCGAGGGCTTTGACAATAAATTTGGGGAATGATTTTCCCTTGAGATAAAACCATCCAACCAAACAATCCACTATAAAAAACTACATGATGAATGTCGACAAAATAACAAACCCATACATTATAAAAAGAAAAAAATTATTCCATAACAAATCCAAAATACCAAAACACCCAAACAAATATTAGAGTACCAAGAAGAAGACAAATATAAGACTCCAGAAGAACTAGGACACCATCCATAGCTCTACACTATGATTCATGCTTCAAGATCCACTACATGACCAAAGCATCACGCCGAACTGCTAGAAGAAAGAGATGCCTTAATCTTACATGTGTCCTAGAACAAAACATCTACAAAAGCACCAAAGTAAAAAAGCAGGGTTTGAGTACAAATACTCAGTTTGTTTTCCCTAAATGACTTACCTACACATGGCACTAGTATAAACTGTTAGTAAATTTATATAAACAAGTTTATATAAAACATTAAATAGTTCAAAAACTACTAATAAGACAAACACACCCTCACCAAGCCAAATTTACCAAAACTATACAACCCAAGGGAATCTAACCAACCATTCCATAATCTATTTCACCATTTACCATTAGCTCAAAAAAATCCATCATGTAAAAAAAACACAATAAGGAAACCAAAATGTTGGAGCTTCCATCCAACCTGTTCACTACATTTCCAACTAGTGGTCCTTCCCGACCACTATTCATAATTGTGGTGCTTATGACCACTATACATCAAATTTTATAGTGAGACTTATCTCCCACTTCAACACAACTAACACAATACACAACACTTAATCAACCAAAAATCACATGTCGCCAAGGCTGCACAATAAGCACATAACTATTTCCAACACATGCAAATTCACCTCAATAAACCACCCATTTATTGAAAACACCCTTTAACCAACATTCCTTTCCAAAAAAATTTCAAAAAACAACATCTTTATTTAAATCCATCTTTCACAAAACATTTCACATAATTAGCCACTAATGATTTTAAAATCAACATTTTAAAATCACACAAAAAATCCTTTTTTTAAACAATAACCTATTTTCCCCAAAATCCCCTAAACCATCACCAAATATATTTTCAACAACAGTCCCACATAATTATCAAAATTTATTTAATGAATAACTAATTAATTGTATCCATAACCACTAGTTCTATCTCAGTGAAGTCGAGAGAGAAGCCACCTACCTTACGAGTATCAGTAAATTCGACCCACAAGCAACAACACCCCAATCCACGCAAAAACTTCACTTAAAGCACTCTAAATATCATTCCCTATCATCAGAAAGCCATAAAATAAACACCCAAGGAAACCAAAACCCTAGATCTACAAACAAAATTGTTAATCAAGAAAACATGGAGGGAATGAAAAGTAGATCTAGAGAAAACCACAAAGAACTAAGCTTGGAGCATTAACGGAGAAGAATCAGCTCAACCACACCAGAAAAACACATCGATCTGCTTCCAAAATGAGTGAGAGAGTACCCCTAACCCTGGAGAAGATAAAATCCTGGGTAAGGCTAAAGAGGGAGAGGGTTGTAATGTTTTTTGGGCAATCCCATCTAATATCAGATTTTAAAAAAACCCATTTTAAGAACCACACAGTTAGCTCTCACTGTTAAAAAAACCATGCACTAACCATGCATCAACTACTAATTTAAAGGGGAACCATACATGCCCCCCCACATGGTTAGAAAATCCATTCACAAGTTGTGTGTATCCCACTGCCTACATGATTCATCTCATATGGTTTCTCCTAATTGTGCTCAGACTGTGCTTCCCTAAAAAGGCCTCTAATATTTTCCAAAACCTTCCCAAGCACTCCCAAACTCATCCAAACTCATCCCAAGAACTTCAAACACATAAAAAGCATAAAAAATAAACATACCTCAAATCTAGGATGCTACATTGATCATAGACAAAATTATATCTAATTATTTGTTTGATTATGAATCATCTCAATCATTTATATATTCCTTTTTTGGCATTAAAATTATATATTTTCCTACAATTTTAATAAGGTTGTAATAAATCAACAACCCCAGAAGAAATATTACTAGAACAATCATATTTTATAAAGTTCCAACTATACCTCATTAAAATAACCTATTTTAAAAATTGATTATTTTAACAACGGATGACTTTGAAATAATCATTTATATGAATTAGAATTAAAATTATAAATTGAAAATTTAATATCAATATATAGAGATTATAAGTTTTGATAGAGATATAAAATCAAGTATCTTCATAAGAGATACTATATAATCTGACTCATTTAATGATCCGCCTCAAATAGAACTCCTTTATGATATTTTTGGAGAATAAGAGTACACAAAAACTATAAATAGTATAGAAACCCCAAATTCAGTAACTCAAATACGTTTTATGATTTATTAATTTTTCATACGATACGAGTAATTGTATACCGAATGACTGAATATTATATTATTCTTGGTAAACTATAAACATACTTGAGTCCTATATTATATTTGAAAACTCAAATTAAAAGGTAACTTTTTTTCAAGAATATAATTATTCCCCCTAGTGTATCCTTTCTTATATTTAATAGAAATTTTTATGTATTATTGATAATGGAAACAAAATATGTGTATTATCAAATTCATAGTAGTGGTTATTTATAGTGGATGCAGTCATGAATTGAAAATATTAATAAATATGGAAGGGTAAATAACTAAACAGACATTCCATTAAACCAATAAACTGATAAGAAAGTTCATGCAAAGATAATATCAATGAGAAAATAAAATTGATAGTAATCAATATAGAAAATTATATGACTAAAAACACATTACATTTAATCAATATCATGAATTTCATAATTGGATAAGGTTTAATCAATATAGCAAGTTCAATAACTTAAAACACATTCCATTTGATCATTAATTGAAATTAAATTCATCCAAATATTATATCATTGTAAAAATATCCAGGATAATAATAACTAAATTCAGAATTAGGAAAATTAGTAATTGATAGATGTAATTTAATTAGCACATGATACTTATACCATCATGATATATCCTTAATATTGTTTGAAACTGATGGGTAAAATCTTAATTAACTAAGCCTAGACAACTGTTTCATCTCAGGAGACTACCAATGCAGTGAGGGGATATCTATAACAATTCTACACTCGTATCTTTAATTTTCAAATCATTCATCATAAATATAATAATAAATTTTACTCATAAACAATATTCCTTTTCATTAAATATATGTAGTAAATAAAAAATAAAGATTATCAATATTTCTAAAATCAATTAAATAAAATTCAAAGTAAATCACTATATGAAGAAATGAGATATGGATTAATAAATAATCACATTATTGAAAAATACTATTTATAGTTAGTGGGAATTTAATTTTTGATTATCATGGATGTGTGAATAATTAAATGGAATGTCAATGACTACAAAAAATGAATCAAGGAAGTAAATATCAATATTATCCTTGGATGAAATAATTATAAACCATCTAGAATACAAATAATGATTGTACAATTAAAATATATATCCATTTCATTAAGAATAAAAGTGTTTTAAAAATTTATTACTATAAATATCATTAAAAAATTTTTAAAATATTATGATGAAAAATATACTTTTCCTTCTGAAAATAATTTTTTTTTAAAAATAATCAATTTTGAAAATTAGTTCTTTGAAAATACATTTTTAAAACTAAGTGTTTCTAGAATTTTAGGGATAATAATTCCTTAAAAATATAAAGGAAAACATTTAAAGGATACTTCAAATAAATTTTTGTAATGATGGTGTGTAATTCCATACATTCCATACAGGTTAAAAAGACTATTACTTTTTTATTGTAAAAAGCTTTGAAAAGATTCTTGTTCTGAAAACAATAAGAATATTAATTTCAAGAAAAAATTAAAATATAATGGAGGGTAATAATTTCATTAATATTTCATTTGAAAAAGGTTTAAAAACATTTTTTAAAATATTTTTAAAAAAACGTTCTGGTAGAAAAAGGATTTCCAACTAATGGGAGAATTGAAGTCAAATCTACTTAAAATCCTTTTATAAACCAAAGAGTGGAAAAATGGTTACATTAATTGAAAATATCATGAATAATTAGAGGTGTAAAAAGAAGATATGTTTTTCTTGGACAATGCAAAAAATAATTGCCTTCAACTAAAATTCAATAATAAATATTCTCAATGAAAATGAGATTGTCATGTAAACCATTACAATAATCATAATGTTGACATGAGAATTAGTAAATGAATAGAATATGTCTATAAATTATAAATCCACATAAAATATTTTAAATAAATAATAATACAATTAAAATTAATTACATTCATAATCTTATATTGTCAAATATAATGAATAAGCAATATGATACGGTGAAAGGAAATTGAGTTATGAAATTCTTTACACTTGGTAAAACATAATACAAGTCCCCTTAGATAAAATAATTAAAATTAAAATATTAAATACCATAAATAATTTATTATTAATTATATTAATTATCAAATGGGTATTATATCTTCCATATAAAAAAATTGGTTCATAACATTACAACGTGCCTCAATGAAAAAAAACTGAGATAAAATCTCTTACCTCACACTTTCATTGGGTTGAATGTGATTTAACCTCTTTTATAGTGGTTTAAAACATTTTATTTACTTATTATATTACCATATGAATGTTTAAAATATCATATAATATTATTTTATAACATCTTATGACCCATTAATCAGTAATTTATCATTATTTTCATTATTTCGAGTGGTCATTTCATTGTTTCTTTTACATATTTCTTCATAGATGATCTAATTCATGGGAATGTTATATATATATATATATAATCTCTAGAGTAATAATAATGAAATAATTATCATATTTTTACATCAATTATTATTTTAAAATCAATTACGAATGATGTTTTTTAGTAATTAAGTATGTTATATTCATGTAGATGGTAGGTCACACATATGCATGAGTAACATTTCCATTTATCTATGATCTTTATGTAAGGATAGTATGTAATATATTGTCTTTATATAATGAAAATTATATCTTATATACCAAATTATATCTTTAAATAATCATATATATATATATATCAACCATGTAGTGTGGTCACAAAGAGAGGGTCTCATTGTTTCTGGAAGGTAATAGTCGACATGTACAAAAATAACATTATCATCATTCATTGAGTGAAAAGGTAATAATGAAAATTATATATATTATCTTTTAATAAAAATAAATATTTATTATAATAATTATTTCAGTAATATCCCATATAATCATAAACTTTATCCTTGTCTCCTTCCATATAAATTATTTGTGAAAGAAAAATTGCATTACTTCGCAAGGTTCTAGTCCGCCGTACACACAAGCGATGTTAAAGTACCCCATATGAAATGGAATGTAAAAAATCTATATGTGATAGATTGAATTAATAGGTATATTTATGTTAAAATATATTATATATACTTCATGTCTATTATCATACCCAACCCTCATATGTGGTAATGGAAAAACGAATAACATCCTTTCATGTTGTTGTAATCCGCCACACACATGAATGATGATTTTAGGACCTATTTGATGAAAGTGTATATAGTTTCAGGTCATGAACATAACAAAACAACATCTCAGTATACACAAGATACTTAATTTATAATATCATTATCATTTAATAATTATTGAAGGAGGTGGAGGAATAAATAAAAAAAAATGCTTCATAAAAAACGTTAATGTTTCTTCAGGTATCATTCTTATGATATCATCAAATAATTACTATGTTATATTTATTCCATAAAATATTTCGTATATGATTATATTATTGAATTTATTATTTAATTTTTGTAGGAATTGGCTGAACCAAAATTTTTTTATGGCATAGATAAGAGATCGGAGGGGGGATCCTTTTAGATGTGAGGTGAGTGGCACAGTTGATTTTTTTTGAAAAAAAATGTGTACATAATTTTTTCAAATTTCAAAAGGGTCGAAAATAGATTATTATCAATAAATAGAAATTTTAACGTATGTATATTTCCATCCAAATGATTGTATACAAGTTTTTATATAATTTATAAACTTATATTATTAGTTTAATCCTCAATAAATCCATTATTACCATAATTGTGATAATTAATTATTATTGATTTCACTATTTATTTTGGTAAAAAATTTATCTAAAATTAATAGATCATATAAATTATTATAATTCAAAATATGGAACCCATTTTTCATATTCCATTCATATAAAAGAAAAAAATTAATTTAAAATTAATCTCATACACCTGATGAAAAAACTTGTTTTTAAAGAGAAAATGTTCAAATGTCATAGAGTTTTTATATAAAATTCAATAATAAAATTATTAAAATTAAATAAATTTCATTAATTTATATATAATTGAAGTAATTTTACTCTAATAGTATTTTATAATATAATTTATCATTAAAAAATATTTAGTTGAAATAAAATCTTCTATTAAAATTCAATGTTTTTCACTATTCAACAAAAAAGGGAACCATTTCAGAAAAAATATAATGAATTCACCCCAAGTTAAATTAGGATTTCATATTTTAAAAAATAATTTCTTTCTTAACTAATTTTAAAAAATGTGCTAAAATTTTATTTTAAATTATGTGCACAATGAAAGACTGAACCGTCTTTATAAATATTATTTTTTTCCAAAAAAAAATTATCTTTCTATAAAACGAGACTTATGTTATTTATAATCAATAGATAAATATATTTTTAATAGTTTTTTAGTAGTCTTAATATCTAGAAATTTAACAACTTGGTTATAATGTTATCTATATAATGTTTTATTTATATGTGAGGTTGTGTATCCTTCAAGCTATTAAAGAGATTAAATTTAAAGAAATATATTTCACAGGTTGTTTTATTCTCTACGTTGCATATCACATAAAAAATAAAATAAAATGTTATTATTTAATTATTTTGGGGTGTTATTTTCTTCGCACATTAAATAAATTTCATTATCATAATTGAATTTTATCTCACTGATCAATGTATTGATATTTGAAAATCCCTTTTTTGAAAACCCCACATCGTAAAAGGGTTTATAAAATATAATCTTAATAATAGATAAATGAAAGTCCAAAGATCATATATAATAATCACATAACTAGGATTCAAAATATTTTAACATATTTGGAATGTGAAAACATAGACATAGAAGAGAAAATTAACACCCAAATACAGATTGAGAGTCATAGAGAACCTGGTGAGGAGGATGTTGACAACCAAAAAGTAAAAACTAGATGTGTAAAAATGGTAAATGATTTCACAAAAAATGCTGATATTGGACAATATTTTATTTCAATATCCATTTACTAATGGTGATTAATTATTGTAATATCTATGAATATAAGGAAATATACTTACTTCACATGTTTCTATTTCATAAGCACTATTTAATCCTTTGGTTGGGATTCGATAAATTTCCAATTCGTCAACTACTCCGTGAAATTAAAATAAAAAAAATATGAAGTTGTAAAATTAAATTTTAACAGATATTAATATCTATAAAATAATTATAATCTATTCCTTATATCCATAGTTATCATCAGTAAAAACTGTTAAGAAGAATTTATCCAATATGCATTATTGCCTATATGGTGAAGTGATACATTGATATCTAAAGCCTCAACTAAAGTTCAACTTAAACCATTTCATAAATGGTAGACCATTAAAATCTTCAAAAATATTAAGATCCAAAACAATATAAAATTTTTCATTAAATTTCCAAAAAATGAACATATAATTATTCCCTAAAAACACCGAATGTAACTCTTAATCATTACATACCAAACACATGAATACATTCATCATTTATTATTTTAAAACATGATTACAAACTGAATTAGAATAAAAAAATATTGAAAACATGAATGCTTCCTTATTACTAAAGTAAAAATGTATTATTGTACGTATTCCTAAAACAGATATATGTTATAAAATCTATCAATGATTGTATAAAAAACATTGTAAAAAAATAATTAATCAACCCCAAGGTAGTAAGTACTATACAATTTAAATTATCCATATCAATAATATCACAATCTCACCATCATTATCTCAACATCAAGAAAAAATTAAGTGTTCTATTTCCATAAATAATGTTTTTTCTAAGAATTTAAACCCTCTAATGAATAATTTTTTTGATACCATTCATCACATGATTTCATATCCATTAAGATATAGTAGATCATTACAATCCTTATACAATCCATGATTCTTATAATAAGAATATAAATTATAAAATACCATTAAAACATATTTCATGGATCCAAATAGATAATAACATTAATCATTTAACTATGGTTATATAAATAGCATAGGATTGACCATCATCCCTTAGCTTCTTCTGAGGTATATTCCCTTGGCGCTTGGGTAATTCAACTGAATAGTGCCCCAAAACCTTATAGTGGAATTATTTCATATTATAAATTTATTTCATGGCCTTGAAATCACAATAATTTGTTTTGTCAAAAAACATGGAAAATATCATTCTTTTGTGATAGTACCCGGGTTTTTCATTCCACAATTATCACATGTTAGAAAATCCATCTTTCCATCCATCCCATTATTTATTTTTTTCTCTTTCTTCTTATTGTTCTATTTCTTCCCTTCAATGCTATACATCTTAGAGAATTATTTATCTATATTTATAGAACATGATAATATGTCCTTGAATAATGATAATTTTTGGTAGGCAATTTCTCTTTGATGACTTAGATTTGGTATATCAGACATTTGGTCAACCTTGAACTCAATTTTGTGTATATATTTTATGGCATACCTAGATAACATTGTAAAATTATCAACGTACTCTATAACACTTTTTTATCCTTTTTCATTAATATAAGTAAATTTTTCCTCATTTTAGCTTATTTCTCACAAAGGAAATATTTTTCAAATAATTTCACTTCAAAATCATTATATTATATAAGTTATATATATTATTCCTCCTTAGTATTTTGGATAAAATAACAAAATTGATTAGAATCTCCTTTTTTACAATACAACTCACATGTATCCTTTTTCATTTCAGCACATACTGAGGCCATCCATATATTTTCCTGATACTTAATCCATTGTTCAAATCCGATTAGACTAGTAGTCCCACCAAATTATGGGGAATTAAATCACATAATGATATCCAACATTAGATATTATCCAGATGTAATAGGTTTCTCTATCTAGGATATTTTATTTTTCATAACTTTATTAAGATTCCCTAATATTGCCATCATTTTCTCAGTTTCAATAAAAACTATTTTGTCTTCCTCACTATGGGAATATCTATATTGAACAAGATTATTGATACCCATATTTCTTCTTAGTGATATTTCTAAAAAAAATTCATATAATGGATTACCTTATAAAATTATGATTTTTATATCATAATGTATGATTACAAATATCGTTTAATAGTTATCTTAAATTAATATTTTTTCATTATTAATCTCAAAATCATAAACATGGTTTACTTGAGAATATATTAATTTTCAAATCCATAATAATTATTTGTATATAAAATATGAATTATCCTAAGCATGTCCCACATTTGTGCACAATGAGGTGCACAAGAAGGTTGGTTTTAATATACCATGTGATGATCAGGTCAATCCCAATCCACCCTTTTTGGATTTATTACAACTAGGTACCTCTATTACAGAACTACTTCCACTTGTAATATCCATACACTGAGTTACATTTTAAAGAAAAAACATATAATCTCTTCATTACCAAATTTTTATGATGTTACTCTATACTTATAATATAATTGTACAATAGGGTTATGTTTTTCAATATATGTTTTAAAAAATATTTTTCTTAAGGTTTAACTACTAGAAATAGAGGTTTTATCAATAGTTTCATAACTATGGTTTAAAGAAACCATTGGAATACAGTAAAAACAGATACATTTCCCAATGGTTTATTCAAACCATTGGAAATGTGTTTTTATAATCACGCTTTCTCAATTGTTTGGTTAAACCGTTGGGAAATATTTCCCCCCATTACATAGCATCCCAGCTCCCAGTCCGCCTGATTGCAGGCGACCTAATCTGAAGTTCCCGAAGGTCTCTCTTTACCCTAGGCTAGGAAACACTTCCACTCGATTGGTACATGTTCAATCAAAAAAAATTTATTTATAAAATTAAAATTAGATTGTTCTTCCATATTTTTAATGTTCTGTATCTTTTTTTCTATTTTCTATTTTGATTTGTCCTAAATCCGAGTTCTGTGTTATATGTGGCACGTTATACTAAACACTTTTATTTGTTTTCTATTTTTTGTTCTACACATCAAATATGGCAAAGGTATTAATTTGTCATATGGTCTCGAGGTGGGTAATGGATATAAGGATGGTCTTTGTGAAGGTATTGGGGATGGTTGGGGTAGTGGTTTAGGTGGTTTTGCATTTTTTAGTGGGGTGATATGGTGGTTTCTATAGACTTTAGTTTTGTTGAAAATTTTAATTGGATTCTGTGTTAATTTTTTTTGTTCAAGGAACAATGGGAAGGGTATAGTTATTGGGGATGAATTTGGTGTTTATTGGGTGATGGATTGTAATTGTGATTTTGGTTGGATTTGGTATAAGTAAATTTTAAGGTATTATATTGGTATTGACTCCCCTAAACACCCCCACCCCACCCCCTAGACACCCCCACCCCCTGGACACCCCCACCCCCTAGATAGCCCCCACCCCCTAGACACCCCTACCACCTGGGCACCCCCACCCCCTGGACACCCCCACCACCTGTAGACAATCCACCCCTCGACAACATCTACACCCTTGGACAACCCCCACCCCCTTAGACACCCCTTGGACACCACCACACATCCTAGACACCTCCCCATCACCTAAGTGATTTTCCCAGTTTTTAAATTGGAATTAACCGTGTTGGTGATTTCCTCTTTCCCCAATGACATTTCCTAAGTGACCCATAGATCCTTATAAATTGAATTTTCCATGTTTTGATAAATTTAATGGGTTGTTTCTAATGGAATTTCAAACTAATGATGGTTTGAATTTATTAATTAAATAAATTGTTTTAAATAAAATTACTCTAAGAGGGGTTGTAGGGGGTAGGGGCTATCTAGGTGGGGGAGGGGGTTGTCCAGAAGGGTGTGGGTTGTCCAGGGGAGTAGGGGCACTGCATGGTGGTGGGGGGGTATGAAGGGGGTGTGGGGGAGGGGTGTGGGATATCCAAGGAAGGGTGTGGGTTGTCAAGGGGGGGTTAGGGTGGGTTGTCCAGATGGGAGAGGGGGTTGTGGGTTGTCCAGGGGGTGGGATGTTTGTGTGGGGGGAGGATGTGTGGGAAGTCCAGGGGGTGGGGGTGGGCTGTCTAGGTGGGGAGGGGTGTGGGCTGTCCAGGGAGGGGGTAGGTTGTCTAGGTCGAGGTGGGGTGGGGGTGTCCAAGTGGGTGTGGTGGGATGCCCATGTGGGGGGGGGGAGTATCCGGGGGGGTTTCAGGGGTAAGGGGGATGCAGGGGTGTAGGGGAGGGTGGTGTGGGCTGTCTAGGGAGGGGGTGGGCTATCGAGGGGGGGGGGGGGGGTGGTGTCCAGGTTGGTGAGGGGTGTGGGTTTTCCAGGGGTGGGATGTCTAAGGGTGGTGGTGGTGGGTTGTCCAGGTGGGAGAGGGGTGTGGGTTGTCCAGGGAGGAGCAGGCTGCCCAGGAGGGGGTGGGGGATGTTATGGGGTAGGTGGATTTAGTGTTGTGTGTGTGTGTGGGGGGGGGGGGTTATCCACTCCGATAATCTACAAAAAAATATGAATAAAAAAACCAATTTATAGTTTCTTTCACACGTTAAGACATTTCTTGATGTTCCATACCAACATTAACTCTTACACATTAAATAATAAGTGATCTCTACAATGAAATATCACTCAGATTTTTATGCTCTATCCATATTGATCTCATACAAATTTAATATCTGTACATATCTTTGTCACCTAATGATTTAACAAGGCTCGTACTCCCATGGTTGTTGTCCCACCAAAACTTGGATCATATTCTTAAACAACAAACATAGGATCATATTTGACACACACATAAAATTTTGTAAACATAGAAAATACTATATTTACACCTTGTATCAAAACCTGGTATTAGCTCTTAGGTAGCCTCTCAAGGCATCAATAAGATACATACCTTGATCAAAATTTTAAGGTGAGTTTTTTTAGAAATCATGTATGATATTTAGAGTGGAAGAAAAAATATGATCTACATATGATATTTTTAGGTGTGTTTACCATTTGGCGTGTTTTGATTTATATGTTTGATATTCATGGTTTACCCTAACAATCATTTGAGTCATCTATAATAGACTTGATTTCATGCTATAATTGGATAGATATTGGATTCTATGATGCTCGTTTGGGGGTGGAGACTCGCACCCCCTTCGACACCCCCCCCCCCCCGACACTCACCCCCACCCCCAAGACACCCCCTCCCCCTGGACACCCCCACCACCTAGGAAAACCCCCTAGACACCACTGCACCCCCTAGACACCCCCACCCCCTGGACACCTCGACCCCCGCTAGACAGCTCCGCCACCCCCTAGAGAGCCCCCACACCCTGGACAACCCCCAACCCCACCACCATTGGACAACCGCCCACCACTTAGACAGCCCCAAACCCCCCTGAACAACCCCATGGACCCCACCCACCACCTAGACATCCCCAACCTCCCTATACACCCCCACCACCCTGGACAACCCCCAGCCCCCGGGACAGCCCCCAACCCCTGGACACCCCCACCCCCTAGACACCGTACCCTCTTTGGAAGTGTATGTGATCACTCAAATAATCAACAAAAATATAAAATTTCTTCGATCTTAAATTTAATCAACTCCTGAAGAATTCTCCTTCACAAGTGTCCATGATCCTGCACACTCATGTATAGTTATTCAAATATTTTGTTTATAAATATAGTATTTTGTTGTCTTTAATTTTATTTTTCTCATACAGAGTAGTATATCGGTTATGGATTCATATAAAGTGAACAATAATTGTTTAATTAAATATATTTTTGATGAAACTTGAATCGTATTGAATTTATTTTGACAAAATTACTGATAACAGTTTTTTTACAGAATGGATATATGTTGTATTTAGGAAACTGATCGGATCCCAAGAAATTTTTAAAACAATTTGGAGATATTTTTAGATGTTTTATTTCACAATGCTTTAGATAGTGGTCACATACACTTCCTAAATTAAAATTGTTATGGAAGAACTTTGTTGCATCATGAACAAGAAAACTAACACATAACAAAAAATGTTTTTCAAGCAAACTACTATGGGTGGCATCACAATGGGGAGAAAATAAAATCTCAAAATTCTGATGTTCAAAATGATAGGACAAGATTAGAGAATTTGTTATTTTACTGGTTTCCATTTATTCATTATCATGAAAAAGAAAGGATTCAGTCCATAGAAGACCTCAATATGAGCACAAATGATGTGTCTAATGAAAATGGTGAGGTTTTCAGGGTAAAAAAATTGAATGATGCTTCCACGACTCCAATATATCGACTATGCAGTAAAATGAAAAGGCTAATTTTTTTTATCAAATTGTTTCATGGGAAAACTATGTATGATATTTATATAACTACCATCAATTAAATTCTTACATTTCTGAATAAAATACTTCTAGATGATGTAGATATTCTCTCAAACCACTATATAGCATAAAAGTTAGATATAGAACATGGTTTTTCAAGAAACCAAATTCATAGTTTCTTGAACGATTACAGTTCATTCTGGTAGGAAACTGTTGAAAAAAATGATTGTATAAAATGTGTTGCATCCCGCTGGAATCCAAAAGCTGAAGGAACACTATCTCGTGTGACACATAATGTAATGTGGCACTTTCCATTGATCCCTAGACACTAGAATATTTTTATGTATGATGAAATATCAATAAAAATTGGATGGTATGATACTGAGAGAATAAAAACTAATGGTGAGTGGGTTCACCCTACAGAAATATTTTCATGGCAGAGATTTGATGGTCAATATTGTTATTTTGTAGGTGACATGTGTATTGTGAGTTTGGGTCTTTCATGTGACGGTTTAAATATGTTTTGGAAGATTCTTACTTCACAAAACACACGAACTATTTTTATACACATTTATAACCTTCCCCCATGGTTGTGTAGGATAATACATTTCACTTTCATGAATATACTCATATATTGCCCTACTAATCCTGGAAATGATATATCCATGTACATGAAACCTTTAATAATAGAGTTAATACTTATTTAGGATGTGGTTGTACGCATATAGGATGAATGTTCTAAAGACCTATTTCAGATGCGTACTACACTTATGAGGATGATCAATGATTTTCCATCTTGTAAAATGATGTATAGATGGAGCATGAAGGGAAGACTATCATGTACTGTTTGTATGAAGAATACATGATCCATAAGACTAAAATTCATTGTAGTTCAGTATTTATGGGACATCGATGATTTATGGAAATAAACCATCCATATATAAATAATCCTTGATGATTTGACAATACCATAGAGGCCAATGATCTACCACTATGTATGTCTAGAACTAATGTTCTTAAGGAATTGAAAGTTTTCAGTTTTCATTCGGGAATGGTCAAATGAAATCTTTAAAGAGAAAAAATGTATCTACTGAAAACTATTACAATTAGAAGATTATAATTATATTCATTGATTTTACTTATTGGTCAACCGAATTTTGTTATGTCATTTCTTAGATGTAATGCACATTGAAAAAAAATATGTCTGAAATTTTTCTTTCAATTATTCTAAATGTTAAGGGAAAGAGAAAAGATGTTTTACGGTCTTTGACTAACTTGGTGGATTGGGGAATAAGACCAGAATTGCATCCTGTGTATATCAGTGAAAATAAATGGAAAGTTTCATATGCCTATTATGTGATGAAACCTATAGAGAAAAAATTAATTTCTGGAATTACTAGAGACTATTAATGTTCTTAATGGATATTCAAGAAACATTTCTAAAAAGATCCACAGAAGAGAGTTGAAGCTAAAATCATTGAAGACTCATGATTATCACATTCTTCAACATGATTTGATTCCAATAGAAATCCCTCATCTTTTTTTAAAAATAATTTAAGAGTAGTTTTTATTCATTTATTATATTTTATTATAGATCTTTGTGATAAGAAGTTTTTCCAAGTATTTCTTGTAAAAAATGTTGGAATATTCCACATTTATTTCGTATGAGTTAGAGAAAATATTTCCTCCATCATTTTCATATACCTAATGCATCTGACTGTCCATATTCCAACTAAAATACTTCTCATATGACCTATTTCTTTTCTTTGCATGTATCCAACTTAAATAAATATGTACACATTAATATCTTATGTCTGAAACAGGAATCATCCCATTGTTTATATCGCGAATGGTTACTTGGCTCACGAATGTATCGATTTTTGGTCTAGTGTACTTTTCTGATATTACAATAAGAATGAACAAACCAATGAGAAATGAAGAAAAATAGTACAAGAAAATTTTACTCGGTTATTCATCTCTTCTGCAAACAAGAGGAATTCCTGGATCATATACATTGATGAAATTAAGCCTATAAGAGAAGGGGATGGGACATTGCATACGTTTTCATCAACTGTGATTTGATCGATGACTACAACAACTATGTAAATTTAATTTATTTATATCTTATATATATATATATATATATCTATTGAACTATTTCTATTTTTATCTATAGGGAAAATAAAGAAATGAAAAATAGAAAGCATTGTTCGTTATCTTTGAGAAAGAGGGAGAGTTTTCATAACAAAACTTATTCGGCTTAGTTAAAATTGACTGTAAAAATATTATTGTTTAGAATAATTAAATCAATATATAATTAAGTTTAAGATTAATTTATATTTCAGGTATTGAGTTTTCTTGCTGAATCTGTCTCTAAGGAAATAAGATCTTTCAATTTTGTTCCTAATACCATGGTTCGTGACTGTAAGTCAATTGTTATCAATGGGTATAGATTTATTATCACTGAATGAGAAACAAACATGAGAACACAAATGATGGAGTAATGGTTTCTGCCATAATATACTGTTATGAAGGTTCAACAGATAGTAGAATTCAATTTGAAAATGTAGGTTATTATGGAGTCATTGAAAAAATAATAATATTGGATTACTATTCTCATGGATGAGTCACGGTGATGAAATGCCAGTGGTTTGATTTGATGATGAGGAAGGGAAAACTTATTGATGATTATGGATTTTGAGAAATTTATATGACTCGCACTCTTTCTACTGATGAACCAGATGTATTGGCATCACTGGAGAAACATGTTTTTTATATCAAAGGACCATCTTCAACGTGAATTTGGTGTCATTATTGAAGTTATTCCAAGACATATTTTTGATGATGGAGATGATGAAATCAACACCATCCTCTAATTCTATTGAAAAATGATCCATTTATTACTTTTTATGACTCAAGTATCTCAATTTTCAACGTTAACTATGAACCTGAAGTTGTGGAGGTAAATATATAAAATCATAAATCCATGTTATCAATTCTTTTGGTTTATCTCAAATTCTATTTTTAAGGTTAATACTATTAAAATTTATTTAATAATGATTACAAATATCTTGTATAGCGACTGGACCATTATGTGCATTTTCAATGTTTATTGGTAGCAATTTTATTTGAATTTCATTTTATAATTTGAAATTTAATTGCATTAATACCTATGAAAAAAACATTTCTAACATGGTGAATATTTCAATGCTTTATTGAACTTCTATAAAATTGTTATAACTCTAAGACCCCATTTAACATTTTCACCAGAAAATGATCATGATGGTTTGCCTTCTTTTTCAATGTAGGTACAAAAAACTTGCATCATCTTCCTAGGCTAAAGAATTTAAAATTTTCCATAATTATGAAGAGTTATTTACACCCCTAATGAACATGATGTTTTTTTAGTAAATAACAATACTACTAAAAATTAAATTTCATTTTTAAATCTTTTATGATTTATATAATTCATTATATATCTTTTCAAGCTCACCTAAAAATGGACAGTTAAATTATCCATGAATCCCCCTATTACCTCTCATTTAATTTATTTTTTGGGTTACACATTAGTTATCCCTTTCTAATTAATTCCATATTTTTTTCAAATGAAATATATGAAACCAGTTAAAGAGAGGTGATGAAAAAAGATGATGGACAACAATCATCACATGGCTTAGATGGGAATTCCACTATTAGTTACTGTAGTGAGTATTTTATATCAAATATATATTTATAAATAATATATAATGTATTGTGATTAATTTTGTTTTAATCATTTTTGGAGGATCCACCTCTTAGGAAATAATTATTTGATGAGGTCCTATTAGTGGTCCCGTACTCAGAGTGTTCATACAAGGTGGGGGGGGTACGAGAGCTAGCCGATATGGTCGGCATACCCTATTAGAACCTACCCCTCCCACTGACATACCATATATCCCACATTCTAATACTAATGTTTCATTAGGGACACAAAGGATATTTAGGCCTCCCATGTTTTCAACACCCTTTACATCTTAGTCTCCTCACCTTTCTTTACTATATCTGCTGATGATTCCCACTCCCCATCCAACATTTGACTAGTCATTCGTGCCATCTTCTTTTACTTCTACTTCCTTCTCTTGAAGATTCTATATTACATATTCTTCTACTCCTATTACTCTAGAGTCTATCCCTACAGAGAATACATTGGGATGTACTCTGCCTACACAGGGTGTTCCTTCAATTTCTACAGATCCAGCGGTTCCATTGATCAGACTCTCCCAGGTATATTTATAGGACCATAACCAATTTTTATTCCATTATTTATTTTCAATATAACATGTATTGATAAAAATATTAGTTTTTATTTCGGTAACAGATACATATACTGATAAAATGAGTGGCGATGGGGTGAATTCCTATGTGTGGTTAAGAACTGACACATTCAGTTGATGGTGGTCTAAAATGAAGATAGTCAAATGATTTAGAAAATAGGGCAGCCATGTCAGAGTTTTCTAGAGACACTTTACAAAATACTCTGACATCATTCCTATCAGCCCACTCTCATAGAGATAGTTGCCAAATTAATTTAATGATAAGGATGGAGTAGACATATGGGTAACAAAATATATTGTATTTAATACAATATATTATTTTTGGTATATATATGAATTAAAATTTTGGTGTCAACATCGGTTTAACTTCCCCGATGGTGAGGGTGCATGACCAACATGTAAAAAGGATTTAGGAGAGTTTTGTAAAGCCTATAAGCATGACTTGTATATCATATGAATTCTCGAGTTGGAACAGATTTAGAGGTAGTCCATATAGTTAATTATTTTCCAATTGAGAAGTATGGGTATATGATTACTCATAGGAAGACTACCTGGTTTAGGGTATTAATCACATTTGAGGAATTTAAATGAAAAAACTTCATGTTTTTCATCAATAATATCTTTTGTATTATTGAATTTTATTTAGGAATCATCCAGAAGAAATCAAAAAAACATTGATGCAAAAATACCTCCACACAATATGACGTATTATGATGCCATATCTTTAGAGGAAGTAGGGTTGATAGTTGTTTATAATGTTTCGTTACGACTTTCACTTTCTATTATTTCATCTATAATTTATTTGACAGCTAAAGTTATTAGATACTTTTTTATGAAATTAGTTATTGGTAAACTATTTTTAATTATGGTTTCCTATATTCAATGTCATTTTTGAAGGAAAATTTGAATATTGAAGGACTGGTGCCTCGAGAAAAACTATTTTGCCTCGATTCGAAGGAATAAGGATGGAAGTGCGGTTAATGAACTGACTTAGAAGTAGATTGTATGTTTTTCAATTATTATTTAAAATTTTAATATATATTTTTTAACTTTGTAATATATTTATTTTTGAAATAGGGTACTTTAGAGGCCCTTGATGCCCAATAACCAAACACTTTTTGGCTAAATGATCACTTACATCAGGTTTTAGGAGATGAGTAACCCGACAGTGTACGCTGCTGACCTAGGAAGAGTATAGTCCCAACGAGTCATTGGACCTCAAAAGGTATGAGTTTTAGTGCCACTGAGTTCTAGCATGTTATGTAAAAGAAAGAAAATTATAAAAAAGGTCCATAAAGATAGTAGAACAATATTCTATGGAAAAAAATGCATTAATGAAACTGACAGATGTTTTATTTCCAACACTTCCACGAGAGGCCAGTACAACTTGTGATAAATATATTTCATCAATAAATATTATATATGGTGCACCTGGTGACAGTTCTATTGGAGGTCAAGATGATGGTAAGGAGGAGGTTGAGGTTGATGAGGAGGGTGTGTAGGAGGTCGAGGCAAAGGAGGAGGGTGAGGAAGAGGCCGAGGCAGATGAGGTGGCCTAGGAGGAGGCTGGGGTGGAGTACTAGGGTGAGGTGGTGGGAGTTGAGGAGTGAGGGGATGATTATGGGGATGATGATGAGGACGGGTGTGATACTTATGATGAAAATGATGATAGTGATGGAAAGATGTGATATATTGAGTCGTTACATTATTTACTGATATTATTTACATTTTATGTTTGATTATTTTTTGTGCCTAAATATATGTGTGATTAGGTATGTCGTGTTATTTTGTTTCATTATCTATAAATAAAAAACATGACTTGATGATATTATGGGATGGATTCACCCCTCCTATGGACACCCCCACCCCCAGGACCTCACCCCATAAACACCCCACCCCCTTGGATACCCCCACCACCCCTAGACACCCCCACTCATAGACACCCCCACCCAGAAAAACCCCCACCCCCAGGATACCCCCACCGCCTTGGACACCCCTACCCCCTTGGACATCCCCCAACCCCTTGGACAACCCCATACACCCTAGAAACCCCCTACACCCATAGACAACCCCACCCCCTAGACAGACCCCCAACCCCCTTGGAAAACCCCCACCCCTGGACACCCCCGCCTCCTGGACACCACCCAACCCCTTGGACACCACCCCAACCCCATGGAGACCCCCACCCATGGACTACCCCACCCCTGGACACCCCCACCCCTAGACACCCCCACCCCCTGGACAGCCCCGCCGACCCCCTGGACAACCCATAGCCCCTAGACACCCACCCACAACCCTGGATTACCCCCACCCCTTGACACCACCTCCCACTGGACACCTCCACCCTTGGAAACCCCCACCCCCCAGACACCCCCCATCACCTAGTCACCCCGACCCCCTTGGATATCCCCACAACCCCTAGAACCCCCCCCCCCCCCCCCCCCCGCCAGACACCCTAGTCATCCCCCACCCCCTAGACAACCCCCACCCCTCCTGGACAGCCCCCAACCACTGAGCAGCCCCCCTAGACACCCAATCCCCTACACATACTGCCACCCCTCATAGATAATCCCACACCCCTTATACATCCCCAACCCTGGATAACCCCACCCACCCCCTGTACACCCCCACCCCCTAGACACTCCTACCTCCTTAGACATCCTCATCCCCATGGATAGCCCACACCCAACACTTTGGATGAACCCTACCCCTTAAACACCACATGAACACCAACCCACCACCTAGACACTCCCACCCCCTAGACACCACAACCCCATCGACAGCCCCCACCCCTAGATAGCCCCCACCCCCCAGACACCCCCACAAACATGGAACCCCCTTACCCCTTGAATATCCCCACAAACATTCTAGACACCCCCCGCCCCGAACACTACCGCACCCCATATGGACACCCCCACCCCACCCCCCATGGACACCACCCCACCACCTGGACACCCCACCCCCTAGACACCCCCACCGCCATGGAAATCTTCCTCAAACAACCCCCCCCCCCCCCCCCAGACAACCCCCACCCAATAGACACCCCCACCCCCATGGACACCCCCTACCCCCTTGGATACCCCCATCCCCCTAGACAGCCCCCACCCCCTAGACACCACCCCACACCCTATACAGCCCCCACCCCCATGACACCCCCATTCCCCCTAGACACCCCCACCCTTGGACACCCCTACCCTCTTCAACATCCCCCAACCCCTTGGACAGCCCCCCTGGACTACCCCACCCCCATGGAACACCCCCCCCTCCACCCCCTTGGAGAGAACCCCCCCCACCCCCGGACACCCCAACCTCCCTTGACACCTCATATCCCCTTGGACATCCCCTAACCCCTGGACATCCCCTCTGGACACTACCCTACCCACTGGACACCCCCTACCACCTTAGACAGCCCCCAACCCCTTGGACTGCCCCCACCCCCTTGGACACCCGGCCACATGGACACCCCCACCCCCTGGACAACCCACCCCCCTGGACACCCTCACCCCTGGACAACCCCCTACCCCGAGATAGCCCCCCGCCCCTAGACACCAGCACACCACATGGACACCCCCTAGAAACCCCACCCCCATGGACATCCCCCTACCCCCATGACACCTCTACCCCTTAGAAGACCCCCTAACTCCCCCACCCCCACCCCCCTCGACACCACCCTTCCCCTGAACTCCCCCTGGACAGACCCAACCCCCTGGACTCCCGCACCCCCTAGACACCCCCTACGCACTTCGACACCACAAAACCCCTGGACATCCCGCACCCCTTGGACACCACATCCCCCCCCCCCCCCCCCGCCCATGGAAAGCGCCCCCACCCCATGGTTACCTCGTACCCCCTCAGACACCCCCAAACCCCTAGAAAACCCCCACCCTAATGTCACATTACCCTTTACTACAGAAAGGCATTCCACATTATCTAAAAATTCATATCTCATCTAAATTCACCCTTCCCTATGAAAAAAAATTCAATATTAAAAATATGGAACATGATTTTCTTATATAATGTTTATTGTATTTTGAATTATGAAATCAATTCTATATGTTTTATAGGGAATTCAATATTGTATGTATCCAATTAAAAATACTATATTCCATAGGGTAATTGTGTTCTGAATTCTCAATTGAATTCATTATGTATTTAATTAACTTATTTATTAGGTTTTAATGTTGTATGGTTATACTTTATGTATGTGTATACTTTTTATAATTACCTTTTGATTTTTTTTTAAATCTGTATGTTTGCACCAGGTAATTAAATAATGAATTTGAAGGTATTCATAATTCTGTGTGAATTATATGTTGTATGAATTCTATTTGAATCCATATAGAATCATGTATGTATTATGATATTTTTGGAATTTTGTGTGAATTCTGTATAGGGGAAGGCATGCCTGGTGGTGGAAGTGCTACAGGTGCATGAGGGGGGGGGCTTATTGCTGCAGCATAAAGCCTATGACAACAGTTGTAAATCAATGGCATATGTGTGAAAATAGAACATATAGCAACGGTTTGTATGAAACCATTGGTAAAAGTATATACCAATGGTTTACAAACTATTGGTATAGATCCTTTTACTTAACTTTTCCAAATGTTTTGTGAGAAACTGTATTTAATATTCTATACCCATAGTTTAGAAATAATTGGTATAAAAGTGATTTTTGATATTTCCAACTATTTTAAACCATTTTTAAACATTTATTCCAATGGCTACATAAAACATTTGGTATATAATCCATTTTTCATCCATATACCAACAATTCACATAGAACGGCTGGGATATCGATATCAGCATAGCTCCACAGCCAACGGTTTTGAAAACCATTGGTATAGTTTATACCAATGGTTGTTAGGGCTTTACCAGTGGTTTGAAATTTCTAGTAAAGGAAATGTTTCTAGTAGTGTTTCTAATAAACATACTCTTATATGAACTATAGATACCCTAACCCTAGTTTCTCAAAGCAAGTGTATTCATTATTACATTGGTATATAATATATGGAATAAAATTGTGATGGACTAAATAGTTTTTTAGTTTTTTTAAACTAGATACCTACCTTTGTCTTATATTACATTTGAAAACCAAAATTTCAACATATTTTTTTAGGAATATCATTATTCCATCTACCATATTCTTACATATCAAATATAGTACACTTAATGGATACATGAGATAGGTAAAAAATATGGGTGATCTAAATTTATTAATAAGGGTTATGTATATGGAAAAAAATCATAAATAATAAGAATAATCAATATGGGAAGTTAAAAAACTAAACACACAATCCATAAAATTATTAAACTAAGAAGGAATAGCTTCCAAAGATAAAATAAATGTGAAAGTATAATAGATAATAGTCTATATGGAATGGTAAATAACAGGAAAACAAATTTCATTTAATCAAGAACATAAATATCATAACTGGATATGGTGTAATCAATATGGAAAGTTAATTAACTGAAAACAAATTACATTTAATCAGTAACTGAAAATGAAATTCATCCAGAGACAATATTATTGAAAAAATCAAATAGATAATAATAATTGATTTCTGAATTATGTATATTCTTAATTATTTTATTTCATGTATCAGGAATATGATACCACTACCTTTAAGATCTATCCTTAGGGAAATTTAAAACTGATGTGTATATGCCCAATTATCTAAGAATATCTAACTATATCATTACATGAGACTAATAATGCATTGAGCAGGTATTTATAACCAGTCCCAAACATTTCTTTAATATCCAAAGAATTACTTATATTTAAATAATCTATTTAATTCATAAATAATAATAATTACCCGTAAATATACATATTGATGAAATAATATGAATTACTAATATTTCTTTATTCAATCAAATAACATTGAATGTAAAAATCTGTATGTAGAAATGAGATATTTTTTAAGAAATAATAATATAAATGATAAATGAAATGGGAATTTTATAGGAAATTTAATGCCCAATGATCACAAGATAGTGAATAGTTCACACAAATGTTAATAGATTCAGAAATGAATCAAGGAAGTGAATGTCAATAATATCCTGGGTCAATGAAATAATAAAACATTCAAAGTCTGAATAAAGATATTACAAATAAAAAATATACCCATTTGATTAAGTATAATGTTTTTTTATCATTTATTAGTATAAATACCAAAAAAAATTCTTTAAAAATAGTCTTGAGGAAAATATCATTTTTTATTTTTAAAATTTCATTTTAAAACATGAAATATTTTAAAATTTATTAAATTAAAAATCAACTTTTAAAATTCAAATAATTCATATAATATTAGGGAAACAATTTCTTCTAAAAATATCCCTATAAACATGAAAATAAATCTTCACCAAAATTATGAACATTATGGTGGGTAATTCAATACATGTCTTACAAGTTAAAAAGAACATTCCTTTCGAAATATAAAGAGGATAGAATAATTCCATGTTTGGAAAATGACAGGAAGATTCCAATAAAAAAATCTGTAATAATTCAAATGCAAAAATATTTATTTGATGACTTATTTGGAAATTTTTTTAACAAAATTTGAAAAAAATCTAGAATATAGGGTTTTAGTAGAAAATGGATTTCTGACAGAGGAGAGAAATGAAGTCGAATTTTCAAAACAAATTTATCCAAAAAAATGAGTGGAAAAGTGGTATGAATAATTAAAATTTTGTTGAATAAATAGAGGATAAAATTAATTTTTATTACTATAAAATTATCAAATAATTTCGTTCAAACTGAAACTCAGGAATGAAAAATCTTGATGATAATGATATTATAAAATAAACCCTTATAATGATCATAACATTGAAGTTAAAATTTTTTAATAAGTAGATTATAGGTAACAACATTATATCCACAAAAATTAAGTGGAAATTAAAAATAATATAATTTTAATTACGTACATGCATAATCTTAGAATATCAAATACCTCAAAAAAGTATTATTTTCCAAAGAAAATAAATCATGTTTTGATATTATTTACAACTTTTTATCTCTTATGTAAAATACCATTATATGAAATAATTCAAAATAGAATATAAAATATAATGAATAATGTTTTATTAATTAAATTACTTGTAAAATGTTCAGTATATACACCATATAAAAGAAATTGGGGGCATAACATAACAAAGCGCCTCAGTGAAATAAAATAGAGACAAAATACCATACCTCACAATTGTTTTTTAGTTGTAAGGGAATTAATATCATTTATAGTTGTTTTATAGATGTTATTAACTTAATTCAAATTCATATTGATATTTATAATATCATATATTATCCTTTTATAACATATCATCACCCATTCATTAATAATATTTCATTATTTTCAGTGTTTTGGATGGTAATTGTTTTGTTCTTTAATACATGTTTTGTCATAAAAGATTATTTTCGTATGAATCTCATATAGTTATATCATATATATAATAATAATAATGAAATAATTACTAAATTTTGAAATCAATTATACTTTTTAAAACCTATTATTTAGTATGGTTTTTAAAAATTATGCACTTTACAACCATGGAGAAGGTAGGTCATACGTACAGTATAGTAACATTTCACTTTTTCAAAGATCACTATATAAATAAGGTAAGTAATATATTAACTTTAAATAATTATCTTAATATAATTTATACAATATTATTTCTGTAAATATACATATATATATCATCCATTTTTTGTGGAGATGAAATGAGAGTCACATCGTTTCATGATGGTGGTAGTCCACACATAGACAAATGATGTTACTGTCTTTCATTGAGTTAAAAGGTAAGAAATAAAATGATAAATATTATCTATTAAAAATGATAAAAATGTAATTAATATAGTTAATATTTCACTGATATCAATTATAATCATTATATTTCTCTTTATCAGGTTCTTTGTATGCATTAGTGAAAGACGAATCACATTGCCTTAGGAAGTGGTAGTCCACCGCCCACATGAGCGACATAATCATATCCATTACAGATTGAAAATTTAAAAGTTATATATGATTTAATGACTTTTTTAGGTATAATTATATTATAAATATCATATATATACTTTATATTCATCATTATACCCAACCATGATTGGTGGAAATATTAAAATGAATGACATTGGTTCGTGATGTGGTAGTCATTCATACACACGAATGATGAATTCCTAACTCATTTGATAAATGTGGAGATGGTTGAAGGTAATTATCTTAACATAACAACATATTAGTATATTAATGATACCGAGGCTATTATATTATCTTGTTTTAACACTAATTGTTAGGGTGGAGGAATAAATAAAAAATAACGCTCATTGAAAAACACTACCTCTTTTACGGTTATCTTCATGTGGTTTTCACAAAATTCTCCTTGGTTAGATTTATGAAGAAAAAAAATTAAATCTTCTATAATGATAGGAACAAATTATGGTATCTATTTGGGTATTTATTGGGTGAAAAGGATTATAAGGTGTGAAGAAGAGAGGATAGTGGGTGTCTTTTTATAAGTGAGGTGAGTGGCACACTTTTAATTCTTGGAATGAAAATTGTTTACCCATTATTTTCACATCTCAATAGGAAAAAATGGAGTATTCATGAGACTTAGATATGATAAGGTCCAAAATATTTCCATCCAAAATGATTTTATACATGTTTCTAGGTTTTTACATTCCCTATCATCTTATTTTAACCCCCAATAAATCAATTTTTATGATAATTTCATTAATTAATTTTTACTATTTTTACTATTCATTTTGTTCAATAAATAATTTAAAATTATTAAATAATGTAAATCATATATATTATAAATATTTAATCAAAATTTATAAATTTCATTCACATAATATAAAAAAATTAAAATAAAATTATTCTCGCAGACATGATGCGAATGTGGGGGTTTAGAAGGGAAAACATTCAAAAGACAACACAATTTGTATATATAAATTACATATTGAAATTTTAAAAAAACATAAATTGATTAATAGATACAAAATTTAACAAATTCTATTTTAAAACCAATTAAAAATATAAATTATGTAACACCCCAAGATTTCATATTGTGTTATTTCTTCAAAATAATTCAATAACTCGCACTACATGAAATATTGAGTTCAATTGCACCATGACTTACCAAACAAGCCATTCAAAATAGGTTATGAATAGTATTAACTAAATTTTAAACTTATATATCATTATAATTTTAGAATCCATATTATGAGTTTCTTAGACATAATGCAAGAACAAATTCATTTTCAGTATTGCACTTTTATCAACTTTTAATAGTGAACCCTTTTTAAATAAACTATTTTAAACTTTTTGACTAAATGGAGAAATCAAAAAATTTAAAATGAAACATCCCAAGCTTCCACGGTACGCTTTCCTTTGAATAATACAGTAGCGTGTGTTATACTCAACTTTGAGTTTTAACACACACACCACAACCGATCAAACTAGCCGTTATGAATAGTAATACCAACTTTTTGAAATTTTATCTCTCAAAATGGACTTCATTTTTGGATTCAGAATATTGAATTTAGCCTAAGGTGAAATTTTGGTACTTTTCGGATAACTTTAATATTTTTATGAATAGTGAAATTTACTAAATTTTAATTAAAAAGAACTTTTCTAATCAAAATAATTTAAGGTGATAAATAATGAATTTGAGTGGTTTTAAAGTATATTTAGAATATATTTTTTCCATTTAATACAATTTTGGTTATTGGAGATAATTTTACAATTAAACCGGACATAAAAAAGTGTCAATCTTTTGATAGTTATTATCTCTTAAAAACACTCTTTTTGTTTTAACAACGAGAATTAATTTTAAATTAATTTCCGCCACTTCTATGTTTTAAATTTGGAAAAATGGACTCCATATTTGGAATCAGGATGTCCAAATTGTGTAAATAGGTAACTTTTATTTTTAGAGATTTTGAATAATTACTTCGGTAAATATTTTATTTACCATGGTTAAGGGTAAATCCGGTAAATAAGGGATAAAAATTAATATTATAATAATACTAAATTACCCTAAAACGTGTCCTAACCTTATTTTTTGATACATGTTAGACCATAGGAATCTTTGGGTCGATTTTGGGACCCCATGGATCCACTTGTAGGTGATAGGGACACTTTATTTTAATTAAGTTAAAATAAGTACAAAAATGACATAAGCATATATCTTTTAGAAAACCAATTTTTACATAAGGTTATATAAGTTGGATTTTGGACTATAAATATTAATTAGAAATATAAATAGATTTAATACATAATGATATTTTGTTTATAATTTTTAGACTTTTAATAATTTAATTTATTTATGACACAATGATGATGCAGTAATAACCATAATAGTGACAAATTAAAATAATTGACATTATAAATACCCAAATAAATATTATTTGAGACTTCTAATGAATTTAACTATTTTTCTAGTATAATATTACATATTAGGATTGCTTTAATAGACTTTTTTTGAAATAATAATTCTGTTATGAGTTTCAAAAAAATCAACTATTGAATAGTGTCAAAATTTACATAAAAGAGTTTTTAAAACAAATATTATATTATTAGTTGATATTAAATTCCAAAAAATCTATGGTTCGGCCAAGATACTTATATCATGAGAGGTGTGTCATTAATGGACCAATTTAGGTTCTCTTGGATGTATATAGGATTTTTATTAACCATATAATATAAAAATACAAAGAGACATTGTAAAAGTGAAACTAATTAACTTAGAGTTAATACTTAAAGATAAGGTTAATATAAGTACCCAAACCTATCTAAATTCTATTGTTTGAGTGGTTTTCGACCCATCCCCATCTTAAAAGTTAAATAATCCACTTTGGAGACATTAAAAACAGAATATGAATTTATTATAAAATACTATTTCTATCTTTTCCAAAGGTGCCCCTCACCACTCTAGTAAAAGGGCACTCTCCCTTCTCATTAAATCACACCATCAAAGCCTTTTGGTTCGCCCAAAATCTTCCTAAATACTCTCTAAACTTCCCTCAATTCATCCTACAGGACTTCCTTTAGTCATAATTCCATCTTAAGGACCCCTTTTGATCAAATCAAAAGGAAGAACCCAAAAAGGACTTAATGATTTCACCACCGATTTTCAAGTTCCTTTCTTCTTCCACTTATTCTTTCTTTGTTATTACCATTATAAAATAATAACTTCAGTATCTTCTATATACTATGATGTTATTATAAATATGGTACAATAATATTCAGTATTCTATCCATCCTTTGAATTACATGTCACCATATGTGCGTACGTACGGCTTACCGTCTCCACGTCGTGGTGTAATTGTTATTCAATATATTATTTTTTGGATGGGTATAATAATGATGTGTAATTCATGTAAATAATAAATGTAACATGATAATGATTCTTTATATATGATATACCATCCAATTATATACTATTTTAATATCAAAAGAATGATATTGTCGCTCTTGCGTATGTACGGACTACCGTCTCCACGAACGCGATGAGATTCATTCTCCATCGTATCCATTCAAGTATAATTCTCATTTGATGATTAATAATAGTATATAAGGACTTGATATCATTATGGATATGATTAAGATACAACCTATCCAGTACAAACATGGATTACGTAACAAAACATATAAAAGAAAACGAGTAAGTTAACACCCAAAACAACGATAATACTAAGATATTATTAACAAATCAATATTAAAAGATCATATATGATATCATATTAATGTATATGATTCTTGTATAATTTAATAACAATTATTTCAACATTATAAAGGAGGATAACCTACCCCAACCAAGGAAAAGTAAAAGGTAAGGGATATTTCACAATCTCTTCATTATCCGAGATTGTTTACACGTAATAATCTACTAGGATCTCTTTACACTACTGGAAAGAGGATATTTCCCAACACTTCTATACCAACGGTTTGTAAAAACTGTTGGTATAGCTACCATTTCCCAACGGTTCACCAAAACCGTTGGGAAATCTATAGATTTCCCCACCCCTTCCCAACGGTTCACCAAAACCGTTGGGAAAGGCTATCTTTTGAGCCTCTTTCCCAACGGTTTTGGTGAACCGTTGGGAAAGAGGGAACCTTTCCCAACGGTTCACCAAAACCATTGGGAAAGGCTGTCTTTTGAGCCTCTTTCCCAATGGTTTTGGTGAACTATTGGGAAAGAGTGACCTTTCCCAATGGTCCACCAAAACCGTTGGGAAAGGCTATCTTTTGAGCCTCTTTCCCAACAGTTTTGGTGAACCGTTGGGAAAGGTCACTCTTTCCCAACGGTTCACCAAAACCGTTGGGAAAAAACACCCAGAAAATCAACCTTTGGTCTAAAGAACTCAACCCACCTCTAACCTATCCCAACGGTTTTGAAAACCGTTGGGATAGGTTCTTTATTTTTTTCCAGATCTACTAACCGAGAACATTATATAAATCAAAATTTTAAATAATTATGATAATACATATATATATATTTATGAAATTATGTTTACAAAAGTGATGTTAGCTTAGTGGTTAAGTCGTACGATTATAAACGAGGGGTGCTGGGATCAAATCCCATCAGATTTTTTATTTTTGGAATTTATATACCAACGGTTCCATTACCGTTGGTATAGATTTCATATTACCTATACCAATGGTTTCCAAAGCTGTTGGAATAGGTCTATACCAACGGTTTTCCAAAAACTGTTGGTATAGACCTATCCCAATGGCTTACTTGGCTACGGTTCTTCAAACCGTTGGTATAGGCTATGCCAACAGTTTGGAGGCCTATACCAATGGTTCCAAACCGTTGGTAAAGGTTAGTTTTCCAGTCGTGTTATCATCAACAACCATGTTTCTTAGAAATGCATTTCAAAACATTTTTACTATTTAGAATAATATGGGCTAAAGTCATTTATACCCTTGTTTTACTTTTTATTTGAGTTTTATAAAGGAATCTTTCTGTCGTTTTCCAAACAAGGTTCTTTTAACCATTTCGACAAAATTAAGGTAAGAATGTTTTTTTAACTTATACGGTGGGTGCGGTTATTTTACGCCATTATAAAATCGTCGATGTTTCCCTTACAATCTTATAAAAATATTTTCAAAGAAAATGTTTTATTTTATAAATATATGACTCTTAAATGATTTCAAAAATAGAAAGAGATATTTCTCTAAAAAGAGTTTTGATTTCATCTATGTCAACATCCTTTGATGGATTTTACGCTTATTTGAAGTTGATTTATTATGATACAAAACATCTATCTTGTATTGAAGGTTTTGTGATATTTTTGACTATGGATGTGCTATTTTTATACCATTCATAGTTTATGGTGAATGTATTGACATTTCATATGCTAGTTTTAATATGAATGTTTATGTTATGTTTAATCCTTTTCATATTGGAATACATTGGACTTAATATGTGACGGGTAGAACCCGCTATAGCTCCTCGATGAATCGGTAGGTCTCATGAGACAAACTAGTGTCTTGGTACAAGGCCTTGGAAAAATCTTATTTGTAGGATTGGAACGAGGCCTTGGCTATGTGGTTATGATTGTCTGCCATTATGCATTCCATCATTATGAAAGTGTTTATAGATATTGCATGTGATTATTCGATTAGTAGAATATCCATGTGAATAAGTAAATAGAATTATTTCATTTTATTTTTTCCATAAAATGTTGAAGTTCATGTTTAAAAAGAATTTTTTTAGATATACATTGCCTTAAATGTTTATTCTTATTTATGAAAGTTTCCGCTATATTGTTATCCTTACTGTTCATTTGAGATCACCCCATTTCTATGTTTTATTTTTCCCAGGAAGTGAAGAAGAAAATTATGAATGACCTTTAGGGATATTATGAGGGGATAAAAGTGTGGATTATAGAGACAATATGTTGTTGTAGTAGTTTTTCATATCATGATGTAATGTAAAAATTTATGAATATATCTAGTGTTTCCAAGGCTACTAAACCAATCGGTCTTTCGAGATTAGATCTTTCTTGTGATCATTCCAATGTTATGTAATAATTCACTGACTCTGGTTAACTGGGGTCGGGGCGTTACAGTTGGTATCAAAGGAAGTTTAGTACAAACTGTGGAATCTAGATTTAGATAAACTCTAATTAGAGCACCTAGACCTAAGATGAACTTTGAGGATTAGTATAGAAGAACTTCCTAGAATTTTGGTATTGTAGAGATTTTGTGAGTTTTCCGAGCAATACATCCCTGTCTGGATACGAGCAGGTAGAGGCGGCTCTGGCACAGATGTACCTAGGGGTAAAACCCGAAAACACCTCTTTGAGCTAGACTCGAATGGGAACTGGTGCACGACAACGGGCCTTGCTACACTCTTGGTTACGACACTCCCGGGGGATATGCTTAGGATAATTCTCATTTTCTTTACAAACCATTATGAAGGGATTATGATAATATACTTCCTCAATGGAGACATTTTTATGATTATGGATTATATCCATAAACTATTTAATTTATGTTATGTCTTTTACATGTTTGGGATTAGGTATTGTTATTCATAAACTAATCTAGTGTATGCCATTGTTTAAAAATGGCGCCTAGTAGAAGGAATGAGAACTCCATCAATGCACATGATCCAAAGAGAAAGAAGGATCATATCTTTCATGGTCCTAAGCCAGAATTTATAAGATAAATAGTATCCTATGTATTATCATCATATGAAGAAATAATATCATGTGTTGATAAGATAAGTAAAGAGTATACTAAGTCCTATGGCTTTGAAGGGAAGAAAGAGATGAAAAGTATGGAAGATGGAAAGATGGATAAAGGGAGGAGGGAAAAGAAGAATTTTCCCATATGTGATAACTGTGGGAAGAAACACCCTGGAACTTTCCTGAAAGGAATGGGAGTTTGTTAAAGTGTGGAGGAAAAGGTCACAAAGTACGTGACTGCAAGGGTAAGAAAATGGTTTCAAATGTACAATGCTTCATTTGCAAAGAGTTTGGACACTACGCGAACCTATGTCTCAGTCATCAGACTATGCCACAAATGATGCTATTGGATAATAATCAAGTTATGATACTACCACAGATGAAGAGGAATGATTAGACTTCTTATATGGATTAAGTCAATTGAGTGTATTATCAACAATGTACTTGTTATAATAATTATGGAGTATATAGGGATTGTACTGCATTACTATTTCATTAAGGACTTGAGATTATGTGGAACAAAGAAAAGTGACTCAATAGAAGGATACATTTTTGGAAAATATATGTTTGAGAGAATGATAAACCATAATATAGTTCTGATACCGAGGTAGTGATTTTGGAATAATACATGATTGATTTGGAAAAATTATATTGGATATTCTTGACTACTTTGAAACTGATTAATGATTTTTATATTCCATCATTGTTTGGGTTTAAATAATTTTTGTATTGATGAAGTATATCTATCATTCTATATGGAATAAGGGAGCATGAATGTAATCAATATGGATTATGGTAATTCAGGATGTTTCAGTGTTTTAAAAGAATACATGATGAAGGTATTAATATGCTATTACGGGGTAAAAAGGATCTACATTATGTTTACCTTCCTTATAAATGATGGACTGTGAGTTTGGACAGAAGTATTTTGGATAAATTCTAGTTTGAGATTAATTTTGGATTACCATAAAAGGACAACCCGGGGGTCGGATGACAACCCGTCGCGACCGGAAAGGCCGCGAGACTTGAACCCGCAATCGAAGGGCGACAAGGGATTATCACCTACCATTGGCCCATGAGATGTCCTGGATTAAATAATGTAGTTTTTTTAAAAGATCTGGTAGATGAATTATAAATTCTCTCATTTTGGAACCCTGTACGAATAGTATAAATATAATTTTTTGTACGTTCTATTATCTTTTAGAGTGATAGATGAGTTTGTGGTAGGAATTTATTAATGGATAAAACTCTAATTATAAAGTAAGTATATCTCTTTATGATCTTATCCAATCTCTTAAATAAATTCCTCAAAATTAAGAAAAGGATCTTAGAACAAAATTTTTTTCCTATATGGTACCTTAAATCATCACTAATTTATGGATTTGGGATTGTTGGCCTTTTCATATCCATGTTCTCTACCACTCTCCATCATATAAATGATGGTTAGATTTCTCTTCCATATCCATATTTTCCTACATGGAAACCTAGTATGTGTTATTTTTGGTAATCTTCATACCTTCCACTCGTTATTCTAAATAGAGGCCTCATTAATTCATTTTTTGATGTGGGATTTCAACTAAGATATTTTGAAACATCAAAAATGTGTTATCCTAATACCCTATGTTTTGTTGAACCGATGGTATTTCAAATCATCATTGATTGATTAATTTAAGGACCTCAATTTTACACTTGTTTGTGATTGATGAACTCAATCACTACCTATAAATATTTACATTTTTCCTCCAATTATATGTCTTTAATTTCCACCAATGTTCTCCTAATAGAGATCATAATTTGGTGGTGACCCTTTGATTTCTCTTTTTCTCATATTAAGACTAAATTTTAGTAACCAAATTTCTGATGTGGGGTTTCCCACAAAGATATTTTATATTTTAAACCTTTTATTTTCGAAGAACAATTTCAAATTGCGAGAACACAATTTATTGAATGAGGGGATAATGTAACACCCCAAGATTTCATAGTGTGTTATTTCTTCAAAATAATTCAATAACTTGCACTACATGAAACACCGAGTTCAATCACACCATGAATTACCAAACAAGCCATTCAAAAGAGGTTATGGATAGTATTAACTAAATTTTAAACTAATATATCCTTATAATTTTAGAATCCATATTATGAGTTTCTTAGACTTAATGCAAGAACAAATTCATTTTCAGTATTGCACTTTTATCAACTTTTAATAGTGAACCCTTTTTAAATACAATATTTTAAACTTTTTGACTAAATGGGGACATCAAAAATTTAAAATGAAACATCCCAAGCTTCCACGGTATGCTTTCCTTTGAATAATACAGTAGCGTGTGTTGTACGCAACTTCGAGTTTTAACACACACACCACAACCGATCAAACTAGCCATTATGAATAGTAATACCAACTTTTTGAAATTTTATCTCTCAAAATGGACTTCATTTTTGGATTCGGAATATCTAATTTAGCCTAAGGTGAAATTTTTGTACTTTTCGGATAACTTTAATATTTTGATGAATAGTGAAAATTACTAAATTTTATTTAAAAACAACTTTTCTAATCAAAATAATTAAAGGTGATAAATAATGAATTTGAGTGGTTTTAAAATATATTTAGAATATATTTTTACCATTTAATACAATTTTGGTCATTGAATATAATATTTCAATTAAACCGGACATAAACAAGTGTCAATCTTTTGATAGTTATTATCTCTTAAAAACACGCTTTTTTGTTTCAACAATGGGAATTAATTTTAAATTAATTTCTGCCACTTATGTGTTTTGAATATGGAAAAATGGATTCCATATTTGGAATCAGGATGTCAAAATTGTGTAAATAGGTAATTTTTATTTTTTGACATTTTGAATAATTACTTCGGTAAATATTTTATTTACCATGGTTAAGGGTAAATCCGGTAAATAAGGGTTAAAACTAAATATTATAATAATACTAAATTACTCTAAAACGTGTCCTAACATTATTTTTTGATACATGTTCGACCATAGTCATCTTGGGGTCGATTTTGGGACCCCATGGATCCACTTGTAGGTGATAGGGACACTTTATTTTAATTAAGTTAAAATAAGAACAAAAATGACATAAGCAAATGTATTTTAGAAAACCAATTTTTACATAGGGTTATATAAGTTGGATTTTGGTCTATAAATATTCATTAGAAAGATAAAACTATTTCCTACATAATGACAGTTTATTTTTAATTTTTAGACTTTAAATAATTTAATTTAGTTATGACACAATGATGATGCAGTAATAACAATAATAGTGACAAATTTAAATTATTGATATTATAAATACCCAAATAAATATAATTTGAGACTTTTAATGAATTTAAATAATTTTATAAGATAATATTACATATTAGGATTGATTTTATTGACTTTTTTTGAAGTAAAAATTCTGTTATGAGTTTCACAAAAATCAACTACTGAATAGTGTCAAAATTGACATAAAAGAGTTTTTAAAACAAATATTATATTATTAATTGATATTAAATTTAAAAAAATCTAAGGTTCGGACAAGAGATTTATATCATGATAGGTGTATCATTAATGGACCCACTTGAGGGTCGATTGGATGTATATAGTAAGTTTATGAACCATATAATATAAAAATACAAAGAGAAATTGTAAAAGTGAAACTAATTAACTTAGAGTTAATACTTAAGGATAAGTTTAATATAAGTACCCAAACCTGTCTAAATTCTATTGGTTGAGTAGTTTTAGACCCATCACCACCTTAAAAGTTATATAATACACTTTGGAGGCATTAGAAACCGAATATGAATTTAATTTAAATTAACATTTCTAGCTTTTCCAAAGGTGCCCCTCACCCCCTCTTATAAAAAGGCACTCCTTCTCATTTCTTCACACCATCAAAGCCTTTTGGTTTGGCCAAACTCTGCCCAAATACTCTCCCAACATCCCTCAATACAACCTAGAGGGATTAGGTTTATCATAAAGCCAACCTATGGAGCCCTTTTGATCAAATCAAAAGGAAGAACCCGAAGAAGAGGTAATGATTTCACCACCCTTTTCCAAGTTCCTTTCTTCTTCCACTTCTTATTTATTTGTTATTATCATTCTAAAATAATAACTCCAGTATCATATATATACTTTTATTTTATTATAAATATGGTACAACCATATTCAGTATTCTATCCACCCTTTGAATAACATGTCACCATACGTGCGTACGTACGACTTACCGTCTCCACGTCGTGGTGTAATTGTTATTCAATATATTATTATTTGGATGGGTATAATAATGATGTTTAACTCATGTAAATAATAAATATAACATGATAATGATTCTGTATATATTATATACTATCCAATTATATATTATTTTAATACCAAAAGAATGATATTGTCGCTCGTGCGTACATACGGACTACCGTCTCCACGAACGCGGTGAGATTCATTCTCCGTCATATCCATTCAAGTATAATTCTCATTTGATGATTAATAATAGTATATAAGTACTTTATATCATTCTATATATGATTAAGATACAACCTATCCATTACAAACATGGCTTACGTAACAAAACATATAAAAGAAAACGAGTAAGTTAACACCCGAAACAACGATAATACTAAGATATTATTAACAAATAAATATTAAAAGATCATATATGATATCATATTAATGTATATGATTCTTGTATAATTTAATAACAATTATTTCACCATTATATAGGAGGTTATCCTACCCCAACCAAGGAAAAGTACAAGGTAATGGATATTTCACAATCTCTTCATTATCCGATGTTGTTTATACGTAATAATCTACTGGGATCTCTTTATCATCCACATCCATGTTTCTTAGAAATGTATTTCAAAACATTTTTACTATTTAAAAGAATATATTTTAAAGTCATTTATACCCTTGTTTAACTTTTTATAAGATTTTTATAAAGGAATCTTTCCGTTGTTTTCAAAACAAGGTGCTTTTAACTTTTTTGACAAAATTAAGGTAGGAATGTTTTTTTAACTTATACGGCAGGTGCGGTTATTTTACGCCGTTATAAAATCGTCGAAGTTTACCTTACAAGATTATAAGAATATTTTCAAAGAAAATGTTTTATTTTATAAATATATGACTCTTAAATGATTTCAAAAATAGAAAGAGATATTTCTCTAAAAAGAGTTTTGATTTCATCTATGTCAACATCCTTTGATGGATTTTACGCTTATTTGAAGTTGATTTATTATGATACAAAACTTCTATATTGAAATGAAGGTTTTGTGATATTTTTGACTGTGGATGTGCTATTTTTATACCATTCATAGTTTATGGTGAAAGTATTGACATTTCGTATGCTAGTTTTAATACAAATGTTTATGTTATGTTTAAACCTTTTCATATGGGAATGCATTGGACTTAATATGTGACGGGTGGAGCCCGCTATAGCTCCTCGATACATCAGTAGGTCTCATTAGACAAACTAGTGCCTTGGCACAAGGCCTTGGAAAAATCTTATTTATTGTCTTGGCACGAGGCCTTGGCTATGTGGTTATGATAGTCTGGCATTATGCATTCCATCATTATGAAAGTGGTTATTGATATTGCATGTGATTATTTGATTAGTAGAATGTTTATGTGAATAAGTAAATGGAATTATTTTATTTTATTTTTTCCATAATATGATGAAGTTAAAGTTTAAAAGGCTTTTGTTTTAGTTATACATTGCCTTAAATGTTTATTTTTATTTATGAAAGTTACAGCTATATTGTTATCCTTACTGGGCATTTGAGCTCACCCCTTTTCTATGTTTTATTTTTCTCAGGAAGTGAAGAAGTAAATTATAAATGACCTGCAGGGATATTATGAGGGGATAATAGTGTGGACTATGGAGACATTATGTTGTTGTAGTAGTTTTTCACTTCATGATGTAATGTTAAACATTATGAATATATCTAGTGTTTCCAAGGCTACTAAACCAAACGGTCTTTCGAGATTTGATCTTTCTTGTGATCATGCCAATGTTTTGTAATAATGCACCAACTCTAGGTAACTGGGGTTGGGGCATTACAAATTATCATAATAAATTATTTAAACAAAATGGCAATTTTCATTTAAAATTCATTGTTTCTCACTATTCATAAAAAATGTAACTGTTTAGAAAACTAAAAAACAATTACTCATAATATATTATTGATAATATGAATTAAAAATTATTGTTTATTTTTTAAAATAAATTTTATAAATTTCTTAATAATTAAATTTAAATTATGTTCATAATGCGTGACTAAACCATTTTTTAAATACTATTTTTCAGAAAACATTTCTTCTTATTACAAATAATTATTATTTTATTTATAATAAATATATAACAATAATTTTTATAAATTATTTAGTTATATTAATAACCATTAATTTAATGTCTAGGTTATAATAGTATTCTCCATCATTATTCAATTAGACTTGGGTTTGTTTGTTTCCCAAGCTATCAATGAGATTAAATTTAAATAAATATATTTCCTGGTTTATTTTATGCTTGTCCTTTCATGTCACAGACTATATAGAATAAATTATTATAAATTTATAATTTTGGGGATTAAAAAATGGTAAAGGTATCCTTATAATAGAGGATGATCCTATTACTTAGGAAACCAATGATGTATTTCTGATTCAAATACAAGGATACCCACTTGAGTGTGAAGTTATGTTTTCCATTAATATCATCTCTAATGAAAACACTATATCTCAGAATCCTATTAGGATACACATAATGGAATTATTGGATCTAAAGAAACAAGTACAATCATTGCATGATAATGTATTTATACTCCCTATTATTTTACCATGAGGTTCCCTTTTTATTTTTTGTTAGGAAAAAATATGGGTCAATGGGGTTGTAAATCAATTAAAAGGAAATAAATTACATAAATATAAAGAACATGAATCATGTACCCCATATCGATGAATTATTTGATTAACATAAATTAAATCAATGTTTTTCAATGTTTTTTTCATTTTGGTTATCATATAATGCAAGTAAATAAATGTGATATTCCAAAGAAGACATTTCATTAGAGGTATGGAAATTATGAGTTTATAGTATTTCCCTATAGATTAAATAATTCACGATATTTTTTATGAACGTGATGAATATTGTATTGAATTTCCATCTAAATAATTTCATTATGGTATTTATTGAAAATATATTGATATAATCTAAAATCTATGTTCAACATAAGATTCCTTTACGAATATTTATTGATACACTTATTGGAAATGAGTTATGTGGAAAATTTAGAAAATATAAATTCTAGATTGAGGATGTTTCTTATATTGGAATATTTTCTCTAGGGGTAGAATATTGAGTTCTCCATTAAAGAAAATTTATATAATGTATTGGATAACACCGATAGATTAAACCAAGGTACATAGCTTCCTTGGATTAGCAGGATACTTTCAGTGATTTGTCAAAAAAAATTATTAATTAACTAACCCATTAAATAAGTTGAAACAAAATGGGGTTATTTTCACATGTCCGGAATAATTTAACTACAGTTTCAATAAATTATAGAGGATATTGTTTTGTTCGCTAATATTGAATTTTTCATTAGGAAGTAAAATATTTGTGATATATTTTGATGAACAAATGAAAGGACTTAAACATGTCCTTATGAAAAAAAGATAAATTTATTGTATATGAAACAATGTATTCAAATATTTATAAATATAATTACATAACCATTGATCTTGATTTGGTGGTCATAATATTTCTATGGATGATATAGAGTCATTACCTTTATGGTGAATGATTTGAAATATATATGGATCATAAAATATTAAAATGCAAATTCAAAAATAATGATCTCAAAAAAAGGTCAATTATATTACTAAAACTACTCAATGATTATTATTTAACAATACCCAACCACCTTAGGATGTAAAATAATGTGCTTTATATACTGAGTAGAAAATATCAATTATTTTTTTAATAACATTATGACTAAAAAGACCCAATATTCGTCAATTTAGTAAATGTGGATATACAAATCACTATAGAAGGGGAAACATCACAAAATTTCCAAATGATTACAAAACCATCGTTATTGTAGAAAATAAAAATGTTCTAATCTTGATGATAAGAATATTCAAAATAAAATCAATGTTTTGAATCATGGGGGGTTTTAAAATTAAAAAATAGGGATGGTATTTTTAAATTTTGATGAGAATTTTATCAATTCATAAGATAGAAATAGAATTATTAGACAAAACACATAGCACATTTTTCTCTATACACCCTATTATCACCAAAATGAATTGGGATTTTGAAAGAAAATATTTTGGTGAGACTATGTGAAATGGTTAATTTCTGGCTACATATCAAGATGAATGGTTACTCATGAGGTAAATTATGATAAATACATCCAAAATGATTAATGAAACTTATATTTATTCTTGTGTGTAAATAGAATGATATTAAAATGGGATTTATCACTAGATTACCAAATAATCCTAGAAGGAATTATCCCATATGGTATATTATTGATCACATTTCCACGTATTCATATATCATATCTATAAGGTAAGGTCTACCTAATACGATCCCCACATGACACTAATATTAAAAAATTGTTAAGACATCATGGTCTACCTCTTTCGATTGAATGTGATCATCATCTGTTGTTTACGTCAAAAATTATGGAAGAGTCTTCAGAATACAGTAGACATCGATCTGCATTTGAAAACTTCCTATTATCCACAAATTGATGTGTTTTTTATGTTTGGTCAATTATATCCTATCAACCATTCAGTGTTTCAGTGCTATGATAATGTGTATAATGACACTCTGGTAAAATCCTTAGCGATGGTATAAATTTTAGGGTCGATTGTTTTTTATTTTGGTCCCTATTGAATGGGGGTTTTGTTTTCCAAGATTAATTAAATTAATTTATGAATAAAGTTTGATTTAGAAATTTGATAAAAATTTAGTTCAGTTCATTATTGGGGATTTAAGAACATGATTTCATTGATCTTTTTTTACATTTCATTAAATTAACACCCACTTCATAGGAAGATTTCAATCATAATTCCCAAGTGTTGAGGCCTAATCCAACATTTAACATAACTAGGTTTTTAATACCAATCAATTATTGTTAATGATAGTTTTTTTATGGTTTATATAATCGACGTAATCTACCTACTAAACAAAACATGTCATTAATCCGTGAAATTTGATGTTAATTATAAACAGTGTTAACCTAAAGAATAATCAACAGGTAAAAGCTTTTAATCACTTAACATATCTAGATTATGATTCATTCCAATGGATCATTTACAAAAAAATTGAAATGGACATTATTTAATTTTTATATTTTTTTGGTGATGAGTTATAAATCGATCGAAAAGAACTGGATAAGAAAAGCGCTTTGCACTAAACACACATATGAATAGTAAATAGAGTTAAAAAACATTCAATTGAATGAGAAAGGGAAATTAAAAATGGATTTTAACATGATTTAAACTATTATAAGACCATTAATTTTGAACAAAAGAACATGGATAATAATTAGATGTGAAGATGAATAAACATTTATTATTATTTAAATAAAATAATAGAAAACATATATAATTACAAATAAAGATGAATAAAAAAGAACATAAAAACAAATAAAGGAGGAAAGATATCTCAAATCGGAACATGAGTTTGGAATGTCATACTTGACATTTTTAAAGGATTTGTTCATGCCAATTTATCTTCCTCTATTATGAATTTCCAACCCCTTATAACATGAAGAGGGGAGTGCATTTATTGAAAAATGTGGTGGAATGTTTGCATTCCAAAACTGCCTCTCCATTTAGATTTAATATTCTATAATATAGAAATTTGTATTAGGAGAAATAATATTCTTCAATGTTTTATATATGGATATGAAAATTACGCCATATAAATTTTTCATCCATTGGAATTTTTTGACCAATGTTATGAATATTTTATTAAACAATGTTATACTCTATATTTTACCCATAATTTTCATAGGTCACATTCATAATTGTTTTTTGGAAAAGAATATTCCAAAAAATATGTGTCATTTATTATAATAAATTGATCTCTATAAACATGGCTTTCACACCACAAAATTAAAACTCATCTAAATGATTGAAATTGGAGAAAAATAAAGAAATATGGGATGTTTTTTATTTCCATACATAATAGAGGCTTGGGATTTCATTAATTAATTGGCCCCCCTTATTGGTTGAGTTGGTATTTGAAATGTTTATCAAAGTTGAAATGTATTTTCCCTAAAATTATGGTGGAAAATCAATGAAATTGTACTTCTCTAATGTGCCCAGTAATTCTACCTATAGGGATGGAACAATTTGCATCAAAAATTTGGCAGGCCTTCTAATGTGGTCTATAAGACCCTATATAAGGCCAAATTGTCCCCATATACAGGTGAATGATTTGATGTAAATTGAATTAGGAACTCTAAAAACCATAGTCACACAATTTATATATTAGGGTTTAGATTTCAAATTAAAATTTTAAACTCACTAAAATATGGATTAATTAAAATAATAATACAAAATATTCTTTAGTTTTCAAAAATTGGTCTTTCACCGAAATTGTAAACTTTTAATTGAATATTATTACTGGAATTAGACTCAATGTTATAAATATAAGATTAATATTAGTAGAATAAAAGTCCTTTTCAATCATTATAAAACATGTTGAGGTTATTCCTACATGACTTTCATGGTGTTTGGGATTAGTATTTACCTTTAGTTGGATTTTATAAAAAAATTATTCTATTAAATAATTACAAAGGAACAATATGTATAATTATATATTAATAGGTATCATATTCAAAAAATTTGGGATATTTTTTTGGAAACAAGTTTGTATTCCATGATCATATATAAAAGACAATAGTTAAATTGAATATTATTTAAAATGATATTAAAGAATCTCAAAATAGTCAAAAAAACTATGTCGATAACCAATATCATAATTAATAACATCAAGATGGATATCATATTTTCTTGAATAATTATATATTGAAGGGTGTTAAATGGTATGAAAATAAATGGAGACAATGACCTATGTTTGTAAGGCCTTTTGAAATTGGGGAAACAATTAATGATATGGAAAACTATTTTTCAATGCTGCTTAGACTCTATGATGTTTATAGTTTATTAAATAACTCATTATTAAGGAAGTATATTCCAAACACAATGAAATTCATTCCCACTATAGAAATTTAATTGTAATATGATTTTACTTACTATTAAGAGACTATCAGGATTCTTGAAACTAGATAATAAGTGTTGCGGAACCAGATCACTAGGTTAGAAAATGAACTTTAGAAAATTAATAATATAGAATAGGCCACGTGAGAAAATGAATAAGTTATGATTTTTAAGTACATAAATCTATTCATGAGTTTTTATTCTATACATTTCTAGGGATAAATTTTTGAAATGGTGGAGAATGTGACACATGAGATTCAATTATAGTAAGTAATTTGATCTCTAAAAAATATAATGTTTATTACATTATTCAAGAACACATCCAAAAGATAAATTACCATAATTTATAAATTTAATTTAACGAAATAAATTTAAATTTTTAATTCCTATTTTTAAAATTATCTTTTTTTTTAATTTTATATTTTTATAAAATTATTTATTTTTGGGTTAATAATGAACAACACTGATATAAAAAACATATCCACTTTTATGAATTAATAATGATATATTATTTCTAGAAAATTTGTGAAACATTTTTATATTATGTATATATATATACGATGTAATTGAATTCATATAAAAATATAATTTCTTTACTTAGAAATATATGTCGATGATTTTTGAAATCTATGTAATGTTATTATGAAAATAGAATAAAAATTGGTTCTTCTCTCTAAATAATTTATATATAAGGTTAATTTTAGTTTTTCTATTTGGAAATATAAATAATTTTACTTTTATTTAACAAAATACAATTAATTAAATTTGAATTAAAATTTCATTTTTTTTTCTAAAATAATTTTTATCCTTAAAAGAAATATTTTTCAAATATGGGTTTTGTTGTGTTTTTCACAATTATATTAAGTTTAATTTCTCCCACTTCTACTAATTGTATATTATAAAATATATTAGAACATTTTTAATAATAAAAATTAATATTATGATATAAGGTAAACTTAATTATTATTTATTATGAATAGTAACCTTTGTAAAAATGTATTACTCCAGTAAAGATTAAACCATTTTTATTATGAGTTCATACTAAAAGATAAGAGTAAAAATTATATATAAACATTTATAAATCATATTTTTTGAAGATATTAATAACTTATATTATATAACCTTATAATTAAAATCCATTTGGTACTAAATTCACAAATAAAGGTTAATATTATATTTATATTTTTTATAATTCCATGTGTATCCCTCCACTCACTTATAAAAGGGACATCTTCTCCATCATTGTAAAAAAAATTGAGAACTTTATGTAATAAAATATCTAACCAAAAACCATCCCCAATTAATTCCATTTTTTATTTATCTTCAAGTATTCCACTAATTCAATTCTATGAAGTGTTAGGGTGTATCATAAAGGAGGCCTCTCAAGGAAGAGGCAATCACCTTTACCAACATTTTCAAACACTATTTCTTCTTATGATTACTATAATTAGATATTATTCAACCAAGAATAATAAAAATTTCATCATCAATATAGTAACATTTTATTATGATTAAGGTAATAAAAATTTCCCCTTCATTCCATCAAATAAAAAATTAATGCATCATTCGTGCGTATGTGTGGATTACCGCCTCCACGTAGGGATATGATTCATTTTATATAATTATCAGTCATGGTTGTTTATTTTGATGGATTTAGTAAATTGTTTTGATATTATCTACATAATTATTCTTTTATAACCTTAAAATATTACTTACCTTTTTAATTTCCCATCTATTTAGAAAAAGATAATGTTATATGTGTGTACAGGTGGATTACCACCTCCATGAAGCAATGTGAATCATTTTCCTTTTTTATTTATATTGATGTAAATATGAATATATTTTAGGAATATAGATTATATTTATTATATAATAATGATTCTCTATTAGTGATCTATTATTTACCCTTATTTCTTTTCATCCATCAAAATGTTGAGACATCATTCAGGTGTACCTACAGACTACCCTCTCCTCAATATGACATAATTCATTTTTCATCACTCATTTATATGAATGGTTATAAAGGTGTATATAATTATTAAATAATAAAATTATGAAATTATTAAGATTATGTATATGAAGGAACCGTGATAAATATTCTCATAATAAGACAACTAAACTGAAAATTATATGAAAAATAAAACATTAAACATTCAAAAACGATAATTTTAATAAATAATTATTAATAAATATGTGTTTAAATGTTTTAAGTGGATCATAAAATATATTATAATTATGTTTTTTATTGTAGGTTAGAATCATAATAAAATTAAATTTATTATGATGGAGGTTAAAAGAACATACAAATAGAGTTGAACTTGAGGTAATGGTTTATTTCCCTATCTCATCATTATTCAGCTTTGTTTATGTTTATAGTTATGTTAGGGGAATTATATATTTTTTGACTCATAAAACCCATATATTTTCTTCTCATATATATATATATATATATATATATGTTTTAATTTCATTTTTCGCTTCTCTACGTACTCAAATTTCTGAATAAATGTTTTTAATGAAACTGATATTAGTTTTCTATTCGGCGGGAATCCTTTTCTTCCATTTCAATATTTTTCTCTAAATTATTTTCTAGAATATTTTATCTATAATCCAATTATTTATTAAATTAATTTTTACACATTTTTATATTTCTGAAAAATGGTTTAGAAAGAGTATTCTTTTTATTTTCCAAATATGTTACTTTTTAAAAAAAGTGTAAACAAAATCATTGATTTAACCTTTACCAAACAAAAGAATTTTTCCCCAATCAAAAATAATTTTTTATTTCAATTTTACAATATATTTTTTCATAAGGTTATTTTAAAAGAAAATTTTATTCCAAATATGTTGTAAATTTTTATATTTTAATTAACTGATTATGGAATGAAAATGGTTTTTTCCTCAAGAAATTTTCCAATGACCTTTTAAAATAATTTTCATCTATTTCAGAATCCATTTTATAATATTATTATTTACTTGGTATATAATCTATTGATATCATACTCCTTATTTGTCTAAATGTTTTATTATCATATTTTTTTATTTATTGACTGAGAAATTATTAAAATTTCATATCATAGTTTTTTAATAAGATTGTTTATGATGATTATGTATTAAATAATTATTCATTTATTTCATTTGATGAATTAATTGGAATTAGTAAGTGACTAGTGGGGCCTTTTATAGCCCATAAATACATTAATAGGTCTCACGAGACAAACTATTTTGGGTATTTGACTTATTTTTTTAACTATTTATGTGTGATTTCTTGGAATGAGGCCTTAATGGTAAGGTTATAATGTCCATCATTGTGCAATATATCATTATTGAAATTTTTTTATCATCTATGTGATTATATAAGTTATTATGAAATGAATGGATATAATCTTGTTTCATGATATTATTTATTTTTCATATTAATGTTTATCACTACCACATTATTCATGCTTTATTTAATTAATGATAGCTTATGTTGTATGATTTCTCTTACAAGGTATATGAGCTCACCTTTCATTTTTTTACTTAAAATAAGATAAAAATAAGATATATTTTATTTATTTCATTGTTAGACTAGAATAATTGATAAATTTATCATGAGAATTTTAAGTTTTATTTCATGTTTTCAAATGTAATGTGCTAATCACATATATATCTCATCCCACCTTGTATACAAAACTATTTGATCCATTTGAATAAAATCCCTTATATCTTGTCTAATATAGTAAAATATCTAGTTTATCTAGATTAAAATATTTACGACGTCAAAAACATCATTTTAATTTGAAATTGAATTTAGATAATCAGAACAATAATAAAAAAACATCATTTTTCAATGAAAATTTTCTTTATATTTTTAATTTTCATATAAAAATAAAAATTCTGAAATTTAAATTCTTTAGTTTGTAAATTGAGCATCATTTTTAAACTCATATTTTCAATATAATCTATGTGTGATATTTTTGGGATTTTTTTAAAATGATTGATTTTTGGTGAATAATGAAAATTAATTTTTTTACTAAAACTATAGCATTTATGACTATTTGAAGAATTATGTTAAACTAAAAATATAAAAAATCCTTTTTAAATATAAAAAATATATTTATGGAGTGAAATAATAAATTTAAAAATTCAATTTTTTTATAAGAACTTTTGTTTACATTCTAATAGTAAAGAACATTTTATCAAATATAAACAATTTTTAGGGTTAATATTTTAATAAAGTTTATCTTGGAGAAATTAGGTTTTAGATTTATTATAAAGTAACATAAATCCTATTTTGTTAATTATAAAAAAATTAACTATAATTTGTTTCCTAAACATAACTTTTATGATTAAAAATCCAATTTTTTCTAAAAATGGATTTTTACACATTATATGCATTAATTTTAATATTAAATTTTCCTTCTTGTAGATATTTTATTTAATAAAATGGATTTCATATTTAAAATTATAATATAATTTTTTTTTTCAATAACGCCTTTTTAATTTTTGGCATTCAAAAATAACTAACTCGTGAAAAAATTATTGACCACAATAAAAACGAAAAATGGTAAATGTGGGAAACTATGAGTAAAATTATTAAAACAATGTTTATAAAATGCTTAAAAATTTTTTTTTGTAGTATTATTAACATAAATAATTCCCCAATACATTATTTTATACATTCTCTTTACATTCCAAGAAAAAAATTAATTCTCATTATTTTAAAAAGTTGTATTTTCAAAAATAACATTCCCTTCACCTATTAAAGGAGTCCACCTCTGCCCCATTTTTATACTCATTATAAATACTTATTTTGACCAAACATATACCCTAGTCTCTCTTAAACTCTCTCCAAATTTATTATATACATATTTTTTTCCAAAATATCGAGCAAAGGATGCTTAAGTTGTTACCCAAGGGTGAACAACCAAAGGGACTGGTAACATTCAAAATTGTGATGTCTTAATTATTTTCTTATTCTTCCCACTAAATGAATTCTATCCATGTAACTTTGAAAAAAAATTATTATCAATATTCAAAAAAATTATTATACTAATTGAAAATCCATTTTCTACCTTCCATCAAAACCATTAGAAAATTGAAGATGTCGTTATGCGTACATGTGAACTACCACCTCCATGAATAGATTTCATAATTTTTCATCACTACCGTACATGGAAGGTTATAAAATTATATTTAATGGAAAAATGCTATTTTTTATAAATTAAGAATAATATTTAATTATAAACCAATCCCTATATTCCTTTTTTTTTCTAGAAAATTAATGTATCGGCCCTACATATATGCAAAATTCCTCCTATATGAAAGTGATGTATTTGTTTTTTCATATAATATTTTATTCTATATAATTATTTCATTAAATTATATTTAAAACATCAAAACATGTAAAAAATCATTTTTCATATTTAATAATTATATTTCTCTAAAATATTCACTTTCTTAACCGTACTCAACCATATATTATAGTTTCTTCTTTTTTGGGTTGGTTTAAGAACATAATTGAGATATTTTATATATTTACATCACAGATGAATATGAAAACATAACTAATAGTATTAATAGAAATAATTAATTAATTTTTTTGGTTTATGGTTCTAGAAAGGTTATATTAATATTTAACTTATTATTATTAAACCACCCTTCTATATATTATAAATAATAGAAACAAAATTATCACCAACTTAATTGTAAAAATTAATAACAAAAATACCAATTAAATAAAATTATAATAATATAAATAATTATAAAACACATACTTATATACCGTTAATTATCTCATATGTATGAACATTTAATCTCTATATAAGAATCTACACCACCATTGAAAAACTATTACTAAATAAACATGCCAATAACATCTGATGGGGAAACTAAAATATAACTAATATATTTGTAATAAATGATTATAAATGAATTTCATAATATGTTATAGGTGTTAAAATATTTTTAATAGATTATTAATATAATTTTTATTTTCATATAGGATATCACTACATTTTTGACTAAGCAATAATAAATGTTATGGGTTTTTTCGACTAATTTTTGTTTCATTAGGATATGATTAATATTCAACAAATGTTTTTTCTGTGGTGTTTAAATTATATATAGATTTTTTTACTAGACTTTTCATGAAATAGATGGTGTTCAAAAATCATTTTCATTGTCTACCTTCCATGGATTCCCAATTTGGAAGTTAATGTCTTTATAGGGGTTTTTATTAACTCAATATTGATTTATTAGTTTTTTTTACGAAAATAATTATTAAATTTTCATTAAATTATAAACTAATATTTTTTTTATGTTTAATTTTTTATTTATCTATTGTAATTTACATTTTTATCATATAATCATATTTTAAAATGCTACGTACTTTATGAATCATGATATCTATAAGGGGACTTCAGGATCATATAGTTTCTTTAGTTAATAATAATTATACTAATATAATCATTCAATAATGATATGTTATACCCTATAATAATGATTGATTGTATTTACACCATTTCTTCTGTGTAAATCATGTTTCAAAAAAAATTCCTTCCCTTGTTAAATTACTTTAAAAAATCTAATTTCCTTAAGAATAATTCTCATACTTATGAAGTATTCTCTATGACTTCCATATCCAGGTTATTTTATTCCCTCCAATTTTTTCCAATATATTTGGAAACATAATTATATTTTATATCATGTGACCTTATATTCAAATTTTCATCTTTTCGTAATGATGTTTTTACCCCATTACTGTGTGGGTTCCAATAAAAATATTTTAAAAAATTAAAATGGCTTTCCATCTATGAATTTATGTTTTATCATTATCAAAAAAATGTCTTGAAATAAACTAAATTTAGTTTCAAAGATGGAATACTGAGGGTTCACATTAAAAGTAAAATTCAAAAAAAAACTTCACTAATTAAAAATAGAATTTTAAAAATAACTCATAACTTTTTCTTTTATTATAATTTTAAAAAAGGGGGTTTTACAAAAAATTAGGATATCACTTTAATAATCCACTTTATCTCAAAAAGATCTATTTCATTGGAACATAATTTCAGGAATTACCATTTAAAATAGTTATACTATTATTGGGGATTAAACTCTATGAAATATGTTACTAATTTCACCATTCCCAATCAACCACAATGTATAAATATTATTTTTCATTTAATTTATTTACTCTATTCATCGTATATATTTCATTCCATTGATTAAAAAATATTCACCTATATTATATTTTTGGAATTATTGTTGAAATTGTTTAATAACCCATATAAAATTTTTATATATTGTTTAATTATCATATTCCAAATTTTCATAATTTGATGGTATTTTCCTAGGAAGTTATTTAATATCTTTGGATACCTATTTATTTCTGTATGCTTACCATGTTTTGATTATTAATGTAATAATGAATGATTTTTTAATATGAATCAATTCCAAACAGTTATAAAACCAATTTTATTCCCATGGTGTTTTTATGATATGATGAATGATGGATTTCAAGTGGAACACATTACTATAGATGGGTGGGGTCCTATATATCCCTCAAATGCATTGGTTAAAATATTAATTGTCACGAATTATTTATATGTTAGTGTAATTATGTTCTATCATAAGAAAGGGTGAAAGTGTGATAGTCAAATGGAGATATATATATATATATAAGTATGATTATTTTGTCTCACCAGTGTGGGTGTTAGTGTGTGATTAATGATGGATATGTTTCCCTATGCTAATGTTTGTTCCATGTTTCTATAGTATCTTTGTTTTATGCACTCATGTATATTTTGTATTCAGTAATTTTCAATAATATTCTGATTCACATCCCATATTATTCCATGATTTATTTCATCACTCATAATTTTTTATATATGATTTGATAGACATGATTCCCTTTTATTTTGTTAATGTACCTTGATTACACTCATATACTCATCTTATTCTCATTTGTGATCATTAATTATTATCAGTTATATTTTCCCTTACTCATCATTTCATCTCACCCCTTATATTATGTTTCCAATCCAGGTTATGAAGATGAGTATAACATATGAAAAGTATGTAATGGGATCTAATGTGAATCATTTATGGATAAATGTTCACAAGAATATTAAAATAAGCTTCTTATGCATCCATTTCTCAAAGACACAATATCTTTGGAATATGAGATTGTAAAATATCTTTTTATGTAGATTTTTTATTTTGTGTAAATAATATAAAATAAAAATATATAAAGCATTGGTCATATCACATGGTATAAAAGCATATGTGTAAAGTATATGTTTTTAGAATGGGACTTGGGGGGTCCGGGTCTGGGTAAACTCAGTTGATTTTAGAGTAGGTGCTAGTTATTTTATGGTTTTTTAGTTATTCATGGGGAATATTTTTGTTCTTTATGGGATCTAGACAATATAACATCATTGAAAAGACAATAAATAAGTATAAATATAGGATACAATCCTATTGTTTTGGTAAATTATAGATTGTGTGGTATCATAAATATTACATCAAAATTTATATACTAGAAAGTGTAAGAAGCTATGACAAATATGAACGTATTCATAATCACCCTAAAAAGACTGGTTAGGTATAAAATTGATTGCCACTCAGTAGTCGATTACTGTACCATATAATGCACACCTATCTAGACACTTCGTGGGGATATATTTTGGTTAATAAATATATCATTATGAACCATTATGAAGGAATTATTATGTTTGGGAATTAAGATTCGAATAATGAACAAGCCTAATATAAATATACATAGATTAGATTCAGTGTTATATAGTTTGAACAAAAATACATTTTGATGGTTTCGCAGAGAAAGAAATTTTTAGGATGATTTTTTTCATGAGATCATTTATAAAAAAATCTCTTAATATGTAAATGTTTTATCACTCATATTAACCCATTTTCATTTTAGTATTGGATAAATTCTAAAGGAACCATGTTAATAATGGATATCATGGACAATGCAAATATTGTTCCAATGAGAAACAATATGGTCTAAGATTTAGATTGAGAAATATTTTTGTTATTATTATTTAGATATCACAAATTATGGGTTCTTTTTCATCTATTATTATTAATAATTTCCCCCTTTTTAACTGTTTTGATGGGTATGCTTTCATATCCTAAAATCCCCAAGACACTTAGGCCAAATACATAACCCCAGAATGACCAATTACAAAGATTATAACCCACTAATGATGATATTTTACAGATACCCAATTCACTTGGCCTACAAGGCTGATAAACTATAAATTCCCCATACAGAACTACATGGTGTCTGGTACTGATAGAGAAATCCATACCCTACTATTCTTCCAATACGAAAGCATTTTTGGTGGCTGATCATTTCCCAGAACTGCATTTGGGTACACTTATGTTTTTATCCATAATAGAGAGTGTTATTATTTGTCTTTCCAAACACGTTTCTGTCTCCTACCTCCTATTTTTATCCAACGAGACTTGAAGACCACCCATGACATCCACTATCATCGACACTAAAATAGGCCTACCTTCATCACTAGATAGTGTCGTAGAACTAGGCATGTATTGATGTAACCGACGCAGCACCACCAAGACCTGAGTCATCCCACCATTAAAGACTGATGTGATACTAAACCTACTATAGAATGACGCTAATGAGTCACCCCTATTATGAGACATCTCCACAATCACCCCCTATTCCATTGATTTTGAGAACCCCTATCACCTCCACAAGTGAATAATACCAAATTTCCCCAAATATTGGGGTTCCTCCAACATTTTATCTTGGGAATTAAAAAAGGATCCTAGGTTGTTATTACCACCAGAATGGAACCTAATAACCACAAATTATGGTTAACAACATGAACATAGTTGATTTTCTAAACACATGAACAAGAGAAGGATGTAATTTCACTAAATTTTAGGCGATGAATATGATGAAGGAAAGAAGATTGAATTTTTTATATATTCAAAATGTGAGAAAGGGAACCAAGAGGAAATATCTCAATGAAAGGTAAAGATGTTATATTTTTAGTAAATAACAAAATCAATAAATAATATTCCCTAAAAAGAAAGATTTTACTTAGTACGATGGGGGATATAAAGTTATTCTTAAAGAACCAATTTCAATTCAATGTTTTAAAAGTGAGAATTTTAGGATCTATGAAATATAGTAAAATAATCAAATTCACTAAGTATAAAATAGAAACCAAAAACTTTATAGACCATAAGAATAATAAAAAACCCATAAAAATTCATCCATTTATGTGGATAATTATAATTAAGTTATGATACGTAAAAATATTATTCATTCTAGATTTCTGGATGCCTTACGTCATTTATGTTTTGACTAACTATTGGATATTAAAATATAAAAAAATAGTCGTATCATTATTATACCCAAGGCAAATGGATCTCATTCAAGGATTTTGGGATTTTGATACATGAAAGTCTTATTATCACTCTTTTTGTGATTTTAATGTGATTTTGGAAATGAATTGGTAATATCTACATATAATACAAAATAATATTCAAATTAGGGAACTCATATTTCAAATATCAAACCAACATATAATCATTTATCAGTGTAAGGGTGACTATGATATCAATTATAAAATAAATTCTAAAATATAAATTATGATACATGATCAAGTGGGATATCTATCTCAATTGATTAGAGAAAAGCTCAATGTTATGATTGACCTATTATGGGGGAAAAATATGTTTCTTGGGTTTATAAGGTTTTTAAATATCAAGAAATTGTATCTTTTCTAATTTCTATATTTTAGACTTTCATTTCTATTTTCTTTTGATATTGATAATTAAAATTCCACAGATATAATTTATTTAAGGGGTGAATGTAACACTCTGAGATTTTACAATATATTTTTATCAAAATTAATACTATATTCAATTTATTATTTCACACAACTCACCAAAATAAAAAATATTTCTTTATATTAGATTGACATTATTAAGAAAAATTGAATTATAATAAAACCCCAAGAGAATAAGAATACATTGCATGACTAAAACCTCTTAAATTTAAATTGTAAATAATTAATGTGATTTGTTATTAAAAATATCATTCCTTATCAAATAATTCATTTTGAAGTATTTTAATAAATAAAATTTAACAATTTTAAATTATTATTATTTATGAAATAATATATTTGCATTTTTTAAGTTATAAATTGTTATGAAATAATAATATTAACATTTAAAAACAATATTTAAAACCTATTTCTATTTTTATTTTTTATTTTTATTTAAATAATAATATTATTAATATTATAAAAATAATGTTTTCAAATAAATTTCAGTTTTTTAATTCGCAATGTAAAAATTATCATAAGGGGGGTTTTTGCGTTTTTCGAAAATATTTTATTATGTGAATAGTGAAAAATATATATATTTTTTTAAAACATAGGGGTTATGACTAAACAAAGAAGTAATATTAACTATAAAAATATTAAAACATTTTTAATGATAAATAAAGTACTTATGTAGAGAAATAAATAATTTAAAAATATCATTTTTAATTTATAGACCCATGTTGAACATTTATATAAATAAGAAATATTTTATATAATAAATTAATTTTAGTATTTCTCTTTTAATTATTTTTTCCGAAGGTGAAATTTGTTTTTCTATTTATTTTATATTAAAATAAATCCCTTTTGGTTAATAATAAACAATTTATTTCATTTACTTTTTAAAAATATTGACTATATTTTTCAAAACATAACAATTATGCTTAAAAATACACATTTTCTAATAATAAAGTTTTACGCATTACATGCACTAATGTTAAAATATTGTTCCATACAAATTGAAATGTTATTGTTAAAATGGATTTTAAATTTAGAGTTATTATTTTTATTTTATTTAATAAGGACCATTTTATTTTAGGTATCAAAAGTAAATTATTTTGCTAAAAATTAATTACCACTATAAAATTTGAAATTGGAAAAGGTAAAAAATTGAAGAGTAGAGGAATTAAAAATACATTTAAAACATGTCTAAAAATTATTTTTAAGGTATTTTCAATATCAACATATCAACCAATCTATTATTGTCCACTTTAGATCATAAGGTAACGTGAAACATGTTTTTTCTATATATTAAACAGTTAGATATAGAAAAATATCATTCTTTTCACCTATAAATGGATCTCACCTCCTACCTATTTATTTACTAATTATAAAGAACTATCTCAGTAAAAAATATACACTAGCCTCTTATGAACACTCTCCAAATAACCTATAATCCACTTTATTTCCAAAATACAATTCTATGGAGCCTTAAAGTGTTACCCATCGGAGAACATCTAGAGGTAAAATTAATATTCTCAACTAAGATCTCTTTATTATTTTATAATTCTAAAAAATAAATCATATTATATCTATGAAATTATAGTACAATAGTATTAATAATATTATTGATCATATTAATGTAATATTTATTTTCTACCATCCATAATAGACAATAGAATAATTAATATGCCATCATGCTTCTGTACGGACAACCGCCTCCATGAATAGTGTTATTGATTTTTCATCACCTCCTTACATGAATGGTTCTAAAAGAATATTTAAGGTATTAAAATGATATTTATAACATTAATAATACTTATTAATAATAAATAATTCCATTTATTCCATCCATTTGATGAAAAAAATAATTTGTTTCATGTGCGTATGTGTAGACTAAGGCCTCAATAAAAGTGACAGATTTTGTATTTATTATAGTATTTTATTTGATATAAAACTATCCTAAAATATGATTCACCACATTATAAAAATTTAACTAATATCATTTTGCTTCTTAATTAATGTTATTATTACAAATGAATCACTTTCATAACCATAGTAACTCATGAATTATAAAATGTTCTTTTGTGAGATGGTCTGACCATATTATTGAATGGTGATACAAATATATATCATGGATGACAATGGAAACATAACTACTAATAATTTTAAAAATCAATTAGAATATTTTTTTATGGTTATGATAAGGTTATATTAAATTTTACTTATTAATAAGATAATTCCTTTTATCTTCTTTATATGTTACCGTAACAAGCTCATCACCAACGTCATAATGTAGGTTAACAAACAAAATTATTATGAAATTAAATTACAACATTATAAATCAATATCAAAAATATATTACAATACATATAATGATCTTATAATTATTAACTTTGAATCAATAATGAAGAATCTACTTCAGAACATTGAATCTAGTACTAGAAAAATAATCATATATCAAAATTTTTGTTGGGGGAATGAAAATATAAGTATAACACCATAAGATTTTACAAAATAAAATTATTATTGATAGTGTGTACAACACACAAAACCGATCTTAAAGGAACCGCAAAATATTATTATTTAAATATGAATTTTATAATCAAGTCCCTTATTTTGAATGTATGAATAGAATCAATCACATTATACTATATATATTTAGGTCTTAAAAAATAAATTTTTTTGATTAATTATTATGAAATAAGAACCAAATATTTAGAGAAGTTATTTATGCTTCAAAAATAGGTTTTTGTAAAAAAAATATTTCTTTTTGTGAGTTAATATTATAATTAATATCTATAACATTTAAAAATATTTATATATATTATATCATTTTTTAAATAATTGTGAAAAAATACCATAGATTTAGTTTTTTTGGAATTTTTCTAAAATGCTTGGACTTTAAATGAATAATGAGAAATACTGATTTTTATTAAAAGTTGTATTCTAATTTAAATCATTTGTAAAGTAAAATAATATATTTTTTATGAAAAATAAATCTTCATTAGTTCCATTTTATTAAAAATAATCCAATTATAGTCTTCATATTTAAATTTACACTTCAATTAAGGATAAAAATATTTTTTGTTGATAAAAAAGCTTTTTCCTGAAGAAACAATTTCCACTTCGTTTTTTCAATTTAATATTAAATTAAATTCTTTAAATAATGTTTTTTAAATATTTAAAAATTGATTATATATTTGGATTTTGTGAGTCTAATTTTTTTAAATGTTACCCTTTTGATTTTGAACATTATAAATAGTAACCTTAGTAATTTTTGATATCATAGTAAAGAGTAAATGAGGTAATTAAGGTAAAAATTAAAATGTTAAGGACTATAAATAGACATATCACTTAAATTAATTTTATTGGATGATAATATCACATTAATAATAATATAAAATTATAATATATAGACATTTAGTACCATTTTTTCATGCTTTTTACCATTATATTATTTTAGATAAAGAAAAGTCAACAATATCATTCTCTTTACTTTATTATATCTAAATTCTTTTACATAGATAGAAAATAAATATATTTTAAATTAAAAATATTCATTTATGAGATAATGTTTTCTATATTTTTAATTTATTTATAAATTTTAGGTAAGAAATAATTTTCTTAAATGATTATGCAACAATGACACAATTCTTTTTCAAGTAGTAAAATAATAAATAAAATGACTTTTAAAAACTATAACAAAAGATTATATAGTTATTTTTAATAATTCAAATGGGTGTTTAGATGAAAATGAATTATTATAAAGTTTTTTATGAATTTTATCTAAATTCAATTAACATTTTGTAATTTTATAAGTCAAATAAAATGAATTGTTCAAAAAATTTCATTAATGTTAATTTATATTAAAAAATATTTTATTAAATAATTTATCATTATTAAAAAATACTATATTTAGCCAGGTGATAGTTATATTGTTTATTATATCAACCATGGTATATTAATGGGATGTTTTTACTTTTATAGTAACTATATTTACCACTTAAGTGTAAACACAATTTATATCACAATAATTATCAAATGGTTTACTTAAGGGTTAAAAAAATTGACGTGTGTTGAAATTTGATCTATACATGTCAAAAAAAATCGAATGAGAGGATTGTTACTCATTATAGTATTATATCATAATCATATCAATTTTGTTCTAGTTGGACTTCAAATTTTTTTTTTTAACATTTTAATATTTTCAAAGAGTGTCCCTCCCCTACCTTGTTAATAGGAACCTCTAATTATCATTTCATCAAACATAAAAAGCCTTTTATTTCATCCAATAACTACCAAGATCCCTTACTTACATCCCCCTACATTTCCTATAGTCCTTATTTAGGACAAAATACCAACATTAGAGGTCTTAGGTGTAACATAAAAGAGGTTGGTTGATAAAGAGGTATACTCCCTAACTAGGTATTTTTATTTAATTTCTACTTAAATATCATTCAAATAATTATTAAATATGGTGATATAATAATATCAACTTCTAACATATACTCTTATGTTATTATGTTAATGTAGAATCCTATATCTATCTTTAACCTCAATCAATTGGGAAAGGAATCCGTTATTTCTATGTGGGGGGGGGGACTACAACCTCTCGAACTGATGTTATTGGTTTTCAATTATATCCTATCATGGATTTATATAATGATGTATTATACATATACATATTATTAATGATACATTTTTAATTCTATATAAATAGTTTAAAACCTATACTTGTAACACCTTGAGATTCTGTGAAATATATATTTTTTCAAATATATTTAATCTGTATGATATTTTATATTAAATTAAAAAATGAGGCTAGATTTTATTACACACAATTATAATTTTTCATTCTGTAAGACACAATTATGTGTTCAACTTTCATTATGCACAACATCGAGTTTAAATCAGAAAAGGCATATTTTTTAAAATTTATTATTTAATACAACAGTTATCAAGCACCCATTGGAATAATGGGTATGAATAGGATTAAAAAAATTATAAATTTTTTTTTTCAGATGTTTATATAATTATTCTTTTATTAGTTAATTTTAAATACACATTAAACCATTCTGAAAATAAAAGAAAATATTTTTTGAAAGACTAATTTTGGGCACACATGCGTGTTTTATATCAATAAATTGACCAAATAACTTTTTGTAAAATATTTTAATGAAAGTTATATATTAGATATTGAATAAAATTTTTAAAATTCATTTTATAAGTTTTCAAGATAAGAGAGAAGAAAAAATACATTTTATTGTTAACATATTTTTTTTAAAAATCAGTTTTTTCTCCTTTTAGGGCTCACTTGTTTTGAAAACAATATTTTACACTATTATAATGTGAATTTGATAAAATATTTTTTTTACAATTTATAATATTCTAACAATATTAGGATTAATTTTTGAGCTTTTTAGGAATTGTTTATTTTTTTTAGAAATGGGGAAATATACAAAATTTTAATTGAAAACTTCCTTTTTGTTATAAATAATTAATAATCTTAAATTTTATTTCAAAATTTTTTAAAATTAAAATTAAATTTATTTTTTCAATAAATCCAATTTATCTCATTCTAGTCAATTTCTAATTTAATTTTCAACAATAAACATTTCAATATTTTAAAAAATTTCTCTTTAGAACCTTGCTTTCTAATTGTGTCTGTGGGATTATTTTTAAATTTTTTTAAACAAATTAAGTGAATTTAATATGAAAATATGGATTCCTTTTCTATAATCAACATAATTTATAATTTATAAAAAATATAAACTTAATTTTTGATGAAAATCAATAGTGAATACAATAAAAACTATTTACCATGGTTATGTTAAAATTTGATTTATTGAGTGTTAAACTAGATGATAAGATTAGAAATGACCTAAAATATATTACTGATTTCATTTAATTAGTTTAGTTCAATATTTTAGATAATATTTTAGTAAATATTCCAATTACTTTTCACTTTAATTTAAATATGAAGCATATAATAATTTAAGTAAATGAAAACAAAAAAGATACCTTTTATAATTTTAATAAACACAATGATTTGATATAGAGAAAGAAACAACATTTTTTCTGTTATAAAAAAATAATTTGTATGATAAATGATTTATTTTTATCATTATAATTGATATTTAACTTTTAGATACGAATTAGTTATGTAAAATTCTTAAGAAATGCCAACAGAGTAATTATTTAGTTATGCATAAAATAAAATAAATGCTACCAAAAATATTAAAAGCGAAGTTAACTGAAAGAATAATTATGTTATAGAATTATATTTAATTAATATATAAGTATAGATAAGTGAAAATATAATATATTCTAATTTTATCATTGTATTAAAATTTTTAAAATTGAAATTAAATTAATAATCCCAAAATGGACACTAATGTTAATTAATAACAAATGATATTATATTAATTGATTTAAAATAACTAAAAATACTATCTTCATAAATTTTATTTTTATAAATTAATAAATATAAACCATGATCCATTAATGAAACATTTTTTCTATTGTAATGACTATGTTTACCATTAAATAGAAACAAATCTATTTCTGCGATTAAGGTTAAATCATTGTTTTTGCATGTTAGATATTCTCTTGTAAATATTAATTTACAAAAAACATTGGAGTTAAATTTTATGAATTGGATTCCAAATTTAAAATTATTGGGACTAAATAATCTATTAATTAATAAAATTAAATTGTTCTTAAATGATAATTTTCCAAGGATAGAAAACATGTTACCATAGGTAAAAACCAAAATGGAAAAAATAGGCAAACATATAAGTAAATGAATAAAATGTTTAAAACATATGTTACATTTTTTTGAGGTATTTATTCACCATATCATCCATAAAAACAATTAATTGTCATATATGGATCCACACGGGTTAATTTTTAGCACCCAATACTAAATAATTTTGAGTATTTACTAGAACGCCACTCCTCCTCAACTAATAAAGGACACTCACTTTACCTACATCTTCACAACAAAATAATCATTTGGATTGGACAATATCTTCCTAAGTCACCTAAAAAATCCCGAAACTCAACCTAAAATCCATATTTTAGACATAAATAAAATATTTTAATGATTTATTGAAAACATAAGGTGGATACCCAAAGAAGAGGTAATGTTCTTATACATGCGTCTTTATTTTATATCTTTCTCCACCAACTTCAATTAAAATAACACAATTAAAATATAAAAACCCAAGTATATTTTATAAAAAGATATGTTTATATATAAATCGTATGACCTAGAACGTCACACACTTCCGTAAAATAGGTTACAATATCATCGTTCATGTGTACTACAGAATGCCTCCTTGCGAACCGATATTGTTGATTTTTCCCTTACCACCAGTCAAGGTATTGGATAATGATAAACATTTTATATATATATATATATATATTATTTATTATTTTATTATTTTATTATTATTAAATAAAAATTATATAACACCTAATGTCATGCTTTCCTTTTTGTGGGAATATGGTGACATCGTTAAGGAGTATGACGGATGACCACCTCACAATGCGATGTGATTCATTGATGATTTAAAAGGAATGTATTGAGGATGGGTTTAATAAGAATATGTGATATATATGACATGAAAATTATTTTTTAATGATAATATTCATATATATCATTTTCTTTTCGTTCTTCTAATATGAAAATAACACTGAAACAATGTTCATTAATATGTATGACATAACGTCTCCAGGAAATGGGTATTTTATTTCCTCTCACCAAATATTATGTATTAGTCCAAATAACTTTATAATAAATATATTTGATATTTATAAAAATTTTATAACTATTTATATGAGGAAATCATGGTATAATTAATAAAACAAAAAAATATAAAAAATCAAAACATATACGAAAAAAAACATTTATTACACGAAATGTATATTTAACATGAAATTGTTAATAAGAAGGTAATAAATGGTCATAATAAAATAATATATGGTTTGATATATATGAATATTGTTATTTAATATATGTAACGTAAACATATATTTTTTATAAATGAGGTTTTAAAGAGTACAATGGAGGTTAAGACTTAAGGTAATGGATTTATGTCTCACTTTTTACTTTTGTGAGACACATGATATATTCACCACCTCTTTATTCTATATGGTGTATATGTATACTATTAATGTATTTTATAATGGTTCTTAAAAAATTATGTCTCTATAAATTTCCATTTTATTATTTATCATTAATTAGGTTTATGATTCAAAAGTTACCAACGCGGTAAATGATTTTTGTATCAATTTTCCATCATTGAGACTTATGTTATGTTATAAAGCTATATTATTTCATGAGGTATATATACTGCCCCATTGACATTTAATATCATGAATTTATTTAACCTAGTCATATTTTATGTTCATTTTATTTTATTCCTTTCATGGTTTTTTGATTCAATGTTACCATTGTTTTAAAAATTTTATATTACAATCTCATCATCTATCGGAACTATTTTTGATTAAGTATCCAATGTTGAAATATAATGATCTAACTCTCAATAATTATTATTAATTTTGTTATCCTATTTTTATTCATGATATCTTCATGTAGTGGTACCATTATTCCACTTATTTTTACTTGAGATAATTAAGAAATTGTTTTATGAAAATCTAACTTTATTTTGCAATTCGATTAGAAATCTATTTTAATCCAAAATCAATTTTTATAAAATTGTTTTAATTTTTCTTAATGTTATTTTATCATAATTTTCAAGGAATATGTGTTTGGAATTTATTTATGTTTAAAATTTGTTTTCAATTCTTTTAATATATTCTTTTAAAAGTTTTCAAAGTTATTTTCAATGAAATGATTTTTCAAATTGTTTCATGTTTTAAAATGAGCTTTTCAAAGAAGAAAGGATATTATCCTCAAGAAATGATTTTAATGATATTTTAAAATTGTTTTCCATATATTATGATATCTATTGGTCTTCAAAATTCCTTACTTGTGACATGATCCAAGGATATAATTCATATTGTTTTTTGATTGGTTTTTGATTTTATGTGTTGATGATTATGAAACTCATTTATCAATCATGGGTTATAATATGTGTAAATGATTATGAAACACACATATTTTAATGGGATATTAAATGAGGAAATTATTATGAAACCTATCTCTATTATATAGTGTATTACGTGATTATATTTTTTTGATACCCATTTCATTTCAAGGGTTATGATGTGATTAATGTTTATAATCTTATGGAATGCTAAAATATAGTTTTATTTACATGATGGGTGGGACGTATATCTCTCTCTAATGAATTAGGTATAGAATTATATTTCATCACATAGATATGATAAGATTATGTAGTGAACGAAGTTCATTAAGACATGTCTAGAATGGGAATTTAACTTAGTTTTGTAAGATAGTGCTAGAATGGGGAGTGAACAAAGATCAGTAAAGGACTTTTTCAACAATGATGGTCTTCGAAGTGAGCTTATCCTAATATGAAATGCTTTTCTACGCTTATTCTTACTCTATAAATTCAATTTCATATACCAATTTTATTCTCTCATGTATCTTGTTCTTATATTATCTTATAATTCATGTCTTGTGAACAACAAATAATTATTTCCTGAAACATGATTATGATATTTCATATAAAGGTTATGGTTTTTATATTTTATGGTGATATTATCATATCCTTATCTTCTTGTTATGATTAAATATCTCCCCTTTTTAAACATCCTAAGCATATGTGCTGACCCTTTCTTGAGTTTCCTTTCCCCACGTTATAAAGAAAGGTTTCATGTAGGATATGTCCTTGTAGAGTGATTAATGGGATGATATTTTTTAGAAACATTGAAGGTATTTCACTAGATTTGAATATTGTTTTCTACGTTTACAAAAGAACTAAACTATTATATTCATCATGTGTGGTTTTTTAATTTAAATAATATTCATAAAAAATGTTGTAGTATACATGTATAATAATCATGGGCCACTATAGTTGGTATGAAAAGGATGGTTTAGTTAAAATTTGGAAAGTACGATGAAAAATATTTAGTGAGATCCCATGGGATTTTTCTAAAAATATGCCTAGGTATGTATCTTAATAAAATTATATGGATGGAATAATGTACATGAAAAAACGTAGAATATTGGTTAAGGATATATTGAGTAGATTCCATAAAATTACATCTATGTCTAGATACGTATATGGATGTGACTCTACCATAGATATACCCAAGTGTAAAAACCCCAAAACAATTGTATTAATCTATACTCTATCGGGAACTAGTTTATGAAAATAGTCCTTTAGGCACACCTAGTTTCATAATCCTAGGAGATATGCTTCAAAAATTCAAAAAATATTTATGAACCACCACGAAGGATTTAAATAGGCAATTACTATGAATTACTAATTAAATCATATATTAATTAATGTGTCATGATTTAGACGTCCTATAAGTGATGTTTATATGATTTTTTGGTTCTAGTATATGATTAGTGTTTCATAAAATATTCTTTTTCTCTTAGTCGATAGCTAGAACCTGAAGGAACCATTTTAATGTTGACTATGATAAATATTTTTGGATAAGAAATAAAATTTGATGATGAGTAGAGTAAACTATGTTTTGATTAAGCCTAATTAGTGTTCATGGAACTTGAATTACAATGTGAATATTAACGAACTCTCAGACTCACCAAAGAGGACAAGAATTGAGTTTCATGAGAGTTTAGGTAATAAATACCATGTAGGAATGAACATTAAGTTTATTATATATTGAGATTGTGGGAAGAATAACTGAAGTGAATATCTCAAGGGAATTTGATGATTTTTTTGAGCATGGAAAAGAAAGATAAAAACCAAGTGTATTATATGAAAAAATAAAATGTTTGGTCAATGAAATGTATGAATATAATGTCCTTACTATGGTATCATTTATTTTGAAATGTTTTAAAAGTGGAATGAAAGAGAATTATGTATATTTATGTCTTAAGTGGAAATCTCATGATGTGAATTAGCGTGGTTGTATAGGTAAGGATTTTCATGTTGATGATTAAGACACCATGGAGGAATTATGAAAAGAAATAGGTACTAAATAATAAGATGATTAATACTTGTTAATAATTTGAGAAGGAAGTTGTATGATTTAATTACTGAGATTCATGAAATAAGAAATATATATGGATTGTTTAATATAAGTTTCTTCCTTCAGGATTTGAATGAATATTTTGAATGATGTTGATGAAGAACAAAATTGATTTAATGGAATGGTTATAGTTTATAGAAAACACAAGGTTATGGTAAGGTAACCATAAATATCTCCTTGATGTTTAGAAAATTTATTTTAGTTTAGATAATTTAATGTTGGATAAGAATAAATTAAATGGAATAGTACTGATTATCTTGTGGAAGATTAATGATTTGTGATAAACAGGTTTATGCTATTAGGGATGGATTTTACTAAAAAAATTTATTTAGGAAATATAGCTAATAATTTGTATTCTATGTAAGGAATGAATAATTATTTATTGGTTCAATATGATATTATGATGATTCAAGTTATTATCATATTTCAAGAGAATAAATGATGAAGGTATCCCCATTTTTAGTATGTAACAATCAAGAGATACTTTATATGTGGGATCAATTATAATATATTTTTGATTAATTTAGTGACCTAATTTCTAATGTTTGGGTTTAAAACATTTTAACGGGTCAATAGGATAACCATTCATGAAATTGTTTATGTGGAACATTGAATGATGTTTTGGATATTAATTTATTATTTATCCATATAAAGACTATTTATAATGGATATCTTGTTCTAACCATTTTTTTGTGATGATAACTATAGATAGATGAAATGACTTATCATTATATTTATGGATCTAACAGTCTATTAGTTTTTTTATAAAAACAATCTCTATTTCATTTCTTAGAGTAATAGATGAAGTGTAAATTGATCATGTCATAAAAAATGGCCAGATTGTGCATATGAAATGGATTGAAATCAATTAAGTATATCTCCTTGTGAAAATTATTCAACTTTGGGAAAAGGATTGTGAACTAATTTTTTTCTTTTTATAATTATTTTTAATGATATGAATGTACTTTTCAATGCCTCTTTTTCTATGGATTTGTGGTTTTTATCCTTCTTTGGATCATCCATTTTCTGGGGATCAATGTTCTCGTTCCATCTCTATCAGTATTTTGTTATTTGTTTTATCTTCTATGTCTAGGTTTTCATATTTCACCAATGTTCTACTATTTATAAACCTTGTATGCGTTATTATAGATGACATTTGTAACACCCCAAGCTTCTACGGTACGCTTCTCTTTGAATAATGCAATAGCGTGTGTTGTACGCAACATCGAGTTCTAACACACACCACAAACGATCAAACTAGCCGTTATGAATAGTAATACCTAATTTTTAAAATTTTTGAGATTTTATCTCCCAAAATGGACTTAATATTTGGATTCAGTGTATCGAATTTATCCTAATGTGAAATTTAGGTACTTTTCGGATAACTTTACTATTTTGATGAATAGTGACAATTACTAAATTTTAATTAAAAACAAAATTTTTAATCGAAATAATTAATAGTGATAAATTTTGAATTTGAGTGGATTTAAAGTATATTTAGAATATGTTTTTACCATTTAATACAATGTTGTTCATTGGACATAATTTCACAATTAAACCAAACATAAACAAGAATCACTCTTTTGATAGTTATTATATCTTAAAAACACGCTTTTTGTTTTGATAGCGAGATTTAATTTTAAATTAATTTCGTCCATTTATGTGTTTTGAATTTGAAAGAATGGATTCCATATTTGGAATCATGATGTTCAAATTGTGTAAATAGGTAACTTATATTTTTATACATTTTGAATAATTACTTCGGTAAATATTTTATTTACCATGGTTAAAGGGTAAATCCGGTAAATAAGGGTTAAATAATTATATTATAATAATAACAAATTACCCTAAAACGTGTCCTAACCTTATTGGTTGATACATTTCCGACCATCGGTATCTTTGGGTCGATTTTGGGACCCCATGGTGCCACTTGTAAGTGATAGGGACACTTTATTTTAATTAAGTTAAAATTAATAGAAAAATGACACAAGTATATATCGTTTATAAAAACAAATTTTACATAGGGTTATATAGGTTAACATTTCAACTATAAATATTCATTAGAAATCTAAAATGATTTCCTACATAATGATATTTTATTTATATTTTTTAGACATTAAATAAGTTAATTTATTTATGACACAATGATGATACAGTAATTACCATAATAGTGAAAAATTAAAATAATTGATATTATAAATACAAAAATAAATATAATTTGAGACTTTTAATGAATTAGAATAATTATCTAGGATAATATGACATATTAGGATTGATTGTAGTGACTTTTTTCGAATTAATCATTCTGTTATATTTTTTACAAAAATCAACTATTGAATAGTCTCAAAATTGACATAAAAGAGTTTTTAAAACAAATATTATATTATTAATGGACATTAAATTTCTAAAAATCTAAGGATAGTCCAAGAGACTTATATCATGATAGTTAAATCATTAATAGACCAATTGGGGGTCACTTGGATGTATATAGTAAGTTCATTAACCATATAATATAAAAATACAAAGAGACATTGTAAAAGTGAAACTAATTAACTAAGAGTTGATACTTAAAGATAAGGTTAGTATAATAACCCAAACCTGTCTAAATTCTATTGGTTGAGTGTTTTTTGACCTATCCCCACCGTAAACTTTAAATAATCCACTTTGGAGCCATTAGAAATCGAATATAAATTTATTATAATATAATATTTCTAGCTCTTCCAAAGGTGCCCCCTACCCCTCTTATAAAAGGGAACTCTCCCTTATCATTAAATCACACATTCAAAGCCTTTTGGTTCGGCCAAACTCTGCCAAAATACTCTCTCAACTTCCCTAAATTCATCCTAGAGGCCTACCTTTAGTCAGAAATCCATCTTAAGGAGCCCTTTTGATCAAATCAAAAGGAAGAACCCAAAGAAAAGGTAATGATTTCACCACCCTTTTTCAAGTTCCTTTCTTCTTCCAATTCTTCTTTATTTGTTATTACCATTCTAAAATAATAACTCTAGTATCTTAGATATACTGTGATGTTACTATAAATATGGTACAATAATATTCAGTATTATATCCATCCTTTGAATAACATGGCACCATACGTACGTACGTACGAGTTACCGTCTCCACGTCGTGGTGTAATTATTATTCAAAAAAATTATTATTTGGATGGGTATAATAATGATGTGAAATTCATGTAAATAATAAACGTAACATGATAATGAGTCTGTATATATGATATACCATCCAATTATATATTATTTTAATATCAAAAGAATGATATTGTCACTCGTGCGTACGTACGGACTACCGTCTCCACAAACGCGATTAGATTCATTCTCCATCGTATCCATTCAAGTCTAATTCTCATTTGATGACTAATAATAGTATCTAAGGACTTGATATCATTCTAGATATGATTAAGATACAACCTATCCATGAAAAACGTGACTTATGTAGAAAAACATATAAAAGAAAACATGTAAGTTAACACCTGAAACAACGATAATACTAAGATATTATTAACAAATCAATGTTAAAAGATCATACATGATATCATATTAATGTATATGATTCTTGTATAATTTAATAAAAATTATTTCACCATTATACAAGAGGTTATCCAACTCTCAACCAAGGAAAAGTACAAGGTAAGGGTTGTTTCACAATCTCCTCATTATCCGAGGTTGTTTATACGTAATAATCTTCTGGGATCTCTTTATCATTCACAAACATGTTTCTTAAAAATGTATTTCAAAACATTTTTACTATTTAAAAGAATATGGGTTAAATTCGTTTATACCTTGTTTGACTTTTTATAAGATTTCTATAAAAGAATCTTTCCATCGTTTTCCAAACAAGGTGCTTTTTAACATTTTCGACAGAATTAAGGTAAGAATGTTTTTTTAACTTATATGGCGGGTGCATCTATTTTCCACCGTTATAAAGTCATCAAAGCTTCCCTTACAAGATTATAAAAGAAAATGTTTTATTTTATAAATATATGACTCTTAAATGATTTCAAAATAGAAAGAGATATTTCTCCAAAAAGAGTTTTGATTTCATCTATGTCAACATCCTTTGATGGATTTTACACTTATTTTAAGTTGATTTTTTATGATACAAAACTTATATATTTTATTGAAGGTTTTGTGATATGTTTGACGGTGGATGTGCTATTTTTATACCATTCATGGTTTATGCTGAAAGTATTGACATTTTGTATGCTAGTTTTAATACGAATGTTTATGTTATGTTTAAACCTTTTCATAGGGGAATGAATTGGACTTAATATGTGACGGGTGGAGCCCACTATATCTCCTTGATGCATCGGTAGGTCTCATGAGACAAACTAGTGTCTTGGCACAAGGCTTTGACAAAATCTTATTTGTAGTCTTGGCACGAGGCCCTGACTATGTGGTTATGAAAGTCTAGCATTATGAATTCATTAATTATGAAAGTGGTTATTGATATTGCATGTGATTATTCGATTAGTAGAATATCCATGTGAATAAGTAAATGGATTTATATCATTTTATTTTTTCCATACAATGTTGAAGTTCAAGTTTAAAAGGCTTTTGTTTTAGTTATACTCTGCCTTAAATGTTTATTCTTATTTATGAAAGTATCCGCTATATTGTTATCCTTACTAGGCATTTGAGCTCACCCCTTTTCTATGTTTTATTTTTCCCAGGATGTGAAGAAGTAAATTATGAATGACCTGCAGGGATATTATGTGGGGATAATTGTGTGGACTATGGATACATTATGTTTTTGTAGTAGTTTTTCACTTTATGATATAATGTAAAACTTTATGAATATATCTAGTGTTTCCAAGGCTACTAAAGCAGTCGGTATTTTGAGATTTGATCTTTCTTGTGATCATGCCAATGTTATTTAATAATGCACCGACTCTAGGTAACTGGGGTCAAGGCGTTATAGTTGGTATTAGAGGAAGTTTAGTACAAAACATAGAAGCTAGATTTAGATAAACTCTAATTAGAGCGCATAGACCTAATATGGACGTTGAGGATTAGTATAAAATAACTTCCTAGAATTTTGGTATTATAGAGATTTTGTGAGTTTTCTGAGCAATACATCCCTCTCTGGATACGAGCAGGTAGAATCAGCTCTGGAACAGATGTACCTTGGGGTAAAACCCGAAGACACCGCTTTGATCTAGACTCGAATGAGAACTGGTGCACGACAACCAGCCTTGCTGCACTCTTGGTTACGACACTTCCAGGGATATGCTTAGGATAACTCTCATTTTCTTTACAAATCGTTATGAAGGGTTTATGAGTATATACTTCATCAAAGAAAACATTTTTATGACTATGGATTATATCCATAAATAGTTCAATTTATGTTAAGTGTTTTATAAGTATGGAATTATGTATTTTGATTCATAAACTGGTCTAGTTTATGCCATTGTTTAGAAATGGCTCCTAGTGGAAGAAATGGAAACTATATCAATGGACACACTCCATGTAGGGATTTCCCTCCTGTTCAAGATAATTATAGTGGAGATGGTGATGCAACTACTTCCGATCAGGTAATCACCATATTGGGACAACTCACTCAGGTTGTGAATAATTACCTTACCCATATGGAGCACCCTGATTTGCAGCATGGAGGATCAATGTTAGATCGATTCATGAGGCAACAACCACCAATGTTCAATGGGAGTACAAATCCCTTAGTATCTGAGCAATGGATAAATTATCTAGAGAAAATATTTCAGGATTTTGGTAGTAGTGAAAGGGAAAATGTTATCATGGTAGTTTACCGACTCACTGGAGATGCGGACCAATGGTGGTCATTGATTGAAATCATGAAGGAAGATGATGAAGTATTAAATATGGAATGGATGGAGTTCAGAGATCTGTTTTTAGAAAAATACTTTCCTAGTGACCATCGAGCAGATATGGAAAGGCAATTTCTGAGTCTGGGACAAAAGGAGGATGAGAATGTCGCAATGTTTGAGGCTAACTTTACAAGGTTAGCAAGGTATTCTAGAGATTATATATGTAACCCAAGAAGTAATATTTATCATTTATTTGATGGTTTAAAACCATTTCTCTGTTGAGCATTAGTCTCACAATACTTCTCGTCGTACGAAGACATTGTCTCTTGTGCTATCAAGACAGAAAAGGAATTCTCTATGTCTTATGACTTTAAAGAAAAGAAAGAGAAGAAGAGAACTGCTGATCAATCTGGGAATAAAAATAAGGGGAAGAAGGAAAAGGATGAATATCCATATTTTGGTAAATGTTGGATGAAACACCCCGGTACTTGCTTGAAGGGAATGGGCTTTTGTTAAAAATATGGTGAAAAAGGCCACCAAGCTCGTGATTGCAAAGGGAAGAAGGAAGCTACCAATGTTCAGTGCTACAATTGCAGGGAGATGGTACATTATGCAAATGAATTTCCTAATCATCAGGGGAACTTACCTTAGAAAAGGCCAAGGGATCAAGGCCATGCTTCTACTATTAATACTGCTGAGGTAGAAGCTCTGAAAGACGTAGTGGCATGTAATTTAATGGTTTCCTCAAGTTTAGAAAATGCATTATTTGATTCCGGATCATCGCATTGTTTCATATCATCCAAATTTTCTATGAAAATTATATATTTCCAATTTGATTTAGCAAGGGAGTTATCCGTTAAAACTCCTAAGGGAAGTATCATTGCCACAAAGTTTTGTGAATCGATCCCTATTAGAGCACATAAATGTTCTTTATCTGCTGATCTCATCGTCATACCTATTATTGAGTTTGATATAATACTCAGTATGGATTGGATTTAAGACTATGATTCAAAGATTTATTGTAAGAAGAAGGAGGTTACGATATTTGATGATGATGATAAGGAACAACTTATCTTTAGAGCAGAATCGTCACCACCTAATTCTTATCTAAATCCACCCCCAATAGCTCAACTAAATTCAATTATTGGGGAGGAAGAGAATGAAATGACTATGGGTGAGGAAAGGAATGTTCAAATAGAGGATGTACCTACTGTGAAATAATATGTAGATGTATTTCCGGATGATCTACCTGGACATCCTCCAGAACGAGAAGTTGAGTTTTCCATTGATTTATTTCCTGGATCAAGGCCTATATCGAAGACCCCTTATAGAATGTCCACTGTAGAATTAGTTGAACTAAAGAAAAAACTAGAGTAATTGAGTAATAAGGGATTTTTTTCTCCCTAGTGTTTCTCCATGGGGAGCCCCAGTTCATTTTGTTAAAAATAAATATGGATCTATGAGGTTGTGTATCGACTATATGGAGATCAATGCTATAACAATAAAGAACAAGTATCCCCTACCTCGCATTGATGATTTATTTGACCAACTGCATGGAGCTCAATACTTTTCAAAGATAGTCCTTCGATCTGGATACCATCAGTTGTCTGTAAAGAAGGAAGACATTCCGAAGATAGCATTTCGAACCAGGTACGGGCTTTACGAGTTTACTGTAATGCCTTTTGGTTTGACTATTGCACCCTCTATATTCATGGATCTGATGAATAGGTCTTTCAAGGAATATCTCGATGAATTTGTGGTGGTATTTATTGATGATATCTTGGTATACTCCAAAATCTATGAAGATCATGAAAATCACTTGCGCATTATACTGAAAACTCTGAGAAGACTAGAATTATATGGGATGTCTAGAAAGTGTGAATTATGGCTTCATGAGATTTATTTTCTTGGCCATATTGTCTCTAAAGATGGAATCTCTATTGGTCCTTCTAATACCAAGGCAATCCAAGAATGGCCAGAACCTATGAGTATAACTGATGTACACAGTTTTATTGATTTGGCAGGTAATTATCGACGTTTCGTCCAGAATTTTTTCCGATTGGCTAACCCATTAACGAAGCTCACACGTAAAGGGGTTAAATTTGTTTGGACAAAAGAGTTTGAAGAATGTTTCAAAGAACTGAATAGAAGATTATTAAATGCTCCTATATTGACTCTACCATCGGGGAATGTTGGGTTCATTATTTATAGTGATGTATAGAAGAAAAGACTTGGTTGTGTCATTATGCAGAATGATAGTGTTATTTCCTATACATCACGACAGTTGAAAATTCTTGAGCAAAACTATCCTACTCATGATCTCGAGTTACCAACTGTGATCTTTTCTTTGAAGATATGGAGGCACTACCTCAATGGTGAAAAATGTGAGATTTATACTGATCACAAGAGTTTGAAGTATATTTTCTCACAGAAAGAACTCAACATGAGGCAAAAGTGATGTCTTGAATTACTCAAGGATTATGATTGCATGATACACTACCACCCGGGGAAGGCAAAGATGGTGGAAGATGATTTGAGTTGAAAATATCATGGAGTTTTGAACAATATGAGAATTGAAAGGGATCCAATTTTCATGGATCTAGTGAAGATGGGCATGGGAATAACCAGGGAAGGTGAAACATCAATGCTTTTTCAAATGGTTTCCAAACCATCTTTACTAGAAAGGATTAAGAGTTCTCAGACCGATGATGAAGAATTTCAAAAGAATATTAAAGCTATGAATGATGGGATATTGAGAGACTTTGTGTATGAACATGGAATTTTGAAATTCGGGAAGAGACTTCGTGTTCCTGATATACCTGATCTAAAAATATAATTGCTGGATGATGCTCACAGTTCCAATTTCTCTATACACCCTGGGAGCACCAAAATGTATAGATATTTGAAGGAACATTTTTGGTGGGACAACATGAAGAGGGAGATTGCTGATTTTGTGTCAAGATGTATGGTTTGTCAACAAGTGAAAGATGGAAGGCAACAGCCTGGAGGAGTCATGCAACCTCTTCCCATACCGGAGTGGAAATGGGACAATATTACGATGGACTTTGTCATGGGGCTACCAAAGACTCCTAGAAGGAATGATGTAATATGGGTTATTGTTGATCTTCTTACCAAGTCATCACATTTTCATGCTATAAGAGAAGATCTACCACTAGAACGTCTAGAAATACTATATATTAATGATGTTGTGAGACTTCATAGAGTACCCCTATCGATTGTTTCTGATCGTGATTCCTGTTTTACATCATGATTCGGGAAACGTCTTCAGAAAGCCTTGGATACTGAACTTCATTTGAGCACTTCCTACCACCCTCAAACAGATGGAAAATCAGAATGAACTATTCAAACCTTGGAAGACATTTTGAGATCCTGCTCACTTGACATTCAGGGTATGTGGGATCAATATTTACCTCTGGTAGAATTTTCCTATAACAATAGCTTCCATTCGAGTATTCAGATGGCACCATATGAAGCATTATACATAAAGAGATGTCGCACACCAACCTGTTGGGATGACGTTGGTGAATGAAAACTTATAGGTCCAGAACTGGTGGAGGAAATGATGGAAAAGGTGAAGGTAATCCAAAATCACATCAAAGTAGCTTAAAGTAGGCAGAAGAGCTATGCCGATAATCAAAGGAAGGATTTGGAATTTCAAGTCGGTGATAATGTTTTCCTGATGGTATCTCCATGGAAGGGAGTCATACGTTTATATAAGAAAGTTAAATTCAGCCCCAGGTACATCGGACCTTTTGAAATTCTAGAACGAATTGGGGCTGTAGCTTACCGATTGGAAATGCCTCCAAGACTCTTCAAAGTTCACGATGTGTTCCACGTATCTCTATTGATGAAATAGAAGCCTGACCCAACACATGTACTCACCTATGAGGAATTAGAACTAGAACCCGATATGTCTTATTGCGAAGAGCCCGTCAGGATTCTTGATATGAGAGAACAAGTACTGAGAAATCGGGTGATGCGTATGGTAAAAGTTTTGTGGAGAAACCATAAGATGGAAGAGGCAGTGTGAGAAACCGAGGAACTTATGATGAAGAACCACCCAAGTCTTTTCATGCGGTAGTATTCTAGAAATTTTGAGGAAAAAAATATTTGAAGGAGGGGAGAATGTAACACCCCAAGCTTCTATAGTACGCTTCTCTTTGAATAATGCAATAGTGTGTGTTGTACGCAACATCGAGTTCTAACACACACCACAACCGATCAAACTAGCTGTTACGAATAGTAATACCTACTATTTAAAATTTTAGAAATTTTATCTCTCAAAATTGACTTCATTTTTTGGATTCGGAGTATCAAATTTAGCATTAGGTGAAATTTTGGTACTTTTCGGATAACTTCAATATTTTGATGAATAGTGAAAATTACTAAATTTTAATTAAAAACAAATTTTTTAATAGAAATAATTAATAGTGATAAATTATAAATTTTAGTGGTCTTAAAGTATATTTAGAAAATATTTTTACCATTTAATACAATTTTGGTCATTGGACATAATTTCACAATTAAACCGAACATAAACAAGTATCAATCTTTTGATAGTTATTATATCTTAAAAAAACGCTTTTTGTTTTGACAGAGGGAATTAATTTTAAATTAATTTTTTCCTCGTCTATTTTTTGAATTTGAAAAAATGGATTCCATATTTGGAATCAGGATGTTCAAATTCTATAAATAGGTAACTTTTATTTTTAGACATTTTGAATAATTACTTCGGTAAATATTTTATTTACCATGGTTAAAGGGTAAATCCGGTAAATAAGGGTTAAAAAATAATATTATAATAATAAAAAATTACCCTAAAACATGTCCTAACCTTATTGGTTGATACATTTCCGACCATGGGCATATTTGGGTCGATTTTGGGACCCCATGGTGCCACTTGTAAGTGATAGGGACACTTTATTTTAAATAAGTTAAAATGAATACAAAAATGACACAAGCATATATCTTTTAGAAAAACAATTGATAAATAGGGTTATATATTTTGGATTTTCAACTATAAAATTTAATTAGAAATCTAAAAAGATTTCCTACATAATTATATTTTATTTATAATTTTTAGACATTAAATATGTTAATTTATTTATGATACAATGATGATGCAGTAATTACCATAATATTAAAAAATTAAAAAAATTGATATTATAAATACCCAAATAAATATAATTTGAGATTTTTAATGAATTAAACTAATTTTATAGGATAATATGACATATTAGGATTGGGTTAATGGACTTTTTTCGAAGTAATAATTTTGTTATGTTTTTTACAAAAATAAACTTTTGAATAGACTCAAAATTGACATAAAAGTGTTTTTAAAACAAATATTATATTATTAATGGATATTAAATTTCTAAAAATCTATGATTCAACCAAGAGACATATATCATGATAGGTGTGTCATTAATGGACCCCTTTTGGGTCGCTTGGATGTATATAGTATGTTCATTAACCATATAATATAAAAATAAAAACAGACATTGTAAAAGTGAAACTAATTAACTAAGAGTTAATACTTCAAGATGAGGTTAGTATAATGACCCAAACCTGTCTAAATTATATTGTTTGAGTGGTTTCAGACCTATCCCCACCTTAACCTTTAAATAATCTACTTTGGATCCATTATAAAATGAATATTAATTTATTATAAAATAATATTTCTAGCTTTTCCAAAGGTGCCACTCTCCCCTCTTATAAAAGGGCACTCTCACTTCTCATTAAATCACACCTTAAAAGCCTTTTGTTTCGGCCATCCTCTACCCAAATACTCTCTCAACTTCTCTCAATTCATCCCAGAGGCCTTCCTTTAGTCATAAAGCCAACTTAAGGATCCATTTTGATCAAATAAAAAGGAAGAATCCAAAGAAGAGGTAATGATTTCACCACCCTTTTTCAAGTTCCTTTCTTCTTCCACTTATTCGTTATTTGTTATTACCATTCTAAAATATTAACTCTAGTATCTTATATATAATGTGATATTATTATAAATATGGTAAAATCATATTCAGTATTCTATCCATCCTTTGAATAACATGTCACCATATGTGCGTATGTACGGCTAACCATCTCCACGTCGTGGTGTAATTGTTATTCAAAAACATTATTATTTAGATGGGTATAATAATGATGTGTAATTCATGTAAATAATAAATTTAACATGATAATGATTCTTTATATATGATATACCATCCAGTTATATATTATTTGAATATCAAAATAATGATATTGTCGCTCGTGCGTACGTACGGACTGTCGTCTCCACGAACGCGATGAGATTCATTATCCATCGTATCCATTAAAGTCTAATTCTCATTTGATGATTAATAATAGTATCTAAGGACTTGATATAATTCTAGATATGATTACTATACAACCTATCTATGACAAACATGACTTATGTCACAAAACATATAAAAGAAAATGAGCTAGTAAACACCCGAAACAATGATAATACTAAGTTATTATTAACAAATCAATGTTAAAAGATCATATATGATATCATATTAATGTATATGATTCTTGTATAATTTAATAACAATTATTTAACCATTATACAAGAGTTTTAACTACCCTCAACCAAGTAATATTACAAGGTAAGGGTTATTTCACAATCTCTTCATTATCTGAGGTTGTTTATACGTAATAATATACTGGGATTTCTTTATCACCCACATCCATGTTTCTTAAAAATGTATTTAAAAACATTTTTACTATTTAAAAGAATATGGTTTAATGTCATTTATACCTTGTTTGACTTTTTATAAGAGTTTTATAAAAGAATCTTTCTGTCGTTTTCCAAACAAGGTGTTTTTTATCCTTTTCGACAGAATTAAGGTAAGAATGTTTTTTTTAACTAGTATGGCGAGTGCGGCTATTTTCCACCATTATAAAATCCTCGAAGCTTCCCTTACAAGCTTATAAAAAAAATTTATTTTATAAATATATGACTCGTAAATGATTTCAAAATAGAATGAGATATTCTCTAAAAAGAATTTTGATTTCATCTATGTCAACATCCTTTGATGGATTTTACACTTATTTGAATCTGATTTATTATGATACAAAACTTCTATATTGTATTGAAGGTTTTGTGATATGTTTGACTATGGATGTTCTATTTTTATACCATTCATGGTTTATGCTTAAAGTATTGACATTTCGTATGCTAGTTTTAATACGAATGTTTATGTTATGTTTAAACTTTTTCATATGGGAATGCATTGGACTTAATATGTGACAGGTGGAGCCCGCTATAGCTCCTCGATGCATCGGTAGGTCTCTTGAGACAAACTAGTGTCTTGGCACAGGGCCATGAAAAAATCTTATTTGTAGTCTTGGTACGAGGCCTTGGCTATGTGGTTATGATTGTCTGGCATTATGCATTCCATCATTATGAAAGTGGTTATTGATTTTTCATGTGATTATTCGATTAGTAGAATATCCATCTGAATAAGTAGATGGCATTATTTCATTATTTTTTTTCCATACTATGTTGAAGTTCACGTTTAAAAGGATTTTGTTTTAGTTATACTCTGCCTTAAATGTTTATTCTAATTTATGAAAGTTTTTGCTATATTTTTATCATTATTGGGCATTTGAGCTCACCCCTTTTCTATGTTTTATTTTTTCCAGGATGTGAAGAAGTAAATTATGAATGACCTGCAGGGATATTATGAGGGCATAATAGTGTGGACTATGGAGACATTATGTTGTTGTAGTGTTTTTTCACTTTATGATATAATGTAAAACTTTATGAATGTGTTTCCAATCCTACTAAACCAATCAGTATTTCGAGATTTGATCTTTCTTGTGATCATGCCAATGTTTTGTAATAATGCACTGACTCTAGGTAACTAGGGTCGGGGCGTTACAGTTTGTATCAGAGGATGTATAGTACAAACCATGGAAGATATATTTAGATAAACCTTGATTAGGGAACGTAGACCTAATATGGACTTTTAGGACTAGTATAGAAGTACTTCCTAGAATTTTGGTATTGTAGAGATTTTGTGAGTTTTCAGAGCAATACATCCCTGTTTGGATATGAGTAGGAAGAGGCGGCTCTGGCACAGATGTACCTAGGGGTAAAAACCGAAAACAACGCTTTGAACTAGACTCAAGCGGGAACTGGTGCACGACAACAGGCCTTGCTGCACTTTTGGTTACGACACTCCCGGGGGATATGCTTAGGATAACTCTCATTTTCTTTAAAATCATTATGAAGGGTTTATGAGTATATACTTCCTCAAAGAAAACATTTTTATGATTATGGATTATATCCATAAATAGTTTAATTTATGTTAAGTGTTTTATAAGTATGGAATTATGTATTTTGATTCATAAAATGATCAAGTTTATGCCATTGTTTAGAAATGGAGCCTAGTGGAAGAAATGAAACTGTATCAATGCACGCACTCCATGTAGTCGGATTCTTGATGATTATATTTGGTTGTTTATCTGATTTACTTTTCCCCACTGATCAAGGCAGCTGGTCTTACTTACCCTTCTTCTGAAAGAGGCGAAGACACATGGGATATGCAACTTGATTTCCATGTTTAGCTTCTCAAGGAAAGATGGGTATATGCCCTTGCTATAAGAAGAAAAGAATCTACGGGTAGTACATCTACTCAATGTGTTGATTCTTTTTGTTTTATTAGCATTGGATGTTTTTCTAGAATGCCTAGGAATTTTGGAAAGTAATTCTGTAGTGAATATTTTAATAAATTGTATTAACTCGTGGGGTTGGAGACCGCTATAACATAATGATGAAGTTGTCATTTTTTAAAGGGACAGTTGACTTTGGGTGTGTTGCTAATGAAATTTAATGTGCAATTGTTCATGGTTAATTAATTAAAAAATAGTGAAAATTATAAAAAGGGAATGATGTAATCTAATAAAGCTCTTTAAATGGTTGTGTGCTTATAGGATACCTAGTATTAGAAGTAGAAGCTCGGAGTTTGAGAGACGATAGCTGCAATTGTTTCTAAGACTAGGTAATTACCATAGTGTTGTTGTGAGATATAATATATCCTGTAATTTTTTTTGTTTCTATATGATACTCCACCCAGTCAGTAAGGGCCACTGAAACCCTGGGGATTCTAAGCCCTGTGGAGGTGTTTTCCCCAACATTCTAGTGGGAGGATGAATGGCTGAATACCCCCTTTGGCCCCACTCTCTTTTCATGGTAGTTACTATTGTTGATAGGCACATTTGATAGTTTTCCCCGTATATGTGTGTATAGGGATGTAATGGCTTGTTGTTATTCACAAACATATATGATGGATATAGTATCCTATGGACTACAATAGGTGTAACATGTATAGGTTGTGATGTCTTGAGGTTCCTTACTCAGTGTATGGGCTGTAATGGTTGGAGATATAAGACCTGAGGTATGATACACGCTATGCGAGCTGTGGTGGCTCTCGGAAACTACCTGGTTACTTTTGGTTGTGAGGATGGTGTGGTGGTTCGACCAGGTGTCTGTGGGAAAGCCTTTGTGGTGCACAAGGTTTATATTTTGGTGCTTCGCCCAGGTGTATGTGGGCAAGCCTTTTTGGAGAGAGATGCTTAGGATGTGCGACATTGGGTCAAAGAGGAAAACCAGTGGGGAAGTATTAGTGGGGTACCCTTGATATTCTTTATTATATGATATATTTTTGTATGAGCTACTTGGTGAGAGTATCCATGGTGTGGTTGGGAACATAGTATGCCTATTTAGATGAAAAGTTAGTTTCAATTGTTCTTCACTGTGGTTTAGCATGCTTTCTTTACTTTTGCACGAGAGGCTTCAGGGAGGATCCTACCGAGTATACTGTTATCATCTCGCTATGTATATATAAACTGTTTTTCAGGTCACTCGGAGCAGGTTGGAGATCAAGCTGGTTTCTTCTAGCTTGGGGTTATAGGAGATGTACAAGCTTGTGGTTACTATTGTTTTACTTTCTTTTGGGTACATGTAGTTTTTCACTTCTAGTTGTAGTACCTTTTCATGACATTTCATATATGCACTTGGGATTATTTTATATTCTAGTTCAGAGTTGGAGTTGATTTGTTTCTATCTTATCTCTCTCTTCCACATGTGTTCTCTTAGAGGGTAATGCCTCCCATTTGTGTGTTTATCATACCCTCAGTGCTAGTCGCCAACCCGGGGACAACTGGAGGGGGGACTCGGGGTTTATTATCTCCCTTATCACATTGTCGGCCTAGGAGGGGTAGACTTTCTTTGGAGGGGGGTGTGACAGAGTGGTATCAGAGGTATGGTTGAGGGATATGATGGAGTTTGGAGTTAGGCACATGTGAGGTTTCATGGGTTGGTAGGGAAATAATGTCATTCATGTTTATTAAGTGAGGTAAACAGTGGAGACCGACTGAGACATAGGCGTTTAGGTCCCCCTATGATCTGATGTACAGACCTTTAAGTTTACAATGGCTACTAAACTCGGTGATACTAGTTGCAGGGTTGAGACCTAGGAAAGGATCATGCATAATTCTACTTGTGCATATGTTTCAATGGGTAGACCTTGGGATAGGTTAACCTAAAATGAATGAATGAAAACAATTAAATAATTTATCTTGATTCTTCCATATTCGAGGCTTAGGAGCTCTAACGGTTTGTTATTTTATTGGTATGGATTCAGGTCAACGTCCTCGTTATGTTGGCACAGAAAATGTTCAGCAGTATGTTCTAGAAGAATGTCATTGGGTAGAGGATAACGATGATGACACATAGAGGAAGACACTTAGATATTTTCAGTGCCAGATTCCGCAGAAGTATGAGGGCTCTGTTTCAGAAGCAGTCATGGAAGACTGGTTAGAGGAGGTCGAGATCGGCTTCAGTTCGATTTGTGCTTGTAAAAGGCAATGGGTTTCCGTGGTTGTGACAAATCTTCATGGAGATGTGAGGTAGTGGTGGTTCTTATTTCTTGGGGATTGTGAGGAGTCAGAGATCTCATGGGAGGAGTTCCGAGACAGGTTTAGAGTCGAGATTCTTTCTTCGACGGTGACAGCATCCAGTCGCCAGGGGCTTCATACCCTTCAACAGGTGATCTCCAGTGATCGAGAGTTTGTAATCCATTTCAAAAACCTTTTACGATATAATACAGACCCATTTCTAGATGAGGAGGCTAGGGCGAGGCATTTTGAGGTGGATTTGCATCCAGAGATTCAACACCAGGTCACCCCTTTTATGCTGAAAACATATCTTGAGGTCCTGGAGAGGGCAGATGTTGTTGAAATGACATTGGCCAGGACGGGATCATCACGATATGGGAATCTAAATGATTCTTCATGAAGAAGATATGTGGTCCAAGATTCTAGGTTTTCAGGGCAGAAGAGTTTTTGTTCACCCAGGGGGTAGGTCCTAGCCCTTCACATCTCGTTTCTCTAGAGGAAGAAAATCTCAGTCCGATGCCAAGGGATCATGCTCTTTTTTTCTTGTGGTGGTCGTGGTCATCAGCAGTGGGAGTGCCCGACCTTTCAGAGCGACCATCGTGCACCAGGAACTATGCTCTAGGTTCTTTCATTGAGGTAGTTCTAGCCGAGGAAGCAGCAGCAAGTTGCACTAGCTTTAGATCAGCAGAGCGTAGATGGAGCGGGCATAGGATAGCCCCATGATGCTACCCGTCCCCAGAGATCAGAGTGCGGCTGTGGAGGTGTTCATCATCAGGGTCAGAGAGTCCGTGGAGGAGGTCTTGGTCAGCTTCATGCTCTAGTGTTACCATCTCCAGGTGAGCCAGACGTCGTTCGAGGTGCCCTTTACTTGTTTTCTACCATGGTGAATTCCTTGTTTGATTTAGGAGTGACACACTCCTTCATTTAACCTACCCTTGTCCATGCTTTGGGACTTGAGGTAGAGAGGCTTCCATTGCCCTTGGCATTGACTAAACAAGTTGGAGGTTGAGCTGACTTGTTTGAAGTATGTAAAGACTGTGAGCTAGTGTTGGGGAAACACCACTCTTGGGGAGTTTTCCTATGTTTATGAATAAAACCATATGATGTCATCCTCAGCATGGATTGGTTATATTCGATGCAGGCTATCGTGGATTGCTTCATGAAAAAGGTCATATTCATTTGTGAAGATGGAGAGCAAGTGGTTTTTTATGGTGAGCGAGACCCTCGGATGGGTCATAGGTGTGTTCCATCCTTATCATCCATGATGGCTGAGTTGATGTTGAGTTCTTCAGAGGTTCAGCAGTTGGAATTTCCTAGGGTTGTAGAGGAGTAACTTGTTGTATTTCCAAAAGACTTTGTGGCATTACCCTCTTGACGAGAGATCGAGTTCGGTATCAAGCTACAACAAGGAGTGTATACAATATCTATGTCTTTATATTGGAAGTGAAGGTTCCGAGCATAGTGGAATCGCATGGGTGGATGTGCCCACTTGGTTTTTTGTCTTTATCAATGATCAATATGGGATCAATATGGAAATAAATGCCAATATCCACAGATCGAATCATAGAAATGGAAAAATAAAAGGAATGTTCTAGAACCACAAAGTAGGATCGTTATAGGTTGATTATAAATAATTTAATCAATTGAAATGAAATACCTTCTGGGTTCTCTTTCTTTGTTGACGTTCTTGATCACGTTTTGATGTGATTCATCGTTGCGTCATAGAAGCCAAGTGTAGAGTTCCTCTACCAGTGATCCACATGTGTACCTCGTATCTCGGGACGTCACCAAAGGAGTCTCTGGGTGCTAGCGTGGAGAAACCTTTGCTTGTGTTGTCCACCTTAGATCATCTTGATTCGATGGAAGAGGATCTCTCTCGGTCTTGAGAGAATTATTATAGGAAGATGTTATTTCAGGCTTGAATGAATTCTCTAGAATTGTTGTGCACACCGATTCTCTTGTATAGGAAAAGATTTGGGGTTGTGAGAATATTTATAATCGAGTTTGAGGTTATAGAGTTATGACGATAAATAAACGTGTTACGTGTTTCATTTATTTCATTAACTCTTATTGAAAACCCCCATGTTGAATAATTAATTCCTTGACTTGTGCTCACGCTGATTATAATAAATATCATTTAATAAAACAATTTTATATTCTCAAAATCCCGACTAGAAAAACTACATGGAATGTAATAATAAATACATGGCATCCACTTGTTTTTCATTGAAAACTACATGGTGTGTACATTAAATGTACACGACATGTATATCTTGTTTTTCATTTATTCATTTCCTTTCAAAAATAAAAACTACACGGAGTGTACATTTAATAATACACGGCGTGTACTTGTTTTCAAAATAAAAACTACACGGCGTGTATTTTCAATAAATGGCGTGTACATGTTTTCATTTAATTATTCCTCTAACATTGAAATTATTTAGGATTACTTGAATAATAATTAAACCACATACATGAATAATATTTATTCTATTTTAGATACATGAATACACATAGTGTGTGACCCTCTAGGCCTCGTTCTTGTTGGCATTAGGCGGGCTTGCCTAAAGACCAAGATTAATGTCTAGAAACGGGTCAAGGCACCCAAGAGAAAGAACTTGACGCCGCATTGATGTATCACCTCATACGAATGCTTACTATGTAATTTAATCCCTTTGTCTCGATATCTCATCAAGCAGGTTTCATGGAAGTATTATAAACCTATATGCTTGATCCGTCATTCTTTGAATACCTAAAATAAACTCGTCATTTACACCATGGCCATGGAATTTAATGCGACAGTTCTATTTCAATCAATGTTCTGAGATATCAACTTCCATAAATTGAGGGGAAAAATCCTTCCTCGACTTATCCATTAACAACATGTCACTCGTGACACACCCAACGTACCCTACATTCCGCCAACTATCTGCGTGACAGTTTTCGTCAGTAAATCTAAGTGTGTGAGTCATGACATGAGTTAATGAGAATCATCCAGTCTAAGTATCGTTACACATGCTCGCAGATAGTAATGTCCGATGACACCAAGTCATGCGGAATTACTACTGGAGGGTCTGTTCTCAAAATCTCCCATCATGGAGATTACCAAGTGTGAACTCCATGAGAGAGAGTCTCATCATCTTACGAGTACTCGCACATGACGTTCTTTATACTATGTGTCCTATCATAGTATGTCATCCAACCACATAACATTATTTACGAATATTTTTATAGCATTTCAAGGTTCCCATTATAGAGGGGATCTTCCATGACCTTATTAATGCAACAAATATTTTAGGACATTATTATATTTGAGTCATGCGGAACAATTAACAATATATAATAAGTGAACATTCATGTAATCAATGTAAAAAACTGTTGGTTCTCAGGACAACAACCCATACAAACATCCATTTGGACTAGAGCCAACTACATACGACTTTTAGTCTACTAGACCTCACATGATGATCATGTTTCTGCTGAGTAAAGGCTCTAGTCAAGGGGTCCTCCACGTTGTCTTCCGTGGAAATACTGCTCACTGCAACATCACCTCTCTGAGAAAAATCCCTCAAGAGATGATACTTCCAATGTATATGCATTGTCCGCTGATGTGATCGTGGCTCTTTTGTAAGTGCCACCACTGCAGTATTATCATAATAGAGTGTGATAGGATCTTTACTGCTCAGTACAACATCCAGATCTTGGAAGAAGCTTCACATATATACTTCTTCTTTATCTTCCTCAGAAGTTGCAATATACTCGGACTCCTTTATAGAATCTTCCACCACACATTTCTTTGAGCACATCTAGCTCACTGCACCTCCATTGAAACTAAAGTTGTATCCAGTCTATGACTTCATGTCATCTTGATCTATTTGGAAACTAGCATCTACATTTCCTATGATGAGTAGTTCCTCATCTCCTCCATAAACCAGGAACATATCCTTAGTACGCCTCAGATACATAAGGATAGTCTTGACTGCCATCCAATGGCGGTCTCCTGGAGCATCTTGATATCTTCCTACCACACTTAATGCGTAAGCAACATCTATCCTCGTACATAGCATAACATACATGACTGAACCACTCACGGATGTGTAAGGGATCCTTGCCATTCTCTTTCATTTCTCATGTGTATGAGGACACATTTTCTTGGAAAGATGAATTCCATGTGACATTGGAAACAATCCCCTCTTAGATTTTTCTATACTGAATCTCTTCAGTATCTTTTCAATGTATGTACTTTGACTCAGGCCCAGCATTCTCTTGGATCTATCACGATGGATCTTGATCCCAGGAATATATGCTGACTTGCCCATGTTTTTCATGGAGGAACATTTATGCAACCATTCCTTAACTGATTGTAAGACAAATACTTTGTTTCCAATTAGTAATATGTCATCAACATATAATATTAGAAAAACGACTGAACTTCCGATAAAACTTTTATAGACACAAGGATCGTATTCATTCTTAACAAAGCCAAATTCTGTTACGACTTCATCAAAATGAATGTTCCATGACCTTGATGCTTGATTTAGTCCATAAATGGATTTCTAAATCTTGCATACCTTTTTGGAATCCTTTGGAGTCACAAACCCTTCAGGTTGTGTCATGTAGACATCTTCTTTGAGGTTCCCATTAAGGAATGGTGTTTCGACATCAATTTTCCAAATTTCATAGTCATGGTAAGCGGCAATGGACAATAGGATTCTGATGGATTTCAGCATCATAACCAGTGAAAATGTTTCATCATAGTCAATTCCTTGATGCTTTCTGAAACCTTTTGCAACCATTCGTGCCTTATAGGTGCTGACTTTCCCCTCCATGTACAGTTTCTTATTGAATACCCATTTATTACCAATTGGATTTATATCAACTGAAAAATCTACCAAAATCCAGACTTGGTTTTGGTACATGGAATCCATTTCAGAATTTATGGTTTCTTTCCACTTGGAAATGTCTTTGCCTTCAACTGCTTCCTTGTAGGTAAGAGGATCATAATTGTCAACCAAAAACGAGTCACCATCCTCGGTGACCAGAAAACCATATCGTTCTTGTTCTCTCACCTCTCTTGTACTCATACGCAGTTCTTGTGTCTCTGGAATAGATTGATCTTCCACAGGTCTTTGTGGAATCTATTCTTGTACCAACTCCTATGTATCTTGGTCCTCGACTTCATCAAAGTCTATCTCACTCCCACTATCTCTTTTGGAGATGTGCTCCCTCTCAAAGAATATGGAATGTATTACTACTGTAACCTTTTTTCTGAGGGGTTGTATAGGTAATATCCCCTTGTTTCCATGGGATATCCTATAAAGATACACTTTGTGCCTCAGGGTGAATGTTCGTTACATGAAGAGGCCTTAACAAATGCTTCTCTACCCACACATGTAAATTTGATATCATGGCTTTGCATCCACTCCATAACTCATATGGAATACCATTTATCGATTTAGTTGGTACTTGGTTTAGTATCTGTGATGCTGTTTGTAATGCATATCCCCAAAAGGATAATGGAAGAATTGCATGACTCGTCATTGTTCGCACTATGTCCAACAACATGTGGTTCCTCCTTTCACTTACTCCATTCCACTAAGTTGTCTAAGGAAGAGTGAGTTGAGATAGAATCACAGACTCCCGTAAGAAATCAATGAAGTCCGGATTAAAATATTCTCCTCCTCTGTCTGAACGGAGTTTCTTAATATTCTTACCATGCTGGTTCTCAACTTCATTCTTGTATTCTTTGAACAGATCAAAAGAATTTGACTTATACCTCATTAAGTAAATATATACATATCTACTAAAATCATCAGTAAAAGTTATGAAGTACAAGAACCCACCCCTTGCTTCAACTGGAAATGGTCCACACACATCTGTGTGAACTAATTTTAGAAGCTCTTTAGCCCTTTCACCTTTCCCACTAAATGGGGCTTTGGTCATTTTTCCTTGTAGACACGCATGACATATACCAAGTGGTTTTAGTTTGAATGAATCTAAATAGCCATCTTGATGTAATTTTGTCAAACGTTTCTCATTGACATGACCCAGCCAGTGATGCCAAAGTTGGGTGTGGTATGTGTCATGTTAATTGAATTTGTTATCGATTTCCATTTTTTGGTTTGTGTAGTCTAACACATAAAAGCCGTTATATAAATGTGCCCTACCAAAAAAATTCTATCTTTATAAAAGTAGCAACATTCATTTCCAAATATGAACATGAATCCATTAGTATGTAATCTGGATACTGAAATAATATTTTTAGTAACAGAAGGCACATAATAACATCCCTTTGAAACCAAGATCATTCCAGTTGGTAATGTGAGGTGGTAGTCCCCGATAGCTACAACAACAAGTCTGGCTCTATTGGCTACTCGTAGATCTACCTCACCTCGATGAATATTCTTGAATCTACTTGGTTCCGGTATTTGGATATAGATGTGGGAACCAAAAGCAGTATCTAATAACCAATTAGTGATAACAGATAGATTTCATTTGATAAAAAACACACCTGAAGCTTTCCCTTGATTCCTTGGATGGGTGCAGTTTTTCTTCCAGTGGCCCTTCTTACCACATCCGAAACAAACAGCATCATGTTCCCTTGCCTCCGCTTTTATCTTCCTATTCTTGGAATGACTTGAAGAAGCTTTGGGCTTAAATCTCTTCGCCTTCCCTTTCCTTTTATTTACCATGAGGACAGAAGGCTTTTCACGCTTCATGTCATTGTCCCCTTGGCGAATAAGGATAAGAAGATCAGACAATGACTTCTCCATGTTGTTCATATTGAAGTTCACAATAATGTTTGAGAATCTCTGGGGGAGTGATGCATGAATGAGATCAGTACCTATTTCTTCGGGGAGTTTAAACCCTAAAACCTCCAAGAGCTCAATGTATTCAATGATTTTGACTATATGAGGCCCATCTGGGGAACCCTCTCCAAGATTTCTCTAAAATATATCCTTGGAGATCTCAAACCGTTCCTGTCTTGCACTCTCCGGGTATAGACCACAGAGGTGCTCGAGCATGCTGTAGGCATCCATTTATTCATGAGACTTCATGAGCCCAATGGACATAGATGACAACATCAAACATTGAACGTCGAGTGCATCACTCAAATGTTGATCATAGAAAAGGAAATTTTCATCACTCTCCCCTTGGGCAGGCAGATCAGGAAGTGAGGACTCCATCATATGAAACTTTCGTTCATGGCGTAGGATAACCCGAAGGCACCTGAACCATTCTTGAAAGTTACTGCCGGTGAGGATATTGTCTTTATCCAGAATTGATCGCAGAGAAAATGTGGTTGATGAGTTTTTCATTTCAATTCTACAAATTATAAGAGTAGATTTAACAGTACATTCTTGATTACAATTTATGAAAAATAATAAATGAAATTATTAATTCTCCTGCTATTTTATCAAGTTTCAATGGATCTCACCATTGAACTCAGAATTTCCAGTTTCTTTCACATTCTAGTGGAAAGGATTCATATTCCATTTCACATAACACTAACAAGGCTTGTTCAAGATATTTGAAGGTATTTAGCTAGGCAGGTCTTTGCCAACTGTGGTCTACAGTTCCTTGATCTGTTGAGTGTACTCCCCAATCCTGAAATCGTGAATTGGATTTCCTCAACTCTTGCCTCCAATATTACATCAAGTCTAGCAAGGGATACACCTCTTAATGTAATATGGTTAAGTGAACCCGCAACCATTCATTAGGGCTTCCTTTATAAAAGTAAGTTTCCCAATAAGGGTTGGTCAAACACGTAGTTTTATTGAGTCTTTCCCTTAATCAAGTAACGGAAGGCTTGGTCTGACTTAATATGGTATATGAGGGATTTTATTCATTAGGAATATTTTTTCATTATCATATGCTTGCTAATATTAAGTGATGCTTGATTAACTGATTAACCATTATCTGATAATGTTTACGCATAGTCTGGTTTTTATTTTATTCCGTCTTTGCATTCTTGTTCTTTTAATTAATTATGTGATCGCGACAACACATAAATAATAAATAAAACATGAAATCAGACAAAAATAAAATAACATGGCATAATCCTGAGATTCTATTGGTTAGAATATATAGAGGTTTTGATAAGATAACCCTGACCTAGAGAAAACACCGTGAACTAGATGGTTCGTGTTTTGCAGCTTCCACCTGTCCACCTTTGTATCTTCTTGCGTCAGTTTCGCCTCAGCTTCGAGATTTGAACTGTCTCCTCTGGCTTTGGAGATCCTCCTTTACATGGGTTTACATTAAAGAATCCATGGGCACGTATGCCCTACATTTTATTGGAAGAAGGCTCACAGGCCAACAAATTTAAATTAAAAAAATTTAAATGAAACCATACACATACAAAGGGTCTTTGGTCTAGCTCATGATCATCCATAGCATGCAATTACATTTACGCATATTTAAGAATTCATATTCTTTTAATCATTCTTATATTTAAGATATGTCGTGCTCGAATTCAATTAATTATGATCTTATAATTAATCAATTCTTTATCTTAAATTCCTTTCTGAATTTCCTTGAGATTCTTCTCATCCATATTCCTTGTGTGGGTCTTTGTACATTGGAGGAAACCTGGTGAAATTCCATTTCTGGAAAGCACACAGAGTGTAGTTTATAATTACACGATGTGTATTTATTTTCACTCTTCATCCAAAGTACACACCTTTCAGTACTTTGGAAATTTTGGAGTACACGGCATGAAGATAAATTATACACGGCATGTACTTCCTTGTTATGCAGTAACCGACCTTGTGATCCCGTGTATGCGGTACGCGGATTATCCTTGTACACGGTTTCACCTGGGTCGAAACGGACTACACGGCGTGTTTCTCCAACATACACACCGCGTATTCTGGTTTCCACGCACCATTCAATTTTGGACAAAACGGCATGATTAATACTTAGGAATATTCAATTCACACGGCGTGGTTTGGTGGACCAGTGCCGGTTCGTTGAACCTAAGTACACAGTGTGTAGTTTTAATTACACGTCGTGTAATCCCATGTTGTACAGACCGAAAGAGTGGATCCTCTGGATGAGTTCCTCATTTTTATTTTAATAAAAAATTTAAAATTAAAAGGTCGCTTATGTGATAAGAATCGAGAAACGAAGGTGGACGAATATATCTCGTTAATTCAGATTAATAGAACGATATATTTTGAATTGAATAAAATATAAATGTTTAAATTATCAATGAAAATTAAATAACTGTAATCAAAGTTTTAACCTCCCTCTGATACCATTTGAAGGTTCTGGGAATAGCGGAAGCGCATGGGTGGATGTGGCCACTTGGATTTCTGTCATTTACGATGATCAATCTGGGATCAATACGACAATAAACGCCAGTCTCCACGGATCCAATCATAGAAATGGACAAAGAAAAGGAATGTCACGGAACCACAATGTAGGATCATTAAAGTTTGATTATAATTAATTTAATCAATTGAAAAGAAATACCTTTTGGGTTTTCTTTCTTCATTGATGTTGTTGATCACGTTCTGATGTGATTCGTCATTGCGTCGTAGAAGCCAAATGTAGACTTCCTCTAACAGTGATCCACACATGTACCTCGTATCTCGGGACGTCGCCAAAGGAGTCTTCGGGTGCTAGCATAGAGAAACCTTTGCTTGCATTGTTTGACTTAGATCATCTTGATCCGATGGAAGAGGATCTCTCTCAGTCTTGAGAGCGTTCTTGGAGGAAGAACTTCTTTTTGGATTGAAATAATTCTACAGAACTGTTGTGCACAACTATTCTCTTGTGTAGGAAAAGAGTTGGGGTTGTGAGGATATTTATAATCGGGATTGAGGATGTAGAGTTATGACAATAAATAAACATGTTATGCATTTCATTTATTTCATTAACTCTTATTTAAAATCACCATGTCGAATAATTAATTCCATGACATGCACTCACGCTGATTATAATAAATATCTTTTAATAAAACAATATTATAAACTCAAAATCTCGACTGGAAAAACTACACGGCGTGTAATAATAAATACACAGCGTGTACTTGTTTTTCATTGAAAACTACACGGCATGTACATTAAATGTACACGGCGTGTATATCTTGTTTTTCATATATTCATTTCCTTTCCAAAATGAAAACTCCACGGCGTGTACATTTAAAAATACACGGCGTGTACTTGTTTTCAAAATAAAAACTACACGGCGTGTAATAATTAATACACGGTGTGTACTTGTTTTCATTTTATTCATCCTCCAACAATAAAATGATTTAGGCTTCCTTGAATAATTATTAAACCAAGTATGGGAATAATATTTATTCTACTTGAGATACTTGAATACACTTAGTTTGTGACCCTCTAGGCCTGTTTCTTGTTGGCATTAGGCGGGCTTGCCTAAAGTCAAAGATTACTGTCTAGCAATGGGTCAAGGCAGCCAAGGGAAAGAAGTTGACGCCGCATTGATGTATCACCTCATACGAACACTTACTATGTAATTTAATCCTTTTGTCTCCATATCTCATCAAGCAGGTTTCAGGGAAGTGTCATAAACCTGTATGCTTGATTCGTCGTTCTTTGACTACCTGAAATAAACTCATCGTTTGCACCATGACAATGGAATTTAATGTGACAGTTCTATTTCAATCAAAGGGCCAAGATATCAACTTCCATAAATGGTAGGGAAAAATCCTTCCTCGGCTTATCCATTAACAACATGTCACTTGTGACGTACCCAACGTACCCTACTTCCTGCCAACTGTCTGCGTTATGGTTTTCGTCAGTAAATCTAAGTGTGTGAAACATGACATGAGTTAATGATAATCTTCTAGACTAAGGACCATTACACACGCTCGAATATAGTAATTTACGATGACACCAATACATGCGGAATTAGTACTGGTGGGTCTGTTCTCATAATCTCCCATCTTGGAGATTACCAAGTGCGAACTCCATGAGAGAGAGTCTCGTCTTCTTACGAGTACTCGCACATGACGGTCTGTATACTATGTGTCCTATCATAGTATATCATCCAACCACAATAACTATATTTATGAATATTGTTATAGCATTTCAAGGTTCTCATCATAGAGGGGATCATCCATGACCTTATTAATGCAACAAATATTCTAGGAAATTATTATATTATAGTCATGCAGAACAATGAACAATATATAATATGTGAACATTCTTGTAATCAAAGTACAAAACAGTTGTTTCTCAGGACACCAACCCTTACAGGATGCCCCCTTCTGTGTTACGAGAGCTACGTATATATCTTGATGGTCTGTTATAGTGCGGTTTTGTTCAGCCAAGTGTGTCACCATGGGGTGCACCAGTTTTTTTTAAAGAAGGATGATGGAAGTTTGTGACTGTGTGTCGATTATCATCGCTTAAACAAAGTGACAATAAAGAATCACTATCATCTTCCATGTATTGATGATTTATTTGATCAACTGAAGGGTGAAAGTTGGTTCTCAAAGATCGACTTGTGGTTAGGATATCATCATATGTGTGTGAAGGATGAGGATATCTCTAAGACAGCTTTCTGTTGTCGTCATGGGCATTATGAGTTCATTGTAATGCCATTTGTCATAATTAATGCCCTAGCTATATTCAAGGGATTGGTGAATGCTATGTTTCGTGAGTTCTTGGACAAGTTTGTGGTGGTTTTCATCGATGACATCCTTGTGTACTCCACATCTGAAGAGGAGTATGCAGAGCATCTGCATGCTATTTTGGGAGTTCTTCTTAAACATCAGTTGTTTGGGAAGTTGTCAAAGTGTGAGTTTTGGGAATGAGAAGTCCCTTTCTTGGGGCATGTTGTTTCCTAAAAAGGAGTAGTTGTGGATATATCGAAGATAGAAGCAGCTGTGTCTTGGGAAGCCCCCAAGATAGTTTTAGAGGTGCTATTTTTCCTTAGTCTCGCCGGCTACTACAAGAGGTTCGTAGCCAATTTCTCCCAAATTGCGACTCATCTGACAGCTTTGACCAGGAAGGATCAAGCATTCATATGGAATGATCAGTGTTAGGTAGCTTTTGAGTATCTAAAGGAGAAGTTAGTAAGTGCTCCATTTCTTTGTCTTCCAGCTAAAGGTGTTCAGTTTGATGTTTTATGTGACTCTTCGCATCTAGGGGTAGGGTGTGTCCTCATGAAGTAGAGGTTAGTTGTTTCATATGGGACTCAGCAGTTACATCCCCATGAACGTAACTATGCCACCGATGATCATGAGTTGGAAGCCATGGTGTTTGCACTGATGTTGTGAAGACATTACCTTAATGGTGAGTGCTTTGTGGTTTTCACAGATCATAAGAGTTTGAGGTATGATTTCTCCCAGTGTGAATTGAACTTATGAAACAATCAGTGGATGGACTTCATACAAGAATAAGACTTCAAAATATTGCATAAACCTAGAAAAGGGAATGTTGTAGCTGATGCTCTGATCCGAAAGTCATGTAGTGATACTGTGCGTGAATCCAAAGATTCATGGAGTCCCTAGGATGATCATTTCTGATCGAGATCCTCATTTTTCCTCCAGGTTGTGTAGAGGTCTCCAACATGCTTTCGGTTCTCAACTATTCCTTAACACTTCTTTTCATCCTCAAACGGATGGTCACACAGAGCGAATCATCCAGACTCTTGAAGACATGTAACTCTCTTGTGTTCTTGATTTTGGAGGTTCATGGATGAGGCACTTACCTTTGGTGGAGTTCGCTTACAATAATAACATTCACTCCACCATCAGCATGGTGCCATTTGAAGCCTTGTATGGTCAGCTTTTCTGTTCTCCGTTGTGCTGGACTAGGGTCGGAGAGTCAGCAATTCTTGGACTAGAACTAGTGTAGAATACAATAGAGATGGTTTAGGGGATTTGTGAGAGGATGAAGACAGCATAAGATCATCAAAAATCATATGGTGATCAAAGGAGGAGACCCTTAGAGTTTAATATTGGGGATCATGTGTTTCTGAAGGTTACTAGCCGTCATGGGCAGCGAAGGTTTGGTCATGGAAGTAAGCTTTCTCCCTAGATTGTTGGGCTTTTCGAGGTGTTAGCTCATGTTGGAGCTCTGGATTATCGAGTAGCACTTCCCCCACATTTGAGTCGGATACCTGATGTTTTCCATGTATCACAGATCTGTCGTTATCTTCATGATGACTCTCACATCATCAATTGGGGAGAGATCAATGTTGATAATGATGCAACCTTCGAGGAGAGACCTTTGGAGATCCAAGACCATAAGGAGAAGGTGTTGCGTGGGCATTATATCCCCTTAGTTTGTGTCTTGTGGGGACACGATGGCATGGAGGAGTGTACCTGGGAACGTGAGTCATAGAAACGTGCTCAGTACCACGAGTTTTTTGATTTTTAACTCTTTCCATGTATCGTTGTAACTTGTGTGGATATGAAAATTTCATGTTTATGATAGGGCTCTGTTTGTTGTTTTCGGTGGCTTCCTCTCTTTTGAGAGGTATCACGATGGGTGGTTGTTCGGACCCCGTTTCTTTTTTTTTCTCTTGAGGTGGGTTTTGAATTCTCGAGGACGAAAATCTTTTGATAGGTATCTAATGTAATGGATCAAACCTTTCTGCTTCATTAATTTGTGAAATTGTGGTGTTGGAGGTGTTCCTGGAGTTCAAGGTGACTTATCCCCAACACTTTTCCAATTTTTGAGTTCTGTGAATAGTGCTTCCAAAACGGTGAGCTCTAAAGGAGACCATTTCCTTTGACAAATTTTTCAGTTCTATGAATGGTGTTTCCAGATCAGAGAGGTTCTAACAACAACCTTTATTTCCTTTGACAAATTTTGAGTTCATGAATAGTGTTTCCAGATCAGTGAGGTTCTAACAGCAACCTTTATTTTCTTTGCAAAATTTTGATTCCATGAATAGTGTTTCCAGATCAATGAGGTTCTAACAGTAACCTTTATTTCCTTTTCCAAATTTTGAGTTCATGAATAGTGTTTCCAGATCAGTGAGGTTCTAACATCAACCTTTATTTCCATTTCCAAATTTTGAGTTCATGAATAGGGTTTCCAGGTCAGTGAGGTTCTAACAACAACCTTTATTTCCTTTGCCAAATTTTGAGTTCATGAATAGTGTTTCCAGATCCGTGAGGTTCTAACAGTATCTTTATTTCCTTTTCCAAAATTCAAGTTCATGAATTGTGTTTCCAGATGAGTGAGGTTCTAACAGCAACCTTTATTTCTTTTGCCAAATTTTGAGTTCATGAATAGTGTTTCCAGACACTGAGGTTCTAACAGCAACCTCTATTTCCTTTGCCAAATTTCGAGTTCTTGAATAGTGTTTCCAGATCAGTGAGGTTCTAACAGAAACCCTTATTTCCTTTTCCAAATTACGACTTTAGGAATAGTGTTTCTAGAATGGTCACCTTCTAACTGTCACCCTTTCTTTCCTTTTCCAAATTTCGAGTAAGTGAACAGTGTTTCCAGCTTCCTACAGTTTCACCCCTTTGACATTTCCTTTGTTGTAAAATTCATTTAAAGCCTAGTTTTAAGGACTCTAAGGCCAATTCAAAGGCCATAAAAAATTAATTAATTATTCCTATGGATCAGGATGTTTTTACTTGGTCAAACTGCTTGGGTTAATGCGATCCGCTTTTATTGGTAAATTATGTGTATCATAAACCATCGCCCCATTAAATCTTAAAAAAGGGACAAGATATCATCCCACCTTGTTCTCGATCTTTGTTATCGGCTATGAGATGATAGAACCTTTCAATATTTCCCATAGGAGTTGCACAATCAATCATTACTCCTAGGATTGTTTCTTTTCACTTTTGATACAACCAAGTTGTATCGATCAATCTTCGATATAAGCTATGGTGTATTGTCATTCTTTTGGAGCTCATCTTCTATTATTTCTACTTTCCATAATATATCATGTAATCTCCATGCTTCTAATGGGGTTTTCTAGGGGTTTTGTTGGTGATGTCATACCATGGAACCCTTGGGTGGATGCAGTTTTCACGAGAGGAGGATCAAGACCTGTTGTGTAGATAAAGAACGTCCAGAACTATTGAGGTAAGAGATTTTTTTCTTATCCATTCTTTTACGTGAAACTGTATCATTAGCAAGTTTTATCCTAGTGAATCACAATGGAATTGACAGAAAAAATATTTGAACTAGATAAATAAATTGATATCTATCGTATGTTATTGTCTCTTGTTTTTCTAAATAGTTTGATATCTATGCTTTCTTTGTTTAGCTGTTTGTTCTTGATGGAAATCGGTAAAAAACATAAACCAGGATTAATTAATAATTGTTGGATAAAGATAAAGGTGCATGAAAATGAATCCGGTTCATGTTGTAATTTGATGTTAATCAAATTAGTGCAGTAAGCCTGATTATTTATTTGTGATAGCTTACTGATTAGGTTTCTTAAATTTGGAACCTACATTTAATAAATATTTTAATTCAAGATGGATTAAAGAACCACTAGTTTGATAATTTCTAAAAGGGTTCTGAGTTACCCTCTTGTTTGTTAAAGGGACAAGAGACCATTGATGTAATGTTTTTTTCATGCTTCTTGCGATGTGATGTGAGCCTGGATTTCTGTTGTGATATGTGGAGGCATGGAGACTTTTGGCTATGGCAGAAGATGATGCCTAGAGTGGCTAGATGCATCGGTTTATGCATGTGGGTGTCAGGGAGGACACCAGGGATGATGGAATGGGATGGATGTGATTGTTTGATGCTTTCTGATTCTCTTTGGTTGTTTATCTACATTACTTGTCCCCACTTCTCAAGGAAGCGGGTCTTACTTACCCTTCATCTGAAACATGTGAAGACACGCGGGGTATGCAACGTGCTTTCCGTGTTTAGTTTCTCAAGGAAGGATGGGTATATGCTCTTACTATAAGTGGAAAAGACTCGACGGGTAGTACATCTACTAACCATGTTATGCCCCTTTGTGTTAGTAGCATTGGATGTTTTTCTAGAATTTCTGGGAATATGGGAACGTAATTTTGTAATGAATATTTGAATAAATGGTGTTAACTCATGGGGTTGGAGTTTGTGGGAACATAATAATGAAGTTGTAATTTTTTTAAAGGGACAGTTTACTTTGGGTGTGTTGCTAATGAAATTTAATGTGGAATTGTTCATGGTTAATTAATTAATGTACAGTAGAACTGATAAAAAGGGAATTATGTGATCTAATAAATCTCTTTAAGTGGTTATGTGAATATAGGATACATAGTCTTAGAAGTAATAGCCCAGAGTCTGAGAGATGATAGATGCAGTTGTGTCTAAGACTAGGTAATGTCCATAGTGTGGTTGTGAGATATAATATATCCTGTACTTTTTGTGTTTCTATATGTTACTCCACCATGTCAGTAAGGTCCATAGACACCCCGGGGATTCTGATCCCTGGGTGGTGTTTTCCCCAATATTCTACTGGGAGGATGATTGGCTGACTACCACCTTTGGCCCCGCTCTCTTCCCTTGGTAGTTACTTGTGCTGATAGGAACATTGGTTAGTTTTCCCCATATATGTGTGTAGAGGGATGAAATGGCTTGTGGTTATTCAAACACACATATATGCTGGATATAGTATCTTATGGAATACTGTAGGTGTAACTTGTATAGACATTGATGGCTTGAGGATCCTTACTCGGTGTAAGGGATGTAATGGTTTGAGGTATAATACCCGACATATGATACACGTTATGCGAGCTGTGGTGGCTACCAGAATCTTCTAGTTACTTTTGGTTATGAGGATGGTGTGGTGCTTCACCCAGGTGTCTACAGGCAAGCCTTTGTTGTGCACAAGGTGTATATTGTGGTGCTTTTCCCAGGTGTCTGCGGGAAAGCCTTTTGGAGAGAGATTCTTAGGACGTGCAGCGTTGGAGAAAAGCGGGAAAATAGTGGGGAAGTAGTAATGGGGTACCATTGATATTCTTTATTATATGATATATTCGTGTATGTGTTACTTGGTAAGAGTATCCATGGTGAGGTTGGGAACTTAATATGCATGTTTAGATGACGAGTTAGTTCACTTGTTCTTCATTGTGAATTAACATGCTTTCTTTACATTTGCACGAGAGGCTTCAGGGAGGATCCTACTGAGTATACTGTTATACTCACCCTATGTATATATAAACTTTTTTTCAGGTCACCTATACCAGGTTGGAGATCAAGCTGGTTTCTATAAGCTTTGGGTTGCAGGAGCTGTTCAAGCTTGTGGTTGCTGCTGTTTTACTTTCATTTGGGTACTTGTAGTTTTTCCCTTCCAATTATAGTACTTTTCCATGATATTTCATATATGCACATGGGTTTATTTTATATTTCAGTTCTGAGTTGGAGTTGATTGATGTGTATCTTTTCTCTCTCTTCTGCATGGGTTCTTTTAGAGGGTAATGCCTCCCATTTGTGTGTTTATCATACCCACAATTCTAGTTGCCAACCCGGGGCCCACTGGAGGCGAGACTCGGGGATCATTATCTCCCTTCTCACATTTCCATCCCAGGATGGGTACACTTTGTGGGGAGGGGTTCGCGACACATATAATCATGTTAATATCAAATTTATTTGAGTAACCACATCAAAAATAGAACAAATAAAATTTATGAAATTTATGTGCATCATGATTTGGATGATACAAATTGTAAAATAAATGAAAGATAAATCAATATTTAATAAGATACTTTACAATATCTCTATGTGATCCCCAACTTTTCCACCCATCAATTTGAGAGATATGACTTCTTAGGCATTTCATTTCATTTTAATGGAGATAAGAAGAAACAAACATCCCTTGATTTTTAAAATATATATAAAGAGTCCTATTTACTTTGATTTTTGATACTGATAATAATAAATCAATAATATAATGTGGTATTAAAAGAGATAATTTTCATCAAATAAATCTGTTACAATTCTGGTCTCATATATCCCAATAATAATTGAAGAAGTTGAGAGAAAGATTGAGATATAAACAAATATAAGAGCCTCTGATATTTGGATATAATGAATGTATATTTAAGGGAGGATTTGGATATCACTATATATTTGGCATTGATTCAAGGATAGAATTTTAATATTACTAATTATTCCTTCCAATATTCCTTGGATCTCCTTTTATAGGTTCTAAGAGATTAGGGAATATTCTATAATACTTTATGCTAATAAGAAATGTCAATGACACTTTAAGACGGACAGAAAACATAAAATTGATGAACATTGACACGCATAATCACCACCATAGGCTATCTAGTATTCTTCTGGAGAAAACCTGTGATCCTCTTACTTCTATCGGCTAGATGGTTAACCTCCACTAGTTAGTCGGTGGTCTCTAATTGCTTCTACTAGTTCAGTCCAATTAAACCAGTTAGACGATGCACATAAATATGTTACCAGTTACATATATATGATGGATAACTCCTGTTTATACTTTAATTATCATTAAATGGTATTTTATGGATTGTTGAACTAATTTCTTTTGATTTTTATCATCCATTAATACTTCAAAAACATACTTCAATAAATCATTAATGTCTCTATATTTTTAACAATGACACTTCAGTGTGATACTAGAAACTCAATTAAATTAAATATTATGGAAAAAATCACACAAATGAAAAAATTAGATGCACAAGAGAGTTCGTGTCATCTAGAGAAAACCATGACAAAGAGAGAGGTATAATAATCTATTTGTTTTTTGATACAAACACTTAACACAAAGAAGATATATTAAATGTAAATTTAGAGTAAGTCTAAAATTAAAAGAAGATCAAGATAGTAGAAATTAATATATTCAAAATGATCATGAGATAAAGATAAATAAATAGATATATCATATTCTCAAGGATGAAACCAAATTCTCTGTAAAAACCTAGAAACATCTCCCAATAGGACATAATAAATTCTTACTTTATCCAAAAAGTCTCTTCCACATTATGTGTCGTGAACCAACATGGGTCGACCCTGAACTAGTCACCTGAGCTGGTCCATGACATGGCCCAAGAGTCATTCCCAATCCTCCTGGGCTGGCAAAAAGTGTCATCGCATTAACAAAGAACAACATGGGAATGATTTATCCTAATAAAATAAATAAATCCTCAGAAATAAAATAGAATAGCACAAAAAAATAAAGGAAACGAAAAGGAAGAACAACCAACAATAACAAACTAACATGACCACGACCAAAACTCCTCGTGACCCCGAGAGTCACTCACCATACCACAACTAACTCTTGACCACGGTGAGCAAGCTCGAGTCAAACCTGCAACAGAAACTAAAAACATGAAAACACTATAGGTGTGAGTATTAAAACTCAATAGGCGTACCCAAAAAACCATCCCCAAAACTCTACCTTTAAAAAAAGAATTTACTAATTCTAGGATTTTACTAAATTATATAAAATATGGGTTTCCACACACACTTTAATTTCTAAACCAAGTAACAGTCCATTGCCCATTTAAATTTATAACCAAATTTAATGTTTGAAATGAATAGGTGCATTGCATTTAAAATGTTTTTGAGAAAAATTCCAAAATCCTAATTTTAGTTTATAGTAAAATGGGAAAACCGCACAACACGCAACACACACAAAGGGAAATTGAAGAAGTGGCACACAAGGGCCAGCTACCGAAATAGACCTTTTAATCATCTAGAACAAACAAATAAACACTAAAGAAAACATGGGTCGAAACAAGGAGCTTGTGAACAATCCAGAACAAACTATACATTTCACTCATCCTGAAGGCATGATCTAACTTGATGACTTCATAATTCCTGAATGCATGGTATAGCCCTTCATGGCCTAAATAAGGGGCATAATCCCAATAGCAACAATAACTCAGCATTCCCCTACTATGGGGGAACTCACCAATGCGTAATCTAAACTAGTGCAGAAATCATTCTCAGAAGATTCACTTCCTATGCCAGGTTCCCATGTCAACACATACAACAAAAAGAGGGGTGAGTCAAAAATTCCAACCAAGTAACTAGTCACGATGCACAAACATCATTCTCATCAACTCACACAATCACCGTACACAACAGGATCTACGCTAAGTCGCATCAAAGAATGTTTTTCCAAATAATTAATTTATTAAAGTGTCAAACTAGCTTTAAAAATCCATTGAAAATCACCCATCATTCAAAATAAACCAACACTTTCACATCACATGTAAAAAAAATTCAAATATACCCACAAACTCTACTTTTATCTGCTGCCAAATGGGCCTTAACCAACTTTGAAGAAAAACACCATTTCTCAAGAGAAACCATAATGTTTTCTCACATGTCAAAAGAAAACGTTTGACATCAAACTAAAACCACATGTGAGAGTAAATGAATTATGTTCAAAGGCCAAAGGGGCATTATTTTACTATTGTGCATCAACTTTTCAAGAAAATAATTCAACTGCAATGCCTAAAATAACCAGTTTTTTTACATCAATATTTAATCCTAAAATAATTATCTAACAAGATTTATGAAATAAAAAGCAATTAATAAATTATAAATTTAAAAGTGAGTGCAATGGGGTACCTACCTCGACTCGTAACTCGGTTACGATGACGATGCGACATGTCCCACAATCGCGCACAAGCACGCACAAGCCGATGATGGCGGTAACAAAGGGTTACCCCCACCAATGTACTACAACAAAAGTAAAATAATCTAAAACACAGAAACACTGACCAGAAGTAACCTGAAAATTAAACATCGCAAAGATAACTACAAAGAAACATACACATTAATTTAAAATTATCAAAACAAGAAACAGTGAATACCTCACCTGAACCCCAATGCATGTGAAACGACACAAACCCAAACTGCTCGCCTTCGGCGGCGGACGCTCGTCACATGCCCAATCAAGTACAGGGGGCATTGCTGGTCACGAGAACAGATGAGGGATGGGAGCTGACAGAACTGGTCACCCCACCCCGAAAGGTTAGAGAGAGGCTGTAGGGAACTAAAAAATTCCTCGATAGGAGGGAACACAGCCGAGAAGGGTGCGTGGATGGTCGAAGGGTATGTGATAGGTTGAAAGGCTTGCGATCGGTGGGAATCAGCTGGTCGGAGTTACGTGGCGCCCGAAAAGATGTCCCGTAGGTCGGAGGCAGGTGGGCACTGGTCATTCAGAGTAAGGAAAGGGGGTTAGGGTATCGTGGATGGAGGCAGTGATGCCGGTGAGGGTTGAGAGGGTAGGGAGATTGTGCCAGCAGTAGGGATGCGCAACGAGGAGACATTGTGGGTTCAATTAGGAGGAGGCCGAGGCTGCTGTCTACTGCATGATGGGGAAACAGAGGAAGGTGACCATGAGGGGGCGTGCGACGTGATAGTGTTCTAAGGGGTAATTGGAAGGTTTTGGAGGCCTGGTCGAAGAGGGGGTGGTATACTGTTAGAGCTGCATAGGCAGGAGGGTGTGTCCTGGCTGCTACGCAGGATAAGAAGTGAGGGTTGTTGAAACGGGAGGAGCACGGACTGGGTCCGACCAAAGGGAAAGGAGTTGTGGGTCACTGGAGCTGTCCAAATTGGTACCTGTAAGAGGCAAAACTAGGTGGAGGTGGAGAGCAGGTAGAGCCTGGGTGTGGGTGAGCTGGAACAGGGGTCTTGTCTTGGGGTGCTACGGAGGTAGGAGGATCAGGGGTTGCGGGTCATGCGGTGCTGCTGCACGAGGGAAGGAGGGGCACGATGTAGGATAGGAGACATGGCTGTTGGGTGGAGGTAGAGTAGGTGGGATCCAGAAGTCGGAAATAGGGGTGTCGTACTTTGCAGAGGGGAGCGGTGAGTGCGGATGCGTGGGCTAACCTTGACGAGGCAGGAGGGGAGAGGAGGTGTGACGGCTGGGGATGGGCAGAGGCAGGAGGGTCGAGCGGGGGTGCAGTGCGGCGGCTGATGCGGCTACTATGTGTAGGAGCAGTAGTGGGTGTCGGGTCACATGGGAGAGGAAGAGGCAGGGGAGAGCATCCACGTGGAACCAGGAGGAAAATAAGAAAAAAAATAAATAGGGAGGAGAAGAATGAATAAAGGGAAAAAAATAATGAAATAAAATAATAGTAATAAATAAATAAATAAATGAAAACATGTCAATAATAATAATAATAATTAAATTCATATAATTTAATAATAATAAAAATAAAAAAACGCCACGTAGTTTCATGGGCAAAGCCGCGTGGTGTCGCGCTCCACCTGTGTGTCCAGCGACGTTGAACCCAAAACACACACATTTTATTGAAAACTCGAAAACTTTTTTTGGGAATCACCCCGTACCCTAAGAAAAAAATTAAAATGTAAAAAAATAATTAAATATTTCAAACTCAAAGCTCGGGTTGTGACATTATGATTAACAAAATGAAATAAATAGATGAAAAGGAAATGTAATGAAAAAAGAAGATTACAATACTAAAACCAACATAAAATAAAAAAATATTTAAAGAAATTTTTGAGAGTAAATTTAAAGAAAATACAAATAAAGAGATATTCTTAAAAAATAAAATTATTCAAAAAAATTGTTTTGAATAAATGAAAAAAAAAATTAAATGAAAACTAGATTGGAAAATTTGAGAAAAATAAAAGGGCATGAAATCACTAAAAGAGATATAAGTTATTTTAAAAATATTTTAAAAGAAAAAATAATGAAATAATGAAAATTTAAAAAAAAACTCCCCTTTTAAGAATAAGAAAACGTTCATGAGAGAGAGAGAGAGATGATAGATCTTAAAATTAATTAAAAGAGAAAATTAATTCTAAAGAGATAAAAAAAATTCCATTTCATCCATCCCAATATTTCTGTAGAATGTTAAATGTTATGGTCCCCCAAAATTAGCTGATTTATCAGTGAGATAGATAAGGTAAGAGTTAATTAACAATTTTTTATGAATTTGTAACCACATTTTATTGAGAAAATCCCATATGATAGATCAACGAGCCTTGATAGTGTGGTCCTGCAAGAATTCAAAAAAATGTTTTTTTCACATAGACTATTGGTCATCTAGTGTGATCTGATAAATAGTGAGGTGATGAAACAATATTAGGTCCACTGTGATTGGGTAATAAGGATTTAGGAACACAAAATTATTTAGTTTTTGATTTTGAAATGTGATATGAAATATTATTTGATTAAGTTTTATCATATCTTTCAATATTTTAATAATATTCTTAAATTAAATTCTTTGTTTTTCAACAAAAATTTAAAAAATTATTTAAAAAAACTTTTTAAAAATGTTTATTTTTAAAATAAATCAAATTATATGAAATATTTAAAATATTATTATTTCCTTTAATGGATTGAGAACTAAAGGATAGGTTAATATTTATTTAATCTTGAGAGAATTTAAAAATAGAGCTATTTACATCCTTGATTTTGTATTTGAAAGCATCAACATCTGGTTGGTTTTTAAATTTCAAAACAAAATATTATTTTTATTTTTAATGAAATTTTTTTATTAAAATATTGATTTTTCTCATTAATAAATTGATTATTTTTCTAATAAAATTCTGTTTATAAAAAGAATGATAGTGAAAACCTTTTTTAAGTTGATTATGATTGTATTTTATGCCAAAATAATAAAAGTGACTTGTAAAGAAAGAAGAAGGAAAGTAAGAATCGAATTAGAGTGATACTCTGGTTAACTAACCTCATCAACTTCCTCAATATATTCCATGTGTCATTTAGGACTTGAGTCCCTTGAGATAGTTTTCTCCATTGAGTCATCACTAGAACTCTATTTCAAAACATTAAGACAATTATTTCCAATCCTATCGTCTTTCAAAAAAATGATATATGGTACTTTTTTGTCTAATATGTACTTTATTTTTTTATTCATACATTATTATAATAATTTATTCATTTTAATTGGAATATTATAATGATATATTCTTCTTTAATTTTTTCCACTCAGTTCAAAAGTTTTTTTATAATTTCCTTCACTACTGATTTCACTTTTTGATGAATAATCATCGTTGATTTATATAAAATATAGGTTCCTCTTGGTTTTCAGAGATTCCATTCATTATCTTTCCGCTTAGTGTTTCATGGTGGTTACATATGTCATTACATATCTACTTATTTCTTCTAATGTTATATAATTTATGTAATTTTATTTTTAGATAGCCATCACATAGGGTTACCTATAGCTTAGTAAAACCCAAATGGTCTATTTCACAAATTTTTATGTAGAAAAATCTTAACTAAATTACTTTTGAACATTGAAAATTTCTGTAAAACATATAATCATACAAATAATGGATTCATTTTTATTCATATAAAAAAATGATTATATTTTTTAGACATGTCAATCCTAGTACCATTTTCATTTTTGTGCCTTCATATGTGACTTATAGAAATCTCCATATTTCATTATCCATTTTTTAAGTAGAACTGAAATTAAATACATTTTGACAACTACCAAAATTAATTGAGTTAACATATTTTACATTAAGTTCAAAAGTTTTAATATTACAAGGATTCTATTTTTCAACTAGTTCTTTTGTAGGAATATACTCATGCATAACCATTTTCTAAACATGATAATTTATTCTGCTAAGAAAATTTTATGTATAATTTTTCTAATAGGGATAATAATTTCTATTAAAAATTGGATCATGAGAATATTATTCTATTATAAATGACTATAATTTAAAATCAATTAATATTTAAAATATTTAAAATATTATCAAAATACAATTTTGAAAAAATGTATATTTTTTATAAGAAACGAAAAAAATTATTTGCAATCAATTTTTGGTTGGGATACATATAGAATGAGGGGGTGGATTTCCTTATAAAATTTAAAACAATAAATTAAAAAGACAATTCAAAAAGACATGATATCTAAATGAGAAATAAATTAAGTCAATGAAATATATAGATCCATAAATAAAATTTTGATCCATAAAAAAACTTAATATCAAATTTAGTGAAGCGATTAATAATAAGGGGTAGTGAATGAATAGAATTTATAAACATTATTCATATCATGGTTTGGATGAAGCAATAAATAAAATAAATGAGAGGGAAAGTGGATATTTATAAGGATTTATATAATAAATTAGTGTAATCCCCTACGTCTCCACCCATCGAATTAAGTGATATGACTTATTAAGACTTTACATGATTTTTAATGGACTTGTTATTGGAATACTATACTTGTATTTCACTTAGAAGTCCTCTGATCATAGTTGGACACATGGCCTCAAGTGCATCTCCTCAAATTCTAGTGTCTGCCAACTATAAGGGAGGGCATAGGTGCTGTCTGCAGGGAGACTATTCCTTCATTACCAGAGTGGAGTACAGTGTTAAAAGTTAAGAATTGGAAAATATCTGAATAAGTATAAATAAATAGATGACACATAATAAGAATGAAGGAATAAGAAATAACTGAATAACTAATGTTGATATATCTCCATCATAAAATATCATAAAATATTCTGTTTAATACACATGTAGAAATATAATCATCATAAGTAAAATTTTATTTAGTGGAGGAAAGAAAGATACACAAATCAAAACAAGTTGATGGTGTCATAAAGTACTACAGCCTGAGAGAACCATCCCTAACACATTTGATACATTCATGAGGAGTATATCTAATACGAGAGAAGAAGGAGATGCTAGAATAAAAATGTGTCTGAGAAGCCAGAAAATATGAAACATTGTTAACCTCATACCATTTAAAATTCACCACCAAAAAGTTGCTAATAAGAATATTGACTCTGTGGATGTGATAAATAATATTCCAAGTAGTATAATAAATACCACACATTATGTTTCAAATTATTATTGATTCAGTTTCAATTGACTCTATACTGAGACTATTCTCATGACATGCCTGAATCGTATTAATCAGAGCATTGGATTCTTAATGAATGGAAATTACATACCCATAAAAAATAGAAAAATCGATAACCATAGAGCATCCAGAGTCAAAGAGCACTCCCCCGCCCTTCAAGAGACCATGAATGCATGAACCATCAGTATTAAGAATGAGCTCATTACATAGGAGGATCAATTAACCCACCTTCCATGATCGGTCTCATTTTTAGTGGGTGAAAAAATTATTCTACAATCCATGAAATGAAATAATGAGGGATCCATGTCCCACAACTTTAAAATAATCCCCACATGGATCACCAAACTGGGTGATTTGGAGGCCACTTCCAAATAAGAGGAAATGACCCCCCTCATGTATCACATTCTTTCTGGAATTACAAATTGACCAATAGCCTCCACTAAAAATATTGGTCTTCCCTTATATTTATGATTGTTATCACCAACAACATGAAACCAATAAAATATAATTTATTCCATGAATTATTCCATGAATGATAAGATAAAAACCCTACCATAATCCCCCAGACCGCCGCCATCCATTCTCCCCGAAAGAACAAGTGTATGGAGGATTCTTCAGTGGAACACATAAAACACAAACATTTCGAGGGGACATAAATAAAATTACAATGAAACTCACTGTTAGTTTGAATTTCATTTTTTATAATGCACACACATGAAATTAAAATTTAGCATGGATATAATGACACTAGATAACCTCCCCCACCCTTCTGAGAAGGTATTCACCTATGATATGGACCTCTAAGAACTGGCCAAAAGAGACCTGACAGAGAGTTCATGAGAACTAGCTAGTCCTAATCATTGTTAAGTGTGATATCCTGAAAAATATTGTACTAATTTTTGTTCAAGACTACAAGAATTATATTTGAGTAAAGACTTCCCTGAGGGAAGTAAATTTTGGTAGTTTTACACCCTGAAATGTCCATTAGAACTCCCACCCTATTATGAATCCAAAATTTAATATCGCCACACCCAATAATCCATCATGAATGAAGTTGAAGGTTTGGAATATGCTCTCAAATACTCATCCATGATACTACCATTCCCCCATTCAGAGTGTCAAATTTCATTTTGCATTTAGAGGTAATGAATTTATTACAAATAAAGAAACCGTCCAAATCATTTCAATCTAGTTGTGTATAAATGTTGTATAAGAAATACTTAACATTTTTGAAGATAATATCCCTACATTCCAGTGACCTAGAAAGCCTATCCCATGACGCCTAATGAAAACAGAACTCAAAAGGATCATCCCATACGAAATATGTAATTAAATTTTCAATGTTCTTCATAATAGTCTTGGGAACTTTAAGAACCAACAATATGTTCATTTCAATGGATGAATGTATTCTACTCACCAAAGTATTACTTCTCCCAATGGAAGGAAATCAATTTTTCCAATTTTTGATGTGATTAGAAATTTTTTCAAACATCTCAAAATGATGAATCCAAATTATCCCAATTAAGATGGATACCCACAAGTAATCTATAGGAAACAACTTCTTGAGAATTAATGGAGTGTTATCATTCACTTTATTCCTTTTCTTCGAGCTTTGGGCTAAGATATAGTTAATTATTATCATTTTGTTAATAATTTTTTCACTCTAATTAATATATTACTCCAAGGGGCTAATCATATTTTGAAAGTATGACTTTTTATCAATTAAAATAGTAATCATATATTATATTAACAGAAGATGTGAGATACCAGAAATATTAGGCCAATAGTGAAAGGAGTGAATGGAACCATTGTATAAACATATAGAAATTATCATGATGAAGGTGTTTTGTATCAAAATTAACACAATGGGTGAGAGGGGATCCCCTTTTCATAGTCCATATACTGACATGAAGAGCCTCGATTTAATTAAGATAAGATTTTTAAAAATCTAAGGATATCTAAAACAACTGAAAAAGAGATCCACCTCCCAGTTTGAGAAACCCATGAAATTTATTACCTCGAAAATGAAGCTACATTCCATCCTATCACAATAATTTTACATATCAATATATATATAAATTTTTTACCCCATTTGCTTTAAGATTAATTTAACCAGCCATTTCTTGTGCCAAACTAATTGATTTTTGTGTGGATATTCCTGAAATAAAGACATGTTGTTCCTCTGAAATCCAATCATGAAGGTAATTGTTAAGTATCTGATTAATAATTTTATGTATGAACATGTTGGAGAAGTTTAAAATTATAATGGGATGAAATGGATTAAGAGATAAGGGATTGTTAACCATTGGAATGAGAACCAATGTTATAGAAAAAACTCACCATTGGAAGTTAACCACCTTGAAGAAAACATGAATGATATCAAAAAATATCATTCTTAATGATAATATTGGAATCCATATAGAAGGATCCTGGAAAGACATCAGAACTAGAAGAGCTTCCAAGGTTATGTTAGTGAGCTACCTTCCATGACCCTGCCTCATCTATTACTATACCTCATCCTAATGCAAGTAATAAATCAAGTGATCATATTGGGTTTATTCCCATTTTAAACACTTGTATACATGTAATATTCCAAGGTACTAATATACCCAAATAGGATGTGAGATAAATATTAGTAGGCCACAAAAAATGTATTCTATAACATATGTTCTTTGTAATATAAACTAAAACAGTGTTCTATGGTGCATATATAAAAGAAATCAGTACAGTAATGTAAATATCCAAGTACCTGCTTCATCCTCAGCTGGTGTCTAAACAAGTATTCATTTCATTTATTAATTATGTTCTATTTTATATAAGTAATTAAGGTTATGTATAATCCATACTAACAACCTGACATTATAATAATGTTGAAGGATCCTATATATAACAAGGCATCTTATAACAAAGATAATAATTCAGAGGATCCAAGGTAATAATGGAGGAATCCTTAAACTCAATGGTGAATCCAACTTAGGTAATAAAATATAGGCTGGATATATGGGTAAGAGAATGAGCCTATGGTAAAACTACAAAGAATTCCACAATATTATATTTCCAAGGATATTTTCCAAGGTAAAAGTGTACAAGCAGTTATTGGACCCGATGGGTGTGACAGTGGCACCACATGTCTAGAGACGTCACATAGGATCTAAGGAGTGTATCCAGGGAATCATAAGTTAATAATGGGTGGATCATATGGTGTCAAATCTTCCATCCACTGATAGTATAGGATCATGTTCCTGGGTGGGTCTCTCCCTTGGAATCCAACATCCTTGATTCGTAATTGAATTCACGGGTGTTCAAGCCGTTCCCTCAGGAATCCAAAGTTAGCTCGAATCTGATCACTACTATAATAAAATTAAGGATAGAATGAATTAGGGACCTTATAATAGATTAATTATTAGGTTAAGTTCTTGTATTAATCATGAAATTTAATATTTCATAAGGTTTCATTCCATAGCTTTCATTAATGTGGAAAGGATAATAATACATGAAACGAATTTTATCATTTCATCTTTAATTATCTAGTTATATCCTTTACCGTTCATAAACATAAAAATTTGGGCTAATGTAAAGGATCCATTTATTAAGTCATATAATTCGTAATAATTTTATTTGTATAACCGTTAGTATTTTGAGCATTAGTCCTTGTCTCACAACCCATTTTTCAAACATACCTATGCATCTATCATTGGTTTTGAATTCCATGTCTAATCCCCATATGAGTATTTGGAGCCTCAGTCCTTGTCTAACAACCCATTAATAAATCATACATATATATTTATCATTGGTTTAGAATACCATGTCTAACACCAGAAAACCAATCCATTATTTAATTTAACAACTAATTAACAACACAAATCTCTCTTTAGAAAATTCAACAGTTAATTAACCATTAAACATATAATTAATTAATAAAAAATTAACAATTAAATATTTTTATAAACCAATTGAATAATTAACTCAACACTTAATTATCCAAATTCCCAAACATGTTTGAACCTATCCACTCAAACAGTGATTCGTACAGGACTTTAAGAATCTACAAACACCCCATAATCCTCACAAAACATGCTGAACAAAGCCAATATATTTTGAAAGAATCTCACACAATATATCATATTTTCAAACAACTCCATCCAAGACAAATTAAGGCATGTAAATCTATTACGCAACAAAAGTACTCCTGGCTAACAATCATAACAAACAATCAATTAACAATCTAAATTTAATGCATGAAAATTAATTTACTCAATAATTAACTTATTAAATCTTATCTCTTTATCCAATCATAAATTAGTTATCCATTTACCATTTAACAGGTAATAATTAATCAATCCATTAATTATTACCAGTTTTAAAATTATATACTGAGCATGTCAAATATTTAATATTCCTAAAAATCAGTAAAAGACACAATTTCATTCAAACTCGTGACATGATAATTAATTCTACCATTAATTACCCTATTACTCATCCTTCCCATTCAAATCATTCTACTATTTAATCATATCAATTTAAATAAATTAATAACCCATGTTTAAGATCAACACATGTTCAAGTCCTCATTTATCTCATGTGGGCGGCATTATTTAAGAACATCAAATGTTCCATGCATCGACATATCATAATCAAGGAAACTCACATTCTCAATTTATCAAGAGGACCTCAAATTCTCATATAAAGTGTTAAATATTTGGGACCCTAAATCGGGGTTTTGATCAAAACCATAACAAACGAAGAACACTCAAGAGAAACAGGTTGATTCTTCAAGAACCCGCCGTAGATAACTTCTCCTAGAAAGACCAAGACCAAAACTCATCATTCTTGTCATCCAAACACTTATATTTTCTCATAAAGTACATAGATCTAAGAAACTGAGAGAAGGGATATGTATATCTAAGTAGATCTAAGAAACCGAACAAGAACGAAGAAGAATATCTACCTACCTCAAGAATTATGCTTCGATTCACCAAGAGAAGCCTTCAGATCGCCTCCAAAATGCTTGGAAGAGGTTATTCTACCTTCAACGGAGGGTAATCCAGAGTTATGGCCTTTTAAGTAGAAAAATGAGCAATCTATGGGAAAATGTGTGAGATCCAATTTTTTAGGATCTCACTTAAATGCCCACATGGTTTGATCCCATGGTTTGACAGACTGTGTGCTAACTGTGCGTTAGCTACTGCCTCGGAAAAAAATCCTCACACAGTTAGGTCGCATGGTTCCATGAACTAACCGTTTGTTAGCCATTGCCTCAAAACATCAACTACGCATGGTTTGGCCGCACGGTTAGACAAACCTTGCACCACCTGTGTGACTTCCCCTTTGCCTCAAAACATCAATAAACATTCCAAAAACAACATCTTTATGTGTTCTAATACTCCGAATAAAATTCCATAGATCGGTTTAAAAATAAATACCCATTGATAAACCAAAATATTGAAAAAAATTCGTTTTTAACCCGGTTCAAACACACGAGATTTTATATTATACCCACCTTAAAAAAAATTTTATCTTCCTTGAGAAGCCATCGGGAACCACTTCTAAAAAACCAACCTAAGAAGGTAATTTAATCTTGTTAGAAGTGACGTTTCACATTCCTAATGCCAATCACACCTTAAACCCTTCACAAAACTGGTGGATAAGCCTTAACAACTAGATCAAACGATTACTCTAAAGGTTAAATATCAAAACATATCTTATATCTACGGTCAATAGATGGAACTTGTCGACATAAAAGGTTGAGTCTCGATCAATCAATATAACATGTTTCACATTCTTCCCTTGATAGATATTGTGGACCCAAAAACCACATTTTCCCTTTATTTGACGATGTGTCCAGAACAGCACACTAAGAGAAAATAGAGGTCATGAAGAAGATCAGCCAAACCATTACCAGAAAACTCTATTCTAAAATCTCGGCATCACCTACTAAGACATTCATCAAGAACAGGTGACAATACCCACCTTAGGATTTCCCAAGATGTCTCATTAAAAGATCACCCGCTCGCCAGCATGCTAGATTAGCAACAAGATCGGCGTGTCACAACACCCGGGTCTTTCAAAAACCATTCTATGTATTGAAATGAAACTAATTATTTAAAGCTTGAGTCACTCTACATGGAGTTGACCTAAGACCATACTCAATAGTACAAAAATTCTTATTATGGATTCATATTTACTCATACGACCATTTTCCTAGATGACACTATTACCAGTCATCCATTACTATGAAGGAATTGTCAAATGACCAACAAAGCAGCAGACCATGCCCGAGGCACATCTAACCAGCTGAAAAAGAGAATTTTTCGATGCCCAAGTCCATAACAAGGACATGAAACACATCACCACCCATTCGAACAAGGATGTCATTGGAAAATGGAAGTCCTAATAGGGACAACGTCACCCAACAACACCAAAAGAGTGAGAAAAGCCATAGCGCTAGCAATGAATCTAAGTTCCGAGGGTGCTACTGACCACAGGTTAGCCCCTTACGAAGAATAAGTGTAAACCCTAAACCGGGTCATATCAAACAAGTCACTATACTCACAAGCCGAAATTAAGGCCATTTCTAAGGAGAAGAATGCCTACAGAAAGTACTCATGCTTCCGTTCCAAGGAAACTCAAGAGAAGTTCAAGCTACCCTGTACATGAGGGTTTTAAATTGTGGACACCACAAAATGTTCAATTTCCAAGACTCTTATATTTAATCACTTTTAATATTTAATCATCAAAGATTTAATCAATTCATGAAAGTACCATTTTCAAAATTCACCAAGGGAAAAATAATAAAGTCTCACAGAACTCCATCTTTAAAACGTTTACATTAGTTGAAAGCCCATCATTTTCAGGAAATTTATCAAAATAAATTCCTTTTAAGAAGATAAGGCGACCTACGAGGATCTCATTTTAACCAACCTGGGTTCTCCATAAAGCAACCAAATAGAAAATACAAGGGTATTAAAATTACAAACACCGAAACAGGTCATCAAATAAAAACACTCCCCAACTGACCTACTTGGGTCCAGTTGCATTTTGGATTCTATCCATTTGATTCCAGATCAATATTAACATCTTTCACATTTATAATCATTTCACTATGCATCAAGTCATCACATTTAATATGAGTTGCTATTTCCCAATTCATGAAGCATCTATACACTCTAGGGATTGAAAATTGGCTCTCATTAATCGATACCAATTTCAATTCAGAAATTAATATGATTAACCTAATGGTCCAAATTATATGGGTGAACACCTACCAATCGATAAGGCGCTCATACACCTTATCACTAGATTTTGGCTCCCATTTAACATAATCAACATTTATTTCATATGTTATCTTTAGAACCTCTTTCACCTATCCAAAACATCTCTAAAATGTTAACATAAGAAATAACACAACAACATGATACAATATAGAAGTATGTAATAACAATAAAATAAGCTAGTAAATAAGGTAGTATGGCATATAATCATTAAAGCATGTTAAATCTATCACTGAAACATGCTATCTAAAGAGGAATGCTAAAGAATATCAAACATGGAATGGCTCCTAGTGAACACAATCCAATTAAGCAGGCATCCTACTAATTCCACAACATGGAATGCTATATGCATGACATGTGAATCTCTAAGTGCCTAAGATGATGCATGTATGAAACTTCCTTTCCATATCTGGACAAGAAAATTATTCTTTTCAAAATTCTCAAAATCAATAAACAATGGAAAATACACCAGCCACTCAAGGTAAAATCATATCAACTGTGACCTCTAATAGTAAAAACATCAATTCCCATCCCTGGCCACTTGGTAATTTCTCGTACATGAGGTGATCAGTCCTAAGCATGACTATTAACACAAGCGCTGACACATTCTTAGTCTCCTGTCTACCAACCATAAAATAGTAAGATAAGGGAAAAGAAAGGAAACATGAACCCTTGATAACACTTTGTAACATCCTGACCCAGCTCATCCCTGAACCGGTGGTCGGGCCGGTCGCCACATGACCTCAAGCATGTCTCACCTCAAGCTAGAGGTTGTCGACTAGAAGCGAGGGTCTAAGGATAGTTAGTGGGTAGTGCGGAGACAATACCCTCTTTTTAGTGTATAAAAAAATAATCAAACGGAATAATTAGAAGAAACGGTATAATAAATGATAAAGCAGCGAAAAGCAGATTTTACAAATCTTGTACAAAACAATTGTCCAATGCCAAATTGTACAGTAGATGCATGCATGAGATACTAATGATACAAAATAGAAAAAATTTAACATAATAGCATTCTTTACATTCCAATATAGAAATAAATTATTAATTACTCAAAGACCAAAGGGTGGTATCCTTGATAATCCCGAGCATCCACTCGGTCCTCAACTCATATCTCCCAAGTAAATGCAAAAAAAAATAATCCTGCAACCAAATATAATCTACTCGGGTACCGAGTGAAATGGCGGCCCGAGTACAGTGTGATATATAAATCATAGAAGGCCGGGACCACCAGTGTATACCCCAATTCCATATATTTAATAAATAATTTAAAACACATGAAGGCATGCATAAATAATGTGGGAAGTAAAAAAGAAACTATATACCCATGTACCTTCTTTAGCCCTTAATTGGTGTCTGAACCTGCATTATTCATTCGCCTTGCATACTCAACAATCATTACATAATAATTTTTCATTTATCAATTACTCATATCTTATTATAATAGTCCTGATATTCAACCTACACACGACATCCCCCGTATAAGTCACTCCCCACAGATGTCTCTAAGAACCATCTAAGTACTCAAAGTAAAGATCATATCCAACTTGTGCTTTGGCTTGGATAACGCGTCATAACTTATTCATGTTAATATTTCATATACTAAGTCTGATTTCTTCCACTAAAATAGAGATTTGTTCCTAGGTCCATCCTCTAATAGTGATTCACCAAATTCATTAATAAGTCTGATCCCTTTCTAATAATCAAATCAAAAAATCATTATGTCACAAATGATTTTATTTCCCATCACTTAATTTCATGCATGAACAGTTGAACCCATGGTCCAATGTTAATTAATGGGTGTAGAATATAATGTGTAGCACCCTCTTGAGTATTTGGAGCATCATTACTTGTCTCACAACCCATGGGTATTTGGAGCATCATTCCATATCCCATAAAATAATATTCGCTTGGAAGCCGGGTATAGAACGCCATGTCTAGCACCCCGTGAGTATTTGGAGCATCAGTCCTTGTCTCACAACCCATTTATAAATCATACATATACATCTATCATTGGTGTTGAACACCATGTCTAACACCCCGTGAGTATTTAGAGCATCAATCCTTGTCTCACAACCCATTTATCAAACATACATATACATCTATCATTGGTGTCGAATGCCATATCAAATCCCCCTATGAGTATTTGGAGCCTCAGTCCTTGTCTCACAACCCATTCTTCAATCATACATATATATTTATCAATTTTGTAGAATACAATGTCTAACACCACAAAACCAATCCCTAAATTAATTCAAGAAATAATTAACAACACAAATCGCTCTTCAAATAACTCAACACTTAATTAACCATTCATCATATCATTAATTAATAATTAATTAACTATTATCTATTTTTAGCAATCCAATTGAATAATTAACTCAACACTTAATTATCCAAATTCCTTAATAAGTCTAAAGCCGTCCACTCAAATAGTGATTTTTCCAGGTCTTTAATAATCTAAAAGAACCCCATAATCCCCAAAAAATATGCTGAACAAAGTCGAGATATTTATCAAACATCTCACAAAGCATATCATATTTTGAAACTACTCCATCCATGACAAAATAAGGCTTGCAAAATAATTACGCATCAAAAGTACTCCTGGAAAATAATCGTAACAAACAATCAATTCACAATCTTAATTTAATGATTGAAAATTAATTAATTATAGGATTAATTGATTAAATCTCATCTATTTAACCAATAATAAATTAGTTAAACATTTACCATTTAGCATGTAATAATTAATCCATCCATTAATTATTAGCAGTTTTCAAATTATAAACTGAGCATGTCAAATATTCAATATTCCCAAAAATCAGTAAAAGCTACAATTTCATTCCAAATCATGACTTGATAATTAATTCAACCACTAATTACCCTATTAATCATTCTTCCCATTCAAATCATTCAACTGTTTAATCATATCACTTTAACTAAATTAGTAACCCAGGCTTAAGATCAACACATGTTCAAGTCCTCATTTATCTCATGTGGGAGGAATTATTTAATAACATCAAAAGTACCATGAATAAACATATCATAATCAAGGAAACTTACAAAGGAGCTCAAATTCTCATATAAAGTGTTAAATATTTGGGACCCTACCTCAGGGTTTTGACTAAAACCACAACGAATGAAGAAAACTCAAGAGAAATGGGTTGATTCTTCAAGAACCCACCTTAGATCACTTCTTTTAGAAAGACCAAGACCAAAAATAAACATAGTTTTCTTCCAAACAATTAGATTTAATCATAACGGGCATAGATCTATGAAACCGAGAGAAGAGGAGAAGTTGATCTATGTAGATCTAAGAAACCGAACAAGAATGAAGAAGAACATCTACCTATATCACAAATTCGGCTTTGATTATCCTAGAGAAGCCTTCGAATCACATCCAAAATTCTTGTGGGAGGTTATACTACTTTCAAGGTAGGGTGATCCCGAGTTATGTCCATCTAGGAAGAAAAACAAGCCATCTAGTGCCAAAAACGTGTGAGATCCACTTTTTTAGGATCTCACTTAAGTGCCCGAACGGTTTTCTCGCACGGTTAGACAAACCGTGCACTAACTGTGCATTAGCTACAACCTCGGAAAACACTCCTCCCATGGTTAGGCTACATAGTTAGACAAACTGTTCACTAACCCTGCATTATCGACTACCTGAAAACATCAACTACTGATGGTTTGGCCGCACCGTTAGACAAACTGTGCGTCGCCCGTGCGACTTTCCCTTTTCCTCAAAACATCAATCAAGGTTCTAAAAACGACATATTTAGGTGTTACAACACTCGGAATAAAATTCTGGAGCCCGGATTAAAAATTACAACCCATTTATAAACTGACAAAAATATATTTTCATAAACATTCGTGTTTTAACTCGGATCAAACACACAGGATTTTACACCCTTACATTATACTTTTCATTAGTCAATGGTATGTAATCCTCCTGTATAATAATTAAATAATTTTTATTAAATTATTAAATAAAAACATACATAAATATTATATCATAAATGATCTTATAATATTTCTTTTTTAATAATATTTCAGTAGTATCATCATTTCAGGTGTTAACTGATCCATTTTCTTATATATGCTTGATTAAGTAAGCCATGTTTGTTATGGATAGGATGTATTTGATTCATATCCATAATTATATTAAGTTCTTAGATATTAATTTTAATCATAAAATGAAAATTATTCATGAATGATTATGATGGGTAATGAATCTCAACGTGTTCATGGAGATGATAATCTGTACGTACGCACGAGCGACAATATCATTATATTGATGGGGAAATTGTATATAATTGGATGGTATATCGTATATACAGAGTAATTAAAATGTTATATTTATTATTTATATCATTTATACTAATTATTATATAACCTTATAAATAATTAAGTGTTAGAATAATAAACTACACCACGACGTGGAGACAGTAAGCCTTACGTACGCACGTATGGTGACATTGTCATTTATAGGATGGATAGAATAACAAATATGGTTGTAAAATATTCATAATGAATCAAAGTATGTAGAAGGTACTTGAGTTATTATTTTGGTTTGGAAACAACAATGAAAGAGGAATTTGAATATGAAATGAACTTGAAAGAGAGTTGTGAAATTATTACCTCTTCTCCGGGTGTTTCCTTTTGAGTTGATCAAATGGGCTCTTTATGTTGGATTTGAGATCAAAGTAAAAACTCTAGGTTTATATGAGAAAATTTCGATGTATATGTGGGTTGGGGTTTTCCAATGAAATTGTCTTTGGAGGTGTGATATTTAGAGAAGGGGAAGTTCTCTTTTATAAGAGAGGTGAGGGTCACTTTAGGTAAACCTTGAAATATTATTTTATTATAAAATAATTTTTGGTTTCTAATGGATCGAAAAATAATTTATTTCAAAGATAAGGTGGGTATGGGTCGAAATACTCTCAACCAATAGGTTTTAGAAAATTTTAGGTTACCATATTAACCTTATCTTATAGATTTAACTCTTAGTTAAATAGTTTAACATTTACCATGTCTACTTATATTTTAATATTATATGTTTAATAAAATTACTATAAAATTCCAATAGAACCAAAGGTGGTTAATCAATGACATATATATCATTATAAGAGTCCTTTTTATGAACCTCATATTTTTAAGACTATTATATAATTTAATAATATAGTATTTGTTTTAAAAAATCATTTATGTCAATTTAGATACTATTTGGTATTTTGTTTTTTTTAAATCATAACAGGATGATTAATTTAAAAAATAAACATTGAATCAACCCTAAAATGTCATATTCACTTATAAATTTCGTGTGTGTCATAGAAACTTTCAAATTATATTTATTTTAATATTTATAATACCATTTATTTGATTTATTCATTAATAAGGTAATTACTGCATCATCATTGTGTCATAGAGAAATTGAATTATTTAATGTCTAATAATTATAAATAAAATATCATGATGTAGGAAATTTGTTTATCTTTCTAATTAATATTTATAGTCGAATTTATCTTATGTATAACCTAATATTAAAAATGGTTTAGTTATTAAACCTTGAATTTTACACTTTTAACTCTTCATTAAATAAAATAATAATAAATGTCCAAATCTAATCCAACAGGACCAAAAGGATCATATTTTATTCCTTAGGTTTTTTTGGTTCTAATTACACTTATCAAATACAATTAGTTTATTTTTTAGTGTGATTATAATATAATTTTTACCTTTAATTGCCCTATTTTTTTAACCGTTGTAAATAAAAGTACAAAGTTACTATTCGCCAAAAAAATATTTTCATCTTATTGAATCACATTTTAATTACTGATGTAAATTGGGTCTCTCATGTTTTTTAAAAATTCAACTCACATAAGCGGTAAAGTTATGTTTTATACAAATTTGCAAATGTACCTAGAAGGTGGGTAAAAAAGAATAAAAAGTTCAATAAAATTTTATATTTATAATTTTATTATAAAATGACACTAATGAATTAGATTTAAATTATATAGGTAATATATACATTTTTTTATTTCAAATAAATTTAAATAAAATAAATAATTATTTAAATAAAAAGTCGGTCATACACCATAACACAATGTTTTCACTATTCATTAAAAATTGAATGTTTTCATAAATATACCAAAACATCACCCTAAGATAATTTTGATATTCCGAATTAAAAAATGAATTCTATCTTTCCAAATTTAACACATAGAAGTTGTATTATTTAATTTGAAACTTATTCCCGTTGTCAAAACCAAAAAGAGGGTTTTTAAAAAGGAAAAACTATCAAAAGATTGATATGTGTTTTTATCAAATCTAAATGTGACATTGCTTATAATGACCTAAATTGTATTAAATAATAAAAATAATATATAATTATACTTCCAAACCACCTAAATGAATAATTTAGCACTATAAATTATTTCAAATAAAAAAGATGTTTTCAATTAAAATTTAATATTTTTCTGTATTCATCAATATATGAAAGTTATTAGAAAAGTACCAAAAAATTATACAAACTAAATTATTATGTCCTTATTTTTAAGAAGAATTTAATTTCATTAAATTGAATATATAAAATTGAAATTTATTAGTTTTAAAAAGGATTCTCCATTTAATGGGTGGTAAAATTGCATTTTTTTGAAAAATAATTCTTTTATCTAAAAAATTTAATTTTTCTTTATATTATGTCTATGAAACACAAAATATGAATGTTAAAATGTTATAAGATATATATAAAATTCAAAATGTAGTTAATAAAATTCATAACCACTTTTTGAATAGCTAGTTTGGTAAGTTGTGTGCGCCTGAACTTGGTGTTGCGTATAGCGCAAGATATTGAATTACATTAATGAGATAACATACTCTGAAATATTAGGGTGTTACGTTCTTCCCCCTTCTATAAATTTCATCCTCGAAATTTGAAATTTTTCTTCGAAAATAAATGGTTAAAAATAGAAAAATACCTTTTTGGAAAACCCACATCGAGAAATTGGGTTAAAAAATGACTTCTTACTAAGAGGGAAAGAGAAATGAAAAAGTAACAAAAAAATAATGATCTAGATTAGGAGAACATTGGTGGAAATTAGAGACATTTAATTAGAGGAAAAACAGAAATATTTATAGTGATTGATTGAGGTCATAAATTCTAAACATGTTTAAAATTGAGGGCCAAAAATCCATCAATCTATGATGATTTAAAATATCATCGGTTCAACAAAAAATAAGGTATTTGGATAATAAATTTTTGGTTTTAAGATCCCTTACCTAAAGGTTAAGAATTAATTTCTTCATAGAATAAGTAAAAAAAATATTCATGACTAGTAGAGTTATGTTGGTTAACTAATTTCTACAACAAATTAATCTTTTACTCCAAAAGATAATAGAACTAGAAAACATTCAATTTATCCTAATCATATAGGGTACCAAAAAATTAATTTATAATTCATATATCAGCCCATTTTAAAAAAACTACATTATACTAACCAGAATATCATGTTGGACAATGGTAGGTGATGCACCCTTGTCGCCCTTTAGTTGCGGGTTCAAGTCTCGGGGCCTTGTCGGTCACGATGGGTTGTCTCCCTACCTCCAGGTTGTCTTTTTATAACAATACAAAAAATAATATTAAGATTATTTTTTTAACCTTAAAAAATAGTATCAAATGTTTAACTTAATACATTCCAACCTTTAGACTTGACCAAAATACTTTTATCCAAAATCACTGTCTAAAATTTATATGTAAGGTAAACACAATGAAGATCTTTTTTGCCACATAATAACATGTGAATACCTTCATCATGTATTCTTTTAAAACATAGTAACACCTTGAATTACCATAAAACCTTATTTATTACATTCATGCTCCCTTATTCCCTATAGAATACCGGATATACACCTTATATCCAAAAATTTTGTAAACTCCAACAATGATAGAATATACAAATCATTAATTAGTTTCAAGGTAGTCAAGAATATACAATATAATTTATCCAAATCAATCATATATTATTCCAAAATCACTACCTTAGTATCAGAACCATATTAAGGTTTATCTTTCTCTCAACCATATATTTTCCAAAAACATTAACCTGCTATTGAGTCACTTTTCTTGGTTCCACACAATCTCAAGTCCTTAATGATATAGTACTGTAGTACAATCATTATATACTTTATAATTATTATAACATGTAAATAATTAATACAATAATCAAATGAAACAATACTTTAATAACAAAATAAGAAATCTAATCATTCCTCTTCATCTATGGTAGTATCATAACTTGATTATTATCCGATATTAGTATTAGGGGTATACTCGGGTGATTTTTACATTGATTTACGTAGTGTCGCAACTCCTTATAGATAGAGCATTGTACATTTGAATCCTTTTTCTTACCCTTTCAATCACGTATTTAGTGTCCTTTTTTTCCACACTTATAACAAACTCTCATTGCCTTCAATCATTTACCAAGGTGATTCTTTCCCCGGTTACCAGATACAGGAAAATCCTTCTTTCCCCTCTTCCATTTATTCATCCTTCTCTCTTCTATCATTTTCTTCTCTTGATTCTCTTAAAAACCATTAGAGTTAGAGAATTATTTACTTATCTTATTAACACATGATATTATTTCTTTGTATGATCAGAATATGTAGGAGACTCTTTCCCTTCTAAATGATGGCTTAATACGATGAAAGATATGTTCATTCTTAATCATTAGATCATGTGAATTTCTAGAGTTCTCATTACTTCTAATTGGAACCGTTTATAAACAATGGAATACATAAGGTTATTTTATGAATCGTAATGCATAATTAAAAACATGTAAAATACCTAATGTAAATTCGAAAATATTATGTGTATAATCTATAATCATAAAATATTTTCTTTGAGGAAATATTTACTCCTATATCCCTCATAATGTCTTATAATTAAAATGTGAATTATCCAAAGCATATCCCTCGAGAGTGTCGTAACCTAGCGTGTAGCAAAGCTTGTTGTCGTGTACCAAGATACCCCAGCTCAATCCCGAAACAACTTGTCATAGTTTTAACTCCAAGGTACATCTGTGCCAGAGCGGCCTCTACCTGATCATATATAGAAAGGGACATATTACTTGGAAAATACAAAAAATCTCTACATTACCAAAATTCTAGGAAGTTCTTCTATACTAATCTGCAATGTCTATCTTTTGGTAATGTCATCTAATGAGAGTTTATATAAATCTAATTTCCAAGGTTTGTACTATAATTTCTTTGATACCAACTATAACGCCCCGACCCCAGCAGCCCGGAGCTAGTGCATTATTTAATACATCGGCATGATACAAGGAATCATGTCATGAATGACCGATGAGTTTAGTATTATTGTAAACAAGATACTTACATAAGATTAACAATAAAACTTGAAAAGAAAAAAACCCTAATTTAATACATTAGAAATATCCAAGACTCATAGATTGTGTCTGAAAGTCACTCATAACTAACTTCTTCATATCCTAAGAAAATGAAACATAAGTAAGGGGTGAGATCAAACACTTAGTAAGGGTAAGAAATACAGCGGAAGATAACATAAACATTAGGTATGGGGAATAATCGAAAACACATGCCTTTAAAAATAATAAACATGAACACTTTATGGAAGGAATATGAGATGTGGAAATAATTCCATAATAAAACACAGTCATGGTTATTATATTAGTCAAATAACCACTTGAACCATCGATAATATTTTCATAATGAGGTAATGTATAATGCACGACATTCTGAAACATTTTTTCAAGACCTCGACCAATATGTGTAAATATGATTAAGGCCTAGGCCATAACCATATATCAAAATTGGGAAAGCCCTCAGCCAATTCCATGTCTAATAGTCTCATGAGACTAACCGATGCACTGAAGAGCTATAGCGGGCTCCACCCGTCACTTACTAAGCCCAATACATTCTTCGTATAAAAAGTATAAAACATAACATAAACATTTGTATTTAAATGTCACACAATTTAAAAAGGAATACATTTAAATAAATTTTTGACTAAAATTGTCCCATACCGCTTCGAAACTTTTTAAAGGAATTAAAATTTTAAAAGCATTCATGTCCATATAAATAAATCCTTAAAACCATTTTGAAAACATGGACATTAATGAAAATGATTTAGAAGAATAAATATTTAAACCATTTAAAATGATGATCTAGTTAATATTCCTTTCTATAAAACCTTAAAATATTCCTTTTGAAAATATTTTTATGAAACACGGATGTGGATGATATAGAGGTCCCAATAGATACTCACGTAGAAACAACCTCAAATAATGAAGAGACTGTAGAATTAACCCTTACCTTATACATTTCCTTAGTCGATGGTATGTTAACCTCTCATATAATAGTTAAATCATGATTATTAAATTATGTAATAACCACATACATAAATATGATAACATATATGATCTTCTAATATTGTTTTGTTAATAATATGTCATTTGTATCATCGTTTCAGTTGTTAACTAATCTGTTTTCCTTTATATGCTTGGTTACGTAATCCATGTTTGTTATGTATAGAATGTAATTGATTCATATCTGGAATTATATTATGTTCTTAACATTATTTTTAATCATAAAATGAAAATTATTCTAGAATGATTATGATGTGGAATGAAGCTCGTTGAGTTTGTGGAGACGGTAATATGTACGTACGTACGAGCGACAATATCATCATATTGATGGTAAAATCATATGTAATTGGATGTTATATCACATATAAAGAATCATTAACATGTTATAATTATTATTTACATCATTTCTACTAATTATTATTCCAATCCAAATAATGATGTGTTTGAATAACAAACTACACCACGGCGTGGAGACGGCAATCCGTACGTACGCACATATGGTGACTTGGTCATTTATAGGATAGATAGAATATTGAATATGGTTGTAAATTATTTATAATAACATCACTATATGTATAAGGTACTGAATTTATTATTTTTGTATGGAAACAACATAGAAAGACGAAGTGGATGAAGAAAAGAACTTTAAAGAGGGTGGTGAAATTATTACCTCTTCTTCAGGTGTTTCCATTTGAGTTGATCAAAATGGATCCATAGGTGGGATTTCTGATCAAATTATGGACTCTAGGTTGATTTGAGGTATGTTGGGAGGATATATTTTTAGGGGTTGGCTGACCCAAATGGCTTTGGAGGTGTGACTTTGAGAGAAGGGGAACTGCCCTTTTATAAGAGAGGTGACAATCATTTTAGGAAAACATGGAAATATTATTTTATTATAAATTCATTTTCTGTTTCTAATGGATCCAAAATTATTTATTTATAAGATGAGGTGTTTATAAATGGAAATAATCTCAAGCAATAGTTTTTAGACAAGTTTAGGTTACCATATTAAAATTATCATTTAGATTTAACTCTTAGTTAAATATTTTACCTTTTACCATGTCTCATTGTATTTTTATATTATATGGTTAATAAAAGTACTATAAAATTCCAGGAAAACCCAAAGTGGTTAATTAATGAAATATATATATATCATTATATTAGTATTTTGGCTGAACCGTATATTTTTAGGAATATTATATAATTTAATAATATAGTATTTGTTTTAAATACTCATATATGTCAGTTTTGACCCTATTTGGTATTTTGTTTTTGTGAAAGTCATATCTACATGATTACTTCAAAACAATATCTCAAATCAATCCTAACATATTATATTCACCTTGAAAATTCATGGATGTGATAATAACTTCTAAATTATATTTATTTTAATTTTTAAAATACCATTTGTTTGATTCTTTCATTAATTGAGTAATTACTGCATCATCATTGTTCTATAAATAAATTTACTTATTTAATGTCTAAAAATTATAATTAAAATACCAAGATGTATAAAATCTTTTTAATTTTTTAATAAATAGTTATATTCTAATTTATCTTATGTATAACCATATATTAAAAATGGTTTAGTTATTAAACGTTGAATATAACACTTTTAACTCTTCTTTAAATAAAATATTAATAAATGTCCTAATCTAATCCAAGTCGATGTAAATGATCGTATTTTATTTGTAAAGTTATTTTTGGTGTAATTAAAATTATACAATAGAATTAGGACTTGTTTTAGGGTAATTATAATATCATTTTTATCTGTAATTACCCTATTTACTTTTAACCGTGGTAAATAAAAGTCAAAAGATACTATTCAAAAAAAATTATTTTCATCTTATTGAATCACATTTTACTTAATGATGTCAACTGTGTCTCTTTGAAACTTTTAAATTCAACTCACAGAAGTGGTAAAATTATGTATTATGTAAATTTTCAAATGTTACTTGAAGGTGGCTAAAAGAGGTTAAAAAGTTCAATAAAATTTTATACACATAATTTTATTATAAAATGACTCCATTGAATTAAATTAAAATTATATAGGTATTATATATCTATTTTTACTTAAAATAAATAATTATTTAATTAAAAAGTTGGTTTTAAACAATAACGCAGTGTTTTTCACTATTAATCAAAAATTGAATGTTTTTAGAAAAATACCAAAAATTCACCCGAAGATAATTTTGATATTATGAATTCAAAAATGAATTCTATTTTACCAAATTCAAAAACATAGAAGTTACATTAATTAATTTTAAATTAATTTACATTGTCAAAACCAAAAAGCAGGTTTTTAAAATGTAAAAACTATCAAAATATTGACATGTGTTTATGTCAAATTTAAATGTGAAATTATTTATAATTACCTACATTGTATTAAATGATAAAAATATAATCTAATTATACTTATAAACCATTAAAATGAATAATTTAACCCTATAAATTATTTTGATTAAAAATTTGTTTTAATTAAAGTTTAGTATTATTCAGCATTCATCAAAATAGGAAAGTTATCATAAAAGTACCAAAACTTTATCAAAATTTTTTTATGTCCCGATTCTAAAGAAGAATTTATTTTCAATAAATTGAATATATAAAAGTGTCAAATATTTGTTTTTAAAAGCATTCTTCGTTAAATATGCAGAAAAATTGCATTATTTGAAAAATACTTCAATTATATGAAAAATTGAATTTGTCCTTATATTATGTCTAAGAAACAAAAAATATGAATGTTAAAATTATATAGGATATATATAAAATTCAAAATGCCATTAATACTATTAAGAAAAGTTTTTTGAATTGCTAGTTTGGTAAGTATTGGTGCGCTTTAACTTGGTGTTGTGTGCAGCGCAAGCTATTGAATTTCATTAATGAGATAATGTACTATGAAATATTAGGGTGTTATAGAGAGAATATGTGATCAGGGATTCATTCTTTCTACTAACTATGTGGCCTAATGATTTTCTCCACCGTCCGGGGTTCCATGCTCCAAACAATCCCCAGACACCACCAAAACCTTTATAACCACATTAGAAATTCATATTAGTTCTATAATAAAGTATTAGAAAAAATTCAAAAGGATCCATAATTTTTTCAAAAAAATGGTTGTTACAGTCTTACCCTTTAAAAGAAATTGGTCTTGAGTTCACCTTCTAAAAGAAGCAAAACACTGTCTGAGGAAAAAATCTAGCCACTAGGAACATACGTCAGCCTCTTTCACCCATGTCTCGTCATGTACATGGCAATGTTTCAATAAAAATGCACTAAAGGGATAGATCGGTATCAGAAAGAATTTATGACCTCGTCAATGAACTATATCAGATAATTTTCAGAGGATGCATCAACATCTAACTCTACTTCCTTTAGATAAAAAGTATGAGAGAAGTCTGCATGATAACTGTGGTGTTTTGAAACACAAAACATGTCGTTCAAGGAATGATACCTCTGAGGTAGTAGAAAATAATTTTATACAAGCCCGAATATCTCTAAAATTTCAAATTGACATACATAGTGCAGCAAAAACTTCCCTTTCCTCTGTATCTTTCTATGACCAAGCCTAGGAAAAACCCATAAGAAAACACAATACCCGACCATAAACTTTAGAGGTCATCTGTAGTGATTGGAAAAATATTTCTATCTATAATGAGTAGTATACATATGCTTTCTGATTACCTGAACCTATATTAGAGTCTCCTTCCTGAGATAAAGAGTTAATGGTTCTCCCTTTCTTACCTATAAATATCATAGGGGTGAACAACATGTCCTACCACACAACGCCTCAAAACGATCCATTTAAATCATCTCTTAAAATCAATTATTGTAGGAGAACCCAAATAAAAGGGTATTCTCCTCCCAAGAATCACTAAAATTAATGCTGAATTCTTAGATAATGTCCTCCAAAACCTATATCATCTACTCTGACTATCCATCGGTCTGAGGGTGAAATAATTTTATTAGAAGTAATTGTGTACCAATATCTCTCTACAACCCATTCCATAACTGTGTCATGAAACAAGCATCTCTATCTAAGACAATACTATGAGGGAACCTGGGTATCTATTTGATCACATTGAGATATAGTCTTCCCATCTCATCAACTGAGAAAGACTACCAGATATTAAGGAAAAGGAATATTTTTGTTAGTCTATCCATGAAAACCCAAACTGAGTTGCTACCATGAGGTATCCTCGGTAATCCAACTACAAAATCCATGGACACATCTTCCCATTTCCACTCTAGAATTGGAAGTAGTTGTAAAATGATTTCCGGTCACTGGTCCTATTCCTTCACCTACAGATAGGTAGAACACCTAAAGATAAAGCCTATTATCTGATGTTTTATATGAGGCCACAAATACTAGCGTCTTGTTTCTTGATACATCTGGGAGATTCCTGGATGAACTTCCCACAAAGAATCATATTAATCCCACATTAGTTCCTCTCTCATATCTATAAGAACTCAGACTTGTTGATGTATAAGTAGGATTCCCCAGCTATCTTCAAACCAATACGAAGGTGGATCATCTTCTGAAACAATCTCATGGAAACCCAACCCTTTAGGGTCTGAATATTTACTACTCTTCACTTTATCAAGAAGAAAATAGGTGACCGATAATGTTGTGATATAAGAATGATCATGAATTTCATGACATTCCAAATGAAATTTTGAAAAGAGTGTCATCGATTTCAATTCATCGCAACCTTCTTGTATGACCTATGCCTGACGTTTCCATCTTAGCACATCAGCCACTACAATTTATTTCTAGTAATATAAGAAATATCCAAGTCGAAGGAATGAAGATACTAAAACCATATTCACTATATAATACTCAAATCATGTAGTGAAAAGATATATCTAAGGACATTGTGATATGTATACACCACAAATCACTCACCCAATAGATAGTGTCTCCATCAACATAAGGAATGGAAAACTGCTGCTATATCATGGTTATGAGTTAGGTAATTTCTATAATGTCCTCAACTTCCGAGATTTGTACGCAAAATCTCTATACCCCTACACAAAACTACTCCTTGGAAAATACATGATACAACATAGAACATTGTATATCCTTTTCTAGGATCTGGAATAGTCTGAATAGGTTCCTGGAAAAGCTTACCATTCATCTCTTAAAAGGATTTCCTTCATGGTTAATTCCATAGAAACATGAATCCCTTATTTGTGACACAAATAAGAGGTGAATAAAAGCATTATAATCATTTTAATATATTTCTATAATATCCTTACACACCTAATAAACACCATATATCCAACATGTTCTTGGGATCCTCCAAGGAAACCATAACACTCACATTATCTAGGTTACCAGAGACTCATGATTTAAAGATAATATGAACCAGGAAGATAAATTTTCTGATCTAGAAGTGCCACTTATCAATCATGGAATTAAGATGATTCTCTCTCAAGGTACTCATAAAAATGTCAGGATTCTTAAATTATTATCTATGATTGTGAGAATGCACCATGATGCCCTCCAAAAAGACCATTAAAAAAGAATATAGATAGTGTTGGAACACCATTTTCATCAAATCCATTAAAATGGTAGGAACATTAGTAAGACAGAAATACATAACAAAATACTCATATAGACCATAAATACAATGAAAAGTTGTATGAGGTTTGTTTGATGGCCTGATTCGAACTTGATGATATCCCAATCTCAGGTTAATCATAGAAAACACATTATCTCTATAGAGATGGTCAAAGATATCATATATTTGTGGTTATGGATACCAATTCCTGACCATAATCTGGATCAACTATCTAAAATCCATGCATAAACAAAGTTTCCCATCTACATTCTTGGAAAAAATCATGGGTGAATCCCAAGAGGAAGTACTGGGTTGTATAAAAACTTTTGGCCTGTAAATCCACCAACTACTTCTTGAACTCCTATATATTAGTTGGTTACATACTATATGAAGTAATGGACATTGTATCTACTCTTGGAGAAAGCTCAATCATAAAATCTACCTCTATCTCAGGAGGTTAGCTAGATATATCACCATGAAAAACATAACTGAAATGATCTACTACCAGAGGGAATTTAGCCTGATGTAAACCCTGATCCTTTGTTGGGATATAAGATTTCTACACAGTCACCAAACCTATCCCATGATACTCTGGTCCAACCCTACTACACTAGGTATCCCACTCACCCTTGTTTAGATAACTAATTCCAACTACTGATGTAAACAATACCCAGTAGTGGTAGTAGTCTAAAAATGAATGATATGATACCAACCAATCCCTCCTTATAATTATATCAAATATTTTCATCTTAAGAAAAAATAGGTCCCACAAGAATTTGAAAATTCCTACCACATGGTGGCAGTCCCATCATTGGTGTTTTCCTTTTGATTGTGCTATCAATTGTGTATCTAGGTCCATTAAAAATTTGTAAAAATATATTTATTTCCTGTGTATTTCCCTGATAGATAAAGAGATTAAAGATTTTGAATAACCTAGATCAAACAATGTAGATAATATAGATAAGGATACTAGAATATTACCTCATGATATAGATGGTACTGCACTCAGATCCTCTAGTATAAGTTATAAATAATGAATCTATCCTAATCCATGACCATGTGTTACATATAGACTACCCTAATCATGACCAATTTTCTAGAATTGGTGATAATATGATGTCTAGATTCTACAGAAATAACCACCTCCTTAGTTAGTCCTAATGGTGCTACTCCAACTCCCCACCCAACGCGGCATAAAATAACCTTCCACTGAAGGTGGATCTCATGCGGAACTTCTTCCACTAGAATATAATGAAAAGGTACGATAGAATCGTTGAACATTCCCCATATGGACACAAGCCTATAACTGCAAAGGGTCTCTAAAAAATTGGGGATTTATATTCCCAATTCCATCACACAGATAGAATATCATAGATCTACTAGTATAGGCACCTCATCTTCTACTACCTAGATGAGAAACCTTGGTGGAATGTGTCCTACTACTGGAAGAACTACTATATTACTTAAGTACTGATCCTCTATTCCCAATAATATATTTTTTACTTAGGTTGTGCTCAATGATAAGATACTAATTGAATATTTTATAATAGGTACTTTTGTGAAAGGAAATCAACTGAGTATGAATGGCATACTGTTTCCCATCCTCAAAGTTTCAAGCACGTGAAAGATGATCACTGGCTAGAATTTGTGAAAGGATTTTAAACTAAGTAAAATACATTGAATACTCCATGAATTACATAAAAACCTATTCTATATTAATGGAATACCTAGATCAGTCATCCCTCAGTGTCTGAGTAAGGAATTGATCATAGATGGAAATATTGAAATAAGATCAAACCATGCCCTGATGGTGACCACCCTAGATAATCACATCCAACCATTTCTTGTCCAAATCATGAAACATGTAGGTAGTAAACAAGACCCTCTGCTCTACAGGCATCCCCATATTCTCAATGATAAATGGAGTATCATTTAGCCAAAACATAGTAGCATGTGGATCACCATCCCCTGATAAGGTGGGAGGATGCTACTGTTGGAACTCACAGAATAGATCAACCATCGTAGGTATAGGTCAATGAGAACCATTCATGGAATTTATCAGATGTACAAAACCATCACAAAGTTAAGCGTCAGTACCCTAATCCGGTATGACAAGTGGTGAATCAAGTTTCACTCATTGCAGTAATACTAGAGTCTTAAGGTGCACCTTGTCTCGTTCTTGGTCATCACTACCCTCCTAGATCATGACATGAGGACGTTGTGGCGACATTGGTCTACCAATTCCAAGAACACACCTCAGAAAAATCAATAAGTAGAGATATATGAATAACAGAAGCTTAATGAAAGGAAAGTGCTAATTGCCAATGGTATACTACCCCAACTACCGGCATAGATGGCTAGGTATTGGTAAGTGTTCTTTTTTAATTTCAATGCTTATAGTAGGTGAGTGGTCAATAGTACATCACTTATTTTATTGGAAACCATTTATTTTTACATGTCAATATTTACTTTTACAGTTTGTATTTTTCTAATTTTTTTATATCAAGATTCATTTAAAATGGATCAACATTCTCAGTGAATCCAGGCTCATAAAAGTTATATCTAAAATTTATACCAATTTAAATCTCATTTTAATGGATCCAACTAAGTAATTCATGTAGTTAAATGAACCAATATGGAATGGAAATGATGCATGAAATGTGAATTCTATGTTCCTATGTTAATTCATGTAACACTTATCATTTCCCTCATATCCTTGTGCTATGTTTGAAATGAAATTATCAATTAGAATAATAATAATAATAACCATCAAATAACATATGTTTCACCTAATGGAGAAAGGATATCAACTATAATAGGGAAAAGAAGAAAAATGATTATAATTCTGGAAATGCATTATTTACCCTAAAGATGGGTTAGTTATATAAGGACCCGACCATAAACATTACCTAATCTTGAATTAAATTAATAATTCACATTGAGGATCTTTTCAGGCATAGATTTTTAGAGAATTAGGACATAACTATTACATATCAAAAGATTAAAAAGTAGACACTTCTACACAATTTTTATTTTTTTTATTAAATAAAAACTCTTGAAAAAAATTTTCATTTTTAGATCCAGGTTTTAGACAGCATGACTTTTCCTTTATACCATCTTTGACCCTATTCATTTTTAATTCATGTGAAAACATTTCAAAACATGGGATGAGCATAAAAATCTCAGTAAGGGTTATTAAACAAAGAATGAAAACATGTGTTCATAAATACGTACAAAACACGAACTCTTTTACTTACCTCATGAAATCATAAGATTTATGAAAGACACATATAAATAATATATCATAAAGGTAACTTGTGGAATCCATAACATACTTACATTGTAGCTATCACAACTATATATAGAGTTACTTTGGAATACCCATCACAATATATTCTGTAAATGTCTTAGGAGAAACATCTAGGTTTATCTACGTCACATTAACTAATGCATTGAAGAGCTATATCGGGGTCACCCGCCCTTGGTTTATCACGAAACCACCCATATACATAAATAATACCCAAGAACCATAACATGGTCATAACATATAAGATAAGAATAAAAGAAAGATAAAATTTACAAATGGGAATAACAAAATATCATTCCAAGATATTGAAATAATAAATCCATTCTCAAAATCATTTTCAATACCAAAATATGTAAAAGTAGTATATGGTGTTTATTTTTCCAGTTAGAAACATTACGGCTTGTTAAGGAAGCCAAAGATCAAATAATACTCACGATAGTGGAATGGTCATTGTCACCACTTATGTTAAAAAAACATTACTTTTTTTCATTTAGTATAATTCTATATATAAATAAATTCCCTTTAAATGTAATGAAAAGTCAAATGGGTTTATACACCATATAAAATAGTCATGTATAAAACTAAATATGCCTCAATGAAAGGAGATTGAGACGAAGTCCCTTACCTCGTGTCTGACATGCCCCGTTCATTCTTTAATTTCCTAAATAATAAAATAAAGTAAATTTATACTTTCTTAAGAAGATTTTTAAAGTTTATTATTTATTTTATAACACTTATTACCATGTTATAAACATTATGTAATCATTTTAGTTAATAACGTTCATTTCTTCGATATTTGGTACATGAGTAAAAAACAAACACCTTATATTTACAAGTTGTCCATGTGGTCAATAGTCCATTAAATATAGAATGATATTCATGATTTAGATAACATATATATCATATATATCCAGTATATACATGTATTTATAATAGTACATAACATTTGGAGGTAAGAAATGAAATGCACCGTTCATGGAGACGGTAAGCCATACGTACGCATAAACGCTACTTTCATTTCTATTTCTTGTTTTAATGGAATTAAAACATAATGATAAATAGTTATATCATAATTCCAGTATAATATCATATATAATATCATCAACTCTATCCTCTATACATCCCACATAAGGCATTAACGAGTCACATCACTTTGAGGGGGTGGTAGTCTGCACTTCCTCAAATGAGATTATAGTTTTTACCCACTATGGAAACCATAAAGGCATGCTGTAAATGGATAATACAGAAGAATAAAGAAAACATAAAATAATATATATATTATATAAATACATTTCCATCATAATGTCCTCCATGAGAGGTAGTTGGATATATTTGAACAATCATCGTTTCTTGAGGCGTTAGTTTTCCATCCACAAAAACATTTTGTTCTTCATCCATTAGATAGAGGTGTGTGTAAGTGTAAATTGAGTCCTTCTAATAAAAACATTCTAGTATATTGAGGATACTGATTTTGTTACAAAATAAAGGAATAAAAAGAGTTTAGGGGTTGGATATGTAAAATAAAAGAAAATAATTTAAGATAAACTGTTACCTTTAGTTTGGGTAACTCCCATTGGTTTTATCGAAGGGACTTCTTGAAGTTCTTTCTTACTAAGGTAAGAATTATAGGAGGAGGATTGGGATGTTGGGAGCTTAATTGGGCAGAGTTTGGACAAGCCAAAAGTCTTTATAGGTGTGAGTAATTGGTTATAAGTGGACTCCTTTTATAAGGGAGAGGAAGGGCTCTTTACGAAAGTGTGAAAACATTATTTTATTATAAGCATATCTTCAACTTCAAAGGGTCCAAAAATCATTAATGTTGAAGCTAAGATGACTCATATTCGAAATAAAATCATCCAATCATAATTGGACTTGTTTTGGGTAATATTTTAATCATTATAATATTATTTATTTAAATCATTTATTAATGAGGTAAATACTGCATCAATATGGTGTTATAAACAATTTAATTTATTTGATGTCTAAAAATTATAGAAAAATTAACATGATATAGGAAATATGTTTATATTTCCAATTAATTTTTATATGAAAAAATATTACTTATATAACACCATATAAAAAATAAATTTACTAAAAGATGTTTGTTTTTGTAATTTTTTCCTTTACATTTAATTAATTAATCTAAAGTGTCATTATCTTTCATAAGTGGCTCCATGGGGTACCTAAATCGACCCAAAGATGGCCATGGTCAGTCATGACTCATCCAATAAGGTTTGGAAAAGTGTTAAGTTAAAATTGAATTATTATAATATTCTTTTTACCTTGAATTACCTTATTTACCTTTAATCGTGTTAAATAAAAGTCAAAAGTTACTATTCACCAAAAATTATTTTCATCTTATTGAACCACATTTTAATACCTAATAACAACCATGTATGTCATATTTTAGAAATTCAATTCACAGAAGTGGTAAAATTTTATTTAAATGAAAAAAGTCCGTTTTTTAACTACAACTAAGTGGTTTCACTATTCATTAAAAATTTAAGTTTTTCAGAAAAATACCAAAATTTTTGCCTAAGCTATTTTTGATATTAAGAATTCAAAACTGATGTTTATTTTCTCAAATTCAAAACATAAAAGTGTCATTAATTAATTTTAAAATTAATTCCCGTTGATAAAACAAATAGTGTGTTTTTAAGAAACAATAACTATCAAAAGATTGAAACTTGTTTATGTCTAATTTCAATGAAAAATTAATTCCAATGACCAAAATTGGATAAAATGAAAAAAATATATTCTAATTAAAATTTAAAACCAAATAAAAATATAATCAAACCATATAAATAAATTAGATTAAATGGCACTTTTGAATTAAAATAAAATATTTTCACTATTCATTAAAAAATGAACGTTACCCGGAAAATCCTATAAATTTACAAAAAGTAAAATTTGATGTCCCCATTCTAAAGAATGATTTTATTTTCTAAATTATAATTTATTAAAGTGAGAAAAACTATATTTAAATAGGGTTCTCCATTAAAAGGTGGTAAATCAACCTTTTAATGTAAATTATGCTTAAATTTAGATTCTTTCACTTTTCTAGCCTCTAACATTTTATTTAATAAATGTAAATACATTTAACAATCATGTATAATCATATTGTAGTTAGTTTTGTTCATTACCTCCAATACAAAGACTAGGAGTTAACTACCATTTAAAATAATAATATTATATTATTAGTGTGTAACTTAAGATTTCAAAGAAACTCGTTGTTGTGTATCGGGTACGCTATCGTACATAGAAACCCCTTTAAAATCAAATTAATATTTAATTCAAAAATATTAATAAATATGAAAATATCTTATTCTTCATTTACCTAGGATGTTACATCCTTCCCAGTTTTTGGAAATTGCATCCTCACAATTTTTATTCACTTGTCAAAATAAGTGGGGGTATTTATCCTTCGTAGAATTTTCAGATTCCCACATTGCCTCTTTAATCATATGGTTTTTCCACAAAACTTTTACCTGGTGAATTACCTAATTATCTAAAACTTTCTCTCTACGGTTAATAATCTGAACTGGTTGTTCTTCATAAGAGATATTCTCTTCCAACTGAACTACCTCTGGGTTAAAAACATGAGATAGATCTAGCATATACTTTCTCAACATCGAAACATGAAAAACATTGTGTACCTAGGATAAACATGGATGTAAATCCACTCTGTATGAAACTGATCCAACTTTCTCCTGAATTTCATAATATCTAATAAACCTCAGACTCAACATTCCCTTATTACCGAAACACATCACAATTTTCCATGGAGAAACTTTGAGAAAGACATGATCACCTACCTAAAAGTAAAGATCGTTCCTCCGATTATCTGCATAACTTTTCTGTATACTCTAAGATATTCTCATGTGCTTCTGAATCAATTGAACTTTCTCTAGAATCTCTTCTACCAATTGTGGTCCCATCAGCTTCCTTTCACCTACTTCATCCCAAAAAGCAAGAGTTCGACAATGCTTTCCATATAATTCCTCAAATGGAGCCATCTGTACACTGGAATGAAAACTGTTATTATATGAAAACTCAACCAAAGAAAGATGTTAGTCTCGACTTCCCTGATAATACATTGAGAAAGCATGTAACATATCCTCCAATGTTTGAATTGTTCCTTCTGATTTCCAATCTGATTGAGGATAAAAAGCTATACTAAAATTTAATTCAGTACCCAACGACTTCTGAAAGCCTTTCTAATAGTTAGAAGTAAACCTGGGATCATGATCAGATACAATAGAGATGGGAACTCAATGCTAATTGATTATCACATTAACATATAACCGAGAAATTTGATCTAAAGGAAAAGTATCTCGAATAGGAAGGAAATGAGCAGATTTAGTCAATCGATCAACTACAACCCAGATTTCATTTTTACCTTGAGATGCCTTTGGTAATCCCACAATGATGTCCATGGATATATTTTCCCATTTCCACTCTTGCACCGATAGAGTCTGAAGCATCCCTTTCGGTAACTGCCACTCTGATTTAACCTGCTAACAAGTCAAACACTTTATAGTAAAATCAGCAATATCTCTTTTCATTCCATCCCACTAGTAATACTCCTGATGATCACTGTACATCTTAGTATTTCTAGGATGAACTGAAAATGGGGAACTATGAACTTCACATAACAACTCATTCTTCAACTGTGAAGCACAAGGCACACACAATATCTTTCTAAATCTAATAACACAATCATGATAAACATTAAAATCAGGCAACGTACCCTTATGAACCAACACTAACTTTTTATGCAACTCACTGTCTTCTTTCTACGCTTTCTTTATTTTGTCTGATAGTGATGATTTTGCTAACACCTGAAACAAAAGAGACGAATTTACTGCACAAAAAACTTCTATGACAAAGTTTATCAAATCAAAAACCAAAGGATATTGTTCCAAATGTAACATGGTTAATGAAGGATTACGTCTTCGACTCAAAGCATTAGCCACTTTATTTTATTTTCCCGGATGGTAATGGATTGTGAAATCATAATACTTGATTAATTCTAGACATATTATATATCTCATGTTCAATTATTTTTGAGTGAATATTTACTTTAAACTTTTGTTCTCATTATATATTTCACATTTTTCTCTATAAAAATGATGTCTCCAAATTTTTAAAGCAAAAATAATAGGCGCTAATTCCAAATCATGTGTAGGGTAATTTATCTCATTTGGTTTCAACTGACGTGAAGCATAAGCAATTACCAGATCTTTCTACATTAGGACACAACCTAGTCCTTTCAACAAAGCATCATTGTAGATAACAAACTCACCATTTCTGGATGGTAGTGCCAAAACTAGAGCATTCACCAATCTCCTTTTCAATTATTGAAAACAATCATCACATTCTTTTGTCCTGATGAACTTAACACCTTTTCAAGTTAACTTAGTCGTTGGGCTAGATAACCGTGAAAATATTTCAACAAACCTCCTGTAATAACCTACCAAACCAAGAAAACTTTAAATATCGGTTATATTTGTGATTATGGGCCATTCTTCAACAACTTTTGTTTTATAAGGATAAAAATATATTCCATTTTCTGAAACAATGTGACCATGGAATGAAATTTGTTGTAACTAAAACTCACAATTGCTAAATTTAGCTAACAATTTATTTTCATGTAATGTTTGAAATACAACGGTTAAATGAATTTAATTTTCATCCTTACTTTTGTAATAAACCAAAATATCATCAATGAACACAACCAAAAACTTCTCCAAGAACTCACGGAAAATTATATTCATCAGATCCATGAATACAGCTGGTGCATTGGTTAAACCAAAAGGCATAACTAAAAATTCATAATGGCCATATCTAGTACGAAAGGTGGTCTTTGGAATGTTTTCTTTCTTTACTTTCAACGGATGGTACCCCAACATCAAGTCAATCTTCGAAAAATACTGAGCTCCCTGGAGCTGATCAAACAAATCATTGATATGATGCAAAGGATACTTATCCTTAACAGTGATGTTATTCAATGCTCTATAATCAATGCAACGTCTCATTGAACCATCTTTATTCTTAATAAACAAGACAGGAGAACACCATGGTGATGTGCTAGTTTGAATGAATCCCTTATATAATAACTCCTACAATTGCTTCTTTAACTATAAAAGTTAAATTTGATCCATTCAATAAGGGGGTTTTGAAATTGGCTTAGCATCAGGAACTAATTAAACCGTAAATTCAACTTCACGATGAGGTATAGTACCAGGAAACTCATCAGGAAAAATATCAAGGTACTCATTTACCACTGGAACATCATTAATCTGAACAGTTCCTTTATTTTCAATAATATGTGAAAGGTAACATTCATTTCCATATTTTACTAGTTTCTTAGCTTCCTAAAATTTTATCAAAATAAATGGTTCATTATTGTACACAAACTGTAAATGTTTCTGAAAAGAAACCTCTTTAGCTCTGCAGTCAATCTTAGCATGATAAACAGATATCCAATCCATGCACAAAATAACATCAAACTCTACTAGAGACAAAACAATAAGGTTTGTTGGTAGATTCTTTCCACACATAAGGACATGAGTGTTCGTATGTTTTATTTTTGACTCAAAATTTCCTCCATGAGTTTTTACCATATGTTCTGTATTCATATCTAGAGATGGAATTTATAATTTACTAGAAAACTGCTCAGAAATGAAAGAGTGTATATACCCTAAATCAAACAACACATTGGCATAATCTGAACAATCAAACAGTGTACCTGATACAACTTCATTTGATAGCCCAACATCTGCTGAAGTTGTTTCAAAGGATTTCACCACCCCTTTCTACTTGTATTCTTGCTACATTCCTTTAGTTGAGTTCATTGTTGGACACTCATTTGCATACTGAACCATTTCATTGCACTTAAAACATTTTACTGACTATAAATCAGATTTTTTCTTACCATTACCTTGATCCTTTTCAGAGAAATTATGTGCCTTATGTCCCATTTTACCACATCAGTAGCACTTCCCAGAATTCAAAAGACATTCCCCTGCATGACTTTGACCACAATTTTCACAAACTTTAAAATTAATTTTCTTACAATCAGACTATTTTGAAGAGTTATCCTCTTTCGCCTTCCACCTCAACCTCTTATTCTGTTGTTTTTCAAAGAACACCTGATCATCGACAAACTTCATTTCCACATTCTCCGCACAATGAACAAGTTTTTCATAACTTTTGAACACACGAGAAGCTAAATCCATTCAATATTTTGGCTTTAATCCTGAGTAAAAACTCTTGATTTTACTATCAAGATCTCGTATGAAATTTGAAGCATACCTTTCCAGTCGAGTGAATTTAGCATTATAAGCAGCCACTGATTCATCCTCCTGCCATAATTCGAAGAATTCTTTTTCTATCCTAAGATGAACCACCATAGGAAAGTATTTCTCAAGAAACATACCTTTTAATTCATCATAATAAATAGCCTTAATCTTCTCACTATCCCTGATATTTTTCACCATCGGCCACCACTGATCAGATTCACCTTCAAAACAGTAAACAACAAGACAAAAATTTTGATGTTATAAATAACCCATGACACCAAAAATCATTTCCAGTGCTTTAATCAACCCTTCTACTAGAACTAGATCAGATGATCCTCTGAATGATGGGGGATGTTGCCTCATGAAATGCTCCACAACTGACATGTTCCTGTATGGTTGATCAGACAGATCTCATACATGGATACCACCACTATTTATAGCCTAAGTCAACTATGCCATCACTGCAAAAAAAACTGTTCAGTTTTGATTCCAACCATCTCAGGTTACTGATTTGGAAGGTTGTATTCCTCCTGACGCCATCCCAACATAGCTTCCCTGTATCCTCTACAGAAAACCATTCTGAACACAGAAATATCTTATGAAAAGCAACATGGTAATCTGTAAATGCTATATGATTTGAATATTAACATAAATTGCTTTATAGACATTTATTTAAAAATACCCAACTCCTAAAGTTATCTAAATTGACCTCAGATACAAACTATAAGGACACGGCCTTAAAAATTAAATAATCTTGAATTAAATGAATAATTCACATTGAGGACCTTTTCAGGTTTAGAGTTTTATAGAATTAGGACATAACTAATACATCTCAAAAGATTACAATGTAGACACTTCTACAAAGTCTCAAATTTTTTCATAAAATAAAAAATATCGAAAAAATAGTCATTTCTAGTTCCAGGTTTTAGATAGCATGAAATTTCCTTGATCCCGTCCTTGACCCTATTCAACTTTTAGTCCTTTGAAACCATTTCAAGACATGGGATGAGCATAACAATCTCAGTAAGGGTTATTAAACAAAGAATGAAAACATTTGTTCACAAATACATACAAAACATGAAATCTTTTACTTACCTCATAAAATCATAAGATTTATGAATGACGTATAGAAAACATATATCATAAAGGTAACTTCTGGCATCCATAACATACTTATATGTTGCTCTCATAGCTACATAAAGAGTTACTTTGGAATACCCATCACAGTATAATCCCTAAATCTCTTAGGAGAAACATCCACGTTTACCTCTGTCACGTTACCTAATGCATTGGAGAGCTTTTTCAAGCTCACCCACTGTAGGATTATCATGGAACCACCCGTATATGAAAATAATTCCCAAGAACCATAACATGATCATAACACATACAATAATCCTAAAGTAAGGATAACATTTTCACATTGGAATACAAAAATATAATTTCAAGATATCGAAATAAAAAATCCATTCACAAAATCATTTTCAATACCAAAATACGTAAAAAGAGTATATGTTATTTATTTTTCCTATTAAAAAACATTACGACTTGTTAAGGAAGCCAATGATCCAATAATACTCGCGGTGGTGGAAAGGTCGTTGTCACCGCTTACGTTAAAAAACATTCATTTTTGGCTTTTAGTAAAATGATTCATATGAAAATATTCCTTTTAAATGAAATGAAAAGTCAAAGGGGGTTTATACACCGTATATAATAAAGTCGTGTATAAAACAAAATATGCCTCAATGAAAGGAGATTGAGACGATGTCCCTTACCTCGTGTTCAACTTGACCCGTTTATTATTTAATATCCTGAATAATAAACTAAAGTTAATTTATACTTTCTTTAGAACCTTTTTCAAGTTTATTATTCATTTCATATCACTTATTAACTTGTTATAAACATTATGTAATCATTTAAGTTAATAACATTCATTTTGTCAATATTTGGTACTTGAGTAAAAAATGAACACCTTATTTTTACAAGTTATCCATGTGGTCAATCGTCAATTATATACAGAATGATATTCATGATTTAGATATCATATATATCATATATATCCTGTATATAAATGAATTTATAATAGTTTATAACATTTGGAGGTAAGAAATGAAATGCACCGTTCTTGGAGACGGTAAGCCTTACGTACGTACGAACGCTACTTTCATTTCTATTTCTTGTTTTAATAGAATTTAAACATAATGATACAAAGTTATATTATAATTTCAGTATAATATCATATATAATATCATTAACTCTATCCTTTATACATCCCACATAAGGCATTAATGAGTCACATCACTTTGAGGGGGTGGTAGTCCACACTTCGTCAAATGATATTATCGTATTTACCCACTATGGAAACCGTAAAGGAATTCTATAAAAGGAAAAATACAGAAGCATAAAGAAAAAATAAACATCATAAACAACATATATAAATATAGTGCCATCATAATGGCCACCATGAGACGCAGTTGGAGATATTTGAACAATCATCGTTTCGTGAGGTGTTAGTTTCCCATCCACATAAACATTATGTTCTTCATCCATTAGATGGAGGTGTGTGTAAGTGTAGTTCGAATCCATCTCATAAAACAATCCTAGTATATTTAGGATACTGGTGTTGTTACAAAAGAAAGGAATAAAAAGAGTATAGGGCTTGGAGAAGTAAAATAAAAGAAAATAATTTAAGAGAAACTGTTACCTTTAATTTGGGTAACTCCTATTTGGTTTCATCCTAGGGACTTCGTGAAGTGACTTATGACTAAGGTAAGGCTTCTCATATGAGTAGATGGATGTAGGGAGATTAATTTTGCAGAGTTTTTACAAGCCAAATGTCTGGATAGGTGTGAGTAATTGGTTAGAAATTGTCTCCTTTTATAAGGGAGAGGAGGGGCTCTTTAGGAAAGTGTGAAAACATTATTTTATTATAAATATATATTTGATTTCAAAAGGTAAAAATATCATTAAGGTTGAGGATAATATGACTCATATTTGAAGTAGAATCATCCAATCAGAATTGGACATGTTTTGCATAATATTTTAATCATTATAATCTTATTTATTTAAATCATTTATTAATGAGGTAAATACGGCATCATTATTGTGTCGTAAATAATTTAATTTACTTGAAGTCTAAAAATTATATAAAAATTAACATGATGTAGGAAATATTTTTATATTTCCTGTGAATATTTATAGTCAGAAATATTACTTATATAACAGTATATGAAAATTAATTTACTAACAGATTTTTGTTCATGTCATTTTTGCCTTTACATTAAATTAATTAATCCAAAGTGTCATTATTTTTCATAAGTTTCTCCACAGGATCCCCATATCGACCCAAAGATTCCCATGGTCATCCATGACTCATCAAATAAGGTTTGGACAAGTGTTAAGGTAATTTTGAATTGTTATAATATTCTTTTTACCTTGAATTACCTTATTTACCTTTAACCGCGGTAAATAAAAGTCACAAGTTATTATTCACCAAAAATTATTTTCATCTTATTGAACCAAATTTTACTACTTAATAACAGCCATGTATGTTTTATTTTCTAAATTCAATTCACAGAAGTGGTAAAATTTCATTTAAATGAAAAAATTCAGTTTTTTAACTACTACTAAGTAGTTTTACTTTTCCATAAAAATTGATGTTTTTCAGAAAAATACCAAAAATTCAGCTGAAGATATATTTGATATTATGAATTCAAAAATGATGTCTATTTTTCCAAATTCAAAACATTAATGTGTTATTAATTAATTTTAAAATTAATTCCCATTGTTAAAACAAATATGATGTTTTTAAGAAACAATAACTATCAAAGGATTGACACTTTTTAATGTCCAATTTCAATGTGAAATTATTTCCGATGACCAAAATTAGATTAAATGGAAAAAATATATTCTAATTACACTTTAAAATCAAATAAAAAGACAATATAACCATATAAATAAATTATATTAAAAGGAACTTTTGAAATAAAATACAATACTTTCACTATTCATTAAAAAAATGAACTTTATCATAAAAATCCCATAAATTTACACAAAGTCAATTTTGATGTTCCCATTATAAATAAAGATTGTATTTTCTCAGTTAGAATGTATTAAAGTGACAAAAACTATATTTAAATAGGGTTCTCCATTAAAAGGTGGTAAATCGACCGTTTAATGTAAATTATGCTTAAAATTAGATTCATTCACATTATATGCCTATAACATTTTATTTGATAAATGTAAATACATTCAAAACTCATGTATAATCATATTGTAGTTAGTTTTTTTCATTCACACCAATACAACGGCTAGGAGTTAACTACCATTTAAAATAATAATATTATATTATTAGTGTCCAACGTAAGATTTCAAAGAAACATGTTGTTGCGTATCGGGTACGCTATCGAACATAGAAACCCCTTTAAAATAAAATTAATATTTAATTCAAAAATATTAATAAGTATGAAAATATATTATTCTTCATTTACCTAGGATGTTACAAGTTATTCCCAAGAATGAATTATAAATTTTTTTTGAAATCATTCCTAATCCCTAATATATTTTATCTAAATTTTAAACCTATAAAGGAATGATTGGATACCACTTTGTGACATCACAGGCTGGATGCCACTTAGATGTTCCCTAAGCCCGGTTGGTCACATGGACTTAAGAACATATCTATGAAATCTAGAGGCTATCGATTAGTAGTTAGTTCCCAGGTTATTTACATTTGGAGATTGATCCTTCATTACTATAGTGGATCACAATGTTAAAAGATAAGAATGGTTAAATAGAAGAATCAGTATTAATGAACAAATGAAACATCAGAAGATGACTGGAATAATAAAAAATTAAACAAATAATAATAATAATATAAAGATGATGATACATGATATGTCTATATAAAATAGAAAAAAACAGATACAAATATGTAGGAAAACATACTATAAAAAAAGAATAAAAAATTAATCCGAAAACTATCCAAGCATCCTGATCTCTTCCTTAGTCATCTGTTACCATGCTCCATCCTAATGTAAGTAAGCATTCAAGTATCCAAAGAGGGATGCTTCCCATTGTCAACACCTTCATACATGTAATCTTCTCAGGTTCTAATGGTTCCATGCTAGGTTTTGAGATAAATCTCAGTAGACCTCCACCAATGGAATATATAGCATTTGGTCTATTTAATATATAATTAAACAATATAACAATATGCATATATATTGGTAAATATGTACAGTAATGTAAATACCAAAATAACTACTTCATCCTCTATAGGTGTCCAAGCATTTATTCATTTCATATATTAATTATATAACAATTTATATAATAGGTCACATGTTGTATAACCAGAATTAACATCCTATTATGATAATAATAATGAAGGATCCAAGATATAACAAGGAATCATGTAATAAAGATAATAATAAAGAGGATCCAAGGAAATAACCAAGGTATCCATGACCTTAGGGGTAAAGACAACTGAAGTAATGAACTATATATTGGATATAAGGGTAACAGTATAATCAAGAGGGAAATTCCTGAGGAATTATAGAATAATATGTTTATATCCTAGTCCATAGGTCTTATCCAAGGTAAAAAGAGATAATAAATGATTGGGTATGTAACATCCCGGACCCTCGTGGTCTATTAATTTGTCAAAATTAGGTTCTTGGGGTGCCCTGTAATCCATGGCTAAGTGTAGAGGGAATCAGAGTCAATGAATGGGCGTCACCATGGAGTCATCGATCAGTGTGTCCCAATCGGTGTGTCACTGATCTGTGCATCCTAATCAGGGTGTCATTGATCAGTGACTCTCAATTGGTGTGTCCCCATTGGTGTTTCACGGATCGGTGTGTCCTGATTGGTGGGTCACTGATCGGTGTGTCCCGGTCGGTGCATCCAGATCAGTGTGTCCCATCTGGTGCATCCTGATTAGTGTGTCACTGATCGGTGTGTCATTGATCGGTGGGTCCTAGTCGTTGTTTCACTGATTAGTCTCACCAACTGGTGGGTTACCCAATCGGTGCCACAAGGGGGTTGTTGGGGTTTCTTTCCCATGTTTTCTGAGTAATGAATCCTTTAAGTATTAATTCCACTTTAACGATGTTTAAGACCATTTTAAAGGCAATAAAGGATGTTTTAAACCCCCATTTTTGGATGAACATTTGGGTTTCCAAAACGTGTGGCCTCTTTCCTTGGTGTCACACTGTGTTGTGCATTTATAGTTTCGCCCCCTATTATGTAATTTCGGGAAACCCTTTAACTCACGCTCCTTATACCCACATCTCAAAAGAGAATTATTAAATAAGAATTAATTGCATCATGTGTAACCGTCCAACCATGTGGAGAAACAATGATTTAAATTTAAAGGCGGTCCAAATTTCATATCTCATTACTCCATGATTTATCCTTATATTTCACATGGTTTCTTTCTTCATATAGGGTTGTATATTTTCCTTTCCATGGTGAGTTTGTAGTCCCACTGCCTGAGGCTAGTTGTGCGCCAGTATTGGAGCCTTTTCTCTTCACTCTTGGAGTCATTGGAGTTCCTCCCCAGCAAGTAGTGCATCCCCAATTATTGGCGTGAGGAAGGAAACTCCAATTGATAATCATCCGTGTATGGATTCTTCCTCTGTCTCTCTTTATTGTGCATCATGTGGGGTGGGTATGATGATTTTCCCTGAGGACGTAGATGAAACAATATTTAACAAAGATAATAAATTAACCTTTAAATAACTAAGGGGTGGGATTTATGATTTTGTTGTGGTGTTATGCCTTTTTTGTTATATTATGAATTGTATGGACTTTTTTCTGAGGAAAGTTGTGGATTTTGGTGTTCCTTCCTTGTGAGATAATGATTCTATGTTCTCCTAGTTAATCCTATGATTGAATTGATATAACATGGAAAATGGTTAATCACGTAAAACCGGTTGATTAAATGGGCTGCCAATGAACAATAATCTTTGTGTGATCACCCTGGTTAACCAAACGGAATGAAAGAACATAATGAATGTTGTGGTTAAATCAGAAAAAAAACATACCTACTCTATTCTGGTGATATGTGTGGTGGATCTTCTTGATGTTGTGTGAGGTGATGTGGATGGGGATGGGATCCCTTATTGTTGAGTTGTTGGTTATGGACCTGAGTCCATGTGAGTCTATATGATGGTGCTTTGGTTGGTCCCATGACTTCGAGGGATCTCACAGATCTCTTTTGTTGTTGGGACATTACAAGAGAACCTGGTTTGAATGCATAAATAACTTCTTGGTTGTTTTCCCTTCCATGTCTTGTGGCTATGCCCGTTAGTTTCCTGGTAGTGAAGAATTATTTAAATGGAATCACATGAATATGATAACATAAATGTGTTTAATGGGTACTTTTTTTTCGTGGAATGATTTGTGCTCTAGTTGTGGCTGTTGTGCATTGGTATGAATGAATAGTCACAATGGTGTTTGTGTATGGGATGGTTTTGGAACCCTTAGGTTTGGGATGTGTTCTTGTTTACCTATATAAATAAATTTAGTTTTTTGTTTCTTATTTGTACCCCACCCAAGTTGAGTACTTCATGCCGAACACCCCCATTTCATGGGGGAGGTTGTTTTTTCCAGTATCCTATTATGTGGCAGGATATTAGCTCCTTTTAACTCCCTCTCTTAAGTAGACCAATACTCTTTAGGAAGGTTATGATGGACTAGGGTCCATTTATATCCGAAGAATATCTAGACAAGGAATGTTGTTGTTGTTTTCCTATGTGTGCGTGATCAATTTTTTTCCCAAGTGTCCCCGGGACGAAGCCCAGGTGTCCTCGGGCATGGAGGCAGTTTTTCTAAACCAGGTGACATAGGGCGTGGTTACATATGGTTGTGGTGGAACATGTGTATGTGGTCTGGATATGTGGTTGTGGTGGCCTATAAGGTTGTTGTTTGAGTTGTGGTGGGACTGCAGTGAAAATGGCAGTGGAGGTCCGGTGCATTTGATATCTTAAATAACAAGTGGGAAAGCGGTCCAGGGTACCAAAATGTCAATCTTCAATTACTATTACTTTACCTGATTTTTGTTATTTGGGAGTGTGCCTTGGTGAGTCTAGCTTAATAGTTTCCTTGCTATGTGTTTTGGTTGTCTCTATTTTTTTCACGGGGCACTTGATTGTGTCCTAATTTAGCACAAGAGCTTTTGGTATTCCCTACTATGTATACCCATATACTCACCCTACATACATAAAACTACATTCAGGTTTCTAGGAGGACTTCAAGGACCATGTGAGACAGTATTAGCTCGGGCGTCGGGACAGTTTCCATTGTTGTTTTTTTATTTTGGTAGTTTCCCTTTAGAGATTTTCTTATACTTTTATGGATTTATTGTTTATCGTGCATGTGGGAATGGGTATTGGCTTTACCTTTACCTTCAGCCTTGGAGTTTTTGGGTTTTAACCATCATATCACATGTTCCTACTAAATACAAAAGGGTAATTTCTTCCATATTATGTGTGATTCTATACCCTCCTTGATAGTCACCACTCTAGGGCCTATTGAAGGTGGGACTCAGGGGTCATTATCTCTCCTTCAACGCGAGGAATGAAGGGTCTGGCAGTTTGATATCCCTTCCCTAATCTCGATGAAGGAGAGTCGTGGAAGAATGGTATTAGAGGATATGGTTGAGAGATAAAAGAGAGCTTGAGGTTAAGCACAACGAAGACTGCATGGGATGGTAGGGAAACAATGCTAGACAATCTTGGTGCCTGAAATAGGCCAAGCAATTCCAGATATGACACTAGATTTTTGGGCCCCCTATGATCTGATGTAAGGACTCTGGACCTACGGAAGACCAAGTGAGGCAACATTGATTGCAGGGTAGAGACCTGAGGAAAGGGACATGCATCATAATTACTTCAGTTCTTGTGTTTTCTAGATGTTCTTGGAATTTAAATAAATAAAAAGTTTATGAAAAATTTAAAAGAAATATTCTATACTACTCAGTCTTAGGAATTCCTTGTTTACCTTGAAGCCATGGCACCCAGATGATGACCAAGAGTAGTGTGGGCGTTCGAGGCCTACGAGGATGATCTGGCTGATTAGTGGTGGACTAATCAAGAGGAGGAGGATGACCAGTGGTAGAAGACACTTTGTGACTTTCAACAGCATACCCTCGAGAAGTATGAGGGCAACATTCCATACATGGATACCAAAAGCTATCTCGACGAGTTGGTGACAGATTCCAGCATGATCCAAGCTCCAGCTAAGTACTGGGATTCGTTAGTAGTCATTCAGATGAGAAGAGAAGCACATCATCAGTGGAAGCTCTACCTTAGAGAGAGGATGTAGAGTAAGATTTTGTGGGATGACATCGAGAAAGAGTTCTGGGCGGAATTCATTTCTTCTATGATGAAGGCTGAGAAAAAGCATTAACCACTCTCCATTCAATAGGGGAGTATGTCAGGGAGGGAGTTGGGGATCAAGTTCAAGGATCTCCTTTGTTTTTCTACGGACCTTTTTCCAGATGAGGAGTCTTGGGTGAGATGTTTTGAGAATTCGCTCTAACCTTATCTCCTGTATGTTGTTACTCCCTTCACCATGAGGATGTACTTGGAGTTCTAGAGGAAGGCTGAAGTGGTGGAGAGGATTCACATGATGGGAGGTGTGACAGGATAGGGGAGCCAGTTGGGCTCGTCAAAGGGGTAGTCCATCAGTAGAAGGCCTCTAGCGTCTAGGACTTCTTGGATCCGGCCAGTGGGGAGTAGGCCCCTGCAGTTCCAGTTTTGATCTCCTAGTCCTCATCCTTTCCTTGTGAGCCCAGGACCATGGTTCTTCATCTATGGTAGTCATGGAAACCTTCATGATTAGTACCTGGATCGAGTATAGTACATTGGAGGTGGTTAGGTTCAACACCCACCTTAGTAGCAGCAGTTTCTTGATAGGCCCTTTCAGCTGCAGCAGTAGGGAAAACGAGCTCTAACTCCTCTGAGAGAAGATGTTGTAGGAGGAGGATATCCTCAGAACGCTCCTCAGGGTCCTCAACCAGGGCGTGGTTGGGGAGGCGGCTGATAGCTAAGGGGATGGGTGTGTGCAGTTGCATGCGGTAGAGGTAGTAGTTCCAGTAGGGCCGGAAGTCATTCGAGGTATGATCAACGTGTTTAGCACTCTGGTTTGCGCCTTGTTTGATTCAAGAGCTTCACACTCCTTTGTTACACCCGGTCTAGCCCATGCCTTAGGCCAAGACGTAGAGAGACTCTCCATCCCTCAAGTGATGAGTATTCCAGTTAGGGGTCATACCATCCTTTTTGATGTTTGTCGATGATTAAAAATGATGTTAGGTCCAAATCATTCTAGTGGGGATCTTCTTCTCCTAAAAATATATCAATAAAATGTCATCCTAGGCATCAAATTGCTATTTTATATGCACGTTATTATCGACTGATTCCAGAAATGTGTCATGTTTTCCAATGAGGATGTCGAGTGTGTGGATTTTGTTAGTGAACGGAGTTTTCAGGTGGGGAGATGGCGTGTGGAGCCTTTCTTTCTATGTTGTCCGAGATTTTAGTAGAATCAGTGGATTTAGAGATTATGGATGTTTTGGGAGTTGTCGGAGAGTTCTTGGATGTTTTTCCATAGGAGGTTATGACTCTACCCCCTCGATGTGACATTGATTTTAGGATAGACTTACAACCTGGTGCCTGACCGATTTCAATGGATTCTTATCAAATGGTTCCACTTGAGTTGAAGGAGTTGAGGATTTAGATTGATGATCTAATGAAGAAGGATTTTTTCCGACCCAACATATTTCCATGGGGTTCTCTGGTCTTGTTCGCGAAGAATTTAGATGGTGGTCTCAAGCTATGTCTAGAATACCAGAGACTGAATCAGGTAATTGTTAAGAACCTTTACCCTCTCCCAAGGATAGCAACCACTTTGACCAGCTGAGGGGAGAATGTTGGTTCTCTAATATCGATGTGCGGTTTGGGTATCACCACATAAGGGTGAAAGACGATGAGATCCGGAAGACTACTTTCAGGTGTAGGTATAGGATCTTGGAGTTTGTAGTCATGTTGTTCAGTGTTAAGAACTCACCTTCTGTGTTCATATGGCTCATGAAATCTATTTTCCATGAGTTTCTGGACTGGTTCATCCTTGTGTTCATTGATGACATATTGATCAACTCATGATCATATGAGGAACATACAAAGCACCTTAGGATCTTCTTGGACATCCTTCGACATCACAAGCTCTATGGGAAGTTGTCCAAGTGCAAGATCTTGACACAAGAAGTGCATTTTCTTGGACACGTGGTGTCTCAACGTGGGGTAGAGGTTGATCCATCAAATGTTAAAGTGGTGGTTTCTTAGGAATCAAAAAATAATGTGATGGAGGTTCGTAGATTTCTGGGCCTGGAAGGCTACTATTAGAGGTTCCTACCTGACTTCTCTCAAGTTGTTGCTCCTTTGAAAGCTTTGACCAGAAAGGACCAATCCTTCAAATGAAATGAGCAGTGTCAGGAATCTTTAACTATCTAAAGAAAGGTTGGTCATTGCTCCAGTGCTTAGGTTTCTATACTAATGGGTGTTATTTGAGGTGTTTTTTGATGTTTCTAGACTTGGCTTGGGGTGTGTGTTAATGCAGCAGTGGGAAGTGATCTCTTATGGTTCAAAGAAGGTACGTCCTCATGAGTGTAACTATTCCACCCCTGAACTAGGGATTGATGTAGTTGTGTTCTCATTTATTTTTTGGCGGCATTAACTCATCGGGGAGAAAGTTGTGGTCTTCACAAATCACAAGAGTTTGAGGCATATCTTTACCCAATGGGACCTGAACATGTGATAGTGAAGGAGGATGGAGTTTCTTCCGGACTAAAACTTCAAGATCTTATACATTGAAAGAAAGGGGAATGTTGTGGCCGATTCCATATGTAGGATGTCAGAGAGGGTAGTTGATTAAGAAAATATTGATGCTTAGAAGGCAGTGGATGAGTTGGCTACCTTACACAAGGATGCAAGGGTAGATGGTGGTAGAGGTCATCTGTTTCAGATGATAGTGTAGTCCTCTCTATTGCGATAGGTGGACGAGTCTCTGTGGGGAGACATAGAGATTGAAGTGATGTGCGATTGGGATGACCAAGGAAATGATCTGGAAGGGTGGTCGGAAGATGTTCAGAATGAGATTATTTTCTGAGGGAAGTTTTTCGTCCCAGAGATGATACAAGAGGGAGTTCTCCATGTGTTCCATAACTCAATCATAGTTGTACACGAAAGAGTTTCCATGAAGTACCGAGTCCCGAGGAACAGTTTTGGTGGACCAAGGTGAAAGAAGTAGTTGTTTAGTTTGTGGAAAGGTGTCTGGTGTATCAGCTGGTAAAGGATGAACACCACATCCCAGGAGGTTTGATGAATCCTTTAGATGTCCCAAAGTGGAAGTGGGATGATATCTCAATGGATTTCATCAAAGGACTACCTAGGGTTCAAGGAGGATGTGATGCATTCTGGGTAGTGGTAGACCTGCTGACAAAATTAGGACACTTCCTAGCGATCAATAAGTCGAGTGTGGTGGAAGACCTAGCATAGAGATAAGTGTATGAGATTGTGTGGTTTCATGGAGTTCCAAGGTCTATAGTCTCATATAGGGATTCACGATTTACCTCACTATTCTGGAGGGGATTGCAGTGTGATTTTGGTACCCTGCTACACCTTATCACTTCTTTGCACCCCCAGATAGATGGGAAGACAGAGCGGACCATCCAGACATTGGAGGATACATTACTGGAACATGTTTTGGACTTTTGGGGATCATGGTAATGAAATTTTCCCTTAGTAGAGTTTCCCTAAAATAATATCTATCACTTTACTATTTGCATGGCACAGTTTGAATCCTTTTATGGGATGTTATGTCATTTGACCATGTGTTGCACATAGGTTGGGGAGGCAGGTGTTCTTGGCCCAGAGATAGTGTAGAGCACAACAGAGAAGCTTCATATTGTGTGTGAGAGGATGAAGGCATGTTAGGACTGGCAGAATTCATACGCCAATCATAGGGGGAGGCCCTTGGAGTTCGATGTTGGAGACCATGTGTTTTTGAATGTTTCCCCTCGACCTGGGAAGCGAAGGTCCAGCAAGGGAAGCGAGCTCTCTCATAGGTTCATCAGGCCTTTCAAAGTGTTAGAGTGAGTCGGTGAGGTGGCATATCAGCTGGAATTTCCAACTCAGTTAGAAAGGATCCATGATGTTTTCCACGTCTCCAAGTTTTGTTGATATCAACATGATAATTACCATGTCATTGATTGGGGAGATTTGGATATAGGGGACAATGCTACATTCATGGAGTGACTAGTGAGGATCGAGGATCGAAAGGATAAAATGATTCATGGAAAAACCATCCCTTTGGTTCATTTATTATGGAGGCATTGTGGCCTCGATGAGAGTACTTGGGATCTAGAAGCTCAAATGTGCGCCCAGTACCCAGAGCTGTTTTGAGTTGCTGTTTCAATCCTTCTTTGATGTTCTTGTTTTTGTGACCTACTGTGGTGTAATTTTGACCTTGTTAACTATGAGATGGGATATTTCTTTTATTATGTAAATGTGTTTGGAGAGCTATGACTATGGGGAAGGGAGCACCTGATCCCTAATCGATACGCATTTAGGTGGATGGGATTAAACCCATGCAGGTGAGTTAGTGCCACCCAAAGCGGATAGTTTCTTGACATGGACGATGAGTCTCCCAAATCCATATAATTAGAGGGTATGAAATTTACATGTTTGTGTAGTTTTTTAAGAGAGGGGAGTGGTATTTCCTCTATAGTTTATCAGTATGAGAGAGAGGTGTTCCTAAATGTCAAGCAGGTTTACTCCTGAGAGGTATCTTGTGAGGTGGTTGTTCGGACCACTCTCTTTTCTTCAGTGCTAGTTTTGATTCTTGATGAAGAGAATAGTTTAGGAGGTATATGATGTAATGGCCCAGACCCTCATGGTCTATTAATTTTTCAAAATCCAGTGTTTGGGGAGGCCTATACGCCATGGGTGAGTAAGGGGGTGTCAGTGGAAGGGTGTCACTATGGTGTCACCTGTCGGTGACACCGATCGGTGTGTCCCGATCGGTGGGTCACCGATCGATGCATCCCAAATGGTGTGTCTCAATCGTTATGTCCCAATCGATGGGTCACTGATCAATGTGTGATCGATCGGTGTGTCCTGATCGGTGTGTCATCGATCAGTCTCACCAACCGGTGGGTCACCTGATCGGTTCCACAGAGGAGTGTTAGGGTTTCCTTCCCTAGTTTTACCTGTAATGACTCCTTTAAGTTTTAATACCTATATAAAAAGGTTTAAGACTGTTTTGATTGAAATAAAAGATGTTTTAAACCCCCATTTTTTGGACGACCCTTGGGGTTACCAAAACATGAGGCCTTTTTTCCTTAGTGTCACACTGTGTTGTGTATTTACAGTTTTCCCCCTATTATGCATTTTCGGGAAACCCTTTATCTCACAGTCATTATTGCCATCTATCTGAGTAGAATTTTTAAATAACAATTAATTACATCATTTGTAACCTCCTAACCATGTAGAGAAACCATTATCCTCCATTAAAGGCATTCATTATTTCGTATCCCATAACTCCAAGATATCACATTTTTTCACACAGAGATTCTTTCCTCTTCTGAGCTAGTCTCTTTCCTCTTCCTTTGTGCATTTGGAGTCCCTCTGCCTGAGGCTAGTTGTGCTCCAATACTAGATACTTTCCTACTCACTCTTGGAGTCTTTGGAGTTCCTCCCCTGCAAGTAGTGCATTACCCATTCTTTGTGTGAGGAGGAAAACTTTGATCTTTAATCATCAAAGTATGGATTCTTCCTTCATCTCTCTTTATTGTGAATCATGCAATGTGGGTATGATGATGTTCCCTCAAGATGTAGATGAAACCAAATTTAAAAAATATAATAAATGAACCTTTAAAGAATTAATGGGATGGAATGACGATGTTGTTGATGTTTTATACCTTTATTGTTATATTATGAATTGAATGAGATTTTGTCCACTAAAAATCAGGGTTGTTGGTGGTCATTCCTTATGCACTAATGATCCTCTATTTTTCTGGTTAAACCTGTGATTGAAGGGATGTAACATAGAAAATGGTTAATCATGTAAACTCATTTGATTAAATGGAATCACAATAAACAATAATCCATGTGTGATCACCCTAGTTAATCAAATGGATTTAAGGAAATCAATTAATGTTGTGGTTAAATCTGAAAAAAAAACAACCTTACTCTGTTATGGATATATGTGTGGTGGTTCTACTTGATGATGTGTGGGGTGAGGTGGATGGGGATGGGATCCCATGTTGTTGAGTTGGTGGTAGTGGACCTAAGGCCATGTGGATCTATACGATGGGGCTTGGTTTTTTCCCATTACATCGAGGGATCTCATGGATCCGTTTTATTGTTGTTACATTATAAGAGAACTGGGTGTGGATTCTTAAATTATTGTTTGGCTGTTTTTCCTTCCTTGGTTTGTTTCGATGCATGTTATTTACTCAGAAGTGAATAATAATTTAAATTGAATCAATTGAATATGGTAAAAATAATGGGTTTAATGGGGAATTGTTTTCCAGGAATGAGTTGGGATCTGGTTATGGCTGTTGTGCTTTTGTATGAATGAATAGTAATGGGGTGTTTGGGTATGGGCTGGTTTTGGAACCCTTAGGTTGGGATGATTTCTTTTTTACCTATATGTATAAATTTTGTTTTTTGTTTCTTATTCGCTCCCTACCTATGTTGATCACTTCATGCCGAATACCCCCATTTCATGAGGGAGGGTGTTTTCCTAACATCCTATTGGGTGGTTGGATATTAGCTCCTTTATGCTCCATCTCCCAAGTATCCCAAGACTCTTAGGGTAGACTGTGATGGCCTGAGGTCCATTTTTATCCCAAGACACATCAGGAATGGTATGTTATGGTTGTTGGCTCAGGTGTGTGTGGGCAGGTTTGATTCCCAAGTATCTTCGGGATGAGGCACATGTGTCTTTGGGTGTGGAAGTAGTTGTTCTGGACCATGTGTCTTTGTACATGGTTACGTATGGTTGTTGTGGCCCAGGTGTCTGTGGTGGACTATAAGTTTATTGTTGGGGGCAGCGACGGGACTGTAGTGAAAATAGAGGGGGAGGTCTGATGTGTTGGATGTCATAAATAACTAGTGGTAAATCGGTGTGGGGTACCCAAATGTTGTTGTTCTATTACTATTACTTTTCCCGACTTGCATTATTTACGGAGTATTCCTTGGTGAGGTTGGGTGAATAGTTTCCTTGTTATGTTTTTTTTGATATATCAATTTTCTCACGGGGCAATAGATTGTCTCCCAAATTGAGTATGAGAGTTTTTGGTTTCTCCTACTGAGTATACATTTATACTCACCATACGGATATAAAACTACATTCAGGTTTCTAGGAGGACTTCAGGGACTGTGCATGACCTTACTTTCTTGGACATTGGGACAATTGTTGTTGATGTTTTCTTTATTTTGGTACATTCTCTTTGGAGTTTTTCTTGTACTTTATGGGTTTATATTTGATCATGCATCTGGGAATGGGTTTTGGCTTTACTTTTACCTTCATCCATGGAGTTTTTTGGGCTTTTAGCCACATATCTCCTAATCCTACTAAATAAAAATGGGTATTTACTTCCTTATTACATGTTATTATATACCCTTGGTGTTAGTCTCTACTTTGGGGCCTATTGAAGGCAGGAATTAGGGGGTAATTATCTCTCCTTCAACTTGAGGAAATAAGGGTCTGGCGGTTTTCTATCCCTTCCCTCATCTCGATAAAGGCGAGTCATGACAGGGCACGATGTGTGTAACCATGGAGACACATTTTCGTAAACATCATATCGGTCCAAGTATTATATCCATGGAATCTAATGATAATAATTGAAGGATCCTATGGTTTCATACTAGGAATCCACTGATATAAAAATATTTTGTTCTAAGGTTTTTCTCATTCTTGTAAACTATCATCCTTGAATAATAATTGCGTCAATGAGTTCTCAAGGCATTCCCTCAAGGATCCAATGCTAGATGGATTCTGATCACTCCTATAATAATTTCAAAGTATGTATGAATTAGGAACCTTATAATCAATTCATTAGTTAATTGAGTCCATGTATTAATCATTCCATTTAATATGTCAAAAGGGTTCATTAAATACCTTTCATTAGTGTGGAAAGGCTAATAGGACATACAACCAATTATTACATTTCATTTTTAATTTCTTAGTTTTGTCTTTTACTTTTCATAAACATGACAATGCGGGATAAGGTTGAGAAATCATTTATTAATTCATATAAATTGTAATTATTTTATCAGGTTCACCTTGATTCCTTCCATTAGACATGGAAAGGGTCACTACATAAGTGTAACCAAGCTATTCAATTATATTCAAGTAGGCTCTGTCATATACATAATACACATTAAAATTAAAACTATATTTTAGGATCATTTAATTAATTATAAAAACATACCATTAAAGGTTCAACTATTACTATGAGGTAATAATAATTAATAATCCATTAATTTAATTTAAACATCGAACTTGATCAAGGTCAAGTCACGGCTCACCCAAATAGGGGTACAAATAGGATTAATGAGCTATTAAGTAATAATTATGGAAACACCCTACTTCAGGTGGTTAGTTCCTTATATAGTGACTAATGTTTTTCCTTATGGTGTAGTTGAGATCACACAAGGGGAAACTGGAAGTAGAATTATAGTCAATGGGCAACATTTGAAGAAATATATTGAGGGACTTCTAATTGATGAAGTGGATTTCATCACACTGCATGACCCCATCATCACGTAAGCATATCAAGTTGTTCCTAACCCTTTCAGTTTTTTTATTCTTTTTATGGTTTAAAATTATATATTTCATGTTCATATATCATCTAATGGGTTCACATTGAGGAAAATGAAATATTTTATGTTTGGGAGAGGGAACCTTCTAGTTTATTAATTTCAATTGTTTTCCTATTTTTCAATGATTTTGACAAAAATATTTTGTTTTTCATATTTTATGTATTTATTTTTCAGTTTTTTTTATGATTATGAATATTTTGAGCTGAAATGATTCTCATAACTATTTTTAAATCCATCTCAATAATTGAAACAATTTTTCCCATGAAACCGAGCTTAAATGAACACTGAAAATAACTTTGTTTCGAGTTCAAATCTTTAATAATTTCATGAAAAGTATTCTAAATTTTGAACCCCATGCCACATCTCACTATCTTTATATTTGAAATTACATTACTATGAGGCTTTAGGACCATTCTTTTCATATTCTTCACATTCACCTCACTTTTTTATAGCACCTAACCATGGTTGATTTAACCAGAATTTGATTTATTCATGTCAAAACATAAATGGTTTTGGTACTTATGTTTTAAAAGAATGAGGCATTTTTTTGGTATTAAAGCCCCTATTTCAAAAATTTTTTTCTATAATGGACTAACATGAACATTTAATCCATTTATCCATTAGAATCCATGAACATCTTGTTAGGTTAGCCACATTACAAGACAATTTTACCTATCCAGCCAAATCTTGAAGTTAAATTTTATAATCTAGTTGAACATAAGTGTGGGTGAAGTTTTCTTGTGTTGTTCTACCACATTTTGTGATACTCTGGGTAGAAAATTAAATTCTGAACAAATTTTTTCCATTATATTGAATGGTTTACCTTTTCTAGAGCTTTCATAATAATTGAAGTTGTTAATTTCTCAAACTTCTAATAGAGGTAGAAATTTGTGCTTATCTGGAGCTATAAGAAAATCATTTTTGAGAAAATTGACATTTTTACTACTAAAAGGTTGATTGGGGTGAAAATTCATTTATTTTTCAAGATGATGAACATGAATTTATGCTATGGGGATTGAGGAGGAGACTATATTTAAGTGAAAATTAGATTAACACAATTTTTCTTCAAAAAGAGTCAAGTCCCCCTCATTCAACCTCAGAATATTTCACATTTTAATCCTACCAACCGAAAGAAATTGAACAACCCTAAAATTTACTCATGAAAAACATATTTCATTGACTCATATTGGGTGGCGATGTAGGAATTTATCAATCATATGGTGACCCCTGTATGAGTTTGGATGAGAAAGACATTGCTAAAAAATTGACATTTGTGTGATAAGAGAATATTGTAGTGAGGTAAGTGTGTTGTGTGATGGAGGATAAATGAAGTATAAATATATTGAATGATATAAGTAGATAAATTTATATAATGTTTTTTTAAGGTGTGATATCTTTTTTTTTCTTGGTTTGTTATTTTTTGATCTCAAGGATATGTTTTTTAAAATTTGTTTTGATTTGATATTGATGTTTACTTGATATGAGGTTTTTCCTAGGAGTGAATAACGGTAAGTGTGGTGAAATTGATAAAACAATATTTTGTGGAATATATTTTTTGATAATAAATGAAATAATTTCCTCACTACGTGGTAAATATAATCATTTATGAAATATTTGGGGTTAGATCATTCTTTTGAAAATTTGATAAAATTCCAGTTTTACCCTGTAAAAATGAACTGTATTATTTCTCACATAAATATTTAAATATGACGAATATGGACATAAAATTTTGTAACAGTGTTACTAACATAATTTTATAAAACTTTTATTCAGGAAACTAGAGATAAAGAGTATATTTGAATGGAGTAAATGGGCCATTAAACCAATGGTGGGCTGGACTCACCATAATGGACATGAGTTCTGTATTTGAGCCATAACATCTTCATCCATGATTGGATTAGGCCCATATTTTGAGAGGATCTCTAGAATAAAATTTCTCACAAATAAGACTCCTTGAATGAGAGTTGATTCACGCATTTTTTGGATTAACTGGCTGGTACAATTGGATTAAAACATTTGGATGAATTTCCAAATTCACACTTGAAACCACATGTAACCTTTCCTCCCCTCCACTCTATTAATTAGTTTTTTCTCATTTGGAGGGGTTGGGACATGAATTAAGATAATGGAGGCACTGGATAATTGGTTTCACCCAAATTCTCCAACCATTTTAATTGGGGTAGCTCTTGAATCATGGATCCCCTCACTGAAGCCTTTTTCTCTTCATCATGTTGTAATGTTTTCATTTGTGTAATAAACTTATTTGTTCTTATTTTATTTATTCTATTTTCTTCTATTTTGTTCAAATTTCTTATTATATTAATATTTTAAATTGGGTTGGAATCAATATTAGAGATTATATGGGGTTTTACCCTTTCAATCCTTTTCTCATGCAAAATGTCTCCACGATGACCACACCGCCCATGGAAGAGTAGTTTACTAGTTATCGATCTATCATATACCGTCTTCATTCAATTATTTTGAATTTTTGAGAAACTATTATTCACATAATATGATCCATGAATTGGGTTCTTAAATTATAATAAACTAAGAAAGCAATTAAATAATGAACACAAAAACACGCAAGGTCGAGGTTTCATTTAAATTGTGAGAGAGAAAACATAATAGGAAATACAAGAACACACGGGTTATTTTTGTAGAGTTCAAATATATTCCTTAAACTCAATTCATCCTCATTATCCAGAATATAAATGTGCCTTAATCTACCACTGACCATAAGACAACCATATAACATCAATCAAAGCAGGGTGCTTTGAATGCATGTTCCGAAGTTAGCCTAGGGTTAAATTCACTCCATCTTTGTGGTAAAGTTAATTCGAACAGGGTTTTGGATTTAACAAATTAAAATATCATAATTAATTGATTGATAATTTAAATGACAATGATACATAATCGAGTGAAGAGTTAGAGAGAGATTGATTATTCCTTTTAAATATTGTCTAAAAACGTCTTCTTGTTGTGTATTTTTAATCGAACTTCATTGAAAAAATAAAAACAAAAAAAATGAAATCTTCTTCCCGCAAACTTCATCTAATTTTATTATCATTAAAAAAACCAAATCCTTATAAGTAGTGTTTTTATTATATTTTATTTTATTTTTAGAATACCATTAAGAAGTTGTTATAATTTTCTTCCTCCTTTGAGAGACAACCTTTGTTAGCCACTCTACTGCACCTAAGTAACCAGAAACCAAAAATTATTTGAAAGCGCCCATGACAGCGCATTTTAATGAGATTATTACATAAAACCCTTAATGCTTTGCTAACATTTGAATAAGAAGACCCATGAAATAAATAGCCTTAAATAAATTTTTAATCCATATTAATTTTTCTAATATTATTTATAAAATAATTTCATGTCATTAAATACACCAAATAAAATAAATAGGGGGTAAATACAAAATTTATCCCACTAAAGTAAAAGTAAGAAAACAATCCATTACCTTAGGTTTGACAACCTTCATATTCATTTGAACCTCTTATATAATAAATATATATTTACTATAATTATATTATATAACCATAGTCATATATATCATACCATATATAATTCAATTATAGTCTTTTATCACCCATTATCTAACACTTCATAATTATAATCAAAATTGTGGGAGATATCTGCTTAGTTTTTCATGTATATTCTTGTTCGTTAATTTGGTAATTGTATTTTTATCTTTGTAAAATCATATATATAGTTTTAATAATGATATAAATATAATATATATTCATTTTATTCATTTTATATTCATTCATAAAAGATATAGATAGAAAAAAATGAATTACACCATTCATGGAGACAATAAACTGTATGTGCACATGAATGCGGTTTTCATTTTTATTGATAAATAGAATGAAAGAATTTTAAATAATATATAAAATTTAAGTAATAAATAATAAATCATATATATCAATTAAATTCATCCTTATTACCAACCAAGTATAACATAAGTGAAAAATGAATCATATTGCTTCGTGGAGGTGGTAGTCCATATGTAGGAAAGATCATAGTTATAATAACCTAATGGTTTAGAAGGTATGAAATTGTGTATGATATGATCATAAAATAAGTATAATAATTTCATAAGTTTCATATGTAAACAGTAAACCCATCATATTACTCTTTCAAAAATGATGGTGATTTAAAAGTAATTGTATCACTACATGGAGATAGTAAGTTGCACGTATGCAGGAGTGATAATTTCACATCCCATTTCTAAAAAAGGGTTAATAAAGGCGGTTTCATAATCTTAATTAAATTTATGTATATTTAATGTACTGAATTTATAATTTTAGAAAAATATTATAGATTTATAGGAGGTTAAAAAAATAATTATAAAGAAAGTGATCGGTTAAGGTGACTACCCATTCATTAAAATAACTCTTTTTGATACCCAGTTAATGGCTCTAGGGTTGATTTTTGGGAATTTTAGAACCTATATTTTGTGTCTATGTAATTTTATAATATATTTTTGTCAGGTTATGGTAGATATATAAGGATAAATGTGGTATGAAGAAGAGAAAGGGGGTTCCCTTTTATAATTAAGGGGAGGGGTGCTCTTGGAATTTCTTAAAATATTTAATTAATATAAATTAATTTTTGCATATAAATCTAACCAAATTAATAATATTGGAGTATATGTTTAGGATGAGTTGAAACACTCTTATATAATAATATTTGGAGAATTTTGGATCACATTGTTACACTTATCTTCTTATTTTAACCCTTCTTTAACCCTTTTGGCAATTACAATAATATTAATGTTTTCTATATTTTAAGGGTTATTAATGTTACTATAAAATGAAAAACTACCCATAAATAGACGATGTAAGATTTTTAAAACCATACAAAATAAATTTGGATGAATTTTATATTTTTATGAATTTTATATCATTTAATAGTTTTTATTTGATATAAAATATCATTAAGGTTATTATATCACTATTAAATTAATATGAATTTAAATACATCCATACAATGGGGAAATTTAAATATAATTATTTAAAATAATCTATTATGTCATATAGATCTAGAAAAAAATTACATATTATCTCATTCAAATTATATCACATTTAATATTTTTAAAATCACTCTTTAATTTTTCTATTATTTGAAAAAAATATTGTATTACTATTTCACAATCATTTATGGTTATCGTATAATTTGTAAAAATTAAAAAAAATTATTATAATAAATATAAAATTAAATTATTTTAAAATAGACACTTATATTCATTCATAACATTATTTTGACCCTATGTGGACACATATGATATATTGAAAACTAAGAGTGACATTTTGTAACTTTCTCTAATATAAATAGTATATATTTAATTTTCATGGAAAAGCGTCCATTAAATAAATAATGTTTTTGAGTAATCTGATAAGGGAATAATAAAATTCATTAAATAATAATTTTGATTAAAAAAATGGATTTTTCACTTAGTTTTAACATAGATTAACCTCATTTTCCCTCTACCAATATGATAAATATTACCACGATAACTATCCATGTTGACAAAAAATAAAAGTGTCTTATTTACCAATTTTGAATCTCATGATTTAAAATAGGGAATTAATTTTTTTAAATTCAATACATATATGGGTAAAACTATTTTTAAAATACTTGCACAAAATGCAACGAAAACCACCTTTTAAGAAAATATGGTTTTAAGTAGAAAAATGAATTTATTTATATACCAGGGCTAGAAAAATATAAAACATAAGTTAAAAAATTTATTGATTATAGAATATATAAATTCCATTAAAATAATTCAAAAATAGACATTAATATAATTTATTAAGATAAAAATACATTATGTTCATAGAAAATTTTTTTTTTGAAAAAAATCTATTATTTGTATAATAAAATTTATGCAATTATCAAATATATAATTGACTACAGAAACATATTTGGATTATCTGAAATATAAGAGAAATAATTTTCCTTTTAATCCATTTATAAAAAATGGAACTTTTTACATACTTCAAATGAAAATAAAATTTTCAATAAAATCAGTATTCTTTATCTTTTAATTGAAATATCAAACATTTTCAAAATTCTAAAATTTTCATCATAATTTTTTTTGTCATGGTGAATTAAAAAGTAATATCCCATTAATAAAATATAATTTATAATATTTTATGATGTTAAATGTAATATTTTCTCACAAAAAGAATAAAAATCCATTTTCTGAAGAAAATGCATTTTTAAAGAAAAAAATGACTTTATTAAAAATTGAATGATTAATTATTGAGAATTTATGAAGAAATTTATTTTTGTTATGGGATATATATATATATATATATATCATAAATTAGTTATTTCTTTTCATACGCTCAAATTAGCATCTACGTTATAATGGTCATATAATAATATTTCATGGTTCATTTAGGATTATTGTTGCATGTAACACAAGCTATAGAAGAAATTGAAAATAATATTTCATTATATCTTGAGGTTTTACAATGATAGAATACCACACTAAATAAAATACAAATAAAGATTCAAAATAAATCCCAAATTGTTTCTAAAATCTAAATTGTTACAATTATCCTTAAAATGATACATCAGTGGCATTAAAACCTTGAATTAACAATTCAAATATATAAATATATAATATTGTTCAATAACCCACTCTTAAACCATTGAAATCTTGTATAATCATTCATAATGAGATCAAAACATACATTTCATGGTATTAATGACAAAACAATGCAGCTTAAAAACCCCGGGAAAATATCATGCCATTGGGATAGATTTAAATTCCATAAATTTTCAACAACCATAAAAATCTATTCAAATTCATGTTAATCCCAACTTGTATTTCAAACATACATACCTATAAATATAATTCACTTTTAGTAAAGGATTTTAAATTTAGTGTTTAGCACTATTAACCACATTCATGATCTGTAGACCCTTAATTCCTTCATAGTACCACCACTTTAAAGGGTCCAAGTTATGTAAATCGTGATGAATTTTTCATGGTATGTTCTACATTTGGGGGTTGGAAGATTTTAAATTTAAAGATTTTAAAGGTGTAATGAGGTTCATTAAACTCTATTTTAATGTAAATTTGTTAAAACAATTTCCTCAAAAATGCTGTTCTCTTCAATCTTCTTTTGAAAAGTCTTGTGTATGTTCTTATAACATTCATTCATTGGAAGATACAACTTCCGATAAAATCACCCCCCATATTTAAAAGTCCAAAACATGGAATTACAAGAACTCTATAAATCACAATAAGTTTCTTCCTTCTAATAGGTTCTATTCCATTCATGATCATCATTTCATCTAATAGATACATTAATATTATTTCTACATACACACACCTAAAACCACAATATACAAGACATTACGGGACTTCATGGTTTATACTTTAATCATACATCCACAGATAAAGGATAGTTTCTCTATTATTCATCTAAGAAATAGAGTACATATGAGTTATAAGGAAAAAATATTGTTCCATTTCCCGAACCAAGTGATTTTATTCATCTCAAAAATTACATCTTTATATCATTATATCCTCCCCCTACTCCTTCAAGTCTTTTCAATTTCAAACCTTGACCACTGTCTTTTGGCCCAAATCCTTCAACAACTGGATACTCATAGGTATGCTACAAATTTTAGATACACTCATACCTTTATTAGGTTATTTTAGTGTCACTAATTCATTTTCAATTTACATTGCATAAGTGAATTTTTTTTTAATATTTATAGTGGACTTAGCCAGAAATCTGGCCATCACATCCATCTAACATATATGTGTGACCCTTAATTGACTTGGGAAACTTATGAATGCCTATATAATTCATTTCTTGGACCAAAAAATATCAATGAACAAAAAATTTCATCATCTTCTTCACTCTAATGAAATATCCATACAGTTCCTTTTTTGGAATCTCATTAGGAAAGATTCAATGAAATATAACCACAGACTTCATAAAATAATTCTTCAAAACCATCACCCCCTTTAGAACAACATTCAGCCTCTAAAAGCTACCCATTTCATCAAATTCACATATTACTCAATAACTATAACTAACTCTATAAATATATTAATCATAATATTCTTTTATGAATCACTACACTTTAAATATACAATACTCCATTCACTTACTCATTTATCATCGTTCATCATACACTATTTCTGGTTAATTCATTTTATCTAGTGCACCTTTAGAAAAATTGAAATTTCTAGGCCCTATAGAAATTTCATTAAACTAATTCTATTGTATCTGGGAAACACACTGACTGTGTCCTGAACATCTAGTGATCTTACTTCAGCTTCCCAAAGTCATAATTCTATGGTGTTGGTGTACTATATTCCCAGAGGTTCTCTTAAGTGTTACTTCTTGGGAATAAGATTCTGAATCATTGAAACTTATCCCGAAAAATAATTCTTATAATAAACAAAAAAATACCCCTACGAGAAAATTGTTTTACCCTGTTCATCCCAACAATATAATAGTTGAATACTTATATTACTAACAAAAAATTCCCACCAATTATATTCTATTCACCTTAGTAGCACATTTTTTTCTACACTCCATGAAACTTTTTATCATTCAGGATCCCACTAAATAAATTATTTCTCTATTCTTTAAAACCATGATCTAACATTGAATTAAAAACATAAAAATCCAATTAATTCTTCCATGGAAACCCCAGAAATAAATAATAACCGAAAAAACATTCTCAACCATTGTTGAATTTATATCAATAGGTTATGTCCTACATTGTTTCCATGGATCTGATCATCCAACCATGTTCTTATAACACTCCAATCCATATCTCAACAACATTTGGTCTTTCTAGAATATCAAAATCTTAGATCATTATCAAAACTTACCTTCATCTAGTAATTATGGAATGTAGGATGTCATTATCATGAAAAAACTCCCATTAAAAAATCCTTCAGAGTTACCAAGGAAACATGGTCCTTTTATCTAATTCATTTTATACTCGATTGTGACCCTTTGAGTATCCCACCACAATTAAATGGGACTCTTGATTAACTTATGATAATTCAATTATTATTTTCACAATGTAAAAATCTTTTGTAAAGAAATTCACACTAAGGATTTGGGTAGTTAGTCTATTAATATCAATATGACTGAAGTCAACTCCATTTGTAGAATTTATGGGTGAGATAACACCATTATTACTTATGATTGATATATGGAGAATAATTTGGAAGATCCATCCCTAAGTATAAAACTAAATATCCAACCACATGTTTCAACTGAACCCACATAATTTTTTTTATTTGACCGATGTTTCACAAAATTGAACATTTTATCCATGACAAGAATTTGTAGTGTTCTAGGTCATTATTCTTAAACTATAAAAAAACTCTACCAATAATATTCTAAAATCCACTTTTCTCTACATCACTAATCCTACATAATATCTTCTCATATAAAAACATCATAATTATTCTTGATTCAATCATAAATGTAATTTGATATAAAATGGGATTCTGGGAGGGAAACCCTTATAACATGAACACAAATACTTGCCACTGAATATTACGCTCTCTTACCCCAAGTTTTAGAAAAAAAAATAAAATGAATTTTTATTTTCATCCTTACCCATATCTTTCAATTTTACATTTTTCATTTCCAAACCTTATATATACATTTCGGTCATCTGATCTCTGACATTCCGATACATTATTTCAGGAATATCATTATATAGAACGGACAATTTCAATATGTTCTATAAAAATTAATCCCAAAAACATGAATTCCAATTCCCTTCAATAATTCCTTTTATTTATAGCGAACCATATTTTGATTAAATGATATTATGCCACAACACAACTACTTTTTTCATCATCTAGAAAAAATCACCATTTTTCCAAATGTTATGATATTTTGGGATTAAATTCATACTGCTATCATCATTAAAAATTTAGTGGTGAAACACTATAGTCATTTTATTTGACACTAAATAAGAGTTTATGACAATATGGTGACAATATTAGAAACCAACTCTCATTAATTGGTTTTTGGAAACTCAAAAAATGCATCCTTTTGAGAACTGACCTCCTCGACAATTTAAATATTCCCCAAATTAAGATATCTTATGACACCTCCACTAACAACTCCATCCTAGAACATGATCCACCTTTCCCATGATTGTGAACATTCCAAATAATTGTTATGCATGTTATTATATATTTACAGTTAAATTTCAACTTTTGATTAACTTCTCTATAAAATATAACATACAAACACTAAGGGAGTTGAAACAATAATACCCTCTAAAATTTATATAATACATTATTAGATTTTGAAATTGCGCCTCACTTGTGAAACTAAATCCTCCAAAAAATAACTCACATTTCAAATGAATTTTTTAAAGTACCCGGGGATATATTCTTTAAATCTGTAGTAGTCTTCTATAAAATGTTTAAAATCCATCCATCCCCTGAAACATGCCATATGACTCTAACCAGTGAATTGGAATTTAAATATACAAGATACACCACTCACACCACCATTATCTTCCTGTGAAATTATTATGGTAAAATGATTGAACACCTGACCATTATAACCCAATCGTATTATAACAAAACTCTGATACCACTTGCTGGGGTCTTTCATGGAACATTAATTCACTGGATAACAAAAATTCTGATCGAATCATCCCACAATGTTCAGTATCTGAACTATGAATCCAAGCACCCTCTCTAACACACTGACACACTCACTTTCATTTAGTTCTAGTCCTCTTGTTATCTTCCTTCCTAGAAAACATAAGAAAACAAGCTTTCGATTCATCAAAATATGAAAACAGAAATGATAAATCACCATGAAAAAGACATAAGGGGTTTATGTTGTTCATATTTTTATCCCACATCCATAATATAATAATATGATAACTTTAATTTATATAGGAAATAAAGTTTCTTTAATTTACAAGAACAAACCAAGGTCTTTTTCTCTACCATATGAAGTCGAATAAGTCTCACTAAAACCATATTTGATTTATTTAGTCAACTATATATCCATTTTAGTCCTCATCCTTTTAAACCTCAAACACTCCATTTTCCCCTAAGGCCACTAGTACCTAGATGTGTCCAAGTGTGATTCTTCTTCTAGATCCACCATTTCATTTTTCAAACCAAATTAGTGTCAGTTAATAAAAATTAAAAAATTGAACTAATATGACTATTTATAGTGGAACTATCTAGTCATTTTATTAGCATTAAAATATGACTTGTGTAGGAAACCCTCTATAGAGTTTAGAAAATTATAATTTCTTTTTTCATTCATTTTATTGACCTACAAAACTTCATGACTAGTGAATTTCATCCATCTCTTAACGTTGATGAAACCTCTTCACCATTTATTTTCTACAAAAACATGAGCGATTATTTATAAATTATAATCGGATACTTCATATATGACTTTCACACAACCATATACAACTCAATAACATCATTCATCCTATAAAAGTTTTCCATTCCATCAGATTCATTGATTCTTATGAAAGAATGGATGAATCTCAGAGTACATGCATTAAAATATTCTCCTAGGTATTCTTTCACTCGGAATCCATTGTGCCCTTTTCATAGAACACACTACCCAACCTCCATAATCGACTACATCTAATGAACTCTCACCATCCATTATACTTCTACTAGTCAAGCATCCGGATTTCCAATAGAACATTCATTCCACTACTACTATTGAATTAGTTAAACATGATCATCCACCTATTAAAATTATAATGAATAGAATTCAGATACCTAAAATCAAAATTTCAATGTTCCATTTCACATTCTTTATCTAGGTTCTCTAATGTGGTACGTCTGGTGACTGTTATTTTGGATATTTGACACTTGTCACAAAAATAGTTCTCACATCAAACCCAACAAAAAATTAACCTCAAGAAAACTTATTAATTTCCTCTGGAATACTACGCTTGATCATGTTAAACATTAATAATATTTCTTCTCTATTCCCCACATTTTTATGAGAAATGTTTTGTTTATTACAGATCTAAAATTGTTAGCATATATTTTGATCTTTATAAAGAATATAAGAAACTTTGATCTTAAAAATATAGTTTGACCACCCTTTCCCAATGTTTAATTGATATTATGAACCACCATACATTCTTCTATCTTGATTACTCAACCTAAAATTGAAATAAAAATGACTCATAAATTTTCCATTTTAGCTCAATAATAATATTATAATCAATATAACAAAACCAACATATCAACACATTTGAGTTGAAATATAATTATGTAATTAAGTTCTAGATCAAGCTAGAAAACGAAAACTAGTTTGTAATGTAGTTTCCTAATATGGTATTACAGAGCAAATAAACTCTTAATAAAGGTCAGATGAAAGGTAAGATAAAAATAAGACCAAAATGTAAAAAATTGTGATTTTGAAATTTTTCCTTAGTCGTACTTTACACATCCCATGAACACTAATGTATTTGTAAACAAAAAAAATAGAATGTTCTAGTACCTAGATCATGAATCAAGACTACCATGATAAATTAAAATATAAATAATATTTGAAAAAGGTTTAAAACCCTCTTTAGTTGGGAAAGATATTAATTTTAAAAAAAATCTACTACAAATGATTTTCATAATCAGTCAAATTTTCTTAAATGAAATTTTTAGAATTTATAAAAGAAAACCCATTACTACAGTCATTTAATTCCTTAAATTTCGAAATCTACCAGTCTGGAAAAAACCAATAAGTTCATTATTTATCAAATAATTTGAATTATCTCAAGAATTTTAAACACTCCAAAATTTTAAATATATATATATATATATATATATAATTTTATCTAAACATATTTCAATAATAAGATAAATAAAATGGAAATAGGAAAAATTCCTAGAAAAATTTTTAAATTCCCACACACATAAGATTTAACTACCCTTTATTAAATCTATAATTAAAAAATATTTAAGTAAAAAGTAGTATAAAAGAAATAACTACTGCTTATTATGGAACTGGAATCCTTAATTAAATCTCCTAGCATATACCACATTAAAATAGGATTGAATAAACAAAACAAAAGAATTTTATTATAAGTAAAATAAATAATCCTAATTTTAAATTGAAGATTAAGAGAGATAAATATTTGTATAACATATTTTCCTTCAGAGATAATTTAATGATCCTTAGTATTTGAATAAAGACAAAAAAATTAACTATGTACCCCTGATAGAATAAAAACATGCCAAAAATTAAGAATACTTTTTATTTATAAAAAATATATTATTCCTAAAATATGTATACAGTGGAATATATATTTATTTTTTGTAGATTATGGTTTGATGATTATCATTGCATAAAAAAATAGGTTTCTTACCTATTTAGGTTATCCAATGATCATATTATCAATGATCATATCATAATAACTCCCAAACACCAAATAGAAGGTAACACCTTCATTGTGTGATGAATGATATTTCCAGAATATTTGATATTCTATAATTTTATCCTAAAATTTTTGATCTTAAACAAAATCAGGCACATAGAAAATCAACCACTACACTAAGTATAGAACTCTATTTAAATTTAAAATGTGTGATTCTATTCAATTATGAAGAGAATTGGGAGTAACATAATATGTTACTTGATATTGGTGTTATATTCATAGAACCCCTTCAATGAGCATTATACATGATTAGATATCTCATAACATGGTGTGTAACATAAAAAAATCATTCTAGGTGATGTTGTGTCAATTTCATTCCCATATCCTACAATGCTTTTGGTGTAAAGTGGTCTTAGGTCACATCGAATGAATATAAATGACATTAACATCAATGTAATGTAATTATAGTACATAAGTATAAATTATAAGAAAAATATTATTATGATAAATGATTTACATGAATTAATTTTAAGTGAACATCCAATAATCTCTAACTTACAATTAAATACCTATGAACTTTTTCCACAACCTCAAAAATTTTAGCGGATCCACAATTTTTTTTTGATATAGTTTATCAATATATCTTACTTTTAGAAATAATAATTTATAAAAAACATATTCCTTATCCAAAGTCCTAACCATGTGACTCTATGAGTCTTAGTACAGTGGAAAGAATATATAAAATCCATTTTTTATAGATTTAAGTGAAGTGAAGCCTCTAAAAACCACTAGTGTTACTCGAGCAACTAAGGGCTCTATTGTGACCACTATTAAACATAATCACATATCTATATGAATTTGTAAATAATGATATGTATCATATATATAATATTAATAATTATATCATCCCTTCCTATGATATTGAGTTACCACTATACATGGAACATGTCAATCAAGTATAGGCTAACACATTTTTCTTGGTTCTATAAAAAATACTGACATGATCGAGGAATACATCACATGAAATTAATATAACATATGATTACATCACATTTACCTCATTCAACAAATAATAAAAGAACATGTAATTAAAATCATAATTAAAATTATTTTCATTAGTATAATTCAAATAAAGCTCATGTATATTTACTTGTCATATAAGTGGACAAAAACCATCTCGGTTGTGCTCCAACTGATAACTTGGCATGCCAACTCAAAAAATAAGTCTCTACTTATAACCACATAAATGTATTAATTATTTACTTTATACAACCCTTTTTAATGAATAAAATTTTTTATTCATCATAATCCTAACATATCATCACTACCCATAACACTTTGGGATGATCATCGACTAGGGATAATACAAAGTTTCAAGTTGAGGGTACATTACTATACCACCATTCATGCAAAGAAAGTTGTAGCATACATTAATGAATGATAAATTGATATTTTCATTATTATAATGACATAATATTTTATGAAACCATAATATCAAACTCTAAGTATCATATACCAATATATTATACATGACCCTCTCATATCTATTGGGCCAACACTTTCTTTTTTGGATCTACTAAAATTTCTTTCTTGTCCACCAATTACATACTAACATCACTCCTTGGAATAATATATCATATAAGATACTATTTTATTAGTATTTTTTGGACCTTTGGTGAGACTAAGGTTCTTTATCCTGATAATTTTCTCAATTTTTGTCACAGTAAATCTCGAGTTCTCCCATGATGCTAGGAACCACCTAAAGTTCAGAGATGAAATTCCAAATCCAAATAGCTTCCTTCAAAGAATATAATGCACTGATACACTACACCTTTTTTGTGGAGTCTGTTATGGTGTCTAGTTTGGAAATATTCTAACTAATAACACTTTAATTATTGAAAAACATAAAACCATATTTAGAACATCTTTCATCTCTATCAGGATAGAAAATATCATATATATAACCTGTTCTGAAGAGCTCATCATCTCCTAATATGATAAAAATACCCTTAGTCATTATCAAGTACTTATGATTATTCGTCATGGTAATCAAGTTAAATTAGTGATGATTGTATTAGTATGTAATATTAATGATGAGACAATATATGACATTAGGTCAATTACACAACATTTCATGCAAAATATATTCCATGGAAGAAGCATATGTAATTCTATTCACAATTTCTATCTCTTTAGAAGGATCCTAAATCATCTTAATATTTGTTCCATATAAAATCAACAAAGTATCCATTAGTGAGTTATCCATGCAAAAAAACTTTATTAATTTATCCATGTATCTTTCCTGACTATGTTTAAGCTTACTTTTAGGTATATCTCTACAGATATGCATACCTATTATATAGGCATCTTCACTCAAGTCTTTCATCAAGAAGCATTTTCCGAACTACCACATCACAGAGTTAAGAATGTGAATATCATTTCTAATAATCAGTAGGTCATATAAATATAATATTAGAAACACTACTATAATAACACTAATATATCTATATACATTAGAATAATTCCCATTCTTGATGAAAAAAAACCCATTGATTTCATCATCAAGTAGGATATTCCAACTCCATGAAGTTTACATTAGTCCGTAGATGGACCATTATAATGTTAATACCTTAGTTGACTCATTTGTAACATCAAAAAATTTATGTTATATCATATAAACATCCTTAATTAAATCAATATAAATTAAATTAAATCTCCCCCCATGGAACACAATGAAAAGAATGAATCAATAGTATACACATAGGTCCAGATACTTGACCCCACATCCTGCCCCTCACCCCGAACCCCAACCCCCCACCACCACCAATAAGGAAAGAAGTTTTTCATCCATCTGATATACCAAATCATGAATGAAATTTATTGTATAATTTAATACATGAATAGAAATTATCATCACAAAAAGTGAAAGTATTTTTTTATAGTCAATAACAAGAATTTTCTTGCAACATTTTACAAATAAGTGTGGTTTATTTGTAGACACCCTATTATCCTAGTCAGCTTTCTTATAGAGGACAACTTTCACCCTATGTATATTATCAGGTAATGTGGATCCACTAGTTCTAAACTCAACTAAATTTGTTGGATTTCATTTCAGATTTTATTTCTTTAAATCATTTTATTGAATCCTAACACTCAATATTCACCAAGTATGTAGTAGGTCCATGCCTTATGAAAAATACCACATCATATTTACCTATGGGAAATCAATATCTCATGATCCCTTAATGAATCCTATAAGAAAATTTAGTTTCATATGTAGGTTGAGTTAGTTCCTCATCATAAACTCTTGGTGGAACCTAATCAGCCTCTATCATTAGAAAAATTAATGTTTTTTGTTATTGAACTTATCTAAGTTCTATATTACTCCCAATGAATCTAGGATCAGTAGGTTTAATCTCAAGTAATATAGAAAATAGATTCACAAAATTATGCTCTATATGATTATGGAATTAATATCCCATTTCTTACTTGGGATTATTATGAAATAAACATTTATTTGATTTGGATTCAATATTATCGAAAGTAAAATGTTGTATGAAAGGTTCACATCTCCAATTATTGATAAAATGCATAACATAATGTTTCCCAACCTAAATATCATATTTTTAATTCGGGAAATATTTAGATGTAAAATTATTTAGTATAAATATAATATTCTCAATATAATGACCCGAAAATATATTTGTAATATCACAATTACTTGTCATTTGATCAAACTATGAATAACAAGGTGTGACTCCCACTCTCAGACACACTATTCCATTATGGTATTCCATGTGGGATAAATTATTAAAAAATTACACAATAACTTTTTTGATCAATGAATTACCAGATCATGTATTTACCAACCAAATCCAATTATACATATTTATACATTTTCTATCTTATTTTTTACTTTTTTCTGAAAATCATTGATCTTTTTAAAAGATTCGTAATTATATTTCATCAAAAAAACATATTCATACCAACTAAATTCATCTGTAAAGGTATTGAAGTTCAGAAATCCACCACATTCATGTGTTCTCATTAGTAAATATACATCACTATCTATCAGATCTAATATCACACTATCCCATTAACCTTTTCCAATAAAATCCGTCTTATCATCTTTCCTAAAAATAAGATTTGAACTTTCCAAACAATTTTTTATCAAATGAGTCCAAAAACCATCTATATTGAGTATTTGAATGTGATTCTAATTTATAAGTCTAAGGAGATAATTATAAAGTTATGTGGGATTAGATTCAACTATAAAATTCTTATTCTGAACATTATAGATAAGATTGTCCATATCTAGAATGAATTTAACATTTATCATATTCTTAATGAGATAAAAGATACATTCTTATATATTAAAAATATCTTGTTCTTAATATTGAATAAAAATATAATTTCCTTAAAAATATATAGAAATAAAATTTATATTAATGGTTTGAATATAATAATAGTTTTATAATTGTAGTACTAACCCATCTGGTTAAATCCAATCATCAGTGCAAACTTCTAATGTGGTTTCTCTTTCTCTATTACTGACATAAAGACATAATTATCTCATTATTAATTATTTTATATCTCGAAGAATTTTTTTAGAAAATAAGTGTGATACACAACTATTATATAATACCCAAGAGTTAGTGTAATTTAAATTTAACTTCATAACATTCACATTATAATTCTCAGAGTTCATTTTTAGAGAATTTATCAACCATATATTCTAATATATAAATTTTCTATAACTAAAAACTAAGAGGTATATCAATATTATTATCATGATGTATTTCATAACCTTTGCCATATATATATATGGGTAATGTATTGTATATTTTCGTCAAGGTTATTTAATGAAATTACACTCACTAAAAATAATGAACCCATACATCATATCGATATAGTGATCCAAGATCTATATTTCTATACGTAATGATACCAATTTTTTATTTCTCACAAAATTTAGATATTTATTTATAGAATTTTTCATATCATAAAAATAATTATTATTTTATTTTTTTAGTATTAAAATAAATAACTAGATCCATTATATAGAAAAGGTCAAATTGTATTCTTCTGGTATCATAACTTTATGGTTTCCTAGCTAAGTATCACTCAATGATCACAAAATAATTTTTTAACTAACTCTTAGGTTTATCCATTTACATTATTCCTTACATAAGATAATCCATGGGAACCCTGATTTGAAAAAACCTACCTAGTTGGATGATTAAGGTTTTCACATATCCCACTATAGAATAAATCTTACACATAGTATTTTAATGGGGTTTCTTTCTAAAGTCTCACATGTATAGAATAAATGTAATGAATATTAAAAATATTTAATCTCATTAAGTAATTATTTTTATCTTGTTTTATACTCTTGGGTATGTTTTATTCTAGCAATTTAGTTTCAGAATCCCTATTTGATCCAACAAATTAATGTGTTAACATCACATTAATGTGTAGCTCTTAATACAACCCATATTTTTTTGTTACTAAAGCAAAAATAGAAGTACAGTGTATTCATACATATCTGAATTCATCTCATGCATAAGGTATATGAATTGTTCATGTAAATTCAAAATTTAATATGAGATTAAAAGAATCTACACGAGTAAGGTAAAAGTGACAAATAACTAACTCCTCACCATTCTGAAACATGTCATAAGACTCCTAGTCAGTGGGTAGTCCATCCTCTAGCCACTCTCCAAGCGGATACTTTAATTAAGAGATAATTTAATTAATGATATCTCAAAAACCGAAAATTTAGATATTATATTCAATAACTATTTTGAAACCTATGAATTTAAAACAAACCAAGGCCCTGGTAGATGAAAAATAAAACATATAGAGTCAGACCTTGTAGATAATGGAAGTATCTAGCTCCAAGAAGTACATTTTAAATGAAATATAAGAATTAAAATTATTTAAAAGCTAAAAAATTATAAATATGAATAATATGAAGGAATAAAGAGATAAATAAACACTATTTTTTAAATTGGAAATAAATATGAATTTTCATATTTAATATAGGATTTAAAAGTAAATATTTTTAATCTTAACAGTTATCAATTATAAATAATTTATAAACTAAAAGGATAATTAGATCATTAAAATAAATAGTTAATTTATTTTAATATTCTAAACATTAGTCCATCCATTATCATTACCACATGATCTGCCAACCATCCCATGGATAGTGACCAAACTCAAGTGAAACTCAAACAAGTGTGGTAGAGGGTGTGAGTGTAGGTCAGAACAAGAAGAGGGGGAATGGGATGGATCTAGAAAAAATCTATAGTGAATGGAGGCATCATATAATTTTAGTATCGGGTGGTACCAATGGAATTAAATGACAACCCTTAGCATGTTATGTGTAATATGCAAGAACCTTCCTATAGAAAATTTTGATGTTGGACACATTAATTATGGGACTTTTCATCTCCCTTTACACTACATATCTTGATTCAAACATTTTTTCAGGAACATGTATCAATCTGCATGCTCGTTCTACCCTGACACAACATGATTATCCAACCCCAACATTGCATTAACACTAAAAAAATGTCCTGTAGAAAAATATGATACCTTGATTCTTGCATATTTCAATTAAGGCAATATTATTTAATAACCTTTCTACGTTTCACCGTACTGTTCATGGTAACCTATAAATGTAATATCCATAATATAGAGGTATTATCTATCATTATATTATTATATAACATGAATCTAAACTAATATCAATGTATATAATGTGTTCATAATATAGTATTGATATAAACATGTTGATAATTTCAAAATGAAGAAATTAATACCATTTATGGTTGTTTGGAGACTATTTTATGATCCTTTGTAGTAGAATAAAACCAAACACCAAACTATAAACCATTAATGTAATTGAAAGGTTAATGAAAAACAAAGAAAACTATTGGAATATAAAAATAGAGCATACATTAAACACCCAAGTAGTAGAATTTTCTCTTTTTCGATGGAGTGTGGTCTGATGATTATCATAGGAGAAAAAACATAGGCTTACAACCTTCGTAGGAGATCCATTTTCCAAAGTATCCATGATCGTATCATAAGGACTATTAAATGTATAAGGGATAATAATGCATTCACTATGAGACAAATGGAGTTTTTAGAAGATAGTTCATTCTATAATATTTTCATAAAATTGATTATCTTCATTAATATCCTATGCATGTAGGATCAACCACCCACACCAATCCTAGAAAACCTTATATATATGTAGTTCTCAAATCTCTTAATTTATGAAGATCCTTGGTAGTAATGCCATAAAATTATTTATGTTGGTTTGTTCTTCCATGAAATCCACCCATTAATGTTATAAAGATTAAATAACATATCGCATTGATTATAATTAATTGAAAACTATGGGGGTGATTTGGTGGTAAATGCATGCTGCTATACTAAACTATGGTGTGTATAATATAGTTTCGATCAATATCACATGTGGTTAGACTGTATTAATTCCAATGTATTTTTGGGTTTATTCTTATGGATACATTATAAGTAATTTATCATTAAGATATAAGAATCATAGGCATGTATTTTATATGAACATCCAACATTATCCCTCAAGTAGGTAATATTTTATAACTACACCTAGTTGAGATTTTTTGGAAGGATATCCCCAATATGAAGGTGGGTGGGGTTTGGTCCTATGAACCACCCCATTTTATTTATCTTTAAATCCTTAAATTATAATAATGGTAAACCCTAAATAAAATTAGAATAAATTTTCCACCTCAAACGAAGAATAAAGATATAATTAGGAGTGTGAAGTTGGGATAGAAGGAAGTGGGAAACCATATTAACTATTATAGTGTCTTATTCTATGTGATATGATATTTTTTGTAGGGGAGGTATTTTAATCAACAAAAGGCCCTATATATATCATTATCAATCATACACAAAATAAAATTACATTAAAAGTTTCTCTTATATGGTGGTTTCATTATATTCATCCTCACTATTCCGAGAAATGTTTAATTTTACAAGATATAAGATATTAGAATAAAGAGATTGAAAATGCATTTGAAGCTATGAAAAATAAACAGATAAAATAATATTTTGTTTCCTTAAGTAGTTTGTATTTAATTGAAACTCATTTATTCAGGCCTCTTTGATCTTATTTGTAGGATAGGTAAGTTGGTGTTTTTCAACAGAATAATTAGACACTTTAATGTATTCTTAAAATGAATTGGGAATAAAAAAATTATTTCTTGGGATTATTTTTCAACCCTCTCATAGATGTGGAAGTAATTTTCCATATTATTATAAACTAGCTCAATATCTTTATTTCTTTCTAAAACTTGATAAATTAAATATTATTCCTTGAAGAACTCATATTAAGTACTAATAAATGAATAAATATACTCACTATGATAATCCTTCGAACCAAACTAGTTTTAAAAAATATATATAATGAATTACATTTTTTTGGTTATGAAAGTTATGATTTTTTTGTGTCTTTTTTATAACAACCAAAGTGTGTATGTGTTTACACCTCCCTAGAAATAACTCCATATTGGCAAGAGGTATTTTTCATTAATCCAAACTCAAATATTTCTTAATTTCTTATGAATGTTCTATAATTCATAACCTTCTTACAATATCATGAGGGGGCCTCTCACACAATAGTATTCTTCTATTGTCTCTATTTATTATCAAATATATATATATATAAATAAATGAAAACTACGACCATTTGGGATTTGTAAAATGAATAATATATATATACTATATTAACATCTGGAAAAATAATAATGAATACACTAATGGGTTAAAAATAAATAAAATTGAATATGTTAGGAGACTAAAATTATGTTATCATTGTTTTTTAAAATATAATATCTTTATCCTATTTAGTGTAGAGATCAAACCCTATCACTATACACCAATTTTTTAAAAATGGGATTGTCTTCACTAAGAGCTCTATGTGTAGGTTAATATCTCTCACTTAATCATCACAACACAACTCCACTACATGTAGCATTATAATGAAAAAATAGAGTAGATATGATCAATAATAGTAAATATACAGTGATAAGAAAAATATAGAAACCACATACCTTAATTAATTTAACCATTAATAAAATTTTAGTATAAAATAATATGAATAAAATGAAATAAAACAAACTCAAAATATCATACCCCCCCCCAGAACAATAGTGAGGGTTAGTTATATACAACATTAAAAATTATAGAAGCATGGTGGGGGAAAATTAGATAAAATTAAATAAAAAAATAAATAAAAATATAATATATATTAAAATTGAATAATACTATTAAAAATACAAAAATCCTTTGTTTTCTATTTAAAATAGATAAAATTTTGATATAGATGTTTATAAATAAATTTATAAGAAAGGGGGTGGATGGGTTTCTTTCAAATATTACTCTAAAAAGTTCACATGTATTTGAAACATTAAATGATTGAATTCCAAAAAGTGTCCTTTTGTGATGTTATAAAACTTTTCTAGCCTGACTGGATATTATAATTCTAATTCTCTAGTTTCCCATGAATTTATAGCCATAAAATATATTGATCTTGAGTAGACATAATTAATTAAATTGTTCATTATTCTATTATATATATTTTTAAAAAATTGTGCACATTTAGACCAGTTATTTTTGAGATATGGTCTCAATATTAATATTTTTTAATACTATTCAAGGATTTTGGGAAACAACTTATAAACATAATTTATTCCTCTTGTGATAGGATTCACCATTTTTTCCTGATGAATGAAATGAACATAATTAATCATGTAATCTTAAAATGGAAATTTATCAATATGGAATAGTTTAGAAAATGTTTTTTTCCCGAAACACCAAAATGATTAAAAATAAAAAATCATGTCATTTATATATTATTAAAGTATTTTAATTTATTCTATATCATTTAGAAACAATTCTACAAAATGAAAATTTACTAACTATTAAAATCATGAAATAAAAAAATGGATAATCTAAGAGAGAGAAAATTCTTCAAGAAATTATCTCAAAAAATTAATTGTAAATAAATAAATTAAAATAATTATAACTATTTAAAACTGAAAAAAAATTAATTTAATTTGATATTCATCTTTTAATATATATTTTTATTATATGGGAGGATCAAATGGGATGAAATAAAATTGAGCCTAATGTTAGGGTTATTTGTCTCAATTTCAAATACGCAATACATGTATCTTATCATGCACCATTTTTATTTATATAGTGTAAACACTACCACATTAAATCCTAAATGATTTTTTACTGGGTGATTTATTATTATTTAAGATCTCATTATTCCTTGTCCATTGATTTATTACTTAATTTATAATAGTTATTTTTAACTTAATTTACCTTCATTAAGTTATAATCTTTATTACTATACATAATACTTCTCTATTTGGATTCATCCACCCTATAATTGTGTTATATTGTATTTTATATTTATTACATAGGGTTTAGAATCCTTATTAACATTTCACCTCCCATTGAGTCATAATTCAACCAATGGATTTCTGGTTTGTCGATATGACTATATCCTTAATTTATGGTAAGGAATCATTATATTACATGTCCTCAATCATTATATTTTTTCAATAATTTTCTTATCTATACCTCAAATATTTGTTAAGGTCATTTTATATTATCTTTTAATGTCATTTCAAATTTATTTAAAGTAATATTTTTACCATACTACAAATGGTTTATTTTTTAATTTTTTAAAAAAGAATAAATTTTTTACTTTTTTACTTTTTTTATAAATATATTTACCTAAATTTATTAAAATATTTAATGAGTCATCCTTTATATATTTTCATGGTTTTTTAAATTAATTTATATTCTCATTTCTTGTGAATTTTTTATTTCCAAAGTAATATTGTTTACTGTTTTCGAAGAATAAATAAATGGATTTCATTCCACTTAGATCAATATTTATCTTTAAATTCACATTTTTCATACTTATATTCATTTCCTTTCAACACTTTTGTTTGGAGGAGAAAATTTATTAAAATAATAAAGTCACCATAAGTTAAACTATCAAATGTTATGATCTTCAAACCACTAAAATAACACACTATGCACATTCATACACAATAAAAAACACACCATCATGACTACATACTTAAGAACACTTGAATTCTAAAATAACCCTAATTCAACACACTCAAATTCTTTTAAAAAATAGGAAACCACACTAAATAAATAGTAAATAATTCTTTAGTTATATGTATTTCATATTTTCATCCTAAGAATATGGGATAACATTGGATGATTTTATTACTTTTGAGGTGAAAGGTTATAATCACTATGATTATGCTTATATATATATATTAATAACTAAAATTATTTATGAAAACTCATAAAAGTGGATTTACCATCTTTTTATAGTAGGCTATACCTAATCATTTGATAAAACATCCTAATCACAACCACATTTGTCTATAAATAGTATTGTAAAAGTATATATCCCCAATATATTTCTCTAATTTTACTGGTAATAACCATTAATCAAAATGTTCCTCAAATCATTACTCTGTTTACAATAATTTATACCTAAAGAGTAATTGGATGAAGACTAATCAATCTTATTGTGAACATAAACCCAAATCATCGAATGGTATGACATTCGATCATTAATTAATTCTTCCTATAATTTCCATCTTTTAGTGAACTGAGTCATGAACATCCTTTAAACTCGATATTGAACCAATTAGGAGACTTCACAATCTTAAAATTATCAATTTTTAATACTGGTTCAAGGATCCATAGAAACTATTAACACTTAAGAAAACAAGTGAAATTCACATCTTTTCGATCAGTGTATTACTCTATATCCTCTTCCTAATAATCACAACATCCTCAATGAGGCACTATATAAACTCCAAAATTCTTGGACACACTCATTTGTCAGCATTTCCATGGGATTTTGTTTCCTAGAAATCTTTCATATCTCAAAATCCCCGTCTTCTAGAAAATTTTTAATATAATGGTACTTACTATCAATAGGTTTTCTAATCATAATAAAAATGGTATTTTTAACCAAGTGAATATAACTTTTTTATCACAATAATATATCTAAAATTCTAGACCCCTTTCATGTTTTTTAAAAAGATTCATCAGCCACACCATTTAAATTTTTTCTTCCATTTCTATAAAATATGACGGTTTCATTGATGAGAGAGTAAAAAATGGTAATAATCATTATATATAATAGATATTTATTCCTATATTAGTAACTATATAATTCATAGAACTCTTATGAGTGTCATAATCTCCCCTAATGTCTATATCAAATATACTTCAAATGGTTCATTCATCCCATACAAAAGACATGTTATTTTATTAATCTTCAATACTGTAGATTGCACATCACATTTTCCCATATATATTCCCCTAGTTTTCAATCAAACTGAAAAAGAAACTCTAACATCAAGGAAAATTTCTATATTATTGAACCTAATAACATACATAAAACATCTAAAGATATATTTTAATGGAACTTTAGTAAAGTTATTCACCTCATCCTAAATTTGAGGTGATTTCTCCTTAAAAGAATTGAAGTGCCTAGAAATAGGAGTAATAATATATTTACATCCCGTTATCCCAAAATTAAAAATGTTTTTATAGATGTGTTATTTAAGAGGAAAACCCAATATCTTTGAAATCATCTATTTTTAAATATATATTACCAATATTTTCATAGTTTCACCAAGACATTCTATGTAAAAAATCCTGAAAAATATTTCTTATAATCTGAAATTCGTTTGGAATTAAGACCAAATAAAAAAATACATTTAAAATATATGATAAAGATCAAGAAAACTATATCCTAAAACATATTATTTTATCAACAATGTTATGTTTTTTTCTACAATAAACATTTATTTAACATAAAATCAGTAAACATTATGTTCTATAGCCTCAATGATTATTTCTACCTATAAAGAATTGTTGTAAGTTTTCACACCATGTAATTGTTCCATTTATCTACACAACCATCAGGTCTATTCATGTAAGTTTAGTCCTCTAAATCACTATAAAGGAAATATAAATTGACATTCATTTTTTTCCGGTTATAGACCTCTATAAGAAATCATACTCAGTATATTTTTTATTACTGTATTTTAAAACTGTTGAAAATATTTTTGAAAAATAAAATCCTATATTTTCTTGAAAACCTTTCACCATCATCCTAGACTTGTACCTATTACCTATATTCACTTATTACTTTAATTAAAATCCTTATTTATTGTCTAGTTCCCCCTTCTCATGATTTTTTTTACCTGATAACAAGTTTCATGTTTTTGAATGGAATCCAACTATTCATTTATACTAAACTCCCACATAGTAGAATCATTATGAATTGATACATCTTCCATACATTATGGTCTCCCCATTAAATTAAGAGTAAAATGTAATGATTGAAACCCTACCTCTATACTAGTCATCTTATCCAAGAATACCTTCGAAACTCTTCCAGTGTTTCATCTCTTTCTATTACTAATAATTCTAAAAAAAATATTCATTCAGTGCTAACCTCATGTTTCACTAGTAATTTATCTTTTAGGTATATCTTATAATAGTATACTATCTGATAATCTGATGATACATCCTTAACACCCATCTAGGATTTGAGAACATCAATTATACTCATTATCACCCAAAAAATTACATAATTTTAATTCATCTAAGATTTCTTCCAAGATCAACATGAACTTGATATTATTCATTTTTATCGTATTCCTTCCATTATAATTTATAGTCCTTCTAAATAAAATAATCATTAATGAGTGAAATTTAAACTCAAATGAATTTACATTTTCTGTTTTCCCAAAGTCAAAATCCAAACTCATCATTACCATGCACTATAAAGAAACATTTGGGGGACTATTATTTAAGATTATATTGGCCCTTATCATAACCATGAACATAGTAAACATGGTTCAATGTCTTGAAATGGTGATGTTATAATGTTTTAACTAACCACTATGCTTCTAGTAATTCATAACCTATTTTTCCCAAAAAACATTAGTTCATTAAGTATGATATTATTTGAACATATTTTTCTTAATTTTACTTATTAATTCTAGAGTGAATCCTCAAAAAATGTTCCTTCTCCATTAATTTTTTATTAAGCCTCTCTATAAAACTATTTTTTGGATTTCCATTAACTGTTTTCATATATTGGATTCCCTTATGTATGTAGTAGTTATAATATAATTTTCTAATGAACTCACCTCCATTATAGAATCTTAAGCACTTTAGATTTAATATTATTTCTCTCTCTACTATTTTTTCCATCGAAAATATATTACAAACACATTAGACTTAATCCTTAATAAATACACCCAAATTTTCCTTATAGAGATATCAATGAAAGTCACAATGTATTCTGACTAGCTGTGATATTTAACTTCGGTTATCCCTTATATATCAGTATATATAACTTCTATCATACAATTCATAGGATTTATTTTAATGATATTGAAACGAACCATTTGTTTATTTCAATGTATGAAAATTTTATAACTTACAAGTTTGATGGATCCAATATCAACATTATGAATTCTTCTAAAATCATTATACACTTCTCACTAGGGTGACCCAACCAGAAATTCCATCACTCTAAGCTTCTTGAAGTGAAAAGTTTGATATTTGTGACTCCTCTTCCTCTAGTAAGATAAAGGGTTTCATATTTATCACCTCTATAAATGACTAGGGAACCTCAAGTTATATTTTATAATTTCTTCGAAAAATATGTTTCGCACCAAACTACATCCAACTAGAAAATAGATATAAGTTTCTTCCTAATATCAGGAATATTTTTATTAGTATTTATCTCAATAAGGCTTCCACTTTTCAATTGAAATTTTAAAACTCACATCCCCATATTATATAAATCTTAATTATCTGATAGATACACTTTACTAAAATTTGCACAAATAGTATTTTCATGTATCCTCTTTCTCTTGTGGAATAAAAGAATGAGTTGTAATTTATGATTCAATATTAAACTAAAATATTAACATTAGGTAGTATAGTGATAACATCTTCCACTATAGTATTTCTAGAACCAATTCTTTTTTAAGTATTCATTCTATTATGATTCTTGTCATGGAAAATATTCTTTTAGTGCCCCCCCCCATTTAAATAATATCACCATGTAGTGCTACGTCCAATGTATTTCCCTTGAATACCCCCTATATATTTATCCACTTAATGTATATGATTTTTTCGATGGGGTGACCAAAATATTCCATTAGAATTAATTACATTTCTATAAGATCATTGGACTCTCTTATTATAAAACTATTCATTCAGAATCATATTCTAGGAAACTTTGAACACTAGATCAGTTTTAACAAATTAAATTCTCACTAACTTCGCCACCAATTATCATGATTATGGAAAATAGAAGAGTAGGAAAATCACAAAAACATAATCAGAAAATTTCAATTCTTCTATATATATCTGATTTCAAATCCTGTTAAAGTCATTAATATGATCTTTTATTAATCCCCCATTTAATATTCTCATATATAATAACCATCACATATGAAACCCTTTATTGAGAATAGCTAGATTCTCATACATATTACTCAACATTTTAATATGTTAGGTAGTTTTATTATTCTCCTAAATGTTGAATGATACATTCCATGCTAAATTCGTCTGAATCAAATGACAATATTTACTATCTAGTTTACCCCACTCATTCTTATCCATATTCACTATTGTATTTCATGTAAAAAACCATTAATATACTTTTGGATTAGATAATATTTTATCTTCATCCCCCAAAAATAAAATTCCATTTAATTGAATATATCAACATATACCCTATTAATGTTTGATGACATTTCCCTAACATGGTGGCTCCAACTGAAATATGTCATAAGATGAATATTTAGATATTTTTTTCCATTCTACTAAGAGTCATATCTTTTGAACCAAGCATTAATTCCACTTATTTGGAAGATTCACATACATAAAATTAGTGATGTAGAAAAAGATAAACCACTATATTTTATCATCATCAAATAATTTGAATATTACACTATAGAACGTCACACATAGTGGCATTCCACATATTTCGAACTCAATTCTCTAGAACAAAGGATCCTGAAATCACCCTCAATAAACATTCATGAATTCATATAAAAACTAAAAAAACATTCATGCGTATAATCAAAGTAATATTAATGAAAAAATTAAATTAATATATATCAATGTTTCATCATACATCTAAGGGAGAACACTAGAAAATTTTAGTACTTTAGAATTAAAAATTTTACAATAACTATGATCATACCATCATGTATATAAATATCTAATGTGGTCTATTTACACCACAAAAAGTGATCCCACTATTCTTTTATAGAGGTAAACACCCAATCATCTAGTAACACATACTTATAACAATGTTGAATATCTATTTGTTTCACAATGAAACAACTAATCGCATTTAAATATTTTATTGTTTGAAAATCAATCATTGGTAGTTGAATATTTCTTCATTGACTTACTTTTTTTTAGCATATTTCTATATGAAGAGTATTTGATATAATAAAATTCGAATCTCAAGTTAATGGATAACCTGATCTTTTGATAATCTGGTATCTTTTCATTAATTATATCTTCTCACGACGACTGTCTAATGATGAACTAAGTCTCAAAATACCTGAAATATAAATGCAAAGTCTATGAAGAGGATTAATAATATTAAAAGTTTCAAAATTTTTAATTCCATCACAAATTATGGTTTTTAGTGTCTTCCTTTAACACTTTAAAAATTGTTGTTTAATGGGAATTATATGTATTTTTTACAACCATGTTATAAAAACTATATAAAAATTGTTTTGACAAGTTTATTTTTATTTTTATCTAAAATTATTAAATATTTGACTCTTTTGAAGTTATATTTCGTGTAATACCCACTAAATTCTTTTTTTTATTTATTTTGGTATATTTAACATGTGGAATTAAAAAAAATCAATTATTGATCTCTTCATATATGATACATGTTAGACATGATACCCTTAGACAAAATTTTATGTACTTCATGATTACTTATATTGATTGATATTTGAATATTAATAAATTTATTATCACATAATGATTTTTTATTTTATGTGATATAGTATGTACTAATATTCTAAGGGTACTCATTGTAATAATATTTCAAAGAAGATCCTTAGTAGGATGAGAACCTATATGTTCTGTGATAGTATTCTTAAATATTATTCTATAGTTAGAAGATATCATTTGACTAGCTAAAAATGATATAGGCTATCATAGGTGGATACCCATAGGAATTAGATACACTATCTCATGGTGTATTCCATTTATAATCTTCAGTGTAAAAGATAATGTGAACCTGATTTTATAGTTAGAATTCCACATTTATAGGAATAATTGAATGTTCCTATCAATGCATGTGTGTTATGTACCTTAGGACTTATTATTAATATTATTAAATATCACAAGTTACAAAATCTATGTATTGACAAAAATCCTGATTTTATAAGTTTTTTGGAAGTAAGTTATATTGGGTACATCAAGAGTAATATTTAATTAATGTATAAAATGAGAAACGATTTGTCCTATATGTTCTTTAATGGAATGTTATGTCCCATGAAATTTAATGGGAATATAACTACCTTATTAAATCCATGTCCATTTTGTTTTTTGTGAGGGTTCATTTTCATAAAGATAAATAAAGGCCTGTCAATCATATAGACTAATAACACTATAATTCAAAATATTTGATTAGATATATTGAGATAATGGTATTATATTACACAATGTGTGTTTTTATTATATTATATTTCATTTTGACATTAATATATTTCATTATGGGTTTCTTTTAGTGTTGTTATACACTATCCTTTGTCATTGGGGGGAACTATCTAATTCTATTGATAAAAATCCTAGAGGGGTTCACACTATGAATATCTAGAATCATAGATAAATTTTATTTTGAACTTATCATTTCCAAATAAATATTATTCCTACATTTAGGTATCATAATTACATGGAATTGGTTTATCACCAAGATTTAATCATGGGTTATTTAGAAAAAAATATATATTTGATAAAGAATAATAAATATTTATTCAAAAATATTTAGTTAATATACTATTTTTTCGGGAATAATATAGTAATATTAAATTATTAAATATAAAGCCATTATGTAATGTTCGGTAAATAATGAGGAGGTTTGATGGATTGTGTTTAATTACCCTACTGAAATTGATGATTTAAATTTCATTATAATTAATATTAATTTATTTATTTAAAAATGATATATATTTTTCTGTAAATGTTGCACATGTAAAAAATGTATTATTATTATTTATATTACTATTGATCATGGGGTCATCCAAGTAATATGGAATTGCCTAATTTGTTTTCAATTGCCAACCCAAACCTAGCTATATATATACTTCGTTATATCACATTATTAGGTTAGGTACTTATTGTGTGAAAAATTAGAGACAATTATCTTAATACCTCGAGATAATCCTTTCAATAATGTTATAATGATCAAAAGAACTGATCTGTTTACACCCTCTCAATTCTTTAAGGGAACCCAAATAATCTTTCATGAATGAAGATATACTCAATGAGATTAGTGATGAACAATGAAATTAATATGAATTGAAATTTTTATCACATGATAATTATATGATGTTGTTTTGATATTTTAGAGCACAAGTGGATCATCAATAAAGGGATTCTATAATTGTATCCTGCAACACAAATAAAGAATGATGAGATTCATCTACTGATTTATTAATGAAGAATTCATTATAAGATAAATTAATTATAAATATATCAATAAATTAATTATAATTTATATGTGATGGTCTTTCCTTTTAGTTATGATTTCAGTCTTCCTATTAATATATGAATTAATAATTTTTTTCATGATATTTCTCATCAAGTAAATTTAGGATTATTTATTTATTACAAGAACAAGATGAGTTGGAATTCCCAATTGTGTATTCTAATGTTCCCAACACCTCCAAGTTGTATCAAAATGGACATAATTTTAATTTAAATGTATTTATAAACCGGGGGTTCATTATTATTTTTTAGATAGTGTTTATTTATAGATTATTCATTCCTTAAATATGAACACATAATTATTCTCTTCCATTATTTACTCTAAATAATATAACCAAGAACATGATAAAAATAAACAATTAATATCTGATGAATCCATTAAAATTTTCCAATAGTTATTTCCCTATAACATTTGAGTACATGGTGTGTAGCCCTAATGTACACATCATGTATATGTGTTCAAGAAACCTTGATGGACTGAATAAAACATTGGTTGTGGTGCATTAATGAACATGAAGAAATAATTAAATGCATACTGAAAATTGAATGGGAAAGGACAAAATATGGTTTTCTAGACTATATGACATATAATATGATTGCATGTTATATATTATATGTGTTTTCAAAGAAGAAAACTAAGGTGGTTTCAAGACACTTAATGTTTTAATTTCACCATAATATAAATAAAAAACTAGAAACTACAAGGAAGAACAATGTGTAGCTGGTGTAAAAACCATGTATCTCAGATAAATATGTTGTCAAAAAACACACCATGTCCCTTGGAATGCGTCAAATATATGGGAAAAAAGATTACATGGTGAGTATCCACAATACATGATTTGTAACATGTTGTTCCTCATTTAATTAATTTTACATGGAGAAAAAAATTACTGATATAATCAAACCTATTTCCATTTGATTCATTCTTAATTCATGGATAGTGAACATAGTATTATGGAACTATAATTATATATTAAATTAATTTAGTGTAAAATTATGAACTGAAAGCAGTGTATGATATTTACTTATAGTGTACTCTATATGAATTAATAGAATCTCATGCAACATAATTTACATATGATTTTATATCATTTATTGATAAATGAAAACAATTAAATTAAAATCCTATAAATATTTATTGGATTCAATGTGAGTATATAATACAAGGACCATGTTGAGTAGTGTATATGACTACATGTCATTTCCTCTAAGTACATCTATATGATTTATTAATTTTAAATAACATTAATTTTATAATTTATTTTAAAAATTATAGATGATGAAAATTCTAGGTATGTTTGAATGGAATTAAGATAAATTAAAATATTAAATTTAATTCACAATTAATTTTATTAATTTGAGGCACATATCTTAATTATACAAAATATATGAGTAATTTATAACTATATTAAAAATTTATATTCATTTCATATTGTTTGTTAATCATGAGGTTGTTAATTCTAATAGAAATGGAAAGAGGGGGTGAGATTAATTTCCTTCTTAAAAATTTAAACAATAATATGAAAAGGATAATTCAAAATGTAATGAAATTGAAATGAGAAAGTGATTAACGAGATAAAATTGACCGAGTGATAAATTATAAAATTGATTCATATAATAAAGTTAATATCAAATTTTATTGAGTAACCACTTCAAAAATAAGATGAATCAAATTTATGAAATTTATGTGTATCGTGATTGGGATGATACAAAGTGTAAAATAAATGAAAGATAAATCAAATTTTAATAAGAGATTTTACAATATCTCTATGTGATCCCCAACCTCTCAACCCATCAAATTGATAGATATGACTTACTAGACATTTCCTTTCATTTTAATGGAGATAAGAAGAAACCAACTTCCCTTGTTTTTTAAAATATATATATAGAAACCGGTTTACTATAATTTTTGATGTTGATAATAATAAATCAATAATAGAATGTGGTATTAAAAGAGTTAATTTTCTTCACATAAATCTGTACAATTCTGATCTCGTATATCCCATTAATAATTAAATAAGTTGAGAGATAGAGAGAGATAGAAACCAATATGAGATCCTTTGATATTTGGATATAAATAATTTATATTTTAGGGAGGCATTGTATATCACTATATATTTGGCATTTATTCAAGGATAGAATTTTAATATTTCTAATTATTACATCCAATATTCCTATGATCACCTTTTATAGGTTCCAAGAGATTAGAGAATATTTTAAAATACTTTATATTAATAATAAATGTCAATGACACTTTAAGATGAGCAAAAAATGTAAAATTGAAGAAATTTTACAAGCATAATCACCACCATGGGCTATCTAGTATTCTACTAGAGAACATCGCTTATCCTCCTACGTCTATCGGATAGATGGTTAACCTCCACTAGCTAGTCAGTGGTCTCTAATTGCTTGTACTAGTTTAGTCTAATTAAACCGGCTAGCCGATGCACATAACCAAGAAACAAGTTTTCTCTATAGGATGGATAACTCCAGTTTATACATTAATCATCATTAAATGGTCTTTAATGGATTATTGAACTTATTTCATTTGTTTTTTTATTATTCACTAATAAGTCAAAAAGAAACATCAATAGATCATTAATTTCTCTATATTTTTAACAATGAAACATCAATGCGATAATTGAAGGTCTATTAAATTCAAAATTATGGAAAAAAATCAAACAAATGAAAAAATTAGATGCACAAGAGAGTGCTTGTCATCCAGGAAAAACTAGGAGAGAGAGAAAGGTATAATAATCTCACTTTTTTTGTTATAAAAACACATAACATAAAGAAGATATATTAAATGTAAATTTAGAGTATGAAAAGTATTAAAAGAAGATCATGATATTAGAAATTAACATATCCAATATGATCATGAGATAAATGTAAATATATAGATATATCATTTTCTCAAGGATGAAACCAAATTCTCTGCAAAAAACAAGAAACATCTCCCACTAGGAGATAAGAAAATATTAGTGTATCCTAAAATTATCTTCCACGTTATGTGTCATGAACCAACCTAGGTCAACCCCGAACCAGTCACCCGAGCCGGTCCACGACATGGCTTGAGAGGCGTTCTCGATCATCCTAGGCTGGGGACAAGGGCCAGGGCATCATCAAAGAACAACATGGGATGGATTTCGCCCAATAAAATAAATAATGCAGTGGAAATAAAATAGAACAGTGCAAAACAAATAAAGGACATGAAAAGGAAGAAAAAACTACAACAACAATCTAAACTAACCATGGCCAAAACTCCATGTGACCTTGAGAGAATCTCACCAAACCACAACAAACTCTCTCCCACAATGATCAATCTCAATTCAAACATGAAATAGAGACTAAAAATAAGAAAACATTATAGGTGTGGTTATTGAAACTCAGTAAGCGTTCCAAACAAACTATCCCCGAAACACAACTTTTAAATAAATAATTTACTAATTCTAAGTATAAACTAAATTTTATAAAATATGGGATTCCACACACACTTTCTTTTCAAAAATAAGTAATAGTCCATTGCCCTTTTTAATTTAAAACCAATATTAATGATTGAAAGAAAAAGGTGCACTGCATTTAAAACTTTTTTTTGAACAATTTTGAAATCCAAATTTTATTTGTTAGTAAAATTGGGAAACCACACAACACGTAACACACACTAAGGGAAATTTAATAGGTGGAACAAAAGGGCTAGCTACCAAACTAGACCTCTCAATCATCTTCTACATACAAATAAACACTAAAGAAAACATGGGTCATACCTTGGAGATCATGAACTATACATGTGACTTATCTTGAAGGAATGCTCTAACTCGATGACATCATAACACCCTAATGCTCGGTATAGCTCTTCATGGCATAACTGAGGGGCACAATCCCCATAGCAGCAATAACTCAGTATTCCCCTGCTATGGGGACACTAGCCAGTCCATAATCTAAACTAGTGCAGCAATCATTCTCAGAAGATTCACATACTATTCCAGGTTCTTATGTCTATACATATAATAAAATTATGAGTGAGTCAACAATTCACATCAATTAACTCGTCACAGTGCACAAACATCATGCTCCACACCTCACACAATCACCGTACACAATAAGATCACCCCTGAGTCACTTTAGAGAATGTTTTTCCAAAATAATTCATTTTATTAAAGTGTCAAACTAGATTTAAACATCCTTTGAAAATCACCAATCATTCAAAATAAACCAACACTTTCACATGACAAGTAAAACCATTATTCAAATATACTAACACACTCTACTTTTATTAGGTTCCAAACAAGCCTTAACCAACTTTAATGAAAAACACCATTTCTCAAGAGAAACCAAAATTTTTTCTCACGTGTAAAGAGAAAATATTTGACATAAAACTAGAACCACACATGAGATTACATGAATTATGTTCCAAGGCCAAAGGAACATTCTTTTACTATTTTGTGTCAACTTGTCAAGAAATTTATTCATGTGACATTCATAAAATAACCAATTTCGTTTACATCAATATTTACTCCTGAAATAATTATCTAACAATATTTATGAAATAACAAGAAATTAATACATTCTAAATTTAAAATTTTTTGCAATGGGGGACCTACCTCGACTCACAACTCTATTATGATGATGATGTGGCATGTCTCACACTCGTGCACAAGCACAAGCAAGCCGATGATGGCGGTAACTCGGGGTTACCCCTCCAATGCGCTACAACAAAAGCAAAATAATCTAAAACACAGAAACCCTGACCAGAAGTATCCTGACTATTAAACATCGAAAAGATTACTACAAACAAACATAAACATTAATTTAAAATAATCAAAAAAATAAACAGTGCATACCTCACCTGAACCCCAATGTAGGAGAAATAGCACGAACTGAAACCGATCGCGTTCGGCGGTGGACGCTCATCACGCGCCTAATCGAGAAAGAGGCGTGCGACTGGTCATGGGAATAGATGTGGGACGGGAGCTGATAGAACTATTCATCCTACTCTGGAAGGTCAACGAGAGGCTACGGGGCGCTGAAAAAGTCGCTTGTATGGGGGCGCACAGTCGAGAAGGGTGTGCTGCCTATTGGAAAGTGCATGACAGGTTCAGAGGCATGCAACCAGAGGGAACTGGCTGGTCGGAGAAACACAGTGGCTGGAAAGTTGTCTTACAGGTCGGAGGTAGGTGCGCATTGGTTGGCCGGAGTTCGAAAAGGGGGTCAGGGAATCACGGTCGGAGTCGACGATGCTGGTGAGGGTTGCGGGGGTAGGGAGGTTGTGCCGGCCGTAGGGTTGTACAATGATGAAACACTACGGGATCAATCAGGAGGAGGTCGTGTCGTCTATCTACTATGTGATGTAGATATAGAGGAAGCTGACCATGAAGGGGTATGTGGCGTGTTAGGGTTCCAATGGGTAAGTGGAAGGGTGTGGAAGCCTGTGTGGAGAGGGAGGGCGATACAATGCTAGAGATGCACAGGAAAGAGGGTGTGGCCTGGTTGTAGTACAGGATGAGAAGTGTGGGTTGTTGCCATAGGAGGAGCGCGGACTAGGTCCGATCAAAGGGAGAGGGGCTGTGGGTTGCCAGATCTGGTAGGCTGGTACTTGCATGAGGTAGAACTGGGTGGAGGTGGATAGAAGGAAGAGTCTGGGTGCGGGTGAGACAGAAGCAGGGGTGTTTCTTGTGGGGTGTTGTGGAGGTAGGAGGACCAGGGCTGTGGGTCATACGGGACGACTGCACGAGGGAAGGAGGGGTGCGGTGCAGGAGAGGCGACGAGGATGCTGGGTGGAGGTAGAGCAAGCAAGATTTAGTAGTTGGCAGTAGGGGGCGCCACACTATGTAGAGTGGAGCAGCTGGTGCTACTGCACATGCTGACTGTGAGGAGGCATGAGGGGAGGGGAGGAACTCCAGTTGTGTAAGGGGAGAGGTAGGAGGGACGAGTGGGGGTTCAGTGTGGCGGCCGGAGGGGCAGCTATATGTAGGAGCATGAGAGGGTGTCGGGTCTCATGGGAGTAGAAGAGGCATGGGGAGCATCCACGTGGAACCAGAAGGAAAAGAGGAAAAATAAAACGAAAAGGGGAGTGTAATAAAGAATAAAAAGAAAAAAGAATAAAATAAAATAATAGAAAAAAACAAATAAATAAAAGAAAACATGTTAATAATAATAATAATAATGATTATAATGATAATAATAATAATAATAATTTAATTCATATCATTTAATAATAATAAAAATAATGAAAATTCCATGTACTTTCATGGGAGAAGTCGTGCGGCGTGACGCTCCGCCCGTGCGTCAAGTGACGCCGAACACAAAACACACACTTGTTATTGAAAACTCAAATACTACATCTGGGTCTCACCATGGACCGCTGGAAAAAAAAATTAAAAGGTAAAAAAAATATTTAAATAAATCAAACGCATAGGTCAGGGTGTGACATTATGATTATCAAAAAGAAATAAATAGTGGAAAAAGAAATTTAATTCAAAAAGAATATTACAATACTAACCCCATCATCATATATAAAAATCTTTAATGAAATTTTTGATTGTTAATTTCAAAAAAATCCAAATAAATAGATAATAGTTATTCTTAAAAATTAAAATTATTCAAAAATAATTTTTTAGAAAAAATGAAAAAAATGAAAATGAAAACTTGTTTGAATTTTTTTTAAAAAATAAAACGACATGAAATGGTTAAAAGAAATATAAGTGATATTTAAACATTTTTAGAGAAAAAATAAATAAAGAAAGAAAATTAAAGAAACAACTCCCCTTTTAAGAATAAGAAAAAATTCATGAGAGAGAGAGAGATAGATGATAGATCTTAAAATTAATTTAAAGAGAAAATTAAATCTAAAGATATCAAAAATATTCCATTTAGGTCATCCCAATACTTCGATATAATGTTTAATGTTTTGGTCCCCCAAAATTAGCTCATTTATCAGTGAGATAGAGAAGGTAAGAGTCAATCAAACATTTTTTTTAATTTGTAACCAGATTTTATTGAGATAATCCCATATGATATATCAAAGAGCCTCGATGGTGTAGTCTAGAAAGAATTCAAAAAATGTTTTTTTCACATTGATTATTTGAATACTATTGTGATCTAATAAATAGTGAGGTGGTGGAACAATATTAGGTCCACTCGGATTGGATAATATGGATTTAGGAACCCATAATTGTTTAGTATGAGATTTTGAAATATGATATGAAATATGAGTATATTAAGGCCTATCATATCATTCATTATTTCAATAATATCCTTAAATTATATTATTTTTTTTTCAAAAATAATTATTTTCTAAAAAAATGTTTTTTTAAATAAATAAAATTACTTGAAATATTTAGAAATTGATTATTTAATTTAATTCATTGAGAACTGATGGTTAGGTTATGATTTATTTAATCTTGAGAGAATTTAGAAATATATATTTTAACATCCTTGATTTTATATATAAAAACTTCAACATCTGGTTGGTTATTAAATTTACCAACAAAATAATATTTTTATTTTTTAAGAATATTTTTTATTAAAATATTGATTTTTCTCATTAATAAATTTATTATATTTCTAATAAAATTCGGTTTATAAAAAATAATGATTATGAAAAACTTTTTTAAGTTGATAATGATATTATTTTAGGCCAAAATAATAAAAGTGACTTGTAAAGAAAGAAGAAAGAAATTAAGAATTGAAGTAGAGTGATTCTCTAGTAAACTGACCTCTTTAACTTCCTTAATATATTTCATGTGTCATTTTGTACTTGAGTCCCTAGAGATAGTTTTCTCCATAGAGACATCACTAAAACTCCATTTTAAAACAATAAGTCCTTTATTTCCAATCTTATGATCTTTCAAAAAAATGATAGATGGTTCTTTTTGGTCTAATATCTACTTTGTTTTTCCATTCATCCAATTTCATAATCATTTATTTGTTTTTTTGGAAGATTAGGATGATATATTCTTATTCAATTTTTTCCACTTTTTTAAATTTTTTTTACTATTTCCTTCACTTCTGATTTTACTTTTTGAAGAATATTCATCGTTGATTTATATAAAATCTAGGATCCTCTTGGTTTTCTTAGATTCCATTCATTATTTTTCCACTTTATCTTTCATGGTGATTCCATATGTCATTACATATCTACTTATTTTTTCTAATGTTATATACTTTTTGTCATTTAATTTTTAGATAGCCATCACTTAATGTTCTATATATCTTAATAAGACCCAAATGGTCTATTTCACATATTTTTATGTAGACAAATCTTCACCAAAATACTTTTGAACATTGAACATTTCCATAAAACAAATAAGCATAAAAATAATGGATTCATATTGATTCATATAAAAACAATGAATATATTTTTTAGACATGTCAATTCTAGTATCATTAACATTTTTGGGCCTTCATATTTGACTTATAAAAATCTCCATATTTCATGATCCATTTTTCAAGTATAAGTGAAATTAAATACATTTTGACAAATACAAAAAATAATGAGTTCACATATTTTACATTAAGTTCAAATATTGTAATATTATATATATTGTATTTTCAACTAGTTCTTTTGTAGGAATATATTCATGCATAAACATTTTTTAAACATGATAATTTATTCTACTAAGAAAAGTTTTTCTATAATTTTTCTAATAGGGATAATAATTTACATTAAAAATAGGATCATGAGAATATTATTCTATTATAAAAGTATAATATTTAATATCAATTAGTTTTTAAAAAAATTAAAATATGATCAAAATACAATTTTGAAAAAATGGATATTTTTTAAAAGAAATAAAAATAATTATTTGAAACCAATTTTTTGTTGGAATAGATATGGAATGCAGGGATGGATTTCCTTATAAAATTTAAAAAAATAAATTAAATTGACATTTCAAAAAGGCATGATATCTAAATGATAACGAAATTAATTCAATGAAATCTATAGATCCATAAATGAATTTTTTATCCATAATAAAATTTAATATTAAATTTTGTCAAGCGATTAATAATAATGGGATGTGAATGAATAGAATTTATAAACATTATTCATATCATGGTTTGGATGACGCAATACATAAAATAAATGATAGGGAAAGTGAATTTTTATAAGGATTTATATAATAAATTAGTGTAATCCCCTATGTCTCCACACATCGAATTAAGGGATATAAATTATTAGGAATTTACATGATTTTTTATGGACTTATTTTTGGAATCCTAGACTCATATTTCACATTGGGTCCTCTGAGCATAGTTGTACACATGGCCTCAAGTGCATCTCCTCAAATGCCAGTGGCTGCCGACTATAAGAGAGGGCCTAGGGGGTGTCTACAGGGAGATTATTCCTTCATTACCAGAGTAGAGCACAATGTTAAAAGATAAGAATTAGAAAATATCTGAATCAGTATAAATAAATATATGAAACATAAGAAGAATGCTACAATAATAAATAACTGATGTTAATATATTTCCACAATCAAATTTCATAATATATTTTGTTTAATACACATGTAGAAACATAATTAGCATAAGTAAAATTTTATTTAGTAGAGGAATGAAAGATACACAAATAAAAACAAGTTCATGGTGTCTTAAAGTACTACATCCTGAGGTAATCATCCAAAACATGCATGATAAATTCATGAGGAGTATATCCAATTCTAGAGAAGAAGAGGATATTTGAATAAAAATGTTTTTGGGAAGCCAGAAAATATGGAACATTTTTACATTCATGACATGTAAGATTCACCACCACATAGTTTCTATTAAGAATATTGACTCTCCGAATATGATAAATAATAGACCAAGGAGTATTATATATCCCACACATTTTGTTTTAAATGATTATTTGTTCTATTTGAATTGACTCCATCCTGATATTATTATCATGACATGCCTGAATTGCATTAATCAGAGCATTGGATTATTCAATGAGAGAATTTCCATGCCCATACAAACTAGAAAATCCACAACCATAGAGAATCCAAAGTCAAAGACCACACCCCCACCCTTCATGAGACCATGAATGCATGCACCATCAGTATTAATGTTGAGATCATTACTTTGGAGGATCAATTAACCCACCTTCCCTGATCAGTCTCCATTTTAGTGGGTGAAAAAGTTATTCTACAGTCCATGAAATTACATAATGAGGGATCTGTGTCCCATAATATTAAAATAATCCCCAAGTCAATCACCAAGCTATGTGATCTAGAGGCTACATCCAGATAAAAGGAAATGACCCCCTCATTTATTATCTTGTTATGGAATTCCAAATTAACCAATATCTTGCCACTAAAAAGATGGGTATTCCCACTTATTTATTATTGTTATCACTAACAACATGAAACTAATAAAATATAAATTATTCCACAAATTATTCCATGAATGATAAGATAAAAACCCTACCAGAATTCCCTAGACCGCCACCATCCATTCTCCCAGGAAGAAGAAGTGTAGGGAGGATTATTCAATAGAACACATAAAACACATACATTTATATAAATAAAATTCCAATGAAACTCACTGTTAGTATGAATTTCATTTTTTCTAATGAACCACCGAAGAAATTAGAATTTATCATGGATATAATGACACTAGATAACCTCCCCCACCCTTCTGAGAAGGTATTAACCTATGATACGGACCTGTAAGCATTGGCCAAAAGTGACCTGATGGGGAGTTCATGAGAACCAGCTGGTCCTGATCATTGTTCAATGTGATATCCTATAAAATATTGTACTAATTTGTGTTTAATACTTCAAGAATAATATTTGATTAATGAATTCCTTGGGAGAAGGAAATTTCGGTAGTTGGACACCCTGAAATTTCCATTAGAACTCCCACCCTATTATGATGCCAAATTTTAAAGTCGCCACACCCAATAATCCATCAAGAATGAAGTATAAGGTTTGTAATATGTTGTCAAATCCTCATCCATGATACCACCATCCCCCCCATTATAGTGTCAAATTTCATTTTTCATTTAGAAGTAATGAATTTATTCCAATGAAAGAAACCTTCCAAATCATTTCAATCTATTTGTGTCTACATGCTGTAAAAGAAATCCTTAACATTTCTCAAGATATATCCCTATATTACAGGGACCTAGAAAGCCTCTCCCATGATGCCTAAAGAAAACATACCTAAAAATGAGCATCCCGTATGAAAGATGGCATGAAATTTTCAATGTTCTTCATAATAGTCTTGGGAACCTTATGAAACAACAATATGTTCATGGGAATGGATGAAAGTATTCTACTCACCAAAGTAATACTTCCCCCAAAGGAAGGAAATATATTTTTCCAATTTTTGATGTGATTGGAAAAATTTTCAAACTTCTCTAAATGATAAATCCAAATTATCCCCACTGAGATTGATGCCCCCATGTAATCCATAGGAAACTACATCTTGAGAATTCATGGAGTGTTTTCAATCATTTTATTCCTTTTCTTCGAGCGTCAGGCTACGACATAGTTAATTATTTTCATCTTGTTAATAATTTTCCCACTTTAATTAATATATTACTCCAAGGCCCTATTCATATTTTAAATGTATGTCTTTTTCCCATTAATAATAATAAGCATATAATCTATGAACATAAGATGTGAGATACCAGAAATATTGGGACTATAGTGAAAGGAGTGAATGGAACCATTGTAGATGCATATAGAAATTAACATGATGAAGGTGTTTTTTATCCAAATTAAGACAATAGGTGAGAGGGGATCATCTTTCTTTAGTCCATATACTAACATGAAGAACCTCCATTTCATTCCCATAAAATTTATAAAAAATACAAGGATAGCTAATACATCTAAAAAAGAGATCCACCTCCCAGATAGAGAAACCTAAGAAATTTATTACCTTTAAAATGAAGATACATTCCATAATATCGCAATAATTTTCCATATCAAAATTTATATAAATGTTGGACCCCATGTGCTTTAAGATTAATATCACCAATAATTTCTTCTGCTAAGCTAATTGATTCTTCTGTGGATATTCCTAAAATAAAGACATGTTGTTCCTATGAAATCCAATCATGGTGGTAAATATTAAGTATCCGATTAATAAAACTATCTATTAACATGTAAGAGAAATTTGAAATTGTTATGGGATTAAATGGATTAAGAGATGAGGGATTATTAACCATTGGAATGAGAACCAATGTTGTAGAAAACCTGACCATGGGATGTTAACCACCTCAAAGAAAACATGAATGATATCAAAAAAATCATTCTTAATGATAATATTGGAATCCATATAGAAGGATCCTGGAAATACATCATGACTATAATAGCTTTCAGGTTTATATTAGTGAACTACCTCCCATAACTCTTCCTCATCTATTACTCTGCATCATCCTTATTCAAGAAAGAAATCAAGTGACCATAGAGGGTCACTTCCCTTTGTCAACACCTGTATACATGTAATCTGCCTAGGTACCAATATAGCCCAAATAGGATGTGAGATAAATATTAGTAGGTTTCCAAAAAAATTTATTCTATAACATATTCTCCTTGTAATATAAACTAATACAGTGTTCTATTTTGCATATATAAAAGAAATCAGAACAGTAATGTAAATTCCCAAGTACATGCTTCATCCTCAGCTGGTGTCTAAACAAGTATTCATTTAATTTATTAATTATAATATATTTTATATAAGTAATTCAGGTTATGTATAAGTCGTACTAACAACCTGAAATTATAATAATGATGAAGGATCATATATATGACAAGGCGTCCTATAACGATTACAATAATGAAGAGGATCCCAGGTAATAACTGAGGAATCCTTGACCTCAATGGTCAATCCAACTAAGGTAATAAAATGTAGCCTGCATATATAGGTTAGAGCATGATACTATGGTGAAACCACAATAAATTCCACATTATTATATTTCCATGGATCTCTTCCAAGGTAAAAGGGTACAAGCAGTTATTGGACTCAATGGGTGTGACCATGGCGCTACATGTCTGGAGATATCACACATGATCCAAGGAGTGTATCAAGGGAATCGTATGATAATAAAGGGTGGATCTTTTGGTGTCAAATCTTTCATCCATTGATATTATATGATCATGTTCCTGGGTGGGTCTCTCCCTTGGAATCCAACATCCTTGAATCGTAATGGCATTCACAGGTGTTCACGGAATTCCCCCGGGAATCCAAAGTTAGATCAAGTATGATCACTCCTATAATAACATTAATCCCAGAATGAATTAGGCACCTTATATTCAATTCATTATTTAGTTAAGGTCTTGTATTAATAATTAAATTTAATAATTAAAAAGGCTTAATTCAATAACATTTATTAGCATGAAAATTATAATAATACATGAAACTGATTTTATCTTTTCATATTTAATAATATGGTTCGATCCTTTACCTTTAATAAACATATAAATGTTGGCTAAGGTCGAAGATCCATTTATTAAGTCATATAAGTCATAATAATTTTATTTGGTTCACTCTACTACCTTCCATTAGACATGGAAAGGGCAGTTATGGTAGTTCAACCAAGACAATCAATTAAATTCAAGTTGGCCAAGTCATATATAAAGTATACATTCTAATTACAATTATACTTGAGGTTCATTTAATTAATTATAAAAAACAGAAATTTGAAGGTTAAAGTTGTTCTATGATGTAATAACCACTAAAATCCATTCATTTAATTAAAATTCAAACCATTATAAAGGTCAAGTCACTATTCACCTAAATGGTGGCACAAATAGGATTAGTGATCTACTAAAGGATTAATTATTGAAACACCCTACATGGGTTGGTCAATGTTGACTTCATAATCTATAATGATGGGAGAAATATTTTAAAAGGGTCTGAGAACATAGTTTCAATTAGTATAATTAAGGAAAATAAATTTAATAGGCCACACCCAGTGAAATCAGCTTGCACATAATCACAAAATTTTATGAAATTATGAAACATTAAGGATGGGTTATAGATCACCTACCTCATACTTGTTAGATTATACTCATCCAATTTCAGGCTCTAGCTTGTCATTTATTAGAATATATATGAAGAATGGTCCAAATCCCTAAAAATAATATTATGAGATTGCATATCAATAGTGCAGTCATGTGAAAGAAGAAGGATGAATGACTAAAAATGAATTGAGATTTTACTAATGAGCATTCTATGTGAATAGCCAGGATAGAATCAGAGTTCGGATGACAAAATAGGATCAAAATCTTTTAATTAGCTTCAATGTGGAGAAAAGGGGAGAGATCCAAGATATGGAAAGAGAAAATGATGATGGGGGTGTTTTTAAACATTTCATTATAGGAATTTTCATCATTTTACCCCCAAAAGGGGTCAGATAGATTGGCCACATAGTTGACCAAACCATTCATCAACTATGTGCCATATGAATTTCTATTCATTGACCCACATTCTTAGGAAGTATGGTTAGAGAAACGGTATTCCAACCATGAAAAATATCTCTACTAAAAATTCTATAGTTTTTTCATGGCTGTTCTACCACTAGAGCATGGTTAAGGAGAACTGTGCACCCTACTTCACCCAAATTCTATCCCTAGATGGTTAAGAGAGTGTAACACCCTGACCCCAAAAGCCCGGATATGGTGCATTATTTTAATAAATTGGCATGATACAAGGAATCATGTCCTCAAAAACAGATCAGTTTTGTATTATTGTAAACAAGATACATACATAAGTTCAACATTACAACTTTAAAAGAAATAAAACATTAATTTATTCCATTAGAAACATTCAACCCTCCTAGATTATTTCTAAAAGTTACTCATAACAAACTTCTTCATATCCTGGGAAAATGAAACATAAGAAAGGGGTGAGCTCAAAAGCTCAGTATGGTTATGAAATAAAATGTAAGATAACATAAAAATTAAGAATGCTGAATATTTTAAAACACATGCCTTTACAAATAATAAACATGATCACTTTATGGAAGGAATATGAGATGAGTAAATAATTCCCTAAAAAACCATAGTCATGGGCGTTCTACAAGTCTAATAACCACATGATCCATCAATAATATTTTCATAATGAGGTAATGTATAATTCGTCATATTCTGAAACATTTTGTCAGGGCCTCAGACATGACGTATAAAAATGATTAAGTACTTGGCCAAAACCATATGTCAAAATTGGGAAAGGCCTCAGCCAATTCTGCATCTAAATGTCTCAAAAGACCTACTGTTGCACCGTGGAGCTATAGCAGGCTCCACCCATCACTTACTAAGTACAATAAATTTTTCATATGAAAAGGTTAAAACATAACATAAACATCATATTAAAAAAATCATAAGCAATTTCAATAATTTAACCATAAACCATGAATGGTATAAAAATAACACATTAATAGTCAAATATATCACAAAAACGTCAATAAAATATGGATGATTTGTATCATAATAAATCAACTTCAAACAAGTTAAAAATATATCAAATGATGTTGACATAGATGAAAATGATTTGTAAAACTATTTCAGAGAAATGTAAATTTTGATGACAATATTTAAAAGTCTCAAAATTTAGAAAGGAATAAATTTAAAGACATTTCTAATCAATTTTTTTCATATAACATTGATTCTTTTTAAATGAATTAACATTTTAAAAACATTCATGTCCATATAATAAATCCTTAAAACCAATTTTGAAAACATAGACATTAATGGGAATGATTTAGAAGAATAAATATGTAAACCATTTAAAATGATGATATAGTTAAAGATTAACTTCCATAAAATATTAAAATATTACTTTTGAAAATATTTATTTGAAAAACAGATGTGGATGATAATGAGGACCCACTAGATAATCATTTCAAAACAACCTCAGATAATGAAGAGATTGTAGAATTAACCATTACCTTGTAATTTTACTTAGTCAATGGTATTTTAACCTCATTTAACATATTTAAATAATTGTTATTAAATTATATAATAACCACATATATAAATATTATATCATATATGATCTTCTAATATTGCTTTGTTAATAATATTTCAGTAGTATCATCGTTTCAGGTGTTAACTGATCCTTTTTCTTTTATATGATTGGTTACATAATCCATGTTTGTTATGGATAAGATGTATTTTATTCATATCCATAATGATACTATATTCTTAGACAATATTTTTAATCATAAAATGAAAATTATTCTTCAATGATTATGATGGGGAATGAATCTCAACGCGTTCGTGGAGACGATAATCCGTACGTACGCACGAGCGACAATATCATTATACTGATGAAGAAATCATATGTAATTGGATGTTTTATCATATATACAGAGTAATTAACAAGTTATATTTAATATTTACATCACTTATACTCATTATTATACCCATATAAGTAATTAAGTGTTTGAATAACAAATTACCCCACGACGTGGAGATGGTAAGTCGTACGTACACACGTATAGAGACTTTAACATTTGTAGGATGGATAGAATAACGAATATGGTTGTACCATATTTATAATAAAATAAAAGTGTGTATAAGGTACTGGAGTTATTGTTTTGGTTTGTAAACAACAAATAAATAGGAATTGGAATAAGAAATGAACATGAAAGAGGTTGGTGAAATTATTATCTCTTTTTCAGGTGTTTTATTTTGAGTTGATCAAAAGGGATCTTTAGATTGGATTTCTGATCAAAGTACGTACTCTAGTATGATATGAGAGAGTTTGGTAGGATATTTGGTTAGGGTTGTCCAAGCCAAATGGCTTTAGAAGTTTGATTTTTAGAGAAGGAGAAGTTCCCTATTATAAGAGAGGTGATGGTCCCATTAGGAAAACCATGAAATATTATTTTAGTATAAAATTATTTTTGGTTTCTAATGAATCCCAAATGATTTATTTCAAAGATAAGGTGGTTATGGATCTAAATACTCTCTAAAAATATGTTTTATACAGGTTTAGATAAACATATTTACCTTATCCTTTAGATTTAACTCCTAGTTAAATAATTTAACATTTACCATGTCTCCTTGTATTTTAATATTATATGGTTAATAAAATTACTATAAAATACCAATAGAACCTAAAGTGGTTCATTAATGACATATATATCATTATAAGAGTACTTTTTCTGAACCTTATATTTTTAGTACTATTATATAATTTATTAATATAGTATTTGTTTTAAAAACTCATTTATGTCAATTTTGACACTATTTGGTATTTTGTTTTTTTGAAAGTCATAACAGCATGATTACTTCCAAATAAATACATTTAATCAACCCTAAAATGTCATATGAAATTATAAAATTCATGTGTGTCCTAAAAACATTGAAATTATATTTATTTTAAAATTTATAATACCGTTTATTTTATTATTTCATTAATATGGTTATTACTGCATCATCATTGTGTCGTAAATAAATTTAATTATTTAATTTATATAAATTATAAATAAACTATCATTATATAGGAAATAATTTTATCTTTCTAATGAATATTTATATTCAAATTTATCTTATTTACAACCCAATATTAAAAATTGTTTATTTATTAAACATTGAATTTAACATTTTTAACTCTTCTTTAAATAAAATAATAATAAATGTCCTAATCTAATATAAGTGGACCTAAAGGATAATATTTTATTCCTAAGGTTTTTTTGGGTCGAATTAAACTTATCAAAAAGATTTTGTACATGTTTTAGGGTAATTATAATATCATTTTTACCCTTAATTAACCTATTTACTTTTAACTGTAATAAATAAAAGTCAAAAGATATTATTCACTAAAAAAATAATTTCATCTTATTGAATCAAATTTTAATTACTAATTTAAACCATGTCTCTTTTATTTTCTAAATTCAACTCAAAGAAGCGGAAAAATTACTTTTTATGCAATTTTGCAAATGTACCTAGAAGGTGGGTAAAAAAGGCTAAAATGATCGATAAAATTTTATACATCTAATTTTATTATAAAATGACTCCAATTAACAACGTTGAACTTATATACATTTTATATATCTATTTTTATTTAAAATAAATGTATATAAAATAAATAATTATTTAAATAAAAAGACAGTTTTAAACATTAACGCAGTGTTTTTCACTATTCATCAAAAATTCAATGTTTTCAGAAAAATACCAAAAATTAACCATAAGATAATTTTGATATTATGAAGTAAACAATGATTCATATTTTACCAAATTAAAAACCTAGATGTTTTATTAATTAATATTAAATTAATTCCTGTTGTCAAAACCAAAAGGCTAGTTTTTAAAGACTAGAAACTATCAAAAGATTGATATGTGTTTATTTAAAATTTAAATGTGACATCACTTATAATGACCTACATTGTATTAAATGATAAAAATATAGTCTAATTATACTTCTAAACCATTAAAATTAATAATTTAATACTATAAATATTTTCGATTAAAAATGTTATTTTCAATTAAAATTTAGTATTATTCAATATTCATAAAAATATGAAAGTTATTAGAAAAGTACAAAAATTAATGAAAACTAAATTTCTATGTCCTGATTCTTAAAAAGAATTTAATTTCATTAAAATTAATATATAAAAGTTTCAAATATTACTTTTAAAAAGGATTCTCTATTAAATGGGCACTAAAATTGCATTTTTTTTTAAAATAATTCTTTTATCTAAAAAATTGAATTTTTCTTCATATTAATTCTCAAGAACACAAACTATGAATATTAATATTATATAGGATATGTATAAAATTCAAAATGTAGTCAGTACTATTCATAACCACTTTTTGAATAGCTAGTTTGTTAAATTGTGGTGCCCTTGAACTTGGTGTTCTGTGTAGCACAAGATATTGAATTACTTTAATGAGATAAAGTACTCTGAAATCATAGGGTGTTACATTCTCCCCTCCTTATATAAAATTTTTCCTTTCAATTTGAAATATTTCTTTGAAAAAAAAAATGTTTAAAATTGAAAATTACCTCTATGGAAAACCCACATCGGAAACTGGGTTAAAAAATATTTGTCTTAATGAGAGGGAAAGAGAAATGAAAAAGTCACCAAAAAATTATGATATCGATTAGGAGAAAATTGGTGCAAATTAAAGACATTTAATTGGATGAAATTCATAAATATTTATAGGTAGTGATTGAGGACATCAATCACAAAAAAGTGTAAAATTGAGATCCACAAAGCCATCAATCTATGATGATTTAAAATATCATCAGTTCAACCAAAAATAAGGTATTAGGATAATACATTTTTGGTTTTAAGATCCCTTCCCTAAAGGTTAAGAATTAATTTCTTCATAGAAAAATTACAAAAATTAAACATGAAAAGTAGAGTTCTATTCATTAACTAATTTCTACCACAAATTCATCTTTTACTCCAAAAGATAATAGAACTCAAAATTATTCAATTTATCCTAATCATATAAGGTTTCAAAAAAATGAAATTATAAGTCATATATCAGCCCATTTAAAAAAAACTAAATTATAAAAACTAGGAAATCATGTAGGCCAGTGGTTGGTGATGCACCCTTGTCGCCCTTCGGTTGTGGGTTCAAATCTCGCGGCCATGCCGGACGCGATGGGTTGTCGCCCGACCTCTAGACTGTCCTTTTTATAAAAATCTAAAAAATAATATTAAAAATATATTTTTAACCTTAAACAATAGTATCCAATATTTAACTTAATCCATTCAAACCTTTAGACTTGTCCAAAATAATTCTGTCCAAAATCATAGTTCAAAATTTATAAATAAGGTAAACACAATAAAGAACCTTTTTTCCATGTAATAACATGTGAATACCTTCATCATTTATTCTTTTAAAACGTAGTAACACCATGAATTAATATAAATCCTTATTTATTACATTCATTCTCCCTAATTCCTTATAGAATAATTGATATAATCTTTATATCAAAAAAATGTTGTAAACTCCAACAATGATGGAATATAAAAATCATTATTAAGTTTCAATGTAGTCAAGAATATACAATATAATTTAAACAAATCAGTCATATCTTATTCCAAAATCACAACCTTAGTATTAGAACCATATTAAAGTTTATCTTTATCTCAACCATATATCTTCCAAAAACATTAACCTGTTATTGAGTCACTTTTCTTGGTTCCATACAATCTCAAGTCCTTAATGATATTGTACTGCAGTACAATCATTCTATACACTATAATTCTTATAACATGTTCATCATTAATACAATAATCAAATGACACAATACTTTAATAATAACATAATAACTCTAATCATTCCTCTTAATCTTTGGTAGTATCATAACTTGTTTATTATCCAATAGCATTATTTAGGGTATACTCTGATGATTTGGACATTGATTCGCATAGTTTCCCACCTCCTTACAGATGAAGCATTGTACATTTGAAACCTTTTTCTTACCCTTCCAATCACATATTTAGTGTCCATTTCTCCACAATTATAACAAAATCTCATTCCCTTCCATCATTTACCAAGGTGATTCTTTCCACAGTTATCACTTATGGAAAATTCCTTCATTCCCCTCTTCCCTTTCTCCATCCTTCTCTCTTCCATCCTTTTTTTCTTTTTTTTCCTTCAAATTTGTTGGACTCAGGGAATTATTTACTGATCTTATAAACAAATGATATTATTTATTCATATGATGATAATATGTGGGAGACTATTTCTTATCTAAATATTGGCTTAATACGATGAAATATGGGATCTTTCTTTATCATTAAATCATGTGTTTTTCTAGAGTTCTCATTCCTTCTACTAGGAACCATTTCAAAACAATGACATACACAAGGCTATTTTATGAATCACAATGCATAATTCCAAACATATAAAATACCTAATGTAAATTAAAAAGATAATACATATAATCCATAATCATAAAAATTTTTCATTGAGGAAGTATTTACTCCTAGATCCTTCATAATGGATTTTAATTAAAATGTGAATTATCCTAAGAATATACCCCAAGTGTGTTGTAACCAAGAGTGAAACAAAGCCTGTTGTCGTGTACCAGGATACCCTAGGTCATGCCCGAAACAAATTATCGTAATTTTCACTCCTATGTATATTTGTGCCAAAGCCTCCTCTACCTGCTCATTTCCAGAAATGGATGTATTTCTTGTAAAATACAAAAAATCTCTACATTACCAAAATTCAAGGAAATTCTTCTATACTAATCCTCAATGTCTATCTTAGGGTAACATCCTCTAATCAGAGTTTATCTAAATCTAGTTTTCATGGTTGGTAATAAACATCCTCTGATACCAACTGTAATGCCCCGACCCCAGAATCTCAGAGCCGGTGAATTATTTAATACATTGGCATGATACAAGGAATCATGTCTTGAAAGACCGATCAATTTAGTATTATTGGAAACAGGGTACATACATAAGTTCAACAATACAAATTGAAAATAAATACAACACTAATTTATTCCATTAGAAACATCCTATCCTCCTAGATTATGTCCGCAAGTAACTTATAACTAACTTCTTGATATCCAGAGAAAATGAAACATAAGAAAGTGGTGAGCACAAACACTTAGTAAGGGTAATCTATACAGCAGAAGATAACATAAACATTAGGCATGGTGAATAATTGAAAACATGGCCCTTTACAAATAATAAACACCAACACTTTATGGCAGGAATATAAGATGAGTAAATAATTCCATAATAAAACATATTCATGGATATTCTATTAGTCGAATAACCACTTGAACCATCAATAATATTTTCATAATGAGGTAATTTATAATGCGGGACATTCTGAAACATGACATAAACATTCACATTAAAACTAGAATACAAAATGTCAATACATTAACCATAAACCATGAATGGTATAAAAATAACACGTCTATAGTAAAATATATCAAAAAATATTCAGCACAATATGGAAGGTTTGTATCATAATCAATCAAATTTAAACAAGTTTAAAATCCATCAAAGGATGTTGGCTTAGATGAAAATTATTTATAAAACTCTTTGAGATAATTATACGTTTTTCATGAAAACATTTGAAAGTCATACAATTTAGAAATGAATAAATTTATAAAAATTATTGAATAAAAGTGTCTCACACCACTTTGAAACTTTTGAAAGGAATTAACATTTTAAAAGCATTCATGTCTATATAAATAAATCCTTAAAAACCATTTTGAAAACATGGACATTAATGAGAATGATTTAGAAGAATAAATATTTAAACCATTTAAAATGATGATCTAGTTAAATAGTCCCTTACATAAAACCTTAAAATATTCCTTTTTAAAATATTTTTATGAAACATGGATGTGGATGATAAAGAGGTCCCAGTAGACACTCACGTAAAAACAACCTCGGATAATGAAGGGATTTTAGAATTAACCCATACCTTGTACATTTATTTAGTAAATGGTATGTTAACCTATTTTATAACAGGTAAATCACGGTTATTAAATTATATAATAACCACATACATAAATTCGATATCATGTATTATCTTCCAATATTGTTTTGTTAATAATATTTCACTAGTATCATCATTTTGGGTGTTAACTGATCTGTTTTCCTTTATATGATTGGTTATGTAATCTATGTTTTTTTATGTATATTATGTGTTTTATTCATATCCAAAATGATATTAAGTTATTATACATTATTTTTAATCATAAAATGAAAATAAATCTTGAATGAATACGGTGGGGAATGAAGCTCATCGCGTTCCTGGAGACGGTAATTCGTACGTATGCACGAGCGACAATATCATTATATTGATGGTAAAATTGTATGTAATTGGATTGTATATCATATATAAAGAATCATTAACAAGTTATATTTATTAATTACAGTTGTTATACTCATTATTACTCCAATCCAAATAATGAAGTGTTTGAATAACAAACTACACCACAACGTGGAGACGACAAGCTGTACGCACACATGTATGGTGAGTTTATCATTTATAAGATAGATAGAATAACAAATATGGTAGTAAAATATTTATAATAACGTCTCAATATATATAAGGTAATGGATTTATTATTTTGGTATAAAAACAGAAAAGAAAGAAGAAGTGGAAGAAGAAAAGAACATGAAAGAGGGTGGTGAAATTATTACATCTTCTTCAGGTGTTTCCTTTTGAGTTGATCAAAAGGGCTCTTTAGGTTAGTTTTCTGATCAAAGCAAGGACTCTAGGTTAATTTGAGGTAATTTGGGAGGATATTGTTTAAGGGGTTGGATGAGCCAAATGGCTTTGGAGGTGTGATTTTTAGAGAAGTGGAAGTTCCCTTTTAAAAGAGAGGTGAGGGTCGTTTTTGGAAAACCTGTAAATATTATTTCATTATAAAATCATTTTGGGTTTCTAAAGAATCCAAAATGATTTATTTAGAATCTAAAGTTTGTATATATCTAAATAATCTCAACAAATTGGTTTTATACAAGTTTAGGTGTCCATATTAACATTCTCTTTTAGATTTAACTCTTAGTTATATAGTTTAACATGTACCATGTCTCCTTGTATTTTTATATTATATGGTTAATACAATTACAATAAAATACCGAGAAAACCCCAAGTGGTTAAAGAATGAAATATATACCATTATATGAGCCTTTTTTCTGAACCGTATATTTTTAGGAAAATTATATAATTTAATAATATATTATTTGTTTTAAAAACTCATTTTTGTCAATTTTGACACTATTTTGTATTTCGTTTTTTTAAGTTATAAGTGCATGATTAATTCGACAGAAATACATTTAATCAACCCTAACATATTATTTTCACCTTAAAAATTTGCGGATTTCATAAAAACTTTGAAATTATATTTATTTTAAAATTTATAATACCATTTATTTGATTCCTTCATTAATAGGGTAATTAGTGCATCTTCATTGTTTCATAAATACATTTACTTATTTAATGTCAAAAAATTATAAATAAAATACCATGATGTAGGAAATATTTTTTGTTTTCTAATGAATATTTTTAGTCTAATTTATCTTATATATAACCCTATATTAAAAATGGATTAGTTATTAAACGTTGAATTTGACACTTTTAACTCTTCTTTAAATAAAATAATAATAAATGTCATAATCGAATCCAAGTGCACCTAAAGATACATATTTTATTCCCAAGGTTGTTGTGGGTCGAATTAAAATTATCCAATAGAATTAGGACATGTGTTAGAATAATAATAATATCATTTTTACCTGAAATTACCTTATTTACTTTTAACCATGGTAAATAAAAGTCAAAAGTTACTATTCACCAAAAATTATTTTCATCTCATTGAATCACATTTTACTTATTGAACTCAACCGTGTCTCTTAGATTTTTTAAATTCAACTCACATAAGTAGTAAAATTATGTTTTATGCAAATTTGAAAATGTACCTAGAAGGTGGGTAAAAGAGGTTTAAAAGTTCAATAAAATTTTATACATATAATTTTATTATAAAATGATTTAATTGAATTACATTGAAAAAATATAGGTATTATATATAGAATTTTTTACTTCAAATAAATATATATATATATAATTAATAACTATTTAAATAAAAATTTGGTTTTAAAAAATAACACAGTGTTTTTCACTATTAAAAAAAATTAAATGTTTTCAGAAAAATACCAAAAAATCACCATAAGCTAATTTTGATATTCCAAATTCCAAAATTATTTCTATTTTACCAAATTCAATAAATATAAGTTGCATTAATTAATTTGAAATAAATTTCCATTGTCAAAACCAAAAATTGGGTCTTTAAAAAGTAAAAACTATCAAAATATTGACATGTGTTTATGTCAAATTTAAATGTAAAATTACTTATAATGGCCTGCATTGTATTAAATGATAAAAATATAATCTAATTATACTTATAAAAAATTCAAATGAATAATTTAACACTATAAAGTATTTTGATTAAAAAAAATTAAATTAAAATTTAGTATTTTTCAGTATTCATCAAAATATGAAAGTTATCATAAAAGTACTAAAAATTTATCCAAAAAAAATTGTTATTTACCGATTCGAAAGAAGAATTTAATTTCAATAAATTGAATATATAAAGCTGTCAAATATTGGGTTTTAAAAGGATTCTTCATTATATAGGCTGTAAAATTGCATTTTTTAAAAAATACTTCATTATATGAAAAATTCAATTTGTACTTATATTATGTCTAAGAAACACAAAATATGAATGTAAAAATTATATATGATATATATTAAATTCAAAATTCAATTAATACAGTTAATAACTACTTTTTGAATAACTATTTTGGTAAGATGTGGCGCGCTTGAACTTGGTGTTGTGTGTAGCGCAAGCTATTGAATTTCTTTAATGAGATAACGTACTATTAAATCATAGGGTGTTACATAGAGACTATGGGATCAGGGTTTCATGTTTTCTACTAACTATGTAGCCTAATGATTTTCTCCACCGTCTGGGGTTCCAAGATCCAAACTGTCCCCAGACACCCCTAAAACCTTTATAACCACATTAGGCATTCATATGTGGTCTATAATAAAGAATTAGATCAAATTCAACAGGATCCATAATTTTTTTAAAAAAATTGGGTTCTTACAGTCTTCCCCTTTAAAAGAATTTTTCTCCGAGTTCACCTTCTAAGGGAAGAAAAACACTGCCTGAGGACAAATTTGGCCACTGATCACATACGTCAGCCTCTTGCACCCATGTCTCATCATGTACATGGCAGTGTTTCCATAAAAAATGCACTAAAGGAATAAAACAGAATCAAAAATCATTTATGATCTGGTCAATGATGCATATAAGATAATCTTAAAAGGATTCATCAACATCTATCTCTACTTCCTCTGGATGAAAAGTACGAGACAAGTCTGTATGATAATGGTGAAGTTTTGAAACAAGGAACGTGACGTTCATGGAATGATACCTCTGAGGTAGAAAATAATAATTGGATACTAGCCTGAATATCTCCTGAATCACAAATAGATCTACATAATGGGGAAAAACCTCCCTTACCTCTGTATATTTCTATGACCAAGACTGGGAATCAACCATAGGAAAACATGATCCCCGACCAATAACATTAGAGGTCATCTATGGTGATCGGAAAAATATTTCGATCTAGAATGAGTGGTATACATACGCTTCCTGCTCAGCTAAACCTACATTGTAGTCTCTTTAATGAGATAAATAGTTATTGGTACAACCTCTCTTACCTCTAACTATCATAGGGGTGAACGACCTGGCCTACCATACAACGCCTCAAAACAATCCATCTGAATCATCTCTTAAAATCTATTATTGTAGGAGAACGCAAATTAAAGGTTATTATCCTCTCAAGAATCACTAAAATTAAGGATTAATGCTTAGATAATGTCATCCAAATCCTATATCATCTACTCTGACTATCCATCGGTCTGAGGGTGAAAGATTTTTCTTAGAATCAATTGTGTACCAATAGCTCTATATAACCCCTTGCATAACTGTGACATGAAACAAGCATCTCTATCTAATACAATAGTATGAGGGACCCCGGTTATCCATTTGATCACATAGAGATATAGTCTTCCCATATATTCAACTGAGAAAGTGTACCAGATAATAAGGAAATTGAATATTTTTCTTAGTCTGTCCATGAAAACCCAAATTGTGTTTCAACCATGAGGTGACCTCGATAATCCAACTAAAATATCCATGGAAACATCTTCTCATTTCCACTCTAGAATTAGAAGTTGTTTTAATAATATTTCAGGTCACTGGTCCTATGCCTTCACCTACTAATAGGTGGAACACCTAGATATAAAGCCTATTATCTGATGTTTCATATGAGGCCACAAATAATAGAGTCTCATTTCATGATACATCTTGGAGATTCCTGGATGAACATCCCACTAAGAATCATATTAATCCCACATTAGTTCCTATCTCATATCTATAATAACTCATGTTTTTTCATGTATTAGTTGGATTCCACAACTATCGACAAACAAATACGAAGGTGGATCATCTCTTGAAACAATCTCATAGAAACACAACACTTTAGTCTCTGAATATTTACTACTCATCACCATATAAATAAGAAAATAGGTGACTGGTAAGGTTGTGATATAATAATTCTCATGAATGTCATGAAATTCCAAATTCATCATAGAAAATAGGGTCATCAATCTCAATTCATCACAACCCTCTTGTATGACCTCCGCTTGACTTTTCCAACATAGCACATCAGCAACTACAATTCCTTTCTAGAAATATAGGAAATATTGAAGTCGAACGACTGAACATATTCAAACCATATTCACTTTATAATACTCAAATCATGCAGTGAAAATATATATCTAAGGAACATGTGATATGTATACACCAAAAATCACTCACCCAATAGATAGTGTCTCCATCAACGTAAGGTATGGAAAACTACTACGAGATTGAGGTTATGAGTTTGGTATTTTCTATCATGTCCTCTACTGCCGAGATCTATACGCAACAACTCTGTACTCTTACACAAAAACTACTCCTTGTAAAGTACATTATACAACATAGAACATTTTATATCCTCTTCTAGGATCCTGATGAGTCAGAATACGTTCCTGGAAAAGCCTACCATTGATCTTCTAATAGGATTTCCGGCATGATTATTACCATAGAAACTTCAAACCCTTCTTTGTGACACTAATAAAAGGTTAATAACGTCAAGATAATACTTTTTAGATATTTTTATAATATCCTTCCACCCCCAATAAACACAATATATCCAACATGTTCTTGGGATCCTCTAAGGAAACAACAACATTCACATTCTCTTGGTTACCAGAGACTCCCGATTTAAATATAATATGATCCAAGAAGAGAAAATTTATTGATATAGAAGTTCCACTTATCAATCATGGAATTAAGGTGATTACCTCTCAAGGTTCTCAGAAAGATCTCAAGATTCCTATCTTGGTCTCTATGCTTGTGAGAATGCACCAATATGTCATCCAAGAAGACCATGAAAAAATAATATAGATAGTGTTAGAACACTATATTAATCAAATCCATTAAAAAAGATGGAACATTAGTAAGATGAAAAGACATAACAAGATACTTACATAGACCATATATACTATGAATTGTTTTATGAGGTATGACAGATAGCCTGATTCGAAATTGATGATAGCCCAATCTCAGGTAAATCTTAGAAAATACCTTAGCTATATAGAGCTGGTCAAAGAGATCATCTATTCGGGGTTATGGATACCAATTCTTGACCATAATCTAGATCAACTGTCTACAATCCATGCATAAACGAAGGGTCCCATCTACATTCTTTCCCAAAATCACGGGTGAATACCAAGAGGAAGTACTAGGTTTTAAAAAAACTTTTGGCCTGTAAATCCTCCAACTAATTCTTCATCTCCTAGATCATAGTTGGTTCCATAATATATGAAGGAATGGACACTGTATCTATTCTTGGAGAAAGATCAATCATAAACTCTACCTCCCACTCAGGAGGTGTTCTAGAAATATCACCATGAAAAACATAACTGAAATGATCTACTGCTATAGGGAATTAATCCTGACATAAACCCTGATGATTTATAGGGATATTAGATTTATACATAGTCACCAAACCTATCCAATGATACTCTGGTCCAACCCTACTACCCTAGGCATCCCACTGACCCTTGTGTAGATAAATAATTCCCTCTACTGATGTAAACAATACCTAGTGGTGGTAGTAGTCTAAAAATGAATGATATGAGACAAACCAGTCCATCCTGATAATTACATCAAATCATGTTATATTAAGAACAAAGAGGTCCCACAAGAATGTGTAAATTCCTACCACATGGTGGCAGTCCCTTCATTGGTGTTTTCCCATTGATCTTGCTATCAATTGTGTATCTAGGTCCACTAAAAACTAGTAAAACAATATTTCTTGCTTGAGAATTTCCATGATAGATAAAGAGATTAAAGAGTGTGAATAAACTAGATCAATCAAAGTAGATACAATATCGAAGGATACTAGAATAGCACCTCATGATGTAGATGGTACTACACATAGATCCTCAGGTATAACTTCTAAGGACTGAATCAAACCTAATCCATGACCATGTGTTACATATAGACTACCCTAATAATGACCAATCTACCAGAATTTAAGATAATATGATGTTTAGATTCTGCATCAGTAACCTCATTTGTTGGTTATATTCCCTCTCCCCACCTAACATGGCATAAAATAACCTTCCACTGAAGGTGGAGCTTATGCGTAACTTCTTCCACTATAATGTGATATAATGTTCTGATAGAATCATCAAAGGTTTCCCATATGGCCGAAAGCCTATAACTTCATAGGGTCTCTATAAAATTGAGGATTTATATTCCCAATTCCTTCACATTAATGTAATACCATAGATCTACTAGAATAGGTACATCGGCTTCCACTACCTTGAAGAGAAACCTTGAGGGAACATGTCCTGCTACTAGAAGAACTACCATATTACTTCATCACTAATACTCTATGCCCAATAATATAATGTTTCCTTAGGTTGTTCTAAATGATAAGATACTGATTGACTATTTTATAATAGGTATGTTGGTGAAAGTAAATCACCTGAGTTTGAAGGGAATACTGTATCCCATCCTCAAAGTGCCAAGAAAATGAAATATCATCACCAGCTAGAATTTGTGAAAGGATTTTTAACTAATTAAAATACATTGAATACACCATGAATGAAATAAAAACCTAGTCTAGATTCATGGAATACCTAGATCAGTCATCCCTCGTCGTCTGAGTAAATAACTGATCATAGATGGAAATATGAAAAAAAAATGATCAAACCATTCCCTTATGGTGACCATCCTAGATAATCACATCCAACCATCACTTTTCCAAATCATGAAACATGTAGGTAGTAAACTTGACCCTCTTCTCTAGAGGCATCCCCATATTCTCAATGATAAAAGGAGTATCATCTGGCAAAGACTCTGTAGCATGTGGATCACCATCCCTTGAGAAGGTGGGAGGATTCTATTGTTGGAACTCACAGACCAGATCAGCCATTGTAGGTACAAGTAGTGCAACACCATTCATGGAATTTATCAGATGTAGAAAACTATCACAAATCTTAGCATTAGTTCCCTGATCAGGTATAACAAGTGGTGACTCAAGTGTCACTCATTGCGGTAATACATGAGTCTTAAGGAACACCGTGTCCGGTTCTTGGTTATCACCACCCTCCAAGAGCATGGCATGAAAACGTCATAGCGACATTGGTCTTCCAATTCAAAGAACACACCTCAGAAAAATCAATATGTAGACATATAGTAATAATAGAATTTTAATGAATGTAAAGTGATAATTACCAATGGTTTACTACCCCAAATACAGTCTTAGAGGTCCAGTTATTGGTAAGTGTTCTTGTTTAATTTCAATGTTTATAGTAGGTGAGTGGTCAATAGTACTTCACCTCTTCATTTACTATAAACCATTTCTTTTGACAAGTCAATTTTTACATTTATAGTTTGTATTTTTCTAATATTTATATATCAAGATTCACTTAAAATGGATCGACATTCTCAGTGAATCAGGGCTCATAAAAGTTATCTCTAAAATTGATACCAATTTAAATCTTATTTTAATGGATCCACTTGGTAAATTACGTATTCCAACCCATGAGGGACTACACACCTCATGAGTTGAAACTAGAAATCAATCAATCATATCATCATAATATAATAGGTATAATATAACCACCATAACGTCACTTAAGAATCATAGGAAAAATAAGTAATGCTTGTAGTTAAATGAACCAATATTGAATGGAAATTATGCGTGGAATGTGAATTCTATGTTCCTACATTGATTCATGTAACACTGGTCATTTCCCTTATATCCTAGTGATAAGGATGAAAGTAAATTACCAATTAGAATAATAATAATAATAATAATAACCATTACATAACATGTGTTTCACCCAATTGTGAAAGGATATCAACTATAATAGGAAAAAGAAGAACAATGATTATAATTCAATAAACGCGGAATTTACCATGATCATGGGTTAGTTATGCCCAAGAATGAATTATAAAAATGTTTTAAATCATTCATAATCCCTAATATATTTTATCTAAATTTTAAACCAATAAAGGAAAGATTGGATACCACTTTGTGACATCACAGGCCGAATTCCACTTAGATGTTCCCTAATCCCAATTGGCCACATAGCCTGAAGAACATATCTATGAAATCTAGAGGCTACCGATTAGTAGTGAGTTCATAGGGTATTTCCATTGGGAGATTGCTCCCTCATTACAACAATGGATCACAATGTTAAAAGACAAGAACATGTAAATACAAGAAGCAATATTAATGAATAAATTACACATCAGAAGAAGAATGGAATAATAAATAATTAAACGACTAATAATAATATTATTATAAATATTATGATACATGATATGTCTATATAAAACAGAAAAAAATGGATACAAATAAGCAGGAAACCTTACTATAAAAGAGAATAAAAAATTAATCCAAAAACTATCCAATCAACCTGAACTCTTCCTCAGTCATTTGTTACCATCCTCCATCCTAATGCATGTAAGAAATCAAGTATCCAAAGAGGGATGTTTCTCATTATCAACACTTTCATACATGTAATCTTCCCAGCTTCTAATGGTGCCATGATGGGTTTCGAGATAAATCTTAGTAGACCTCCAACAATGGCATATAGAGTATTTGGTCGGTTTAATATAAACTAAATCAATGCACCAATATGCATATATAAAGGTAAATAAGTACAGTATTGTAAATACCAAAATACCTACTTCATCCTCTACTGGTTTACAAACATTTATTCATTTCATATATTAATCATATAATAGTTTATATAATAGGTCACATTATGTATAACCAGAATTAACATCCTATTATGATAATAATAATGAATGATCCATGATATAATAAGGCATCTTGTAATGATGATAATAATGAAGAGGATCCAAGGAAATAACCAAGGTATCCTTGACCTTATGGGTCAAGAAAACTTAGGTAAAAAACTATATATTGGATATTAGGGTAATAATATAATCCAAGAGGAAAATTCATAAGGAATTATAGAATAATATGTTTATATCCAAGTCCATGGGTCTTATCCAAGGTAAAAGGTGATAAGAAATGATAGGGTACATAATGGACCAGACCCTCGTGGTCCATTAATTTGTCAAAATTAGGTTCTTGGGGTGCCCTATAAGCTATATGTGAGTGAGGAGGGCGTCAGAGTCAGTGAAAAGGCATCACTGTGGTGTCACCAATCGGTGCATCCTAATTGGTGTGTCACTGATTAGTGCATCCTAATTAGTGTATCACCGATCAGTGCCTCTCGATTGGTTTTCCCCCATCAGTGTGTCATTGATCGGTGCGGCCCGATAGGTGGGTCACTGATCAGTGTGGCCCGGTCGGTGCATCCCAATCAGAGCATCCCGTTTGAAGCGTCCTTCCTAATCAGTGTGTCCCTGATTGGTGTGTCATCGATCGGCGTGTCCCACTCAGTGTGTCACTGATCAGTCTCACCAACCAGTGGGTACCCAATCGGTGCCATAAGGGGCGTTTTGGGGGTTTCTTTCCCCAATTTTCTGAGTAATGACTCCTTTAACTTTTAATACATCTTTAAATATGTTTAAGAATATTTTCAAGGCAATAAACGTGGTTTTAAACCCCCTTTTTTTTACTAACCTTGGGGTTACCAAAACATGTGGCTTCTTTCCTTGGTGTCACACCGTGTTGTTCATTTACAGTTTCACCCCATGTTATGTGTTTTCAGGAAAACCTTTAACTCACATTCATTATCGCCACCACTCTGAGGAGAATTATTAAATAATAGTTAATTGCATCATGTGTAACCGCACAACCATGTGGAGAAAAAATGATTCACCTTTAAAGGTGGTAAAAATTTCATATCTCATAACTCCATGATTTCACCTTATATCACACAGAGTTTCTTTCTTCTTCTGGGCTTGTTTTGTTCATTTCCTTAGTGCGTTTGGAGTCCCACTACCCGAGGCTAGTTGTGCGCCAGTACTGGAGCCTTTTCTACTCACTCTTGGAGACCTTGGAATTTCTCCCCTACAAGTAGCGTGTCCCCAGTTCTTGGCGCGAGGAAGAAAACATCAATCGTTAATCATCCAAATAGGGATTCTTCCTTCATCTCTCTTTATTGTGCATCATGCAGCATGGGTATGATGATTTTCCCTCATCACATAGATGAAACGAAATTTAACAAAGATAATAAATGAACCTTTAAATAATTAAGGGGAGGGATTTATGATGTTGTTGTTTTGTTATACCTTTTTTGTTATATTATGAATTGTATGGACATTTGTACATGGAAAATGGTGGTTTTTTTGGGTTCCATCCTTATTAACTATTGATCCCATGTTTTCTAGTTAATATTTTTATTGAATGGATATAACATGGAAAATGGTTAATCATGTAAAATCAGCTATTTAAATGGGTTACCAATAAATAATAATCTTTGTTTGATCACCCCAGTTAACCAAACGGAATGTAGATAATTAATGAATGGTGTGGTTAAATCTGAAAAAAAACACCCTTACTTTATTCCAGTGATATGTGTGGTGGATCTTCTTGATATTGTGTGGGGTGATGTGGATGGGGATGGGTCTTAAATTGTTGATTTGTAGGTTGTGGACCTGATTCCATGTGGGTCCATACAATGGTGGTTTGGTTGGTCCATGTACTTTGAAGGATCTCACAGACCCCTTTTGTTGTTGGGACTTTACAATAGAACCTGGTGTGAATTCTTAAATTACTAATTGGATGTTTTTCGTTCCTTGGATTGTGTCTATGTCTATTAGTTTCTTGGTAGTGAATAATTATTTAATTGGAATCACTTGAATATGATAATAAGAATGGGTTTAATGGGGGAGTTCTTTTACGGGAATGAGTTGTGCTCCAGTTGTGGTTCGTGTGCTTTTGTATGAATGAATAGTAACAAGGGTGTTTGTGTATGGGATGGTTTTGGAACCCTTAGGTTGGGATGAGTGATTTTTTACCTATATGTATAACTTTAGTTTTGTGTTTCTTATTTTCACCCCACCCAAGTTGAGCACTTCATGTCCAACATCACTATTTCATGGGGAAGGGTGTTTCTTTCCAAAATCCTATTTAAGTGGTGGGATATTAGCTCCTTTTTTCTCCCTCTCTTGAGTAGCCCAAGACTCTTTAGGCAGTATTTGATGGCCTGAGGTCCATTTTTATCCTAAGAATATCTGGATAGGGTATGTTGTGGTTGTTGGCCCGGGTGTGTGCAGTCATGTTTTTTTTCCAGTGTCTTTGGGACAAGGCCCGGGTGTCTTCGGGCATACCGGTAGTTGTTCTTGACCAGGTGTCTTCGGGCGTGGTTATGTATGGTTGTGGTGGACCAAGTGTATGCGGTCTAGATATGTGGTTGTCGTGGCCTATAAGGTTGTTGTTTGTGCGGTGGTGGGACTGCAACGAAAATGGCGGGGGAGGTCCGATGCATTAGATGTCTTAAATAACAAGTGGGAAAGTGGTCCAGGGTACCAAAATGTCGATCTTCTATTAATATTACTTTACCTGACTTGTGTTATTTGGGAGTGTTTCACGGTGAGGCTGTGTGAATAGTTTCTTTGATATCTATTTTTTTGCCTCTATTTTTTGCATGGGGCACTAGATTGTCTCCCACTTTAGCACGAGAGATTTTGGTTTTCCCTATTTAGTATACCAAAATACTCACCCTACATATATAAAACTGCATTCAGGTTTCCAGGAGGACTTCACGGACCGTGCAAGACTGTACTATCTCGGACGTTGGGATAGTTTCTATTGTTGGTTTCTTTTTTTGGTACTTTCCCTTTGGATATTTTCTTTTACATTTAAGGATTTATCTTTTATCATGCATGTGGGAATGGGTTTTGGATTGACCTGTACCTTCAAACTTGGAGTTGTTTGGGTTTTTACCATCCTATCACTCGATCTTACTAAATACAAAAGGGTAATGCCTTTTATATTACGTGTGATTCTATACCCTTTGTGACAGTCTCCACTATGGGGACTATTGAAGGTGGGACTCAGGGGTCATTATCTCTTCTTCAACTTGAGGAATGAAGGGTCTGGAAGTTTGATATCCCTTCCCTAATCTCGGTGAAGTAATGTCGTGACAGAATGGTATCAGAGGATGTGCTTGAGAGATAGGGGAGAACTCGAGGTTAAGCACAATGAAGACTGAATTGGATGGTAGGGAAACAATGTTAGGTAGTCTTGGTGCATGAAATAGGCCAAGGAATACTGGATAGGACACTAGATTTTAGGGCCCCCTGTGATCTGATGTGAGGACTCTGGACCTACTGAACGACCAAGTGAGGCTACATTGATTGCAGGGTAGAGACCCGAGGAAAGGTACATGCATCATAATGACTTGGGTTCTTGTGTTTTCTAGATGTTCTTGGAATTTAAATAAATAAAAAATTTAGGAAAAAATTAAAAGAAATATTCTACACTACCCGCGCATAGCCATTCCTTGTTTACATTACAGCCATGGCACCCAGATGATGACCATGAGTAGTGCGGGTGATCAAGGACTAGGAGGATGATCTGGCTAATTAGCGGTGGACTGATCGAGAGGAGGAGGACTACCAATGGTTGAAGACGCTCCGTGCCTTTCAGCGGCAAACCCTCGAGAAGTATGAGGGCAGAGTCTCAGACAAGGAGACCGAAAGCTGGCTCGAGGAGTTGGTGACAGCTTTCAGCTTTATCTGAGCTCTGTCTAAGTACATGGATTCATTAGTATTCAGGCATATGATAGGGGGATCATGTTAGTGGTGGAAGCTCTACCACATAGGGAGGATGTAGAGTGAGATTTTTTGGGTTGATTTTGAGAAGGAGTTCCGGTTAAAATTACTTTCTTCTTTGATGAAGGCGGAGAAGAGGAAGGAGCTACTCTTCCTTCAGTAGGGGAGTATGTCAGTGAGGGAGTTGGGGATCAAGTTCAAGGATCTCATTCATTTTTCTCCGGACCATTTTCCGGATAAGGATTATCATGACAGTCATTTAGAGACGTCACTTTGACCTTTTCTGTAGTATGTTGTTACTCCCTTCACCCTACCAATGTACATGGAGGTCTAGAAGAAGGCTGAAGTGGTGGAGAGTATGCACATGCTGGGAGGTGTGCCATGAGAAAGGAGCTAGTTGGGCTCGTTAAGGTGGAAGGTCATTAGTAGATGGACTTTAGCATCTTGGCCATATTGGTTACAGCCAGTGGGGAGCAGGCCCTAGTTTTTCCAGTTTTGATCTCCTAGTCCTCGCCCTTTCCTTGTGCGCCTAGGACCGTGGTGCTTCATCTATGGCAGTCATGTCCACCTTCAAAATCAGTTCCTAGACCAAGTGCAGTGTAGTGGTGGTTGTCAGGTTCAGCACCCACCTCAGCAGCAGTAGTTTCTAGCCAGGCCCTTTGAGCAACAACAGTTGGGAAAACGAGCTCCAACTCCTCTGAGAGAAGATGTTGCAGGAGGAGGCTGACCTTAGGGTGCTCCTCAGGGACCTCAAACAAGGTGTGGTTGGGGATGCGGCTGAAATCTGAGGGGCTGGGTGTGGGTAGTTTCATTCCGTAGAGGTAACAGTTCTAGCCGGGCCGGAATTCATTCGAGGTATGATCAGCGTGTATAGCACTCTTTACTATGCCTTTTTTGATTCAAGAGGTTCACACTCCTTTGTTACACCCAGTCTAGCCCATGCCTTGGGCCTAGATGTAGAGATACTTTCTATCCCTCTAGTGCTGAGTCTGCCAGTTGGGGGTTATACCAGCCTGTTTGATGTTAGTCGAGGATTCATACTGATGTTGGGGCTGAATCATTCTAGTGGGGATCTTCTTCTTCTGCAAATGATGCCATACGATGTCATCCTAGTCATTGAATTGCTATTTTGTGTGCATGTTATTATCGAATAATTCTAGAAAAGAGTCATCTTCTCCAATGAGGATGTCCAGGGTCTGGCTTTTATTGGTGAATGGAGTTTTCAGGTGGGGAGATGGCGTGTGGAGCCTCTTCTTTCTAAGTTGGCCGAGCTTTCAATAGAATCAGTAGATACAGAGATGATGGATGTTTTGGGAGTTTAAGAGAGTTCGTAGATGTTTTTACCTAGGAGGATATGAATCTACCCCCTTGATGTGACATGGAGTTTGGGAGTATGTCAGTGAGGGAGTTGGGGATCAAGTTCAAGGATCTCATTCATTTTTCTCCGGACCATTTTCCGGATAAGGATTATCATGACAGTCATTTAGAGACATCACTTTGACCTTTTCTGTAGTATGTTGTTACTCCCTTCACCCTACCAATGTACATGGAGGTCTAGAAGAAGGCTGAAGTGGTGGAGAGGATGCACATGCTGGGAGGTGTGCCATGAGAAAGGAGCTAGTTGGGCTCGTTAAGGTGGAAGGTCATTAGTAGATGGACTTTAGCATCTTGGCCATATTGGTTACAGCCAGTGGGGAGCAGGCCCTAGTTTTTCCAGTTTTGATCTCCTAGTCCTCGCCCTTTCCTTGTGGGCCTAGGACCGTGGTGCTTCATCTATGGCAGTCATGTCCACCTTCAAAATCAGTTCCTAGACCAAGTGCAGTGTAGTGGGGGTTGTCAGGTTCAGCACCCACCTCAGCAGCAGTAGTTTCTAGCCAGGCCCTTTGAGCAACAACAGTTGGGAAAACGAGCTCCAACTCCTCTGAGAGAAGATGTTGCAGGAGGAGGCTGACCTTAGGGTGCTCCTCAGGGACCTCAAACAAGGTGTGGTTGGGGATGCGGCTGAAATCTGAGGGGATGGGTGTGGGTAGTTTCATTCCATAGAGGAAACAGTTCTAGCCGGGCCGGAATTCATTCGAGGTATGATCAGCGTGTATAGCACTCTTTACTATGCCATTTTTGATTCAAGAGGTTCACACTCCTTTGTTACACCCAGTCTAGCCCATGCCTTTGGCCTAGATGTAGAGATACTTTCTATCCCTCTAGTGCTGAGTATGCCAGTTGGGGGTTATACCAGCCTGTTTGATGTTAGTCGAGGATCCATACTGATGTTGGGGCTGAATCATTCTAGTGGGGATCTTCTTCTTCTGCAAATGATGCCATACGATGTCATCCTAGTCATTGAATTGCTATTTTGTGTGCATGTTATTATCGAATAATTCTAAAAAAGAGTCATCTTCTCCAATGAGGATGTCCAGGGTCTGGCTTTTATTGGTGAATGGAGTTTTCAGGTGGGGAGATGGCGTGTGGAGCCTCTTCTTTCTAAGTTGGCCGAGCTTTCAATAGAATCAGTAGATACAGAGATGATGGATGTTTTGGGAGTTTAAGAGAGTTCGTAGATGTTTTTACCTAGGAGGTTATGAATCTACCCCCTTGATGTGACATGGAGTTTGGGATAGACTTACAACCCATTTCCCATCCTATTTCAATGGCTTCTTATCAAATGGTTCCTTATGAGTTACGGGTGCTGAGGATTTCGATTTATGATCTAATGAAGAAGGTTTTTGTCTTACCCATCATGTTTCCATGGGGTGATCTGGTCTTTTTCACGAAGAAGGTAGATGGTGGTCTCAAGATTTGTGTAGAATAATGGAGACTGAATCAGTTAATGGTTAAGAAACATTACCCTCTCCCAAGGATAGAAGACCACTTTGACCAACTGAGGGGAGCATGTGGGTTCTCTTAGATCGATCTGCGGTCTGGTTATCACCACATAAGTGTGAAAGAAAATGATATCATGAAGACTGCTTTTAGGTTCAGGTATGGGAACTTTGAGTTTGTAGGCATGTTGTTTGGTGTTAGGAATGCACCTTCTCTGTTCATTGAAATTGGTGTTCCATGAGTTTATGGACCGGTTCGTCATTGTGTTCATTGATGACATATTGATCTACTCATGATCAGACGAGAAACTTACTAAGAACCTTAGGATGGTCTTGGATATCCTTCGACATCCCCAGCTCTATGGGAACTTGTCCAAGTGCAAGTTCTTGACACAACAAGTGCATTTTCTTGGACACATGGTGTCTTAACAAGGGGTAGCGGTTGATTCGTCAAAGGTTTAAGGGGTTGTTCCTTGGGGAGAACCAAAGAATGCGATATAGGTTCATAGTTTCCTTGGCCTAGAAGGCTATTATCAGAGTTTCGTACCCGACTTCTCTCATGTTGTAGCTCCTTTGACAGCTTTGACCAGAAAGGACCAACCATTCGTATAAAATGAAGAGTGTCGAGAATAATTAACTATCTAAGGAAAGGTTGTTCAGTGCTCCAGTGCATGGGTTTCTAGAGTAATGGGTCTTGTTTGAGGTGTTTATTGATGTTTCTAGAGATGTCCTGGGGTGTGTGCTGAGGCAGCAATGGGGAGTGATCTCTTATGGGTCTAGGAAGTTATGTCCTCATGACTGTAACTATTCCGCCCATGAACTGGAGCTTGTAGTAGTATTGTTCTCGTTGATGATTTGGTGGGATTAACTCATTATGGATAACTTGGTGGTCATCAAATATCACATGAGTTTGAGGCATATCTTTACCTAGCGGGACCTGAACTTGTGATAGTGAAGGTGAGTGGTGTTTTTTCAGGACTAAAACTTTGAGATCTTATACACTGAAGTCAACGGGAACTTTGTGGTTGATGCCTTGAGAAGGAAGTCAGAGAGGGAAGTTGTTCTGGAATCTATGGATTATTAGAAGGAAATGGAGGATTTTGTTACCTTACACCTGGATACAATGGTGGATGGTGGTATAGTTAGTCTGTTTCGGCAGGTGGAGGAGTCTCTGTGGGGAGACATATATTGTGAAGTGATGTGCAATAGGGATGACCAAGGTAATGCTCTGGAAGGGTGGTCAGAGGATGTTAAGAATCATATTCTTTTCTGAATGATGTTTTTTGTCCCAAAGATAATGCAAGAGAGAGTTCTCCATGAGTTCCATAACTCACTCGTAGCTATACACCAAAGAGCTTCCAAGTTGTATTGAGTCGTGAGGGAATAGTTTTGGTGGCCCGGGGTGAAACGGGAAGTGGTTTAGTTTATGGAAAGTTGTCGGGTGTGTCATCTGGTGAAGGCTGAAAACCATGTCCCACGAGGTTTATCGACGCCTTTAGATGTCCCCATGTGGATGTGGGTTGATATCTCAATGGATTTCATCACAAGACTACCCAGGGTTCAAGGAGGCTATGATGCTATCTTGGTAGTGGTAAGCCTAGTAACGAAATAAGGTCACTTTCTAGTGATCATGGAGTTAAGTGTGGTTGAATCCATAGAATACAGATAAGTGGATGAGATGATGTGGTTTCATGGAGTTATGAGGTCCATAGTCTCATATAGGGATGTACGGTTTTCCTCATGATTCTGGAGGGAATTGTATCATGATTTTGGAACCTAGCTACACCTTAGCACTTATTTCCACCCCCAGAAAGATGGGTAGATAGAGCGGACCATCCAGACATTGGAGGATATGTTACTGGAATATGTTTTCTACTTCGAGAGATCGTGGTAATTACATTTTCCCTTAGTATAGTTTTCCTACAATAATATCTATCACTCTACTGTTGGCATGGAACAGTTTTAAGCCTTATACGGGATGTCAGGTCATTCAACCATGTGTTGGACCATGGTTGGGGAGGCACGTGTTATTTTCCCATAGATAGTGCAGATCAAAACGAAGATGGTCCATATTGTGCATGAGAGGATGAAGGCAGGCTAGGAATGGCATAATTCGTATGTCAATCGTAGGAGGCCCTTGGTGTTCGAGGTTGGAGACCATGTGTTTTTGAAAGTTTCCCCTCGACATGGGAAACGAAGGATCGAAAGGGGGATAAATATCTCTCCTAGGTTCATCGAGAATTTCTAAGTGGTGGGGTGAGTCGATTAGGTGGCATATCAGCTGGCATTTCCACCTTAGTTGGAAAATAACCATTATGTTTTCCACGTCTCCCAGTTTTGTCGATATCTACACGATAATTCACATATCATTGACTAGGGAGAGTTAGGAATAAGGGACAATGCAACATTCATGGAGCGACTATTGAGGATCGAGGATCAAAAGGAGAAATTGATTCATGGAAAAACCAACCCTTTGATTCGTGTATTGTGGAGGCATGGTGGCCTTGAAGAGAGTACATGGGAGCTTGAAGCTCAAATGTGCGCCCAGTACCCAGAGCAGTTTGAGTTGCTGTTTCGAGCCTTCTTTGATGTTCTTGTTTTTGTGACCTACTATGGTGTAATGTTGACCATGTTAACTATGATATGGGATATTTACCTTATTATCTGAATGTGTTTAGAGAGTCGTGATTGTGGGGAGGGAAGGAAATGATCCCTAATCGAGACGCATTAAGGTGGATGAGAATAAACCCTTGTGGGCGAGTCAATACTGCCCAAAGAGAATAGTTTCTTGGCATGGATGACGAGACTCCCTAATCCATATGACCGGACGGTATGAAATTTAGAAGTTTGTGTGGATGTTTAAGAGAGGGGAGTGGTAGTGCCTCTAAAGTTGATCAGTTTGAGGGAGAGGTGTTCCTATATGTCAAGGAGGTTTACTCCTGAGAGGTATATTTCAAGGTGGTTGTTAAGACCACTCTCTTTTCTTTGGGGTTGGTTTTGATTCTCGAGGAAGATAATAGTTTGAGAGGTATCTAATGTAATGGCCCAGAACCTCATGGTCCATTACTTTTTCAAAATCTAGTGTTTGGGGTGGCTTATATGCCATGGGTGGGTGAGGGGGCGTCTGTGGAAGGGTGTCACTGTGGTGTCACCTGTCGGTGACACCGATCGGTGCGTCCCGATCAGCGGGTCACCAATCAGTGTGTCCCAATTGGTGCGTCTCGATTGGTACGTCCCAATTGGTGGTTCACCAATTGGTGTGGCATCGATCTGTGTGTCCTGATCGGTGTGTCGTAGATCAGTCTCACCAACCGGTGGGTCACCTGATCGGTTCCACAAGGGGGGGGGGTGTTAGGGTTTCATTCCATAGTTTTCCCCATAATGACTCCTTTATGTTTTAATACCTATTTAATGAGATTTAAGACTGTTTTTATGGAAATAAAAGATGTTTTAAACCCCCATTTTTTGGACGACCCTGGGGGTTACCAAAACATGTGGCCTCTTTCCTCAGTGTCACATAGTGTTGTGCATGTACATTTTTACCCCTATTATGCATTTTCGAGAAACCCTTTAACACACAGTCATTATTTCCACCTCTCCGAGGAGTATTATAAAATAAATATTAATTATATCATTTGTAACATCCCAACCATGTAGAGAAACCATGATACACCATTAAAGGCAGTCAAGATTTCATATCCCATTACTCCAATATATCACCTTTTATCACACGGAGTTTCTTTCTTCATCTAGGATAGTCACGTTTCCTTTCCTTAGTTCATTTGGATTCCCTCTGCCTGAGGCTAGTTGTGCACAAATACTAGAGACTTTCCTAATCACTCTTGAAGTATTTGGAGTTCCTCCCCTGTAAGTAGTGCATCGCCAGTTCTTGGCGTTTGGAGGAAAACATCGATTTTTAATCATCCATGTATTGATTTTTCCTTCATCTCTCTTTATATTGCATCATGCAGGGTGGGTATGATGATGGTCTCTCAAGACGTATATGAAACTAAATTTCAAAAAGATAATAAATGATACTTTAAAGAATTAATGGGAGGGAATGATTATGTTGTTGATGTGTTATACCTTTATTGTCATATGGTGAATTGTATGGGATTTTGTCTCCTAAAAATCATGGATGTTGGTGTTCATTCCATGTGCACTAATGATCCACTATTTTCTGGTTAATCCTATGATTGAATGGATGTAACATAGAAAATGGTTAATCATGTAAAATCGTTTGATAAAATGTAGGCCCAATGAATAATAATCCATTTGTGATCACCCTGGTTAATCAAACGGATAGATGGAACTCAATGAATGGTGTGGTTTAATCTGAAAAAAAACATCCTAGCTCTATTCTGGTGATATGTGTGGTGGCTCTGCATGATCATGTGTGGGGTGAGGTGGATGGGGATGGGATCCCATGTTGTTGATTTGTTGTTAGTGGTCCTGAGGTCGCGTGGGGCCATACGATGGGGCCTGGTTTGGTCCCATTACATCAAGGGATCTCATGGATCCCTTTTATTATTGTGACATTATAAGAGAATTAGGTGTGGATGCTTAAATTATTGCTTGGCTATTTTTACTTCCTTATCTTATTGGTATGAATGTTATTTTCTGAGTACTGAATAATAATTTAAATGTAATTATTTGAATATGATAAAAAATGGGTTTAATGGGGAATTGTTTTCCAGGAATGAGTTGGGCTCTGGTTATGGTTGTTGTGCTTTTGTATTAATGAATAGTTATGAGGGTGTTTGTGTATGGCCTGGGTTTGGAACCCTTAGGTTTGGATGATTACTTGTTTACCTATATGTATAAATTTATATTTGTGTTTCTTATTCACACCCCACCTATGTTGAGAACTTCATGCCGAAAACCCCCATTTCGTGAGGGAGGGTGTTTTCCCCAACATCTTATTGGGTGGCCGGATATTAGATCCTTTATGCTCCCTATCTCAAGTATCCCAAGACTCTTAGGGCAGACTGTGATGGCCTAAGGTCCATTTTTATCTTGAGAAACACTGAGGAGGGTATGTTGTGGTTGTTGGAACAGGTGTGTGCGGGCAGGTTTTTTTTCCAAGTGTCTTCAGGATGAGGCACATGTATCTTTGGGTGTGGCGGTAGTTGTTCTGGTCCATGTGTCGTAGGGCGTGATTGCATATGGTTGGGGTGGTCCAGTTGTCTGTGGGAAGGATATGTGGTTGTGTTGGACCATAAGGTTATTGTTGGGGCAGCGGTGGGAATGTAGTGAAAATGGAGGGGGAGGTTCGATGTGTTGGATGACTTCATTAACTAGTGGGAAAGTAATGTTGGGCACCCAAATGTTGAGGTAATATTACTATTACTTTACCTGACTTGCGTTGTTTGGGGAGTATTCCTTGGTGAGGTTGGGTGAATAGTTTCCTAGTTATGTGTTTTTGTTATCTCTATTTTCTCACGGGGCAATAGATTGTCTCCAAAATTTTGTATGAGATTTTTTTGTTTTTCCTACTGAGTATACCTTTATACTCACCCTACATATATAAAACTGCTTTTAGGTTTCTAGGAGGACTTCAGGGACTATGTAGGTCCGTACATTCTTGGACGTGAGGATAGTTGTTGTTGATGTTTTCTTTGTTTTGGTACTTTCCCTTTGGAGTTTTTCTTGTACTTTTACGGGTTTATCTATGATCATGCATATGGGAATGGGTTTTTGATTTACTTTTACATTCATCCTTGTGGTTTTTTGGGCTTTTACCCTTGCATCTCCCAATCCTGCTAAATAAAAGAGGGTAATTACTTCCTTATTATCTGTGATTATATACCCTAGGTGTTAGTCTTCAATATTGGGATTATTAAAGGCAGGAATCATGGGGTCATTATCTCTCCTTCAACTTAAGTATGGAAAGGTCTCGCAATGTTCAATCCCTTCCCTTATCTCGATGAAGGTGAGTCATGACAGGGTATGATGGATGTAACCAGGGAGACACATTTCCATAAAAATCATACCAGTCTAAGTAGTATATCCATGAAATCTGATGATAATAATTGAGGGATCCTATGGTTTCATACTAGGCATCCACTGATATAAAAATAATGGGTTCTATGGTTTGTCTCATCCTTTTCAACTATCGTCCTTGAATCGGAATTGTGTCAATGAGTTCTCAAGGCATTCCCCCGAGGATCCAATGCTAGATCGATTCTGACCACTCCTATAATAATATCAAAGTATGTATGAATTAGGCACCTTAGAATCAATTAATTAGTTAATTGATGCCATTTATTAATCATTCCATTTAATATGTCAAAAGGGTTCATTCAATACCTTTCATTAGTGTGGCAAGGCTAATAGGACATATAAATTATTCTAACATTTTATTTTTAATTTCTTTGTTCCATCCTTTACTTTTCATAGACATGACAATACATGATAAGGTTGATAAGTCATTTATTAATTCATATTACTCATAATAATTTTATCATGTTCACTTTGATGACTTCCATTAGACATGGAAAGGGGGACTACAGAAGTGTAACCAAGCAATTTAATTATATTTAAGTAGGCCATGTCATATACATAATACACTTTACAATTAAAACTATATTTTAGGATCATTTAATTATTTATAAAAACCTAAAATAAAAGGATCAACTGGTACTATGATTTAATAACCATTAATAATCCATTAATTTAATTGAACACTTACCTTTATCATGGTCAAGTCACAGCTCACCCAAACAGTGGCACAAATAGGATTAACGAGATACTAAGGATTAATTATGGAAACACCCTACATTAGGAAGTAGATTTTTGAGGTCATAACCTCTAACTATGGAAAAAATATTTTACCAGGATCTTAGAACATATTTCTAATGTCTATAAGAATGTTACATGAATTTAATAGTCCACTCTTGCTGAAATCAGCATGCACACAATTATAACAATTTGTAAAATGATGAAAATTTTCAGATGAGTTATAGACAACCTAACTCATACCCATACGAATATCTTCATCCAGTATTATCCTCTAGTTTTTCCTAGATTAGAATAGATATGAATAATGGATTTATACCCCAAAAATAATTAATTTGATCCTATATCTATATAACATCATCATGTGAACGAATAGTGGTGAATTGTTAAAAGGGAATCACGATCTTACCAATTCTCATCCAACATACAAAATGGGGATCAAATTAAAATTCGGACGGTGAGTTGGGATCAAAATCTATCAAATAGCTTCAAAGTGGAGAAAAATAGAGATCTCCTAGAAATGGAAATAGAAAATGAGGAAGGGATGTGTTTAAAACATTTAATTAAGGTAATTTTCATCATTTGACCCTAAAATAGGCGTTTCATGGTTTGGCCAAACTATTTTCCAAATTGTGTGTCAACCATGAACCTTCTACTGAGCCAAGGGGTCACCCACATGGTTAGATAAACCATGCACCAACTATGAAAAAACACCTCTATTAAAAATTCTATATTTTTGTATGGGTGTGAAGCCCTGAGCACACGCTTAGGGAAAACTGTGGACCCCACATCACCCCACTATCTAGCCCCATAAGGTTAGGATATACCTTGCAGGGTGTGATGAATTTTTTCTACTAACTCTGTGGCCCAATGATCTTCTCTACCAGATGGTGTTCTGAGCACTAAACACGCCCTAGATACCCCCCCCCCCCCGAAACCATTATTAAACCATTAAACACATATATTAGGTCTATAATAATGAATTAGAACAAATTCAAAATGATCCATACTAGATACCCAAACCATGTTCTTTCGGTATTAAGAAACCTAATTCCGAAGTTTTTTAACTTAGACATAAAGAAAAAAAATTCCCATATTTTTAAATAAAAATAGTAAGAAGCCACTACCCATTGATTTTTTATAAATATAACCAGAATCCCATAGTAGAAGGTTTTATTATAATAGTTTATTTTATTTGAATATCTCTATTACAATAGAATTATTATATCTCTTTATAAGAATGGAACAAGATGAGATAGATATATAGAAACAAACATGTGATCCATTGAGATTTGGACATGAAGACTAGCTCTTTAAGAGAGGGATTTTTGATCTCTATAGATTCAAAATTGATTCCAGGAGATTGTGGTTGGATTTCCACGTTTTATTTATATCCCACCTTGGTTCACTTTTTATAGTCTCCAAGAAATTTGTGAACATTAGGGAATCCATAAGGTCATTGATAAATGGAAATTAATCTTTAAGATGATTTGGAACCATGTAATTAAAGAACTAGGACATGAAAAATTGCTGCTGCCTGTGAGTATCCCATTACCACCATCTAGTTGATAGTCTTCTGGAGAGAAATTGGGAAAAGTTTTATTCTATTTACTCATTGGTGCACCTCCACTGGTAGCAAGTGGAGTCCCACTACTCACAAAAGTTCTGTCAAATTACAGTAGCTATTTGGTGCACAATGCTTGTTTATCAATTCTATTAGTAGGTTAGAAAACACCACCTTGTCCTTATATATTCCTTCAATGTTTTATAATTATATTTAAACTTCCTTCAATGGATTTTTATCATCCATTAAGACTTAAAAATGAGTCTTCAATAGATCTTCAATTTCCTATTATGTATTTTTCAAGGAACTACAAAATGATACTTCAATGTCTGTTAAATCCACAATTATGGAAATCAAAATTACTTGATTGAACACATTAGATACAAAAGGGAATTTATGTGATCATGAAAACACATTGAGATAGAGTGTTAATAAATATATAATACAAGACAATTTTATTTCATTATTTTCCTTTTAATTTATTATTATTAAACTAAATTGATAGATTGTGTGTTATCCCCTCCTCTCATTATGTAAGTGTATGTGTGACCATGATTTATTTTAACTAAACTTCTTGTAACCAACAAGTTGGTTCCCCTCACCTACATATGAGTGAATATTATGTAATGGGTGAATATCCAAGATGATTGGAGTTAGTTCATGTTTGGAACCAATGGGAACCCAATTTGAGATATACATAGAAGGACTGGTGGAATGTTTTAACAAAAACCAAGTTAAGGCTTGAGGTGTTTTTCTTATAGGGTTGAGGGTTAGATTATCATATACAAGGTTAAGTTACCATTATAAAAGAACATGATCAAACCATTTTTTATTATTTTATTTCTATCAAATATCATGGTTAATATCTTTATGGATGATTTTTCTTGATCACATAGATGAATGAATTAACCATAATGCAAGATATAATTAAAATAAATGGGGATATGCGTAAATTTTATCTATGAGATGGTTATTTACATTAGTAAAATTCATATAAATATTAACAATCATTTAAAAATAAAAAATGATAAATTAATGAATTAAGATAAAAAACCTTAATTAAAATATTAGGTCAGTATAACCTTCTATTACTCAATTTAAAAATAGATTCAATAGATCATAGTGTTTGATACATCCATTCTTGGTAAAACCAAATTTAATAAGGGGATCTAAAAAAGGTTTTGGGTTGACACAACCAATTTTACATCAAAATGAGTATCCTTTACCATATTTGGTATAAATTTGGAAGGAAATTGTTAAGGAAATCTAAACATAGAATTTTAGGATTGGGGAGTCCCCTCAACAGACCAATGAGCTATCAGTAAATGTGGTGGGAAATTATTTTCCGACCTAAATATATTTCATTAATTTTGAAAAACCTCTATTTTGTTATGAGAAGATGTATGAAGATCTGAGACACTATAATATCCACATAAAATGACATTATGAAAGAAATGATGAGGGCTGTTGGGTTTCAATAAAATAGTTCTAGATTAATAAATCTAAAATTTATTATCAAATTTTTTAATCTAGATAATGAACTGAATTTTTTATCATTCTTATTATAAAAATGATAAATCATATGAATTTAACAATATCACTATGATATATACTTGAAAAGGATAAATTTCTCATCATTTCAAATTTCTAGGAATGATTTAAGTGCATGTGTATTATATTATTCCATGAGTGGAATTTATATGTGCTGGAAACACAAATTCTTGGGTCACTGGTTAAAAGAGATAAGTGAAGAAGAAGTTTCTCCCTACATTAGACTTATAGAAAATTCCACTTATGTATAATATTAAATTATACCATCTATGTCTATTGATATAATAAAGTAATATGATGATATAGATATTTTTAAAATGATGTCTCACCTTCATTTTATTTATCATTAAATAGAAATACAATTGAGATATATGATCTCCAATGAATTATTTACAAGTAATTATGTAGAAGAAGTTCTATATAGACCTCATGTGGTCAATATTATTTCCAACATATAGAACTTATAGATATTGGGATTTAGTATCCCTCATGAGATATGCATAGATCTCGTCATATCACCACTACCATATATATTATGTGGTTTCTTTATGAATTAATATATGATAAATAATGAGAAATTCTTAAAACTTATTTCCTTTATTCAATAAGTAGATCAATACATGGAGTGTGAAAAATAAGTAATCCTTATGGTGTATAAGAAAAATAAGGATAAGGAAAATGGGCCAAAGAATCCATCCATCTCTAAGGATTTTGGAAACCTTCCTTATAAGAAGAAGACTATATAATGAATGGAAAATGAATAAACCATGGTATATTTTTCTTGTAGAAATTTAGGAAATAAGAAGAAGAACTTATCCTAGTTGTGGAACCAAGTAGAAGATTCTGAGGAATTCATTCTTGACTGAAATAATCATTTATATACTCATTTTTTATTAGATATAGATTTTAGTTTTCACATATATGTCCAAATTTTTAAAATAAGTAAATTTTAGAGTATTTATAGAAGAGATATGGATCTTTGTTCAGCCCATGGAGCCTGATTTGTTTCCTTGGATACAAGAAATTACCACCTTTTGTTTATGAAAATAATGATTCTTTTTCATTAGAATACTATTAATATGTTCCAAATGTTATTAAGAATATGATTTTTGTATCATGTATTGATATAATGGTTTTATTTTAAATTTTATAATTAACATATATTTATTTTATAAAGAAAATATATTTTATGTTATGGTGAATTAAAATAACTTCATAATGTAATAAATTATGGAAACTAGGTGATGAAAATGGATAATGAATAAAGTTTCGATGACCCATCTTATACCAAGTTGTGGAATCACCTACTTGGTCATGCGAGTGACAAGTGTTTAAGAGATATTTTTCAAGATGGTTATTTATAATCCTTTGATCTAAAACAACTTAATGGAATTCAGGATTTTTTAAAAGAAAAAATGATCATGAATAAATTTTTTGGACAGAATGAAAGGGTCATAGATCTTATATAATTGGTACAAAAAGATTAATGCAGACCATTTATAATTGGATTTATAGGTGGTTATTCTTAAATAATATCTTTTATTGATAACATGAGTAGATATCTTCATGTCTACTTGATAACATATAAGTCTAAATCCATTGATAATTTTAATGAGGTAAAGAATGAAGTATAGAATCAAATTTAAAATAAGATAATGAATCTTTGATATGATTTATGTAGTGAGTATCTTAACCAAGAGTTTGTTGAATTTTTTTGAGATTATTGGATTCTATATCAACTCACTCCACCTAACACACTAAACTGGAATGGTGTTAGTAAAAGAAGTGACCATACGTCGATGGACATATTAAGGCTGATGATAATCCATATAGATTATACATTATCCTTTTATTATTATTCATTATACACTATGGAATACACAATATACCATCTTATAACTAAAGTGAAAAATGGAATACCATATGAGTTAATGTAAGGAAATAAATTCATTTTATAAAACATATGTGTATAGGTATGAAAGTATTTTTTATAGCATCCTATGGGGGGAAAATTAGAACCCTTGGGTTCAATGCGTGGCTCTATTGGGTATCTTACGTAAGTTAGACAATACTATCTATAAAACACCCCTGACAAGAAGTAAACTATCATAAGATATTATATTTTTATTGACAAGTTGGACATCATAAAAAAGGATTGATTATGAAATATTTAATTGGATAACATGGATTCTCAAGATACATAATATTTTTCAGAGGAACTCATTATATAGGTCCTTATGGAAGTGGGTGTTCCCAAAACACAAGTATATAGTAGGAGAACTAGAGAGGTTATTAAACTATAATTATTATTTTTTCTACTCATAGAGGATAGTGAGTTACTATTTGTTGAAAATAATGATCCCTTTATTATATGATGGAAGTAGAGAACTCAAAATACAAAATATGGAATGAAGTTGTGAATTCTAATATGTACTCTTGGTATTATAACAAGTTATGGGTTTATCTAAATTTTCCATTTGATTCAAATATCACTGGGTGTAAATTGGTATTTAATAGAAAACTAGAAATAAAATTTAAATTGAGTACTTATAAAGAAAATATAGTGTAAAAAGAGTTTAAACATCATTAATGAATTGATTATAAAAAAACATTTTTTCTAGTAAACATTTTCTATTCAATAACAATTTAATTTCTATAACATATTTTTATGATAATCATATTTGTTAGATGGAAGTAAAAATATCCTTCCATAATGAAAAAATTTAAAAATATGTCTATATGACTAAACCAGAAGGGTTTGTGACTCCAGGTAATTCTAAAAAGTTATGTAGATTTTGGATATCCATTTATGAATTGAACAATGTATATAGGTCATGGAACATTCTATTCTATGAATCCATAAGTAAATTTAGTTTCATTAATATAAAATGTAATTAATGTCTTAACATGAATTTTATTGGGTATATTTATCATCATAGATGTACATATCAATAACATATTACTTATTGGAATCAAAATACTAGTTCTATTCTCAGTTAGGAAGTAGTTAAACAAGTGTTTCTCTATGAAGGACATAGTTTAAGCATCCTATGTAATTGTAATCAATATATTTAAAAACATATCCAATATGCTTCTTTGACTGATTAAAACCTCATAAACTGATTAGATAATGAATATTATCAATACAGAACAATCCAAGAGGGGATTTGTTCTAGTGTCACGTGGTATACATATTTTAAAGAAAGTATTTCCTCGAACACGACAGGATGGAGAGAAAATTTGTAAGATCTCATAATATTTTATAATGGGATCAATCATATATTACTTTCTATGTAATATTCTGGATGTTTCCTAGAATTTTAAAATGATAGTAGGATAACAATCAAATCCAGGTGAACAACATTGTTTTCCTATAAAGGCTATCATTGAATATCTGAAGTGAACTAAGGATATATTTTTTCTGTATAGAGGATATGATGAGATAGTAATTAGGGGTTACACAAAGACTAAATTTTAGATAGATAAAAATGGTATGAGATTTCACTCAAGATATTTCTTCAGTCCCAATGTAGGAGAAATGATCAGGAAAATATTAAATTAGCCACTGTCATTTACTCTATAGCACAAAACTAGTTATATAGTAGCTTCTGATGTATCCAATTTTTTTGATATGTAAAATTGATTAATATATATATATATGATTTTTATTATTAAAAACAATCTAAAATTATATTATGACTATATTGAAATTATGGATCTTGTATGGTATACAATGTCACACCAATAGATGGAGAACATATTCTAAAAATATCACCCCTTTAGTGTTTTTTTTAAATTGTTGAAGTCATTGAGAGTAGATTTTAAATTGAATATAAAATGGAGCACCCCTTAATTAAAGACATATCTCAGTATAATTAAGAATATATTATGAGATAAATTGAACTAAATGTTATTAGTTATTAGATCTAGTATTAGTGGATGTTTTGGGGTTTTTTCTTTAATAAAAAATTATATATATTTTATGAGTACCTTCATTGATGCACATTTGAATATTAACAAATTTATTGTCCCAACATGATTGTTAATATATGTGAAATAACTTGTGATAATGTTTTAAGGGAACATGTAATGCTAAATTGTCATTTTTTTCTCCTATATGATAATATAGAAGAAGTTTCATGATAGTACTCTTAATTTTTACTCTATAGTTTTTTTATATCATTTTACAAGTCACTCATAATACTTTCCATCTTGGTTGGATACTCATAGGAATTTGAGACACTCTATGTCCCTTAGTAATCTTTAGTTTATGAGATTGTGGAAAGATGACCTAATAGTAATGAATACACATTTATATATGTCATTGAAAGTTTCTATTTACAAACATATGAAATGGTACTTATATATTAGGATTATTAATATTGGATATTATGTGTTTCTTACTTTGATATACTGATAAAAATCATGATGTTATATGTTTACAGGATATTCGGTACACTAGGTTTATCAAGAGTAATAATTCATTAATGAATATTTCAAGAATGTTTTTCCACTTGTGTTCTTTAACAAAAGTTTATGTCTTTGGTCATTTAAATGGAATATAAAAACCTAATTAATACCATGGGTATGGTGTTATATGGGTAGGTTTATTCCCATAAATTCAATGAAAGAGACAACAAGAACATAGTATGATGACACTATCATGGAAACCCTCATGATTAGATATATCAAGACAAAGGGATTATATTACAAAATTAGTGTTTGTATGAGGTTGGATGTAGTTACGACATTAAATTTATTCCATATAGATGTATTAACATGTTTCCATACTCTATCCTTAGACATTAGGTGGTTCTATATAAGTCCATGGAGAAAGTTCCCTAGAGGTTCACAAACTATGTATATCCATAACATCAGTTAAATTCGATTTTGAATTTAATTAGTCTGAATAATTTATAAATTTGTGGTTTAAAAATTATTCGGGGTACATTGATCACAAATATTTAATCCTGAATTTTTTTAAAAAAAATTATGTATATTAAAGAATAATTAATATTTACTTAAATTATTTAGTGACTGTAATATTTATTATATTTTTTGAAAAATAGTGTAGATAATTTTATTTATTAGATAAAAAGTCATTATTCATGTTATGGTAATTAATGTTCAGGATGGGTGGATAAAGTTTAATGGTGTGGATAGATTTTATGTTTTAGATATCATTGAAATAAATATTTATTTATTTATCTAAAAATGGTATTTATTATCAATTGGTATTGTACATGTCTAGGTAATATTATTATTATTTATATTATTTTTGGTCATAATGTTTTCTAAGGAATAGGGAATTCGATAAGTGATTTTGTAAAAATAGAAATCCTATCATATATCTATAAATACCTGGTAATATAACATTCTATGATTAACCAATTTTTACACAAAACAAAGATAGCAATGACTATATCAATACTTAGAGAGAATCCACTCAATAATGCAGTCAAGATTTAGATAATTTATCCTCCTCCGCCCAGTCATGTCCTTGAGAAAACCCAAAAAATATTTCTACAATAAATAGATTCTTGATGTGTTCAATGACACACGATTCAAGTAATAAAAATGGACCTTTCTTGCACCCAAAAATTTTAGGGAGACATTCTAAAATTTTGGATCATATCTAGAACACTTCTAGATATATTCTACCCTTGGATAATGTGATTAAAAACATGTTTGATGAGAGTGGTCATCTTATTAATCAAGATGTTATTCAGAATATGATGGTAATATGGATGACTTACATATTAAAAATTAAAACAAATTAGTTTATTAGATTTATGTGTTAAATAAAATTAAATAATACAAGTTAATCTAAAATAGTTGAATAATAATATATATGAATAAAATAAGTAAACATATTAGAAAAAAAATGAAATGTGAAGATGATAAAGGAGTCTATCCAATACTCAATATGATTCCCTTGGTCTCCTTCCTTCAAGAGGGTTGATATGTTTGTATTCAAATATTGAATTTCACATTATCTATGATGCCTAAAAAAGATATAATACACTTTATTTTTAATGGTTAAAGTAAGAAACCCGATTACATCACTTTCTTCTAACTGGAAAAATGTAGAAACCCAAAGACATTTACTTTTTTAGTAGTTAGAAACTAAGAAGAAGAAGAGGAATGTTATTTACATAAAAAAAATACCCTTTATAATCGAATATATATCTCTCAAAAATAAATTTAAACTAAAATTTTGAGAAAGGGAGATAAATGATATAGACAGAGTAATGGAATTATAACAATTTATTACTAAGAGAGATAAAAGAGGGAAAATTACATTGATAAAGTATATAAAAGAAACATTAAGGGTACATGAATTTTTAAAGATGTATTTATAGCCTTATTTGGTCCCCCGTTGGTTCTGAGTCTATTAGGGGTCGAATAGATCCTTTGGAAGGAAAAATATATTGTTAAGGACCAGATACAATAACTAGTTTTTATTTCAAGGAAAGTATACCATGTTGAACTATAGGCTTCACTAGCTAGTCAATGTTCTCTCCAAGTATCTTTAGGTATATCAAAGTTCCAAAAAAGATCTATTAGGGATCTACAAGCTAGTTAATGGAGTGATCTAGTAGTCAGGTGTGACTGCCATCCACATTGGCAGGCTGGTGACCTCTGTCTAGGGCTTGGTACACCTGGAAGTCCTACCAGCTGACTTGTTGTCCTCCCCTAGCTAGCCAATACTTCTTCCCCAAAACGGCCTTATAAATATCACCACCAATCCTTTCACGAACCCTTCTTTTATACTTTTTAATTCCTAACATCATATAAAAATAGAATATATAATCAAATGAAATCGTTAGAAAGATATAAGGTGCTTGTGGTTAGTAAAACTTCTAATAGAGTGACACATAACATAATGAAGAAAGGGTTACATGAAAATGAAATTATAATTACATTTATAAATTAATTTTAAATTGTATGAGACGATCCAACCATTTTTGTTTTTCATTCATCACTTAATATTTAAAATAAATTTGTAGGTCATAACATTCTTCGTCATGCATATCTCAAATTATTCAACGTTCTAAAAAATTTAATTTTCTTCATAAGAAATAACCCCTTATATTATACCCAAAACATTTAATAATGTTACAACCCAATATTTTAATATATATTTCTCTTTAAATAATCATAGGAGTTTGATAACTTGTGTCACATGCGACACTGAGCATAAAAAATTTATGATATATTATACAAAGATATTAAATTAGTAGGTATGGATAAGATTAAGAGAATTGAGAAATATATATTGAAACTTTTCACATAATTAAAATTTATTTACTAATTCATAATATATAAGTACACAATTTTAATTAGAGTCATTTTATTATATAAAAATATGTTTCTTCAAAAATGGTTTTTTATTTCTTTTTGTTATATAATTGTTATAACCCAAGGATTTACTAATAAATTTAATGAAATACATTAAAAAATATATAGTTACAACCTATCCATTAAACTAATTTTTCGTCTTCTATGTTTGCTAATTTCAAAAAATAGACATACACAGTTGTAATTAGTATGATATTTAGAGTCTAATAAAGTCAACATAATTTTTGGTAATTAGAAACTTAACACTTTATGAATAGTAATATGAACCTTATGAATATTAAATAATCCTAATGAACAATATCCTCACTCATGAATGTATAAATAAAATTTTGGCATTTTATATGTGCAATATGATCATAGTATAAGTGTCTGTATTTTTGTAAGTCATATATATTTAATTACAATTTTTATGATTAATTTAAAATTTTAAATGGAAATTTATTTTCATAAAATGTAATCATAAATTATTATTTTATTTTTTATGGTTATAATATAATTTTATGAGACCTTTATTAAATTGTCAAGGTGTTATAAAATCAGTTATAGTTTTAAAATTGTAATTTTTTTAATAAATTATGTTTTTATTTAAAAATTGAATTTATAATATTTATAAAACTATTTTAATAAACATGAATTCATTTTTGAATTCTACATAATTAAAATTCATGGGATGAATTATTAGGATTTTTCTAAAATACTTTAATTTTTTAGTGAATAGTGAAATACTTCAATTTTTCGTATATATTCATTATATTTCAAAAACACTATTCATAACATCATGGATAATGTAAGAACCCTTCGTTCAAACTCACATTATATTATCAAATTGATCTAGTAGACCTTCATGAATTGAAAAATTAGATGCATGAGTTTCTTGATAAAGGCTTCATTCGTCCTTACACTTCACCATGGGGAGCTCCTATTTTTTTTAACAAAAAGAATGATGGTTCCACGAGACTCTGCATTGATTATAGAGATTTGAATAACATTATTATTATGAATAAGTATCATGTGCATCATATAAATAAATTATTTGATCAACTCCCGGGATCTAATTGTTTTCTCATGATTAAATTGGGATCTAGATACCATCAACTGAAGATGAAGGAGGATGACATCCCTAAAAAACGTTTTGTACTAGATAAGGACATTATGAGTTATTTATACCATTTGGTTTGACAAATTCCATTTTTTTATTCATGGTTCTTATGAATAGAATATTCCATGGATATTTTGATAAGTTATTTTGTTTTATTATTGATAATATTTGTTTCTTTTCATTAATTTATGAGGATCACGAAAAAAAATTAGGATTGTCTTGAATAATCCTGAAGAAAAGTTGTTATATGGAAAATATATAAAATGTGATTTTTTGTTGCAACAGATTTCTTTTCATGGGTAAATTCTAGATAAGGATGGAATAATAGTTTATCCTAACAAAAAAAAGTATTTTATGAATGGCCAAGACTTACAAATGGTACAGATATTATTAGTTTTCTTCTATTAGAAATTTATTATTGAAATTTTGTTAAACAAATTACACTATTATCTATACTGATAAGTTTTTTAAAACAAAAGGGGTTAAATATATTTAGAAAAAAGAATGTGATGTTTGTTTTTGGGAGCTAGAGAAGATATTGGTAAATGATCTAATTTTTTCCTACCTTCCAGAAATGGAGAATTTTTCATCACAAATGATGATTCATTGAAGGGATTGGGTTTTGTTCTGATATAGAATGATCATGTAATTGCATATTCATTAAGACAATTGATAAATCCTGAGTTAAATTATCCCACACATGATTTGGAATTAACAGTTGTGGTTTTTGATTGTATAATTTGGTGGCATCAATTATACAGATCCAAATGTGAAATATATACAAACCATAAGACTCTATAGTATATATTCAAATTAAAGGAATTAAACATGAGGCATAGAAATGGATTTAATTGATAAAGTATTTTGATTTCATGATCAATTACCATCTTGGAAAAGAAAAAAAGTGTCAGATTCCTTCAGTATAAATCATCATGAATCATAAACCATGTTATGTTTGGAACATGACTAGTTGATTAATGATTTAACTAATTTTTCCTTGGAAGTTGATGGTGAAAGAATTTCATCTGTTTTTTAGGTGTCATTGTAGTCATATCTATCAGACAGAATTAATAAATCATATAATGAAGATGGTGAGCTATAAAAAATGTATAATTGGTTATAATGGGTGATTTTCAATAATTTAACCATGATAGAAATTGTTTTTTGAGATTTTTAAAAAGATTATGTGTGCCTTGTGATTCCCAGTTTAAGAAAGAATTGTTGTGTGAAGCTCATAGTTCTCCATTTTCAGTTCATCCAAGTAGTTTTAAGATATAAAGAGGCTTTATGGGTCTTACTAGTGGGAATGAATGCAAATATATATTTTTTAATTTACCATCAAATGTTTAAAATATCAACATGTCAATGTAAAGAGAAAAATACCAATGGGTATGCTTCATCCATTTTCAGTGCATGATTGGAAATTTGAAAATGTATCCATTTACTTCGTGGTTAGAGTACAAAATAATTCTCATGTTAAAAATGTGATTTTAGTTTTTATTCATCGATTGACTAAATCTACACATTGCATTCCTATTTGAGATACTATGTCTTTGTATCATCATTATCGACTTTACCAAAAAGAGATTTTTAGGTTATATGGAGTAACTCTTTACATTGTATCTGATAGGGATACCAGATTCACTTTTAACATTGGGAAATTAATTCAAATGTATTTGGTTAAAAAAATAAATTTCGACATTGTTTTTTGACCACAATATGATAGATAAACTGAGAGAACAATTTAGACACTGGAGGATATGATTCGATCTTGTTCAATGGTATACCAGGGATGTTTGGATCATTATATTTCTTTAGTTTAGTTTTAATATATTAGCGGTTTTCATTATAGTATATAGATCGATCCTTTTGATGCATTATATGGGAAGTGGTGTTTAACTCCATTATTTTGAGATGAAGTCAGGTAAAGGAAGTTTATGGGACCGTAATTAATAGAGGAAGTGGATAATAATGTTAATATGATTTTACAACACATGAGGATAGTTGAGAGTATGTAGAAAAGTCATGCATGTCATTTTTTATAGCAACCTCTGGGAAAAAAACTGGAACCCTTGGGTTCAAAGTGTGCCTTTATAGGGTATCTTAAGTATATTAGACAATAATATCTATAAAACCTCCTAGACAAGAATTCAACTATAATAATATATTCCATATTTATTTAGAGGTAAGAGATTATAAACATTATATATTGTGAAATATTGAATTGGATAACGTGGATTCTCATGATAGATAATATTTATTAGAGTAACTCATTCTATAGGTCCATGTGGAAGTGGGTGTTCCCAAAACACAAGTATAGAATATGAAAACCAGCAAGGTTATAAAACTATAATTATTTTTTTCTATTCATATAGGATAATTAGATTCTATTTGTTGAATATAATGATCCCTTTATTATATGGAGGAAGCAGAGAACTCAAAGTACACAATATGGAATGAAGTTGTGAATTCTAATATGTACTCTTGGTATTATAACATGGTATGGGTTTTTGTAAATTTTCCATTTGATTCAATTATCATTGGGTATAAATTGGTATTTAATAGAAAAATAGAAATAAAATGTAAATTGATTACTTATAATGAAAATATAGTGGAAAAGTGTTTAAACATTATTAATGAATTGATTATAAACAATCATTTTCTCTAGTAAACATTTTTCTTCAACAAAAATTTAATTTCTTTAACATATTTTGTTTTGATAATCAAATTTGTTAGATGGACGTAAAAATATCCTTCCTTAATGAAAAACTTTAAAAATATGTCTATATGTCTAAACCAGAAGGGTTTGTGACTCCAGGTAATTCCAAAAAGTTATGTAGATTTTGGATATCCATTTACGAATTGAAAATGTATATAGGTCATGGAACTTTCTATTCTATGAATCCATAAATAAATTTAGTTTCATTAATAAAAAATTTAATTCGTGTGTTTATGTGAATTTTAATGGGTGTATTAATCATTATTTAAGTACATATTAATAACATAATACTTGTTGGAATCAAAATACTAGTCCTATTGTCAGTTAAGAACTGGTTAAACAAGTGTTTCTCTATGAAGGACATAGGTTAAGCACCCTAGGTAATTAGAATCAATATCTTTAATAATATATCCAATATGCTTATTTGACTGATTAAAACTACATAAATTGACTAAATTATGAATAGTATCAATACAAAACAATCCAAGAGGGGATTTGTTCTAGTGTCACGTGGTATACATATTTCAAAGAAAATGTTTCCTCAAAAATGATAGGAAGGAGAGAAAATTTGTAAGATATCATATTATTCTATAATGGGATCAATAATATATTACATGCTATGTAATTTTCTAGATGTTACCTAGACTTTTAAAATGATAGTAAGATAACAATCTAATCTAGGTGAACAACATCGGTTTGATGTAATGGCAATACTTGAATATCTGAGGTGAATTAAGGGTATGTTTTTTCGGTATAGAGGATATGATGATCTATTCATTAGGGGTTACACAGACACTAAATTCTAGATAGATAAAAATGGTATGAGATTTCACTCAGGATATTTATTCCATCCCAATGTGGGAGCAATGATTGAGAATATTTTTACTCAACCATTATCATTAACTCTATAGTAGATAACTAGTTATATAGAATCTTCTGATGTATCCAATTTTTTTTGTTATTTAATACTGTTTTATATATTTATATGATTTTTATTATTAAACACCATCCAAAATTATATTATGATAATATATAATTGTTGTATCTTGTATGGTATACAATGTCACACCAATAGATGTACAAAATATTCAAATAATATAAGCTCTTAAGGGTTTTTTTAAAATTTGTGAAGTCATTGAGAGTGGATTTTCCATGGAATATATCATGGAGGAACCCTTAATTAAAGACATGTCCTAGTTTAATTATGAATATATTGTGAGAGAAATTGAACTAAAGGTTGTTAGTTGTTGGATCTAGTATTAGTTTATGTTTTTTGGGGTTTTTTTCATTAATAAAAAATTATATATATTTTATGAGTACCTTTATTTTTGGATATTTGAATATTAATAAATTTATTATCACAACATGATTGTTATTATATGTGAAAAAACTTGTGAAAATGTTTTAATGGAACATGTCATGATAAAATGTCATTTTTGTTCTCTTCTACGATGATAACAAATAAGTTTCTTGATAGTAATCTTAATTTTTATTCTACTGTTTGATTATATCATTTTACAAGTCACACATAATACATTCCATCTTAGTTGGATACTCATAAGAATTTTAGACACTCCGTGTCCCTTGGTAATCTTTAGTTTATGAGATTGTGAGAAAATGACCTAATAGTAAAGAATACTCATTTATATATGTCATTTAATGTATATACTTATAAAAATATGCAATGGTCCTTATATATTATGATTATTAATATTGGATATATTTTTTCCTTACTTTTATATACTAATAAAAATCATGATGTTATATCTTTATAGGATATACGGTACACTAGGTGTATCACAAGTAATAATTCATTAATGAATATTTCAAGAAAGTATTTTCCCTTATGTTCAATAACAAAAGTCAATATCTTAGGTCATTTGAATGGAATATAACAACCTAATTAATTCCATTATTATGGTGTTTTATGGGTAGTTTTATTCCTAGAAATTCAATGAACGAGATATCAAGAAAATATGATGATGACACTGTCATGAAAACCCTCTTGATTAGATATATCAAGATAAATGGATTGTATTACAAAATTACTGTTTTTATGTGGATGGATGTAGTTACGACATTAAATTATATCTCTATAGATGTATTAACATGATTCCAGACTCTATATTTAGACATTAGGTGGTTTTATATAAGGCCACTGAGAAATTTCCCTAGAGGTTCACACATTATGTGTATCCATAAAATCTGTTTAATTCAATTTTGAATTTAATTAGTCTTAATAAATTATAAATTTCTGGTTTAATATTCATTCTGAGTTTATTGATCACAAAGATTTAATCATGATTTTTTTGAACAATTAGTTTGTATATTTCATAATAATTAATATTTTTTAAAATTTTTAGTGACTGTGATATTTATTATATTTATTGGAAAATAGTGTAGTTAAATTTATTTATTAGATAAATAGTCAATATTCATGTTTCGGTAAATAATTTTGAGGATGGGTGGGGAAATTTTAATGGTATGGATTGATTTTATGTTTTAGATATCATTTAAAAAATAAATATTTATTTATTTAAAAAATGATATTTATTATTTATTTTTATTGTACATGTCTAGGTAATATTATAATTATTTATATTATTTTGGGTCATAAGTTTCTCTAAGGAATATGGAATTGGATAAGGGATTTTGTGAAATTAACAACCCTGTCATAGATCTATAAATACCATGTTATATATCACTCTACGGATAAGAAATTTTTACACAAAACAAATCTACCAGTAATTATATCAATCTTTAGAGAGAATCAACTCAATAATGCACTCAAGATTAAGAGAATCGATCATCCTCCCCCAGCCAAGTCCTTGATAAATCCCAAAAAAAATATTTCAACAATAAATATATTCTTGATGTGTTCAATGAAACATGCTTTATGTAATCATAATAGACATTTCTAGCACCCTAGAATTCTAGAGATACATTCTATGATACTGGATCCTATCTAGATCACTTCTAGATATATACTGCCCTTGGATCATGTGATAAAAAAATTGTTTGATGAGAGTGGTCAACCTATTAATCAATTTTTTTTAGAATATGCCAGTAATATGGGTGAATTAGAATTTTAAAATTAAAACAAATTAATTTATTAGATCTATGTGATAAATAAAATTAAATACTACATGTTAATCTAAAATAGTTGCATAATAATATATATGAATAAAATAAGTAAACACATTAGAAAGAAAAATGAAATGGGAAGATGATAAAGGAGTTTATCCAATACTCAATATGAGTCCCTATGTCTCCTTCCTTCAAATGGGTTGATATTTTTGTATGAAAAATTTGAATTTATCATTACCTATGATGCCTTAAAAATAAAGAATACACTTTATTTTTAATGGATAAAGTAAGAAACCTCATATATCACTTTATTCTAATTGTAAAAATATAGAAACCGAAATACTTTTACTTTTTTAATAGTTAGACACTAATAAGAAGAAGAGTAGTGATATTTAATTCACAAAAAATACCCTTTATAATCCAATATCAATCTCTAAAAAATAAATTTAATATAAAATATTGAGAAAGGGAGATAAATAATAGAGATAGAGTAATGTAATTATAATAATGTATAACTAAAAGAGATAAAAGAGGGAAAATTACAATGATAAGGTATCTAACAGAAACTTTAAGGGTTCATGTGTTTTTAAGGATGTATTTATAGTCTTCTATGGTCCCTAGGAGGTTTTGAGTCTGTTGGGGGTCGAATAGAGCCTTTGGAAGGAAAAATATGTTGGCAAGGACCACATACAATAACTAGTTTTTATTTCTAGGAATGTATCCCATGTTGAACTATAGGATTCACTAGCTAGTCAATGTTCTCTCCAATCCTCTTCAGGTATATAAATGTTCCAAAATAGAGCTATAATTGATCCACTAGATAGTTAATGGAGTATTCCAGTAGTCAGATGTGACTGCCATCCACATTGGTAGGTTGGTGACTGTTTTCTATGGCTTGGTACACCTGGAAGGCCTACCAGCTGACCTGTTGTCATCCCCTAACTAGCCCATGCCTCTTCCCAATAAGGTCCTTAGAAATATCCCCCCAATCCTTTCTTTAACCCTTCTTTTATACATTTTACTTCCTAACATCATATAAAAATATAAAATATAATCAAACTAAATCGTTAGAAAGATATAAGGTGTTTGTGATTAGTAAATCGTCTAATAGAGTGACACACAACATAATGACTAAAGGGTTACAAGAAAATGAAATTATAAATACATTTATAAATTAATTTTAAATTCTAAGTTACAATCCAACATTTTTTGGTTGTCATTCATCACTTGATATTTAAATTAAATTTGTAGGTCCTAACATTCTTTGTTATGTATATCCCAAATTATTCAATGTTTTAAAAAAAGAAATGTTTTTCATAAGAAATATCTAATTATATTGTTCCCAAAACCATCAATAATATAACAACTAAATATTTTAAGATATATTTATCTTTAAATAATTATTGGACTTTGATAACTTGTGTCACATGCAACACTAAGCATAAATTTTTTTGATATATTATAACATAGATATTAAATTAATAGGTATGAATAAGATAAAGATAATAGAGAAATATATATTGAAATTTTTTACATAATTAAAATGTATTTATTAGTTCATAATATATAAGTACTCAATTTAGAGTCGAGTCATTTTATTGTTTAAAAATATGTTTCTTCAAAAATGGTTTTTATTTATTTTTGTTATATAATTGTTACACTACAAGGATTAAATAATATATTTAATGAAATGAATTAAAAAATAAGTCTATATAAAACAACACTTTGTTAAGGATATATTTATAACATATCCTTTAAACTAAGTTTTCTTCTTCTATGTTTGTTAATTTGAAAAAACAGACGTACACAGTTGTAATTAGTAAGATATTTAGAGTCTAATAAGGTCCACATAATTTTTGGTAACTAGTAACTTAAAAATGTATGAATTGTAATATGACCCTTATAAATATTAAATAATCCTAATGGATAATAGCCTCACCCATGAATGTGTAAATAAATTTTTCACATTTTATATGTGGCAATATGATCATAGTATAAGTGTTGGTATTTTTGTAAGTCATGTATATTTCATTACAATTTTTTTGATTAATTTAATAATTTAAATGAAAATTTATTTTCGTAAAATGTAATAATAAATTATTATTTTATTTTTTATGTTTAAAATATAATTTTACAAGACCTTCATTAAATTTCCAAGGTGGTATAAAATCAGTTATAGTTTTAAAATTTTAAATTTTTTAATAAATTATGGTTTTATTTAAAAATTATATTTATAATATTTATGAAATTATTTTAATAAAAATGAATTCATTTTTAAATTCTACATGTTTAAAATGGTTTCGATGAATTATTGATATTTTTCTAAAATACTTTGATTTTTTGGTGAATATTGAAATACTATAATTTATCATATATATTCATTATATTTTAAAAACACTATTCTTAACATCATGGATAATGTGAGAACCCTTGGTTCAAACTCATATTATATATTTAATATTTTTAGTCTCAAGAACAAACATTATTTCTTTTCTTGAGCCAAATAATAAAATAATGATTAAAATAATGGAATACCCCCCACCTCCACTATAAATACCACCCCTCGCCCGTATTCTTCTCACACCTCTCAAGCATTGATAATTGTCCACATTCTTCCAAATACTGTTCCAAAGGATCCAAATCACACCCAAGACCTAATGGTACCACCAAAATGCCAACATAGAGGGTTTTAAAGTGGATCTCAAGGAGAAGAGATCAGGAGGTAAAAATCCTCTTTCATTTCCTTTTAATTTCATTTAAATTATTTTATTTTCTTATAATCTCTTCACCTCCCCTTATCCAAGAGGCATGAAATAGAAATTATAATATATATATATATATGTATACTATAATTTTATCATGTTTATGTAAAAATTAATCTTTATTCTTCTTCTCATCTCCCTCATATTCTAAAAATAAAAGCTTTACTTGTGATGTGTTGATTTACCGACATCGTGGACGATGTGTTTTCAATTTCCATTAATTAATTGAAAGATGGTTAGAATACCATTTTAATGCTTGAAAAATATTGTAATTTTTATTATATAACCTATTTTATAATCTGGAATTAACAAAAATATATAATATTTACTTATATAATGAAACTAGTACGTGATTATTAAAGAACTGCCGAAATGATCTAAATGAATATCATTAAGGTTTTATCTAATGATTCATCATAATATATGAAAAAAATTCTTTATGGTTTCATTTGAAATTATAGAAACATATTAATACCACTTCTGGAGTTTTCCTTACATTCTAGAAGAAAATCATTTACGAACCGACCATAGAAACCATGTGAAGTACGTACCCAAACAATGGAAAGAAAAAATTTGATTAATAAATAGATGAAATGATGTTATAAAATAATAATATAAGGTGTTATAAAAGTAAATATGTTTCTATAAATTCTAATACCACTATTTAAACATTATAGAGTAGTTTTAAACACTTTTTAAGTAAGACGAACCTGAGGCAAGTGAATTCGTAACCTAATTTCCATTCTTTGGGTTACCTTGAACTTCATTTAATTAAGTGGTTATAAGATTTTTTTAAATTATTTTTTTAATATTTTTTTATAATGTGTATTTATAGTTTATACATATATTCCATTTGTTTTATTAATTCTCACTTTAATTTTATGATATTTATAATGGAATTTCCTTTGAAAATCCTCTTTTAAATTCCAATTATTACAAAATTTAAAAGTAATGTTTTTATTCGAGTTTTATTATTATTTGATATTTCTTTAAAAAAATTTATTATTAAGTGTGATAACTATATCTCCCTCCAATTAATTGGTTATGTTAAGTTGGAGTTTTGTCGTAAGGTTACTCCAAGTGCCTCTGTGATGGTTACACCACAAGGTAGTCGGGTGGGTTACATTGTAAGGAAGTCATGAGGGTTAAAAATCATAAGGTAGTCATGAGAGTTAAAATATTAAGTATGTAATTTCTCATGATACATTTATTGTTTTATTTATATTTTATATGTTTTATGGAAATCTTATATTTCACAGAGTAAGTATATGTTACTCCATGGGTGAGAAGTATGTCTTTGGAAAATGATTTTATATGTTTATAAGTGTTCATAGAACAATGGTTTCTTTCCATATTGTTATATAAAATACTGATATTTTTATGCTCATCACATTGTTTTAAATTTTGTCACAGGTTATAAGGATGTTCAAGATAAATAAGTAATTCAAGTTAAATGTTATGATGATTTTTCAATGAAATCAAGTTGTATTTTTTAAAATTATTATGTTTTTGAATAAATGGATACTATTTTAGTGGTACCCGCATTGTATTCTTATGGGTTGATATGTAAGAGTTATGTACTAGAATTTTAAAACACTAAATTAAAAAGATCCTTGGGAATGTAAATAAATGAAATATATATGATTTAACTATATTATGTAATGTTTAAGGAAAGTTTTTCATAGTTGGTATCAGATAATGATTTAGATAACGTTGGGGGTTAAGAGAATGTTAATAGAATACCGTACATTAATTTTACCAAAAAAGTATGGTGAAATGATATATAATTTAAATATTGCCATGTTTCATCATCTAAGATATGTTTTTTAGAATGGTTTTCTATAGAAGAATAAATGATGTTGAAGTTTGAAGCAACCGAGAGAATGATATCTTTCTGAATCTGCAACCGTGAATGGTGACAATTACAATTGAATAGTTTGTGACAATAATGTCTTAGTTGACACAAACTATAAATGGGAGATGAATCCATGTAGGAGAACCAACAGATTTACCATAATGTAACATGATTATAGTTTAAATTTTTATGAGGCAACACCCTCCTTTTAGTGGATCATCTGACTGAGTGGAAGATGAAGGATGGATTAAAGCCCTTGAAAATATATTTGATGTCATAGGGTGTTCAGATGATCAAAAGTATAGTGTTTACATTTATAATTATTAATGTGAATATGACCAGTGGACGTCAATGGTCAAGGATATATGGGATGGTGATGAGATTAATGCGTTGGAATGAGATAAATTTAAAAATCCTTTCCTTGAAAAATACTTTCCTAAGGTGGTTTGACATAGAATATAAAATAAATTAATTGAATTGAAGAAAAATGAAAAATGTTATATTCTCGTGTATAAAGAAAACATCACTCAAATGGATAGGTATTCTCCAAATATTTTATGGGATCTTGATAGAAAAATAAATCATTTTACTCATCATAGAATCTATGATATAGAAGGGCATTGGCCTCTTAAGAATTCAATATTTAATAGAAACATGTCCAATATAATGAGAGGGTAGAAATGGAGTTTGTTGATGATCATGTGCACTTTATACACAAGTATAAAATGAGGACCAAATGTAAATAAATGGGTAAGAAACAATCAAATAAATTTTAAGGTAAGAAATTCTAGTTTTCAGTTTGTGAAAAGTGTAGTGAAAAGTGTAGTGAAAAGCACCTTGGTTAATGCCTTCACAAAAATGAAAAATATTTTCGATGTGGTATGTTTGAAAATATGGTTATATAATTTATTAAAAATTATATTAAGATAAATTTTGATAAGAAAAATACAAATTGTTTCAAATGTGGAGAGATGGTTCATTATGCAATAACCGTCCCAAAGAAAGATCTGAATGATGGGAAGCAGCCCGATTATTACTAGAAGGGTGAAGTGAGATCCTTTAATACTATATATTATGATTTCAGACCATCAAATTAAGTGGTATCATGTACTTTGTTTCTTTACATATATTTTTAAAAATTATTATTTGATACGGGGTCTATGCATTCCATTATTTCTAAAAAATATTGTAGTAAATTAAAATTTTCACCTCAAGAAATGAGACCAGAACTTATGTTTAAAATACCCAGGGAAATATTTCTAAAAAAATGAATTATAAGAATCTTCATGTTTTATTCTCTGTAAAAACATTACCATAAAACCTTATTGTTTTAAACATAGTATATTTTGAAGTCATTCTGTGTATGGATTGGAGTTTTGTTTATCATGCTAAGAATTATTGTATATCTAAAGAAGTTAGATTCCAGAAAAAGTTTCAGTTTGTATAAAATAATGAACCCAAATAATTTATAACATTTCAGGAAGCTTAGAAAATGTTAAAAGAAAAAATTGAAAGTTTTCTTCCTCGTATTGTTGAAAACATGGGAACTCTTTTGATTAATGATGTTCCAATGGTAAATGAATACCTTTATGTTTTTCCTAATTATTTATCCAGTGTTATAACTAACCGGGAAGTTGAATTTACTATTTACTTACTTCCTGATAAAATCCAATTTGAAAAACCTCTTATCAAATGGACCAAGTGGTCCTTCTTGAAATGAAAAATTAGATGCATGAGTTTCTTGTTAAAGGCTTCATTCGTCCTTACAATTCATCATGGGGTGATCCTATTTTGTTTAATAAAAAGAAAGATAGTTGCATGATACTCTACATTGATAAAAGATCTTTGAATAACATTATTGTTTAGAATAAGTATCATTTTATTCATATCAATGAATAATTTGATCAACTCCCAGGATCTCATTATTTTTTTATGATTAAATTGAGATATAGATAACATCAACTGAAGGTGAAGGAGGAAGACATCCCAAAAATAGCTCTTTGTACTAGATAAGGAAATTATGAGTAATTTATACCATTTAGTTTGACAAATTACCCTTTTTTATTCATGGATCTTATGAATAGAATATTCTGTGAATATTTTGATTAGTTTTATTACTGTTTTTATTGATAATATTTTTATCTTTTCATAAGTTTATGAGGATAATAAAAAACATTTAAGGATTTTCTTGAAAACTCCTCAAAAAAAATTATATGGAAAATATATAAAATGTGATTTTTGGTTGCAACAGATTTCTTTTATTGGGTACATTTTAAATAAGAATGGAATAATATTAGACCCTACCAAAACAAGTGGTTGATGTATGGCCATGTCCTACAAATGCTACAGATATTATTAGTTTTCTTATATTATAAATTTATTTCTGATGATTTGTTAAAAACTTTGGCCTTTTATCTAGCCCACAAACTAAGTTGACAAAAAAGGGGTTAAATTTATTTTCACAAAAGAATGTGATGTTTGTTTTCGGGAACTAAATAATATATTGGTAAATGCTCTATTTTTTCCCTACCTTCCAGAAATTGAGAATTTTTCATCAATAATGATGATTCATTGTAGGGAATTGGTTTTTTATGATATAGAATGATCAAGTAATTGCTTATGCATTAAGAAAATTGATAAACCATGAGTTAAATTATCCCACACATGATTTATAATTAGTAGTTGTGGTTTTTGATTGTGAAATTTGGTTGCATCAATTATACAGATCCAAATGTGAAATATATACTAATCATAAGTGTCTTAAGTATATATTCATATAGAAGGAATTAAACACGAGGCATAGATTATGGATTTAATTGATAAAGGATTTTGATTTCATGATCAATTATCATCCTGGAAAATCAAAAAAAAAAGTGTCGGGTTCCTTGAGTATAAAACATCATGAATCATAAACCATGTTATGTTTGGAACACAACCCATTGATTAATGATTTAATAAATTTTGTCTTGGAAGTTTTTGGTGAAAGAAATTCGTCAGTTTTGTTTTAGCTGTCAGTGTAGTCATATCTGTTAGACAGAATTAAGATATAATATAATGAATATGGTGAGCTACAAAAAAGGTATAATTGGTTATAATGTATAATTTTTCATAATTTAATCATGATAAATATAGTTTTTTGAGAATTGTAAAAGTATTTTTTGTGCCTTGTGATTCCCAGTTGATGAAATAATTGTTGTGTGAAGCTTATAGTTCTCCATTTTCAATTCATCCTAGTAGTTTTCAGATATACAGAGGCTTTATGGGTATTACTGGTGGGAATGAGTGCAAAGAGAGATTTCAGATTTTACCATCAAATGTTTAACATATCAACAGGTCAATGTACAGAGATAAATACCAAAGGGTATGCTTCAACCTTTTCCAGTGCATGATTGGAAATGGGAGAATGTATCCATGGACTTTGGGGTTGGAGTACAAAATAATTCTCATGTTAACAATGTGATTTGGGTTATTGTTGATTGATTGAATAAATCTACACATTTTATTCCATTTTGATATACTATGTCTTTGGATCATCTTTATCGAATTTACCTAAAAGATTTTGTTAACATATATGGAGTTACTCATTACATTGTATTTTAGAGGGATCCCAGATTCACTTATAACTTTGGTAAATGACTTCAAATTTATTTGGTTAAAAAACTAAATTTCAACACTATTTTTTATCCTTAATATGATGGGAAAACTAAGAGAACAATTTGTACATTATAGGATATGCTTCAATAATGATATATTATCAACCAGAGATGTTGGCATAATTATCTTTCTTTAGTTGAGTTTTCATATATTAACAGTTTTCATTATAGTATACAGATTGAAGCTTTTGATGCATTATATGGGAAGCAGTGTCTGACTCCATCATTTTGGTACAATGTCAGGAAAAAGAAGTTGATGGGACCATAATTAATAGAGGAAGTGGCTAGGAAATTTAATATTATCCTACAACATATGAGGTTAGTTGAGAGTTTGTAGATAAGTTATGAAGATGACAGGACGAAATACATTTCTTTCATGTTAGATGATCATGTTATTCATAGAATCTAACCATGGAAAAGTGTAATTCATTTTTATGAATAAGGAAAGATAATTTCATGATAAATTGGACCTTATGAAATCCTGACAAATGTTGGACCATTCGCATACCGAGTAGCTTTTCCTCTTAGTTAATCTTAGGAACACAATGGTTTTCATGTTTTGATATTGAGAAATATGTTCAAATTTCATATCATTCTTTTAGCCCAGATGTATTTCAGCTAAAATAGAACTTTTCTTATAAAGGGAAACCTATTTAGATTCTCGATCGTATAGAGAATGTTTTATGTAATAATGTATTCCACCATGTTAGGGTTTTTTATAGAAACCAGATGGTTAAAGAAGCAATAAGGGAATCTAAAAATTCAATGTGGGAAAGGTACCCTCACTTTTTTAAAAATTAAATACAAAATTGTGAGGATAAAATTTCCAAAAAGTGGGGAGAATGTAACACCCAAAAAGATTTACAAATAAATTTAACGAAATGAATAAAACACTAATTCCCTACAAAACAACACTTTTTATATAGATTGTTATAACCTAGTTTTTAAACTAATTTTTATGCTTATATGTTATAAATTTTGAAAAATGGGCAAACACAATTACAATTAGTATGATATTTAGAGTCTGATAAAATCAACTTAATTTTTGGTGAATAGTAACTAGTCTCATATGAATACTAATATGACCCTTATGAATAGTAAATCATCCAAATGAATAGTAACCACACCCATGAATGTATAAATAAAATTTATGCATTTTATAAGTGACAATATTATCATAGTATAAGCGTTGGTATTTTTATAAGTCATAAATATTTAATTACAATTTTTATAATTAATTTAATAATTTAAATGAAAATTTATTTTCATAAAATGTAGTCATTAATTGTTATTTTATTTCTTTATGGTTATAATATTATTTTATGACACCTTGATTAAATTTTCAAGGTGTTATAAAATCATTTATAGTTTTAAAATTGTTATTTTTCAAAAAAACATTTTTTTAAATTAAATTTCTCATTTATATAATATTATATTGATAAAAATGAGTTCATTTTATATTTCTAGATGTCAAAGAATTGTTGGGGTGAATTTTTTGGATTTTTCTAATATACTTGAATTTTTGGTAAATAGTGAAATACAGTAATTTAACGTATATAAAAATTATATGTTAAATACACTATTACTAACATCATGGATAATGTAAGAACCATGTTTTAGAACTGAAATGCTCTATTTTCTATTTTTATTCACAATAGTGAACAAAATTTCATTTATTGAGAAAAATATTAAAATAATGGAACCCCCCATCTCAACTATAAATACAACCCCTCGCCCCATATTCTCCTCACCCCATTAAATATTTGAGTATTATAATGATTACTCCAAATCCTCTTCTCAATGGTCTTACCCACATCCAGGACCTTTTGGTCTCACCAAAAGGTCAAAACGAAGGGACTTAAGGTGGATCTCAAGGAGAAGAGATTATGTGGTAAAAATCCTCTGTTGTTTCTTTTAAATTTCTTTTCAATTATTTTCTTTTTCTTGTACTCTCTTCACCACCCATTATCCAAGAAGAATGAAATTTAAATTATCATATGTATACTACAATTTTTTCATGTTTATGGAAAAATTAATCATCATACATTTTCCCCTCTCCCCCTTATTCTAAAAATAAAAACATCGACCGTGATGTGTCGATTTACCGACATTATAGATGATGTGTGTTAAATTTAGATTAATTCCTTAAAATATGGTTATAAAACCATTTTAATAGTTGAATTTTTTTTAATGTTTATGATATTACCTCTTTTATGTTATTTAATTAACAAATAAACACAATATTAAGTTATTTAATGAAACAAGTTTACGATTATCGAAGAACTGCCAAAATAATCTAAACGAATACCATTAATGTTTCATCCAATGATTCATAATCATATATGAAAAAATTATTTATGGTGTCATTTAACATTATTGAATCATATTAATACAATTTCATTCCAATTGTGAAGATTTTTTTCAATTCCACAAGAAAATCCTTTACGAACCAACCATAGAATCCATGTAAATCACACACCCTAAACAATGGAAAGAACACAATATTTGTAACAAATGGAAAGAGTTATATTATAAAATGATCATATATAGTGTTATAAAAATTAATATGTCTTTATAAATACTAATAACACTTTTTTAACCATTATACAAGAGGTTTAAACAATCTTAATTAAGACGAACCTGATGTAATGGAATTCTTAACCCGATTTCAGTTCTTTGTTTTACCTTCTAGTTCATTTAATTATGTTGTACTATGATTGTTTGTTAAATTATTTTTTTATATTTTTTTATTATGTTTATTTATATTTTATTCATATATTCATTAATTTTATTAATTCTTAGGTCAGTTATATGATATTTGAATGAGAATTTTTTATAAAAATCCTCTTGTAAATTTGTATATTTAGAAAATTAAAAAAAATTATTCATGTTCTATGATTATGTTCTTGTTATTGGTAATTATTTATGATTAAGTGTGGTACCTATATTACCCTCCAATTCATTGGGTATGTTTATGTTAGAGGTTCGTAATTTGGTTACTCCAAATGTAATTGTAATGGTTACACTATAAGGTAGTTTCAAGGGTTGCATTATAAGGTAGGCATGAGGTTACAAATCATAATGCATTCTTGAGGTTTACAATATTATTTAATTATTGACCCAATATACCTTTATTGTTTTATTTATGTTTTCTATGTTTTATGGAAATCTCATGTTTCACAAAGTAAGTACATGTTACTTTATGGGTCAGGAGTATGTCTTTGTCAAAATGATTTCATATGTTTATAATTATTAATAGAAAAATGATTTATTTAATTTTTTTATATCCCTTACTATGATTTTTATGCTCATCCCATGTTTTTAAATCTTTTCAGAGGCTATAAGGATGTGTAAGAGAAAAAAAGGAATTTTAGTTAAATGTTATGAAGATTTGTTAAAGAAATTATGTTATATTTTTTAAAATATTATGTTTTTGAAGAAATGGATACCATTTTACTAGTACCCACATTGTATGATTTTGGATTTATATGTAGGAGTTATGCCCTAAATTTCTGAAACAATAAACCAAAAAGGTCATATGGAATGGTAAGAAGTGAAATCTAGTTGATCTAACTAGATTATGTAATGTTTTAAGGCCGAGTCTGTATAATAATATTATAATTTAGTTATACCACATTTATAAAATATATTCAAAAAAATGATATATTCTTTGAAATAATAATATCAGATTTATCTTAGGCTTAAATATTTTGATTTTTTATAATATATTGATTTTTCAATGAATAGTGAAACTACAAATTTTTTAGAGAATTTTTATTTGTTTTCAATAAATCAAGAAATTTAAAAGTTGAATTTTGATTCCAATTTAATATTTATTTAATTTATTTATCGTTAATTTATTTATAGTATAATTTATTACATAATAATCATTTTTATAAATGATTTGGTTATGAGTTCATTTTTTAGTTTAAAAGACATTTTTTAAAAACAGTTTTTATGTGAACAATGTGTATTATCATAATTAATTAAATAATTAACTCTTTATTAATTAGTTATATGAAATTTATAGATTATATATTCAAAAAAATTGATTTTATATTCATTTTATGGTTTTTATAATTCCTAAACTAATAATAAATTCATTTTTCGGCAAAAAAACATTTTCCAAAAAACTGTTTTTGTTTGTTCGAGGACTTTTATTTTAATATGAATATATATTACATATATAAGTTTATTCTCATGAAATTTATTCCATATTTTTAATCATCATAATTATATAATTTTAAATATTCATCTTAATTTTGGATCAATCTGAATAGTAACATTGGTAAATTTTTATCATCTCTGTAAGGGTAAAACAAACCTAAAATATGAGATAAGTAATTAAAATACCTATAATAGAAAACTTTATCCTGTTGGATAAATATTTTTTGACCAAATATATGTTTAATGAGTTATAGAATATATTTTCAAACATTATTTTGAAAATAGAAATCCAAACATGACTTTGGTGAAGATAAGTTATATTTTAATCAAATTTTAAAAAGTATTTTTAGATCTTTTCATTTAATAGATTGGTTGGAAGATTCCATTCGGTTTTCTATTTCACTAAAATTATAAAAATGATAAAAAAAATGAATCCAAATTTTTTTGAGACAAATTTATTACTTAATTTCAAGGTGAAATTATTTTTACTCATAAATTAGGTGTTTACTTAAAAATGGTTCTTCATGTGCCTTCTGTTATTATATTAAAAATAAATTATTTAAACTATAGAAATTTAATACAATAAAATTAGATTCAAATATTAAATTATAACTTCTAATTTTTTTATTATTACTCTATTTATTTTTTATTATGAAATTATATTAAGATGGGGAAGATTTAAGTTATCACGATTAAAGTTTAAATGGGTTTAACGTGGTTTAACTAAGAGATGAGGATTAAAATGTTCCCACAATTTTTTTTTAAATATGATTACTTGAGTTTATTTTTACACTATCACATATTTTATTTGAATTTTGGTTTCCTAGGTTCCACTTCACATTATTATGATTTATAAATATATATTATTTAATCTTCTAAATAATTATAATTGTGTCATTTAACTCCCGTATAAAATAATACCACCTCTCCTTTATTCTTATCATTTCATAACGTTTTTATATCATTCAAAAAATAAAATAATTACTTATTATATTCCCTGATAATTACTTAGATCTTATTATATTTCCAAAAATATCGTAATTTACAAGAATAAGGTGTACCCCAAAAGTTATTTCTTAACGAAGTGGTATAACTATTAATTAAGTTAATTCAATTTTATTTCTTCTTCTAACTTCTAAAAATCAATGATATTAATTATAAAACAATTAATTCACTATCTTTAATATTCTAAATTGTTATTATTATACTTTAATAACCTTAATCCACCTCATTTTCATTCTATGGAAAAGAAATCATCACTTGTGTATACGTGTGGACTACCAATTACTCAAAGAAGGGAATTTAGTTTCTCATAAATATTAAATATTGATGTTTATAATATTGTATTTAATGATTATAAATTATATTTATTATAAAATAATTATTATTTATAGATTAATTTTTATTTAATTTTTTTTCTATTCATCGAAAAAAGGAAATATCGCTCATGTGTACGTATGGACTACCATCTCCATGATGTGTTATAATTCAGTTTTCATTGTCACTTTGTATTAATATATATAAAAGTGCCTATAATTAAGAAATATGATAATTTTAAAACTATTAAAATTATGGAGATGATTTAATAATGATCAATTTACAAATACTTGAATTTTAGAATCAAAACAAGCATGAAAAATAAAACAATTATCATCTAGAATAATAATTTTAATAAAGACTTGTTAATAAGTGGATGAAAAGGTGATATAATTAAATTATAAATTATGTTAAATGATTTGTTTTTTTCATAATAAATTTATATTTATTCTAAAATAGGTTTTGATGAATATTAAGTGAGTAGGTACTCGATATTAGGGTTGTATGCTATAATCTATTTATTTACTAGGATTGTTTATACTTAAATTTTTAATGATTAAATTATATTATCAATCTACCAAAAATAATTTGTAAATTGTTCTCTTATATTAATTTCTTTATATTGCATTTTTTCATTCTATTTTCTCTCTATAAGTACTCGGATACGAAAATATTGTTTTTAATGAAAACTAGCCTTGTTTTTCCCTTCAATTGGAAATATTTTCATTATAATATTTTTAATAATATTTTTTATATTCTCAAAAGATTATTTAAATTAATTTTTAATTATATTTTACTTATTTTATTATGGTTTAAAAGGAACATTTATATCATTTTCCAAACATAGAAAAACTTCCTTTTAAAATAAATGTGAAAGGAAATTTTTCTGGACATACATCGCATGAACAGAATTACCCATGATCTTGAAAAATCTTTACATTGTATATTAATTTATATATTTTCATGTTTATTTTTAAAGAAAATTTGTCCACTAATTTTATGAAATTTTTACATTTTGAATAATTTATCTCAAAATAAAAAATTTAGTTTCCATAAGAAATTTTCTAATTTTTTTTTAATGTTATTTTCATCTATAAAAAACCTCATTAGATGTTTCAAATGATTTAATAAGGATATGATCCAATGTTACCGTTTATATTATTTCCTTATATGGTTGATGATTATTGTGATTAAATTTTTATGAATCCTATCTCCACTCCATGGGTTATGATATGATGATATTATGAATGTTTTGTGATCTTTTGGAACACATATGTATAGTTCTCATTATGTAATGGGGGGGCCTAAAATTATATAACCCTTTAATGAATTTTCTAAATATGGATAACTCTTAAGATAATTATGTTATGTTGAAACCATATTTATTGTTCATTATGACATTTTCAAATCTGGTTGTAGATATAAAAATACATTTTTAGACCTGATTTAAGGTCCAAAAGTTTGTGCATAGATTTGGTTTCATGTCCAAAAGTTTATAAACAGACCTAGGGTCTAGTCCATAAGTTTACATGAGGACCTAGTTTAATCTCTCTAATTTAATGTGTAATCCTTTTTATGTCGATATATATTAGATTTTTATAATCATATGTCTTTTCCACATTCCAATGTTTGTGATATCCCTTCATGACTCACGATTGAATAATGATGATTCCATCATCTTACAAATTTTATATTTTGTTATTGAAAAGACATATGTTATGACTCACAATACAATATACTTAATTTATTATGTACGACTCCCTTGTGTTATGATTATGTTCTCATACCTTTATGCAGATGTATGATTAGTGATTGATATCTCCTATGTCTACCCTTACTGAGCATTGGAGCTTACCCTTTCTTATGTTTTCTTTCCTCTGGTATTAAGGTGAGGTTCTCAGTATAATATTACTAGAAGGTAATAATTTGAATAAAATTGTGGGAGATATCAAACATCCTTTATGAAATAATATTTTTTGTTTTAAGTGTCCAAATACACTAAAGCTTTACTATTCTACTATGGATCATGATATTTTGTGTGGAATATTCATCTAATAATTTGTAAAATTTACATATGAAAGGTGTGAGTCACTATAGTTTCTATTATAGTATTTTTTATTTAATATTTAGATATTAGGATTAAAAACACTATAGAAAACTCTAGGGATTAGTTTTAGTATAGAAAACATCCAAAAAATTTAGTCAGGTATGAATTTTGTGGTTTTCAAGAAAATAAATCCTTGTATGGATACAAGAAAGTGGATAAAATTGTGGAAGAGATTCAACTTAAGGAAAAAACTCTAAATGGGGGTGATTTTTTATTAACTCAAACATCATTGGTTCATGATTAGTGGTCCCAATATCTCACAACTAGAATGATACTCTTATGGGATATTCTTGGGTTAATTCACATTTTAATTATGAGCAATTATGAAATATTTGAATAGATGATGATCATGTATGGTCTAAGTTAAACCAAATGTGTCACATATTGAAAATAAGGTTTCATGATTAAGAAATATTGTGAATTATTTTTCATTATTATATAGTTCTTCATGATGATTATTATTTCTCACACTGTGTTTTTCATTTTTAGTCCGAAGATGGAACTAGAAATAACTTTTTTAACATTGAATTTGATGGAAAATGAAATTATTTTCCTCATGAGAAAAAAATGAAATAATAGTTGGAATGAGAAATCGTGTGATTACACTTAATATAATATCACATTATATAACTAAAATCTTTAACATTATTCATTTTATAGACACACAAAATAAGAGGAAATTGATGTTTCATTCGAGTTTAGTTGATGAAGAGCATGAATGGAAGAAGATTTAGCTTTATATATGTCATGAATATTGGAATAAGAACCTTGTTAAATGTATCAATGGAATACAGATATGTTTTATGTATCAAAGACAATAGTATAGATAAAGTAATTTCTGAGTAAAAATTAATATTTTCATGGAGAGATATAAAGTAATTCATAAAGTAACACTTATTGTCTAATTTATTATATATGGAGAGCATGGAAATTCTCTGATTCAATTACATAATCCTAGGTTGAATTCATAAACCAAATATGGGCTTATAATATTCCAATAATTGAAGTGTAATGATTGAAGTATTTATGTCTTTGGATTCAATAATTATATAAAGGAAGTGTTTTTTCATTGATATTATGGGTTAAAATAACCATGAAACATATAAGGAATATTTTTTAGTAGTTTTCTTTATGGATTTTCAAGAATATATTGAACGATTCTCCTAACCTGAAAAAGTGATTTAGTGATAAGGTGATATTAATTGTAAAAACGTTATTGAGAAACAAATAACAATTCATATGGGATTTATGTTGGTATAAGATCAATTAGTTTGGTCAAAGATATTGTTCATTTTGATAAAGAAAATGGGATATTATTTCCAAGGAATAAATTGGTGATTTTGTGAAATAGTGATTTCTTCTTGGTGAAGTTCACTGAATTTGTAAATTTATTTAATATACAGTATTGTTTTTTTATAGTTTATTATTTAAAGAAGTGATGTCTTTATTTAGCTTTTATAATGAATCAAGTTATTTTAGGAATGTATTATCTTCTTTAAAGAGAATATATGGACATGGTATTCATGTGTTTTATATGTGACATTATCAGAAACATTGTCATGTTTAAGGATAAATGTTAAAGTTGACCTTAAAAAAAATGTGATCAAAACTTTTGTGTTTTTTTAATTTTTTCAGATATATATTAGTGGAGTCTTAAGATTAACTATTTCTGTCATGATTTAAGTCGAACATTGGGTGCTATTGTTGACATTTTAGAGATTAATATATTATTTCGTCATGAAAAGATTTATACCTATTAAATAGATAACTTATACTAACAATTTTTCTTTTTTAAAATATCTTGAGACATAAGGAATGATTTATAATTATTAAAAAATTATTTTTAGTGCTTCGGGAAATAAAAAATATCATCATGATTGTTCATTTTAGGGAATAAGTGATGCGATAAAAGATGAAATTGATTAAATCAAAACCAATGTATTGAATCGTTATTACAAATTGGAAATAAATCAAGGGAGTGTATTTAATAGTGAACACAATATTAATAAAACAAAAATCACTCAAATCTCGGAAACGGATACTAAAATATAAAAAAATCTTTTACATTCATTTCAATGGAATTGATGGTCTTTTAACCCCCTTGATAATTTATGGTTTTTTGGTCCTTAACACTCCCATAGTGATGTTCTCTATCACCCTATATTAGTACTTGGACATTATTATATCTTCAGTGTATATATATTTATATCCTTCCAATATTCTCCTAATATAGGATCTTGATTATGTGTTTTTCACATAACCTGTATATTTCTTACTTCCCCTTTTTAAAAGGATGTTTTTTTGTCCCTTAATATGATGTGGATTTTCAAAAATGATTTTTGAAAATATTTATCCTTTGATTACCAAGATAAAAATTGTGAGGTAACAATTTATTTAATTGGGGTAGAATGTAACAACATGGTATTTTAGGATATATTATTCTTTAAATAATTTTCAGTGCTTGATAGCTACCTTGACATGTAACACTGAGATTTAAACAAATTTTTATATATTATAATATAAAAATTAAGTTGAAGTGTATGAATAGGATTAAACAAACTATGAAATATATATGTATAAATATTTTACATAATTCCAAATTATTTATTAATAAATAATATATAATTACTCAATTTTTAGTAGAGTGATTTTATTCTTCAAAATTATATTTTCTTAAAAATGGTTTTTATGGATTTTTGTGAGAGAATATTATAATTAATTTATACCAATTTTAGTAATTTAATTTGATAAAAATGTATTTAATTTCCTAAAAATCAAATCAAAAATATTTTGGGTTAATTTTTTTTCTTAAAAGATATATTTTTCAATGAATGGTGAAAAATACTGATTTTTGCAGAACTTTTATTTATTTTCATTAAATCATGAAATATAAAATTCACATTATATTTCAAATATGATATTAAATTATCATAATTATCCTTAAAATAAATATAATCTTATTAATTAAATTTCAAATAGTATTATACATGATTCTAGTATGAGTTCCTTTTTAATCTCAAAAACACATTTCTCTAAAATTTGGTTTAATATGTACAGTGTACATTAAAAGTAATTGATTTAACAAATATTATTTATTCTGTATTTTAATAAAATTATAGATTATATATTCTTAAAAATTCATTAACATTAATATGTTGTTTTTTACAAGGAAATAAATTAGACTAATTTCATATTAATGCCTAAAAATGCATTTTTCTAAAAAAATTACGTTATGTTTTGAGTAATTATTTTGAAATGAATTTTCACCACTCTTTGAAATAGAATATTTAAAAATTGATTTCTTATTTGGAATAATATTAATTAATTTAATTTAATATGTTTAACTTAATTTTTTCTCATTATGAATAGTATATATGTCAAATATTTGTCACCTCAGTATGGGTAGATTGCATAAAATTTGCATAAAACTATAGGATGAGACTTTAATATTTCTCTAGAACATACATTAAAACTATTACATTGGATTCTCTAAACTAAATTTATTTTTAATGAGTTAAATAATTTATTTAAAAACATTATTTTGAAATTTGAAACCCAATCAAGACTTTTGTGAAGATAAATTATATTTTATTCAAATTTAAATCTATTTTGGGGTATTTCCATTTAATGTAATGGTTATAAGATTCCATTATGTTTTGGAATAATCTAAAAGTATAAAATCATTCGTTTTTTTTTATTTAGGAAACAATAATTGAAATGACTTTGTTACATGATTTCAAGGTGAAATGATTTTCACTCGTAAATATGGTATTTTAATGAAAACAGTTTTTCGTGTGTTTTGTGTTCTTATATTAAAAGTAATATATTTTGACTATAGAAATTGAATATTATAAATTTTATTTTAAATTTATAATTCTCATTTCAAATTTTGGTTATAAATCCCCCTTTAATTTTTAATCATATAATTTTGTTATCATGGAAAAAATATAAGTCATTGCGGTTGAGGTTAAAATGGTTTTATAGTGGTTTAACAGTGATTTAAGGATTAAAAATTTTCAAAATTTGTCTACATTTTATTTTTTGTGTTTATTTAAACCCCATAAAATCTTATCTTAGAATTGGGGTCCCTTCATTCCACTTCAAAAGATTATGACATATATATTATTTAATTATTTAAGTAATTTCAAGTGTTTATTTTCCCTCCAATATAAAATAATACACCTCTCCTCTCTTATACACACTTAGTTATCCTTATAGATGGGTAAATAACGACTATAATACCTTCCAAGGTTCATTACCCATTTTATTAAAGATTCTGTCCTTTACAAAAGAACATCCTTTCAAGGATTAAGGAGTAAACTAAAAGTAGTTTTTCAATGAAGGGATATAACTCTTAATAGTGTGTTTCGGGGTGGATTTCGTAATCTACTTCAGATAAATTTATGGGACCCATTATAAAATAATTAATTAAATATCATTAGTATAATTAATTTTTATTATTATTAGGTAAAAATAATTATCCACATCCTTTCCGTTATAAAGAAAAATAAAACATCACTCATGAATATATATAAACACCCACCTCCCAGAAGCAATGAAGATTGTTTTTAATAAAAACTTCACATTAATGGTCATAATTGGAGATTTAATGATTATATTTTAAATAATTATTATTATATTAATGTTTATTTTTATTTATCGTAACTTTGTTCCATTAATGAAAAAATAGTAGCATTACTCGTGTGTATGTACGGACTACCTTCTCTATGAAATGATATAATTAAATTTTCATCTGAAATTCTGATGAATATATATAAAATGTATTTAATGATTAAATATGATAATTATTAAATTATTAAAAAAATTATATTATGAAACCATGATTAATGCACAAGGATTATAACATCCAAATCGAAACTTGTATGAAAAATGAAGCTATTATCACCCGAAACAGTTATTTCAATAATGAATTGTTAATAAAAAGGTAATAATATTTTATATGTATATCATATATTTTATGATATGAATGAATATGGGTCTAGAATTTAGGTTAAAAAGATTATTAATTATATAGAGGGTTTTAATTCATACATATTGGGATAAGACATTATGAGGTTTGAATTCATATGAAACTAAACAAGACTTGAGGTCATCATTTCATGTTACAATAACTTTTTTATCATGATTTATTAAGTTTAAATATATAATTACGAAATTTTAGGATCTATCTCTAAAAAAATAATATTTATTTTCTTATCATATGTTTATTTTTTAATATTACTTGTTTTCATTTAATTTTCTTCTTTTTATTTACTTGGAGACCAAATTAATGTTTTTAAGGATAATAGTCCTTTTTTCACTTAGAATGAGAATATTTTTTAAAATGATAATATTTTTTATAATATTTTTGAATAATTCTCTAAATATTCTCAAAATATTATTTACATTCATTTTTAACTATATTTTGAATTATTTTCCATGAATTAAAGGCAATATTCTCATCATTTTTTAAATGTGGTACTTTTATTTTTTTACTAAATATATGAAAGGATATTTTTAATGTACGTAGCTAGAAAATCTTTCCCCACCATTATAATACTATTTTATTTTATGTTTTATTTATATGTTTTCATATTTATTTTCAAATAAAATGTTTTCCTTAAAAAAATTAAATTATTTTATTTTAAATAAGTTATTTCAAAATGAATATGTTATTTTCCTCAAAAAAGTTCATATGATATTTTAATGGTATTTTTGTCTATAAAATCCTAGTTTGGTGTTTATTATGATTTATATGGGATATGATCCAATTTTAACATATTTATTCTTTTTATCGATGGTTTATGATTATGATAATTAAATTATTATGAATTTCGAACCCTTTACATGGGTTATGATATGATGATCGGTGAATTTTTCTGATCTTGTGGTGCACATATGTATGGTTTTAATTATGTGATGGGTGGGACCCTAAATATTCATCTCTCTAATGAATTGGAAAAATATGGATACCTCATGAGATAATTATATAAAACATGAACATGATTTCATGGTCAAAACAAGATATGTTAACCTATTTTTTTGTCCATAAGTTTATGAGTAGACCTAGTTTCATGTCCACATGTTTTTGCATGTATCCGGCTTCATATCCACAAGTATATTCATAGACATTGTTTCGAGTCTATAAAAAAATTTAGGAACTTATTTATTCCATTAACATTATGTGTGGAATAATATCTATTTATTTATGTTCTTATTGTTATAATATTATTTTTTTACAACATTTCTATATTTATAAAGTTCTCTTATAAATCAAAATTGATTAATGATTTTTTAACTATTATAGTTTGATCATGGATTGTAATATTATATATTATATATTAATATAATAAGAAGTGGTATTTATGTATTAAAAGTATGGGTTTCTATAAATGCCATATTAAGCTGTTAAGTAACTCATATTCTTATAAAGGTGTCTTTAATCATTTTCAAAAGCTCTAATTATTTCTGACGATTCATTAGGAATATGCACAATCGATTCAAGAATTTTTTTATTTATATGGAATGTGGTCATGTTTTATTTAGTAAATCTATTTATTTCTTGAGTTAATTAATATTTCATGAAATTATGAATTTTTTTATATAGAGGACATATTGATTTAAATATTATAATGTGATAGGAGGGATCAAATTTATATATTCATTAGGTATTGTTTTATATATAATGAGATGGAATGTATGGGATTAGGGAGTAATCTCAATAAACTATAGGAATTTTTCCACTATGTCTTTATGCTTAGCCTTGACATATTATTATGATTTTATTTTTTATATTATTATAATATTCTTATGATTCCATTGTCCTTTGATATGTACTTATTAATAAAAACAAGTCCTTGTATTATGATTTGTGACTTGTGATCTCTGTTATATCATGTAATATTTCTTTATATTTTGTTATTATACCTTTATTATGTTCTCATACCCACATGTTTTTCTTATATAACTTATCATCTATTATTGCTAACACTTATGTTTAACCTTACTAATTATTTTCACTCACCCATCACATGTTTCCATTTTCCAAATCTATAATGAATATTATTGTGTATAACATGATTAGACAGGTATTTTGTGTGGATAATTTTTTAGGATATGTTGAATAATTATTGTAAAATAAGGAATCCTTGGTTTACTATGAAATATTCTTATTTGATGGGAAATATGTAGGAGTGATAAGTTAATTATTATTTAAAAATTTTAAAACACTTAACTTATAAGGTATTGGGTATGTAAGTAACTCAATACATTTCATTTATATTTTAATTATATATGGTTATGTTTGGGTTATCTTAGTTGGTATCAAAGCTAGTTTTAAAAAATATATACTTATCACTAGATCTAGAAGTATGGTTATATGATGTATCATTTTCTATTAGATCTAGATTTTAATAACTTTTTAGGTTATGGTTTTATCAGTTGAGGATAATTTTAGAGTCAAAACCCCTTATTAGGTATATGTGATGGGATTTTAAGGTGATTAATGGGATAATGATAGAGTACATGATTGATGTATGGATAACCCTTAGGCTTGGTATGTGGTCTAATGTCGAATTAATTATGATTAAAAAGGGTAAAGGCTTAATTGATTTTGGGAATATAAGATGATATAACCTTGGGAATTGAAATATAATTTTATCATAAGGTAAATCAAGTTATTTTTGGGAAAATATTAATTTCCATTATTGGGTGAAATTATAATTTTCATGTAGCTATTTATTTAAGGTTGTAGAATATAATATCCCGGATTACTAATGTGTATTATTTTCTTATGTTATAAATGTAAATACTAAAACACTTTTTTTATTTTAATGATATAAACAAAATATTTTTACACATATTTATCAGTTAATTTGTTTGTTTTTATTTTTTTATATTAAAATTAAATTTTGTCCATTAATATGTTTTATTAGAAAAAAGGAATAATACAAGTTGGGTGAAAACCCAATGTTTCTAGAAAGTCAATGGAGATTGAACCCACGACCATAGGGTGACAATGGTGTAGCACCTACCACTAGCCTAGGTGTTTTTCAGTTTATAATTTCCAACATTTTTCTATATAATTATATATTTTTTAATATATTAATGATTATTTTTTCATATATTTTATTATAACTAAAGTACATTTTTTGTATTTATATATCATCATAGAAATTAATTTATTATAATCTAATGGTTAACATAGTATGATATATGTTTTCAAAGTCACAAATTTGTTACATATTGAAATTAATTCCACATAACATTTCATGTGAAGCCTATAATGAAATGTTAAATATATTTTTTACATGATAATACTCATTTAACATAAATTTTTAATTATATTATAGCTCATTTAATTTCTAAATGGTGTTTATCAAATTCTATATACATATTTTATTAGTCAAAAATATTATTTTATAACGTTAAGTATCATTTTTTTAGTAAAACGAAATTGTGAAATATTTATTATAATTATAATTTGAAATTTTAATTCTACTTATTCATAGTGTATTACTATTAAAAAATTGTAAGAAAATTATTATATAGTATTTAAAAAATTGAAATCGACATTGACATGTAATATTGATCATACTGTATAATGTTTTCTATACTAAACCCATTTTCTCAATTTTGTATTTAAAAGATAAATTCTCCCTAATTTGAAGAATAATTTCTGAAAATTAAAATGTTTTAAAACTATAAGTACTAATTTATCAATCCTATAATTAATAAGAGATAATAAAAATATTAATTTAATTAATCATAACAAGATAAGTAGTTTTCATTCTAAATAAAAAATTATTCTATATATTATATGATTTTATTTCAAATTTAAATTCCATAATTTTTGAATTTTAATTTGAGGATAGTGACTTAAGTTTTTAAATCAACATTTCAAAGTTATCCTTGGGTGAATTTTTATGATTTTTTAAAGAAATTGAATTTTTGAGGATTAGTAAAAAAATATATAATTCTAATGAATACCATAACATTTACGACATCATCATGATCTAAGAAAGTATTATAAATGTATGCTTTTTTCCCGAAGAAATTAAGTTATGGAATCAAATAATGAATCTAAGGTTATTAATTTGAATTTTTAAACTTTTATTTGACATTTTGGAACTCAAAATTATATTTTATCCTAGTAATTTGATTCTGGTTCGTTGTATTTACATGAGTGGCTATAAGGTTCCATTTAGTTTTATATTGATTTAAATATCGAATAAACCACATATTTTAATTATTAATAAAATAAAACATTTTTTAAATAAAAAATTGTAAAATTTAATCTTCCTAAATGAAAAAATAATCAATATGTTTCTTAAAAAATGCCCCCACCTCATAAATAAATTTCCTCTCTCATTTCCATTGGAAAATAACATCCTATTAACATCTCAAATTCCATTATTTTTCAATTTCCAATGTCTTAAGTGTCTTATAACACTTATTTTTATTCTGGAGTTACTCAACCACAAACCTAAAAGGCTTTATCAAAGGAGTAAATCATCCATGAATATGCTACATCAATTATCATTAATTATTTACTATATATTCTTCTTTCTATAGACCCAATCAATTTTACTTTTTCAACCTCTCTATAGTATTTCATATATAATTATATAACATATTTTTTTAATTATCATACTGGTATAATAATTTTAATCTATTGATAGTATATATTGTCTCTCCCTCTCTCTTGACATATCCCAATAAATTGATATTTTTATCTACCTGTTAGGACATTGTCAATTATTTTTCTATCACCATAATAATAAATTATTAGTTTTTATTATCTAATATAAATTTATTTTCATGTATTCTAGTGTTTTTTAAATAATTTTAAAATATTTAAAATCAATAATAGTAAAAAACATGAAATCAAAACAAAAATGGATAATTTGAAATAGAGAAATGTGTTTAATTCATTATCATTTTAAATGAAATAATAATAAATAAATTAATATGATAATAAATGATCAGAAATGAAAAAAATATTTTGAATTCATGTTTTAATAAAAAAATTATTTTATTATACAAGATGGATTAACATGATAAATTATAATGGTACAAAATGTAAGGGTTATTTGTCTCAATTTCAATTACTTGATATTTGATTCATATTACTGTAAAATTTATTTTTATTATGTGTAAATACTTTCATATTAACTTATTATATCCTTAATTAGGTATTAATATTGTGAGATTATATTTCATTTGATCACTCTTTATTATGTGCCCTTTTATTTATTACCAAATTCGTAATTATGGTTGTTCATATAATTTACATTCATTAACTTATAAATGTTTTTCTTAAACAAAATCCTTATAATTTTAGATTATTCCACCATATAATTATATTATATTGTATTACCTATCTATTTTCTATATTTTACATGTATTCTATATATTTCACCTCCCTTTAGTTCACAATTCAACCAAATGGATGCATGTATGTAGAGTCATGTTTATCACTTCTTTATTCCAATGAATCGTTCTCTTACATGTCCAAATTCATTATATTGTTTTAATATTGTTCTTATATTTACATCAAGGATTTCTTAAGGTTATTTTCTTTAATATTTAACTTTCCTTACAAAATACTTATATAAATTTTTTTTAACATTTTATGAACTTATTATTTTTGACATTATTTATAAAAATATTAAAAGATTAGTATTTTAAATGTTTTTATTATTAAACACTTTTTTATGATGAACCAACCCAAATCACCATCTAAACTAATATCCAAACCAATTCACCACTAACCTGAAGACCATTCCTGATCTCCAAAGGATAGTGAAAGTCACCTAGGCATCAATTAAATAAAAGGTAGGACTGATTTCGCCCACAAAATATTACAATAAAAAAAGTAAACAATGGAAATATCATCAGATACATACATCAGTATAATCAGATATTGTACATGGTGATGATACAAAAACTAGAAGTGAAACAATGAAACAAAAATCTAGTATCCAGGTGGTCCATTACCACCACCATGTCTCAAGTAACCATCCCTTGGTCATCCTAGAATAAACCCACAAAGGGAGATGAAATCATGATCCCCTTAAATAATATCATAAAGGGATAAAAACACCAATGGTTATTAACATGATGTGATATATAGACCCTTTAGTATTACAAAAAATATTCTATGTAATTAATTTATAAGGAAATACAAATATTCTAAAATATAAGTACAATAAAGAGAGTATGAAGTGTAGTTTTGAAATATAGTTTTGGTCATTTAAAATAATTTATAAAACCAAACCTATTCAATATACCTTTTCACCATTTAAAAATTAAATTTTTTCCTGAAAATATTTGAATCCCATTTCATAAGCTATATTCAAATGAAAAAATAAATGTTATAACATGTACCTAATATCAAGAGTTGTACCTAACTTGGATCATTAGTGAAATAGTGAATCATATCAATAAACAGATCAATTAATCAAGGAAACATTGGTTCTAAGTAGTGAAAATGAATGTTTTCGTCCATCGAGTATCATATATATATATATATGGATTTAATGGGTACATCCTATGTATAATAGTGATTCCATTATAAACTAGCTAATAAAAAATCTCCATGACTAATCCCCAAGCATACATTAAGTCTCATGGGTCTCATGGAAACAAGTTCCTCATAGAATCACGTTTTCGGCTTCACATCTGTATCCTAACCCTTTCATGTTATCTATAAAAACTAGAAAGGAATTGATTCTTCAAGTGAATAATATATATAGTTCATCCCATATAACTGTCCAGTTTCCCATCACTATTCAAAATAGGTGAGTGAGGAAATCATGTTATAAGGATCATGTGTGGATCCTTATCAATATCAATTATGTGATCATGACCTAAAATAAAATCCCACTCTCACACCCAAACTCCCTAAATATTAATAATCCATTTTTAAAGACCCATAAATGGGAATCACAAGAATTAAAAAATTTATATTAAGAGATTATTCCAATTGATTATCATCATAATGTTCCAACAGGGCCATCAAGCTTTTTAATTGAATTCAAAACCATTTATAAAATTAAAAATTAAAAAGTTTATTCATACCCTATTCTTTTGAAAAACCAACATGGTAATTCCAAATAATTCTATAAAACCATAATTTCTATCAAGAAAACACTAATTTATTCATAGAAGTTTCAAATTTTTATAAGGATTAGGTAAATTCAAAACATGGGTTGACACCCTCTTCTCATGTGAATACATAACTCATTTCAAATTACTCAAGAACTCCCATTTAAAAAAATGGTAATATCAACAAAATAAGTTTATTTTTTATTTCAAAAATTATATAATTTGAACCTATTTATAAAACATCAAATAGTTCCACTCATTTCATTAAAATTAATGAATTTTATTTTGGTAATAAAAAAATGAACCAGATCCTATATTTTCATGAAATATTCCATTAAATGATCTTAAAAAATAAATCTAAACAAACATGGAATTAAACAATTCACAAAAATGTAAAATAGATTAACATCACATAAATTCAACTCATTCCATCTTTAATTCAAGGGGATGATGTTCAAATAAAATCACATAAATAATTTAAGGGAAAAATCATATAATATGTGATATAAATTAAGAAAAATGTATCTTTGAATTATCAAGAAATGATGAATTACAATCTGAAGTAAATGTATAGAAACACCTACATGGAAAATCTGGAATCAATCCACAATAAATCTAAGATGTATCTCCTACGATGGAGATCACCTGATCTATAAAGATAGATCACAGTTGAAGCTACAAGAGATCCAAAATCTGAAATTCCACTTCAATCATTAGTTGAAAAACAAAACATAAGTCCATAATAAATTCTAGGTTAAATAAATAAAAATAAAAAGATATTTCAAAGCTAAATAATAAAAGAACTCATTGGAAGAGGATTATATATTTGATATGTGATTCAATCCACCAAGAGATGAGTTTAAAAGAGACAAAAATTTATTGATGCCTCCCAAAAGAAAAATGATTGATTTAGGTTTGAGTGGGATCATTTTATGAGTAATTAGGGGTTTTATGAATTTAAATTATATTGTCATGTCATTAAATTTCATTCACATGGTTTCCTGGGTAAGATCACATATTAAGTATTAATCGTTCACCTAACCATGCACCTCAAATAAAGACATTAGGACAGATTCATGGTTAAGTTGCATCATTATTTTAAACATTCTATAACTGGACGACCCCATATGGGTTACTAGAAAAGGTTTTGTGCTTTGGTTACATGGTTAATATAACCATGTCAAAATTATACACAAGCCCAAAAACCATTAAAAAAATCTAAAAAAAGAAGCGAAGAAAACCCAAGAAGATATCCAATCAAATGATACTCAAAATAAAGGGTTAAATACCAAAAATAAAATAACATGATGTTATAAAAACCCGACCAATTGTATTTTTATCCCCAAAAAAAGTCTATAACAATATATAGAATAAGATGACATAAGAACAACTTCCTCACTCATTTTTTGGAGATGGATAGTCCACAGTCTAGAAGAGAGACTCACCCAAAGGCTGACATAACTCACACAACTCCAAGATCAACACACCAATATCATCATTCATCTCCAAACAGTAGAAAATATATACACCTATAATAGGTATCCCAATCATTTAATGATTCATCAAAATGATTTAAAAGAAGAAAATAATAACTCTTTGATCCGACAAAAAAATTCAACCACTCTCCCTGGAGATGATCCAAGGGTCATCTCTATAAACCTTAAAGGAATAGAACATGTAAAAAACTCATGACTTACATAAGAAAAAACACTCTCATCGTCTATATACAATAAAACTATTATCATAAAGTCATATAACTAATAAGGATTTCTACCTTGGTAACTACTAGACGGTAACCTAGGATCATCAACAATGAGCCTCACCCCTCGATGAGCTCGTCAAATAAAATACCTCTAACTCTGAGCGTATGGTCTGTCAAGGAATCTCAACATCATAGTTACCTAATTAAATTACCAAGGCCAACCCAAGTCCAACCAAAAAGTGATAAAACATCATGTTATGTGAACTAAAGGGAACTAAACTCCCCCAAGGGAGATCATCCATTGCATAAAAATTTAACTCTAACCATTAAGAAAAAAACAGGAGAATACTGAAGAAAAAAACCCCAATAAATCTTGAGGTTTCATATCACAATATTGTACTCCATCGATAGGATAAAAATAAACATCATGGAACTAAATTCATTCCAAAAAATAAGACTAAGAATTCAATAGTGCACATATACAAGCCACAACCACATAGGTCACAAGAAAAGGAAACCCTTATTATATCATCAATAAAAAATGACCGAAATAAAAGTCTAAAATATATATTTATCAAAGTTCACAAAAATACACAGAAAGGTAAAACTCAATAATATTCCACTACAACATTACAAAAAACAAAATGTATCATTATCAACCACCATTGGAAAATGACATATCCTCCAACTATGTGAATATATTTACTCTAATGCATGTGGATGTAACCTTATTGTCTTGAAGAATCATCTTATCTATGGTCATTATAAGATGAACCTTGACCAAGACATCCCTTTACATTTACCCAACTTATAGAACCTCTTATGTTGACCAAAATGGCTCCACCTTTTATAAACTCTTGATGATTTAAAATCCAACCTCTTAACCAGATTCTCCATACAGAGCATTTTATTTCCCCAAGGATTCAATCCATTCTCATACTTTTATGATAAATCCTTATCTCCATTTTTATTCTCTAAAAATGACATATCAAGTGTCTCCCAATAAGAAATCATCAAAACCAAAGAAATAACGGTAAAACTGTATAGGTGAAGACCTATTCTAAAATAGATAGTCTTGAAGAATTAATTAACAATATTCTCAAGTGAGAAACATATCAAACATGAGAATGTATTATCATACACTAAAACCAATAGCCCATCTTGACTGAAACCCTAGAACATTGTATCATTATCCTTCTTCAATTTCTTAGGATACATCCAAAAAATGAATACATACTTAAATAATTATTGAGACATTATTTCTTGCATATGAGAAGGAATCACAACATACCACCACTCATAAACATCTCTCTAAAATAAGATGTTGATAGACTTGATATTCAGTGCATTAAGAGTCTTGAAATAATTAAATATCCCATCTATTTATTCAAGAAACATTACTACACCAATAGAAACATTATCACGTTTATAATAAGGTGGATGAAAATACAATAATTCAAGAATTGGGTTCAAATAAAATAAGGTATAAGGAACCACCACTCGATATGGAGTCTGGGTAAAGTCTCCAAAAAGATATGTAACTTCTAGAAAATGTGAAGGACGACATTGAAAACTATACTGTTGAGTGAACATTATAGCATTCATGGAAAACCTCTTGGGGTAAATTTTTGTACATCATCATAAATGGGTTCATTAAATCTGGCATAATAAGAAACCATAAATAGAGTACAAAAAATAAAAAGGATTTAAAATAAGCCACATACCACTTTATCAATGCATCATTGATTTCAGAACACAAAAAATTTCACCTTTTATAAAACATTACTATTTCTTTTTAAAATGATTAATATGGTTATACATCCACCTAGTTTTTAGAAAACCCCTTACCAGATCAGGGAAATTATTCCATGGTTTCAAAAATAATATTCCCATTTTCCAATTATCAAGAACATTCTCATTTTAAAACAAATATAAATAAAAAATTATTCATAAAACATTCTTTAGAACATCATACAAGTTTCCAGGAAAATTAGTTTTCCCAAACCAAAAATTTCAATCATTTGGTAATGGAAATCATTTCACAAATAAATTTATCAAAAACTAATTTTAAGATACAATTTGGTTTTAGAATGGTATTTAAAAGCATTAAAACGAGATTAAATCTGGTGTTACCAAGCACGAGAATGAAATAAACCACAAACAAAACCCTCCAAACAACCTCACACAACCTGAAGTTACCTAGAAAAAAATGAATAAGGTTTCAGGTTAGGGTTAGAGTATAATTATGTATGTCTCGGTCACATGGGGTGGTAAACCACACACCAACCACACAATAGTTCTTATATTTAATTCTAGGTGATACATGTGGATTTATCACAGTTTACTAGACTAAGGAATAGTGTGAATTTGGCTATCCTTCTATTCTAACCCAAAAATCATAATATATTACCAAAATCAATGATAGTCTCATTATGAATCTAAATCTCATTCATCATTAGGAAACCTTGAAATCAATACAAATGCTCAAGTCCTTATATTCCCTAATAACTCAAGTCTCATAATGAAGATGTGGTGATCAAGAACCCATTCACGAACTACCCTTGAGTCTTGACACATTATTAATCTACTTTTTCCATTACTCGCCTCAAATAACATAAGGTATATTAATGATATGTTCTTCCTCTCATGTAAAAACATACATTGATACCATTTGTGATGAACCAACCTAAATCACCATCTAAACCGGTATCTGGGCCAATTGACTACTAACCCAAAGAGCATTCCCAATCTCTATGGGAAGATGAAAAGAAATTGGTAATCAATTAAATAAAAATTGAGGATTATTTCAAGGGAAAAATATTTCAATAAACAAAGTACACTATAGAAACATCTTTAGATAAATATATTAGTATAATCATATCATATACAAGGAGGTTCTAGAAAAATTGGTTGTAAAAAAACATGCTAAAGATCCATATCCTGGTGTTCCATAACCACCCACCATATCATAATTCTACCTCCATTGGCCACCCTAGAATGTACCTATAGAGGGAGATCAAATAACGACACGTACTATAAGATCATAAAGGGTTAAAACACAAAATAGTATAACAATCATGTAAGATTCTATTGAGTTACTTAATAAAGTAATTAAAATATTCTCAAAGATAATTATAATAACAAAGTATGAATCTTGGTTTTAAATTATAATTTAAAACATTTAAAATTCATATATCATACCAAACCTGTAATAAATTTCATTTCACTATTTAAAAACTATAAAATTTCATGAAAATAATTGAAAATGATCACAAAATATAGATTTATATTATGAAATATAATCACATGCACCTCATATCAAAAGTTATACAAGTGTTGATACAATATAGGTAAGGAGCATCATATCAATAAATAGATCAATCAATCAAGGAAAATTCAGTTCTAGGTAGTGACAACAAATTATTTCTTGTATCGAGTATCATATATATACATATGGATTTAATTGGTTAAACCTTGGTATTATAGTGAGTCCAACATATACTAGATAATAAAAAATAATCTTGACTAATTATCAATAATTTATCTTATCTCATGGGTATCACGAAAACCAGTTTCACGCACGCCTGCTTTCTTGGATGCACATCTATAGCCTAAACATTTCATATTCTCTATGGATCCACTAGAAGTGATGTTATTACTCTATTTAATCATATATATAGTTCATCTCATTTAACTATATAGGTTACCATGACTATTCAAAAGTGGTGAGTGATAAAATCAAGTTATGAAGTTCAAATGGGGATCCTTATCAATATTGATCATGGGATCATGCCCTCAAATCACAACTCACTCTCACCCTTTAACTCCCTCAAAGTAAATAATCCCATTTTTTCGTCACCCATCAATGGTAAGTACAAGAATCAAGATAGTTACTATTATGGATTATCATAAGATAGGATCATCATAATATGACAACTGAGCCATCAAGAATCATAAATTCAATTCAAATCCTTTTATAAAATTCAACATTCATAATGGTAATCATAAATACTTCCTTTGACCAACCAACATGGTAATTCTATATATTCATTTAAAATAATAACTTCATTTAGAACATCCCAAAGGTATTCAAGTAAATTTGAAAAATTTAAATGGGTTAATGTTATTTCCAAACATGGTTTTACACCATATTCCGATGTTAATAAATCACTCATTTAAAATTACCCAAGAAATCACATTTCAAAATAAGGATAACATTATCCAAATAGTGTTCTTGGTCATTTCAAAAATTAAAAATTTTGAAATAATTTATATTATATAAAATAGTTCAAATTATTTCATTCAAATCATGTTAATTAATTTCAGGAATAAACCCTCAAGGACAAAACCCTTATTTCACCTAAACTTATTTTAAATGTTCTATGAAAAAAACCCAAACAAACATGGAATTAAATAAATTAAAAAAATTGGAATAGATAAATATCATAGTTACTCAACTCATTCCATCATTAAATCAATGAGAAAAGGGTCAAAGAATATTTTATAAGGTATTTTAAGGAAAACATTCATAGAATTTGTGATGGAAATTATTAAAAATATATCTAATAATTCTCAAGGAACAATGTATTATAGGATGATGTAAAATCATAAAGTCACCTACTTGGAAAATATGGAATCGAACCACAATGATCAAAGATGTGTCACCTTCAATGGGGATCACTGGATCTAGGAAGAGAGATCCCAATTCATGTGATAAGAGATACAAGATCAAAAATTACACAATAACCATCAATGTAACAATAAAAACAAAAGTCCATAATAACCTCTAGGAAGAAGGAATCAAAAAAAAGAAGGGAGATCATTTATATAAAATAAAAGAACTCATTTTAAGAGGATTTCCTCTTTGAATTGTGCTTCGACCTACAAAAAGATGAGTTTATAAGAGACAAAATGTCTCTAGAGGCCTCCCAAAATACAAAGTATTGATTGGAGTTCAAGTGGGATGAGATTAGGTTTATGTAAGATGGTTTAGGGTTTTAATAAATATTTTTGGGCAATTAATTTATGTTCACATTAGTTCCTAGGTTAGGTTGCATAGTTAGTACTAACTCTATGCCTAATTGTACACTCCAAATAGAGCCACTTAAAGAGCTTCATGGTTAGGATACATAGTTAGTTTAACTATTCGCCAACTGTGCAACCCCTTTTGGTCTACTATAAAAGGTTTCATGGTTTTTCATCATATTTAATTTAACCAATCCATAACTATTCATAGGCCCATAAACCTTCAAAAAACTTCTAAAAACACAAAAAATGACCCATGAAGAGAACCAATCAAAGGATACTCCAATAAAAGTTTCAAATTCCTAAAATAAAGTAATTAGATGTTATATTTTCACAATTTTATAACCATTTTTATTAATTATTCTTTCTATCCATGTTTTCATGGTTTTATAGACTAATTTCAATTCCCATTTTTTATGAATTTATCATTTTAATAAATTAAGGTAAATTTTCTAAAAGAATGAATAAATATATTTTATTCTCCTTAGATATATATTTATTTTCAACTTCACATTTATTATCATTAAATTCTTTTATTTTCATGGTTTTAATTTTTTTAAATGTCATGACCTAACCTAACGAGTCCTAGGACACAAATCCCTAAGCTTTCCTTTAATAGGTCAGGGGTTGGAGACTAGCACCAAGTAGAAATCACTAACCAGGGGGAATTTCCAATGTCGTTGTACACATGAAAGCATCTCCATGCCCACAAAATGATGAAATGAAAAAACCCTACAAACATCTATATCCAAAAACCAGTGTACAATAGAAGTATTGAAATCAAAAAACAAAGGGAAAAAAACCCATTAAATAAAACTGTAAAAGCGTACAACATGCTCAGAAGGAGGGGATCACTATCAACTAATATTTTTAGAAATATCCTTATCCCAAATCTAGTAAACACATCGGTATTTCTACCTCACTAAGATTTTCCTACCACAGTCCCTCAGTGGTCTCTGTCGAAAGGCATGTGGTCTGTACAAGACAAAAAACATGTGTTGAAAATCCTATGTATGGGTGAGTACAAAAATACTCATTATGAACACCAAAAACACCAATAGAAAAAGGATCAATTTAAAGGAAATAGTAAACTTGACCTAGCTAAATGGAACCCTAGTTGAGAGAGAATCTTTGTCTTGATTTATCCTTAGTTGTACATGAAAATTAAACTCATTATATAGAGGGTGTTGACACTGACATGTGACAACACCGCAAGGACTCCCATAAATCACCCATATATACTCATCTAAGACTCCAAGTCTCATGAGGTTCCAATCTCATATCCAACAACATGATTTAATTCATGGGCTCTAACCGTAACACGAAACTAGGAGAACACTCTCCATGATCTTAGACATCCCAGATGGCACCCATAGGAGTGATGAAATCTATTGGGAATAATAGAGGATACCATCACGTTATATACATAAAATCAAATAGGAAAGGCAATGTACAATTCTGAATCCAAATCCTATAGAAGAAGATATGGAAGATGGAAGATCCCATGAGAATCTCTTAGGATCACAGGATGTGCATTGGGGAACACTATACATGTGTTCCCACTCGAGAACCTGGACGTGTATCCTATCTACAAGGTTTACTAGCCCATGTAGGGGTAAAATATCTGTAATATAGGTACACTCTATGTCCCACTTCACTCGGCCCCTAGTCGGGTTACACTTCCACACGAACTAGCTAACCATGTCCCTCAAATGTTGTGTATTCCACAACACATGGCATGTTTATGATAAACGGCCACCTTCCCATATAGTTTTATGGTGTCCATGTAATGGAACCCATGTCCATGAACCTTGGTTGTGTTTTTGTACATGGACATGTAGTTTTATACGGATAAACCTAACAATGTCCCACTGTCATCCGGTTTGGGGAACTACACGGTGTATAACCCGAGTACATGATGTGTATCGCCCAAAGTTCATATTCTTTGAACAAGAAGGTCTACAAGACATGTTTCACGAAACTACATGTTCTATAGATGGTAATTCCAGTCAATAATTTCCTGTAAAACTTTTGATTCATCTAGTTCTTCCCCAAAATCCACAAATATACCTAGCTAGGATAAATAGAAATTGTATCTAGGCACTAGAACCTTAAAATAATTCATAATTAATGGTATGAAGACAAAAAATAAATATTACTACTTTTATGGTGAAACATCGAAGCTTCAGTTGAATAACGATAACTGAATCATGCTTCTCTTTGATCTAAAGATGATCTGCATGGGAACCGGGATCTGTAACACCTTAGTTTGTTGATTTGTCTCATTTCCATCCTTCGTACAAAGAGAGGAGATGAGGTGGAGAATAGTAGATTGATCATACTTGATTCATGCACCATATGGTTGAAGGGGAATTTGTTTTAATTAAATTAAATCAATTAATTCCACTTTCAGTGCCACATCACTAAAACTCCCCAGATCAAAAATCCAGACGTGGATGACCTTAGGTCACTCCAATGGTAAACACGAAGTTCTATATTGAACCAAAGTCTCATAAATATGATCCTAGATTTTGAATGGTAGTTATTTGTGTTTAAAGTGAAACTACACGTGCACAACAAAATATATTTAATATTTTTAATATCACTACACTGAGGCTCCTCATCCCCCTACTTACTATGCCAAATCAGCGCCCAGCTCCAAAAATATTCCCCAAAATATTCCATGGTCTTTTGGGTCAAAACATGATTCATTACATTTTCACCACCTTAGGTCTTTTCTTCCCTAAAAATGGAAATCCTAAGAACAAGGGACGAAACTGAGCTTCATACTAAACTCACATGCCATCAATCTCACCAAGGTATCATGTGTTGCTTACAAGCATGCACATAGAGTAACCTCTAAGGTCAAACCACTATCATGTACAGATTCTACAAGGATAACATCATGTAACAAACAGGAACTTGTCTCTTTAGCTACAACAGGTTGAAAAGAACCAAGAACCATGGTCCATCTATAGTCATGGGGCCTAGTGGTATATAACCTCACTAACCTGGTACGGATACTAAAAAATCACACCATTCAAATCCACCCCTTGACGGAATATAAAATTGCCTCCTGAAGAATTTTGTGTTCAATTTTAATTATGAACACTCTTCAGTATTCAAGAACAAAATTGGGCTTCCCAATAGTAAACATTGGGTCTTACTAGGACCTTAGTCTACTAACCTCTATCTGTAACACTATTCACCCAAATAGAAACACATACTCAGCCACTAGTGGAATCTCAATAGAGTATGGACAGTAAGAAACCAATAACACGATGGAAACATCGTAGGGTCTCACTCTTCTACTATGGAATGATTCTAAGAAAGTCTCTCCCTCTCCTAGTGCCACCAAGGTAAAGGGATTTAGTAGGAAAACACATTTCAAAAGGTCAAGACCTACTCTGACACTCCATTTTATAACCTCACCCTAAACACGCAATTCAAAGGAACTCTTCCACCACACCTAGATACTATCTTCTTTGGAAAAAACTGACTCACCCACACAGTTTGTGTCACATCAAATAAAATTTTACTCAGTGGGGAAAACATCCCCCTTCCTTTTGAGTTCAAAGATATGTCAAACTCCACCACATATTACTTGAGAGTGTCACATAAAAAGATGATTCCAAACACATGAGGGTACTAATTAAAAACAAAGAGCTTCCTAAAAACACATTGGGTCTTACTAGGCCCTCTATTGCAACAAAAAATACTAGGCCACGTCACCCTGGATAAACCTCGAGCAAACATGTAAAAAGAAAATATTAACTCACTATTTTTCCTAACAATTCCTTCTGAATAAAGTAGAAATTATTCAAGGATAACCTCTTTTCATCCTCAGAGCATCAATTTCAAAGGACTCTATAGCCAATAGTTGTCCTCACCCACACCCTTAGGCACCCTGGGCAGGGCGTGGACCACCTAGGGGTGGTGGTGGAAATAACAAGAACTTCAGTCCACCTGCTTCCGCTATACAAGAGCATCTACCTCATCTTCCACATTTTAGAACTCCTTGCTCCAAGTGTCTTTTCTTACAAGGAATCTCATTATCTGACTCCCTCTTAGTAGCACAGTGGGTTGGAAAATCTCTAGAGAGATGTATCTGGCCACCACAAGTGTAACACCACCTCTCCTATGGTTGACTTCTTCCTTGGCACTACTCCTATGCAACAGGCACATGTTCATGAGTCTAGGCATGTGTATACCCCCAGCACCATGATCATTTCATCTTTCATCTGCCAGCTCCTGCAGACGCCTCAACCTCATGAGCATTGTTGTGGTTCACATCCACTAGTTCCTTAGCCAAGAAACTCTCCAACATCAGAGCTCAATCCAGTACGTTGAGACAGGTGGGAATGTTCATTTGAATCATTGACACCCTTATCTCTTGATGCAAGCCCTACTTGATGGTTAATTATCTAAAAAATATATACCAAACCATATTTAGTGAATATCACAATAATTATATGAACCCTAGTGAAAAATCATCCATTTTCATGCTACCCAACCGATGCTACAGAATCTCCGGAACATGAAATGATATCAATGTGTCTAGGTAAAAATCTTCCATGATGAGTCTCTCAAACTCCACCCAAGTGAGAATCACCTCATCGTGAGCATGTATCACAAAAATCCACCATCGCTCGGCTGAATCCTGTAAAAGTCCCAATGGTAGGACAACCATCTGATTGTAAGGTGTCATCACTAAGCAGAAAACTCACATGATTTCCTTGATCAAGTCATCTACTACATTGGGATCTAGATCACCCTAATACCTAAAAGGTCTATGCCTCATAAACTCATACAGCACACTCAGCCTATGTGCATCCTCGGACTAAACTAGCAGTAAAACCTACTACTCAACAGGCTATAGAACTACTGGAAGACCACCCTGAGGTAATTCCTCAAAAAAATCACTGAACTAAAGCCTCAATGTGGGGAGTGTTTTCATCACACTCACTCTATATAATCTTATTTGGTTGTCGTCGTAGTGGAATCCTAAAATAGAATCCAGATGTTCTACATTTAAATATTATATCTTGAGAGATGACTCATGATTGATAGGAGAAACCAAAACCCAAATCCTATATTACGGATGTACCATTTATTTCCCGACAACCAGTGTCCTAATGTATTGAGTCGAAAAGTAGGTTACCTGAGTCCTTGTGAATGGATACGTCGGTTGTCATACTAACACTTGAACCTCTGGCCTGAGAGATGAACTTGAATCATCCTAACAATATAGCTATACAACCAAAACTAAAATCACGACACTGCAGTACCAATGTCAAATCGACCTCCTTTGATACCACCATTTCATGACCTCACCTGATGGGGCCCTGACTGCAACTCCTCAATCTCTCCTCCAATAAGCCTGGGGTTGGAAGCTAGCACAGAGTAGAATATCACTAACTTGGGAGGCATTGCCAATGTACCTATACACTTGAACACATATACAAGATCAAAATATAATGAAATATTAAAACCATGCTTACATCTATATCCCACAACCAGAGTACAATAGATGTTCTAAAAGAGAAATGAGTGCAGAATAACACCCAAAAATGAAAATTGTAAAACCACTTAACTTTCTTAGAAGGAGGAGAACGTTGTCAACTATGACTATTGGAACGATCCTCAGCCCAGCTCTGGAAAACAACGCATCTTGTCTTACTCACTAAGATCTTCATGCTTCAGTTCCTCCATGGACTCCATCGAAAATAATTTGATTTGCATAAGATAAAAAAAATATGCACAGGAAAATATTGGTAGGGGTGAGTATAAAATTACTCAGTAGGTTCCCCAAAAACCCCAAAATAAAAATAGACAAAATAAAAGGAAAAACATCACTTGACCTAGCTAGAGAAAACCAAAATCGAGAGTGAAGCTCTATCTCAAGTCATCCTTGGTGGTACATGACATGTCAGTTCTATATTCAATGGTTTCCAACCCTGTCATGTGATGACACCGCAAGGACTCTCAGAAATCACTAAGATATACTCATCTCAAACTCCAAATCTTTTGAAGTTATAACCTCATAACGAACAGCATGATTCTATTTTTAGGCTCTAACGATAACATGAAACTAGGATAACACACTCCTTGAGCTTAGCTATCACAGATTGGACCCATCTGAGTGATTCACTACATCGTAAATAACTCAACCATTCTTAATGTTACATATGAGAGAATGTACACCATTGGTAACATCTTACTTTTTCTATCTCTAGTGACCTGCACCAGAGGTCTTATAATCATCACCATGAACCCATCCCAAGCTAAAAAAAATTGAATGATGAGGACTACCCCTCCCCACTGAACACATTCGAGGGACCACTGATTCAAGTGGTGAACCATTTGAATTATCTATAACAACAGAGAAAAGATAGACATGTACCTCGCTACTGCCCCACAGTCAAGGGAGTAATTCTATTAACTAACCCATGAAGCTTATACCACTCCAGTATAGAGTGGAATGAACCATATTCCATTGAGGAAGAACTAACTCTTAACTTGGTATCATTCATATCAATTGTAGGGTCCTTCTCCTCATAATTGTGTCCCATAGTTGAGGGAGATGCAACTCCAATGGAGGACATGATCTCCACTACTACTCACATATGGGGGAGTACTACTCTATAAGAAAGGACCTAAACCCTGATCTGGAAGGTGGGAATCACCCAGAGAATGGAGGACCCGTAACCTGACATGATAGGGGAGTACCACTTCATGGATCAAGGATTTGTAACCTATCCTATTAATGGTGTACCGATAAGTGGCTAGAGGACCCAAACCCTTGTAGGATAGGGGAGTGCCAACTCTGTTATCATGTTCACTTTGGGGGACTAACACCCTAATACGAAAGGGGACTACCGATCCTAGGATAGAGGACCTTCTCCCTAGCATGACAGTGGAGTACTAACTCTATTGGAATAATACGTATAGATGACCCACACACTGGAATGACTGGGGAGTACTAACTCCTGGGATAGAGGACGTTCACCCTATCATGGTAGGGGAGTACCCACTCTATATATACATCATCTATGGAAGACATGTGAACTGGTACAACAGGGGAGTACATACTCCACACATAGAGGACCCACACCTGTGTCCAATAGGGGGAGTACCTACTCTACCTTCCAATCAGTACGGAGGGAATGTACACTAATACAGCAGGGGATCACAGTCCATCTTTATGAACATCATGGGGAACCCAAATCCAAGTCCATTAGGGGAGTAACAACCCTAGAGGGAAACTACCTAAAGGTAACAAACATGTTACCACAACATAGGGAGTCTTCTATCTATCTAATAAAAAGGGTAAGGGAAACTGAAACCTTTAAAATAAATGGGACTCCTAGTCCCAAATTCTCCCTTAACAAACCACACTGATCTCCAACTTTGTATTAGTAAAGATTCATGATACTCTGCCTCAATTTACTCCACCTAGTGTCTCATAATTCCTAATAGTGGCCACCACCATGTTCTACATGGAAAATCACTCAGGATATGCTACTCACAATCCTAAATCTAAATCTTGTAGAATAATATTCATATGACAGAAGATCTGAGGAGAATATCCTAGGAGTACACATCATGCATCGGGAACACACGGCGTGTGAGCGCACTCGATCACCTGGCCACGTATTGTGTATACATGGGTTACCAACCCATGTAGTGGTAGACAACATGTAATGTAAGTACATGTCATGTCCCTCTTCACTCAACCACTGGACATGTTCCACTTCCACATGAACCATTCATTTATGTCCCTAACTTGATTTTTATCGCATAAAAAATGGTGTGATTAGGCTAAATTACCACCTAACCTTGTAATTTTCTTGTTTATGTGCATCATACACCATTTTCATGTACCTTGGCCATGTGTTAGTACATGTCCATATAGTTTCACATGGATAACCCTATCCATGTCCCATGGTCACTTGGTTTGGGGAACTACATGGCGTGTAACCCCAGTACCCAGTGTGTAGTACCCAACGTTCATCTTACCCAAACTAGAAGGGATACACGATATGTGTCACTGAAAAAAACTTTTTGTATAGAATAATTCCAGTCAGGAATTACATTCAAAACACCTTGATTTAACATGTTCTTCTCCAAACCCCACAAATCTACCTAGTAGGGATCAATAGAGATTGTATTTGGGCACTGGAACCTGAAAATGCATAATGAAAGAGATAAATGCCAAAACACAAAACTACTCCTACCTCAATGGTGAAATTATGAAGCTTCAGTTGAATAATTATGCTTGGATCATGTTGCTCTTTGATAAGATTATGATCTACATCATGAACAGAGATCAACAACACCATGCTTCATCGATTTGGCTCATTTTCATCTATCTTCCAAAAATATGAGAGGAGGGGGAGAAGAGGAGATTCATTCCTTCACGTTTCATGCACCTTTGGGTTTAAGGATGAATTTTTTAAATAAAATTAGACAAATTAATTTCCCTTTCAGCATAATGTCACCAAAATTCCCTAGATTGAAACTCCTAGTGTGGATGACCTGAGGTCGAGCCTAAGTTAAAAACAATGTTCCAGGAAAAACCTCCATATCATAAATACAATACTAGACTCTACATGGGAGTTATTTATCATTAAATTGAAACTATATATGCATTAAAAATATATTTAATATTTCTAATATCATCTCACTAAGGCTCCTTGGGCCCCTGCTTCCTGTGTCGACTCAGTGCCTAGCTACATAAATATTCTCTAAAATATTCAAAATTCTTTTGGATAAAAACCGAGTCATTACATTAATTATTTTTAAAATTATTTTTTTCAATTTTTAATTTTAACACCTTAAAATGGTTTTTAAATCAACTTATATGTTTTTTTACAACCATGTTACAAAAGTTTTAGTATTTTTTGTTTATTTTACTTATATTTTCCATTAAAACTCTAAAATATCTATCTTATTTCGAGTTATATTTCATGTAACACTCGCTAAATTATCTTATGATATTTTTAGTTTGGTAGATATAAGTTTTGGTTTCAAATAATATAATTATTGATCTCTTCTAATATGATATCATTTTATTGTGTAAAGCAATTCATCATCCATTGAAAGTGTCTTTCATGTATCTCAATATTATTTAATGTTTATTATACTTAACTAGGGATATAATCTATTGATTCCACCTAAATTATATCTATATATTGTATATGATGATGTTTTCCTCATTAATCCCATTTATTTCTTAGGTTAATTATGCTTTGATAAAATTATGAATGTTTTCTTATATGGATCACATAGTCATGTACATATTATGATGTGATGGGTGGTCCTAAAATTATATATCCCTCAAATGAATTGGGTAATGTTTTATACATCATCATATGATATGTATGTGATTAGGGATTAATCCCAATCCACTATTGGGGTTTTCACCCTTGTGATGATGGTCTTGGAAATAATCCTTGAATATTTATTGTGATGTAATGTTTTGTGTTATGGTTTCATTCATAAGATTACATGAACCTATAATATATACATTTTTATTCCAAAAGCCTTATCTTATAATTTATTACTTATGATACATGTATAATTAGGTATTATTTACTTATGATGCATTCTTATGCAATGATTATGTTCTAATCCCCACTTATTTATCTTATACCCACATACGATTTAATATTCATATCACTTATGTTAACACCTACAAGGAATTTGAGCTCACTATTTTTATATTTCTATTTCCCTAGGTAATGAAGAAGATTATTATGACTAAAATTATTATTTTTTATCATGTGTGCAAATTTTTTTAGAGGTATTGAATAATTAATATAAAATAATGAATCGTTTGTTTAGTGCGAAAATTATCATTGGATTGGAAAATATGGGTTTGTCTGTTAATGATTTTTACAAATTCTGTAAAACTATAAATATATTAGGTATATAATTTAATAAATACATGTTTTTGTAATTTTAATTATGGATTTTTATGTTTGGTTGGCCTCAGTTAGTATTAAATCCTTTTTTAATGAATATGTGATTATTATTAATTCTGGGGAATGAGGCTTTAAAAAACCTCAGTAAAGGTAATCATAGATTCTCTTGTTGATATATTAGTTCACAATATATATTATCTTCATTGGACCAGAAAATTCACCATTTGTTTATTCTTGTATGAAAAAATACCTCAATTCAGAAAAAAAATATTATTAATTTATTAAAGTTTTTCATATAAAATAAATTTCAGATTATATACCACATTATCATAATGTATATTTATAAGATTAAATGACCATTAAATGAAAGTAAAAATAGTTATCATCAATGTTATGGAGTAGAATATGTATCTCAGTGCTCGACTCATGAGTTGTGTGAATCATTACTCTCACATGATCTTTAATAATTTGTTTTTTATTTATAATATGTCGCGGGACATTTTACATGGAACATATCATAACAAGGAGATGAGTGGGGGATGATAGATATAAATCTACCTAAATTTCACCAAGTTTGAATTTATTAAAATAAATGTATCAATAGTTGATTTATTCTCATATATTAGTAACGTTTATGAAAAAAACAATCCCCATGGGTAAGGAATTACTTTTATGGGAATAGATAGAATCAAATCCAGGGATGTGTGTCTCTTAGTGATATTGTTGTTTTTTTGTATTTTATGCTCATTGGACCCTTTGAAGAAATCATTACATCATATTACACTATCTGACAAATTTTTATCTGATATAATGTATCGCTGCATATATGTTTTTCATTTTCTAATTTGTATACCATGGTGTCTCTTATTTATAAAATTATTCTTAGGGTGATTCACTAAAACTTAAAAATATAATGTGACCATATTTTTCTATATACTTAAATAATTTTAAAATAATTTTTCATTATTTATAGTAAAATGTGATTAATGTTTTTAAACTAGATTAAAATAATATTGGAAAATAAATTTTTATTTTTATGTAATAATATTTTGAATAAAAATAAATTTTTATTATGACTTACATACACATGATTATCATAATTTATATGTTTCATGAGATTTTTATTCTTCGGTCCTTATATAAAAAAATATAATTATTCTTTTGTTTCATATCATGTAAAATTATCACTAATGTTTTAAAATTCACATCAATTTTTTCAAGTGAAGCATGCCTCGTCATAGCTTCATGGTAGGGGTATGTCAATTTTGATGCATTCTAATTATTATTTAAACTCTTTTGATCTTTCATAAAATATTTATTTTAAATAAAAATTAATTATACATTTAACATGAAATACAATATTAAAAATTAAAATCTATCTTAAATTCTTTCTCCCCCCACCAACAAAAGAAAGCATATTAGGTTTTTGGATTTTTCTCATGTGCATATATAATTGGTTAGTGGGAGTTTAAATTCCCCTTACAATCGCAAATATTATTTTTAATATTAAATGCTTGAAATCATCTTGGATCCTTTCTAGTGAACACTAATATAAGTTTCATTTGGAAATATTTAAATGTAAATATACTATATAAGGGTTTTTAAAGAGTAAATAAATGTTTCATTATTTAATTTTTTAGAAAAGTTATAAAATTTATATCATAATGTTATCCTAATATCTTCCCAAATTAGTGTATTCGATGTAAGAACAACATTTTTCCACGTACCTATATTAGTAGACATGTCAATTGGTGTATTTTCACTAATTTAGCTAATGAAATGGATTTGTTGGAGACAATAGGTTTTCCACATGCATTCCATCCATCCTCAAATTTTGGATCTTTATGTATCACATTAATATTTTTTACTAAGACTATGATGTTATGATCTTCATTTATTTATTCAACCATGTATTGTTTACCTTCTAACAATTCATTAATTTTAGAATCCTTAATATGTTATTACTCAAAATTGTTAGAGTCAACAGTTTGAGAAGCTATTTTTTGGAAGTATTTAAAAATTCATATTAAATGATGTAAATACTATAGTGAACACATAATATTACATGCACTAAAAAATTAGTCAGAGTCATTTGACATATTCATTGAACTATTTTTTATTTCTCAAAATGTAGAAGAGATTTTTTACCTCAATAGAGAATCTAAATCCCCTAATTATTTTACCCTTAACATATAAGACAATATCTGCATTGGGACCACAATAAAATTATTGTGTAATCCCAGTAAAAAGTTCATCCTTAGTGTAATTTTCATTTAACACTTTATTTTTTTGACAGTGGAACAATTGACCAATTTTTGTTTTCAAGATCTAGGATGTAAAATATTAGCACTACCTATTATTCCATTATAAATAGGTTATCCATATTCCCTATCATACTAAAATTTACTTTCATTTATCTCTATTCATTGATTTTAATTACCCAATTGTTATAAATATATTCTCATCAAAAAATCAACACATTGAATGTTGTATTATCCAACTCCCATATTTTTGAAATGATGAAAATGTATGAAATCTTTATATAAAACCTTTATACTATATAAAGGGTCACTTCTTTAATAATAATAACTCCACTATTTTTTTCATTTTGTGTTCATAATCACCCTTTATATAAAACATATAACAATTAATTACATAATCATTCTGAGATAATAAATGTATAGTTGGTCCTCCTAATAGCCATAAATTTCATTATAAAATTGAATTTGGATTTATAGATAGGTTCATAACAATATTGTCTTGTAAAAATACAATAAATTTTTATTATTTGTATTGGATATCCATATTTCATCACATGATGGATTCAAACACATAATAATTACATCAAGAGTCTCAAAATGAGGTTTCACCTCAATATTGTACTGAAAAAATGTAAATGTGATCAAGATAACTCTCTATAATTGTAATTGGGACAAAAACTCTTCCAAAAATACATTCAACTTCAAGGTTTCTATTGTACCTTAATTTATAAAAAACAATTATATTCACATCGGAAAAATGGCTAGTAAAGAATTCGAAAAATTATTCAAAAATATATCTATACTAAATACAAACTTCTAGAGGACATAAAATTTTGACATACCATTTCAATATATTAATATACTATTAAATTTCCTACATCTATCTGTAATTTATAAGACAACATAATCGAATCTCTCTAACTAAGTGAATGATAAATTGAACTATTATATCAATGAATGGTGGTGGGAAGAGAATCTATAATTCTATTAAAATTATATAAATTTAATTTTTAGAGTTTTAAACTTCCTAGGGTCTCTAACTTTTCATTAGATAGCTTTAAAAAAGAATAAAAGTCTATTTTATGTGTGTTGGACATTTTTTAGTGGAATGTAACATAAATTCACATGCTTTAAATCTTATGTCAAAACATCATAGTTATGTGAAATTATTACCTTTAACTTCAAATTAATAATTAACATGATATAATTTGTAGTTTATAAATACCAATCTTGAACCTTTATTCCATTCGAAATTATAAAAAATAAAATAATTTCTTTTTTAAAGAGTGTAAGTCACTCAATGAAGAAAATTCCATCTTTTACACATCATTGGGACCCACTCTTGTCTTATCACCAATTCAATCATGTATAATCTTGTCTTAATTAACTATATTATTTCTAGATGAATTTAGTAACATTCTAATGAAATTATCAAACATATTTTTCCTAATTCCATTTCAAAATAAAATGTTTTCAGTATCAAAAAAATATGATAATTTCAAAATACTGATATACTTTTCCAAACCATTTTCATAAGGTTTTTTGAAAATGGTTTACCAAAAATGAACATAATATATTTTAATTTATCAAATCATTCATCTAATATTAATGGATAAGTTGATGTACCTTCTTATAAATTTGAATAAAATGATGTTGTATAAGATCTATATTTATGATACTAGTATATAAATATATGATATCCTAGAAACCCAGACATTAAGGATTTTTTCAATCTAACAGAGATTGTACCTTCTTTAGAAATGATACAACTTAAAATTCTATTAATTAAATATCCTAAAATATATATATAAGTAGGAATTTAATTTTTCATCTCAAACTACATGCATCTAAAAATTAACTATTCGCATCCATGAGCATCATACAACATAACACCCATATCCCACATCAATTTTATATTTTCTATCAATTGAACCAAATTGAAAACCATATCATCAATAGTTTTTTTTAGTCTTAATATAAACATAGAATATATAATGTAATGGTTAATTATGTATAATTGATGTGGTAAGTTATAATTTACCAAAATAATCTTCTTTTCACTATTAGTACTACTTTATACCCCAAAACAATTCACTCCATCTGTATATAGTATAATAAATATGTTTTATGGATTGTTTACTAATTTCAGATACTAAAGATAAATTTTATTCCACGTATGAGAGTTTTCATTGTGAAAAGGAATTGATGCGGATAGAAGTGTGGCCCCACGTACATGTTGATGCAGAACATGACATAAGTAGGGTCTATATGGTCCTAAAAGGGAGAGAATTCATTCCAAATGGCCACTGGGCCATTAATTGTAATGGGCCATCTATAGAGTGAGTAAAACCTTAGGGGGATTATTGTAACATCCCATGTAAGTAATGAAAAATAGATATTTTTATATATGTCTATTAATGAGTTAGATAGTGTTTTAGAGGCTTAAAATGGGAATAAATCCAATCTTAAGCATGGAATACACTAATAATTTTAAAAGATTGTTTTACTTCCTTTTAATGGAAAACCATTTTTAAATATATCTTTTGACAATTTTATAATCTATGTTTTTCAAAATAAACTTATTCTTTATTATTGGGACATCAAAATTTACTTTGTGTGGTTTTTTGGTATTTTTCCGATAAAGTTCATTTTTTTAATGAATAGTGAAAAATGTTGTATTTTAATTGAAAACCACCTTTTAATATAATTTATCTATATGATTGGATTATATTTTTAATTGGTTTTAAAGTTAAATTAGAATATATTTTTACCATTTAATCCAATATTAGTCTTTGGAATTAATTTCACTTTTAAATTGGACTTAAACTAGTGTCAATCTTTTGATACTTATTGTTTCATAAAAACACGCTATTTTCTCTGACAGCGGGAATTAATTATTAAATTAATTAATGAAAATTATATGTTTTGAATTTTTTAAAATAGTCATCATTTTTGAATTCGGAATATCAAATATAGCTTAGGGTGATGTTTTGGTTTTTTTCTGGAAAACTTCAATTTTTGATGAATAGTGAAACCACTAAGTGGTACTTATAAAAAATGATTTTTCGTTTAAATGAAAATTTACCACCTTTGTGGTTTGAATTTAAAAAATCTGAAATAATTGGTTGTCATTAAGAAGTAAAATGTGGTTCAATGAGATTAAAATAATTTTTTTGTGAATAGTAACTTTTAAGTTTTTTAATCGCGATTAGATGTAATTAGTGTAATTTAAGGTAAGAATAATGTTTTAATAATATGAGATGAGCTTCAAACATGTTATAACCTTATTGGATGTGTCATGGCTGACCAATAAAATCCATGTGTCAACTTGGGGACCCCATGAAGCCACTTTGGTAGGAAAGTGACATTAATATCTTTTTATTTAATGTTAAAATAAAAATGACACAAACATGAGTTTTTTTACTAAAACACTTTTTACATGGGGTTATACAAGTAAGAGTTTTGACTATAAATAGTCATTGGAAATTTAGAATATTTCCTACATCATAGAATTTTATTTATAATTTTTAGACATTAAATAAATTAAATTATTTATGACACCATGATGATGCACCGATTACCTCATTATTTAACGATTTAAATAAAATGAAAAGATAATGTAAAATATATGACCTACACATGTCCAAAACCTATTGGATTGGTGTATTTAGAACCCTTATAACCTTATCCTTTAATTATATTAATGTGGGGCCTTATAAATCCTAAACGCATTTTAAAATAAAGTAACATTTCTTTACTTTCCAAGAGTGCGCCTCCTCTCCTCTTATAAAAGGCCCCCACCTCTACCTCCTTACCCACACTTCCAAAGCCTTTTTCTCATACAACCCCTACCCATTTTGTCTCTCCAGATCCCTCTCTAACTCCAAGAAGCCTCACTTTGGGTAGAAGTCTTCCCAAGGAATCCTTTGAGCTCAAATCAAAAAGAGTTGCCTGATTTAAAGGTAGTGTCTTCTCTTTTGTTCTTATGTTTTATTTTGCTTATCCAACCCCCTAAACTCTTTTTATTCATTTATTTTGCTAAAAAACCAGTATATTCCATATACTAGGAATTTTTTATAATAATTATTCGAGCTACACTTACACACACATACATCTAATGATTAAAGAACATACTGTTTCCGTGGATGGTGAATTTCTGCCTCACGAAACGATGATTGTTCAACACACATATATCACCTTCAAATGTGGCCATTAAGATGTCACTATATTTATATATTATATATAATATGTTTATGTTTTACTTAAGCTTATGTATTTTTCATTTATGGCATATCTTTATGGTTACCATTATGAATAAACGTGATATCTTCATTTTAGGAAGTGCGGACTACCGCCCCCTAAAAGTGATTGATTCATTAATACCATATGTGGTACGTATAAAGGATATATTTAATGATATTATATATGATACCGTACTGGAATTAAAATAATATTATGTATCATTATGTTTTAATTCCATAAAATACGAAATAGAAAAGAAAGTAGCTTTCATGCGTACGTACGGCGTACCGTCTCCATGAACGGTGCATTTCATTTCTTTCCTCTAAACATTGTGTGATATTATAAATGCATGTATATACTAGATATATATGATATATATGATATATAAGTCATGAGTATAACTCTGGATATAATGGATACATGAACAACTTGTAATTATAAAGAGCATATTTTGACTCAAGTACCAATGATCATTAAAACGACCGTTATTAACTAAAATAATTACGTAGTGTTCATGACAAGGTAATAAGTGATATAAAAGGAATAATGAACATGAAAATGGTTCTTAATTAAGTAGAAATTAACTCAAGTTTATTATTCAGGAGATTAAAGAACGATCAAGTCAAGTCGGATACGAGGTATGGGACTTCATCTCAATCTCCTTTTATTGAGGCCTATTTTGTTTTATACACAACCCTATTTTATACGGTGTGTAAAACCCTTTGAATTTTATGTTTATTCAAAAGGAATATTTTTTATACGAAGCATTTACTAAACGACAAAATGGAATGTTTTTTATCGTACGTATGCGGAGACAATGACTTCTCCGCTGCCGTGACCATTATTTGAGTTTCGGATTCCTCTACAAGCCATACTTTAAAAAAAATATAAATACCATGTTTTACTTTTCTTTTATTTTGGTATTGAAAATGGTTTTCATAATGGTTTTATATCAATGTGTTTTATCGATATCTTGTGATTGAAAAGTGGAAATGTTATATTTCCTTTATGCATGTTTTATGTGATAAAATTATGTTATGGTTCTTGGGCATTATTATGAAGATGGGTGGTTCCGTGATAAACTAAGGGCGGGTGATCCTGATATAGCTCTCCAATGCATTGGGTAATGCGGAGGAGTGAAACTTTATGGTTTCTCCGAAGAGATTTAGAGAATATACTGTGATGTGTATTCCAAACATAACCAAGAGGGTTACTCCCTACGTAAGAATGTTATTAATGCCTCAAGTTACCTTTATGTTTTATGATTTCTATGATTTATTCATGATTTGATGAGGTATGTTAAAGTGCCTATGTTTTATGGGTATAGTATGATTTCATTCTTATGTATATATGAACTCATGTTTCCTTTCCATATTTTTATAACCCTTACTAAGATTTTTATGCTCATCCCATGTTTTTGAAATGATTTTCACAGGTCAAGGGAAAGGTACATGATGTGATGATAGTGTCAAGGAAGTGTCAAGAAATAATCCATGTTTTATTTTAAATATGTTTCCGTTGATGGGAAAAAAATGAATACTATTTTTTATTGTAACCACTTTGTTTAAATGTGGGATGTAATGCATGTTTTATGATCTAATTCTCTAAAACTCTAAACCTGAAAAGATCCTCAATGTGAATTATTCATTTAATTCAATATTAAGTAAGGTTTAAGTCCGGGGACTTATAGTTGGTATCAAAGTTCGGTTTAGATAACTTTAGGAGTTATAATTTTATTAAATGATTATCCAAAAATATTTTTTTATGTTCAAATTGAAATTATATTGCATTTGAAGATTACCATGTTGCTTTATCTAAGACTTGTTTGTTCAGAAAGGTTTTCTGCAGAGGAAATAGGGAAGCAGTAATAGGAAGGCATACAGAAGGAAATAACCTTTCGAATCAGCATCCTGAGATGTTCATAATTGGAACTAAACTGTTTGTTGCAGTAATGGAGCAGTTGATTGAAGCGATAAATGGTGGCGGTATCCATGCACGAGATCAGCCAGATCAACCACAGAGGAACATGTCAGTGGTGGGACATTTCATGAGGCAACATCCCCCATCATTCAGAGAATCATCTAACCCTGTGCTAGCTGAAGGGTGGATTAAAGCACTAGAGAAGATTTTTGATGTCATGGGGTGTTCATACAATCAAAATGTTAGTCTTGCTATTTACTGTTTGGAGGGTGAGGCAGATCAGTGGTGGTCGATGGTTAAAAATATCAGGGACGCTGATGAGATTGATGCACTCAACTAGGATGAATTCAAAGGTATGTTTCTTGAGAAGTATTTTCCTAATGTTGTTTGACTTTGTATGGAAAAACAATTCTTGGAATTGATGGAATAGGAATACTCAGTGGTTGCCTATGAATAAAGGTTCACTCGATTTCCAAGGTATGTTCCAAATTTTATCTGAGACCTTGATAGAAAAATAAATCATTTTTACTCAAGATTAAAGCCAAAATATCGAAGGGAATTGGCTTCTCGTGAGTTTAAAAGTAATGAAAAGCTTGTTCAATGTGCTGAGAAGGTGGAAATGGAGTTTTCTGATGATCAAGAGTTCTATAACAACCAGTAGAAGAAGAGACTGAGGTGGAAGGAGAAAGGAAAGAATTCTTCAAAAAGGTCTGACGGCAAGAAAACTAAGTTTCCAGTTTGTGATAAATGTGGTAAAAGGAATGCTGGGGAATGTCTTCTGAATTCTGTAATGTTCTACTGATGTGGTAAGATGGGACATAAGGCTCCTGATTGCACTGAAAAAGATCATGGTGATGGTAAGTCCAAATTTGATTTATAGTTAGTGAAATGTTTTAAGTGCAATTAGATGGGTCGCTATGAAAACGAGTGTCCGACAAAGAGCTTGAGTGATGGGAAGCAGTTAGACTACAAGCAAAAAGGGGTGGTGAAATCCTTTTCAACTACTTTAGCAGATGTCGGGCCATGAAATGAAGTTGAATCAGGTACTTTGTTTTGTTTTTTCAGATTATTCCAGTGTGTTGTTTGATTCGGGGTCTACACATTCTTTCATCTCTGAAACCTTTTCTAGTAAAATGGGAATACCATCTCAAGAAATGACACCTGAACTTGTGGTAAAAACACCTGGGGGAAATTTTGTGGCAAAAAGAATTTATAAGAATCTTCCTATCCTTATATGTGGAAAGAACCTACTTAGAAACCTTATTGTTCTACCTCTAGTAGATTTTGATGTTATCCTGGGTATGGATTGGCTCTATATTTACCATGCTAAGATTGACTGTAGAGCTAAAGAAGTTTCTTTTCAGAAAGACTTTCATTTTGTGTACAAGAATGAACCCTTACTGTTGATAACATATCAAGAGGCTGAGAAACTTTTAAAGGATGGAAATGAATGTTGCCTTACACATATTGTTGAAAACAAGGGAACTGTTCAGATTAATGATGTGCTAGTGGTAAATGAGTATCCTGATGTTTTCCTGATGTGTTTCCTTGAATAATACCAGATCGGGAAGTTGAGTTTATTGTTGACTTAGTTCCTGATGCTAAGCCAATTTCAAAACCCCCTTATCGAATGGCTCAAATTGAACTTTTTGAGTTGAAGGAGCAATTGCAAGATTTATTAGAGAAAGGATTCATTCGACCTAGCACATCACCATGGGGTGCTCCTATTTTGTTTGTCAAAAAAAGATGGTTCTATGAGACTTTTTATTGATTATATAGCCTTGAAGAACATCACTATTAAGAACAAATATCCTTTGCCTCATATCGATTATTTTTTGATCAGATCTAGGGAGCTCAGTATTTTTCAAGGATTGACCTGAGATCGGGGTACCATCAGCTAAAGGTAAAGGAAGCGGATGTTCCAAAGACTGCGTTTAGTACAAGATATGGCCATTATGAATTTGTATTAATGCCTTTTGGGCAAACCAATGCACCTTATGTATTCATGGACTTAATGAATAGAATTTTCCCTCAGTTCTTGGATATGTTTGTGGTTGTTTTCATTGATGATATTTTGGTTTTTTCTAAAAGTAAAGAAGAGCATGAAAGACATTTAAGAGTTATTTTTCAAACCTTTAAAGAAAATAAATTGTATGGAAAATTCATCAAGTGTGAGTTTTGGTTTCAAAATATTTCTTTCCTTGGTCATATTGTTTCTAAAGATGGGATAACTATTGATCATGCAAAAACAAAGGTTGTTGAAGAATGGCCAAGACCCACAAATGTAACTGAGATTCGTAGTTTCCTTGATTTGGAAGGCTATTACTGAAGGTTTGTTAGAAATGTTTCACGGTTATCTAGTCCAATGACTAAGCTAACTCGGAAGGGTGTTAAGTTTATCTGGAAAAAATAATGTGATGATTGTTTTCAGGAACTGAAAAGAAGATTGATGAATGCTCCAGTTTTGGAACAACCTTCCAGGAATGGTGAGTTTGTTATATACAGTGATGCTTCATTGAAAGGACTTGGTTGCATCCTAATGTAGAATGATCAGGTAATTTCTTATGCTTTAAAAAAGTTGAAAACTCATGTGGTAAATTACCCTACACATGATTTGGAATTAGCTGTTGTTGTTTTCGCTTTAAAAATTTGGAGGCATCATTTGTATGGAGTAAAGTGTGAAATATATACTGATCAAAAATGGTTAAAGTATATATTCACTCAGAAATAGTTGAAAATGAGACAGAGGAGATGGATGGAATTAATCAAGGATTATGATTATACAATTCATTACCATCCGGGAAAAGAAAATAAAGTGGTTGATGCTTTGAGTCGAAAAAGTAATGCTTTATTAACCATGCTATGTTTGGAACGAGATCCTTTGGTTTTTGATTTGATGAACTTTGGCATAGAAGTTGTTGGTGCAGGAAGTTCTTCTGTTTTGTTTCAGGTATCAGTGAGATCATCTCTATCAAACAGAATCAAGAAAGCACAGAAGCAAGATATTGAGTTGCATAAAAAGGTAGAGTTGGTTCAGAAGGGTAAGTTGCCTGAATTCTACATTGATAATGATTGTGTTTTGAGATTTGGGAAGAGATTGTGTGTGCCTTGTGATTCATAGTTGAAGAGAGAGTTGTTTTGTGAATCTCATAGTTCTCCATTTTCAGTTCATCCTGGTAGTACTAAGATGTATAGAGATCTTCGGGAGTATTACTGGTGGGACGGAATGAAAAGAGATATTGCTGATTTTACAGTGAAGTGTATGACTTGTCAACAGGTTAAAACAGAGAGGCAGTTACCGAAAGGGATGCTTCAGCCTTTACCAGTGCCAGAGTGGAAATGGGAGAATATATCCATGGACTTTGTTGTGTGATTACCGAAGACATCTTGATGTAATAATGCAATCTGATTTATTGTTGATCGCATGACCAAATCTGCTCATTTCCTTTCTATACGAGATAATGTTTCCCTAGATCAACTTTCCCGTTTGTATCTTAAAGAGATAGTCTTTTTACATGGATTTCCTCTCTCCATTGTATCTGAACGTGATCCCAGGTTCACTTCTAACTTTTGGAAAGGCCTTCAGAAGTTGTTGGGTACTGAATTTAATTATAGTACAGCTTTTCATCCTTAGTCAGATGGGCAGTCAACACAAACAATCTAGACTTTGGAGGATATGCTACGTGCTTGTTCGATGGATTATCAGGGAAGTTATGAACAACATCATTATCTGGTTGAATTTTCTTATAATAACAGTTTTCATTCCAGTATACAGATGGAACCATTTCAGGCATTATATGGGAAGCGGTGTCGAACTCCAGCTTTCTGGGATGAAGTGGGTGAAAGGAAGTTTATGGGACCAGAATTGGTAGAAGAGTTGGCAGAAAAAGTTCAGCTGATACAGAAACACATGAGAACAGCTCAGAGCAGGCAGAAGAGTTATGTGGACAATAGGATAAAGGATCTCTCTTTTGAGGTAGGTGGTCATGTTTTTGTCAAAGTCTCACCATGGAAAAGTGTGAAGTGATTTGGTAAGTAAGGGAAGCTGAGTCCAAGGTTCATTGGACCATATGAAATTTTGGAGAGAGTCGGATCAGTTGCTTACCGAGTGGCTTTACCTCCGAGTTTATCTCAGGTACACAATGTTTTCCATGTTTCGATGCTGAGAAAGTACATGCCAGATCCATCTCATGTTTTGATCCTAGAGGTAGTTCACCTGGAAGAGAACCTATCTTATGAGGAACAACCAGTCCAGATTCTTGACCACAGGGAGGAAGTGTTACGGAATATGGTGATTCATCGGGTAAAGTTTTTGTGAAAAAACCACATGATTGAAGAGGCAACATGGGAATCTAAAAATGAAATGAGGTATAAATACCCCCACTTATTCGATAAGTAAATAAATTACGGGGATGCAATTTTTTAATGGGGGGAAGGATGTAACATCCCATGTAAGTAATGAATAATATATATTTTTATCTATGTCTATTAATGAGTGAGATAGTGATTTAGAGGCTTAAAATAAGAATAAATTCAATCTTAAGCATGGAATACACTAATATTTTTAAAAGATTGTTTTACTGCCTTTTGATGGAAAACCATTTTTAAATCTATATTTTGACAATTTTATAAGCTATTTTTGTCAAAATAAACTTATTCTTTATGATGGGGACGTCATAATTTACTTTTTGTGAATTTTTGGTATTTTTCCGATAATGTTTTTTTAATGAATAGTGAAAAATATTGTATTTTAAATCAAATCCTCATTTTAATATAACTTATTTATATGATTAGATTATATTTTTAATTGGTTTTAAAGTTCAATTAGAATATATTTTTACCATTTAATCCAATAGTGGTCGTTGGATTTAATTTCACTTTTAAATTGGACTTAAACTAGTGTTAATCTTTTGATACTTATTGTTTCATAAAAACACGCTATTTGCTCTGACAGCGGGAATTAATTATGAAATTAATTAATACAACTTATATGTTTTGAATTTTTTTAAATAGACATCATTTTTGAATTTGGAATATCAAATATAGCTTAGGGTGATGTTTTGGATTTTTTCTGGAAAACTTCAATTTTTGATGAATAGTGAAACCACTAAGTGGTACTTATAAAAACTGATTTTTCGTTTAAATGAAATTTTACCACCTATGTGGTTTGAATTTCAAAAATCTGACATACATGGTTGTCATTAAGAAGTAAAATTTGGTTCAATGAGATTAATATAATTTTTTGGTGAATAGTAACTTTTATGTTTTTTAATCGCGATTAGAGGTAATTAGTGTAATTTAAGGTAAGAATAATATTTTAATAATATGAGATGAGATTGACACATGTCCTAACCTCATTGGATGTGTCATGGACAACCAAGACAATCCATGGGTCAACTTGGGGACCCCATGGATCCACTTTGGTAGGAAAGTAACATTAATATCTTTGTATTTAATGTTAAAATAAAAATGACACAAACATGAGTTGTTTTACTAAAACAATTTTTACATGGGGTTAAACAAGTCAGATGTTTTACTATAAATAGTAATTGGAAATATAAAAATATTTACTACATCATAGTATTTGTTTTATAATTTTTATACCTTAAATAAATTAAATTATTTATGACACCATGCTGATGCAGCGATTACCTCATTATTTAACGATTTAAATAAAATGAATAGATAATGTAAAATATATGACCTACACGTGTCCAAAACCTATTGTATGGGTGGATTTCGAACCCTTATCACCTTATCCTCGAATTATATCAATGTGGGACCTTTTAAATCCGAAACTCATTTTAAAATAAAGTAACATTTCTTTACTTTCCAAGAGTGCCCCTACTCTCCTCTTATAAAAGGCACCAACCTATACCTCCTTTTCCACACTTATGAAGCCTTTTTCTCAGCCAAAACCTGCCCATTATATCTCTCCACATCCCTATCTAACTTCTAAAAGTCTCACTTTGGGCAGAAGTCTTCCCAAGGAATCCATTGAGCTCAAATCAAAAAGAGTTACCCGATTTAAAGGTAGTGTCTTCTCTTGTGTTCTTATATTTTATTTTGCTTCTCCAACCCCCTAAAATCTTTTTATTCATTTCTTTTGTAACAAAACCAGTATATTCAATATACTAGGATGTTTTTATAAGAATTATTTGATCTACACTTACACACACCTACATCTAATGGTTAAAGAACATACTGTTTCCGTGGATGGCGAATTTCTGCCTCACGAAATGATGATTGTTCAACACTCATATATCACCTTCAAAGGTGGACATTAAGATGTAACTATATTTATATATTATATATAATATGTTTATGTTTTACTTAAGCTTCTGTATTTTTCATTTATGACATATCTTTATGGTTACCATTATGAGTAAACGCGATATCTTCAGTTTAGGAATTACGGACTACCGCCCCCTCAAAGTGATTTGATTCGTTAATACCATATGTGGTACATATAAAGGATATATATAATGATATTATTTATGATACCATACTGGAATTATAATAATATTATGTATCATTATGTTTTAATTCTATAAAATACGAAATCGAAATGAAAGTAGCGTTCATGCGTACGTACGGCTTACCGTCTCCATGAACGATACATTTCATTTCTTACCTCTAAACGTTGTGTGATATTATAAATGCATGTATATACTGGATATATATGATATATATAATATATAAATCATGAGTATAACTCTGGATATAATGGATACATGAAAAACGTGTAATTATAAAGAGCATATTTTGACTCAAGTACCAATGATCATTAAAACGACCGTTATTAACTAAAATAATTACATAGTGTTCATGACATGGTAAAAACTGATATAAAAGGAATAATGAACTTGAAAAATGTTCTTAAGAAAGTATAAACTAACTCATGTTTATTATTCAGGAGAGTAATGAATGATCAAGTAAAGTCAAATATGAGGTATGGGACTTCGTCTCAATCTCCTTTCATTGGGGCATATTTTGTTTTATACACAACCTTCTTTTATATGGTGTTTAACCACATTTGACTTTTATGTTTATTCAAAAGGAATCTTTTTTATACAAAGAATTTACTAAACGTCAAAAGGGAATGTTTTTTTGTCGTACGTATGCGGTGACAACGACTTCTCCGCCGTCGTGACCATTATTTGAATTTTGGCTTCCTCTACAAGCCATACTTTTTAAAAAAATATATAAATACCATGTTTTACATTTTTTTTATTTTGGTATTGAAAATGGTTTTCATAATGTTTTTATATAAATGTGTTTTATTGATATCTTGTTATTGAAAAGTGGAAATGTTATGTTTCCTTTATGCATGTTTTATGGGATATGATTATGTTATGGTTCTTGGGCATTATTATGAAGATGGGTGGTTCCGTGATAAACTAAGGGTGGGTGAGCCCGATATAGCTCTCCAATGCATTGTGTAACGCGAACGAGTGTAACGTTAAGGTTTCTCCGAAGATATTTAGGGAATATACTATGATGGGTATTCCAAATGTAACCAAGAGGGTTACTCCCTGCGTAATAATTTTATGAATACCTCAAGTTACCTTTATGTTTTATGATTTCTATGATTTATTCATGATTTTATGAGGTATGTTAAAGTTCCTATATTTTATGGGTATAGTATGATTTCATTCTTATGTATATATGAACTCAGGTTTCCTTTCCATATTTTTATAACCCTTACTAAGCTTTTTATGCTCATCCTATGTTTTTGAATTGATTTTCACAGGTCAAGGGAAAGGTACATGATGTGATGATAGTGTCAAGGAAGTGTCAAGAAAGAATCAATGTTTTATTTTAAATATGTTTCCGTAGATGGGAAAAAATGAATACTATCTTTTATTGTAACCACTTTGTTTAAATGTGGGATGTAATGCATGTTTTATGATCTAATTCTCTAAAACTCTAAACCTGAAAAGTTCCTCAATGTGAATTATTCATTTAATTCAATATTAAGTAAGTTTTAAGGTCGAGGCTTTATATGTATGGCCCATAATTTCTATCCTCTGAGTGTGTGTGTTATTTTTATTCTTATAACCTAACTAAAATTAAATAAATATATTCAACTAAAACATTAAATGATTGGAAAGGGAAATACAACATTCTAAGTAATTTATTTATCTTTATTATAACGATCCACACCACTCATATGGAATTTTTATATGATTTATAGTCCCTATGAAACAATGTATAGGCATTTCAAAAATCATGTATTCTTTCAAAGAATAGACCAATTTAACTTAAATTTCATTTATAATTTTATTTTTGAGATGAAAGATCGTTGTCTTCCTGTAACATATCCCTCAAGAGATCAAATAGTTCAATAAAGAAGGTATCACTCTATACATTTACAAAATTCAAATTATATAGATTCTTTGTTGATGAAATTATATTATATTTAGTGCAACCTACATAAAATTGCATCTTTTTCTAACTCTTTTTCTTTTAAAACAACTTTGGGTAATCAAAAAGACATCTTTAATTGTCATTTTCATTTAATCAATATGATCTCTATCATTGTGTATAGTTTTAATCATATCCGATGATTTATAAAAAATTGTGTCATCCTGATAAATAATTGCATTCATATATTCTCTATGTTTAGTTCAATTGTTTATAAATTTGATATATTTCATAACAAATTATGTGTTCTTCAAAATCATTTATAAAAATTCTTATTCAATATAACCAATACAAACATAGCCAAGTGATTTGATAAGGTTCGTTTACATGCTCTATGGTAAACTTTATGGCCACTTTAACCCCATCCTCATACTCTTTTCTTATATATTAATATATATATATTTCTAATTCATATTAATATTACGTAGTTCCATGATTTTTATATTTAAAAAAATATTTAGACACATAACAGGTATGAATATAATGTATCATTTTTTACATGTGTAAATTATATAAAGTATAACTTTGAAAAATATAATTATATATTATATTATATACATATGTAAAGTATATAAAATTATATATAGAAATCATATGTTTTATAATAAATATATAACTATATAAAAATATTAAATTGGTATATAAAAATATAATTTTATATACTATATATATATATTCGTGGATATGAAAATAAATTAAATATGTATTCGTAAATATATAATTAGGTGTGTATATGTGTGTAAATATATAAGGCCTAGGTTTTTTAATACCATGTAAAATATTATATTTTTAATTAACTATATTGTATCTTGGTATGTATGATCTATGACCACTTATAGGTTTTCATGGGTTTTATTTCAAATACATCATGTCATTTTATACATTCTCGTGGGAGGTCAATTCCCATGGGAGGTTCCGATGAATCTCTTCCTCTCTATTCTATCAATTTTTCTCTATTTATTCATGTGGGTATTTTTTATCATTAAATTATTTGTTCTTGAACAACTTTAGTGTCATCTTCATCTCAGTATGATCATTAATAAATTATTCCTTTCATGAAAAGGCATCATAGTTTTTCTTTTTAATATTCTAATTTTGCTTTTATTTTCTATGTTTGGTTATATTTAGAATTTGTTAGGTTTTTAAAAGAATTATGTTTTATATCTTGGTGTGAATTTTTTTCTTAATTTTATGTGAGATACATAATTAAGTGATCAATATTAAATTAATTTATTTTAAGTGACTTTTTTGTGCTACTGATTAAAATATTTTTTTTGAGTTAATTGGCTTGAAAAAATTGATTTGAAAATATATTTTAATTTTTATTAAATTTATATGTTATTTAAAAGCTTTATAAATGTTATTCATCATAAAAATTATATAAATTAAAGTAAAATGTGATAGTATAATGATGAAAATGAAAATGTATCTTTTGAATTTTATATAATTATTATTTATGAAAAAATTGATGTGAATGTGAAGGTCGAAATTGGAATGAACCATCTTGGGTTAACTAGAATAGTCACGCAAGGTGGTCTGAAACATGGTGAGATATAGAAAAAGAAATAAAAGTATCATGTAAAACTGAATAAAAATCAAAGTAAAATATGGAATAAATAAATAAATATCCATGAGACATAAAAATTTAATTCAAATCAACCAAACTGTAAAGATAAACTAGACCAAAACTAAGCAAGTCTGCATGTTACCATCTATCACCACCAATCCATCCCACTATAAAGGTGACCGATGAAAATAAAAACAACAATTCTACACGATGCCCTTCCCTTTACCTTATTCCTATAAAAATGGTCCAGAAACTCCCTAAGGAAAAACTTTGTTGTGAGCACAGAGCCCAATAGGATATCAACAAATAATATATATAAGTTATAATATCAATAATTCACAAGTTATTTCTATAAAACCCAATCTAGTTTATATATAATTTTAAAAAATAAAACCATTTTTAAACATTATTTCTTCCCTAAATTCATAAAATATTCACTAAATTTAGGAATATATTACATATAAAAGAAAAAAAAGTTAAATTAAACATGTGAGAAAATATCCATTAAATAAACCATCAAACAATAAACTAGGAATAAAATAAAAAGCACACAATTTGGGATCTAATATTTGGGAATATATTCTAGACATAAAAAATCATATACCAGGAATATGTTGGATTCAACTGATATCAATTGGTACTATAATATTTTGATATAACAAACCTGACCAATAGTGGATCCACGCACACTAAGGTTGCCAATTTCCCTTTCCCGATGCACCCAAGGTTCCAAATATATGAATTTTTTCCAATACCATGTAAAAAACACATGATCACATTTCATAAAACCCCCTTTTATCTAAATCAAGTCTATTTCAATGAAAAAATCAATGGAATCAATACAAACATATAGAAATCCATGAATTATAAACATATTTATAGATACACCATCCTCAATAATGATGAAAACAATTCTTCCTTCGATAACGGAGATTGAAAAACCATGGATAGTCCTGCGAATGATAAGGAATGAAAAAAATGAAAAGTATCAATAGAAAAAAAATCGATCATGAATCTAAAACACAAACACAAAAAATTATACTGGCACAAAAAATGTAAATAAATAAGTAGAAAGGCCGCTTACCACAGAAATGTGGTGCGACTACCACAGGAGACAAACACCAAACGAAGTAATACATAAAAATGGAGATGAACAAGAATTACCCAAAATCACCATAGAGTTTGTGAGGAAATCCTCTTAACTAGATTAAAAAATATTTAGGCATAAAATATATTTAAAACCACTTGACCTAAGGAATTCATTTCGTGAATCCCTTTAACAACATGAAATATAACAAATTAAAAATACACCAAAAATGCATCATCGTGAATTAAATTAAATGTTGATAGATATTTTTATGACATGAAATGGTTTTATGTCCAGTAAATGTTTCATTCCCTATATGAGAATCACAAAATAATCTCTATAATAGATTCATGTCATATAACACATTCACAATGTGAATGTGTCCAATAAGATGTGATAATCCCATTTTTCTATAGAAAACCTCTAAACCAAAACTTAAGGCTTCAGTCCAAATGAGAAAAATATAAATCCATTTAAACATTTACACCAAAAATCCATTAATCCATACATGCATACATCAATAGACTTTAGGTCATTTTACGTAGAAAATGATCTATATTTTTAAGAGTAATATAATGTACCAAAAAAAGGGAAACCAAAACAGGAGTCAAAGAAAACCTAACTAATGTTAACCTGGTATCATGGAGATTATTGTTTCGATTTCAAATTGAATTGTTAATTTTTCCACTACTATGTAAATTAATTTCATGAGTCAATATTTTTTAATGATTTTTTCACTTTAATGTATTAATTTTTTGAGTGTTCTGGTTTCAATTATGTATTGTAATAAGTATATCATTTATTGGAACTATAATTGTATATGTGATAATGTTATCTGATGAATATAAAACCTTATATATCAGTTTATGATGGGTTTTAACAATGATATATAAATATATAATGTGATTATTTTATCCTATAAATTGCATTTATAATTAGCTAATTTGATAATAAAATAGGGAATAATGGATTAAATATATTTTGATTGTGGAATTAGTCAATGAGGCCTAAAATGGATATTTTTATATTAATTATTCTTGATGAGAATAAAAACATTTAGTATAAAATTATGCTATAAATTAATTAATAATTTTATGAGTTTTTACCATTAAGATGAATTATTATTAATCGATGAATTTTGTAGAATGATAATGTGTTTCTAAAAAAATTAATATTACATTTGGTATGTTTTAACCAGCCTATTTTTATTTCGAAATGTGTCATTATTTTTTTAAATTAATGGGGGGGGGCATGGTTTAGGGTGAGTCATAGGATATTGATATGAGATCCGTAGGGTTAGCGAAACCTTTTTATATATTCGTAATTTTATGATATTCCAAGTGTATGTAATTTTATGGGATTTATTTATTATGTTGTGAATTTATTAAAAATTATATGTAATAGAGGATGAGATATGTCGGGAGATCTCTTCTCTCAAAAGCGCTCTTGGTTCTTTTATGTGGATTTCTTCTATACTGGCATTCATCGGTGTTCCTCCCCTCTTCGGCCCACTTGTCTCATTGATTTTGGTCTTGTAGCATTGGCAGTTGATAGTGGGGCCTGAGACAACTAATTTCAAAGTAATTAATTCTTCTCTATGGATTGGGTATCTCTGGATCTGATTGATTGTATTTGAGTCATGGAGGGAGGTTGTGTGAGGCTTCAGTGGAAAGGCTCAGTGGCTCGGTGGGATCCTTTGATCCTATCTTGGCATCAGCAGTGGAGGGTGGTCCCTTAATCTTTGGTCATTCTTCCCCACCATAATATGTTGGTCTCTCCATATATGGACTCTCCAAATATAGTTTCTTGGAGTTATGGAGGCCAGTTATATAGTGTCAAGGCTTGATGGTTTGGCAGACTCCTTGGACATGGTCTTAGTGTCGATGTTGGAAGGTGTGGGGTTGATTTTTCGGGCCATTGAGGTGGTCTTACTGGGGTCTCATGAAGATATAGGGTTAGTGGATCTATGTTGGGTGTGGTGTGGTAGGGATCCGGGTGTAGTGATGGTCTTATTGGTGGTGATGATGTTCATTATTGCAGTGTGGTCGGATCTGGGCGTGCCCGGATGCGATCTAGAAATATAAGTTTTTATGGTCATCAAAAATAGCCATGGTAATGTCCCAGTGGTCCCTTGGAAGCATCGGTGGTAGATTTGGGCTTGGGTAGACGGAGGAAGGTCCATTAGATGATCAGAAAATGGTGGATAGATCAATTCGTGGTGGGGTTCTATGGGGTGTTCAGTTGTGGGTGGAAGTTTGGTGACAGGATGATGGTGGGTGGTGCATGGATCTGTTCATGGTGAGGTTCTGCAGGGTGTGTGGTTTCAATAGGAAGATAGGAATATGAGTCATTAATTGGGTCTTGAGCCTCTAATAAGTCTTTATTCTTGGGTATATGGGAATTTGGGACTCTGTAACATGCGCTATGTAATGGGTTTTGTGCCATTTGGATCTTAGGAAACATTATTCTAAGGCCTATGTGCCTCTGGGTCTTCAAATTTGTGATGGGTTCTCCCTTATCCAAATCCAAAAGGGGTTTCTGTTTTTATCTTTTTTAATAAAGGTGAATTCCCCCAACCTTACTAGTAATTTTTATGTGTAATGAGATAATTTAAAATGAAATTGTTATTTTATTTTGATATGTGACTCATTCTAAGATTTTAATGAAATATAAAAATTTTATTTAATTTTTTGAAGTATACAATTCATATTTTCCAAGTCATCATTTTACCCCTTTGTTTTCATTCTTATATTTTCTTATATAAATATATATATATATATCAAAAATCATTTACATAGGATAATATATATATATATATTAATTATGGAGTCACTATCCTTTTACACATATTATTAAATTATTCCAAACATAATTAACCATCAACTACAACCAAGGATCATACATTCTAGTGTCTTTGGAAGATTAGATACATAATTAAACTAAATGAGACCAAAATTGAAAATATTTTATTTAATCTTTATAAGTATATCCTAACTCTCTTTGATCTCTGACATTTATATAGGAAACTCTTTGGAAAACATGAACAAAGGGATGTACTAATAATCATAGGAAGAAAATAAAAATTAAAATAATCCCTAGCACATGGGTCAGAAGGCATAAAATAATGGTTTAAAAAGGCATGGAAAATGATTAAACATAAGGAATCATAACATATAGAAAATGGGATTATATAAACATGTAATAATAGTAATTTTTATGCATCATAAAACATGACTTTATAATGTCTCAAGACTCATTACACATGGAGGAGCATCAGTTGAGCCTAACCACCAAGACCATTTCACGTGGAACATGAGTCAAGGCTAACTACCAACACCGTTGCACATCACATCTCATGAGACAAAAAAATTCCCAATGAAATAGAACAAAATATGGTTTCACTCATCATAACTAGTTCATGAAAATGTGTTCCACTTTAAGAATCATAAATAATTAAACTAACATAAACATAAGGGTTACCCATTTAAATAATTGGGTATCATAATCGTGTCAAAATGCATAACATAAAAGAATATCATAATTTTGTCCATGAAAGAAAGTATTTAAATTATACATGGACATTAATATGGTAATATAGGCATAGATCCTAATAATTGATGTCAAAATGGAGTGAATTCAAATAAATATAGTGTTTAAGAAACTTTGGAACTAATACATTTTAGTGAGGTTTAAGGAAAATATTTATGGTTATTTAAAAGAGAAAAGACATAATTGTGTATATAAAACCATAAATGAACCAAAATAGATATTTTTGATAAAAAGAGTTATTTAGGAAAAATAATGGTGGATTAAAATATATTATAGAGTGAACTTAGAAATGGGTAATAATTTTGGAAGTTCCATTTAATCAGGCTTTCTGATTAGGAGGAATTAAAAATGGATCCTTCTTAAATCATGTATTTACCCATAAAATATTTATGTAATGAGTTAGATATTTGAGTTTGGAATAGATAAATATAATTTATAAAATTTATATAAAAATAAATAATAGTTACATTCGGGTTAAGAAAGATAAATAGTAACTCAAAGAAAAAAATGGAGGTTCGGGTAGAATCCTTTACCTTGTGTCTAAAATAGTTCTGCACTTAATCTTAATGTCATGAATAATAAAATTAAATTCCATAATGAATAATTAATAAACCTTATATAAATGTTATTTAATTTTTATAATTTTATTAAGTTCATTTATGGAATTTTTGTTGGGTTATAGTGTTAAATGTCATCGTTTGGTTGTGCTTGTTTTCTTAGTTTTCATGATTGGTTTTCTTATATAAGAGATTGGATCTTCCTGTAAAATTGAAATAGAAATCCAGAATTGATGTTATAATTTATCAATTAAAATAAATTGGTTTAAGTGATAATGTAAATCATTTGGTTATTTTCGGTGATGATGAATCGTGAGATGAGGTGTTAATCATAATAGTTTGGATTATTTTGGGCGGTTTTCACTCACAATAAACTTATTTTACTTTATTATTTAACACCATCTGTATATAATGATTCCAAAACCATAAATTAGTTTTAATAAAATTGTTATAATTTTTTTTACCATAAAATTTTTTTATGACCAGCCTTGATAGCATTAATGGAATAGGAAAATTTTTCATCCTTTAAGGTGATAAATTAACACCTCACGAACAATCTTTTCATTTCTCAAATAAAAGTCACACGATAAGGGAGACTTATAATAGATTATTCCATTAAAATAACAAAATTACAATATATTTAATTTAATAAATTTATGATACAATGTGTCTGAGTGGAGGTGAATAGAGAATAAAAAAGAAATTGAAAACAAAAGGAAAGAATAATTTACCTCGGGAATTTCTCTTTCTTGAAAACCTCCATTGGGAAAGGGTTTTGGTATTATGTTGAGAAAAATAGATATAGGATTTTAGGGAGATGTTTGGGAAGATATTTGATCATAATTTTTACAAGGCTAGAATTTTGAGATGTGGGAGGAGAAGTGGGGGTTGTGGTGGTTTTTATAGCGGAGGAGAGGTTGTTTTCTCATTATTTAATTCATCAGTTTATTATTTTGCTCAAGACAAGTACTAATTTTGAGAATAAATATTGTAATTATATTATTTGAGTTATAACCAGTGCTTATTACATTATCAATGACTTAAGGAAAACATTATTTAACTTATAATGCATATATACTGTAAATTTTCGCATTTTACTATTCACCAAAAATTCAAGAACATTAGAAAAATCCCAAAAATTCACCCTGACCATTTATTGATGTGTATAATTATAAAATAAAATTAGGTTTATGAAAATAATTTTTATAATATGATAAATTTAATTTTCAATTAAAATCATGATTGACCTCAAAAATATAGATTCTAAAATTATAACTAATTTTAAAATAATTTTGAAAAATTAACTAAGGTCACATAAAAATAGCTTAAACCCATAGGAAAATAAAATATTACATTATGAATAAATATTAGGAAAATAAATTTTCATTTAAATCATTAAAATAATCATAAAATTTTAATTCAATATTTTGGATTTACAAAAATTCCAACACTTAATTATTAATTTTTTAAACATTTATTTACATTTATAATGATATTATTATATCATACTTTCATTTATAAGATGAATAAATTATATTAACACTATTATTGGTGAGGTTATTATTCCATTGATTGGTTTTCCATTCATAATGGTCATATTTCAATTCTAATGTTCATGTTATTATTCCTTCAGTATAGGTTCCTCAACCTCTATAAATGCCTTTTATTTTATTAATTATTCATTTGTAAAGTTTTTATTGTTTTAATAATTTGATTTTATGCAATTATACTATATGACCTAATTATAAGAAGGGAATTTACGTGGATTGAATTCAGGGTCATTACATTCTTCCCCTACTAAAATTTCACCCTCAAAATTTCTTTTAATTTTCTATGTTGAAAATATTATTGGGTACTTATCCTTGATTCAAGTGATAAAAAGAAGAATCATTTGAATGAGCAGTGTGTGCACTTAAGTTAAGAGAGAATTCAGATTTCAAATTTTGATTTTTTTAAACCAGGAGGGATAGGGAGTCCACTCTAAACTATGTAATAGTAGTATATTTTAGTGTATTTTTTACACAATAACATCTCCTTTTTATGATCCTTAAATATAAAATTGTGTTGGTGAACCATGTAAAATTATTATTTCTTGTGTATACTTTCATTTTTGTTCATATATTGCTATAGTAAAGGGAGATAAGAGTTTTTTTTGTAAATGAAGAAACAAAATATGAAGGGGATGTTTTTTAAATTTTTTATACCCTAATACCCCCCCCCTCTTAAGAATTTAACCTAGAGGGGAAAATTGGTGTCAAGGGAAAGGTTAATCTCTGTGTTACTCTCTCATGTGTTTCATTATAGGTTTTCAATCATAAAGGGATTATGGTCTTTTATGGAAATAATTTTCAATTTTGGAATAATCAGATGTAGCACTACTTTATATATTTATAAATAGATGTCTTTACTACAATAATTCATGGTATTTTGGCTAGTGTGGATAGTGGTGATTTATTATAAGAAGGATGAAGGTAGATGGATGTTGACACTAAAAGAATCAATTTTTTATGGGGATCTATATCCAATAAAATATATATGAAGGTGATGTTTTTTAGTTAATTACATGATATGTTGTAAAGTTGATAAATATTAATGACGGAGACTCAAAATTCATATAAGTAAAATTGTATGTTATGTAGAGCAAGTATGAGGAGCTGAGAATGCACTTTAATGAGTCGATTGATCCCTTCTATGAGCAAGTGATATTTTTTTTATAAGATATGTGTGGGGTCGATGAAATATTCGATGATATTAAGATCATCAAGAAACTCCTTAGAATACTTCTACCTATGTTCAATATGGATGTCTCTATACTAGAAGATAAAGATCAAAAATATTATGAACTGGATATCCTACACATTACTCATGTCGCATACGAGATAAGAAATATTGATATTTATTCAATTGAAAAATGGAATTCCAAAGTGGTGGGATTAATGCCTATGAAGAGGATTAATTTTTATTATGTATGGTAAGAATATTATATAGATAAGTTCATTTCTTTCCTTTATTAAGGTCTACAAAAAGTAAAAATAAAATTAAAATGGAAACGTAAACTTGCATTCTTTCAATGTTGAAAGATTCGGAATCTTATAGAAAGGTACCCCAAGAATATTCAATATGGTAAAGAGGATGAAGTCAAAATTACCATGAATTAGTATTCATCTTATGTAAAAGGTAACAAAAAATTTTAAGAGATTTTTATTCAAAAAGATAAATCTTTTTTCAGAACAAAATGAAAGCTTAGTAGAATCTGAGATTAAAGATATGGAGAACTGCATGGATCAAGGAGAAAATGTTACAGTTGAAATTATAAATATCTCTTAGACAAGATAAGAAAGTTAAAATGATAAAAATGAATAATTATAATAAATATTTTATTTTCAGGTTGAGTTTGAATCTTCTCATGAGAATATTATAGTTTGTATATCCAATACAAATAAATGCAATAGAGTGGTTCATGATTCCATACTCTATATGTAGTATAAGAAAGAAGAGAAGTCTGAGATAATGGAATAAATTGAAAATATCAACTCTTTAATTCCAAAAAACATAAAAAAAAATATTTACTAAAATATAAAATTGAATAATAGAAAATAGTGATTGATGTTTTTCTTGTCCTAGAAAAAGGTAAAATCAAATGTATCAAGCAAGTTTAAGAGGAATTTTATGACCTATAAAGAAAATTAGAAAATCATTAGACACACTTTAATATTGATATGACATCAACAATGTATATTTATTAGTAAAAATAAAATATATAAGATAATCATCGTGGTCAATCAAAGCATAAGAAATAATAAAAACTAAATTATAAGGATGGTTTTGGGATTGATCATAAATAGAAAGTTGTGGAGATTGATGTCAGACTATCAGTCCCCACACTGAAGTTGAAAATTGATTTGGGTATAAATCAAAATCATAAGACTCATAATACCCGAGGTGGAACTGGTCCTGTAATAATGTACATGAATATATCTTGTATTAGGTGTTATTTATTTGAAAATATGGGACATTTTTTAAATGTTTTTTCCATATCCAAAAGGTAACGAAGATAACAAGATCGACAATAGATTCCACATATATTTCAATGTTTGGATAATAATTTTTATGGTCACTACTTCTAGTATGGATGATTTAGACACATGGAAAGATATTTCTCATCAATAATGTAGAGTAATATGCCAATGTAGAACCAAATCGGTCATAATAAGAAACTCAATGAATTATCAAGTGATTTGAAAATGAAAATTGCATTTTCAGCTATGTAATATGAAGTTGGTCCACCATACTCTAAGAAAGATCATTAATATCAGTCCAAAAAGGTATGAAGTTAGTGAAACTGGTCAAAAATAAAAGATCTGAGGAGATAGTGGTTGTAGTGATTACCCTTAAACTATCATATCATACAGCTATATAGATCCTTGGTAGTGGATTCAAATCAAATATGATCAGAAATAAAAATATTGTTACCAACATCAAATATGACAAGGAAATATTTTTCATGTTTTTAAATGATGAAGTTCAAGATATTATTTTTTGTAAAAATCAAAATTTGTGAGAAAATATATGATATGGGAGGATGTATTAATTATTGAATGTATTAGTAAAAAAAATCTTAGTGTTATTCAATTATATGACTAGGTTTATTCTATAATATTTATCAAGATTTTGTGTACTCTTAAGAAAAAATATCGTACAACTGATTTAATTTGTAAGAATACAAAGGGGATCTTTACCTTGTGAGTGGAATATAAGACATGTATTTTTTATCCAAAAAGGAAGAAAACATGTTGTGGAATAACAATTTGGCCATCTATTCCAACCATACCTAAAATATATTTTCAAATGAAATTTATATCGATATCTCTCCATGATATCATATGATCATAATCACATGTTTGATGTATGTCAACAAATAAATGTTATCAAAAAGATATAAAAGGAAAAAGTAAAAAAACAAACTATAGTTCTTGAATTGGTGTGTGAAGATGTTTTTGGACCTATCTGACTGAGATCCATTTATGGGAAGAGTAATTATGTTATTTTTTAGGATTTCAATAGGATAAAATGGGTATTTTTCATGTCCCACAAGTCCAACGTATTTAGTTCCATAAAACAAAATTGAAGGAAATATAAAAGTTTATTTAGATAGGAGATTCTAAAGTTTCATAATGATAATGGTACGTAATTCACAAATATGCAAGTATAATATTATATTGAGAAACATGGGATAAGGTATCATATTCGAATGGTGAGAACTCATTAACAAAACTGGAATAGTTAAGAGGATAAATCAGATCAAAAACAACATGCATAGGAAAATTCTTATTGAAAAGACCAACTTGATAAATTATAGAAGGAAGTGGACATGAAATCATACTATATATCTAATAGGGATCAGTTTTGTTTAAAGGTATAAAATACTCCATACGAGCTTTGGTTTAGAATGAATCCAACTTTAAAAAACATTCGAGCCTTTGGAAGTATGTTTTTTATTCTATATAAGTAGAAGAACATGAAATTTGAGTCTCATGGCGATAAATGGATATCTCTTATCTATTACGGAAAATTAAAATCATATCAATTTGTCAATAAGAGTCTAGGAAAATTAGTTGAAACAAATAATGTCGTTGTAGTAGATAAGGAATAGAATCTTCAACAACACAGTGAACGGATCCCTAATGATAATGATGAGTTAAGAACCTATGGGGGAGTAGATGTTGAAAATATTTATTTATAAGAAGATAATGGATATTAGTAGGAGGAATTAAAATCTTTTTCTATATGGAATTCTAGTATTTGAGTTAAAATTGATTAGAAAAATATCATATGTGATCTAGAACCGCAAGTTCAAACATGGAGAATAAATCCTCTACCAAATGCATACATCCTATATCAGTTAAAGCTTAATTTTTTTGAAAAAATCAATTGGAGATGAGGCCTTGGTTTAGGATATGAATGAATAGATTGACAAAAACTAGAAGAATCATACATGGGATATTGTTTTGAGACCAAAAGATAAGAATATCTTTGGGACCAAATGGGTATTTTGAAAAAAATATAAATAAATATAGTATAGAGATTCAAAAAAAGGATGACTAGTGTGAAAAGGGTACATAATTATAGGGTATTGATTTTAATGAACCATATTAACATATTCAAAGGATACAGATAATCATATTATTATTTACCATAGTGGTACAACGAACGTTAAAAGTTTTCCAGATTGATGTCAAGATAGCATTTTTGAATGGGGTTCTAGAAGAAAAAGTCTATATCTATCACCCAGATAATTTTTTCATACATGAATATGATAATATAGTTTTTTTGATGAGGAATTCATTATATGGGATGAAACAAGCCCCCAATAGTGTGGCATTCAAGGCTTGATCATCTTTTGAAGAAGCTCATTTTTCAGCATGGTGGAGTTCATTACAATATATATGTCAATAATGATTGTAAAAAAGTGAATATGGTGTTAGTGTAAGTCAATGACCTAATATTTGGTGTATCATATAATGATTAGTGAAAAACATCTCACATAATTCCAGAAAAGTGTGTTCAAAATGTTAGTGTTAGGTGAATTGGCCTTTTTCCTTGGGTTACAGGTGACATAAGGAAGGAACATCACATTTATTTCTCAATATGAATATTCTAAGGAGGTTCTAAGAATATTTTTAATGGATAACTCCATGTAGATGATGAATATAGTGTCTAGTTAGATGAAAATGTCATGAGATAATGAAGAAAATATAGTTAATGTTACAGAATATAGGAAAATAACTATTTGTCTATTATACATAATAGTGACATGAACATATATTATTTTTTTCATATTCTAGGAATCATGGTATTAAATAAATTCCAAATAAATCCACTTACTTATAGTTATATTAATAATTATGTATTACAAGGGAATGGTTGATTTCATTTAGTTTTGAAATGAAAAAATCAGCATGAGTTATTGGGCTATACAAAAGAATATTGGACCAGTTTAGTAGACTGTAAAAATCAACATTTGGTGGTACATTGTATCATGGAGTATTGTATATTTCTTGGATAATCTAGAATAAATATTTCTTTTAATTTAGCACCACTGGAGAAGAATATATTTTGGCCACTCAAGCTTCTATAGAGTTATTATGGATGAAGTTACAGCTTCATAACATGGGAGATCAGGTGAAGTATCTGATCAAAATCTAGTATGATAATTCATGTTCTAAAAACATTTTAAAAAATACATTCCTTCACACAAGGAAAAAAATTATTAAAATAAAGTATCATTTTATCAAGGAGAAGTTGGATCATGAAATTTTTATGTTTGAGAATGTGCTTAGAGAACTACATGTTTTAGATATTAGGACAAAATCATTACCAAATGAAGTATTTGAATTTCATCACCTCGATCTTAGTGATTAGTCAACTCCAAAGACATGAAATAGTGTGGATGTGGAACCCCTCTCTCTAAGGTATGGTCTGTTTTTCCTTAATGTGATGATCTGTATTCTTTATAATATTTATTCCACAAAGGAGTGGCCTTTGGGTTTGTGGACAGAGGAGAAAATATCATGATCAAGATATGGGAGAAGAAGCAGATAGAGGGAGTAGTGAAGTAGTGGTGGTTTTAAATCTATCAATTATAAAGATGATCGATAAAATTTTATATATCATTATAGATAGGGTTTGTGATGAATGTAGATGAGTGTTTTTTGAATGAAGTGATTCATTTATTAACTTTCCATATTACTCTTGTTTCTCACACCGAGCATGGACCAAGTGGGATTAGAGTGTGTCGCATAATAATTTAATATCTATATAATTCACAAGAATAAATTTCTGTAGAATATGGAAGAATATGTAATGTGGTATAAAATTTTTAAGTGTTATCAACAAACTGATAGGATATTTTACTTGGAAAATCCCTTAAGGTAACATTGTAGTGGTTTTATATTGATTGTGTTTGATGAAAAAGAAGATTACTAAGGTCAGTTGTGGAATTAAAGAGAGAATATTGGAAAGGAATGTTAAAAAAGATCAAGGATAATGAAATCTATTCTCGATAGTTTTTGTAGAAAATTGTGTAGACTAGGTGGTTTTTATTCCCAATGTTTTCCAAATTTTTGGGTTCCAAAATTTTGAGGATGACTCAAACTTTGTGGATGTTTGATTTATAGTATTGAATATTAATAAATATGGTAAATGCATGGTTTTATAAAATATTTGGGATTCAAAAATATGTTTATCTTCATGAAAACATATAGTTTCAATATGGTTTTATGGTTCATTATTGCGTAATGTAAAGATGGTATCTCTGCAACTATAAGAAGCTTCGCAAGTGGAAAAATTTCCATGGATCTTTTAGAAGGTAAGGAGCTTCAAAAACAAGAATGGATAGATTCAAGAAAGGGAATTAGAGAGGATTAATTTTTATAAAAATGGAGGTATCAGTTATAAATAGGCATTTATTGTCCTCATTTGAAGCAATAAATCCTTAAAGAAAATCCAAAGGCTCTAAATTTAGAAAGGTGGTGTGCGGACTATTTTTCATGCATATTAGTTTTCATAAGGTCATTTTTTCGTGGAAAAAGGATAGAAATAAAGGTTAAGTGAGCTTTGTATAATTTTTTATCTTCTCAGAGGCCAAGTGGTCTTCCAAAAAGTGTTGACTTTTATAATGGATAAGTGATATTCCTGAATGTAGAGTGATTTATAAAGTCTAAGAAATCTTCAAAAAATGAGGGTTCTTTGAAAAAGCAATATGAGCTTCGCGAAAGTGGTGAGCTTCATGAATGCATTGTGGTTCTTGAAATAAATATATTGTTATGAATAATTTTATAGTATCATGAAGGTTAGAGAGATGGTTTTCAAAAAAGTAAATCAGTAATTAATCAGAATGGATTTCCCAAGAAATCTATAATAAAGAGGTATTTATCAGGTTAATGAATGTTGAACATAATGATTCACCAAATGTGGTGTAAAAAATATTGATTCAAGTGATCAAAATAAGATTCCTATGAAGGAGTATTGATCAATATTCTATTTATAGAGTAATGATATTTAAAATAGTCATTGGTTGTAAACTATGAAGGACAGTGAGTCCGCTCTAAACTTTGTAGCAACAATGCGCTTTAGTTGTAGCACCCCAACCCCTCTAGGATGGAGCCGGTGCATTACTTGTGATATTGAAATGGTTATAAGGAATGAAAATATTAAAGGAATGATCAGTTTAGTAGTCTTGAAGAAACAAGATACATATTTGTAACTCAAATTACATTGGAAAAGGTTACATAATACAATACATAATAAAAAACTCAAAACTGGATCCACAGGAACTCAAAAATAAGACCTTCTATTCATCACCTGTCGAAGGTATAAAATGAAAGGGGTGAGATCAAATGCTCAGTAAGGGTTAAAAATAGCATAAGCATGAGTAAAATAATAATTGAATCACAATCAATCTGTCATAATCAATATGGCATAGTGAATAAATGAACAACTAATGCCATTAATAAACTGAAAATGAAACTGCATCCATAGATTTTGTCATAGTGAAAACCTCATGGACAATAATAATAATTGATAATGAATAAAGATAATGATTATTAACTATAAATCATGTATCTGGCACATGAAACCATAATACCATAAAAGTGGTTTAGCTCTGTGGGTAGAAACCCATCTGATTTTTGGAAACAAACTCGAAGAGTTTGTCGCCAAATTGTTTTATCTCATAAGACCTACAGATGCATCGAGGGTCTATAGTGGGCCCCAAATACCATTTAATGTCCAAATAATTCTTTATACATTAATTAAATATGAGAGAAATATGCCTTTTCAATATCCGTATAGAGTAGAGTATACAAATTCATCAATATTTCCATAATCAAAACAACCTTCAAAATAAACACCGTATGTAAAATGTTATACGGATTAGAAAATAAAAATATACATGATATAAGAATATGGATATTTAAATGGAATATAATTTCAATTGAAAAGTGATCTCAAATGGTCAGTAGTTACACCACATAAGAAATTATAGGTGCACAATTACTAAGAAAGTCACATTGAAGTGAAAATTGAGACAAAGCTCGTCACCGTGTCGTATTCAATTGAGTCATATGAAAACGTTAAAAACCACCAAAAGAGTAACAGAATAAAATTAATATAATTATAACCAAGACAACATATGTTAAATTGAAGAACAGTTATACCACATATAAGAAATAAGAGGTGAATAATGAAAATCCCATAGAATTGAAGGTGAGATGAGAAAACCTCTTACAAACATTTTGGAATGGTAACGAGTGTTATTTCAAGGTATTAATGAGAGGTAAAGGGGTATCCCATTATTTATATGTAAAAAGGGAAGTATGATGGAGTTGATAAAACATACCCCATCATAATAAATTAAAAATAAAATCACACAAGATAGGGTGGATTCTTGAATAAAAGTGAGAGAGAGGATCCCTTACCAAAAATGTATCATTAGATTGAGGAAAAATCAATGAAATAATTATGTATGACAAACATAAACCAACAAAATAAAAGTGGATATACTATATAAAACAATCATAGTTCATTCAAACAGATTCTTGTAACAATGTTACTAATTAAATAGATGTTTAACTCAAAGAATGAAAATTGAGTTAAGCAATCCCTTACAAAGGATTGTATTTTTGAAACAGTTTTGAAAGTTTTGTTTTAAACATGTAATTATCCATAAAATAAGGAAATATTATGGTTGGTTTAAATATATAGAGTACTCACACATAATTTATTATGAGTAAAAACAATACATAATAATTTGACTGAGGAAATTAGACAATAAAAGTAATCCGAATGAAAATGGGAGTTCGGGTGGAAAAACCCTTACCTTATACTCGAGTGTGTTCTTCGTTTGTTTTAATGGCCTGAATAATAAAATTTATCTTCATTAATTAATATTTCCAGAACCTCATATACATTTATATTATTTATTATAACATTATTAGGTTCATTCATGGACCTTTCTATGGGTTCAATTGGTTCAATTTTCATGTTTTCGAAGCATTTTCTTCCTTTTTTTCATGGTTCGTTTACTTGTTTCCATGAATGGAAGTTCATTTGAAACATGGTTAAAAAACAGAATTTTTAATACATATTATTGACGAATATATGAATATATAAATTATCTTATAATAATTTTGGTTTATATACCATGATGATGATCCATTTGTTAAAACATTAATGATGTTCATTTAAATCGTTTTAGTGGTTCTTTGATAATAAAACCCTCATTTTGTTTTATAAATTAGAACCATGAGTACCAAATAATTACAGAAACATTGGTGAGTCATAAAAAATGTATTATAACCTGGTTAAACAATATAAATGGTTTCATGACCAGACTTGAAAGGATTAATGCGAGTTGAAATCACATCGTCTACGATGTGGGTAATTTGACATGTCACAGACAATGTTTTTAACTCCTTGAACAAGTGGGGGAAAGAAGAAGATTGATGATGAATTTATCATGAACATGAGAAAATCCAGAATATACAAGATTATGTATATTTCATTCCTCTTGCGTAAGAAGAGATGAATAAATAATAAATAATGAATTCAAAATAAAAGAATAATTTTGAAATCTCTTACAAAAATTCGGCAGCCTAACGGCTACGCAACATGGTTTTAGAAAATATTAAAAAGAAAGGAGAGAATGGTAACCTATCCAAAATGAATCATAATATATATTATATCAATATGAAGAAGAAAAATAAGAACATGGTATGGGAAATTGAACGATATACTACATAAAAGAGTACTTTAAAGGAAAAAAAGAAAGAAATTGAGAATTTTCTTACCTTCTGGAGTAACCCTTATAAATTGAAGGTTGAGACCTTGACAGCTTGAAGAAACCTTGGGAGGACTAATATTAAGGTTAGGAGCCAATAAATTCGTTTAGGGAGAATTTAGAATGAATTCAATGAAGGGAAGAGTTGGTATTTATAGGAAAAGTGAGGGATTATATTAATAATTTTCAAGGGACACCTCATGAGTGGTTTTTGCAAAACCATGGGCTTTCCCATGGTATTTTCCCATTATATAAGCCAATTGGGACACCATATATCTTATTTAACTATAAAAAATTCTACCATATTTATGACATCATTATTTCATCATTAATGATGTCATAAACACACTGAAACTAAAAACTGTATTGTTTTACTATTCACTGAAAAATCAACTGTTTCAGAAACATTCCCAAAATTCACCCTAACAATTTTTCAATGTGTAGAATTAAAATGTGAAATAAATTTTTCAAAAATAATTTTCTAAATATTATTAATTTAATTTTTAAATAAAATAATATTTAATTCAAAAAATAACAATCTTAAAGTGCAATTAGGTTTATTTCTCATTGAAAAACTAATTAAGATCTCATTATCTTGTTTCCTTAAGAAAATGTATTAATATTATTATTTACTATTCATAAGGGTCATATTACTATTCATATTAATATTCATAAGGTTATGTTACTATACACCCAAAATTAAGTTTGTTCTATTAGACTCCAAATGACTTACTGATCACAACTCTAGATGACCATTTTTCGAAATTCAAATCATAGAAGTGGAAAATTTATATTTAATGGCTAGGTTTTGACTATATCCTAAATAAACTTGTGTTGTTTAGAAGAAAAAAATGATGAATAGAATGTATTTAACAAAAACATACCATAAAATGTTTGGGGTGCTACATTAGTGGATTTGATACATGGGTAAATTTCATTTTTATGTTTCTTGAATGTAGCCTAGTGCATCTGAACCATGTAAAATTATTGTTTCTCATGAATGGTTTCATTTATGTTTATACATTACTATACGAAAGGGAGTGGAGAGTTTTTTGTTTCATGATGAAACAACATCTGAAGGGGAATTTTTTAAATATTTCATACCCGGATTCACTACCCCCTTGGGTATTTAACCAATTTGGGATAACAAAGATGCATTCCAATCTTATTTTTCTTACCTACCTTTAACCCTTATATATTTTCTGGTATATTTCACGTTTAAGTGTGGGTAAAGGGCCTATCTTGTATTTTCTTTTTCAAGAAATTCATTATAGGGTGTTTTGGAGTGTGAATTTAAATATTTGGAGGTGGATAGATAATGAGGACGAGTCGCTATAATTATTTAGTCTTTATTTATATCATATTCTTTCACTAAAAAGAATAACAAAAGAATAAAATAGAGAAGATATGAATTACTCCTTGTGATTAATTTTATAACTCATGTACCTATAAATAATCAAGGGCTTTAGATTCCATTCATTCACTACATTCTTTTTTAGTCTCATCCTCCTTAATAAAAAATGAAAAAAGGAGGAGACAAAATGTATTAATACATTCATTGGATTTATTTGATGACTCATATTTCACATCACAAAAAGGGGATTTGGAGTACATATTGTAAGGGAAATTGAGTGGGTAATGTATTCTAGATTTAGTTGAATATTCAAGAAATTATTATTAATATTTTAAACTATTCTTTTTGGTCTTGAATATTTAAATACTTGCACCCACCAAACCTTTCACACAAAATCACCAAGAAAAATTATCAGGATTTATTAAATATTTAGGAATAATGGTGTAGATAAATGTGATTTTTAAGAACACTATGGTGATACATGTATTTTCCAATTAGGTGTATAACATCTATTGTTTTTATATTAATATAATATTTATATGAACTTACTTGTGTGATAACTTTTAATTTGGTCATGGATATATTTTTTCGTTGAAAAAGTTTCAATTTGGGAAATAAAAAATACAAGGGACATTGATTTCCTAAATTACGTGTTTTGAATTTAAATTTAAAATTGAATCTTGATAATTTTATCACTTTTAATTTTTTTATGGATTTTGATTTGGATTTATGTTTTTTTGTGAGTGAAAATTCTTATGTGTCTAAATGTGATCACAAAGTGAATTATCTAATATTTTCATCCTTATAGTTTTGATTTACATTATTTATGGGGTCTAGTATTTGATCACATGATCATTACTCATTCAAGACTCATTTTTATTCATCATATAGAAATACATAAAAGGGGGTCATTTCACTATTTTTTATTCACATGTAATAATATAAATTTATTTATTTTTCATATATAATTCTATGAACTGATCCAAATTGAGAAATTTTTTTTTATCATTCTATAATTATTTGGCATCATTTCATTTAACTATACTATGTATTAAATCATACAATTTGGGGCCAAAGAGAAAAATTCAAATTAAAAACACATTGAGAGAACATAATTTACCAACCTTTAGTAGATGGGTCATAACATTGGATACTGGAATTTAATTGAATGATTCTATTAGTTGATGAAAGATACATTTAAAGACCATTTATATAAAATATAATGTCAATATTCAATAAATACTGTTTCAATTAGAAGGTTTAATTGGGTGGGTTTGAAGATTCATATAGGATATAAAATTTTAATATAGTAATTTAGTGTTGTAATAGTCTATAAATTCATTGTTTTAATGAAATCAAATCATGTTTAATTTATTATTAATAAAAATTTGTGTTCTATGATAGAAAATTTTGTTTTCTCAATTAATATGAAAATTTTACTAAGTATCAAAGTGTCTATAAATATAAGTATCGAACTCATGAAGAAATTTAACTGACCACATGAAACGATAGTTCGTCATCTTCTAGATAAGTTAAATTTCTCTAGGTACACACCTAACTGCATTAGTATTTGACCTACCGTAAGAAGGATTAAATCAACCACATGAAGACATCCTTTAGACTTCATTAATTAGTCTATAAATAACAAAATCACAAATTATGGATGCAACACCAATACTAAATGGATCGAATATATAACTAATTGATAACTTCTTGTGAAAATATCACAAACTCATAACGAAATAGAAATATAAAATGGAGTGACCATATAGTATATTAAATTAACTATATCAATCAAATGACACAATACCAGAAAAAAATTATGTTATAAATAAATAACCATAAGGTATAACCATGTGATCACATGATAGAGTTTGAATATTATGAAAGTATTGAATTGATCATATAATGACTTCAAATGATCACATGTTGAAGTGAAGTGGCCATATATGCAATCGATCGACCGCATGACCAGTCAAGTAAATTGTCCTGAGTTTTTTCAAAAATATTGAATCATCTATAAAGTGTTATCTTGACATGGTCCTATTGGATTGACCGTGTATAATTTTAATTATATTTATGTATTATATTCTAGTGAATAATTTTTAATAATTAAATGTAAAATCAGTGATTTTTAGACTCTTATATTTCATTATGAATTTTAGGTTATTCTAAAGGTGATTCTTCAACAGGTACTTAGAAGAATAATTTCACTATTTTAAAAGAGAAAAATTTCAAGGATAAGATATATTTAATGATATAAGAAACACATTATCTTACTCCATCATAACCTATGAAACTATATTTTCTATTATGAAAATATGATTAATATAAGAAAATTCATCTAATATTTATGTATGCTCTCATAACTAAAGTAATCCATTGGGAAAGAGAAGATAACCTTGCTAATAAAACCAAAAATCAATTGGTGTAAAATCTTCATCAAATAGGACTTCATTATCCCCCTATTTTTTATTTTAAATTTTACTTGTGGTTAGTTTATTTGAATAATTTTTATCACACACACCTGTATAGTTTTATAGAGTAATTTGATACTATTTCATTAATTTTCCTCCAACGTTTTTTCCCATGTGTAAATGAGGAAGAGTTTTTGTTCTATCTTGGAAAACATACATTCTATTGTATTCTATATACCATATCCAAATCATGGATATAGCGACCAAACCTTTTCTTACATTACTATTACATCATTTTAATGATAAACAACATAATGTTATTACACATAGTGGATCCAACAGTTTAGTGTCTTGTGAAAACTAGGACCATTCATAACTTTTACAACATAAATCATAAACAATCATTTAATTCCTTTTTCACTAGATTCTTATTAGAACTTTCCCTCTTCTTAGTACATGTAGTCACCTGAGGATATACATCAAAAGTAGGGGTGAGCTAAAATCCCAGTAAAAGGATATATAAGAACAATATAGCATGGGGAGAGGATAATCTGGACATAGACAAAAGATCATGAACATGAGAGGAGAAAAAATAAAAGACTTGAAATTTGGAAATTCATAAAAATTGAAAAATCATGTCTTATTGGTTAACTACCACACATAAATTTGAACCAAGCTAGAATTTTTTTCAAAAATAATTTCACATTTACTCATGAGATTTATCACTTTACAAAATGCATTGGAGTGCTGTATAATTCCATGTGCACCCTTCACTTTGAAACATTATATTGCGCTATATAATTCTGGGCGCACTCATAACATCATAACATTATCATTATCATGCTTTCCAAATCAAACAAATATTGAAAGTGAGCATAACTATACCATGTAAAATAATGGGTTATATATCATAAGAACACATTCATAAACATTGGGTTCCCAAAAGAAAGAGGGAATAACATACATGTTACAAGAACCATCCACTTTGAGTGAGAAGTAAAAGGTGTGTTCTTAAAAGAAGAGTTTTTTTGGAAAAAAATTTTCTTTGAAATAAAAACTAGGGAAAAACATGTATATCACAAAAAATAAAAAAAAATGATTAATAAATGTTCTTTAAGGAGTAACCATATCACAAATGGAGTGAAAGAGGGAGAACCCAAAGGATTAAAGTTGGGTTCGAGAATTTCCCCTTACCTTGTTCTGAAGGCTTCCTTCCCTTTAATGTCCTGTATAATGAAATTATATTCATTAATTAGAAATCAAAAACCTTTTTTACATTAATATGGTCCATTATGGTTTCATTAAGTGATTTTATGTGCCTTTGTATGAGTTATAGAGTTTAAAATGTTATTCGAGAATGTTTGATTTTATGGTTTTCTTGAGTGGTTCACTTGTATTCTTATATTAAAGTTTGGGTAGAAAATGGGTAAACATCCAGAACTGATATTACATGTTATTAATGATATTATAGGTTATTGAATGATCTTATGATGAATCATATAATATCCATGTGGATGAATCATTTGATAATAATTAAAGGACGATTAATTGGGTTAATTTGGGTGGTTTTTTTATCACAACGTACTTGTTTTAATTTATCACTTAGTAATATGGCCATAAGTTATTTACCGAACTACAAATAGGAAATTATACATATAAAAAATTCTGATTCAAACATAAAAAATTATTTCATTACCATATCTTAAGGTATAAATGGAATAAGAAAACTCATCATTCTTGAAGGTGATAAATTAACACCTCACGAACAACGTTCTATTTAATAAAATAAAAGGAATAGGGAAAGGGGTTGGATGATATAATATCCCATTATCATCATAAAATTCCAGTAACTTTATAATACTAGAGTTACAATACCATTTGGATGAAGATAGGTGGTGAGAGATCAATAAATGAACTTGAACTTGAAAAGAAATTAATGGAGAAGAGGGAGAGAAATTACCTCTTAAATCCTTCTCTTGAGATCCTCTTTAAGGAAGCTAGGATTGGTATTTTGATGAGACCAGCATCTCTTGAACATGGGAGAGGGTCTAGGAAGGATGTTTGGGCAGAGTTTAGAGAAGTCTTGAAGCTTGAGAGGTGTGAGGAAATGAGGTTGTGAAGGGTGGTCTTTATAGTGGAGGGGAGAGGGGTTTCCTTAATATAAAATTCATTAGTTTATTAATTTCTCCTAAGACAAGGAATAGTGAGTCCTGAATGACCAAGAAAAGTGATTTTATCATGTGATCCCGAACCAGGTGGTCTTACATAAACATAACATGCCACATGACTCCATAATTAGTTTATTTAGCTTATTTTTGTAAATTACGGTATTTCACTATTCATCAAAAATTCAAGTATTTCAGAAAATTCCCAAAATTTACCCCAACCATTTTTCGATGTGTAAAATCAAAAAATTAAGTCCATTTTTCAAAAATATTTTTCTAAATATGAAAATTTAATATTTATTTAAAATCATGATTTATTACTAAAAATAGTTTTAAAACATTCAATTACTTATTCTAAAATATAGGTACATCAAACTTTAACTTGAATATTATTTTTATACTATCATATTTAAGGTTACTATTAATTATGGTATATCACTATTCATAAGGGTATGTTACTATTCATAAGGGTAGGTCACTATTCACCAAAAAATATTTTTGTTTTATTAGACTCCAAAAATCATCATGAACACAACCATGTATGTCAAGTTTTCAAACTTCCAAACACAGAAGTGACAAAGTTATGTTTAAAAGTCACTTATCACTTAGTAGTTCATTATTTTGTGTTTTCATGTTATTTTATGACATAATTATAAGAAGGGAATTTCCATTTGGGTCGTTACATTCTTCCCCCCTTAAGAAATTCCGCCCCCAAAATTTCACTTTACACAAACAGGTGAGGGTGTTTCTCCTTCATTGCCTCTTCTGGTTCCCAAGTTTCTTCCTCAATCCTATGGTTCCTCGACAACACATTGACAAGATGGGTTTTCTTGTTGTGTAGAAGCTTATCTCTCCAATCCAGAATCTTTACTAGTTGCTCCTCATATGAGAGATCATCTTCCAGCTTCACCACCTTTGAGTTTAGTACATGTGAGGGATCAGGTATGTACTTCCTCAAGAGTGATATGTGAAAAACATCATGAAATAGAGCCATATTCGGTGGAAGTGAAAGTTTATAGGCCACAACTCCTATGTGATCAAGGATATCAAAGGGGCCAATATACCTTGGGCTTAGCTTCCCTTTCTTCCTGAATTGCACGTCTCCCTTCTATGGAGATATTCAAAGGAAGACTTTATCTCCAATAACGAACTCCAAGTCCCTTCGACGGTTTTCAGCATATCTCTTTTTCTGACTTTGAGCTGATTTGATGTGTTTCAAGATGACTTCAACCTTCTATGTCATCCCTTGCACAAGATCGGGTCCAAGTAGCTTTCTTTCTCCAACTTCATCCCAACAGGTTGGAGTTCTACATCTCTTTCCATACAGAGCTTCATATAGAGCCATCTGAATACTCAAGTTGATGCTATTGTTATATGAGAACTCAACCAATGGGAGATGTTGATCCCATCCACCTTTTAATTCTAGAGAGTAGGATCTTAGGATATCTTCAAGAATCTGATTAGTTATTTCAGACTTTCCATCAGTTTGGGGGTGATAGGTCCTGCTAAAATTTAATTCAGTACTCAAATCATGTTGAAGGCTCCTCCAGAATTTAGATGTGAACCTTGGATCACGGTGTGATACAATTGAGAGTGGAACTCCATGCAGTCTCACCACTTCCTTTACATATAAATTCGCAAGTTTTTCAATCAAGAGATCTTCCCAAATAGCGATAAAATGGGAAGTCTTGGTGAGTTGGTCAACCACAACCCATATCGCATTATTTCCCTAAGACTTCTTCGAGAGACCCGTGACAAATTCCAAAGTAACATTTTCCCATTTCAACATGGGTATAGGAAATGGCTTCATCATACCTTTGATCTTTTGTCTCTCAGCTTTATCTTGATGACATACCAAGAACCTTGATATATATTCCACAATCTTCTTCTTCATGTTATCCCACCTGAAGTGTTCTCAGAGATCACGGTACATTTTGGTACTCTCAGGATGGTTAGAGAATGTTGAGCTATGTGTATTATCCAGTAGCTCCTTCTTTATCCTAGGTGATGAAGGTACACAAATTCTCATTCCAAACCGAATCACACCATCCTCGTTGATATGGAACTCTTGCATCTTCCCTTCCTTTACTGAATTCACCCTCTTTTGTATCTCCACATCATCCCTTTGTGCTTCTTTAATCTTCTCCTAGATGGATGGTTTTTTAATCATTTGGGAAAGGTAGGATGTATCCCCTACCCTTATGATTTCCAAATCCATTATTTGCATATCCAAGAAGATAGGGTTTTTCTCAATCCGCAACATGGATAGAGTAGCAGGTTCTTTTATTCTTAGAGCATCAACTACCTTGTTCGCCTTTCCAGGATGATAGTGAACAGAGAAATCGTAATCCTTGATTAGCTCTAACCATCTCCTTTGATTCAAGTTGAGCTCCTTTTGTGTGAATATATACTTTAGGCTCTTGTGGTCGGTGTATATGTCACACTTCTCGCCATAAAGGTAGTGTTTCCATATTTTTAATGAAAAAAACACGCCTTCCATCTCTAGATCGTGTGTCGGGTAGTTATCCTCATGTATCTTCAGCTGCTGTGAGGCATAGGGTATCGCATTATCATTTTTCACGAGTACGCAACCCAAGCCTTTCATTGAAGCATCAATGTATATCACAAAACTTTCTCCACTTTTCGGTATTGTGAGTACAGGTGTAGTGATCAGCCTTCTATTTATCTCCTCGAAGCTTCCCTCACATTCTTCCGTCCAGACATACTTTACCCCTTTCCTTGTTAACTTAGTTTGCGAGCTTGATAGTTGTGAGATGTTTCTCACAAAACGTCAGTAACGGATTTCTGTGACACTAGAGGACTTGGGCCATTCCTCAATCACCTTTTTTTGAAATATCCATAGAAATTCCCTCAGTTGTGATCACATGTTCCAAGAATATGACTTGTATCATTCAAAAGTCACACTTTCTGAACTTGGAGTACAACTTCTCCTTTCTCAAGGTCACCAACAGTAGTCTTAGATATTCTTCATGTTCCTCCTTTCTATTGGAGTAGAAGAGAATATCATTGATGAACACTACAACAAATTTGTCGAGGTAATGTCTATAGACTCTATTCATTAAATCCATGAATATTTCAAGGGAATTAGTAAGTCGAAAGGGCATCACCAAAAACTCATAGTTCCCATACCTTGTTCGAAAGGCACTCTTCTGAATATCTTCCTTCTTCACCTTTACCTGATGATATCCAGAACGAAGATCCACCTTTGAGAAGTATTGAGCACCTCTTAACTGATCAAATAAGTCATCAATCCTTGGGAGAGTATACACATTTATTATGGTGATCTTTTTGAGTTCTTGATAATCAATACACTGCCGCATTGTTCCATCCTACTTTTTCACAAAGAGCACTGGTGCACCCCAAGGTGATGCACTAGGGCATATGAACCCTTTGTCTAAATCCTCTTGAAGCTTCTTCTTTAAATCCTCCAGTTCGATAGGATCCATCCTATAATGACACTTTGAGATAGGAGTAGCTCCGGGTATGTGTTCAATTGAGAACTCTACCTCACGATCTGGGGGAATTCCTTCTAACTCTTCGGGAAATACATCATTGTATTCCCCCACGATGGGCATTTCATCAACGTTGGCACTTTCCTTCAACTCAACTATTTGGATGAGGTATTCTTCTTTATAGGGAATCAACACCCACATCATTAATGGATTTTTCAAAGGATATTCAGGATCTTCCTTACATTTGTAGAGAATCATGGGATGGTTCGGAATATGAAATATATGTCCTTTTTTTGATGGTTGATATGTTCTCTATATAACGAGAGCCAATCCATTCCCATTATAGAATCGATTTCCACCAAGGGAAGTATTATGAGATTTTCCAGATGAATATTCCCACATACGCCGACATGAGAAGATTCAAACACTGGGGTTGAAATGATTGCACCACTTTGTGTTTTTACAGATATATCTACTTCATGGTTTTGGGGCATCGATTCAGTAGTTCTAGAGAACTTTCAAGATATAAAGGAATTCATAGAGCCATAATTAAATAATACTTTTTCCATTATTGAGTGAATAGGAAGTGTACCTTATACAACTTCATTATCATGCTCCACCTCTTTAGTAGTGATGGCATAAGCCTTCCCTTGTTCTTTTGGCTTTGGCGGCTGCTGACGCTGATTACCCTCGAGAACTCGGGGTTTAGTGCATAGGTTTGTATATTTCCCTACCTCCCTACAGTTGTTGCATTGAACCATGAGTGGTTCTATCCTTTCATTGGATACATTCTCCTTCCTTTTCGTGTCTTTTCGACACTCTTGATCATGGTTTCCTTCTTTCCCACACTTGAATCATTTCCCTATCCCTTTTAGGTATTTCTCATGGTGCAACATTCCACATTTTTGGAATGTGTGTCGTTGAGTTTTCTTCCCACCCTTACCATTAGATCCACCGGCATGAAACTCCATCTTTCGTTTCTTATCACCATAGCCATGGGACCATTCTGCAAACTCCATCTCCACTTTGGGAGCACATTGAACAACTTCTTCATAACTCGCAAGGTCTCAAATTGCAAGATCCTTTCTAAGGTGTGGTTTTAATCCACTAAGGAATCTATAAATTTTTCTATCATTGTTTAAAACAAAACCTGAAGAATACCTTTCAAGCCTTGTGAAATTGAATTCATAGGTTGTGAAATATTATTCTTCTTTTTTCCTGAGCTCTATTAATTCTCTATCCATCTTCATGCATTGATTTCATGGGAAATACTTGTTATGAAACATTATCTTAAAGTCTTCCCATTCGATCTCTTCAATTTCCTCCGTTGGCATGGTGTTCTTAATCAGATCCCAGCATTGATCGGCTTCTCCATATAGATGATAAACGGCAAGGGTCACCTTCTTCATCTCATAATAGTAAAGAACATAAAATATTTTCTCTATGGAGTTGACCCACTATTCCACAACTAGTGGATCAGAAGATCCCTTAAATGTCGGTGGTCTTTTCCACATAAAACATTCGATATCCAATTGATCCATCTTTGGTGAAGGAGTATGTTCCCCATTATTATGCTTATTGTTTATAACCTGAGATAATTGAGTAATCATCGCCATGATGTTTTGAAATCTACATCCCAAATTAATGTAGAAGTCGTTTGGGAAATCATTGCATTGGCCCTCGCATGAGTTGTTGGCCTGATTTCTCCTGGTTCCCACGATTTTCAAAAATAGAAAAGGTTAGAACAAAACATAAGTAAACAATTCCTGAATAACTTTTTCATTTAAATAATTTATACCAAAAACATAACATATGGGATCCCTATGTAAATATTCTTGTCTGCTTATTTTTACTTAGTCTCATGCTATAGGTTTTCTCTAGGGTTCCCCAATCCAAATTCCCAAATTAACTAAACCTTTCCTCTGATACCAACTATAGTGACCCAACCTTTTCTTACATTACTATAACATCATTTTAATGATAAACAACATAATATTATTTCACTTATAGGATCCAACGGTTTAGTGTGTTGGGAAAACTAAGACCATTCATAACTTTTACAACATAAATCATAAAAAATCATTTAATTACTTCTTCACTAGATTCTTATTGGTACTTCCCCTCTACTTAGTACATATAGTAACCTGAGGATATACATAAAAAAATGGGTTATCTAGAAGCCTAGTAAAAGGATAGATAAGAAAAATATAGCATGGGGTGAGCATAATCATGACATAGGAAAAAGTTCATGAACATGAGAGGACCATAAATAAAATAGTTGAAATGTGGAAATACATATAAATGAAACATCATGTCTTAGTGGTTAACTACCACACATACTTGTGTACCAAGCTAGAATATTTTTCACACATAATTTCACATTTTCTCCTGAAATTATCACTTTACCCAATGCATTTGAGCACTGTATAATTCCAAGCGCACCAGTCACTTTGAAACATTCATATTTTTCTATATAGTTCCGGGTGCACCTGTCATATCATAACATTATCATTATCATGCTTTCCACATGGAAGATATATCTAAAGTTAAGATAAATAACCCATGGAAAGGAATGGGTTACATCTCATAAGAACACATTCATAAACTTCGGGTTCCCAAAATAAAGAGGTAATAACATACATTTTACAAGAACCGTCCACTTTGAGTGTGAAGTAAAAGGTGTGTTCTTAAAAGAAGAGTTCTTTTGGAAAACTGTTTGTTTAACATAAAAACTAGGTACAAACATGTATATCCTAGAAAATAAAAGAAAATTATGAATAAATTATCTTTAAGGAGTAAATATATCAAAAATGGAGTAAAAGAGGGAGAACCCAAAGGATGAAAGTTGGGTTCGAGAATTTCCCCTTACCTTGTATTCAAATGCTTCCTTCTCTTTAATGTCCCGTCTAATGACCTTATATTCATTAATTAGAAATACAGAACATTTTCTCCAATAATGTGGTTCATTATGGTTTCATTAAGTTATTTCATGTGCCTTTGGATGAGTGATAGTGTTTAAAAACAATATTCAGGGATGTTTTATTATGGTTTTCATGAGTGGTTCACTTATATTCTTAAACTGAATTTTGGGTAGAACATGGGTAACCATCCAAAACTGATATTACATGTTATTAATGATATTATAAGATATTTAATGATCTTATAATGAATCATATGATAGGCATGTTTTTGAATCATTAGATAAGAATTAAATGATAGTTATTTGGGTTGATTTGGTCTTTTTTTATCACAACGAACTTGTTTTAATTTATCACTTAGTAATATGGCCACTAGATATTTCCAGAACATTAAATAAGAAATAATACATATAAAAAATTATGTTTCAACCATAAAAAATGGTTTCATGACCAGATATGAAGGTCGAAATGGAAGAAGAAAACTTGTAATTCTTGAAGGTGATAAATTAACACCTTACGAACAATGTTCTCTTTAATAAAATAGAAGGAAGAGGGAAAGGGGGTTGGCTGATATAATAACCCATTAGATTCATAACATTCTAGTAAATGTATAATACTAGAGTTACAATACCATTTTTATGAAGATAGGTGTTGAGATATCCAGAATTGAAATTTAACATGAAATGAAATTAAAGGGGAAGAGGGGGAGAAATTACCACTTAAATCCACCTCTAGAGATCCTCCTTGAGGAAGCTAGGCTTGGTCTTTTAATGAGACCAGAAGCTCTTGAACGTGGGAGAGGGGATAGGGAGGATGTTTGGTCAGAGTTTAGAGAAGCCTTGGAGCTTGGGAGGTGTGAGGAAATGAGGATGTGAATGGTGGTTTTTATAGTGGAGGGGAGAGGAGTTTCCTTAATATAAAATTCATTAGTTCATTAATTCCCCCTAAGACAAGGAATAGTGTGTCTTGAATGACCAAGAATAGTAATTTAATCATTTGATCCTGAAAAAAGTGGGCTTACATCAGTAGAACATCACACATGACTCTATAATTATCTTATTTATCTTATTTTTGGTAAATTACGGTATTTTTCTATTCATTAAAAATTAAATTATTTCAGAAAAATCCCAAAAATTTACCCCAAACATTTTTCAACGTGTAGAATCCAAAAATGATGTCCATTTTTCAAAAATAATTTTCTAAATATGATTAATTTAATTTTTAATTAAAATCATGGTTTATTACTAAAAACAGTTTTAAAACATTCATTTACTAATTCTAAAATATAGGTACATCATAATTTCACTTGAATATTATTTTTATACTATCATAGGTAAGGTAACTATTAATAAGGGTATATCACTATTCATAAGGTATGTTACTATTCATTAGGGTAGGTTACTATTTAACAAAAAAAATTCTTTATTAGGCTCCAAAAATCATTTGGAACACAATCGTGTATGTCAAATTTTAAAAATTCCAAACACAGAAGTGACAAACATAAGTTTAAAGGTAAGTTATCACTTAGTAGTTCATTATGTTGTGTTTTCATGTTATTTTATGAAATAATTATAATAAGGGAATTTCCATTGAAAAACCTTGGGTCGTTACAATGGATCATCCTCTTTATTTTAATAAATGTTCTTGATAATGAGAAAATTTCTAGTGGGGAGAACAAAGTCTAATCTAGAGACTGAACCTCTTTTTTCAATTCCATTGTGTGTTAATTTATTTTCTTCTTACTATATCTAAAAACTATTCCCTTGAAAAATCTATTTTATTAACTATTATTTTAAAATTAGTATATAACAAAAAAATTAGGCTTTGAAAATTAATTTGATAGCTAACTCTTGCTAGTTATATATTTATTTTTCGATGTGTGTAGAGTAATCTTAAAAGATAGTATAAACTCACCTTATTATAACTAAGTTTTGATCAATGGCATGATAGGTTATTACAAAAAATAAAATCAGATATACCTAATGTATGCTTGAATTAGGAATTTTCCAAATTTAGGTATTTCATTTTAATATTGATTGACACAAATATTTAATTCCCAATTCACCCTCTCTTAAGCAATCCACTCTGGCCAAAATTTGTTATCAAATGTGATTTATTTTTTATACCTAATTATTTTTTATTTTGTGAAATTGGAGTTTGATTGTTTCATCATGAAAAGATAATTTTTTTTGTGGTGATTATAATTTTTACTTATATATCTATGTAGATATGAAGGCCATGTTATAAATAAACCACCATAATTTAATGTCTGAAACATTTCTCGGTGGATAATTAAAATGAAAATACATGTCAAGAGCATGGGTTTTTACATTTGGACTATAATATAAGATAAATTTAAAATTTAAAAATCTCAAAGAAATAATTTCATTGGTGATACTAAAGTTGATTATTACTATAATTTCAAGTCAATTAATTGTTTATATTATACTTTTGGAGAGGATGATTCAATAGAATATCTTCTTGTGATACTATTTTTTTTAATTTGGGAAACTCTTTTTCTATCTCATTAAGGAACTAATAATGTTAAATAAATGGTATTTAATACCAATACTATTAAATATGACAAATTTAAATTAAAACATGATGAATCTATTTCTAAAAAGTATCTCATGTTTACTTAAATTATCAATATCAAGATTCTTTATGGAATGAAGGTAGATGACAAATCCCAGGTACTGAGGATAATGATATGTCTAACATATCATTAGAGAGGTTTTGTTGTCTCCATTAAGGAGTCATGTGACAATAAAAAATTAACATTCAAGGAATTATTTAGAAAACTGATGATATTTGAGGAGGAATTAAATGTAAATAATGATGAGAATGTTGAACCTAAAAATTAAGTTCCCCTTAAATAAACTCCATAAAAAACATTATCAAATATAGAAACACACATCATAGTGAATCTTAAATATATTGTGATGAAGAGAAGGATCATCTATCAAGAAGTTTTATCAAATTTTATAGGATGAAAATTTTATTTAAGAAATAAAATTACAAATTAATATTTTATGGAAATGGAAACTAAAAAAGGATGACTACTTTCGTGAAGTAACATGTTATGTGTGAAAAAAAGGGGACATATCAATTTTGATTATATAAATCATAAATATAAGAAAATGTGTGAGTATAAATAAAATAAATACATAAAATCAAATATAGCTTCCTGGATCACTTCATAAGATAACTCTGATAATTCATATAGCTCTAGAGAAGAGTCTATTGAGAATTTCAATATCTCTTTTAGGGATTATACAGCTAAGGTAACAAATATTGCCTCAATTATTTATGAAAATGAATATAATGGGGATTATAATATATCTAATTAATAATTATTTTAATATTACATTATGTTATAATACACCAAGAATTATCTTAAACCAAAATATGAAAATCTGTTGAGGGTACATAGTTTGTGTACTAGTAATAAAACTACTCTTATTTTTGAGAAGGAAAATAATGCCTCATTGTTAATGTAAAAATGATCTTAAGTTTTTTAATGAAAATATTAATAATAACCTTGAATACATTACCCATGTTAGAGATACATTGACTCTATTTTTTTTTAAATAGGAAACAACTAGAAATATAACTAGAATTAGAAATAATCCACCTAAAAGAAGATATTTGAAAAATAACTTTATTCCTTGTTAAAAATCATATAGTTATAGAAATATATCATGAAATTTTGGTCCAAATAAGGTATTTATTTCTTGAAATATTAATTTTTAATTTATATATCAGTTAATAGTGATTCAATTTCTATAGTTCCCTATAAAAACATTTCTAGTCCCAAGAAATTATGGTCATTAAAGTCATTTAGTAATATATTATATGTAGGTGAATTTATTGAATAGTGATAATAAGAAATTATAGTAGTTGTATGGTGGATGTTCTACAAATATGATTTCATATTATGCATGTTTCAAGAGTCTTGTGAATGTGGATGGTGTAAATGTCACTTTTAGTTATAATTCTAAAGGACAAAAAATTGGTATTGTACAAGTCAATAACTATGGATCTATTGTAATATCAAAAGTTTTTTATATCCATGTTTTAAAATATAAACTTTTTATAATTTATCAATTGTCATATAATAGATTGTAGTTTATGTTTGATAATAATTATATTAAGATTTATGTTCACAATAATGGTTTATTATTCACTACTTTGAGGAATGATAATGAGTATATTGTTAATCTAGATTCTTTGATTTCTAAAAATGTTTGCTATTTAAGTGTATTTCATAAATAATCTTCATTGTGGAATAGGATACTAGGAGACTTCAATATGTACCCACAAATAATTCTTAATTAAAAATGTTTTATTAGAGGTCTACCAAAACTATAATACCCAAAGGATAATGTGTTCATTCCTTGTAAAAATGGAAAACACTAAAAAATCAATTTCAACCCAAAGAAAGAGGTTTCTACCAATCAACCCATATAGTTGTTTTGTATAGATTTAATTGGACTGTCTTGAGTTTCATGTTTATTATTAATGAATTACATGATTTTTAATGGTTGTTTAAGATTAACATGTGCATATTTTCTACCATACACAATTGATAATTCTAAAATATTTTCAAAATTTACAAGTTTTTATTGAACCTTATTAGGCTCATCCATATTTATTTATGAATTGATCTAGGCTGTGAGTTTGATAACAATATTTTGATACATTAGTATCTCAAAATGGCTATAATCACCACTTTACTCATATAACTCCCCTAAAAATTGATTTATTAAAAAGAAATATAAATCTTCATGAAATTTCTTAAATAATGATTAGTGATTATGAATTACCTGATAAATTTTGGGATGAAGATTCCTATAATAATTTTTATATCATTAATATAGTTCTTATCATAACTCCTTTAAAGAAAACCCCTATTAATTATGTAATCAGAAAACTCCTAAGTCTAATTACGATAATTTATTTTGATGTAATATCATTATTCTTAATTCAAAAGATACTATGGAAAAATTCACTCCAAATAGTGATGATGGTATTTTCCTATTTAATTTAAACTCCATAAAATCTTATAGATCCTTTAATAAAAGAACTATATTTTTTAAAGAATATATACATGTAACATTTGATAAAATAGGTCCACATGAGACTAAAAAATATTTATAAAATATGGAGGAGGATATATATAATTCTAATATATTTAATACAACCAATGAAAGTAAAAAAATTGATGATTTGCCAAAAAATCACCCAATGAAGTCCAATATGATGAACATGATCTTGATGAAAAATCGGAAGAGCCACCTGAATCTTTTCGAAGAACCATTAGAACCCATAGAGAATATCCTTTGGATATTGTCGTAGAATATTTATATTAAGGTACTCATACTAGATTCGCTCTTAGAATACATGTTGAACATCAAGCTTTATTATAACTGTTTGAACCAAAAAACATTACTAAATATATCAATGTGGAATATTGGGGAATGGATATTGAAGAAGAGTAGAATCAAATTGATAGGAATAAAGACTCGTATCTAGTCGAATGACCAAAAGACTACCTAACTATAGGTAATAAATGGTTGTTTAGAAACTTGTTCGATGAATCTTTCATTATAGTTATAAATAAAGTAATATTGGTTCCATAAGGTTATATTATAGATGGATGAATTTTTTATAAAGAATACTTTTCACTAGTATATGGACATAAAACCATTAGAATACTTATTTTTTATAAATCTCATCTTAATTTCATACTAAATCAAAATGGATGTCAAGAGTGAGTTCATTAATGGTTATATTATTTAGAATTGTTTTTGATCAAACCACTAACTTTTTAAATACTCACTTTCCAAAATGTGTTTTTATATTATTTAAATATATTTTTGGGTTAAAATAGAATCTAACATATTGGTATGATAGGATCATCAAAATCTTAATTTCAAAATATTTTTCAAGTGGAATATTTGATCTTACCCAATTTATAAGGATGATTTAAAAAGATATTTTAGTGTTTAAAATCTATATTTATGGTTTTTTTTGTCATCCAAAAACTCCTTCTATATTAAATTTTATAAAATGAGGAAAATTAATTTGAAATGAACTGAACATGTGAGTTAATTTTCTTCCTTGGTTTTAATATTTTTTCAAAACAATTATGGAATTAATTTAAATCATTGAAAATACAAAAAATATTAGTTAAAATTATTTTCAATTTATAGAACACATGGTAGTTATTGTTCCCAAGTGCTTGTTTTATTGTCAATAAGTAAATATGTGTTATTAGATAAAGAAAAAGTGGTTATTATTAGAGAATTATTATGAATTCATTTAAAGGAATTGGATTTTATTCCTGATAATAAATCTATGTAAGTAGATAAATAGATTAAGATACTTCCATATTCTATAATCAAGGAATATTGAGGATACATCTTGAAGAAATCGAATGGAAAATGTCAAGAAAATGTGGAAAGGTAAGTGTGAAAATTAATGATATGATCTTCAAAATAATCAAAGATATCTTTCAATGGGTGAAAGAGCACTAAATATAGGGTTTAACTGATTCAGATGAAATGAAATTTAAAAATTATTCGAGTAAATTATATAATTTTCAATATATATATAGTTGATTCAGCCAGATTGAAAATTCCCATAGATTATTTAGCAATGTAGTAGATTCATGTAGTTGGTTCAGCCGTGTAGTTAATTGGTGTAACTGATTCATACATCTATCTAATTCACATATCCAATTTATCGATATATCAAATTTACATTTTCTATTTAGTGATGTTCGAAAATCCCAAATTCAATTCATCCGAGTAAATGATTCAAATATCATATTCAGTTATTTAGGAAAACCAAATCGTCATTTAAGTGATGTAGCCAATTAAGAACCACAAAAATGATTTCTATGTAACTAACTAAGAACCTTTAAGCTGATTATTTCATATAATACTATAACATAGTCATTTTCTATAATGTATCTGATTGCATGAATATTTGGAAGTATTGTTTATTTCAGAAGAAGTGATATTTTAGAAGTTATAGGAGAATTAATCATGATGATGTAATTGATCCAAGTGTCCAATTAAGAATATCATGATTTATGGATCATGATTCACGTATCATTAATGAAAATTGATTCCGGGATATTATATAGTAAACAATATGCAGAAATAATGAAAAGTTAATTCATTTATCATTGTGATTGAATTAAAATAAATATCAACCTAATGATAATATATATTTATGAATAATAAATCAAAGATTCAATTATATAATATCTCGTGAAGGATAAATCTATGTTTTATTTTTTACTATTATTATATCATATATATAGATTATAGGTTTTTGATGAATAAATAAGTGATGTAAGATCGATACTGGATACTTGATATAGTTAAAATAATTCTAAGAGTTTTTAATTTCCATTATCAAAGTAATAAAAGTTCTAAATCCAGAAGTCCCTGAAGTTGATAGAATGAAGTATTTGAAGAAGATGAGGAGAATCCAGATCACCCAAGATTGTGAAGGTGTTTCAGGACCAGCAGAGCTGTAAACCACTAGTGATGATATTGAAGAAGTACAAAGTAAGATCTGTTGATCCATCTATTCATAGAGAAATATTCTAATTCCAAGTGGTTCCAAATAATTCATAGAGAGAAATAATATATTTATTTCATGGGTATTCATTAAAGAATATAATTGTATCTTTTAGTTGGTGTTAGAAGTAGATGAACACAATGGGGCTCTATGTTGATCGAGATGAGATATTTTTTGGTTTTAGTCAGTTATTTGATACTGAAGAGTCGATAACCATGAGGATTAATTTGTTACAGTGAGGAGTACACTTTCATACTAAAATGTGTAAATATTATTTGTTGATTTCTCATATTTTATTATTGCACATGAGGTGAGGATGTGATAAATTTTCATGGTTGTGTTGAGAAATTATATCAATTTTAGAGTTAAATTTAATGGGAGAATAATTCACAGATGAAGACAAATGACTACCCCTAGTGGTTCATCCGAACATGTATATTAAAAGTGGTATCAAAGTGAAGGTATATTATAATGACCCAAAGAAGAATTTATATTGATAGAGGATCCTAATCATGTTAACCTCATATGTGTTCTTATATTTAAAGGGAATAATTATCATATTTTGATGAATATGAATCTATTATATCTCATATAACTCATCCTAGAAGTGATATATACTCTTATTATGCGTTTTACACCCATTTATTATGGATATTCAATGACTCATGCTGATAAGAGAATTTTATAGGTGGATAGAAAATCATGAAATTCCATCATGATTCCTTTGTTAGATAATATATATACCAAGGTCATGGGTATCCATAATACCAAGGAAATATGGGAAAAACTGAGAATATTCAAAGAAGAAAATATAAAAAGAATACAAAATTCTATTTTGGATGAGCTAATTTGAAGATATAAATAATTATAATGGTGAGACTATTGATAAATAATGTTTCTAGATAAATGATTTTTTGAACTCTATCCAATGATTTGGTGAGAATATGTAGGATTCAGTCATTCTTAAAAAATTGAAGAAGAATCTTCCCAATTTATTTAATTCATTATAATAATATTTGGAAGAAATATAATAATTTTCCATTGATGACTTACACAACATGCTCATGGATTATGAGTTGATAAAGGTGAATGTTTTCAAAAATAAGGAAAAAATATGAAATAGCTTTAAATGCCAAAAAAAATTAAAATAAGAAAAGAAGAGGATAGAGAATATGAATACTTTGATGGTGATAATGATGGATACATAAATCAAATTGTTTATCTATTATTAGTATGTTTTGAAAGTGTAATGTGCATGGAAAATATTAATAAACCATTAAAATTATTCAACTGTGTTGAATCTCATTATTTTTCTAATAATTTTCCAAGGAAAAAGGTTAGATAATCATAATCAGAATTGGGATCAGATGATGTGAGACCAGAAAAACCCAAGTGGGCTTGAAGAAGAATAATCACTTTAGTAGTAAGAATAGAAATATTATTATCATTCATAAGAAAGTTTAATCATCAAGTTACTCTTTTGAGAATGAATATAGTTTATTTAGTATTGTAAGTAAAGTAACTAATTCATAAAGAAGTAGTGACGACAAATAATAATGGATGTAACTTGAGTGGGATATGAAAGAGAAATTTGAATTATGCATTGAAAATATAAAATTACTCAAGAAAGAGAGGTAGAATCTTGAGAATGAAAATAAAATGGGGTTACTAAGTAATAATTAATAAAGAAGGAATTATCCTATGTGGTTGAGGTCAATAAGTACATGCTTATAGAAGTTGAACACGAAACAATTATCACTGATCTATAAAGGAAATTAGCAGTAGAGGAAGGAGAATTAGATTAGACACAATCCATATGCCTTACAGTTCAATATGAATTGAACAAATATATATAATACTTGAATAAATCATTGTAAGTTAATAGATAATATTATCAAGTGGGTGTGATAAATGGTTACAAAAATTAGGTAAAATATTTTAATTTTCAATGTATATCTGCTATAATTAACAATGCTTATCACAAACATTACCTTGTACAAGGTTGACCTGAGAAAACTATAAAAAATTCTTCTACAAAAATGGAATATAGAAATATAGAAAAAAGGCTACACCCCCCCCCCCATGAAATGTAAGGCTTGGTTTGAAGTTGGAAAACAATAACATAAGTCTTCATTTGTCTAGAATGAATTTAAAAGATTAATGTATTAATGTTTTTTCTAGTGTTGTGGTAAGCATGGACAAAAATCCTATTCTTCTTCATTTGATCTAAATCACATATGTCTTAACAAAAATACTTCAAATTCTAAATGAAATATGTGGAAGATACAATTTGTAAGGTCACATATCTAATTTATTCATGAAAAGGATGAAAAGATAAGTTTCCTATTTTGTGAAATAAAATATTTTTAAAACTAAAACCAATGTAAATTCTTATTGTGATTCTGATAAGAGTGAGAATGTTAGGAAATAATACCTAGTTTTTTGTATAGAATAGTTGAAATTGGATAAAATTTAAAATAAGGTAAATTTTTTTTAGGTTAATGGAATCTAGTGGCATAAAAAAGTGAGTTGAAATTTGTTGATAATTTTTCCATAACTAGAAAATTGAAAATCCAAAATAATGTCATGGAAAAAATATAATCCATGCAAAGAAAAGTTTTAAGGGATGAAATAATGAAGTCAAATATATGAGTCTCAAAAACAAAAATAATTGTCAAAATAAATCATCTCAGAATGAGATTGGAGGAAAATAAGGGTCCACATCGAGAGGAAGTGGTTAGTCTAAATGTATTTTAGAAAATTCAGCGTCCCTTTTTAATCCCTATTATTTTACATTTTTTGAGATAACATGCATGGAATTAAAGGAGAAGTTTGATGAAATCACTTCTTGACAACATGAACATATTTTTCTTTATATTTTCTATTAACATTCATTAAATGAAAAAAATTGCAAAAAATCTATTATTATAATAATTTATAATGAATCTTTAAATTGATTAAATATTTCAAAACCTAATGGTTAAGGTTTGAGGATCAATCTTAAAACCTTTTTTTATGATTATATTAAATGCACTTATTAAGGTCATTGTTTGTTATCAAAACATTAAAAAATAGGGAGTCACAAGACTTGTGAATGATATTTTAATGGTTTTTGAGAGGTGTGCTGGTTACATGTTTCCTTTAAATTAATATATTATTATATATCCCTTATTTTAGAAATAATAAATTATGAGAATGATATCAAGTGTATGATTATTTATGGATATTATAGATAACCTTGGTATTATCTATCTTATTTTCAAAACTATGGTTTCCAATATAGCCTTACAGTAGAACAATTAAAGGTTTTTACTAAGAATGCCACTTGTTATCATCCTTTACATAGAAAAGGGGGAATATAATATTATGTTATTTTAAAGGAAGAAGAAGATATGATCATGCCTTCACATTGACCTTTACATTTGATTCATAATAAGGGGGATAAATATATAATCCATCCAAGAACACATATTGATATTAAGGATTTATATTTTGAACCAATTAATATTGGGATATTGTTGTACCAAAGTGTTGTGTTTGTTATTATTGTGTTAATATGAGTTGTTAGGCGAAGAATTGGTGGTTCTTAGATATTTTTTATGAATTTATTTAAAGGATTTGGATTAAAGTTTCAATAATATATCCATGTGAGTATATAATATGATTGATTTACAACCATTTTCAATGGAATAGTAATTTTGAGGCAACATATTGAAAAAATTTAATAAAAAAGTTAAAGATAATGTGGAAAACTAAGTGTGATGATTAATTATACAATCTTAAAAATAATCAAATAAAAGTATTGGTGGTTGAAGGAACAATTTTTTAAAAATTATTGAGATGATTTGATAAGATTTAGAGGGGATAATGTTCGACATTTATTTGATTTAAGTATGAAATTTTATAGATCCATGTAACTAATTCATGTAGCTGATTCATCAACCTAGAGGATTCATGTAGCTGATTCAGCCATATAGCCAATTCACATAGTTGATTCAACCATGTAACTGATTCACATAGCTGATTCATTTGAGTAGCCTATTCACATATCTGATTTAGTGGAATAGGAAAAATACATAACTGATTCGGCCACATAGTCCATCCACATAGCCAAATCAATGGCATATGAAATTCATGTAGTAATTAAAATGACATAGATGATTGATAACAACATTTCTGATTTAAACGTAATCGATTGAGAACTGCATAGCTGATTTCTGCTGAGCTGATTTCCAAGAAGATAATTACATGTAGATTTGGAAATCAGGGTTATTTTTAATAGAGAATGATTTGAGTAGTTGTAGAAGAATTGATCATGAAGTTTCAATTAATATGAGAATTCAATGAATAATATAATCATTTATAGATTGTGATTCATGAATTATTATAGCATATAGTAAATGTAATGATCTAATGAAAAGTTAAATTATATTTCAATGTGACTAAATTAAAATTAATAACTACTATGTGGTTATATGTAGTTATGAAGAAGAAATCATACAGGAATGTTTTGAAAATCATGTGAAGGAAAAAATGATGCTTAATTTATTAATATTATTATCATATATATATATATATTATTTGATAACATATGCGGAAGTGAAGTATTTTCAATGCTCAATACATGATATAATTTTTATAATTTTATGATTTTGATGATTACTATTATCGATTAAAGAGATTTTTTGAATCCACGAGTCTCTGAAGGTGAAAGATATAAGTATTGTAAGAATCCAAGTAAAATCCAAATCACACTAGATCTAGAAGGAGTTTCAAGACTAGAAAAGTTATATGTCACTGCTAAATATATTTAATAGGAACATGGATAAACTTTTGGATCCATCTATTCATGGAATAATATTCTATTTACAAGTGGTGATAAATTAAACATGGATAGGATAAGATCTTTTTGTGTTGAATATTCATTAAAGAATTGAATTTTTTTCATCCAATTAGTGTTGGAAGTGTTGGTCCACATTGATACACCATGTTGATCTAGCTAAGATAGTATGTGGTCATCGTCACTTGTTTGATATTGAAGAATCTATAACTTGAAGAATAAATGGTTGAAACAAGGACTATGATTTTATGTTAAACCTTGTAAGTAATGTGTTCTACTTTCTTATAATTTATAAGTGAACATGAGTTAATATTGTGTTAAATATTCTTTATTTTATCGAGATATTTAATTAGTTATATAGGTTTAATAAAAAAGTAGAATAATTCATAAAATATGACCACTGATTCACCCCCCCCCCCCATGTTTTATCTAATATAGTGCTCTACAATAGTGGAACTTCTAATAGTATAAACTATAAATTATATTTCGATAAAACTAGAAAACCATTTGACCAAACTATATATATAGGAATAATTGTAATTTTACTATTATTAACTACTATTTGTCCTGATATTAAGAATATTAGTTATGTGTGTACTCATTTTTAAGATAACCCTGGGGATTTTGGTCTAAGCATCGTTAAAATGTATTGCCCCGACCCCAGCTTCCCAAAGTCGGTGCATTATTACATAACATTGGCATGATCACATGGAAAGCATGTCCCGAAATACCAATTAGTTTCGTATTATTGGAAACCAAATTCATACATAAGTTCAACATTACAACTTGAAAAGAAATAAAACACAAATTTATTCAATTAGAAACATCCAATCCTCCTAGATTATTCCTGCAAGTCACTCATAACTAACTTCTTTATATGCTGGGAAAATTAAACTTAAGAAAGGGGTGAGCTCAAATGCTCAGTAAGGGTAAGAAATATAGCAGAAGATAACATAAATATTAGGCATGGTGAATAATTGAAAACACATTCCTTTACAAATAATAAACATGAAAAATTTTATGGCAGGAAAATGATATGAGTAAATACTGCCATAATAAAACAGAGTCATGGGTATTATACTAGTTGAATAACCACATGAACCATCAAAATTATTTTCGTAATGAGGGAATGTATAATGCCGGACATTATGAAACATATTATAAAGGCCTTGGCCATGATGTATAAAAATTATTGAGGCCTCGACAAAAAACATATATCAAATTGGGAAAGGCCTCAGCCAATTCAACATCTAGTTGTCTCAGGGTACCTACTGATGCACCGAGCAGTTATAGCAGGCTGCACCCGTCACTTACTAAGTCCAATACACAACTCATATGAAAGGGTAAAATATAATCTTAACAATCCTATTAAAACATTCATACAAAATGTCAATACATTAACCATAAACCATAAATGGTTTAAAAATAGCACATAGAAAGTCAAACATATCACAAAACCATCAATAAAATATGGAAGATTTGTATCATAATAAATCAACTTCAAACATGTTTAAAATCCATCAAAGTATGTTGAAATAGATGAAATCAAAACTCTTTTTTAGAGAAATATATTTTTCTCATGAAAACATTTAAAAGTCACCATTTAAAAAGGAAGACATTTGAATACATTTTTCAATCAAAGTGTCACATACCACTTTGAAACTTTTGAATGGAATTAACATTTTAAAAACATTCATGTCCATATAAATAAATTCATAAAAAATATTTTTGAAAACCAGGACATTAATGATAATTATTTAAAAGAATAAATATTTAAAACATTTAAAATTTTCTTTTAGTAAATAATGTCCCTTAAAAAATCCCATTGAAAACTCTTTTATGAAACATTGACATGGATAATAAATATTTCCCAGTAGATACTTATATAAAATCAACCTCGGATAATAATGGGATGGTGAAATTAACCCTTACCTTGTTCTTTTCCTTGGTCGAGGGTAGGTTAAATTCTTGTATAATAGTGATATCATTGTTATAAATTTATAAAGGACCCATATACATTAATATGATATCATATATGATCTTCTAATATTGCTTTGATAATGATATTTTAGTAGTATCGTCGTTTCGGGTGTTAACTAATTCATTTTCCTTTATATGTTTTGATACATAAGCCGTACTTTTTTTATAGATATAATGTATTTGATTCAAACCTAGAATGATATTATGTTTTCTAATAATTATTTTTAATAACCAAATTAATATTATTCTTGAATGGTTACGATGGGGAAATGAATCTCATTGTGTTCGTGGTGACTGTAATCCGTATGTATGCATGAACGACAATATCATTATTTTTTGTTAAAAATATATGTAAATATATGGTATATCATATATATATAGAATAATTAAAATTTAAGATTTATTATTTACATCAATAATAAATCATTATTATACTCATTCAAATGATAGTGTATTTGAATAACAACTACACCACGACATGGAGACGGTAAGTCGTACGTACGCACGTATGGTGACATGTCATTCATCGGATGGATAGAATAATGAATATGGTTGTACCTTATTTATAATAAAATCACAATATATATAATATACTGGATTTTTTATTTTATAATGGAAACAACAAAGATAGAGGAATTGTAAGAAGAAAAGAACATGAAAGAGTGTGGTGAAATTATTACCTCTTTTTTCAGGTTCTTCCTTTTTATTTGATCAAAAGGGCTCCTTAGGTTGGATTTATGACAAAATTAAGGCCTCTATAATGTCTTTAGTGATGTTGGGAGGATATTTGGGTAGGGTTTGTACAATATAGAGGCATGAGAAGTGTGAGAAATTGGTAAGAATTAAGGGCTTTTTATAACGGATAGGAGTGGCTCTTTAGGAAAGTTTGAAACAATTATTTTATTATAACCACATATTCGGTTTAAAAAGGTCAACTATTCGTTAATAACAAAGTTACGATGACTCATGGTAGAAATAAAATAATCCAATATGAATCGGATAGGTTTTGGATATTGTTTTAATATTTATAATCTTATTAATATAAATCATTTATTAATGAGGTAAATATTAAATTATTGTTGTGTCATAAATAATTTAATTTATTTGATGTCTAAAAATTATAAAAAAAATTCCATGATGTATGAAAGCTTTTTAGATTTCCAAATAAAATTTATAGTCGAAATGACAACTTGTATACCCCAATGTAAAAATTTATTTACTAAAAGATATTTGTTTATGTCATTTTTGTCTTTACATTAAATTAATTAATATAAAATGCCATTATTACTCTCATGTGGCTCCATGGGGTCCCAAATTCAACCCAAGGATGACCATGGTCGTCTATGTGTCAGAAAATAGGATTAGAACACATGTTAGGGTAATTTAATATTATTATAATATTATATTTTACCTTTATTTATTATATTTACCCTTTAATCATGGTAAATAAAATATTTACTGAAGTAAATATTTCAAATGTGTAAAAATAAAAGTTACCTATTTACACAATTTGGACCTAATGATTCCAAATATTGAATCCATTTTTCCAAATTCAAAATAGAGAAGTGGAATAAATTAATTTAAAATTAATTTCTGCTGTCAAAATAAAAAACTCTGTTTTTAAGAAATAATAATCATCAAAATATTGACAATTGTTTATGTACATTTTAAATGTGAAATTAAATAAAATTACAAACACTACAGTAAATGTAAAAAATATAATCTAATTTTACTTTAAAATCACTCAAAATTATAATTTAACACAATAAATTATTTCGATTGAAAAAGTTGTTTTTAATTAAAATTTAGTATTTTTCATTATTTATCAAAATATGAAAGTTATCAGAAAAATAAGAAACAGTTATCCAAATTAAATTTATAAGTCCCAATTATAAAGAAGAATTTAATTTAATTAAATATAATATATACAAGTTTCAAATATTGGTTTAAAAAAGGGTTCTCTATTAAAAGGAGGTAAAATTGTATTTTTTGAAAAAAACTTCTTTTATCTAAAAAATGAATTTGTTCGTATATAATGTCTAATAAACACAGAATATGTATTCTAAATTTTTTTTAGATTATATCAAATTCAAAATTCAGTTAAAAATATTCATAACCACTTTTTGAATTTCTAGTTTAGTAAGTCGTGTTACGCTCGAACTCGGTGTTGCGTGTAGTGAAAGTTATTGACTTACATTGAAGAGATATTGTACTACAAAATATTGGGGTTTTAAATTCTCCCAAAATTCAATAAATTGCATCCACTCAATTTAAAATTGTTCTTCAAAAATAAAAAGGTTAAAAATAGAAAATTCCTTTGCAGAGGACCCACATCAGAAATAGGGTTAATAAAATTCAGTCTTAATAAGAGGGAAATGAAATGAAAAGTCACCACCAAATTATTATCTCTATTAAGATAACATTAGTGGAAAGTAAAGACATATAATTATAAGAAAAATTTAAATATTTATAGGGAGTGATTGAGGTCATCAATCCCAAACATGTGTAAAATTGAGGGTCTCAAAGCCATCAATCTATGATGATTTAAAATATCATCAGTTCAACAAAAAATAAGGTATTAGGATAATACATTTTTGGTTTTAAGAACCCTTAACGACTAATAAATAATTAATTTCTTCATATAATAATAGAGGAAAAATATGCATGACATGTAAAGTTCTATCCTTTAAATAATTTCTACCACAAACTCATCTTTCACTCTAAAAGATAATATAACATAAAAATACAATATTTATCCTAATCTTATAGGGTTCCAAAAAAATGAATTTATAATTCATTTGTGAGATTACTAAAAAAATGATATTATAAAAACCAGGACATCACGTAGGCCAGTGGTAGGTGATGCACCCTTGTCGACCTTCGGTTGCGGGTTCAAGTCTCGCGGCCTTTTCGGATGCGACGGGTTGTCGCCTGACCTCCGGGTTGTCCTTTTTATAAAAATCCATAAATAATATTAAAAAAATTCTTTATCCTTAAAAGTAGTATCAAATTTCAAACTTAATCCATTCCAACCTTTATAATTATCCAAAATACTTCTTTACAAACTCACAGTCCAAAATTTATAAGGAAGGTAAGCACAATGAAGCTCTTTTTTACCACGTAATAACATTTGTATACATTGATCATGTATTTTTTTCAAAACATGGTATCAAACTTGTTTATTACATTCATGCTCCCTTATTTCTTATAAAATAATAGATATATTCCTTATATGAAAAAAATTTTAATACTCCAGCAATGATGGAATAAAAAAACCATTAATCCGTTCCAAAGTAGTCAAGAATATCCAATATAATTTATCCAAATCAACGATATTTTATTCCAAAATCACTACCTCAGTATCAAGACCATATTAAATATTACCTTTACTCCAACCATGTATTTTTTAAAAAGTTTAACTTGTTGTTGAGTCAGTTTTCATAGAAAAATATATTCCCAAATCCTCAATGAAATAATACTGCAGTACAATCCTTATTTATTTCCATAATTCATATGACTTGTATATCATTGATACACCATAGAAATGACATAATTCTTTAGTAACAACATAATAAAACTATTCATTCCTCTTCATCTATGGTATTATAATAACTTGATTATTATCCAATAGCATCATTTGCAGTATACTCTGAAGACTTGGACATTGATTTGCGTAGTGTCATAACTCCTTGCAAATGAATCATTTTACATTTGAAACCTTTTTCTTACCCTTGCAATCACGTACTTGGTGTCCTTTTTCTCCTAACTTATAACAAACTCTCATTCCCTTCAATAATTTACCAAGGTGATTCATTCCATAGTTATCAAATATGGAAAAATCATTCTTTCCCCTCTTCCCTTTATCCATATTTCTCTCTACCATCCTTTTCTTCCCTTGTTTCCCTTCAAAGCCATAAGATTAAGATAATTTTTTACTTATCTTATTAACACATGATACTATTTCTTCATATGTTTATAACACATGGGAGACTATTTCCCTTCTAAATGTTGGCTTAATACCATGAAAGATATTATATGTCTTACTCTTTGGATCACACATATTGTAGGACTTCTCATTCAATCTACTGGGCGCCATTTCTAAACAATGGTATACATTGGGTCAGCTTATGAATCACAATGAATATTTCCAAACTTGTAAAATACCTAATGAAAATTGAACAGCTTATGGATATAATCAATTATCATAAAAATGTTCTCTTTGAGGAAGTATATACTCATAAACCCTTCATAATGGTTTTTAATGAAAGTGAGAATTATCCTAATCATATCCCCCGGGAGTGTCGTAACCAAGAGTGAACCAAGGCCCATTGTCGTCCACCATTTCCCGTTCAAGTCTATCTTAAAACGGTGTTTTTAGGTTTTACCTCTAGGTACATCTATGCCATAGCCACCTTTACCTATCAGTATCTAGACATAGATGCATTGCTTGGAAAACTCACAAAATCTCTACATTACAAAAATTATATAAAGATATTATATACTAATCCTCAAAGTCTATCTTAGGTTAATGTTCTCTAATCATATTTTATCTAAATATAGTTTCCAAGGTTTGTACTAAACTTAATTTGATACCAACTGTAATGCCCGGACCCCAGTTACCCAGAGTCGGTGCATTATTACATAACATTTTTATGATCACAAGGAAATCATGTCCCAAATAACTGATCAGTTTAGTATTATTAGAAACAATATTCATACATATGATCAAATTTACCACTTGAAAAGAAATACAACACTAATTTATTCCATTAGAAACATCCAAGCCTCCAATATTATGCATGCAAGTCACTCATAACTAACTTCTTCATATCCTGGGAAAATGAAACATAAGAAAGGGGTGAGCTCAAATGCTCAATAAGGGTAAGCAATACAGTGGAAGATAACTTTAATATTAGGCATGGGTAATAATTGAAAACACATGCCTTTACAAATAACAAACATGGAAACTTTTATGGTAGGAATATGAACTATGTATATAATGACATAATAAAACATAGTCATGTGTATTCTACTAGTCGAATAATAACATGAACCATCAATATTATTTCCATAATGAGGGAATGTATAATGTCGTACATTATAAAACATCTTGTCAAGGCCTCGACCAAGACGTCTAAAAATGATTAAGTCCTCAGCCAAAACCATATATCAAATAGGGAATGGTCGTGGCCAATTCCACATCTAGTTATCTCATGAGACCTACTGATGCTCCGAGGAACTATAGCGGGCTCCAGGCGTCACTTAATAAGTCCAATACATTCCTCATATTAAAGGGTGAAACATAATCTAAACATTATTATTAAAACCAGAATATGAAATGTCAATACATTAACCATAAACCATGACTGGTATAAAAATAACACATCCAAAGTCAAACATATCGGAAAACCTTCAATACAATATGGAAGATTTGTATCATAATAAATCAACTTCAAACAAGTTTAAAATCCATCTAAGGATGTTGACATAGATGAAATCAAAACTTTTATTTAGAGAAATATCTATTTCTTGAGAAAACATTTAAAAGTCACACAATTTAGAAAGGAAGACATTTAAAGACATTTTTGAATCATAGTTTCCCATACGACTTTGAAACTTTTGAATGAGATTACCATTTTAAAAACATTCATGTACATATAAATAAATCCATAAAAACTATTTTGAAAACATGGAAATTAATGAGAGTGATTTAGAAGAATAAATATTTAAAACCTTTGAAATGACGTTTTAGTAAAAAAAATTACCTTCAAATAATCTTATTTAAAACACTTTTATGAAACATGGACATGGATAATAAATATTTCCCTGTAGATACATACATAAAAACAACCTCGGATAATAATGAGATTTTGAAATTAACCCTTACCTAGTTATTTTCCATGGTTAAGGGTAGGTTAAAATCTTTTATAAAGGTGAAATCATTGTAATTAAATTATAGAATAACTATATACATTAATATGATATCATATATGATCTTCTTTGATAATGATATTTCAATAGTATCGTCGTTTCGGGTGTCAACAGATTCATTTTCCTTTATATGTTTTGTTACATAAGTTGTATTTTTTTTATGAATATGATGTATTTGATTCATATCCAGAATTGTATTATGTTCTTAATCATTATTTTTAATAACCAAATGAAAATTATTCTTGAATGGTTTTGATGGGGAAATGAATCTCATTGCGTTCGTGGAGACGGTAATCCCTACGTACGCAAGAGCGACAATATCATTATTTTTATTTAAAAATGTATGTAAATAGATGGTATATAATATATATAGAATAATTAACATGTTATATTTTTTATTTACATCAATTATACAACATTGTTATTCACATCCAAATAATAGTGAATTTGAATAACAATTACACCACGACGTGGAGACGGTAAGCCATACGTACACATGTATGGTGACATGTCATTCATAGGATGGATAGAATAATGTATATGGTTGTACCATATTTATAATAAAATCACATTATATATATGATCCTAGAGTTATTATTTTAGAATGGAAACAACAAAGATAGAGGAAGTGGAAGAAGAAAAGAATTGAAAGAGGGTGGTGAAATTATTACCTCTTCTTCGGGTTCTTCCTTTTGATTTGATCAAAAGGGCTCCATAGGTTGGATTTATGACTAATGTAAGGCCTATTGAATGAAGTGAGGGATATTGGGAAGATATTTGGGCAGGGGTTGTTTTATTAAATGGCTTGAGAATTGTGAGAAATGGGTAGGAAGTTTGGACTTTTTATAAGGGAGAGGAGGGGCTCTTTAGGAAAGTCTAAAATAATTATTTTATTATAGCCACATATTCGGTTTAAAAAGGTCAAATATTCATTAATAACAAAGTTAAGATGAATCTTATTAGAAATAAAATAATCCAATAATAATTGGATAGGTTTTGGATATCTTTTTAATATTTATAATCTTATTAATTTAAATCTTTTATTAATGAGGTAAATATTGCATCCTTATTGTGTCCTAAGTAATTTAAATTATTTGGTGTCCAAAAATTATAAACAAATACCATGATTTAGGAAACCGTTTTAGATTTCCAATTAATATTTATAGTGGAAAGGATAACTTATATAACCCCATGTAAAAATTCATTTACTAAAAGATATTTGTTTTTGTCATTTTTGTCTTTACTTTAAATTAATTAATATAAAATGTCATTATTTCTCTCATGTGGATCTATGGGGTCACAAATTCAACCCAATGATGCCCATGGTCGATTATGTATCATTAAAAAGGATTAGGACAATTTATAGGGTAATTTATTATTATTATAATATTATATTTTACCCTTATTTATTAAATTTACCCTTTTATCATGGTAAATATAATATTTACTAAAGTAAATATTTATAATATCTAAAAATAAAAGTTATGTATTTACACAATTTGGACCTAATGATTTCAAATATGGAATCCATTTTTTAAAATTCAAAGCATAGAAGTGTCAGAAATTAATTTAAAATTAATTCCCGATATCAAAACAAAAAGCGTGTTTTTAAGAAATAATAACTATCAAAAGATTGACACTTTTTTATGTATAGTTTAAATGTGAAAATTCATCCAATGACAAAAATTAGATTAAATGGTAAAAATATAATCTAATTATACTTTAAAACCAATGAAAATTTTAATTTAACACTACAAATTATTTCGCTTAAAAAAGTTGTTTTTAATTAAAATTTAGTATTTTTCACTATTCATCAAAATATGAAAGTTATTAGAAAAATTTCAAAAATTTATCCATACTAAATTTTTATGTCTTGATTATAAAGGAGAATTTAATTTCATTAAATTAAAAATATAAAAGTGTCAAAAATTGGTTTTAAAAAGGGTTCTCCATTAAAAGGCGGTGAAATTTCATTTTTTAAAAAATACTTCTTTTATCTAAAAAATGAATTTGTTCTTATATTATGTCTATGAAAAATATAATATGGATTCTAAAATTTTATAGATTATATAAAATTGAAAATTCAGTTAATACAATTCATAACCGCTTTTTGAACATCTATTTTAGTAAGTCGTGTTACTCTCGAACTCGGTGTTGCCTGTAGCATAAGTTATTTATTTACTTTGAAGAGATAATGTACTATAAAATATTGGAATGTTACATAAAATAATTTTTAAGTACCTCAAGAATACAATTAATTTTAGACTATTTTACTCTAGAGGACATTCTTTTGAATTATTTATTAATTATCATACAAATTTTTGTGGTTATAAGGTATATAGAAAGGGAACCTATAGAGAATGTCACTTTTTAGGAGTGTCTATTGTATCTTGGTTTAGTAAAATAAAGGAATTTTGTTACATTATCCACTATTGAGGATAAACACATAGTTACTTGACGTTGCGCACAAATTCTATGGGAGAAACAAATTTTTCTAGATTATGGATATCAATTTAAAAACTTCCTTAAAATTTGTGATAAAAAAAGTGTTATTATTATTTCTGAGAATCATGTATATTATTCAAGGGAAAAAAATATTGATATAGTACATAACGTTTGGAAGGATTATTTTGAGAAAAGGAATACCAATCTTGAATTCATTGTCATGGAACATCGACTTATTGATATCTATATAAATCCTATGATTGTAGGGAGATTGAATTATATCATACATGAATTTTGAATGATTAACTATTTATAATTATTGTGTACATAACTTGATATACCTTCTATTAATTTGAAAATTTATATACAGCCTCATGTTTATATAAATTAACTAATTTCTGTTATTGTTTCTATATTTAATATGCTATTATTAAGTTATAATTTGAATATTTTTAAGCTATAACGACCCAAACATTCATTAAAGTAAATTCTTCTTGATATAATTAAATGTTTATTATGGTTACATAAAATGTCAACTTCATTGGTTTTATGTTTCTAGATTTTAAAATACCACTACGAATTGTGACCTTTGCTAATATAGTTGTTGAACAGTGATCACATAATTAGTATAAATATAGGGCTTTAATGAATCCAATTTACTCTCACACAGGAAGTGATGGCCTCATCCAGTAGACTTTCCCCATACGAATCCCATTTTATGGAGCTCAAAAAGTATGTTCCATCATTGTTCTTTGCTCTTGATCATGCCCATGCTGAACTTGAACACGTTAAGCTAGAGCGGAACTGACTACGGGAGAAGTGGATGTTAATATAGATTACCACCTGAGCCATGTTATCCGAGCCACCCCCAGAGTTCGTATCCATCACACACCTTACTCTTTAGTCTTGTGTGAGTGTTATAAGGGGGTATGTAACAATACCCTAGCACTATGACTACGTACATTATTTTTGTATAAATAATGTGCATTCATTTTAGTATTGTTTCTTTGTAAATAGTTATTAAATAAAAAATAGTATTTTTAGTTAATATTCAACTAAGAAATATTTTTTGATGAATTAAAGGATTTTTTAATTAAATAATAGTTTAATAAAATTTTATTATTAAATTGAATTTTGTTAAATATAAATGATCAGATAATTTTATGAATGCAATTGTAATTTTTATTAAGGTTTGAAAGCTATTTTTGTCAAAACCCATGAATATTCAATAAATATCGATTTTTATTTTAAATGTAAAAATTCCAATAATTATAAAATTATTTGGATAAATTGAATTTTATTTTTTGAATTAGGATGCCGAAATTATCCAACTGTGATTTTTTCATAATTTTCTAAGATAGTCGAATTTTTGGGTAAAAATTAAATACCGTTTAAATATATAATATGTTTTATAACATCATAATGACCCAATAGTGATTTAATAAAATAGTATAAACATTATGTTCGGGAAATATATGTTTTACCATTTAAATAATTTCATTTTGGTTGGTTTGATTCATTTTTCAAAGCTTTAGTGGACCCTTAAAGGCTTTTAAAACATTTTGTCTTTTTAAACTATATTTCATGAGAGTGTGACTCACCTCCACATAAGCAACCCTATTATTTTAAAAATTCATTCCATAGGCCTTATAAAATACTTGTTTCCAGTACCCTTTAGAAAAAAGCCATGGGCCAAAACCATGGGCCGGTATGTGGTTTTGATTAGTTTAATGTGAGGTGTCCCAAACCTAAATAATAAAGAATTCCCTCTCCTTTACTATATAATCCCACCCAAGCTCCCACTTCTCCATCACTAAAATCCTTTTTAGTTCGATCAACCCCTTCCCTCTTCTCTATAAAATCCTCCCATGGTGCCCCAAGCTCCCAATAAGCCTCACTTAATCCCTCGCAAGCCTTTGGCATCACACTTCCAGGTAAGGGATTTCTTCCTTTCTCATTTTTGTCTAATTTTCTTTAAGTTGTTATGACCTTTTGTTTTCAATTAAAAATGTTTTGGTATAATTTCTCACCTCCCCCATACTGTCCTCTTTATGTTTGGATGAGGGATAACCCTTTATCTCTCATTAATGCCTCCCATGTACACCCCTTACCATGCCAAAATTCCTTGAGTGATTTATCTCCCCTCTTTTACATCCAAGTAATTATTTTATATTATGAATATAAATTACATTATTTTATTGTTACATGTACCTATATGACCCCCTTATAGTCTGTTTCATGTATATCTGATGATACACCCTTTTCTCTCACATCAACCATTTTCATGAACCCTAATGTCACGCCGTTGTGTTGTCAAAATTGCACCACATTTCTTAAAGCCAATATCATTGTGTAGGGAATAACATACCCATGTCTCTATCAAGGGTATTAACTATTATACAAATGTACATATTGAATGGTACTTTCATAAATTTATACCAAATTACTTAATCGTGGAATAACTTATGATGTTGATTGATTCCATGATCCATGTGAAACACTTATGCATTAAATGAAATGGTTAAGAAGGGTGCTCCCTAATAGCACTCCAATGAATTTGGTAAAGTATAGTATCATGATATGTCATGTGAAATGAGTGTTGACTCGTGATATTTCATGTCAAATGAGGTTTTACTCGTGCTTCATGTGCAATGGGGGTTTACTCATTATACATGTGCAATGAGCCTTGCCACATACCGATTCCATGTTAAGTGTTGTTGCCACATTTCCATGTTATGATTATCATGCTTTATTCTGCATTTATGTTCATGTTTATCATGTGCTCCATTGATATGAAAATTTTCTAACAAGTATTGTATTCCTTATATTATTCCATTTTTATTCCATTACTGGTCTTTATAGATCACCCTTTTCTTATGCATGTACTGAGGTTATCCCATGCAATGCTAAGTATGAGGGAATGTAGTGGTCATGTAAAGGAATTTTCCAATAAAGATGTTTCATTTCATGTTTTAAGTTGTTATGTAATGATCCAAATCCCCAAAGACACTATACCTATTTATCTTCCATGTTGTATCAAGTGAAGAGTTTATGTAATAAATCATGTTTAGGTTTGTAAAAGAAGCAGGGTTGTTATAGTTGGTAATAGAGGATAGGTTTAGTTATTTTTGGGATTAGGATTTGAAAAAACTAGTGAATACTTATAGAAAAGAATAAGTATAATAAAAACATCCCTATGTATTGGTGAGTATTGAGTAAGTGGTTTATCAAGAAAATACATCCCTTTATGGATAGGAGGACGTAGAGGAGGCTCTAGAACAAATGTATCCTAGGGGTAAAACCCGAAAACACCGCTTTGAGCTAGACTCGAATGGGAACTGGTGCTCCAAAATAGTCCTTGCTGCACTCTTGCTTATGACACTCCCAGGGGATATGCTTTGGAAAACTCACAGTCGTAGTTTGAACCCTAATTAAGGGAATGAAAAAAATTCCCCTAATAATATATGTTAGAAATTATATCATGAATAGCATAGATTGAAGCCAATGGATTCATATGTTAAGGATATATAAGTTATTTATAAGTCATCAGTGTTGTCCCCAGATTACCCTTTATGTGTTACCCCTAAGGTTCCTTTTATTCCATCCAATGGCTGGTAATTAGGGGAATCCGGATAACAACCGATGTGAATATCAATGTGATGACTGTGCTAATAAGATGTTCAATCTGATGGGAGCGGGAATCGTGAACTTTGTCATTATTCCCTCTTAGGTAAATGAATCTTTGAAATGAAACCTGGTTCAGGAAGAACATTCAACCCCCCCCCCCCCCAAGAAAGAACAAGTCGCTATCGAGAGATTCATGAGACAAAGGCCTCCTACTTTTAATGGATCATCTGATCCCTCAATCGCCAAACAATGGATCAACTCCATTGAAAGATCTTCTCCACACTTCATTATTCTGAAAAAGAGAAGGTTATCCTGGCTGAATATCATATGGAGGGTAAAGCTGATCAATGGAGGACGTTGATAAAAATATGAAGCGTGAGGAGGAGATCGAGGTGTTAGAATGAAAGGATTTCTAGAAGATTTTTTTCATTAAATATTTTATGTGCACCCTCCAACTTAAGATGGAAAGGGACTTCCTTGACCTTAAGCAAAAAGATAACGAATTTGTCAGATCGTATGAGGAAAACTTCACCAGGATTGCAAGATATTCTTCTGGCTTTGTCGTTACCCCCAAATTCAAGTTTTACCACTTCTTTGGTGGGATGAAACCTAGCCTACCGAAAGCGCTAGAAAACCGTGACTTTAAAAGCTGTGAGGAAATTTTCTGATGTTCCCTCAAGGTTGAAATAGAGATCGGAAAATCCTAGGGGTTTCATAAGGATAAGATGTGTAAGGTGGACCTAAATGCTATTGGTCTGATGGAAAAATCCAACGGTGATAAGAAGATCTAGCCCCCCACTTTCCAAAGGTGCAGAAAGAAGCACCCCAAAAGTTTCCTGAAGGAGACAAGGAAATGCATTAGGTGTGGAAGAGAAGGGAACCTAACTGTTAACTACCAACAAGAAAAACCTATAGCTATAACAGAGGATAAGAACACTCCGTTCAAACCTCGATGTGTTTTTTATTGCTAAAACTGCAAAGAACCATGGCATATTTCAAATCGGTGCCCTAAGCCAAGGGTTTTTGGAGGCAACCAACAACCTCCAAGGAACCACTAGAGAGAATTTGCCATCGCTACTGCCAAAGTGAACCCCGACAACAAAGTGGTGACAGGTATGCTAGTTATCCATTCAATAATAGTAAACGTACTTTTTAGTTCAGGTTATACGCATTCTTTTATATGCCAAATGTTTTTTAGAACAATCCCAACACCACCACAAATCATGGAAGTAAAGATATTGGTGAGTACAGAAAATGGGGAAATCATTTCATCCCATGAATATAACTCCTCCCCTATCATAATCCATGGATTTAATTTCCCAGAGAACCTCATCATACTACCTTTGGTAAAATTTGAAGAAATTCTTAGCATGAATTGGATTTCTTTATATAGATCCAACATAAATTTCTATGAGATGGAAATCACTCTCCATGTGGAGAATCGACCCCTGATTCTATACAAGTGCAAGGATGAAGATGAATATTCTTTAGCTCTATCATCTCAAACATGGATATTACAACCCTATGATCATGCGTATTTGGCTCAAATGATTGAGTCTAAGGAGGAAACCATCCTTGAAGATGTTCCTATAGTGAGGCAATTCTCTAAAGTGCTTCTTGAGTAATTGTATGTTCTTCCTCCTAGAAGAGATGATGAAGTGTAAATTGATCTTATACCTAGGGTGTTTCCAATATCTAAGACTCCATATAGAATAGATGTTGTGGAGATTTAGAAGCTAAAGAAACAACTAAAAGAGAGTCTAGATAAAGGGATTGTATGCCCGAGTGCTTCACCATGGGGTGCACCAGTCTTCTTCATCAAGAAGAAATATGGTTCAATGCACCTTTGCATCGATTATCGCGAGCTTAAAAAATCACGACAAATAACAAGTATCCTCTCCCACAAATCGATGACTTGTATTATTAGCTACGTGGAGAATAATACTTCTCCAAGGTGGATTTGTAGTCTAGATATTATCATGTAATGGTGAAGAAAGAAGATATCTCCAAGAAAGCTTTCCGTACAAGATACGGGCACTATGAATTCATAGTAATGCCTTTAGAACTCAATAATGCTACATATATCTTCATGGAATTGATTAATAGTGTCTTTAGGGATTACCTCAAAATACTTCTTGTCATCTTTATAGATGATATTCTTATATAATACAATACAAAGGAGGATCATTAGGAGAATCTAAAAACTATAATAGTGACCTTACGGATGGAGAATCTCTAGGAAATGTACAACAAGTGTGAGTTTTGGTTGAAGGAGGTCTAATTTTGGGACTATATCATCACAAGCAATGGGATAACTGTAGATCCCTCTAAAATAGATGAAATTGATGGATGGCTGAGGCCAACATCAGTAAATGATATTTGTAGCTTCTTGGGGTTAGCTAGATATTATCGACAATTTGTGAGAAATTTCTCACGATTGTCCAACCCTCTTAACAAGCTAACTCAGAAGGGAGTAAAGTTTTCTTGGAGTGATGAATGCAAAGAAATCTTCACAGAGTTGAAAATGAGATTTATCCCTGCGCTCGTGCTCACTTTACCCACAAGTGCAGAACTTTTTGTGGTATTTAGTGATACATTGAAGAAGGGCATGGGCTGTGTGTTAATGAAAAATGAAAAATTCATTTCCTATGCTTTAATGAAATTGAAAGTTTATTAGAAAAATTATCCAACACAAGATATACAGTTGGATGTAGTGATCTTCCCTTTAAATATTTGGTGGCATTATCTCTACGGGGAGAAATGTGAAATATATACCAACCAAAAAATCCTCAAGTATATATTCACACATAAAGAGTTGAACATGTGCCAACAAAGATGGTTAGAGCAGATCAAAGAATATGACTGCACAATCTATTACCACCCTAGGAAAACAAACAAGGTGGAAGATTCTCTATGAATAAATGACCCAGTGAATCTATCACTGATAAGAATTTAGAAGGATCCAATCTTATTATATTTGATGAATATAGACATGGGAATCATAAAGAAGGGAAAATCATCAATCCAACAAAAATGATTGCTCAATCGTCTCTTTTTGGAAGGTTAAAGGATGCTCAAAAGGGGAATGTGGTAATTTAGAAGAAAGTGGAAGCTATCAGATGAGGGAAATCCTTGGAGTTCAATGTTAATGATGAAGGAATTTTGATATTTGGGAAAATACAATGTGTTTCATCATGTCCAGATCTGAAGAAGGATCTTTTGGATGATGCACATAGTTCAAATTTAACTATTTACCTAGGAAACAAAAAGATGTGTCACGTTCTCTGAGAGAATTATTGGTTGGATAATATAATGAAAGATATCACTAAGTATATATCAATGTGCCCAGTGTGTCATCAAGTGAAGGCAGAGAGGTAGAAGTCTAAGTTGATGATCCAACCAGTGCACATACCAGCATGGAAATGGGAGAACATCACCATGGACTTTGTCACCAGACATCTGAATAAAACTTAAGGAAACAATGCAATCTCGGTTGTTGTCGATAGTCTTTCAATGTCTTAACTTTTCATTACAATTCAAGAGGATTTCTCATTGGATCAACTGGCACGGATATACATCAAGGAAGTGGTAAGGTAGGATGGAGTTCAACTATCTGTTGTATCCAGTCGAGATCCATGATTCACCTATATGTTTTGGAAGAGTCTTCAACATGCTCTGAATACTGAACTGAAATTCAGTACGGCCTATAATCCTCAAACTAATGGCCAGTATGAGCGAACTATTCAGATACTGGATGATATGTTAAGATCATGTTCAATGGAATTTAAAGGAGGTTGGGATCAACATCTTCCACTGGTTGAATTATCCTACAATAATAGTTTCCACTCGAGCATCCAAATGGCACCTTATAAATACCTACATGGGAAGAGGTGAATAACACTAACATGATGGGATGAAGTCGGTAAATGTAAGCTGCTTGGACCAGAAATTGTTGAAGAAATGGTAGAGAAGGTGAAGACAAATCAGCAGCATATCAAGGCAGCCGAGAGTCAATAGAAGAGTTATATAGATAATCGTCGACAAGACCTTGAGTTTAAAGATGGAGACATGTTATTTCTACACATATCTCTATGGAAAATGGTCATGAGGTTTGGAAATAAATGGAATTTAATTCCTAGGTACATCGGCCCCTTATAGATTCTTGATCGTGTTGGGGATGTGGCCAATCGACTTGCACTTCAACCCACCATTTCCAAAGTACATGATTATTTTCATGTATCCCACTTAAGGAAGTACATACCAGACCCTCCACATGTACTCTCTTCAAAGGTAGTACAACTAGAGGACAATATTTATTATGAGGATCAACCAGTGAAGATTATAGACTGTAGAGAAAAAGTTCTATGAAATAAGAAAATGCCCCTCATCAAGGTGTTGTCTCAAGACCGCATGTTTTAATAAGTGAGGTGGGAATTAGAGAACGTGATGAAATATAGTTACCTGTATTTGTTTTAGAGTGGGAAAAGGAAAATTTGGGGGCAAAATTTCTTAATGGGGGAAGATTGTGACAACCTAAACTTTAATTAATGGAAATAACTCTTGATCTAATTTAATATTTATTGTGGATATATAAAATGTGAACTTCATTAGTTTTATTTTCTTGGATTTTAAAATACCATTATGAATTGTGACCGTTGATAATATAGCCTTTGAATAGTGATCACATGATTTGTATAAATATAGGGCTTTAACAAATCCAATTTACCCAGACAAAGGAAGTGATGGACTCATCCAGTAGACTTGCCCCATAAAAGCCCATTTTTCATAGCTCGGATAGGAGGTAGCATCATTGAGCTTCTCTCTTGACCAATCCGAAGCCGATCTTGAACACGTTAATCTTGATCGGAACCGACTACAGTAGAAGTGGAAATTAATAGAGATTACCACCCGAGCAATGTTATCTGAGCCACCCCAAGAGCCGATCACCATTTCCCAACTTACTCTTCAGTCTTATATAGGTGTTATAAGGGGTTATGTAACAGGACCATATCACTATGACTATTTACATTATTTTTTTATAAATAATGTGCATTCATTTTATTATTGTTACTTGATAAATAGTTTTTAAATCACAAATAGTATTTTTAGTTAATATTCAACTAAGAAATCTATTTTGGTTAATTAATGGATTTTTGAATTAAATAACATTTTAATAAAATATCGTTATTAAATTATTTTTTATTAAATATAAATTATCATATAATTTTATGATTGCAATTGTATGTTTTATTTAGGTTTGAATGCTTTTTTTGTCAAAACCCATGAATTTTTTGTAAATGTTGTTTTTTTATTTTAAAAGTAAAAATTCACATATTTATAAAATTATTTAGAAAAAATAAATATTATTTTTAAAATCAGGACATTGAAATTGTCCAAAGGTGAATCTTTCATAATTTTATGAGACATTTGAATCTTTGGGTAAAAAATAAATTCTGTTTAAATATATAATGTGTTTTATGACATCATAATGACACAATAGTGATGTAATAAAATAATATGAACATTATGTTCGGCCAATTTCTGTTTTACCATTAAAATAATGTGATTTTGGGTTTTTTTATTTATTTCACAATACTTTAGTGGACCCTTAAAGGGTTATAAATCATTTTTTCTTTTTAAATTGTTTTCTTTGAGAGTGTGACTCACCTCCACATAAGCAACCATATTATTTTAAGAAGTTGGTCCATTATATTTATAAAATATTTTTTTCCACTCCCCTTTGGAAAAAATCAAGTGCAAAAACCATGGACTGGTATGTGGTTTTGATTAGTTTAATATGAGTTGTCCCGAACCTAAATAATAAATAATTCCCTCTCATTTCCTATATAAACCCACCCAAGCTCCCACTTCCCATTCACTCAAGGCCTTTGGAGCTATACAAACCCCTACCCTCCACTCTCTAGAATCCTCCAAAGGTTCCCCAAGCTCCAATGAAGCCTCACTCAAGCCCCTCCCAAGCCATTGGGATCACACTTCAAAGTAAAAGATTTCTTCCTTTCTGATTTTTTTTCTAATTTTCTTTATGTTGTTATGCCCTTAGTTTTTAATTAAAAATGTTGAGGTATGATTTCTGAACTCCTTTATAATGTCCTCTTTATTTTTGGATTATAGGAGACCCCTTTCTCTCTCATTAATTCCTCTCATGTACACCAGTTACCATGCTAAAATTCCTTGCGGGATTTATCTATCCTCTTTTACATCTAAGTAATTATTTTTTATTATGTATCTAAATTACATTATGTTTGTTGGGACATGTATCTTTATGACCCCCTTACTGTCCATTTTATGTATGTATGATGAGGCACCCTTTTCTCTCTCATCAACCATTTTCATGAATCGTTATGTCACGCCGTTATTCTCCCCAAATTGCACCACATTTTTCCACTCCAAGATCATTGTGTAGTGAATACCATAACCATGTCTCTATCAAGGGTATTCAACTTTATACACATATACATATTGAATGGTAATTTAATGTATTTTTTCCAAATTACTTAATAGTGTAATAAATTATGATTTTGATTGATTCCATGATCCATGTGTCACACTTATACAAGAAATGAAATTTTTAAGAACGGTGTACCCTAATAGTGCTCCAATGTATTGGGTAAAGAATAGTATCATGATGGATCATGTGAAATGAGTGTTGACTCATAATAATTCAAGTGAAACAAGGGTTTACTCGTGCTTCATGCGAAATGAGGTTTTACTTAGGCTTCATGTGCAATGAGCCATGGCTCATGCTAATTCCATGTTTAAGTGTTGTTTCCACATTTCTATGTTATGATTATCATGATTTATCATGCCTTTATGTTAATGTTTCTCTAGTGCACCATTGATATTCTAATTTTCTAAAATTTATTGTATTCCTCATGTTATTCCATGTTTATTCATTTACTGGGCTTTATAGCTCACCCTTTTTTTATTCGTTTCCTCAGGTTATCCCATGCAATACTAAGTACGAGGGAATGTGGTGTTCATGTAAAGGAAGTTTTCAATAAAGATGTTGTATTTCATGTTTTAAGTTGTTATGTAATGATCCTAATCCCAAAAGACAATATAACTATCGAACATACATGTTTTTTCAATTGAAGAGTTTATGTAATAAATCATGTTTAAGTTTGTAATAAAAGCATAGTTGTTATATAAGCTGTGATTGAAAATTTTTTCTTGTGGTAGATTGAATTTTTTTAAAATATGATTGATTAATTTTAACATAGGTCAATTAACATTTATGTATGCTTGGTTAAACTGCATGCATTTATGTTTTTGGTAAAATCGTAGAATATTCTATCATTCCTTATCCTAGTACACTATATGTGTTTCAATTATTTTATCTTATTCTATTATTTTATCGTGATTTACTATTAAAAAATCCATAAATTATATATAATAATCCTAGAATATTATCTTAATTGATTCTTTTATCCTATAACATAAACCTAACTCAATTATGATTTCTCATGTCTTGACCTATCCTTGTTAACCAATCTATTTTATTAAAACATAAAAAATTGAGTAAAGAGTAGTTATGATGAAGTGTTCCCTTAAATATGAATATCTATAACCCTTAGTTATATATAAGAGATAAAAACCAAGCCCCAGTAGAAATAAACCCTCAAATCCACATCTTTTGTGAACATTTTTTCTTACAAAATTAGGAATATTTAAAAAAAAATAGATCAAGTTGAACTTTATTGTAGAGTGGTGTTCGATAGCAAGGATATATAGAATGGTTTATGGATAGTAATAGGCCTTTATATACTTATTTAGTAAAGGTGTTTTTAGTTAATATGCTATTTTTGAAATACTAAAAAATGGGAACACTTTGGTATCATTATTGATGGTCAATAACATATATATTCTGTTTAACTTTTTTGGATATAATATTATTATTACCAAATCAATATGACTATGAGGAATGATAGAGTTATTACCCTATCAATAATCAACAATTTGAATTTTATTGAGATTATGAAGAGATAACTAGTTATAGAAATCCTCGATTTAAAAATGTTATTGAATTAAATTTTTAGTGAACACTATTACTTAATTTTATCCATCATGCTATCTGTCTTTGAAAAAGAAGTTCTAGCATTTTAAGGAACCAAAACCTGTTCTTTTTATATCTAATGATGCATGGTGTGTATATAAGTTTTCCTATTTATATTATGAGGCTTGTGGAAGAAATAATAAATACATAAACTAAGATTTTATTCCCTACCTAATCCAAAATTTTCCTAAGCCTTGTCAGATCTCAAGGTATTTTCTCTATAGGTGGGAAAGTTTACTATTTGCAATTGTATTTTATTAAATCAAACCACTTGAAATATGATTAATATTGGTTAGAAAACATGGAAGATAATTTTTACTGAGGATAAAAATAAAATTTTAAATCAATAAAATATTTTAAGGAATACAACTATTCCAAGGGTATTGTGGATTCATGATTTCTAATTAATCAAGTACTTGGTGGTGATTATTCATCTAATAAAAGTGGGGAAGATGTGGTAATTAAAATTGTTAAGTAATCCTTGATGGATTATGAAGAAAAAAAGGATATCTATATTTTTTCAAAAATTTTAGAATATGAAAGACTAATAAAATGTGAAGTAGCTCTGATGGTGAGGATATCTCAATATATTTTCCTTTTAGACCTAATATCACTGATTTCGGTTGTGATTATCATGAAAATATAGTTATATAATGTACATAAATGTTTGGGATTGTAGGAGATCCAATCATTGAATCTACAACCCTAAGAGAGGATAATTCACCATAAGCCTCTCATATAATGTTTTGATCTTCAACATTGAATAGAGATGATGGGAATTATTTGTATGGTGGAATTTTACCTAACCATGGTTAAAACTCTGTAAATATTTTACATGGTGCTCCAGATAGAATAGAGAAGGATCCCCTATCACAAATTATTTTTGAATAATGTAGAAAGAACATCACAATTGATGATGTTCTATATGATATGTTTTTTAATTACCTTTGCTATTAAAATAAAAAACTATGTTTGATAGTGTATTTCATACGCAACACTGAACACAAACAAATAATTATTATTTAAATATAACTATTTTGATCTGGAAATTAAATTTCTAAATATTATTATGATTAAAAATATTATGAAATATATATTTATATTTCTTATTAAACATAAATATATTTATAAATTCTTAATAAATAATCACTCAATTTTTAATAATGAAATTTATTTCTACAAAAAAAATATGTTTTCTTCAAAAATGTTTTTTTATTTCATTTTATGAAAAGTATAATAATTAATTTATAGAAAATTTATAAAATTTATTTGATGAAATTAACATAATTTTTTAAAACAGCATATCAAAAATAACTTATGGTCAAATTTTTGGATTTTTTAGAAAATATTTATTTTTGAGTGATTAATGAAAAATACTGATTTATTCGTAAAACAGAAATTTATTAGGTAGATTAAGTAATTTAAAAGTACTATTATTATTTTAATATTATTTTAAATTAAAAAAAAATTGTATTATTTATTTATATTTAATTAAATTAATTATATTTAAATCGTTTTTATAGCAGATTTTAGTATAAGTTTATTTCTAAGGTTGAAAAGACATTTTTTTTGAAAACTATTTTAAAATGAATAATATGTATCTTTATAAATTAATGAAAAATAACCCCTAATTAAGAATTTTTTAAATTAAATTAATATTACTTATATATATTTATGAATAAAAATTTTTTTAGTTATAATTATTAGTTATAGATTTAATGTAAAATCATATTTTCTTTGAAAAATGTATTTTTTGGAGAAAACCCCTTTCCATCACGCATAAGGATTTTATTTTATATTAAATTATTCCAAATATGTGAATTTATTTTTATAAAATGTATTACGTATTTGGAATAATCATAATTGATATTAATTAATATGTTCAACTTATATTTTGGACAATATGAAAAGTAATTGTAGTAAATATTTATTACCATGGTAAAAGGAAAATAGGTTAATTAAGGGCAAAAAAAATTAAACATGGGATAGAACTAAATTATCCTTGATAGAATTAATATTAATATTTTAGATTCAATATAATAATTATTATATTTTTTGGTACTTTATAAATGATTAAATAAGGATGTTGATAAAAATTATATTTTTTACATATTAAAACATAAATTGTATTTGGAGGTAATATATAGTTTTAATAAAGACAAACTTTTTGATTTATTCAATAATTTTTTAAATAAATTATATTTTAATTAAATATTGTTATTAAATATTATATGTTAAATATATGGTAATATAATTTTATGAAGTGAAAATGTAATTTTATAAGGGTCAAAAAGCTATTAATATAAAAAAATAATACTTAAATAAATTTTGATTTTGATTTAAAAGTTTAATTTCTCATATTTATCTAATTATTTTGATAAAATAAATCTTACATTGGGATTCATCACATCAAAACTATTCAATGTTTAATTTTTAATAATTATTCGAGAAAATTGATTTTTTTTTGTAAAATTTAAATACGATATAATTGAACAGTATCTATTATGACATAATAATGACCAAGAATTAATTTAATATATACCAAATTATCTATCCTCTAAAAAATACATGTTTACCCTTTAAAATAATTTTATTTTTATGTTATTATATTAGTTTTATAATGCATTTATTAATCCTATATAACCTATATTATATTATGTTGCTTTAAAATAATTTATTTTTTAACATGACTCACTTCCACAACACCATGGGTAATATTTTATTGATTTAGGACCATTAAATTTTAATATAAATAAAAAATCTCTTACTTGGTAGAAACAATGGTACAAAACTATGTGAAGGTTTGTGGTTGTGGTTATTTTATCGTATAATGTCTAAAAACCTACGTTTGGGAAAAAATAAAGAAATATGCTCCCTTTTCCAATATAATCCCACCCAATATCACATTAATATTCACTAAAGAACCTTTTATGAAATAATTAATCTTCCCTCCATACTCTATAGTCCTCCCAAGGTTCCCCCAAGCTCTCAATAATCTCCTCCCAATCTTTTGAAATCACCCTCTCAAGGTAAGAGACAACATTCTCTTCTTTTTAATTCAAGCACCTTCATTGAATTTATCCGTTTAAATCTCAATTGGTTGTGTTTTAATTAATTTATAAATATAACTACACTTTAAAAATAATAATTAATATTATAGATCTGTAATACCCTATCATTATATAAATTTCCTATACGTTAATATGATGAAATTTAGTAAGGGATCCCCTCTTTCCCCACTTTATTCAAGTGCCTTATTTCTGTAATTCACTTTGTCTTGGAATATCAATTGATGGGATATTATATTATAAAACCCTATTAAATAGATTATAATTTTAATGTTATGAGTTACTCATTTTTATCTCATTAATCCCTCTCATGTTTCATTATGTACCTTCGTTACGCTGTAGAAACTGTCCAGCAGATTTTCCTTGCCAAGTTTTTATTCAAGAGAACACTATTTATTATGCCTATTAATTACTATATTTTCATGTAAGATTATTTTATTAAATTAAATTCAAGATTTAATTTTTGTACTTAAAATTTATTATAGTTACATTTCTCTCTCATTTTACCATTTTATGAGTCTTTACATACTGTCGTTACGCTGGAGAGTTGTCACTATGATCTTTCGTGCTGAAGATTTTTAAGGTGTATAGCCATAACCATTTCCAGAGATGGGTATTAACTCAGTTTAACCAATAAATTATTTATTAGGAAATTACATTTATGTAACCAGTAATCTGTAATATTGGTATTAAATTGGATAAAATATGTTCTTTTGTTATATGATCTATGTGGCACACTTTAACATGTACAAGATATGAAAGTGAAGAGTGTGACCATAATTATATAGTGATAAAATTCATTGGGTAATGTTTTAGTCTCATGAGATGTAACATATAATCTAAGTAATTAAACCTAATATATTATGGTACTTTTTCAACCATGTTATTATGTCTTGGAGGTTATCTTTGACATATGTTTTAGATGCCATGTTTAAATTGTTTTCCACATTTACCATGTTGTCTTTATCTTATCATGTTATATTATACCTCTTTGTTCATGTTTATGATTCTCACTCCATTTATGTCCCACGAAATTTTCTGTTGTATAACATGAAATAATTTATTCATTCTTTAACTTTTTTTATTCCCATACTAGGCTTTATAGCTCACCCTTTTCTTATGTTTGTCCCCATGTTATCCCATGCAGTTTTATGAATGGAGGAATATTATGTGTACGTAAAGGAAGTTTTCAATAGTAATGATAGAAAACCTATTTTATGTTGTTATTTAATTTACCTAATCACCCAAATACACTGAAATTATCGATATTCTAGGTTTTACTATGTGTATTTCTATCTAATAAATCGTGAATTATTTTTTAATAATCACTAGGGGTTTTGTAGTTAGTATCAGAGAGATATATAGTTTTTTTGGGATTAGAATTAAAAACATATAGAGAAATACATAGGGATAATAATAATTATAGGAAAAAATAATATGTTTTGGTAAAGTATTTAGTAAGTTGTTTTCATGAAAATAAATATTTGTCTACATACGATAAGTGGATGTGGAACTAGAATAGATATAATTAGGGGTGGTTACATAGAAAACACCCTACTAAACTATTCTAGATTTTGAACTAGTGTGTGAAAACGTTCTTTCATGGACACCTAGTTTGAAACTCTCAAGGGTTATGATTTCTTAAATTCACAAGCTCATTACGTACAATTATTAATTGAATCGAAATGAATATAAGAGCCTATTTTAAAAAATAGATCATGGAAAACATAGATTAAAGACTATAAATTCATAATTTAAAGAAGTTCATGTAATTTATAGTTTATCCATTTAATATTATTTTTTATATGATTATGTTTTTAATATTTTAAAAGTAATCATTAATATTTTTCCCTTTTCCTAGTCAATGGATGGAAATAGTAGGATCAGAGTCAAAAAGCCATGTGATGGGAAATGTGATGAATTCCTAAATGAGAAACCTAAAATTATGGGATCTCAAGTAAAAAATATTGGGATTATTCAAAAACAGCTATCTGAAATCATAATTAACAAATGGAACATAGTTTAATGTCAAAAGATATCAGATATGAGGAGGATGATGACTCAAGGAATTTCATATGATAAAGGTTATAAAGGAAACATGATTCAATTTCATTAATGTTAATAATATTGAAAGATACACCAATGGATATTTAAAAAAGGAACTCTAAGGTGTCTTAAGTGTGGAAACATAGAAAATAAATTTGATATTTTCCTAAAAAAATTAATATTGTGATGGAAGGGGAAAAAATTACATCCTATGAGATCCTTCATTGTTCATTGTCTTATGTGTGATGAAAATGAGCATTATTTGAGTCAATTCTCTAATCTATGTGTTAAATCCTAGACTAAGGAAGGACCTTTTCTATGGAAATCATTGATGTTTATGGATTTAAGTTGTTATGTATGTATTTGAGAATTAAGTTATTGAATTTTTATATCAATTAAATTATGTATATAATAATTAAGAAACATCAAAGTACATTCCATAACATTTTGTCATTAGGGATTTGAAACATATTTTGAAGGGTACTGATAACTTATAAATGTGATTTAGGGATAAGTTGATATTTTTTAAAACCCATTATTGAGAGATTGATGACCCTTTAAATTTGTTTTATATTTATATAAACCTAAATAGTCTTGGAAATATATGTCTATGTCAAATTTTTTTAAAAAAAACATTGATACCAATTTTGAATATTTATGTGATAGATGTTAAGAATGATTAGAAATATTTTGGGAAATATATTACAGGATCAATTTTTTTAATTTTGATAATATAAATTAGATTTTGGTAGATGTTTATTTGGGTTGAGGTGTATATACCAATTAGGTTTAATATAAATGGTTATTTGAGAGGAATTATATTATGATTTTTGAGGTATATGCTTAAGGGTATAAGAAAAAATTTGAGGTTAAAACATTATGTAATCTTGAGGTTGTTGGTATTATTTTGGATATAAGGGTATTTATTTATGGAATGATCTATGATAAACCATTTGAATTTTTTGTTAAATTTTAGATATTAATTTGTTAAGGTTTAATAATTTTTTTTATTATTTTAATTTATTCTAAAAATTTTGGATTCAGTAAATATGGGAGTAATATATTGTTATTATTTTTTGGATTATTCGATCTGTTATATTTTTATTCTATTCTTTCAAGAATTAAAAATTAAACTTGAGTACACATCATTTGGAAAAAAACATGATATTATAGTGGAAATTGATTAAAGGATGAAATTATACTTGTCATAAAATTATATTTCCTTATTTTCATAGACTATGTGGTAAAGGAATTACTTAATTATAGGAAACAAATATTGAAACAATAATTTTCTCATATTATGATCATTTCTAGGGAATTGAAGGCTTTTTCACCCATATTAGGTTTATGGTTTTTTGTCATTGATTTTCCCCTAACAGTATTCTCTATCACTCTCTATTAGGACATGGGTGTTATTTTTTTTATTCCATGTCGATATTTTCACTTCCCAGTAATTGTATCCTACTTGGAAACCTATTCAGGTGATAACCTTTTCACTTCCCTTTCTCTCTTTTTAAGTGGATGTTTTATTAAACCTTTTTACAATATTATATTTCAATAAAGTTTTTTACAAGTGTCAGAACAATTCTGACCAGGATAATGTTCAAATTATGATGGAACAATTTATTAAACACTATAAGAATTTAATACCATGATTTTTTAAAATAGAAAACTATGTTCGATAGAGTATTTGATACACAACACCGAACCCAAACAAATAATTATTATTTAAATATGATTGTTTAAATCTAGAAACTAAATCTATGAATATGAATAGGATTAACTATATTATAATATATATATTTATATATATATAGATAATTAATACTCAACGGAAATATATTTATAAAATCTTAGTAAAAAATCACTAATTTTTTTAGAAATGACTTTTTATTCCTCTAAAATATGTTTTCATTGAAAATGATTTGTTTTAAAAAAAATATTAAAAATATTTTATAGAAATTTTAGAAAATTTATTTGATAAATTTAAAATTATATTCGAAATAATCATATCAAAATTATATTATGGTGAAATATTTTGGATTTTTTCTGAAATGTATTTATTTTTTAGTGAGTGCTGAAAAATTCTCATTTTTTTGTTAATTTTTCATCCCTTTTGATGAATTAAGTAATTTAAAATCATATTATTATTTTAATTTTTTTGAATGAAATATAATTATTATAAGTATATATTTAATCTATTCAATTATATTTAAATAACATTTATACCAATATTTAGTATAAGTTTTTTTATGCTTAAAAACACATTTTTATGAAACTTGTTTTCAAATGCATAATATTTCTCTTTTTAAATTAATTAAAAATAAACCCTAATGGGAAATAGAAAAATTAAATTTATGCATAAAATATAAAAAATTATTATTTGAAATTAATTTATTGAATATTAATAGTTATAGATTAATAGAAAAATCAATTTTTCCTTAAAAATGCAATTTTCGGGAAAAAAATGCTTTCCAGTGCACTTTAATGTTTTATTTTAAGTTTAATTCTTAAAAATCATTGAATTTAATTTGATAAAATTGATTTATTATTTTTAATAATAATAATGAATAGTATTTAATTCATTGAACCAATTTTTTGGACAATATGAATAGTTATTATACGAATTATTTATTACCACGATAAAAAAGAAAATAGGTTAATTAAGGGTAAAAATAATTTAACAAGTACTAGAAAAAAATTAATCCAAAAAGTAATAATATTTTTATTTTTATATAAATATAATAAATATTATATTTTTTTACTTCTTCATAGAATATTAAATAATTATTTTGAGAAAAAATAGATTTTTCATATGTTAAACCATAAATTATATTTTAAGAAATAAATAATTTTTATCAAGTCTCTATTTTTTATTAGTTAAAATATTTTTGAAATAATTTATATTTCAATTAAATACTATATTGAAAAATTATATATTAAATATAAATTATAATATAATTTTATGATTTGAAAATTTAATATTTATAAGGATTAGAAAACGGGTATTCTCAAAAACCATTTTTTCCATAAATGTATATTTTGGATAAAAAGTTTATTTTATAATATTTATTGAATTATTTTGATAAAATATATATTATTTTTGGATTGAGAATATCCAAATTATCAACTGGTTAATTTTTTATAATTTTTTTAGATAGTCAAATTTTTTGGAAAAAGTAAAATACAATATAATTAAATTGTATGTATTATGACAAAATAATGACCCAAAAGTATTATAATATATATCATATGTGGTTTATACAACAAAATATGTGTTAAACCTTTATAATAATGTTCTTTTAGGTTATATGACTAATTTTATAAAGAATTTATGAATCCTCCAAAACCTATTTTATATTTTAAGTTTTTAAATTATTTCTTTATAAACATGACTCAATTCTGCATCACCGTGGGTAATATTTTAATATGTTAGGAACATTTCCTTATAAAATAATGAAAAACACTCAAATTTGGAAGAAAATATAGGAAAACCCATGGTATGGTTTGTGTTTTTATTATTATTTTGTATAGAGTCGAAAAACAATGTTTTGGAAATAATAAAGAACTCCCCCTTTTCCCTATATAAAAAAACAAAATATCCAATTCATCTTCCCTGAAAACCAATGGATAACATAATTACATTTCCATAATCTCTCTATAGTCCTACCAATGTTCCTCCAATATATCAAGAATATCCTCCCATGATTCTGGAATCACCTTCTCAAGGTAAAGAAACTCTCTCTCTCTTCTATTCAATTCAATCACTTTATTTGTATTTAGCCTTTTGAATCATATTGGTTATTTTGTATTTAATTTATAATGATGCCCCTACTATCCATTTTATTCCATTATAATTAGATATCATTTATCCACTCTTATTGTAACAATTACCTATGTCGTTACTACATATAAATTTAGAAAGGGATCCTCTCTTTCTCATCTTTATTCAAGTTCCATATTTATGTAATACACTTTTTATTAAAATTAATATTGATTTGATATTATCTTGCACATAAATATTACTTCTCTTACGATTTATAAGTTATTATTGTCCCATTTAAATCTAATTAATCCCTCCCATGATTCATTATGTACCCCTATTACACTGCCAAAATTAGCCCGTTGTTTTTCCATCCCAGTTTTTTATTCAACAACCCTCCTTGTATTTTTCCTATTAATTCCATTTTTTTTGTTTTATTATGTTATTAAATATACCTCATTAACTCATTTTTACTTCCAAGTTATGATATACTCATTTATCTCTCGTTAAACCATTTTATTAGTTTTAATGTATTGTCATTGAACTACCAAAATTTCACTGTGATTCTCTCTACCGAACATTTTTAGGTGTATACTTATATGAATTTCCACTCAAGGTATTCACCCAGTGGTACTTGTAATAAATTTTCTGGGGACATAAATTTATTTAACCCCAAATCCTTAATCATGGGATTAATAGTGATGAATATTTTCTTATGATATATGTGGCACATTTATGCATGTACATGATATGAAGGTGATGAGTGTGCCCAGAATTATATAGCACTCCAATGCATTGGGTACTGATTTACTCTCATGATACATCATGTATACGATTATGGAGTGAACCAAATTCATTGTAGTACCTTTTCCACCTTCTTATAATATCTTGGTAGTTATCCTTGACCTATTTTTGGGGTTTCAGGTATAAATGTGTTGCCTCATTTCCTATATTACCATTATGTAATTAGGTTTTATCATGCCTAATTATTCATGTTTATGATTCACAACCCTTTTTTGACCCATTTAATTTTTTATTGTCTAACATGTAATCTTTTATTCATTATATTATTTTTTTATTTCCTTACTAGGATTTATAGCTCACCTCTTTCTTATATTTGTCCCCAAGTTATCACAAGCAGTTTTAAGAACGATAGAATATTTTGATCATGTAAAGGAAGTTTTCAATAATTATGATGTACCACTAATTTTAAGTTGTTATGTAATGTACCAAATTAACCAAATACACTATACATATTTATCTTATAGGATTTATTATTTTTATTTTTATGTAATAAATCATGAATTATTGTGTAATAAAGACTAGGTTTGTCTTATGTTTTATCCAACTCCTTCCACCATTCAGGACCATAGGAACTCAAATTATCAATAAGTAATCTGATAAAACTTATGTATTCTTTTTTAATAAATAAGCATATCTATTTACTTTCTCACATATAATTTTCCTTCTTACAATGGGTATATTTATTTTTTTTATTAGTCTATCCTTTTACATTTCTGATAATTACCAAAGAGGGAGTAAGGATATGAAATAATTATTTTACAGAATGATTATTTGTTTACTTTATTTCTATAATATGCCATGATTTTTGACCACTAAAAAGGAGTATATTATTGAAATAGTTTAGAAATTATTATTTTAGTGATCTCAAATCTTTTTTAATTTATTATTAATAAATTATTTGTATTATATTAGCAAAATATATTTTCTAGATACATATGAAATTTTTTTGTAAGTGATAAAGTGATTATAAATTCATGAATTCAACACATTAATAAATTAAAATTATCACATAAATATAGAGGTGAATTTGAGTCCAATAAGTAAAAATTCCTTATGTACTCAACTCACTCCATGAGTATTGGACTGAACACATGAAGGATTTAATTGACCGCATGAATACTTCCATTCATCTGAATGAATCAGTGTATAAATCCTAAAAATTAAATAATTTATAAAAATTAATTCAGGTATAAATGGATTTAATATGATTAATAGGTCAACCGTGATGAAAATGTCATAAAACCCTACCATAATAGAAAATTGGGTGACCCCATGGTATATAAAATCAATAATATCATTAAAATAAAAGGTATCAGAGTGAACACATGTTATGGTTGATAAATTTTTATGTATAACTATGTGATTTCTTGACAAAAATTGAATTTTGGAAATTTATTAGAGTGATTGTATATTAAATTGAAGAAAATGAATGTTGAAGTAAAGAGACTACATGTTCAATTTATTAAAAACATGAACAATCAAGTAAATTGACCATTTATTCTATGTATTGAATAATATATATAGTGTCAATATCAAATTGTGAAATTATATTGACTATGCCTAATTGGAATTATATTTATGTAATATATTCCAATGGACAATTTTAAATAATTAATGGCAAATTTAGTGGATTTAAGACTTATTGATTTAATACTGAATACGATGATATTTAATGATTATTAATTAATGAATATTTAGGAGAATAATTTCTCCATTTTAAAAGAGCAAATGGATAATGAAATGAGGTTGAGATGGATGGAGAACACATGTACTATTAATCTATTTCAGAAATAAGGACACTATTTTTCTACTGTGCATCACTGATAAATATAAGAGAAAACATCTAATCTTCCCATATTCTCACATAACAGAAGGATTACATTGTGAAAAATAATATAACCTTAATAATTAATTGAAACATAGTCATTGTCAAAACTATATTTAATCAAACGTATTTTTATATCTATGTTTTACTTTACAATTGAGTTCTTCATAGTTTATTTGAATAATTTTTAGCACATACTACTTTGTAATGCTGAAGGGAACTTTTATACTCATTCTTCAAATTTACTTCACCTTTGTATTCTCATGATAAACTATGGAAGAGGATTGGTGATATCATAGAAAACATAGTGTTTTATATTATTTAACATACCAAATATAGGTTTTGGATCATCATATTTATTTTAATAAATATTTTTAATAGTGGTAAACTATCAAATAGAGAGGATTAAGTATCTACTTAATACCACACATCTTGTTTTAAATTACTCTTTATGTTAATTTATTATTGATTACTCTATATAAAACAGATTTTATACCAAAACAATTTTATCAACTTAAATTTTATAATTAATATATAATACATAAATTGGGTTTTCAAACTTACTTTAATAGTGAACTCTTACCAGTGATATATCTATTTTTTATGTGGGTAGAGTAATCTAAAAATTCAGTATAAACATAATTTATTCTAATTAATATTTGATCAATCCATTAAGAATTTATTTTAAAACAAAAAATTAGTTATATCCATTTTCTCAGTTATTTAGGTGTTTTATAAATTAAAGGTATTTTTTAAGGATTGTTTTTAAATTGAAATTTTTATTGGATGCTCAAATCACCCTATCCCCTCCTCAAGCACTAAAATATGAAAAAACATTTGATATAACTATAATTAATCATTTCAAATGGACTTACAATTTTGGGAACAAATATATAAGATGGAGAAAAAGTCATTTATAGTTTATCACCTTCCATGACTCAGTCATCTTGGACGTCATACATTCATTAAAATTTTATGTATAAAATTAGATTGAAAATATTACTTGTATCTTCTTGTAAATAGGTTCCTTCATTTACATTCAAAATTTTAGAACCTTTCATGAAGAAAAATGGGAGGCTAGGAATTTCTAAGGTAAGATATAGTCACGGTATTGATGTTTTATCTTTCCTTTTTCTTAAACATTATCACATTGTACTCATATACCCCCCCTATGATTGATTTAGCAAGTATATCTTAATGTAATATTATTATACATGTTTTTACTACTTGGGATATTAATATATGTCTTGGGTATCTATTATTTTATAGTTTATTTTATATTATTATTTATTTATTTTTTCTGGTGCACTCAAATAATAATCAATGGAACACAAATACTGAAGATCTCATGCATCAACAAGATTGTGTGATGATTTGAACTAGTTGGTTTCTTTTCATTACCTTTCTCTATAATTAGTCTTCATGTGGGTTTCATCAGTTGATTAAATTCATGGGAAATTATTCATGATATTGCACATTTTTTGTGATAAAATTTAATTTATAGATAGAAACTTATACAACACGTTGATTTAATCAAATATTAGAGTGATGTGTTTGGATAATTATATTGTAAAAAAAGATATATTACTATGGTTTACTTGGGAATTAAAACATCCTTCCAACTGAATCATAAGAGGTATCTTAGAAATAATTCACATATCCTATTGGAATCAACATGTTATAATTTAAGGAATCAATTATCTATCTCACATCCTTTGGGAATGATGATGGTTGTGCATCAAGGGATACTTACATTGGTTGGTCATTATTTATCTCCATAACATCATTTATTTAAATTACTTAGTCTCAATTCTTGTCTTCAAATAAAAAATTACCCAATTTTTTCTTATCTCATTTCCACTTGAAATTTTTTTATTCTTTTTCAATTGCATGATTTAAGGCTTTGTTGGCATACGAACTAGGGTTACCATTGCAATGTATTTTTTCTAGACAAATTTAAATATTTAATTTGATGTTTTTGGCAGCATGATGAACATGTAATCGTTCTAAAGTGGTTTTATAAGGTTGTGGAGAAAAACAATTATGTGTTGTGAAGGATTATGTAACTAGTTTTATATATATTTATTTTAAATATTTTGGATTATATTGCATATGATCGATGATAAAAATCATTTTTCAACATACTTTTTATAGGAATTCATTGTTCAATAACCCAAAAATTTAATTAAATAATATTAATTAATCATATTTGTAATATATTTTAATAAATTATATTTTATTGTTAAAATGGGAAATTAAATTTTTTAAAATGATTTATTCATCATAGAATTAATTTAGGAAAAGCCTATGTTTATTTGAGATGGTTTTAAATGATATTAGGCTAAAGTTTCCAATTGATTAAATGAAATAGAGGTGGATATTTAAGTATTTCTTTCTCTAAGACTTAGAATATATCTATTTTTAATTTGGATATGGGAAGAAATAAAAAAAATGAAAAAATATCAAAAAAATTATGTGATGCGCACAACCAACAAGCATGCATGCATGTCACTATTTATGACAATCAGTATCACTGGGAATGACCAACAAGAAACTTAAATAAAAATTCATATATCATAAAAACATAATATTCTCACCACAAACTTGTATCTCTACCTATGACACACTAAGTGAATACAACTCATCATATCGACATGTAAACCCACAAAAAACTCTAGTCCATTGATCATGAAGTGATCTAATCACCAAATCCTTTATATAATCTCTCTATGAATCAAAGCCCCACCAAAATTAACTTACATAACTGATACACTCTAATAACACACAATATCCCAACACCTCCTTGTTACACCAATTATGACATCACATATGGCTCAATTACTCATGGACAACATCTTGCATGAAACAGTGTGGTGTACAAACTCCCAATCCCTATTCCTATTGTAGAGTCCTCAGACCACTTTAGTTCCAAACATAATAGTGCCAACAAACTATAATAAATAAGATTTTATCTATATTTTAAAATGTTACTAGTTTTTCCATGTTTAGAAACACAGTGAAAAAAATTATATATATATATATATAATAATTTATACATATATATACACATATAAAAAATATTAATTTATATGTATTTATGTTTAATTATACATTGCTTTTGGTGTAAATTACTATTTTAATATATAAATAAATATTTAAACTTATAAGTATGCGTATATGATACACACACAAATATAATAACATATTATGTAAACATAATATCTATATATATTAATTTATATATATTTACTAATATATATATAATAAAATATATTAATATATATAAATGTTTGTGTTTCTACACACACACATGAGCACAAATATATTAATATTATAAAATATTAAAAATAATATGTGTAATTAGTACATATATATATATAATCCATATGGCACGACTATGGGTTTGGAACCCCTTACCCATGGCCCGAAAAAAATTGTTAATAAAATGAAACACACAAGGGTGAACAAGGAAAGATATTACAAGGTACAAGTACCCATGAAATGATAGTCAAGACTAGTAAATATTAAAATGAAACAAATACATGTGGACAAAATCCTTCGGAACGAATTTATACCTTATTTTGTCTACAACCCCTACTTCGAGAAACAACTCAATGGACCTGGTTCCTACCTCTCTTCCATTAAGTGCGGGGTTACTATGGAGTGGTTTGATCATATGAATTTGATTACTCTTCCTTCCCACCTAATGTAATTTTAGATTCCTCCTACATGAGTTCTTCTATATACGGGGTCTCTAAACATCCTTTGTCATCAATTTGTTCTCTAGAAAACTCTTTTAATATATGTGTGTGTTAATAAATTGAAATATGTATATATTAATATATATATATATTAAATTATATATATATATATTAAATTATATATATATACATATATAAATATATTAATTTATATATATATACTAATATATATATATAATATATAGAAATTTAAAAGTATATATATTTGTGTGTGTGTGTGGAGAAATCAATAATATCACTTATATAATTGTAATATAAAGCAATAAATTGTTTTTTATTAATATAAAATTAATATACTCGTGCTTACATACATAAAAATAAAAATACAAACACAAATGTTATAACATAATTATAATAAATTAATAACAATTAAATAAGTCATTATTAATATATATTAGTGTATTTATATTAATTTTCATATATTTATGTGAAATTATATATTTATATATATATATATAATAAAAATAGATTAATTTATATATTTATTATATAACATATATATTAATGTATTATAACATATGATAACACATACACACATATATGTAACATATAATTTCATATATATATACTTATAAATATATTAATTTATATATAAATATATCACATAATTAATCTATATATTAAATTATATATATATATATATATATATATTTATATGTGCACACATGTACACACAAATATATTAATATATATATAAATATAATGTATAAATATAAAATTTATACATACACATATACATACATATAAATTAATAGTTATAATTATACTAATTTATATATCTAATAACAATTTAGATCGAAATAGGTCTAGTTAAAAGCAAAAGAATCTGACCTTTTATTAAATGATGAATGAAAAATATGACAAAAGAACAGACGGTGTTGAACAAAGAGATATTCCCTCATTTGTAGAATTAGTTTAGTGATCATAAAATGAAGACTAATTTTCATAGTAATAGTCAAATTTATAAATTTTGTTTAAACATATAATTCCATCAGCCAACTCCAACATTCAATAATAAATTCTTGATCATCCATTTGATTCATTTTTTACTACAAGCTTATTGGGGAGAAGAGATGCATTGGTGACGTAGCCAGTGAGAATATAAACATTCTTTTTGGTGAACACCCATGCACCACACTGCTCTAATAAATTGATCCCCATGAAATCAACCCAAATCACAATGTAATGGATTACAGGTAATCTTATATGATCAAATAACTCCCTAGAATGTCATTCTAGTTCAAATATGAAAACTTTAGAACATGTTACCATAATGCATGAATCCTCATCCGTAAACTAAACATTAATTATTTTTTCCATTCCAGGTACGTTAATTCCCAAGATACTTTAACATTTCCCTCTCATCCACAAAAATGAACTAACAATATCATGGGATGATTATGAGGAAGAAATATACTTGAGAATAACTGAAAAATATTCCACGTATAATGATCGTTGAAAATTGAGGCTAATACGTAGAGAGAAACCATTAAGGAAAATGAAACCAATATTCTTCGATATTCACTATAAAATAAGGATGAAGCCTCCATTATTGGGGTTCCCACTTAGGGGTATTAGAATATGTTTTTCATTGTAAGCCCATAACGTATATTTTTGATATTGTAACATTATTTTTTCATTTATTTTTACTTTTTCATAGTTTTGTACATTTTTTCTTTAAGTGTTTCTTCCCATATATCCTTATAACTTAAATGTTAATGGGAGGTTTACCCATGTTGTTTGGACCTGATGGTGAGAAGCCTTGTATTCACCCTCGAGTTACATTGTAATAATTTTATTTGATTCTATCTATAGCTTGAAGAGTGTATGCACAAGATTGAATACAAGGTTAGTGGTAATGGACCTGTTTTCAACCTTTTTTTTCTTTTTTTTTTCTTTTTTTTAATATAATCCCCCCCTTATAAATACACCACACATGTGGTGGAGTTGGGAGTAGTATTGCTGGTATTATTTCATTAATCACTTCCATATATTGGGTTCAGTATTCCAATAATTGACTATTTGAATCCTACTATTGATGAACATGGATTTGTTGTGTGTTTGAATTATCGTGTATTTAATGGAATTCACTAAATTTTATGATGTTCCCAACCAACTCGCACATCAAATCTAGGTAATTTGGTTTCACCATACATGGATATGTCATGAAAACCTTTAAAAATCAAAGGGAAATCAAGTGAATGTGATTGAGTTCATTTGTGGGTAGTAATAATGTTTAATAATTATGAAATGTTTATAGAGTGAGATAAAATAAACAATTTTATGTTTATTTATTGTTTCTCACTAAATAATGTTAAAAGGATGAATGTAAATATATATAAATACAAATATTTACCATAAAATATATAAGAAAAAAATATTAAGTAATGGTAAGGGTATTCTCTTAACACATAAAGGTCCTACGTTTGAATCCTCACAGACACATGCATGTCTGTGGATGAGTAGGGAGAGAGTGGTGATAAAGTGGTGGTGGGTAGATGGGAGTGATGTAAAATAAATAATTTGGAAAAATTTACTTTTATTAATTATATTTATAGTGATGATGAACAAACAATTTATCAGTAATAAAAAGAAATTATAAAAATAGTAGTGATAAAAGAGACTCACTTTTAAAGGAACTTACAACATCAAATGTATTTTTATAGAATCTCTATTTTAATTATTTTTTTCAAAAAAAATATTATTTTATATTAATTTCAAAATATAAAATTTTAAAAATAGTAATATGTAAAAATTCATTGTGAAATATTGTTATCCAGTCCGCTCCCTTTATAAGATAACTAGTATCCATCCAATGTGTTAGATTTTTATGGGATTATAAATTCTATTAACAAGGACCCAAAATGTGATTTTAATAATTTGGTTTTTTATAGGAAGAGTCACTTGTTATTTGTCTTTTAATAACATTACTCATGTCCATTTTCTTTTTTCATAATTTTATTTGTTCTTTTATTTTATTGATCAACTGGTTCAATAAGAAATTGTAGTCCATTTGTCAGAAATTGAGTATAATATTTATGATCATTTAAATAGAGTGTTTGAAATCATTATTGAGGTTAGATACTCTGTCCTTACCCAAAACCAATACACTAACCAATTCTATTTTTATTCAATGGTTCCCATATAAGAAGAATTCAACGGGGCCCATGAAGTTATGGAACTTACCAATATATAAAAACAAGGATTGGGAGATTAATACTACTAAAAAATGTGCATAATGATTTAAATTACATGTTTATATTTCCTCAGGTTGAAGAAATTCCACATACTAATGCGGTCATCATCATCAAATAAAACAATAACTAGATAATTATTTAGTAGTTTAAGGAAAAAATTCATAAATCAATGAAATCTTCCATGAATTTAGAGCTTATGGTTGACAACCATATAAGTAAAAATAATTATTTATAATGGTTTTTACTGATGAGGATATTAAATAAGTAGAGAGAAAACTTCAGAATCCATTGACTAAACATTAAACTTTTATTTCAAAGAATTACTTTTGAGGAAAAATTGGGAAACATCACATGTTTGAAAAAAAGGTTATTAAACATAGAAAGAAGACACCAAATTAGTAATGATGCGACACCAAATCCTTTACTCCCTCACATTTCCACTCCCCTTTTTGAGTCACTAAAAATATAGTACATTTTTAATGCTAAAAATATTAAAGGATTGTATCTTACTTTAGAATAATTTATACTTGATTATTATCAAACTAAAAAGTGTACTAACTCCATTAATTTTTCATTTAAAAATTCAACACGATTATTGTCATGGGGGAGGAACATAGAGAAGAATAAACTACCCTTGAGAAGCTAGTTATATTTGAAGAAGTGATCCTAGTTATAATACCTATATAAAAACGAAACATGAAAATAATTATTGGAATTACACATGTCATCACGGTGAAACATTATTTTCAGGACCTAATATGATTAGAATTCAACAATTTAGAATTTTTTCCTAGAGTAGTTTCTGGATAGGATAACTCTAAACAAGTTTCCCAGGGTGTGTATGAGTGAGGTAAAATTATACTAAACAAAAATTTGTTGGCCTATGAGGATAGTTATTAATATTATAACTGCCTATTCAGTTGGATGGGTTGGAAAATATATGAAATAATATGTGTTTTGGGGAAACCAGTGGTACGTGACAAGATAAGACCTACAGATTGTATGGGATAGTAGTGGTGCCTATATCGGTTGGAGGGGTCGAATTGTTACAAATTATATTAGATCCAATATACTTACTGAAGTGAAGATGCACATCAAAGGTTTGAGGTGTGGGGACCATAATGAGGGTATTATGTTTTAAATGGGAAAGAATGTGACATCCTACAAAATGTGGGAATTAAAAAAATAATTGGTATTATAATAGCCTCACATTTCAGTATAATTTTTACAAAATAAGTTTTTTGTGGGTTTCATATATTTTAATGAATTAAATATAAGACATAAGTGAATATTTATTTACTACTATAAAAAATGGAATATCTTATATTTTTAATTGAAATGAATTTGTAAATATGGTTTAAATTCCATTAATGAAATACAACTGATTTTAAAGATATTGTTTTAATTTTTTTGTTAAATTATACATTTTGTATAAATTTAATAATTTTGAGAAAATGAAATCAATAAAATTTATTGATAAAATTAAAATAATTATCAATAAAATAAATTAATAATATCCATATAATTTTTAAGCAACTATATGTAATTTTGTTTTAATTATTAATTATTAAACAAATGTTTTTTGAAAAAAACATTGTTTTATTTTTATATTATATATGTATTTTTGAAATAAAAAATTTAAAAAATATGATTTTAATTTATTCCAATGAAATTTATTTTTTAGTTCATAGTGTTCAATTTATCTTAAGGTGGATTTTTTGTATTTTTTTGAAATGGTTGATTTTTGGGTGAGTAGTAAGAAATGATGATTTTGAAAATACTATCATTTTATGAAATATTGATTATATAATAACTTAAAACTGTAGGAAAACTTTTTTCTAGAATGAATATTTTTTTAATAACTAATAACATTCATTTAAAAATATAATTTTGAACATAAAATTCTATGTTTTATATTTTGGAAATCAAAGTAATGATTTCATTCAAATAAAAAAATATTTTTTTCTCCTTATATATTAATCAAGTATTCACAAGGTTCATTTTATTATTTTATTTTAATGTTATATAATTATCATTTTATTAAAAATAATACAATTAATTTTATTATAATCAACATTATACATGATTTTGTATAAAATATTTTTTTCTTCTTAAAAGGTGTTTTTTTATAAAAAATCATTACTTTTTGAAAACATATCTTAAAATTAATTTCTATTACTTCTATAAATAGAATATTTTAAAAGATATTCCAGATTTTTATCTCGAATATTCACATTTATTAATGATATTAAATACATTTTTATTAATAATTAAGATTTATGGTAATAATATTGTTACCACAATAATGGTTAAAAGGGTTAACATGGTTCGGGGTTTAAACATAGAGATAAAGATTCAAATATCCTATAAACTTGCATAAATTTATTGGAATAATTTATTTATAACATACCTTATCATATTTTATAAATTTAACAAACTTATATCCACTTTCCCTGATGAATAAATTTATTATATTTTAAACTTCTTAACAATTGCATGGGTGTCATTCCCCTAACTTATAAAAGGGAACCTCCTTTCCTTACTTATTTTACTTATTAAGAACCTTAGATCAACCAATATGTAATAAAATACCTTCACAACTACCCTAACCAAATCCTATAGGTTCCATTCTTCCCAAAATACGCATCTAAGAAGCAATATGGTTTTTTGAGAAGAGATTATACAAGGAAGTGGTATATGTTATTATCAACAATTTTCAAGTTTCTTTCCTAATAAACCTCAAAAAAATATTCAATACTTGTAAATAAATAATGAAACAATTATATTTAATATACTGAAAAAATTATGATAATTTTACATCTATTAACAATCTTCTTTCCACATATTGAAAAAAGTAAACTCCACTCATGCGTACGTGAAAAATACCGCCTCAGTGATGTAATAAATTTTTCTAAAACACCTATTAATGACATTTACATAGATATATTTAATAAATATATATTATATTTATAATATAATTGTGATTCTATAAATATAAATTATTATTTTTCATCATTTTATTCATTCCATTGAAAAATAAAAACACTACCCATGCATAAGTACGAACTATAGTCATCACGAAGCGATCTAATGAATTTTTCATCCTCAAAATAAAAGGATAATTATAAAGATGTGTATAATGAATAAATATGATATTTATTTAATTATTATTATTCTTTAAAAATTGATATTATAATTATAAAATATCATTTGTTTCTCATTCAATGGTTATAACATGATTTTATTTTAGTCAGTTTACCACCAACATGAACATTTTCATGATGTATATAAAACAAATGATTATATAATTACATGTTCAAGTAATATTTTATATAAATAATGACTTTATTATTTATTCATATTTTTTGAGTTCTAATATTCAAAAATATATTTACCTATATATTCAATTCTTTCATAAAATTCAATAATCATTGGGAAAGAGAATTACTATGTGTTTCATGAATAACCTAAACATAAGTTACATAAAGTTATTATTAAACTCATGAAATATTTTAAAATCATGATATACATATTAATAAACATTTGGTACATTATTAAAGAATTTCCATGTAGAAAATATCAAAACTATCGAATCTGAACATTATTGGAAAAATATTTAGTTAACACAAAATATTGATCATAAATAAGAATTACAATTTAGTGTGTAATAATAAATTATAAGAAAATAATTATAGTAATATAAGTATGAATAAAATTTTGGTATATATTTATAATAATTCTCAATTTAGTATACATGATGTTAGAGTGTGTTCAACCAAGTGGATGTCCAAGGTAAGGGAATTTTAAACTCAATTTCCTTCCATTAGGTTACATAACTTCTTTATTTACTATATTATTCCAATATTATGTGTGTTTTGACCTATTATTTTTTATGTTGTATTTTAAATTATCATTTTTTATTCACAATTTTTACACATAATTGTTCCATTAATGGATTCCTATTTTCAAATATTATAAATCATCATAAGGGTTTCTAAATCTCATTTTCCATTCATTGAGATATGTTATAAATGCACCATATTGTATCGTTTTTTGGGTGTATATACTGGCCTTGAATTTTTTATGATAATTTTCATGAAAATTTTCATGATTTACAAATTGCATAAGTTTATCACTTTTATAAGGCTTTAATTCAAAGGTTACTCAAGTATTAAGTGTTTATATCACAATTTAATTTTATTTGGTGATTATTTATATTTAGATCTCAATAATAGGAAAATATATGTTCTTTACCTATGAAACACCACATAGATTATTATCCTATGTTTATTTTTCCATTTTTCATGTATTCTTTCCCTTTCCCTATATTTGGTACTTAGAAGGCCAAAATAATATATTTAAGAAAAATTGACCTTATATTTTCCATTAGGTTGAGAATATATTTCCTCCATATGAATGTTATTCAAACAAAAATGTATATATGTTTTTATCTTGACATGGTTGTTTTATAAATTTATTTTTGATAACCATTTATCATCTTTACAAAGTAATTGAATTAATATTTTCAAATATTTTTTGTATGAATATTTTTTTACTTTCTTTACCAAAGAATAAAAAGAATTTATTTTAATGATTATGGATCGACTAAACATAATTCTATTACGCTGATTATTCTTTATCAAGAATAATTTAAAATTTTCTATAATTTTTTTAAAAAAAATCTTGTTCCCATTATTCTTTAGATATTTAGTTTTTAAAAGTTTTTGAATGAAAAGGGTGATTCCTCTTATTTGTCAATGTTTTTTCAAATTCTTCTATAAATGTAATTATCATTTATGTAAACATAATATAATGATTTTTATACTTCACTTAGTATATGATCTTATGATACCATCCACTTCTTTTATCTAAATGGATTATTGTGATGATTATTTTAGTATTTTTTCATGAAGCATTCTTCTTTCCTATGGGTTAATTTGGTTATGATGAGATGGGTAATGTTTTTATATAGAAAACATATATATGATTTTACTTATCTAATTGGAGGGTCTATAATTATATATTATTCAAATGAATTGGTTAAATATTTATATCTCATTAGATTTTTATGTTTGCACATGGACATGATTGTGGGTAGTTATGTTCACATGTTTGTGCATGGACATGACTGTTTGTAGCTATGTTCACTTGTTTAGGAATGGATATGATTTTTTTTGTTCATAATTTAGTAGGTAGATATGTTCAAAAGTATATTGGTATACATGATTTCATTTATCTATGAACATAATTTTAGGATTTCTTGTGTTTTTATTTATTCCAAAAACTTATGAACTGTACCTAGGATATACAATCATGGATCATGAGTGATTATTGATTATTCTTACATATTAAGACTCATTTATTTTGTTATGACAATGTATTTTGTCATGAATCTTAATTTAGGATATATATATCTTGTTGGGTATGTTTTTAAAAGTTATTATCATGATCTCGTACCCTTATTTTTATCTTCTTCTCACTTATGATAATCAATTGATATCTTCTATGTCCACCCTTATTGAGCATCTAAGCTCACCCTTTATTATGATATCATTTCCCAAGATTAAGAAGGAAGTTATTAAGTGGGATATGCCTAAGAAGGGTTACTCGTGGGGATAGTTCCATAGGATATGTTAAATATTTATCATAAAAAAAATAAGTTATTTGTATAATGGTCAAAATGAACATTTTATGAGAAAGACATGGGTTTTTTTACATAAAAGGTTCTTCATAATTCTCTAAAACTCTAAACAATATAATATATTGGTTATATATTTTTCTCATTAATTCTTTTATGTTATAATTTTTAATGGTTGCCTTTTTTTTGATATAATTGGCATCAAATCTAGTATGTAAAGAATATGTTTTTTGTACCATATATTAGTGTATGAGTCTCGAGTTTTCTCATTTGATATTATATCATGGTTTAGATAAATTTAGAGGCCATTATTTTATAATATGAATATATTTTTGGAGTTTTAGATACCATATAGGGTTAATAACTATAAGTTTTATCATAATTTTAAAAGAATATATACACTTTTGAGGTTTTATCTGATGGGATTTTAAGGTAATTAATAATGTTTTGGAGTTGTTTTAAATATATGATTGAGGTATATATTACCATTAATTTTAACATGTGATTTAGTGTGAGGGTTATTTGGGAAAATATTATTGAGAAAATAATTTGAAAAGTACCCATAACCATTAGGGTTAATACAATATTTGATATTCAATAAATTATAGTTTGTCTGTAAAAAGGGTTATTATATTTTAAGAAAATATGTGTTTGAAAATTAAATTTCTGATTAAGTTGCTAAATATATTTTTTAATAAGTACACTAATTTTTTTGGAACATTACAAGAATTGAGGTTAATAGTAAATTATTGGCTAGTATGATGTTTTGTAGAAAAATAATTGATACAGTTTTGAGAATATATATTTAGTTGTCTTTTCAGATCACATGTGATTTTTTGTGGAAATTATGGTTATTTTGGAAAATATTATTATACTTTGGAAATATCTATATAATTTAGAGAACATATCATTAGGTCATACACATTTGGTTTTTGTGTATTTATGATTTATTAATGTTGTTTACTAATAAATGTTTAGTTGATTTTATAATAATATATAATCAAATATATTTTATTTTCTGGTTTCGCATTTGGCCTAATATATTTTGAAGAGTTGTGATTTATTTTGAACTTTGGGTGTTTTTATAGAGGTTTTTGAAATTAATGTATTATTTATTCATATGAATGTTTCTTCATTATATTTACTTATTCTAACAATTGTTTTAGTAATTGTTATGAAACTGGGGGAAGAACATGCCATCACTTTTTTGGGAAGTTATGATTTGTTAAAACATAAATTTTAGCGCTTAAAATATGAAACATTAATCATGGTGATATATAATATAGAATATGATATGAATAAGAATTGAAAGAATTATCAAAACACAACTATAAAATGAAACTATGTCTATGGTAATGAAAATAATCAAGTATGTATACTTTCTCATATTCCCTATATTTATGGTAAATTAATTCCGCAACTCAAGTAAAATAAAGACAAATATATTAAGTTTTATTTGAAATATATCAATCAGTTATCAAGGAATTATTTTGGAATCTCATTTAAAAGTATAAATCTTGAAATGATATATGTTTGGCCTTTTAAATATTTAATTAAGAAATACTAAGTTTCCGAGTGTTGACTTAGAAATTAATTATCATAATAAAATATACATCATATTTTATTACTATATCATGATACACCTTTTCTAGTAAGTGATAATTAAAATTATGGGGATGTGATTTATTTATGGGGGTAGAATGTTACACCCTAATATTTAGAATATTTTATCGTTAATAAATATGGCATGTCTGATTTCTAATGATGCACATAAAAATAAAATTAGGTAAATAATTCTATAAAACTATGAAAAATTGAAAACATTATAATATGTTTAAATGAAATGACTTTATAATAATGGGTCCAATTCACTTAACAAAATATAATAGATTCTAAAGAGATATTTTTGAAATATGTCATTAAATTATGCATTTTCATTAAATTTAATACTTTGAAAAAAATGATATCTATAAAATTTACTAATAAAATTACAATAATTATTATTAAAATGAATTAATAACATATTTATAAGGATTAATAAAATATATGTAATTTTATTTTAATTATTTATGACTAAAAAAATACTCTGTTTAAAAAATGTTTTATTAGTATATTATATTTATATATTTCTGGAAAGATATAATTAAAAATTAAAATTTTGAATTTGAAAAATGAAATTAATTTTTGAATTCATTATATTAAAATTATCATAAGTTTATTTTTTTATTTTCCTGAAATAGTTGATTTTGTGTGTGAATAATAAAAAATGTTGATTTTGCAAATATTTTCATTTTATGACATTATCATGATTTAAGAATAACTTAAAAGTTTATGAAACCATTTTAATAGGAAAAAATACCATTAATAAGTAATATAAATAATTTAAAAATATAATATTGAAGGTTGAAATTTAACTTTTACATTTAAGAAATATAAGTATTGTCTTTATTCAAATAATAAAATATTATTAGTCTTTATATTTTAATCAAGTATTCAAAAGGCCACATTAAATTTTAGTTCGGATTTAAATTCAAATAAGTCTTTTTTGATTAAAAATAATCCACCTAATTTCATGAGAATCAGAATTATACATGATTTTGGTATAAAAACATTTTTAGGCATAAAAGGTATATTTTTCTAAAAACAGTTTTTCATTGTGTTTTTAAAAATTATTTTAAAAGTAATTTTTAACACTTAGAGAAATTTAATCATAGAAAATTTATTCTATATTTGGATTTATTATTTTCTAAAAATTTAATGAGATTAATTTAATTTTTTAATAATAATTACTAGTTTCTTTCTTAGTAAAGGTTAAAATGGTCAATGGGGGGTTAAACTTCGAGATAATGATTTAAAAATCACATATTCTTGTCTAAATTTGAATGTATTAATGTATTTATAACATAAACTATCCTATATTACAAATTATCCTAAATTGGAACCACATTTGATTAGAAATAAATTTATTATATTTTAACGTTCGTAATATTTACAAGGGTGTTACGCCCCTCACTTATAAAATGGATCCTTCTCTCCTAACATATCCACAAATATTTAGAACCTTAATATTAAAAAGGTGTAACTAAATAACTTAAAAATATCTTAACCACTTCATAGAGTTTAGTTGCTTCCCAGAATACTCATCTATGAAGCCTTAAAGTGCTTTTAAACGATATTATATATGAAATAGTTATATGTTCCTACCAACCTTCTTCAAGTGTAGTTATTCTAAATCAGCCTCCACATATTCAATAACAGTATTAACATAATTAAATTTGTATATTTACTATACATAATTTCTTTATATTAATGGTAAAAACATTTTATATCTCCTTTCCATATAAATTAAAATTTAAAATTCTCTCATGTGTGTGTGGATTATCACCTCCATGAAGGGATGTAATTCGTTGAAAAATGAAAAAAATAATTGTGCAGATGTATATTCTATCATCCCCACAAAGTGAAATGATTCATTTTTCATCACTTACATACATGGATGATTATTAAAATTTATATAATATATAAATATTATATTTATAACATGATTAATCTTCTCTAAAATTCGTATTATCATTATAAAATAACATTTTATTACTCATTCAATGGTTATAATGTGTTTTTCTTTTAGTCAATTTCACCACCTACATGATCATTTTTTAAATGTTTATATCATGAATGATTAAATAATGTTATGTAATAGTGAATTTTTGTCATAATAATTAATTTATGATTTTTTCCATATTTCTATAATGGTAATATTTAGAATTGTATTTACCTATAAATTCAATTCTTTTATTACATTCAATAATCATGGAAAACGGGAATTTTTATGTATTCCACTCAAACAATAAAAATAAGTTCCATAAAGTTATTATAAAACTCAATAAATATGTAAAAATAATTATATGAATATTCATTAATATTTTCTAGATGATTAGTCCATTACCAAAGTAAAATGATTGGAACCATTGAATATGAACATGTGTGGAAAACTGAAAACTTAACAAACTAAAATATTTATTTTAAAAAATAAATACAATTAAGTGGGTAAAATAATTATAAGGTAATGGTATATAGTAATATAAGTATCAATATGGTTCTAATATTTATTTAAAATAATTATAAATTTTTATATAATAGGTTATAATTTGTTCCATAAAGAGAATGTCCGTGGTAATGGGATATTCCACTCAATTTCTATTCATTGAGTTATACCACTTCTTTATTTACTATTTAATACCAAGATTACATGTGATATGAAAAAAGATTTTTTATTTTTAATTTAACTTTATTTTATGTGTATTTTAATTTTTCCCCTAATTCATTTAAATGATAGATTCCAATTTTCAAATGTCATGAATCTTTGTAAGGGTTTCCACATCCCAATTTTCTTTCATTGAGATTTGTTCTATATTCACCATATTATATATTTTGTGTAGATTATATACATCCAATTAATTAATTTTATGAAACTTCTTATGAAAATTAATGGGATTTACTAATCATATATGGTTCAATATATCATGGGGCTTTAATTCAAAGGTTATTGAAGTTATCTCATGAGGTTTTAATTCAAAAGTTATTTAATTTGAAAGGGTTTATGCTACAATAACACTTTTTATATTGATTTTTTATGTTTAAATTACTATTATGGAAATTTATAAGTTCTTACCAAATTAAATCCCATCTATCTTACTTTCATATGTTTATTTAGAGGGTTTTCAAGTATTCTTTCCATTTCTCCGTCTTTGGTACTTAAAAAAACTAAAATATTATTTATAAGTTATTCAAACCTTATTACCTCATTTAGGTCGGAAATCTATTTCCAAAATATCAATGTCCTTAAAAATTATTTTAATTAATTTCTTATAAACAAATATATTTTTGATAAATTTCTTTTTCACCATATTTTAATTTCATTACAAATGATTAAAATGACTATTTTCAACTATTTTTTATACTATTCACTTTGGAATTTCTTTGAAAAAGTGAAAAAATAATGTCTTTTTACATCAATGGATCAACATTATTTTCCCAAATTCATTACCATTATTTGAAAAAAATATTCCCTTACAATTTTCTATGGTTTTTGAAATAAAATCATATCCCTATTTTTCTATAATTTTTTAGTTTTTAAAATTCAGCAAAATAAAAAGATGATTTCTCTTATTTTTCAAAGCATAATTCTTATTATTTTATAAAATTGTTTTTTATACATAAAAAAATAATTTATGGATTTTTATGTTTTACTAAGGATATGATCTTATGATTTCATCAACATACCTTCTCTATATTTCTTTTGATGATGATGATTTATGAATTTTTTCATGAAACCCATTTTTAAAATGATGAGTGTTTGTATGATCATGTAAAAAAATATATGTGTGATATTCATTATGTGATAGGTGGTATTAGAATTATATTTTCCAATAATTAATTACATATTTTTTTATATCACATGATATAATAAATTTTGGGTGTGGGAATGATTGTGAGTAGCTATGTTCACATGTTTTTGTGTGGGCATGATTTTGGGTAGTTATGTTCACATGTCTTTGTGTGAACATTATTTTGGAAAAATATATTAATAATTTAGTTTTATTTGGGGTCTTAGAAAAGTGGTAAAGGTACCCCATAATAGAACATCTCATGTAAGATTCAACACATATCGGTCCCCATTTATTGGGAATTTCAATAGGGTGACGTGTAAATTAGGGGTTGTGCACATGGAAAGTGTAGTGTGTAGAGGGGAATTCTTGTGTGGTGGGTTTCATAGGTGAAATGATATAGAATCCCTAGATGCATCAGTATGGGTAGTCTTCGTCAGTAGTGTGATTCTCAGATAAATTCAGTGTTAGTAAATATTATTGTGGTAGGGATGAAAAGGTTGTGTGGTGTTGATGTGGGGACACATGGAAGAGGAATTTCCCAGAGATACTTATGGGGGATTTGGAGGGAGCATCAGTCCCAAGGTAGGGGAGGATATTCCAGTTATATGTCGGGTGGTTAGTGTGATAGTTTTATGTCGTCAGTTCATAAAGCCACATCATGAAGGATAAAAAATGGACTTTGGACCTCAAAAATCATGCCTCACATAGAGAATCCCATATAAGGAATAAAATCAGTAAATAAACCTCTAATAGAAGGCATACATATTAAAATAATTTGAGGTTATGGTTTCAACCATTGGTAATAGGAATCGTGTATCTTTTCAAAGAGAAATTCTATCTAGGCAGAAAAAGAAAGGTAAGGGTAGGCTGATATAATCATTGTTCCAATTCCTAGGGTGGGGAGTTTAGTCATGCCTTTGGTCCCTTTAGGGTCATGTACTAGACCTTGTTATAATATTCCAATGTGTCATTTAAGAGTTCCCTCATAACCCAGTTTAAAATGGGTATTGTCCAAAATTAATAAATAAAAATTAAATGCCTCTGGGCCATTCTGATAAGTCAGTGTTTGGACATGATAACTAATAGTTAACTTCATAAGTTTGTGGGTTAACATAATTAAGAATAGATATGTTCAAAATTTCATGTTTATAAATGTTTTTTTACTAACATATATAACTTATTATTATGATATTAACTCATGGATCACGTTTTATTATTGATTATTTCACACTTTTATGAATCTGGTGTTTTGTTATTAAAATGACTTATACCATGACTCATGATTTATCATCTATGACTTTTTGGGTATGTTTTCATATTTTATGGTCCCAATATCATACCCTTATGATTATCTTATTCTCACTTATGATCATTTATTGATATCTCCAATGTTTACCCTTAATGAATATCTTAGATCACCCTATCTTATGTTTTCATTTCCCCAGGTTATGGAGAAAGGTATTAAGTAGGATATTTCTATGAAGGGTATAATGTGTGTAGAATTTTTTGGGAGATTTGGAATAATTATTATAAAATAATAAATTCATGGTATAATGGAACAAATTACCATTTGATGATAAAGATATGTTTTTTTACAAAAACATAGTTCATCTGAGTTATCAAAAACACTAAACCTAAAAATACATGGGTTTGTATGTGACTCAAAAATATATTTTGTTGTTTAAATTATGGATGGTTAAAATTGGTGAATAATATTTGGTACCAAAGTAATTATGTAAATAATATGTTATTAACACAAGATCTGGGTGTATGAGTCTCAAGCTACCTCAGGTACTACCCATGTCAACAAGATGGACCTTTCTTTTCTGAATCCTTCCAAATTATAATTTCATATTAAAGTGTGTTTTTCATAATGTAGTGTTAGAATGAGTAACCTCCTAGGAATTTTCCTAGGGGGTATAAGAGTGAGTAAAAGTCACACTATATAAACTTATGTTATCCCATAGAGACAATCATTAGTATAATAAGTGACCATTCCGGAATATGGGTGGACCAATATATGGGACAATATGTGTCTACGGGATATCCAATGGTGCTTGTTGTTCCTGTTCTTGAGGGTTGTATGGGATGGTGGGGGTACCTATGCTGATTTTTGGATCCTGATTATTACACCAATATAACTTCTAGAAGAGAAAATATTCTAGTTAAACCACAAAATTAAGTATAACATTCTTTCTATTTATTATTATTTAATTTTTTCTTATAAAATTTCCTATTAAATCCAATTCTCATTATATTATAGAGTTAGTTGAGAAATCCTCTGCCCCAATAGATTATGTATATGATGTTTATAGGAATTAATGAACCTATGATGAACTCACTACTTCCTCAATAATATCAAAAGATCCTATTAAAGAAAGTAATAATAAAATTTTGTGAGTCCTTATTTCTTCTTCCCCTCACTAAATTTTTATTTCTTTATTCAATTATGGGATGAGGTATTTTTCATTGTTTTTGGGTACTCCATGTCCAATTATCACTCATAGACATTGAAAATAATATCATGTGGTGGATCCTGAATTCCCACTCTTTTATAATTCTGGATAACCTGATAGTACATCCAATCTTTATACAATATATCTTCAATGATTTTTTAGAGGCAACTTCAAATATTTTGGAAGTGTGGTCAGTAGATTAATTCAACCATGAAACTATGGAATAACATAGTTTATGTTCAAGCTTTCAATAATAGATTGTATAATTATTTATATCAACTTTATATATTTTATGTGTATACACTCTTAAGATTATTTTTAGAGATACTGAAAAAAATAAAATCCAGAGAGGGATCAACTTGATTTTTAGGTGTTTCTAAAATTTTTAATCTATTTTATATTCCATTATTTTTTATGTATCCTAAATTCTTTTTCATAAATGAATATCCAAATTCAATTTTGACTTCTATGTTAATTTTTGTGGGTATGTCATCATTTTCATCTAAAAATTTATAAATTTTTAATTGTTTGGTTATTCATTTTCATTGGTTTTTATTTTCAATAATTTACAAGATATTTTATTGAATGAAAATTAATTTTTTATTATAAAAATAATTTTGATAAAAAAGTGAGAAACCACAACATCCATTGTTACACCAAAAAACAATTTAAAAATATAATTCAAATCAAGGCTACAGAATCTTCCCTTCCCTGGAGATTACACCTAGGTTTCAAACCTTCACCATTGCATGACCACTCAGCTAGTTGTCACATGTAGGGTTGCATAAGCATGAAACTAATGGAGGAGTCATTCCCTCTCTAACTTCCAAATCCAAATGGCATGTGAATATGAAATAATCTTGCTCTGAACCACATCTAGAGAACATACGTGTAGAAATATGGTTTCAAGAACATCAAAAGGCCACCTAATATAAACTACAACACCATTAGTATCATCATCTTCATCAAAACATCACCACTAATTCATCAAAAAACACCACTAAAACGCCATTAGGATATTTTTCATCATCAAGAAATCACCACAGCAATCTTCGAATCACTGATTCCAGATCGCCACAAGAGCATTGTCAACCATCATGTAACATAAAGTAATAGGATCCCCAGGGAGGGTTCATCTAGAACACTCCAACACAAAAACATAATGGTCGAAAAAACAAAAAACAAATCCAAACTCAAAAAAGAAGGAAAAAGGTCGAAGATGAAGAACCCATTACCATGTCGAAGATCACTCGAGCATCAAAGTTTTCTTAAAACACTTAAAACTATAACCTAGATCACTTCGTTGCTATCCAAAAACTTGAAGACCAAAGAAGACCACCTAACACAAACACTGATGGCGAGGTTGCAAACCTCAAGTGTGGCAATAGGAAAACGACTATTGGACCTTCACTATGTCACCGAGAGAAGTCATATCCAGCATAGGTGGACTGAGGCAAGAGGAAGTCCATAATTGATGAAGAAAGTCATGGAAAATAGGTCTATGAGGTCGCACGAGATCGTTGCAAGAGAGAGAGAGAGAGAGATTCCACAATCCCTCCAATCAACACTGAGGTAGAGATCTGAACTGATCTGAGGTGGGGGCAGTATTTACAAGGAGATAACCCTAGGGTTCCAGTACCCCTTACAGGCTCATCAACATGATTTTTTATTGGATATTAAAATTCAAACTCATGAGTGAGTAACCCAGATTATTTGACGTATCATAAGATGTTTCTAAATCATTTTTTATATATTCATTCTAATACCTTCCCATTGATTAATAGATCATTGAATTTTTATGTGAAATAAAACTTTAGATTATTCTTTTTCAAAAAAAATTTATTACATGAAATTATTTAAAAAAATTAACTGGGTACTTATTTGTCTTATAACACATAACCCTTAATACCCACCATTTATTACAGTGCATGTTATGTACATAAAATACTTTGAATATACTATTATTTTTAATATGTATTACGTGCCCATTTTATCCCTTACCCATTCTATAAATATTTAGGATTATCATTTCGACTATGAGCATGGTGGTGGTCATTTCATGTGTATCTTTGAGAGGATTTTCCTTGTTTAAGGATGTGTGGTGTGTGTTATTGAATTTTTTGAATTTTAAAAAAGTAAATAAAAATATCTACGAATTATTAATTGATTACATTAATCCAGTCATCCAAACCTCCATAAAAGTTTATATATATATATATTTATATATAGAGATAGAGAGAAAGAAATAAATCATATAAAATTATAAATTTAAAAAATAGTAGAAAAAAAGATTAATAATTAAGGGAAAATAATACTCCATTATTCATTAATTATTATTTCAAATTCCATAAGAATAATTATATGTCAAAGGATGGTCATTTAATTTATATATATATAATTAGAAGACAAAAATTGAATCGAGAATATGATTGAATTATTCATTAATCCTTATTTACATGAATCATGATACTATATTATAATTATTTTTTAAAATTCTTGTTTCTGATTATCCAAGGGTTCCAATAATTCTAATCTTATTCCGAGGAGGGAATCCTCTATATCATATAGAGTGGTAAATATAGAACCTTTTCTTAGACATGATTCTAGTAGATCAACTCAACTTGTGTGAGATCTTATTTGATATTCCTTGACTCTCTTATAAATTTTAACATATATTCATAAAATCCATCCCAATAAAAATATTGTTTTATTTTCAATCATCTATCACCTTAGTAGAGAAAACACATGTGATGAATTATATTGATTGAATTTAATGCATTTCAAATTAACTTGAATTTAATTTAAGTCATCATGTTCTCAAGGAATGTATAATCTCATACTTTTTTCAAGAGGTTGTGTTTTTATATAGTACTTCATATTTTAAATCATACTAGAAGGATATTTATATTTTAATATAGTTTAAGAAGGTTTATTGGGTTATGCAAGTGTTTTGTGATATTTAAAAAGGATTAAGGGGGTACTTTATAGTTTTTTGTCATCCTAGAACACTCAAAAATGGTATTCTAGAGTTTTTTGTAGTCTAGTAAAGCGTAAAGGGGTATGATAGAATTAAATATCATCCAGGAAGACTTAAAGAGGTACTCTAGAGTTTCATTCCATAAAGGTACTGTTAAAGGTTGAAAAGGGGTAGGAAGGCATGGTGATGTTGTTATTGGGCTTGTAATAAGGCCTTTTTATATATTTTTCGCAGGATAATCAAAACCCGTAGAGTTTAATTCCATTTAATGATGAACATTTTACCTTTTAAGGTCTAATAATAAGAACCTTAATGAAACCTTTTAATTTTATTCTTCCATGACTAATTGTAGGCCTTTAAATTTCATGTATCCATGACCATCATGTTATGATGTTTATTATCATATGAATAAGGCCATTTCCAAGATGTTTAAGGTCACGTGGAATGGATTAATCAGTAAAAGGTACTGAAAAAATGGTTTATTGTGGGGATTATACATAGGAATCTATCAAGACCCATCCCCTATGGCATGGGTTGTGTCTACCCCAATCCCGCATCTCATAGTCTAGGGTTTGGGGACTAGCACTGAGTAGGAATATCCCTGTTGAATGGGAGGCATTTTCCTAAGTACATGAACACATGAACACAACTCCAAGCCATAGATATAGGAATGTGAAAACACTATGTGAACAAACACAATGTATGACAGTTGGAAACTGAAGGTAAATGGTGCCATAATATGGTCCCAATAAAAAGTAAAAGTAAAATTACATGTCTATAGATGTTCTCCTCAGAAAACTCTAATTGAAGGGTTGGTAGATTAAAAGATGTCTGAAGCCGCAGAAGTACACTTCACCCGTCAGGTCACTGTAAGCACCACCTGGCCCTGGTCCACCTAGGACTCCGTCAAAGCATCGATCTTCTACACAACACATTCCATGTGGGAAAAAATCCCATGCAGGGTTGAGTAAAACAATAATCAATAGGGTACCCCAAAAAAAAGTAAAATACCACAAAGGAAACACCAAAAAGAATATACAGTCATCTCAACACAGGTATGTGTTAACAACACATATAATAAGAACATCCTGGTATACTTGTAAAGGATTCCAAGACTCAAGGTCTTATCCACTTCTAGCCATATGGTCCCTCTCATAGAATGATCAATCCGGAATATCTCACTCCTCGAGCTATCTGATAGTAAGAATGTAGAACTAGTTTACCATAATTTCCCAAAATAACACTTGGTCTCAGTACATCACGAAGTTTTCCAAAGACATTGTTTCTCTCTAAGACAACGACTCTTAATATCCCAGCAAAAATAGTCACAAGATTCTAGTCACACAGGTACATGTCTATAGCTTGAAAATATATAATAATGTCCATAAATATTTAAATATGATGAGACATATAGTCACTGTAGGGGAATCACTCTGCATATTCAAAGGATACCTACATCGAGTCTTCATAGAAGACCTAATTCATGTCTTCATAGGATACCTACTTTGTATCATTATAGGAGACCTATTATGCATCATTACAGGAGACCTGCTCAGTATCTTTACATGAGACCTACTCTAAATATTTTCCGGAGACCTACTCCATGTCTTTGAAAGATAGATACTCCACATCTCTGTAGGTTACTAACTCTATGTATGTCATAGTACACAAAAGACTCACTCTTTATAGGTCTCAACCACAAGATTATAATCTTAGCACACTTGTTCTAAGAACACTTACTCCTTGATCCAAAAGGACATATACTAACCTCTATGAAAAGCCACGTAGAATACCTAAAAAGGTTAACCTCATGGAGAGGGTCCCAACACCATAAACATGTCATCAAATAGACACAAAGTTTGAGAGTTATGACCTTTTTTGTAAAAAGAACCTGATTGGGTCCGGGTCGAACCTAACCCGGTTAGGCAGACCCAACCCGACCCAATCCACCAAGCCTGACCCAACCCACCGAGTCGACCTAGCCCGTTGGGGCCAGTCCACATTTTATGGATCAATTTGGTCCACCAGACACGTCAAATTTTGTGTCTCCCACCCACTTCCATTACTGTGGGACCTACATAGACTTCGGTTCCTGGATGTGTGACGCAGCTCCTGACACTTCTCACTCATGGTCACCACCACTGCCCTGAGGAGGCCCTTATCGCTATACATGGAAATCCACTATAGGGTCCTCTTCTTGCACCATCTGCTTCGCGTACTGCCACATTTCCTCTGGTGCCCTATTTTTTGAAGTAGGGACACTCTTGCGATCATCGAGTTTCCATCATCACTGAAGTGGGATCCAAATCGTCATGTCATGGATTTGAGGTTCTGGCCATGCTATGAACCACCTAGAAAAACACTCCATGGCCATGAGTCTTTTCCAATGAAAAATGAAGAATGAGGATATATGAAAAAATAATAACACCCTTATAATGGACCTTGGCCTTGTTTGTGTTGGCCCAGGTCTGTTCATGTTAGGAGGATTTTGAAGAAGTATAATCATCATTTTATTCCCTTTAGTCCCACAGTTATTCAATCCCATAAGAACAATCAAATCGTGGATCAACCTGTTCATGGGTTGGTTTGTGTTCATTGTTATAATCAAAATGGGGAAATAAATATCATGAATAAATAATCCCCCTACCTTGAGGTTTGGATTTTTCGTTGGTGAAGAACGGATTTGTGCTGCCATCATTCGTCAATCCTCGATCTATGATCCATGATCTATGATCCAAGATCCACTGGTGTTCATCACTTTTTGTTGTTTTCCAATGGGAGGGAACTACCAACGCCCTTGTCTAGAGTTTCTAGGGAATTCCATCGATTTTTGATAACCATTAATTCCTGTTTGATTATAGAGAAAATAAAACATTTAGGCCCCTTGTAGAATCACCACATCATTTCATTTAAGAAACTACGTGGGTAACTTGATGTTGTGTTATAGCGTCGATCTATCACTGCAAAATGTTTAAAAAAGAAATAAAATAAACTTCTTTAAGTTTATTTTATTTTTCTTTAGAACAACCAAAAATTAACTATCACGGTCGACCCGCACTGGTTGATGTTAGGACCCGCCTAAGTAAAATGCCACATTATGAATTCAACGGTGGTCTTGGATTTCCCATATGAGTCATCATTCATGAGTTACAATGATTTTAAAATAAATTAAATTTATTTAATAAATTTGTTTATGGTTATGTTCTTTTTAGGTTTTATCACTAATGACCCATACAGACTAAAGTTATGTCATGCCTAGGGTAAACCTGCCATCCTGATCACAAATGTTCCCCAAGATTTATGATATGGGTACCAATTTAAGAGTTATTATACCTTTTCAGGAAAACCACTCACACGTTCTATTAAAAAGATTACATTTTTTATCGAACCATTCTAGGCATTCCGAGCCTCAGAATCGCAATATGTCTCAGTGCCTAGTCTCTAAATTTTCCCAGAAATTTTCGAAAAATAAAACTGAGAAAATATGAGATGTTTCATTCTCTCCACCTTAAGGATTTACATGCCCGAAATCCAAACCAAGGGATACCTCAAAAGATGAGGGTACAAGCACAAACCTAGTCCCTCGCTCCCATGTTCTCTTCTAAAGATTCTCGTGCTACCATTGGGTATGAAAAAAAGGTATTTACTGTCCATGGAGGGTCTTCTCCTACTGATTCTTGATCTCTATGACTAGGATGTGATGTGAGAAACCCGATTAGAAAATATTTTCTATGGGATTCTATGTAGTCGAGTAATCTCCGACACGTAGAGGCATCCCAAAATCTCTACTGAACTCTAATCCTGAAAACCTAAGAAGTGGATAACTTGGTGAGTCATTCAATGATCACTCAGATGGTATCGTGTCCCCTAAACGTATGTGGTAAACCCATCACGAAGTCTGTCGATATCCTTTCTCACTCCCTTCCTAGAACCCCAAGTATAAAAAGAGAAACCCCTTCCAATAAAAGGGGCTTGACATGGTGAGTTGACAAACCAAGAATTTGATTCAAGAAAACACTCACCTTTTATATCAATATGTAATCCCATGTTTAACATGTTCTATCATCCTTGGTCTCTAAATTGACACCCACATGCGTATCCTGATGCATCTCACCACTATATGAATCAACTGCTACTATTGTTAATCCTATTAAAGGTATGACATGCTCCTCACCTTTTTAATATCTATCAGGGTCATTCCCTATGGAAAATTGAGCATGTAAAGTCTCATCGTTGGTATCATAGAGTTATGCCTCCCTGACACACTATAAGATTTTAGGGGTAAAAACCACTTAATGGAGGTAAGATTCATCATATCTATCCATTAAGGATAACTATAAGTACGCAAACTTCTTCATTGCCTCTTTCGGTATCAATGAAATGGATCTTTGGCTAAGAGAATCCACTACAAAGTTTCAATTACAAAGAGTATAGACTCTCTCCAAGTCATGGTCCTAGAAAAACTCTAGCCAATGCCTCTACCTCATGATTAGAACAAACTAAGAGAAGATATATTTGAGACTACTGTTGTCTATGTACACAATAAACCAACCACCCATAAGGTGGTGTCTTCACATCTTTAATGCAATGACTATTATTGCCAACTCAAGATCATGGGTCGTGTAGTTCTTCTCATGTTCTCTCAACTGATGTGAACCATAAGAAATAATTTCTTTCCTCTGCATTAGGATACAATCAATTCTAGTCCTTGATGAATCAAAAAACACTATGTAATTGACTCTCTCCTCTAGCAAACTCATGATTAGTACACTCATCAAACTCTGTTTTAATTGCTAAAAATCTTTCAGGTTTCTTTATATTCATGTGAAAGGCTACCCCTTTCAGTTGATCGAAGTGTTCATCAACCCTTTGGTAGTGTATAATAATTCTCCACAGTAACATGGTTAAAGTTCCAGTAATCCACTTACTACCTCAAACACTGGGTCTTACTAGTCCCTCCATCTATAAGTCCCCCACCTTCACCCTCAGGTCATGAACCTCTACGAATGCAATCTGATATACTGATACTGATATTGGTTCCATATCGGGGTGTATAAAAATAATAAGTCTATCTCCCTATGGGGAGCTAAAACTAGAAACATCTCACTGAAATATATCCTCATACTCTACTACCACTTCTGAAAACTGATAACTGATAACATCCAATTCCCCTAGGGTAAGGATAGGCAACTCAAGAGTGATCGGTTGTACCCACATATGCATTAGTCTATCCCATACTACCTAGGTTTCCTTTTTCACTAACCAAGGAAAACCACATTAAATCATTGTAGATATACCACACCCTTTTTCCTAAAATGGTAAATCTGGGCATGGACTGTTGATAAACAATCCATACCAAGACTGATGTCGTAAGGCCTCGACGCTTCCACCAAGAGGTTCCAACCGAAACTCTAACCTTAAGGGTTACATCACACTGTCAATGTAATGACCTAGACTTTTGTTAATGAAAATTCCTATTGATCAAATTAAATGTCTTATTATGTAAAATGATTATATAAAACCTATTCAAAACCTTGGTTTTATGCTTTTGGATTCCAAATACCATTACGGATTGTTACTGTTTCTAATATATCTATTTAATATTGAGCACATGATTAGTATAAATATAAGGCTTTAACAAATCTAATTTACTCAGATAAAGGAAGCAATGGCCCCATTCATGTAGAATTTATTCATACAAAGACCATTTATCAGATCTTAGAAAGGAGGTAGAATCACTGGGCTTCACTCTTGACCCATCCTAAACCAAGATTCCACATGTTAATCTTGAATGGAATTTCCTGCGGGAGAAGTGGATGTTAATAGAGATTACCACCCAAGCGATGTTATCTCTGCAACCCCAAGAGCCTTTCATCATCACACACCATACCCTTAGGTCTTATGAGGGTGTTATAAGGGGATATATAAAAATACCCTAGCACTATGATCATGATCATTATTTTTTATAAATAATATACATTCATTTTACTATAGTTACTTTGTAAATGTTTTTTTAAATCACAAATAGTATTTTTAGTTAATTTTTAAATTTAATTAAGAAATGTATTTTTATGAGTTAATTTATTTTTTAATGAAATATTATTTTAATAGAATATTATTAATAAATTACTTTTTATTAAATTTAAATGATTTTATAATTTTTAGGAATACAATTGTTATTTTCTTTAGGGTTTGAAATCTATTTTTTTCGAAACCCATGAATTTCCAATAAATAATATTTTTTATTTTAAAATTTAAAATCCACATATTTAAAAAAATATTTTGTTAAAATTAATATCTTTTTTGGATTCAGGGTGTCGAAATTATCTGATGGTGATTTTTTCATAATTTTCTGAGATAGTCAAATTTTTATGTAAAAATTAAAAACTATTTAAATATATATTGTGTTTTATGACATCATAATGACCTAATAGTGAGGTAATAAAATACTATAAAATTATTTTCTGACAAAATATGTTTTACCCTTAAAATAAGGTGATTTTAGATTTGTTTGATTAATTTTATGATGCCTTAGTGGACCCTCCAAGGCTTATAAAATATTTTAACCTTTTAAAATGTTTTCCTTGATAGTGCGACTCACCTCTACATAAGGAGGCCTAATATTTTATTAATTTCCGTAATCTTTCTTATAAAATAATTTCTTTCACTCTCTTTTTCGAAAAACCATGGGCAAAATCCACGTGATGGTTTGTAGTTTTGATTACTTTATTATGTAGTGTCCAAAACCTAAATAATAAAGAATTCTCTCTCCTTTCCTATATAAACCCACTAAATCTCACATTCCTCTTCACTCAAAACCTTTGGAGCTTGAAAAACCTCTGCCTACACTCTTTATAATCCTCCCAAGCTGCCTCAATCTCCCAATAATCCTCTCTTAAGCCTCTCCCAATCCTTTGGGATCACACTTCCAAGTAAGGGATTTCTTCCTTTCTCATTTTTTTTCTAAATTTGTTAATGTTGTTATACCCTTATATTTTCAATTAAAAATATTTGGGTATGATTTAAAACCTCCCCCATACTACCCTAATTATGTTTTAATGATTATATACCTATTTCTCTTTAATTAATTCCTCCCATGTACACCTATTACCGTGTCAAAATTTCGTAAGGAATTTCTCTCTCCTTGTTTATATTCTAGAAATTATTTTATATTATGTATCTAAATTAAATTAAAATTGTTGGGATATTCTATTCCATTACCTCCTTATAGTAAATTTCATGTATTAATTATGAGAGAACCCTTTCTCTCTCACCAACCCATTTTACGGTTTCTATTTTATGTCGTTCTGCTGCAAAAGTTACACCAAAATTTCTTTACCAAAATCATAGTGTAAGTGAATACCATACCCATTTCTCTATCTAGTGTATACACCTTTATGAACATGTACTTATTGATTTAGGAATTAAATCTATTTATTCCACATCTCTTGTTCATGGAATAAATTATTAAGTTTAATTAATTCATGTTGTATGATCTATGTGGGACACTTATGGATGAAATGAAAAGATTAAGAAGGGTGTGCCCTGATAGCGCTCCAATGGATTGGGTAAATATTAGTATCCTAATACTTCAAGTTAAATTAGAGTTTAATCATGCTAATTCAATAGAAATGAGGGTTTACTCATGCGAATACAAGTTCAATGAGGGTTTACTCTTGCTCGATGTGCAATGGTCCTTTTCTCATGCTAATATCATGTAAAATGTTTTTACCACATTTCCATATTATAATAATAATGCTATATCATGTCTTTATGTTAATGTTTCTCTTGTGCTCCATTGATATACCTATTTTCTAAAATGTACTATATTCTTCATGTTATGACTTGTTTACTCCCTTACCGGGCTTTCTAAATAACCCTTTTCCTATGCATGTCCTCAGGTTATCCCATGAAATGCTAAGTACGAAGGAATATTGTGGTCATGTAAAAGAAGTTTTCAATAAAGATTCTGTTTCTTATGTTATATGATTTTTTGTAATTTTCCTAATTTCCCAAGATACAAGACCTCTAGATCCTCAGAGTTGTCTTAACTACAAGTCTACGTAATAAATAGTTTTTACATGTGTCATAAAGAGCAGGGTTGTTATAGTTGGTATCAGAGGATAGGTTTAGTTTTTTTTTTGTGATAATGATTAGAAAACTCTAGTGAAATCCTTAGGGATAAGATTAAGAATAATAAAAACATCCCTATATTTTGGTGAGTGCAGAGTAAGTGTTTTATCAAGAAAATACATCTATGTCTGGATACGAACAAGTAGAGGTGGCTCTGGCACATATGTATTTAGGGGTAAAACCTAAAAACACCACTTTGAGCTAGACTCGAACGAGAATTGGTGCAAAAAAGGTCCTTTTTTGCAATCTTGGTTATGAAAATCCATGGGGATATGCTTTGGTAAATTCCTAATCTTAGTATGAACCATTATTAAGGGAATAAAAAAATGCCCCTAAAAATATATGTTTGGAAGTAGATCATGGAAAACATAGATTGAAGCCCATAAATTCATCAGTTAAGGAAATAAATTTAATATATAAGTTATCCATTTTTTTCTTTAGATTCCCATTTATGTGTTACCCCTAACTTTACTTTTATTCCATCCAATGGATGGTAATATAAGGACTTAGGCTAACAACTGATGTGAAGATCAATGTGATGAATCTTCTAATGAGATGCCAAATCTGATGGGAGTGGGAATCACAAACATTGACATGGTACTTTGTCAGTGAACTCAAATTTTGAAGAGAAACATGGTTCAAGAGGAACATTCACCCCCCCCCCCCCCCCCCCGAAGAAAGAACAAGCTGCAATCGAGAGATTCATGAGATAAAGGCCTCCTACCTTTAATGGATCATTTGATCCCTCAATCGCCAGACAGTGGACAAACTCCATTGGAAAGATCTTATCCATCCTTCAATGTTCCGAACAAGAGAAGGTTATTCTTGTTTCTTATCATATGTATGTTGAAGTTGATCAGTGGAGGACATTGATTAAAAATATTAAGCCTTAGGAAGATATCAAGGTGTTATAATTGATGGATTTCTTGAAAAAAAAAATCGCTAAATATTTTTTGCACACCCTCCAACTTAAGATGGAAAGAGACTTACTTTATCTCAAGTAAAAATATGATGAATCCATCAGAGAGTATGAGGATAACATCACAAGTCTTGCACGATACACCTCTATCTTTATCATTAAACCTGAATTCAATGTTGACTACTTCTTCAGTGGGATAACACCTATCCTATAGAAGGCCCTAACAATCCATGACTTCGATACCTATGTAGAAATTGTCTGATGTGCCCTCAAAGTTGGAATAGATATCAGATAACCTTAGGGGTATCATAGGGATAATAAGTGTAAATTGTACTTTAATTATAGTGGTTCTATTGATAAATCCAATGGTGCTAAGAAGTTACATCACCCCACTTTCCAAAGGTGAAGAAATAAGAACCCTAGAAATTGACTGTAGGGGACAAGGTAATTCATTGGGTGTAGAAGAGAAGGGCACCTGGCCATTAACTGCTGATAATAAAATCATGTTGTGGTGACAGAGGATAGAAACTCTCTATTCAACCCTCAATTCATTTTAAATTACTTCAACTACAAATAACCAAGGCACTTTCAAAACCAGTGTCCAAAGACAGGGGTTTTCAGAGTCAACTAACAAACTCCAAGGAAGCAAGGGCAAGATTTTTCCATCACTACCACCAAAGAAAACCCTGAAAATAATGTGGTGACAAGTACTTTATTTATTTATTAAATAATATAGAACAAACTTTTTCATTCTAGTTCTACGAATTATTTTATATCCTGAAACATTATCAGAACAATCCCAACACCACCAAAAATCATGGACGTAAAGATATCGGTGAGAACAGAAAATGGTTCAATCATTGCAACCGAAGAATATAAATCCTCCCCTATCACAATTTTTTGTTTGAACTTCCCATAGAACCTCTTCATACTCCATTTGGTGGAATTTAATGCAATTATTTTCATCAATTAGATTTCATTATATAGAGACAACATAAATTGACGTGAGAGGAACTCACTCTCCATATAGTGAATCGACCCTGGATTCTGTAAAAGTTCAATGAAGAGAATGAATCTTCCTTATAACCATCATCTCAAGGTGGATATTACTTCTCTATAAGAACATGTATCATTCTCAGATGATTGAGTCTAAGGATTCAACCATACTTGAAGACATTCCTATTGTGAGAGAATTCTTTAAAGTGTTTCCCGATGAATTGACTGGTCTTCCTCTAAGAATAGATATGGAATTATTTATTGATATTATACCTAGGGCATTCCCAATATCCATAACTCCATATAGAATGGTTTTTTATAGAATGAGGAGCTAAATAAACAACTACATTATAATTTGGATGAAGGGTTTATACGCACAAGTGCTTCACCATGGGGTGCACCAGTCCTCTTTGTCGAGAAGAAGGATGGGTCAATGCACCTTTGCATTGATTATCATGAGCTCAAAAAAATCATGATAAATAACGAGTATCATCTTCCCCGAATTGATGAATTTTTCAATCAACAATGTGGATCATAATAATTCTCCACGGTGGATATGCGGTTGAGATATTACTCGGTAAGGGTGAAGAAGTAATATATCCCCAAGACTTCTTTTCGCACACAGTACGGGCACTTTGAATTCATAGTAATGCCTTTCGGACACACTAATTCTCCAAAAATCTTCATGGACATTATGAATAGAGAATTTAGAGATTACCTAAACAAATTTGTGGTAGTCTTTATAGAAGATATTACAATATACTTCAAAACCAAGGAGTAGCATGAGGAGCATCTAAGCACTGTACTAGAGACATAGAAAAAGGTGAAGCACTATGAAAAGTAAAGAAAGTGTGAGTTCTAGTTAAAGGAGGTATCATTCTTGGGTCATATCATCAAAAGATATGGGATACTTGTGGATCCATTCATGATAGATACAATTGAGGGATTTTCGAGGCCAACATCTGTTATGGATATCTGTCGCTTCTTGGGGTTAGTTGGATATTATTGCCGATTTGTGAGAAATTTATCATGATTTTCAAACCCTCTTACTAAGATAACTTGTAAGGGAGTCAATTTTTATTGTAGTGATGAATGCAGAGAGAGATTCAAGGAGTTGAAAAGGGATCTTATCACTATTCTCATGCTCACATTACCCACAAGTGGAGAAATTTTTTTTGTTATTCAATGATGCTTCAAAGAATGGCTTGGCCAGTGTGTTGATGCAAAATGAAAATTTTGTTTCCTATGCTTCAAGTCCATTGAAATTTCATGAGAAAATATATCCAAAACATGATCTGGAGTTGATTTTAGTAATCTTTCCTTTGAAAATTTTGCAACATTATCACTTTGGTAAGAAATGAGAATATATACAGATCACAAAATCCACAATTATATATTCACAGAGAAACATTTGAACACACAATAATGAATATGGTTAGAGATGATCAAATACTATGACTGCTCAATCCACTACCACTCAGGGAAAGCGAATAAGGTGGTGCAATATCGAAGTATAAGTGACCCAATGATTCTATCATTGATGAGAATTTAAAATGACCCAATATTATTAGATTTGATGAAGATGGAAATGGGAATCATAAAGAAGTGAAAATCATTAATCCATTCACAAATTATCTCTCAACCATATTTTTTGTAATGGTTGAAGGATTTTCCAAATGATGATGTGGGAATTCAGAAGAAAGTGTACTCTATCAGAAAAGGGTAATACTCATAGTTTAATGATAATGAAGAAGGAATTGTGAGATATGGGTCAATATTATGTGTTCCATCAAATCCAGAGTTCACGAATGAACTTTTGGTTGATGCACATAGTTTGAATTTTTCCATTCACCCGGGAAACACAAGGATGTATCAAGATATCCCGGAGCATTATTGGTGGGATAACATGAAGAAGGAGATCGTCGAGTATACATAAAAGTGCATGGTATGTCTGGAAGTGAAGGTTGAGAGGAATATGTATAAGGGGATGATGCAACCATTACCTATACCAACATGGAAATGGGAGAACATCACCATGGACTTTGTCACCAGAATTCTAAAGACATCTAAAGGAAAAAATGCAATCTTGGTTGTTGTGGATCATCTTACAAAACTGCACACTTTATTGTAATTTGGGAGGATTTATCATTGGATTAACTAGAACGGATATACATCAGAGTTGAGATAAGGATACATGGATTACCACTATCTATTGTATCTAATCTAGATCCAAGATTCACCTCTATGTTCTAGAATAGTGTCCAACTCGCTCTAAATATTGAGTTGAACTTCATTACGTCTTATCATCCTCAAATTGATGTCCAGTCTGAGAAGACTCTCCAAACACTTGAGGAAATATTGAGAGCATTATCAATGGACTTAAAAGGAGTATGGGATTAACATCTTCCTCTGGTTGAGTTCTCATACAACAATTGTTTCCACTCAGGAATTCTAAGGGTGCTTTATGAATCCCTTTATAGGGAAGAGGTGCAGAACACCAGCTTGTTGGAATGAAGTTGGAGAACAAAAACTCTTAGTTCTATAAATTGTTGAAGAAATGGTAGAGAAGGTTAAGACCATCTAGCAGCACATTAAATATTCTCAGAGTCGAAAAAATTGCTATACTGATAATTGTCGACAAGGCCTAGAGTTTAATGTTGGAGACATGGTATTCCTCCACATAACACTATGGAAGAGAGTTATGAGATTTGTGAAGAAGTGATATCTTATTTCAAGGTACTTTAGACCTTTTGAGATCCTTCATCCCATAGGAGTAGTGGCCTATCGACTATCACTCCCACCGAAACCTATCACAAGTACGTGACATATTCCATGTATCACTCTTGAGGAAGTACATACCTGACCCATCGCATGTACTCAATCCAGAGGTGGTAACATTGGATAATGACCTCTCCTATGAAGAGAATACGGTGAAGATATTACATTTTAGGGGAAAAGTTCTACAAAATAATACAATTCCCTTTTTCAAGGTGTTTTGTCAAAACCAAAAGTTTGAATAAGCAATGTGGGAATTAGAGGGAGTGATTAAGTAGAGTTACCCACATCTGTTTTATTGTAGAAAAAGGAAATTTTGAACGTGAAATTTCATAAGAGGTGAAGATTGTAATGACCCAATCTTTTATTAATGAAAATTTCTCTTGATCTATTTAAATGTCTAATTATGTAAAATGTTTATATAAAACCTATGAACTTTATTGGTTTTATATATTTGGATTTTAAAATACCATTATGAATTTTTACCATTGATAATATAGTCATTGGACAGTGATCACATTATTTGTATAAATATATGGCTTTAACAAATCTAATTTACTCAAGAAAAGGAAGTGATGGCCTCGTCTAGTAGAATTAATCTATATGAATCCCATTTTTCGGAGCTCAGAAATGAGGTAGCATCACTGGTTTTTTGTCTTGACCAATCCCAAGCTGAGCTTCAACACGTTAATCTTGAATGGAATCACTTTTGGGAGAAGTGTAAGTTAATAGATATTACCACCTGAGCGATGTTATCTGAGCCACCCCAAGAGTCTGTCACCATCGCACACCATACCCTTAGGTCTTATGTGGTTGTTATAAGGGTTTATGTAACATGACCCTAACACAATGATCATGTGAATTATTTTGTATGCATAATATACATTCATTTTATTATTGTTACTTTGTAAATGTTTTTTTAAAGGACAAATAGTTTTTTTAGTTAACATTTAAATTCAATTAAGAAATATATTTTGATGAATTAATAGATTTTTCAATTAATTAATATTTTAATAAAATATTATTAATAAATTAATTTTTACTAAATAAAAATGATCGTATAATTTTTAAGAATACCATTGTAATTTTTATTAAGGTTTGAATGCTTTTTTTGTCAAAATCCCTGAATTTTCAATAAATGTTGGTTTTTATTTTAAAATTTAAAATTCACATATTTAGATAATTATTTAGTTAAAATTAATATCATTTTTGGATTCTAGATGTTGAAATTACTTAATGGTGATTGTTTCATAATTTTCTAAGACATTCGAATTTTTGGGTAAAAATTAAATATTGTTTAAATATGTAATGTGTTTTATGACATCATAATGACGTAATAGTGATGTAATGAAATAATATAAAAATTATATTCAGTCAATATATTTTTTACCCTTAAAATAATGTGTTTTTATATTTTTTTTATTAATTTTATGATGCCTTAGTGGACCCTCTAAGGTTTATAAAATATTTTTACCTTTTAAAATGTATTCCTTGAGAGTGTGACTCACCTAAACATAAGAAAGACTAAAATTTTAATAAGTTAGACCATTTTCCTTAAAAATAATTTTTTTCACTCCACTTTGGAAAAACCAGTTTCATAAACCATGGGATGGTTTGTGGTTTTGATTATTTTAATATGTAGTGTCCAAAACCAAAATAATAAAGAATTACCTATCCTTTCCTATATAAACCCCCTCAATATCCAATTCCACTTCACTAAAAACCTTTGGAGCTCGACCAACCACTTACCTAATCTCTTTATAATCCTACCAAGGCACCCCAAGCTCCCAATAATCCTCTCTCAATCTTCTCCAAAGCCATTGGGATCACACTTCAAAGTACGGGATTTCTTCCTTTCTCATTTTTGTCCAATTTTTTTTATGTTGTTATACCCATTTATTTTCTATTAAAAATGTTGGGGTATGATTTTTCACCTGACCCATACTTATCTCATTATGTTTTAATGATTATAGACCTCTTTCTCTCTCATTAATTCCTCCCATGTACACTAGTTAACATACTAAAATTTTGTGAGTAATTTCTCTCTCCTCATTTACATTCAATAAATTATTTTATTTTATGAATATAAATTAAATTAAATATGTTGGTATATTATGTTCCATGACCCCCTTACATTCCATTTCATGTATAAATTATGAGACACCCCTTTCTCTCTCATCAACCCATTTTACGATTTCTATTTGACGTCATTATGCTGCAAAAGATACACCAAAATTTACATGCCAAAATCATCGTGTAAGTGAATACCATACCCATTTCTCTATCTTGGGTATTCAACATTATTCACATGTACTTGATGATTAAGGACTTATATATTTGTATTCTACATATCTTTTTCTTGTAATAAATTATGATGTTTAATGAATCATTGTTGTATGATCTATATGGCACACTTATGCATAAAATTAAATGATTAAGAACGGTGTTCCCCGATAGTGATCCAATGCATTGGGTAAAGAATATTATCATGATACGTTAAGTAAAACAAGGGTTTACTCATGCTAATGTAAGTGCAATGAGGTTTTACTCATTCTAATGCAAGTGAAATGAGGGTTTACTCATGATCCATGTGAAATGAGACTTGGATCACACTAATATCATGTTAAATGTTGTTGCAACATTTACATGTTATTATAATCATGCTATAACCTGCATTTATGTTCATGTTTCTCTTATGCTCCATTTATATGCCTATTTCCTGACATGTACTATATTCTTCATGTCATGCCTTGTTTACTCCCTTACTAGGCTTTATAGCTCACCCTTTTCTTACGCATGTCCTTAGGTTATCCCATGTAATGCTAAATATGATATAATTTTATGGTCATGTAAAAGATGTTTTCAATAATGATGTTGTGTCTTATGTTCTAAGTTGTTATGTAATGTTCTTAATTTCCCGGTACACTAGACCTATCGATCCTCTGAGTTATCTTAAGTGAATTTTTATGTAATAAATCATGTTTATGTGTGTAATAAAGAGAAGGATTGTTATAGTCATCATAAGTGTGATTATCGAGTCTCCACCCATAGGTATCTCAAGATGCAATGGTCCATCCAATTTTTTAATTGGAAACTCCAGGTCTTGAACAAGATCCATGAAAACGAAGATTTATTATCACCTGTGTCTATTAATACAGCAGCTAAGAGTGGAAATAGATCATACCTCGTATCATTCCTAGAGCCCTAGGGTTATATACCTTTACCACATGCAGCTACCCCTTCCCATGTCATTGATCTCCCTAAGCCTGGTGTGGACCACATTTGGGTGGTGGTGGTAACCTGCCAAAATGTATACCACATCCTACTACTCGTGTATCTCCTCTTCCATGTCTTTTTCTCTATAGATCTATCTGCTTCGGTCATTGTCTTTACCTCAGTGGCCCATCCACCATTTCTATATCAGAAGCACGACAGGCTAGACAATCCTTAGCAAGATGTCCCCTACCATCTCATGAAAATATTTACCTCTCTATAGGCTGACAAGACTCACCCTATGATCCGCGAGCTGTAGATACCCTATCTTGGGACCTCTTTTCAGAACATCTCACATGTTTATGTATCTAAGACAGATGTCAGCTTTCTATCCTAAGGCATTGACTCTTGCTTACCCACTGCTAACATCCACTGATTGTATTGTCTCATCCAAAGGATTTTCAACTATTGATGTTTGATCTAGAACCCTAGAATAAGTTGGAATTAATAGAGGAATAATGCTAGATCAGATGACCCAAAGAACACCTTGCTCAAAGGTCTGATCAGTGAAGCACTGGTCATGTATCATATCCATTGAGTACAAAGGAAGGTTGGTATGCTTTGATGAATTTTAGATACTAACATGTTATCCTGCCTAAGCTGTAGAATATCATGGTCATACATAACCCTAAGATTTTATTGTGATATCCCCTTCACTATGAAAGTTTGTCAAAATTTATCCATGGAAGAGACACCTTATCGTAAGATTAGGTAATGTAAACCCCACAAAAACCCTACTAAGCCATGTATAAGGCTTACCTCATGGAACACTATCTAATATAATGGTGTCCCGACCAGATGCAAAACTTTGTCACCACCTCAATCCAGTCCTCATCCACCTAAATGTCTGGCTCGCCTCTGAACCTGAGGGGTCTCTATTGCTGAAACTCATGATGTGCGCTCAACATGCACATCACATCCACTGGTACTAGGATTACCATGTGCTACTCTATAGGGGGTTATATAGAAGGTACCCCACCTAGAGGTGTTTTCTCTAGTACAAATATTCATACCCATATCCCATCACCCCATGGATCATCCTCATCGTCACGTGGTGGAATCTTGGATGACTATATATGTGGAAGAATCTTGAATAAAAACAAGATGTACCACGACCAATATATTATACCTGGTGAGATGACTCAAGAAGGACATGGAAAAAATCACATTCCTATATCATTCATGTACCATCTTTTTTTCTTATAAATAGTTTTTTTATGTACCAAGTAGAAAAGAATAATTTAGGGTCCTAGTGTATAGATAAGTCAAACGCCACACCAACATTGGATTCCTTGGCCTGAAATCCAAACTCGAAACACATAACATTGTTTCCCCAAACCAAACTCATAGACTATGGGTTCTTAATGTAGAACCAAAATTCCTTTGATACCACTTTATCATGACATGTCCCCTAGTTATCATACCATGACTACCCCAATCCTACCTCCCATAAGCCAGGGGTTGGCGACTAGCACTGAGTAGGCATATCCCAAAAAAATGGGAGGAATTTTCCTAAGTACTTGTACATGCACACAACTCCAATCCATAGATACTGGAAATTGAAAATACTAAGTAAACATGAACATGGTACGACAGTAGAAAACTGAAGGCAATTGGGGAAGAAATATAAGGCCAATAAAAAGGAAAAGGAAAAGTAAAAGTCTCTATAACTCCACTGCAAAAAAAAAAACCTTTCCAAAAGTGTAGGTATAGAAAAAACTGCTTGAAGCCTTAAAATCACACCTCGTTTGTTGAGTCACCTTAAGAACCACATGGACCTGGTCCACCAAGTACTCCATGAAAGTGTCCATTTTCTGCACAAGAAACGACACATGGAAGAAAACCCTATGCAGGGGTGAGTAAAATAATACTTAGTAGGGAACCCCGAAACACAAATTAAAACACCACTATGGAAACACTACTAATAAGATACAGTTAGTGCAACATAGGTATTTTTCATCAAAACATATGACAAGAACATCCAGGTATACTCATAACTAATTCCCAAACTCAAGGTCTCATCCAGTACAATCCATATGGTCCTGCACGTAGCATGCTCGATTCAGGAGATCATACTCATCGAGCTATTTGATATTAAGCATGTAGATCGAGTTTACCAAAAGTACCTAAAACAATACTTAGTATTAGTACATCAAAATGTTTCCATGATATATCTGGTCTTACTAAGACAATGAGTATTGATATCATAGCCCAAAGAGTCACTAGAGTCTGGTTACATAGGTACATGTCTATAGCATGAAAGTACTTAAGAATGTCCAAGAATATTCTAATATGATGAGACATACAGTCACTGTAGGGGACTCACTCTACATCTTCATATGAGACCTAATCTGTATCTTCACATGATACCTACTCTGCATCTTCGAATGAGACCTACTCAACATCTTCATAGGATACCTACTCCCTGTCTTCGCTAAAGACCTTCTCTGTATCTTCATAGGTAACCTACTCCGCATCTTCACAAGAGACATACTCTGTGTCTTTACATGATACCTACTCCCAATATTCCCAGGATACCTACTCTACGTCTTCATAGAAGAACTATTATACGTCTTCATAGGAGACCTACTCTACACATGTCGCAGTTCATAGGAGACTCACTCCATATAGGTATTAAACACAAGTTTTCTCTCTTAGAGCCACTACCACAATACTGGGTTTCCACAGTGCAACCCTTTAACAGCACTAAAAAAGTGATGATAAAAGAGGTTCCTTTATCAGTGCTAAAAAGCACTACAAAAGGTTACTTTTAACAGCTCTAAAAAACACTATTAAAAGTGGCCCTTTATCAGCCCCTTTTTTACCACTGATAAAGGAATCCCCTTTATCAGAGCTTTTTTAGCACTATTAAAGAGGCCACCATTATAAAGCGCTGAAAAAAGGGGTGCCTTTATTAGTGCTAAAAAAGAACTATGGGGTCGAAATCATCTTATTGCATCTCCAGGGGTCCATCAATATTTGGAACCACAGTACAAAACATGTCGTACCCACAAGGGTCAACCGAGGAAGAAAGAAGAACATGGATATATAAAATGTTACAAGAACACCCTTATAATGGACTTTCTCCTTGTTCATATCGGCCTTTGTCTGTTCATGTCAGTAGGATTACGTAGATGAATTATCATCAGTTTATTCCCTTTAATCCCAGAGTTTATCCATCTCGCAAGAATGATCAAACCATGGATCAACCTGTTCGTCAATTGGTCTATGTTATTCATTGGAATCAACAACGGGGAAATAAATTCCATGAATAAATAAACCCCTACCTCAAATTTTGAATATTTCATTGGTGAAGAATGGAGTTGCACTTCCGTTGTTCGTCGATCCTCGATCCTCGATCTATGATCTGCCATCCTTGATTCATGATCCTCTGGTGTTCATCTTCATTTTTTATTTTCCAACTAGTGGGAACTGACAACACCTTTCTCCATAGTTTCCAAGGAATCTGTGGGTTATTCTTTAACCCTAAATTTATGTTTAATTATGGAGAAAAGAAAACATGTCATCCAGTTATAGCATTGTAGTATCTCCATGATGTTTCATTTAAGAAATGAAGTGGGCTGACTCATTGTTGCATCATTTCATCTCTATGGAATGTTTAAAAATAAATAAAATAAACTTCTTTCAGTTTATTTCATTCTTCCTTAAAACTTCTAAATATTAACTTTCACAGTCAACCCACGCAAGTTGATGTTACGCCCCACATAATGAAAACCACACATTAAGAACTCAATAGTGGTCTCAGATTTCCAAAATGACTCATCATTTATGAGTTATTTAGATTTTAAAATAAAATAATTTTATTTAATTATTTTATTTATGATTATGCCCTTTTCAGTTTTTATCCCTAGAGACCTATGCTAACTAAAGTTAAATCACTCCTAGTGTAAACTCGTCATCCTAAATTCAACAGTTCCTTCAAATTTCTAATCTAGGAACCTGTTTAATATTTATTCCACCTTTTTAGGAAAACCACTCACTCATTCTATTAGAAACATAACAGTTTTCCTCAAACCATTCCGGGCACACTGGGCCTTGTAATTGCCTATCGTCTTAGTTCCTAGTCTTTAAATTTTCCCGAAAAGTATTTAAAAATAAAACCGTGAAAATACAATTCATTAAAAAATCTCAAAGTGAATTTGTGCTTTGGGTGGTTGTTAATTTTCCACTTGAGTAATACAAACTAATGTGACTTTAAATTTTTAGTAACCTTCTACTCAAGGCATTCATTGTTGAGTGACTCTAGTAAGATTATAACTAGTAGATTTACGTATACATGCTCGAGTGATTTCTGATAGTTGGTAACTAAATACTCATGGTATATACACTCAATTGAATTTCTATTGTTGATAACCAGCCACCCAATGGATGAACATAATATGATTGAGGCTTATACTCAAATTCATATTCGAGTATAAGTCTTATAGATGAACTTGGAAAAGGTATGTGACCTTTCTAAAGGTGATCCATAACACTTCTTGGCCTATATGTGATGTACAATGGAATTATAGATTCTATATTAGGGTTTGCATCCATTTTTTAAAAGTTCATTCTCATGTGTATGGTTGTTCCATTCCATTATGTGGAATTTGGGTCTTATGTTAAATGGCATCCCTCTATATTCCACACTTGGGCACATGATCCTTGTAAATAATGAACTTTTGTGTGTAAGTATTGATCTCTCTAGGTTTTATAACATGGTTGTAGTGAAGGATAGTTATGCTTGGGTATTTTCATAGACCCATGGGATAACTTCAGTTCAAGTAATACAATTATTCCTCAAAAAGATATTGATCACAAGTCCCATGTAATAAACTTGTTATAAGTACTTGGTGCGTAAGTTTTTCCCTCACGCATGGTAAATATTCACCTCAGGTATATGGGTTTAATTTCAGGTCATTACTCAATGTATTGTATAGAAATACTATCATCAAAGTATATATATGGAAGTCCTCATGTAGAAGTTATTCTATAAAATTTCTTGTTTGGAAGTGTGCATAGGGAAATGGTGTCTTTCATTAACATGGGTAATTTATCCCTTTACCCAAAATCTAATTACCTAAAATGAAATATTATTGGTGTATTTATAGTTTAATTTCATATTTAGTCAGAACTAGTTGCATGAATCTTTCTACACTTGTGTTCTTTGGTATAAAAGGATGCATATAAATAAATATATATTCATAAAATGGGACTTCTACAGAACCTTTAATGCATTAAAGTGGTAGTGTGGTAATGGTTGTATAGAAAAGAGGACATTAAAATGTGTGTGTGAAATTGGATGTGTGGAAGTGGATGAATGTAAATGGATTTATGTTCACAGTATAATACATACATAGTGCGTTGTGCATGAAACATTTGTTGTGTGGGAATTGTTGTATGAAAAAGGTCACATGTAAATTCATAAAAGAAAATGGATTCCTATAAATGGATGCATGAGTATCAGTTTAGGTTCATTGTGAAGGTAATTTATGCCACCTCACATTTTTGTATGTGGTGGTATAGAAATGGTTATGCATAAATGTATTTCAATTAATAATGTGGTGTTGGATTTTGTCTTCTATAACAAACTACATTGAACATTTGATTACCAAAATATTCATAGTGTTGAATATTAATTAATATCTTATCACATAATGGTCATTCTTTTCCAAGACATCTATATGATAATTTTATAAGGGTACTTGTCATACCAAAAGGTCATGGAAGTTTCCCTCTAGGATTAGAACCTTCAAATGATATGATTTTCTACTTAAGTCCATGTTATGTGGTCGGATGATATCATTTTAAAAGACAAAAATGATACACGATATTAGGGTTAGGGGATCATAAAAATAATAAAAGTGGAAAGGATAGGTTTACTTGGAGATTTCATAAACATTCAACACCAACATCAGCCAAGGATTGAATCCAAATGGAGAGGAGAGGAAGGGGAACTTATAGGGTTGTAGTGCCCAAATGGGGAGGGTTATGTGAGATTTGGGGTGAAATTTTTGGAAGTTAAAAAATGGAAATTCAATATTTTTAAATATCTGGAAGGCTTCATGTTTTTGTTGTATGGTTTTTCAAACTATGCACCAATTATATGACACCTCTCTTCAAGAGGAAAATAGGCCACATGATTTTCCTTGAGTGGGAAAACACTTCTATTTCTATCCATGCACCTTAGATACTTCCACTATCCTAGTCACTTGTTTAGACTTCACACACGTGTGCTAGGTTGTGTGACATGGATACTTCCATTGTCTAGTGTGCATGGTTTCCACTATGCCGGTGCACAGTTTCAACTAAACATGTTCCAACCATGTACCTTATGTTTCCCCACCCAAAAACTACCATTTTTTCTCATAAATTCCTAGGAATTCCACACAATAAATATATGACCAAAAAAGATAAAATGCTTCAAAAAATAGAATATGTGATAATTCTTCCATTCATTAAGACTCTATGACCTCAGAAAGTAAAATTGAAGCCCGGACAAAGAATGAATGTGGACACTTCTCTTCCATCCAAGACTTTTTCTCCCATGTATCATGCTCATAATTGTTGTGATTCCAAATAACTTGAAAAAATGTTATGGATTTTTCTCGAAGCACGTTCTCTTTGGAATCCACAATTCGTATCAGATGGTTGAACATAGAAAAATAAGGTTCCATCCCCAATTCATCCCAATTCATAACATGAGACATGTTCAGGTTATACTTATTCAATTATGAGTCATATAACACATTATGGATCAACATCATCTATTTTAGAAAATATAACTTATATTCTACTATAAAAAATTTATCGGTGTCCTCAAAAGGTCCAACATACCACGACATAATCTTCCCTTTCTTACCACGATGATGGTGACCCAAATGAGTGGACACCTTTAGAAATGTTTGATAACCCACTATGAATTCCAAGGCATGATGAAATGGATTGGAATAAGACTTATGGAACATCTACGCTGTCAAAAAATGATTCTATATCAACCTAGCCTTATCATAGAACTCTTGAACAAGGCTATGACCCAAAAATGATGCCTTACCCACCTATATACAAAAAATGGATACTGGCATGGACAACCATAAAGCGCCTCAGAGGTAGCTATTTTAATCATTGATTGGTAACTATTATTCTACACACATTCAACTTGTGCCAAATTGTTATCTCATGAGCCTATAAAATATAACAGACATTCATAGATAATTTCTTCCAAGATTTTATTTTATTGCTCCATGTGACCATCCATTTCAGGATGTTATGTTGTGCTAAGATTGAATTGTGACCCCATTGCCTTCTGAAGGACTTTTGAGAACCAAGAGGTAAAACGGGGGTTCCTATCTAAAAATATAGCTAACAGATTACCATGGTGACTCACTATAATATGAACATACAACGGACCAAACTCATCTACCTTTGTTGAATCCTTGATTGGAAAGAAATGGGATGATTTGGTTAGGTGGTCAATCACCACCCAAATAGTGTTCTTTCCCCAGGGGGTATGAGGGAATCTTATGAAGAAATTCATAGCAACCTCATCCCATTTATAGGTAGGAATGGGTAGGTGATAGATAAAACCTAAGGGTCTCTGATTCTAAACTTTAAATTTTCAATAAGTATAGCATCTGGACACAAATTAATCTATATATCACCTCATACCTGGACACCAAAACCATAGACTCATATTATAAAACAAATTAGTAGTACCAATATAAGAAACATGTTGAGACTTGTGGTTATCTTGCATCACGTCCTTCCTCAAATACAATGACACCATGAAGAGGACTTTGAAATGAAAAACTACATAGGACGATAGTGACCACTCATTTGGAACATCCACACCATTTTGAAACTATATAGAACACCATCACAACACATCACTCTGTTAATCTTTCTAAATCAGCTCCAGAAGGGATGGTTTTAGTTGAACACTTTCTTAGAACATACCTCTTCTATGGTCCTTATTTTTTAGATGAATTTAGGAGAAAATCCCCATCAAGGTTCACTCATCACTAGATTCCTTGAAATATTTCACCATAATTTTACTACTCAATGAATCTTCAACCACATTCCCTTTACCTAGGGTATAGACAATATCAAATCCAAACCCCTTAAGGTACTCAACCCACCAGTGCGGCCTCAGATTCAAAATATTCTAGGATAAAATGTTGAACTAAATATTATGTTCTGAGTATAATAAAAACTTCTCCCCAAATATTAAGTAGTAGAACATCCTCAAGAAGTGAATAATGACCACTAATTCATGTTCAGGTGTCATATAATTTATTTCATGCGTTTGATTTGGAGATATCTATATGCCACCACACGGTCATCCTGCATCAACAAGCACCCAAGACCCATACATGATGCATCAAAAAATACAACGTATCTCTTTCCTAGTATTGGTATAATCAAATCATGTTTTGTGTTCAATTTTTGACTATACTCTTTAAAGGATTCCCAACATTACGGGTTCCATTCAAACCTTATCCATTTCAGGGTAAGTGTATTCATGGTTGAGGAAATCTGATAGAAATCTCTAAAAACCCACCGATAATACCCATCCAAGCCCAAAAGGATTATAATATCAAAGACATTATTTACTTTCTCACATCATATGACTACTATTATCTACTTAGGGTCCACCAAAATTTGATGTTCTGAAACCATGTGGCCCAAAAACATTTCCTACCTGATTCAAAAGGTATACTTGGAGATATTATCTCAAAGACGGTGATCCCAAAGAGTGCCTATAAAGATACTCAAGTGTTTTTCATTAGCTTAATTAGTCTCCGAGTAGACAGTATATCATCCCCAAACATCAAAACAAATGAGTCAATGTACTGATGGAACAACCATTTCATAAGAACCATTAAGACTACTAGAGAATTTTTTAACCCAAATGGAATGATCAAGTAATCAAAGTTTTTATACCTACATTGAAAGGTTTTATTAGGAACATCCACCTCCCAAACTAGGACATGATGTTACCTAGATCACAAGTTGATCTTTGACAACAACCTGTCACCCTTGATATGATGAAAGAGGTCATTAATTCAGGGAAATGAATATTTTTTCTTTATTTCACCATATTCAACACCTATTAATAGATGCACAACAGGAGATAAACATCATTCTTTTTAGGGAAAAACACATGGGTGGATCAAGGTGATATGCTTAGGTGAATGAATCCTTTGGATTTGAAATCATCCAGTTATATCTTCACTTCCATCAACATAGTGGGGGCCATATGATATGATGGAAGTGGTATCTATTGTGTTCTCAACACCAAATCAATGGTGAATTCCACATACCACTCTAGAGTAAAACTTGAAAAATCATATCAAAACACCTCTAGGAACTTATATACCATAAGAAATAATCATCCATCAAGACCTCTACCATCATCCTCTAACACAAGAGTGTATACCTAGAAAATAATATTCCCCAATTCCAAAAGTTGAGGTCCAGCATGCCCAGATCAATGATCCCATTCACCTTGATAAAACATGGGTACTCCCATCTGGTGCACAAATCTCACTTGTTGATAGTAGCATTCGATGTGAACTTGAAATGAATCATCTCATCCATATCAAGGATCATATAAAAGAGGTACATTTAACAAACTAGGAAATCTCATTCCATATCAACCCCTGATAGAGTGAGAGAATAAGACAGACATCAGAAACCCTAATCCATATTCTTACCAAGTGACATCACCAACTCCATCACACACAACATGATCTAGGATAGAAATTTTAACAGTATCATGTGTTCGGAATAAATAAATTCATTATGAGCAACAATGTCTGAAAAAACAACATCTATGGATGATGCAATAAGAACAATACCTTATATAGTCACAGGTCATGCATTAGATTCCACTGGAACATGATCCATGTATGGAGGTGCTTCATCTCTGCCAATTCTTAAGACCAATTATTTACTTAAGGCTCTAACTTGAGACAACTATTTCTATAGGGGGATCAATCCATTCCACCTTGTCTAACAGCTTGAGGACTCATATCCTTAGACTCCCCAAACTGAGTTGGAAATTTCTTATGGGGTTGGGAACCTACAATCTGATTTGGAATCCCATCCGTATAGAACCTCTGTAGGTGACCCAAATTTCCACACTAATGACATGGTCTATGTGGATTTGGACACACTACCTGCACAGGCCTCGACCTCCCACACTAATATAATATAGCTAACTCACCACCAGTGGTCACAAATGAAGGAGGTCTGTATTGATGGATTTAGTTACCACCTCCCTTCTTACCCTACTCATCACATTTCCTTTTCTATTTAAATAAACAATTGATTCCCTAGACCACTGCTGGATTGGCCCCTAAAAACTAGACTTTTCGGTGTGATCAGTCTTAACTACCAAGACTCAGTTAACTATTTCATCATATTTCTTCAACATTAACAAGAACAGATGGGACTGAATTCCCAACTATGACCCCTTCTCAAAAATATTAGCTTTTAACTACTCATTAGAAATAACTTTGGGTGAAAAATGGACCAACTCAACAAAGTGGTTGTCATATTCCAACATGGTTTGATCCCCTCAATGGAGATCCAAAAACTCTCAGGTTTTTGAAAGGACCAAGGACTCATATAAATACAACACATTGAAGAGAACCTTGGAGTCCTTTTATCCCATCTACTCATGCTTCCCAGCTTGGCCCACTAAGTCCAACCACCTTCTAATATGAAGAAAACACACTTCACTTTGATTGCCTCGGGAGTATCAAGAAACCCAAAAAACAACACTATCTTTTCAACCCAATAATCTACTCCTGGAGATCTTTGTTACCATAAAATGGAAGAGGGTTGTTATTTAGTAACTCTTGAAATTTTTACATTTTTGGCCTTGGTTCGGATTACTTAGAATGAGAAAGACCTAAAACCTATTCCTGATCTAATTTCTATACAACCCAAAACATGGCTTCCACTATTCTTCGGTCAGCTGGTGATGGAGAACTCTCTATTGACTCTTTCTATAGTTACACAGGAAGTATTTGGGGAGGCATGATGCAACATCAATTAATAAACATAAGGAAACCATCAATATAATTTATAGAAAATTTTTAGTCTCAATGAAAAAAACGTTTAGATACCTCTATAAATCAAAACAAACCCACAAAAAACATCATAACAATCAAAACCACTCCACCCCCACTCAGTGTTACTGAACTCTCTTCATCCTATTTATCACACCTAGAGGAGAACTCATAATAAATCCCAAACATCACTTGGTGTCCCAATTCATATCACAAGGTGTGTTTACCAGACACCTTACTTGAAACTAGAACCTCATACCCGGATAGTCCTAGCACTATTTTATCAAAACTCTCCAAAATAGCATGACCCAAAGAAAGAGAAAAAACGGATCTAATACCATTTTACCCAAACTCGGAAGATATTATATCTAACTCGACAACCGACCCAGCTTGAGACATTTCTCTAAGAGAATTCCCAATCCCCAAGGGGTGGAAACTAGTATTTAGCCATCAAGCATCACATTTTGGAATGATTTCACCCATGAAAATAAACCTTAATCAATAAAAAATAATAACATAAAGCCGAGAATTATCCATATCATATCATAAACCAATATCTATTACACAAGATAGGTAAAACACTTTGCAATTATAAAATAAATCAAAATAAACAAAATGAAGGGAACTAGGAATACAACCAATTCTCCATGTTACAAGAGGGTCAGAATCCTCATTCCACCTCCACCAACACTTGCCCGAAGAGGAACCACTAACAACCAGATCCACCATATCTACCACAAAATGATTTTCCTTTACCAAGTTCAAACATAACAAGGTCTACATACACCTAATAGTGTATGTAGGATGCGATACAACATTCCTGGTCGGATACCACCAAAATAGGTTTGATGTATTAACATTATAATAAAAATTAACATTCTAGTGTTTATGAAAAATACATATAGAATTTAAAAGAATAAATTCTTTGAAATTAAAAAAGCAATGTAAAGAGTATAACAAGCTAAACATAAAGCATAGCATGATCACCACGTTCAATCCCTAAGGCACCAACACTATAAGAAATTTAGAAAATTGTCACAGTTTAAAACTGTCTATATAGGTCAATAAATCATGGATATAGTTCATATCTATTGTTTGGTGATCATTATATCCTTTTGGGATGGAACTAAAGCCACAAATATAGCCACTGTTTCAACCTGTGTTTATAGGACTATACACATGGTTTCCACCATAGAATTACACCTATAGCCACAACTTCCAACTGTGGCTATAGCTTCTTCCACATAAACCTATATCCACAGTTTGAAACTATTGCTATAGATCTATTAACATGATTTAAAATTTTGGAGACAACTTCCAGTTTCCAAAAAAATACATGGTCTACTACCATGATTTAAAACTATAGATACATCCTCCAGTTTCTAGAAAATAAAATACAACAGGTTTTCACCCTAATAAATCTCATATTAAACACAAAACACCATGTGTACAATCTCTAATTTATAGTGGCAAACATAAAATAAAGACACAATAATTCACCCTACTAACTTTATCATTACATTAGAAACACAAACTAGAGCCAATAGACTAACTTCTGAGTACCAGCAACATCTAAAATCCTCTAGGGAAGGCCAAGACACAACATAGAAAACCAATATACTCAACCTCGAGCTCACAAACTTTAATAAAACAAGAAATCATCCTATTGTTTGTCCCAGTTGGTAGCACACTCAATAAAATGGAAGAATTAGTTCCCAAATTGATAGAATAATCATCGATCTCATGGTTTACATCAAACATAGACTCATCTAGACTCTTCTTTTGAATAGAAATAACTAAAGAACTTGAGCATAATGCTTCACCAAACTAGTCAATCTATAAAAATAATCGTCACACACAAAACCCTGCTCAACCATACATAGTCATCCCTATCATCTGTGATTAGTTGTAGAACAATGGGAATATTTCAATCTTGGAAGTTAGGCTTTGATATTGTCCCAACAAATATTTTTAGCCAAGAACAACAACTATATTGCAGGGAAAGCATGTATTTCCATCCTAAAATATCATATTCTAACTACCTATAAAAATAATATGATGTAAAATATCATACAAAGTTGAAAATTTAAAATATGTGTCTACATAGTTGTAATTGAACCCAACTAAAAAAACTATACAAACAGATGTACCAAGAGTAAATGGAATCATTAAAAAATAGCCAAATGAATCACTATTTATATACTATAGACAATCACATATGTCAATTTTTTATCATGGTACCATGAGGGGTCTCTATTTACAGTTATGATGGGGATTTATTTTTTCAAACGGAATCCATATTAAATATTTATTTTATAATTTTTGTACTTATTTTCAATCGATTCCTCTTATACCTTGATTTAAATAAACGATATGGTATTTTAAAGAACGCATGTAATCATTGAGAATATTCATATAAATATAGATAACTATATGTGAATTAATGTTTATAGATGTAGGTAAAATTAACTTCATGATTCCTACACCTATATATACATAACTATAGACAACTATGTGTACACATATGAAAATAGTTTTTTAAATAATGAGACTGTATAAATAATTCATACATATTGGTGTATGCATCCTTAATTTTTTTTAAAGAATTTGATTGAATATTTAGATATGTACATAAATTCAAACAATGTCTGAAGTGTATGTTTTTAGGTGTGCACTTCCAAAAAATGTATGTATATTATATGCATATTATATGAAATTTATTAATCTAGAAGAGGTATAAGAGGGATACTAAACATTTCACATAAGGTATGCATATTGTAATTACATAATATATGATTATTGAAGAGAAATGGGTGTATTTAATTGTGTACTTCATACAATATTATATATTTTTACAGTTCTGTGTACTTTCAAATAATGTATGCACATATGTGTATGTAATTTAAAAATAATGTATGCATATCATATATAAATTGCATACTCCTATGCATATATTTCATACAATGTATTCATATTTTAATTGCACATAGTATGAAATTATAAGATGCATGGGAGGTGTATATAATTTTAAAAAATGTAACCATTGTATAAGGGAAACAAATATAAAAAAGTTAGTAATGGTATATTTGTAACCATTGTTTAATAGAAAGGAATATCACATGATAATTCATGAATTGTGTATATAATATTAATGATACTAATGTAATATAGAATATAGATGTGTACCATTTAATAAAATGACAACAGTGATATTTTGATGAAGTCACTTGACTAGGAATTTTCATCTGAATAAACTTCATATATGGAAACAAAGAGGAAATAGTGAGAAAAAATGATTTTATAATTTATTTCATTTATAACTTCTACACCATATTGAAAAATAATTCAAAGTATTAACAAAAATAATTTCAATGGAAATATTAATAAAAAATAATAATGTATTAGTATTATCACACCAAAAGAAAAAGGGAAGTGGAAAGAAAGTGACAAGAGCAGTAAGTGGGATAGTATTTCATTGTAAGAGAAAAAATTTCATAGCATAATCTTGTCAAATTTTTTTTATGGACCAATCTAACCAAAAAATCAAATTTCATCAAAACATAATGAATTTCAGGCATTCTGAAAAACTCAACAGGATAATATTCAATAAATCATTCCAAACTAGTAGAGTGGTCTCTAAATACCAAAATCCATTGGCCCTTGAGGTAGGTATTTAGATATTATAGGGGGTGGTATTAAGATATGAAAACATATTATAATATTCATGATAATGGTAATATGACATATCACAAGTAGAATTTTCATTCAAAATTCGGAAGAACATCCTATGTGCCATAATTGCAATGAAATTTATTGAAAAAATAAATGATTTCAATAAAGAAAAGAATATATCTAAATAGAAAATACAATAAGTTGATGAAGTCATGTAACATTTAATTTTCATTTTAATACACTTTCTATATAGAAACAAAGAGGAAATACTAATAATTTTTTTGATTTACTTCATGTATACCCTCCACACCATATTCTAAATTAATTCAAATTATGGGAAAAAATAATGTTAATAGAAACATCAATAAAATAATAACACATAGTATTAGTACACACCTAAATTGAAAGTGAAGTAGAAAGAATGTGACAATACAAGAAAGTGGGATTTTCTTCCCTAGTAGGAACTAAAATTTTAGAGTATACTCGTCTCTAATTTTTTTATGGACCACTCTAACCTGCATAATTTGAATTTCATCAAAACAAAATGAATTTCATGAAACCTGAAAATTTTAATGGGATCAGATACAAGAAAGTGGACTAAACTTTTAGAGTTGTCTCAAAACACTAAACTCCATTGGACACTGAGATAGATATTTAAATATTATTTTGGGTGGTATTAAGATATGAAAATGGATTACAATCTTCCTGATAATGTTAATATGATATATCACATGTTGAATTTTCATTCAAAATTCTGAATCACATCATATGTGACTTTATTTCATTAAATGTTCCTAAATAAACAAAAAAACTATCTTTGTAAAGAAAAAAATATGAATAAATATAAAAGAAAAGAAGTATAATTACAACATCATAATTAAGGTAATTCATTAAGGTTGACTCAATTTAACAATAGTTTCCTAGTAAATTAGAAAAACAAGATTGGGATGCTTGTGATGATTTAAAGAATATTTACTCATATATTTACAACTTTTTTTCTCGATTTTTTTATAAGTGAACTATTTATGTGTATCGTATTGATGTTGACATTCCATGTATGAAATATAAAATGTCATCAGTTATTTAAGAAATAATTTATTTATAAAAAAATAGGATGTACATCTCCCTAAAAAGAAGATATTAAAAAATTTGTTAGGAAAGATAAAATATAGAATAATAATTTTATTTAAAGGTATAATATATGAGTTTATACACATAATTCTAAATGGGTACACTTAGTTGTGTTTATACGTAAATTATAGAAATTTTAAGGGAATAAAATGTGAGGAAAACCAAGATATAATATGTTTATGAAAAAATTTAAAGAAATAAACAAATGATACGTTAAATAGTCATAGGAGAGAAAACTTATTTAACAAACTAAATAAATAAATATTAGAAAATTGGGTTTGTAAAACATAAAAAAATTACAAATGAATAATTCATGATTTTATACATTTGTTAAAATTGACATAAATAATCCAAGGAAAATAGAGTATCAAATGAAAATTGGACATTTCATTATAGGAAAAAACTGAATAAAGAATTTTTTTTGAATACATATTTTCACATAGAAACATAACATAGTCAACATAATGTCATCTAAATAAAGAGGGGTTCCAATGTAAGACATAATATAACACATATTTTAGGGAATCACTGCACCTTGGGCCAAGGCATAACCCTTAAACAACTTCAATTGGAATCAAAACAAAATATTACATTTGTAAGTACCCATCTTCTATCCTCCCTCATTAATCCCCAACCACTTCTAACCAGCCTACCAACACACGACAACAAAAATCCCATCCCTTATACAAAAAACCCCCACTAAAGTTTTTAACCAATTCCATCATTGGTAGAACACCCCCCCCCCCCTCCAACATTATTAACATGTATAGTCAGAATATTCATAATATCAAGGTGTTTCACTCATATACTTTTTAAAATCATTTTATATCTCAATGGATCTCTAAGAGAAAGGCCTTTTTTTTCAAAATAGTGACAATTAAAAAATAAAAGATTATATATAAGTAGATATGAAAATATAAATAGAAGATAATAATTTAACCATATGATATCAAAAATGAATTTTAGGAAACCTAAAAGGTAGTGAAAAAGATGAATTTATAGCATCTACCTTAGGAATATATCAATATTTGTTTTTAAAAAGACTCTTAGAAGAGTTCTATCCAAAAAGACTACATTGCGGTAATAATGCCACAATTAGTATATCACAAAATCTAATTCAACATGACAAAACCAAACATGTAATAGTAGATAGACACTACTTAATGGAAAATTTTAAAAAGGCATCATAAACACAGTACATGAGCTGACGAGATAATAAATAGCATAAATTTTTACTAAAGGTATATAAAAGGTAACATCTAAAGAAATCATGAGAAAGTTGTACATGATTGGAATAAAAAACAAAATAGACAGGTAGTGTAAAATAATATAATGTTTTTAAAATAATATATAAGGAATGAAAGGTTAGAGTATATTTAAGAAATCCTTAAAAAAAGAAAAATTTGATTTTCAAAATCATTTTAGGGTGAGACATTATTTAATATTTTTTTATGATTATTTATTTAACATATATTTATTAATAATTTACATCTTAAAAAGATTTTTACTCTTAAATTAATAATGCATACCCCCCAAAGCAAAGATCAAATAAATAATAAAATAAAAAAATATTTTGTGGAGACGAAAATGTATAGAAATAGAACTAAGCAATTAATTTGATACTACGCACAAATAATAAAATTTGAAATAATATTTTGTGTTCAACAGCATTAGGACTCTCAAAATAAGGTAGATTTCTATACATTAATTATGTTATGAAACTAACCTAGTAGTGATTCTACAAATAACCCCCATCAATGTGACTGTATGTAGAGTATAATAAGAAACTTTTATGGAATAAAACTCACAAACACACCAAATTTAAGGGTAAATGATGGTGATAATAAATACATAGGAAACCCCTGTAAGGACTGAATAAAAATAGAAACAAGTAATAGTTAAGTATCACATCAAAGAAACCTTTTAAAAAAACCTCAAGATAGAATCAATAAAACTAAATGAACTTGAAAGAACATGAAAGAAGATTTCATCATTTCAAAAAAAACATCACTATGATAATTCTTATCTTTTAGGCATCTTTCAGGCCTACCATAATATTGGCATTGTTTAAAAGATAAATCATGGCCATAAAGTAGCCCTTGAATTAATGTGAATATAGATTAAAATATTATATCATAACTAAATACTTTTCAAAGTGATATTATACCTTTTATCACTGAAAAAATAGTTCTACAGCTGAAACTATCTTTTCATCCAAATGAATTATGTTTTTTGGTAAGTCTATAGAATTTAATATATCATATTATAATTCGAATTTATAAATTCAATTAAGGTTCCCAAAATGAAAAATTACAGAAATGATAAAAAGAAACTCAAAAATTGACTGAATCTTATTACAGATAAATACAATGATTAAAAAGATTTTAAAATAAACTATAATTCTATAATGAAAATTTCATTAAATATTTAAGTAGAACCAATCAAACAAAAAATTATAGGTTTTGAATCTTAAAAATAAATGAATAATAAACTCAATAAAATAAATTCTTGATTTAGGAACTTAAATTTTGTCCATCCATGCAGATTAACTTTCCATTTCCATAAAAATCCAATGCTTATTATATTTTAAAATTAGGTAATGAAGATAATAACTCTTTAAGGAATCATAATAATCCCACAAAAATAAATTATTTATCCTTGAATTTTATTCTCATCCAACTATCTATCTTAACTATCCCAAACCATATAAATCCAATCCTACCTATTTTTTGGGTCATATATAGGGAAGACAACTTTAATTAGTATCCATTCAACAATCACTTAACCACACAACTCAGAATTTTTTTTTATCTTACTCATAGTCTAAACACTCGGTGTCTCTGATTTCTTAATGTACACTCTAAAGAAGAATAAAAACGAGGTGAAACTAAAATATTCAATCAAATATTGTGGAATGTACATAGGAATAGATAATTGAAAAACAAAACCTTTTAGCATTGAAAAATTCTTTGAGTTCATCATATAATATTTTGAGCTGCTCTATAAATGATCCATTATATTCTCCATGATTTTGAGTAATTATTTCAAGAATTTCTTTAGTATCAATCAAATATTTTGGACCATCATTGCAATTGATTTTATTCTGTACTGTATACTTTATTTCTTATTAGAATGTAAAAGATGAAAAATTAAATGAGTATGGAATTGTGAAATAAGTTTCAACATATATTTTATTCAATTAATCTTCCTTGAGTTCATGAGGGATATCCTTCCTATGAGAAATGTATCTAATCTAGGTCAATTGGAAGGATGATGTACAATATGTTTTAAAGGAATTCTGGCATGGATAAAGGTGGGATAGCGACATCAGATCCATTTGGATGTTGTGTCATAGAAGGAGGATCATACTGAATTGGGGTGGCCGCATCATAGGCATGTCAAAGGAGAAGGTTGGGAGTCCATGTTTTAGCAGTTTTAGAGCCACATTGGAGGGGGAGGTAGGAAGTTCGTGTTGGAGCAGCATCGGTGGAGAGTTCGGTGGCCGCGTTAGAGGGTTGTGAATATAATAATGGGTAGGAGAAGGAGGAGGTTCATATCAACATTGAGATAAGAGGGTCATCAAGAGTGTCATTAGGGTTAGGTTAAATTGAGGAGTGGGGTGGGACAATTCCATGACCAGTGAAATTGTTGTGCTAATAATTTATCTATAGACACATTCCTTATTTATCATGGTTATAAGTACATGGATATAGCCCCAAATTCTAGTAGTGTAGGGGTAACGGGGCCCTAGGATCCTCATAATCTGAGTGATCAAACCATCTCATAGATGTAATAGTCCTTCTCAAGCCTCAAATCCCCATCACATATATGTTTAGTTAGTTTTGTTACATCGATCCTATTAGGGAGACTGGTCCTTGTCCCTGTTGAATCTATTAATATAAAAGACCCAATCTTCCTGCCTATATACCATGGATTACCTTGTGCTAAATTCCTTTTTCCCATGTCACATGAACCACCTCTTACACAAACACACTTCCAACAATTGAAACACACATTAAAAACAACCATTTTCAATAGATAAAGAATTACCAAACCATTATGCACACCAAAACCCATTACGGACATGATTCTCACCAACAACACAATTTATATAACATGTTTCAAAACTATAACAATAATACAAAGAACATCAAAAAATTTCAATGCATGGAACCACCTACCACTTTCTTGTAAACTTTAAGAAATCGGTTGAAATACAAAACCACAACAATGGAAGACCCTATAAAGGAATGGAAACACAATAATCATCAAGATATAACCCATGGAATCATGGTTGAACACACTTTAGGTCAATGAATCTACTGTATAATAAAGAACTGAAGAGAGAATGAAGAAGGGACCAAGATAGAAGAAGATAAGAGAAAAAGAGATGATTACTTGGATATTTCTTAAGGATTCGACACCAAAATCACCTAAGGATTGAAGCCTCGGTGAGAGGAGAGGAAGGGGGAACTCCTTGGGATGGGGAGTCTGAATGAAGAGGGTTAGGGGTGATTTGGGGTTTAATTTGGGAAGGGGTAAAAAATGTAAATTTAAAATTTTTAAAAATGTGGAAGGTTTTATGGTTTGGTCTTACCATTTTACAAAACATGTACCAATATTTTGGCACCTATATCCATAAGGAAAACTGGATGTACAGTTTTCCTAGAGGGGATGCACCCCTATGAGATTATTCATGCACCTTAGATAGTGCCACAGTCCTAGGCACACAGTTAGCCTATGTGTCTATGAAATCAGCTGTACGACCAAGAAAATGTCATTTTCTAGTGACCATTTTTTCATTGGGTTTGGTGCATGGTTTCCACTAATCACATTCCACCTATGAACCTCGTGTTGTCCAGCCCAAAACATCCATTTTTATCAAAAACTCCCAAGAAAGCCATGTAATAAATATATGAAAAAACAAAATAGAACATTACTAAATGAAACCACAGATGTGTTATTGTCAAATCCAATATGTAATGGATTTTTTAGTTTTGGGTCTGAGGGTATTGGTCCAAGGAATCTCAATTAATATTAGAATTGGGTTTAGTTAAATTTATATGTTAAGAAGTTATTAGGAGAGGATAATTTTAAAAAAAATACATACGATTATGGTTTTATAATTTTATGGTTTATCATAAATTAAAAGCTAGAGATACCCATTTGGAGTGATTATATGATTTTATTTTTAGTTGATCATTAATATTTTGGGATGCACTTAATAGATTTTTGGAAAAACAAATGATAGAGGTTTTGAACCTTTGGGATGTGATTTGATGTTTAGGTAAATATGGTCAATTAGATTAATGAATTAATTTATTTTGGGAATATATTACTAGATTTTGGGAGAACATATTTTTAGGTTATATATATGTCTATTATGTGACATTAAAATTTAATTTATGTTGTTTTGGGATAAGAATTTGAGTTTATTTTTTAATAATTTGCAATATTTTTTCTAGATTTCCCAGTTTCTAATTTATCCAGGTATGTGTTGAAGAGTTTTAGGGATTAGTTATTTATGTAATGATTTATGTTAAAAATGAGTTTTTTGTTACCATATTGAGTTTTTATAGAATAAATTGTTACTTATTCATGTGAGGGTGTATTCATATTTCATTATATGTTATCTGCACTTAGGAAAACCATTTTGGTTTTTTATAATTGGATAGAAAAAAATAGAATAACCTTTTAGAAAAAATCATGCCTACAATAAGGAAAATTATCTTTTTATTTATCTAATAATCTATTCATAGATGATTTTTATACTTCAGTCATGAAAAATTCATCTTAGATATTCATCTTTTGGAATGTGAAATGAATTAGAGGTGGAAAAAAATAAAAACAAAAAATAACAGAATGATATTGTTCTTACAAAAATTGAATTTAATAAAGTATATTTTCTCATATTCTCTATCTTGATGGTAAAAAAATTCCCCAAAATCAAGAAAAAAGTAGGATAAATATATCATGTATTATATGGAAAACATTTTTAAACTATTAAGGTACACCATAGAAACTCATTAACAAGTATGAGGCATATAAAAGTATAATCATTATTTAAAAAGATATATGTATGAGAATTTTATTAAACTTAACATATAAATGAAAGTTATTTATCTATTTTCTTGATCTATATTATTTTTGAAAAATAAAATATCTAGAAATTATATTGTTACTTTAATTTATGAATAATAAATGGAATGTTCCCTCCATTATGGATTTATATTTTACACAACACATTTTTTAAAAGGAATTTTATTGAATAAATTTATTTTTATTGAGTCATAATATTTCTTATTTGGTCATTTTATTATATGATTGATATATTATACCATAACCATCTCAAAAGGTGTTTTATTTTTCCCTTAAGGTAAATTAAATTTTTATATCATATCTTTTTTTTTATTCTCCTTCTTACCAAAATAGTTTTCTTATTTTTGGAAGATAAATATGACTTCAATTCTGAATAATTCATATTTCACATCATATCTATTAAAAATAAAATGTTATATTTCTTTTCTAATATGTGTTTCCTTAACAAACATTCAAAAAACCTAGTAGGAATTTTATTCCAATTCAGTATATTTCTTTTATCTTCTATTCTAGATTTATTATTTTGACATTTATTTCCTTGAATAGTGTCATTAAATTAAAAATTATAAATTTAAAATCCCTATTTTAACCTTTTGAATTTTATTTTGAATTTTTTTACTTTATTTCTTAATAAAAACCTTCTATTTGGACTCAAGATAAAATTATGAGGATTTAATTTATTTATGGTGAAAAATATGGCAACCCAAGTATATTTAATAATATATATATGTTTTATTTTATATTAATATTTATGATTATGGTTTAATATATGTGATTTAAACACTTATATATATTTAAATAAAGTAAAAAATGATATCATATATTCAATTAGATACTCATAATACATTTATGATTATTATGTTTATTTTATCTCAAAAGGGATGTTTTACTTAAAGGTTAAGTAAATTTCATTAAATTAATTTATTATTTTGAACTATTAATAGAATAATTTAATTATTATATATTTTATAAACATATATTCATTTAAATAAAAAAAATTATATTCATATTTATTATGATAAATAATTTTATCAAGGTATGATACAATGATATGGTTTTTCTTTTTAAAAATATATGTTTTATTTTAAATGAGATCTTTTCCATGTATTATATGATTTTATTTACTAGTTAAATTTCAAAATTTTATAATTTTAATATAACGCAACAAAATTATTATTTTATTCATTATAGAAAAAATATCTTATAGTTGATTTTAGTGTTTTTTTCTAAAATGGATGATGTTTTAAAAGAATAGTAAAAATAGTGTTTCAACAAATACACTAACATTTATGTTATCCTAATAATATAAGAAAAACAAAAAAAATTAATAACATTTATTGAAAAAATATGTATTTAAGGATTATAATAATTTTTTTATAAATATTATGTTGATTTTAGAAACCTCTATTTGATAATTTTTAACCAAAGTGATATACTATTCTAATAAAAACTATTTTTTCATTTTCCATTAATTAAGTATTCATATTGATCAATTTGATTTTTTTGGTTTATTTTAAATTTGAAAAACTATTTTTTTAATTATAAACCAATACTAGTCATGGGAATCATTATTATTCATGATTTTGGTGTAAAATTATTTTTATGCATAAAAGGTATTATTCAACAAACTTTGTTTATTATGATAATCATAGTTTTAATAAAATTAGTTTTTACCACCTCTAAAAATCGAATCTTTTAAAATGTTTTTAAAATTTTTAATCATAATTTTTAAATTAGTTAATAAGTCCCAATTCATTTTTAGTCATAAAAATAATTAACCTTAGTAAAATTTAGTCACCACAGTAAAGACTAAAATGTGGTAAAATATTTAAATTATAGAATAAAGTGACAAAATTTTACAAGACATTATCTTTAAATGGATTTATAGGATTTATTTACATCCATGTTATATTTTTAAAATTTTTATACAAATTTGAACCACTTTCCTTGATAATGAATTCCACTTTTTCTATTAATAAATTAATATCACAAAAAAACTACTACTCTCATTTATAAAAGGACCCCTTAAGAACCCCACATTTACAAAAACCTTTAGAAATTTATCTTTAAAAATTCATGAAGAAATAATTCAAAAAAATCTTTCCAGTGTTCTAGAGGTTATTTTTTCTCCGAAAAACCAATCTAATAAGGCTTCAGGTATTACCTAGTATAGGATATCCAAGAAAGAGGTAATTATCATAATCAAGTAATTCTAGTTTATTTCTTTTTCCTCCTCATTAAAATATTATATAATCATAGTAATATAGTGAAATGAGCATCATTATTATACTAAAATTTTGTTATTTTTATTGATAACCCATTATCGATCTCCATTCCATCCATTGGATAACGAAAATTCCACCATTATTATGCACGAACTATCACTTCCATGAATGATATATTTCATTTTTCTTCACTGACTTTCATAGACAGTTATAAAATTTACTCTAATGAATAAATATGATATTTATAAAATGATTAAGTTTATATAAAGAAAATATTGTCATTATATTAATAATATTAATAATAAATGGTCATCATAAAATTTAACCATATAAAATGACCATAACATGACATGTTGTAAATAACAACTTTTTACCCTTCTATTTTATTTATACTCTCCATATATCATTTATTATTTTAGATTTATTTATTTAGTAAATTTTTATTTAAATAATTATGATTATTTCAATGTGATATTTTAACTATACAATAACATGTTCTTAATTATTCAACTATTATATTGTGATCTGGTTTGTGTAGATTTTACCACCTGCAAGAATGATGTTAAAATTCTTTTGATATAAATAATTAATAAAACTTAAATATTGGAATTAATATTTAGAAATTATGAATTTAATTTTTTTTCATAATTTTTTAGAGTTAATATTCCAAAATTTATTCACCTATAATTTCTAATGTTTCATTTATTTAACACTCACTAAAAAGGTAATTTTTAAAAATTCCATGAGAAATGTTAGAATAAGTTACAAGAAATGGATATTGGGATTTTGGAATCTATCAAACACCTGTATTATATTGTAATGAAAATTATGTAGTTGATTAAAACTTGAATAACACACAAAGACTGGAACCTCCTGATTGAAGCATTTAAAGGAAGGGAAATTGTTAACTCCTGAATATTAATTTTAACAATAAAACATTAATATATGGGAAATAAGGAATGATAAATGAACAGAATAAAGTAAAATAAATATGAATAAGGAATTATAAATGTTAATAAAAAACCTAAATTTATTATACATGGATGTTAAAGTTTGTCAGACTAAACAGAAGTTCAATGTAAGGGGATCTGTAAATCAATTTCATTTCATTGAGTTATTTCATACCTCATTAGAAATGATATGCTAAGATGTTGTGCATCAAAAACTCATATTGAATTAAATTTTATTTCTATTTGATTTATTTTTATTTAAATTTATTTCCTGTAATATTTACATTTATATATTCTTACTTCATATATTGTGATATTTATAATGGTTTTTTGTCTCATTTTTCTTTCCTTTAGACATATTACAAGTTATGGACCTATTTTATTTTATATACTATTTACACTACCAATTTAAATATTATAAAATTATTATATCCTTATCGATGGTATTAAATATTCTATTTCACATTATATTCTTCATTGAGTTTCTATTCAAAAATTTATATATGGTTTTCTTTATAATTATTGATTTGACTGTTTTGAAGACATTTACCCAATTATTTTTCCTTCATGTCCATATTCTATATATTATTTCAATAATGTTATATATATACACTAATGATTATTTAAGTTTATTTTGAAATATATTTAACTTTATTGAAAATGTTTAAAATTAATCATATTAATATTTTCTACACGGGTTCTTTTTTACTATCGTTACCCAAGTGTGAAAAAAATTAACTTCTTCAATGTGAATGAATTTTCCCCATATCATGGTTTAATTAATAATTAATATTATTTTAAAAGATTCCATGTTTTTCTAAATTATATCACATTCCTATTTTTTTAATGAATTTTTCTTTTATAATTTAAAATATTAATGATAAGATAGTTTATTTTTAATCCTTTAATTAATATGTTTTGAATTATTTATCTCAACACACATTCAGTAATATTTTTCAGAAACATTATTTCATTTCTTCTTAATGAATTTTACAAATATTATTTGTTTCTATTTTATTTCCATATCAATAAATAATTGGTCAAACTTTTTTTAACTCCACATTTTTTAAATGGGTTAACAGAAAATTGTTGTTTTCATAGGTTAAATGGTGTGTTTTTATTTATGAAATGGTAAAATAGGATCCTTTATGTGTTGAATTTACTTTATTATTCATTAAAATTATATGTAATGATCCTTGATCCTCAGATATATCACTCCAATTCATTGTTTAATGATTTATTCTCTGAATAAATTGTGTTTGAATGAACAGGTGTTGTTTTTACCATCATAAGGGTAATTGTAATTATGATATGAACATGATTTCCCAAGTAAGGTTCATGTTTTTTATTTTTATTTTATTCTTTTTTATATTATTTTCAATGTAATTATTGATATAAGATGTTAAAATGTGTCTCTATTATGTTTTCATGGCTAATGATTAATGACTCATTCTTTCAATCTCCTTTTACTCATATGATAATCCAGGATTCATATTATGAATCATGATATATGATCTATGTTTTATTAGGTATGCATTCTTTATAATATATTTATATACTTTGATTTTTTTTCTCATACCCATATTCTCATATTATTCTCACTTATAATATTTGATTGTTATCATTTATGTTTACCCTTACTAAACATTTAAACTCATACTTCTAATGTTTTATTTCCCTATTCTATGAAGATATGTATTATGTACAATTTTTTATATAAGGGTATCATGTAAGTAAAACTTTTTGGGAGATTTTAAAGACTTGTGATAGAATAAAAAAATCATGTTATAATAGAATTTTTCATTGGATGATAAATATATGGGATTTTTTTAATGGTTTTTTATATCTTTTTAAAGATCTAAACCTAAAAGGTTTTAGGTATGTAAATGAATAAATTTCAGTAATTTATTTTGTAAATATGGATGGATAAAGTTTTGTATCTTTTTATTTATCAATTCTTTTCTGTAAAAGATTTTTTATCACCAAATCTAGGTGTAATGGTATGGGGAAGATCAATATGACTATATCCATACGGAAGTTGAATGCTTTGGTAAGATCAATTCAAAACCGATAACCACACACATAGTTAAAAATTACATGTTGAACAAAGAAAAGTAACCTTGAACAAAAGATGAGTTGGAGTACATGTAAATGGTTTATTTTTCATAAAAAATTCAAAATCCAATTGTATTAAATGGTTTTTACTTGACCACACATTGCATAATAAGTGTTATTATCACCATATTAATGGAAAATCCTGGAAGAAAATGCTATGAAGTGGTCAAGTGGATCCTTCGATATTTTAAGGGGTTAAAAAGTTTAACTCTTAGATTAAAAACTTATAAATTATTTTATATTTTTTCATACTCAAACATTAGAGGACATTTAGATACAAAAACTTGTGTCATGGGTTATGTGTTCACTTCAGAGGACAAGTAGTGAGTTGGGTGTTTAACATTTAAACAATATTTTTAATTTTGAAAATTGAAGTAGATTATGTTGCATTAATAGAATCTGGGAATGCTTTTATCATGATTATGGGGTTCATATAAGATATTATAAGAATACGGAAAGTAAGAATGTTGTTTTTTAATTCACTGGGTGTGATTAATTTGTCTAATAATACATTATTTCATTTTAGTGAAAATAAAATTCATTTGAATTATCACTTCATTTGAATGTTTTTTCAGGACAAGGTGTTGGATCTACATAAGATATATAGTGCTTAGAATCTATGGGATATGTTGATTATGGTTGTATCCTGGGAGGTTGTAAGGTAGTGTTGTGCCTCAATCAGGATGTGATAACTAAAATAATGGTAGGAGGACCTAGATAGGTCAAAGTCAGTATAACAACCTAGGCTTATCAGGAATATATATTAAAATATTTTTTATGAATATTCATTACATTTCACAAAAAAAATCATGAGGACCATATTAGTTTAGTTCCTTTTGAATCTTGGAAACAAAAACAAATGGTCCATAAGTGAGCTATATAATCTTCCACGAAATTTTCACAACTAAATCCCTCCTTAGATATATCCCACATAATATATATCTTCATGACCTGGGGAAACAAAACATAAGAAATGGTGATCTTAGATTCTCAGAAAGGGTGAAAAAAGAGATATGTAAGAATAAAATGAACATTAGGGTATGAGAACATGAGCATAAAATTTTAAAATAATATCCTATATATCAAAGATCATAATCCTAAATCATGACATAACAATTGGTAGTTCATAAGACACTAATCATAAAGAAATCAAATAAAATGTGACATGAGATAATAGAATTGGTATAAGAAATGTATTTTTTTCATACAAAAAATAATAGAATTTCATTTCCATATTTTTTATGTCTTGCTTCCTAGACAATAATAGTCGATAATACCATTACTAAACCAGGTTCACTACCCTTTCGAGCCATGTCTTACTGAATTGGGTTCACTCCCCATTCCAGCACTATCATATTGAACTGTGTTCATTCCCCATTCTATTCATACATTATGTAACACAGTTGACTCCCTATTCTAGTCTTTTATATATCATTCAATATAAATTTTTACCTAATACATTAGGGAGAGATATAGGTCCCACCGGTCACATAATTAAAACCATATGTACATGTTCTATAAGATCATAAAAATTCATCACATCATTACCCATGAAATGAAATGGGTATCAGAATAAATTCATCAAATAATAATCTATGGAAAAAATATAGTTTTGTATTAATTTCATCATAGAATTACCCATGAAAATGATCAGGTCTTATAAAAATTTATTCATTGTATAACCCATAGAAGTGAAACAAGTTTAATAAACATCATTCCATCAAAACCTAAACCATTAGGAGAAATAATATAAATGGTATACTTGGATCATAACCCTAGTAAGGAATAGGTAACACCAAAATGTGTTATCTTATATGGAAAATAAATTTCATTGATCATTTAATACATTTCTTGAGGAAAATATCATTTCAAATTTAAAACAAAATGTTTTTATAAGATAAATATTTTGAAAATATTATTCATTAAAACTAACATGGAAAACATAGAAATGTCTTTTTAAAAAATAATTTATAACCTTTCTTGGGTAAAATATCATTTTCTACAATAAAAAAAATTTAAAACATTTTTGAAAACATTTTAAGAAAACATGGGTTTTAGAGAAAAAGGGTTTTCAACCAAAATGAGGATTTTTCATAAAATATTATTTTGAAATATAAAATAGATAAAAAGAGAAAAATCAATTGAAATATATATTCAAATTACAAAATTATAGGAGAATAAAAAACATGATAATTGTTGAGAGTAAGATCATGATATTTCAACATTGGAGACTTAATCATATACAATAATGAAAAATGATAATATCGTGACATAAAATATTTTCCATTTTGGTAACATTGATTCATATTACCCATGAAGGAATAAGATATAATGAAACTTAAAATATCATGATAATGAAGAAATTATAGATATTAAATGTCAAATAGGTTGTATATACACCTTTTGAATGAATATAGACGCATAACATAACATATTACTTAATGAAGACTAATTAAGACAAAAATCCATTAACATAAGTCCTGACTTCTATCATACTCATTCAAACATCTTGTATAATAAATAAAACTTTATTATAAATCTACCATTGAACCATATTCATATATATCATAACATATATAATTCACTTAGGAACTTTTATTACACATTTATTAATGACTTCATGTTCCAGTTACGTCTCGGGTAATAAATGATTTGATTTTCATATATTTTTTAATTTTTTATACTTTTGGTCCTCTTAATTTTATCATGGTTCCATAATCTCTAGAATGTATAATTGAACTGATTTAACTTTTAAAACTATTTAAAACATTTTTAAACTTTATAAATAAATTAAATGAAAATGCAGTTTTCAATTAAAATTCAGTATTTTTACTATTCATAATAAAGAGAAACCTTTCAAAAAACCAAAAAAATTCACCCAATATAATTTTAAAATTTTTAATTAAAAATATGAATTTTATTTTATACATTCATTTTATTTAATTATCAAAAAATAAAATTTTATTATTTTTCACGTAAATAAAAAAAAATTAGAAAATAAAGACTTTACTGAAAATTATGTATTTTATTTTAAATATGTTTATTTATATAACACCATTATAATTTTTATTAAAAAATTAGTTAATAATATTAATATCACTATGTTTAATGTATAAGTTATAGTGGTCTCATTTAAATAACTAAATCAATAATATATGATGGTTTTATTAAAAATCAGTTTTGTGTGTAACGCAAGCTAAATCAGTGTTGGATGTAGTGCATGATTAACTTTGTGGTATGTATAATTTAATATTAAATTGTGGTATAATGAATGGAAATCCATTAATAGAATTTTACTTATTCCAAACAATACTAATTCATAAAAGTTGGGGTGTTTCATTTTGCCGCACATAAAATGAATTTCTCTCTTGAAATTCATTAATATGATATAAAAAATGAGGATACTTTTGCCTCATCATATCCTTAAGATACCATGTAACTTCCTCAAACTGGTGGATTTTCCATAAAACATTGACCAGGGGAGTGGTCATATTTTTTATAACTTTCTCTGTATGATCTAGAATCTCCACCAATTGCTCCACATAAGAAATATCTTACTCTAACGGTATGACCTCTGAGTTTAGTACATATAAAGGGTCTGTTATTAACTTCCATAAGAGTTATACATGGAACACATCATGGATTTGAGAGAGGTTATGTGCAAGTTCCAAGGGATTGGTTATCATCCTGATACAATCAATAATTTCAATGGGACTGGTATACCTAGGAATTAGTTTCCCTTTCTTCCCAAATCTCATAACCTTCCTCCATAATGAAATTATTAGAAAACAATTGTCACAAACTTCAAATTCTAGACCACATTGATTATTATTGTCATAAATTTTCTACTGTCTCTAATCAACCTTGATGGGTTGCTGAATGGATTTATCCCTCTCTACCAATTCATTAGCCATCATAGTTCCCAATTACTTTCTTTTTCTATATTTATTCCATCAAATTAGAGATCTAAATTTCTTTATATGGATGGATTCATTTGGTTCCATCTGAATTCCTGAGTGAAAGATAATTTTTAAAGAAAACATAACAAGATGTTGGTTTTGATCACATCCACCTTTGAAATATAAATAAAAATTATCAACAATTCCTCTAAGGTATGAATTGTTCTTTCATAATGGTTGTATTTTTTAGGATGATACACAGGGATGAAACTCAATTCCATATTAAAAGCTTACTAAATACTTAACCATAACATTGATGTAACATCCAGATCCAGATCAAATACAATGTATTTTAGTTCTCCATGCATCCTTACCACATCCCTAATGTATACCTCAGAAACATGATCCAAATAAAATTCTTCTCTAATAGTGATGAAGTGTGTTGACTTGGTAAAGCGATTTACTACCGAACATATATAATTATTCCCTTTAGATGTTTTGGAATGTCCAATGAAAAAATACATGGTGAAGATATCTTATTTTTATTCTAATATGGGTTATTTAGGCAGTGTCCCCAAATACCTTTATCTTTCAAACTTAACTTTCAGGCATACCAATCATTGAGATACAAACACTGCGATATCTATATTCATTCCTTCCCTTCAAATGTATTATTCCAATATTTATAAATCTTCTTACATAAAGGGTAATAAATAATTAAGAACTATGATCTTAAACTCATAACTCCTTATTCAATTCTGGTATAGAGGGAATACATACAAAGTTACTAAACCTTATCATTCCATCATGATCAAGGTTAAACTCAAGAACATTTCTAGCCTTCTTTTGTAGATCTACATACTCCTGTGGTATCTCTTTAATCATCACTTGGATAGATGGTTGAGAAATCAATTGAAAAAGACAAAATTTTACCCTTTATTATAGATTTCTATATCCATCCTTTGAAATTCAATAAATATTGGATACTTTTTTATCCTCGTCATTGATAAACTAGCATAATCCTTTTGACACAATGCATTATCCACCTTGTTCATTTTCACAGGGTGGTAATGTATTGAGTAGTCATAGTCTTTAGTCATCTCTAACCATATTGTATGATACTTGTTTAACTCCATCAGTTTAAATATACACTTTAAACACTTATGATCAGTATATATATCAATATTTTCTCTATAAATATAATGTCACTATATCTTTAAGAATAAAATTACATAATTTAACTCCAAATCATGATTTTTGTGATTTTTCTCATGAACCTTTAGTTTTCATGAGGCATAAGCTATAACCATATCATTTTTTATAATAACAGGTCACAATTTCTTCTATAATTCATCACGAAAGATTCCAAACCCTTCTCTACTATATGGTAATGTTATCATAGGTTTATTGATTGACCTTCTCTTTAGTTCCTTGAAATTTTCATAACATTCATCTATCCAGATGTACTTGTATCCCTTTTGAGTTAACATAGTCATAGGATTAGATAGTCATGAGAAATGCTTGACAAAATTTTGATAATATCCTTCTAAACCAAGAAAACTATGGATCTCAGTCACTGTGGTCAGTTCCGTCCAATATTCAGTAGTATATATCTTTAATGGATATATTTATATACCCTCTATTGATTTTAAATGACCCAAAAAGAAATATTTTTCAGAAAAAATTCAAAATTTTTAAATTTTTCATATAGTTTCTCCTTCCTTAGAATCTTTAGTATATTTTTCAAGTATTATTAATTCTCTTCCATTCTCTTTGAGTATATAATAATGACGTCTATAAATACTACCATGAACTAATAAAGGTAATCTCTAAATAATATATTCATGAAATCTATGAAGATAACAGGGGCATTAGTAAGACCAAATCAAATCACTATATATTCATAGTGTTCATAACTTTATTGGAATGTATTATTGGGTATATACCTATTCTTTAACCTGAATTTATGATATCCATAATAAAGTTCAATCATTGAAAATTATTTATCTTTGTGCAATTGATCATATAAGTCCTCAATATGGGGAAGAGTATAGTTGTTCTTCATTGTGATCTTGTTTTGCTCCTAATAATCTATGTAGAGTCGCATTGATCCATCTTTCTTTTAAATAAAATGAAAAGGTGCACCTGAAGGTGAAACACTTGGCTAAATTAATCCCTTATCATATTTTTACACGAGTTTCTTCTTTAATTATTTCAATATAATCAAGGCTATTCTATATGGAGTCTTTGGAATTCGTGTGGAACTAGATATGATTTCTGTTAAGAAATAAACATCATGTTTTCGTGGAAGGCTTGTTAACTCTTCCATAAATACATCAAAAATTATCAAAAATAGGAATACCAAAGATGTTGAGTTTATTCCCATATATTTCAGATAATCACCCCTTCTGAATGGGAATTAAAACCCATACATTGGATATAATCTCCTTCGTAAGTTCATACATATCATCACAGTGATATACAATAATATATTGGTTTGAAATATAAATCGTGACTTCCCTTCCACAATAATTGGTGTGATATTTATTCATAGAGAACCAATCCATGCCTATGAAGATATCTAATTCCACCAAAAAAAGAATGAAAATATTTTCAGAAGGCACAATCCCAAAAACATCAACCGGAGAAGAATCATAAGAATGAGATGTGTACATCATTCCATAAGGGGTTTTCAATGATAATTCCACATCTATTTTTTTTTTGTGGTATCTTGATCACCTTATCAAATTCTTTAGATATTAATAAAGGGATAGATCCATATTCAAATAAGACATTATTAGTTCTAGATTGGTTGGTAAGTGTATATTTCACCACATCATTATTTCACCTCTCTTCAGAAATAGTGATTGCATGAGATTTACCCATACCACTTGGCTGAAGAGGTTTCCAATTTTTATCATAATCATTAACCCTAGAGTTGTTTAACTACTTATCATAATGCCCATTATCTATAGACTTGAAGAACATAACTGAATTGGTTCAGTAAGAACCCAGTTCTTATTTCTGAGGTACGTGTTTCTTCTTTTCTCTTTTCCTTAAGTGTTTTTTGTGAAAACAAAAAAAATGGGGAAAATCCTAAAATTTCACACTAAACGCCATGTACTATTCCACACTTCATGTACTTTTGGCCGTGTGGGATTAGTACACAGGGTGTGTAGCCATGTCGGCGAAGAAGGGTGTAAAAAACCGACTTCACGTCGTGTAGTCGTATTTACACACCGTGTAGTCAGTCAGTAGGAAAATAGTAAGGCAGTGGAAGTAGCCGCTAGCTGCATGATAGTACACTCCATGTAATGAGGAATACTCGCTATATACTCATGTCGACGGATGAATAGTTTGGTGGTGCCACCATAGGAACAGTTAAATGAGGGAAGTACACGTCATGTAGTCAAAAGTACATTCCGTGTAGTTTTTTTTTCGCTTAAATGGGCAGTAGCCTCCCCTCTTCATAGGGAAGGCTTAGAACCAGAGGAAGGAGTCAAGAGAGGATTTCAGACCTTCAAGGATCTCCATATCGGGCATCAGGAATCCGATCGTGCTTACCTCGATCACGTTGGAACCGCACAAGTAATCCCTCCCTTCTCTTTGGGTATTTCTTACCAATTCTTCCTCTAATGTAAGTTATTTGAGTTTGAACGGGTTTTCTTCTACGTCATATCTAAGTTGTTCTTGGGTGTTTCTAGAAGCGACGTTCGAGTATACTGATCAGGGGCATTTAAGGTAGGTTGCTTGGTGTTTAATTTCCAACTGTTGTGTGTGTTGTGTATTTTTGTGCTATAGACCCATGTTGGGGTGTTGTGTGGCTGAGGCCTTGGTAGTTTTAAATACCTATAATTGAAAAAGTAATTAAATGTGATAATAATGTTTTGTTTGGTATCGCTGCTTGGATCCAGAACCACCCTGGGGGTGCATTCCTCTGTTTAGCCATTTGGCCAGGATACCCGAGGGTAAGCCTTTGTAATAATGTTTATTAAATTTCCTTGAGAGGAATTGTTTGTAAATTCTTGTTTATGCTTTGGGCTCGGTCGGGATTCTTGTTTAGCCCAAGGGTAGTGTTTTACTTAGCCTGAGGGCATTGCATCTTTTAGCCTGAGGGAAACATATTCCGTGCCTCTGGGCAATAGACTCTGTGCCTGAGGGTGACACTTTGTATGCCTAAGGGAAATATATGTTCTGCCTATGGGAAATTACCTGCGGGTTACGTTTCTGATTACCTGATGGTAAGTTTTCACGTGTCTGAGGACACTGACTATTTACATAGAAATTGACCATGGTGGTTTCTTAATAATAAATTGTAAAATGAGTATTAAAGTGGCAATATAACTGGTAAGTTAGTTATTTTTGAGTACTGCTTAGTTTATTGCATTTACTTTGCACATTGTTGTTGCATGTTTACACATATTTGGGCACGGGCCTTCGGTGGGTGCCTATTGGGATTTATTTCTCACACCATGTTTAGGTCATATCTTTGGACCAAACAGATTAAGTTTCTGTAGGTGTGGATAAGGGAAAGGGTCCCTATACAGGTACTTGATTTCTGCTGAGGAGTAGGTGAGCATGGGACCGGTCTTAGGCTCCCGATGCTACTGGCTATTTTATTTTGTTTGTTGTAATCTGTATTGTTGTACTGCTATGTAACATGTTCTGGCTGTTTCTTAGAACATGTGACATATTAAATCATATATATATAATGAATTGGATATCTTTTACTGTAGTTGTTATATTATATGTGTATTGATTATTTATCCCACTATTGTTGTATATATTTTTTTATTTTATTCCGTTGCACTACACTTTGACAAATGAGGGCATAGATTCCCCACTATCAGACCTGGGCCCTCGCTGCTAGTTGGCATCCTTTGAATTTTGGGGAAATGCACTTGAGTTCATGTGACTAACTGGGTTCGGGGCACCCGTTGAGTGGCACCCAGATCCGGGATGTTACAAAGTGGTATCAGAGCAAGTTCTTTTCTTTGACTTACTATTTGGAGCCTTAATCAGGGGTAGGACGGGAACGGTTGTTGGTAATAAGTTGTTCCTGGGCCTAGCTAACCCATGTACAGGGAAAACCCAGTCTCCCTCATATTTTTTTGCAATTCTTCTGAATTTAAAAATTTTACAGTTGATTTTATTTTCACCATTGGGTGACGCACTTGTGATTGTGCAGTTATATTTTATTCATGGGTTCTATTTAGTTGCAACCCAATGAGATGAGCATATTCCATCTCATGCATCATTTAGGCACATGCTAGGAATCACATTCCATGCATAGTTCTATGCCACGTAGGTGCATTATAAATTTCATGTTTTTGTGATAGTTATCATGCTAGAAAAGCATGTTATTGTGATCACCACTTTGATAAATACCTGTTATGTGATAGGGTATTTTTGTGTGATCCTATTGAATGAATGAATGCCAAACTCTGGTTTTTGGGGAGTATGGGACCCCATATACCAGAATTTTGTGGATCATTGACTATTTATTTTATTATAACAATGAAAAGGTGACAAACTTTGATTCACAGGGAGTATGGGCCCCCACAGATTGGAATTTTTCACTAGGGTGTTGTTTTCGGTATTTTCGGGGTTCTGGAGAAGTTTATGAGGCATACTGTCCAGAAAACCTAGTATACATGCCGTGTAGTTCTTTGAACACGCCTTGTATGTTCTTATGTTCGGGAAGAAAAGAATGTTTTTTAAGTACACGGAGTGTACCCTAAGTACACGTCGTGTAGTCGCTTTCCGTGTCAGAGACCGTGTGGGCGGGGACACGGGGAAGGGAAATGTTTGGGGAGAACATGTCGTGTACCCAATGTACAGGCCATGTAGTGTTGACCCGGAGACCCAGCAGTGTACCTAACAAACACGGGCCGGTGTGTTCCTTTCTTGAACACACTATGTCAATAAAAAACACGCCATGTAGTTTGACCTGGGGACCCAATCGTGTTACTAACAACACGGGTCGGGTAATCCTTTCGTGTACATGCCATGTGTATATGGAACACGTCGTGTAATTTGAGCCGTGTATCTGGCCGTGTAACTAAAAACATGGGTCGGCGGAGCTCGTCTAGTACATGTTGTGTACAAGTGGGACATGCCATGTAGTCTTGTCTAAGGATAGATCGTGTGGTGTTAGCCATGTGGCTAGGGATATGGGGTAGTGTGCACGCCATGTGTGGGTGTAACACACCGTGTAGTATCAAGACGAGTAGTCGGCTGTGTCACAAGTGACACGGGTAGTTGGAAATTTACACCATACACGCCGTGTAGATTATATACGCACCATGTAGTTTTGTTTAGAGGGAGCCATGTGGCTAAGCCATGTAGAAGGACTCAGGCAGGGGAAGAGAAGTCAAGTACACGCCGTGTAGCCAGTATACACATCGTGTAGTCTTGTTTTGCAAATCTTGAGATGCCTTCTTCCCCCTATTTCCCTTTTGGTCCCCCCTTTTTCAAACTATGATAAATGTGGATATAAGGTGTGCATTTGACCTTGTAGTGTCATGCAAATGAGACGACCACACATTGTTCGCCAGGAGAGCAGCAACGATTATAATCCATAGATGGAGGGCCATGGGCTACCAGTGGATCCTCCAGCAGAGCCAGATGTGGCGCCAGTTGTTATATCGGACACAGGTGCCGAGGCGCAGTTCTGTGAAGGCTTTATGCGTTTTATGCAGAACTTTCAGGGAGCACCGCCAGCTTCCACTTCTATGGCTGAGCTAACTCGTATCTTCTAGTAGAATCATCCTCCTACATTCTTAGGGGATGGATGACTACAGGCTGCGGAGTATTGGTTGGGTTCTATGTAGACTATTTTCGAACATCTTGAGATGCCTCCAGGGCAGATGGTCAAGCTCGCGACGTATATACTGCATGATTCCGCTAAGAGGTGGTGGGATGTTACCACCGAGTCATAGAATCACATGGACATGGATTGAGAAGATTTTCAGGCAGTCTTCTATGACTTCTTCTTTCCAGAGATGCTGAGAGTAGATAGAGCTTGAGAGTTCATGAATCTGCAGCAGGGCGCTATGTTGGTGATGGATTATTCTGCTTGTTTCACTATGCTTCAGCATTTTGCACCTATTTTGGTGGGTGATGAGACATTGAGGTCCAGACACTTTGACGATTGTCTTTGGTATGACATTCGAGCACTAGTGAATGTTTTCAGGTGGAATTCGGTATATGATATTGTGAACCTGGCGCTGATTATAGAGAGGATCCTGCGGGAAGCTAGTGGTGTGGGACAGGGCGGTTCAGCACCAATTTCTGGCACTATTTCTACTGGCAAGAGGAAGAGACATATGGACTTCTCTCAGGGTGGAAGTACAATACAGAAGGATGTTTCAGGTGGTCAAGTCAGGTGCTACTAGTGTCGAAAAGAGAGGCACAAGAGACTGCAGTTTCCACATGATCCAGTGGAGTGCCGAGCTTGTGGCCAAATGGGTCATCTGCAACTCTTTTGCAGGGTGTTTCCACCAGTGGCTAGTGAGAGGGGTTCTGTACAGACTCTACGTGTGGGAGCAGGACTAGTAGCTTCTTACCAGTTGGGGAACTGGAATAAGTTAGTGTGTGTAGGCAGGGATAGTGGTCGTGGACATCGTATCTAGACACCAGGATCTCAGAGGCAGCAGGGTGGGACAGCTCAGGGTAGCCAGGTTGTGTCATAGGGTCGCGGAAATGGGTAGGCATATGTAGTGCAGCATACCCAACAGGAGTAGAATCCCATACCTTCTACTATCAGAGGTACTATTCTAGTAGCTTGTGTGTTATCTTCTGTACTTTTTGATACGGGTGCTACACATAGTTTCGTATCTGTGCCAGTTGTGGAGACCCTTGGGCTCTGTGTTTCTTCTTCTTCTGCTGTTATGATGCGAGACACTGTGTTGGGAACTAGAAAATCATGTGTGCATCAGTGCAAGGAGTGCCCCCTTAAGGTTGATGGGTGTCACTTCCTTTGGGACCTCTATGTCTTAGAGATGACATCTTATGACGTCATTCTCGAGATGGACTAGTTGGTTCCCTTCCGAGCCTTTGTAAATTTCTACCATCACAGGGTGTGTTTTACATCACTATAGGGCAGAGAGTTTCTATACAATGGTGAATGGGATGTACAGGTGAGTTGAGATGGACCAGAGCATCATGGGCGAGGTGGATTCATAGCCTAGACTGCATGTTAATATCTGGATGATCAGGGGACTTGTCATACGGATTTCCCTCCAGTGGTTGATCATTTCAGGGATTTCTTCCTAGATGACTTTTCTGGTCTACCTACGGAGCGTGAGGTGGATTTCTCTATTGGGATTGTGCCAGGGGAAGCACCAGTGTCCATTCCTCCTTATAGGATGGCTCCACCAGAGTTGCAGGAGCTCTAGAGTCAGTTAGAGGAGTTACAGGTAAAAGGTTTCATCTAACCCAGTACTTCTCCTTGGGGTTCGCCAGCCCTCTTTGCGAAGAAGGTGGACGGTACCCTTTTACTCTGTGTGGATTATCGGAAGATGAACCAGTTGAGGGTAAAGAACTGATATCCCTTTCCAAATATTTATGATCTTTTTTATCAAATTCGTGGAGCACGAGGGTTCTCGAAGATTGAATTGAGGTCAGGATATCATCAGCTGCACGTGACACCATCAGATATACCGCTTACAGCTTTTCAGAGCAGATATGTTCTGTACAAGTACTTGGTTATGCCATTCGGACTCCCAAATGTGCCAGCATTTTTCATGGCCCTGATTAATCAGTGTTCCATCCTTATCTAGATTATTTTGTGGTAGTATTTGTGGATGATATCTTGGTGTACTCTCACACTCGACATGACCATGACACCCATCTTTAGATCATGTTGAGTACACTGAGAGAGTATAAGCTATATGTTATGCTCTCAAAGTTTCACTTTTTCATGGACCAGATTCACTTCCTGGGTCATATCTTCTCAGTGGCAGGAGTTGCAGTAGACCCAGAGAAGGTGAGAGCAGTAGTTTCTTGGGAGCAGCCTAATAACGTGTTTGAGATATGGAGTTTCTTGGGGTTGGATGGTTACTACAAATACATCATACAAGACTTCTCATTCTTAGCAGCACCATAGACAGGTCTGACTAATATGGTTGTAAAGTTTATTTGGTCAGAAGCTTGGGAGACAGCCTTTCAGGACCTGAAAGGAAGGTTGGCATCAGCACCAATCATGATACTCCCAGAGTAGGGAAAGAGATATGCATTGTACTGTGATGAATTAGGTGTTGGGATGGGAGCTGTGTTGATGCAGGTTGATCGAGTTGTTGCATATGGTTCTTGGTAGTTGAGGCCACATGATAGGAATTACCCAACAAATGATCTCGAGTTGGCTACAGTTGTGCATGGATTGCGCTGTTGGAGACATTATCTTTTAGGAGATCATTTTGTGGTTTTCACCGACCAAAAAAGTATCAAGTATATTATTACTCAGCGTGACTTGAACCTGACACAGTGAAGGTTTGTCTAATATCTTTAGTCCTTTGATTTTTTTCTTGCCTATACTTTTGGTAAAGGTAATGTAGTAGTTGATGCACTGAGCAGGAGGACTCAGATACAGGCAGTGTAGGAGGCCAGTGGTGAGTGGCAGCTCATGGATTTGTTCTCTGATATGCATTTGGAGGTTCATGATAGTCAGGGGAAGACCTATCTTTCATCTTTTGCTGTGACTTCTACCCTCCTGGATAGGGTGAGGATGATACAGCTATCTGATTCAGAATGCCTAGTTCTACGGGAGTCTGTGGCAGGTGAGGACCCTCCTCCTGGATGGATGATAGCCGATGACGAAATACTGCATTTCCATGGACAAGTATGGGTTCCAAGGTATATACGTGAGGAGCTGATTCCAGAGTTTCATGTTTCATCTTGGGAAGTTCATCCCGAAGTTACCAAGATGTACCCTGACTTGAGGCGTCAATACTGGTGGCCGGGTATGAAGAGGGATGTAGCTGGTTTTGTTATCAGATGTTCTACCTGTCAGTAGGTGAAGGCGTAGCATCAGATACCAACTAGACTATTACAATAGCTACCCATTCCGGAGTAGAAATGGGATGATGTTGTGATGGATTTCGTGATTGGATTGCCAAGGTCACCTCGAGGCAATGATGTCGTGTGGGTTGTTGTGGACAGACTCACAATGGTAGATCACTTTTTGCCGATCAAGGAGAACTTGGGTGTTGATGAGATAGGAATGTTGTATCTTAGAGAGATCGTGCGTCCTCATGGGTTCCTTCATTCTATCATCTCAGATAGGGACACCCGTTTTACGTCTCATTTCAGGAAGAGTTTTCAAAGGGCACTGGGTACACAGGTGCTTCTGAGCATAGCTTACCACCCTCAGACTGATGTCCAGTCCGAGCATACGATACAGGTGCTTGAGGACATGCTATGTGCATGCATCCTATACTTCGGGGGCTCTTGGGTGAAGCATATACCCCTAGTTGAGTTTTCCTACAATAAGAGTTTTTTAGGTGACTATTGAGATGGAACCATACGAGGCATTATATGGTAGGCCATGCCAATCACCCTTGTGCTGGATAGAGGCAGGTGAGGCAGCTCTACTGGGACCACGTCTTGTGTAGGAGAATTCTAAGCATGTCCAATTGATTCAGAAGAGTATGGCTACCACACAGTCTTGTCAGAAATCTTATGTTGATCGCTGCAGACGACCCTTGGAGGTCATGGTCAGGGATCAGGTTTTCATGTGTGTTTCGCTAAGGTTGGGAGACAGGCAGATTAGGAGATAGGGTAATCTTTCACTGAGGTATGTGGGGCCATTTGAGATTTTGGAGAGAGTCGGTCTGGTTGCCTATCAGTTGTAGTTACCACAGAGGTACCGATCCATGCACAACGTCTTCCATATATCTCAGTTACGCCGAAATCATTTAGACTCATCTCACATTTTTCAGCCTGAGGAGGTTGAGCTTCAGATTGATGTGTCCTTTGAAGAGAATATGATTCATATTGTTTATAGAAGCACGATGGTTCTCTGAGGCCAGTCAGTTCCTCTCGTATGGGTGTTATGGCAGCATGGCCGAGTGTAGGATGAAACCTGGGAGTGGGACACCAATGTACGTGCTCAGTGGCCAGAGCTGTTCTGATCTTTATCTTCACCACCCTTGGAAGAGAAATTCAAGGACGAATTTCTTTAAGAGGGTAAGTTTGTAAGTACCTGATTCTTATTTCTGGGGTACGGGTTTCTTATTTTCTTATTTCCTTAGTTGTTATTGTGAAAATAAGGAAAATGGAGAAAATACTAAAATTTGGGACTACACGCCATGTACTATTCCACACGCTGTGTACTTTTGGCCATGTGGAATGAGTACACAGGGTGTGTAGCCATGTCGGCGACGAAGGGTGTAAAAAACTGACTACATGCCATGTAGTGGTATTTACACGTTGTGTAGTCAGTCGGCAAGAAAATAGTAAGGCGGTGGAAGTAGCCGCCAGCTGCACGACAGTACACACCATGTAATCAGGAATACATGTCGTGTACTCATGTCGACGGATGAATAGTTTGGCGGTGCCGCAAGAGGAATAGTTAAATGATAAAAGTACAAGTCATGTAGTCAAAAGTACACGCAGTGTATTTAGTTTTTTCGCTAAAATGGGTAGTAGCTTCCCTTGTTCATAGGGAAGGCTTAGAACCGGAAGAAGGAGTCAGGAGAGAAGGTCGGACCTTCGTGGATCTCCAGATCGAGCATTGGGAATCCGATCCTGCTTCCGTTGATCACGTTGGAACCGCACGGGTAATCCCTCCATTCACCGTGAGTAGTTCTTAACAATTCTTCCTCTAAGAGAAGTTATTTGAGTTTGAACGGGTTTTCTTCTACGTCAGATATACGTCGTTCATGGGCGTTTCTGGAAGCGACATTCCAGTATACTAATCAGGGGGGGTTTAAGGTAGGTGGCTTGGTGTTTAATTTCCAAATGTTGTGTGTGTTGTGTATTTTTGTGCTACGGACCCATGTCGGGGTGCCGTGTGGCTGAGGCCCTGGCAGCTTTAAATACCTAGAATTGTAAAAGTAATTAAATGTGATAATAAACTGTTGTTTGGGATCGCTGCATGGATCCCAGACCTCCCCGAGGGAGCGTTCCTCTATTTAGCTGTTTGGCCAGGATACCCAAGGGTATGCCTTTTTAATAATTTTTATTAACTTTTTTTGAGAGGTATTGTTTTTTAAATGCTTGTTTATGCTTTGGGCTCTTCTCAGTTACTTGTTTATCCCGAGGGCAGTGTTTTACATAGCCTGAGGGTAGTGAATCTTTTAGCCTTAGGGAAACTTCTTATGTACCTGTGGGAAATAGACTTTGTGCCTGAGGGAGACACTTTGTATGCCTGAGGGCAATATCTTTTCTGCTTTTGGGAAGTTACCTGTGGGTTACGTTTCTAATTACCTGAGGGTAAGGGTTCACGTGTCTGAGGAAACTGACGGTTTACATAGAAATTCACTGTCTTGGTTTCTTAATAATAAATGGTTAAATGAGTAATAAAGTTCCAATATAACTATTAAGTTAGATACTTTTGAGTACTGCTTAGTTTATTGCATTTACTTTTTCACACTATTGTTGCATGTTTACACACTGTTGGGCACGGGCCTTCGGTGGGTGCCTACTAGGATTTATTTCTCACACCCTGTTTGTGTTATGTCTTCAGAACAAATAGATTATGTTTCTATATGTGTGGATAAGGGAAAGGGTCCCCATATAGGTACTTGATTTCTACTGAGGAGTAGGGGAGCATGGGACTAGGCTTAGGCTCGCGATGCTACTGGCTGTTTGGTTTTCTTCGTTGTACTCTGTATTGTTATACAACTATGTAACATGTTCTGGTTGTTTTTTTAGAACTTGTGTCATGTTTCATCATATCTATATAATGGATTGGTTATCATTTACTGAAGTTGTTATATTAGATGTGTGTGGTTTATTTCTTCCTCTATTGTTGTATGTTTTTTTATTCTGTTGCGCTAGACTTTGAGATATGAGGGCATAAATTCCCCACTATCAGACCTGGGCCCTCGCTGCTACACGGTAGCATCTGGTGTTTGGGTAAATTCACTTGAGGTAATGTGACTAACCGGGTTCGGGGCACCCGTTGAGTGGAACCCGGATCCGGGACGTTACAGGTTCATTCGGTGAAACTTTCTCTCTACTCATATCATTAGAAAATGTATTCCCACAACTTTGGAAATCAATTTCCTATGAATCTTCTCTTCCACACATGAAAAAATTAATATTCCACTTAAACAAATTTCTTATATTCTTCGTCACACACTATTAGCATAAATTAAATCTCATCTTCTTCTCTATATGGTTTTTAGATCTTCCTTTAAACTCCATCTTCATTGTCTTATAAAACCCATAAGATAGATATGTAATTCCACCCTTAATTTTCACCTTGATATCACATAAAATGATCTCTTCATATCTACTCAAGTATCTTATCGATAATTACCTTGGAATACTTGGTTTTAATCCACTAAAAAATTGACTAACCTTACTTTTAGGTTGGAAAATAATACAATAAAGGTATATTTCAAGTCTTTAAATGTTTTACTCATAAGTACCAATAGATCCATCATCATTTTTCTTTAACTCAAGGAACTCCTTATCCATTTTCATACAAAGAATATGAGGAAATTAATTCTTGAAAAATAAGTTCTTGAACTCATTCTAATCAATGTAAACTTTTTCATTTTTTTCATTGTATTCCTAATAAGAGTCCACCATTGATCTTATTCAACATCCAAACAGTAGACAACCAAAATGAATTTTTTATGTTCCAAACACTAGAGAGTTGAAAATATTTTTTCATTGGTACTGATCCATTGATTATATACTAGAGGATCAAAATACCCATTAAAATAAGGTGGAAATTTCCTTATAAAGATCAAAATAAAATCATGTTCCCTCCATTGTTTAATTGAAATTCCAACACAATTCATAGCCTAAGAAAGTTGTGTGAGAATAGAAATGAGTTTTTTCATTGCATGTAACATAACATTTAGATTATTATGAGTAAAATCATTCCATTATCCATTTCATTCAGTATTAACACGGTTCCTTAAGGTTCTATCCATTGAAAAAAACAAAAAAGCATAGTGTAAGAAACAATTGTCATAATGGGGAACCATATAATCTTGAAAAATAATATATAGTATGTCTAAATCATGAAAACTTTTGTTATTATATGACACCTTATAATTATCCTAGTTCATTCATAGTCATCATATTTTTAAATCCTTCATTATGGTTCGTAAATAGTTTATGAATTTCAAAAGAATATCCCCCAGAATTGTCAAACCAGGTGTGAGGCAAGTCCAGTTATCATCTGCCAGTTTTTGATCAATTCTAGATCAATATGGTTTTTTGGGGGTTTTACTCCTATGTACATATGTCCCATATCCAAATAAACTTATAGTATACAGACAGGGATATAATTTCTTGGAAATCACTCACTATATCTTTTACCAAGATTCCAAGATATTTTCCAAGACATTGTCTCATCCTTTGACTTATCCTTAGACACATCCTAAGGGATATCACTATAGTTTTTTCATCGTAGTTTTCAAAGGGTACCTAAACCTATCCTATGATACCAACTTTAAAAAACCCAGGATTATCATACATAAATATTACATCATTTTTATGAATATTCATTACATTACAAAAACACATGCCTAAGTACCATAATATTTTAGTGCCTTTGGAGACTTGGAAATACATAAAACTGATCCATAAGTGAGCTAAATCATCTACCACTACTTTCTTCACAACCATCACCCTTCTTATGCATATCATTCATAATACATATCTTCATAACCTTGTGAAATAAAACATAAGATATTGTAAGGGTAAACAAGGGAGATATGTAAGCATAAAATGAACATAATAGTGTGATAACATGAGCATGACATTTTAAAATCATACACTATGTTTAAAATATAATAATATTGAATCATGGAATAAATATTGGCAGTTCATAAGACATAAATCAATAGTAAATCAAAGAACATGGGTCATGAGAGAATAATATTTTTATAAGACATGGAATTTTTAGTATACAGATAATCATATAAAATCATTTCCATATTATTCAAGGTTTAATTTCAATACCATCATAGTGGATTAAGTCCATTAATGAACTGGGTTCACTCCCCATTTTAGAAATGTATTACTTAACTGATTTAACTCTATGTTCTATCTCCATCTCACTAAATTGATTCTATTCCCCATTCTAGTCTTTTCATACTAACACAAGTTCACTCCCAATTCCATTCAAGTCTATCTCATGAGATATAAATCCTTACCCAATGCATTGGATAGAGATATAGGTCCCACCATTCACATTATGAATACCATATTTATACATTAAAAAATATCATAAGAATTAATCATATCATAACCTATTTAAAAGATATAGGTTTATAATCATTTCATGACATAATTTGCAATGAAAATAATCAGGTTTCATAATCATTTCCTCATGGTATAACCCATGGAAGAGAAAAGGGTTTCATAAAAATCATGTCATAAAAACCTAAACCATTCAAGGAATGAATATAAATGGTATCCTCGGATCATTTCCCATATAAAGAATAGGTAAAACCAAATGATGCCTAATTATATGAAAAATAATTTTAAAATATCATTTATGAAATTTCTTAAGTAAAATATCCTTTCTTCTTTTCATTTTTTTAAACATAAAACATTTTAATTTTATTTATTTGAAAATAAACATGAAAATTTATAATGGGATCTTTGAAAATAATTTAAAACTTTTATTTATAAAAATATCATTTTCCACTTTAAAAAAATTAAAACATTTTTCAGTGAATTTTTAGAAAACATTATTTTCTAACAAAAAGGGAATTTGAAAGAAAAGATGATTTTTCTTAAAAATATTCTTTTGAAATATTTAGTACATAAAGAGAAGTAAATGAATGTAATATGTATTCACATTTCATAATAAGTGGATAAGAAAAGTCTTGATATTTCATGAGAGGTAGATAGTGATATTCCATAAACACTCATGATAAATTATGGGATTATAAAATAAACTTTTTACCACTTCGGTAACATTGATTTGTATTCCCCATGAAGGAATAAAATAAATAAAACTTAAATTATTATGAGGATGAATAAATTCATGATATCACATGTCAAAGGGGATTTATATATACCTTGTGAATGAGTATATATGCATAATATAATGTATGTCTCAAAGAAGGAAAATTGAAACAAACATCGCTAATCAAAAGTCTTAACTTATGTCGTACTCATTCAAACCTCCTGTATAATAAATATATGATCGTTATAAATATATGATAGAATAATATTAATATATATGACACCATATATGATATTATTATGAAATTTTATTACCTTTTTATTAATGATTTTATGGTAATGTTACATCATGGGTAATAACAGCTTTGTTTTACGTATATGTTTTGATTTGTTATAATATTGGTCATATTACTTTGATCATGGTTCCATAATATCCATAATTATAACCATGATATAAATATAACATAAATTCATTATATATTTTTTCCTATTATTATATAATATTTAGTGATAGAAATGAAATACACTATTCGTGGAGACGGTAGGCCTTACGTACGCATGAATGTTGTTTTCCATTTGTTTTTGGTCAAAAGATAGAAAATTAAATGATATATTTTCATTAAAAATCATTTTTATATCATATATATCACAAATTCTTATTAAAATTATCCTTAATACCTTTTATATAAATCCCGAATGAATCACATCGCTTCCCGAGGTGGTATTCCGCCGTACACACGAACAACAATATCACTATCCAATAAATTATAAATAATGAAGGTATTTCTGATATAAAAATTAAATAATCATTATAAAAACATAAACATCATATATATCATATATAATCAATAATTCCATCATTATTAACATGCCTAAGAGTTGGTAATGGAAGAAAGAATAACATTAATTCATGATGTAGTAGTCCACCGTACACCCAAATGATGATTTTGTAACACGTTTGATGGAATTTGATATGGTTATAGGTAATGACCTTATCATAACAACATTTGAGTATATTTAAGATAATTATTTTACTATATAATCATGATATAACATAAATTGAATAGGTTCAGGAAGAAACAAAACAAAAACACTTGTTGATGAACGTTGCTTCTCCCTTGGGTATCCTCCTTATGTTTTCACCAAAATCATTCCTTGGATGGATTTATGCCTAAACTAAGGATTATAGGATGAGGGGAATAAATTTGAGAATGTATTGGACAAACTAAATAAGTTAAAATTTGTAAAAAATAGAGTATTTTGGGTGTAAATTTATAATTTGTTCGAAGGTTAGCAATTCAATGTGGTGACTTAAGTGCAGTTGAATTCTAAGTTACAATTCCTTGAGCTTGAAGGTTATTTCTAGTATATTGTTTCAAAAAATTTATTTTTTAGATCTAGAAAATTTGGGATTTCATAAAGTGTATCATACCCAAATAAAGCATTGGTAAGAACCCAAAAACAAATTCCCCAAAACATAGAATATTATTTCACCTAAGTCATTGCGTTGAATATCTAACTTTAAAAAAAACTCATAAAAGAACTCAGAATGATAATTATTGAGATAAATTAATTAAAAATAACAACACAATTATAATATGTGGTTTTGATGTGATTATAAATCATTGTGTATAATACTACAATCTATTTTATTAATTGAATGAAAAAGTATTTCAATTTACTCTCATAGTATTTGACAATAAGTGATTTAATACTAAGAAAAGTAAATTCCAACTTGTGAAACCAGTCACAACCACACTTTTATCTTCATAGGTATAATTAAACCTAGATCTAACCTCCATTTTTAAGTATTTTCTCAGTTAAATACTACCACCACCTCAACTCCATCATTTGGGGAATCGTGTCTGCTTTCAAAAACATTATGATATCACTCCAATATATCACTCTAAATAACCTTATGTAATCCCTCTCCCAGAATCTAATAAATTGAAATCCAAAAATAATTACTATCACATGTCCATGAGTTACATCCACATAAGTCCATTTCATCTTCACACTCCCTCCATTTGACTGATCAAGGGATAACTTCTAATGCCTAGAATTTTTCTACAATCATTCATTCTAAAACCGTATGGTTGTCTTGCATCTAGAAATATGAACATATTTTATAAATCTCTCTATCTATACTTATAAGATATAATACCAGGTTAAATCATTCTATATGATCTAAAACATAGTAAAAAGGATTCACATGGATTGGGCCTAACATGGATTTCTCTACCTTCACATCCTCATATTAATTTCATTGAATAAAAATTGTCTTGAAAAATTATCAAGACATACAACCATGTAACTAATAAATAAACATGGTTTCCCACCACATTAGTCTTATTATATCAAGAAAACCCTGAAATAACTTTCACTATCAAGGATTCATGGGATTTTAGAGAATTGAGGGTTCCCTCAACCCTCTATAACCACTCCATCACCTCAAGAATACCTAGATCGCCATAGAAAATAGTCATATGATAATTTTGAAATATCTAGATTATTTCTAAGAGTATAAAAGTTTAGGGATATATTGTTCTATTTATAGTATGATAAAATCAAACAATTATAATGGTTTCACTGAAATAATGATATAAAACACCCTAAGGATCGTCCATAGAGAGTAGCATTACATGTTTAATCAAAACCATTCTTGAAGAAATATTATAAATTATAAAAAAACGTAACAATAATCAATTCATTATTAACAACTCAAATATAACATTACAATTATAACTAATGTATTAACCCCCAAAATCACAAATTCACCAATGTAAAATGAAGTGAAAAAAGTTTCTATTGAAAAATAACTAATATTTAATGAAGATAAAAAATGACTCATTTTACCATAGGATACACACTTTGAACAAACTCCACCTCATTTGAAAAAATATAAAAAATAACTTTAATAGTCCAACCAAAAGTTTAAATTCATACATTGATACTAATAAATTCAAAACATTTAAAACATTCATTTAAAAAACATCTAGTTTTTCATCATAAAAGATACAAATTGTAAAAAAACTACATGAAATCAATAATATTTTACAAATCAAACACCAAAAATGGTTTTGAAATCTAAAAAAATCATGAATCTCACTATTTCCTAAAAAACCATTAAAACGCAATTACAAATAGCATCAAAACATCGAAAAACCCTCTTTGATTCAACTACAACAAATGAAAATCACATTATGATAAATTAAAAAACAAAATAAGTTTAAAAAAATACATGGGGGATACCCAACTTTTCATGGTTTTCTATACAGTTTAGATGAAAATATTATAATTGTACAATTATATCTATAAATTTTCTAGAACTATGTTCATAGTCTCTTAATAGTATTCACACTATAATGGCTAGTTGGAAAGATTTTTGTTTTCTTCTTCTTTTTCCAAAAAACTCAATAAAACCCTGAAATTATTTGATATAACTAAATGAAGCCTAAAAAACCATAATCTTGGTCTAAGATCCATGAAAATAATTAAAAATAATTTAAATATAATCCTCAAATACTGATTACCAATGTAAAATCAGTTTTCCCGATAAAATTTGGTGATTTAGAACCTATACATAACATACCTACTATGTTCCATCAGGACTATTTCCATACTATCACGACTCACCAAAATAAAAAATTTATGTCTTAATACTTTTCATAACAAACTAACCTAGGCCATCTATCCACACCACCCATGTCATCCTACCAAAATGCCCAAAGCACGTTCCTAATCACCTTGGATTAGTGACAAGCACCACCGAATCACATTATTTTAATGTGGGAATGGTTTCACCATTAAATAATAATAATAATAATAATAAAGTAGAATCCAACTAAGAATATGGAATAGGGAATCCATATATTAGACCACCACACATATAAAATAAATAGTAAAAAATAATTAAAACCATCCAAATATAGAACCATGTATATAAATAACCAAATGATTCATAATCAATGTGAATGATCCAACTCATATCATACAAATATAAAACATCATAAATAAATACATAATTAGGTACCAACCTAAAGGAAACCAAAATAAAAATAAGAATCCGGTTGCATTGGTTAATGCATATACATTCTTAGATAAAACATAAAATAAAAACCCAAGGCATCAAAAGACATCTGCATGTGACCCTTGGTAACTCACCCCATCCAAAATGTCAATCAATAGAATAATTGAACAATATAAAATTTGATATTAAAATCATGGAATCTCTATAAAACATAATATCTATATACATAGAAAATGTTTTATATATTGAGCGTGAGCTAAACAAGTCTTATTGGACTTCAATAATGATTCTAGAAAACTCATTTTATAGAACATTTTTTAAATTATAGTTTCAAAATAATTTAGAAAATAAGGTTTTCCAAATTAAAGGTATAAGAAAAGAAATTATCATAGATTTAACCTTTTTTCAAATATAAAAGGTAACAAAAATCAGGGAAAAAATTAAAATTGTGCTGAACAAGTGATTTTAGACACATTAAATTAATCAAACGTTTATTTTAAATCATTATTTCAAAATTAACTTTTTATATGTGATGGGGTGGAACCCACTATTTAAATAATAAAACACTTTAAAACCTTAAAATTTTGTACTTATAAGATTATGAAAAAACATATCAATTTCCTTCTTTCAAATTTTTTTTAAAAAATCACTTTTCAATCGAAATAAAAAAATAATCTATAACGCAAAATAAGGAAGGCATTTAAAAAAATTCCACCTTCATATAAAAGAATCATAATATAATTAAAAAAAATTTAAAGGGTGCCATTAATCAAAAATTAGCACATGGGGATAAAAATACAACATGAAATGATAATCCCAAACATAATACCACCATCTATGAATAAGAATCGTGGGTAACTCAATTAGTCTTAATACAAGACAATTATGGATATATACTAATGGAATCAATTATTAGCCATTGTTTTCTTCCTAAAGGCTATCAATACTAGAGTCACTATTCTTGGGGGAACTCCCTTAGAAAGGAAACTACCTACACTATGGGGATTTTAGATACTGATTAATATAATCTTATATAGCATAAACAAAATCTCTCACTATTTACCTTGGGTTCCCATGACATAGTCAAAATGGATATTAGTAAACAAGAAATACATGATCATCATATAAATAAATAATAATGAATAATAAATAAACCTAATATCTCCTTCAATACCCTCTCAAAAGTATCACCTTTCACATTTTCATAATAATTGAAATAATATTTCATTTCACATCCCATAAGGGAAAAATTTTATATAAGATGTAATATAAATGGGTGCTCAATTAGGGTGTTATATTCATCATGGAAAGTCATTATATAAGGTTTTGCATTGGTTTTTAAAAACCAACTACAAATTCCATGTTGTAAAAACCATCCTTGATGTACATATCAAGGAATCCTTTTTACCATGTTCTATAAAATTATTTTATTTCAATAGGGAATTCCATATAATAATAATTATTTCAAAACCACATAAGTATCAACACAATGAAAACAATTATTTCATCTCTTATGAATCAATTGAAAATCAAATACCTATTTAATTGAAAACAAACCCTTAAACATATATTGAAATAAAATAGGTCATAAATAATTATTTTAACCTCGAATTCATTTAAAAGATCCTATAGCACCCACAAATTCTAAAATAATAACATTGAATTCTATAGCGTGTAGAACAAGCAACACCAAGCTTAGAACAAAATATAACCCCCAATACATTATGATATATTTATTTTTAAATAAGTTCAATATATTCAATAAATTTAATTATATGAAACATTGTGTTTATCTTGAATTACGTACAATACTTTGTTTCTCTTGTGTTACACACAACACTTAGTTTAGCTTTTGTTCCATACAACATCGAGTCTAAATGAGAAGTGACATATTATTAAAATATTAATATTTTATTTGATAGTTATCAAATAGATGATAACTTGGTGGGTATGAATAGTAATAAATAAATTATTAAAATTATGGAAATCTATTTATTATAAATAAAATAATAATCATTAAAATAGAAAAATAAATGTTTTAAAAAAACTGTATTTTTTCTTAAAGGAGGGTTTAGTTGCGTTGTGCACACATAATTTAAAATAAAAATTTTATCATATTAATAATGTTTATTTTAGAAAAAAAATTATTTTTCTAAATAATCATATAAAAATTATCTTATGGTTAATTTTTTATAGATTTTTCTGAAATGTTTTGTTTTTTGATGATTAGTGAAAAATACTGGATTTTAAATAAAAATACCTTTTAATTTAAAGTATTTAAAAATTTAAACTATATTTAAAATTTTTTAATGTAAAATTATTTCAATTATATATATATATATATATATATATATATATATTAATACAATTTATTTCATTGGAACAATTTTCATATTGAATTTTTATATAAAAACATTTTAATCTTTTGAACATTTTTTCTTTGAAAACTGCTTTCTCATCGCGTCTATGGAATTAATATTAAATTAAAATTTTCAAATTATATGAATGTAATTTAGAAAATTTGATTCCATAATTTAAATAATAATTATTTATATTATCTAATAATTTAAAATTAAATTTTTACCAAAATTAATAGGGAAAATTGTAGAAATTAATTACCACGGTTATGGTAAAATTGGATTTACTAAGGGGTTCAGCTAAGAAGATGAAAGTCAAAATGGCCTGAAAACTTGTATTAAATCAATTTTATGGATATATTTAGACCTTATAATTTATAAATATTGATCATAATATATTTTTTACTCTTTTATCATGTAAAAAATTTGGGTATGCCTTTCTCTTTCTAAAAATTATAAGTGTGCCACTCACCTCACTTATAAATGGCCACCACATATCCTCTCTTATTCACACCTTAAAACCATTTTGTTATAGCCATTACCTGACCAAATAAATTTCCAAAATTCTAAAATCTCATCCTATAGGAATTTTTTTATTAACCCAACCCTATGAAGGATTTGGTTCAAACCTAAGGAAGATACTAAAAGAATAGGTAACGTTCTTCAATGAGAATTTTTATTTAATTTCTTCATCCACCTCCTTAAAATATTTTCAACCCAGATAGTATAATAGAATAAGTATTTTTAATATACTTATTTGTTATAATTTTAATTTAATGACATAAAATCACCCCCACTTCCATCAAAATGTTTACGAAATCATCATTCATGTGTAAGGAGGAATACCGCCTCGCGAACCGATGTCATTTGTTTTTTCATTACCACATATCACACTTGGGTATAATGATATATATAATTTATATATATTATATTTATAAAATAATTATTCCAATGGATTCACTATACCATATATAACTTTTTAATTTCAATTCTTAGGATGTACGATAATGCGGCTCATGTGTAAGAGGGACTACCGCCTAGCGAAGCGATGTGATTCGTCTTTTACTAATGCTTTACATGGAAGGTGATAAGAATAAAGTTAATTATTATAATTTATATAAATATAATAAATATAATAATAATTATATATTTTTCATTATTAGAAGATAATATATATCATTTTATTGCATACCTTTCCACTCAATGAATGATGATAATGTTATTCGTGTACGTGTAGAATAGTGCCTTCACGAAATGATATGACTCTCATTTCACCACCGCAAAAAATGGATGATATATATATATATATAAATATATTTATAATAAATAATATAATATGTATGATATTATTATAATTATATTAAGATAATATATTACTTATCTTCTTTCCATAATGATAATTGGAAAATAGAAATGTTACTCATGCATATGTATGGTCTGCCATCGCCATGACCGTAATGTAATTCATTTCTCAAAACCATCATTAATTATTTGTATTAAAAGTATAATTTATGTAAAAATAATTTAATTATTTTATTATTATTATTATGGAGATGATAAAACAATGTAACATGTGCAAGAACCCGATCTTTAATGATAAAACACGCAAGAGAAAGCAAGGTTATAAACACCCAAAATAATGATAATAAAAAAGAGTATTAATGAATCGGTGATGAGATATTGTAAAAGGATCAAATATGATATTATAAATATTAATATATTTTTATTATGTTAATAACATGTTTTAAACCAATATAAATTGTTTTAAATAATGTTAAATCAAAAGGAAGAGTAAGGTAAGGAACTTTGTCTCAATTTCCCTTCATTGGGGCATATTATAATTTTATGAACCTAATTTATTTTATATGCTGTAGATAATACCATTTTAAATTTAATATCATGATTCATTCATAATTAATGGTATTTTAGGTTTCGATTTTAATTATTTTATCCTAGGTTATTTGAATTGAGAATTACCAAGTGGTAAAAGTTATAGTGCAATCTCACATACTTTTCTAATTGTTAACTTTCTCTCGAAAAAATCACTTAATTGTGATCATTATTGATTAGAAATTACATTTATCTAAAATATCTATATTATTTTTTGATGTATATAATTATTTCATAAACTATATAACATTTTTACAAATGAAATTTACTTTGAAACTTATTTTATTAATTAAGAAAATATTGATAAATTGGTATCCTTTACTAAACATGGATACTTGTTGATAAGGCACATTGTTTATAAATTAAATAGTTTATTAAATGTATGAGTAATTATTTTGAAATTAAATACATTGGTTGTTCCTAGTTATAGATATCCCCTCAATATATTGGTAGTTTCATGAGATGAATTATTTGGCCAAATCATATGGGTTTTTACCTAATAGTTTTAAATTGTCGTGAGGAAAAATCTTGATGATAAAAGTATCATATTACTGGTAAATATGAAATCAAACAATTAAGATTTTAATTTATTTAAAATTTAGTTATTATTTTATCTATGTGATTTTCTCAATGATGTTATTTATGGATTTATTTCATTCTCGTTTTATTTATTAAATGGAATGTTTTTTAGTAATTTACCCTACCATATTGATTTTTCCATATATTACTATGATAGTCAAGTTATTTAAATGGAATTTGTTTTTCATTTAACTTTTAATTTTGATTAGGAATATGTTCTCATGATAGAAATCATGGTATTAAACCCTTATTGTGTATTTGAGCTCACCCTTATTTTGTTTCCTTTCGATGGGATATGAAGAATAATTCTTGGATTGAGTTTTCAAGGATATAGTTCATTTTTTTATAATGTATTATGTTTTATTTTATATTCCCATTATAAAATTGGTATCATGTATGTATTAGGTTCTCGAATTTTTTTAAATTAATCATCCCTTTTGGGTTTTATTATTTTTATCTATTTAAATGTAATAAAGGAACTAGCTCTGGTCTATTGGGGTCAGAGATATTACATAGCCTCCTAGTAATTTTCACAAACACAATGTATACATAATATTTTAGATTAAAATGAATACTAAAAAATAATTTAAAATAATTTATACCAAGTATAGAAAAAATTTTAATATTTCATAAAAACATATCATGGTTATCATGTGTATGTGTATATATTTGAGAGAAAAGTATTTCTAAATACCAATAATTTCATGAATTTTAAAAAAAATATCCTAAAACACCTACCTCAATTCATTAAAAAATAACTCTCAATGGAAAAATCAAAACCTTGAAAAGAAAAAACCTATGCAATCCTTAGACAATGAAGGCCCAAAATAAGATCAACCAAAACACTAAATTAAACCACCTTGACCATTAGTGTTAAAATAAGAATAAAAAATCAAGAAAAAAATGTAATAAGTAAGGGTAAATAAGACGACAATAGAACCATGACTTCCATATTCTCTTGAATTTAGAGAAGCAACAGTTTTTTAGAAATTTATGATTAAATAATAACCACCCTTGGGCTCTCTTAAGGTTAGTCAAATGAGTAGGGGAGTAGATGACCTCAATACAAGAAAAAATTGAGTAGGGGTAAAAGAAAAATTTCATAACATAAAATTTTCTATAGATCATTTTATTTAGCCATGTGGTTTTCTGAACTAGGTGCCAACATTATAGCCCTTACTGGAATCATGTTTCACTCCTCGCATGACTATCCCACACAGTTCTCAAATACATTCACAAACTATGTGAAAATAATTGAATAATACAACCCATATATTAGAATAACCACATTTTTACTAATAAAAATTTCATAATGGTGTGCCATAGGAATAATCATTATGTAATATTAACTCCCAAAGATAATGATAATCTGCTTGGGTTTCCTAAACAATGGGCTCACCATGAACTAAAAAAATAAGTAAAAAAATACATATATAAGAATCATCACATGGTTTCTTCATCTTTTAAAATTCATCCACATGGTTTACCCTTAAACATAATATTTTCTTCATGATTACTAATAACCTTATGAAAATAATGCAACAAATAAAGTTTCAATAATTTCAAAGTTAAAAATTAAATACTCTAAAATTTTAAAATAATTCATAACTATATAATATTGAATAAAATAGTGTCATAGGGACGTCAAAACTCGCATGTACAAAAGAGGTAACATATAAATTCATGTATGGAAGTCCATTTTTACTTTAATATTCTTCAAAATAAGTTTCCAACTTTAAACACCCATAAAATTTGATTTGTGTACCTCTTTAGGCTATATAATTTCTCAAATAAAATATTGTGTAATGATTTTGATCCCTATTTATAAGGCTTACCTATATAAATCTTATTTATTAGGGAAATTCTATGTATGATATAAAAATGGATTTTTAGGTTTTGATATAATTTTCAATAAAAATATACTGAATCAATAGAATAGTCTTATGATAAGGTTCTCACTACCATGTCACTATATTTTTTAAAATTTTTGAGGAACATATATTACTAAGTGATTGAGAAATTAAGTATTTTGTTGAGAAACCATGTGTGTTTTATTTGTGGATAAAAATTATTCCTTTGACTTCATGTTATCCTTGTGAGGATCTTAATTTTTTGGAGAAACAATATCCCCCAAACTACCAGAAGTTATCAATAGAACATTCATGAGATGAAACAGATCTATGGAAATTCCTCTATCTGATATAATCAACCTGAAATCAATGTACTAAAATATAGGTAGATAATTTCACCTTAAATCACTAAATTGAGTGAAAACTCACACAAAATTAAGAAAAAATCACAAATAGGCATTAAATATAAAAAATAAATTAAAGGAAAAAAATTAACACATTGGATATATTTGGATTAGATATTATTCCTACACTCATAAGGGATTAGTGTTTCACTTTTCATTACTATTATATGTTACAAGATTACAATAACATTATAAAATTCATCTAATTTTGTCATTAATAATCAGTTATACCAAAACACATGTACAGGTCATCCCACGCCATATTTATAATAGTTTCCAACTTATCAAATTATTCCACCACATTTTGAAACTTTTTATGAATTCACTATTCACCTTGGAAACATCTAATATCATATAGAAGTATTAACATGGCCACTGAATTTTAGTGAACTTGAATGTCACCCTAATGTTTCATATAATGACTCTTACATTCAATCCTTTTCTATAGAGCACCATGATTAATTAATTTTATATATCATCATTAGAAAACCTAATGCATTACTTTACCATAAATTTCACTCAACGTTTTCTATAATACTGACTACTTCACACAACATTTGGAAAATTAACTTTAGGAACACCAAACTCCACTGTATTTTTCACTATTTCTTTTCTGATCAGTCCAAAGATAACTTTTTGTAATTCTCATTCAGATCATATGAATCAAAACATGAGAAATATTAAAAAAAATTAAAAAAATCACTTGAATTCTTCTTCAAGGAAAAAACCATGAAAACAAAAAACACTTAAGAAAAAAATAATCTTTCTAACTTCTACAAAAAATGTCTCAACCACCATTTGATTATCCTAGTCCCACTAAGGTTAAATGTCACCTCTAAATTTCCTAAACTAAGTCCTTGGTGAACATTTCAGCCTAATTTTTTCTTTCATTTATCTTTTTTAAATTGAGAATTCTAACTTTCCACATCTTATAAATAAAATTATATTTCTAGACGATGTGTTTTTTTCTTGTGTGAAATTACGAATTCTTATGCAAATAAATTCCAATTTGACCATGAAAATAAAGAAACCTTCATTTATAGACCCTTCTAATCTCCTCCAAGAAATAATATAACCATATCAATTATTTCCCTGATTTAGTGATTGCTAGATATTCAACTTCAGTTGTAGAAAATTCTACTAAGATCTAAAACTATTTCATATAACAAACTATCTTTCCTTTGACTATGATAAAAATAGAATTTTGTGATCCTATGAGTGTCTAAATCTACCAAATGTGTATATATAGAAAACCCAAAAATAAATCATCCATTATAAGACCTATAGATATATCTTTTTATCCATTGAGTTACCATATATTCCATTTCATGGATTCCCAGTTTTCATTCCATAGATTCACTATGAATTAGAAGATGACCCCCAATTCAAATTCCATGAATAAAATTATAAATTAAATTTAATAAATCAATCTACCTTATATTGATTACAATAATACTTTCACTATTTACATGACCCCATATTTAGAGGTTTTTCACATTATCATTTGATAAATTAAAGTGTTTGACCAATGGAGTTGAGACTGAATTACATCTAGACTACCTGACTCACTAAATCATATATTTGATGCATTCCCTTTAGGAAAAAACCAATGTTTTAGAATTTATATTTCACTAAATACACATTCCTAATATTTTCTTACCCTTTTGAAGATCTTCCATCTCAAATATTAGGAGAAAAGTATCCTTTAATGTCTAAATACACTTATGTTTTGGAACTTCTAGAATCATGCAATCAATACAAGATTTAGATGATGAAAATTTGGTACTAAAAATTCATCAAGTTGAAAAAGTGATCCTAGTTAATCCTCATGAAACATTATGTATCCATTAAATCATAAAAATTATAGTTCTGCCATCATAACACCTACTTCAGTCCACAGAGACTTCTCCTTAGATTATATATCATGTCTTTATTCCAACGATCTATAAAATCCTTTGGTTTATTCTTATAGATAAATTCATCTAAGTAACCATGAAATAATATTGTTTTCACATTCATCTACTACATATGAAAAATATAAAAAAATATGGGATAGAGCCCTATCTAAATAGAATTATATTTAAATAATAGTAAAGATATTTTAAATAAGTCCACTACTTCTTTCAATTTAAATCCTTCCACAAATTTTCTTTCCATGTACCTCTGTATACTATCAGACTATTATTTTTACTAAAAGTACCATTTTTTATATTTCACTTTTTTACCCTATAGTTTCATACATAACTCTTAAGTTTCATTTTAAATTAATAAATCTAATTCCTCTTCATATATAACTCCTATATTTCATAATTTTAGGTTTTAACCTATTATTTTAGTCTCTCAAGTTATCATATATCCATTTGAAGCAATTAATGAAAATCATATTTCGACCTTTGTATTTCTCGGATGACTATGATAGATCACCATAATTCAGCCTTTGGCTCTACTTTTTTCTAAACTATAACTTCTAGATATCAACGACTAGTACTCTAACCTATGTCTTTATAATCTTTGATAATTCAGTTATATCTTTAGGTTTCAAAAATTTCTAATATTTTGTGCCCTTGAACATTCCAAAACATGTTTGCTTATGAAATTTTCATTAAAAACAAATTTTATATGATCAATTGAATATTTTATCTCAAATTCCTTTTCAAAAAAGTTCTAGTATTTCCACCTAACATTTCCATTGAAGATAACATTTCAAATTATTATGAGTTTGTATATAAAATGTTTGAAAAAAAACAATAGAACTTGGATAACAAATACAATGTTTTCATCATTATATCTCATAATGAAAAATGTCCTTGAATTATCTTTGAGTTTGTATATATCCATGGAATTTACATGGAAATAGGATAAAATTTCAATAACTTTTATTTGCGTAAATTTTTTAAGTATACCATTCCACAACTACTTTGGAATATTTTTCCCCAATTGTGCTAAATGAACTTATAAAAAAGATAATCCACAAAATTAATTATGTACAAGAAAATATCATTGTGCATTATTAAATGTAACATCATTCCCTATAGTGTTTTTTAGGAATGATTTTTTTACTCTAAAATACCATTTTTCTCTAGTGTTCTAGGTATAATATTCTATAACTTTATTCCTTTCTTCCTGTAGAATTTCTTGAAACATGTATTTCATATTTTTTCTATCCACTAAAATAACAGTAAAATTCCATCAAAAAAAACAATCCAAATATATTAGATACGTTTTTAAGGAACTAAACCCATAGTTTTCTTGTTCAATAAAATATATAAATTATAATGGCCCTACAAGATAAAAAAATTGGGGTAGGCCCCTAAACATCCATTTTCACAATCTTTAACATATGTGATTTTAGTGTCCTTACATCTAAGTTGAAAAATACAATTCATTTATTTCTATAATCAAAATTCTCATAAATTTCAAAGTAAATGTGATTGAGATTTAATAACCCTTTACTATTATGAATCATATGTTTTTGTTATAGAGGTTCTTGAGATAATAATGGCATAATTCTGAACATTTAGTAATTAATGCAATTTCAATTATTTCTCTTTCTAATCATTCGGTCAAATAAAATGTCTCATCCTTTACACATCTTACCATGAGCATGGAATAAAAATTTATCTTCCGTGATTTATTTGTTTATTTTGCTCTAAATCAAACCTTATAGAACTCACCTATGGAAATTAGGTTCTTCTGTAAACTTGGAATGTGTTGAAATTCCTTTATGAAAATGTATCCTTCATTCAATATTTAAATATTAAAATCACCCTTTATCATAACTTCAAGATCTTTATCATTGTTAAAGTGAACCTTTCCAAATTTTATGGATATATAATTCACTATATACCCCTTCTTAATCATCTATTTAAATAAATCCTTAAAGTCAATGATCCATTATTCTAATAGAAAATTGACGCTCATTAGTAAACTATTACTACCTTCAATTGTTAAATTAATAGAATATGAACAGTTGGAATCTAAACATGTGGAATTAACATTGTGATCTCTATAGTATTTCTTAATTTATACTCACTTAATGTAGTACCAGTATATTGTGTCACGGCCCGTCCTCGGGGCCCGTGCCGTGACTACCCCAAGCCCGCCTTCCATAGGCCAGGGGTTGGCGACTAGCACCAAAGGCGTAAATCCCGATAACAGGGAAGGCATTGCCTTTATAAGTAACAACCACCACAGAGTCAGCAAGCGGAAAGTAACTACAAGTGCAGAAAAGTAAAGGGGGCCGGAAATACAAGCCCAACTGTAAAGTACAACTCGAAAGGGAAAAACAGCAGCTGGAAGAACGAAGCGGCTCCTGGGTCGTCCGCCTCGATTCCTACCTGAAGGGTAGGTACAGATGGCTCAGCTCCTGGATCGTCCACCACGGATCCTACCTGAAGGGTAGGTACAGATAGCTCCTCTACTCCACAGGTCCTGTCGTCTACTCCGGGTACGTCCGCCCAGTGGTCCACCTCCGGGTACCGACCTGCTCCGCAAGGCTCAACTGCGATCTGCGCTGTCCGTCGTCTGCAACCAACACAACGAAGTGCGGGCATAGCCCGTGCAGGGGTGAGTATAAGCTACTCAGTAGGGACCCCGAGACCCTTAAGGTCTCACTAAATCCAACATGGATATCCACAAAGTAAAGGCAGCAATCACGAAGTAACATCAGACTCTACTTAGGTATACGCCCATACATATACCTAAGTCATCAAGTAACCCATCCAATCTCAAGGATACACAAAAGTCATGAAATCAACGGATAACCATCACCCAGGTATATGCCCATACATATACCTAAGTTATCAAGCGACCCATCTCAATCATGAGGAAACGAAAAGATTCATAGACTCAGCTCAAACCAGGATTTTCATTATCGAAACCGAAACTGCTGAAGAGCTCCGTCTCTAGAGTGTACAGTGGTCCTGTCACGACTCCGAGGCTGCCGCTCACTAACCTAGGACTGCTGAAGTACTCCTCCTGTCGAGTACTGCGGGTTTGCGGCCAACTACCTGGCGCTCCGTCCGCTGAGGGTCTGTCGCCAAATACCGGGCGCTACCCAGATAGCCTACTGAGGTACTCCTCCCGTCGAGTACCGCGGGTCTGCTGCCAACTACCAGGCGCTCCGTCCGCCGTGGGTCTGCCGCCAAGTACCGGGCGCTCCGTCCACTGGGCTAGTCGACTCACTCCAAGTCGAGTCGGTCAAGCAGTCGTCAGGTCTCAGCCGGCTACACGGTCTCCGTACTCCGCACGCACGTCTCCACTGTCGCGGGTCTGTCGCTACAACCAAGCGCACACACTCCGTAGAGTATCGCGGGTCCGCCGCTACAACCAAGCGCTCCACCGTCAAGGGTCTGCGGCTGCATCCAAGCGCACCACCACTGTCAAGTACCACGGGTCCGCTCCACGAGCTACTGGTCGATACTCCAAGTATCACAAGGTCCCGCGAAGAAGTGCCTCAAAGGTCCGTCTCGTCACAGGGGTCTCAACGCTACAGACGGCGCGTCGATCGGACGCCCGGTCTGTGAGTTATTAGCCTTTTCGTCCCAGGGGCCCGGTTGGTTTCGTGAGCGAAACCAATCCCGGCCGTATCTCAACTGCACCCCGAACTCCCATAGGGTATACTCAAAGGGACCGTTACTCAACGTAACCACCAACGCCGCTGACGGCTCGTCAAGCGGACGTCCTGTCTGAAAGATATCAGCTTTCCCGTTCCAGGGGCCCGGTTGGATTTCGGGAACAACCCAACCCGGCCATACTCCGACTGCATCCAAAACTCGGGCGGAGTATGTCAAAAGTTCCGTCTCATCAAGAGGAAGTCAACGAAACAGACGGCGCGTCAATCGGACGCCCGGTCTGTGAGTTATTGGCATTTTCGTCTCCGGGGCCCGGTTGGTTTTTAAGGAAAAACCAACCCGACCGTACTCCACCTGCGTCCAAACCTCGGGCGGAGTATGCCAAAAGATCCGATTCACTAAGAGGAACACAACGCGACTGACGGCGCGTCAATCGGACGTTCGTGGCTCAAGATATGAGCGTTTCCGCTCCGAAGGCCCGGTTGGTTTCGTGAACGAACCAACCCGGCCGAACTCAAAGTCTTCCGAAACCTTGAGTATAATATACCGAAACGACCGTCTCGATCCAAGGATCGCGTAGCCGCTGACGGTTCGTCAATCGGAGGTCCCAGGCCCAAGATATGGGCGAAAGACCGTAGAGGGCCCGAAACGGGGGTACTGGGCCCGGGGCGACCCGGCCCGAACCCCCCCTGGGGTCGGCCGAACCGGGTCGGCCCGAACCGGGTCGGCCCGACCCGGCCCGAACCGGCTCGGCCGGGTCCGGTCCGGCCTGGGCGCGGCCCGGCCGACCGGACCGGCTCGGCTTCGGCCGAGCGGCCGAAGCGCTGCCGCCGCGGGTTGAACCCGCGGCTTGAGGGAAACCGCGGCCCCGCGGGGGGCCGCTTGTCTCGCGGACGCGGCCGGGCCGCCGCGTCCGTCCCGGTTCCGCGCGGCCGCGGAACCGGCCGCCGATGCCGCCGCGGCTTCAGCCGCGGCGGGCTTCCTCCACGGCGGCGCGCCGGGCGCCGCCGCCTCCGGTCGCCGGCGCCGCCGCGCCGGCGACCCGCGCCGCCGCCGCCTTCCGCGGGCCGCCGGGGACGCTCCGGTGGCCCGATTTCTTTCCCGTCTGCGCCGTTGCCCCTCCCGGATGCCGACCTTCACTGCGGGATCGACGGATCGCCCCGGCCGCGCGGTTCGTCGTCGTCCGCCATATCCGCACAACAAAAACAGATCGGCGGAGGGTTGCCGGGTCTTGTTCGTTAGACCCGCACCCTCCGCGTTAGCCATAAATCACGGGAGGAATAATCAACAACAATTTTTAAATAAATTAAAAATTGTTTCGATCAGGTTCTTTATTTAAAAAGAATAATCACGGGAAAAAGAATCACAATCAAATCCCTACCTTGATGATCGTCGAGCGCGGGCGTTCTTCGCGGAAGAGATCGTCGCGGAAGAGATCGATCGTCGCGTCGTCGCGGGAAGGTGTCGCGTCGTCGCGGAAACCGGCGTTGAGCCGGCGAGCTCAACAAATCAAGAACAACAGATTTAAATTATTAATATTTAAATCTGTGTTTCGTTTAAAACCAAAGAAAAGAACTTGAGAGGAAATCCGAAATCACTCACCTCGAATGGTCGGTGATCGGAGATCGGAGATCGGAAGAACGTCTCGGGCGAAAGCGTCGTCGACTTCCGGGTTCGGCGTTCTTCGCGTTCTTCGCGTTCTTCGCGTTCTTCGCGTTCTTCGCGGAGAGGGTGGAGGAACGAAGATTCTCTCAAATCCTTTCCAAGGATTTTTATGTTGGTCTTAATTTATAAACATGCCAACACGAAACCGGTTAAGAAACGATCCATCAATTCGTTGAATTAATTCAACGAAAGAAACGACCCATTTAATTCACGAAGAAACAGTCCATTTAATTCACGAAATAAACCGCCCAATTAAATGGTCTGTTAAGAATTAAAGAAAACGCGTCGGTTGACTTTTCAGTTACTTTGACAGGTTTTCGCGGGTGCGTTACTTAGCGAAAGAAACGGCGGGGCTCGTGCGGGTCCCACCGCACAAATATCCTACCAAAGGGGGTAGGATATTTCTGGATAGCATCCTATCCAGTTCAACTCAGTTCAAGCCGTCTTTAAGTGACTTCAAGTGGCTTCCAAGCAGCTTAAGTGAAATAAAATAAAGTTGTCGCACAAACTTTATTTTATTTCTGACTTAAAGCCGTAAAATTTAAAAACCACGTCTGAGCAAACGCAACTCCGGAAGAGGCGTTTCTAAGCAAATACCGGCGCTGCGATTTCATCGGTGCCCTCAGAATTCGATTCCGGGCACCGGTTCAAAAGATAGAAAAACCCGCTCGTCCGTTCACTGAACGTACCCGAGCCAAACTTCGGAAATTGATTCCGGGCACACCGGGCCTCGGAATCAGGTGCCGTCTGAAGCTGCGCTCTTGTAAAATTCCAAAGAAAATTAAGAAAAAAAATTTCCTTGAAATTTACGGGTCTTTACATTACTCCCACCACAGGGCTTTACGTCCCCGTAAAGCTTCACCACAAACTTAGGGAAACAAAGCGGTACTGAGCACGCATCTGAGCCTTCCGCTCCCATGTGCTCACCTGGAGGTTCCCGCGCTGCCAAAGAAAGTGCTCAAGAGGAATCGACCATCCTCCTAGGATCCGTTCCTGTCGATCCTCGATCCCCACAGGAACCTCCGTATAAGACACTCATCGCCACTGTCTAGCTCCTCATGGTCGATGATATGCGAAGGGGGGTCGAGTACGTATCTCCTCAGCTGGGATACGTGGAAGACATCGTGCACCCGGTGCAACTGAGGTGGTAGAGCCAGGCGATAAGCCACCTCGCCAACCCTGCTGAGGACCTGGAAAGGCCCGATGAAGCGGGGAGACAACTTGCCGCCTCGGCCAAATCTCCGCAAACCATGTCGAGGTGAGACACGCAAGAAGACGTGGTCGCCATCCTCGAACTCTAGTGGCCTCCGCCTCCTGTCAGCATATGACTTCTGCCGGCTCTGTGTTTTCCTCATCCGCTCCTGGATGACATGGACCTCTTCTGACGTGGCCCGGACCATCTCTGGTCCCACAAGAGCTGCGAGATTTCTTCTTTGCCGATAAGAGAAACCTGGTCTCATCCCCTGGATGAACCACATTCTTTGCCTAAAACAGTCAATCCTAACATGGATGATACTAATCCATACCAAGGATGACGTCGTAAGGCCTCGACGCTACTACTAAGAGATCCAACCGTTACTCTCGCCTCCAAGGGTTGAGTCACACTGTCGGCATCAGTGTGTGGTAACTGGTCTCCTCCAGTAGATGTCTCACAAGTGAGGGTCAAGTCAACAGTCAACTGGAACCTCTTAGTAACATCACAAAAGAGGACAGGAATGAAAACATCACAAAGGATGCGTCTTTTATTATTGCAGCTTATAATACAAGACGCTACACAAAAGCAACATCAACAAGGAACTAGAAGTACAAGAGACGTATCCACTAGTTCTGCTCCTGTCCACCTGCTCCAAGAGTTCTACTGTTGCTCAAGCATTTGTCGTCGCCTCTTTCTCGGTGGCTCCCTCAAAGCCTGCGGATCGGGAGTCGGACAGTCACGTGCCAGATGACCCTTTCCGCGACATGAGTAACACAACCTGCTCCTTGCACGGCTAGCTCCGTTCCCACTCCGGGTGCCCTGCACCACCGGTCGCAAAACCCGAGACCGTCTAACTGCTGGTCTGGTCTTTCTGGGCCTCTGCATCATCTGTCTACTGCCCACAGATGACTCGGCTTCTGATCGAGAAACACGTGGCAAAGGCAGCAGCTCCTGATCACGCTCGGGGTGTAGAGATACTGGCACAAACTCCACCCTGAAGAAGGTCTCGAAGTCTTCCCATGCGAAGTCCATCTCATCGCAAAACTGAAACAAGTGGCTCCACCACCTACCTGCTGCTGCCTGAAGGAGGCTGGTAGCAAAGATCACCATGAAGTCTGCCGGCGTCCCCACTAGCCTGAAGACTCTCACCACAGCCTCCAGCCAAAACTCAGCCGCCTGCGGGTCCGTCTCTCCCCGGAACCTGGGTGGCCTCTGGCGCTGGAACTCGTGCAGTGCGCGCAAGTAGCGGGCATCGCCTACTGCTGGGGCTGGTGGCATCGGTGGCCCAACGTATGGTAGTACCGCTGGTGCCTCCGCTGGTGCCTCAACTGCAAGAGGGCCCTGTACCGAAGCCTCGTCGCTCGACAGACTGTCAGCACGCTCATCCCTCCGGGCTCTAGCTGGTCGTCCGAGAAAAGACATCCTGAAAGGAACAACGTAACACGATCAAACGATTATACCTGGTGAGCTGACCTGGTTTGAGCTGTTTTAAGGGGGGAAACCTTTGAAAACACACACGCAATCAGTGTTTTCGTGCACAAAGTCGGAAATCAGTTGTCAGGGTCCTGGTGTATGGATACGTCGGCCGCCCGCACCAACACTGGACTCCCTGAACTGAAAACCACACTCGGTACCCTTAACACTATTGCTTCACATAGAAAGAAAAGACGATCAGAGTCTGCGGTAGAACCGACCGCCTTTGATACCAATTTGTCACGGCCCGTCCTCGGGGCCCGTGCCGTGACTACCCCAAGCCCGCCTTCCATAGGCCAGGGGTTGGCGACTAGCACCAAAGGCGTAAATCCCGATAACAGGGAAGGCATTGCCTTTATAAGTAACAACCACCACAGAGTCAGCAAGCGGAAAGTAACTACAAGTGCAGAAAAGTAAAGGGGGCCGGAAATACAAGCCCAACTGTAAAGTACAACTCGAAAGGGAAAAACAGCAGCTGGAAGAACGAAGCGGCTCCTGGGTCGTCCGCCTCGATTCCTACCTGAAGGGTAGGTACAGATGGCTCAGCTCCTGGATCGTCCACCACGGATCCTACCTGAAGGGTAGGTACAGATAGCTCCTCTACTCCACAGGTCCTGTCGTCTACTCCGGGTACGTCCGCCCAGTGGTCCACCTCCGGGTACCGACCTGCTCCGCAAGGCTCAACTGCGATCTGCGCTGTCCGTCGTCTGCAACCAACACAACGAAGTGCGGGCATAGCCCATGCAGGGGTGAGTATAAGCTACTCAGTAGGGACCCCGAGACCCTTAAGGTCTCACTAAATCCAACATGGATATCCACAAAGTAAAGGCAGCAATCACGAAGTAACATCAGACTCTACTTAGGTATACGCCCATACATATACCTAAGTCATCAAGTAACCCATCCAATCTCAAGGATACACAAAAGTCATGAAATCAACGGATAACCATCACCCAGGTATATGCCCATACATATACCTAAGTTATCAAGCGACCCATCTCAATCATGAGGAAACGAAAAGATTCATAGACTCAGCTCAAACCAGGATTTTCATTATCGAAACCGAAACTGCTGAAGAGCTCCGTCTCTAGAGTGTACAGTGGTCCTGTCACGACTCCGAGGCTGCCGCTCACTAACCTAGGACTGCTGAAGTACTCCTCCTGTCGAGTACTGCGGGTTTGCGGCCAACTACCTGGCGCTCCGTCCGCTGAGGGTCTGTCGCCAAATACCGGGCGCTACCCAGATAGCCTACTGAGGTACTCCTCCCGTCGAGTACCGCGGGTCTGCTGCCAACTACCAGGCGCTCCGTCCGCCGTGGGTCTGCCGCCAAGTACCGGGCGCTCCGTCCACTGGGCTAGTCGACTCACTCCAAGTCGAGTCGGTCAAGCAGTCGTCAGGTCTCAGCCGGCTACACGGTCTCCGTACTCCGCACGCACGTCTCCACTGTCGCGGGTCTGTCGCTACAACCAAGCGCACACACTCCGTAGAGTATCGCGGGTCCGCCGCTACAACCAAGCGCTCCACCGTCAAGGGTCTGCGGCTGCATCCAAGCGCACCACCACTGTCAAGTACCACGGGTCCGCTCCACGAGCTACTGGTCGATACTCCAAGTATCACAAGGTCCCGCGAAGAAGTGCCTCAAAGGTCCGTCTCGTCACAGGGGTCTCAACGCTACAGACGGCGCGTCGATCGGACGCCCGGTCTGTGAGTTATTAGCCTTTTCGTCCCAGGGGCCCGGTTGGTTTCGTGAGCGAAACCAATCCCGGCCGTATCTCAACTGCACCCCGAACTCCCATAGGGTATACTCAAAGGGACCGTTACTCAACGTAACCACCAACGCCGCTGACGGCTCGTCAAGCGGACGTCCTGTCTGAAAGATATCAGCTTTCCCGTTCCAGGGGCCCGGTTGGATTTCGGGAACAACCCAACCCGGCCATACTCCGACTGCATCCAAAACTCGGGCGGAGTATGTCAAAAGTTCCGTCTCATCAAGAGGAAGTCAACGAAACAGACGGCGCGTCAATCGGACGCCCGGTCTGTGAGTTATTGGCATTTTCGTCTCCGGGGCCCGGTTGGTTTTTAAGGAAAAACCAACCCGACCGTACTCCACCTGCGTCCAAACCTCGGGCGGAGTATGCCAAAAGATCCGATTCACTAAGAGGAACACAACGCGACTGACGGCGCGTCAATCGGACGTTCGTGGCTCAAGATATGAGCGTTTCCGCTCCGAAGGCCCGGTTGGTTTCGTGAACGAACCAACCCGGCCGAACTCAAAGTCTTCCGAAACCTTGAGTATAATATACCGAAACGACCGTCTCGATCCAAGGATCGCGTAGCCGCTGACGGTTCGTCAATCGGAGGTCCCAGGCCCAAGATATGGGCGAAAGACCGTAGAGGGCCCGAAACGGGGGTACTGGGCCCGGGGCGACCCGGCCCGAACCCCCCCTGGGGTCGGCCGAACCGGGTCGGCCCGAACCGGGTCGGCCCGACCCGGCCCGAACCGGCTCGGCCGGGTCCGGTCCGGCCTGGGCGCGGCCCGGCCGACCGGACCGGCTCGGCTTCGGCCGAGCGGCCGAAGCGCTGCCGCCGCGGGTTGAACCCGCGGCTTGAGGGAAACCGCGGCCCCGCGGGGGGCCGCTTGTCTCGCGGACGCGGCCGGGCCGCCGCGTCCGTCCCGGTTCCGCGCGGCCGCGGAACCGGCCGCCGATGCCGCCGCGGCTTCAGCCGCGGCGGGCTTCCTCCACGGCGGCGCGCCGGGCGCCGCCGCCTCCGGTCGCCGGCGCCGCCGCGCCGGCGACCCGCGCCGCCGCCGCCTTCCGCGGGCCGCCGGGGACGCTCCGGTGGCCCGATTTCTTTCCCGTCTGCGCCGTTGCCCCTCCCGGATGCCGACCTTCACTGCGGGATCGACGGATCGCCCCGGCCGCGCGGTTCGTCGTCGTCCGCCATATCCGCACAACAAAAACAGATCGGCGGAGGGTTGCCGGGTCTTGTTCGTTAGACCCGCACCCTCCGCGTTAGCCATAAATCACGGGAGGAATAATCAACAACAATTTTTAAATAAATTAAAAATTGTTTCGATCAGGTTCTTTATTTAAAAAGAATAATCACGGGAAAAAGAATCACAATCAAATCCCTACCTTGATGATCGTCGAGCGCGGGCGTTCTTCGCGGAAGAGATCGTCGCGGAAGAGATCGATCGTCGCGTCGTCGCGGGAAGGTGTCGCGTCGTCGCGGAAACCGGCGTTGAGCCGGCGAGCTCAACAAATCAAGAACAACAGATTTAAATTATTAATATTTAAATCTGTGTTTCGTTTAAAACCAAAGAAAAGAACTTGAGAGGAAATCCGAAATCACTCACCTCGAATGGTCGGTGATCGGAGATCGGAGATCGGAAGAACGTCTCGGGCGAAAGCGTCGTCGACTTCCGGGTTCGGCGTTCTTCGCGTTCTTCGCGTTCTTCGCGTTCTTCGCGTTCTTCGCGGAGAGGGTGGAGGAACGAAGATTCTCTCAAATCCTTTCCAAGGATTTTTATGTTGGTCTTAATTTATAAACATGCCAACACGAAACCGGTTAAGAAACGATCCATCAATTCGTTGAATTAATTCAACGAAAGAAACGACCCATTTAATTCACGAAGAAACAGTCCATTTAATTCACGAAATAAACCGCCCAATTAAATGGTCTGTTAAGAATTAAAGAAAACGCGTCGGTTGACTTTTCAGTTACTTTGACAGGTTTTCGCGGGTGCGTTACTTAGCGAAAGAAACGGCGGGGCTCGTGCGGGTCCCACCGCACAAATATCCTACCAAAGGGGGTAGGATATTTCTGGATAGCATCCTATCCAGTTCAACTCAGTTCAAGCCGTCTTTAAGTGACTTCAAGTGGCTTCCAAGCAGCTTAAGTGAAATAAAATAAAGTTGTCGCACAAACTTTATTTTATTTCTGACTTAAAGCCGTAAAATTTAAAAACCACGTCTGAGCAAACGCAACTCCGGAAGAGGCGTTTCTAAGCAAATACCGGCGCTGCGATTTCATCGGTGCCCTCAGAATTCGATTCCGGGCACCGGTTCAAAAGATAGAAAAACCCGCTCGTCCGTTCACTGAACGTACCCGAGCCAAACTTCGGAAATTGATTCCGGGCACACCGGGCCTCGGAATCAGGTGCCGTCTGAAGCTGCGCTCTTGTAAAATTCCAAAGAAAATTAAGAAAAAAAATTTCCTTGAAATTTACGGGTCTTTACATATTGGTCCATGTATGATTGATTTAACTTGAATCCTCTCTGTAGACATATCTTTTAATTTCTTTTAAATTCTTCAATAATGATAACATCCTCTATATTTTTTCTTTTAGTTTTGTTGTTATAGGGGATTACACTTTACTCCATTTGAGATCTACATTAAGAATAATATTTTTGATATCCTCAAACACCAGGTTGGTTTCCTCAAAATAATTTCTTATGGATGTTACCATCACATACAATGATTTAAGAAGTTATGGTAAGAATATTAATTCACACACATCATCTAGGAAATTGGTATTAACTAATTCAATCTAATAATAATTCATATTAACGTTATTAACACGATCACCTGATAGTCTTCATTTTAATAATATCATGGTAAATAACCTTTATATTATGAACTCATTTTTCAAAGATATTATATTCAAATAAATTTATGATAGATTATCCATATACTCAGTTTTGTTCTTAGCCTCCCATACGTCTAAAGAAACATTACTTGATAATAACATCTGAATCAATTCAATTATCTTTATTTCTAAATTTTTCCAATTTTTCATTATCAATGGTTTACTATTTGACTCACTTCAATTGAACTTGAATATCATTATGAATCTGATAGTCTTATAGATTCATCTTCATGAATTTGGATCTTGGATCATAAGAATTTTCTATTTGTACCTTACCTTATCCTAACACAATACCTTCTAATATAATTAATCATGTTGAATAAAAATAAGATCAAATAAAGAGAGTGAATGTTACTTAATACTACTTTAGAGTGGGATTCCAACACCCCAGAATAATAATCGTACATTGATACCACTTTTTAAGAGAAACCATGAATAGTAGATCACTATAAGTAACAATTTGAACTTACATAGGTGGAAAAAAATCTCAAACAATTCATCTAAATAGAATAATCTCTTTGACATCAATGTACTATAACGTAGTAATTATAAAACAAACTAAATCACCAAAAAAATTCAAACCTTTCACACTCTCAAGAAAAAATATTAAACTAACATTCAAGAAGAAAAAAAATGAACACTTGGAGTTTACATGGTTTCGATGTTAGTCCTACATCCATGATAAACCATTGTTATTCTTTTCATTACCATTGAAAGTTATAATATTACAATAAATTTTTCCAATTTATCCAATTATATCACTAATCACTGTAGATACCGAAACACATGTCCAAGTTCTCTCACTTAACCTTTATTGTATCTCCCAACTAGTTCACTAGTTCTATAACCTTCTAAAACTTGTGAAGGACCCACCATTTACCTTGGAAACCTCTGGTCACTTGTAGAAATCTAAACATAACTGGTAAATTTAGTTGAACATGGAAGTTATAAATTCATTCTATTTTATGACTCTTACATTCCATCCATTATCATATAACACCAAAAGAAATGAATTTTATATATCATCATCAGAATCCCTAATGAATTAATTTACTATAAATTCATCTCAACAACATTTGAATAAATGACCATTTTCTCACAACATATAAAACATGAACTTTGGGAACACCAACCTCCGCTAGATTTCATGTCATCACTTGTTTGATCAAGATAGATCTAACTTATGGAGATTCTCCCTATAGTTGTATTAATCAAAACATGAACATGATTCGCCATTTATAATAATAACAATCTTCATAGAAAATTTCATGACATAATTTTTGTTCCTGCATGAATATGAAAAAAAATGTTATGGGATAATAAGAGATACATTTGTATTGGAAATTGAGTGACGATTTATTCATTATTTTTCATTATTTTTCATGTATTGTATTAATATCTAAAACCCCACTTTCTATCCATTGTTTTTAAATGATTATCCACAAACCTATAAAAATTGAATTACCAATTCAAAGAACTCCTGATTTAATTCACTTTTTATTGTCTAATTTTATAGGGATTGATATATTTTACTGGATTATGGTGAAATATTGTCATCATCCTAGTGAATTTTTATTGTGAAATATTCATTTTCCAAGTGTGATCATAACCACACATATGTATATTCTCTTGAGTGAATAGTGACAAGCATTTCACATTATGTAATTCACAAAATGAAAATGGATGGATGAAAAAATGTAGAATTTTTTGTGGATAGGAGTTATAACCTCTGAAAATGAAAATATAAAAGACTTAGGATAAAATATTTATAAAAAATTTAAAAATTCCATTCATTTTATTTTGGTTATTAATTTAGATTAGGATATAATTTTTTCCACATTGAAAATAGTGCGGGAGAGTGATAAATCTCATATTTCAGCAAGTTTTTTACTTGAATTACTTATATATTAACCCCAAAAATTAATTAATTAAATGTAAATTAATAATATTTTAAATATTGCAAATCAATTTGGATTTAATTATTAAAGGGATTAATTAATTATTATTTTTACTTATTCAACATGGAATTAATTTTTATAGATTTCATTTAATCAGTTTGGATCTAAATTATTCTATATCGATTGATTCAAATGTTTAAATGAGATAAAGAAAAATGAACAACCATATCTTCATCTATAACATAGAATATATCCATTGTTAACTAGGATTTGGGTAGCACGAATAGAATTTTTTTACTTGTGAAGAGACCCGGACTAATAAAAAATCTTATAAATCACTTATTATGCACTCGATCTACACATATTCATGCATGTAACTAATGTAGACATTCCATATTGTTGGGAACTACACCCCAATATAGTGAATGAAATTATTAAAAGTAATTTTTTATGACTATCATATATTTTAACAACTTCTATAGCATTTTAAGGTATTTTATAAAAAACATCATGAATTGATACATTAGTATTAAATTAAAAACATTTTAAATTTTGTGATTTTTTTAAGGTTATCAAAAAACCTTTATTTTTGGGATGATTTCAATATATTAGTAGTGGTTTGAAAACCTGTCACTAAATACAGAGCCAATCAGTGAATCTTTTTATGTCATATATTTAAAAACATTTAAAAAAAATTAATAGTTGTTATAAAACAACTATTAATAAAGTTTGTGAATATTTTTGAGGTGGTTTTAAACACTAACACTAAAAATTGTCATATATTTTGGAGCCATTGTAATTTTGAGGTAATGAAACCCACTTTTAACAAAATTATAATGGTTAAAACTACCTATAAATTATTAGTGGTGTTTATAACTTCCAAAAATTATGGAACTATAATTGAAAATGTCATAGATTCACACCTTTTAATCCTCTTCTAAGAAACATAAAAATAACTACCAATACATACATAATATATTAAACCGGTGAAATTAAATAATAATTTATTTTGACCTGTAACATATTATAAACCAATATATATAACAATTTTAAAAATATATATATTTGAAGTTAAAAATTGTGTATAATTTATGTAGTCCTTCAAATTAGAAGTTATAAAATGTATACAAAGATATCAAATACAATACTACCACAAATACCCTTTGATCCCAACATATGGATATTTATATTAATTTTCTCCATGCCAACTTCTTATCTCTAGTAACAATGATTAATGTAGTTAATTATATATTAGTATGAATCATATTCAAAAAATAGTAAATATAGTTTGGTTAATTAGGAAATAGAGACACAGAACATTGTAGATAGTTATAAATCACTGAAAAAATAATTTTAAATATGATAAATAATAAACTATTTAAGCAATATTTGAAAAAAAAAATATTGTAAATTGAACCACCCTTTAGGATTTGTTAAAAAAATACTTAATGATAACTCATTGAGAACACTTATTACAAATAATTGAACCAACCACTATAACTAATATTTTATTCACTTTCTATTATTATTTTTATCTATTTACCAATAAAATTATAATTTTTTACAATAATTTAGTGATTAATGTTGTTGAATTGAAGTATACAGAAATATTTATAGCATGCCAAAACCCTCCCAATTTTAATTGATCCATGATATAAATGTTAGAGCGATGCACCAAATCGAGCATTCTAATTAATGAAATCATAATAACATAACATGGAATACCAATAAAGAAAATATGTATGGTATGCGACATAGTATACCCTATAAAGTAAGTGTAAAATTGTTATATGGTACTATTTTTCGACTATGTGTAGCATTAGTAGAAGAAATGTCTTGTTTTATAGATAAGATAATATCTCTAAACATATTCAAAATCACCATTCCTTAAAATAAATATAAAGAAAATAAGTAATTCAATTAAACCATAATTTCAAATTATAAATCCTGGCATTCACATTTATTTAATTAACTTGAAAAAACAAACCTAGCATGTTTTATAATAAATTCAGCCTGAAAATCATATTCTATTTTTATAAAATCAACTTACAATATTTATAAGTTATTTCATTTGTATTTTTTTATTTACATATTAAGAAAAAATATTTATATAGCTTATAATCATTCGCTTTTTAATTGTTCATATTTTTATAAGATTCCATCATTAATATTAATTCTCCTTCCTATTCCTTACCCTTCCTCAAACAAACATATTTAATATCATTGGGGAGAAATAATTAAAAGTGTTATTATTGATAGGGTTTACAATTAAAAAACGCTTCACCTCCTCACCCATATCAATCATCTACCTCGGTTACATGAGGACAGTAACACTCCACCCATACATAAATATATCATTTATATAAGATACTATTTCCTCATAGTTAACCAAAAATATATGGACCATATTCCTTATTCTCACAAGTACCGATCATCATAGAGAAGTTAAAGATTTAAACTATAATGAATCTTTCCTTAAAACCCTGTTAATATTGTCCCAATTGAATTTGAATAACAAAAATTAAAATATTCAATAATAATTTAACTCTATAATATCAACAAACTTTCTATAATAACATTCATATATAATTATAAATACACCTCTTTTTTGTGTTTTCATACTTTCTTCACAATCAAAAGTAGGAAACTTGAAACCCGTGATATTGTAAGCATCAAATATCTTATGATACTTAAGTGTACATAAATCTAAATACTTCATATCTTCTGACTGTTCAACTTGAATATCATCATTGATTATTTACACTAATTGATATAAAATATTTTTTCTCACACCAAATATTTAATAACATATTAAAAATATGTATTATAATAGGAACTTACATTATGTTAAAACTATTTCATAATCTATTTGTTACGCAATTAATTTATCTTTTAATAATATTGAGTTTGAATCTAAATTCATATTTTTATTTTCCCCCTTATTTATTCAACATATAAATAAAAAATTAGTATTTAGTATCCCATATCTATGTTCTTGTCTTAATTAAAAACCAGTTGATGTAAATGAGGAAAAATTTCCAAATTCTTGATATTAAATTGGAAATATTGGTGATTTATTATTTGTTTGAGAATTAATTTTATAACCATCAACACATATTAATCAATTGAAACATTTCTCTAATGACCCTAAATACCTTAAACATAAGGTTATTCACTCTTTATCTAAGAAACCTTCAAAAATTAGACATTATGGATAAAATTTATTTCTCACATAAGGCTTTAAATTAACAAGATACTTAATGTAGAGGAGTAATAAATTAGTAAATAAAACTAATAATAATTTCATTAGAAATTATAATATATTAATAAAAATTAAAATAAAATTAATTATCTCTGAATGGGATATATCCATCGATAATATATGGGTATTACAATTTAAAATTCCTCAGCCAAATTCGCAATCAAATGAATCATAACAATAAAAAAGAGTGGGGATATCAATGATAAATAATTTGTGCAATTATTTCCTAATGCTTATCTAATTTACTTAGGTTGAGGGTTTGGCCACAGGGTTTTATAAATAATAAATATAAGTTGATTAGAATTATAGTTATTTTTTCAGGTAATAAATTAAGGAATTTTAATGGTAATAACTTCTCCAAAAATATACGTGAGTCAGGATATTTCAATCCATGAAATTTAAAATGTTTGAAATAAAAAAAAATTAAATGTTGCTCGAATATCCATCTAATATTAGAACATATCTTAATATTTGAAGGAAAACATGTTTTGCATAATTTGCTGTGAATACATTACTATTGGATACTTACTATTTTCATTTTACCTTAATTAATTATTTATATTCATTAATTCTATGTTTGTATGATCATTTAAATGATGATTTGATTTCCAATGATCATTGAGAAATGTAAACTTTATATTTTCAAAAACATTATTCTCAATGTTCTTAACATCATGATTATAACATAACAAATTATATTTTCAATATGATTGTCTAAAAAATATGCTCCTTCCATTCCATTTTTAGATTATAATTGTATCTGATTTGATTCAAACTATTTTTAAATTTTCATTCAACTGAACATTTTTTCAAAACAAATTACAGATATTTAAAAATAATGCCCAGATCTATGATCTGGAGAATATTTTTAGTGAAATTCTTTGATCAATTTTTCTATTAAACTTGGACTTTTATACTAAAATCAATAAGATGTAACAAGGAATCAATGATGACACATGAAATACCATTTTCTATTATATGGTAGTCATTGAGGCTCAAATTATAAACTACAAACTGGACAAACCAAACCTGTGTGTGCTCCAAAATAATAAATTTTCTAGTATAGAAAATTTTCTAATGGTCTATATTACTATTGTATGAATATTGAAAAAATAAATTGATTGATGCCTCATATATTTCTAAAATATCATTCCATAACTCCTCCAATTTTATTATTAGAAGTTATTGGTAGACATCATTGTCATTTCTAGACATCTATTTTCAAGGAAATTACATAGAAATAATAAAGTAAAATTTTATATTCACATCCAAGGAAGTATATTATAAGGGATCAAAACAACTAGTCATATTGTTTAATTAATACTTAAATTCCCAAAAGTGTTGAATCCATTAATTTCTAATCCTAATAACACATTTCTATACTTTGAGGAGAAATATAGATATAATTAATCAAATGTCTTCCATGATTTTTAATATCTTGAATGACACATGAAATCATCATTATTATTATCCATAACACATCACCTCATGTGATCAACCATTCTTTAAAACATATATCGTATTTGAAATCGTGATTTTAATGGAAAAAAACCATCACAAGAGTTTTCATTTTCTATTTTTTCAGGGATGTTCATTGATTCAATCTCAAATAAAGATTTAATGAATTATATATTGAAATACAACATATTTTTCTATCCTCTATATTCAAATATTCTCCCCAATATAGAATAAAATTACTAAAACATACATGAATCTTTTTTATATATGAATATAGTAGTTATAATAACCTTCTTTGGCTCATAAAATGATTTAGGGATCTTAGATTCTATAAATTCAATACGAAACAAATCCAATATAATGGAAATTAATTTATTTATAAATCTATAAAGCCAAATTGATGTAATTCAATTTCATAAAAATGATTTTGAATACTTAACACAACCTTTATATAGCTCTTGCTTTCTATCTTCGACTGACTAAGAAAATGAATTTCTATGATCGGTTAAGTTTTTCATTATATCAGTTTCCATGGAATCATCCATTAATATGTTATTATCTTGAACAGGTTATCTTATAGCTCTGAAAGTATCATTAATATATGAATCATCAACACATGGAACAACTAAAGACTTTCCATATTAAAAAAATTCCCTACTATTTGAAAAACATCATTTTTAAGTATCTAGATTCCAGTGTCCACTATTGGGGCATCAAGGTTTTTATTTTTATAGTGGATATCAATGTTCAAAATTTTTATAATGTTCTATTCTCCATACCAAATCCACAACACATATTTAGGTTTAAATTTTTACAATATCATGTCATTAAACACTTTATATCTCTTCAACCATTTTCTACATTTATATTTAGGACATTAATATTCTATTCTTCCATCAATGGATCTATTTTTAACAAAAGAATCCAAAAAAATCACTAAATAATTAACATACTAATATTTTTTATAAGGTAGTTTAATTCTACTTTTAGATATAACTAATTTATTACATACATATTAAAATAAATAAAATAAATTTATAAAAGTATATATAAATAAATAATACATTTTACATGAGGTACAAATCATTAGGATCATGTCACTCTTAACATTTTAAATCCTAACACATATATAAAAGTCATATATTTACAAAAATATTATTTTTGAAATAAAATTTATAATAAATGGAATAAAAATCACATTATTAAAATTATAATAACAATAGTCTGTCAATAATTAGAAATAAGAAATTTTTTATCGTGCCTCTAAAATACAATTATGGTGGATGCTCTTTAAAAATCATGATTCTACCATATTGCCAATAAGTATCCTGTAGTTTTTGTCAAATCCAACAAACACACTAATAAATTTGAGTTTCTTTTTATACTAATATATCTCTTTTCAATAGTAATGATAATTAGTGAAAATCATGAATGGTTATACCATACTTTTGATAAATTATTATTAATATACCAAAGAGATATGATTATATAAAACTTAAAGCTACATGTTGTAATGGTTATATTTTTAAAAAACTACCAACTTGTTATTGATAATATAATCTAATCACATTTCATATAAATTTCCTTATATTAAACGTTTCTTTTAATTATTGTAATGCATTAAATATTTTTGGTAAAATTCTCATTGAGTGTTTGTTAAAAATTTAAGGAATTAATGAAAATGAAAAATAAAATTATGGGATTAAAAAATTTTAAGATTGAATCAATGAAAAAATAAGGTTAAAATCAAGGAATCAATTAACAAATTATTCTCACAATTAGTTTCCTATGTCAACATATTCATTTTATTTATTAGGAAACATATTTCTAATTTTTTTTACACATTTTATTTGAAAATAATATAAATATTTTTCTTAAATCGCCTCCTATGAATATTTTTTTTAATTAATTATTTAATGAATTCATTATAAGACATATTATTCTTTAACTTCAATATATAAGGTCACAACAACATATTTTTGTTCAAAAATAAAAAAAATTATTTAGAAACTCATAAATATTTGTTTTAGGACCAATATCACATACCAAAATCTATATTTTTACTTAATAATCTCAAATTTGTGAAGGTAAAAACCTATAAAAATATTCAATTATTATTCCACTACCCTCATACATTTATAAATTCTTCACCAAACGATATGACCATTAGTTAAACAGCATTCTAAATTTAAATTATACCTATTATAAATAAGGTAAAAATAATAAATTATATTGTCTATAGTGTCTATCACTATCGAAATAAATTATTCAAAAAATCCTTTAAATATACATTACATAAAACATGTAATTCATGAAATATTATATTAATAATTCACATTATTTTTTAGTTAAAAATTTGAGGAATCAAATAAATAATAAGGGTTAAAATTTTCAAAACTGAATCAATGAAAAAATGATAACAGAATCACGAAATCAATAGAACATACAATATGATAGGAGTTGATGGTGGGAAGAGAAGGAGTGATGGATAATAGTGGTAATCACTAGTGAAGAAATTGGGGAGTGTGGTGAATAAAATAAGTGAGTGTAGAAATATGGAGCTAATATGGTGATGGGTGGTGAGGAAGGAGAAGTGATGAGTGATTGTGACTAAGTGATGATTGTAAAGGGAAATGGGATATGGGGAGGGAGTGGATGATAGGGAGCTCAGGTGAGGTGATGAGCGACAAGTATTAGGAGATTATGGGGGAATTTAGTAGGGAATTCATCAAGGTGTGTGGGTTCAACATTTAATGGTGGTTTTGTTATAAATCTCCACTAATTTTATAAGTTCATGATGGTTTATTTTAAATTGTTGTTAAATGAAACATTCATAAATATTTTTTAAGAGCACTAATCAAAAATTGAAAGATCTGAATCGGATTAACCCAACCAAGAATCCATATATTTGGGACAACATAATATTTTCTCAACAACCTCATGTCAGTACCTATGACACTTTGGGTAAATATAAATGATCCATATTAGTATATTATTCCAAAATAATATTTTTCTCATCAATAATCATTTCACTAGTCTGGCCATGAAGCACCCAGTTCCATGATACATCAAAGAAGATTCATGTTTCGTTTAAAGAAAACCTCATCAACCAAAAAAATACAAGAATTATAGATATTCATTAAATTTTATATCTTAATAAATCATAATCCAAAAAACACACCATATTATATTGAACCATAGAACCAACATCACTACTTAGATACAATATCCAGGCACACTCTAATACCTTGCAGGATAGTTTTTGGGTTCACTGAATACACATTCAAACACTTACAACATGTGTATATATAAGGAGTTAGACACTGTTGATATATTATTTGTATATGGATTTTTCATTATATAATTCCTATTGTAATACGAGGACAAAATAATGATCTATAATAATTATTCCTAATAAATATTTTATGGAAAAAATTCAAAATCTTCAATTGTAACATGATAAAACATGAGAATCACACATGTTGTAAAGTTTCTTGAGATCAAATAACATATAATTAAGGAAGATAAAAGAATGATTCCACTATACTCCCCAAGTTCTTTGTGTGCATGGGGTTATCTATACTTAATGATGTCATATCCCCTTTTATTTTCTCATCATTTTATACTAGGTTTATTATCACTGATGCTCTCCTAATTCGTTAACTTCCATCATCCAGGTTTCTTTATTACCTTAATAACATTGGTTGATGCCTTATTTGGATTTATGATTATCATCATCTCAATGCTAAGATCATATAGAATCTCTGATTGGTGATATTTTTAATGGGGTTAATCTACTTTTTTGATGTTATATGGGTAGCTATTAAATTGCAGTGACTCTTATTCTTTTAACTTTTAGTCTATGATCTTAATGTCAATTCCCTCGAATAGTGGTGGTTATGGTTTCAATTTCACTTTTCTTCTGTGGCGTATTATGGTATTTTTATGTAGTTGAAGGTATCATTGAACCTAATATATTCCCTTATTTATCAATCCATTCTATTTAACTTAAATCCTAATCTAAAAAATGGTTTCTTTCTCTTAGGATTTTGATTAGGGATTGTTGTTCAAGTGACCACTTTTCACTAGTTTTAAGTTTTTGTTTGTTGGTTGGAACTACTATGTTTTTTTCTCACTTTAGGGGACATAGTTTTTCTCTTCTCAGATATTATTATATAATTACTAATTTTAGACCCTATTTTGGTCTTCTATGATGTCCCTCATGGTGTTTTTGTACTATGCTGAAGAAAAAATCTTTTTAGTGGGTGAGACTCATGGTTCCTAGGCCTTTATTTTTTCATCCATGATTCCCCTAGACCTATTGTGGGATGGGAGTTCTCAATGGAGTATATGATAGTCATAGGAACACCAAACCTTGATGAAAATGGAATACATAATCTATGTGTCTAGTACATTGGGTCTATAACATTTCTGGTGGCTCTCTTAATGGTACATGTAGGTTAGGGTAGATGGTTGGAACATGACATGGTTTACAACTATTGATAATTTGTTTATGGGTTTCCACCATCCCATGTAAAACGGGGGAGTTCATTCTTCTAACAATTTCCCAATCCCTTGTAAAATATAGAATCATTTAGTTTCCCTATAACCCTTTTTTAAAAGGGGTTTTAAAATATTAAAAAAAAGAATTATCCAGTGAATAACACTTATTCATGTAAAAAATAGGTATTAAGAAACTGTAAACCAATATTATCCATGCCTTGAAACTAAAACCAAGAAAAATATGAATTAAAAAAAGTGTGCATTATATATATCCAATACTCTTATCTTCTACCACAATCATGAAAAATACTATATAGAATAATAGAAAGTGATATTTTCTCCTAGGATATTCATAGGTTGATGAATCACCCAATGATTGGGAAGGATCCTCCTTTCCACTACAATACTCTAGTACCTCATTTGTAAATAAATAAAAAGGATAGATTTAATAGGTATAATTTATAGGTATTTTACAACCATACTCATAGATTATAACCCTTATATATATATATATATTTTCCTCAGGGATACACCCATATCATTCATGTAATTTAAAAAAACATTATGAAATATGAGAGTAACATATTTGGTTATAAATGATTTTTAAACTTCAGAAACATTTATATGAATTTATTCAATTATACCATTAATTTAACTAAATGAAATATCTATAATAAATAATATTCATATATGAAAGATAAAACCCAAATTATAACACTTAAAATTCAACTTTCATATCATTAATTGTATCAAATGATTAATAAAAATCATAATACTTGTTAAATAAATATTTCATTCAATATGATATGATTAAAGGTAGTGGTGTGATATATTTATATTATACCAAATAATATCACATACTAAGGAATATAATATTCCTTGGTTTTATGTATATTTTATGATTTTATAGTTCTATATCAGACATTATGTTATAAGTCAATAAATATCATATTATAGATTTTGAGAAAATCTCCGTCAACATCTTACTTTCATAAAGCTTTAAAAATTTATGCTATTTAATATTATATCATAATATATATAAAAACATGTGAAATAATGTTCACACCTACTTTTTAATATTTCCAAAACACTTTTTTAAATCTATCATCGATATCACTATATATCACATTATTTATAATAAATTATGAATATAAATTCAAAACACCTAATGGATAAACTATAAAATACTTTTAATTAACACTCGAAGTTTTATAAAACATAATTACCATTCATTGAACCATAATGTGTGATCCCACAGGACTTGGTAGTATTGAAAACAATCATGAATACTCCAATATTTAAATTTATGTAATGATTGTACTCTAGAAAAGAATCAATGGTACTCAAGCTATAAGAGGATCTTTCATGATCTCCATCAAACATATTTATCTCTATACATATGTCCTCCAATTATATCATATAGAAGTATTCATAATTAAATAATCCCTTTGTTAAAGATGTTTAGTATCCATAGGATATGAATTATGTCAATCCTATATATCCACTCATATTTTGTTGATTTTATAAGTATGGAATAAAAATGAATGAACAAATAACATGTAATTAATTATAATGTATTTGGTTCATTAAATAATTAGTTTAAATATTTTGAGTGTTTGGGTGTTGGGAACTGATTATATAAGGTTTTATAGATGTTAGAGAGAGTGTTATGGTAAAATATCTACTAAATAAGGTGTTGTAGTGTGGCACCATTAGTAATTTCATGATGAGTTGGCTGCAGGAAGGGGGTTTTCTACAGTCTACATTATCATTTCATAATGAATAATATTGTGGAATGATGATGCATATGGTGGAAAAGGGAATGATTCATGCGATTTTGTGGTCAACCTATCTGGATAGGTCTTGTTATTTATATAATAGAGTATTTTTTCATGCAATAGAGATTATAGGGAGGTTCATAGATAATATTGTGGAAGTATTTGAGTTAATTATACATGGAGTATATTTTTTCATGAAAATGTATAAAAGACATGAAAATTATAAGTTAATCTCACTTGAGGTCATGGGATATTGTTATGTAGTTTGGTTATTGTGTGGGGCCTTGGGGGTCTATTTTATATGATCCTTTTCATTAATATTATATAAATTCTATTGTGGTGTGACCCTTCTCATTGTTCTATGGATACAAGGGTGTTAAATTTATAGGTTCTAATTATCTTAGGTTCATTGTACCCTAGTGCATTCTCTTTATATCATGGTCTGGTTTGGGTTTTTCATATTTTAGGTGATAACGATAGGGTTTGCACTATATTTTCTAAAGGATTAAATATTGAAGCATATAAACACTAGTTTTTTCATGTCCATTATTAAATTATTGAGTTAAGAATGTTTTACCACAAGATTTGGGAATACCTAAGGGGAGACTGAGGCATGATTTCTATATTTTCATTTCAATTAAACCTGTTACGGCATGACCATGAATCATAATATCAAGACAATATGTTTTTGAGTTTTTACTATAAATTCAAGACATTCCATAAATTCATCGTATTTTCCTCAAATTCTCTTGAACCCTATGAGATCAAAGTTTCATATTTTTGTATATTTGATCCCATTTGGTATATTTTTTCCCTCATATTTAATAGATTGTTCTCTTTGAGATCCATATAGATTACCATTCCTCTTATTCTTTATTATCTCTTATAATTTCCTCTTAGGGAGGATATGATATCTGTTATGATTCTATTTTATAGGTTTTTTTATTTTGATTTGCAATTTTCATGTGTAGGATTTTTGTTTTATCCTCATGTGTTTGGTGATGTTTTATTATAGTTTTATCATCTCCCCATGTAGTGTTTTTTAAAGAATCAGATGAGGTGGTGGATTCGAGACTTCCACTTTTTAACTATGTGTAATTTATGGAATTAAAATTCCATTATTTTCATTATTTGGATGGTTCAAATCAACCTAATAAAGATAATTAACTAGATCAAATAATTTGGAAGGGTAAAGGGGGATTTACATATATATTACATAATTTTAGGTTATTTCTTATGTGTTTATACTTATATTTTGAAGTTATTGCTATTGAATCCTCATATTCTATTAATGTAATTTTTAAATTATCTTTCATAATGGTCAAATCACTTATAGAGGTAAATGAAATGGTGATGGTGAAATTTTGGGTTTATTAATGTTTTTTATGCATAAATGGTTTAATGGATATGGTAGGATTCCTAAAGGAAGTTTCATATCATGGTTCACTATTGTTTTTATTGTGTTCTATATTGAGAATATTTGTTGATTAATATTTTATACAGTAATAACTTTTTCTAATATCATTTATATTTTTTTCACCTCTATTATTGGGTAAATCATGTAATATTGGTAATGAATTGGTTTTGTGGAAATATGGAATTACAGTGTTGATATTTTAACATGAAATTATGATTTATTATAAAAGGATGATTAAGGAAAATTTCATTAATGTGAATTACTAATATGTTTACTATTTTTTCTGGTGTCTTCATTTCTATTTTACAAGCTTTGTTGGTTAGTTATTATGGTTAATTGGGAGTATGTGGTGTGGTTTGGTTGTGGTAGGTATTGATGGGTTGTTGTGTTGTTATAGTAGGGGGGAATGGATACTTATGTGGGAAGGAAGTAGTTTCTTATTTGTTATGTTGGTTTCCAACATGTGTTTTTAGGTGGTTTATGTGGTGATGGGTTTTTTTGATATTTTTTTTGTTATAATTTCATAGTTTCATGGAATATGGTTGGAATAAATGAAATGCATAAATGGTATTGGGATGGAATTGATATATCATAGAAAGTTAAATGATTAATGCTAATGAAAAAAAAATGTGTTCAATAATTAGTTAAGGATGGATGAAATGTGACTAGTGATTAATAAAAATCTTCAATTAAGAAGTTGTTTAATGAATGGTTTTAAATTGAATTTTCAAAATTAAATATAATTTACTCAGTAATATTGAATATAGAATTAGTAAATGACATGTTAAATGGGAGTTAAATAATGTTATTGTGGTTGTTTTTATGGAATAATATGGGATGGTTGTCTTGTAGTTATAGAGTTGATTATTTTTTAGCCCAAGATCATATTGTCATATTTTTAGATCATGGGAATATTTTTTATTTTATAAAGAAGTATTTAAGTGAAAAAGAGTTTAAGTGGTTATTTTTACTCTGCTTTATATTACTATCAATTCATAAATATTATTTAAAATAACATAATATAGTCTACGATGAATATATTTTGGTTGTTTAAAGGTTTCTAAAATAGGTTTGAGGAGGTCTGGGAATGAATTTTAAGAATTTTTTATTAGAGGTTTTATTGAAATTAGATAAGCCTTGATGACTATGTATAAGTCATTAAGACTGTGGATGAGTCATATATTGGAAATTTAAAAAATTCATGATTCTTCATAATTCATTTAATAGAAAAAGATTGTTTTGTATATATCATTTGGAATCTACATAGTTTTTATCTCTTAGTTAATGCATCAGTGTTAGAGTCATTGTGACATGAATACGAGTCGTATAAACCTTTGTATGAGTCAATGTGAACTAAATATAATTCAATTTTAATCTATGTATGAGTCATTTATGAAATACCTATATGACTTGTTATTAATCCAAATAAAGACTATATATTTAACATCCCAAACCAGTTCACTCTATAATAATGGTACTAGTTTACTAAATGACTTTAGGTGTGCCTACCCAAATGCTTAGAGTTGTCAGAAAACAATGGTGGTCCAGGGTGTTACCATGGAGAGACCACACCTCTATATCACTATGTGAAATAATAGAATAAATAAACTAGAAAACATTCATAAAAAATCATTGGAGTATGTAAAAGTTATTAAATAGATCATTCTATAACAAATGAATATTCAGAATCATACATTCATATAAACTCATGGTCATTCTAGTACACAATGATTAATTCCCCATTGGGTTGATCCCAATTAAAAAAAACATGAAATAGGATTACAAGTATCTACTACTATCCCTATGTCATACCTCATCAATATCCTAGATTTCATTAACCTATCAAGTTGGATGATCAAATACTTATCCTCTTGTCATCCTAAACTGACGATCCGTGAAGTCTTTTCAGGTACTTAAGTATCATAGATGTTCGATCGGTGTGTGAGTACAACTCGGTGGGGAACTATAAACATGGTACCCAGTATGAAAAGTAAATTAAATGTACATTCTTTATTTTTTAAACTCAATAAATAAATAAATAATCTAAATAATCATGAATAAATAACCATTTCCAATCCTTGGGTTCAAACATCGCACCCGAGACTAACTTAAACCAGCTTTGGCTAGTTTTAAAGTGTCTCAGGGCATGTTACACAACCATTCCAACCAATATGAGGCCATGAGATGATTCTGAATAGTAATTCAAAGGAAATCCAATAATATTTAGATCAATGGTTTCATCCTAGGAAATATTCCTAGTAATCTAGTGGTATTATGATCACTTAGGGGCTAGTAAATCCCTCCCTGATCATCTCACATATACCTCTCATTGGGGGGAGGTGTTTACCTCTCCTAACACCTCATAGTATATTGGTCACTCAGGGGGTAATATGTTCCTCTTGTATCATCTCACATATATATCTCATAGGGTGGAAGTGTGTCCCACCTATCTATATAATATATCACAATAGGGTGCAGTGTGTAACTCTTTTCCATATCATATATCACATAGGGGTGGTTCACCAATCCCATCCATCTCATATATCAAGAATGAAGTTTACATCCAAGTAGTGTGCCCAAGGCATCCCATGTATCTCAATACATCTGGAAGTGAAGTCCATCCCACCTTAATTTTTTTAAAAATTATGAATCACATAAGGGTCATCCATTTACCCAAACCCATATCACAAGTTCTAGTTTGGCATCTCAAGTGCATAATCATTCATCATCACCCACTATATCAGGCTCACAAACCTGATTCAGGTTGTAGGGTGGAACCAATAATCATCACTACCCATTATTTTTTCACTATATTAGTGGTTGTAATATTACTACGGCACCCACAATTTCTTCTTAGGTCACATGTTTATCAAGACACGCTTTTTAGGTTCCTTCATCCCATTTTTTCGCTCAGGTCCAAGATCGTTAATTTTAGGGAATAAAATACCTTGTCCTCATCACAATCATCGCATGAAATCATCATCCTAATAGGTAATACCATATCAGTATCACATCAGGGAGATGACCTCAAACCCATACCCATCCCAAGTCACCCTCGGTCGATACTCACACTTGAACTATCCAACAATCTACAAAGGGTCTACCCACCCCAATAATCACATCTTTGTGGTGGAGGGAAAATTTTCTAACATCATCTCAACTAGATCAAAATATTTAAGGCATCATAAGTATCTCACATGGCCTACTCAAGTTTAAAACTCTTGTACAACACTCTATTATACTTAGACATCACTAAGGGAACCTATCACTAAGTCCAGTAGATCTTGTTCATTTGATTTCATTTAATTTACACCACTCATGGTCCAAGTGGCATAGGGAATGCATTTATAATAAATTCCGTGTTAATTAGTGACTAAGGAATAAATTCAATGACCATATCTCCATTATTTCCCTTTGAACATTGTTTAGTCCATTCATAGGCATTACTTTTTTAATTAAACAATTTAATTTTTTCAAATAGGTTAATCACTTGAGGTATAAATACTACAAATATCACATGCCACCGAAACCTTGAATAAAACCATATTGAAAATGCATAAATACCACCTAACTAAACCATAAAGTTATCCAATATTATCGCAGTCTAAAAAATATCACATGAGCTCATCCAAATCCAAATGGACATCACCAAATAATACCAGTCCCTAACTTGATCCAAGTAATTAAAATTCATTAATTATAATCAATTTATAAGTAATTAAATTGTCAAAAATAAATTTATATTTAAATAAATTTATATTTAAATAAATTTGTAATAATTTCAAAAAAGACTCACCAAGTGACCTTGTTGAGCTAAAACCATAACCAACCACCCAAAAAATATCCATAATGTGATCACAGAACCATTCTAGGAAAAATAATAGCAATAAAAACCTAGATAATATCCAACATATTTTAACTTAAGTAAAAACCTTATGGAAATCAACTAGGTGATTTACCTTTAATAAAATGGAGTGAAACAATGTGTGATCAACCTTTTGGGATATCTTATACCCTTCACACATAAAATAACAATAATATTGGAAACTTTACACCATTATCTATTATAAATTATCACTAAAACCTAATAAATGTTTCTAAAAAATAGAGAGAAAATAATAGGATAATCATATAGGATAAAAGAGGAGAGGATCATCTTTATTTGTGAAATAAATTTCGCCCAAACACCACCTCAATCCATGTTGTATCAAATTAATTTTGGGAGGTATCTCAAAATGTTTTTCATGCATGATAGAGGAAGAAAAATAGGGTATTGATCCCTTAAAAACCAAATAGCTGAAAAGGGATATTCCTAAAAATTGAAAACGCATAGGGGAACCATATCTTTCACAATGTTATACTGCATCCCCAGGCATGCCCCAAGGATATCAATATGATAGGTCTTATGGTATGTTCCTCACCCTCACACATCATTTTATAAGAGAAACACACCCAATACCATGGGACAAAACACCCAACACCATGCCAAAGACCCTACCCTTCCATTCATTTTCCATTGTGGATCCTCCTAGCCAAAATTCCAAGTAAGTAGGTACCACAGTGTAGTCAGTCCTTGTTTCACCCCTAGATCCCCATTCAAAAACCTAGGTTGAAGAAACTAATAGCATGGGTCATTTTGGTCCATCATTTATCCCTACAACCCCCCCCCCCATCACACACACACTACGATGAGCTATAAAACATAAGGCTTCCTATGGTTATCTAAAATTTCCAGGCCAAGGACACCAGGGTGTATCACATTCCATGGAGGGCCTCCATTCATCGTGAACTCACCTATCCTTTCCTTAACATTCACCTAATATCCCATACTTCTATCTGGGCCTCATAAATATCCAAAAACATATCCTTGTGATGTCTTAACACTCAGTACCATGATCGAAATAACATCCACTTTATAGAATAAAAATTGAAATTCCCCCTAAATTTATCAACTTATACTGATATATGGTTTTATAATTTGGATCAATTCCCTCTATGTATGAGTGATTTTGGGTTATGTATCTGTCAAATAATTTTTGAAAATTTGATGTTAATGAAATAGAAAGTCCTATTTTCCTAATTAATTTTCTGAAAATAAAAATATTCATTCTAAATGATCACATTGTTGTTCATTCATGGAATAAACATAAAAAAATGAGAGTTTAGATTCATAAAATGGGAGAAAAATTTTATCATAATTAATAAAGAAGTTTTTATAAAGAAAATAAGATTATTTAATACATGAACACTCAATAATTTTTTAGCCAGTGTTACCACACCAAAGTGTCCAGGTACATTTTTTAAAAAGAAGAAGTAAAAGTAGGAAAATGAATAAAAAATAATTTGGAAATTTTATATATAGTTATTTTAAAATATTTAAAATTTTGAATACAAGTTCAGACATGGAAAATTCAGTTAGTTGATGAAAATGTTTTTTATGTTTTCTTCAAAACATATTTTATCATAGTAGAGTGAGAAACAGATAGAGGAATAATAATAAGTCATTAGTGTTATAAATATATATAAATATTATTCTTAGTAAAATAGTAGTAGCATGGGAGTGTTGTGTGTGTTCCAGTGTATACGAGAATAATAAATGTCATATGATAGTGAAAGAGGAATAAGAATAAAGTATAACATCATATTGTTAGTTTGAAGGAGGTCTCATATGGTCAAAGACACTTTAGTTCTTAAAATTATTTTATATTATTTTATAAATTTAGGAAGAACTCAAACACAATCTAGATACTTTTATCATAATAATTAATGCATATTTCCTTCTCATTATAAACTATATATGTTGATACTGGTTGTGTATATGGTCTCAAAGGACTTTTGATTATGCCAAGTACTAATATTTTTGTTTTTATAAGTTAACCTTGTAAATCTATTAATCCCTAAATGTGTGTTAGTTTTATGGAGATCTAAAATCACTTTAACTCGTGCTGATGGTCATTTAAGAATGGAAGCCTAAAAATAATTTAAATCACTAATTCCCCCCCCCCCCACTCTCAATGATTTCCACTAATTATATGGTTTTATTTTTCAAGTGGTATTAGAGCCCAGTTCTCTTTATTTGTAATTTACTACATTGAGTATAGATGATTGAAATTTCCCTCTGGAACTGTATTCATTTTTTAATTAATAACCATAATTCAATAAAATCATAGGGATTCCTACTATAAATGGGAATAATTATTATATATTTAAGGATATGATATTTCCTTATATTTTATCAATACGTTTGGATGTTATTAAGACTATAAAATATGGTTTTCCACATCTTGTCGGGGATATTATTATGAAAAAACTGGTTGAAAGAATTTTGAAAATTATGCTCAGGGTAAGAATTAAATATTATCATATATGTCAAATAAATAATTTTTTAAAGCTGATGGAATCATGATAAATAAATTAATATGGGATAAATAAGAGAACATTTTCAAAGGAAACTCCATGGCAATGAAAGACAAACAATTTGTTTGTAGGTTAAAGTATGGATACCATATTATACAAGAAGATGAAACTATTTTTGAATTCTTCATAAGTATGAATGGGATAATTAGAACAATCATGGTTTATAGTGATGTTTTGGAACATAAAATAGTGGTTAAGAATATACTTTGAATTCTACTAGAAAGGTCTGATATTAAATCTTCATATGTTGGTGATAGGGATCGAGGTACAGTCCCTTTGGATGACTTGTACAACATTTGTATTGCCTATGAAATGAGGAAGGTTAGTTAGTTTAAGAAGAAGAGTAAGGATGAAAAATATATTTCTTCTAAAGACTCAAATTAGTAGAAATATAAGAATTTTATTTATTAAGATGAATCTAGATATTCATATTCATATTTAGATATGAATCTAAATTTTGATAAACGGATGTGTCTTATCTCTAAAAATTTAGAATGGGTAAGGTAAAGTTCTTGGTAATTCTTCCACTTAAATTTTTTAATTGTGGATCTATAATATCCCACCCCTCACCCATTGGAATGGGAAGAGGCGAAGAGTGTTACTAGGCCTTAGGTGACATCTGCAAGATACCAAATGTTGATAATAAATTTCATGGTCATAAGGAACATTTGGGGGAAGATTTTACCTTTGAAATATAAGAATACAAACCAAAAGTACAATAACCAAACAACCTTAATAATACACATGAGTAAATAATACAACTCTATACATAACCAAGACGACAACCAAATTAGATTACATTGAGAAACCAAGTGATATAACCAAAGTAATCAAAAGAGAAAAAAACTCAAAGACGCCACAAAAATCCAACTAGAAACTCCCGACCTACTCTAAGATGCAAATCAACAAGCCACACCCACAGTATTAAGAATAATCACTAAAGAGATGAGATACAATTAATTTACCAATGTCTCAGTAAATTGAATCAACAAATTAACAATAGTTCCCAAGAAGGGGGAGTCTAAACTCAATATTTTTTCTCTAATGACTTCCCAAATCATTCCAGTAGGATAAGAACAAGTTATATCTATTTATAGAAAATGATTTAAAATAATAAAAATAATTTATCTCAAAGAAAAATATTTTTCCTTCGAAATAAATAAAATTAGATTTTAAAACATTTATCATATCATTTGGTATTCCCATTACATTATTATTCATATCCTCACATGCATGCCTAGGTGACAGTTTCACACTCATGAGAATCCTCTTGTCAATCTACCAAGTTGTAAAAAGGTAACCAATACCAAGTTCCCCAATGGAACATTCTGCTTCTATAGGTCCACATTTAATGTAAATAAACCCACAATAACATTGCCTGAAAAAAACCATTCCAATCAATTTCACATAAAACCTTTCTTTCATTAAAAAATTTCAACAACCAATTTTCATGTATCAAATCAAAACCATAATTTTAAAATCATTTTTTTAAAATTATAATCATGTAGTATTTTTCCCAAAACCATAAAATTTCTAGGATTTCTCAAAAATATTTGTAAATAGGTTTCCAAAAAGGATCAAAAAATAATTTTACAATAATTTCAAAAAAAAATTGTTTGTTTCAATATAAGACGTTGTGTTAAAATCAAGTGGAGTTGAGAGACAATCCACCTACCTCACAATCATCACCAAATATGAAGAATAGAAAAATGGTTATGTAGATATAGGCTTAGATCTCATTTACTTTAATGGATCCAACCATAAAACATCATAACTCCGAACAAGATACATGGATATATCGATATAGGATTAGATCTAACATTCGAGGAAATAAGAGTACAAGAGATCTAATAATAACAGTGAATAATGGAGACTTAATGGAAAATATGGATCTATAGAGGGCTTTAAATCCCCTAAAAATTTCTCTCATATCGAAGGGAATCACCTCTCAAGCCTTGGGAGGAAAACAAATTCTATATTAATGTATATTAACAAATTAAAAGGGTTACCAAGACTTAATCCAAGATAGATCCGCAAATTTTGGATCTAAAACTATATGCCGCATGGTTTGGCCACATGATTTGGCTGATTGTGAACCAATTATGTAGTGATACTACCTTAATGCAACTAATTACATATCTGTCTAACACGATTAGAAAAATGATGAACCAAATTGGATTCCCCCTATTCATCAATTCACTAATTCCCTTAGGCATCTGTATATTTTTTTCAAAATTATGTGATAGTCATGCTGAACTAATTTCCCTCCTACTACAAGTCACACAGATTCTTGGATGGGTTGAATAGTTTGTACTGACCATGCTCAAGTTGTGAACCTCCATAAAATCCCTCAAATCATGATAAACTCCCTCCAAACCACCCAAAACATAACCTTATCAATATATATACTTTAAATAAATAAATAAAGTGTTAATTACCTCAAACCAAGGGTGTAACATTCTCCACACCATTGGTCTTTCCATCCTTATAAATTAGAATAACAGATTTTTCATATAAGAGTTAGGGACATTACTCCATAATTTGTTTTCTATTATCCCATGTTTCTTTATAAATTAAACCATTTTTTCATAAAACCCTCACTAAACCGATGATTTTCCTATAAAAGACTTTATATTTCCTTTCTATAGTCTATAATGGCACATGAATAAATATAGCATCCAAATCTATGTTCACATGATCTCATCGGATCACATAGTTAGGGTTAGATTGGTGCTTCATCAATTGAGATACATGAAACATGTTATGCACTGAACTGAACCTTGTAATAAAATTCAACCAATATTCCACCTCACAAACTCATTCAAGTATCTCAAAAGGTCCTATATACTAAGGATAAAAAATTCCATAATTACTAAAAAAACTATAACCAATACTTGGATAGATTATAAACAACACATGATCACTCACCTAAAACAAACATGGTTATAGATGATGATCCACATATTATTTTTTTGTACCCTAACTTATCTCTATATTTTTTCTGATCAACTGAATCTTATTGGTTATATCTTACACAAGGACTCGTAAAACTAGTGAATTCTCATATGTTTCCACCCAACAAACTTGAGAAAAATAATAATTCAAATAAAAGATTTAAAAAGAATCCATATATATTGAGGTGTGATAACTATTGTTGTATAATAACTCTATTAATGGTATGTGATCTTCCCATGAGCCATCAAAATCCATTACACAATCCATAATCATGTTCTCTAATGTTTGGATCAGCCTTTCAGATTTTCTATCCATTTGAGGATAATACATCATTCTGATATGCAACTATGTCCCAATGGACTTCTATAAGTTTTTTGAAAATAAATATGTATACCTAGAGTCTCGGTTTGATAAAATTAAAACTATAATTCCATGAAACATGACAACTTCTCAAATATATATTTCTGAAAAGTTCATCACCTTATAGGATTCTCGAATAGGGATAAGATGATATGAATTCATGATCCGATCCATAATTACCTATATGGAATTGGGTTTCCTATCCATTCTTGGTTAACATGTTAAAAATTACATGGATATCTACTCCCACTTCCACATGGGGATTGGTAAAGACTACAACATGACCACTCGTTGTTGGTTCTCTTCATTGATCTTCTGATGGGTGAGGAATCATGAGACATACTCCACTTTAGATATTTTCATACCAACCAGCAAGAACATTAATTTCAAGGCTTTATACATATTATAAATCCCAAGGTGAATAGCCCATCTTGAATTGTGGTTGACACTAAGAAGTTTTTCCAGAAAAACCCAAGGTACCATGATCAGATCTATAAACCTTAAAACTGAACATTATTTCACATTTCATCCCTCAATTTTCATCCCACCATTGAGTTTTTACTTCATGGTAACACATTAAATATTGGTTATCTAAGCCTCTTCCACATGTTGAACCAAATTACGAACAAATGAGACAGGGAAGAAAACTACAACATCACCCTAGTCAGTACAATCCAGATGTATATCTGCTATAACCAACATCAACTACCATTAATATGAATCTTATTTATCCAAATAATTATATGGATTATTTATTATTGAAAATTACACCAATTTTCATTTACTCAGTGTATATATTAAGTTGAAGTCGTACATTTCAAGGTATTTTATCCATCTTATTTGTCTGAGGTTCAAATATCTTTATGATAAAATGTGTTTCAAACTATTATGATATATAAACACTATAAATTTCTCATGAAAAATATAATTATTTCATTTCATTAAATAGTAGACTACCATAGGTAATTCCAAATCATGTGTTGGGTAGTTATTCTCATGAAACCTTAACTCCGTGATCTATAAGCAACAACATGATCTCTCTACATTAGAACACATCCCAACACAGATCCCGATGAATCACAATAGACAACATACTCATGTACAGAATCTGGAAACATAAGGATAGGTGTTTATGTAAGTATAACAATAATATCTTGAAGGTATTTTTAAATTTTCTAATTCCACTGAAAAGGAACTCCATTTCTCATCAAAGTTATCATCGGTGATGCCAAACATGAAAAGTCTCATAAAAACATCTATAGTATCCCCCCAAGATAGGGAAACTACATATCTTAAAAACATTCTTAAATGGTTTAAAATAGGTAAAAACTTCTATCATTTCCATATCTATAGACACACATTTTTCGTAAATAAATTACCAAGGAAAACTACCTCTTAAATCTATAAATCACACTTTGATAACTTGGAATACATGAAATTATCCTGCAAAATACCCAACACTTTGGCCAAGTTTTCCTCAAGATATACTTTTTTCTTGAATACACCATTATATCACCCAAAAACACCACCAAAAAGAATCCAAATAACTTTGAAAAACAAAAACTCATAATGGCCCTATCTGATTCTAAAATATGTCATCAGAATATCCTCTTTCTGAACCCACAGTTAGTGATATCCTAAACACAAGTAAATTTTAGGAAACCACTGGGATCCAATCAATTGATAGAATAGTTCATCAATGTGTGAAATGGGATACCAATAATATATTGTAACTTTATTAAGATTACGATAATCTACACAAAGCCTAAGAGTTCCTTATGACTTCTTTACCAAAAGAATATGTTCTACCCACGAAGTTGTAATCTATTTGATAAACCCTTTACATTATAACTATTAAACTAATCATTAAATTACATTAATTCTTTTGGTTCCATATGATAATATGGAAGTGTAATTGGTTGGGCCCTTAGTATTATATCCTTCTTAAACTCCACATCTCTTTTGGGTGGAACCCCAAGAAATTGTTAGTAAAACATTAAGAAACCGGTTCAATATGTTTGGAAAAACTCTATTCTCAATCTTATATACCGATTCCAAAACAACTACTATTAAATTTCAAGTGTTATTCCCAACCACCATCATAAAGTTTCATTCTCTTCTTATATCCACTTCCCAATATTCTTTATAGGGATGCATAACACCATCAGAAGGTTTGAAACTCACCTTCCATGAATAAAAATTGATATGGGCATCAAGGTTCATCATCCAATCCATTCCTATAATCAATTCAAAGATTTCCATATCTATCATATAGAAATACCTCATCAACTCAGACCCATTTATTTTTTTCAAACATGATACATATTTAAAATCTCATCACTCTCATTGTCCCAAAGGTGTTTGGATTTTCAAAATAGAAGGCATCATCTCAATATGTAAACCCATCAGATCAATTCCATGATAATAAATAAATAAATGGGATGCGACCATATCAAACAAATATTTCATAAGGTTAAAATTAAAATTAATCATACCAGTTACCATATAAGTTCTTTAATAGTTAACCATTATTACTTTATTAGTTGCATACAATTTCATACAAGGTGTACTTTTCTCTTTGTTAACCTATTAAGATTACATAGGTTGAGGATTCACGATTTTTCTATAATAAAAATGGATTTCTCAGTTATACTAATGAGATATGTTCTACTATACTTATCATATTGAATAATATGACACTGGATAAGCTTGAGATGTGTCCCTAGAACCCGACCTTGGAGCACTGTAATAATAGTGCTGGAGATATCCCATATAGTTTCAATTATGACATTATCTAGGTGTTTTCATACAAAATTACTTAATATACTCAAAATAATCACACCTAAAACATCATAACATTCTCTTTGGTTGAGTAAGAACGTTTATCAATCTGATGGTCTGATTCTGAGATATACAACCCCCTTGAGAATAGGTGTCCCTCCTCTGCCTATTTTCAAAATTGGATTTCATGCCTATTTCCATAGGAATAAACATGATTCCCACATCCATATACTAAGATTTAAATTTCATATACTATAACTATATTGACCATCTCTATATCATTCATTATAAAAATCACAAAAATTGTTGATTCTGTTTTTAATTTTAACCCTGACTCCAAAATGTGTTCCTTAAAGGTTGTACTTGCAGCAACTTCCAGGTCAAAGCAGACTAAGTTCCTAAATTTATTTTCATACTCTATTATCGATATATTCTACTAATTTAAACAAAAGAAGTCTATTTTTATATAAATTTTGAATGTGTGAGGATATATGTTTTTGGTCAATTATTCAAAATATTTTCATGCCATTCCTTGAACCAATTTATCCTGAACTGCTAAATCTCACCTTTGGTGTGCTAAATCGTCCATCATATACATTAGTAACTTCACCTTCAAGGTAGTTGGTGTTCTAAATTAATCAAATGTATGATTCATCTTATTCAAACACACTTATTATTTTTTCCATCTTAGACTCACCTTGAAAGATGGGTAGAATCATTTTTTGAACTAAACCGAATGATCCACTTTTCTTGGTTCAACCTTTTTATTCCCTCTATCCATAACCTGAAATCCTGGACAATAATCAATTCCAACTTATGTTTAACCTGTGTCTCAGGTGAAACCACATTTTTAGCTTCATCTTGTAGTTGGTTATTACAACACCTACCCGATTCCATTTTTATGACCACAACAAGGTCCATTTAGTCTCTCTCTATAGAAACAGAATTATTATATATTTCAAATCACAATTTCAACAACTTCCACAATAATTTTTAATCACAATAAACCAATTTAACTATTTTAAAAATACCACTATCAATTATTTTAAAAATATCTTATTTTGAAATCATTTCAAGAGATTTTAAAAAATAATTACTTTTTATTGTTTCTATAAATAATTAAATTAGTAATGAATAATGTATTCCTAGTGGGAAATTCTACTACCAATTCATGACATCCAACTTTCATCGGCCAAAACCATGACAATGAGGTGAAAAATCACCTAAAATTTTCTTAAAACACTCATATACCAAAAATACCTGATAACATTAATTTTAGTATAAAGTGGTTAGCCATGAATTTTTCTTCTTTGAATTTCATGTTATGATAATCCTACCATCCCACGAAATAGATGAACTTATCAATACTAATACCATTTACAAATCCATGAATAAACATGAATGTGTTGTCATGACACATCAAATTGATTATGTATTTAAAAATGATATATATTCTAGGTCATCCCATAGGTTATCTCTTAAGTAGTGTTAGGGGTTTAAAGTGTTTATTTTTAAGAAAACATACTAAAATATGGGTGGTTTTGAAAACAATTTTAAAAATAAAATGATTTAATTAAAGAGTTTAATATTTGAAAAGGAAGGTTGTGTTGTTAGAATTATGATAGAAGGAGGTCATTTTAAGTTCACTTCACATCTTGGATATTTCATTGTTCTAAAAACTACACATGGTTTTATGGAATTATTTGGTTGGGGGTTGTAGAGATATTTATTCCCCTCTATCCTCTTAAAATGATTCACAAAGAAGAAACCCTTGATACAAAAATCATATTGTCATGTTTTAGACCTCAAGAATAGAACAAGGGCTACCCAAGATGATTCAAATATCTTATATTTTGTGAGAGAAAAATGATGCTTCTGTTTTCTAATTGGAACAACCCAAGATTTCCATTTTAAATTTCAACACAATCAGAATTATGATAATAATTGTTTCACTTGATTAAACTAAAACAAATAATGTAAAGAATGATAATGTTAAGATAAAACAGAAATTAAATGTTTTAGACAAAAAATTACAAATAAATAAGTAGCATAAAAAGTGACAGAACTCCCTCCCAAGTGTGTATATCTCCCTAAAAAAGATCATCCACCATTTAGCTCGCCATCGAGAGGAGGAAGATGATCGGGTGGAACTTAGACTTTATCCTTGATAACCCTATGAGAAAATAGGCCTCCATAAATTTTTAGATGATCATATTACTCCTCTAGGAATCCCAAATATCAAAACATTTCCTCTTGATCGAACTTTTAAATGGGGTGCCCAAGGTGGAAATTTATAAGGAAAGATGAAGGTGGTTTCGGGAACCCATATGTCGATAAGTCACTTGGACCTTGGTTTTGGCTACCAGAAATGTCTTAAATATCGTTTTCAAAGACTAAAAAATTGTTTACATGCCTCTTTAATATATACAATGAATATTTGGAATCATTTAGATGGTAGAATCTCCAGATATGGCTGAAATACAGAACACCACTTTTGACCCAGATAAAATTCCTTTTCTTGGAAAGATTAGTTTTAATGGGGCCCTAAATAGAAAATTTTGGATTGGTGTCTTAATAAGAGTTGTATCCCACATAATTCTGGATCATACCAAAAAAATGAGAATTATTTTAAGGGAGGATTAATTTTAGTGTCTGCTTGAGTCTACATGGTTTCTTGGGCTACTGCGCTATTTGGGATTCTATTCTTGACTTCATTATGGATCCCCCAAATCACCTCCAACTACAATGAAATCATAAAAAAAATTGAAATTTACCTTTTTAAAAGTGATACACATAATATAATTGAATTAATAATGAATTGAAAATTGTTATCATATTTTGAATTTTCAATACAAAATCGATTTAATGTGGTGGTGTTAGGGTGAAATAAAACAGTGAATTGTGGTGCGATCACACCCCCACACATTAACATTTTTACTAATGGGAATTAACATTTACAAAAATGATGTATTTATATATTCCCAATATCATAAATAATTATAATTCACTGTAAATTTATTTTGTGATAGCAATGTGATCAATTAATAAATCATAGTACTGTGTTATTCTCAGCGATCTTGGAAAAATATGTCTCATAAATTATATCAGAACTAAATTATAAGAGATGCATGATACCAATTTAAAAAGATAATTAAATTTTTTTAAAAAAAATCACTAACTATAAATGTGTGTGTATAATAACCATTTCATTATATTCTTTACACTTTCTATCCAATAAATATTTGTTATTTTAAAATTTTATACTTAAATGATTTTATCCACCAAACCTGCCCTATATCCTTTGTAATAAAATTTTCAAAACCAATCAATTAAACATTCCTAGATGTAAAACATTAATCCCCTAACCTATATATCCCCATATGTTGTACATTTCATCACTCCCCTCATTTATTATTATTATTATTTCAAAATTTTAACTTGGAACAAATCTCACACTCATCAATAAACCCCTATTTGATCATCTCACGACTCTAATTTTAATAGTTTTAACAAGATCCATGGTCAAAGAAGAGTGGTTTTTACCTTCTAAAGGCACAACCCATATTTTTGTTTTTTTTTATTTGTTTTTTTAGAGTGTACAATAGTCAGATAAAAGGTACACATGCATTGGTTAATCTTGTATAATAATAAAAAATATTGGATGAGGAATGAATGTTTGGAAAAATAATTTTTTAAAGAAGATAAATATTAACCTAACTTATATTTACCTTCTATTGAGTAATAATAATTAACACTTCTTGGTTTTTTGAAACATTGTGTGGAGATATTATGCGACACACATTCCCATAAACAACTCACACAAAGGGTAGCATTCATATCAAAGTTTTTAAAGTGATACAACCATTTCAATCATTAACAAACAATTAATTTTAATGAAACTCGCAACTAAATGATAAGTTCCTACTAATACACGCATTTATTCAGTGATTTTAATAAAATTTAAAATATCTTGGAATAGGGAAATTCCTCATGCATTTTCAATATTTTTCATGTATGTGGGCATCAAAAAAGAATATCCTGGCACAAAAGTGAGGGGAAAATGAGTGTAGGGGAAGGAATGTAAAAATAATATTTATCAAGCTATGAATATAAGAAATAATAATACTATGAAAAACCTAATTAACTCAATAGGTTGGGAAAAAGAAAAAATACTTTTCTGCAAGTAAAAAAGGGAAAAATAATAAAGATGATTAAAATTCAAAACTAAACTAGTAATGTATCCATCCCCCCACACCTAGAGTATATAGTGTACTCACTATAATAAAAATGTGGAAAGGAAGGATAAAACTTGGTGGTTGTCACTCATAGGTTGCTTCTTGAACTTGTAGTTCCCCCATCAGGGACTCCAGAATGGCTTCATGAAAGTGCTTCAACCAATACCCATTAACAGTGAAGCTTTGTTTTGTTTCTTAATTTTTAACCTAAGCAACACCAAATGGATTAACATTAGTAATAGTGTATGGGAAAAAGTACCAGTAAAAAATTTTACCTGGATGAAAATTCTCCCTTCAATTGAAAAGGAGGACCTTATTTTAATATGGAATTGATGATGAAGAATGAGGCTGTCGTGGTCCACCTTGGTTTTATGTTTATATATTCGGGAGTTATCATATGAATCTCTACAAATTTAATCCAATTTCTGAATCTACAAATTCCTTTGATAACCTGCACCAGAATGATTATAATTTTATTTTTTAAGGGACTAGTAGTCCTTGTACACTGTCTCAATAAAGAGGTGGAAAATAATTCTAAAAATAAGCTGATAGGGTGACATTACAATTGTAGTTTTAAAGGCGATACAGTAATCCCATAAAGAATCATCAACTCTAAGGCTCTAATCTTTTCTTTTGGGTTAAACCATTGTTTCAATAATTTGTTTTACCACTCTATTTTAAACCTCATCTTGACCATTGTTTTTTGGTGATAGGAAGTAGACACTTGATTACCAACCCCATACTGACACAAAAGTGATTCCTTTCTTTGGTTACATAAATGAGAACCACAGTCACTGATGATGACCAAGGTAATCCAAACCTACAGAAAATTTGGGTTCTATAAAATTACACAATTTTTTTGGAATCATCTTTTCTCATGGATCATTCCTCAGTTGATTTTGACATATAATCAACTACAAGAATAATGTACGTGTTTTCAAAGGAATTGTAGAATGGACCCATAAAGTCAATTCCCCAAACATCTAAAATTTCATGTAAGATAAAGGTTTGTTGTGGAATTTCATTTCTTTTAGATAAATTCCACATTATTTGATAGTGATGAAAAGATATTTAGAAATCACGTTAATCTTAAAATAATGTTGGTTAAAAGAGATGAAAATCGAGGACCTTGTGAGTAGTCCATTGGGGACTAAAGTGGGCCTGACATGAAAGAGTTTGGTATAACCTAAGGACATATTGAAACTCACTAACAGGAACACAATTCCTAAAGACTTTATCACTACATGTGTTCCAAATATAGGATTCATCCCAAATGTACTAATGGGACTCATGTTTCAAACAATCAGCTTGATTTTTTTTAAATCAATATGAATGGAAGATGATACCAAATAATTTAGAATTTCGGCATACCAAGGAATATAATCTTACATTCGGTACATTTTTTCATCATGAAACATGTAATTTATAGGAATACAAGGGGATGAGTAAATTTTTAAGGATGAGAGGATCCTACTAATAAGGTCATCCACCACATTCTCTTCTCCTCTTTTATCACTAATTTTTAGATTAAATTCTTAAATAAGTAGTATCTAATGAATGAGACATGGTTTGGATTCCGATTTCTTAAAGAGATACTAGATGGATTCATGATCTGAGAACATAATAATTTTGGATCCTAAATGGTATTACCTAAATTATCCAAGTAAAAAACATTGGAAATGAATTATTTTTTAGTTGTGGTGTAGTTTTCTTTGGAATGGTTCAGTGTGCATGAGGTATAGGCTATGAAATGTGGAACTCAATCAACTCATTATGATAATTCTTCCCCAACTACATAGTTATAGGCATCACACATGAGCTCATATGCTAAATTCCACTGAGGTGACTGAATTATTGGGGGTGATGTGAGACTCCATTTCAATTTATTAAATAAATCCTCACAATTTTTATAAAACACAAATTCTTTATACTTTTGGGTAATTGGGAGTGGAAAAGTGAAATCTTACTAATGTACCGAATGAAATGAAGATAAAATCAAACATGACCTAAGAAAGACAGTACATCCCATAAAATTTTGGGGAATGGTATAGAAGAAGTTATATCCACTTTTTGATTTATCCACTTAGATACCATCCACCTAAATGACATGTCCAAGGACAATACCTCTTCTCACCTTGAAATGGAATTTCTCATAATTTAATATGATATTTTTTTCAATACAGTGACATAAGAAAAAACCAAGAATACTCAAACACATATCAAATGAGGAACCATATATATTGAAATCATCCATGAAAACATCTATACAATTCTCTTGGTAATCCAAAAAGATATTAACCATGTATCATTAGAAAGTACCTAAAGAATTACACATACCAAATATAATCCTCCTATAGGAAAATGTTCCAAATAGGAAAGTGAAGGCTGTATTTTCTTAATCTTAGTGGAAATATGGATTTGAAATTATCCAGAATACCATAAAGGAAATAGTAGTGGGACTTCCCATTTATTCTCTCTAGAATCTGTTCAATGAATGGTAATGACAAATGGTTCATCCTAGTGTGTTGATTTATTTTGAAATAGTCTATAGAGACACTCCAACTATTCTTCACATGGGTTGGAACCAATTCATTGTTTTCATTTTTATTTTCTATTAGACTAATTTTTTTAGGAACTACCAACATCAGACTAACCCATAAGGCTGTCAGAGATGGGGTAAATGATTCCAGTAGCCAGTAATTTTGTTACAAACTTTTTAACAACTTTTAATATGTTTGGGTTTAGTAAAAGTTATACCTTCTTCACTAGTTTATCCTCTTAATTTAATAGTTTATGATGTGTAAACATTGATGGGCTAATACCACCAATTTTAGATAGTTTCCATCCCAAATATTTTTTTATCATCCCTTTGAAATTCAAGAAGTCACAATTTCATGCTCTAGAGGGAGTGAACTAGAAATGATAATGGGAATCTTGTTTCCATTCTCAAGTTATGAATATTTCAAATTTTTAGGCACAGTTTTAATATCCAATTCAGGGGGTTTTGGATTTATGGGAGTGAATTTGGAAGTGAGAGATGAATGATCTAATATAACTACTCAATATTAATATCATTACATGAGGAATCAGATTTTACAAGATTAGTAGTATCATTGATGTTCATGGGATCCTCAGTGCTCAAGAAAAAATTGATTAATAAATATGTATGACATTCTTCTAGATCACTACAACATTAAATGCATGAATCATTACCTAATATTTATTTCAAGAGTGAAAACTCATAAAGGTGATGAGGGGAAATAAAATAATCTTTTTCGGAGGATGGGAGTACACTAATATAATTAATTAAAATTAAGGATTGTTCTTCTAAGGAGTACCTCATAGCATCAAGGATGTTGAAGTGGATAATGTCACTGCTAAAGTCCATATATAATGTACAATTGTTGATATTAATTATGGTTTTTTCAGTTTTCAAGAAATGAAAACCAATGTAATTGGGGTATATCTATTCATCCTATGATATTCCATTTTAAGAACTTAAAAATAAATAGGAAAAATTAAAATTTTCACCATCATAAGAACATCCTCTAACACACCAGTGGGGTGTGTGGTACTCCGGTTTTCCAGTTGAAAAAAACTCCTAGGGGATTCAATTCTCCAAAAAGTAATGAGGAGAAAATAGAGTGAGACATCTCATTTATATAAGGACCCAAATCAAGCATAGAATCAAAAAATAAATACTCATCTATGGTTCATAGAATCGATAATGTTCTAAGATCATTGCCTTTGGTGGGAAGTGATGGATCAATCGATTCTAAGACATTCCTACCCAATATCACCTTTTCATCGGATTTAATTTTCCATAGGTGTGTATACATATCCTTTATAGAAATAAATTATCATGGAATTTAATTTACAAAATCAACCTAGGGGATGTTAACATACAAATTTTTAAAATTATCAAATATTTATTTATCAAGTTCAGTTTATTTTTTCTTCCTTGGTTTTGTGGAACTTTGGGTAAATGGAAGAGTAATGGTTGGTCAAGTTGAATCATCAAAAAACATACTCTTTCAATTGGTTTTATTTTTCTCAAGAAAAGGTTTTCCTTCTCTTAGACCATTATCAGTAGTTGGGATAGTGGTTTCCTCAAGAGGGGATGACTCTAACAGAGTGTTCATTTGGATTTTATGTTGATTTCCACTCCAAAGTGTGATGGAATTGAAATTTATCTTATGCCTAGGATTTACTAGAGGTTGAGAGGATAGTTTAATCGACCCATGACATTGGATCCCCCCCCCCCATCGAGATGGCGATTTGGCCTAATTGAGTTCTTAGGTCTTGAATGGATGCTTAGGTGGTTTTTTGGAATTAGAGATAATTTTCTACCATTTGTTTCATAATTTCTTCTACAATAGGATCAGGTTTTTGTGGGGGTTTTTTGGAAAGTACTTTGTAGTGGTTAGGGGTTTTTGGGGGGTGGTGGGTGTTGACTACTATAACCTCGTTGGTTCTAGGATTTTTTATGTTGGTTTGAATACCCACTTACCTATAGGCATAGTTGTCCTTCCACATAGGGTTGGATGGGTAATATGGTTTATTCCTAATGTGTTGGTTTTAGGGGTGGCCTGGAAAGATTTCCTTACAAATCTATGATGTTTCTCTTAGTTGAGGGAATTGGTCAGAATAGTGGGTGTCAGAAGAATAAATACAATAATGGATGGTAGGAGAAAATTGGTACTTTCTTGGGAAAGAGAACATTGCTTGAGAACGTTACTTAACTCTTCAAAATTCACCTCCACTATCTTCTAAAGCTCAAAACTTTTTACCTCATGGACACCATGAATGGGTACACTAGACCTTGAACCAAATTGGTGAGTTTTATATTCCATTTTTAAATGAGGTAACTTACATTGATTAGGGGTTTATCAACTATCTCACCACCTACAGAAACATCAATCATGTTTTGTTCAATAGAAATTAAAACTTTGTAAAATTATTTTATTCAAATTTTATAACTTATTTTTGTGGTGTGGGAAACTCAAAAAAATCCTTTTAAATATTCCCCAGTATTTATAAAGTGTTTCCAATTATGATTTTGTTATAATATAAATTTATTTCATTATTTTTGTAGTTAAATATGCTGGGAAATATTTTTCAAGAAAAGTTTCTTTCATGTCTGCCCAGCCAATAATCAGGAAACTAAAATAATACAGCCAATCCTTTATAGTGTCTTCTAATAAAAAATGAAATTCTGAAATCTTTACTTGTTCTTAATCCACATTATAATATTCGAATGTTTAACACATAGTTTCAAATTATTTTAAGTGTTTATATATATATTTTCCCATGATTTCATGGAATCTAGGTAATAATTGAATTAAACTGGATTTAAGTTAAAAATTTGGTGCATCGCATGGTATTTGAATGTTTGCGAGGTAGATGACTACATTAGGTGATGTTAGTTATTTTAATTTATGATTATGTTTAACCATATTATGAAAGTTTATATATTTCTTTATGCTTATTTCAGATGAAGAGGAAGGATCAAGAAGGTTGTAGATTCTTTGTGGGTCCTCCAATGAATCATTCGGCACTTCTTGGTGTCGATGATGCAAGATCCTATCTAGTTCATGTTCTTAAGGAAGTAGTTCCTCTTATTAAGATCAGATCATGAAAAGGTCCTAAAAATTAAATATTTTAGAAATCAACTTAAAAATGATATAATAAAATAAGTGAACAAATAATTACAAAATATACAATATTTTCATAAAAATGGAAATTAAAAACAATAGATCTCCCTAGAAATGACACCAAATTATGATTTTTTTCATGAAAAATCAAATTTAGTATGTTTTTAAAGTTTATTTATAGTCTAGTAAATAACCTAGGTCATCTCTCATGGATTATTGGAGGTTTAATGTGTATATTTTTAATAAAATGTACTAACATAGGGGTGGTTTTGAAAACAGTTTTAAAAATAAAATGACATAATTAAAAAATTTAATAGTTGAAAATGGAAGGTGGTGTTTTTAGAATTATGAGATAATGAGTTAATTTCAACTTCACTAAACATCTTGGATAGTTCATTTTTCTTAAAATTTCACATGGATAAATGGAATTATCTTGTTGAGGGTTGCAATGATCTTGATTACCATCTTAACCCTTAAAATGAGGCATAAACAAGCAACCCTTGACACAAAAATTATGATGTAAAGGTTTATACATCAAGTATATAACAAGTTATAACAATGAATACTAAAAGTTAATTTATGTTTGAGAGAAAAATTATGCTTGTGTTGTCCAAATAGAACATCCTAAGATTTTCACTTGAAATATCAACCTAATCGGTTATGAGATAAAATGAGTTCCACTTGATTAAACCAAAAAATATAATTCAAAGAAGAAGAATGTTCAATTATAACTTAAATGAAATGTTTCAAACACAAATTATAGAAATAAAGTAGCCTAGAAAGTGTCAGAACTCCCTCGCATGTGTGTGTAACTCCTTCTAAATGATCGTCCACCATTTAGCTCGCTATCGAGAGGAGGAGGAGGACCGGGTGGTAATTATCCTTCATCCTTGATCCCCATATGAGGATAGGGTCCTCCATAACATATATGATGAGGATAGTAATCCTCTAAGACTCCAAAATATCATAAATTTTCCTCCATGTCTAACTTGAAAATGGGTTGTCCAATGTCCCATTTTATTGGGAAAGTGGAACGTGGTTTTGGGAACCCAGATTTCGATAAACAACTTAGACCATAGTTTTGGGTGTCAATATAGTATTAAATATATTTCTATAAAACTAGAAACTTGTTTCCCTACCTATTTAATATCTCCATCTAAAATTTAACATCATTTGGATGCCGAAATCTCCAGATATGGATGAAATACAAAACGCCACTTTTGAATTTATGAAAATTCCTTTTCTTGGAATCATCGGTATAGATATTCCCCTTAATTGGCGAATTTAAATTTTTTGAATTCAAAATATTTCGATCCCACATAAGTTTTTATAATACTTCAAAAATTCACAACAATTTGATGCAAAATTAGTTTATGTTTTCGTTTTCATCCATATGGGTTCGTGGGCAATTATGTTGTTTGGGTTGGTTTGCTTGAAATTCATTCTGGATCCTCTAAATCACCTCCTCTTACAATTAAATAATCAAAACAAGTTAAATTACCCTTTTTAATAGCGATTAATACAAAATAATTGAATTAATAAAGATGTTTAGTTTTTTATTATATTTTAAATTTAAAATACAAAATCAGTTTAATATAGTGGTGTAAGGGTGAAATAAAATAGTTAATCATGATATGATCAGAAGAAAACCGATACCCAAGGACAAAACAAACTGATACAATTTGTAACATCCCAAGCCTCACCAATTTTCTTTGGTAGAGTCAAAGAGTGTTAATTTACCTTAGGTGACATCTTGAGACAAGAATGGGTGGAAATAAATTCCAAGGGCCTCAACAAAATTTGTGGTACAATTTTCTCATCTAAATATAAACATCCAAACAATAAATACAATAACCCTAAAACCACAATATGATTATTGAGTACAAAATTAAACTCAACACATAGCCAATAAAGCAACCATATTAGAGTAAAAGTGGAAACCATGTGACAGAACCAAAGGAATCAAAAGAAAAAAACTCAAATACACCATAAACATCCAACCAGCAACTCCCAACCTACTCCAAGATAAAACACAAAAAGACATGCCCAAAGTATCAAGAATCGTCACTAAATAATTGAGATACATTTCCTTTAACTTTGTATATATATATTCTATCTATAAATGAAAAAAAGTTCCCAAGTATGGGGTAAGTCTAAACTTAGTAGGTTCTAACCAATGACTTACCAACTCACCCCACTCTGACAAGAACTAGTTAAAAAATTTTATAGAAAATGATTTAAAATAGTTAAAACATTTTATATCAAATCCAAAATAGTTTTCCCTGGAAATAAATAAAAAATAATAATTCAAAAAATTTCTCATCTCATTTGAAATACCCATCCAAAAATCCACACTTTCATTCCTAGGTGGCAGTTCCATACTCATGAGTGGTCTATCATCAATCTACAAAATCATCACATGTTAACCAATATCAGGTTCCCCAATGTCAAATACCCCTTCCACAGGGTCACATCTAATGAAAATAAATTCACACCGACCACATTTGCCAAAATCCATACCAAGACATATCTAATAAAACCTTTCTTTTTTTAAAACTTTTTAGTAACCATTTTTAATGTATCAAATCAAAATAATAATTTTAAAATTTCCATTTTAAAATTATCATCAAAGTGTATTTTCCCAAAAAATAATCCAGTTTCCATAATTTCTCAAAACTATCACTAAAGATGTTTCCAATGAGGATCTTATAATAATTTCACAATAATTTGAAGAAATACATTTTCTTCAAGATAATTATTCATGTTCTAATTTGGTAGAATCAAGAAAGAATCCACCAACGTCACAAATGTAAGTGAAAATGAAGAACAACATAATTATTATCTAGATCTGGGATTGTATCTCATTTAATTCAATAGTTCCAACCATAAAACCTAAAAATTCCCAACATCGAAGATGTACCTATCCATAGAGAATTAGATCTATGGTTTTGGTAAAGGGGTGGAGAAGATATCTAAGAATAACATCCAGTAATGGGGACTTATTGGTAAATCTAGATCTCATAACAAGCTTTGAATCACCTAAAACATGCTCTTGGATCAAAGGAAATCACTTATCAAGCCTTGGGAGGAAAATGGATTTTACATTTAGTAATATTAGAAAATTAAAAGGGTTACCCTTTCTTAATATGAGTCAGATATACAAATTTTGGATCTACAGCTATACATCAGGTGGTTAGGCAACACGATTTGGAAGATCGTGTGCCAGCTGTGTTACTTCATTATTCCAACCCCTTGCATGGTTGGCTCACATGGTTAGAAAAAGAATGTTATAACAATAATTTTACCATATAACCATCATTGAATATTTCCCCCTAGTCATCCACATAGTTTTCCAAAACATACACCAATCGTGTAGAGCTACAGTCCCCCTACCACAAACTACACGGTTTCCTATTTGGGGTGCATAGTTTGTACTAACCATTTTCAAATCATTCACCTCTTGAGAAGAATCCACAGCATGCCAAAATTCCCCCCCCCCCATGAACCACCTGAAAATTTACCCTATCATTCTACATAATTAAAATCGAAAAAATGTTTCAAGCACCTAAAATTATTGGTGTTATAGAATCAATATTATATTTTTCTGAAAACTATCTAAGGTTAAAATAATAAGAAGCTGGTGATAAAGAAAAATAAATAACAGGAAATACCTTTAAAAATAAATAATTTAGGGATAAAAATTCATTGATTTATTCACAAGTAAAGGTAAATAATCTCTAAAAATTTAAGAAGAGGAATTTCTTAACCAAATATAAAATTAGTGAAAGGAGTGATTTTAGAGACCCGGTTTTTTCACCCTGTAAGACTTTGAAATATTTCTATATGTAATTCCAAAGCTAGGCGCGAAGATGGTGTGTGATTCTGAGGCCCGGTGTGCCCGAAATTAATTTTATAAAAATATCAAGTATTTTTTATACTATACACATGGAGGGGTGTGTTTTATCTTAAACGGTATCTCGGATCAGAAATCTTAGGGCATAGTTTCATCCTGAGCGTGTCGTTTACCCTAGGAAGGGTGTAAAATTTGCAAGCGCGGGCCTGTTGGGAGAGATGTCACCCAGGGGGAAAATCGTCATTTTAAAATAAATACTTAGTGGTTTTTTATCACTGGCATTATTTTTGAATAACATTCAAAAAAGTCTCGGAATGGAAATCTGATACTTCTATTGAGTTTGAAATAGGGTGTTTTTCCTAGGCGCGATATAAAATGAGAGGGCGCGGCAGTTTCAGATTCCACGCTAAGCAGATTTTTCTATAAATAGAAAAAATTGAGGAGCTAGAGTTAGGGTCCCCCCTTATCTCTCCTCTTCACTCTCTCTCTCTCTCTCTGTCTCTCTCTCTCTCTCTCTTGTTCTTTGGCGTTCTTTGATGTTCTTTGCCGGATTGAAGAACGAACTCCGGTGGATAAAACTGGGATCGTAGCGAATGCATTGCCAATGACGGACGGCCAGATCGAGGTAGGATTTCTGATTAATTTCCGTAACCTCATCAATTTCTGGAGTTTTTTTCAATTTTTTTGTTTTAATTCTATAATTATAGAATTTGGACGATGTCCAAATGAACACGGCCATCATCTGAGCCTAGTTCTTATTTTTCGTTCTTGGGTATTTTTTGTCCAAATTTTCAGACGTGCCAAAATCTTGTCAAATAGATGATCGGGGACAGGCACTGTGAAGGCCTCATCCCAAGGATCCAAAACCTATGTTTGTTTTGCAAATCGGGCCACTGGATCCGTGGCGGCGTCCATCGGAAGCCCCGGATTCGGTAAGGGCGGTGGCCGGAGGTCGGGGTGGCGCAGCGGTGTAAACGGCGTTCGGCCGGTGTGCGGCGGCCGGGGTAGCTCCAGGAGGAGCCGAGGTTGCACGTCCGGGGCTTCGGAGGTGCCGTTGTTGAGTGTCGTTGGTGGAGAGAATGAAGGACTGAGTGGCCACTGTGCGGTTCAGGCGGGAGGTGGCACGACGGCACGCTGCAAGAGGCCGGTGCGGCGTGGCGTCGTCTAGCGGAGGAGCCGAGCCGAGGCGGTTGTGGAGTCGGTGGAGAGAAGGGGGGCGTGGAGCCTCATAGGAGTCAGCGGAAAGTAGGGGGCGCAGGCGGCCTTTCGTGCTCGGGAGGAGCACCGAGGTCATCGCCTCGGGGGGGAAGTAGTGAACAAGGACCCGCGCTTTTCGGGTCTCGTTGGGCGACGAAGACCGGCCAAATGGCTGGTCTGCTTGAAGAATCGAACCTGAGGGGGTCCGGTGTTGCTGGTGCGGACCACAGCCGGTGGGCCTTGGCAAGTCGGGCCGGACCCTCGGCTAGGCCGTGGGCTGGCGGTTCGGACCGGGCTGGCCTAGATGAACCGGACCGGTTGGGCCCCCTTGCGTTCGGGGGGTCGTAACTTTTAAACGGCAGATCTGTTTGACGCGTCGTCTATGGCTGTGAGTCCGTCTCTACGAGACGGAATTTTTATGTTTGATTTCGGGGTTTTTTAGTTCGATTCCTAAATACGGGGGACATGAAATGCTTTAATTTAATAATATTAAATTATTATTAAAGCGTATGACCGACGTGGTTCGCGAGCCGGACGTCCGTTTGACGCGCCGTCAGAGGCGTTGTGGCACTGGAGTTGAGACTGTCCTTCCAAAGTTGGTGTGGAACCCTTGCAGTTTGGTTTTGTTGCTCGGTGGCACAAAACGCTTAATGCGAATAATTAATTAATTAATTAATTAATTAATTAATCTTACATCAGACCTAACTCCTATTTGGGATGTTCGATTGACGCGTCGTTAGCGGCAGTGTGACCCCAACCCTCGTACAGACTTTTTGAGACACTTTCTGAAGCATCTGGGTTAGAGTCAAGGTGCGGGCCCCACAGGGCCTGGTTCACACATTTTATGGTGAAACTCCACTTTTTCACCCGACATCTGTTTGGGGTGTTTGATTACTCGTTTCTGAGTGTTCTTCCGGGGGTTTGTGACAGCGCAATCCTCCCGCCTAAATTTGGGCCTAAGGTGTGGTCCCCACGAGGCGGATTTCGGACGTATATTGTGTTTTTACGACTTGTGCTTCGTAAGTCCATTCAGGGAAAATGAATATCCTACGCCGCATGGTTATCTGCAAGAAATGAAATGGTATGATCTGTGTGACGTGTTTCGGGGTCAAGGTGTGGGCCACACAGGGGCCCGTTTGCATATAACGTGGGGAGTTGTAGCATCCGCATACGAAGTCCATTTTAGACGTCCTCAACGGCGTTGTGACCCTATCATCGACGCGAAATTGACCGGGGTGGTTTCAAGTATTGAATCCCTAGTTGAGGTGTGGGCCCCATGGGCCATCTTTTGAGCTATGAGAAGTGTTTTGCGACTTTTTCATCAAAAGTACGTTCGGGACGAATGAGTAGTCATTTTGGCATGTTTTTTCAAGAGCATCGTGATGGAACAGTTCACCCAACCTCTTTCAGGACTGAGGTGTGGGCCCCACAAGATATCATATGGGCATAAAGTGGTGTTGAATAACTTTTCCATCCGGAGCCAGTTTCCAGCGATAAATAGTCTATCTTTCGTGTTTTTCCACTAGGATTACAACGGTGTAATCTTTTTGGGAGAGTGGAGCCTCTTTCGAGATATCATTAAATGTGGAAACATGAAAGGGTGTTGGTCGGAGGTCCCTTTGATGCACTCCGAACCTATGCCCGTTAGCGGTGTTAGTGACACCCAAATATGGCATGGGTAGTGAAGATATATCAGACCAGTTCCAGGTTTACCCTCCAGTGGGGCTGGGTAGTGGGTTACCCACTGGTGTATCATGGTCTACTCTCCAACAAGGCTGGGCAGTGGGACACCCATTGACCTTAGGGTTTACCCTCCAGTGGGGCTGGGCAGTGGGATACCCGTTGACCTTAGGGTTTACCCTCCAGCAGGGCTGTGCAGTGGGTTACCTGTTGACCTTAGGGTTTACCATCCAACGGGTCTGGGTAGTTGGCTACTTGTTGATCTTAGGGTTTACCCTCTAGCTGGGATGGGCATTGGGTTACCCATTGATTTTAGGGTTTACCCTCCAGCGGGGCTAGGCAGTGGGCTACCCACCGACCTCTTGGGGTTTACCCTCCAGCTGGGATGGAAAGTGGGTTACCCGACGACTTCTTTCAGACTCAACCCTTTCTATGAGTCTAGTCAATGACTTTTCACCATGATTACTAGAGTGGGACCTTTGGTTTTACAGTTTAGCGATGAGGCCACTTGACGTACGGGATTGTTGGGCATCAATGATGAATATCCTTTGAAATTTTGGAGACTCTTCTTGGGCCGAGCATAGAGATTGATATCCCCTTACACACTCGTTCGGGCTTCTTGTTGAGTATATATTTACACCTTAATTTTTTTCCCACTCTTTTGGTTCAGTTACTCTCCTTCTAGGAGGGGCGAAGACACCCGGGGTATTCCAGGTGTTATCCGTGTGTAGCTCCTCTTTGATTGGACGAGTCCACTTCCTTTCTTTTTTTGGGTTGAGTTGTACTCTCACTATTGTAATCTTACACTGTTCTTTGTTCTATCCACTGCTCACCATTTTAGTACCTCCTTTGTTGCTCCCTCGAGCTTTCTAGGTGTCCTACTGAGTATCATTATACTCACCCCTGCTTGGGCTTTGCCCGCACTTGATGTGCCCTTGAAGATTACAGACTGGTCGGTCAAGACTACGGAGGAGCATAGAGGACACCAAATCTTGGGCTACGTATAGTGGCCGTATTAGGACTTTCAGGTGCGAGACTCACCAGTGGTTTACTTTCGTTTTACCTATTGTCGGGTTGTGGAACCTTTTTGGTTGGGTGCATGTTTTGCCCCTTTTTTACTGTTCAGTACATGTCAATCGACTTTCAGCACTTTACTTATACTAGTTAGAGGTCGATGCATGTATGTTGGATTCCCTTTTGTAGCATTGTTGTATCTTTCTTTCTTTTCTCTGGATTTTTTCATTGAGTTATCTTTGTGTGTGTGTGTGTATGTTGTTGTTGTTTCTTAGGCAAAGGCCTCCCCTAGTTTGTTGTGCCTTCAGTGCTAGTCACCAGCCCCTGGCCTATAGAGGTGGGCATGGGGTAGTTGCGGCTCGATCCCTGGTAAGGGATGAGTCATGATAGTGATGAATAAGAGGAAGTTATGAAATCTAGTAAAATTGGTGAAAATATTCTAATTACTAAAGTGAATAAATAATATGTCACTAGTGATAAAAGTAGTGGTGAATAAAGTTATTGGTAAATTGAAATGGAGCTTGGGATGAAAAGATAGATGAAGGATTTTTTATAAAATATATCAATGTTAGTAAAGGATATCAAATACAAGAACAAGTAAAATAAATATTCAAACAACAATGAATCTATCTAAGAAGATGAAAATTCAAAACAACTAAAATAAACAGATGAATTGATGATATTTCATGATGATAATAAGACCTAAAAAATAAATATTAACTAACTAGTTAAAGATAATGAAAATAATCTTAAATGTTTTAAATAAAAGTTAGTGGAGGTTCAAAATTAAGTTTGTAATTTCATATATTACTTTAAAAATTATTTTCATGTAGTTGTAGAAATATCTAAACAAGATATGATTGAAAAAGTTTCAATGAGTGGGGATAAATATGTTGACCATAAAAGATCATATACATAGGGTGTAAAAAATATTTAAAAAAACTTTTTGAGAACCTAGTAAGACGAAACAAGTGAAAAATTCCATGTTTGTGGAAAAATCATGTGAATCATAGAAACTTATAAATTCTACAAACTCTAACATTAAGTAAAAAATTACTATAATAGAAGAATACCAAAGGGATGAAAATAAATATAAAATTAAAAATGAGTTATTATGAGTATAAATTTATTATTCTTTTACTAAATGGAACCATGATTGACTACTCAGTGAAGAAATAAATGCAAGTGTCAACTTTCAGATAACTTGTTGATTTCAAAGGAAATTATGATTTCTATAGAAATTGTTTCTACTATAAAGTCTTAGAGTAGTTAGAGATAATTTTTTGGTTAAATTATCTAAATTTACATGATCCAATGAGGTTTATTAGATATAATTTGAGGGATAATAATCCCTCATAATGAATAATAGTTCAAAATCTAACTAAAATTTTTTGACAGAATTTTGAGAAACAATTTAAAATTATAGAATAAGTTTATGAAATGTGTGACTAAAATGTTCATTTTTCTAAATATTGTCTCATTATCCTACCATAACAATTTAATATGAGTTTCAATAATAAAATTTTTTATAATAAGAAGTATTAATGTAAATAAAATGACTTTTTTAGTTGAAGTATCACTTAAATCATCTAAGAGGGAATGTTCATGGAATGTGGATAGTGGAAGTTCTTCCCAAATAAAAGAGGATTTAAATATTATAAAGGATAATGAAAAGTTTAAATAAGGATTAGTAGACTCTAGGAATGATAGATCACACAAAATAAATGTTTTGGTATCAGCTATGATTGGAAATTATAAAAAGAAATCCAAGAATACTTTGTTTTTTTGATGTATTGAAACATAATATTCACAATGTGTCTCAATTATGTGATAAATTAAATGAAGATATTTTTCAAAAATGTTGAATTTTAGTCGATCATCATAAAAATGGATTTATTTTAAAACATTACAATATACATAGGTTAATCTATTTTAGGTTATTAATGCTAAAAAATCTTATTATTTAAGCGTGAAATAAGAAAATATTTTATGGAATTAAAAGCTTGGTAATTTAGGAAAAAACATATAAGTAATATTACTATATTTGATCATGTTTTTTATGTTATTAAGTTGAAAATAGAAATTAGTTAGATGTACTCTAAATTTAAAAAAGGAAAGATTGTGAATTCTCCACATAAGAAGGTTAAGATTCAATCGACTCATCCTTCAGAGTTTATCTGGTCTAAAATTTTTGGGCTCATGAGGAAACAATAAAAAAATAGCTAATTTTTTTTATTATTTATTGATTAATTCAATCATATTACTTGTATTGTGTTTATAAAACATAAATCAGACTCTCTAAGAGTGTTTAATAATTTTTGAAGTAGTTTTGAAAAATAGTGTGGTTTTTACTTAATGAATATTTGAATATATAATGTTGTTTAATATACAAGTGGAATATTTGAATCATATCTTGAGAATAATGGTATTAATAATGATCTTAGTACATTATTTACAAATTAAAAACTAGTTTTTTTTAAAATATTTAAATAATATATGGGATATGGATCAGACTATATTGATAGAGTATGACACATCATGGTATTTTTAGATACACGAAATTAAATAATTGATTCATATTTAAAATAAAATTTTATATAGAAAAAAATTATATATTTCCCAATATGAGATATATTATAAAAAATTACTAAGGTTGAAGTAACTTATATTTTTTGGAATCCCCAACATTAAAAAATCTAAAAGTGAAAATCTAGATAAGTTTGAAAAAAGAGGTTTTGATGGTATCTTCTTAGGTCATCCTCCAAATGAAATAGTATATCACAGTTATAATAAATAAATGGTAAATGGAATTGATTATTTTTATGTTAAGTGGCGCAATATTCAATGAAAGAAGTTACACTTTATAAATAAAGTTCACTAAGTGATGGGGATGAATTGTTTTTGTTAAACAATAAGGTGAAGTATTTTAAAATAGTGAAAATTCAAAATAATTTAAAGTAGAAGATAATGATTCAAACAATTCAAGTGATTGATAAAAATAATTTCACATTATAAAAGGTCAATAAATAAATTGTAGTTCCAAAACATCATTCGGTATCAAAGGAAATCATTTCAAACAAGAATAACTTTAAGGAAAAACAACAAACTTCATTATTTACATAAGTTGAACCAAGATATGTGTAATAATATTTAGAGAATAAAGAGTTAATTGATGTTATTAATTCAAAATTTAATTATATAGAGAATAATGAAACATAAGACTTGGTAACTAGTTTGGAAAACCAAAACATAAATGGAATTTAATGGGTATTTTGGAACAACTTGAATTAAAAGGAAGAATTTTTGAGAAACATAGAAAGTCTTCTGTGTAAAGGGTATTATCTAATAGAAACAATTGATTTAGATAAGAACTTTTCACTAGTTTAAAGGCTAGAAACCATTATAATGTTTCTTTCTATTGTAACACAAAGGTAAAATAAGACATTTCAAATGGATTTCAAGTATTCCTTCCTTAATAGTGAATTGGAAGAAGATATTTATATTTAAAAACCATATGGATTATATATTTTTGAATAATATAATTATATTTATAGGTTGAATTAGGATTTATAAATATTGAAACAAGCCCTGATATCTTGGGATTCCTGGATTGATGAAATTTTAAAGATATTTAAATTTAATAAAGTAATAGTGGACAAGAATCTATACATCAAAGATAAAAATGGGGTATATCTCATTGTTATTGTTTATGTGTATGATATTATATTTGTTAAAAATTAATAAATATTATTTTTATAGTTTTATTTGGAGATGAATATGTTATTTTAAATTTTTCATGTTTGGTGAGGTGATATATTTCCTAGGTTTGAAAATCTATCAAGAGAATGATCATATATTTCTTTATTAAGATAAATATACATGGGAGCCTATAAAAAATTTAATGTAGGATTAAAAGTAGGTTTATATTTTTATTTAAATGATAACTATGTTTAGTAAATATATTGATATAACGGAAGTGCATCCAAGTGAACTCTAGAAGATTGTTGGAAGTTTGTTACACTTTATAACTTCATGATTGAATATTTTATATGTATGTACACTTTTTTATAGGTATTAATGTGAAAACCAATACCCTCATATCATGGTTGTAAATATTATTATCATTTAAATTTAATGTATAATATATTTCATACTGAAATATGGAAACAAAGGACTACTTAATCTGTTTAGTTATACATATACAAATTGGTCATGAAATATTGATGATAAAAAGTCTACATCTAATAGATTTTTATTTTTAGGAGAGTTGTATTTATGTTGGAATACTAATAAACATAGTTCTACAATCCTCATTACTATTGAAGTAAACTATGTGATTTATACTCAATCCAAAACCCAATTGATATGGTTGAAAACTAAGTTAGAATATATCAAGGTTGAGGTGAATTTAGCACTAATTTTTGGTTGTGATAATCAAAGTGTTATAAACATTTTAAAAAATATTATTAAATATTAAATATTTAAGAATGTTGATATTAAATATAAATTTATCAAATAACTTGTGGAAAATAAGGTGTTGAAGCTTTAATTTTTTTCTATAAAAGAGCAAGTGGCTGACATTTTAAACAAACCATTGCCAAGGTATTCATTTCAATGTTTTAAGTTGATGATGGGAGTTCAAAATCATTCCTATAAATGCTAATTTTTGGTAATTTATTAACCTATATCATCTTTTTAGTATGATTTTATTTTTAAAGTGGGATAAAAAATCATAAATCACATATTGTTTATTCCATTATGTATTTAAATTTTTTTATTAAAATGATGGAGAAAACTATTTTCAAAATATCTATTGATATGTGTTTTATCTAATGTGATATAGATAAATTATTTAAGAGTATAATGAATTTATATATATTTATTAAAATAAGAAATATTTAGGGGATATCATTCATGTGACTTGTGAACTATTGTAATAGTTTTTTATGATTTTGGATGCAGAAATATGTCTTACTCCTATTCAATGAAAAATATATTTTATAGAATAAAATTATCTATCGATTTATCTCAATGATAGCAATAAGTGGTATTAGAGGGGGATCATGGACTTTGAGAAATTCCAAGTGATAAGTGTTATCAAGGTATTTTAAAAGTTCATTGGTCAATATATTTTTAGAGGATTAAGAGGTTTGAATATGTAAATGTAAGTCATTGATTTTGCAGACATCATGATATTATTGTTCAATGTTCAATTACCTATACTGTTTTTACTCAATTAGGGAAAAAATTATTGAATAATGATTTATTTATAATAATTTTTAGTTTGAATGTAATTTATGTCCCTTGGTTTCCAGTAAAATCCAAATATGAATATTTTTTATCCTAATAATTGTTTGGAAGATTTTGAGAACATGGTAAGATTATATAATTTATAAATAATGTTAAAAATATGGAAGAGTTGAATTAAATATGTTTATTTTTTTATTTTTGTTCAATGAATAAATAATATTCAAACATAGATGATATAATGTGAGTATAAAGTCTTTTAAATGTTTAATTGTCTATAAAATAGTTTCAAGGATGTTCATGAATTAATTTAAAGAATTCTATAATTTGATGTTTGAATGAAAATGGATACATATTTTTGTTTGTGTATAAGTCATCGAGGCCTTGGATAATTCATCAGTAATAAATTTGATAAAGTGATGATTCTATATAATTCATTTTAGAGGAAAATTTTGATATGTATGGGTTATTTGGAATTTATTAAGGTTTCATCTTTGAGTTGAGATATCTTTTTCAATGTTATTCTGACATACACATGATTCATCTTGAACTATATATGAGTCATCTTGACCCATGTATGATTAATTTATGATCTACATATGACTCATTTCTAATATATCTATATTAGTTATTCTTGAGATAATTAAAGACCAAATTACTCATTTATTGTTGTGTATTAGTGATTTGGAGTTCTAAAGAAGAAAATCAAAATTTCCTAAATTAATAATCTAAATAAAATATTTATTTTAGAAAATTCCATTATTATTTATTAAAAGATTATACATCATAAAATTATATTTATGATTTTTTTTAAAGTGATTAGAAGGTTCTCATCATGAAGAAGAGATTTGTTGCAAATTAAAGAGTAGTGTTTACAATATGACAACTTGGTCACACTATAGCCCGTGTTGGAACACCACAATGTCCTAGTATATAATTTAAAAATAATAATAATAATATGGAAAATTAATGAGAATAAGTTTTTAATAATTTAATTTTAAATTCAAAATCAATCATAGAAAATTCTATTGATGGATGAAAATATATTTTTTATTTTTTTGAAAAACATTTTATATCATAGAATAGTGAAAAATAGATAGAGTAAGAAGAATGTTGTTATTTATAAATATATAAAAATATTTTTAGTAGTAAAATAAGGATGATATGGGAGTGTTTCTTATACATTGTAAGGAAAAAATTATTATATTGTGACAATGCAAGTGGAAAAATAATAATTAATAACAACACAAAAAAAAGTGTGAAGGCATTCTCATTTAGTCTATGACACTTTTATTTTTAAAATTATTTCATACTGTTTAATCTTTTTGGGAATCACTTAAACAAGTTTGGGATACTTTTATCACATGAATTCATGAATATACCCTACTTTTTGTAACCTATATGTTGATATTATTCAAACATATAGTCCCAGGTGAATCAGGATCATACCAAGGATTATCCTTTTCATAAGAGATGTAGACCTTATAAATCTATTATTACTTTCATGTAACTATTTTTTAGTGATATAACATAATTTAAAATTTTGTTTAGGTTTTTTTAAATAAAAAATCTTTTAAATAATTAAAATCACTAATCACCCCTCCCCCAACTCATTGATTTCCACTGATTTTGTGGGTACCTATTCATTTTCAGTAAGATATGGTGATGGTGAGGTGGTTTTTATGGGATTTTGTTGTATTTATTTTGGATTTGAACCCATAGCCTATGATTTTTTTGTGAATAATATATTCATATAATTTTTTTATTATTTCTTACACACCAACACCTGAGTTAGATAACCTTACTGATGCCCATATATGGGCATATCATCCATGTGTTTTTTCCAATATCCAACTTGTTGAGGGAATTGATGGGTAATTTCTCCATCTTTATTTCTCTCCCTTTAAACATAGTATGGTATTTGATTACTCTCTTTAGGTATATAATGAGTTATAATTTCTATTGTATCGAATATGTATAACCTAGTTGATCTAGTGATGTGGTTGTGATGTGGATGGATGGTGGGGGTCATTCATGGTAGGAGGATGGAATGAGGTTGATGTACTCCATATTCAATATAAACTAATATGATAATAACATAACTTGTGATTATGATGTAGTATAATAGTATGTGGTTATGGATTTGTGGCTATAGTTTTGATATGGTATGTGGTAAAACAAATTATTGGATATGGAAGGGATACAATCATAGGACGTATGTTGTTGGGGATTTAGAGTGACTAGATCAGCAAGGAAGTGGCTACAGGGAACCTTCTTAACATATATTCTCTTTTTATTTTATTACTATACTTGGATACAATATTGGTTGAGTGATACTTGGTGAGGTTTGGTGGTAGTTTTCCAGATATAGGTGTGAGTTGGTTCTATTGTTTATTCACTGAGGCATTGGTATACTTCAACTATATTTTCATGAGAGGTCTTGAGGATGATACTACTAGGTATACATGTATTCTAACATATATATATATATATATTATTTCGTAAAGAGTAATTTTATGACTGAACTAGAAATTACTAGCTTGAGACTTAGAGATGATATTAGAGTCATTTCCATAGGAGTTTTGTTTTGTAATTTTATTTTAGATACTTTGGTTATGTATCAAATTTTTATACAATATAAATTGAGTTTTACATTATATCATATGATGTTAATTGGTGGTTTTCTGTGTTCTTGGGATTTATAAGGGTAATGTCTCCCATTTTCATATCTTATACCCTCGGTCTTAATCTCCAACTCATGGTATATTGGAGGAGGGATTCAAGAGTCACACTCTTCCTCACCATTTTCCAAAGAGGTTTTCCTAATGGGGGTGTGTGAAACCACCATGTTAGTATGGAATTTATATTATATTATGTGATTTTATTTTAATCTTTTTAAAGATTTTTCCTTTTTCATGTATTTTAAACATTAAGGGTGATGTTTGAGGTGTGTTTGACCTCATAATGTGGCAGTGGTAGGCATCACACCATGGTAGTTCTTAGTTCTTACAGGGTAAGGACCATGCTGCAGCATATGGGGTGTACCCTGGAGGGTAATTATTTTCCAGCGATGTATTCTTCCTTATATTCCTAATATTTATAAAAGTATGGATGACTGTGTTGCAGTTGGGGTATGTTACACCATGGTTAATATATCGAGTGGATCTCTATGCCACAGATATGGTGTGACATTTCATAGTAGCCTGGGGCTCAATATTTATGTTCTTCCCAAGGAGGTGCTCTATTATATAGGGATAAAGTTATTACCATTGTGGTGTTATAGTGACCCTTACTTTTCATTCATAGATATTACATCTTAATAGATGAATATTCATTACATAACATAATGATCCATGCCATAATCATTTAGTTCTAGTTCCTTTAGAAACATGGATACAAAAAAACTAGTTCATAAGTGATATATATAATCTCTTACTAAGTTTATCAAAACTAGAAACCTTCATAGACATATAATACATAATGCCATTCTTCGTAACCTATGGAATGGAAATATAAGAAAGGGTGAGCTCAGATTCTCATTAAGGAAAAATAATGGAGATATCAATATTAATTGAGTATAATGGTACGAGAACATGAGAATAGAATTTGAAAAAATAAACATACATTTTATATCATTGATCATAAACATGAGTCAAGGAATAAATATTTGAAGTTCATAAGATATGAATCATCAAGTAATCAAAGATCCTAAATCATGAGAGCATAACATTTTCAAACAAAACTGATTTATGGTATACACATAAGTATAGAAAATAATTTCCTTAGTATTCAAACCTAATTACCAAAACTATAGTAGTGGAATGGGTTCACTCCCAAAACCATTGTAATATTCAGGGTTCACTCCCAATACTCTCATAGTGTAAAAGGTACATTATTGAACTGGGTTCACTCTCTATTACAATCCTATATATCTTAAGAAATATCAATCATTACCCAATGAATTAGAGTGAGATATAGGTCTCCCCAATCAAATAATGAAAATAATATATATATATATATATATATATATATATATATATGTGTGTGTGTGTACCACAAGATCATAAAACATTCATCAAATTAAAACAAATGAAAAGAAATGGGTTTCATAAAAATTATATCATATAATAATCTAGGGAGAATATATAGGTTTCATAATCATTTCATCATTTCATCTTATCATAACCAGTGGAAAAAGAAGTGGGTTTCATGAACATTTTATCATGGTATAACCCATGGAAGAGAAAAAAGTTTCATAAAAATATTTTCATCATAAAAAAAACCATTCAAATAAATAATAATTATGATATCCTAGTATCATATCCCCTATAAATCATAAAAACATCAATGTATTTCATCTTAGATGAAAAAATTATTTTCAACTATCATTTGGGACATTTCTTGAGGAAAATATCCTTTTAATTTAGAAATCACTTTTTAAAATCTAAAAATATCCCAAATATTATAGAAAACATTTTCCTAGAAAAATATCCTTGGAAACTTAGTAGTCATAACATTCAGAAATATAGTTCATTCTGTACATGTTAATAAAATATTCCTCTCAAATTTTTAGAAAAAAAATAAAGGAACTTATTTATAAAATGACATGATGATTCCCTTAAAAATATTTTTTAAAAACTAAAAAATGGGTAAAAATATATTTGAAAAATAATATTATAACATTAAAACAGTTTTAAAAACATGTATAGAAAACATGGATATAGAAAAAATGGTTTTTGACCAAAGAGATAAATAAAGTCAATTTTTTTAATATATTATTTTGGAATATTTAGTAAATATAGAGAGGAAATAGAAAGAAAAAAACATATCCTAAATTAATAAGAATAGATTAAGATAATTCATTAGTTTCGTGATTGATAGATCATAATATCTTGTCATTGAAAGCAGAATTATAGAAAAATCTGATAAATAGTGAGATTGTAACATCAGACTCTTATAACTTTCCTAAATTTTAAACCATAACCCCCACTAAAGAATAATATCACCACATACTATTCCACTAAAAACTAAACCAATAGAAAATGGTCTAAGAATAAAACCAATATTTCCTGCTCATATGAATTTGATTCCAATAGAACAACTCATTCCACATTCCTTTACTCAATATCCAAGTTTAGTTAAGTAGAGTTTCACTGATAAGATATATGGTAAAAAATCATATAGGTTATAGTTAACACTTTAATTAACTTAATCCTATCCTCCAATAAACATGTTTCCATCCTTGTATTATTTCTTGGGCATTCAATTCCTATAAAAACCCATTAAGGTTCATTATACACCCTTTACATTAAGGGATAACATAGCTACCAATGGAGAACACTTTGTTGTATGATCCACATGACCTTCCATAAAATAAAATAATGTGATATATATAATTATAATTAAACTAATAATTCATATGGTAAAATTTTATATACAAGTTATTTTTGACACTTTAAACAATTGAACAAACATATATAAGCATACAAATTTCAGGTGAGTTCTACATGCCCAGGTTGATGCATGTACATAGGCCTCCTACCAACAGACTAAGACCCAAAATCCAAATATGAAAATCTCTAGTAAAGACATCATATTTAGTGACCACCTCGATTAGAATAAGAGAATCCAAGAACAATAATCATGTACCCCTAATAACCTGGACTTCTTACTAAAAAATTGTTCAGGAATCACCAATGTGAGGTCCATCACATACTTTGAAACATTCGTAGATCACTTATATACCATCTCCCCAATAATAAAACAAATAAAATTATTTGATACCATAGTGTAATTATCCATGTTGGGGATTCTTGACAGTTACAAGATCATAGATGCCACAATATCATAGGCACACCTACCCATATGCTAGAGGTCACCAAAAAATAGTGAGGGTCTAAGTATGGACATTATACACTAATATTACAGTATATAAACATTAAAAAAATAACCAAAACATACATATCCATAATCCTAATACACATAAATCGATAAATACAATACTATAATAAAATGTATTAAATGGAATCATATAGTCAAACATCTCAATTTATCACCCACTAGCCTAAACACATATTAAAAATAAATAAAGGGACCGAAATATAAAGAAGGTATCTAAATCCATCCACATTCCCTAACAATCTAGTCTCTAAATACCTGTTGAGATACTCTAACCTAATCCTTGGAACATCCTATATTGAAGCTGAAAGTAGACATAAGGTATGAATATGCACCGAGGTTATTGTGAAGGGTGTGAAAAAATGAATCTTTCCAGGGTTTCACCAAGTACTCCTAGTATACTCCATCATATATGTGTATTCATGATGAAAATAAACATGTCACACAAGTGAATTGGATATAATGTGATAACCAATCCACCATGAATCCATGCACATCATGTCATCGTGTGCTAACTAGGACACCATGACGCATGATCATGCCTACTTTATTACTAATCTAGAATCTAGTCATCACCTCATGCCACCATACCCATACCCAACCAATACCTGAATACTCTTGGGGTGTAGGGAATCGTCCAAGACATTGACCCATGACCCAAAGTGATAGGGTTTGGTCTTACATCCAAATATCAAACCATTAACTCATCACTTAAGGTAGTTTCAATCATCCTTTTCTCACAACGCATCATAGGCAGACCAACCTTCTCCCTCAATACAACCCACCATCTCAACCAAATCCTTCTAACTCAAGTTGAGGTCCACAACTACACCTTCTCACTAGAGGAGAATCCATCTGATATGAATACATACCTTCTCACTCAATATAGGCCCAAAAATCATGGACAATGAGGACTCCATATCTCACTTAGTAGTCTATATAGCCCTATCTCACTCATGGAAGGTAAGGCCTTAGGTTCCAGACCCCTCTATCAGAATTTACTATCTATAAAAGGTACATGAAACATAATAAGAACATGAAGTATATCACACAAGATCACTCGATCTTCATAGGTAACTATTCACTCATGACATATCCCCTCACAATAAAAAAGTCTCACCATCCATTCAAAACATTCCAGTCCTCACATAATTCTCATCTCACCCTCCTGCGAATCCACTAGGATCCCTCAAACACATTTTGGTCTCTTCTCACAAGCCAAGATATATAATATCCCCAGTCCTACTAACTATATCCTATCATGAGCTAACTTAAACTAAGCCCCTTGGAGACCTGATTCCAATATTTATACAATTCCATCAACCTGCATTTGGTCTCGTATCACATCTCTTGAAGATATCTCTCAACTTTCAGCCATAAAGAAACCCCTCCATATCAAACCCTATATAGTCCAAAATAATTCATCCTGCTCACAGTCCTCATTGAGACTCAATCCATCCTCAAGAGGGATCTCATAAATTGGTGTGATATTTCTAGTTATCCAACCCATCACCACTATGCCTAATCCAACCATTCATGCCTGACTGGACCTAGGAGAACAAACCTAGTCTACCCACATCCCATCATTCACCCCAAAACCCACCTGTTTTCTCTCACTAACTCAATAAACATCCTTTCCCCTTGGTGATGCAGATGTTAGAAAATAAAAAATACTTAAAGTGATAAAGATCATTTATCCCAAGACTAAGTGTCCCAATTCCATCCAATCTCTTCTACCCAAGCCACTCGTGGTCTCTATCTCTCTATGTAGTCCTATAAATCATACATGAAGGAATGTAATCATACATAATAAGACATATTGTTATGTATTATAGAGTCTTCCTACCTTTAACATGGATTTCCCATACTCATATGCTTCACACATGCTTTTTTAAGAACGTTCATGCCTCATTCATGCTCTTACCACCATACTATCTTTTATCTCATCCTACAGAATCAAAATAATTAATTATAACAATTAATAATTATTTATTTAATTTAATACAAAGAATCATGTTTACTAGAAAACTCTATAAGCACCACTACATCACTAAAACCTCAAATTACCACATCCAAAAGGTTTATATTAGACCCTTGGAACCATTAGAATAAAAATCCCTTACCATTGGAACCCATTGAATATCTAACTTCATCGAGTTTAATAAAAAACATAAAAATTTAGGATAGTGATGTACCATAAATGAAATAGAAAAAGATAGTTTTCATTAAACCTTATGAGATATCATTTCTTCTTCACTCATAAAAACCCCATCATTCCAAATGATTCTCACCATGACTTGGTGGAAATATATATTAAAAACTAACTGAAATTCCACAAAATTAATGTGATATTAAAGAGGTCCATGGATGGGTGAGAATAGATGAGCATACCTAAGACAAATAGAGGAAAAAAACCAAATTAATTTCCATTATAGGGGGTCTAATGATGAATATGGAGGGGGAAATCAAGCTAATTCACCCCAATCCTAACGCCCTTTTCCCCTAAATTCTTGAGCGGGATAAGAATAAAAGGATGGGCCTGACCTTGATAAAAACACACAGGTGTCAATCACGGTGTGGCCAGGGGAATCATGGTGAAAAACAACCCATTTATAAATATATTCACAACAAAACTAGGGAGGTAACACTTTGGCTAACACAAGTAGAGGTCTTGACCCTATTCCAAACATCATTATGGTGTAACCAAATTTTCATAGTTTAATTGGAATTATAAGACTTTACAAACACCTTTTTAATACTTTATTCATGATGAAATGCCTCTCTATGTGGAAAAAACTACTTTATAAGACTATTTACTCAGTAAAACTCAAGTATAAAAATAATTCCATGAATAATAAGGTCACAACATGATCATTTCTCGCTTCATACTATCCCATCATACCCTACTGCAGTAGCAGTATTTCAACAAGGAAACTAGGCCTTTCCTTGGAACTCACCAAAGAACCCATAACAAAAAAAATAGTCATTATTTATCCGAAAAAATATACTTGAGATGTTCAAAACAAATATTCTAAGTAAAAGTCCCAATTCATGAAATGGACACTACTCTGGGAAAAATGTTCAAACGTCCTCTGAATTTCAGAATTTATAATGATGTGGGTTGTTAAACCCTAGGTAAATTAACAAGATAATTATATATAATGTGTATATATGGGTATAATGTTTGGATAATATTTTGTGATATATTGAATAATTATTATAAAATAAAGAATAATTTTTTTAGTGGGAAAAATTTCAATTTTATGGGAAAGATATGGGTTTTGTTAGTTAAATGTTTCTCTTAACTCTCTAAAACTATAAATCTAAAATTTAATGGGTATATACACGACTCAATATTTCTTATTAATATTTTAATTTAATATGGTTAAGTTTAGTTTAATTTATTCAGTATCAAAACCTATTTATAAAGAATGTTTTTTTAGAACTAGATCTAGGAGAGCAGGTATAGTCCATCTTAGTTGGTATCAAATAAAGGATTATATAAATTTATAGGTTAGGGTATTTTTATATGAGAATGTTTTAAAAGTTATGGATACCATCATAGGTTAATAATTTTACAGTTTATCATAGGTTAATTAATATAGATCCCATTTCATCTCTTATGTGATTTCATTTTATGGTTAACATTTTCTAGGTTTTATGAAGAATGCATGATTGAGGTACAGATAACACTTTGAGTTCATATGAGATTTGATGTTGTGGTAATTATGGTTAATTAGGTAAATGGGTTAATATATTTTGGGAATATTAGTTGATAAATATAGATAACCTAGGGGAATTAGAAGTACATTGGTGGTAAGTAAATTCATGTTATTTTCGTAAAATATTAATATCATTTTGGGAGTATATATGATTAAGGAATATATTGATTGATATGTCATTTTTTATTCTTTGGGGTTTAAAGTTTAAGTATATTTGTGGACTCATTGGTTTCCATTAATTTTGGTTTTGGAATGTAGTTGAAGAGATCTTGATAAATTTAGGTTTAATTATTATTTAGAATTAGTACTATGATACGTTAGTAGAAACCCAAAAGATACATCTAAATATATAAAGACACCATAAAAATTTTAAGTTTAGGAGTACATGGTTTCCTAGAAATGGAATATATATTTATATATCAAAATTGGATGCATGATTTGAATTTCATGCACCAAGGGGTAATAACCATGTAAAGGGTTGCATGGGTATTAACTCAATCTTCACTCGATGCACAATAAGAGAACATATCTGCACTCCTAGTTTTAAACTCCTAGGGGATATGCATTAGATGTTTCACATTATATTATTGAAACATTATGAATTATTTGGATACATTTTTATATCGAGTAAAAACTATATTAAGACTATCTATATCTATTTTCATCATTTAGAGAGATTAAAATATTGAGGATTAAATTTATTTAATAGGGTAAAATGTAACACCCTGATATTTTTATGTGTTTTATTTTAAATAAACACTATTTTGAATAGATTTTATTATAGTATATCTATAACTAAAATTAGTAGTGATATAATTTATAATGAAAGATAAAAATTAATACACCATGAGAATAAAATGTAAAATATCATCAAGAAAAATACAAGACGAAAAAAAAACTCAAGTAAATAAAAATATGGTTAAAATGATATATTTTAATTATTTGCATATTATTATAGTTTAATAAAAAAATTATCTACTATAATACAAATGAATTGAGTAAAATTAATGCTTAATAGATAGATAATCAAATTCAATTGGATGTGATTAAAATCATTTAGTGTCAAAAAGTTCTCTTTTTGAATAATTGTATATGTATAAATATTATATATTTCTATCTTAAAAATTAAATTGAACACTTTTAAAGGATTATTATAATAAAATATTTTAATATAAAAACTAATATATTAAAACTCTTTTAATAATTTATTAATGTGAAATAATATTAGGAAATATTTTGGTTTAAAATGACATTTTCATTAATGAAAACTTATTTTTTTATTATATGTTTTTTTAAGTTAAATTACAAAATTTTAGAATTTTTATTTTATAAAAATTAATTAATTTTATAAATCATCATGTTCAAATTATTATTGAATTACTTTTTTTGTATTTTTCTAAGGAAGTCAATTTTTTAGTGAAAAATAAAAAAACAGTTTTTACAAATATTGTAACTTTTATGATATCATCATGAAATAAGCATACCATTAAAATTTATAAATCATTTTTACCAAAAAATATGTTTTTAAGTAATAAAATATATAATTTAAAAATATTAATTTGAATTTAGAAACCTATACTTTCTTTTTTGTAACCTAAATTATATTTTATCTTAATAAAAACTATTTTTTGCTCATTGCATTTAATTTAGGGTTTAAAACATTTCATTATGTTTTAGATCAATATAAATTTTAATTAACACTCAATATTTTAATAATAATAAAAGAATCCTGATAATCAACAATTTTAAAAAATATTTGGCCAAAATTGTAAAATAATTAATATTTTAACCCAAAAATATCATACTTCTCAAGTATAAATACCCCATCTCATTTACCATAGAAAATAAATTCTAATACACTTCTAAAATATTTCAATTTACCCTAAACTAATACATATATTACCATTAGTGATGTTCTAGAGTTACCCAACCCCAAACCTTTAAGTCTTTTTCCAAGAAGTAAATATTCAATGAAGAGGTAACCCTAATTATTTTTCCATTGTTTTTTCTATGTTCTTCATTCTATTCCAACCGTAAACATTCATGTTTATACCATTAAAAAATATTTAATATATAATTATATAACATATTAATGATATTATTATATTGTTATATATATTTTAATCAATTAATAACATATACTCTTTCTCTATCTCCTCTCTTTTGACGCATCCAGAGAATGGTCGATGTTATCTGCCTACGAGGATGTTCTCAACACTTTACATATCACTGAATAGAATAGTTATTAGTTTATATTGTGTAATATATATTTATTTTAATTTATTCTAATATTTTTTAAATAATTGTACAAAATTGTAAATTACAAATAATTAAAATCATGAAATCGAAACAAGACCGGATATTTTAAATGAAAATATGTCATCGAGTAATTATATATTCAAAAAATAACAATAAATAAATTAAAAGGGTTAAAAATTATCCAGAATTATAAAAAAAATAAAATTCACTTCTAGATTCTTGTTTTAATCACCATAATTTTTGTATATAGGAGGTTTAAATAAGACAAAATAATACCGTACATATGTTACGGGATCTTTTTCTCAATTTTAATTTCTTGAGACATGTTTCATATTATGAACAATGTTTTCTTTTATAAAGTTTAATTACAACCTAATTTATTTAATTTATAATAAAAAGTTTATTTATTGTTATTTTAAAGTCTATAATAATCTCTCTTTCATGTTATTTTGATTCACACAATACCAAAATTGTATGGGCTTCTCATCTCATAATTTACTTCTTCGGGGCATGTTTTGTATTATGCACATATTTAATATTATATGTTGTATATAATTACAATTTACATATTATATCATGATTATATCCTTATTAATGGTATTTAATATTATAATTCATATTAGTTCTTTAATGGTTTTGGATTCAAAGGTTACCAAAGTAGTAAGGGTTTTGTTGGATCAATTTACCTTTCATTAGGTCATAAGCATTCTTTCCGATGATACTCTTCTAAATTTATTTTATTCTTATATTTCCCGATTATATATATAATTTTCTCTTTATTTATAGTAAAATTACATCATTACACCTAAATCATCTTCTTTTATGGATTTTATTCAATATAAAAATACGATGTTAAGAATAATTCGCATCCACTCTCTTGGTTCTTTTTCATCCATGTCTGTATTATTTATAATTTTTAAAAAACAAATTGTATATACATCAATTATTTCTTAAGTTCATTTTTTCTATCTTTGAGTTTATTTAAAAAAAATAAAAGGAATCATCATAATTTTTTTCTAGACATATCATTTTTTTTCTTTTTATAAGTGTGAAAAGAATACCATTTTAAACATTTCTCACATGATCCCATTCTCCAGCTCTGTTATTCTTTCTAAGTATTCATTTATAAGTTTTCAAGGTTTTATAATGTAATTTGTATTATATTTTTTATAAATAAATATAAATAAAGGTTAATGTTTTAGAAGAATAAATAAATAGATTTCATTCCACTTATACATATTTTCAAATTCTACTCCACAATTATTATCGTTAACTTCATTTATTTTAAAGTTTTAAATATTTGAAATTATATTCAAATTGAGGTTTTTAATTTTCTATTTTCTCCCTTATTAATTTATCATCCAGACTTTACTTTTTTATAAGTATTGATTCTCATTAATTATCTTTATTGTGATTATGTTCTCTATCACCCTAAATATCACTCTTAACTTTATTTTTATCCTTCCCAACCATGTTATTTAGTCTCATGGATATATTTTATATCATTTACACTATTTTTATATATATATTTTCATAAATATATAAATATTTATATATATATTGTTAGTTTGGAGGGTAATTAACAAGAAAGTTATTCCATCAATTAACTTGGGAAACTATTAACAACCTGTATACGTGTAATTTCAATATTGATGTTTATTTATTACTAAACCTCTTAATTATATATGATATTTTTTATTCATTCCTTTCATGTGATGAATGTAATGGACTTATCTACTGATGATTGGATCCTATAGTTGTATATCTCCTCAATACAATGGTGGGTCTCGTGAGACAAACTAATTTGTGTATTTGGAATACACATTAGATATTTTTATGATTTATTGGTATGAACCCTCGATGATATGTTTAAGATGTTTGGAATTATTAATTCCATTGACATAAAATTAGTTATTATTTTACAAGTGACTATTTACATTGTTATATTATCCATTGATATATTATATTCTCATGTTATCATTTATATGATATTTTCTATTATTATTTACTACTTCCATATTATGCATGCCCTGTTTATTTGATGATAGAATATATTGTATAATACCCTTTACTGAATGTTTGAGATCACCCTTTTCTTATGTTTCTATTCCTTAGGTGATGGAATAATATAATTATATATGATGTTTTTAGATGGGTATCATGTGTAGAGTATTTTTTGGTAGATATTTAAGAATTGTAATATAATAATGAATCCTTGATCAAGATTGAAAAATATCCAATTGTTAAGAAAGATATGGGATTCTTTAGTTAATAGTTTTATTTTACTCTTTGAAAATTTAAGACAAAATTATCTCACACATTTAAGAACATAAATATTTTTTATTGATATTATAATTATGGATGGTTAATTTTAGGTCACATTGGTCGAAATCAAAAATAATTTATAAAGAATTTTTTCTTAGCATCAAATTCGAGAATGACATTCTAGGGAATCATAAGGTATCTTGTATAACAATGGGTGTGGGGACACAATATGAAACATGAAGCCATAGTATACCAAATATATAGTGTATGGAACTCTATGTGGTATTATTTATAGGTCACCCAACACATAAAAATCATTTTTTGTCTCGTGAGTATATTTTATATCCAAATATGTAATCATAATCGTGATAATATTAACATTTTTTTAACATATAATACTCTATGAAAAACATTAGTAAGGGAAAACTCAAATTAATATTGGGATAGGTTAATTATCATTTAACTTCATGATCATATGAATCCAACATGAAATAATGGTAAATAGAATATTTTCTTTGTATAACATGGAAAGTTTTAAATTATTAAACTACTTTTATGAATACTAACAAAACCATATATAAGGTAATGTATAATAATATCATATATGACATACCACCAGATATTCCTTACATTTTTTTCACTTTTAGGGTTTTTTTAAACTCAATACATCTCTATAAAATTCTTTCTGCAACACTATATGATTATCTGATAAAAAATCTTACTGAAATCTATGAAGAAAACTTGTTTTAATAATGGTGGGACCTGGAATCATATTCCTAATGTTTAACATTTTTAAAAAGTATTCAAACTTATTTACTTCTTAACATCCAATGTTATGATGTTAAGAAATTTTGTTGTTTACTTGGAACTTGATCTATGTTCATCATCATCATCATCAAATATTTTTATTTAAACTTTTATTTGAGATTAATTTTTTTAAAATATAAATTTTATATGAAAAATATTTCTTTACCAATATATCCTAAACTCTTTTAGGATATAAAGTGACATTAACTTTATGTTTTGATACTGTAATATTTTATTTTATTTACCCTATTAACTTTTATATGTTTAAAAATACTAACAATATAAAATTATAAAAAATATTTTAACCAAATATCATACTAACAAACACAAACTCTTTTGTCTTAGAAAATAATAATCATTTCCTTTAGTTGGAATATTTACCAAAAATACTATTATCAAGTATATTTTTATGGTATTCTATGTGTCTAGATTAATATCATAAAAATAATATTCATTTCCTCTTAATCATACCATTTAAAGGTTGTGAGAACTATTTGCATTGTGTTTTAATAAATATCTTATATTGTTTATTTTATTCAAGAAAAAAACCCCTTTTATCCTTATCTTCATTTAAAATCATTCTATAGAATAGGATCAATATTAAAAATGTGTGTTGTCTTATTTATTTTCAATAAGAACTATTTATAATAAATCTTCTTAGAACATAATGGGAAAATAAGATAAAGAATGAACAAATGATATTTTGATCCACTGGCGATTTAAAGCAATCCACTGTATCGAGCACCTTAATGTATCTACTCCTTGATCTATCACTTAAATTCATTATTTAATATTTAACCATAAATTATTTTCCAATTTGGAATTCCTATATATATTTAAAATAGTTTTTTAATGTGGAATTCATAGCATATAAGCTTTAGGATCTATGGATTGAATTCTATAACATTAATAACTAACGTGGAATCTTCAGAGAGTTTCTTAAACCCCTTTAGCTAATATAGAAAATTCAATATAATTGGAACACTACACCTCAATCCTAATATCTCTTTTATATTTTAATGACCTGGGTAGGTAATTGGACCATCCAAATATCTTGTTTTGGATTAACATTTTACCCATCTTTATTTTCAACACAACACCGGAGCCTAGAATTTTCATGCCTCATTCATCTATTCTCAATACTTAATGAAGAAAATATAAACATTTATCAAATTAATTCATATTATAAAAACCATTGTAACAATAATTATATAATTAATTCCTTATTCATATTAAGCTATAAAGGAAATACCATCCTCTCTAAGTCATTGACTATAATTCCCTAACCCCAATTACCCAGAATCAGTGCATTATTATCTAACATTGGCATGATACAAGGACTCATGTCCCTAAAGACCTATCAGTTTAGTATCCTAGTAAGTACTAGTTACATACATAAGTTTTACATTACATAATTAAAAAAACAACAACATTGTGTCCCCTTTTAACACTCTTATTTCTCTCAGCCTATTTTTGCAGGTTAAATGTAATATACTTATTTGCATCCTGGGAAAAATAAAACATAAGAAAGGGGTGATCTCAGATTCTCAGTAAAGATAACAATATAGTGGAATCTGTCATAAATAGGAATAAACATTTACGGCAATGTAGAAGACTAGAACAAAAGATTTTAAAACTTAAACTTCAACATAATATAGAAAAGATAAATCAAATAATGTCATTTACTTATTCACATGGATAATCTACTAGTCGAATAATCACATGTAGTATCAATATCCAATTTCATAATGATGGAATTCATAATACCATACTTCATAACCACATAGTCAAGGACTTCTTCCAAGACTACAAATAAGATTTGGTCAAGGCCTTGTGCCAAGACACTAGTTTCTCTCATGAGACCTACCAATGCATCGAGGAGCTATAGCGGGCTCCACCTGTCTCTTACTAAGTCTAATTCATTCCTCATATGAAAATTTTTAAACATAACATAGACATTCGTATTAAAACTAGCATACGAAATGTCAATACTTTATCCATAATCCATGAATTGTATAAAAATAACACATCCACTGTCAAACATATCACAAAACCTTCAATACAGTATGGAAGATTTGTATCATAATAAATCAACCTCAATCAAGAATAATATACTGTAAAGGATGTTGACATAGTTTAAACTGATCTGTAAAAATATTTGAAGGAAATATCCCTTTTTTCATGAAAACAATTAAAAGTGTCACTATTTATCAAGAAGATATTTAAAATATATTTTTGAATCAATGTGTCCCATACCACATTGATAATTTTAAAAGTAATTTAAATTTTAAAACATTAGTTTCCATATAAATAGAACCTTAAAACCATTTTTAAAACATGGACATTAATGAGAAAGATTTAGAAGAATAAATTTTTAAAACATTTAAATTGATATTTTAGTTAGAGTTCCTAACCAAATGAGAGACACTTAAATTAAAATAATTGAGGTAATAAAAACATTATAATATCATGAGAACAAAGGGATTCATGATATACTATGTCAAAGTACAGTATATACACCAAATAAAAGTGAATTGTTACATAACGACAAAGAAGTCTCAATGGAATGTAAGTTGAGATGAATTCCTTTATAAAAAATGTAGGTTAAGGATAAATCAATGACATGATTATGTGGGAAAAAATATAAATACACTCAGTATGATTGGATATTCAGTGTAAATCAATCAAAGGACATTCACACATATTCTTCTAAAAACAACACTAATGACTTAAATGTTTAACTCATTGAATTGAAATTGAGTTAAAATTACTCTTTTCATGTTTATATCGATGACTTGAGAATTTATAAATGGATTGATTATGTGTATCAAAATCATATCTACACAAAGGGGAGTTTAAATTATTACATAAGTAAATAAATAGTGATTTCACACATAATCTTGGAGTAATGTAATCGATGATGTTTGTGGAAAACCGAATGAGTGGAAATTGAAATTTAAAAATCCCTTTCTGATTTGGTAACTTATGAAACATACACCCCATGAAATAAGTATCATCCAATGATGATGTAAATACCCATAAATTAAATTATATTATGAAAACAATATAGTCATGGGTAGTAGGTACACCACACAAAAGGTAATAGTAGAAAATATAGCATGAATCTCACGAGTATAAAAGTGAGATGAAAACATTTTACCTTGTACTTTTCCTTAGTATAGAGTAGTTTAACCTCATATATAATGGTTAAATAATTTTTATTAAATTTTAAAATAACTAAATACATAAATATGATGTCATATATGATCTTCTAATATTTCATTGTTAATTATATTTCAGTAGTATCATTGTTTTGGTTGTTAACTGATTCATTTTTCCTTTATATTTTTTGTTACGTAAGTCAAGTTAGTTATGTATATGTTTATTTTTTTCATATAAATAAATATATTAAGTTATGAAACATTATTTTTAATTATAAAATTAAAATTATTCTTGAATGATTGTGATGGGGAATGAATCCCATCGCGTTCGTGGAGACGGTAAGTCGTACATACGCACGGGCTATAATATCATTATATTGATGGTGAAATAATATGTAACTGGATGTTATATCATATATACAGAATCATTAACATGTTATATTTATTATTTACATCAGTTATACTCATTGTAATACCCATCCATATAATAAAGTGTTTGAATAATCAAACTACACCACGACTTGGACTCGGTAATCTGTACATATTCATGACTGGTGACTTTGACATTTATAGGATATAAAGAATAGAAAATATGGTTTTACCATATTTATAATAAAATCACAGTATGTAAAAGTTACTGTATTTGTTATTTTGGTATGGAAACACAAAGAAAACGGAAGTGGAGGAAGAAAAGAACATGAAAGAGGGTGGTGAAATTATTACCTCTGATTCAGGTGTTTTCTTTTAAGTTGATCAAAAGGGATCCTTAGGTTGGATTTGTGATCAAAGTAATGCCTCTAGATTGAAGTGATAGAAGTTGGGAAGATATTTGGGAAGGTTTTGGCTGACCCAAATGGATTTGGAAGTCTGAAATTAAGATAATGGGAAGTACCCTTTTATAAGAGATGTGAGGATCACTTTAGGAAAAGCTTGAAATATTATTTAGCAATAAAATCATTTTCGGTTTATAATTGCTCAAAAATGATTCATTTAGAAGCTATGGTGGGTTTTGGTCGAAATACTCTCAACTAATAGGTCTTAGACCAGTTTAGGTTACAATTTTAAACATATGTTTTAGATTTAACTCTTAGTTAAATAGTTTAACTTTTACCGTTTCTTCTCTTATTATTACACTATATGGTTAATAAACTTACTATAAACTTCCAATATAACCTCAAGTGGTTAATTAATGACATATATAATATTATTTAATCCCTTTTTCCAAACATTAGATTTTTAGGAATATTATATCAACCAATAATAGAGTATTTGTTTTAAAAACTAATTTATGACAATTATGACGATATTTGGAATTTTGTTTTTGTGAAATTCATAACAACCTTATCACTTAGAAAACAATTTATCTAGTAAACCATAACAAGTCATATTAACCTATAAAATTCGTGTATGGCATAAAAACTATTAAATTTTATTTATTTTAATATTTATAATATAAACTATTTTAATATTTTATTAAGAAGGTAATTACTACATCATCATTGTGTCAAAAAAAAATTAATTATTTAATCATTAAAAATTATAAATAAAATACCATTATGTAGGAAATACTTTTATATTTCTAATTAATCATTATAGTCTAATTTAACTAATGTGTAACCCTATATTAAAAATGGTTTAGTTAATAAACATTGAATTCAACACTTTTAACTATTCTTTAAATAAAATAATAATAAATGTCCTAATCTAATACAAGTAGACCTACAGGATCATATTTTCATCCTAAGGTTGATTTTGGTATAATTACACTTATCCAATAGAATTAGGACATGTGTTAGGGTAATTATAATATCATTTTTAACTTTAATTTCCCTATTTACTTTTAACCATGGTAAATAAAAGTCAAAAGTTACTATTCACCAAAAATTATTTTCATCTAATTGAACCAAATTTTACTGACTGATTTTAACAATTTCTCTCATATTTTTTAAATTCAATTCACAGAAGCTGTAAAATTATGTTTTTTGAAAATTTACAAATGCTCCTTGAAGGTGGGTAAAAGACGTTAAAAAGTTCAATAAAATTTTATACAGCTAATTTTATTATAAGATGACTCCAATGAATTACATAGAAATTATATTGGTATTATATATCAGTTTTGACCTAAAAATAAAATAAAATAAATAATTATTTAAATAAAAAGTCAGTTTTAAACAATAACATAGTGTTTTCACTATTTATCAAAAATTGAATATTTTCATAAAAATATAAAAAGTTTATCCAAAATAAAATTTTATGTCCCGATTCTAAAGAAGAATTTTATTTTATTAAATTGAATATATTAAAGTTTCAAATATTGGTTTTAAAAAGGGATTTCTATTAAAAGGTGGTAAATTGATTTTTTTGAAAAATACTTATTTTATCTTAAAAAAATATTTGTTCTTATATTATGTCTAAGAAACACATAGTGAGGATTCTAAAATTATATGGAGTATATAAAATTCAAAATTCTACAAATACTATTCATAATCGCTTTATGAATGGCTAGTTTGGTAAGTCGTGGTGCGCTCGAACTCAATGTTTATTGTAGCGCAACCTATTGAATTACTTTAAAGAAAATAACTTACTATGAAATCTTGGGGTGTTACAATTTTCCCCCATTTTGAAAATTGCATCCTCACAATTTTAAAATTGGGCTTGGGAACTTCATTGAATGTCCCATATTGGAAGAGGAGTAAATAAAACTAACACTTTAAAAGAACTAAATAGAAGTACAAAGGTCACCTGAGATAACCCATACTGGGATTCTATGTAGGAAAACATGGACATGAAAGATAAACTAAGTGTAATGTTCTGATGGAGAGTGATAGAAAACATGATCAATAGAAAGTTAACATCAAGAAAACCACAAACTTGTGAAGGGATAAAAGATCATTAGTTTCCCTGTAGGAAAACTAAACAGATAAATTTTTTGTTTTAAGATATATTTCATAAAGTTTAGGAATTTATTTATGAGATTGACTAAAAACATAAAGAGATATACTTACTTTTTAAGTCGAGTTTCATCTTTTAATAAATTTCTACCACTTACTCATCTTTTTTTCAAAAGATGAGTATTCCAGATGACTTGGTCTCACCTAAAGCGCTAGAATCAACTTCTAGAGAATCACATGATCCACAAAAGATAAACTATATATTTACCTTGGTTTTAGAGACTAACCAAAACCAAAATTGTTAGTACAATATCAGATGATACCCAAAAAGGATAATCCTTTAGAGAAAGAAATACTAATTTTAATTTCTAAAATTAAACCAACAATACCCAAAATTCAATAAATACCATTCAATAAACAATTTTCCTTAAAATCATTCAATATAATCCAAAATAATATTTAAACCCAAAACATAGAATAATTTTATTATGTAGTCTTCCACGTTAAATTGTATCTCCAAATAACACATACTACTCTTAAAGTCACATACTTAATTGTAATTAACCTAATCACATATTCTCTATGGTAGGTTAAACGTTTCAATAAATAAACCAAATTGAAATAAATCCACAATAAAAATATAGATAAAAATACACCATTACTCCTCAAATGAAATCTCATAGTATTCTATTTTCCTTAGGTATAGAGTGTTCCTAACAAAGAGAACGTCTTCCAAAATAACATTTATCACATAATAACCAAATCATTTTCTTATACTAAGGATATCCATTTGATAAGACATAAGATCCCAAATCAACTTATTATTGATCAATAAAATCATTTAACTAATAATAATTAGTCACACGAACCAGGTACTTCACGTAGTCCAGTGGTAGGTTATAAATCCCAATCACACTCTGGTTGTGTGTTTGATTCCCGTAGCTTTTTCCGATGTGATGGGTTGTCACACGGTCTGTGTGTTTTCCATTTTTAATATCTATATTTTATTACATTCCCAAAATGAGATAAATTCTTCAAAATAACCATAACATAATTTCCACACAAATGTTATCTCATACCTCTCATTTTCATCCAAAAATTTAATAACTTGTAATTGCCTCAAATTCAAGGATCATATAAACCAAAATGGTTATTTATAACTATACCAATAATAGAAAAGATAATTATTTCTAAAATATAATTTTCACATAACAAACTACAGGGTTACACAAACAAGAGTAAATTCTTCAAAAGTAATCCCCTCAAGATAGATCACTAATACTTTTAAACATTTTTTTCAGCCATTTATTTCCACATAGGTTCTTCTCTGACCAAGAGGTTATCCTATAGAATAGTTAATTTACTCGGGTAATGCCTAGGTCCCCTACATTTATGGAAAATGACTTTAAATGGATTCTTGTGATCATTTTTATTTTCTCCCACATTACTCATCATTTTTTCTCTGCAATTATTTACTTTATGTACTTATTTCCCATACATAAATAATTTCTTTATTCCATTGAGACATTTTCCTTGGTGTCTCCTTAAACATTTCATGCTAGATGGAAATTGAGCTTCTTTTCTCCATGGTCTCCACTACTTTAGCTCTTATCATTCACTGTGTTTCTCTTCCTTGTTGATTCTGAGAGTTGGTTAATATGTATCTTGTTGATCATATTTTTGGAAACCTAATTCGGCATGAACACGGTATCTTTTACATCTATAAACATTCCATTTATTTGCTCATTTCCACCATCGTGCCAAACTTGTACTTCATGTTCACTATTACTATAACTTCCTTGGAATCTATCCATTGACTAACACAAGAAAGCATAGTGTGAGTCATAAGATCATTTTGAGAATATCATAACACCTTATTTTCAATCTAAAACACCATAGGATTGACCAAGGTTATTAATTATCATCTTATATTAAAATACATCAAATTGGTTTTTAAATAAAATGTTAATTATCCTAAGAATATCCCTCGGGATTGTCGTAACCAAGAGTGTAGTAAGGCCTGTTGTTTTGTGTACTGGGATAACTCAGGTCAATCCCAAAACTCTTTGTCAGAGTTTTCACTCCTAGGTACATCTATTGCAGAGTCACCTCCACGTGATCATATCCAGACAGGGGTGTATTGCTCAGAAAACCCACATAATATTTACAATACCAAAATTTTTATATTTTCTTCTATACTAATCCTTAATTTCTATCTTAGGGTAGTGTTTCATACCAGAGGTTTTTCTAAATCTATCTTCCAAGGTTTGTACTAAACTTCCTCCGATACCAACAGTAAATCCCCGACCCATGTTACCCAGAATCAGTGCATTATTACCTAACATTGGCATGATATAAGAAATCATGTCCCGAATAACTGATCGGATTAGTATCCTTGGAAGTACTAGATAAATACATAAGTTTTACAATACATAATGAAATAAAAACAATAACATTTTGTCCCCTTTGAACACTCTTATATCCGTTAGCCTATTCCTGCAGTTTAGTCGTAATATACTTCTTTGCATCCAGGGAAAAATAAAACATAAGAAAGGGGTGATCTGAGATGTTCAGTAAGGATAACAATACAATGGAAACTATCATAAATAATAATAAACATTTAAGACAATATATAAGACTAGAAAAAAATATTTTAAAACATAAACTTCAACATAATATGGAAAAGATAAATAAAATAATGTCATTTACTTATTCACATGGATATTCTACTAGTTGAATAATCACATGTAATATCAATATCCAATTTTATAATGATGGAATTGATAATTCTAGACTTCATAACCACAAATTCAAGGACTTCTGCCAAAACTACAAATAGTATTTTGTCAAGGCCTTGTGCCAAGACACTAGTTTGTCTCATGAGACCTACTGATGCATCGAGGAGGTATAGAGGACTCTACCTGTCACTTACTAAGTCCAATGAATTCCTCATATGAAAAGGTTTAAACATAACATAAACCTTCATATTAAAACATGAAATCGAAATGTCAATACTTTATCCATAAACCATCAATGGTATAAAAATAACACATCCACAGTCAAACTTATCACAAAACCTTCTATAAAGTATGTAAGATTTTTATCATAATAAATAAACCACAATCAAGAATAATATCCTGTAAAGGATGTTCATGTAGTTTTAATTGATCTGTAAAAATCTTTGAGGGAAATATCCCTTTTTCATGAAAACAATTAAAAGTCTCACTATTTATCAAGAAGCTATTTAAAATAGATTTTTTAATCAATGTGTCTCATAAAAATTTGAAAATTTTAAAAGGAATTTCAATTTTAAAACATTAATTTCCATATAAATAAAACCTTAAAACCATTTTTAAAAAATGGACATTAATGATAATGATTTAGAAGAATAAATTTTTAAAACATTTAAAAGGATATTTTAGTTAGAGTTCCTAACCAGATAAGAGACACTTGTATAAAAATAATTGAGGTAATAAAAATTTTATAATATCAGGAGAATAAATAGATATATGATATACTATGTCAAAGTAAATTATATACACCAAATAAAAGTGAATTGAAACATAACAACAAATAAGTCTCAATGGAATGTAAGTAGAGATGAATTCCTTTATAAAGAACTTATCCTAAGGGTAAGGATAAATCAATGACACGATTATGTCTGAAAAATGTAAATACACTCAATAGGATTGGATATTCAGTGTAAATCAATCAGAGGACATTCACACATATTCTTGTAAAAACAACACCAATGGATTGGATGTTTAACTCATTGAATAGAAATTGAGTTAAAATTACTTTTATCAAGTTTATATCGATGACTTTAGAATTTATCAATGGAGTGATTATTTATATCAAAAGTATATCCAAACAAGGGGTAGTGTAAATTACTACATAAGTAAATAAATAGTTATTTCACACATAATCTTGGAGTAAAGTAATCAATGATGCTAGCGTAAAACCGAATGAGTGGAAATTGAAATTTTAAATTCCCTTACTGATTTGGTAACTTACGAAACATACACCCCATGAAAGAAGGATCATCAAATGATGATTTAAATACCCATAAATTAAAGTATATTATGCAAACAATACAATCATGGGTAGTACATACACCACACAAAAGGTAATAATGGAAAATATAGCATGAATCTCATAGGAATAAAAGTGAGATGAAAACCCTTTACCTTGTACTTTTCCTTAGTATATGGTAGGTTAACGTCATGTATAATTGTTAAATAATTGTTATTAAATTTTACAAGAACCAAATGCATAAATCTGATATCATATATGATCATATAATATTTATTTGTTAATGATATTTCAGTAGTATCATTGTTTTGGTTGTTAACTGATTCATTTTTCCTTTATTTGTTTTGTAACATAAGTCATGTTTGTAATGTATAGGATGTATTTGATTCATATAAATAATGATATTAAATTCTAAAACATTATTTTTAATCATAAAATGAAAATTATTCTTGAATTATTGGGATGGGGAATGAATGTCATCGCGTTCTTGGAGACCATAATCCGTACATACGCACGGGCGATAATATCATTATATTGATGGTGAAATCGTATGTAATTGGATGGTATATCATATATACAGAATCATTATAATGTTATATTTATTATTTAAATTAGTTATACTCATTGTTATACCCATCCAAATAATGGTGTGTTTGAATAATCAAACTACTCCACGACATGGACACTATAAGCCGTATATATTCATGTATGGTGACTTTGACATTTATAGGGTGGATAGAATCACAAATATGGTTATACCATATTTATAATAACATCACACTATATAGAAGGTACTTTATTTATTATTTTGGTATGGAAACAAAAATAAAGCGGAAGTGGAAGAAAAAAAGAACATGAAAGAGGGTAGTGAAATTATTTCCTCTTCTTCGGGTGTTTCCTTTTGAGTTGATCAAAATGGATCCTTAAGTTGGCTTTCAGATCAAAGTAAGGCCTCTAGGATGAACGGAGATAAGTTGGAAAGATATTTGGGCAGGGTTTGGCTGATCCAAATGGATTTGGAGGTGTGAAATTAAGATAAAGGAAACTACCCTTTTATAAGAGATGTGAGGGTCAATTTAGAAAAAACATCAAATATTATTTTACAATAAAATTGTTTTAGGATTATAATGGCTCAAAAATGTTTTATTTCGAATATAAGGTGGGTTTTGGTCAAAATCCTCCCAACCAATAGGTTTTAGGGAAGTTTAAGTTACCATTTTAAATATATCTTTTATATTTAACTCTTAGTAAAATAGTTTAACTTTTACCGTGTCTTCTTGTATTATTACACTGTTTGGTTAATAAACTTACTCTAAACATCCAAGAGAACCTCAAGTGGTTAATTAATGACATTTATAATATTATTTAATCCATTTTTCAGAACCTTATATTTATAGTAATATTATATCAACCAATAATATAGTATTTGTTTTAAAACCTAATTTAAGACAATTTTGACACTATTTGGAATTTTCTTTTTGTAAAATTCAGAAAAACCTTATCTCTTCGAAAAAAATTTATCTAATCAACCCTAACAAGTCATATTAACCTAGAAAATTCTTTTATGGAATGAAAACATTTAAAGTTAATTTATTTTAATGTTTATAATATAAACTATTTTAATATTTCATTAAAAATGTAATTACTGCATCATCATTGTGTCATAAATAAATTTAATTATTTAATATTTAAAATTTATAAATAAAATAAAATTTGTAAGAAATAATTTTATATTTCTAATGAATATTTATAGTATAATTTATCTTATGTATAACCCTATATTAAAAATGGTTTAGTTGATAAACTTTGAATTTAACAATTTTAACTCTTCTTTAAATAAAATAATAATAAATGTCCTAATCTAATCCAAGTGGACCTAAAGGATAATATTTTATTCCAAAGGTTGTTTTGGTCTAATTATACTTATCCAATAGATTTAAGACATGTGTTAGAGAAATTATAAAATCATTTTTACCTTTAATTAACCTATTTACTTTTAACCGTGGTAAATAAAAGTCATAGGTTACTATTCACCAAAAATTATTTTCATCTTATTGAAACAAATTTTACTTACTAATATTAACTGTTTCTCTTGGATTTTCTAAATTCAATTCAAAGAAGCAGTAAAATTATGTTTTTTTTAAATTTGAAAATGCTTCTTGAAGGTGGGTAAAAGACGTTAAAAATTCAATAAAATTTTATGCATCTAATTTTATTATAAAATGACACCAATGAATTACATTGAAATTATATAGGTATTATATATATATATTGACCTAAAATAAATTTAAATAAAATAAATAACTATTAAAACCAATAGTCAGTTTTAAGCAATAACAATGTGTTTTTCACTATTCATCAAAAATTGAATATTTTCAGAAAAATACCAAAACATTATCCAAAATAAAATTTTATATCCTGATTCTAAAGAATAATTTAATTTTACTAAATAGAATGTATAATAGTGTCAAATATTAGTTTTAAAAAGGGGTTTCTATTAAAATGTTGTAAAATTTCATTTTTTTAAAAATATTTCCTTTATTTGAAAAAATATATTTGTTCTTATATTATGTCTAAGAAACACATAATATGGATTATAAAATTATATGGAGTATATAAAATTCAAAATTCAATTAATATTATTCATAACAGCTTTTTGAATGGCTAGTTTAGAAAGTCTTGGTGCGCTTGAACTCAGTGTTTCTTGTAGCACAATCTATTGAATTACTTTAAAGAAAATAAATTACTATGAAATAATGGGGTGTTACATTTTCCCCCTATTTTGGAAATTGCATCCTCACAATTTTAAAATTGGGCTTGGGAACTTCATTGAAAGTCCCACAATGGAAAAAGAGTCAATAAAACTATCATTTTAAAAGAAAGATAGAAAAATACAAAGGTTACTCGAGATAACCCATAGTAGGATTCCATGTAGGAAAACATAGATATGAAAGATAAGTTATGTGTCAAGTTCTGATGCACAATGATAGAAAACATGATCAGGAGAAAGTTAACAACAAGAAAATCACAGACTTGTGATGGGATAAACGGTCATTAGTTTCCCTGTAGGAAAAGTAAACAGACACCATTTTTTGTTTTAAGATCCATTTCATAAAGTTAAGGAATTTATTTCTGAGATTGAATAAGAAAATAAATAGATATACTTACTTTTTAAGTGGAGTTTCATCCTTTAATAAATTTCTACAACTAACTCATATTTTTTTCAAACAATGAGTATTCAAGATGACTTGGTCTCACCTGAAGCACTAGAATCAACTTCTAGAGAATCACATGATCTACAAAGGATAAACTATATATTTACCTTGTCTTTAGAGATTAACCAAAACCAAAACGGTTAGTACAAGATCATATAATCTCCAAAAAGGATGATCCTTTAGAGAAAGAAATACTAATTTTAATTTCTAAAATTAAACCAACAGTACCCAATGTTCAATAAATACCATTCAATAAACAATTTTTCTTAAAATAATTCAATATAATCCAAACTAATATTGAAACCCAAGACTTGAATAATTTTATTTAGTAGTCTTCCACCTTAAATTTTATCTCCAAATAACATCGACTAATATTAATGTCATATACTTAAATGTAATTATCCTAATCACATATTCTCTATGATAGGTTAAACATTTCCCTAAATAACCCAAATTGCTATAAATCCACTATAAAAACATAGATAAAAATCCACCATTACTCCTCAAATGAAATCCCATAGTATTTTATCTTCCTTAGGCATAGAGTATTCCCAAAAAATCGAACATCTTCCAAAATAACATTTATCACTTAATCACCAAATCAATTTATTTTACTAATGATATCTATTTTATAAGACATAAGATCCCAAATAAACTTATTATTGATCAATAAAATCATTTAAATAAAAATAATTAGTCACACAAACTAGGGAGTTCACTTAGTCCAGTGGTAGGTGATAAATCCCAATCACACTCTGGTAGTGGGTTCGATTCCCGTAGCTTTGTACGATGCAACAGGTTGTCCCACGGTCTGTGTTTTTTCCATTTTTAATAACTATATTTTATTACATTCCCAAAATTTGATAAAATCCTCGAAATAACCATAACATAATTTTACCACAAATGTTATCTCATAACTCGCATTTTCATCCAAAAATTTATTTACTTGTAATTGCCTCAAATTCAAGTATTATATAAACCCAAATGGTTATTTATAACTATATCAATAATATAAAAGATAATTCTTCCAAAAATAGCATTTTCACATATAAAACTTCAGGGTTACACATACAAGAGAAAAGTCTTCCAATGTAATCCTCTCAACAAAGAGCACTAATAATTTTAAACATTTTTCCATACATTTATTTCCACATATGTTCTTTCTTGACCTAGAGGTTATCCTATAGAATAGGGAATTCACTCGGATAATCCCCAGGTCCCCTACATTTATGGAAAATGACTGCAAATGGATTCTTGGGATCATTTTTATTTTCTTCTATAGTAATCTTCATTTTTCCTCAGCAATTATTTATTTATGTCCTTCTTTCCCACACATAAATCATTTCCTTGTTCCATTGATACAGTTCTCTAGGTGTCTCCTTCAATATTTCCTTTAATATAGAAATTTATCATTCATTTCTCCATGGTCTCTACTACTGGATCTCTTATCATTCACCGTCTTTCTATTCTTTGTTGAGTCTGGGAGTTGGTTAATATGTATGTTGTTGGTCTTATTTTTTGAAATATGATTCGGCATGAACACAATATCTTTTACACCTATCAACATTCCATTTTGTTTCTCATTTCCACCATCGTTCCCACCTTGTACATCATGTTCAATGTTACTGTAACTTCATTGGAATCCAGCCATTTACTAACACAAGAAAGAATAGTGTGAGTCATACAATCATTTAGAGAATATAATAACACCTTATTTTCAATCTGAAACACCATATAATTAACCAAGGTTATTTATTATCATCTTATATTAAAATCCATAAAATAGGTTTGTAAAGAATATGTTGATTATCATAAGCATATCCCTTGGGAGTGTCGTAACCAAGAGTAAAGCAAGGAATGTTTTCGTGTACAAGGATAACTCAAGTCAATCCCAAAACTCTTTGTTAGATTTTTCACTCCTAGGTACGTCTGTGGAAAATCCTCCTCTACATTCTCATATCTAGACTGGGGTGTATTGCTTGGAAAACCCACATAATATTTACGATACCAATGTTTTTGGATGTTCTTCTATACTAATCCTCAATGTCTATCATTGGGTAGTGTTTCCTAATAGAGGTTTTTCTAAATCTAGATTCCATGGTTTGTACTAAACTTCCTTCGATACCAATTGTAACGCCTCGACCCAAGTTACCCAGAATCAGTGCATTATTACATAACATTGGAATGATAAAATGAATCATGTCCAAACTGACTGATGAGTTTAGTATCCTTTGAAATAATAGATAAATACATAAGTTTTATAATACATAATGAAACAAAAATAATAACATTTTTCCCCTTTGAACACTCTTATATCCCTTTGCCTATTTCTGAAAGTTTTTCATAATATACTTCTTTTCATCCTAGGAAAAATAAAACATAAGAAAGGGGTGAGCTCAGATGCTCATTAAGGATAACAATATAGCGGAAAGTATCGTAAATAATAATAAACATTTAAGACAATGTATAAAACTAGAACAAAAGATTTTAAAACTTAAGCATCAACATAATATAGAAAAGATAAATCAAATAATGTCATTTACCTATTCACTTGGATATTCTACTAGTCGAATAATCACATGTAATATCAATAGCTAATTTCATAATGATGGAATTCATAAAATCCAGACTTCATATCTACAAAGTCAAGGACTTCTTCCAAAACTACAAATAAGATTTTGTCAAGGCCTTATTCCAAGACACTATTTTCTCTCATAATACCTACTGATGCATCGAGGAGCTATAGAGGGCTCCACCCGTCACTTTCTAAGTCCAATTAATGCCTCATATGAAAAGTTTTAAACATAACATAAACATTTGTATTAGAACAAGCATAAGAAATGTTAATACTTTATCCATAAACCATGAATGGTATAAAAATAACACATCCATGGTCAAACATATCACAATACCTTCAATACAGTATGTAATATTTGTATCATAATAAATCAACCTTGATCAAGAATAATATCCCTTAAAGGATGTTGACATTGTTTAAAATGATCAGTAGAAATCTTTGGGGGAAATATCCCTTTTTCATGAAAACAATTAAAAGTCTCACTATTTATCAAGAATCTATTCAAAATATATTTTTTAATAAAAGTGTCCCATACCACTTTGAAAATTTTAAAAGGAATTTCAATTTTAAAACATTAATTTCTATATAAATAAAACCTTAAAACCATATTTAAAACATGGACATTAATGAGAAAGATTTAGAAAAATGAATTTTTAAAACATTTAAAATGATTTTTTGGTTAGAGTTCCTAACAAAATGAGATACACTTGAATAAAAATAATTATTGTAATAAAAACATTATAATATCATGAAAATAAAGGTATTAATCATATACTATGTCAAAGTACAGTATATACACCAAATAAAAGTGAATTGGCACATAACAACAAAGGAGTCTCAATGGAATGTAAGTTGAGATGAATTCCTTTATAAAGAAAGTATCCTTAGGTTAAGGATAAATCAATGAAATTATTATGTGTGAAAAATATAAATACACTAAATATGATTGGGTATTATGTTTAAATCAATCAAAGGAAATTCAAACATATTATTGTAAAAACAACACCAATGACTTGGATGTTTAACTCATTGAATAGAAATTGAGTTGAAATTACTCTTATCAAGTTTATATCGATGACCTGAGAATTTATCAATGGAGTGATTATTTGTATAAAAATTATATCGACACAAAGGGAAGTGTAAATTACTACATAAGTAAATAAATAGTGATTTCACACATAATCATGGAGAAAAGTAATTAATGAAGTTTTCTTAAAATCGAACGAGTGGAAATTGAAATTTGAAATTCCCTTACTAATTTGGTAACTAACAAAACATACACCCCATGAAAGAAATATCATCCAATGATGATTTAAATTCCCATAAATCAAATTATATTATGCAAAAAATACAATCATGGGTAGTACATACACCACACAAAAGGTAATAGTGGAAAATATAGCCTGAATCTCACATGAATAAAAGTGAGATGAAAACCCATTACCTTGTACTTTTCTTTAGTATAGGGAAGGTTAAACTCATGTATAATGGTTAAATAATTGTTATTAAATTTAAAAATAACCAAATACATAAATATGATATCATATATGATCTTCTAATATTTATTTGTTAATGATATTTCAGTAGTATCATTGTTTTGGTTGTTAACTGATTCTTCTTTCCTTTATATGTTTTGTTACGTAAGTCATATTTTTTATGTATAGGTTATATTTGATTCATATACAGAATGATATTAAGTTCATAAAAATTATTTTTAATCATAAAATGAAAGTTATTTCTAAATGATTGTGATGGGAAATGAATATCAACGCGTTCATAGAGATGGTAAGCCGTATATACACACGGGCGATAATATCATTATATTGATGGTGAAATCGTATGTAATTGGATGGTATATCATATATACAAAAAAATTAACATGTTATATTTATTATTTACATTAGTTATACTCATTTTTATACCCATACAAATAATGAAGTGTTAGAATAATCAAACTACACCACGATGTAGACAGGGTAAGCCGTACATATGCTTGTATGGTGACTTTGACATTTATAGGATGGATAGAATCAAAAATATTGTTGTAACATATTTATAATAACATCAAAGTTTGTAGAAGTTATTGGATTTATTATTTTGGGATGGAAACAAAAATAAAGTGGAAGTGGAAGAAGAAAAGAACGTGAAAGAGGGAGGTGAAATTATTACCTCTTCTTCGGGTGTTTCCTTTTGAGTTGATTAAGGGATCCATAGGTTGGATTTCTGATCAAAGTAAGGCCTCTAGGATGAAGTGAGAGAATTTTGGATGATATTTGGGCAGGTTTTGGTAGAGCCAAATGGATTTGGATATGTGAAATTAATAGAAGGGGAAGTACCCTTTTATAAGAGATGTGAGGGTCACTTTTGGAAAAGCTTGAAATATTATTTTACAATAAAATCATTTTCTGTTTATAATGGCTTCCTAATGGTTTATTTCAAATCTAAGGTTGGTTTAATTCGAAATCCTCTAACCCAATAGTTTTTAGTCATGTTTATGTTACCATTTTAAACATACATTTTAGATTTAACTCTTAGTTAAATAGTTTAACTTTTACCGTGTCTTCTTGTATTATTACACTATATGGTTAATAACCTTAATATAAACTTCCAAGAGAACCTCAAATGGTTAATTAATGAAATATATAATATTTTTTAATCCATTTTCCAAACCCTTGATTTTTAGTAATGTTATATTAACCAATAATATAGTATTTGTTTTAAAAACTAATTTATGAAAATTTTGATGCTATTTGGAATTTTGTTTTTGTGAAATTCATAAAAATCTTATAACTTCAAAAAAAATTATCTAATCAACCCCAAAAATTAATATTAACCTAGAAAATTCGTGTATGGTAGCCAAAATTTTAAATTTTATTTATTTTAATATTTATAATATAAACTATTTTAATATTTTATTAAGAAGATAATTACTGCATCAATATTGTGTCATAAATAAATTTAATTATTTAATCTCTAAAAATTATAAACAAAATACCATTATGTAGGAAATAATTTTATCTTTATAATGAATATTTATAGTCGAATTTATCTTATGTATAACCCTATATTAAAAATGTTTTAGTTAATAAACTTTGAATTTAACACTTTTAACTCTTCTTTAAAAAAATATTAATAAATGTCCTAATCTAATCCGAGTGGACCTAAAGGATAATATTTTATTACTAAGGTTGTTTTTGGTCGAATTACACTTATAAAATATAATTATTACATGTGTTAGGGTAATTATAATATCATTTTTACCTTTAATTACAATATTTACTTTTAACCATGGTAAATAAAAGTCAAAAGTTACTATTCACCAAAAAATATTTTCATCTTATTGAACCAAAATTTACATAATAATATTAACCGTGTCTCTTGGTATTTTTAAATTCAATTCACTGAAGTGGTAAAATCATCTTTTTTGCAAATTTGCAAATGCTCCTTGAATGTGGGTAAAGACGTTAAAAAGTTCAATAAAATTTTATACATCAAATTTTATTATAAAATTACTCCAATGAATTGCATTGAACTTATATAGGTATTAAATAAATATTTTAACATAAAATAAATTTAAATAAAAAAATAATTATTTAAATAAAAAGTCAGTTTTAAACAATAACGCGGTGTTTTTCACTATTCATCAAAAATTGAATATTTTTAGAAAAATACCAAACATTTATCCAAAATAAAATTTTATGTCCCTATTCCAAAGAAGAATTTAATTTAATTAAATTGAATATATAAAAGTGTCAAATATTGTTTTTAAAAAGGGTTTTCTATTAAAACGTGGTAAAATTGCATTTTTTTATATATACTACTTTTATCAGAAAAATTTATTTGTTCTTATATTATGTCTAAGAAACACATAATATGGATTCCAAAATTATATGGAGTATATAAAATTCAAAATTCATATAATACTATTTATAACCACTTTTTGAATGTCTAGTTTGGTAAGTCGTGGTGCGCTCGAACTCAGTGTTTCTTGTAGCGCAAGCTATTGAATTAATTTAAAGAAAATAACTTACTATGAAATATTGGGGTGTTACATTCTTCCCCCAATTAGAAATTGTATCCTCACAATTTTAAAATTTATATTTGGAACTTCATAGAATTTCCCACATTGGAAAAAGAGTCAATAAAACTATCACTTTAAAAGAAAGAAAGAGAAGTACAAAGGTCACCGGAGATAACCCATACTAGGATTCCATGTAGGAAGACATGGAAATAAAAGATAAAATAAGTGTCAAGTTCTGATGTAGAGTGATAGAGAACATGATGAGGATAAATTTAACAATAAGAATACCACAAACTTGTGATGGGATAAACGGCCATTAGTTTCCCTGTTGGAAAAGTAAAAAGACAACGTTTTTTGTTATAAGATCCATTTCATAAAGTTGAGGAATTTATATATGAGAATAACTAAGAACATAAAGAGATATACTTACTTTTTAAGTAGAGTTTCACCCTTTAAATTTCTACCACTAACTCATCTTTTTTTTTCAAACGATGAGTATTCAAGATGACTTGGTCTCACCTAAAGCGCTACAATTAGCTTCTAGAGAATCACATGATCCACAAATGATAAACTATATATTTACCTTGTCTTTAGAGATTAACCAAAACCAAATTGTTTTGTAAAAGATAAGATGATCCCAAAAAAGGATAATCTTTTAGAGAAAGAAATACTAATTTTAATTTCCAAAATTAAACCACCAAGACCCAAATTTCAATAAATACCATTCAATAAATAATTTCCCTTAAAATCATTCAATTTAATCTAAACTAATATTGAAACCCAAAACATAGAAGAATTTTATTACATAATATTCCACCTTAAATTGTATCTCTAAATAACATCAACTACTCTTAAAGTCACATACTTAAATGTAATTAACCTAATAACATATTATCTATGATAGGTTAAACATTTCCATAAATAACCCAAATTGGTATAAATATACAATAAAAACATAGATAAAAATCCACCATTACTTCACAAATTAAATCCTATAGTATTCTATTTTCCTTAGGCATAGAGTGTTCCCAACAAAGCGAACGTCTTCCAAAATCACATTTATCACTTAATCACCGAATATTTTTCCTACACTAAGGATATCCATTTGATAAGACATAAGATCCCACATATTCTTGTAAAAAACACCAATGGCTTGGATGTTTAACTCATTGAATAGAAATTGAATTAAAATTACTCTTATCAAGTTAATATCGATGACTTGAGAATTTATCAATGGATTGATTATGTGTATCAAAACTATATCCTAATAAAGTGGAGTGGAAATTACTACATAAGTAAATAAATAGTTATTTCACACATAATCCTGGAGTAAATTAATTAATGAAGTTTCCATAAAACCAAATGAGTGGAAATTGAAATTTGAAATTCCCTTACTGATTTGGTAACTTACGAATCCTACACCCCATGAAAGGAGGATCATCCAATTATAATTTAAATACCCATATATTAATGTATATTACGCAAAAAATATAATCACGAGTAGAACATACACCACCCAAAAGGTAATAGTGGCAAATATAGCATGAGTCTCACAGAATAAAATTGAGATGAAAACCCCTTACCTTGTACTTTTCCTTAGTATAGGGTATGATAACCTTCTGTATAATGGTTATATCATTGTTATTAAATTATAAAATAACCAAATACATAAATTTTATATCATATATGATATTCTAACATTTCTTTGTTAATGATATTTCAGTTGTATCATTGTTTTGGTTGTTAACTGATTCATTTTCCATTATATGTTTTTTTACGTAAGTCATGTTTGTTATGTATAAGATGTATTTGATTCATATAAAAAATGATACTAAGTTCCTAAAAATTATTTTCAATCATAAAATAAAAATTATTCTTGAATGATTATGATGGGGAATGAATATCATCGCGTTTGTGGAGACGGTAAGCCGTACATACGCACGAGCGATAATATCATTATATTGATGATGAAATGGTATGTAATTGGACGGTATATCATATATAAAGAATCATTGTAATGTTATATCTATTATTTTCATCAATTTTACTCATTATTATACTCATCAAAATAATTAAGTGTTTGAATAATCACACTACACCACGATCCGGAAGAGCTTTCGAGATCACCAAGCCCTGCGCAAATGCTGTCGCGGCCCCAGATTGCATCAAACCAAAACATTTTTGTCCCTGCGGACAGCTGGAGATTTCTTTCTCAAAAAATGAGGTAAACCTTCTTTCATCGGACAAAAATTTAGCTCTTTTTGGGAAATTTTCTAAATTCTGACTGTCTTTGAGATTCTTAATAAATTCTCCTGAAGTGATAGGTTTTTCGGTTTTTCATATCGGTCTATTGAACTCTTCCAACTTATTTTTTCTTCTTTCTTCTAAGGATAATTTTTATAGGATTTGGTTGATATGTTCATGGTCCTTTGGGTGTTGTTCAATTAGAGTTCTTAAATGGACCCCGGACTTCGACCCCTACATTGAATCTCCCATAGTTCCGGTTTAGATTGGCTTCCCTAGGCTACCACTTCATCTTTTTACACAATATTCCATGTTCCCGATTTCAATGATAATAGGCAATCCATTGAAACTGTATTCAGCGATGAGTATTCTCTCAAGACCATCAGTTTCTATAATTTGCGTTGAAATTGATGTTTCTGAAACTCTTCCTTACAAAATCTGGATTCAGAATGGAGATTATGGATTCTTTCAGGATGTTGTATATGAGAAACCACCCGATTATTGTAAGTTTTCTATTAATCTTGGACATGTTTCCAAGAAATGTGACTCTAAGACTACACATCCTATATCCAGGAAAGTTACTTGGGTTTTAAAGCAAAAACTTGGCCTATATAGGAGTATAGTTAGCCACACAAATGATGATGGTCCCTCTATTGTAAGGGAACCTTTTCGAGGGAAAAAATATAATGATCATAAGGAACTTTTAGCTGATAATGTTGAGCCCTTACAACCTGCACAGCATTCTATTGAAAATAATGGACCTCCAGGATTTGTTGATGCTTTGATTACTACCACAAATGACATCATTGACTCTCCTACCCTAGTCGAGGATCAAGAGATGGATACCAAAACTCATGTTTCACGAGAGATGGAACAGAGTGATATTTTTTATTCTAGTGAATCTTTACAAGAGGAAATTGATCAACCTATTCAAATTGAGGAAGCCTACTTAAAATCAAGTGCTAGGAAGGGAAAAAAACTAATGGTGGATGTTGATGGATTCATCACCCCAAATCCTAAAAAAACGAGGAAGCATAGTGACTACTCACAACTGGAAAGAACAATTGTCACTAGATCTTTGGATGCTTCTAAGAATGAAAACATTGAACCCCCAAAAATACCAATGGTGGTTGATCAACCGACTGAAACCTCTAGCTCATAGGAGGAGGAGGATGAAGGAAAAAATGATCTCATGTACAAGGATTCTTATGTGAATGATGAGCCGGTAGGGGAAGATGTTGATACATGGATGGATGAACAAGAGACCATCACATTCTAGAAGTACTATGACAATAAAATCACTATTAAGAAATACCTTGAAATCAAAAAACGTATGTTCATCATAATTCTGGATGAATATAAAAAAATCCTGACTTTAACTTTAAAGACATTCCATGGGAATGATTTTTGTACTTTCTAAAGGATTTACTTGCCTGAGTTTTAGTGCGGGTTTTTTTATGATCATCAAGTTGTTTGATCTTCTGAGTTTCATGGTTTTTGGGTGTCTACTTCTGACACAGATCTGATGTGTTTTTGCTGGATTACTCCTGAGGTTGTTCCTTTAACTAACTTCACTTGGTTTTTTCCTCACTATAGGATCTTGACTAGTGTCTATCTCCTTTATTTGCTATGGATTTCTTGATTTTCTATTGATGTAGAAGCAATTTTTTCTAATGCAATGGAATTTTGTTTCCTCAATCTGTTTTTTGGCCTACTGGTTGTTTATGTCGGCTGGTTTTGGGGAAAGCTGTTGTAGCTTCTCTATTGGCACTTCTTTTTGCCATCAGTTTTTGGTATTTTTTTCAACCAGGTGCATGAAAGTTTTGGTGGAAAAAATATTGATGAGGAATTTATGCGGCTATATTTTGGTGTTCAGGTTGTATCTAGTTTCTAGGTTGAGTTTTTAGTTATGATCTTGAGGTAGACCTTTTGCACGAGATCTTCTTTTTTAGGCCTTATTGTTTATGGTGTGCTATTTAGCAAAGGGTTTATGGACCCAATATAAGATGTCTTCAGTCTTCTTCCTCTGGATTTTCAGTTCTACTTCAAGATTTAATATTTCACCTAAAAGGGAAATTGCATCTCAAATCATGAAAGTCACTCTGATGGTGTTTTGGTTCCACTTCCTTTCATGGATCTTGTCTCTGATAGTTTGATGATAGGACGTCTTGGACACATCATACGCAATCTGAACTTTTGTTTGTTTTCTTGAAATCTCAGATTGTAATCCCCTCAATCCCCTGTTGGTGAAAGCCATTTACACCTCGTATTTGTATAGTATCTCTTTTTTTCAATAAATTCCTTTGGGGTATGAATTGGGAGACCAATTAATGTTACCGATTTTCTCAAAAAAAACACTACACCACGACATGTAGACCGTAAGCCTTACGTCCGCTCGTATGGTCACTTTGAAATTTATAGTATGGATAGAATAACTAATATGGTTGTACCATATTTATAATAACATCACAGTATTTATTAGGTACTGGATTTATAATTTTGGTTTGGACACAAAAAAGAAAGCGGAAGTGGAAGAAGAAAAGAACATGAAAGAGAGTGGTGAAGTTATTACCTCTTCTTCGGGTGTTTCCTTTTGAGTTGATGAAAAGGGCTCTATATGTTGGCTTTCTGATCAAAGTAGGGCCTCTGGGTTTAATTGGGGGAAGTTGGAAAGATATTTGGGCAGGTTTTGGCTGAGCTGAATGGATTTGGAGGTGTGAAATTAAGATAAGGGGAAGTACCCTTTTATAAGAGATTTGAGGGTCACTTTTGGAAAAGCTTGAAATATTATTTTCTAATAAAATAATTTTCGGTTTATAATGGATCCAAAATAATTTATTTATAAATAAGGTGGGGATGGTTCTAAATTCTTTCAACCAATAGGTTTTAGACAAGTTTAGGTTACCATTTTAAACTTATCATTTATATTTAACTCTTAGTTAAATAGTTTAACTTTTAGCATGTCTTCTTGTATTCATAAACTATATGGTTAATAAACATAATATAAACATCCAAGAGAACCTCAAGTGGTTCATTAATGACATATATAATATTATTTAATCCATTTGGCCAGAACATTTATTTTTAGGAATATTATATCAACCAATAATATAGTAGTTGTTTTAAAAACTAATTTATGTCAATTTTGACACTATTTGGAATTTTGTTTTTTTGAAAGTCATAACAACCTTATTACTTCAAACAAAATTTATCTAATTAACCCTAACATGTCATATTAACCTATAAAAGTCGTTGATGGCATAAAAACATTTAAATTATATTTATTTTAATATTTATAATATAAACTATTTCAATATTTCTTTAAGAATGTAATTATTGCATCATCATTATGTCATAAATAAATTTAATTATTTAATATATAAAAATTATAAATAAGACACCATTATGTAGGAAATATTTTTATCTTTATTATTAATATTTATAGTTGAATTTATCTTATATATAACCCTATATTAAAATTTTTTTAGCTAATAATCTTTGAATTTAACACTTTTAACTCTTCTTTAAATAAAATAATAATAAATGCCCTAATCTAATCCAAGTGGACCTAAAGGATCATATTTTATTCCTAAGGTTTTTTTCATCAAATTACACTTATGTAATAGAATTAGTACATGTGTTGAGCTAATTATAATATCATTTTTACCTTTAATTATCATATTTACTTTTAACCCTGGTAAATAAAGGTCAAAAGTTACTATTCACAAAAAAAATTATTTTCATCTTGTTGAACCAAATTTTACATACTGATATTAACAGTGTCTCTCAGATTTTTGAAATTCAGTTCACAGAAGTGGTAAAATTAATTTTTTTTGAAAATTTGCAAATGCTCCTTGAATGTGGGTGAAAGACGTGAAATGGTTCAATAAAATTTTATACATCTAATTTTATTATAAAATAACTCCAATGAATTACATTGAACTTATATAGGATTTATATATCTATTTTGACTTAAAATAAATTTAAATAAAATAAATAGTTATTTAAATAAAAATTTGGTTTTTAACAGTAACGTAGTGTTTTTCTCTATTCATCAAAAATTGAATGTTTTCAGAAAAATACAAAAAATTTATCCAAAATAAAATTTAATGTCCCTATTTTAAAGAAGAATTTAATTTCATTAAATTTAATATATAAAAGTTTCAAATATTGTTTTTAAAAATGGTTTTCCATTAAAAGGTGGTAAAATTTCATTTTTTGAAAAATACTTCTTTTATCTGAAAAATGAATTTGTTCTTAAATTATGTCTAAGAAACACATAATATGGATTCTAAAATTATATGGAGTATATAAAATTCAAATTTTAGTTAATACTATTCATATCCTCATTTTGAATGGCTATTTTGGTAAGTCATGGTGCACTTGAACTCAGTGTTGCGTGTAGCGCAAGATATTGAATTAGTTTAAAAAAATAACTTACTATGAAATCTTGGGGTGTTAAATTGAGGAAACTAATTATAATGAGTATATTCATAGAGGATGAATTACCTCTAGTCATTTTACATCTAAAAAATAAATTTGAAACCATAAATAAATCATTTTAAGGCTTTTCATAATCATTTATATAACCAAATTCATAATTGGCTAATCGAGAAGGGGTTTCTCTAACTTATTGAATTTTTTTCTTGATTTATAAAATGTATTATGTTTTTTATTAGTTTATGAATTTAATTTCATTAAGAATCTCCTTTAAATAGTTGATCCTAAATTCATTTTTGATGATGATAATTTTATTTTATATTAAATGGAATCTTTTATCAGAGGAGTATCATGATTTACATTCATTTAACAAGGATTTTTATTAAATGTGTACCCCTTAAAATGATATACCTATTTAAATTTATATTATATGTTTTAGTGGGATAAAATTAATATTTCATCATGAATTATCACATATAATCCCATGAAATAATCTAATATAGTATTTGGTAACCAATCAACAAGATCATATCGCATATAACTATAAGATAGTTGAGTGGAAAACGCTTTTCACAAACCCATCAGATGAATTTTCATAACTTTATTCATATGGTATTCTAACTGTTAGTGTTTTACAACTAAGTATTACCCAAGCTCTCACTAGGAATTGGAACCTAACTGTTAGGGTCACATATATCCTACTTACCTTAAAGAAGATAATTCATGGACACTTAGTTTTGGCATAACTAACCCATTGGTATGGTCATGTTCTTAACAAGGGTTTTAATTGGAAAGAATATAATGTGTATTATATTCAATAGGTTTTAAATATCTCTCCATATTATCTCTTGTATTATCATTACTTGTAATTATTCTTTTAATGATTTATTTTGGAATCCTTATTCCATCCAAAAAATCAATATGTTCAAATCATATTGATTTATAACTCTTTTTACAACTCATATCTTGTGTTACTAACCCAAATTCAAATCCAAATTTATTTTCACTTATCCAATTTTATCACATACAGAAGTTATATAAACCTCATTTATGTAAAGAATTATAATTATATAAAATCCATAATTTCCATAATACTAAGCATGTTATGACAGGTAGTCAACCCTTATTTTTCTAGACAGAGCCTAAGCTCCCAAACAATTGAGTGGTCAAACCCAAAGGTCCACTACCCATGGTTCAATACTCAAGAGAGGCCTTAATTCCATCAAAATGCATACACCTAATATGTATATACTACAGTGAACTTATAAATTCAAGTGAATAACTCATAAACCTGCCAAATCCAAGGTAGAATAAAACTAAATTAGTTATCATACCTATCATTTTACTCTTAAAATTCATGAATAATAATTTAAGTAGGGGTTTTAGCACATTTAGATAAAATCATGCATCCATTAATAATATAAAAAATTAATATCTATGAATAAATTAGATAATAAAATAAATAAATTACCATTTCATTAATGTAAACCTAAGATAAACATTTATAAACAATTCATAAATAAGAAGTTGTAAACACTATAATTGAATAAAAATCATGTACATTCCCTGAATAAATAACATAAACACTTTATATTTATTTCAATATGAACTCCTTTATTTTAACATTCTATATGGAATTTATTTTAACATATTATATTTAATTTAAATATACATATTTTATATCTTATATGAATGAAATATCCTTTTCATGGTGACTGATCAAAAATTCATTCATTAACATCCTAGATATAGCATAATGGCTAACCTTATAGTCATCTCAAGTGGGGATGATCTCATCATAATGAAAAATTCAAAATTCTTTTTTTTTTTTGATTTATTGAATTTGAAAAAAAAAACCTTAAAAATAGAGATAGAAAAAAAAATTAAATAAAATGTATGAAACAACCAAGTGAAAGTTGATGGATGAATAGTTAGAAGAATATTCTCTAGTCATTGATTGATCCACTTATCAGCATTTATCATTATCCAACTAAAGTATTTAAACTACAAAAATATCAATCATACTCCATGAAATTATTGATGTATCAACTCAAATCTCCAATATCACCTTGAATAGTTAACACTCCATGTATGAATCTCTCACACAACATGAAATATTATCTCAAACTATGATGAGAAACACATTTAAAATAGCCTTATTATTTGTGATAAATCATTGAGAGGGGGTGTAAATCCTTTATTAAAACTATTTTTTATGATTCTTCTTGAAATAACCTTCTCTACCTATTAAAGTGTCTATTTTAACCACTTTCAAACTCTCTTAAATTTACACACATATGGTGAAATAGATTTTTATAATTTTTATCTATTAAATGAGAAGTCTAATCTTTTTCATGATCTAGATTCACCCATTATCATACGGCCCACTAGTTTCATCATGTGGATTGAAAATGAGAAGTTTTTACCCTTGAAATCATGTTACATATATGTCTCTCGACGATTTATATTGCTCTCATTCAATGAAAAATATATAAATTATATTCAACAACATGAGAGTCTCCAACCAGATAATAAATCTATCATGTTATCGTTGTGTTGTTTTGTATTCTTTGTCTTATCCTAATTTCACTATATCAATTATCTTAATCTTCCACTTCCTTTTTTCTATTTGACAATATATGTATCTTTCCTTTTATCAAATATCCTTAATTAAAATATTTTCATAGCACTGAAAATATTTCTTTCTCCACCAGTAGTAAATTATCCTCTTTAAAATTTGAATTTCAAATTTAAAATGCATTTAGATAACTAAATTTCAAAAAATACATCAACTTATATTAATATAATTTATTTTTAAATTAGTTGTAGGTCATCGTGGTGTAACCTTATAGGTTGCAGTGTGACTAAGAAGTTTTTCTATAACCTCTTCTCTTTTTCAGGGAACAACATATTTATCCCTGGTATAAACCATATTCCTTTATAACTACTTAAATCCCAAACAACCTTTGTGATGTTTAATCTATGAATTCAAATCTTTAAAAATTTCTTATTTAAATATTTTAGAAACATCTTCAAAAAATTTATCTTATTTTTAGAATTTTTCTAAGGACCCAAACTTTACAAAACCTTTTGTAGTGGCCTCTGCATAAAAGTAAAATGACTCTTATTTTTTTCTCTAGAGACCCCTTCTTTTTCCAATTTTTCACATTAAAATAATATTGAAAAATATTAAATTAAACTTATAAACTATCTAGAATGACTCTTATATAGGCATGAAATGAATCTTACAATGTCACAAGATGATTTCCATATAGTTTTAAATGAATCTTATAAAATCAATAAATGACTTTAATGAAGCCTAAAATGAATCTCACAAAATCACTAAATGAATCTAATGATGTATTAAATGACTCTTATAGAACCAATAATGAAACTTATGAACTCATTACTTTAATGGATTTGAAATTACTTTATCTACAATGACTCATCTAAATTTATAAAAGAACCCAATATAGGGTACAAATACAATTTTATGTTTTTAGAATTAGAATGACTCTTGTATGACTTCAAATTACTCTTACATAGAATACTATGCCAATATTATATCTAAATCCAGTAAACATAAAATACACTTCCATATTACTTTCAAATATTTCTAGAATAGTTTAGAACTCCACTAAACTTCCAAAAATCCTTTACCTTTCATATTAATATTATTTTATGTGAGTTTTCATAATATTTATTTATTGAAAAAAATTCCCAACACAATATATATAACCACATAATTTTCTCCAACAATTATTATATAAAAAAAATCTAAAATACTAGAGGAAACTTATAATAAAAACTAGATATCAACATTATCTCAAAAAAATATCTTGTACTCCAAAATATCCCCCTTTAGATTTTATTATAAAATAAGTAATGTATATCACTTTAAAAATCATTAAACTAACCAATGGATCACCACTCAATAATTAATATACTATGTGAGCATAATATGTGTTGGAAAAATCAACATTAAATAATAATATAATTTTTCCCATAAAAAAGTGACTTGAATTCACTTATTTTATGCCTTTGATACAAATTATGACACCAATTGCGGGAAAATTTATTTACTCTATTTATAAATTGGTTATAGAACCTATAGATAAAATTTTCCTGCATTCATTCTCACCAAAACTATTAGAACTGTTCCAAAAACTAAAAACTCATAGACCGACAAGCTAACATAATAGATTTCTACATTTAATAACTCTCTAAAAATATATGTTCCTCCTAAATAAGAGATATTTTTCTCATTTATTAAGCCTTATATCTTTATATCTATCTAAAATAGTTTTCTCCTCTTTTATAAATATATTTTCAATGTATATAAAGGAATAAAAACAAAAGTGATTAATTTTTTCTTTCTCCCCATTTGAAAAAAAAATCCAAAGAAAAAGTGAGAAAAGGTACATTTTATTCATAACTTATCCTTGAAATGAATTAGGTTAAACACTCACCATAAACCTATAAATTTTAAATACATTCTTTAGTAGTGTTTTACTGAAAACATTAGTTATTTTCACCTCTTTTGTAAAAAATCTATCTTTAATGCATTTTCACTAAAATATATTTTATAGAGTTATATTTGATATCAATGAGCTTTGGTCTTGAATGTTGAACATTATTTCTTGATAAATTGATGTCACCTTGACTATCTCATCCTACAATTAGTGGTATATTTACTTCCACCTTTATATGTTCTAATTGTGTCCATATCAACATCAATTTGGTTATATATTGATTTATAAACACATATTTTTCTTTATCAATACAGAAGTTTATAGAACTTTTATTATTTTTGTGCATAAACACACACCTTTCACCAAATAATTTAACACCAACAAATGTGGATCTTAAATAATTTACAATTATTTCCTAATCTACATCTATATATAAAAATAGATCAAGATTTCATCTTTCATTATACTTAAACCCATAGAGTCTTATGTATTTTATATAACTAATAATTCTCTTTATAACCATGAAATTAGAATCCTTTTGTGAATTTGATACATGGCACAAAAATTTACCAGTATATACAATATTCATCCTTGAATCTATTAAAAAAAGTAAATTTTAATAATATTTATAAATTCCCTTAGGTCAACTTATCTTCCTTTCTCATCCTTTGATATTCATTTCCCATTGAAATAGGTATAGAAACTAATCTTTAATTCTCTATTCCAAACATCCATTCATGTTTCCAGGAATACTTATTTTGAGAAAGAAGGATGTGATCTTCCTCTTAAGAAATTTGTAAATCCAAAAAATATCTCATTTCACCAAGCATAGTAATTTAAAACTTCTTTTTTATTTTAAAATTAAACAATTCAAAATAACCTTCCTTATTTTTAGAAAAATTAATACAATATACATAAATAATTACAATAAGTGATGCCTCATTTTCATATTTAATGTATAAATATTTTGTACATTCTCCCTTTCCTGAACTTAAACTACTTCAAGAAAGTATATGGCTTGGAATACCATGTTCTTGGGGATTTTTTTAACCCAGATATATTTTTATTTAACCTATATACATAATATTCATCTTCACCAAGAAAGAATCCATTATTTTTTTCAATATAAATTTCCTCTTCCAACTCTTAATTATAAAAGGTAGACTTTACATCCATTTATAAAATCTTGTATTGCCTATGTGATGTAATAGAAATAAATATCATTATGATATATAGTCTATTAACTAATGGTAATGTCTAATTAAAATCAATTCCTTAATCCTTTGAGTACCTAAGACACACAAGTCTTTCATTTTTTATTACAACTTATCATCTTTCAATCATGTTTTTTGAAACACCCACTTTGTTATGAAAACATTATTATTTTTAGGATTGGGAACCAATTACCACGTTTTATTATTCTCTTTCTATTCTAATTATATACTCATAGATATAACTCAAATTTTATTCTATAATTCCTCATCCTTATCTCTTTTTTCAACACGAAAAAATATTGAGGTATATATTGTTTTTCTCAATGTTATTCTATTTTAAACCTATTTTCCATATTCTGAAATGATATTTTAGAACTCTATTTACTTTCTAAACCTATTATTATATGAAAAAGTTTAACATCCATTACTATATATTAATAAATCATTATCTTCACTATGAGATTATTTTTAACATACATTATTTTAGAATCGTATCTATACTTTTCAACAACAACTACTTCATCATCATCATTTTGGGAACGTTATTATTTATGTGAACTTTATTTATTTGAGTATTTTGGAACCTTTATATTGGAAGTTTCAATAATATTACCTATCTATTTATTGTAACAATAGTATACTATTCTATTTAGAGAATATCCAAGATAGATTTCATCCCCTCGTTTCCTATTAAATTCCCCCAGATTTTATCCTTTCACTTTGATTACAATAAGGGATAGAAAATAAACTTAGATATTTCAAACTTGGGGAATTATTATAATAAATATTCTATTTTGGAATATCTGATTTTTTTCTATACAAGAAACAGTTTTAAATGCGAACTACTGTAATAATTTAATTTCTTCAAAAGGACCAATAAATGTCATACTCAATCAACATAATACAAGAAATATCTACCATGCTTGTGTTCTTCCATTCAGTAACATCACATTATTGTGGTGTGTATGGTGCACTGATTCCATGGTGAATAACATACTTCTAAAAAATATTTTTAAATTATTCTATCTATATATTTTACACTATTTTTTGTCTGGATCTTCTTCAATGAGAAACCACACACCTTTTTAGGACTCCCAAAACTCTTAAGTGATTTTATATCCTTTGAATTATTCTTTATAAATATAATATAAGTGAAACAATTAAATTCATAAATAAATGAAATAAAAAACGTATCTCTATTTATTGAGTGATTTATCATAAGCTCATAGATATATGAATGGATAAGATCCAATGGATGATATGTTTGACTATCAACTTTCTTATTTGGAGAATTAATAATTATCACCTTTTGACATATAGATTACATATATTGTTCTTTATATCCTCATCATAGTCACATCATGAACATTATTTCCTTTTTTAAGCTTTTTAATAATCTATTGGACAAGATAACCAAGCCTTCTATGTCACAATTAATTTTCTTCTTTTAATCTAACATTGCATGATTTTTCAATATCACTTACCTAAAACAACTTTTCACTTGTTCACTGACCTCTTTTCAAGGCACTTATATCCTTAAAACTCTTAAACAATAACCCATATTTCCAAAAAAGTCATTTTATTAGTTTTATCACATAGTTAAGATACACTTAATAGATTGTATTTTAACCCGTTAACATATAAAGTGTTATGGGACTTCAACTTCCCCTTTATAATCATTTTTGAACCAAATACTTTAATTTTGAGTGAACCATCATTTACAAAGGTCAATAAATCTTAATTACACTTTTAAATTTCTTTCAAGATCTTTTAATCTCCTGTCATGTGTGAATAGAATCCACTACTCAAAATCCATATACATTCCCTTTTAAAATCTGAAAGTATAACTTCAACAACAAAATCATTTTACAAGACTTTGTTCATAATCCTATAACTCTTTTAAGTATTGGAATTCATACTTAACTAGACTGGTATAATGGTGTTTCAATATTCAACATGAAAACCTATTTGGTCAAGTCTCTAACAAACTTCTTCTAAAGGATGAAATTTATTCTTAACTTTATTCCAATTTTTTAAGGTTACTTTTAATTTTTATTCTTTGAGTGGATTTACTCCCCCAACAAAAGTTTCTATTAAACCTTTTAGACTCAAAATAATATGGGTAATTAAAAAAATCCCTTTCATGTACCCAAATCCCCTATAGTGCCAACAATATTCATAAAACCGATATTTACCTATGAAAACCATGTGTTGTCCAGATGTTGTCACATGCTTTTCTTCCTAATTTTGGTCATAAATTTTGTATCCTTTTTGTAAACCAAAATTATTATAGACTCTCAAAATTTTATTCTTTGATCCATAATTATTTTTAGACTTTTATATATCAAAAAATTTAGTAATTTTTACCTTCAAATCTGTGTTCCTATAATTTTTATATTTCTACGAATTACTTTTTTTCACAAACATATTTTTATTAACATATTTCTTAAACTCAAACTTTACAACAATTATTCCATGATCTTTCTCACCCTTTTATTATTATATATATTGGCATATCTTAGTCTCATTATTTTTTGAATCTTTAATATCTTTCATAGTCTTTTTTAAACATTCACCAACTTCTTGAATGGAATTAAAGAAATTGGATTTATTATTTTATAATTTATTTTTTGAATTATTCAAATTAAATCATATATTATTAAATTCCATCAATGTTAATTTTACTTTATCTTATAAAATAAATTTTATAGCATTATATTTAGTAATAAATTTCTTTAATTCATCATTCTCCTTTATCATCCTTGACTCTTTATCTGTATGAACACATCCTTTATTGCTTAAAAAATTGTCATCTTTCCTTATATTTTTAATATCATTCTTTAAATTTTATATATTTGAAATAAATTCCTTTTTTTATTAATCCAACATAAATTCTATTTTATTTTCTATATCACTCCCAGTATTATTACATTCATCACTAGTGAGTTCTTCCTCATTCCATTTAGCAATAAACAGTGTATAATCATCATTATTTCCCACATTGTCATATAACATTGATAAGAAGATTCATTTTGAATATATAGTAATTAATACCCTTTCCCATTAAATAAATAATTAATTTATCATATTTTTTATATTTATTATTAAAGGATATACTTGGCCGCCCTTCCTCATATTCACTGTCTTTTTATTCTTTTAGCATTGTAAAATTTTATATGAAATGTCCAACGGATCCACACTTCAAGAACTTTAGTGGAAGAATATCCTTAATAATTCCTTTATATATTCTCACCCTTTTATAGATAAGAGAAAAACATTTATCAAAATTTAAATAAATATCTTATTTTGAATTAGAAATACTAGCTTAATCTTCCAAAAATACTTCTTTCTTACCCCACTCTGATTTTAATTCTTTAAAATAAAATTACCTTTCAACCTTACACTTATTTTGAATAAACTTTTCTTACACATCTCATATGCAATAATAATGTTTTATTAAATTTCTTAAAGTAATTTTATCCAAATCATAATCTTCACTTTCTAAGATTTTGGCATCAAATATATCTAGAATAATGAGTATAATATTTCCAAAAAACATTGTATCCTCTAATTTTTCACAAAAACCTCTAAAAGAGATACTATTTCATTTAATAAAGTGTATAAGTCTTTCATAGATACATATTCCATCATTTTTTGGTCTTCAGTATTCAACCAAAAAACTTGTAGTTTAGCTTGATTAAAATTTTTATTATCATCATAGATATTGTCTAGTTTATACCGCATAAACTTTGTTATATTATTTTCTTTAACTTTCAAAAATTATATCTCCAAAATATGTTAAAAATAGAATTCAGATCATGAACATGTTTTTATAGGTATTTTTATTAGTTTTCATCGTAGAAACACATCCAACATGAGGAGTAAATCCATCAGTGTCATCCTCTAATACATTAAAACTAACTGAAAAATGTTATTTCAATATCCAATATTCCTAAATATAATAAGTTTTCCCATAAAATTTAGAAATCCTCTTACAATTGACATAGATAATTTTGTTCATTGTGAAAAACAAATTCTAAACCCAACTCTTCTAACTCAAATAAATCCTCTTTCTCCAAAATTTAAATAATAATTCATCAATAAAATCAATTGATCACAAACACCACTAGAAAATATCATCAATATTAATGGAAAATAACAATGAGTGGGGTAAATTAGTGATTAAGCTTGATTTTCTATTTTATATTGAAACAACCTTCACTACGAGTTAAAGTGATTACTTTGATGGAACAATAGATCTTTTTTCAAGGTCCACCTCTCAAATTGATATTATGAATTATTTCTAGATTTAGATTCACCTAAGATTACATATTCCACTATTTCCATCATATGGATTACAAATCAGTCAGTTTTATCCAAAACTTTTTCTACATATAAGTCTCTTGACTATATATAGTGCATCCATACAATCAAAAATATAGAAATTAGTTTAAATAATATGAGGGTCATAAACTAGATAAGACTATGATGTTGTCAATGTGTTATTTCTTATTATTCTTCTTCTCCTACTTATACAGAAACAAGTAGTTTATTTGTAATTTCTTAGACCCTCCATTCCCTTTACTTTTCATGTCTTAGGTGTTCGGGATACAGGGGGTTTGAGGAAGGGATGGTGGAATTTAAGTAGTAATTCCATCCATGGGTGGTTTTATAGCATAGTGGATTGTATTTCACCATGAGAGTTTTCTTGGTAGGTTTGGATGTGGTTTCATATTTATGGTTGCGATAGGGTTCCCTAGGATGCCAGTTTTAGTGGTACTACCTTTTAATTTGTCATTGCATTGTCGCCTTCAGGTTGTGTCATGGTATTTTCATGGAGAGTAGATTTTATTATCCTTTAATGATCCTTGTAGTGTGGTTACCATTGTTGTGGCATGGAGCCTCAAGTATTTTTTTTAGTTTTGTTACTTTAACTGTGATTATGTCATGGTGAAAAGAAGTTTCGTGAATGCTCATGGTTTGGGTTACATGGATCTACAGATATAAGCTATGTTTCAAATGTCAAGGATTAGTTCAAGGATTTTGACTGTTCATCCATCAAGGGGTCATGCATCATGGTCATTAGTTGATATTATCAAATCTAAATGTTTGAATGATTTTAAGGGGGGATATATAGGTTAATTTTTAGTATTTTCTTAACATGAACGTATTGTGTCATATCCATCACCCTTTCACTATGATATTTTATTTTTCTAGACTAGGTATAAATTTGGGGGCTCCACCAAATTTGATTCTTTCACCTTTGATTCCCATAAAGATATGTGGCATAAGGAGCTTCCTTAGATAATTATTATTAACCCTTACTGAGTTTTGATTGTTGGATTCATGGGACTGAGATTCATTCATTTCAAGTGATTTTTATTTCTTCCCTTCCTATTTATCTTCCATTTTTATTTCTTGGGAACTAATGGAAGTAGTCTGATATAGGTTTTCTTAAAATTGGATCTATAGATATGATGGTGATAGTTATTATATTGGTTTTTTAGGGTTTCTATTTTGTGTTCCCAATGGTGTTAGAATCTCTTTATCTTTGTACTTACGCAATAATCATGAAGCATCAATTGAGGTAAGGGATTTTTAAAGTCATGTTTCATTTTTTGGAATAATATGCTTGATAAAACATAAATGATCTATTACAACAACGTTATCATGTTCTTATTTATATTTTTTTATATTTATGTGTGGGTGATATTAGGTTAGTAGGATATGGAAGAATATATCAAAAAAACTATTTGAATAAGAATGAATCAAAATAAATATGAGAAATAGGATAAGAGGAAGTTGGAAGGGAAATGGGGTTACATGTGCTTAATGGATTCTCATTATTTTTCCTATGTCTTTACTCTTATTCATTGATTCTTGATATTATGGAATTATTTTTAGTGAAATAATTTAAAAACATTACAACCCTTATAATCATATAATTACATAAAGTTTTCAATGAAAATGGAATTTCTAGAAATTGGAATTTGGGAGATATTTTTTCATTGATAGTTTTGGCATGCTCGATTATATTTTATCTTTAGTTGGAAGGGAGTGTTTTTATTTCATTATATGTTCCTTTAATGTGAATAAAGTGGTTTTTGAGAAAGTAATGGTAATGTGGAATTAAAATTTGAAGTGTAAATATGGATTGAATAATAAAAATTTGATAAGTTATATACCCCTTGAATGAAATCATGATAGTAAAGTGGGTGTTGATGTGCTATGATTTTTATACCTTATATTGAATATTGTAAAATTGTTTTATGGTTTTAAGAAGGTAATGATAATGGGTTTTAATTGTGAAATTAACAATGTAAAATAGGTAAGATGGATGTTAAATCAATCTATTATTTATATATTGGTTGATGGATTTTAAAAAATATAATTTTATTAAAGATAAATGGATGATCTGAAAAAATATTTGGGTGAATGAATGGAATAAAAAATAATGAGGTTAGTAATTGGTAATTAGTGGGAATTGGAAAGATATATAAATGAGGAGATATCGCTTATATGGATTGTTTCCCTAAGTATTGGTTATGATATTGATGATGATATTTTGGTTGTGAAAAGTTTTATTTTGATGTGTGGTAACTATGTTGTCCTAAAAAAATTGTGGACATGTTTGGGGGAAATGATATAGAAAAGTATAAATGATGTTGTGATACTTTATGGGTAGTGGTGATTTAATTTAGGTACAATCATACTATTTCTAACCACTTAATGTGTTAAAGTAGGTGTACTAGAAGGCCATGTTGGTCATGGGTATGATGGTATATGGTGGGGTTCATGAATTATAGGAAGAGGGAATGAATTTGATGTCCTACATTTTCATGATACCCTACTATGATGAGGATAATTTTCATGTGTAGTTAAGGGTTTGGGACATACAAGAAAGGGGTAATACATGTGATTGATTACCTTTATGTCTATATTGACCTTTCAATGTGTGGTTTTAAATTTGGATATGTTGTTATGTAGTTGTGTATATTATTTGGTGTGGAATATGGAAGTTAATGGTGGATATAGAAATGATTATGTGGTGGGTGGAAGTATGATTCATGGTTATTTATGGAATGGGTGGTTAATTAGTGAGGGGTTTCCATATTGACTCACTATAGGTTTGACGGTGAGTTTCCCATGAAATAATAGGTATGATTGGGGGAAAATTCAGGTCCATTTTCATTTATTGATCTTGATAATGGGTATGGGATTGAATATATTTTTTTAATTGTTTTTATAGAATTGGTTTCGGGATTTGGTTGTGGAAATGGTTTGTTATGTTGTAATAAATAGAGGAAATGGTGGTAGATGATGTGGGACATGGAGTTTTATGATTATTCCTCATGTTTTTTTCTTATGTTTCTGATTAGTATGTTTTTTTTTGGTTGATATCACTCTTTCTTACTCTTACATATTTATTACACAAAGAAACTGATTTTTTTAAGAGGGATAATCCTTCTGAGTACTCCCAAGTATTAACCCACCATAGTTTTTTAAGTATTTATAATATAGATAGATGAGGATAAGAGATGTTATTCAAGTGTATTAGATAGATTCAGTGGATGATTTGGAGTTTTGGAGTTTTAGAGCTCATTCATGCATATATTTTCTAGTGTTCTGTATTTGACATATAAGTAACATTTGGGATGTGGAAATTTATTTTGTGGAAATGGAAATTTTTTCATTATTAGTGTTATTTTTATTATTCCTGAAATTTTATAAGGTTAATTCCTTCTATATTCATGTTTTATACCCTTTGAAAAATCCAATAACCCATGGTCGATTAGAGGCAATCTTGATGGGCCAATCTTGCCTTCATTGCAATCCCAACAAGGGATCCAATAGGGCCATTTTGTGACATTCTTTTTCCTCTTCCTTTGTACCTCATAATTAATCTATGTTTCTTTATTTTTAGTGAAAAAAATTATTTATCATATTTTAAAAATGCTACAAATGTTATCTTCTCTAGAAGTAGTAATTTTTTACATTCAAATTTCAAATTTTAAATTCAAAATATTGACAAATAATTTCATTTAAACTACTGATTCAACTTATCCTATTATTCTCACTTCTTATTCCTTCCTTTAAAATTTGTTTCAGATCATTGTGGTGTAAATGTATAGGTTGCAGTGTCACTAGTTTATTTTTACATAAATGGTTATCTCTTTCATGGAACAATATATTCATGCATGATGTAAACTATATTCATTCATCACTTCTTGAATCAAAAATACCCTTTATGATGTTTAATCGATTCAGGTATATCTTAATAGTCATTAGTTTTAAATTTTCTATAAATAACTTTTATAAATTAATCTTTTTCTCAAAATTTCATGAAGGATTTCAGTCATAAAAACATCATATAATGGCTTCAAAGTAAGAGTAAAATTACTTTTATATTTTTCTCTTAAGATCTCTTCCTTTTTATATTTTCACTTCAAATGATATTTCATAAGAGTAAATGACTCTAAGTAACTATAAAGAATGACTCTTAAATAGTCTCAATGTAAATCTTATATAGTTATATATAACTCTTATGAATTATGAAATGACTCTTGAAAAATGAAAAAATGACTCTAACAAAGTCTAAAATAACTCTCACAAAATCATTAAACGACTCTTATAAAGTCATTTTTTTCTTAATTTATATTTACATCCAATTAAATGAATATTAAAAACTAATAAATTAATCTTACATATATTAATTATCAAATATTCATTCTAATGAGTTAAAATTACTCTTAAGAGATTTCAAATGACTCTTCTGAAAAATACCTCGACAATATTATGTCTCAATCTACTCAACTCTAAATTCACTTCTAGATAACTTTCAAACATCTCTAAACATATTTCTAACTCCTATAAACATCCAAAAATACTTTATCTCACATATAAAATTAATTTTATATAATTTATAATATGATTTATGTATTGATAATAAAATACAATATAATAATCCAATCTACTTCATTTTCTCCAATCCTTCTTCTCTAAAAAAAATACCAAATTCTAAAGGAAACTTCTACAAAATATATATATATATATATATATATATAATATCTCAAAAAATGTCTTCGGATTAACACTATAAAGTAAATAACCTCTCATAAGTAAGTCTTATAAGCAGTGATGGTCTTGTTAAGATCATCATATCATATAAATCCACTCACTTCATTCTTTGGAGACAAGAAAAATAAAGAGAAAAATAATTAAACAAATGAAGAAGGAAAAATTCCAAGTTTGAACCTGTTATTTCTTATATCTATGTAAAAACTTATAAAAACTTTTAATGAGAATAAAAAATTCAATAAAATTTATGTTTGAGACTCTAGAAAGCTCTAAGGATTCACTCCCTTAAACTAATTAGTTGGTTGTCAAATCATTACCAAAGGTTAAAGATCACTGCATGAAAATAGCAACACAAACAATTTTATTTACAAAAAAATAATATATTAAAAATATAGCCCCCCATTACATCTAAAATTTAGACTTATTTATAAACACTAATGGAATCTTATATAATTCCTCCACTTTACCTTCAGACTCTCCATGCATCATAATCTTCTATAGCATAAACAGCTCAATCCAAGACCTCTATATAATCTTCTAATAAACTAAGAAACACCATATTATTCTTTTAATCTAATTTTTTAGCTTTAAACATAAAAATAAACTCATACACATGTAAATAATTTATTGATATATTGTATCCAAACCAATCATTACTGGTTGTAATTCAAGTCTTGGTTCATTTTTTATTAATGTTTTATCCAAATCCACTTGAAAGTCATGATCCACTATTTAAAAAAACCTTATTATTATAAAAGTAATACCATATGAAAATTATTAATGTAGTCCCTTTATTTTTACATCTACTCATATGCAATAATATGTGCTAATATTACATAACTTCTTTTGATTTAGAGTTAATATTTCATTACCTCACCCATATGGATTTAATCTTATGTAACATGTTGGTTTTAAAGTCTACTCTAATGATTTGGATATTTAATATGATATGGAGAATTCAATGTCTACGTTACTATTACATATATTCCAAACCTATTATTAAATAGCCTATTCTCTCCACTTTAGTTACTCTTAACCAAATATTATGTTTATGGGTTACTATTACATAACCTTGTTAAAATATGGGTTATTCTTATACACTGCCATAAGTTTTAAATTTATTATTACCCATCTCTCTAAAAACCCTTCTTAATCATATGAGAGTTCGTACTTTTATCTAAATAAGTTTTAACATCTATATATTCAATGTTACTCTTACATAATGCTTACTTAAACTTATATGGGGCTTGAAAATCACAAAGTAATCACACACAGCTACTTCTATCCCTCAAGAAAACCTATTAAATAATGAAATAAAATTAAAAGGCCGCCAAAAACATAAAATTGGAATTCAAATAATAATTTCAGAAATAAAAACCCAAATAATGGATAAATCTAAAATATTTATTAAATAACAAAACAAATACAAAAAATATGGTATAATGCGCAAATATAATAACTACAAGTGGAAGATACTAAATGAATTAAAATGTAAAAATATAGTAAAATATGGAATTATAAAATTCACAACATCAGTTCATTTCTTATTATAAACAAATTAATTATGTACTCAAAAAATATGAACTTAAATCCCAATAAAAATTTCTATGCATACCAAGAGAAATTTTTAGAATGAATTCTCATTCCATGAATTCAAACTATAAAATAAAAAATTATCACTTTCTCAAATAAAATTTTTTGGTAAGGGCCAAGTTTTTTTTTAAATATTATAATAAAATCAAAAAAAATTGAACAGAATATAAATTTTATTCAATTTCTGGATTTTTATTAAAAACCCCCCCTTCATGCTCCACTGTTGATTACTCACACACTCAATAACTTACCCATAAATTGATCAAAGAATTAAAAATAATTAAATTGAAACAATTAAGTTAGATAAATGATATTAAATAAAAAAATTAATAAATTTTATTAAATAAAAATCTAAATAACCCGCTTAAATGATGAAAAGAACATGCAATATTCACAATAGAGTTAAGAGTTTATTTTAAAACAAAAATTAAAAAAATAAAAAATAAAAATTAAATTCCCTATAAAATGATCCAAATTCAATTAAAAATGGAAAATAAAAACCAAATCTCACCAAACAAGATATTTTCAATAGATCAATAAAAATTTATTTTATAAAATAAACTATAGAGAGAATGGAAAGTTTTAACCATTAAAAATTAGTCATAACAACAATAAGTTCAAAAAAATAATTTTCAATGACTGTACAATAAATATTTGAGAATAGGGAATTTATCCAAGAATTTCATTGGGGAAGTGATATAAATGAAATATTTTCAAGTTAAAAATAATGAAAATTCACTTCCCACATTTAATTAATTAACAAGGGTAAACATATAAACCCAAAAAATATCAAAAAGAAAAAAATTATCTATAAAAACTAAACAATAAGGATTATCCCCCCACACACACACACACCCAAGCTATGAATAATCCTCAATCCATTACATTTATGATATCTAAAGTAATCTCAAAGATTAAAATATGATAATGATAATGTAGATATATTGAGATAAAAAACATAGTTCAATTTATTTTTGCATTATGTTTCCATTTTGTGTTTCATGAGTTTCTACAAATCCACCACTCCTTATAAAATGATCAAAAAACAATAAAAGTAGAAAATATATCTTAAATTGATATAATATTATAAAAAACTCACATGGGGTTCTTTATTTTTTCCTGTATATAAAAACATAATAAATTGTTCAATATCTATCAAATGGGGGATATTATTTTATAAAAAGAACACCATATATTTTTTCTTCCAAGGGACTGAAAAATTAAATTGTACAGGCTGCATAACAACTCATCATTCATCATTATGCCAAGTTATAATTTTAAAATTAAACCAATTTCCACCCTTTTTCACATCAAAATTATTATTAAAAATTAAATACAAGGACAATGGGAAAGGAAAAAACAGCATCCCCTACAACTCCCTTTTTATTTTCTCCAATATCAGAATTTTTAATGAACTATGAAGTTATAAATGTGCCTCAATAGGTGTATTTTCAATATCTTATTTACTCTCCAAAAATATAAATATATTAGTTGAGTCTTTTAAAACTTTATAGGGAAATTAAATGTTATGTTCATACTTATCATATTCATAATCAAATGAAAACATAGCCTCTTCCAGTCATGAAACACCCCTATAATAATTTAGTATATTGTTCTTCTTGGGAAATTATTGATCTTGCAAGAAAATTAGGGATAAGAGAGAGGTTATTAGAGTAATATATCCAATATTTAAATCACACCACATAATTTTTGGTTTCTCTTATAGCAAGTGAAAGAAATTATTCAGTTAGTTTATAATTTTTAAGCATTGGAAAATCAATTTGTTGGTTATAAAGGGTAAAAATATTGACATAATTCATTTAACAAGTGTTTATTTATAAAAAATAGTCCAATTTGGTCATCATATTCTACATATTATTCATATTATCCTAATAAATAACTCTTACACTTTTGATCATGAAATTCTAATTCAAAATCTATGGGCACATCATGTTGAAACATGGGTTGAACAAGATCTTCCACAAATTCTTCTACTTCTAATTCAAATTTACATTCTTTTTATTTCTTATCTTACCTCATGTTCCAATTTTATTTAATTATAAATTAATATTATTCAAATAATTACTTATTTTTTTTAAAATATTTTTCAACTTTGATTATCACTTTCCTTTATCATTTCTAATTCCGCTGTTAAAAATATTCCACACTTTCACTATGTTGATGCACCTATGAATAAATAACAAATGAAAATAATCTAAAACCATGATATTTCATAACTAATTATAATTATAACAAAATAAAATATGAATAATATATATAATTATTTATCCTATCAAATAATAATGTCAATTTTAATGTGACCTTATCACAGAGACTTGTCCAAAATTTATATATAAACTTACTTAATATACATAATGCCTAACCTTAGGGTCATCTCAAGGAGGCATGTTCTCATGACATGGAAAACATAAAAACTATTTTTTTTATTTTATTGAATTTAAAAATAATTAAATCTTGAAAAAAAATGATAGAAAAACAAATAAAAAAAATTAATGAAAATATGAAAATGCATGTTGAAGGATAAACATATAGAAATACACTTCATTATACCTCAATTAATCCACTTATTTGTTATCTATTATAGAAATAATGATGGATTTGAGCACAAAAATCAACCTCACTCAATGAAATGATTAATTTATCAACTCATATAACCATTATCACCTCTAATATTAAACACTCCATACAAGAATCTATCACATTGCATGACATATTCCTTAAAATGTGATGAGAAACATTCTACTAAATAAAATCTCATAAGGATGTACCCCAAGGAGAGATGATCTCATCAAAATTATTATATCACATAACACCACTCAATTCACTCTTTTTTATACAAAATAAATGAAAATGGGGAAATTAATTAATGCAATAAAAAAAGGAAATAGTTTCTAGGTTTTAATATTTTATCATATCCCTCCACATTACCATAAATAAAAAACTTATAATGAGATTCATGAATATGATCACATTTTTTTCATAAATCTATAAAACTTTTTGGATTCACTCCCTTAAACTGGTTTGCATGTTATCACTTAATTGGTGAAGGTTAAATATCACTGTATTAATAGAGAAACCTGAACACACATTCTTGAAACATAGAAAAATATTTAGAAAAATTGTCCTTTAATTTCATATAAAAATCAACCTAATTTATAAATACAATGAAATATTCTATAATTAATTATATTTACCTCTAGAAACACCACATTTCATAATCTATTTTAATTACAGCATCTTAAGCCAAGACCTCCATCAAATCTTCCCCTGGATTGGGAGACACATGATTATTACCTTAAGTTAATTTGTTAGATTTGGAAATCATAATATTCTCCCCACCATGAAAATGAGTCAATGACATCTCATCTCCATCCCATCCACTATTGGACTTAATTTTTGTCTCGGTTTATTCTCCATGTATGTTCATTTTAACTTCATATGAAAGTCTCAGTACACTATTTAAAACACCATATTCTTATATAAGGAGTCCCAAATATGGATCCCCAATATGGTCCCTTTTTCATTTATTCACATATGATTTGATGTTTTAATCTTACGTAGATTTTTTTATTTATATTTAGTTATACATAGCTTCATCTATATGGATATAATCTCATGTAACATGTTGATTTTCCAATTTACTCTTACGATCAACTATTTAATCATATGTGCAGAATTATGTGCCTGATTTATTCCTACATGTTGGCATAACTTAATCTTATGTGACCCGTTATCTCTCTCTATGTTACTCTAACGTGATGATTCTACATTTTAGTTACTCTTAGATAACCTTGTTATATTTGGGGTTATCCTTACATAGCACCTTTATTTTCCAATCTTTTTTATGAAACTCACTCACAACCCAACTTAATCTTATAAAAGTATATCAGGTTAGTCAAAAAAATTTATAACATCATGTGACACAATGTTACTCTTACACAGTACTTACTTACTCCTATGCAGTTCTTGAAAAATGAAAATTAATTATAAGTAGTTGTTTTCATCACTTAAAAAACACTTAATATCTATTAAATAAAATATAAAGGCCCCAAAAAACATAAAATTATAATTTTAAAAATAATTTAATCTATACCCCCCCCCCCCCCATGGATGAATCTTTCTTACTAAAAATGATTGAATCCTGATTTTAGCTGTATAGAAAATTATAGAATTATAAATGAATAATTCATATATTATGAAATAGTTTTACATAAACAAGATATCACATATTTAATATTACCTAAACCTTGATCATATAAATTATAAAAGCTAATTTTGGTAAGGATCAAAAAATTTATCAAATAAGGCCTTTAATTTTAACATTTCTAATTAATAATTATAAACAATCCATAATTTGAATATAAAATCCTTTATGTTATTCCTTATTTTGAAATTAATAAATGCATTATAAATTATATAAAAATTTATATATAAAAAATTTATATTAAAATTATAATACATTTCATATAGAGTAAAGGTATTTAATATTTATTTTGAATGGCAAAGATATTTATTATTAACAACTAATATTAAGGATATTTATTCAGTAAATATTTCATAAAAATTTATAAAAAATTTATAATTAATTAATTTATACACTTTATAAATTAAATAAATATTTTAAAATACATTTTTCTATAATTTATAAACAATTTATAGATTATCAAACTCAATTCATAATTTAAAAATAGAAAAATCATATTTTCTCGCTATATCGTATTTAACAATATGAATCATATCATAAGTCAAGGTAGACAAATACTTATATCGAATTTTATCAATCCTAATCTATGATATAGTGAAAAAATATATTATACAACTGGTATTTCATATCCCATGACAAACCCCTTCAAAATGGAATGTAAAATATTACAACAAAACCTATATCACATTCATGATACACTATTCTGTTTTTTAGATGCATGAAATATTACAATATTGAAATCATAGCTTCTGATCCTATAATAACATGTTATAATATATATCAAAAATTATATAACAACCAGTGATTGAACATATCATACCTTGCAATATGATGAAAGTCTAACTATTTATACTATAATGTATATAATAATTTATTATACCATATGATGTGATGTAATCACAACTTGTGATATCTTATATCATATTTAAAGCTATAATTCAAAATATTTTGTCATATTTTATAATTCTTAATATGATAACATAATTTATTCATTTCAAGAAATATTTCATGAATAAATTAAATCATGGAATTGATCTGATGACCCTATAAAGTTTCTTAGGATTGAATAACACTTATTCAATCAAAAGGAGAAATTAAAAACCATAAGCAAAGATTTTACATTATTTTAAATTTAAACCATGCATAATATAAAATTAAGAATGTATTGTTCACTGAAGATTTACAATCCTCCTATATTGTGCCACATTCTTGATAAAGACCATATAAAAGTGGAAAAATGGAACATTTATCAAAAGGTATCCATTGGTTGATGAATTGACTATCACTTGGTTAGGTTCCTCCTATTGACCATGGTATTCTAGTACCTCAGATATTAATGAAGAAGAACATATATTTAGATAGGGAGAATCGACAAGGATTACACACCCAACCTCATTGATTATCATCCTTATATATAGGACTTGGGGATACTCCAAAAGCCTTTATGGAATTTTATCAAATGTTATAAAAATTTTGATTAATTTCATTGGTTATAAATTATTTGTAAACTTTTAACATATGCATGAATTTAACATTTAAATGAATTCATTCAATTATCTATTCTATTACATTATATTAAATGTTTATAATAAATGAGATTCATATGTGGAAGATGAATGATGAATATTAACCCTTAATATTTGACTTCCATATACATATTAAAATACTTAGGATCTGCCTATATAATTCAATATGATATGATTAAAGGTAGTGGTGTGATATGTCTTTATCAAAAATTAAAATATCTCATACTAAGGCATATGATGTTGGCATGACTCAAACCACTGGGATCCCATCTAGTTTAGTGGTAAGTCGAGTGTGCCACCCCAATCTCACCTATAGTAGGCCATGGGTTAGATAATAACACCAAAAAGGTATATATATATATATATATATATGAGAATACTTATCATATATCAACTTATAATGGATATGAAACATAATATATAGGATATAACCAATATCCATGATCAATATAAGTAAAAAACATAAATAGTATAATAGTTGATGCATGTGAAAATAACTATACATTACAATGCATCATAGGTAACTCCGAAAAATATTCAGCACACACGAAACACTACACTATATAATAGATATGTAGAAATGCATATAATATAATCATTATTATGACTTCTAGAAATATTATACTAACCTATTCCACCATCACATAATGCATGTGTTATCAAAAATCAACTCCAAATAAGTATATATATCTCTCCAGGAGCACCAAGACCATCTATAAACTATGTATCATCTAGATAGACACAACTTGTGTAGACACATATCCCCAACAGAGATTACTATAAACATACTCAATCGGACACCCCAAAAATATAAAATAAATATGAAATATCATTTCATATAAAACCTCAATGAAAATAGGATTTGGAAGGAAGGTAAGGGAAACCTAGATATTATTTAAAAATAAAGAAAAATTATGAAAATAATAGATCCTACATCAGCTTAGCTCAACTATTGAATAATCATATCTCATAAGAAACCATGGAAACTCATGATATTGTGTGACCTAAATCGTTTAAACTCCACACTCAAATATAAGCCACACCCATGTGGAAATCAAGGGTATGAGAAGAATCCATAAGTTACCACAGTCTAGACCCACAAATCATGAATGAAAAAGTTTCCTGAGAATACCAAAGAACCTTTGATGTCTAAATAACTCAACATCTCATAATTCTCCAGTCACTCTTTTGAAACCTTATATTGAAACTATTCCTCATTGAAGAAATATATATAAACTGAGTATATATTTTCTTATATGGGGATAATTCTCTAATACATGGGAAATAACTATCTCTATTGATAGAGTGTTACATGTCTATAAAAGGGGGAGTACATAAACCCTATCTACTAAATTTTCCTACATCCATGAAAATTTTATTGAATTATATTTGAAAACACATGACTCACTAAATATTTCATGTAATTTTAGTTGGTACCAAACCCTATGTAGGACTTGTGTATTTTCATGTATTATGTGAATTGAATAAAGGGGTTACCTACTAAAAAATTAAAGAAACTATACTCTATCACTAAGGGTGGTTACCTACTCTATAAGTGGAATATATGTACCCCATTACCCAAGGGGTTACAAAATCTCAAAAGTATATTAAGGAACCACACCCTGGTATCAATATTCCTCTAGGGGGTTACTAACCCCAAATCTATTCTAACCATATCATTTTTTCTCTACCTCTATCTCCATGAATCTAAGGAACTTCATATGCCTTAAACACCTCTAACCCACCCCCACCCCCCACCCCCCACCCCTCGGATGGAGAAGAGATGTGAACCACTATGTTATATATAGAAATAAAATAATGGAATATTCATATATTGAATTTTTAAACCCATGTGAAATGTTATGGAAACACCAAATGAGGCATATTACACTTCATGTACAGTGAATTACATGGCATGTAAGCCTTGGCCGACATCTAGGAATGTACTATAGTCGGCCAATTCATGTGGATTTGACCTACACAGTGTGTATGAAAGGGTACATGGTATGTGGGACCATGTAATATGGTCAATGGGTACATTGGGTACACAGAATGGCATCTCCTAGTTATACACAAGTTTACCTTATACCAAATTATGTGTGAGATCATGGTGTTTACCTGACAAGTACTCAGGTACACTTCGAGGAACATAGTCTCAAGACACATGGTGTGTGACTCAAGTCATGAAAAACCAAGTAATGTTAATAATAAATAATTTTATTTTATTTATAATATTCATGATTATATTTTTATGATTCATATTCACTATACAGATTTTAATCAATTTTTTAATCAAAAAAGAAATTGTTCTTTCTGCGCAAATTGTTTTTCATAAATTATATGGTCTTATTTAAAAGTTAAATTATAAATTTTAGGAATTTAATTTGATAAAATTGACTTCATTTTTTATATAATAATATCAAATATACATTATGGTCAAATTTGTTTTATTTTTTAAAAAATATTGATTTTTGAGTGAATAGTGAAAATGCTAGTTTTTTCAAAATTGCCATTTTTTATTTAAATAAAGTAATTTAAATGTATCATTATATTTTGGGTTTAATTTTAAAATAAAATAATATCCCTTTTATTAAAAATTATATAATTAATTTCATAGGAATTATTATTGTATTTATTCTTGTATTAGTTTGTTTTTACGGTTTAAAAGTATTTTTAATAAAAGTTATTTTTCGTTGCATTTCTCACTCCAATATTAGAATTAATTTATCAAAATTCTAAAAATTTGATCATAAAAAAATGTATTTAATGTTTCGAATCATCATTTTAAAAAAATCATGAGGTTAATTTAGTTTTTGGTCACTATGAATAGTAACCTTAATAAAAATGTTGTCACCACGATAAAAGGGTAAAATAGGTTAATATGGTTAAAACTAAGTTATAAGGTCAAAAAATGTTATATTTAGTATTATTATATGATATTGTTTCAACCCTTATTAATGTATCTTCTAAATTTAATTATTCAAGAGTCTCTTGACCATGATACTGACTTAATATTATTTTAAAACATTGAATAATTATAAGAGTACCACTCCCCTCGCTTATAAAAGGGTGTGTCCTCTTATCTCTTATTAGAATACATTGACCCTTTTAGATCAATAAATACCTACCCAAATACCTTCCCAACATCTTTATCCATGTATTAGATGTTTTTCTCTCACTAAAAGACTAACCCTAGAAGTCTTAAGGTGTAATACAAATGAGGTTTATTAAAGATGAGGTATAAATCTTAACCGAGTGCTTTCAGGCTTATTTATTATTCTACCTCCTTCAAATATTTTTCAATAATAATGATATAATAACATAATTTTTTATAATATAACACAATTTTATTATTTTTATGGAAAAATCCTTTTTCAACTTCTTTTCCATCCTATAGGAAATGAAAACTTTTCTCATCCGCATGTGTGGACTTCCACCTCCACGAAGTAATGTGTTTTATTTTTCATCATTAGCACATATGGAAAGTTAAAATGAAGAATAAAAGGAATATATGTGATATTTATGAAATAATTATAATTATTAAATATAATATGTTACTTAACATTTTACCATTTCATCCATTGTAAAATGATAGTGTCACTTGTGTGTACATGTGGATTGTCACCTCTATGAAGTGGTGTGATTCATTTCTCATTACCGCCTCACATGGATAGTCATCAGAATAGAATAAATGAATAAATATGAAATTTATAACATATTTATGATTAAATAAAAGTGAAATATTATCTACTTTATTTCTTTTCTATCCAAAAGAAAAATTAAAATGTTTTTCATGCATACATACGGACTACCGTCTCCATGAAACGATGTGATTCATTTTTCATGAACACTATACATGGATGGTTTTAAAAGTATATTTACTATAAAATATGATAATTATAACATTTTTAATATTATTTAGATAATTTAACCATAAAACCTTTGACCATAGTCAACACATTTATTTTATTTTGAGGTTATGAACCGAATGACCAAAAAACATATGGCGTAAACTTAACTAATTTGGAAACTAAATGGAATATAATAAAAAATTAAATAAAATAAATAATGATAATGGAGTTACCATTAAAAATTTTTTTAACAAATTAAATAACTAATAAAATTTTATTATTTAGGATTTAAAGAATGTAAGCATCTAGACAGGACATAAAGTATAGTAATTATCATCTCAATTTTCTTTCTTTGATACATATATAATTTTCACCACATGTTTTATTTTTTATATTGTAAAAACAACCTCATGGATGTCTCATATAATTAATTTATTAAAATTAATGTGGTTTACAAATCAATTTATTGTTCTATGTTCCATTTTTTTTTTGATTTAAAATTTTCGAAAATGGTAATGGTTTTTCTCTAAAACCTTATTTTAAAGTATTCCTTTAAAATCATTATACTTCATATTCATGTTCTTTATAATTTTATAATAATTTTATTATTTATATATTAAAGGTTATTAAAGGTCATTTTGAACTAATTTTTACTTTATTTAAAAAAAATTAAAAAGTAATATTTTTAACATATACCATAATGCTTATTTTGGATTTTTTACAAAGAGAGAAAAGAATTTTTGTTAATGTTTACCACATGATCATTTTTACCATCGTCAAAGTTGTTATTCATTATTAATATTCCTATATAAGTGTTTATATTTTTTAAATATATTATTGCATATTTTACAGTAATTATTAGAAAATATTTTTAAGATAAAAGGTTTTTTCTTCTCATTTTTATGAGATAACTAAAAGAACTTTTTATTATGCATTAAAATGATTTTTCCAAGGGTTTTATGAAAAAAAGTTCAATATTACATGTGTTTTTTGGAGATAAATACTTTGAATTTGTAGATGATAATGTGTGATTCATATATAGCTCATGAATATGGGTGAACCTAATATAGATCCCCAATATATTGGGTATTGAATAGTATTCTAAAGTTTAAAATAAGAAAGATGACATGGTAGGTTACACATATAGACTTAACTAAGATTCAGTGATTTCTAAACTTTTAAACACAAGTAAAAATGGGTTGGAATATTATGTTCCAGGGTGACTATATGGTTTTTTGATACTTTTAATGAGTTTAAATGGAAATCTATTGATTTCAAAAAGAAGTTATATTATCTTTTAAAAGTGAAAGGATTATTTTTTAAAGAACTGTTTTCATGAGTTATCATGTTTATCATGATGAATTCATTGTTTTCATATTATTCTTAATGGTTTAAAAAAATTCTTGGAGAAAATTTTGGTTTTATCATGTGGTTGTGTTTTTTATAAGCTCGTATATTTATTGTAAAAAAGGTGATCATTTTCATGGGTTTTTATGTTTTCCACTTGACTAAAATGTTTCTATTTTTTGATAACCCTTAAAAAGATTTTTTTACTCATAAAATGTTATTAAATATTTTTTAATGTTATTTATGGATGAGTAGAAACTATAAAAAGGTCGATATTTTCATTATGGTGACTTGTACTAAAGGAAGGAAATTTGTCTTGAATAAAACAGGGTTATAAATCTAAGAAATTTTTTTATGGAAAAAATGTACACGATATAGAAATGTAAACATTATTATGTAATTGTTTTCTAGATTATATAAAAATCTAAACTTAAAAGGGTCCTCATAGTGTAATAAAGTGAAACCCTTGTTAAAAATCATGTAATTGTTGTTTTATTATGTAACTGGTCATTATAGTTTTTATTAAAGGAAATATTTAGATAACTTTATAGCTCAAGGTGATGTTAAAATAAATTTTAAAGTGATTCTAATTTATGGATATATTATCATGAGATAGACTTTGATTGTTTCCATGTTCCTCCATCTAATCTATTTCAGTTCAAAATAGTTTTCCATAGAGGAAACATGATAGCTGAAGTAGGAAAGAATCAATGGGATAATAAACATATGAATAAAAAACATGGACTGATTTGAATAGATTAGTTTGTGTAAGTATTTAATTAGTTGATATAGTTAATTAATAGAATCACCCATAAAATAGAGAGACTAAATTTTCTATATAAAAACATGTTTATAGTGAAAAATTTCATTAAATAGTACCCCTGATTTTCAATGGATATTCTAACCTAGTGAAAGATGAGAGATATATAAATGCATTGGAAAATAAATTTAAATTTTTGGTAAGTATGAAACATAAAATTGTAACTCATTTAATTTATCATTTTGAAGGTGAGGTGGATCGGTAGTGGTAGTTGATTAAGAGTACTAAGGAAAATGATAAGATTAATTTCATATAGTGGATGGAAATTAAAGATATTTTTTCTTAAGAATTATTTTCCTAAATTTATTTGACTTATAATGGAAATAAATTCATAGAGTTAAATTATAAGGTTGAATACTAAATGGACTCTTATGAATAAAATTTTACCAAACATTCCATTTATGCACTAAATTTCATTCTAGACATAGAAAGAAAATATTATATATTTTAAAAATATCTAAAACCTATTTTATAAAGAGTGTTATAATCTCATAAATTTAAAAGTTGTGAGGATTTATTTCATTGTGCTGAGAAATTTATCATGGAGTTTTGCGATACCTACATACTTTATGATAAAAAGGGTACTGATAATTCATGAAGGAAAGTAATGGAGAAGAATTTAAATAATAAATATATAGTTAAGCCTTAAGAAATTTCTAATCTTGTTGGAGACATTTTAAATTATTTTTTATTGGATCAATAAAGTGTTATTGATTTGATAAGATTTTTAATTTGGCTCATGACTGTAAGGAAAAAAAATTTTCTCTGACTTTTAATGGGAAAACATATTTTTAGCCAGTAGGGATAATTTTTAATTAAAATGAGTTGTATTATTATGTTAATGCACATACAAAATTACATACTCACGGTGGGAATCATTGATATAAAAATTATAAATGTGTGTAAAAGTTTTTTTTACTAATAAACCTAATTTTGGACCATTAAATTGTGTGGTTTCATATATATTACTTGTTTATTAAAAATATTTCATTTCATTATTTTATCCAATATCCATAAATTATTTTATTTTTATGAAACTTATAAGTAGAATGGAAATAATTCCTTGGGAAATGAAATAATATCTTGTGGTTAAAACTTTTTGGGGTATTATTAAGGCACTAAGAATATATAGGAATATTTTAATTAACATATATGGAATGGTTTTTTCTATAAACATATTTGTCTTTCCCATTGTAGAGTTTGATATTATTTTAGTTATGGATTATATTTTATTTTATCATTCTAAAATATATTTTAGAGATAACAAAGATATTTTTTTAGAAAGTGTTTCCTTTTTTATATAAGAATTAATTTATACCATTGAAAATATGTCAAGTTTTGAGAAGCTGATTAAATATAGGAGTCAAATTTATCTTGTATATATTGTTAAAACCAAAATAAATTGTTCGAATTAGTGATTTTATGATAGTAAATGAATATATTGATGTATTTCCAAATTATTTTCCTAGTATTATTATTTATTGGGAAGCTTATTTTACTGCTGAATTAGTACCTGATGCTAATCCAATTTCAAAACCCCCTAATCAAATTGATCTAATAGAATGTTTTGAATTGAAAAAGAAATTTAAAGAGTTTCTTGATAAGGGTTTCATTCATCCATGCACTTTAACCTAGGTTGATCCAATTTTTATAAAAAAAGGATGGTTACATGAGGCATTTCATTAATTATAGAGTACTCAAAAACATCACTATTAAGAATAAGTATTTTCTGCCTCATATTGATGATTTTTTTGATCAACTCATGGGAGCTCAGTATTTTGTTTTGATATCAACTATGGTTATCACCAGCTAAATGTGAATTAGAAATACATTATGAGTATCGTTTTCCATATTAGTTATGGCCTTTATGAGTTTGTGGTTATTCCTTTCATATTGACGAATGAACCTATTGTATTTATGGATATTATAAATAGACCAACCCCATAATATTTAGAAAAAAAATTAGTAGAAGAATTTATAAGTCCTATAAATTTCATTGAGATTTGATACTTTCCTAGATTACTTGGATACAACTGATCATTTATTGAAAACATTACTTAGTTATCTTGCCCAAAAACTAATTTAACTCTAAAATGAGATAAATTCATCTTGTTGAAACCATGGTCATCTTTGCATGAATTGGAGTATGGTTTGTGTTTGTTCTCAATATTTAGAGGAAGTTCAGAATGTGTTCCAGAAAAGTGCTCATACAGGTCAAGCATATTACAGTATTGAAGGTGGCACCATTTTCTAATGTTTGCCAAATTTTTGGGCCTGAAAATCAGCAAATGGAGAAAAGTGTTTTTAGAAAAGTTACATGAGGGTCGTGTACTTGAAGGAGAGGAAAATTGCACGCCATATGTTTTTCAAGATCAAAACATTGAAAAATGGAAAAAGGATAAAGGTCACGCAAGTTTTGGGCTGGTCGTGCAAGTGACCTATGCGCCATGAAAGGACTTTGCACGCCGATACCTAGGAGGTTTGGAAAGTTGCTTGCCAGATGTTTTTCATGAACAGATCTATAAAATATGGCAAATGAAAGAGGGTTGTGCAAGTATTTGTTGGGTCGCACAAGTGAGTTGCGCGATAGAGGCTACGGCAGATGGAGTTGCGCGCCGGAACATGCGCGTTGAGAGGAGGCTTGCGCCCCACCACGCAGGGTGTCCAGTTTTCCTATAAATAGTGGACCACCCCTGCTCATTTTTAATGATGTTCAGGACATAGATATTTTCAGAGCTCCCATCACACAAGTATTGGAGTTGTGCAAGTGGTTGTTGGTTCACTCAAGTGGAGGTTGCGCGTTGGTTGTTGGCTGCGCACACAAGGTGGTTTGAGCGAGAAAGGAAGTGTATCACGCAAGTTTGAAGTTGAGGAAGGTAGTGTCGCGCAGGTGGTTTGGTGATACCTGCACGCCAGTTTGGACTTGCGAGCTAGAGACTTGCGCGCCGTATTGGGGCTTGCGCGCTAGGCTTGGAGAAGAGCGTCAGGTGTTGTTGCAACACGCCCATCCTTTCTGGAGCTACACGAAAGCTGGAAGATTTCCTGATACCTTCAGTGTAAAAGTGAGATCATTATATGAGTGAAAGGAAGAGAAGAATAACATTTGGTGCATTCAGTTATTGCGCCAAAGTATAAGATTGAATACAAAACAGTGTCAACTCAGGACTCTGATGCAAGCATTGTCTCATACTGAACAAAAGACAAAGACTTCAATACAAATCTATTGAAAAAACCTTCATGTCTATAAACTGAGTGTGACTTCACCAAAGTAAATGAGCCAGGGGGAGTCAACGGGAGTGACCCGAGGGATGTTGTGAGCTATCCCTGAACCTTTTGTAAAGTCAGTAAGCCTGGGACAGATTGTCTTTGCCCGAACCTTTGTAATCCACGGCTAGTGAAGTTTAGTGGAATTTGGTACGACCGAAAACATGTCGGCGTATGCTCCTTGGATGTAGCCCTTAGTGGTGAAACAAGTAAAAATTGATGTGTCGTCTCTCTGCATGTGAATGTTTTCTTTCTGTTCATATCCATCATACAGTTTTAACATGTTCCTACCAACGTGGGAACAATTTCCTTAACTTTAAAAGAAAAAGTTGACACCCTGATTCACCCCTCCCCTCTTAGGGTGTCCCGGGGTCCTTCAAGTGGTATCAGAGGTTAAAGGTTGTTGGTGTTGAATCTATCCTTTGTCGTCATAGAGAATACAGTAAATGTTAGGGGAGTCCCTCTCTTCAATGGAAGTAATTTCCAGATCTGGAATAACATAATGAGATCTCATCTAAGATCCCTTGGTACGGAAGTTCTGTTTTCCACTGTGCATGGTATTAATGTTTCTAATCCAACAGGGCCGGCTATGACTGATACAGATAAAAAAATTTCTGATGCAGATGCTAAAGCACAGAATGGTCTCACCGCAGCACTTTCTGATCAGATTTATCTAAAAGTGATGAGTTTCATCTCAGCAAAGTCCATGTGGGATAAACTTGAAAATATTTATGAAGGTGATATAAACGTGAAGGAGGCGAAACTACAAGTGTTACACAATAGGTTCGATGATCTAAAGATGCATCCTGATGAGAATGCAGACTCCTTCTTCAATCGAATTACTGAAGTCGTCGTAGAAATTCGGGGCCTAGGAGAAGAAATCATAGACATTGATATTGTGATGAAAATGATGAGAAGACTACCACCCTTGTACAATGCAAAGGTGTCATCCCTTGAGGAAAGATATCTTTCCAAATATTCTTCGGATGATCTGTTGAGAAGCTTGGTGGAATATGAAATGAGAGTCAAACCAGAAGATGGTACTACACGAGTAAGAAAGGAAATAGCGTTCAAATCCATGGAGAAACTGGAAATCACAAAAGATTGTACTGGTGAAGATGATGAGGAAAAATAAATTCTCTCTATCATTTCCAATATGTTCTAGAAGGGAAAAGGGAAATTCAAAGAGAAGTTACCTCTAGCTTTCTTTTGTTGTGGCAAAGTCAGGCACATTGGTTCTCAGTGCTTAAGAAAGATCGATGATGATGATGGCGAAGCTAAAAACATTTAGAAGCCTCAGAAAAAAAAATTCAAGAAAGGAGACTTCAATTCTAGAACAAAAGTTCTAAAGAATATTTTTTTCTATGAAGAGGAAGAAGATGATAATGAATTCTGTGATGAAGAAGAACCAAAATTTAAAACTAGCAAACATGCTTCCATGATGGACACTGTTGAAAAATCAGAAGATACTGGTGGATAAAATTAGTTAAAAACTGGTTTAGATCCTGAGTTACAACATAAGGATGTTGTTAGCAAGATTAAGATTAAATGATAGAGTTTCAATAAGTGGAAATCAATGGTAGAAGAATCAACGCAATATGTTGACTAACTTGAACCTGAAATTGAACGAATGAAAGAATTTGTGAAAGTATAGTGTAAAATTATTAAAATTAATAATGATGTTGTGGATCTAAAGTTGAGAATTGAAGAGCAGGCAAGGGTCATTAATGACCTCACCTCCAGACTAGAAGAAAAATACAAGACTGTTGCGGGTCTTATGGAGGAAGTTGTTACTCTTATGAGTAAACTGGAGACTGAATCAATTTCAAAATAATCAAGGAAGAAAATACAGATTGGAAGATTCTCATATGCAGAATTGCTAGAAAGATCTAAGAGTGGTTCAGATGGGGTAGGAAAAATCTTGAGTGATCAAAGACCCGCTTTCATGGGAAAGAGTGGAATTGGTTGTGAAGCTGGGCCTTCAACTGCTGGAAGTGAAGAGAACCAAAATAAAGACTTTTTGAATGTTGGACATGTTGAAATGTTTCCTGAAGTGATGAAAGAAACCCTCAATCCGAAATAAAATAATAATAGATAATTATCCTCAAACTTTTAGAAATAATAGGTAGTCTAGACATTCTCCCAAGGAAGAAGTCATGAGGAGAAATTTAAGTGAGAGACATTTCCCCTCGTGAAGTGTCAGTTCTGTGGCTATCTGGTTCATACCATGTCATATTGCGAAGAGGCAATAAGCTAATTGAAAGGGGAAGATATGGGAAGTCAACAAAGGATACTGATTTCATATCCTACATCTTATATAAGAAATAGCTTCTATGGTTACTGTTTTCATTATTCTAACTTTGGCCATAAAGCTATGTATTGCAGGCAGATGTACGACAGGAGAAATTCATAAAACTCTCAGAGACAGGCCAATTTCACCCTCCTGATGTTGTTGTTATAACAAAAAATTTCTATCCTTTGGAAGAAGATTATGTGTATGAAGAATTAGATTTTGTAGAGGAAAGTTTTATAAGGTCATCAATATCCTTTACTTGATCCAGCATTTCATGGAAAGAAAAGAAGAAGATCGAGAAATCCAATCTTGCAGAAGTAGCCCTCAAAGCTACAAAGAGCATCAGCACCTGGATTCTGGATAGTGGATTCTCTTCCCATATGACAGGAAATGATGACCTTTTAAAGAACATTAAAAATAATGTTGATGGAATAGTGAGGTTTGGTAATGATGGTGCTTTGAAGATTAAAGGTGGTGGGAATACTTCTCTCGCCAATGGAGAGCTGATGAAGACTGAAGTTCTTTTTGTGGATGGTCTACATCACAATCTACTTAGTGTGAGTTAACTCTATGACTCAGGGATCATAGTAATTTTCAATCAAAAAGGCTGCATTATAAATGGAAAAATAGGTAATTCTCTTATGAAAGGCTGTAGAACAGATGGAAACTTATATAAGGTTGACAGCAATGTGAACTCCTGCTATTTGTCTATTGAAGAAGAAAACAATTTGTGGCATCGAAGGCTGGGGCACATTAACCAACAAGACATGGAAAAAATATCAAAGCTGAAAATAGTCTTGGATATCCCCATTATGAAACGTGAATGAGAAAAATCTTGTGATGCTTGTATTCGTGGGAAGTTGGTTTGTAGTTCATATCGGCCAAAGAAGAAAAGGGAGTCTCATCTTCTTCATCTCATTCATATAGACGTATGTGTCTCGGTAAATGTTGCTGGAACTCATGGAGAAAGGTACTTCATTATTTTTATAGATGATTACAGCAGAATGGCATGTGTAATGGTGATACATAGGAAACGACAAGTGCTTGACTGCATGAAAACGTATCATCGAATTGTTGAGAATGATACTATTTGAACAATCAAAGTCTTGCGATCAGACAATGGTGGGGAATACACATCCATTGAATTTGAAAACTACCTAGAGAAGCATGGTATACAACATGAGGTAGCTTCCGTGATAACTCCACAGAAAAATGAAGTTGTTGAGCATAGAAATCGATAGGTTAACAATATGGCTAGGACTATGCTGATTGAGAGTGGTATCTCTCGCCATTACTGGAAAGAAGTTGTTGAAGCCGCAGTGCACATTCAGAATCGAACATGGCTTTATATGGGAGAAACGAATACACCATATGAATTGTGGCATGGAAGGAAGCCTTCGTTGAAATACTTTTGTGTTTCAGGAAGAAAATGTTTCATCCAGAACAAAGGAGGAAATCAAGGGTTGTTTGGTGACAATGCTGATGAAGGAATTTTTCTTGGGTATCCAATGATCATCAAATCCTACAATTGTTTCAACAAGTGATTAGATTGGATTGTGGTAAGAAGTGATGTTAAGATAATTGTAGATAAAACCACAAATGCTTCAAGGACGTCATATGCTGATGTGATAGAAAGTGAGGAAGAAAGTGAACATGGAGAAAATACAAATACAGATATAGAGGAAGTTGTACAAAACACTCAGTAGTTACATCATGATGTTGACTCAAAAAAAAGAATCTGAAGAAGAAACTGTGGCTGGAAAGAATGCGACTGAACTGTATAGGAGGAATCGAAGAGTTGAGAATGATCCATCTATCATGATTGGGGACATGAGTGCACCCACTCAAACAAGGAGGATGAGGAATAACACACAATCTGCATTTCTATTAGTTGTGGATCCATCCTCATTCGAAGAAGCTACAAAAGATGAATCTTTGGTGAAAGCCATAAATGAAGAGTTAGATTATATTGACCAGAATCAATCATGGGAACTTTTCTAGAGACCCAAGGGTCACAATGTGATTGGTACAAACTGGATCTCCAAGAACAAGTTTGATGAGAATGGAAGTGTTATCAGAAACAAGGATCGACTGGAATGTAAGGGATATTCCCAGATTAAAGGTGTTGATGTTGAAGAAACCTTTGCTCCAGTGGCTAGACTGGAGTCAATTAGGTTGTTCCTTTCCATGGCTCTCCAAAGAGGATATAAAGTATATCAAATGGATTTCAAGACAGCATTCGTAAATGTTGCACTCAAAGAAGAAGTCTACATTGAACAACCAGTGGGTTTTCTTCTTGGTACTGATTAAACAAAGGTCTGCAAACTAAATAAAGCACTTTATGGCTTCAAATAGGCACCAAGGACGTGGTACTCCCAGCTGGACTCTTATCTCAAGAAGCTGGAATTTAAAAGAGGAGGAGTTGATCACAATCTATATGTGAATAATTCTCCAAATGTTCAATTCATGGTTCTAGTCTACATTGATGCTATCATATTTTGTGGCAGTAGGCAGAAATCAGTGGATGAATTTTCCAATCACATGAAATCAGAATTTGAAATGTTTTTGATTGGGGAGCTCACATATTTCTTGGGGCTATAGGTGATTCAAAAGAAGGATTACACTTTTATTTCTTAGGAAACGTATGCAAGAGAGCTGTTGAATAAGTTTAATATGCAAGACTCCAAACCAATGTCAACACCAATTCCAGTTGGAACTAAACATGGAAAGCATGAGGATGGGACCTCTGTAGATCCCACCATGTAAAAGAGGATCATTTGGAGCCTATTGTACCTAACAACGACACGGCCAGATATTATCTTGTCGAAATGTATTGCGGCCCACTTTTAGAGTAATCCAAAGAAGGAACATATGGCAGCAGTAGAAAGAATCATGAGGTACATTCAAGGTATACATAACTTTAGATTATATTTTTCTGTAGGCGGGGACAGTGAATTATCAGCATTTTCTGATGCTGACTGGGCTGGTGATGTAGTAGACAGAAAGTCCACCAGTGGTGGAGCCTTCTATATTGGGCAGAAATGTGTTGGCTGGTTGAGCAAGAAATAAGAAATTACTTCTCTTAGTAATGTTGATGTTGAGTATATATCTGCCACAATGGAATGCACTCAACTGCTATGGATGAAGCAAAAACTTATAGATGTTGGTGATGAGGTAAATCAACCAATGGTAATTTACTGTGATAACAAGAGCGCAATTGATCTCACGAAAAATCTTATTCAGTATTCTTTTAAAAAACATATTGAAATCACAAATCACTTTATCAAAGAAAAAGTTGAGCAAGGGGTGATTAGAATGGATCATGTGAGAACTGATGAGCAAGTGGTTGATATCATGACCAAGCCACTATCAGTGGTTGTGTTTGAGAATCATTGGTTGAACCTTGGTGTTTAGCCACCACCCAGTTTATAAAAAGGTCACGCAATTCCCCTCTCCCAATTTATGATAACTGTTTTTATCTGTTTATGTATGTGATGAAGGTTTGTGGGGGAGATACTATCTAGGGGGAGTATGATTTGAGAAAAACAATGAACAAATTATCGGTCTTTTGGTTTATTGTCAATGGGGGATAAAGGAATAAATTCAGGCATGTTCAGGCATGTAATTCTTCTATGACACGATGCGAATTCAGTGTTAGTGATAGGATGAGAAGGAATAAATTCTGGAATTTTCAGGCATGTAATGCTTCTATGACACGATGTGAATTCAATGTCAGTGATAGGATGAGAAGAAATACATTGGTCATGTAAAGCTTATTGGTCGTCATTGAGAGTTCCAAAACACAGGAACCCAATTCAAGATTCCTCTCTTGTTTTCTTCACCGAGCATTGCTCATGTAGACTTAGAGTGTTGGATGAGTTGATTCTTGCGTTTTTTGTTTACATGTGGATGGGGATCTATTGAATTTATTTTCTGATTGACAACAAACCAGAAGGGGGAGATTGTTGGAACCATGGTCATCTTTGCATGAATTGGAGTATGGTTTGTGTTTGTTTTCAATCCTCATAGGAATTTCATAATGTGTGCCAACAAAGTGCTCATACAGGTCAAGCAGATTATAGTATTGAAGGTGGCACAATTTTCCAGTGTATTACAAATTTTTGGGCCTGAAAATCAAAAAATGGAGAAAATTGTTTTTGAAAAAGTATAAGGGTCATGCAAGTTTTGGGCTGGTCACGTAAGTGACCTGTGTGCTGTGAAACGACTTGCACACTGGTACCTAGGAGGTTTGGAAAGTTGCGCGCCAGATGTTTTTCGTGATTAGATCTATAAAATTTGGCAAAGGAAAGAGGGTCGCACAAGTATTGGTTGGGTTTCACAAGTGAGTTGCACGAAAGAGGCTATGGTGGATGGAGCTGCGCACCGGAACCTGCGTGCCGAGAGGAGGCTTGCGTGCCACCGCACAGAGTGTCGAGATTGCCTATAAATAGTGGACCAACCCTCATCATTTGTAATGAATTTCAAGACTTATATACTTTTAGATCTCCCATCGCCCAAGTATTGGAGTCGCACAAGTGGTTGTTGGGTCGCGCAAGTGGAGGTTGCACGCCGGTTGTTGGTTGCGTGCCCAAGTCAGTTTGGGCGAGAAAGGAAGTGTGCCACGCAAGTTTGAAGTTGAGGAAGGCAGTTTCGCGTAGGTGGTTTGGTGATACCTGCATGCCAGTTTGGACCTACATGCCAGAGACTTGCGTGCCGTATTGGGACTTGCATGCCAGGCTTAGAGAAGAGCGTCAGTTGTTGTTGCAGCACGCCCGTCCTTTTTGGAGCGTCAGTTTGGAACATGATCCTTTGGTTAATTATTTAATGAATGTTTCCCGATTAATTATGAATGTATGGTCTCCCTCTCTTTTCTAGGTGTTAACGTAATCATTTTTTCAAATAGAATTAAGCATGATCAAAAATAATATTGTCATTGGAAATAAATGGTAGAATTGTTCATGAAGGGTATGTTTCCAGAATTTAACATTGGAAAATAATTTTTTATATGGTTTGGGAAGATTTTGTGGGTACAAATTGATTCCCTAATGAAGAATAAATTATTAATTAGATCTCATAGATCACCATTTTTTTATCTAGGAAGTGAAAATATTTTTAGAGATTTTCACTATTATTATTGGGGGGGTGGAATGAAGAAAGATATTGTTTATTTTACCCTGAAATGTTTGACTTTCAAATTGTTTCAAGCTAATAAACAACTATAAAAAGTGATTCTTAAGCATTTTCTCATGCCTAAATGTAAATGATAAAATATATCCATGGATTTTTTGATTGGATTACTGAAGACATCTCACGGTAATATCTTGATTTAGGTTATTGTTGATCGATTGAATAAATTTATATATATTTTTTTATTAAAGATTCAATATATTTGGATCAACTTTTTAGACTTTATCTTAAATATATAGTTATATTAAATGGATTACCTCTATTTATTGTATATGATCATGATCCTAGATTTTCTGTAAATTTTTTGAAATCACTCTAGAAGTCATTTTGTGCTAAATTAAACTTCGGTACAACATTTAATCCTCAATATGATGGATAGTTTGAGTGAGAAATTCATACATTGAATAAAATGATTTAGGTTTTAACATTGGATTATCAAAGAATTTGGGATCATAATCTTTCATTGCTGGAAATTTCTTATAATAATAGTTTTCATTCTATTACACATATGGAACTTTTGAGGAAATTTATGGAAATTGGTGCTAAAATCCATCATGTTTGGGATGATGTTAGTGAAAGCAAGTTATTGGAACCAAAATTGGAAGAATAAATGGATTAGAAGGTAAATATTATTGACCACCATATGAGGGTATCTTAGATCATGTAGAAAAGTTATATGGATAATCAAAGTAAATATATCTCATTTGAGCTATAATATCATCTTTTTCTTAATTTATCTCCTTGAAAAAGAGTTATACATTTTTGTGGGAGAGGAAAATTATGTCCACAGATGATTGTTCTATATTAAATCCAAGGTAAAGTGGGATAAGTTTCATATAAAGTGTCCCTACCATAGATTTTATCTTGGGTACATGATGTGTTTCATGTTTTTTGGTTAAGTGAATATGTACCAAATAAATCTCATGCCTTGAGTCTAGAAATACTTCAGTTGGAAGAAAATGTTTATTATAAGGATGTATTATTTATATTTTAAATTAAAGAGATAAACTATTTTAGAATAATATATTTCACTAGGTAAAGGTTTTATGGAAGAACCATATGACTGAAGAAGCATCACGGGAATCAGAAAATGTTATGAGGGAAAATATCTCAGCTTGTTTAAGTAATGAATAAAATTGCAAGGATGAAATTTTTTAATGGGTAATAATGTGAAACCCCATTTAATATTAATAATAAATTAGTTTCATGTCTTGATAATATTCATAATAATATTTTATAGATTTATATTCACAATACTAGTTTTAATCATTTTTTCAATCAAAAACGAAATAGTTTTTTCTAACTGGTTTGTTTTATTTGAATTATATGGTTTTTTAAAATTTAAATTTTTAAATTTTTGGAGTTTAATTTGATAAAATGAAATAAATTTTTGATATCAGTATATCAAATATATCTTAGGGTAAATTTTTGTATTTTTCAAAATAGATTTATTTTTGATTGAATAGTCAAGAATGAATATTTTTTTAAAATCATCATTTATTTTTTTCAAATAAATTAATTTAAAATTATAATTATATTTTGGATTTTTTTAAAGAAAAAAATATCTCTTCATTAAAAATATTTAAATTAATTTCTAACGAATAAGTACTATATTTTATTTTGGTATAAGTTCACTTTTATGCTTAAAAAGAAATTTTTTCTAAAAACATTTTTTCCCATTTTTCACACTTATATTAAAATTAGTTTCTAAAAATTATAAAAAATAAATCATAAAAATTGGATTTCATATTTGGAATCATGAAGTTCAAATTTAGTAATTAGGTCAATTTCATTTTTGGTCAATATGAATAGTGAACATGGTAAAAATGTTGTCATCATGTCAAAAGGATAAAAGGGGTTAATTAAGGTTAAATATAAGTGATAATATCACAAAATATTATATTTAATATTATTATATGATAATATTTCTACCCCTATCAACTTATATTTTAGCTTTAATTTTTTAAGTTCCAATTAAAATGAGAGTGACTTAATGTTATTTTAAAACGTTGAATAATTATAAGAGTGGCACTCTCCTCAATTATAAAAGGTCATCTCCTCTCCTATCATATTTGCATTATTTTATCAATTTTATTTAATAAAATATAACCAAATATATTTACAACATCCATCATCATTTTATATAGGTATTTGTCTCATAAAAGGACAAATCATAGAATTCTTAAGGTGTAATCCAAAGGTGGTCTTCCAAAGAAAAGATATAACAATTAACCGAGTGTTTCCATGTATATTTATTCTTCTACATCATTAAAATATTATTTAAACATGTTTATGTTATAAAATTAGTATCTTAAACATACTTAAATATTATTTTTTTCATGTAAAAACCGTTTTTCATTTCCATTTCCATCATATGGGAAATGAAAACTTTTCTTGTGTGTGTGTGTGGACAACCACCCACACGAAGTGATGTCATTCATTTTTCATCAATGACTAATATAGATTTTTAAAATTATGTATAAAACTAATATATATGATATTTATAACATAATTATTATTTTCAAAATATGATATGTTACTTACATTCTTATCCTTCCATCTGTTGGAAAATGATAACGACACATGTGTGTACATGTCAACTACAAACCTTCAAGAAGTGATGTAATTCTTTTTTCATTATTTCCTCACATAGATAGTCATAATTATGGAAATAATTAATAAATATTATATGTATAAAATATTTATGATTATTGAAAATTAAAATATTATCTACTTTATTTCTTTTCCACAATGTATAAAAATGAAAACATCGCTCATGTGTACGTAAGAACTACTATATCTATGAAATGATGTGATTAATTTTTCATGACCACCATAAATGGATGGATTTAAAATTATATTTAATATTAAAATACAAATTATTAAATTTTTAATATTATATATATTATGGAACAATAAACCTTTGGATTATGGTCAATGCGATGATGTTTTTTTGAGGTTATAAACTGAACAACCTAAAAATGTTTGACGTAAGCTTAACTAATTTAGTAACTAAATATATCATTGTAATAAATGGAATATTGTAAATTTAGTGAACAAGTAAAATGTTATTAATAAATTAAATAACTAATAAAGTTTTATTATTCTTGATTTAGAGAATATATGAAGATAGATGGGACTTAAGGTAAGGTATTTCTTATCTCAATTTCCTTTTTTGAGACTTATATAGTTTTCAGCATATGTTTTCTTTTGTGTGGTGTATAAACTAACACATGAACATATTTAATAATTAATTTACTAAAATTAAGATGTTTTAAATATCATATTAATTTTCTCTCATTCAATTTTATTTTGATGAAAAGGTTACCAAAATGGTAAGCAGATTTTATTTAAATCCATGTTTTAAAGTATGCCTTTTGATATATTTATCCTCCATATCCATATTCATAAAACATTTCCAAGAATATTCATATATTTACATAAAATATTGTTAAAGTTAATTTCAAACTAATTTTTAATTTATTTAAAATGATTTAAAAGTATATTTTTAACGTATACCATACAGTTCATTTTAAATTTTTTTACCAAATGACAAAATAATGTTTTTAATGTTTACTGCATAACATATTTTTCCCACCATCATTGTCATTATTAATTTTCAGTGTTATTATTCAATTTTTCATTATTTTTCAATTAAAATATCTAATTCATTTTTTTATAGGAATTCCTAGAAAAAAATTAAGAGAAAAGGGTTTTTATTCTCATTTTAATGAGATACCTTAATGTAATTTTGCTTATGGGTTCAGATGAGTTTTTCAAGGATTTTATGATTAAAATTTAAAGAATATAGATTTTTTTTCATTATAAAATAATTGGACATTATCTATGATAAAAGGTGACACCTATATATCTCATTTTGATGAGTGAGTCAAATATACCTCGCAAATGCATTGGGTAATGAATAATATTCAAAGGTAGAAAATGAGTAAGATAACCTGATAGATTACTCCTATAGAATTAAGATACATAAATTTTTTTGAAATGGGTTAAACATGAGATAAAAATGAGTTGAATATGATATTACAAGGTTATCACGTGGTTTTTCAAATCTTTGGTTGATTTTTAATAGAAATCAATTGATTTCAAAAAGAAGGTATATGAGCATTTAAAAGTGATAGGATTGTTTTCTAAAGAAATGTTTTCATGATTTCTCATGTGTCTAAAGATTCCTTCTTGGTTTTACTATTCATAGTAATTTTTTAAATAGGCTTTATTTGATCAAATATTGGTTTTCTCATGAGGTTATATTTATTTATATGATCAAAGTTTTATTGCAAAAAAATGTAATCATTTTCATGGATTTTCATGTTTTTCACTCGACTAATGAGTTTCCAATATTTTTTCCCCTTAATGAGCTTAATTTTTCAAGTCCCACATTTTCAAATGTTTTTAATAGGATTAAGGATGAGTATAAACTATAGAAAGATCAATAATTTTCTTATGGTGAACGGTCTTAAAGGAAGTAAAAGTCTCCTATATGAAATGAGGGTTTATATTTAAGAACCTTTTTTGTCGAAAAAATATTCATTGTGGGGAAATTTCCACTTTATTATGTAATGTTTTTTCTAATAATATAAAACTAAAAAACTAAAAATGTCCTCAAAATGTAATAAATTGAACCCCTTATTATAAATCATTTAATTATTGTTTAATTATGATATAGGGTGTTATACATGGTCACAAGGCATGTAATATTTATAAAAATGTGTCAACCCTAGCATAATAAAGAGATAAATTCGTGACATGTGTCATTAAGGACTATATATTATATACTTATAATTTTTAGATCTAGAATGTGTATAACACTACATATAGTGAAACAATAACCACTATCTCCTCCTCTTATATTCGAGCCATCAATGTCGGTCAAGCAAGACGCCCTTATACACTCCATAACACCTTCCAGGAGGTTGTTTTATATCATACCATGGTATTATAATATATTTTCATTTAATTATTATTGTGTTGTATAGCTTGTTTTACAACAAACGTCAAATTAAAATGAATCATGATACTAAATGTGACCCTTATATTATAATCACTGAATTGGTGGTTAAAAATAGAATTAATTGAATTATTAGATAAATAAAAAATAAAGGTAATTTTTTATACTAATCCATTGATAAAATTAATTTATTATAGTTATATAAGTAATAATATCATTTTATGCTTAAAATATATTTCTTTAAAAATTAGCATTTATACGCTATGAATTTTTATGAAACAAAATATATTATGGTGAAATCATGATAAAGTATATTTTTTATATGAATAATATATTAAAAACTATTTTTGACCAAATATTTATTTAGTAGGTAAAATTATATATTTAAAAATGTTGATTTAAAATTAGAATCCTATATATAACATTTTATTACCTAATTTTTATTTTTATTTCTAAAACCTTTTATGTGTTGTAAATTTATTATTTTAAAATTTATTTGTATTACTTTTAAAATTTTAATATTATGAAAAAATCATTTTTGGAGTTGACACTTCCATATTATCTAATAATGGTAACTTTATTTTTAGTCATAAAAAGAAGTTATTGAGGTTAAAAAATGAGTTATCAATGTAAAAGTAAATTATAGAAAAAATAAAATTAATGGGTGAAAGCCTAGAATATATCAAACATTATGCATTATTTTTGTGTATTATAGTTTTATTGACTAAAACATAACCCATGTACATTATTTTCCACTTTTTTATCCACTTTCCTTGAATATGTCACCTCTTATTAAAAAAAATTCACTCATATCACTTATAAAAGGCTCTCTTGACTACCATACTTATCTTCACACCATAAGACTCTTGGTTAAACAAATATACCCAAATCCCTCACCAAAACTATTTTCCACGTCTTAAAGGTTATTATCTCATCAAAGTACCCCCATTCAATGAAACGAATTGTTTTAAGGAGTAAGGTAAAAATTCATAATCATTCTTTTTTCATTTATATTCATTTATTTATTATTCTACCTCCTCAAAATCTATTTTGGACATAGTAAAATAATTACATCATTATCATAAGTATAATTAAATGATCTTATGTTAAAGGAATAATCATTTTATACCACCCTATCAACCATTCGGAAAATAAAATTACACTCATGATTATGTGTGAACTATATCATATGTGATGACATAATTCATTTTTCATCACTGCCTCAAATGATTAGTTATTAAAATTTTCTTAGTGGATAAATGTTAAATTTATCACATAATTAAGGTTCTATAAACACAAATCATTATCTACCTCCCTTCCCTCACATTCATAAGAAAATAAAAACATCACTCGTGTGTACGTGTGGACCACCACCTCTATGGATGAATTGTTTTGTTTTCATCACCACATTACATGGATAGCTATAAATTATATTTGATGAATATATAAAATATTAAGGATAAATATATATATATATATATATATATATATATAATTTTTTTTTGAAAGTATGAAACAAAAAACCGATAATCACTATAAAGTAATCTTTTGATATTGGTAAATTACTCAAAACAAGCTCATCATGGATTTTGTTATCTCAAATCATGTCTGTAGTTTCCATCAAATAAACATTGGGATGAATAAATCATTGAAAATAATTGATTTAAATATTTTTTTAATCTGGTAATGATGAAATTATTATTCAAGATAGGGTTTTAACATCACCATTATGAAATATGTGTGAAACAATCAAAATTACCAACATCTGATGATGAAAATAAATAATGATTGACTACTAAGTGTATAATGAATCATTATTATTGAATAGTAGAAAATATTATCGATATGAATAAGGTTTTGAAAATTGTTATTAATATGGTTATGTTTATTACACATGAGGTTAAATATCTTCCATGGAAGTCGGGGGTAATAAAGGTTTCTTATCTTAAATTTCGTCCTTTGAGACATATGAATATTCACTACTTATTTCTTTTTATGTGGTTTATATAGAAATATATTGATGAATTTTATCATATATTCAATGAAATTAAATATATTAAAAAATATATCATATTTTCTCTCTTTCATGTGGGTTTAATACAAAGGTTACCAATGTCATATGGGTTTCTTTTCAATTTCATTTTCAAATCAAGATTATTATTAATGAATTTCCAAATACGGAAAAATAATGTGAACATTTTATATAAAACCACAAAAAAATTATTATAATTTTTTTCTTATTATATTTTTTACATTTCCTCTCTCAATTTCATTTCCCTTGGTAAATAATTTACTCGATGTGACGTTTTTAAGAGAAACTGACCCCATCTCTTCTTTTTTATCAGAAATATTCCTCCTCTAAGTCCATATTCATTAGTTGATTTTACAGAAATACTTATATATAATTTAATTATTGATTATGGTTATTTTAATCTATTTTTTAAATCATTAAAAATGTTATAAAGTACTATTTTAATGTTTGCCAAATAGTTTATTTTTTTAAGTGTGAAAAGAATCTCTTTTTAACATTTTCCAGTTGAACACGTTATTTTACAGCCATACTTAGTTTTCGAAAATTCCTTTTCATGTTCTAGAAAAATTTTATAAATAAACCTAATTATTAATGGTTCTAAGAAAAAAATTAATATTTATTCTTATTTTACAAAAGTGATTTATTCAATAATCATAAAAATGGTGTTTTTTATCTATGTCAGTATCCTTTTATTTTTCTTGTGTCAAACATGGGATATGTTCTTATAATACCATATTCATTATTTCTCTAGATATATTATGAAATATTATATGTAATTTTTCATGAAACATATCTATTTTATATATTATAATTAAATGATGTTTAGATATGAATGTTTTTATGTTTGTATGGAACACAAATGTATAGTTTTCCTTATGTTATGGGTGGAACCATGATTATATGTACCTTTAATGGATTGGGTAATGTGTGATATCTTAGGAGATAAGTATGTAAGGTGGGGCTATGATTTATAATCCACTATGTGATTGGAGTGAGGGATGTGATTCCTAATCCACTATGTTATGGGAGTTAGGAATGTGATTCCTGGTCTATTATGTTCTGATTTCATATGATTTTGTTTGTGCCACATTCATAATTTTTTAATCATACTCATTTTATAATAACATTTCTATTATATAATGTTCAAATCCTTATTTTATGTATTATAATCCATGTTTATTTGGGTATGATCACCAATTACTATATTCATGGAATTTGACTATGTTCTCATACCCACATATTTATCTAATAATCACTTATGATCTTTATTATTTACCATTACTAAGAATATAAGATCAACCTTTATTATTATTTTAGTCTCTAGTTTATTAATAATATTTTTATGTTTTAATTTTCAATAGAGTGTCATGTTAGAAGAATTTTGTGGGATATATTGAAAATATTGTAGAACAATTTGTTTATTTATCTGGTCTCGAAATACACTAATCATTTTGGTTCTTATGTGTGATTAATTTTGATATTTAATGAATAATAATTTGAAAATAATTATTTTATATATATTTTTATCTTGGGTCAACTCATTTTTTATCAGATTCGAGTTTAGTTATTTTTTGAGATTAGTTTAGTTATTTTGGGAGAGTAAGACTAGAAAATATTAGCAAAAAATCCTAGAGATAGGCATAATTATAAGAAAACATTTTAAGATTTGGTAAATTAAAAGTCATGTGGTTTCTTATCAATTAAATTATTGTTTAGATTTTAAAAAAGTTATACATGCTTTGGCACAGATGTTCCCAGAGATAATAACCCTAAAAATACCAATTGGGTATTAACTCAATCTTCACTCGGTGCATGAAAAAAGAGGCCTAACTACACTCATAGTTTGAAACACCCAAGTTATATAAATTAGTCAATTCAAATACTATTAATGAACCATTATAATGGATTTGAATATATATAGGTTACAAACCCTTATAATAAATGAACCAGGATAGCCTAGATTGAAACTAAGATATTACCGTGAAGATACAAGGTCTAGGGGGAGACCCTAAAATTATTGAGGAAAAGTAACAGAGAAAATTTAGATATTTCAAGGATTATTACAAGTTAAGGAGTGTTTGACCCCCACATATAATCATCCACTAACATAGCACAAAAATCAAGAATTTGAAATGACCACATTGTGCTCCTATCCATGATCACCTTCTTTGAGAGGGAATATACCACTTAATTACTTCACGGTAGACGTGTGAGAAATCCAAATGAAGATGGATATCATTATTTAGACATGCAATCCAATGTGGTATGATTATCTATTTAACCTACCTTGTATAAGCTTTAATATCATTCACAGTGAGCTGGAAGTTAGATTCAATCCATAGTATATTCTAATTTTTTTGGACCGAATGCTTAATAGCATATATAACATCCCAGAGTTCCATCTCATATATATTTTCCAACCTAATAAAATGATGGAAGCATCCCTTAATGAACCCCCAGTAGGTTCTAAAGGCACTACCGTAGCTAGAAGGACCCGACATTCCAGAAACAGCATCATCAATATTTTCCTTTATACATGGGAGAATGGTTGGGATCTATATGATGAATTTTACAGTAAGCGGTTACTTTGATTTCCCAGAAACCCCCAATAGCCAAAGAGAATTAATGTCATCAAAATATTTCTATATTGAGCCTATTTTAACTGCAGTAGTAGTATTAATGTTGCAGTGTACAACCATGATACAAGCATGAACATATAGAGAGCAGTTTTCAAACAAAAACTTATTTATTGCTATCTACACTGAACTGACCACAGTTGTAACTGTAGAATGCAACAAACTGAGGAGCTTCTCACTCTTGCCTCACTGATAGGTCTGTGTGAGGAGTTCCTCTAGAGTCCCGTATGACTGAAAATCAATAAAGAAAATACTACCAAAGTAATCCCATATCTCCCGAGCATACTTTCTGTTGGTCGGAGTGGACACTCAAGAGGGGGGTGAATTGAGTTCCAATTAAAATTTCTGTTTAAAAACTTTGTCTTAAAATCCCCCAAATAAAACACAGAATTAAATTGTAGTGAATTTATATCAAAATAAAGGTTCTGTTAGGTTCTCAAAGGATTGATTATTTCCCAGTTAATCAAATCATAATAATTGATTAACTTTTGAAACTAACTTACTGATTTATAACTAATATAAACACTTGTGAGTTTAATTATCGAAGTGACTTTAAAACAGTTTTGGTTTTAAATTAGTTTACAGCGGAATAAAAATAACTTTGAAAATAAATAAGAACAGTAGATTTAACCAAGAGGTTCAGTCTCAAGCTGAGACTTAGTCCTCTCAAAACTTTATATAAAAGTGATCCACACCCTGGATCGGGGATTACAACAGTATACAACTGTCCAGGTCCAAGACCTCTACCACTGTTATCCATGGGAACAAAAACAACAGCACCAGTTTTCCAGGTCACACACGACCTCTACCACTATCCCAGTGGGAACTAAAAGATTTAGAGTGTTTGATTGAGGATTTACAGATCCTCTAGTTAAGGTTCAGGAGTCAGTGTTTGTGTAAGATACGGCAGATAACACGCACTGCTCAAAATGTAAAAAGTAAATCACAGATGCAAAGATTTAGATTTTAGAAATGGATCTAGTGATTTCAGTGCAGCTCTGGACTCTTTTGGATTGATCAAATATAGTTCTGAGTCCTCTTCTGGTTTTTGTCTGGAAAACAGAGGATCGTATGCTTCCTTGACTTCCAGGTTTAGAGATAAAGAAAAAACTAGTCGATGAAGTTCTTATGTGGATGTTCTCATTCTTATTCTCAGCTCTTTCTAGTATTCCGGAATGTATGATCTCTTCGTATAAGTTTAGTCGTCTCTTTTCATGCACAATTTTTAGCACCTTCTTATTTTTTTCACGCTCTTATTTGTTTTTACAACTCCCTATTTCTTTTTGGTAGCAGGAGAATCTCTTATTTAAAGCACGAGCTCCAACAATAGAAATGATTTCTTTTTTGCAGGTACGAGGTACGGTTCCCTGACATCCAACAACACACATTAAATAAATTTTAGTGTATTAAAATATACCTGATATGACTGTTGGTTAGATTAAATAATGATAAAGAAATTAAAGCAGCATCGGGTTCTATCTCTGGAACTGTAGATTTGGATATCGGTAGCCTTGTGTATCGGTAGGTCTGAGAATCGGAAGCTTCTTGTGTAACGGTAGCCCTTTTTGTAATGGTAGCCTTTCCATCGGTAAACCATCTATCGGTAGACTTCATTTGTAACGGTATACTTTCTGTCGGTGGACTTGATTGCATCGGTAGCGGTAGACTTTCTTGTATCGGTAGTTGTAGACTTGTCTTGTATCAGTAGTGCTATATCGGTAGCGGTAGCTCTATATCAGTAGCGGTATACTTGTCTTATATCGGTAGCGGTAAGTACCTATTAGTAGCTGTAGACTTTCATGTACCGGTAGACTTCCTTTGATAACAGTAGCTTCAACATATCAGTGGACTTGTGTGTAACGGTGGCTAGTCTGTATCAGTAGCTCTAAGCTGTAACGGTAGCTAATTCTGTTTAACCATTCTATTGGTCGAATAGGTTAATTCAGAGTGTAAAAACATCCAGTAACCAAAAGACTAATATTTAAACATAAAATAATCATAATTGGGATTATCAAAATATAATAAAGCAACTAGATTCCCATAGGGTTCAAAAATATCCCCCTTTTTGATAATCACAAGTTATGCCAAATAGAATTGAAATAGTATCAGAGGAAAAAAGGAAAAGAAATTAGCATCAGAGGAAAAGGTTTCTTTTGTTTAGAACAAAACATCCATATTCCTCCCCCTTGCAATTGTATTGTAAGATTCTCTCTTAAGTCTCATTTTCTCAAGTCTTAGTTTCTCATTCCCCCTTTGTGTGTTTCTTCCCCTTTGTTAACTCTGAGCTCTCATTTATTATTTTCTCTCATTGGCTCATTTTCTCATTTTCTCCCCCTTTGTGATTAACAAAAAGAAGGGTAGCAGAGAAATGATAAAGTAGAGAATAAGTGACAAGGCAACAGGAACAAAGTAAAGTAGAGAATACATGAGAATTTTCATTAAGGTACAATAGATACACTGAGAAAATTAATAGTTCAGAAATACAAGTGAATCCTATCAAAAAAGATCTAGAATCACTCAATCCTCCTCTGGAACAAGTGTATTCCCCTTAGGAACAGCAGAGGTTTCAGGTGTAGGGTCAACCGAGGGTTTCGGAATAGCTGAAGGCACAACTGGTGGTTCAGCTGCAGAAACTGTACCGGATCTGAAATCTGTATTCCTCTGAGTGATCATTGGTGTCAAGCTGTGAATAGCCTGAACTGGAGTCAACTGAGGTGTACTCCCAGAGGTAGAGGCAGAAAGTGGAGGAAATACAATTACAGGTCTGGCATCCACATGCAAGAAGGGTAGCAACAGGTTCCTGAAATCCATAATAATACCCCCTCCTCTCTCCATTGCAGACACAAAGTCTTCTTGATTCTCAATGAATTTTTCCAAGGCAGGAGTAAGCTCCCTGAGCTTAGTAACCTGTTATCTGAAGGCTTGGGTTACTGGAGGTAACTTCATATTCTCAATCAAAATCTTAAAATGGTTTGTCATTTGTTGCTTGGTATAAACCTTCTCGAAATAAGCATCCACCTTATTCTTGATTTCCTCTTGAGAAGCAGTAGCTACCCGCAGGTGATCACGAACAAAACTATTAACTTCCCTAGTGGTAGCAAGAATCTGAGTATCCAAGGAGCCACTTGTACTACCCTTAGCCATCTCTTCCTAAATAATAGTTCGGATCTGGTCAAGGTTCACGCTGGAGCTAGATGAGGGAAGAGGTTTCATTGAGAAGTCAACTGTCTCCTTGAAGGATTGAGTCAAACTACTAACTACCTTCTGAACAAGTTCATCCTAACTGTTCAGATTTTCTTTGACTGAAGGCCTCAAAAACTTCCACAAATTGCTTCACCACTTATTTGATATGTCGAATGTCAGAGTTTACTTGATTTTGAGAGCTATGAATGGATGTCAGAGAAACAATCGATTGTCTCATAGCAACTACAGCTCCTGACCAACTCTCAATCTGAGTGTGGCACACTTTAATTTCATCCATCATTTCTTTCACAGGACTGTATACACCATATCCAATGGATAACTCAAGGGATTTCTCTATGCTTTTCATCTCTTCAACCATACTTTTCTTCATATCTGCCATTGATTCCCTTATTGCTTCTTTCAATTCAGCTTTTAAGGACTCAAGGTCCTCCTTGGTTGCCAAATTTTCAGCCATAGTGGGTAGGGTAACATATTCCTTTTGGGGATGGTCTTCCTCATCATAATCTCCATAGGAAAGTCCAAGAACCATATATCCTAGATCTTATGACCAACCTTCAATGTCATACAACACAGATACTGAGCCAAGATTCTCCCCCTCACATGGAACATTCTCCTGAGGTATCTCCTCCAACTATTCTGCTTGATGTATTTCGATAATTTCCTCTACAACTGCAGCGGATTCAATAGCCATTTTCTCTGATGGCTCAAGAACTCACTCAACAATAGATGCTACTTCTGTTTCCTGATTATGCACTATTTTGACTATACTGTCTATCAGAGGGCTCAAACTAAGTTCTTCTTCTTCATTTTCCTCATCATCTGCTTCACCAGCAGCCACCTTTTCTTCATTAACATCGTGATCTGATTCGGTTGCCTCATCCTCATCATAGGTGTCCTTGACAACATACTGGCATGCTTCTTCTCCTTCTTCTATAGTCTCTGTATCACTGTCCTTCAATACAGTTTCTCTCTTTGGTAGTTCTTTTGGAGGTCCAGCTGCTCCATAAGAAATAACTTGATGCACAGGACTAGGGGGTAAGTCTGGGTCTCCTCCTTCCTCTACCGATGTCTCTTCCTCCTCAGCTTCAGCTTCATCATCACTATAGACCGGTTCTGACTCATCTGGTCCAAGACCAGGGTCCCTCACATTCTTTGTTCTAGAAGGATGATCCACAGGAGTGAATTTGTCATAAATCCTACCTTCATCATTAAGCCAAGACTTCTTCCAAGGGTTCCAGTTAACTTTCATATATTTACAGACAGTCCTGGTGATGTAGAAGTTATCCTTAACTACTATCATTTCATCTTGAGGTCCTGCCAATTCCTTTGCTTTCATCATAACAGAAATCAACTTTGAGAAGAACAGTGCATTTGACTTAGACTTTAGTCTAGACATATCCTCAATCTGAATCATAAGTAATCTACACAGATTCACTTTTACTCCATGATTTAACAGATGTAACAAATAAATGTCCTGGAATCTCAGTGTAGCAAAGTCTCCTCTCCTTGGACTAATTATATGTTGAATAAACTTGAAAAGAAGTTTATCTTCCCCTGCCATCTCTACAGCTATGATTTTTCTAGGGGTCCCATTCCCTGTCATCTCTAACAAAGAATCTTCATACATAAACAAGTCACTGGTTGAGGGTATGGATTTTGAATAAAAAGAATAATCACCTTCATGTGGAACTTTTAAGTTCCCATCCCGTTCATCTGGATTAAAGGAAAATTCGTGACCATTTACATAAGAAAACATCTTGTTTTCTTCTTCGGACTTCTCAAAACGAGCGAACTCATAGAACTGTTTCACCAGTCCTGGATAATAAGGTCCATTGTTGTTTGTGAAGCACTCGAGCCAACCTTGTTCTTCTAAAACCTTAAGAACCAAGGACTTTATCTCCATGATCCATTCCGCACACACCTCTTTCTCAATGACAATATCTCGCCTTGAGAGATGCGGGTTTACTGGATTCCTTCGAGATACATTTTCACCGCTTCCACTGGCATCAGAATTGGTCACCTTCTGTCTTTTCACTTACAGATCATCACTACCATCTGTAACCTGAGGTATCTTAACACGGGCCATTATAGATATGAGGTTTAGAGTTTTACGTCTTGAGAGGTTTAGGTTGGAGGGATTCGAACAGACGAGTTCGCGGTGAGATTGAGTGAAGTCTAATATCAGGTTTTAATATCATTTTGGATTCACAAAAAAAATAAATCTTTTAAAAATGGTTCGAAGTCTCGGCTTTATAGAAGTTTAAAACAGCACGAGATGCACCGGTAAAGTATCCTAATAGTGAGGTCTTCTAATGTGAGGATTCTCTAACGGTGAGGTCTCCTAACGGTGAGGTCTCCTAATGGTGAGGTCTCCTAACGGTGAGTATTCTCTAACAGTGAGGTCTCCTAATGGTGATGATTCTCTAACGGTGAGGTCTCCTAACGGTGAGGTCTCCTAACAGTGAGGATTCTCTAACGGTGAGGTCTCTTAATGGTGAGGTCTCCTAACGGTGAGGTTTCTCTAACGGTGAGGTCTCCTAACGGTTTAAGATAAAGTTATCATTCCTAATTCGTTTCTAATGAAACTTAATCTTTCTGAACTTAAATGCTTAGTGAAAATATCGACTAATTGGAGTTCAGTTCCTATAAATTCAAGAGTTATATCACCTCTTTGATAATGATCTCTTAAAAAGTGGTGTCTAACATCAATGTGTTTCATTCTAGAGTGAGCCACAGGGTTCTTAGAGATGTTGATCTCACTAGTTTTGTCATAGTTAATTGAAACATGTTTAAAATTAAATCCATAGTCCGGTAAAGTGTGTTTCATCCACATAATCTGTGCACAGCAACTACCAGCAGCTATATACTCTGCTTTAGTAGTAGACAGTGTGACTGAGTTCTGTTTCTTACTACACCATGATACTAGGGATTTTCCAAGTAAATGACATGTTCCAGATGTTCTTTTCCTATCTAACATACATCCAGCAAAGTCAGCATCTGAATAACTTATTAAATCAAATGATTTTACTTTTGGATAAAACAAACCTAAATTTACAGTATACTTAAGATATTTAAAAATCCTTTTAACAGCAAGTAAGTGTGATTCTTTAGGATTATCTTGAAATCTAGCACACATACACACACTAAACATAATATCTGGTCGACTAGAAGTAAGATAAAGTAAACTCCCAATCATACCTCTGTAATTAGTTTGATCTACTGGTTTACCAGTTTCCTCAATATCCAATTTACAGGTGGTACTCATAGGTGTATCACTTCCCTTAATACTATCCAGACCAAAACGTTTTAACAAATCCTTATTATATTTACATTTATTTAAAATAATGCCATCTTTAGTTTGAAAATTTTGAAAACCAAGAAAATACTTAAGCTCCCCCATTAAGCTCATTTCAAATTCATTTTTCATAACCTCAGAAAAATCGGTACACAAAGAATTTTTAGAAGATCCAAAAATAATATCATCAACATAGATTTGTACTATTAAAACATATTTTCAAATTATTTTTATAAAAAGAGTGGGATCGGCAATTCCTTTTAAAAATCCTTTTGAAATAAGAAAATTTTTAAGTCTTTCATACCAAGCTCTTGGAGCTTGTTTTAAACCATATAAAGCTTTAGAAAGTTTAAAAACATGATTTTGAAAGTGAGGATTTGAAAAACCAGGTGTTTGTTCTAAAAAAACACATTCAACAATAAAAACATTTAGAAAAGCACTTTTCACATCCATTTGATATAAATTGAAATTCAGATGTGATGCATAGGCAAGTAAGATCATAATAGCCTCTAATCTAGCTACAGGAGCAAAGGTTTCCACATATTCAATTACTTATTCTTGATTGTGACCTTGTGTAACTAGCCTAGCTTTGTTTCTAATGATGTTTCCAGATTCATCAACTTTGTTTCTAAACACCCACTTTGTGCCTATGGTCAAAGTGTCCTTAGGTCTTTCTACTAATTTCCAGACTTTATTTCCTTCAAATTGATTTAGTTATTATTGCATATCCATTACCCAAAATTCATCATTGATAGCATCATTGATACTTTTAGGTTCTAACTATGAAAGAAAAGCTTGATGTTCAACCTGATTTCTTAGAGAAGCACTAGTATGTGTTCCTCTATCAATATTTCCTACAATATCATCTAAAGGATGATTCTTTAGAATCCTAGTCGGTCTTGAAAAGGTAGGGCTAAAGATTTCAGGTTCATCAACAGGTTGGGAGTCAACAGAAGCAGGTTTTGGAAAATTTCCAGAACTGGATGTTTTGACTATAGGTCCACTGTCTTTATCATTAAGTTTCAAAACAGAGAGATCATCTTCAAGATTTTCAAGAGATTTCTTAGGTTCATGTGGATCAGATTCATCAAATTTGATGTGAACAGATTCCTCCACACATTTGGTTCTTTTATTGAAAGCTCTATAAGATTTACTAGAAATAGAGTAACCTAGTAAAATTCCTTCATCACTATTTGGTGCAAACTTTTCAAGATTATCTTTAGTATTAAGAATAAATATTTTGCAACCAAAAACTCTGAAGTAGTTAACCTTAGGTTTCCTATGGTTCCAAAACTCATAAGGGGTATGCTTAAGAACAGGTCTGATCAAGACTCTATTGATAATATAACAAGCTATATTTACAGCTTCAGCCCAAAAATAAACAGGTAGGTCATACTCATTGAGCATGGTTCTGGAAATTTCCTGAAGGGTTCTATTCCTCCTTTCCACTACACCATTTTGCTGAGGTGTCCTAGGGGAAGAGAAATTAGGACTATAGCCATTGTGTGAGCAGTAAGATTCAAACTCATGATTTTCAAACTCACGACCATGATCACTTCTCAGGGTTTTAATCTTAAGTCCATTAAGATTTTCTACAGACTTGGAATATTTAACAAAGTAAGAACAAGATTCACTTTTTTGAGATAGAAAATATACCCAAGTATATCTAGAATAGTCATCTACAACAACATAGACATAATGCTTCCCATTTGAACTAGAAAATATAGAAGTTCCAAATAAATCCATGTGAACCAACTCGAGAGGTTGAGAAGTTGACACTTCTTTCTTTGATTTAAAAGAAAATTTATGTTTCTTTCCCTTTTGACAGGGATGAAAAACTTTGTCTATTGGAAATTCAAGTTTGGGTAGGTCTCTAACTAAGTTCTTCCTACTAAGTTTTCTAAGTGAATGTACATTGCAGTGTCCTAATATTCTGTGCCAAAGCCAAGACTCTTTATGAAAATCATTTAAACAAGTAATATTCTGCTTAGCTAATGAATTCAGATCAACATCATAAACATTTTCATTTCTTAAGGAAGAAAATACTAAAACATTTTTAGAATTAAAAACATTACAAGAATCATTTTAAAATTTAACATAAAAACCATCATCACATAACTGAGAAATACTTAACAAATTATATTTCAGTCCATCAACAAATAAAACTTTAGAAATCAATATTGAGTCAGTGTTACCAATCTGGCCTAATCCAATGATTTTCCCTTTAGAGTTATCACCAAAAGTGACAAAACCTTCATCAATTCTGACTAAGCTTTTAAAGAATGAGAAGTATCCTGACAAATGTCTTGAACATCCACTGTCCAAGTACCAGGTCTTTCTACAAGAGCTCTTTAAGCAGGTTCCCTACAAAATAGATTTAGACAGGAAATGATTTTGGTACCCAGATTTTCTTGGGACCAGACAGGTTAGCCAATAAAACTTTAGGTACCCAGATTTGTCTAATGGGTCTCATAAAATTTCTAGAATCAACAGATTTTGAAAGATAAACTTTATTGGATCTGTAACTATGAATATAACTAGTTGAAGCATATGAACTTCCAAAACTAGAACTAGAAACATTCTGTCCAAATTTAGGAATGAATTTAGATTAGGTAAATTTTCTCTGTCCTGGTTGGTATCCTATACCAGTAGTGTATCTAGGTGCTATTTTCTTACCTAGCATTTGAGTAAGAGTATCTTTACCATTTTTAAACTTTTCTAAGTCTTTCTTAAGTTTCTCATTAGATAATTTTAGTTCAGTATTCTCTTTAATAAACTGAGAATTCTTTTCTATTTCAATATCAAGATCAGATTTATGTTTAACAGTAAAAGCATATTGTTTCTTTAAACCTTTGTATTTGTCTTTCAGCTCATTACAGGTTTATTCTAACATATCAAAATAATCAAACAGTTCAGATTTTGACATGTTTTCTGAGTCAGAATCATCTCTAGAATAATATGAATTTAAAGCAGGAGTTTCAGATGTTACCTCAGATGTGTTTGTCATGAAACACATATCTGCCTTATTTTTTAGTTCAGTTTCAGAAATTTCAGACTCATTGGAGTTATCCTTAGAATCACTCCAGGTAGCCTTCATGGCTTTCTTGTACATATTATCCTTGTATTCATAATTCTTCTTGTACATCAGCTTTGGACAGTTTGCTTTTATATTTCCTTTTCTTTTGCACTCATAGCAGACAACTTCATCTATTTTGTCAGATTTCTTCCAATCCATTTTCCAATGATCCTTGCTGTCATACTTACCTTTGTAATTTGATTTTTTGAAAAAATTCTTCTTCCTATAAAACTTCTTAAACCTTCTGGAAATGTGATCCATCTCAGCATCACTATCATATGCACTTTCACTGTCTTCATATCTTGAACTCTCGTTTATAGATTGAAGTTTCTCCTTATCCTTGTTCTTTGAAGTTGAAGATTTGAAAGCAACAGACTTTCTTCTAGGTTCATCTTCTTCTTCTTTGTTCACCTTAAGTTCTTCTTCATACATTATCAACTTTCCAATTAGTTCATTGACTGGCAGTTCACCTATATCACACGATTCTCTAATTGAGACAGAATTTGTTCTCCATCTTTCAGGTAGACATCTCAGAATTCTCATAATTTGTTCCTTTGATGAAACATCCTTTCCCATAATGATCATTGTGTTGACAGTTTTGTTGAACCTGAGATACATGTCAAAAATGGTTTCATCAGGCTTCATCTTAAAATTATCATACTTAATAGTATAATTGTTCAATCTCATTTTCTAAACATTAGTTGTTCCTTCATTAGAAACAGCTAAGGTATCCCAAATTTCATAAGCAGTTTTACAAGAAAATATTCTGTTAAATTCATCACCTCCTAAAGCACAGTACAGAGAATTCATGGCTTTACAATTATTATTGTATGTAGCCTTAGTAGCTTCACTCCAAGTAGATCTAACAGTAGTAGGTATTTTATATTCTGATTCTATAGCAGTCCAAATATCAAAACCCATGCTCTCTAAATGAAGTTTCATCTTGATTTTCCTCTGAGCATAGTTAGTGCCATTTAAAAAGGGTTTTCTATTGGTAGAAACACCTCCAAGTCTGTTATCCATGATAACTTACTTAAAGAAAAGATTTTAAACAGATAAAAATTTAGAAATAACATAATTTTTAAGAACGTTAAAATACAACTAAAATCACAGATGAAAAATAGATTACTTTATAAAATATTTAAACAGCCTCTGATACCAAATGTTGGTCGGAGTGGACACTCAAGAGGGGGGTGAATTGAGTTCCAATTAAAATTTCTGTTTAAAAACTTTTTCTTAAAATCCCCCAAATAAAACACAGAATTAAACTGTAGTGAATTTATATCAAAATAAAGGTTCTGTTAGGTTCTCAAAGGATTGATTATTTCCCAGTTAATCAAATTAGAAGAATTGATTAACTTTTGAAACTAACTTACTGATTTACAACTAATATAAACACTTGAGAGTTTAATTATCAATGTGACTTTAAAACAGTTTTGGTTTTAAATTAGTTTGCAGCAAGAATAAAAATAACTTTGAAAATAAATAATTACAGCAGATTTAACCAAGAGGTTCAATCTCAAGCTGAGACTTAGTCCTCTCAAAACTTTATATAAAAGTGATCCACACCCTGGATCGGGGATTACAACAGTATACAACTGTCCAGGTCCAAGACCTCTACCACTGTTATCCATGGGAACAAAAACAACAGCACCAGCTGTCCAGGTCACACACGACCTCTACCTCTATCCCAGTGGGAACTAAAATATGTATAGTGTTTGATTAAGGATTTAAAGATCCTCCAGTTAAGGTTCAAGAGTCAGTGCTTGTGTAAGATATAGCAGATAACACACACTACTCGAAATATAAAAAGTAAATCACATAGGCAAATATTTAGAGGTTAGAAATGGCTCTAGTGATTGCAGTGCAGCTCTGGACTCCTTTGGATTGATCAAAAACAGTTCTGAGTCCTATTATGGTTTTTTTCTGGAAAACAGGGGATCGTCTGCTTCCTTGACTTCCAGGTTCAGATATAGAGAAAAAATTAGTCGATGAAGTTCTTGTGTGGATGTTCTCGTTCTTGTTCTCAGCTCTTTCTGGTATGCCGGAATGTATGAGTTCTTTGTGTAAGTTCAGTCATCTCTTTTCATGCACACTTTTTAGCACCTTCTTATTTTTTTCATGCTCTTATTTTTTTTTTGCAACTCCCTCTTTCTTTTTGGTAGCAGGAGCATCTCTTATTTAAAGCATGAGCTCCGGCAACAGAAATGATTTCCTTTTTAAGGGTACGAGGTACGGTTCCCTGACATCCAACAACACACATTAAATAAATGTCAGTGTATTAAAATATACCTGATATGACCGTTGGTTAGATTAAATAATGATAAAGAAATTAAAGCAACATCGGGTTCTGTCTCTGGAACTGTGGCTTTGGATATCGGTAGCCTTGTGTATTGGTAGGTCTGAGTATCGGTAGCTTCTTGTGTAATGGTAGCCCTTTGTGTAAAGGTAGCCTTTCCATCAGTAAACCTTCTATCGGTAGACTTAATTTGTAACGGTATACTTTCTTTCGGTAGACTTGATTGCATCGGTAGCTGTAGACTTTCTTGTATCGGTAGCTGTAGACTTGTCTTGTATCAGTAGCGCTATATTGGTAGCGGTAGCTCTGTATAGGTAACGGTAGACTTGTCTTATATCGGTATCGGTAAGTCCCTATCTGTAGCTGTAGAATTTTATGTATCGGTAGACTTCCTTTGATAACGGTAGCTTCAACATATCAGTGTACTTGTGTGTAATGGTGGCTAGTATGTATCAGTAGCTCTAAGCTGTAACGGTAGCTATTTTTGTTTAACAATTCTATTGGTAGAATAGGTTAAGTCAGAGTGCACAAACATCAAGTAACAGAAAGACTAATATTTAATCATAAAATAATCATAATTCTGATTATCAAAATATAATAAAGAAACTAGATTCCTAGAGGGTTCAACACTTTATATGCAAGAAGATGTGTTGCACAGTCTCATACCTTAAATTTCATTTTGTTATGTTATGGGCTGTGAAATGGGAAAATGAGTTAACAATGGATGCAATAGGAAATGAAGTGATTATCACAATAATAAACTAAACGATATGCATGTAGGAGTACAAAATCATGTTATGATTCTCACCCAACTATAGAAGTCATGAATAATATTAAAAACCATGTTGAGATCCCAAATGATCCAAGACAAGAGTAAATTTCTATTGATTACTTTATGAATGAACAACCAATACCCTTTATTAGGTCTTCCAATCAACTAATTATTGAGAAGTGGATTAATTCAATAGATAAGATATTCTCTATTATCTAGTGCTCATACCATGAGAAGGTTGTTTTAGCTATTTATCTCCTAGAAGGTTCGGCTGAAAAATGGTCAACTCATATTAAGAATATGAATCAAAAGGAAAAAAATTTGGATCAATAGAATGGGAGAGTTCTATAAAATTTTCTTCACTAGATATTTTCCTCGAACTATTCATAAAAATAGAGAGGGGATTACTAGAGTTTAAATAAAATTAGGATAAAACCATTGGTTTGTATAAATAAAGCTTCATGAGACTCATTTGATATGCCTCTAGTTTTATCAATAATCTTGAAAGTAAGATCGACCAATTATTTAGTGTCTTAAAACTAATTAATTGAAATGTGTTATCTATAAAAGAATGTGGAATCTATGAATAATTTTTCAAATGTGCTCACAAGGTTGAAATATATTTTAGAGACACCCACTCTTCTCACGGTTTTTCGGATAATAAAAGAAATATATAATTTAAAGAAAACTTGAATGATAAATCACACTGATGAAAGAGAGTTGATCTTTTTATATTCCAAAAATATTGAAATAACCATTATAGAAATTACCTCAAATGTTCAGGAAGATGTTTTACATGTGGAAAAGTAGTCCATCATGCACATGATTACTGAAAAGAGTTAAGGAGGCTTGATAACAAAAGAGATGATTTGGAAGATCATCTTAATGTACTAACCAAACTCTAGTGGTTTAATTATAATGAGTATGTTCACTCTCCGATTATTTCACTAATATAAGGGTTAATGGAGAAAACAGACTTCATAAAACTCATAATCCAATATAATAATTGAAAAAATATATTATAATAGCACTAGAAGTGGTTCGTGAAAATGAAGTGGTGAAAGGTACATTTATCATTCGATCTATAATTAAGAATTCTTTATTTGATTCTGGTTCGATTCACTCCTTTATATATGTAAAGTTTTCCAAAGAGATGAAATCACCACCCAAATGATTAAATATAGGATTATCATGGAAAAATCATGGTAGTGAAATTACTACATCTCAAGTTTATAATTCTTCTATAATAGAATTTTTTGGGATATGGTTTCTTAAAATAATATAATAATTCTTATAGTTGAATTTGTTATGATTTTAGGTATAGACTAGCTCTCTTTATATAGATACCATATTAATTTTAATATAGTGAAGTCGCATTTAATATCTTGAATCAAGCCACGATTATCTATTATTTTATGCCTGACTATGATCCTCCTATGGAAATTACATCCACTATATGTGTCTTAATACACAATCATGAGGGGTATTTTCCTCAAATGGTTATAAAATAAATCAATATTGGAGATATGACTATTATGTGGGAATATGCTGATATATTTATTTATTAATTTCCTAGTCTTCTCCCAGATTGTGTGTTTGATTTTTCAATTTAACTTATACCTAGTGTTTTGCTTATATCAAATAATCCTTATAGAATAGATCTAACTAAACTATAGTAATTAAAGAATAATGTAATATCCCTCAATCAAGAACCCTCTCACATGGAAAAAAAGGTTGGTCATGAAACCTCAAGCATGCCTCCCAGTATGCTAGAGGATGCTGACGAGCGGGGGGGTGTGATATGTATAGTGGGGAGACTATATACCCTGGTATGAAGTTTTATAGCAGTATAAATAAGATATATAAACAAAATAAATAAAATTAATAGACATATAGGAAACTAAATAAAAGAACTAGGAAAATAAAGGGAAACCCAATATACCCAAAATGAGGTATCATTTAATGACATGCAGATATGTATCTAAATGTAAAAATGAAAGCATTATAAATAAAAAAGTCATCTAACACAAGAAAAACCTAAAATAATCTAGTCCTGAACCCCATGTCAGACCCATTTCCTTACTCCATCCCATGTAGTAAGAAACAAGTTGGAAACAAGGTCCATTAACCTTGTCCAAACCTACATTCACAAAATCAGGTCAGGTTCCAAATGGTGGCCCAGATAGGGTGTGAGTAAAACTCTAGAGGTCAACACAACCATGTCTAAACAAACCTTCCTAATAATAATCGCATGAAATAATGTGATAAATAGGTCTATTAATTAATTCAACAATTAAATAAATACAACAATAACCTACTTTGTCATCGTACCAGAATATCCCTAAACATGTCTCACAACCCTGCCAACCAGAACCATATAACCATGGTAAAACATAACTTGCCTTGGCTTCATGTCGGAATGCCTTTTTGTATGTCTCACAACCATACCAACCATAACCATATACCCATGGTATAAAAAATCACTAGTCCAAGCCTGTTATTTAAGAATCACAATATATTTTAGGGCCTTTCCCGGTATTTAAGAATCTCAGCATGTTCTAGGGAATTACCCAGTATATAATAATCTCATCATTTCTTAGGGAATATATCGATATATAAGAATCTTAGCATGTGTTAGATCATAGCCCGACATATAAATATATCAACATGTGTCAGGGCATAGCCTAGTGTATAATCATCTCATCATGTTTTAGGGAATATCTTGATATATAAACATCACATCATGTGTCACAAGTGCATATCAGAACAGAAAACATATCAAAATTTGACTATATAAACCAAATGGTTAATTTTGATAATTACCATTTTCCCTTCAATTTACCCTTTATTTCAATTAATCAATTAATCCTTTTTTCTATAGTGAATCTATATCAGTAAATCACCTATCATGATAAAACCATATGTAAGACATTTCTAATAAATTATTTTCAAAATTTCTCTCACCCAATGGGTTTCCATAAGCCAAGTCACATTTTCAATTGAAACCAAGGGATAAAATGAAGAATCCAACATAGGATTATCATAATTATTGTTCAATTAATTAATTATTTTACACATGTGTTAGTGCATTCACAGTATTTTATATATTTCTCAATTGAAAATCAAACCATAGAGTTAAGATTTAGAACCCCAACCTTTATCTGGTGAAGAATGAAATGCTTCCAATAGTAAAATCCAAAAAAGGTGAAGGTGCATAAGATTATAAGGAGAACCTAGATCAAAACTGATCAAGGTCAAAACCAATAATGACCATGGTTAAGATATTACACTATGTTATTAGGAGAATGATTAAAGAGAAACAAAAACAAATAATAACGACTTACATGGGGATTTATTGCACAAGTTGGACATCTATAATGGGGAGAGGCACTCCAAAATCACCTAGAAGTACCTTAGGGTTGAGAGGGGAAGGCTTCCTGAGAAATGAATAGAAATTATACGAATAGAAAACTATAAAACTAATTATTAGGGAATTATATGGAGTGTAATTCATTTACACATCATGTATTTCTTTTTAGATGGATACACTGAAAAACCCATCTTCTAAACTGAATATTAAATTCACCTAAATATGTCACGACCCGCCCTCGGGACCCGTGCCGTGACTACCCCAAGCCCGCCTTCCATAGCCCAGGGGCTGGCGACTAGCACCAAGGAGTAAATCCCGATAACTGGAAAGGCATTGCCTTTATAAAAGTAAACAAAAAGAACCACAGAGCACAAGCGGAAGTAAAACACTAAGTACAAAAGAAAGTGCTGAAAAGTAAATGGACCAGAATACAAACCCAAAAGAAAGTACAACTACAACTGTAAAGTACAACTCGAAAGGGAAAACAGCAACTGAAAAGTAAAACTGCTACGCCGAGCTGTCCACTGGAAATCCCACCTGAAGGGTGGGTACAAATAGCTCCTCTGCTCCTCAGGTCCCACCGTCCGCTCCGAGTATGTCTCGCCCAGTGGTCCACCTCCGGGTACCGCCTCGTCGTCACGTCCACCTCTGGGTACCGCCTCGTCGTGAGGTCCTCCTCTTGGTACCATCTCTTCGTATAGTCCACCTCCAGGTACTGTCCAGTCCTCGAACACTCGGCTTCTGTCAACACTGCTCGTCGTCTGCAACCAACACAACGAGGTGCGGGCATAGCCCGTGCAGGGGTGAGTATAACGATACTCAGTAAGGACCCCGAGACCCTCAAGGTCTCACTAAACCAACAAGGATAACCACAAAGAAGATCTCAACAGATAACCTCTACTTAGATATATGCCCATACATATACCTAAGTTATCAAGTAACTCAACTCAATCATGAGGAAACACAAGGATTGTGAAATCAACGGATAACCACTACCCGGGTATATGCCCATACATATACCTAAGTTAGCAAGTGACCCATCTCAATCATGAGGTAAACACAAGGTCAAAAGTCTCAGCTCAAACCAGGATTTTCATTACCGAAACCGTAACTGCTGAAGAGCTCCGTCTCTGGAGTGTACAGTGGTCCTGTCACGACTCCGAGGTACTGCTCACTAACCTCAGACTGCTGAGGTACTCCTCCTGTCGAGTACTGCGGGTTTGCGGCCAACTACCGGGCGCTCCGTCCGCTGAGGGTCTGTCGCCAAATACCGGGCGCTCCCACTAATAGCCTACAGAGGTACTCCTCCTGTCGAGTACTGCGGGTTTGCAGCCAACTACCGGGCGCTCCGTCCGCCGTGGGTCTGTCGCCAAATACTGGGCGCTCCTTCCACTGGGCTAGTCGACTCACTCCAAGTCGAGTCGGTCAAGCAGTCGTCAGGTCTCAGCCGGCTACACGGTCTCCGTACTCCACACGCTCGTCTCCGGGAGGGTCCGCTCCACGAGCTACTAGTCGATACTCCATGTATAACAAAGTCCCGCAAAGAAGTATCTCAAAGGACCGCCTCGTCATAGGGGTCTCAACGCAACAGACGGCGCGTCAATCAGACGCCCGTTCTGTGAGTTATTAGCCTTTTCGTCCCAGGGGACCGGTTGGTTTCGTGAGCGAACCAAACCCGGTCGTATCTCAACTATACCCCGAACTCTCATAGGGTAAACTCATAGGGACCGTTTCTCAACGCGATCACCAATGCCGCTGACGGTTCGTCAAACGGACGTTCTGTTAGAAAGATATCAGCTTTTCCGTTCTAGGGGCCCGGTTGGATTTCGGTGCGATCCAACCCGGCCACTATCCATATGCATCCAAAACTCGGGCGGAGGATGCCAAAAGTTCCGTATCGTCAACAGGAACTCAACGCAACAGACGGCGCGTCAATCGGACACCCGGTCTGAGAGTTATTGGCTTTTTCGTTCCAGGGGCCCGGTTGGATTTCGGTGCAATCCAACCCGACCGCACTCCGTCGGCATCCAAACCACGAGCGGAGTAAGCCGAAAGATCCATCTCACTTAGAGGAATTCAACGAAACAGACGGTGCGTCAATCGGACGCCTGGTCTGTTATTTATTGGCCTTTCCGTCTCACACCCACCCTGGGAAACTTCCCAGGAGGTCACCCATCATGATCACTACTCTAGGCCAAGCACGCTTAACTACGGAGTTTTAACCACGTAGGCTCCCGAAAAGGAAGGTGCACCTTGAGTATAGTATACCGAAATGACCGTCTCGATCCAAGGATCGCGTTGCCGCTGACGACGAGTCGTTTGGAGGCCCGTAGCCCAAGATACGGGCATTTGACCAAACCGCTCGGTAACGTGGGTTTCGGGCCCGGGCTGTCCCGGCCCGAGACCCCCCGGATGGCCCGAACCGGGTCGACCCGCCCCGGACGGGGTCGACCCGGCCCGGCGCAGCCCGGCCCGGCCCGGCGCGGCGAACCGGCCAGGCGCGCCGGTTGGGCGCAAGGCAGCGCGCTGCCAGCTTGGCCGAAGGCCGAGCTTTCTGGAAACGGGGGGCCGCCTGCCCCCCCCCCCCCCCCCTTTTGTGAAACCGGCCCCCCTCATAATGGGGGGCCAAATAACTGCCCGGGGGAATTAAATTCCCCCGGTTTCCACCAACCCGGCCGGCCCGACCTGGCCGGCCGGCTTCTTGTCAACAGGACCGACAAGGGCCGGTCCTCTTCCGTCTTCCGGCACCGGCGGCCTGGCTGGCCGCCGGTCATCACGATCCGCCGCGGCCCGGAACCGGCTGCGGCCTTCGTCATCCGGCGCGGTGCGACGGCACCGCGCCCCTCCGCCGCGGCCCCGCTCCGGCCGCGGCGTCTTCGGTTTCCTTCGACGCGGCGCGACGGCGTCGTGTTCATGATAATTCTTTCCACGGCGCGGCGCGACGGCGCCACGCAATAATTTCCGTGTTATTCCCGCGTGGTGCGACGACACCACGCTATCTCGTTTCATCCACAAGAAACATTCAAGAACAAAGGAGGGGGGTTCGGCCGTGTTTGTGCGGTCCGGTCCCCCTCTCGTTAGACGATAACACTTAAACGTTCATCCTCAAGTTTGTCATGCTAGAACCAAGAACGGAAAATAATTAAATAAAGCAACAACAAACTCCTACCTCGCTTTTCGTTATGTGTTGACGAAGTCGCGGAAAGGCGGCGACGATTCGTCGACATCGGAAAAGAGAAGTCGTTGACGACGTCGGCATTCTTCGTGAAAGGCGCTCCCTTCTTTATTCCGGAAGGAGTGGGAAGGAGGCATCCAAGAAGGGATCGACGTTGGAAACTTCACGTTCTTCTTTGGAAAAGGCATTCTTCGTCGAGAAGACGTTGTTCCATGTTTGGAGATGTCCTTCGTGTTCTTCGTCGAGGGTGGAATTCTCTTCAATCCTTCCATGACTCTATCACAAAGATTTAGCCAACCCCAAACAATAAAACAACACACCTTATTATAGTGTTAGCTTAATGAATTCAAAATAATTCAAATTCATTAAGTTACATCCTTCATTAATGGTTGGAGAGACTCCAAAATTAATGAAGGTGGAAGTGAAGAGTCACATTTAATTGGGGGGGTTCAAGGGAGTTAAGGAGTTTAAGGAGTTAGGAAATTGAGGGGTTTTGGCACATTAAGTGCAAGGGAGTTTAAAGGGGGTAGAAGAGAGTTAAGGGGAAGGTGAAGGGTTGGGGCTCGTGTGGGCCCCACCTCACCTTAATCCTCACTTGGTTAGTTAGGAACTTGTGATTCCACCCCAACTTCCACACTTAGGATATAACCACTTAAGAAGATAAATAAAATTTGTAACACAAATTTTATTTTTCTTTACACTTAAACCACAACCTTATTAAACAACTGCTCCCAAGCAAACGCAACTCCAGGAAAGGCATTCCTAAGCAAAAACCGGCGCTTCGGTTCCATCGGTGCCCTCGGAATTTGATTTCGGGCACCGGTTCAAAAGTTAGAAATTCCCGCTCGTTCGTTCACTGAACGTACCCGAGCCAAACTTCGGAAATTGATTCTGGGCACACCGGGCCTCAGAATCAGGCGCCGTCAGAAACTGCGTTCTTGTAAAATTCCAAAGAAAATTAAGAAAAAAATTTCCTTGAAATTTCCGGGTCTTTACATTACTCCCACCTCAGGGCTTTACGTCCCCGTAAAGCTTCATCACAAACTAGGGTCACAAAAGCGGTACAGAGCACGCATCTGAGCCTTCCGCTCCCATGTGCTCACCTGGAGGTTCACGTACTGTCAAAGGAAGTGCACCCAAGGAATCGATCATCCTCGTAGGATCTGCTCCTGTCTATCCTTGATCCCCACTGGAACCTCCGTGCATGTCGCTCTATCATCGACGTCCAACTCCCTGAGGTCGAAGATGTGTGAAGGATTAAGCACGTATCTCCTCAATTGAGTTATGTGAAAGTCATCGTGCACCTGGTGCAACTGAGGTGGATGGGTCAAGCGATAAACCACCTCTCCTACCCTGCTGAGGACCTAGAAAGGTCTATTGAACCTCGGAGATCTCTTGCCGCCTTGGCTACATCTCCGTAAACCTCGTCGAGGTGAGACCTGTATAAGAACGTGGTCGCCATCCTCGAACTCTAAAGGTCTCCCTTTTTAGGTTAGAACTGAAACTCAAAACTCCTGCTGTCACGAGGGTAAGGTTGGCAGACCCAAGAATGATCGGCTACACCCTCCCATGCATGAGTTTATCTTGTTCTGCCCAGGGTTTCCTTTTCGCCGACCAAGGAAAACCCATCCCAACGTTTGCCTAATACCGTCAATTTGAGTATGAACAGTGATTTCCAAATACATACTCAAACTAACGTCGTAAGGCCTCGACGCTGCCACCAAGAGGTCCTAACCGAGACTCTCGCCTCAAGGGTCAGATCACACCGTCGGCATAAGTTTGACTATCGAGTCTCCTCCCAAAGGTATCTCCAGACGTGAGGGTCAAGTCAACGGCTTAACCGGAATCTCTAGGTCTGGGACTAGATTCATGGAAGGAAGGGATGATTCGTTTCGATTCCTGTGGCTACGGCAGCTAATAGAAGATAAATCCCGCACTTCGAATCATCCTTAGAGCCCCTTTTTGGTCGCACTCCATGACCGCAAGCAGCTACCCTCTTTCCCTGCTCTCCAACTCCCTGAGTCTAGCGGGGACTACAAAGGCAGGTGATCGTAACATGTTGAAATGTACACCACCACGAGCTGCTCTCCAAGCTCTGCCTCCATGTCTGTTGCTCTGCAGATTCATCTGTCCTTAACATTTCCTCTTCTTGAAACATTTTACATGCCCAAGTCTCCGAGACTGGTGTCAGTTTCCTGCTTTCCAAACATCTAACATTCTCTGGCTGTATTCGATCAGCAAAGAATTCTCAACCACAAAGGTTCCTTCTAGCACTCTAGCCTAAGTATAAATGCATAGAGAAAAGGTGCTGGCTCGGAAGCCCTTAAACATACCATGCTCAGAGGTCCGACCTCTATTGCACTGATCGAAATGCTTCCATCGAGTACCCGATATGTTCGGTACGCCTTGATGAATTCTCATCTATCAACACGTCATCCCGCCGAAACTGTAAAAGTTCTAGAAAATTCTCGGCCACCTCCTCAAGCCAGTCCTCAGCCGCCTATGAGTCAGGTTCACCTCGGAACATGAGGGTATCTGAAGTTAGAACACATGTACGGCAGTAAACTTACATGTGTCACCTACCGGTACCGCCGGTTGTAACTGCTGACCAACAGGTAGTGATGTATAGCTGACACACTACCCAAAGGCACTATCTCAGGCATCGGTTCACGTACTGAAGCCTCATCACTATGCGGACCATCCTCATGGTCATTCACTGGAAAACACTAGTGGCCAAGTCCACCATCCACTCTACTGATGTCTCAGCTAGGCGGAAAACTCTAGCAATCGCCTCCAGCCACTGCTCTGCTGTCTGGAAATCTGCCTCGCCTCGTAACATCTGAGGCCTCTACTGCTGGAACTCGTGCAACGCGCTCCGCCAGCGTGCACAGTTTGCTAGTATAGCCGTTGGCATCTGCTGCCCAACAGGTGGTGATGTACTGGTACACCACCCGAGGGTGCCAACATAGTAAAAAGGGCCCTGCACCAGAGCCTCGTCGCTCGGTGATCCGTCATCGAGTACTCTCTCGGAACTCCAACTGACTGTCTGCGTGGAGACATCCTGAACAGATGCGACACGGTCAACGTCTTATACCTGGTGAGCTGACCTGGTTTGAGCTGACTTTAAAACTTTGGAAACACACACGCAATCAGTGTTTTTGTGTACAAAGTCGGAAATCAGTAGTCAGGGTCCTGGTGTACGGATACGTCGGCCGCCGCACCAACACTGGACTCCCTGAACTGAAGACCACACTCGGTACCCTTAACACTATTGCTTCACATAGAAAAAGATCAGAGTCCTGAGTTCTGCGGTAGAACTGAACTCCTCTGATACCAATTTGTCACGACCCGCCCTCGGGACCCGTGCCGTGACTACCCCAAGCCCGCCTTCCATAGGCCAGGGGCTGGTGACTAGCACCAAGGCGTAAATCCCGATAACTGGGAAGGCATTGCCTTTATAAAAGTAAACAAAAAGAACCACAGAGCACAAGAGAAAGTAAAACACTAAGTACAAAAGAAAGTTCTGTAAAGTAAATGGGCCAGAATACAAACCCAAAAGAAAGTACAACTCGAAAGGGAAAACAGCAACTGAAAAGTAAAACTGCTACGCCGAGCTGTCCATTGGAAATCCCACCTGAAGGGTGGGTACAGATAGCTCCTCTGCTCCTCAGGTCCCACCGTCCGCTCCGAGTATGTCTCGCCCAGTGGTCCACCTCCGGGTACCGCCTCGTCGTCACGTCCACCTCTGGGTACCGCCTCGTCGTGAGGTCCTCCTCTGGGTACCATCTCTTCGTATAGTCCACCTCCAGGTACTGTCCAGTCCTCGAACACTCGGCTTCTATCAACACTGCCCATCGTCTGCAACCAACACAACGAGGTGCAGGCATAGCCCGTGCAGGGGTGAGTATAACGATACTCAGTAAGGACCCCGAGACCCTCAAGGTCTCACTAAACCAACAAGGATAACCACAAAGAAGATCTCAACAGATAACCTCTACTTAGATATATGCCCATACATATACCTAAGTTATCAAGTAACCCATCTCAATCATGAGGAAACACAAGGATTGTGAAATCAACGGATAACCACTACCCGGGTATATGCCCATACATATACCTAAGTTAGCAAGTGACCCATCTCAATCATGAGGTAAACACAAGGTCAAAAGTCTCAGCTCAAACCAGGATTTTCATTACCGAAACCGTAACTGCTGAAGAGCTCCGTCTCTGGAGTGTACAGTGGTCCTGTCACGACTCCGAGGTACTGCTCACTAACCTCAGACTGCTGAGGTACTCCTCCTGTCGAGTACTGCGGGTTTGCAACCAACTACCGGGCGCTCCGTCCGCTGAGGGTCTGTCGCCAAATACCGGGCGCTCCCACTAATAGCCTACAGAGGTACTCCTCCTGTCGAGTACCGCGGGTTTGCAGCCAACTACCGGGCGCTCCGTCCGCCGTGGGTCTGTCGCCAAATACTGGGCGCTCCTTCCACTGGGCTAGTCGACTCACTCCAAGTCGAGTCGGTCAAGCAGTCGTCAGGTCTCAGCCGGCTACACGGTCTCCGTACTCCACACGCTCGTCTCCGGGAGGGTCCGCTCCACGAGCTACTGGTCGATACTCCAAGTATCACAAAGTCCCACAAAGAAGTATCTCAAAGGATCGCCTCGTCATAGGGGTCTCAACGCAACAGACGGCGCGTCAATCAGACGCTCGGTCTGTGAGTTATTTGCCTTTTCGTCCCAGGGGCCCGGTTGGTTTTGTGAGCGAACCAAACCCGGCCGTATCTCAACTATACCCCGAACTCTCATAGGGTAAACTCATAGGGACCGTTTCTCAACGCGATCACCAACGCCGCTGACGGTTCGTCAAACGGACGTTCTGTTAGAAAGATATCAGCTTTTCCGTTCCAGGGGCCCGGTTGGATTTCGGTGCGATCCAACCCGGCCACTATCCATCTGCATCCAAAACTCGGGCGGAGGATGCTAAAAGTTCTGTATCGTCAACAGGAACTCAACGCAACAGATGGCGCGTCAATCGGACGCCCGGTCTGAGAGTTATTGGCTTTTTCGTTCCAGGGGCCCGGTTGGATTTCGGTGCGATCCAACCCGACCGCACTCCTTCGGCATCCAAACCACGAGCGGAGTAAGCCGAAAGATCCATCTCACTTAGAGTAATTCAACGAAACAGACGGTGCGTCAATCAGATGCCTGGTCTGTTATTTATTGGCCTTTCCGTCTCACACCCACCCTGGGAAACTTCCCAGGAGGTTACCCATCCTGATCACTACTCTAGGCCAAGCACGCTTAACTACGGAGTATTAACCACGTAGGCTCCCGAAAAGGAAGATGCACCTTGAGTATAGTATACTGAAATGACCGTCTCGATCCAAGGATCGCGTTGCCGCTGACGACGAGTCGTTTGGAGGCCCGTAGCCCAAGATACGGGCATTTGACCAAACCGCTCGGTAACGTGGGTTTCGGGCCCGGGCTGTCCCGGCCCGAGACCCCCCGGATGGCCCGAACCGGGTAGACCCGCCCCGGACGGGGTCGACCCGGCCCGGCGCGGCGCGGCGCGGCGCGGCCCGGCGTGGCCCGACGCGGCGCGGCGCGGCGCGGCCCGGCCCGGCATGGCCCGGCGTGGAGAACCGGCCAGGCGCGCCGGTTGGGCGCAAGGCAGCGCGCTGGGCGCGCTGCCAGCTTGGCCGAAGGCCGAGCTTGCTGGAAACGGGGGGCCGCCTGCCCCCCCCCCCCCCCCTTTGTGAAACCGGCCCCCCTCATAATGGGGGGCCAAATAACTGCCCGGGGGAATTAAATTCCCCCAGTTTCCACCAACCCGGCCGGCCCGACCTGGCCGGCCGGCTTCTTGTCAACAGGACCGGCAAGGGCCGGTCCTCTTCCGTCTTCCGGCACCAGCGACCCGGATGGCCGCCGGTCATCACGATCCGCCGCGGCCCGGAACCGGCTGCGGCCTTCGTCATCCGGTGCGGTGCGACGGCACCGCGCCCCTCCGCCGCTGCCCCGCTCCGGCCGCGGCGTCTTCAGTTTCCTTCGACGCGGCGCGACGGCGTCGTGTTCAAGATAATTCTTTCCACGGCGCGGCGCGACGGCTCCAAGCAATAATTTCCGTGTTATTCCCGCGTGGTGCGACGGCACCACGCTATCTCGTTTCATCCGCAAGAAACATTCAAGAACAAAGGAGGGGGGTTCGGCCGTGTTTGTGCGGTCCGGTCCCCCTCTCGTTAGACGATAACACTTAAACGTTCATCCTCAAGTTTGTCATGCTAGAACCAAGAACGGAAAATAATTAAATAAAGAAACAACAAACCCCTACCTCGCTTTTCGTTATGTGTTGACGAAGTCGCGGAAAGGCGGCGGCGATTCGTCGACATCGGAAAAGAGAAGCTGTTGACGACGTCGGTGTTCTTCGTGAAAGGCACTCCCTTCTTTATTCCGGAAGGAGTGGGAAGGAGGCATCCAAGAAGGGATCGACGTTGGAAACTTCACGTTCTTCTTTGGAAAAGGCATTCTTCGTCCAGAAGACGTTGTTCCATGTTTGGAGATGTCCTTCGTGTTCTTCATCGAGGGTGGAATTCTCTTCAATCCTTCCATGACTCTATCACAAAGATTTAGCCAACCCCAAACAATAAAACAACACACCTTATTATAGTGTTAGCTTAATGAATTCAAAATAATTCAAATTCATTAAGTTATATCTTTCATTAATGGTTGGAGAGACTCCAAAATTAATGAAGGTGGAAGTGAAGAGTCACATTTAATTGGGGGGGTTCAAGGGAGTTAAGGAGTTTAAGGAGTTAGGAAATTGAGGGGTTTTGGCACATTAAGTGCAAGGGAGTTTAAGGGGGGTAGAAGAGAGTTAAGGGGAAGGTGAAGGGTTGGGGCTCGTGTGGGCCCCACCTCACCTTAATCCTCACTTGGTTAGTTAGGAACTTGTGATTCCACCCCAACTTCCACACTTAGGATATAACCACTTAAGAAGATAAATAAAATTTGTAACACAAATTTTATTTTTCTTTACACTTAAACCACAACCTTATTAAACAACTGCTCCCAAGCAAACGCAACTCCAGGAAAGGCATTCCTAAGAAAAAGCCGGCGCTACGGTTCCATCGGTGCCCTCGGAATTTGATTCCGGGCACCGGTTCAAAAGTTAGAAATTCCCGCTCGTTCGTTCACTGAACGTACCCGAGCCAAACTTCGGAAATTGATTCTGGGCACACCGGGCCTCGGAATCAGGCGCCGTCAGAAACTGCGTTCTTGTAAAATTCCAAAGAAAATTAAGAAAAAAATTTCCTTGAAATTTCTGGGTCTTTACAAAATATTACACAATGTGTAATTGATTCATGACATGTAACCACTTCCTATCATGAATCAGTTAATGAAATGAGTCTGGTAGCTTTTACATGTTGTGTAACCCATTTACCTGGAATGTATACATTATATGGATAGTTTTCATCCTAGTTTCCTTATAAAATCTGAAACCCACTTTAAGGTTTCTAAATATACCAATAACCCTTGCTGACACTTATCCTATTTATATTCAAACTCCACTAATTCAAATAGAAACCTAGAATAACTCCCTGTGTGGATCCTCTATGGTTTTCTCAAGTTTCCTTGAAATCCATTTTTTTATTAATTCAAACAAACATAAAACAATGATGAAACATGACCATCAAGGTTTAAATAAAATTAAAATTCAATTACAATAAGTGTAATAAAAAACTCAGAGAGAGACATACCTTGAAAAAGATGGAATCTTACAACCTTACCACTATATAACAACTCATCCCTGAGCTACTCCAATCATCACTATGGGGTCTCAACGAACAATCCTATCCATTGTACATGCATATCAAACTCCCTTTCCCAAATCTCCTCCTAAACTCTCCCATTCTACCATTACACTCAAACCAACGGTATAGTCCTACATCGAAGATATCTCTCACTACAGTCCATGATCGGTATTGGATTCTCCTCAAAGGGAACATCTATATCATGCTCTATGTCTGCTAAATCTACCATTTAAGTAGGGTCTAGATGATATCTCTGAAGTTGTGACACATGAAACATGTCATGAATAGAACTATAGCACTATGTAACGGATAAATGATATGTCACTGGACTGACCCTTGCCACTATCTCAAATAGTGCAACAAACCTAGGTGTTAGCTTTTCCTATTTCCAAATATGGTGTTGTCACATTCTAGGTGAAACCTGATTGAAAACATGATTACAAACCTCAAACTATAGAGTTTGTGTCTAATTGTTAGCATAGGTTTTCTACCAATGCTATGTGGTCACCAACCACCACCTGATCAACTGAACCTGCTAATATGTATCCTACATGAGACTAGGTTCAATAAGAAATAACTCACCAAACTCCAACCAAAAAAGAGGTGAACAAAACATCCTAACATACAAATCCTCTAAAGGTGCCATCTGGATTGATTCTTAGAAGCTATTATTATATGTGAATTCCACAAATTCTATATGTTTCTCCCATGAACCACCGAAATTCAAAATACAAGATTGTAACACATCCTCCATAACTAGAATAGTTTGCTCATATTGACCTCTAGTATGAGGAAGACAGGTTTTTCTCAAAAGGAAATGCGATCTTAAAGCCTTTTGAAGACCCTACAATAAATGTAGTGTGAAATGAGGATCTCTATCAAAAATGATACTCCTCAAAAAACTATGAAACAAAACTACCTCACCCATGTAAAACTACCCATATCTTCAATTGTGAAGGTTCCCCTGATTAGAAAGAAGTAAAATACCTTCATCAGTGGATCAAAAATCACCCATAATGCATCATTCTTATATATTTTCTTGGGTAATCCTATCACAAAATCCATAGTGAAATCATCATATTTCCACTCATGAATGGGAAAAGGTTGAAATATCTCAACTGGTCTCTGATGCTCGATTTTCACCTGCAGACAAGTAAAACTCTCACCACAAATCCTACTACATCATTTCTCTTTCCTGACCCCCATTACTATCTAAAAATGTCATGATAAATATTTTTCAAACTAGGATGTACCACCCCTCTAGAACTCAGAAACTCCCTTATCGTCTCCCCACGTAAGACCGTAGGAACCCATGCTTGGTCATATAAAATAATATAATTACCACTACCAAGAGAAAATACTAGTGGTGTCTCCCCACCATATAAGATATCTCTCAAAATTAATCCCTCTATATCATAGAACAACTCGGTCTTTATCCACACCAAAAGAAAGGGTATAACAAATTTTGAATTCAAAGTTACTCATACCCATAACTCCGGAACATATATATGCATTTCTACAAAGAGGGGAATCATCTTCCACTCCTCTCAAGACTCATGAACTGCCACTTTTTATTTAATTTTTCTCAAATTCATTGGAAAGGACGTTTCCCTTTCTTGGTGTATAATCCAACTTGAAGTTGAAAGACTATAGATACTCAACCCACCACTTCTTCCAAATGTTTAGGTCCCATTGAGAAAAGATATTCCTTATGCTTTTTTGGTCCATGTACTCTTGTAGTCTTAGTTACCTAGATACATAAGCAACCACTCTATCCTCTTGCATCATAACTGCTCTCAATCCAACTTTGGATGCATCACAATACATGGTATATAAATTACCTGGAATACGTATAGTGAGGATAGGTACTAAGTTCATATTTCCTTTCATCTCTTAAAAATTTTTATCACCAGCATCGGACCAAACAAACTTCACTCCCTTCTTGTCTAGTTCTGACATCAGTGCTGCTAGGGAAGTCCTTGATAAAGTTCTAATAATAACCTTCCAAAACAAAAATTATATGAATCTAGAATAAATTTTTAGGTTTCTTTCAAGACACCATGGTTTAAACCTTCTCTAGGTCTACAGAAACTACTTCCTCTAAGATGACATGGCCCAAAAAGTGCACTTTATCAATCCAGAAACTACATTTGGTTAGCTTGGTGTAAATCCAATAATCTCTCAATGTACTCAGGATGATTTCAAGGATCTGGGAATTCTCATCTACTAACTTAGAGTACACTAATATATCATCAACAAAAATCACTATAATCTGGTCCAAAAACAGATGAAAGGTTTTATTCATCAAGGCTATGAATACCTTCAGAGTATTTTTCAACCCAAATGGCATCACTATGAACTCATACAATCCATACCTACTCTTAAAAGTATCCTGATAAATGTATTATTGTCCCATATTTAACTGGTGGTATCCTAATATCAAATCGATCTTAGATAAGATCTTATAACATCTCAACTGATCGAAGAGACAGTTGATGCACCAAAGGGTATATCAGTACTTGACTATCATCGAGTTCAATATACGATAATCCAAAAATAAGTGCAAGTTTTCATTATACATTGTACCATATGGAACTATAGAACTACAAGGTGATGTACTAGGTGGTATGAAACCTTTGGCTTCTAGATCTTCCGATTTTTCTTTCAACTATTGAATCTATTCTAGTCTCATTCTGAAAGGTGGAATAGAAACTGGATCTGCTTCTAGCACAAACTTGATTTGGAATTTGATCTCTTACTTGATAAGTATGTCATAGAATTCATCAATAAAGGAATCCTAAAAATGATCTACCACTGGAGAAAAATAATCATGTTGTATTCCACCAGATATCATCTAGAGAAAGACTAACTATTTGAGATGTGAGACAATCCAATCTACACTGAATAGGTCTTGTACGACCAGCCTAAAGATTCCAATCACCTTGGTGATAATAGATACTTCTTCTAGAGATAGAAAGGTAAATTTCTTCCTATAATATTTGATATGATCCTGGTATATAACTAGCCAATCCATACCAAGAATCAAATCAAAACCTTTCATTTCTAGCACAAATGGTTCCCAAAAGATATGGTAACTATGAATATATAAGGAACACATATTTCATCATTTGATATTATTTGACTGCACTCTCAACAATTTATTGATCATTAAATAACCATCCAATATTTCTATAACCAAGCCCAAACAATTTGAAAAAAGAGTAGATAAAAATGAATGTGATGATCCTATATCAAACAAAATATAATATAAGGTAGATGGAATAAGAATTATAATTATGATGGTAGAAGGTCTAAAATCCAAACCATTTATAGCGAACTATATAGAATGTTGATGACTCGCCCCTCAACCCTAGTCTCCAGTCTAACTCTCCATGTGTTTTTCCCTCTAAATGGTACTGTCGATCCTACACTAGGGTACCCCATCCCATTCCTTGACCTGAACAACCAGTAATACTCTAGATACCTACCTGCTAAGGGGTATTTAAGGACCTTCCACACTCAGGTGAATATCCTAATCCTTTTCCACTAGTCAACTATAGAAAGTTACACAAAACTTCTAAAGATGACCCAATCTTCCACAAACATTACTTCCAAATGTAGTGTAAGAACACTATGGGATCTTGTGGCCAAACTTGCCACACTAATAACACTACAGTGGAACACATACCTAATATGGATTTCCACTACCCTGACTACTCTTCCCATAACTTCCTTGGTGAAAACTATCATAGCGGAACTTCTTGCTACTTTAATAAGAGCTCCCACTTCTCCTTGCTAAAACAGCATGGCCGCTGCTCGGGGCCTCTCTTAGATTCCCTTCTGTGATGAGTAATTGATTCATCACATCCTAAAAACTTCTCAAAGGAAAAACATTCATTTGATACCTGATCTCTGATTGAAAACCATCCTAAAAACATCTCACCCTAGATATCTCATTAGCTACTAAATATGACACAAAGTGTTGTAGGTTGGTGAAATGTTAAACATAGTCTGACACTAACATCCCTCCAATGTTAAATGCATGAAATTCTGATCCTTCTAATCCTTAAATGTCTTGGGATATAAATGTCTCATGAACATCATCCCATATACCATCCAAGATAAATCCTCATATTGCCCTGCCAGCTCTAGAATGTCCCAACAACGCTTGGTTGGTCCATGAATCATATATATAGAAAGCTTCACCCTTCGATCTGTGGGTGTCTCGGGGTTCTTGAAAATTGTCTATACTGACTCAATCTAGAACTCAGCTTCCTGGGGGCCTCCCTCCCTAGTGAACATAGGAAGATGTTTTAGATGAAACTCTCTCATGAACTTAGACATTGAAGGTACATTGTGAATAGTCTCTCTCTCTAGGGATCACATGGCCCTCAAAAAAATATCACAAAGCTAAACATACATATGATCTTCATTAGCTAGAGGAAGATCTAGATCCGCTTCATTAGGAGGGTTATGATTTCAAATATCTTAATGCTCAATTCCAATATTATGATGAGGCATTTTCGCTACAAGAAAAATGCACACCTCAAAGCACTGGGTAACAATAGGGTCGACCTCAACATGTGACTAAAAAAGAGAACCACTGACTCCTGATCTCTCTAAATATAGAATAAAAAGTTATTTTGTATGACATAAAAAAATTCATTTCATTTATCATACATAAAATATATATCATATAATATTCTATACAATAAATAAATCACATTCATATAATTATGTCTCTATCATGAACCATGCATGTTAGTATGTATCCCTATGTGTCTATCATGACGCATTCATAACCATCTCATGACATACTGGACCATGAATATAAATCTCAATAAACAATAATGTGACAAAACATTTGAATAATCCAAAGTGAAATAACATCAAACTATAACAAGTGGGCATCATGAACAACAATCACATCCCTCGACACTTGGTTTTTCCCCTGTACATTGGTCAGCTACTCCCATGTAAAAGATCATTTCCAAGCCTTGAAACATCCTATTATCCTTTCTACCTTTATCTAATAGTAAATAAGTAGAAAAGAAAACCTTTTTTGATACCACTTTTTAGTATCCCCCAATCTATAACTCTCTCACGTGGCCAAAAAGGGTTGGTTATGATACGTTAAGAATACCTCCATGTATGAAAAAAGGTTGTCGACTAGCAGTGGGGGGGTAATATGTATACTGGGGAGACTATACCCCCTGGTATAAAGTGTCATAGAAGTTGAAATACTCATTATAAATAAAATAAAATAGATTATTTAACATATCATATACTAAATAACAGAACTAAGAAAATAAAGGAGAAACCAATATACCAAAAATAAGGTATCATGTAATGATAGTATGATATGTATCTAAATGTTAAACTAAAATGATTATAAATAAAAGATTCATCAAACACAAGATAAACCCAAAAACTATAATTTCGAAACCTATATTAGACCCAGTTCCAAACTCCATCCCATTAAGTAAGCAACAAGTCAGCAAAAAGGTCCCTTGACCTTGTCAAAAACTACTTCCACAAAATCCACTCAAGTGCCAAATAGTGGTATGAATACGGTATGAGTAAAACTAGGTAGGTTAACACCACCATATCCAAACAAACCAGACTAATAAGAATTGCATGAAATAATGAGATAAATAGGTTTATTAATTAATTATACAATTAAATAAATACAATGACAACCTGCTTCGGCAAAATTCTAGAATATATATGATCATTTCTCACAACCATGCTAACCAGAACCATATAATCCTAGTAAAATATAACCTTCCTCATCACCATGTTGGAATGTCTCTGAGCATGTCTTACAACCATTCCAACCACAACCATATACCCATGGTATAGAAAATCACCGGTAAAATCCTGCTATATAAGAATCATTGCATGTGTTGGTCCCTTTCTAGGTATATAATCATCTCAACATGTGCTATGAAAAAGCTTGATATATAATAATTTCAACATGTATGAGGGCATAGCTTGGTATATAACCATCTCAACATGTGTCAGGAAATAGAACAGTATATAAGCATCTAAGCATGTCTTGGAGAATAGCCTAATACATAAAAATATCAGCATGTTTTTGGAATATCCCAATTTATAATATTCTATACATGTTTCACAAGTGAATATAAAAACAACAAGCATATCACAATATGAACACATAAAACGAAATGGTTAATTCTGTTAATTACCATTTTCCTTTCAACTTACCCATTATTTCAATTAATCAATTAAACCTTTTGCCTTGGTGAATCTATATCAATAAATCACATGAATTACCTTTCATACAAGAATCATAAGTAATACATTGCACATTCATTATTTTCAATGGTTCTATTACTCAACTTGTATCCATAAGATAGGTCACATGTTCAATTGAATCCAAAGGTATCCAATAAAGAATCCAACATAGGATTATCATCATTATTATTCAATTAATTAATTATTTCACAATTTTTGTAGGCACAATCACAATATTTTATATGCTTCACAATTGAAAATCGGACCATAGGGTTAATATTTAGACCTCCTACCATTAATTAGAAAATAATTCAATGCTTACAATGGAAAAATCCAACAAAGGTGATGGTGGAGAAGAATGGAAAGAGAACCTAGATCAAAAATTGATCAAGTTCAAAACCAACAATGACCATGGTCAATATATTACATTGAAACAGTTGTATAATGAAGAAAGATAAAGGAAAAAAATTAGAACCACTTACCTAGGGATCAATCGCACAAAAAAGATGTCTGGATTATAGAGTGGTGCTCCAAATATTCTTGGAAGTTTCCCTATGGTTGATAGGGAAAGGTTTCAGAAGTGATAAAGATAAATCATTTTCACTGCATACTTTAAATCTAATGCTTGAGGAATTACATGGTGTGTAATGTATTCAAACACCATGTATTTATTTTTATAAGGACATTAAAAAAACCACCACCTTGTTTGAATATTAAATTCTCCAAAATATTACACAACGTGTGATTGGTTCACAGCATGTAACCACTTAATGTCAGAAATCATCTCACGACATGACTCTAGTGGATTTTATACATCCTGTAACTGATTTACATGACATGTAAATGTCATGAAAATAGTTTTCATCCAAGTTTCCTTTTAAAAATACAAGCCCCATTTAAGGATTCTCAACTTACCATAACCCTTGGTAATACTTGACCCATTTGTAATATGACTCTATTAATTCCAATAAAAACCCTAAACATATCCTCATGTGGATCCTCTACAGTTTTCCCATGTTTCCTCATAACCCAAGTATAAATTTATTTAAAAAATATAAATCCATGAAGAAAGAAGACCATAAAGGTATAAAGACGAGGAAAAACTCCACTGAAAGATGTTTAATGAAAAACTCATAGAGAGGTATACCTACAAAAAAAGATGATATCTTACAAACCATCTCTGAGAAATATTAGATAAGGGTTTTATAAAATAGATCACTTCTCCATGGGGTATACCAATTCTATTTTTTAAGATGAATTATGGAATAATGTGTCTTTATATTGACTATCATGAACTTAATAATATCATGATTAATAAAAAATATCCCCTACCCTGTATTGATTATTTTTTAAATAAATGATGAGGAGATAAATATTTCTCAAGGATTGATTTCGATTGACATACTATCAACTATGGTTAAAGAGTGAATATATGCTCAAGAAAATTTTATTTATAAGTAATATACATTATTAATTCATATTAATGTCTTTTGGACTCACAAATTGTCCTAAAACATTATGTATTTAATGGATAGAATATTTAGACATTAACATGACAAGTTTGTAGTGCTATTTATTTATGATATTTTTATGTATTCTAAGAGAAAGGATAAACATTCCGAGTATTTGATGATTTTCATAATGAACCTATGAAAGGATAAATTATATAGTGAAAATGTGATATATATACTAATTGTGAGATCTTAAAGTATATATTTACACAAAATGAATTGAACATGCACCAAAGGAGATGGTTGGAACTAGTTAAAGACTATGATTTCTCAATACATTACCACCCTAGGAAGGTAAATAAGGTGGTTGATGGATAGGGTAGAATGGATCATGCTACCCTATCAATGATGATGGTTTTAAAAGACATGATACTCATAGATTTGCAAATGATGGATCTTGAAATCATAAGGTAAGAGGACAAACCCTATTTTCCAAAAATAAGACTAAACCATCCATACATTTAATGATAAAGGAAGCATGGAAGGTGGATATGGAACTACAAAATAATTTTTGGAATATTCTAGATTTTATCTATGATAATGGTGGATTCATTAGATTTTGAAATCATATATGTGTCTCTCCCAAAGAAAAATTAATGGAGTTTTTATTGGATAAATCATGTTGCTTGTTATTCTCTATTCATCCTGGAAGAAAAAATATATATATAAAGATCTTAATAAAAATTTATAGTGGGAAAATTTGAAAATGGATATTACAGATTATGTATCCAGATTCTTAGTGTTCAATCAAGATATGATTTAATGATAAAATTCTAATGTGATGGTACAACCATTACCAATACTAGTATGGAATGGGATAACATCATAATGGATTTCACCATAGGACTCCCTAAAACATATAAGGTTTATAATTTCGTTTGGTTTGTGGTTGATCACCTTAAAAAGTATACAAATTTTATTGATATCATAGAATATTTATTACTTGAACAACTTTTATGATATTCATATAGGAAGTATTAAGGCTATATGGTGTACCACATTCCCTGTATTAATTAAATATTTTAGGTTTACCTATGAGTTTTGTAAAAGTCTTCAAAGGGTTTTGGATATATAGTTATGATTTTTTACCTCTTATCATCCTCAAATTGATGGTCAATCTTAAAGGTGCATTCATTATTAGAATGATATATTGAGATGTTGTTTGATGGATTTTAAAGGTAGTTTTAATCGTCACTTACCCCTAGTAGAGTTCTTATATAATAATAGCTTCCATTATGGAATTAAAATGGAATTATATGAGGATTTATATGGTAAAAGTTCTATAACTCTAACATATTGGTAATAAGTAGAAGATCCTAGTTTTTTGTGACCAAACCTTCCTCGGGAGATGATGGAGAAAATACAAACTATTTAGTGGATCATTATAGATGTGTAAAGTTAAAAAATAGTTATATTAATAATCATTGATGATATTTGGATTTTGAAGTCAGAGATAAGGTATTCCTATGAATATCACCATGGAAAAAAGATATTAAATTTTTAAATAAATGGAAGTCGATACCAAGATACATTGGTCTTTTTTAAATCCTATCTTGTGTGGAGATGGTAGTTTATAATCATGAATTTATCCAAACTTATCTCAGTTAAATAATTTGTTCCATGTATCACTTATGATGAAGTATATGATTTATCTATCACATATACTAAACTCAATAGTTATAAAGATTGAACAAGATCTATCATATGAGGAAAAATCGATAGAGATATTAGACTATAGAGATAATGTAATATGAAACAAGACTACTCATCTAGTTAAAGTTCTATGGAGGAATTATAATTTTAAAAAAGATATGTGGGAACCCTCTGTTGTAATAAAGAAAAGTAAACTCACTTATTTACATTAGAGTAATAAATTTTTTTGGGAGAAATTATTTTAAAAAGTGTAGAATGTAATAGTCTATGATATTATAATATGTTTTCCTTTAATTAAAGTTGTGTTGTTTCAAAGACAACACCGAACTCAAACGAACCATGATACTAAATGTGACTGTTATATTGTTTCCATTAAATTAGTGGGTAAAAATAGAAGTAACCACATAGTGACATCAATAAAAATTAATAGTTATTTTTAATAAAAATTCATTGATAGAACTCAATTAGTGTAGCTAATTAACTAATAAGATCATTTTATGATTAAAATGTATTTTTATAATGATTTCCTTTTGTACATTATAAATTTTTATGAAACTAAATATATTGTGTTTACATTATGATAAAGTGTATTTTTTATATGAAAAATAGATAGAAACTAATTCAATTAATTTATAGTGAATAATAATAATAATATTTAGTATTTGAAAATGTAATTTTCCTATAAAAGTTATTTTTTATTATATTTTATATTTTTATTTAAAAGATAAATTCATAAATTTTATAATTTTAATTTGAAAAAATTAAATTTATTTTTTAAATTATCATGACAATATTATATTATGATGAAATTTTTTTAATTTTCTTGAAAGATTTCTTTGTGTGAATAGTACAAAATACCATTTTTACAAATAGCACAATTTTTTTATATCATTAGGAAATATGAATCACATAAAAACATATGAAAAAAATTAACAAAAGAGATGTATTTAATAAGTGAAATTATAAATTTATAAAAATTTATTTCAAATTAGAAACCTATGTTTGATGTTTTAAAACATAAGTCATATTTTTTTGAATGTGTTAAACATTTAATATTTTAAATTAGGGTTTTATCAGTTTTTAAAGTTTAATATTATGAAATTGTTTTAATATTTTTATTCATCGCTTACAAATTATATAATAGTTATAATTTAATTTTAATTCATAAAAAGAAGTTACCATGGTTAAAAATGAGTTACCTTGACAAAAGTAAATTATAGTAAAAAGTTAAATTAAGAGGGAAAGCCAAAACTATATCAAATATTATCCATTATCTACTTTAATGAGATTTTTATCAACCAAACCTTACCTATATCAATTATTTTTTACACTTTAAGAGACTTTAATTTAATAATGATCATATTATTACAAAAATGTCACTCCTCTCACTTTTAAAAGGAGACCTTTACCACCCAAATTCTTATCACACATTAAGCCTCTTGGTTGGACTATTATATACCCAAATACCTCCTAAATACTTCTATAAATTTCTTAGATGTTATTATATCATAAATTGACCACATTTAAAAATAATTAATCCTTTTTTTAAAGTAATTATTCCAAATAGTGAGGTTAGAATTCCTAATCACTCCATTTTCATTTCTATTCCTTTGCTTCTTCTTCTACATCCGAAAAATTAATTTTATCCATGATAAAATAATTAAATAAGTAATATAAGTATACTAAAATTATATTTTTTTAATGGAATAATCATTTTCTACCATTATCCCAACCATTGTAAAAATAAAAATGTTGCTCAAGAATAGCTCACCAGATTGGAAGAATGAGAGGGTATGAAAACTACCATCGGTACCAGGCATCGTGTAGCTTTGCACAGGAAAATTATAGACAATAAGAAATGTGAGGTGGGTAGATATTCCCCTTAAATGATGTATATTATAGTTATATGAAGTTATAGGGTAGTTTGGTTGAGCCTTAAGGTCTTGTATTGGGCATTGTGCCTCTGGGCATTCGGGTCATGTACTGGACCTTGTGCCACTAGTCTTACGAGTTATGTAAGGGTTCCCTCTCAACCTAGTTAAAAATGGGATTATCCAAAATAAAATAAAAAATAAAGGCCTTATATCCATTTAAGTAGGAAATAATTAATATTTTTTAATGAAAAATCATTATCTATCTTTCTTCCCTCTCATTCATTGGAAAATAAAAACAGTGCTCATGTGTATGTGTAGACTACTGCCTCCTTGTACTATGTGTTTCATGTTCATAACCACCTTACATGGATGATTTTAAATTGTATTGGATTAATATATATGATATTAAGGAGAAATATATATCATTAATATTTTTCTTAAAGTATTAAATAAAAAAATTGATCATTATAAAGTAATCAATTTTTATCTGTAAATTGCATAAAATAAGCTCATCATGGGTCTCATTCTCTTAAACCATGCACATAGTTTTGCATAAAATGAACTAGATGAAAAATATATCATTAAAAAACAATGATTTAAATAATAATTTTTATCTATTAATTATAAACATAGTTTCAAATAATGGTGTCCAATGTCTCCACTATGAAACATGTGTGTAACAATCAAAATTTCCAGAAACTGATGATGAAAATAAACAATAACTAAATAATGAATTTATAATGAATGATTATAATTAAATATTATAAATTTTATATTTTTTAATAATTTTTGAAAATATATTATTAATATGGATTTTTTTTATACATGAGGTTAAATATATTTCATGGAAATTAATATTTTTTAGGTAAGGGTTTCTCATCTCAACTTTCTTCCTCCGAGACATATTCCATATTCACCACTTATTTCTTTTTTTATGGTGTATATACCAAAATATTATTTCTGTTTATCATAAAATTCATGAAATTAAAAGTGTTTATAAATCCATCTCTTTTTCTCTCTTTTAATTGGGTTGTATTCTAAGGTTACAAAATCTGTAAGGTTTTCTTTCCAATCTCATTTTTAAATAAATATTGTTATGAATAAATTTACATATGGGGAAAATTATTTAAAATTTATCTCTAAAACCAAAAAATATATATTATATTCTATTTATTATTTTTATTTTTACATTTCCACTCTCAATTTAAATTATTTTGGTTAATAATTTATATAATGTGACATTAGTAATAAAAATAACCTCACCTCTTATTTTTAGTCGATAATATTCATCCTTTATATCCATATTCATTGAAAGGTTTTATGAGAAAATTATCTATAATTAAATAATTCATTAAGTTAATTTTATACTATTTTAACACTCAATAGATATTTGAAATAAATGTTTTAATTTTTTCCACATGGGTAATTTTTTTAAAAGTGTGATAAATATCTTTTAGGTGGTTTTCATGTGAACACATTATTTTATGATTTTTATTCTTTTTAATGATTTTTTTCATGTTTTAAAAGGGTTTTCCAAATAATATTAATTCTTAATGGTTTTTAAAATAAAAGTTATTATTTATTATTATTATTTTAATTGGATTATAGAATAATCTTAAAATGGGTATTTTTCATCTAAGTCAACATCCTTTGATTTTCTTTATGTTAAAATTGAAATTTGTTTTTATGCAACCATATAACTTCTTTATATATATGGTTTATTAAATTTTTATATATTTTTTTATAAAACCAATATATTTTATATGGGTTAATTAAGTGATGTTGAAATATGAATGTTTTCATGTTCTCATGGCACACATATTTAGGATTTTCATTATGCAATGGATGGGCCTGGAATTATATATCCCTCCAATATCTACTAGAATATGAACTATGGGTATAGGAATAGGAACCATTAGTATTAGTTATACTAATGGTTCCAAGAAATATTAGTTTACTGTTCATTGAGATAGCCATATACCAACATTTTTTATAAAACTATTGGTATAAGTGGGTTGGATTTGGGTTTAACCAATGGCTTGTATAAACTTTTTTTATAGATTCTATACCAATAGTTTGATAATAATTACTATAGGCTTTCACTACACCCATATCCCAACTATTTTGAAACAACACCTCAATTGAAATTTAAATAATATATCACAGACTATAAACAAATTTATGTTTTTAACCAATCATAATTCACATTTAATGCAGTAAATATATTGTATAATTTTATATTTAATAAGTTAATAATTTTTTTTAAAATAATAGAATATATAATTAGTTTTCATCATCAAACACCAACCACACAGTTATTTTATAAATATCATTTTAGAACTTTTGTGGATCATTATATCCTTTTTGACCACCAGTACCATCATGGCCATCATTTTCATCACTATCAGCATGAATGTCCTTCGTAGCATCATCACCAATTACATCCTAATCATCATAACCACCAGGGAATTCATCTCCCTTCCCACCACTAGGATCATCATCACCCTCATTGATTTTATCATATAAGTAGATCATCGAAAACATTCATGTATCAAAAACTATAGTTGTATCTATAAGAAGTAATGGACATAAAGTTTTAATATCTTTTAGAAAGCACTTGTTGGAATTTTTACTTGTTTTATGTGCCATCATGGATAAATTTTTTGCCTATGTTGTCTTTATAAAATAATTTTATGTTTATTAATGGGCCTCTTCAAACTTGATGCTACGAGAGCTATTATAGGTTCCTGAAGTGGGTTAATACCTAGTACGAATTAAACTCTTCATGGGTCAATAGTAGACTCTCCCATGGTTTTCATCACCTGATATCTATTGGAATAAGAATCTCTGTTGAACTTTTCATACACATTGTCATCAAGGGAATATATATCATGTCATTGAGAATTATAAATGAGTCATTTAATGAAAAAATATTTATTAAAATTTTAAAGCAGTAAAAGAAAACATACAATCTTTTCTTGCATCCATTGATTTACAACACTCTCATCCTTCTTTCTTCTCAAACAAAAAAAAATCACCTTGGGAATATACACTTTTATAGTAAATACCACCTAATAAAATTTAAATTTAATGTAAGAAAACATTATTTAATAATATTGTATTGATGATTTAATTTACTTATGTACTTCTTGTAAAAAATTTATTATTTTGGATATTGGGTGGTGAAAAAGAATTGGTTTTGTGTTAAAAGTAATTAAAAATAAGTTTATGATTTAATTTAATATAGTTTAGGTGTATATAGGTTGTGTTATGGGATTTATTTGAGATAAATCAAATTTTTATATAATATTTTGCATATTATTTTCAATTTAAAAAGTGGTTCATTTATGAAATTTTGAATTTTAAATGGGTTTGTTATTTAAAACCATAAATTGAAATTAAATGAAAGTATTCCACATTATCTATTATTTAAAAATTATTTCATACTATTGGTTAATAATTTTTTGGATCAATTAATATATATTATGTGAGATATTGATGTTTTTGTAGTTAGAACCATGGTTTGTATGGTTCCCTGTTGGGATGTTTGGATTAATTAATTTTTTGTATATATGGTTTCTTTTAGTTCTGATTGTTTTATTTTTCTTTATTTGATGAGTGATTGGTTTGTTAGGTTGTGTTTGGTTTGAAGATGAAATTTTTGGATTTTATATAAAGTGGACGGATAGTGTTGCTTTTTCGTATTGTTTTGGGAATGGATTATTTAGGATGAAACCCTTATATAAGGTTTCCTTGGATGGAATTGGGTAGGAGTGGTTTGGTTTGGGTGGTTATTTTATATTTTAACCATTTTTTGATGGATTTTTGGTGAATAAATGGAAATAGAATGTAGATTATTTGATTAATGACTAGTTTAAAGTTCATATGGACTGAATTATGGTGATTTAGTGTGAAATAATGTGTATTTGATCATGAACTGGTTATTGAGATTCTATTTGTTAGTATTTAGATGAGATTTGTGGTTGTGGGTATTGAGGTTGTCAGGTATGATTGGAATTCCAAGGGATATTGTAAAATCTTGAAATTATAAAATAATAATATTGTATTCAATATCATATGAGATAAGTTACACTGATCTTAAAAAACTCATGAAATATATTTTTATAAATTTAATCTACTCAAAAGATTATGAAACAAGGAACCCCAAGTCTAAATGAACTATAATATAGTATACTATTGTAAACTAGATGTTAAATTGGAGAGGATAAATAGTACTATCTAAATTATGAAAATTATGTTATCTTATTCATTATAAATAAAATAAGAATAATTTAAATGAAAAAATAAATGATTGATGAAAAAAAATTATTTTTCTAAAACACGGTTTAGTCACGCTTTGTACAAATATTTTAAAATTAATTTTTACTAATTTTAGAAAGTTTATATCAAAAAATTAAATTAATTTTTGAAATCATCATATCATAATTATCTTAGGGTGATTTTTTGTGCTTTTTTAAAAATTGTATGCTTTTGAATATTTTCTCTTGGAAAACCCGCTTTCTCATCGTGTTTGCAAGATTAATTTTAAATTAAATTTTTCAATTATGTGAATGAAATTTTGAAAAATTAATTTCATATTTGGAATAATAAAGCTTTATATTATCTAATAAGTTCAACATAATTTTTTACCAAAATGAATAATGAAAAAGGATAAAATTATTTACAATGATTAAGGTAAAAATGATTTATTTAGGGTCAAACTATAAAGATAAGGGTTAAAATGACCTAAAAATTGTTTAAAATATATTTTATGGACATATTTTTACCCTATAATGTCTAGTTATCTATAATACTCTATTTTTATCCTTTTGGTATCTAAGAAATGTGGGTACACCTTTTTCTTTTCAAAAATTACAAGTGTGCTACTCACCTCAATTATAAAGTTCCACCCTCTCTTCTATCTTCATCACTCTTTCAAAACCTTTAGATTTATAAAATACATTCCAAAATCACTTTTCAACTTCCCTCATCTCAAAATATAAGACTTATTATTTTCAAAAATCCATATTTGGAAGAATTTTGGTGCAATCCTAAAGAGGTTACCTAAGGAAGGGGTAACATCCATCATCAAGCATTTTAATTTTATTTCTTCCAACACATCCTTAAATTATTATAAAAACATGATGATATAATAAACTAATTATATTCCATATACTGGTATTTTTATGTTAATTTCATGACAAAAACCGTCCCCAATTCTATAAAAATGGGTTACGAAATCATCATTTGTGTGTACGGTGGACTACCACCTCATGAAGCAATGTCATTTGTTTTTTCATTACCACCTCTCACAGTTGGTTATTATGAAAAATATATATTATATATATTATATTTATAAAATAATTATACCTATAGAGTGATTATATCATATATACCTTTTTAATTTCCATTTTGTCATGAATATGATAATATTGTTTGTGTGTCCAATGGACTACTACCTCGCGAAGCGATGTGATTTTTTTCACTAACGCTTTACATGGAAGGTAATGGTGATAAATTTAAGGCATATGTTATATAAATGAAATAATTATGATATTAATTACATATTTATCATTATAAAAATATAATATATCATTTTCTTTCATACTTTTCCACTCACTTAAAGATGAAAACATTTGTTCGTGTACGTGTGGACTACCACCTTCATGAAGTGATGTGACTCTATTTTCATCACCACACCACATGGATGATATATATAAATATATATGTGTGTGTGTAAGTATTTATGTATGTATTATTTAATAAAAAATAGGGTATTTATGATATTTTAATCACTCTATAAAGATAAAATATTACTTATCTCCTTTTGATAATGATCATTGAAAAATAGAAACGTTACTCATGTGTGCATACGACCTACTCTCTCTATGATTATGATGTATTTAATTTCTAAAAAAATCTTTCAAAATTTGTACTCGAAGTATAATTGATATATAAATATGACTATTATGTGATGATTATTATTCTATAGATGATAGAACTGTATAATATGCACAAAAACCAGACTTTCATAACAAAACACACATGAGAAAACAAGGCAATTAATACACTAAATAATGAAAATAATGAAATATTATTAACAAATTAGTGATTTTATATTATAAAGGGATCATATATGATATTTTAAAAATTAATATGGTTCTTTTATATTTTAATAACATGTTTAAAGCCACTATACATGAGGTTAAATCATATTCCACCAAAAGGAAGTGTAAGGTAAGAGATTTCTTAACTCAATTTTGATTCATTGGGTTAAACTTATACTTCATTGATTATGTCATTATAATATTTTGTGTGTAATGAAATTTTATTATTTTATTTTTTATTTCCAATTGTTTTATTTGGAATTAAATTTGATACACATAATCAATTCATTTACTAATCCCTACTTCAATGATATGATATTTGTAAGGGACTTCATCTCAATTTCTATTCATTGAGGCATATTGTAATGTTATGCACCTAATTTATTATATATGGTGTATATACCTCCCCATTTATATGTAATATAATGATTCATTAATAATTCATGGTATTTTGTGTTTCATTTTGAATTATTTCATCCAATGTGATTTTACTGAAGAGTTAATGAGTGATAAATAATTTCATAACTCAATTTATTTTCATTGAGTTAATTTAATTCTTCATTGTCTTTGATATTCTAATATTATGTGTGAAATTAAGTTTTATTATATTATATTTTATTTATAATTGTTTTATTTAAATTTATATTTGATAAAAATAATGAATTCATTGATTATTTATCACTTAAATGTTTTAATCATTGTAAGAGATTATTTCACAATCTCATGCTAATCGTAATTGTTTACTCTAGAATTTCATTTGAAGAAAATTACTTTCCATTAAATAATAAAACCATTTAATTTTCTTATAATATGGTTTTTCATGATATTTTCAAGTAATATTACCATTTCTATGCTCTTTGGTACTTAAAATAATTGAGAAAATGTTTTTATGAAAATCTGAATTCATTTATCCCTTCAATTATAAATCTGTTTTCTTCCAAAACCATGTTTTATAAAAAAATTAAACTTTTCCAATTGATTTATTAAATAAATTTTTTTCCCATTTTTACTTTTTAAAAATGTTCTATAATGAATATTTTTTTCGTCTTAAAAATAAGTACCATTTATATTTTACAAAAAATGTAAAAGGAATCTTTGTTTTAATTTAATTGGCATATACATGATTTCCTTCCATCATGACCACTCAATGTTTTAAAGATTACTTTATAATTTTTAAAGATTATTTTTAAAAAAATTGTGAAATTTTAGTTTTCAATGGAAAATTTCAAAATGAAAATGATATTTTCCTCAAGAATGTTTTTTAAAGACCTTTTTATTGTATTTCTATTTATCAATGACAATAACCCCTTTATTCTTACTCAAATTGGTACATGTTGGATTGATATTCTACTTGTTATTTATATGGATGGTTTATGATCATTTTTACGAAGGAAAGTATTGACATTCACTTTATTTATTCATTTTTTTAGTCATTAACTTTCCATTGAAATATTTACATTCCTATGATCATTGGACTTTAAATTACCCCTAAATATCCATATTATGTATCATGGATATGTTTATTGCTGAACCTATATGTCATTTTTACATAAAATGTTCTACATTAAAAGTTATTTTTTTATCTAGGAAAATAATGATAAATCTGTATTCATTACTCAATATGTATATGTTTTGATAAGGCATATCAATTCATGAATTAAATAAATAATTTAATACATGAGGAATTATTTGGACCTGTCGTGATGGGTTGATCCTAAAATTATATAGCACCACAATGCATCGGTAGTATCATGAGGTGAATCAGTAAGATAAAATTAAATGAGTTTTACCTATAGTTTTAAACTATATTATTAACAATATTTATGGTAGAGGTGTCATGATGCTTAATATTATGGCATAAAATAATTAAGAGTTTTCTTTATTAAGGATTCAGTTATTATTATCCATGAAATTTTCACAATTATATTATCTACGGATTAATTCTATTCTCAATTATTGATTAAATTTCATGTGTTTTCTGTTATTTACCCTTCCATATTGATTATTTCTTATCCTATTGTTATAGTCATGTTATTCCTTAAATGGAATGTATTTTCATTTATTTATATAGCCATATTGATTATTATTCATGGTGATTTTTCATTAATATTATCCTCAGATGCACATCCTTCTCAATTTATTGATTTCATGGCATGTGTGTTTAGTAATTTACCATGCCATATTGATTATTACTTATCTAACTATCATATTCAAGTTATTCATTAAATGGAATTATTTTTCAATTATTCACTATTCTATATTGATTATTCTATATTGATTCATGATAGTTTTCATTTTACATAACCCTTACTTATCATTTGAGCTCACCCTTATTTTTTTTCCTTTCTTAGGAAACTATTAAGTGTACTATGAATGATATTCAAGAATATTCTATAGGTGATTATTATATTCTCAAAAAAATTATGTTATAATTTTCACTTTTCAAATGTAATGCAAGACTCGTGTATGTATCCATTTTAAAAATAAAACTAAACTATTTTATCCTTTTGGATGTGATTCCATGTATCATATTCTAATGTAATACCAACTTTGGGCTACTGGGTTTAGGGTCACTACATTTGCTATTATAGGAAGATAAATAGAAACCTTGGGAAATAGATTTAGGAAAACATAGATTATGAATCATAACACTATGATATAATTTGAGGTTAAGTATATAATAATATCCTAAAATTTTGGTATGGTAGATGTTATAAGGTTTTTCCTTCAAATAAATCAATGTATGTATAATAAAAGTGCAAATGGTTCTCGAAAAATGCACCTAGGTATAATAACATTGAAAATGACACATTGTTCTTGACCAGATTTTCACCTGGGGCATGAAAATGGGACTTACTAAGCACCTGGTTTGATACTCTTAGGGGATATTCTTAGGATAATTCACATTTTATTTTCAAAAAAAATATGAAGGATTTGAATAGATGATGAAAATTAATGACTTAGGCTAAATATATGGTGTATTATATTAAAAATAACATTATTTAATCATCTTATAAATGATTATATGGTTAACCCACTATGATTATTATTTCTCACACTATGATTTTTGGTTTTAGTAAATGGATGAAACCTGATTTAATTGTGTTAAAAATTGAAAATTAAGGATAATGTGGTGAATATGAGCAACCAATTGGGATGATGATAGGATTTAAATATATCATGATTATTAATAATTATTTATAGTAAAATATTCTGTACAACCTATACCTTAACCAACTCTCAGACTCACCACAAAAGATAATAATGGAGTTTTCTAAGAGCTCGAGTGATGGAGACCATGGGAGAAAAAGGATTGATTTCCATCATGTGAGAAATTTTTAATCGAGCACCCAAGAAACTGTATAAATGGAATGGTAAAATTATTTATGTATAGAAATATATGTAATAAAGCAAAGAATTTATGAGGAAAAATGAAAAGTATGATGTAAGTAAATAAATCTCATCCAAGGGATCCATTTATTGTTTGTTTTCTTAAATGTGGGGAACCTGGGAATTTTCTGAGTCAATTATCTCTTCTAAAGGTTAACCCCTAAACCAAGAAATAAACTATTTTTAAATAAATTGGTCGAAGTATTTCTGTATTTGGAATCAAGAAATAAATTATAGAAGTTTTTTTTATAAATGGTATTTTTGTTATAAGAATCATGAAACATCTAAGGATTGTGTTAAATTTTAGAATCATATGTGTATTAATTAACTTAATATTTATGGACACCATCATGGTTTTATGATTTTAAGTTTGATAATATTATTTTGTGGTAGGAATATAACATGATTAACTATATTTTTTGGAAAATGTTTATAGAATAAAACTCATTCATTTAGTATATAAGATAGTTACTTGAGGAAGAATGCATTCGAAATTTTTTGGACTAAAGATTAAGGGTATTGGTAACCATTAAGGTTTATCATATCTTTTATGTTGTATTAATTATTGATCATTACAGTTTGGGAACATTATAAATATTATATTAATATAATTTTGAACAAAGGATAACTAGTTGCATTTAGAGAAGGTTGTGAGTCTTGAACCCATGAACAAAGGATGATAAGGGTTTAGAACCTACCACTAGCCTAAGTGATATCCTGGTTAATATTTAATTAGTTAAAATATTTGAAAAATAAATATTTATGATGAACTCATGATGTTATTGTTTAGTTTTAAAGATTAATATATCATATTGGATAGCTTGGTCTAACTATATTTGTTTTGGAAAATAATTAGTGACAGATAGAAAGACTTTTCACCCTTTTATGGATCTTATAATCAACTAAAAGTGAATTTTAGTGCTTTAGGAATAAAAAAAATCATTTCTTTATATTCATTTATTAGAGTTTGTGATAAATTGGAAATTGATCGAAGCATAACAAGGGTTAAAACTATTCTTATGAAATAGAATCATAGGAAGTATATTTATTTATATTCAAAGACGGTAAAATAATTCCTCAAAATAAGGAAAATAATATTGAAACAAAAAATATTATCCTATTATATTCATATCTGATGAACCATATGGTCTTTTAAATCATCACAAATTTATGGTTCTGTGTTACTTAACATTACATTTATCATTTACTTTCTTATAATAAATGAACTCTATAATTCTCTATAATTATTTAATATTTTATTTCGTGTCCATTTATTCACTTGAAACTAATGTTCTATGAATTAGAAAACTACTTATGTGACTTTTATAATTCAATTTCTCTCTTATTGAGAGGATAGTTTATTAACTATTTTTATGATATGAGTTTTTAATAAAATCAAATATCAAACCATTGATTATCGAGATCAAGTATAAGTTATGAGGATGAAATTTATTTAAGTTGGGGAGAATTTAACGCTATAAAATTATAAAATAACACTTTTTTATTTGATAGAGTATGTGATATGAAACATTGATCTTAAACAACCCACAAAATATATTTCTTTAAATTTAATCACTTTGATATCTTGCGAAACACAAATCCCTAAGTCAAAATGAACCATAATATGGTATATCATTAAAACCTAGCAATTAAAATGGGGGTATGAATAGTAATAACTAAATTATGAAAATTATGGTTATCTATTTGTTAGAAATAAAATAAAAACCATTTAACAGAAAAAGAAATGTTTTTTGAAAACTATATTTTTCTAAAAGACTGTTTAGTCGCTCATTGCACATGTAATTTAAAATTAATTTTTACCAAATTTAGAAAATTTATTTTAAAAAATAAACTTAATTTTTTAAATCATAATATCAAAATTATCTTGCTGTGAATTTTTGGTATTTTTAGGAAATATTTCATTTTTCGATGATTAGTGAAAATAATGAGTTTTAATAAAAAATTCCATTTTTATTTCAATTATTTATAAATAAAATTTATATTTTTAATTGGTTTTAAAGTTAAAATAGTTAAATTATATATCTATTAATCTAATTTAGGTCATTATAATCATTTTCATATTGAATTTTGATATAAAAACATTATAAACATTTGAACTTTTTTTATTTGAAGCCACAATTCTCATCACATCGCGATGATTACTTTTAAATTAAAATTTTCCACCTTTATGAATGTAATTTTGGAAAATGGATTCCATATTTTTAATAATATTAATTTATATTATCTAATAAGTTAAACTGAATTTTTAACTGTAACACCCCACGAATTTACAAATAGATTTATTATAGAATGCATGTGTAACACCCCAAGATTTCATAGTGTGTTATTTCTTCAAAATAATTCAATAACATGCACTACACGCAACACCGAGTTCAATCGCACCATGACTTACCAAAAAAAAGCCATTCAAAAGAGGTTATGAATAGTATTAACTAAATTTTAAACTTTATATAATCCTTATAATTTTAGAATCCATATTATGAGTTTCTTAGATATAATGCAAGAACAAATTCATTTTCAGTATTGCACTTTTACCAACTTTTAATAGTGAACCCTTTTTAAATACAATATTTTAAACTTTTTGACTAAATGGGGACATCAAAAATTTAAAATGAAACATCCCAAGCTTCCACGGTACGCTTTCCTTTGAATAATACAGTAGCGTGTGTTGTACGCAACTTCGAGTTTTAACACACACCACAACCGATCAATCTAGTCGTTATGAATAGTACTACCTACTTTTTGAAATTTTATCTCTCAAAATGGACTTCATTTTTGGATTTGGAATATCTAATTTAGCCTAAGGTGAAATTTTGGTACTTTTCGGATAACTTTAATATTTTGATGAATAGTGAAAATTACTAAATTTTAATTAAAAACAACTGTTTTAATCAAAATAATTTATAGTGATAAATTATATTATTGAGTGGTTTTAAAGTATAATTAGAATATATTTTTACCATTTTATCCAATGGTTTTCATTATAATTAATTTCACTTTGAAATTGGACATAAACAATTATCAATCTTTTGATATATATTGTTTTTAAAAACACGCTATTTGTTGTGACAGCGGGAATTAATTATAAAATTAATTAATGAAACTTATATGTTTGTAATTTTGTAAAATAGACATCATTTTTTAATTCAGAATATCAATTATAGCTTTGGGTGAAATTTTGGCATTGTTCTAAAAAACTTCAATTTTTGATGAATAATGAAACTACTAAGTGGTAGTTAAAAAAACTGAATTTTTCATAAAACATAATTTTACCGCTTCTGTGAATGGAATTTCGAAAATCTGATAGACACGGTTAATATCAAGAAGTAAAATTTGGTTCAATGAGATGAAAATAATTTTTTGTGAATAGTAACTTTTTACTTTTATTTACCACGGTTAAAAGTAAATAGGGTAATTAAGGGTAAAAATGATATTAATTTTACCCTAACACATGTCCTAATTCTATTGGACAAGTTTATCTCTACCAAAACAGCCTTAGGAATAAAATATTATCATTTAGGTCTACTTGGATTAGATTAGGACATTTATTATTATTTAATTCAAAGAAGAGTTAAAAGAGTTAAAATCAAAGTTTATTTACTAAATCATTTTTAATATAAGTTTATACATAAGATAAATTATATTGTAAATATTTATTAGAAATATAAAGAGATTTCCTACATAAGGATATTTTATTTATAATTTTTAGAATTTAAATAATTTAATTTACCTATGACACAATGATGATGCAGTAATTACCATAATAGTGAAAAATTAAAATAATTTATATTATAAATACACAAATAAATATAATTTGAGACTTTTTATGAATTACAATAATTTTCTAGGTTAATATGACATGTTAGGATTGATTCAATTTACTTTGTTCGAAGTAATCATTCTGTTGTAATTTTTACAAATATCAATTATTGAATAGTGTAAAAATTGACATAAAAGAGTTTTTAAAACAAATATTATATTATTAATTGATATTAAATTCCTAAAAATCTAAGGTTCGGCCAAGATACTTATATCATGATATTTATATCATTAATGGACCACTTGGGGGTCTATTGGATGTATATGGTAAGTTTATTAACCATATAATATAAAAATACAAAGAGACATTGTAAAAGTGAAACTAATTAACTTAGAGTTAATACTTAAAGATAAGGTTAATATAAGTATCCAAACCTATCTAAATTCTGTTGGTTGAGTTGTTTTAGACCCATCCCCACCTCAATATTTAAATAATCAACTTTGGAGCCACTAAAAATATAATATGAATTTATTATAAATTAATATTTCTAGCCTTTCCAAAGGTGCCCCTCACCCCTCTTATAAAAGGGAACTACTCCTTCTCATTTCTTCACACCTTTAAAGCCTTTTGGTTCGGCCAAACTCTGCCAAAATACTCTCTCAACTTCCCTCACTACAACTTAGAGGCCTTATTTTAATCAGAAAGCCAACCTAGGAAGCCCTTTTGATAGAATCAAAAGGAAGAACCCGAGAAAGAGGTAATGATTTAACCACCCTTTTCCAAGTTCCTTTCTTCTTCCACTTCTTCTTCCTTTGTTATTACCATTCTAAAATAATAACTCCAGTATCATATATATACTGTGATGTTATTATAAATATGGTACAACCATATTCAGTATTCTATCCACACTTTGAATAACCTGTCAATATACGTGCGTACGTACGGCTTACCGTCTCCACGTCGTGATGTAATTGTTATTCAATATATTCTTATTTGGATGGGTATAATAATGATGTGTAACTCATGTAAATAATAAATATAACATGTTAATGATTCTGTATATATTTTATACCATCCATTTATATATTATTTTAATATCAAAAGAGTGATATTGTCGCTCGTGCGTACGTACGGACTACCGTCTCCACGAACGCGATGAGATTCATTCTCCATCGTATCCATTCAAGAATAATTATCATTTTATGATTTAAAAATGATTTTTAAGGACTTGATATCATTCTAGATATGAATAAGATACAAACTATCCATGACAAACATGGCTTACGTAACAAAACGTATAAAATAAAACAAGTTAACACCCGAAACAACGATAATACTAAGATATTATTAACAAAGCAATGTTAAAAGATCATTTATGATATCATATGAATGTATATGATTCTTGTATAATTTAATAACAATTATTTTACCATTATATAGGAAGTTAACCTACCCTCAACCAAGGAAAGGTACAGGGTAAGGGTTATTTCACAATCTCTTCATTATCCGAGGTTGTTTATACGTAATAATCTACTGGGATCTCTTTATCATCCATATCCATGTTTCTTAAAAATGAATTTCAAAACATTTTTACTATTTACTAGAATATGAGTTAAAGTCATTTATACCCTTTTTTACTTTTATAAGTGGTTTATAAAGGAATATTTCCGTCGTTTTCAAAACAAGTTCCTTTTAACCTTTTCGACAGAATTAAGGTAAGAATGTTTTTTTAACTTATACGGCGGGTGCGGCTATTTTCCGCCGTTATAAAATCTTCAAAGATTACCTTAAAAGCTTATAATAATATTTTCAAAGAAAATTTTTTATTTTATATGGATCTTAAATGATTTCAAAATAAAAAGAGTTATTTCTCTAAAAAGAGTTTTGATTTCTTCTATGTCAACATCCTTTGTTGGATTTTATGCTTATGTGAAGTTGATTTATTATGATACAAAACTTCTATGTTGTATTGAAGGTTTTGTGATATGTTTAACTGTGGATGTGCTATTTTTATACCATTCATGGTTTATGGTGAAAGTATTGACATTTCGTATGCTAGTTTTAATACGAATGTTTATGTTATGTTTAATCCTTTTCATATGGGAATGCATTGGACTTAATACGTGACGGGTGGAGCCCGCTATAGCTCCTCGATGCATCGGTAGGTCTCATGAGACAAACTAGTGTATTGTCACAAGGCCTTGGCAGAATCTTATTTGTAGTCTTGGTACAAGGCCTTGGCTATGTGGTTATGATAGTTTGGCATTATCCATTCCATCATTATGAAAGTGGTTATTGATATTGCATGTGATTATTCAATTAGTAGAATATCCATGTGAATAAGTAAATGGAATTATTTCATTTTACTTTTTCCATACTATGTTGAAGTTCAAGTTTAAAAGGCTTTTTCTTTAGTTATACATTGCCTTAAATGTTTATTTTTATTTATGCAAGTTTCCGCTATATTGTTATCCTTACTGGGCATTTGAGCTCACCCCTTTTCTATGTTTTATTTTTCCCAGGAAGTGAAGAAGTAAATTATGAATGACCTGCAGGGATATTATGTGGGGATATGAGTGTGGAATATGGAGACAATATGTTGTTGTAGTATTTTTCCACTTTATGATGTAATACTTTATGAATATATCTAGTGTTTCCAAGGCTACTAAACCAATCGGTCTTTCGAGATTTGATCTCTCTTGTGATCATGCCAATGTAATGTAATAATGCACCGACTCTGGGTAACTAGGGTCAAGGCGTTACAGCATGAAACACTAAGTCTCTACAAAACACTACTTTGTTATAACCTAGTAACGAAAACATAATTTTTCCACCTATGTTAATTGAATTTCAAAAAAATTTACATACACAGTTATGATCAATAAGTTATTTGGAGTCCGATAAGAAAAACATAATTTTGGGTGAATAGTAACCTACCCTTATTAATAGTAACATACCCTTTTGAATAGTGATATACCATAATGAAAAGTAATATTACTTATGATAGGATATAAAAAATATTCATGTGGAAGTACGATATACCTATGTTTTGGAATAAGTAAACAAATGTTTTAAAACTGTTTTTTAGATTAAATTATGATTTAAATTAAATTTTAAATTAATAATATTAAGAAAATTATTTTTGAAAAAAGGACTTCATTTTTTGATTCTACACATCAAAAATGGTTGGGGTGCATTTTTGGTATTTTTCTGAAATACTCGAATTTTTGATGAATAGTATAATATGGTAAAATTTCATATATACAAATTATCTATTAAATACACTATTGATAACATCATAAGTGATGTAATACCACTTGGTTAGAGCTCAAATTCATTTATTAATATTCTTGGTCATGTAATCATCACTATTTCTAGTCTTTAGGTAAATTAATAAACTAATGATTAAAAAATTATGAAAACCCTCCCCTCCTCCACTATAAAACCCCCCCTCACTCCCTCTTCTCTTCACTCCTCTAAGCCTTGAAGGTCCCCAAATTTCTACCCAAATACCATTCTTTAGTCAATCCCTACATCCAAGAATCTCTTGGTCTTTCCAAAAGACCAAAATCCCTTCCCTAAAAGAGATTCCCAGAGAGTTTATTTCATGAGGTAATGCACCTTTCGTTTTTATTTAGTTTCATTCCAATTTATCTTCTTTTTTTACCCTCTCCTCACCTCCAATATGCAAATGGACATGATAGATTTAGTATCATCTATATACTATAATTATAACATGTGAATGGGATAACTATCATCAATATCCTTACTCTCTCTCTATTTTATTTTATAAATGAAATCAACATCCCTGAGGTTCCAATTTATAACATTCGTGGATGATGAAGTTTCGTTCTTCAATTTCTCCTTCATTACTAGTCATAAAACAATTTTTATGGGTGAACAGACTATAATATATATATTATAACATAATTAATATTCAGGAACCAGTATATGTAAATATTATTAAATCGTATAACCAAACTAGCTCCTAATAATCAAAATACCACTAAAATAATCTAAGTGAATGTCGTTAATATTTCATCTAAATATTCATCCTCTTTCTAGGTAAAAATGATAGAAAGGAACATTAACACTTCTGTAGGTTCATAAATAATATGTAATTTTAATTTATTATATTTACATCCATTCCACATGAACTCCATTACTTAAGAACAAGTGACCCGATTATGAAAAAAAAGAAAACAAACACTTCAGAACGAAAAAATTCAATATAATAACTTATCAATAAATGCATAAATGAACTAAACAGAATTATGATAAACTAAATACATGTCTAATGGGTTCAAGATATAATTTCTTAACATGTCTAATTTCATATTCCAGTGCATTAAGTTCAAGAGCAGAACACATTCAGACTTAAGGTAAGGGTTTATTCATATCACTCCCTTTTTGTGATATTTTCCGTATTCACTACTAATACTTATGTATGGTGTATGTATACTTCCCATTGATGTAACATATCATGAATATATTTATTTTCATGATATTTAATATATCATTTTAATATTATTAATTTTTGGGGCATATGAATAGATTGATTACAAAGTGGTAAGGGATTTCTACCTGAACCTCCATTTTCATTCGGGTTACTCTTATTCTCTACTTATGACAAATAAATTATTATTTATTCTTATTTACACCACATAAAATCTTTTTTAATGTCCTATATATTTTTACCATCCATAATCCTTCTTTATTTTATGTATATTTTCATTTTTTTAAAGAATCATTCACAAATTTTATCCCGATAAACAAACTCGATTCAAGGGATATTTTCAAACTCATACACATTTTCAAGTGTACAACAGAATCTATTTTAAACCACCGTTATTTTTATAAAAACACTAATTTTATCATGAAAATTTATCTTGGATCATTTCTGGATTTAAGAGAATAAATGTTCCTTTCTGCTTTAAAATTCTCTTTAATACTTTCCTTAAATTTCTCTAGAATGTTTTATTTCTAAACAAACTTAAGAAATATTTTTGCATGATTTCACTTCAACGGGACATAATTTATTCCTAAAATATAATTTTAATTTCCTATTATTTTATTTTTTTTTAAATTCATTCATATGATCTGATTTCATGGAAAATATAAATGATTTTCCAAAATAACTCTTCCTTCAAAAGTAAAAAAGGATGTTTCTCATCTCACATTAACTTTTATGAGATATATAACTTTTTCACCACTTATTTCTATCTTGTGGTGTATTTACTACCCTTTGGTATATCGTATCAATAGTACCTTTATTCTCATGATATTCTAAGGGATTATAATTTGAATTTTTCATGGTGTTATGGGACGCTTTGGAATGTTTAAGGACTATTTCCCTCCAGGATTTTTCAATGGTATCGTTTAAAAGTATCTTCATCTATGTCAAAAAACATTGTTGAATCTTTTACCTCATTGAGTTTTATCTTCTATGATATCATCCACCATTTTTTATTGAATGGTTTATGATTAGTTTGACTATGGATGTGCTATCTTCATACCATTCACAATATTATTCTGAATTGTAAGTTTTTAAGTTCAATGATTGGGGAATGTTATTTACATTTCATAAGTTAGTTTCAATATTAATGTATATGTTCATTATGTTCATACCTTTTATATGAGTAATGAATTGGACTTATTAAGTGTCAGGTGGGGCTCGCTATATCCCCTCGGTGCATCGGTGGGTCTCATGAGACAAACTATGGTCTTGGCACGAGGCCTTGAATAAATTAAAATTTACGGTTTTGGCTAAGGCCTTAATCATTTTTAGACATCTTGGATGAGGCCTTGATGGTATATTTCAGAACGTCCATAATATGAACTTCCCTCATTATGAAGCTAGTAATTAATAGTTCATGTGTTTATTCAACTATTTGAATACCCATGATTATTTTTTATTATGTAATTATTTTACTCATCTCATATTCATGCCATAATGTGTCCAAGTTCATTATTTGTAAAGGAATGTGTTTTAATTTATTCACCAAGCCTAATGTTAATGTTTATGTTATCATCTATTGTATTTCTTACTCTTACTAATCTTTTGATCTCACCCCTTTCTTATGTTTCATTTTTCCATGATATGAAGAATTAAGTTATGAGTGACTTGTAGGCATAATCTAAGAGGAATTGATGTTTCCAATCGAATAATTTAATGTTGTTTTTCATTTCATGATGTAATGTTTAACTTATATATTTATCTTGTTTCCACAATCTACTAAACTACTTGGTATTTTAGGAACCATATTTCTTTTTATATTACAATGTAATAAAATAAGGGTCAGGTCCGTACATTAACCAAAATTAATAGTGAAAATGAAAAACAATATATACCTTGGTTATGGTAAAAATGGATTTACAAGATGGTTAAACGAAAAATATAAGAGTTAAAATGAAATAAATTTTTTTTTAAACCTAATTTATGGAAATATTTAAATTTTATAATATCTGTATCTTGATAATAATCTATTTTGGATTCTTTTTTAATTTGAAAAATGTGAGTACACCTTGTTCTTTTCAAACATTACAAGTGTTCCACTCTCCTCACATATAAAAGGCCACCACCTATCATATCCTCTTCACACCTTCAAGTAATATTTTTCAACCAATAACTAACCAAATAAATTCATAAATTCCCTAATATAATCATAGAATCCTTGTTTTGGTAAACATGGAAGTCTTTTAGTGCAAACCTAAGGAGGTTACCTGAGGAAGAGTTTTATTTTATTTATTCCTCAACCCCCTTAAATTCTTATTAAAACATGATGATATAATAACCTAAGTTTTATCCATATAATTAGATTTTTTAATGTTAATTTCATGACCTAAAACCATTCCCACTCTCATAAAATGGGTTACAAAATCAATATTCAGTTGTACGGAAGATTATCGCCTCATGAACTGATGTCATTCATTTTTCCATTTCCACCTATCATAGTTGGGTATGATGATGTAATTAAAGTATATATATGATATTTATAAAATAATTATACCTATTTAGTAATTATATCATATATATCTTTTTTACTTTCCATTCTGTATGGGATATGATAATGTTTCTCGGGTGTACGACGGACTACCACCTCATGAAGCAATGTGATTCATTTTTCACTAACTCTTTACATGGAAGGTAAAAAAGATAAATTTAATGAATATATGTGAAATAAATTACATAATTATGATATTAATGACATATTTATCAATATTAAAATATAATATATCATTTTATTTCTTACCTTTTCGATCACATAAATATAATAACATCATTTGTGTATGTGTGGACTACCGCCTTCACTAAGCGATGTGACTCTCTTTTCATCACCACACCACATGTATGATATATATATACATAAGTATATTTAAAAGAAATAATATGGTATTTAAGATATTATTATAATTTTATAAAAATTAAATATTACTTACCTCACTTCCGTAATGATCATTGAAAAATGGAAACATTGTTCATACGTACGTACGATCTACCATCTCTATGATTATAACATACTTCATTTCTCTAAACCATATTTAATGAATAAAATTAGAAGTAAAATTGGTATATAAATATTATAATTATTTCTTGTTTATTATTCTTGATATGATGGAACTATATAATATTCATAAGAATCATATCTTAAATGATAAAACACTCATGAAAAAACAAGGCAATTAACACAAAAAACAACAAAAATAATGAAAGATTATTAACGAATGGGGGATAAGAAAATATAAAAGGATGATATATGATATTATAAATATTAATATGGTTATTTTATAAGTTAATAAAATGTTTAAAACAACTATAAATTTGGTTAAATCACTTTAAACTAAAAGGAAGCGTGAGGTAATAGATTTCTTAACTCAATTTTCATTCATTGGGTTAAACTTCTACCTCATTGATTATGTCGTGCTAAGATTATGTGTGTAATTAACTTTTTATTATTTTATTTTGTATTTACACTTTTTTATTTAGATTTAAATATTACACTCATGATAAATTCATTGATTAATCCTTACTTCAATGATATGATCTTTGTGAGGGACTTCGTCTCAATTTCTCTTCAATAAGGCATATTGTAATTTTATGCACCTAATATAATTTATATGGTGTATATACTGACCCGTTAACATATAATATCATGATTAATTAATAATTAATGTTATCTTGAGTTTCAATTTTAATTATTTCATCCATGGGTATTTGAATTAAGAGTTACCATGTGGTAAATAATTTCATAACTTAATTTTTTTTCATTGGGTTATATTACTTGTTCTTCATCTTTATGATTCTACGATTATGTTTGAAATGAATTTTTATTATCATAAATTGTAGTTACACTTCATTTATATGTATTTAAATTTAATACACATAATAAATTCACTGATTAATTCTCACATCAATGTCATGATCATTGTAAGGGTTTTTTTTACAATCTCATTCTAATCGAGATTTTTTATTCTTGAATTTAAGTTGAAGGAAATTATTTGACCATTTACTAATAAACCCATTTATTTTTATTCTCATATTTTTATTCATGATATTTTAATGTAATATTAACATTGTTATGCTCTTTTACACTTAAAATAATTGATAAATATTTTTAATAAAATATGACTTTATTTATCTCTTTGATAAATTAGTTTTCTTCCAAAAAAATGTTTTATAAATATGTTTTAAAAATGATTTTAAACATTTAAAAATGATTTATTAAATAAATTATTTACTTTTTTTACTTTTAAAAAATTAATTAAATCATCATATCATTTTTAAAACAAGGCTCATTTGGATTTTAATTAAAATGTAAAAGTAATATTTGTTTTAAAACACTTGGAATATATGTAATTTTCTTACATAATAACTAATAAATGTTATAAATCTTCCTTTATAAGTTTCAAATTTTATGAAATAAAATTATTTTCAAATTTTTTGTGAAATTTTAGTTTTAAAAGGAGATTTTTAAAACGAAAATGATATTTTCCCTAATAATGTTTTTTAAATATCTTTTTATGGTATTTCTATTCATCAATAACAACAACCCCTTTTTATTATTGTAATGGGTATATGTTGGATTGATACTGTACTTATTATTTCTATAGATGGTTTATGATCATTTTGATCTAAGAAATTATTAACATTCATTGTCTTCATTATTTTTTGTAGTCACTAACTTTCCCTTGAAATATTCACTTTTATATGATCATTGGACATTAAATTTCACCTAAATATACATATTATTTATCATGGATATGTTTATTTCTTAAACCATATATAGTTTGTACATATGGTGTTATATATGGAAAGTTATTTTTTTATCTAGGGAAATATTGATAAATGTGTATTATTTACACAATACATATATTTTTTGATAGGGCATATTGATTCATGAATTAAATTAATCATTAGATATATCATGAATGCTTTGGACCCATAGGGATGGGTGGGGCCCAAAATTATATAGCCCCTTTATACATCAGAATTATCATGAGGTGAATTACTAAAACTACCATTAAATGTGTTTCTATCAGTCAGAAACCAACCTGAGTCAACCCAAAATTGGTCACCTAAGTCAGCTCACAACAAGGCATGAGAGGAATTCCTAATCCTCATGAGTTGTAAACTAGTGTTGGGTATCAAGAATAACTCTATTTTGAATGATTTATCCGAATGATAATAAAAAAATAAAAAAATAAAAAACAAATAAAACTATAACTGGCAGATAAAAATAAAAAAACTAGATATACCTCCATGTGACCTCATGGATAACCATCAACCATAGAACCAACATTGTTCTATGGTAACCAAGACTGAGCTGAAATTTGCATCATAAGATAAAAAATACAGAGGTATAGGCATGATTTTTAAAACACGATAGGTGTGCCTGAATAAATTATTCCATATGCATTACCTTTAAAAATAAAACCAAGTCATGTTAGTTTTAAAATAAGACATATAAATTTAAGGGTTTTCCATTTACTTTCAAAATGAGTAATAGGATAATGCCCTAGAAAACTATTTTACTCTTTGATTTCCAAAGAAAATACAAATAATGAATGATTTTATAATAAACCATTTATAATAATAAGATGATAAAAAAGAGTCTTGGTAAAGAAGAAACAAGGTTAAAAGTATATCACAAGGTTATAAACACAAATAAAGGTATAAATATAATTTTAGAATTTGGAAATTAAAAAATAAACCAAGCACAAGTGAATTTTAAAAAATATTACCGTAGAAAGTAGGAGTAAAATGAGGGAAATTACTATGAGAAAATACTAAGTAACTAGGTTTAATGGGGTCCTAAGATCATCGTACTCTCAGTGATCGACTAAGGACATGAATTTTTGTCTCCATCTTGATCTAACAAATCCCCATCATCATAGTTTAGTTAGTGTTGTAACATAATCCAGCTAGGAAGACTAGTCCACATCCCTAATAGCTCTCCTATAATAATAAACTTGGACTTCCCACCTAGGTACCCAAGATTCCCATGTTCTATTCTTAAATAGAGGTGAGTTTTTATAAATCTAGTATATATAAAAATTCAATATACTTTTACTAAAATCAAAATCAACTTTCTCACCTATTAAATCCCTTTTTAATCATATACCCTTTACCTTTCAAAAACTCGCAGCAAATCACAATCTTCATTTTTGAGAATACATTAAATTCCATACATTTATCACAAATCAAATTTAAAATAAATGTTTAATTACTTAAAAAGGGGTTTTTATTTCCATAAAACAATTTGATTTTCCAACCAAGCCTCGTCACTTTTAAAAATTTGGAAAAAAAATTCATTTGGAAAACCAATTAAACATTTGAAATGTACTACATTTCAAACAAGGTAAAAAACATGCTTAAAGAAAGGTAACCTCTATTAATATATAAGTTATAACATGATAAGTGAGTGAAAATTAATTTCCAATAATTAAAAATTCACTTTGTATAGTATATAAATTTCATATAATGACAAAAACAAAATTTTAAAACAATTAAGTAATCATGGAATTGAAATTAAAAGTCTGGGCATAGGGAAACTACCTCAAAACACACTACCTTTGAAGAAGTTACCTTGAAACCACTTCTCACATACATGCATATATACCTTCATATATATATACCTTGAACCAATGTATATATTCCCCTCACCGTGAGAAAATATATATATATGAGGAGGATATATATATGTGTGTGTGTGTGTGTGTGATTACCTATTAATATACATGAAAGGTTCCTTCAAAGATCCATAAGATACCCTAAATAATAAAAAAGAATGCTAAAAATTACAAATTCCCTAATTAAATTTTGGAATAAGAATTCAATTGGAATAAACCTTACCCAAAAATGATGGAAAACCCACTACCTTCAACAGTTGTGGTCATAATCGGCCTCAATAAGATCCTAGAACCCTAGACATCAAGAAACCATCGAAATATACACCTAAAATTGATTTAGGGTTCATATAAGGCACTTTCACTACAATAGGGAAAACAGAAACCAAGAAACAAAATAATAAAGATAAGGAGAATAGAAGCCTACCAAGAGAGATTGTACAAGAAACAGCTTAGAAATCGGACATTAGAGGGAGAGAGGGGGAGGCAGTGGTGCACATGGGGAATCGCTATCGGGCATGGGTCGAGCGATATGGGGGGTGAGGTGTAATAAGGGAGGAGAGGGGATACATAACCCATTAGGGGTTTAATAAAACCTAATAATAATAATAATAATAATAATAATAATAAAATTTATAATAATAATAAGATTTTTTTTCAAAAATAGGAAACTGCACACAGTTTGGTCACACCGTTGGCCAAACCGTGAGTCAACTTTAAGCCTCTACTGGAGGCTCTGGACACCCTACATAGGTAGTCTATATGGTTATGTAAACTATGAACTATCCATGCATTCGGCTCTGCTAAAAACTATAGACACCCTCACATGGTCTACACATGGTTTCTACTAATCATGTGCTAACCATGCGCCTATACTCAAAAATCCAAAAAATAAATTTTAAAACCCAGTACAGCCCAAAACTAAAAAATGAGGTTAAATATAATTAAATAATTAAATATAATTAATAATTCAAAATCAATGTGTGAAACTAACTATAGTTTTAAACTGTCTTGTGAAAGGTATTGACGATAGATATATCATGGCATCAAAGATCATGGAATCCAATAATTAATAATTTTCTTCATTAAGAATTTAGTTATTATTGTACATGATATTCTCATAGTGATATAATCTCTATATTAATTTTATTATTAGTTATTTATTAAATGGAATGTGTTTTCAGTTTTTTACTTTTCCATATTGATTATTCATTATCCAGTTATGATAGTCATGTTATTGATTAAATATAATTTTTTCAATTATTTACTTTTCCATATTGATTACTATCCATGAGATCTTTGCATTGATATTATCTTTGGATGCACTTACTTCTCATTTTATCGATTACATGGAATGTTTGTTCAATTAATTACATTTTCATATTGATTATTCCTTATCTAGTTATGATATCAAAGTTATTGATTAAATGGAATGCATGTTTAGTTTTTTACCTTCCCATATTGATTATTCTTTATTGATTAATGATAACTTCCATTGTACTTAACCCTTACTATGAATTTTATCTCACCCTTATTTTGTTTCCTTTTCTAGGAATCCAGAAAGTGTATTATGAATGATATGCAAGGATATGTTATAGGGAATAATGTTATTATCAAAAAAAAATTATGTTGTAATTTTTTTTCAAATGTAATTTAGGAATCAATTATGTATCTAGTTTACCAAGACTAATGAACTATTAAATCCTATGATATGTGATTCCTTTTATATTATGCCAATATAATACAGAAAACACCTTATTTGGGCTACTGGTGTCTGGGTTTCTACAGATGTTTTAGTTTTGGAAGATAAATCTTTAAAATGTCATTAATTTTGAGTTTCCATGATTGAAACTCATTATTTATATACATATATTGATTTTGGAATTTTCAATTCAAATTTTTTGGCTTGTATTATTTGTAAAACATTTTGAAATTAATTTAAAACTATTTTCAATCAGTTTTATAAATAATTTTTAAACTATTTGTAAATACTTTACAAGCAGTTTTCAAACTATTTACAAACTGTAAATAGTTTCAAAACTATATGTTTTTTAAATTTTAAACAAAAAATTTAAAAAATTTATGGTTTATTTTGATTTTATGTGGTCTCATTTAATTATATTAATTTTATGATAGTTTATACTCATTTAATTCATTTCAGTTCAATTTTATTTCATTTCATTATGTAAGTGTTAGTTTTTCTCATTTTTATTTGATTCAATCTCAGTCAAGTCAGTTGATTTCGATTCATTTTAGTTTTATTTAAACCATTTAAAGTATGTTTTAGTCATTTTATGTCTATTTTAATTAAATTGGGTCATTTTAGTTTTATTTGGGGGGATTAATATCATTTTTATTTGGCATGGTTCATTTAATCTTTGATATAGTCGATCGATGTCAGTTTTGTTTTGTTTGATACTTTTCGATTTAATTCAATTCAATTCACTTTTTTTTATTTGTATCTATTATTTTCAGGCATGGTAGTTTTCATTTATTTTGGTTCATTTTCATAGTTATGTAATACCCTAATATTTCAATATATAATTCTCCCTTAAATAATACTATATTTTGTAGCTTATACCACACACAACACCAAACTTAAATGAACTGTGATATACTATAGAAATATTTTTATTTAAATATAATTATTAAAACATATTCATCGGTTTGGAGGGTATCAATCGGAATAACTATATTATGAAATATATTTAGAAACATTTTCTTAATACAAAAGTACTGATTAAAGCCTTGTAAATTAAAACTCAATTTCAATTAAAATCATAAAAGATTAAAAGAGATATTTTTTTCAAAAAACATTTTATATGTACAGAGAATTTTTATCAAAATAAATTAAGATAATAACTATATATGATTGTTTCTAATAAAATTTATAGATAATATATTTAATAAAACGAATTATAATTTATTTAATGGTGGTTACTAGATAAGGAATGAGTTTAAATCCATTTTATACTTCAAAAATGGTTTTTTTACTTTTTGTGTGTGGATATCATGATAAATTTTGGATACTTTTAGAAATTTTATTTTCAAAAAAAAGAATAATATTTGGTATCATCATATAAATATAATATTAAGATAATTTTTTTGTATTTTTCTAAAAAGATTTATTTTTGAGTGAATATTGAAAAAATTTGATTTTTTTCAAAACTATCATTTATTTTCTTTATATCAAATAATTTGAAATCCCACCCTATTTTGGAATTATTTTTAAAGTAACATATGATACCTTTTATTAAAAATAATCTAATTAATTTTATATAAATCAGAATTATATTTTATTTTTCTATACGTCCATTTTTATGATTAAAAGCATATTTTTCTAAAAACTGGTTTCATTGCGTTTTATATGATTGTATTGAAAGTAATTTCTTCCAATTATAAAAATAAAAATATTTAAAAATATATTTTATATATTAAATTAATAAGTTAAAATGTATTAATGAGCTCATTTTCATTTTGGTCATTATGAATAGTAACTATAGTAAAAGTTTATCACCACCGTTTGTGGTAAAATGGGATAAATGGGATTAAAAACTATGGGATAATATAACAAAATAAATATTAAACTTTATTTATTTCATTAGATTGTTTTATTTCAACCAAAATCATCCTAGATTCTAAATTATGGAAATTTGGTATCATTTTCTATTGATAATGAGCTTTATATTATTTTTAGAAAGAGATAATTACAAAATGTTACTTTAATTCTTTTAATATCTATAATATGTTTTATTATGGATAAATTGATGTTATGAATGGTTATAAATGGTTATTTTGAATATTAAAAAAATATTTATATGAAAGTAGTTTTTTTTAAAATGTTTGTATAATTACCTTGAATGCTTATGCAACACCAACATAGTTCTGGTGTAAGTAGTAGAACAAAAACAAGTAAATTGTTTTAAAATAATTAAAAGTAAAAAAAATTCATTAATTATAGTGTTAAAAGAATTTATTGGATAATTATAATTTCTAAATAATTTCTAAATAGTTTTCATTTTAATTCCATTGTTTTCTTGATTCCATTAAAATTTACTTTTGTGAACAGTCTTAAAAATGGATTTCAATGGTATTTAATGATTAAAAATTATTTTTAGATCATTATAAAATTATAAAATTATTTTATTGACTCAATTGGATGGAAATATGTTTTACTTATCATGAATGTTTCATGTATGTTCCACTTATAATTTCTAAAATTACTTTCACAACCCTTAAAGGTTAAAAAATGTGTTACAATGGTTATGGTTAAATAGGGTTAACAAGCGGGTTAAGCCAAATGATAGGTTTAAAATGACATATAAACTTGTCTAATTTTTTTTTGGAATTTATTCCTATATATTATTTCTTCTATTCAAATATATTTAACTTTAGATCCATTTTAGATGATTTATACATAAATTGTATATTATTATTTCATGTATTCACAAGATTTCCACCCACCTCACTTATAAACGGTAGTTACTCTCCCTTATTCTTCACACAGCATGAGATTCTTATTTAGGATTACCTCTATCCAAATACCTTCTTATATTCCCTATACACTTTATATATCTTCTATAACATCCCCAACCCGGGTGCCACTAAATCGGTGCCCTGAGTCGGGTCGTCACATGACCTCAAGCACGCCTCACCGTACACCAAAGGTTGCTGACTAGAAACTAGGGTCCAATAGGTCATGTGGGGAGACTATAACCTCTGTAATAGAATAAGACACAACAGAATAAAATATAAATAGAAAAAACAATAGGAAACAACTAATAAAATGTAAAGTCAAAAATCTCCCAAACTAGGTACAATCCAGAAGCAACAGTAAATATATCTTGTCACACACCAATTCCAAGTGGAAAAAACCCAAAATAAATACAAATAGTGGAATCCCAAAAAATGTCATGACTCTAAGTCTGTATCCTCATCCATGCATGTCCCAATACCAACTCAACTCCCTAGCATAGGATCCTTGTCCTTGTCCCGACCTGCAAGAAAGAAATATACTCGGGTACCCAACAGCAGACCGAGAAGGGTGTGAGTACAACTTAGTATGCCACCACAAACATTATAAAAAAAATATCTAGTCAAATAGATAGTGCATGAAAGTGATAAGTAATGGAAGTTAAATAAAATATAGTTCCATAATCCATTCTAAATTATTTTCCTCTATGTTATACTACCATTAAACTCATGTTTACTAATTAAGCATCCCATGGTTTAATTCCCCCTTTTTAAGTGTTCAGTGGATTAGGAATGATCAATGTTCTCAAATAATACAAGAATAAATCAAGTCCTATCTCACTGGTAAATCACATCATAATGATCTCATTATCCTCACCTCGAAGCCTTAGTCTAGGTGGGATGAAACCATTAGGGGAATAGAACTTTGTCCCCTTCCCTAACCTGTGCATTTAGAGGGTGGATCTTAGAGCCTCGGTCCAACTTGACCTATGGGAATAGAACCAAACGTATATACCTCACTTTACCAATACATGTGCACATTATTATTTATCATTCTCCACAATTAACTACATTACAATCAATCATAGATGATATAATTAGAAAAATCACGAAAATATCAATAAAAGGTAAATTAACATTTTGCCCCAATCCATTAACACATTCATCATTTATATCACATAACCATTTAACCCCAATTCCCATTTCTCCATGCCTATCTCACTAAAAATATTCAAGTGTAAACATAATTCCTTATCATATTCCCATTAATCCCATTTAACCCATTTACATGCCAACTAAACAATACCTTATCCATTACCATTCTATTTACCCCATTTGGGAGGGTCGACGCACCACATGGGTGGCCCTAAAATAAGTCATCTCATCCTCCATGCATCCCATGGGGATCAAAAGGGTTAATTTTGTTATTTAGACACCCCAAAATACCACATATTGTCAATTTAGTCAAGAATATATAAAAAAGGAACAAGAATAAAACCCTACATGCACACATCTAAATAAAAACTATGGGATACAACTTATAGACCACCTACCTCAAATTCATTAGTGGATTTACCATTAATCGAGGTATTAGATCCTGATTCAACCAACATTTGAATCCTAAACCTAGATCTAACTATAAAAATATGTTTTTAGAGATTCGTAAGGATATGCGAGAAAGATACAAACCCTGATTGAGAAGAGGAAGCAAGGAGGAGATTAGAATTACTCAGAGATTCAATTATCAATTGACAGAAGTCCAAACAACCTATGAATGAAGGAGGATCACCCTTGGGAGATCTAAGAAGATTCTTTTCTTCAATAGGTTTTAGGGGATAGGAAAGGAGGAAAATCCTAAGTGATCCTTAAAATCACAGAGTGGAAATTTTGTAAATTTCTCAATTTTACTGGGTTGTGTAGTTTACCCACACGGTTTTCCAAACCGTGCGCAAACTGTGTGGAAGCTACTGTCTGAAAAAATCCCTCACATCTTTATGTGGGTAACTCTACATTTTTATCTTAACCGTACTCCAATCGTGTGTGGGCATTTTCCAAAGGTAGCATGGTTTCCTGGGATTCTTTGTAGAGTTATCACTAATAGTGTGAAAATTGTGCAACATTCCCTAAAAACTCCTTTTCCCCCTTTATCATGTCCTGAACCCCTAGAACACCCCTAAGACTTCTTGAGGTCTTGGGAAACACTTATTTGACCAAACTAAAATACTTAAACTCAAACATAAATAAAAACATACCGTAAGAAACTTCCCATATCTTACAACCTCCCCACCTTAGGATGGACCATCCCAAATCCACTCTTCCCGACCATCATTGAGTTCCCAAAGAAAAGAGATATGGAAACTAGGCCTGTACATCTAATTCTCTCTCCAAATTTTATCCCCAAACATTACCATGATGCCATAGAACATGAACCAAAGGCACAAGCTTGCCCTGAAAGACCTTCTCACTATAATCCGTAATACGAACTCGATGCTCCTCAAAGGATGGATCTGAATCAATCTCACCATTAACAATGTTTATCACATGAGATGGATCAGGTTGATACTTACAGAGTTTTGAAACATGAGAAACATCATGCATTCCTCTATACCTTTGTGAAATATTTAATCGGTAATCCACTGGTCTAATTCTCTCCATGATCTCAAACAACCACACATACCTAGGCACCACCTTGCCCTACTTCAAAATTTGATGATCACCCAACCTGGGCAACACTTGAAGAAACTCACTATCACCTACCATGAACTCGATAGGTCTACATTGTCGACATGCATATGAATTATCTCTACTTTGTGTTGTTTTCATCTGCTTCTGAACCAAAAAAATCATCTCAGATGCCTCCTGTATAAGACTCGGTCCTAACAACTCAAACTCCCCAACTTTTAACCAACATAATATAGATCTACACAACCTCCCATAGAGTGCCTTAAAAGGAACCATCTGAATTGTATCCTGAAAAAAAAAATTTGTAAGAAAACTCAACAAGCGAAAAGTGTTTTTCCCAAGAGCCACTAAAATCCATAACACAGGCTCTCAATATGTCCTCTAGTACTTGAATTGTATTCTCTTACTGCTCATCCGTCTATGGGTGATAAGTTGTACTCAAAAACACTCAGGTACCAAGAACCTTCTTCACCCCCTTCCAAAATCACACGGTGAAACATGAATCATGATCTAAAACTGTGGTTCTCAGCAAACCATACAACCACACTATCTCTAGAGCATACAAATCTCACAACCGATCAACTATAAAGGTCTCCTAGAACAGTACGAAATGAGCCAATTTGATCAGCTGATCCAACACTACCTAAACTGCATCATTATTTCGAGGTGTCCTTCGAAGACCCACTATGAATTCCATCATTACATCATTCCACTTCCATTCTAGAATGGTCAATGATTGTAACAACCAACCTGGAAACTGATGCTCGGCCTTCACTTTTTAATAGATAAGGCATCATTCCACATATCCCACAACCTTGTTTTTCATTCTGGGCCACTAAAACTTTCGACGAAGATCACTATACATTTTAGTTGATCCAGGATTTACTGCCCACCTAGATGCATGGAACTCATCCATAAAATCTTTGTGTGCATCCACTGATACAACAACACAACCCTAATCATAGAAAATTGCATCAGCACCATCATCCCAACTAGAAGGTGACTCTCAACCTTTAGGACTTTTCTTCATGACCAAACACTCCAGATCTTCTAGCTGACTTTCCTTGACCCAGCTCAAAAGCATATAATCGATCTCTATAGACGCAAGGGTTATTTTTTTCATTCCCATCTTGCATATATAGGTTTATCTCAGAAAATAAAGCCATCATTTTCCATTCATAGTTGGATTCCTGTACCACATAATTCTAAGTCTTCTGACTCATAGAATCAGAAACACTATTCCCTTCTCCCGGTGTGTAAACCAACTCAAAATCAAAGGATTCTAGGTACTTAACCCACCTTCACTACTAAAGATTCAAATACTTATGAGAGAAAATGTACTTGAGACTTTTATGATTGGAATACACCATGAAAAGTTATCCCAACAAGAAATTCCTCCAACACTTCAAGACATAATCCACAACATCTAGCTCAAGGTCATGAGTAGGATAATTTTTTCATGTTGTCTCAATTGTTCTGCACTTGGTCATCCTATATTAGGACTACCCCAAGTCTAGCACTAAAAGAATCACAAAACAAGATGGACCCCTTACCTAGTTTGGGTATGGTTAGAATCGTTGTGGTGGTCAACCTCTTCTTCACCTCTTGAAAACATTTTCACATGCCCCTTACAACTCAAACTTAACCCTCTTTTGGTTTAAGCCATAGAGAGGTGCTACCAAATGGGAGAAATCCCAAATAAAACTTCAGTAATAACCGGACAAACCCAAAAAACTATGAACATTAGAAACATTATTGGGTTTCTCCCAAGACACCATAGACTACACTTTTTCTAGATCCATTGACACACCTGAATCGAAAATGATGTGTCCCATAAAGTGAACCTCACAATCTAGAACTGACATTTTTTTAGCTTGGCATAATGTCTATGCTCTCTTAGTGTACTTAGGATTATGTCAAGATGTTGGGCATGATCTTCATGAGTTATCAAGTACACCAAGATGTCATAAATAAAGAAAACTACAAACTGATAAAGATACTGGTGGAATATTCAGTTTATCAAATCCAGGAACACAGCCTATACATTGGACAACTTGAACGACATCACCACAAACTCATACAACCTATACCTACTCTAAAAATTTGTTTGTGGTACGTTATAAGTTCTCACCCTCACATGATGGTATCCCAATCTCAAATTAATCTTATATAACACTGAGGAACCTCTGAGCTAGTCAAACAGGTCATCGATTCTAGGAAGAGGGTATCTGTTCTTAACCATCATCTGATTCAACTTCCTATATTCAACACAAAGCCTTATCGTTCCATTGGAATTCTTATAAAACAACATAAGAGATCCCCATGGTGACGTACAAGGATGGATAAACCCCTTATGCTCTAACTCCTCTAGTTGAACCCTATGTTCTTGGAGTTCTGCTGACACAAGTTAATGTGGTGGAATGAAAACTGGCTCCGCTCTCGGTATTAAATCAATTGTAAACTCGAAATATCTCTCAGGTGGTATCCCTAAGAATTCCTCAGGAAACATGTCTTTAAATTGATATACCATAGGAATAAATATTGGTTGTTCCCTTCCTACTTTATTTAATTGAAGATAATCCACCTGAGTTGTGATTTCTCCCAACTACCAAAAAAATCCACCCTATACGGCCTGCTCAAGTATCCCACTCACCACGAGGGACATAAGTTTCTCCATAAAGAGATGTGAATGTTACTCGATTTTGGTAATAGTCGATATAGTCTTGATACAACACCAACCAATCCATACCTAGGATGAGGTCAAAACATGACATCTCTAGAACAAACAGATTCCACAAAAAGTGATATCCACCAACCTCTAAAGCACAACCACTACAATGTCTAATATCCTCAACTCACACTCCTAATGGAGTATCAAGTGATGTTACTCCACATGCACTCTCCACAGTTAATCCCAACACAACTATGAACTGAGCAGAAATAAAGGAATGCATAGAACCTATATCAAATAAAGCTCTAGTAAGAGTGGAAGATACAAGGATCATACCTCGAAAAGTAGATGATCCTACCTCATTAACCTCAGGTATAGTCTGAAATGCATAGAGATAACCTCACCCTCTACCCTGAGCTCCAGCTTGAGTACCTTGTACTATATTTCCTTGTTAGTAAAGATGATCTCTCTGAAGAGTTCCACATCCACGACCCTTACCGGTTCAACCTTTGGAGCTCCAACTACTAACCTGGTAGGGGGTAACATGTAACGCCCCGACCCTAGTTACCCAGAGTTGGTGCATTATTACATAACATTGGCATGATCACAAGAAAGATCAAATCTCGAAAGACCGATTGGTTTAGTAGCCTTGGAAACACTAGATATATTCATAAGTTTTACATTACATCATAAAATGAAAAACTAATACAACAACATATTGTCTCCATAATCCACACTCATATCCCCACATAATATCCCTGCAGGTCATTCATAATTTACTTCTTCACTTCATGGGAAAAATAAAACATAGAAAAGGGGTGAGCTCAAATGCCCAGTAAGGATAACAATATAGCAGAAACTTTCATAAATAAGAATAAACATTTAAGGCAATGTATAACTAAAACAAAAGCCTTCCAAACTTGAACTTTCAACATAGTATGGAATAGATAAAATTAAAAAATACCATTTACTTATTCACATGGATATTCTACTAATCGAATAATCACATGCAATATCAATAACCACTTTCATAATGATAGAATGCATAATGTCAGACTATCATAACCACATAGCCAAGGCCTCGTGCCAAGACTACAAATAAGATTTTGACAAGGCCTTGTGCCAAGACACTAGTTTGTCTCATGAGACCTACCGATGCATCGAGGAGCTATAGCGGGCTCCACCCGTCACATATTAAGTCCAATGCATTCCCATATGAAAATGTTTAAACATAACATAAACATTCTTATTAAAACTAGCATACGAAATGTCAATAATTTCACCATAAACTATGAATGGTATAAAAATAGCACATCCACAGTCAAACATAACACAAAACCTTCAATACAATATAGAAGTTTTGTATCATAATAAATCAACTTCAAATAAGCGTAAAATCCATCAATGGATGTTGACATAGATGAAATCAAAACACTTTTTAGAGAAATATCTCTTTATATTTTTGAAATAATTTAAGAGCCATATAAAATAAAAAATTTTCTTGAAAATATTCTTATAAGCTTGTAAGGAAAGCTTTGAATATTTTATAACGGCGGAAAATAACCGCACCCGCCGTATAAGTTAAAAAAAACATTCTTACCTTAATTCTGTCGAAAAGGTTAAAAAGGACCTTGTTTTTAAAACGACGGAAAGATTCCTCTTATAAAAAGTAAAACAAGGGTATAAATGACTTTAACCCATATTCTTGTAAAAAAATGTTTTGAAATGAATTTTGAAGAAACATGGATGTGGATGATAACGAGATCCCAGTAGATTATTACGTATAAACAACCTCGGATAATGAAGAGATTGTGAAATAACCCTTACCTTGTACTTTGCCTTGGTTGGTATAGGTTAACCTCCTGTATAATGGTGAAATAATTGTTATTAAATTATAAAAGAATCATGTACATTAATATGATATCATATATGATCTTTTAATATTGTTTTGATAATAATATCTTAGTATTATCGTTGTTTCGGGTGTTAACTTACTTGTTTTCTTTTATATGTTTTGTTACGTAAGACATGTTTGTAAAGGATAGGTTGTATATTATTCATATCCAGAATGATATCAAGTCCTTAAACATCATTTTTTAAATCATCAAATGATAATTATATTTTAATGGATACAATGGAGAATGAATCTCATCGCGTTCGTGGAGACGGTAGTCCGTACGTACGCACGAGCGACAATATCATTATTTTGATATTAAAATAATATATAAATGGATGGTATATCATATATACAGAATCATTAACATGTTATATTTATTATTTACATGAGTTACATATCATTATTATACCCATCCAAATAATAATATATTGAATAACAATTACACCACGACGTGGAGACGGTAAGCTGTACGTACGCACGTATGGTGACATGTTATTCAAAGGGTGGATAGAATACTGAATATGGTTGTACCATATTTATAATAACATAACAGTATATATATGATACTGAAGTTATTATTTTAGAATGGTAACAACAAGGGAAGAAGAAGTGGAAGAAGAAATGAACTTGGAAAAGGGTGGTGAAATCATTACCTCTTCTTCGGGTTCTTCCTTTTGATTTGATCAAAAGGGATCCTTAGGTTGGCTTCCTGATCAAACTAAGGCATATAGGTTGTAGTGAGGGAAGTTGGGAGAGTATTTGGTCATATTTTTGCCGAACCAAAAGGCTTTTAAGGTGTGAAGAAATGAGAAGGAGGTGTGCCCTTTTATAAGAGGGGTGAGGGGCACCTTTGGAAAAGCTAGAGATATTAGTTTATAATAAATTCTTATTCGGTTTACAATGGCTCCAAAGATTATTATTTAAATTTTAAGGTGGGGATAGGTCGAAAAAAACTCAACAAATAGAATTTAGACAGTTTTGGGTACTTATATTAACCTTATCTTTAAGTATTAACTCTAAGTTAATTAGTTTCACTTTTACAATGTCTCTTTGTATTTTTATATAATATGGTTAATAAACTTACTATATACATCCAAGAGACCCCCAAGTGGTCCATTAATGATGAACCTATCATGATATAAGTCTATTGGCAGAACCTTAGATTTTTAGGAATTTAATATCAATTAATAATATAATATTTGTTTTAAGAACTCTTTTATGTCAATTTTGACACTATTCCATAGTTGATTTTTTTGAAACTCATAACAGATTTATTACTTCAAAAAAAGTCAATTAAATCAATACTAATATATCATATTATCCTAGAAAATTAGTTTAATTAATTAAAAGTTTCATATTATATTTATTTGGGTATTTATAATATCAATTATTTTAATTTTTTCACTATTATGGTAATTACTACATCATCATTGTGTCATAAATAAATTAAATTATTTAATGTATAAAAATTATAAATAAAATATCATTATGTAGGAAATCGTTTTATCTTTCTAATGAATATTTATAATCTAAAATCCAACATATATTCCCATATGTAATAATTGTTTTTCTAAAAGATATATGCTTGTGTCATTTTTGTATTCATTTTAACTTAATTAAAAAAAATGTCCATATCACATACAAGTGGCACCATGGGGTCCCAAAATCGACCCAAAGATGCCTATGGTAGAACATGTATCAACCAATAAGGCTAGGGCACGTTTTAGGGTAATTTAGTATTATTATAATATTATTTTTTAACCCTTATTTACCAGATTTACCCTTAATCATGGTAAATAAAATATTTACTGCAGTAATTATTCAAAATGTCTAAAAATAAAAGTTACCTATTTACACAATTTGTACATCCTGATTCCAAATATGGAATACATTTTTCTAAATTCAAAACACAGAAGTGGCAGAAATTAATTTAAAATTAATTCCCGCTGTCAAAACAAAAAGCGTGTTTTTAAGAGATAATAACTATCAAAAGATTGACACTTGTTTATGTTCGGTTTAATTGTAAAATTATGTCCAATGACCAACATTATATTAAATGGTAAAAATATATTCTAAATATACTTTAAAACCACTCAAATTCATAATTTATTACTATTAATTATTTTGATTAAAAAAGTTGTTTTTAATTAAAATTTTGTAATTTTCACTATTCATCAAAATATGAAAGTTATCTGAAAAGTACCAAAATTTCACCTTAGGATAAATTCGATATTACAAATCCAAAAATGAAGTCCATTTTGAAATATAAAATATATATAATTTCAAAAGGTAGGTATTACTATTCATAACGGCTAGTTTGATTGGTTATGGTGTGTTAGAACTCGGTGTTGCGTACAAGACACGCTATCACATTATTCAAAGAGAAGCGTACCGTAGAAGCTTGGGGTGTTACATTCTCCCCTCCTTCAAATAATTTCGTCCTCAAAATTTCTAGAATACTTATCACATGAAAACACTCTGGTGGTTCTTCATCATAAGTTCATCGGGTTCCCACGTTGCCTCTTGCATCTTATGGTTCCTCCACAAAACTTTTACCAGATGCACCGTCCGATTTCTCAGCACTTGTTCTCTCGTATTAAGAATCTTGACGAGATCTTTGTAATAGGAAAGATCGGGATCCTGTTCTAATTCCTCATAGGTGAGTACATGCGTTGGGTCAGTCATGTATTTCTTCAACAGAGATACGTGGAACACATCGTGAACTTCGGAGAGACTTGGCAGCATTGCCAATCGGTAAGCCACAGCCCCAATTCGTTCTAAAATTTCGAATGGTCTGATGTACCTGGGACTCAATTTACCTTTCTTACCAAAACGTATGACTCCCTTCCATGGAGAGACCTTCAGGAAAACATGATCACCGACTTGAAATTCCAAATCCTTCCTTCGATTATCGGCATAGCTCTTCTGCCTACTTTGAGCTGCTTTGATGTGATTTTGGATTACTTTCACCTTTTCCATCGTTTCCTCCACCAGTTCTGGGCCTACAAGTTTTCTTTCACCAGCGTCATCCCAACAGGTTGGCGTACGACATCTCTTTCCGTATAACGCTTCATATGGTGCCATCTGAATACTCGAATGCAAGCTATTGTTATAGGAAAATTCTACCATCGGTAAATATTGATCCCACATACCCTGAAAGTCAAGTAAGCAAGATCTCAACATGTCTTCTAAGGTCTGAATAGTCCGTTCTGATTGTCCGTCAGTCTGAGGGTGGTAAGCAGTGCTCAAATGAAGTTCAGTATCCAGGGATTTCTGAAGACTTTTCCAAAATCTTGAAGTAAAACGGGGATCACGATCAGAAACAATCGATAGGGGTACTCCATGAAGTCTCACAACTTCATTAATATATAGTCTTGCTAGACATTCCATGGGTAGATCTTCTCTTATAGAAAGAAAATGTGCTGACATGGTAAGATGATCAACAATAACCCATATTGCATCGTTCCTTCTAGGAGTCTTTGGTAGCCCCATGACAAAGTCCATTGTAATATTGTCCCATTTCCACTCCGGTATGGGAAGAGGTTGCATGAATCCTCCAGGTTGTTGCCTTCCAGCTTTCACTTGTTGAAAAACCATACATCTTGACACAAAATCAGCAATCTCCCTCTTCATGTTGTCCCACAAAAAATGTTCCTTCAAATCTCTATACATTTTGGTGCTCCTAGGGTGTATAGAGAAATTGGAACTATGAGCATCATCCAACAATTCCCTTTTTAGATCAGGTATATCGGGAACACAAAGTCTCTTCCCGAATCTCAAAATTCCATCTTCATACACAAATTCTCTCAATCTCCTGTCATTCACAGCTTTAATCTTCTTTTGAAATTCTTCATCATCGTTCTGAGAACTCTTAATCCTTTCTAGTAAAGATGGTTTGGAAACCATTTGAAAAAGCATTGATGTTTCACCTTCCTTGGTTATTCCCATGTCCATCTTCACTAGATCCATGAAAATTGGATCCCTTTCAATTCTCATATTGTTCAAAACTCCATGGTATTTTCTACTCAAGGCATCTACCACCTTGTTTGCTTTCCCCGGGTGGTAGTGTATCGTGAAATCATAATCCTTGAGTAATTCAAGCCATCTCCTTTGCCTCATGTTGAGTTCTTTTTGTGAGAAAATATACTTCAAACTCTTGTGATCACTATAAATCTCACATTTTTCACCATAGAGGTAGTTCCTCCATATCTTCAAAGCAAAGATCACAGCTACTAACTCGATATCATGAGTAGGATAGTTTTGTTCATGAATTTTCAACTGTCGTGATGCATAGGCAATAACTCTATCATTCTGCATAAGGACACAACCAAGTCCTTTCTTTGATGCATCACTATAAATAACGAACCCATCATTCCCCGATGGTAGAGTCAATATAGGAGCATTGACTAATATTCTCTTAAGTTCTTCGAAACATTCTTCACAATCTTTTGTCCAAACAAATTTAACCCCTTTACGTGTGAGCTTCGTTAATGGATTAGCCAATCGGGAAAAATTTTGGACGAAACGTCGATAATAACCTTCCAAACCAATAAAACTACGTACCTCAGTTATACTCGTAGGTGCTGGCCATTCATGGATTGCCTTGGTCTTAGAAGGATCAATAGAGATTCCATCTTTAGAGACAATATGGCCAAGAAAAGAAATCTCCTGAAGCCAGAATTCACACTTGCTAAACTTCCCATATAATTCATGCCTCCTTAGAGTCTTCAAGATAATGCACAAGTGATTTTCATGATCTTCATAGGTTTTGGAGTATACCAAGATATCTTCAATAAATACCACCACAAATTCATCGAGATACTCCTTGAAAAATCTATTCATCAGATCCATGAATACAGAGGGTGCATTAGTCAATCCAAACGGAATTACAGTAAACTCGTAATGCACGTACCTGGTTCGAAATGCTGTCTTCGGAATGTCTTCCTTCTTCACACACAACTGATGGTATCCAGATCGAAGGTCAATCTTTGAAAAGTATTGAGCTCCATGCAGTTGTTCAAATAAATCATCAATGCGTGGTAGGGGATACTTGTTCTTTATCGTTATAGCATTGATCTCCCTTTAGTCGATACATAACCTCATAGATCCATCTTTCTTTTTAACAAAAAGAACAGGGTCTCCCCATGGAGAAACACTAGGGCGAATAAATCCCTTATTACTCAATTCCTATAGTTGTTTCTTTAGTTCAACTAATTCTACAGTGGACATTCTATAAGGGGTCTTCGATATAGGCCTTGATCCAGGAATCAAATCAATGGAAAACTCAACTTCTCATTCTGGAGGATGTCCAGGTAAATCTTCCGGAAATACATCTACAAATTCTTTCACAACAGGTACATCCTCTATTTGAACATTACTTTCCTCACTGACAGTTATTTCATTCTCTTCCTCCCCAATAATTGAATTAAGTTGAGCTACTGGGGGTGGATCTAAATAAGAATTAGGTGGTGACGATTCTGCTCTAAAGATAAGGTGTTCCTTATCATTATCATCAAGAATCGTAACCTCTTTCTTCCTACAATAAATCTTCGCATCATAGTCCGAAAGCCAGTCCATATCGACGATTATATCAAACTCAATTATAGGTATGACGATGAGATCAGCAGATAAAGAACATTTATGTGCTCTAATGGGGACCGATTCACAAAACTTTGTTGTAATGATACTTCCCTTAGGTGTTTTAACTGACAACTCCCTTATTAAATCAAATTGGAAATATCTAATTTTCTTAGCAAACTGGGAAGATATGAAACAATGTGATGATCCAGAATAAAATAATGCATTTTCTAAACTTGAGGAAACCATTAAATTACCTGCCACCACGTCTTTCAGAGCTTCTACCTCAGCAGTAGTGATAGCATAAGCCTGGCCTTGATCCCTTTGCCTTTTCTGAGGTAAGTTCTCCTGACTCTTAGGGCATGCATTTTCATAATGCCCCATCTCCCTACAATTGTAGCACTGAACGTTGGTATCTTCCTTCTTCCCCTTGCAATCACGAGCTTGGTGGCCTTTTTCACCACACTTGTAACAGACTCTCATTCCCTTCAAGCAAGTACCAGGATGTTTCTTCCCGCATTTACCACAAGATGGATATTCAACCTTTCCCTTCTTCCCCTTATTTCCATTCCCATATTGATCAGCAGGTCTCTTCTTCTCTTGCTTTTCTTTAAAGTCATAAGACTTAGAGAATTCCTTTTCGGTCTTGATAGCACATGAGACAATGTCTTCGTACGACGAAAAGGATTGTGAGACTAATGCTCGACGGAGAAATGGTTTTAACCCATCAAAGAAACGATCAATCTTACTTCTTGGGTTACGTATATAATCTCCAGCATACCTTGCTAACCTTGTAAAGTTAGCCTCATACTTTGTGACATTCTCGTCCTCCTTCTGTCTCAAACTCAGAAATTGTCTTTCCATATCTGCTCGATGGTCGCGAGGAAAGTATTTTTCTAAAAACAGATCTTTGAACTCCCTCCATTCCATATTTGATACTTCATCATCTTCCTTCATGTTTTGAATCAATGACCACCATTGATCAGCATCTCTAGTGAGGCGGTAAACTGCCATGATAACTTTTTCCCTTTCACTGCTCCCCAAAGCCTGAAATATTTTCTCTAGGGAATTTATCCATTGCTCAGCTACTAAGGGATTTGTACTCCCATTGAACGTTGGTAGTTTTTGCCTCATGAATCGATCTAACATTGATCCTCCACACTGTGGATCAGGGAGCTCCATACGGGTAAGGTTATTATTCATAACCTGAGTAAGTTGTCCCAGTATGGTGATTAGCTGATCGGCACCAGTTGCATCACCAGCCCCACTATAATTATCTTGATCAAGAGGGTAATCCCTACATGGAGTGCGTGCATTGATACGGTTTCCATTTCTTCCACTAGGCACCATTTCTAAATAATGGCATAAACTAGATCAGTTTATGAATCAAAATACATAATCCCATACTTATAAAACACTTAACATAAGTTGAACTATTTATGGATATAATCCATAATCATAAAAATGTTTTCTTTGAGGAAGTATATACTCATAAACCCTTCATAATGATTTGTAAAGAAAATGAGAGTTATCCTAAGCATATCCCATGGGAGTGTCGTAACCAAGAGTGCAGCAAGGCCCGTTGTCGTGCACCAGTTCCCGTTCAAGTCTAGCTCAAAGTGGTGTTTTCAGGTTTTACCCCTAGGTACATCTGTGCCAGAGTTGCCTCTACCTGCTCGTATCTAGACAGGGATGTATTGCTCAGAAAACTCACAAAATCTCTACAATACCAAAATTCTAGGAAGTTCTTCTATACTAATCCTCAAAGTTCATCTTAGGTCTACGTGCTCTAATCAGAGTTTATCTAAATATAGCTTCCAATGTTTGTACTAAACTTCCTCTGATACCAACTGTAACGCCCCAACCCTAGTTACCCAGAGTCGGTGCATTATTACATAACATTGGCATGATCACAAGAAAGATCAAATCTCGAAATACCGATTGGTTTAGTAGCCTTGGAAACACTAGATATATTCATAAGTTTTACATTACATCATAAAATGAAAAACTACTACAACAACATATTGTCTCCATAATCCACACTCATATCCCCACATAATATCCCTTCAGGTCATTCATAATTTACTTATTCACTTCCTGGGAAAAATAAAACATAGAAAAGGGGTGAGCTCAAATGCCCAGTAAGGATAACAATATAGCGGAAACTTTCGTAAATAAGAATAAACATTTAAGGCAATGTATAACTAAAACAAAATCCTTTCAAACTTGAACTTTCAACATAGTATGGCATAGATAAAATGAAACAATACCATTTACTTATTCACATGGATATTCTACTAATCGAATAATCACATGAAATATCAATATCCACTTTCATAATGATGGAATGCATAATGCCAGACTATCATAACCACATAGCCAAGGCCTCGTGCCAATAATACAAATAAGATTTTTCCAAGGACTTGTGCCAAGACACTTTTTTGTCTCATGAGACCTACCGATGCATCGAGGAGCTATAGCGGGCTCCACCTGTCACATATTAAGTCCAATGCATTCCCATATGAAAAGGTTTAAACATAACATAAACATTCGTATTAAAACTAGCATGCGAAATGTCAATAATTTCACCATAAACTATGAATGGTATAAAAATAGCACATCCACAGTCAAACATATCACAAAACCTTAAATACAATATAGAAGTTTTGTATCATAATAAATCAACTTCAAATAAGCGTAAAATCCATCAAAGGATGTTGACATAGATGAAATCAAAACACTTTTTAGAGAAATATCTATTTATATTTTTGAAATAATTTAAGAGACATATAAAATAAAACATTTTCTTGAAAATATTCTTATAATATTGTAAGGAAAGCTTTGAATATTTTATAATGGTGGAAAATAACCGCACCTGCCGTATAAGTTAAAAAAACATTCTTACCTTAATTCTGTCGAAAAGGTTAAAAAGGGACTTGTTTTGAAAACGACGGAAAGATTCCTCTTATAAAAAGTCAAACAAGGGTATAAATGACTTTAACCCATATTCTTGTAAAAAATGTTTTGAAATACATTTTGAAGAAACATGGATGTGGATGATAATGAGATCCCAGTAGATTATTTCGTATAAACAACCTCGGATAATGAAGAGATTGTGAAATAACCCTTACCTTGTACTTTTCCTTGGTTGGGGTAGGTTAACCTCCTGTATAATGGTGAAATAATTGTTATTAAATTATACAAGAATCATATACATTAATATGATATCATATATGATCTTTTAATATTGATTTGATAATAATATCTTAGTTTTATCGTTGTTTCGGGTGTTAACTTACTTGTTTTCTTTTATATGTTTTGTTATGTAAGACATGTTTGTAAAGGATAGGTTGTATATTATTAATATCCAGAATGATATCAAGTCCATAAACATCATTTTTTAAATCATCAAATGATAATTATATTTGAATGGATACGATGGAGAATGAATCTCATCACGTCCGTGGAGACGGTAGTCCGTACGTACGCACGAGTGACAATATCATTCTTTTGATATTAAAATAATATATATATGGATGGTATATCATATATACAGAATAATTAACATGTTATATTTATTATTTACATGAGTTACACGTCATTATTATACCCATCCAAATAATAATATATTGAATAACAATTACACCACGACGTGGAGACGGTAAGCCGTACGTACGCACGTATGGTGACATGTTATTCAAAGGGTGGATAGAATACTGAATATGGTTGTACCATATTTATAATAACATCACAGTATATATATGATACTGGAGTTATTATTTTATAATGGTAACAACAAAGGAAGAAGAAGTGGAAGAAGAAATGAACTTGGAAAAGGGTGGTGAAATCATTACCTCTTCTTCGGGTTCTTCCTTTTGATTTGATCAAAAGGACTCCATAGGTTGGCTTACTGATCAAACTAAGGCCTCTAGGTTGTAGTGAGGGAAGTTGGGAGAGTATTTGGGCAGAGTTTGTCCGAACCAAAAGGCTTTTAAGGTGTGAAGAAATGAGAAGGAGGTGTGCCCTTTTATAAGAGGGGTGAGGGGCACCTTTGGAAAAGCTAGAGATATTAGTTTATAATAAATTCATATTCAGTTTCCATTTGCTCAAAAGATGATTATTTAAATTTTAAGGTGGGGATAGGTCGAAAACTACTTAACCAATATAATTTAGACAGGTTTGGGTACTTATATTAACCTTATCTTTAAGTATTAACTCTAAGTTAATTAGTTTCACTTTTACAATGTCTCTTTGTATTTTTATATAATATGGTTAATAAACTTACTATATACATCCAAGCGACCCCCAAGTGGTCCCTTAATGATGAACCTATCATGATATAAGTCTCTTGGCCGAACCTTAGATTTTTAGGAATTTAATATGAATTAATAATATAATATTTGTTTTAAGAACTCTTTTATGTCAATTTTGACACTATTCAATAGTTGATTTTTTTGAAACTCATAACAGATTGATTACTTCGAACAAAGTCAATTAAATCAATCCTAATATATCATATTATCCTATAAAATTAGTTTAATTCATTAAAAGTTTCATATTATGTTTATTTGGGTATTTATAATATCAATTATTTTAATTTTTCACTATTATAGTAATTACTACATCATCATTGTGTCATAAATAAATTAAATTATTTAATGTCTAAAAATTATAAATAAAATATCATTATGTATGAAATATTTTTATATTTCTAATGAATATTTATAATCTAAAATACAACATATATAACCCTATGTAATAATTGTTTTGCTAAAAGATATATGCTTGTGTCATTTTTGTATTCATTTTAACTTAATTAAAAAAAATGTCCCTATCACCTACAAGTGGCACCATGGGGTCCCAAAATCGACCCAAAGATGCCTATGGTCGAACATGTATCAACCAATAAGTCTAGGACACGTTTTAGGGTAATTTAGTATTATAAAATTATTTTTTAACCCTTATTTACTGGATTTACCCTTAACCATGGTAAATAAAATATTTACCGCAGTAATTATTCAAAATGTCTAAAAATAAAAGTTAACTATTTACACAATTTGGAAATCCTGATTCCAAATATGGAATCCATTTTTCTAAATTCAAAACACAGAAGTGGTAGAAATTAATTTAAAATTAATTCTCGCTGTCAAAACAAAAAGCGTGTTTTTAAGAGATAATAACTATCAAAAGATTGACACTTGTTTATGTTCGGTTTAATTGTAAAATTATGTCCAATGACCAACATTATATTAAATGGTAAAAATATATTCTAAATATACTTTAAAACCACTCAAATTCATAATTTATCACTATTAATTATTTTGATTAAAAAAGTTGTTTTTAATTAAAATTTACTAATTTTCACTATTCATCAAAATATGAAAGTTATCCGAAAAGTACCAAAATTTCACCTTAGGATAAATTCGATATTAAGAATCCAAAAATGAAGTCCATTTTGAAATATAAAATATATATAATTTCAAAAGGTAGGTATTACTATTCATAACGGCTAGTTTGATTGGTTATGGTGTGTAAGAACTCGGTGTTGCGTACAACACACGCTATCACATTATTCAAAGAGAAGCGTACCGTAGAAGCTTGGGGTGTTACATAACCATCCCCCTTCCTGTACACAACATCTTCATATGACTCTCATAATTTACAAAATCATGTGGGTTCCTAAAAAACCTATGCACATGGCCTAGCCTACCTCACACATGGAACTCGACTGGTGGTAGGGGAAACTGGCCATGCATGTTCCCATGCCTACCACAATGATAATAAAATATTTGATCAAAACTCTAAGAGGCCATTCCCCTCTTTTGTCTACTCTGTAAACTTCTTCCCTGATGTACTCTTCCAAAATGGTGGTTCCTACTCTCAAAAGTTGCACCAATTTCCTGCTCAGCTAGCACCACAAGTTCACTACCCGAAGCTCCCTTCAGGTTCCCTTATGAAATTAGGTCTTGATCCATAACTTTATAAAACCTTTTTAGGTGGAAAATATTCACCTGATATCTAATCTCCTGCCTTATCCCAACCTAGAAATGCTTTTCGACAACTAACTCATCTCCAATCAATGACAGAACAAAAAATTCATAAATCTTTGAAATGACTAGAAAAGTCCATTACTAACATTTACCCTTAGGTCAATCTCATAAAATCTATAGCCTTCTCCTACCTCAATGTTTCTGGGTAAAAGCGCTCAAGAATATTTTCCGAAAAATCCTTCCACATCATCCCTTCAGCCTGCTCCATTTGGACAATGATGTCCCACCAATGCTTTGTTCAACCTCTCAGCATATAAGTCGCCAACTTGACTTACTTCTCGAGAGGAGTCTCCAAATGAACAATAATATTCTAGATATATTCTATCCAAAACTCTATTGCTTCTGGCCCACCATCTCTGGTAAAGGTCGGAGGGTGCTGCAGCTAAAACTCCCTGGTCAGCTCAAACATACTCAGCACAACCTGCCCTAGGTCCCATTCTATCATCTATATAAAATGAGAAAGATTATCACAGAACTACTCTTCCCTATTATCTTAAACAAATGGATCCTCTTTCTCTACTATTGGGGTAGTATTCTCATCAATTTATTCCTATCAACCAACTAGCACACATATTCATTGATGCATTTCTCTACGATTCCAAAATTGAACTTTAAAACACAAACCAAAAATCTTTCACAAATATAAAGGAAGGATCTTCATTATCCACCATCAAACCATTTCAATTACACCACCCAAACAGGTCTGATCATCCCTGGAATGCTAACATTGACCATCCCTACCAAGTTCATGGCTAACATGAGGTAACTAACTCAAAAAACTAAATGTCTTACCTTCTATACTATCTCAAAACTATTCTCACATAGAAACTTATTCAAATAACACTTCATGTCACATACCACCCTTTATTAAGTATAATTCCTTAATTATCATTTACTATTTTTATCCCCTTTTAACCCATTTTTATTGCTTCATTAGACACAATTTTCACCACTTTTACGAAATTCAAATGTATTATACCCTTTATGTCCCCCACACCCTTCTCATATGTGTTTCTACTATAATGCATGTCACTTATATACATAGGTGCCTAGAATGATGTGTGAATTCACAACCTCATGTCACTCTATCCATGAGTAAAATATCATAAAACTATCACATCACACCACATGTGAAACACCAAATATTGAAATATCATCAAATGTAACAACACGCATCAAGAACAATAATTTCCTCACTGAGTGACTTAGGTTTTACCCCATAGATGGTTTAGCTACTCACAAGAATGTGCTCATTACCAAGACTTGACACTAGCCTAATATCCTTTCTACCATCCCCAAATATTAATAAAAATAAAATAACTCGTAGGACTCAACTTTATAATGTCCCCAGCCTGGGTACCACTAAATTAGTGCCCCGAGCTAGTTCGTCACATGACCTCAAGAACACCTCCACATACACTAGAGGTTCCTGACTAGCAGTGAGGGTCTAATAGGTCATGTTGGGAGACTATACTCTCTTTAATAGAGTAATCCATATAATAATACAATATAAATATCAAAATTAATAGTAAACATCCAATAACTTGTATAGTCAAACATCTCCCAAACTGAGTACAATCCACAAGAAACTGTAAATATATATTTTCATGATACAATACTAATTGGAAAAAACAAAAAATAAATACAAATAGTGGAATACCAAAAAAATTCCTGAATCTATGTATGGAACTTCATCCATTCATGTACCAAGACCAACTCAACTCCCTCGTGTAGGTCCCTTTCCCTTTTCCTGACCTACAAGCATGAAATCTGCTCGGGTACCCAATGGTGTCCCAAGCAGTGTGTGAGTAAAACCCAATAGGCCACCACCAACAGTGTCTAAAAAATATCCATTCAAATAGATATTGCATGAAAGTGATAAATAATGGAAATTTAATAAAATAAATTTCAAGAATACATTCTAAATTATGTTCCTCTAATTTATACTACCATTAAACCCATGTTTACTACTTAAGCATCCCATGGTTTAATTCACCCTTTTTAAGTGTTCAATGGATTATGAATGATCAATGTTCTCAAAGAATATGGTAATAAATCAAGTCATATCTCACTAGGGAATCACATCACAATGATCTCGTTATACTCACCTCAAAGTCTCAGTTTGGGTGGGATGCAACCATTAGGGGAATAAAACTATGTCCCCTTCCCTAACCTATTCATTTATTGGGTGGATCCTAGAGCCTCAATCCAACCCGACCTGCAAGCATAGATACTAATGTCTATAACTCACTCTAACAAGAAATTTTCACATTCTTATTTATCATTCTCCATAATTAACCACATTTCAACAAAGCATAGTTGATATCATTAGCAACATCATGAAAATATCAATAAATGGGAAATTAAAATTCTGCCCAATCTATTAACAAATTCATCATTTATATCACCTAAACATTTAACCCCAATTACCATTTCTCCATTACTATCTCACTAAACATATTCAAGTGTAAGAATAATTCTTTATCATATTTCCATTAATCCCATTTAACCCATTTACATGCCAACCAGACAATCTCTTAGCCATTACCATTTCGTTTACCCCATTCGGGAGGGTCAGTGCACCACATGGGTGGCCCTAAAATAAGTCACTTCATCTTCCATGCATCCCATAGGGATCATGAGGGTTCATTTTTTTATTTAGACACCCTAAAATTCCACATATTTACAATGTAATCAAGAACACATAAAAAGGGAACAAGAATAAAACCCTACATGCACAAATCTAAATACAAACTATAGGATACAACTTATAGATCACCTACCTCAAATCTGTTGGCGAACACACCCTTAATCAAGGCCTCATATCCTAATTCAACCAACCTTTGAATCCTCAACCTAGACCTCATTACAAAAAGAGTACTTTATAGATTTAGATAGAGATGGGGGAAAGATGAAAACCCTAATCGAGAATAGGAGGCAAGGAGAAGATTAAACTTATTCGGAGCATTGATCTGCAACTGAAGGCACTCTAAATGACCTAGGAATGAATAAGTATTTCCTTTTTGAGATCATGGAATATTTGTTTTGTCACTAGGGTTTAGGGGAGAGAAAAGTACGAAAATCCTTAGTCAGCCTTACAATCATGGAGTGGCAATTTTGTAAGTTTCTTAATTTTTCTAGGTCGTATTGTTTACCCACATGATTTTCCAAAACATGTGAAAACAATGTGAAACATACTACCTGAAAACACTCCCTGTCATGGTTTCCTAGGGAACTCTGCACGATTTACTTAACCATGTGCCAACCGTGTGTGGGCCTCTGTCTAAGGCAACATGGTTTCCTCGGATGCTCTGCACAGTTAGCACTAAATGTGCACAAACTGTGAAACATGTCCATAAAACACTTTTCCCCATTTTTCTTTCCCTGAACCCTCAAAATACCCCTGATCCTTCTCAAGGTCTTAAGAAACACTTATTTGACCAAAATAAAGGTCCTAAACTAAAAAATAAACAAAAATATACCTTAAGAAAAATCTAGGATCTTTCATCTTTTGGTCACCCCCTAAGATCATTCTAATAAGTCTTAAGGTATAATACAAAAGTGGATTCCAAGATAAGATGAGTTATAGAACATATAAAATGATTCATGACACGATTTAAGGGATTTTCTTTTAAAATATTTGTTTTAAATTCTTTTCTTTTCAAAATATTTATCCTCCATTTACATGTTCACAAAATGTTTCAAAAATGTTTTTATTTATTTTCTAAAAGATTATAAAACTTAATTTTAAACTACTTTTGAATTTCTTTACAACTTAATAAAATCAATCCTTTTATAAATTTCCCGTACAACTCGCTATTTAATTTTTTAAAAAGTGTAAAAATAATGTTATATTTCAAAAAATATAGCATGAACATATTTTCCCACTGTTATGATTGTTCTTTACTTTAAATATTTCTTTACAAGTTTCCATGGTTATTTTTCAGGAAATTTATTTCCTCAATTTTCTAGAAATTTTTATTTAAAATGTTATTAAAAGAAAAGGATATATTTCTCATGTTTTTAAAGAAAGTTTTTAATACTATTTTGTTGGTATTTTTATCTATATTAACATAATTTGATTATTATTATTTTTCACTAGGTATGTACACCAATGATACAACCCACCTATATCTTTAGATGGATAATGATAATTTTATTCAATTTATTGACTGGGGAAAATATTGACATTTCATATGATATTTTTTAAATATGAATTTTTATGTTGATTATGTATTCTATTAATTATTCACTCTTTTTAAATGATGAATGAATTAGACATAGTAAGTGACGGGAGTGGATTGTTATAATCCCTTGATGCATTGATACGTCTAATGATACAAACTATCTTGGATATTTGGTGTATACATTCCTAATTATTTATGATTTCTTAGCACAAGGCCATAAAGGTATGTTTATGATGACTTGGAACAAGTCCTTATAAGTGTGATTATGATGTCCGGAATTATACCTTACATCATTATGAAACCATTTATTATTATCCATGTTATTATTTATATATTTATCCTTATATGTATTTCATTTTCTAGTTTTTGATGGTTTCTATGAAAATATTTTGATTTCATGATTTAAGAAAATGAACATTGATGTAAAAGAATATTTATGGTATCTAATGGGAAAAAATGTTTGTTTTAAAAAAAATCATGTTTTTCAAGAAACCCTCCTGAATTGTGATTTTTTCCTTTATTGTTTATTATGAATTGTTTTGTGAAAAAATTTGGGGAAAAAATTTGATTTCAAAAGTGATTATGTTAAACTCAAAGATTTTTATAAGAAAAGGAAATCATCCTTATTAGTTTTCATGAATTTCAAATGGATTAATGGGTTTTATATCTTTTTATATTTCTTACTAAGACATTTATTCTCTTGCTATGTTTTAAAAAAATCATAGTGTTCTGGGATGAGTATGAACTATAGAAGGGGATATCTTTCCATTATGGGGATATGTCTTAAAATAAGTGAATGTGTTTTGAAATAATCATTAGTTTAAATTTAAGAATACTATTTTTTTATAATATAATGGAAATTGAGTAGAAGTGTACACTTTGTATTGTAAGGGTTTTATATTTAAGTGACTTTCATACATCTCTAAAACTCTAAACTAAAAAGATCCTAGAAATGATAGAAATTCAAACCCTTATTATAAATCATGTAATTATGGGATTTTTAAGTTACAAGGTATTAGAGTTGGAATAAAAGGAAATTTTTACATAATTTTAGAGTTTAGGATGATTCAGGTGAGGATATTTTAATAATTTTACATACCATCATGGGGTAATAATTCTAAGTTGTCTTATAAGTTTACAGGAATAAATGTCCCATTTGAGGTTTTATGTTATGGGAGTTTAAGATAATTAAGGATATTTCAAGAGACATTTATAGGAATACATCCCTTGGTTTTAGCATGTGTTTTAGTTAAAATATAATTTTATGGATGTATGTTTAAAGGTATTTATAACCTTTAGGGTTAAAATGATATTTTATATTAAGGTAATTATGGTTAAATAGATAAAAAGGTTATTACATTTTCAGAATATATGGTTTATTGTATAGATAACCATGGGATTAAAAAGTGATCTAATGATTAATTTATTAATGATGTTTTTCAATAATTTAACTATATTAGGAATATTATATTATTAAGTTAAATGGATATTTTTTGGACGAAATGGGATTTTATTTGAAGAAAAAAGTTTGAGTCATCTTTTGGAAGCATGTATGATTTTATTGTTGATTTGTAGTGATTTAGGTAATTTATGGGAAATATTAGAATATTATTGATCTTATATAATTTTGGAGTATACAATTTTGGTATGTGACTTTATGAGGGATTAATGTTATTTGGTGATAAATTTTAAATTAATCTTGAAAGAATGTGTGATAAAAAACTTCTGATTTTTGGGTTTTTAACTTGGTCAGGATCAATTGGATGATTTTTAAGGTTATTTACTTATGGAATGGTTTAAGTTGAACATTGGGTGTTAATATTGAGGCTTTGGAAATTAATTTAATATGTATTCATATAAAGGTTTATTCGTATTGTATATTATCTTACCTTTTGAAAGCGATTTTTTGTTTTGATTAATAGATTGGAAAAAAGAGAAATAATTAATCATCCTTTTGTTGATCCTATAATCCATTAATGGTTAAATTTAGTTCTTCATGCATGAAATACTCATCATGATAATTATGATGCACATAAAAGGATAAAATAATTCTTATATGATGGTAATAAATCAAGTAAGTAAATTTTATTATATTTCCTATTATAATGGTAAAAGAATTTCTCAAACCCAAGTAGATTGAAGACAAAATGATCGAGTATTGTGAGGAAGGTAACACTTATATACCAAGTTATATTTTTAGAAACTAATCTGAAGGTATTCATTCTATAGAGGTTAATTCATAATAAGTTTACAGTTCTTGGCTGTGAAATTAAAGTTCATGATAAAATCTATATCTAATTTTATTACTATATTATGATAAAATCAATTTGAGATAATAAAATTCAAATTAAAAGGAAAAAAATATTTTAATAAGGGTATAATGAAACATACTAACAATTAAATATGTAATTATCACTTAAATAATACTATATTCAATAGTGTGTACCACATGTAACACCAAACTTAATGGAACAATGATATACTATATAAATGTTATTATTTAAATATAAACATCATAATATAGTCATTGGTCTGGTGGGTATGAATAGGAGTAATCATATTATTAAATATATGTATAAAATTTTTCTTAATAAAAATTTACCTATTCATACCTAGGAAATTGGAACTCAATTTTAATTAAAATCATTTAATATTAAAGGAGATATTTTTTCAGAAAACTTTTTTATATGCTTAAAGTATTTTTATCAAAATAAATCAAGTTAATCACTATAGATGAATGTTTTTAATGAAATGTATAGATAAAATATTTAATAAATTAAATTATCATCCATATAATGGTGGTTAATAGATAAAGAGTGAGTATAAATTCATTTTATGCATCAAAAATATATTATCTTCAAAAATAGATTTTTTTTATTTTTTGTACATGGATATCATGATTAATTTTTTCCACTTTTAGAAAATGTATTTTATAAAATGGGAATATTTTTTGAAATCATCATGTAAAAATAATATTAAGATAATTTTTTTGGATTTTTATAAAAATATTATTTTTTAGTGAATAGTAAAAAATGCTAATTTTAGAAATACATTCATTTATTTTATTTACATTGTCACAACCCGTCCTAGTGGGGCCCACGCTACAACTCCCCATGCTCGCCTCTAATAGGCCAGGGGATGGTGACTAGCACCGAGTAGATATATTACTAAAATTAGAGGCATTTCCTAAGTACTTGTACACACGCACACGTCTCTAAACTCACAAATGTTGTAATGAAAAAACCATTATGGAACAAAATGCATGCATAAAACTAAACCCAACCAAACAGATTATGATGGAAGGTAAATTACTGAAAGTAAACTGTTCCAGAATACAAGCCCACAAAAAAACAAGAGACTGCAAACAAAAAAGTCCAACTTATAAGCACAAAGAGGTACAGGGACTGATTCTCATAGACGTAGGAACACCTCAGTCTGTAGGGAACTCAGAAAGTCTGGTCCTGCCTTGGTCTGTCTTGGACTATGTCAAAAGGCCTCTTGTCTACACAAGACATGACATGTGTAGGCAAAGCCTGTGCAGGGGTGAGTATAACAAAACTTCGTAGAGGACCCCAAAAACCACAAAGAAATACACAAAGTAAAGGTACATTCAACTCTACACAGTATGTGTCTACTGAACATATAATAAGGGAAAAGAAATCCACATATACTCAAAACCTAGACATGTTGTCTAGGGACAAGTCACACAACTACATACCCATGATAGGGATTCGGTTCAAAGATTTCCACAAAGCACTCATCCGGGAGAACTCACTCCATGAGTATGATAGCTCTGATGCCATCCGTACAAGAAGTACTATTCGTCGGGAAAATCTATGAGAGATAGATACACTCGTTCTAGGAGAACATACTCTTGAGTGGGGAAAGATCACAATACATATATTAGGATAACTTATAGTGCCTTGGCAGATACTGTGACTCATATGGATTCACCTACCAGGTAGAGGATCGGCGCCCTGTGGAAATAGTCATGTCGGTACCTGACTCTACCTAGGGTTTAGAATGGATAGAGGATCTCACTCAAAGCCTCTCAGAGGGATACCTGACTCTATCTCGGAAAGTCCTGCTGAAGAGATCATACTCTTGTGAATGGAAATGATACCAGACCCTTAGGGGAACGAAAAAAAGGGGCACTAACCCAAATGGAACATATCCAAGATATGGTGGACAAGAGGATAAATCCATGTACTGAAATGTAAATGGCATGTAGAAGGGTCACACATCGTGTCCTCTGACTTGGGTACTACGTGTGTACAATGGTTCGTGTCGTAAGGCTTGTTTTATAGAAAAAGGTATACACAGTGTGTAAGAGAGTGACACGTCGTGTTCCTCTATCTGGAGAGGACTTCATGTACACTGGCCATATTCCCATACACGGCTTAAACCTGTGTAGCTGGTATATGAGGTAGCCCATCCAGCCGGCCTGGTCTGGCCGTGTGGTGGAGTACATGTTCGTTTACTCCCCCTTGTGTCCGTGTATCATCTGAGATACACAGTGATTACCATGTAAGGACCCACATGCCATGTTCTTTGGAGAACACGCCATCTCATCTCTTCTTGCATAATGGAACCCTAGCCTCCACTGAGCCAGTCCCACACGATGTGTTCTTCAGGATACATGTTGTGTTCTTTGTAAATTTTCAAAACCACCAATTCTTCGTTCTGCACCTTCTTTGATCCCCCAATGTCTGTTCCGATGATCTGATAGTCATGAAACTGAAGGGTTGAGGTCACCTAATCATCACGAAGATGATTATGCCGGTTTTGTGCCTCTGATCAGCCCTGAAATGTGTTCTGATCCACCCGCACGAAGAACACTCGAAGAATGAGAACTCTTGAACCATGTTGATTCATCTTCCACCATCGTCATCGCACCTCCTCTAGGTCTTCATGATGTCGAATCTCCAATTTTTGATCATTATGTTGCGAAAATGATGTGCAATGATCTGTTGTTCATAACCCAATGAAGAATGCGAAGAACACGGGGTTGAAATGGAGAAAGAAAAACAATAAACAAATGAGGAACGCACCTCCGCTGTTGTTTTTCATGGCATTGATCCACTCCCATTAATAGGTTTAACATGAGAATCAAAAATACAAACCAATATCATCATAAAATCGATCCACGAATCAAAACCCCAATATAAAAGGAAATTGATTCCCTCCCGCAAGAATGTCCTCTCTACAGATCAACCTATTTGTGGGTTGATCTACGTTCATCATTTTATCCAAGAATGGGGAAAAGTTGAATTGAAATAACAAACCCCTACCTCAATCCGGTTGAAGCATGATTGTCATATTGCATTCATTGGAGAGTTTCGTCGAATCTGAGATGCGTCAATTGATCACATCATCGTCATTCACCAACAGGTTCTCCTCCAAAGCATCAAGAGGATATCTATCATTTCAGAGGGTTATGAGGCTAACCTTGATAACTTTCCATAATTATTTAAAAGGGAGGACTTAGGTTGTTGCACAAAAATAAAACTTTTAAATAAAATAAATTTTTATTTTATTTTATTTCCATTAAAACGTCCAAAAACTAACTCCTACAGCTGACCTGTGCCAATTGATGTTAGGAACCACCTAGGATAAAGTCAATTATTTGAACGTAACGGTGCCCTCATATTTCTGAACTAGACACCCATTTAAAATTTATTCCACTTTTTCCGGAAAACCGCTCACACACACAGTTTAATGTTTAATTAATTTCAAATATTGATTTTGGGCACTCCAGGCCTCAGAATCGCACGTCGAAGAAAGGTCTAGTCTCAAAATAATTTCATATAATATTTATAAAATAATACAAGAAAAATATGAGACATTACATTCTCCCCACCTTGGGGCTTTGCGTCCCCAAAAATCCAAAACAAGGGCTACTCAAAAAATGTGGGTACTAGGCACGGATCTCAGTCTCCCACTCCCATGTGCTCTCTTGAAGATTTGTGTGCTTCCACCGGATGTGCACCAAGGGAATCGATCAACCACAAAGGATCATCTCCCGCCGATCCTCAATCTTCACTTGCTACTCAGCAAAGGTATCTCCATCCTTGATGTCCATCTCGCCCCAGCCGATGACATGTGATGGGTCCTAAACATACCTCTTTAGCTGCGACACGTGGAAGACATCATGTACCCGGTGAAACTGTGGTGGTAGATCCAGGTGGTACACTACCTCGCCAACTCTGCGTAGTATCTGGAAAGGTCTGATGATCCTCGGAGATAGCTTTCTTCCTTGGCTGAATCTCTATAACCCTCATTGAGGTGAGATCCTAAGGAAGACATGGTCCCCCTCCTCGAACTCTAGAGGTCTCTTTTGTCTATCATCATAATACTTCTACCAGATCTGTGCAGTCTTCATCCACTACTGGATGATCTATACATTCTCAGTGGTAGCTTGCACCAACTGTGGAACCATGAGTTCTGACTCTCCGTGGTTGGTCTCGCAATGCAATGACTGGAAGTGTCTCCCATATAACGCCTCGAAGAGTTTCATTATAATAGTAGAGTGGTATTTTTTGTTGTACAAAAACTTCACTAGTGGTAGGTGGTCCTCCAAATTGCGACCAAAGTCAAAGATATAGGATTGAAACATATCCTCCAAAACCTGAATGGTCCTCTCCATTTAACCATCTTTCTGGGTATGGAATGTTATGCTCAATCGTAGCTGATTCCCGAAATCCTCCTGAAATCCCTTCCACAAACAGGATGTGAAGCGGGAATCTTGATCCGAGACTATTATCGAAGCGATTCCATGAATATGAACTATCTCCTGCATGTAGAGGCGTCCCAAGCTCTCTATGGAACTCTTCTCCCCAATAGATAGGAAGGGGGATGACATAGTGAGTCGGTCAACGATCACCTAGATTGAATCATGCCCTTTGGATATCCTTGGTAAGCCCATCATGAAGTCTATAGATATTCCATCTCACTTCCACTTTGGAACTTCCAGCGTTGAGTTAATCCCGCTAGAACCAAGAGCATAGCCTTCACTTGATGGCATGTAAGGCATCGAGAAACAAACTCTGCTACTGGCTTCTTCATGCCTGACCACCAGAAATGTTGTTGGAGATCCTAGTACATATTCACCACTCCAGGATGTACCACCAAGGGGTATGCATGAAACTCCCTCAGTACCTCCTCTCACAACACCGTTGGCACAATATTACATCCTCTAAAATGAAATACGTGCTCCCCACCTAGAGAATATCCATCAGGGGCATGCCATGAGGATTACTGAGCATGTAAAGCCTCATAGTCAACATCCCCAATATGTGCCTCCCTAACTCACTGTAAGAGTAGAGGGATGACAACCATCAACTGAAGGTAATATGCCTCCTCTTTTTCCACGAAGGATAATTGTAATGAGGCCAACTAATTTTTCGCCTCACTCTACAACTACAAGCTCGATCTCCTGCTAAGAGAATCTTCCACCTCATTCGCCTTCCCAAGATTATAGATGATCTCGAAATCATTGTCCTAGAGGAACTATAGTCAATTCATCTGTCTCATATTCAAATCCTTCTGCAATAATATGTATTTGAGGCTCTTGTGGTCAAATTAGATGATGAACTGCTAGCCCATAAGGTGGTGTCACCACATCTTCAACGTGAAGACTATCACTGCCAACTCGAGATAATGGGCCGCATAGTTCTTCTCATGAAGACAAACCTAGTATGAACCATAAGAAATCACTTTCTATCTCTACACTTGGACACATCCAAGACCGTTCCCCAATGCGTCACAGAAAACTACATACTCAACACCCTCCTCCAGCAATCTCAAAATTGGGGCGCCCTTCAAATTTCGTCTCAACTGCTCAAACCCTGCTGTAACTTCTCCATCCACATGAAATATTTCCCCTTCCTGGTCAAGGCTGTTATCAGTTCTGATATCTGGGAGAAATCAAGAATGAATCTCTAGAAATTCCCTATCAACCCAAGGAAGCTTCGCACCTCTGTCACGCTCCAAGGTGACTCCCATGCTAACACTGCCTCCACCTTGGCTGGGTAAACAGCTACTCCATCTGCTGAGATGACATTTCCCCAAAAGTGGACCTCCTGAATCTAGAACTGGCACTTCGAGAGCTTCCCATAAATCTGGTCCTTTCAATGTACGTCTAGAACCATCCACAGGTGTCTCACGTGCTCCTCCTCTGACTCCAAGTACACAAGAATGTTGATGACGAAGACCACTTTGAACTGGTCTAAATATGGCTTGAAGATCCTATTCATAAGTCCCACGAACACTGTGGGAGCGTTCATCATGCCGAAAGGCATCACCAAGTACTAAAAGTGACCATAGCGGCATTTAAAATTCATCTTCGGTATATACTCGTCCCGTACTCGTAACTGGTGGTAACCTGACTGAAGGTCAACCTTCGAGAACCATTGTACCCCTCTTAGATGATCGAATAGGTCATCGATCCTTGGCAGTGGATACTTGTTCTTCACTGTTACCTAGTTCAGGCACCAGTAATCCATGCACAACCTCAAACTCCCATCTGCCTTCTCGAAAAACAAAACTGGGGCTTCCCATCATGAAACATTATGTCTTACAAAACCTTTTCTCTACAAATCCTCCAACTGCACCCTCAACTCGTGAAGCTCTATGGGAGTTATTTGATATGCTGGTGAGGAAATCGGTGTCATCTCGGGGTGTAAGTCGATGCAGAAGTCAATTTCCCAGTAGGGAGGTAATCTTGGGACATCTTCAGGAAGGACGTCCTCAAACTCCACCACTACTGCTAGGAACTGGAAGTTCACGACATCTACTGCTCTGAGGGTAAGGCAAGCTAACTCATGAGTGATCGACTGCACCCTCCTATGCATGAGCCCATTTTGTGCTACATGGGTCTCCGTTTCACCAACAAAGTAAAACCTCATCAAATTGTTGTAGACACACCACAATCTTGTCTTAAAGCTGTCAATCTGGGCATGGACCAAAGATAAACAATCCATACCGATAATGACATCGTAAGGCCTTGACACTACCACCAAGAGGTTCCAACCTAAACTCTCACCTCCAAGGGTAACATCACACTATCTTCAATGGTTTTTGATCATCGACTCTCATCTTGTAGGTGTCTCTAAGCATAAGGGTCGATTCAACGGCTCTACAAGAATCTCAAGGTTTCCCACAAGACATGTGGTGAGGAAGTAATGACTGGAACCTGTGTCTGTAAGTACAGAAGCTAAGGTAGAAAAGACAATGATCATACCTCGGATCATCCCTGGAGTGCCTGGGTCATATGCCTCAACCGCATGTAGTTTTCTCCACCTCGGTCCCCCAGCTCCCTGAGCCTAGTGCGAACCTCCCAGGGGTGGTTGTGGAAGTAGATCGAAGCGTCTACCACCTCCTACAACTCTCCATTCTTCTCTACCACATCCACTGCCCAATGGGTATTTCTGCTTCTATCTTTTCCTCACCCTCAGTGGTCCATCCATGACCTCTCTATCAGCATCTCGACGGGTCTGATAGTCTCTAGTGAGATACCCCATACTGTTGCACGAGTAGCACCGCCTCTCCCTAGGTTGACTGGATCCATCCTGAGAACCCTAGACTACCAAAACCCTATCTTGGGTCCTCCTAAGATGTCTCCCATGTCTAGATCCCTATGTCTGGTGTCGTCTCCCTACTGCCGAGGTCTCTACACCGGTCTACTTACTGCTGACTATCGTCGGCTATCTCTACTCCACCAAGAATCTCTTAATCACTAAGGATTTCTCAAGCACTCCAATATAATTTGAGATGCGTAGAGGCATGACATTAGCCCAGATGTCCCATAATAGACCTCTCTCAAAGGTTTGATCTTTGAAGTATTGATCCCAGACCATATTCATCGAGTATCTGGTGAGGTTGGTGAACCTCGAAGAATAATAATCCACTATCAAACTGCCCTACTAGAGCTAAATAAGCTCATGGATATGCATTGATCTCAGCATAACTGGTGAGAACTCCTCCCTAAAGAGTCACTCAAACTCCATCCATGAAAGTGTATCCTCGTCGTGAGTCTATGTGGTCAGAATCCACCATCGTCCTGTTGAACCCTGAAGAAGGCTCTCTCCTTGGATCACCATCTGGTCCGCCGGTGTCCTCACGAGATAAAAAACATTGGTCACTGCCTCAAGCTAGTCCTCAGCTGCCTGAGGGTCGTTCTCTACTCGGAACTTGAGGGGTCTCTATCTCTAGAACTCATGGAGTGCACTCAACAAGAACCCCTTGTCTATCGATACTATAGGTACCATAGGCTGCTCCACTGGTGGTGGTATAGTAGGCGCACCACCTGGAGGTAACGCTTGGGGAACTGGTCCCTGTATCGAAGCCTCGTCACTCAGGGGGGTCATCCTTGTGATCGCACTACTGAATCCTAGCGGGTATGCATCACGGAGGAATCCTATAAGGAAACAAGATGTACCATGGTCAATGAGTATATCTGGATAGCTGACACAAAGGACATGGAAAACAAAACCCATTTCTATATGATGCATGTACCAATCTCTTATTTCCCTAAACTAGTGTTTTCATGTACCAAGTTGAAAAGCAGGTTATCAGAGTCCTAGTGTATGGATATGTCGGCTGCCGGCACCAACACTCGAGTCTTTGGCCTGAAAGTTGAGCTCAAAACACTAAAAACTGTTGCCCCAAACCAATCTCATAGCCTCTTGGTTCTAAGGTATAACTGACCAACCTCCTCTGATAACACTATATCACAACCCATCCCAGGGGGGGCCACACCGCGACTCCCCAAGCCCGCCTCCAATAGGCCAGGGGATGGTGACTATCACTGAGTAAGAATATTACTAACATGGGAGGAATTTACTAATTACCTATACAAACACACATCTCCAAACCCACAAATGCAGAAATGAAAAAACTACTAAGGAATAAAATGCATGCATAAAACTAAACCCAACCAAATAGAGTACGGTGGAAGGTAAAGTACTAAAAGTAAACTGGGCTAGAATACAAGCCCACCAAAAACAAGATACTGAAAACTAAAAAGTCCAACTTGTAAGCACAAATAGGTAATGGTACTCCCACTCGTAACCATAGAAACACCTCGGCCTATAGGGAACTCATAAATACCGGTCCTGCCCTGGTCCGCCCTAGACTCTGTCAAAAGGACGCTCATCTGCACAAGACACGACACGTGTGGGAAAAGCCCGTGCAGGGGCGAGTATAACAATACTTAGTTGAGGACCCGGAAACCCATAAATCAATACAAAAATTAATGTTACAATCAACTCTACACAGTATATATCGACTGAACATATAACAAGGGAAACATAATCCAGATATACTTAGAACTCATACTAGTTGTCTAGGGACAAGTCACACAACCAAATATCCATGCTGGGGATTCAGTTCGAAGATATCCATGAAGCACTGGTCTAGGAGAACTCACTTTATGAGTCTGATAGCTCTGATGTTGTCTATCTGAGAAGTATTGTTCATCGGGAAAAGCCATGAGACATAGATATGCTCATTCTTACAGAACACACTCTTGAGTGGGGAAAGATCACGATACACAAATGAGGATGACTTTCAGGGCCTTAGTAGATACCGCGACTCATCCTAATTCACCTACTAGTTAGAGGATCAACGCCCTATGGAAATATTCACATCAATACTTGAATATACCTAGGGTCAAGAATGAATAGAGGATCTTTCTCCAGACCTCTTAGAGGGATACCTGACTCTTTCTCAAAAATTCCTACTGAAGGGATCATACTTCTGTGAATGGAAATGATACATGTCTCTGAGGTGAACGAGAAAAAGTGTAAATAAACCAAATAGAACATGTCCAAGATATGGTGGACAAGAGGATCAAGCCATGTACTGAAAAGTACATTGTGTGTAGAAGGGTCACATACTGTGTCCTCTGACTTGGGTACTACCCATGTACAATGTCCTGTGTCGCAAGGATTTTCCTGTAGAAAAAGGTATACATGTTGTGTAAGAGAGTGACACACTTTGTTCCTCTATCCGGGGAGGACTCCGTGTACACTGTCCATGTTCCTGTACATGGCTTCAACCCATGTGTTACAACCCATGTAGCTGGTACATGAGGTAACCCACGTAGCCAGCCTGGTCTGGCCGTGTGGTGGAGTACACATCCGTGTAAACCACCCCGTGTATGTGTATCATCCGAGACACATGGTGATTACCACATAAGGACCCACATGTCGTGTTCTTCAGGGAACACGTTGTGTCATCACTTCGTGCATCGCAGAACCCTAGCCATCTCTGATCTGGTCCCACATAACGTGTTCTTTGGGATACACATCGTGTTCTTCGGAAATTTCCAGAATTATCGTTTCTTCACTCTGCACCTCCATCGATCCTCCTATGTCTGTTCCAATGATCTGATCGTCACAAAACTGAATGGTTGAGGTCTCCCAATCATGAAGAAGCCGATTCCGTCGATTTCGGGCCTCTGATAGGCCCCGAAATGCATTCTGATCCACCCACATGAAGAACACTTGAAGAACGAGAAATCCCGAACCATTTATATTTTTCTTCCTCCATCGTTGTCAAACCTCCTCTAGGTCATCACGATTTTGGATCTCCAATTTGGTATTTTTTCATTGCGAAACAGATGTGCAACGATCAGTTGTTCATAACCCCGCGAAGAATGCGAGGCTGAAAGGGAGAAAGAAAAACAATAAACAAAGAGGAACGCACCACTGATGTCATTCATCATGGCACTGATCCTCTCCCATTAATAGGATTAACAGGAGAACCAAAAAGACAAACCAAGATCATCATGAAATCAATCACCAAATAAAAACCCAAATAGAAGAGGAAATTGACGCCCTCCCACAAGAATGCCCGATCAGCGGATCAACCTATTCATGGGTTGATCCACGTTCATCATTTAATCCAAGAATGAGAAAAATAATAATCGAAATATCAAACTCGTTACCTCAATCCAGCTGAAGAACGATTGATGCATCACATTCGTTGGTGAGGTTCGTCGAATCTGAGATGCGTCGATTGATCACGTCGTCATCGTCCGCTAATCGGTTCTCCTCCAAATCTCCAAGAGGCTCTATCTCAATTTTCATGGTTATGAGGCTAACCCTTTTAAATTTATATAATTATGTATTTAAAATGGATAAATTAGGTTGTTTTTCAAAAAGGAAACTTTTAAAAAAAATAAGTTATTAATTTATTTTATTTCCATTAAAACATCCAAAAACTAAATCCTGCAGCTGACCTGCACTGGTTGATGTTAAGCCCCTTCTAAGGTAAATTCGCTGCTCTGAATGCAATGGTGCCCTCAGATTTCTGATCCGGACATCTTTTTAAAATTTATTACACTTTTTCAAGAAAACTGCGTGTGCATGCTGTTTAAAGATTAATTAATTCCAAACATTGATTACGGGCCTCAGAATCGCATGTCGTCGAAAGTTCTATTCATGAAATAATTACATATAATATTTAGAAAATAATACATGGAAAATCTGATACATTACATATATAAAGTAATTTAATAGTCCTATGATAATTTGAAATTTGTTTTAAAGTAGCATATGATCATTTTGATTAAAAACAATCATCTTAATTATATATGAATCAGCATTAGATTCTATTTTGGTATAATTCATTTTTAAGCTTAAAAATGTATTTTTCTAAAAAAAATTCATTCCATTATTCAGACATATATTAAAAGTAATTTCTACCACATTAAAAAAATTAATTAAAAATAGATTTCGTATTTAAAATAATATGGTTCAAATTTATTAAATAATTCAATTTCATTTTTTTCTTTATCAATAACAACCATGGTAAAAGTTTATCACCATGGAAAAAGGTAAAATAGGTTAATGAGGATTAAAATCTATGGGATGATTCCAAAAAATCAGTATAAAAATTTTTTTTATTTCAATGGATGGGTATATTTCATCCATCCTCATCTTATCTTTTAAATTATTGAAATTTGGTATCATTTTCCTTTGATAATAAGCTTTATATTATTTTAAGAAAAAGATAATTACAAAAAATCACTCTTATTATTTTAATATTTGTAATATTTTTACCTAAATATAAAGAGAAGTTATAAATGCTTAAGAATTGTTAATTTTAATATTAATAAATTAAAATTATTGTATTAAATTATTTCTATTTTATTCTTCAATTTTTATTTTTTATGGTATAATTAACAAGACTCTTATGAAATGTCGACATAGCGCTTTTGAAAGTAGTAAAAAAAGCAAGTAAATTATTTTCAAAACATTAAAAGTTATATTTTTTTATTAATTACGGTTTTCAAAGAATTTATTGGATAATTATAATGTATAATTGTTTTTTTAATGATTCTATATTCATATTCCATTATTTTGTTTATGTATTTAAAGTCAACTTTTTTTAATAGTCCAAAAATGAATCTAAATGGTATTTAGTGTTTAGAAAAACAAATCATTAGAAATCATAAAAATGATATCTTAACTTAAATTTATGGGAAATTATTGAAATTATCATTAATGGTTCATGTATGTGCCACTTATAATTTTTAAAATTACTTTTATGGATTTAGAATATTGAAAAATATGTTACAATGATTAAGGTTAAGCAAGGTTAATAAGGGGGTTAAACCAAAAGATAAGGTTTAAAATGACACTTAAACTTGTCTAAATTTTATAGGTTATAGTTATTTTGTCATTATCTTCCTTATATTATAATATATGGAACTTTTCATACATTTTACCTGATTTAGACACATATTATATATTAATATTTCATGCATTTACAAGATTTCCACCCACCTCACTTATAAAATGGTGTCTCCTCACCCCTATACCTCACACCTCATGAGCCATTTAGTTTGACAAAAATCTACACAAATACCTTCTTAGATTCATTTTCTACTTCCTAAATTTTTTTTCTTCCCTTAATATCATTCTAACAAGTATTTAGGTGTAACCTAAAGGATGATTTCTAAATAAGTGGGGTTAGAGAACATACAAAATGATTCCTGACAATGAGGTAAGGTATTTTTCATTAAAAACTTTATTTTAAATTTTTGCCTTTAAAAATATTTCTCCTCTATTTCCATGTTCATAAAATATTTCAATAATATTATTATTTATGTTTAAAATATTGTTAAAGTTAACTTTTAACTACTTTTTACATTCTTTACAACTCATTGAAAGGAATCTATGAACATTTTTTCCATATGACTCACTTTTGAATTTTTGAAAAAGTGAGAAAATAATGTCTTATTTTAAATATATAAAAAGAATGTTTTTTCCCTCTATCATTATTTTTATTTTATTTTAAGCTTCCTTTATTATTTTTCATGGTAATTATCAAATAAAGGAATTTCCTCAATATTCTCTATGTTTTTATTTAAAATGTTATCAAAAGAAAAGGATATTTTGATCATGCTTTCAAATAAATGTTTGAGTATTATTTTAATTAAATTTTCATCTATTTCAATATTGTTTGATGATTCATATTATTTAATAAGGATATACTCACATAATACCATCCACCATATTTATCTAGATGAATTATAATCATATTATTCTATTTATTTACTGGGGGAAATATTAACAATTTGTATGCTAGTTTTTAAATATTAATGTTTATGTTGGAAGTATATTTTATTTATTAATCTATCTTTTCATATGATGAATGAATTGGATTTAGTAAGTAAAGTGTGGTGCTTTTTATATCCCCTTGATGCATTGGTAGGTCTCATGAGGAAAACTAGCCTAGTTATTTGGTGTATATCAAGCCAATTATTTATCATGTCATGGAATAAGTCATTGACGGTATGTTTATGATGTCTTGGCACAAGGACTTTATGTTTCAATTATGATGTCTAATATTATTCATTCCATCATTATGAAATCAATTATTATTATCCATGTGATTATTTATATTTTTATCCTTAGATATATTTCATGTTCTTGTTGTTTATGGTATTTATGGAGATATTTTGATTTCATAATATAATAAAATTAACTTTGATTTAAAATATTTTTTATGATCTCCTATGGGTAAAAAAAATTTCAAGGAAAGTATTTCTTGTTTTATCAAAAAAATTCTCATGAATTACGATTTTCCCTTTATTTTTTCTTGTGAAATGTTTTATGGAAAACACTCTGTAAGAAGTTTATTTCAAGAGTAAATAAGTAATTTTTTTAAACTCAAAGTGTTTTATAATAAAAAAACATTCTTATGGGTTTTCATGAATTATAAATGGATTATCAGGTTTATTTTATTTTTATATCCCGTAATGAGCATTTTTTTCTTATCTTATGTTTTAAAATATTTTTTATGGGGCCTAAGAAGGAGTAGAAACTATTTCAAGGACTATCTTTCCATTTTGGGGATTTTTCATAGAAGAAGAAAATATATTTTTAATGAAACATGAGTTTAAATTTATGAATCCTATTTCTGTTGAATAAAATGGAAATTGAGTGGAAGTGTACATATTTTATTTTAATGGATTGATATGTAAGAGGTTTTATTAATTCTCTAAAACTCTAAACCAAAATGATCCTCAAAATGTAATACAGTGAAATTCTTGTTATAAATCATGTAATTATGGATTTTTTATTTTATGAGGCATTATATGTTACCTAATTAAACTCATTTTTACATAAAAATACCTATTTCACTCATGCTCCACCATATTAGTTCAACCCAAAGTTGGGATATAATTTATAGAATAATTTTTTTATTTTATTTTTATGATTACATAAAAATAAACTGCAATAATAATAAATGAACTATGAAGAAAAATCATATTCAATTTAAATAAAAAAATATTAAATTTTAATAATACCTTGAACTCAGCGCTCTTTTAATGAGTAATAATTTCCTAGTATCGTGTTATTGGACACTCATCGAGGGTTGGTATAACCTCTAAATCTAGGTCAACTTTATTAGTCTAGAAATTATATAGCTTCTGCTTATATTCTCTCTATAGATCAAATAATTCCATCAGTCATGCATCCCTCATAGCTTCACTGTCAGGAATATAATATAAAATATGATACCAAAATATTAATTTATATAAATTCAAAAATAGTAAAAAAAACATAATCTAATGCATTTTCTTTCCCATATTTGAGCCCATATAGCATCCTTTGTTTCATTTTCATGGTGTCTCTAGAAAATTGGTTCCACTAGAATTATATCATTGTAACTCTTAAATTATCTCATAGTTTTATCAATCATTTGATTTGTGTTATTATACTCAACCATCACTTTTGCCTTGCGATTCCACACTTCATTCATGAGATTCTTCCCACACCGCCTAATATTGGTAGATTTAACTGAGGTAATAAAATAAAAATATTAAATTAATAAATTTTAAAAAATAATAATTTATGGTTAGAAAATTTACTTTAGTTCTATATATATATGAGTCAGTATGATCACTGATAAATCCCTAGGTTGTAGAGGATCAGTAAATTGTGTGGTTTTAGGTGGGTCCAATATATTCTTGGGGTGTATGAAGGTAATATAGAAGAATTAAAAGGTTCACAAACATATAATACTATAGAGAATTCATAAGTACGAAATGGAGGTAGTGGCATAGAAGTTTGTGAAAAATTACAATAGGGGCGGAGAATGGGATTCATCATCTGATATAGAAATGATACATGAGGAGAAAGATCAGAAAAAAATGGAAGAGATGGTATAGGAGGTCTAAATATCCTTGATTCCTCTAAGGGAACCATGGGATAAAATGTTGTGGTATATGGTATATCATTTTAAGGGTCTGGATGTGATCATGTGTGATGAGTTTTGTGAGTAACTCCGGTACCTCCACCCATCAAACTAGAAGGTTGTTCACTACTATAAGGTTTTTGTATAATGAAGTCTAACTTTTCTCCTCCACATTGTGGATCAGGATGATCCACGTGGGTAAGGTTATTGTTCATAACCTGAGTCTTCTATCCCAGTATAGTTATAAGATTTTCAGTACTAATCGTAGCTCCAATACGGACATCATTATATTGAATAGGAGGGAAATCTCTACATAGGATATGTGCATTGATACAGTTTTCAATCCTTCTACTAGGAACAATTTTTAAATAATGGAATACACTATATTAGTTTATAAATCATAATATATAATCTCAAACTAGCAAAACACTTAACATAAATTGAAATTTTATGAATATCTAATATCATAATCATAAATATAGTTTCTATGAGTAAAATTTTACTTTTAAATCCTTTATAGTGGTTTGTAAAGAAAATTTTAATTATCCTAAGAATTTCCCCCAAGACTGTCAAATGAGGTGCATATTAAGTCCCATTTTCATGTACCAGGTTACCCCAAGTTAGGCCCAAGACACCTTGTTGGATTTTTTACTCCTATGTACATCAATGTCTGAACCACATCCCATTGTAGTATCCAGATAGTTATGTATTTCTAGGAAGATCCACATAATCACTACCATAGAAAAATTCAAGGGTGTTTCTAGTATTCTTATCATAAAATTCTATCTTATGGATAGGTACCCTAATCCATGTTTTCTAAATGTAGTTTCCAAGTTTTCTACTAAACTTCATTTGATACCAATAATAAAGACCCCAACCCCAGTTGCCCAGAGTGAGGATTTATATTAATACATTTGTATGTTTACAGGGATTTTGTATCCCAAAGTACTAAATATTTTAGTAGTTTTGAAAAAATGATACAAACATAATATTTACATTACAACTTGAAAAAAAACAACATTTCAAATCCATTGTAAACTCCCATAAACTCTTAGATTATTCCTTCAATTCATTCATAATAATATTCATCTTTACATCCTAGAGAAAAATGGAACATAAGAAATGGGTGAGCTCAGATTCTTAGTAAGGGTTAGTAATATATCATAAATTATCATAATCATAAACATTAGGCATGGTGAATAACTAAAAACACGTGCCTTTAAAAAAACATTATCATAATATGGCAGGAACGAAAGCTAAGAAACTAAATCCATATAATTGATCATAAGAGAATGAAACATAATCATGGATATAATAATAGTCAAATATAACATGGTTTATCAATTATTAATTTCCTAATGAGGGAATGCATAATGCTGGACATCTGAAACATATCACCAAGGTCCCGGCCAAGATGTCTGAAAATACTAGGGTAAGGCCTCATTTAAAACCCAATTTTTTTTCTCATGAGAGCTATCGATGAATCGAGGGGATATATTGGTAAAAAACCCTCACTTGATAGGTGAAATGAATTCATCATATGAATGGGTCTAAACATAAACAATATGAACATATGATATTTAAATAATTTTCCCTAATATGTAAACATAATCACTAACCAATCTGAGTAGCATGGTGAATGGTATCATGATATAACATCCACAGTCAAATTGGTCATAAACCATTTAACAAAATATGGTCGATAAAAATAATAATATATCAATATCAATAAATAATAAAATTCAACATATGTGTTTAAATAGATGAAAATACTCTAATACAATAATCTAAGAATTCTTGAGAGAAATACACCCTTTACTTTGCAAAGAAGATTTTTTTTGGAAAAATCATTTTTATTTTTTATAATTTTTTATATAAAACCAATAATAAGTAAATTTATTTTTTCAGTAAAAATTTATTGATTTTTTAAAAATAATGTTCTCTTAAAATATATTATGTGTGGTACTTTAAAATGGGTAATAAATCGGGATGTTCCCTTTAATCGGGAATGCGTATCGAGAAGAATTGAAAAGTAAACCTTGAAAAAACATGTATTTATTATAAAAAATGAACTGATTTGGAAACATGTGTTTGGAATGTATATAGATAATTTAAAATAATTATATAAAATTAATGAAGAATTATGATGGTGTATTGAGGGAGAAATCATAATCCGAATGAAAATCGAGGTCTGGGGAGAAAACCCATACCTTATGTCCAAATGTGTTCTGAACTTTACCTTAACATCCAGGATAATCAAATTAAATTAATTAATTAATTAATTAATTAACTTATCTAAATGTATTTATTATAATTCTATTAAGTTCATTTATTTCCTTTTTATGAGTTATAAGGTACAATTTTATTTCTTGGGAGCATTCGTTTCCTTTATTTTCACAATCGGTATACTTATATATGAGTATGGAAGTTCATGTAGAATTGGTATAATTATCTATAATTGAATTTATGTGATATTAATGAACATATATAAGTTTAAATGGTTATATATATCATTTTTTATATGGTATTAGGATTAATAATTAGATAATACATTTAGTGATAATCGTTTACATTATTATGGCGATTATTGATCATAACGAACTCATTCTGTTTTATCATTTAGTATTATGTAAATATGTTACTTATAAAACATAGGAAAGGTTTTAATTCATATATTATAGTCCTTTTTAACTATAAAAATTGTTTCATTTCCATACTTGAAGGAGAAATTGATGAACGAAAACCCGTCATCCATGAAGGTTGTAAATCTCCACCTCACGGATGATGATTTTGTTTTTAAAATGAAAGAGAGAGAGAGAGAGATAGAGAGAGAAATTATTTTGATGAATGATATTAAATTAACATGATATCATTCCATTATATATATTACAGTTTAGTTATCATTCTCATTTAGATAGAGGAGGTTAAGAGATAAAAAAAGAAAAGAACTTGAAAAGAAATTAAAAGGAAAAGGAAGAGGATTTTACATCTTGAATACTTCTCCTTGAGAACCTTATTAAGAGGATTGGTTTTGGTCTTTTGATGATACAAATAGATCTTTTATGTGGGGAATATTATTGGAAATAATATTTGGGATAAATTTTACAAGGTTAAAAGGTTTAGAGGTGTGAGGAGAAGAGGAGGTGAGGGGTGGTATTTATATTAGAAGAAGAGGGTGATTTTTGAATATGTAATTAATTTGTTTATTATTTTGGCTCAAGAATTTTAATATCTTGATAATTATCATCAAATATATTAAAATAATAAAGGTAATTTCTATATTATGTTTCTTAAATCAGTGATAACTTAAGGATTAGTTTATTTAACTTATATTGTATTTATATCAAAAATTATCGTATTATACTATTCACCAAAAAATCTAGTATTTTAGAAAAATCAAAAAAATTCACCCTAACCATTTTTTGATGCATATAATAATAAAATTAATTCCATTTTATGAAAATAATTTTCTAAATATGATGATTTTAATTTTAAATTAAAAACATCATTTACATGAAAAATACAGATTTTAAATTTATAACTAATTTTATAACACTTTCAGAAATTTACTAAAGTCTCATAAAATTATCCTCAAATAATAAGATAACAAAATATTGATTTATGAATAAATTTTATGATAATTAATTTTCTTTTAAATAATTTTTTTAATTATAAAATTATAATTAAATATTTATGACTTACAAAAATACCAATACTTAATTAATAATTTTGAAACTATTCATTTACTTATACTATGATATAATTAAATGATACTTTCATTTATAAGGTGCCTAAATTTTAGTTATACATTCATGGAAGAGTTAATTATTCATTTGGCTGGTTTACTATTCGTAAGTATCATATTACTATTCCTAAGGTCAAGTTACTATTTCATCAGTATGGGTTCCTTAACTTCTAGAAATACCTATTATTTAATTAATTCTTAATTTATGAAGTTTTTATTGTGTTTTATATGGGAAATATACTATAGTAAATAAATAGGGGAAGGTAAATCTCATTGATATAATTTTAGGTCTTTATAGTTATGTTCTTGGACTTTGATTGTGTTCCCATACCCACATGATTATCTTATGTTCAATTAATATCTTTATTATTTACCCTTAATAATCATTTGATCCCACCCTTTATTATGTTTCCATTGTCCAAGTTATTATGGATTGTATCATGTTTAATTTTTCAATATAGTATCATATGAGAATACTTTAATGGGATATGTTGAAAATGTTTTAGAATAAATTTTTTATGAATCTAGTCTCCAAAGACACTAAACCTTTGGGTTATGGGGTGTGATTAATTGTGATATATAATTAATAAGCATGTGAAAAGAAGTATTTTATATGTATTTTTATCTTCGGTCACCATATTTTCAGAAATCCATCACAATTTTTTCATCTCCATCATTCCTCATGATGAAGCTATTCCATGAACCCTAACAAGAAACACATGCCACACCATCATTACCTCCTCCGAACCCAAACCATCAACTGATGTTGTAACACCCTAATACTAGTTACCCAAATTCAATGCATTATTATATAACATTGTCATGATCATGAGGGATCAAATCCCAAAAGACCGGTCAGTTTAGTAGCCTTGTAAGTACTAGATACATTAATAAGTTTTACATTACATTATAAAATGAAAAACAACAAAAAAAATCGTCTCCATTGACCACATTCATAACCCCTAGACTATTTATTAGACTATCTCTATAGGTCATTCATAATATACTTCTTCACATCATGGGAAAAATAAAACATAGAAAGAGGTTAGATCTGATGCTCAATAAGGATAACAAAATAGCAGAAACTTTCATAAATAATCATAAACATTTAAAGAAATGTATAACACTAAAAAATAATACTTTTAAACATAAATGTCTACATAATATGGCCAATATAAATCAAATAATTCAATTTACTTATTGACATGGATATTCTATTATTCGAATAATCACATGAAAAATCAATATCCAATTTCACAATGATGGAATTAATAATGTCGGACTTCATAACCACATAATCAAGGACTTGTGCCAAGACTAAAAATAAGATTTTGTCATGGCCTTGTGCCAAGACACTAGTTTGTCTTATGAGACCTACTGATGCATCTAGGAGCTATAGCAGGCTCCACCCATCACTTACTAAGCCCAATGCATTCCTCATATGAAAAGGTTTAAACATAACATAAACATTCATTTTAAAAATAGCATACAAAATGTAAATACCTTATCCATAAACCATGAATGGTGTAAAAATAACACATCCACAGTCAAACATATCACAAAACCTTCAATACAATATGGAAGTTTTGTATCATAATAAATCAAATTCAAAAAATCTTAAAATCCATCAAAGGATGTTGACATAGATGAAATCAAAACTTTTTTAAAAAAATATATCTTTCTATTTTGAAATCATTTAAAATTAATATAATTGTAAAATAAAACATTTATTTTGAAAATTTTCGTATAATCTTATATGGGAAGATTTGACAATTTTCTAATGGCAGAAAATAGCCACAGCCTCTGTATAATATAAAAAAATACATCCTTAGCTTAATTTTGTCGAAAAGTTCATAAAGCACCTTGTTTGGAAAACAATGAAAATTTTCCTTTCAAAACATATATGGTAAAATAAGGGTATAAATGACTTTAACTCATAGTCCAGTAAATTGTAAGAATTTTTTGAATTACATTTTTAAGAAAACACAGATGTGGATGATAAAGTGGTCCTAGTAGATACTTACATATTAACAACCTCGGATAAGTAAAGAGATTGTAGAATTAACAATTACATTATACTTTTACTTAGTTGATGGTATGTTAACCTCCTATATAATAGTTAAAATATTTTAATTAAGTGATACATGAACCATATACATAAATATTATATCATATATGGTCCTCTAATATTTCTTTGTTAATAATATTTTATAAGTATCATCGTTTCGGTTGTTAAATAATTCATTTTCCTTTATATTCTTGGTTATGTAAGCCATGTTTGTTATGGATAGGATGTATTTGATTTATATAAAGAATGATATTATATTCATAAACATTATTTTTAATCATAAAATGAAAATTATTCTTGAATTATTATGATGGGGAATGAATCTCATCGCGTTTGTGGATACGGTAATCTGTACGTACGTATGAGCGACAATATCATTATATTGATGGTGAAATCATAGGTAATTGGATGTTATATCATATATAAATAATAATTAAAATTTTATATTTATTATTTATATCACTTATACTCCTTATTAAACCCATACAAAATAATGAAGTGTTTGAATAACAAACTACACCATGATGTGGAGACGGTAAGTCATACGTACGCACGTATGGTGACGTTGTCATTTATTGGATGAGTAGAATAATGAATGTGGTTGTACCATATTTATAATAACATCACATTATGTAGAAGGTACTGGAGTTATTATTTTGGTATGGAATCAACATTTAAAGAGGAAGTGGAAGAAGAAAAGAACTTGAAAGTGGGTGGTAAAATTATTACCTCTTCTTCGGGAGTTTCTTTTTGAGTTGATCAAAAGGGTTTCTTATGTTGGATTTATGATAAAAGTAAGGACTCTGGGTTCATCTTATGGAGTTTTCTAGGATATTTGGGCAGGTTTTTACCGAGCCAAATGACTTTGGTGGTGTGAAACTAAGAGAAGGGGAAGTACCCTTTTATAAGAGAGGTGACGGTCACTTTAGGAAAAGCTTGAAATATTATTTTATAATAAAATAATTTTCGTTTTATAATGTCTCCAAACTGATTTAATTCTAGGATAAGGTGGGTATGGGTCTAAATCCTCTCAAAAAATAGGTTTTAGACAGGTTTAGGTCACCATATTAACCATATCTTTTAGATTTAACTCTTACTTAAATAGTTTGACATTTACCATGTCTCTTTGTATTTTTATATTATATGGTTAATAAAATTACTATAACAAGCCAAGAGAACCCCAAGTGATTCATTATTAATATATATAACCTTATCTAATTTCTTTGGCCGAACCTTATATTTTTAGGAATATTATATAAATTAATAATAGAGCATTTTTTTTAAAAACTCAATTATGTCAATTTTGAAACTATTCAGTATTTGGTTTTTGTAAAAATTATAACAGCATGATTACTTCGAAAAAAAATTATTTAATCAACCCTAACATGTCATATTAACATATAAAATTATATTAATTCATCAAAAGTCTCAAATTACATTTATTTGGATATTTATAATATCATTTAGTTTAATCTTTCATTAATAAGGTAATTACTGCATCATCATTGTGTCATAAATAAATTAACTTATTTAATATCTAAAAGTTATCAATAAAATACCATTATTTAGGAAATATTTTTATCTTTCTAACAAATATTTTTAGTCTAATTTATATTTTGTGTAAACCTATATTAAAAATGGTTTAGTTATTAAACATTGAACTTAACTCTTTTAACTCTTCTTTAAATAAAATAATAATAAATGACCTAATCTAATCCAATTGGATCAAAGGGGGTCATATTTTATTCCTAAGGTTCTTTTGGTCGAATTACACTTATCCAATAGAATTATGTCATGTGTTAGGGCAATTATGATATCATTTTTACCCATAATTACCCTATTTACTTTTAACCGTGGTAAATAAAAGTCAAAAGTTGATATTCACAAAAACATTATTTCCATATTATTGAACAAGATTTTACTTAGTGATATCAGATTTGTCTATCATATTTTTTAAATTCAACTCACGAAAGGGGTAAAATTATGTTTTATGCAAATTTTCAAATGATCCTAGAAAGTGGCTAAAAGACGGTAAAAAGTTCAATAAAATTTTATATATCTATACTTATTATAAAATGACTCTAATTAATTAAATTGAACATATGTAAGTATTTTGAATCTATTTTTTCATAAAATAAGTTAAAATAAAATAACTAATTACTTAAATAAAAAGTCGGTTTTAAACAATAATGCAGTGTTTTTCACTATTCATCAACAATTGAAAGTTTCCAGAAAAATACCAAAAATTCAACCTAAGCTAATTTTGATATTCCAAATCAAAAAATGAAGTCCATTTTGAAAAAACAATATAAAATTTCAAAAAGTGGGTATTACTATTTATAACGGCTAGTTTGATTGGTCGTGGTGTGTTAAAATTCCAAGTTGCGTACAATGCAAGCTACTGCATTATTCAAAGGGAAACGTGTCGTGGGAGATTGGGGTGATATATTCTCCCCTCTTTAAAATACTTTCATCTTAGAAATTTCTAGAACATTACTGCATAAAAAGATTCGGGTGGTTCTTCATCATAAGTTTCTCAGGTTCCCACGTTGCCTCTTCCATCTTATGGTTTCTCCATAGAACTTTTACCAGACGAGTCATTCGGTTTCTTTGCACTTATTATCTAGTATCAATAATTTTGATAGGATCTTCACAATAAGATAGATCAGGTTCCAGTTCAAATTCTTCATAGGTGAGTACATACATTGGGTCAGGTGTGTATTTTCCCAATAATTATATGTAGAACACATCATGAACTTTGGAGAGACTTGGAGGCATTTAAAAATGATAATCTATAACTCAAATTTGTTCTAGAATTTAGAAAGGTCTGATGTACATGGGACACAATTTAACCTTATTAACAAAATGTATAACTCTCTTCCATGGAGATACCTTCAATAAAACATGGTCTCCAACATGAAATTTCAAATCCTTCCTTCGGTTATCGGCATAGCTCTTTTTCCTACTTTGGGATACTTTGATGTGGTTTTGGATAATCTTAACTTTTTTTATTTTTTCCTCAACAAGTTCTAGGCCTATGAGTTTTCTTTCACTAACATCATCCCAATAAGTTGGTGTGCGACATCTCTTTCCGTATAATGCTTCATATGGTTCCATCTAAATACTTGAATAGAATATATTATTATAGGAAAACTATACCAGAGGTAAATATTTATCCCACATACCTTGAAAGTCAATTGAGCAAGATCTCAACATTTCTTCTAAGGTTTGAATAGTCCTTTCTGATTTTCAATCAGTTTGAGGGTGGTAGGCAGTGCTCAAATGAAGTTCAGTATCCAGGGACTTCTGAAGACTTTTCGCAAATCGTGATGTAAAATGGGGATCATGATCAGAAACAATCGATAGAGGTACTCCATAAAGTATTAAAACTTCATTAATATATAGTCTTGTCAGATGTTCAAGTGGTAAATCTTCTCTTGTAGTAAGAAAATGTATTGACTTGGTAAGATGATCAAAAATGACCTATATTTCATCATTCCTTTTATGAGTCTTTGGTATCCCCATGACAAATTCCATCGTAATATTATCTCATTTCCACTCAGGTATGAGAAGAGGTTGCATTACTCCTCCAGGTTTTTGCCTTCCAGATTTCACTTGTTGACAAACCATATATCTTGACACATAATCAGTAATATCTCTCTTAATGTTGTCCCACCAAAAATGTTCCTTCAAATCTCTATAAATCATGGTTCTCCTATGGTGTATAGAGAAATTGGAGCTATGAGGATCATCCAACAATTCCTTTTTTAGATCAGGTATGTGAGGAACACAAAGTCTTTTCCCAAATTTCAGAATTCCATCTTCATATATGAAGTCACTCAATATCTCATCATTCACAACTTTAATATTCTTTTGAAACTCCTTATCATCAGTCTGAGAACTCTTTATCCTTTATAGTAAAGATGGTTTAAAGACCATTTGAAAAAGTATTGATGTTTCACCCTCCATGGTTATTCCTGTATCCATCTTTACTAGATCCATGAAAATAGGATCCCTTTCAACTCTCGTCTTGTTCAAAACACAATGATCCTTTCTACTCAAAGAATTTTCCACCTTATGTGCCTTCACCAAGTGGTAGTGTGCTATGCAATCATAATCCTTGAGTAGTTCAAGTCATCTCCTTTTCTTCGTGTTGATTTCTTTTTGTGAGAAAAATATACTTCAAACTCTTGTGATCAGTATAAATCTTACATTTTTCACTATAAAGATAGTGTCTCCATATATTTAGAGAAAATATTACAACTGCTAACTCAAGATCATGAGTAGGATATTTTTGATCATGAATTTTTAGCTGTCGTGATGCATAGGAAATAACTCTATCATTCCGCATAAAGACGCAACCAAGTCCTTTCTTTGAAGCATCACTAGAAATAACAAACCCATTGTTCCCTGATGGTAGAGTCAAGATAAGAGAATTGACTAATATTTTCTTCAGTTATTCAAAACATTCTTCACACTCTTTTGTCCAAACAAATTTAACCCCTTTACGTGTGAGCTTGGTTAATGGGTTATCCAATCAGGCAAAATTCTGGATGAAACGTTGATAATAACCTACTAAACCAATAAAACTGCATACCTCAGTTATACTCATCGGTGTTGTCCATTCTTGGATTGTCTTGGTCTTTGAAGTATCAATAGAGATTCCATCCTTAGGGACAATATTTCCAAGAAAAAAAATATCTTCAATCCAGAATTCACACTTTTTAAACTTTTTATATGATTCATTTCTTCTGAGGGTTTTCAGAATAGTGCGCAAGTGATTTTCATGATCTTTCGTATCTTTTTTGAGTATACCAAGATATCATCATTAAATACCACTATAATGTAATAAAGATAATCCTTGAAAACTCTATTCATTATATCCATGAAGATATAGGGTTATTTGGTTAATCCAAAAGGCATTACTCTAAAATCGTAATGCCTGTACCTGGTTCGAAATGCTGTTTTTGTAATGTCTTCCTTCTTCACACACAACTGATGATATCCAGATCGAAGTTCAATATATGAAAAATATGGATCTCTATGAAGTTGGTCGAATAAATCATCAATGCAAGGTAGGGGATACTTGTTCCTTATTGTTATATCATTGACCTCCCTGTAGTCAATGAAAAACCACATAGATGCATCTTTCTTCTTAAAAAAAGGACAGGGGCTCCCCATAGATAAACACTAGGACAAATAAATCCCTTATTACTCAATTCCTCTAGTTTTTTATTTAGTTCCACTAATTCCATAGTGTCCATTCTATAAGTAGTCTTTGATATGGGCCTTCAACAAGGAATTAAATCAATGGAAAACTCAATTTCTCGTTCTAGAAGATGTCTAGGTAAATCCTCTGCAAACACATCAACATATTATTACATAATAGTTATGTCCTCTATTCAAACATTCTTCTCCTCACCCATAGTTATTTCATTCTCTTCTTCCCCAATAATTGAATTTAGTAGAGATACTGGGGGTGGATATAGATAAGAATCAGGTGGTGACGTTTCTGCTCTAAAGATAAGATACTCTTTATCATCATCAAAAATTGTAACCTCCTTCTTCTTACAATAAATTTTCGAATAATGGTCCAAAATCTAATCCATTCCGAGAATTATATCAAATTTAATCATGGGTATGACAATGAGATCAGCAGATACAGAACATTTATATTCCCTAATGGGAACTGATTTACAAAACTTGTTTTATGATGATACTTCCCTTAGTTTTTTTGACTGACAACTGTTTTGTTAAATCAAATTGAAAATATATAATTTTCTTAGAAAACTGGGAAGATATGAAATAATGTGATGATCTAGAATCAAATAAAGAATTGACTAAACTTGAGGAAACTATTAAATTACCTTCCACCACGTCTTTCGGAGCTTCAACCTCAACAGTAGTGATCGCATAATCTTGGCTTTGCTCCCTTGGCCTTTTCTGAGGTAAGTTCCCTTGGAAAGTAGAAAATTCATTTTCATAATGCCCATTTTCTCTACAATTGTAGCATTCAACATTGACAGCCTCTTTATTCCCCTTGTAATCACGAGCTTGGTGGCCTTTTTCACCACACTTGTAACAGAATCTCATTCCCTTCAAGAAAGTACCAGGGTGTTTCTTCCCACATTTACAACAGGATGGATATTCAAATTTTCCCTTCTTACCCTTATTTCCATTTCCAGAGTGTTCAGCAGATCTCTTTTTCTCTTGATTTTATTTAAAGTCGTAAGACTTAGAGAATTACTTTTCTTTCTTGATAGCGCATGATACAATATATTAGTACGATGAGAAGGATTATGAGACTAATGATCGACAGAGAAATAGTTTTAAACCATCAAATGATTGATCAATATTACTCCTTGGGTTACATATATAATCTCATGCATGCCTTGCTAACCTTGTAATGTTAGCCTCATACTTTGCTACATTCTCATCCTCCTTTCGCCACATACTCAGAAATTGTCTTTCCATATTCGCTTGATGGTCAAAAGGAAATTATTTTTCTAAGAAAATATCTTTAAACTCCCTTCATTCCATGTCTGATACTTCTTAATCTTCCTTTTTGTTTTCTATTAATGACCACCGTTGATCTGCATCTCCCATGAGGTAATAGACTGCCATGACAACTTTTTCCCTTTCACTACTCCCCAAAGTATGAAATATTTTCTCTAAGGAATTTTTCCATTTCTCAACTACTATTGGATTTGTACTCCCATTGAATGTTGGTGGTTTTTTCCTCATTAATTAGTATAACATTGATCCTCCATGTTGTGGATCAGGGTGCTCCATACGGATAAGGTTATTATTCATAACCTGAGTGAGTTGTCCCAGTATGGTGATAAGCTTATCATCACTAGTTGCATCACCAAAACCACTATAATTATCTTGAGTGGGATGGAAATCCCTACATGGATTATGTGCGTTGATACGGTTTTCATTCCTTCCACTAGGTTCTATTTATAAAAAATGGCATATTATAGACTTGTTTATGAATTGAAATAAAAAATTCCAAACTTGTAAAGCACTTGACATAAATTGAACAGTTTATGGATATAATCCATAATCATAAAAATGTTTTCTTTTAGGAGGTATATAATCATAAATCATTCATAATGGTTTGTAAAGTAAATGTGAATTATCCTAAGCATATCCCCCGGGACTGTCGTAGCCCAGAGTGCAGTAAGGCCCATTGTCGTGTACCAGTTCCCGTTCGAGTCTAGCTCAAAGCAATGTTTTTAGGTTTTACCCCAAGGTACATCTGTGCCAGAGCTTCCTCTACCTGCTCGTATCTAGACAGGTATATATTTCTTGGAAAATGCAAAAAATATCTACATTACCAAAATTCTAGGAAGTTATTTTATACTAATCCTCAAAAACTATCTTAGGGTAATGTTCTATAATTAGAGTTTTTCTAAATCTAGCTTCCAAGGTTTGTACTAAACTTCCTCTGATACCAATTGTAACACCCCAACCCCAGTTACCCAGATTTGGTACATTATTACAAAACATTGGCATGATCACAAGGGATCAAATTTCGAAAGATCGATCAGTTTAATAGCCTTGGAAGTACTAGATTCATTCATAAGTTTTACATTACATTATAAAATTAAAAACAGCAAAAAAATTGTCTCCATTTACCACATTCATATCCCTTATACTATCCCTTATACAATCCCTAAAGGTCAGTCATAATATACTTCTTTGCATCTGGGAAAAAATAAAACATAGAAAGGGGTGAGCTCAGATGCTCGGTAAGGATAACAATATAGCAGAAACTTTCATAAATAATAATAAACATTTAAGGCAATGTATAAGACTAAAACATAAGACTTTGAAACATAAAATACTGCATAATATGGCCAATATAAATAAAATTATTCCATTTACTTATTCACATGGATATTCTACTAGTTGAATAATCACATGCAATATCAATATCCAATTTCATAATGATGGAATGCATAATGCAAGACTTCATAACCACATTGTCAAGGCCTTGTTCCAAGACTACAAATAATAGTTTGGCAAGGTCTTGTGTCAAGACACTAGTTTATCTCATGAGACCTTCTGATGCATCGAGGAGCTATAGAGGGCTCCATCTGTCACTTACTAAGTCTAATACATTCCTCGTATGAAAAGGTTTAAACAAAATATAAACATTCGTATTAAAACTAGTATACAAAATGTCAATAATTTATCTATAAACCATGAATGGTGTAAAAATAACACATACATAATCAAACATATCACAAAACCTTCAATACAATGTGGAATTTTTGTATCATAATAAATCAACTTCAAACAAGCTTAAAATCCATCAAAGGATGTTGACATATTTGAAATCAAAACTTTTTTAGAGAAATATATCTTTCTATTTTGAAATCATTTAAATGTTATATAATAATAAAATAAAAAAAATTTATTTTGAAAATATTCTTATAATCTTTTATGGGAAGCTTTGACGATGTTATAATAGTGGAAAATATTTACACCCACTGTATAAGTTAAAAAAAAGACATTCTTACATTAATTTTGTCGAAAAGGTCATAAAGCACCTTGTTTTAAAAATGACGGAAAGATTCCTTTAAAAACATATATGGTAAAATAAGGGTATAAATTACTATAACCTATAGTCTAGTAAATAGAAAGAATGTTTTGAATTATATTTTTAAGAAAACACAGATGTTAATGATAAAGATTTCACATTAGATACTTATGTATTAATAACCTCGGATAAGTAAAGAGATTATAGAATTAACCCTTAACTTGTACTTTTACGTAGTCGATGGTATATTAAACTTATGTATAATAGTTAAAACATTATTATTAAATTATAAAAGAACCATATACGTAAATATTATATCATATATGATCCTCTAATATTTCTTGGTTAGTAATATTTTAGTAGTATCATCATTTCAGGTGTTAACGGGTTCGTTTTCCTTTATATGCTTGGTTACGTAAGCCATGTTTGTTATGGATAGGATGTATTTGATTCATATACAGAATGATATTATGTTCATAAACATTATTTTTAATCATAAAATGAAAATTATTCTTGAATGATTACGATGGGGGATGAATCTCATCACATTCGTGGATAGGGTAATCTATACGTACACACGAGGAACAATATCATTATATTGATGGTGAAATCATATGTAATTGGATGGTATATCATATATACAGAATCATTAAATTGTTATATTTATTACTTAATTTAGTTATACTCATTATTATACCCATCCAAAATAATGAAGTGTTTGAATAAAAAACTACACCACGACGTGGAGACGGTAATCCGTACGTATGCACGTATGGTGACTTTGTCATTTATAGGATGGGTAGAATAATGAATATGGTTGTACCATATTTATAATAACATCATAGTATGTATAATGTACTGGAGTTATTATTTTGGTATGGAATCAACAAAGAATGAGGAAGTGGAAGAAGAAAAGAACTTGAAATATGGTTGTGAAATTATTACCTCTTCTTCGGGTGTTTCCTTTTGAATTGATCAAAAGGGTTTCTTAGGTTAGATTTATGATCAAATTAAGGAATCTTGGTTGATGTGAGGGAAGTTGGTAGGATATTTGGGCAGGGGTTGACTGAGCCAAATGGCTTTGGAGGTGTTAAATTAAGAGAAGGTGAAGCACCCTTTTATAAGAGAGGTGAGGGTCACTTTAGGAAAAGATTGAAATATTATTTTATAATAAACTTATTTTCAGTTTATAATGCCTCCAAAATGATTTGTTTATAGGATAAGGTGGGTATGGGTCGAAAACCTCTCAACCAATAGGTTTTAGACAGGTTTATGTCACCATATTAACCTTATCTTTTAGATTTAACTCTTTGTTAAATAGTTTGACATTTACCATGTCTCTTTGTATTTTTATATTATATGGTTAAAAAACTTACTATAACAAGACAAGAGGACCCAAAGTGGTTAATTATTAATATATATAACCTTATATAAGTCATTTGGCCTAACCTTATATTTTTAGTAATATTATATCAATTAAGAATATAGTATTCTTTTTAAAAACTCAATTATGTCAATTTTGACTCTATTTTGTAATTGGTTTTTGTGAAAATCATAATAGCATTAATACTTCAAAAAAATTATTTAATCAACCCAAACATGTTATATTAACCTATAAAATAAGTTTAATTAATTAAAACTCTTAAATTACATTTATTCGGATATTTATAATATCAATTATTTTAATCATTCATTAATAAGGCAATTACTGCATCATCATTGTGTCATAAATAAATTAAATTATTTAATATATAAAAATTATAAATAACATACCATTTTTTATGAAATATTTTTTTTATTTATAATTAATATTTATAGTGGAATTTATATTGTGTGTAACCCTATATTAAAAAATTTTTAGTTATTAAACTTTGAATTTAACTCTTTTAACTCTTCTTTAAATAAAATAATATTAAATGTACTAATCTAATCCAAGTGGACCAAAGGGGATCATATTTTATTCCTGAGTTTGTTTTTTGTCGAATTACACTTATCCAATAGAATTAGGACATGTGTTAGGGTAATTATGATATCATTTTTACCCTTAATTACTATATTTACTTTTAAGAGTGGTAAATAAAAGTGAAAAGTTTCTATTCTCCAAAAATTATTTTCATCTTATTGAACCAAATTTTACTTACAGATATCAACCATGTTTCTAAAATTTTTTAAATTCAACTCACAGAAGCGGTAAAATTAAGTTTTATGAAAATTTTCAAATGCTCCTAGAAGGAGGGTAAAATATAGTAAAAAGTTCAATAAAATTTTATATATCTAAACTTATTATAAAATGACTACAATGAATCACATTGAACATATATAGGTATTATATATCTATTTTTACCTAAAATAAATTAAAATAAAATAACTAATTACTTAAATAAAAATTCAGTTTTAAACAATAACGCAGTGTTTTTCACTATTCATCAAAAATTGAAAGTTTTCAGAAAAATACCAAAAAGTCACCCTAAGCTAATTTTGATATTCCAAATCCAAAATAGAAGTCCATTTTGAAAAATAAAATTTTTAAAATTTCTAAAAGTGGGTATTACTATTCAAAATAGCTAGTTTGATTGGTCGTAGTGTGTTAAAACTCCAAGTTACATACAATGCAAGCTACTGCATTATTTAAAGGGAAACGTACCATGGGAGATTGGGGTGTTACAGATGTTTTCATTACACTGTATATTCATGAATGAGTCTTAGCATGAAGAATGAGAATAATAAATAAAAGAATGGTGGCCAGTCGGAAGCTCAATCACTCAAAACTGGGCTCACATTTATAATTATTGAATAGCATGGAATATGGGGAAAAGTAATGATTTTATCTTGTATATAATTTTGGAATGAAAAAAATTCCATTCTCCATCACCCCAAATTGTTTGTCACTATTCATGATGTGATGATCACCAATTTTAAAAGGATGATGATAATAAGGATAATAATGATAATGATGATAATAATGATAATATTATTATTATTCAATTTATAACATAAGGAAAAACCAACATCAATCATCAATAAAATTTAGCAATAATTCTTGAATAAATTTTTAATGAAATAATTTATTGACATTATTTCCTTGAATAAAAAGAATATTATTCCACAAAGGATAAAAAAATCCATTTGAGTAATATTTAAAAATAAATATTTCATATTAATTCCATGAAAAAATTAAATTATCAATAAGTAATCATGAACATATGTGAAAGAATAAAAGAATAATACTCATTTGAAACATACTAAAATATTTACTAATTATTTAATTTATTATTATCTTGAAATCATTATAATTATAATGTTATGATAACAAGTATATAATCATACATAAGGCAAGGGTTCTAGTCTATAAAGAATAAGGAAGACTCACATAACAAAATCGTCTACCTTGATGGTGTTTTCACCAAAACCCTAATGGTCACACCTTAATTTTAGATTGATATGGTCTCCACCATAAAAATGTTCCACCATTTTGTGAATAATGAAATGAATCCTCTCTAAGTTTTTATTCCACCAAAGAAAAATATAGAGAAAAGATATCTTTTTTCATGTGGAGAAAATGAATTTAGTTGAGTAATTGGTCTTTCCATAATGTTTTTTCCATAATTCTACCATTAATTATTATAATAATTTCCCCTTATAAATCCTCTCATTAATTCCACTCATTGTTTCTTGGTCAACTAAATAAAAATATATACCCCAAAAATCATATACCATGTCTTGTCATCACAACCTAGACACCTCAACACCACATCACCAATGCTCAAATAATAATAAAAATTCCTATTTATTTGGATAGTTTTTGTGATTTAAATAAATAGTTGAAAATGATCATTCCACCAGTCGATACCTAAGCATATAATTTATATAATGACTAGGAAAAATAATTCCATTTTAGACACAATCATGGATTCAAAATGTTTATATGAGGCTTTTATTAGGATTTATCAATGCTCATGTGCATAAAAAATATTTATTTATTAAAAAATATTAAATATCTCTTAAAAAATAAATAACTCATAAATTTACCCAACATCCAACCAAGGGTAAACACCATGTTATTAGACCAATAAAATAATTATAAAATTTTATAAGGTCATAATTATTTTTAAAAAATCACCATTTTACCCGTTTTAGGTTCAAGAGAATTTAAAAAACAAAAATGAGATAAGTCTCACTTGAGAAAAAAAATATGGGTCTTTTATCCCATCCACTTTTAAAACTTTTTATCCCTGAAAATGTAACGTAGATATATATTAAATAAGTAATCCTATAAAATATCCTCATGTATAAAAACATCTAACTCTCGCAGGCACTTGATCCACCTTTGGTGATTGAGGCTATAAGATAATATGAGACCCAACCATCCAAGAAAGGAACATTAACTTTCACCATGTACACTTGAACTATCTGCCTTGAGATTCCACTGCATCACAAGAGATATCATCTCAAGATTTTTTTCACCTGGTACATTTTTTCTCCCAAAGGTAATATGGATATATGTTATGAAGAAAAACCATGAACCATTGATATCCACCATGAAAAAGTGCATCACCAAGATACCTTTTCTTAGGACATTACACCCCCCCCCCCATATTTAAGATAATTCTATATAACCATCATAGGGGAATGGTCTGTCTACATTAAATTTCACTATTATTCTCAACATGATGTTTTTTAACTAACTCTATAAGAATTTCAAGGTATAATTTCCTTTAGGGTATACTTTATCTTTCATTCACCACCTATAACAAGGCGTATAGGCTATTATTTTTAGCTCCATAAATAAGGAAAACATAGCCAACTTACTCAATATAAGATATAAATCCATATTTTCACTTTAATTTCCAAATAAGATCATATCCATGCATGAATACATCATGGGTCTATTAATTTTTTTTCATTTTCAAAATCTATTGATAAATGCATAAAGAAAATGACAACATCCTCCTCAAACCATATAACAAAACACCACTACTTTTTGGTCACCCATTCAACCAAAATTCAAAGTGAGTGGTCTTGACCACTCAAATTACACAACTCTATTGGATATGAACACTAAGATAACAACTACTAACCTGAGAAACTAAAACCTCAACCCATATATAGATATCCTCTGTTACATAGTCATAATTTCTACATGTAGGGAATGAATATGTTGTCATCTAAAAATTCATGCCATGAAATTTTTCTCATGACCCATGATACTATAATCACTTATAAAATGTATGTTATGTTTGAGTATAAATGTCTCTTCATTCTGGAATAAGAAGCATATTTTATTTCCATGTGTCAAAAGACTTATCATACTTTAAGGGGTGGACATTACTTAGAAACATTACCCAATTTAGGGGAATGGTAAAAATATCTGACTAGGGTGCATAAACAATAACACAAGGGAGTATTTCTATTTTCAAGATTTTATTTTAATACTTCTTCTTCCCAAACATAATTACGGATCAAAAGTTATGACTGTTTTAAGTTGAGTTTCATTTTTTAGCCCAAATGAAAATAAAAATGTCTAAAATCCTACATAGAAAATAAATTAGTTTTCATATTCCATTATTTCAAAGATTCCCACTATTGGCATATTTTCTCAGTTCACATATTCTATTAGTTCATGGATTCCATCAGTTCACAAATTTAATCATTTAATGGATTCTGTTATTTTTCAAACTCCATCAGTTCACAGACTCCATCAGTTTTTGAATTAAATTAGTTTGTAGATTCAATCAATTCAAATATTCCATTAGTTCATAGATTCCATTTGTTCATATATTCCCTCAGTTCATAGATTCCATTATTTCATATATTCCCTTGGTTCATGGATTCACACATTCTATGGATTCCATGAGTTAGTGAATCTAAGGATTTCTCTAATGGCATGGCACTTTAATCAGTTTTTGGATCTTTTCCAGGCTTTGAAGGCATTCTATTATCATTCATAGTTTAAGGCGGTAAATTTTTTTCTCCCACATAGTGAAATAAAATTCTCTGTGTCCACATGTTTCTATGAAGATTCCTATTACTATATGGTTATTGTTATGTGGCCGACCAATTCAGGAAAATGTTTATTCACTACTACTTATAAATATTGATTCCTAATTCAATACAAAGGGATAAGTAGGAATAAAGGAAAATAGATGGAGGTATCACTATGGCTCGGACTGGATTCACTCTCTCAAAACTACTCAAGTAAAATTCTTGAGTTTCATACTGGGGAGGGCCCTTCCAATTTAATCTTGTGAAGGACCTCTATAATAAAATACCTCTACAATGCAATCATTTTTTAAATAATGTTATATGATATCTAAATCCTTGTTCTTTTTTGGTATGAGGTGTCATTTTATTCCCTCCCATATAGAGAAGAAATCACTTCATAAAGTCATATGCGGGCAGTCCTATGTGACCAACCCAATGTGGAAATCCTATGTAGAGCACCTATAAGAATTCACATATGCGGCTATCCCTATGAGAAATATTCTATGTGGCCAACCTTATATGGAAAATTCAATTCACCCAGCCCAATGAACCTATTTTTGAAAACCTTTATTCTCTCTAGTCTATACCAAGAGTATTTCACCCCTGTACCCCTGCTCAGGATCACTATCAGGCTACAATCCTTGGCCTCTGGCTTGGTCCCTTTGTTAATATCACTAACCCCCATGAAAAATGGAGAGTCTCTCCATGAACTTTTTAGGTTACATTGAGTATTCTTTGGGCCATGACACATATAACCTCACCTCTCATCCCATAATTATCCATGAGTTTCTATTCTTCTCATGGTAATGAAAATATGGGCATCATCCTAGGTGTAATCCCCAGCCAAACATTAATCTTCATGACTTGAGATACTCCCCATAGCTCTCGAAATATGGGAATCCTACTTGGTGTAATCCCCAATAAAACCCTCAATTATCCATGAGCTGAGATACTCCTTGTATTTCAATAAATATGGGCATCCTCCTAGCTGTAAGACCAAACCAAACCTCTAAATCACCATGATTCGAGATCCTCCTCATGGTTCCGGAAACATGTGAATCCTCCTAGGTGTTAGCCCCAATCAAACCTTAATATCCATGATTTTATTTACTCTTCATGGTTATAAAAATATATTCATCCTCATAAATTTAATATCGGAACAAACTCTCAATTATCCATGAGTTGATATACTCTAGGTTATTCCAAAAATATGGGCATCCTCCTAGGTGTAAGCCCCAACCAAACCTCCAAATCACTTGGAGTCGAGATCCTCTTCATAGTTCCAAAAACATGGGAATTCTCCTAGGTATAATCCCTAACCAAACCTTAATCTACATGGTTCTATATAATCCACATGGTTCAAGATATATGGGCATCCTTCTAGGTGTAAGCCTTGATCGAACCATCAATTATTCACAAGTCACGATACTCTTCTTGTTTCTATTAATATTCTCATACTTCTAGGTGTAGTCCCTAACCAAACCTCCAAATCACCATGATTCAAGATCCTCCTCTTGGTTCCAAAAGCATTGTAATCCTCCTAGGTTTAATCCCTGACCAGATATTTAAATCACATGATATTATCTCAAGTGATGTGACTTATATTCTACAGTCTCGTGTTTCTCACTTAGAGCATAAATCTCATGGTCTTAGAGATCTATGATGATCATCCAATCATCATGATTAAAGTTACTTCATCTAGTTCCAATATTATGTAATTTTAATCCCCAACAATTCAATCAAACAAAATGGGATCTGATTCCTATTCTTAGTAGGATTCAAAGGGAGCCTCTATGAGGTTTGAACCCAATATCATATCCCCTTTACCTATTTTATTGAACTATGTGGGTTTTGATTTATGTTTTCATAGGATACATAATACACTTCTATGAGGTTCAATCCTAACCCCAAAACACCAACCGCCTCATTGGATGACAATAAACTCCAAAGTGTATAACTACTTGGATTTAAACCAAAGCATCATGAATTAAGAATAGAATGACTGGGAAACTCTCATACATATTGAGGTTTCTATCTAACACATGGTCTTGATCATATCACTAGAACTTGGTTAACTAGGCCCACACTCTAATATGAGAAGGATTCACGAATATTTCTTAGATCTATAAGAGTGTCCCATAGTATGAAATAATCACCCTCAAAAGGGTGTGGTGAGCCTGAACTCCCATCCTCTCAACCAACATGTTTTCTAAGATATCACTGGAAAATTACTAGTGACTTTATACCTTAGGAAAGTATGTCTAAATTTACTTAGAATGAGTGTAAGCATTAAATCTATCAAAGTTTTCATCGAGAAAAAAATAAAACTATGTTATGCATACTTCATCAAGAACCATGATCCACTAGGGAAATACTCACCTAAAAAATCCATTGATACACCTAAAATGAACACCAAGGAAAAACTATTATCTAATTTAGGAAGTGTATGACCAACTCCCAACCTTGGGGAAAACCTTCAGGCCTATTACCTGAGAATATTTAACCATGAAAACCACTCAATAAATATCATTAGTAAGGTATCTCTTACTAAAAGGTTATGGGGTCCTCCACTATCAGTCAAAGTTAAACAATACATCCCTCTCCCATTAGGAATCAACTAATTTAAGGCTATTTTTTCGAGTTCCTCTACCATAAAATAAAAATTGGATTCCCTTTTAAGGGAATCATACACCATTCCACTAATGTGACACTTTTATTGAACTAAACATCGCAACTTCAATAATTTTTAGTTTCAAAACACCAATATATCCAATATTTTGATATACCATAGAAAAAATGACAACATGAATCCAAGACATACAATATAAGATTTTATTTCATAGTTCGTACTCGTGTGGTAAGGATAAAAAAATCATCAAATTCCCAATATGCTCCTCAACAAATTGGTACAATACAAGGTTTGGTCCATATGTGCCATGAACACCAACATGGTGTTTAAAGTTATATAAAAAACACCTAAATGGAATATAAAAATGAAATTTGATACATTTATATGTATATATAGTAGTTATCAATGGAGGAAAACAATAGGTCTCCCTCCCTAATGTATTCATACATTCCTTTACAATCATAAGAAGAAACACAACATTTACAACCTAATGAATAAATCCATGATTGCAATCTTTTGGGTAATTAGGTTATAACATCCTGAGGGATAGATTTTATTTCCATACTTATGGGTATCCCACTTACCAATAAAGGTATACCCTACCTATATGGATCAACTACATACTACTTTTCAATGCAAAAAAAGGTTAACCAATCCATATCATGGATGATATCACTGGGTCCCATCAATGCCATGATGTAATCCCATGAAATATTAGGGATGAAGCAAACATTTTCATAAATTTTATTCTATAATTGAGATTTTATAATCACATCATAGTGTTATTTTATGTTCAGTTGCCACATTTTTAGGTTTTTGTGGTATTTCTAGCTTAATTGCAAAAATGGCCAAATTTTGGATTTTAACTATTTTATTTTTATTTTGTATTTTTTTCAAAACATTTTATTAACCGATTTTAAATTTTAAATTTCTTTTTTTAGGTTTAAATGCATCTTCTAATTAATTCCTTCCATTTAAACTTAAATCTCAAACCATCTTTTGGAGGCTCAAAACTAGGTAATAATCTAGGCCTTGAAAACTGTACACAGATCTGGAATGTTCTAAATCAGAATTGTATATCGAATTTGGAAGTCCCACAGAATATTAAATTATACATGAAGATTCAGAAGGAATTTAAGAACAAATTTCATGAGGTAGGCCACATGTGAATCAATTCGATACAAGGCCATAATTTCATGGGAAGTTGAATCATGGGAATAAAAACAGTCAGTCAGGTCAGAATAAATTCCCTGAGTAAATTGAACATATCTCTCTTAAAACGTTTTAAAATAAGATAAAATTATTTGGGAAGAAATATTTGATTGTATAAAACAACTTTAATTAAGAATATATTACCTAATTATATCATTAAATGATTTTAACATTTAAATAGTTCAGGAGGATAGAATTCGAACCCAAAATTCGTCCATCCATTTTCTATAAATTTTCATATCCCCTAACATTTAAAAGGATATCCATTTAAAGGGATAAAGGTGTAGTAAAGATATTTTAATAGTTTATTTATTTTTATATATATTATTTTATATCTTCTTCTTCTTATGTGAATTTTTCATTTTGTTTTTAATTTTGTTTTTCTCCCACTGTGCGTCTTTCATCTCCATGATTGAAGAGAGATAACCCTCACTATTGTTTAAGGGGGGAAGTGGTGGTATTTGATTTTTTTATTTCATGTTTTATCATAAATTATTATAAGAATTCATTAGTGGTTAAAATGATTTTGTTGAGCGGTCTCCCCACTTTCTATATTATTGTATTCTTCCTCCTTGTTCACTCATTTTCCTTCTCATTGATATCTAATTCATTCAAATAGTAGAGTTTGGATTGGGTATTTATGTGGAAAAGATTACTCCTGCATGTTGAGGTATCAATGTAGGGTAATACCATTCAAATTGTATGGTGTGGAGTGATAGTTCTTGATCTCCACATTGAACAATACATTAATAGATATTTTGAATAACAATTATAATACCACTATAAACCATGGGAACAATGGTTTCTTCCTCTAACTTGTTTTAGTATTTTATTTTTTTCATTTTGTTATTAATTTTAATTTATATATATTATACTTATATTTTAAGCATCTTTTCAATACCCCCTATTTATATTATTTTTATATTTTTGTTTTAGTTATAATATAAATAGTGAAAATATGAAGATAGTGTGTTGTAAGTGACCTCCTTGAGATCGATCCAAGGGTGTGAAACTTTGGTAAATTCTTAGAAAAATAAGAAATTAATTGAATAGTGATTCATGAAAAAAATGTTGTCATCAATTTGGTACTATTTTCAGGGATTCCAAGATCTTTCACACATTTTTTTCAAAAAAACCCCAAAAATAAAAATTTTCAAAAAAAACAAAAAAAGAGCTTCATTGAATATCATTCATTTCTTTGGAAAGGATATATTTTTTGGTGATTACTTTAATTATTATCATATTGATAATTTTTAGGTTGAGACTAGTTGGGAATATATGTTTAAGAATAAAATGGAACAAAATTACATTATTATTGAAAATAATTTCAAAGTTCTAGAAAAATCTAGCAAGATGGTAGCATTGTTGGATACCAAAGTTGAAAAAGTTAAATTCATATGGAATGAAAGACAATAAATATAATATATAGATAATGAATTGAATATTCCACCTGTATTTAAAGAATAAGTTGTTCAGGTTGAATCCAAAAATGAAGATCCACTTTACTCTTCAATAAATGAATTCCCAGCAGCATTGCTTTAGTGAAAAGAGTCTATAGCTGAATATTTTGAGGGAGATAAATTTTTTTATCATTATTTTTATAAAAATTTCATTGATTATGAATTGAAAACTTATCTACCTTGTGATCATATTTTATATTAAATAACATTACAATAGGACATGGATAAATAATATTAATGAGTTTTTTGGGTTGGGGATGGAATGGAGGAGCTAGTTGAGTTGTACGCTAGTTTATATGAGGATGATGGTACAAAACAAGAATTCATTTTAGAATCATTTTATGAACCCAAACTAGAATATAATAAACATCCCATTTTACTATATCCACCACCAGTGTACACAACTCCACTATATGAGCTAAATAGGGAGCACCCCTACATTCTTTTCCCTCTCATTCTTGATATCAAATTATTTCTTTCATCTTTTTTGGGGGTTGGGGTTATTTTTATTTTCATTGGGTATTATCAATAATATCATATACTAATGGATTTTGGGAGAAATAAAATGTGGTGATTTATAAGAAATAATCCCCATCCACCTTCATATTGGGGTTAAACCACTGCAATTGCCTGACTAGGGGCAGTAAAAACCTAGAACCAACATGGGGATCCAAACCATGTTCTATCCCCTTTTCCATTTATCTTTATTTTTATTTATTTATCTTATAATTTCCTATATTTCTTGATTTATATGAATATTGGAAGTTTCTAGTAGCTTAACTCAATCCTTCCACATGAAAATAAATTCAGAATGCACCTTTCCTTATCTTTAGTTTTTCTGCCCTTATTTTTACATTGTTGAGCTGAAATGTGGGGTAGTTAAATTTTATTATTGGGGGATTGTAAACTAGAGTTGTTTTTTTGTGTGTGTAATTTTTTATTTTTTCAAATTTTTTAGGATACTTGATATTAAATAAATATTCTTTTCATTTTTAACACATTAATTTATTTTTTAGGTAATTGAAATTATTTTTGAAAAAATGGATCTGAAATGATCTTTGATGTGAAATGTTTTTCCTTGATTAGTATTTTCAATAAATTTTATGATTTTTACTTGTTTTTTAAATCCATAACCCTGAAACACTGATTGAAAATATTTTTCCAATCCATTGAGGTATTCTAAACCATTTTGTAATATTATTTCTAATAGCAACACTTTCTTGAGTGAATCTTGGAATTTTTGTGAGAAGTAAAACTTGTCATTTTTCTATTTCAATGATTTGAAATTCATGGAATGTTTTTAACATGATTGTAGAATATCTACATTTTATCTTGAGACCCAAGCTTACAAATATTTTTTTTATCCCTAATATTCCATGAATTTTCTTATAGGTTTAATCCACATTACAAGCCTATTTTTCCTTACCTATTTGCACTCTTACTATTTTTTCATGGATATTTCAAGTTTGAGTGTAGGGAAAGGGATTTCATGTTCATTAATTGGGATGTGTTACACTTTTAGATGGTGTGAGCTATTTTTCAACATTTTGGGTAGTGGATAATGAGAAAATTGGTCTTGAGACATAATTTAATTATGTTTTATTTTCTTCATCTGATTCTCCTTTAAAAAAATAAAAAAATAAAAAATAATAATAAAATGGAGATAAAATTTATATTTTCATTGAAATTTTTTTATGAACTATTAATATCTCCAAAATCAAGGTCATGATTTTCATCCACTCATTTTATTCAAATTTCATCTCATTCTCCATGAAAAAAAAATAAAAAATAATGAAAATAAAGATGTGTCTTTCTGGAGCTTTAAAAATGGAAAAAAAGGAGAACTTGGATGATACCATTCATTATAATCAATTATTTACACATGTACCATGTAATAAAAATGGTTTTGGAGATGTGATTCACATTTTTAAGGGGATTTGAGTGAGTATAATCTTTTTTTCACTTTATTATTCATGCATTGTACATAAGAGTCAAACCTCCTCTTTGTGGACTTAAAATTTTCAATAACCTTCCCTCCAACCTTAAGCAATATAATTCACCCGAAAAAATTCCTCATGATTGAAATAATTTTCTTTTTTATCTCTATATATATATGATAATTCTTATAAGTCTATGGTGATACATGTAACCTCCAAGTAGAAGAATAAGTCCATATTTAATTTCTCTTGAATGAAGTGTGACATAAAATTCATTGTGAGGTATGTTGTGATTGGTCCATGGATGGATTTATAATTTTTAACAAATTTAAATATTATTAATGAAAATTATATGGAATTGTTTTCATATAAAAGACATTTTGGAATTATTTTTTAGATAAGATTATAGATGTTTTCTCTCTTTTTATTATTTTATGGATTTTGATTTGAATATGTGATGATTACCCAGGATTCAAATAGTTAAGTGTGAGGGAGTGATTAAGATAAAATTTTCATAAATTTTATTTTATAATTAAATATTTATAATCCCAAAATAGTTTTATTTTATAGTAAATTGTCACATTTTTAGGTTTTTGTGTTATTTTGAGCTTCATTACAAAAAATGTCTAATTTTGGATTTTAACTATTTTATTTTTATTCTATATTTTATCCATAAATTTTTATTAACTTAATTAAATTATTAAATTAATATTTTTTAGTTTTCCATAAATATTTGGATTCATTTCATTCTTCTAGACTCAGTTTTTGAGGCCCAAAACCAGCTCACAATCTGGGCCTCAAAAACTGTGCACAGATCTAAAATGTTTTATATATGAGATTTTATCTCAGATTAGGAAGTCTGAAATAAGATAAAATTATACATTGAGCTATATAAGAAATTTATTAACCTATTGAATGAAGTATGACATGTGTGAATATTCTAGATATAAGGCCATAATTGCTTGGGAAGTTGAAGATTGGGAATATAAACAATCAGCATGGGTAGAATAAATTCCTTGAGTAAATTGGAAATATATCTATCCAAACATTTCCAAAGAATCTAAAATGTTTTTTCTGTAAATAGGATATATTATAAGAAAATTTCATGAATAATATATTTCCTAATTGTTTCCTTAAATGGATTTAACATGCGAATACTTCCAATGTACTTAATTGGAGCCCAAAATTTTTTCATTCATTTTCAATAAATTGTCACCTCCCCTTCCATTTTAAAGGATATCAATTTAAATTTGGAAGGTTGAGTAAATATTTTTAATATTTTTTATTATTTTTAATATATATTATTTTAGATCTTCCTCTTCTATGCATTTTCCATTTGTTTTCAATTTTGTGTTTCTCACTACATGCTTCTTTCAACTCCAAGATTGTGGAGAGTTAGACCTCACTATTGATCAAGGGGGGAGTGGTGGTATTTTAGTTTTTTGTGATTTAATGATTTATCATTAATTATTATAAGAATTAAATTGGAATTTAAATGATTTTGGTGCGACGTCGCCCGACTTTATCTACTATTGTCTTCCTCCTCCTCATTCATTCATTTTTCTTTTCATTGATATCTAATTCCTTCAAACGGTGGTGTTTGAATTGGGTATTGATATAAAAGAGATTTCTCCTAAATAAATAGGTATCAATGTATGTTATTAATATTTAAATTAGAGGTTGAAGAGTGATAGGTATTGATATCCATATTGAATAATTCATTGATATATATTTTGAATAACAATGATAATACCACTATGAACCATGAGAACAATGATTTTCTTATGCTAACTTCTTTCTGTATTTTATTTATTTTAATTGAGTTTTTTATTTTCATTTATATATATTTATATATTATTTATATTTCATGAATCTTTTAAATACCCCGCACCCATTTATATTAGTTTTATTGTTTTATATTAGTTATAATATAAATAGTGACAATAGGAAGATAGTGTATTGTAAGCGACCTCCTTGAGATCGACCCTAGGGTGTGAAACTATGGTGAATTCCTAGGAAAATAATAAATTAATTAAATAGTGGTTCATGGAAAATAATTTTCATCAATTTGGCACTGTTTTGGGGGAGTCCAAGATCTTTCACACATTTCTTTTAAAAAAACTCAAAAAAATCAAAAACGTTCAAAAAAAACTAAAAAAAGAGATTTATTGAATATCATTCATTTCTTCGAAAAAGATAGATTTTTATAGTGATTAATTTAATTATTTTCATATTTGTAACTTTTATATAGATCCTATTAGGGAATATATGTTGAATGATTAAATGTAACAAAATTACAAGATGATTGAAAATAATTTCAAAGTTCTAGAAAATGCTAGCAAGATGGTAGCATTGTTGGATACCAAAGTTGAAGAAGTTAAAGTATTATGAAAGGAATGAAAATATATAAAATATATAGATAATTATGTGAATATTACACATTTATTTAAATAATAAGTTTTGGAGTTTTAATACAAACTTGAAGATCCACTTTCCTCTCAAACAAATGAATTCCTAGCTGCAATGCTTGAGGAAAAAGTGTCTGGAGTTGAAAATTTTGACGGAGATAAAAAAAATTAGTATTATTTTTATAAAAATTTCATTGATTATGAATTAAAAACTCATATCCCTTGTGATAATATTGTATCATAAATAAAATTACATTCATACATAGATAAAGAAAATGAAGAATTTGTTTGTGTTGAGGAGATAATGAAGAATCCAGTCAAGCTGTACATTGATTCGTATAAGGATGATGGTACAAAATAAGAATTCATTACATAATCATTTTGCATACCCAAAATATAATAAGAGAATATAAATCACATTCTACTATCTTCACCACCATTTTATATAACTCCTCTATATGAGCTAAATAGGGAGCACCCCTATATTCTTTTCCCTCCCCTTCTTGATCTAAAATTATTTCTTTCATATTTTTTGGGGGTTGGGGTTATTTTTATTTTCATTGCGGGTTTCACTCCTATCATATAATTATATATGTTGGGAAAAATAAAATATGATGGTTTCTAAGCAAGAAACCCCATCCACATTTGGATTGGGGTTAAACCACTGCAACTGCCTTACTAGGGGTAGTAAAAACATAACACCCACATGGGGGTCCAAACCATGTTCTGTCCTTTTTTCCATTTATATTTATTTTTATTTATTTTTATTTATTTATATTATGCTTTTATTTATTTCATGTATCCTAGTTCTAGTCTCATTTTATAATATCTTAACTCAAAAATTATACTAGAAAATAAAGTCATATTGTATCTTTCCTTCTCTTTAGTTTTTATGCCCTTATTTTTATTTTGTTGGCCTGAAATGAGGGGTAGTAAACTTTAAGTGTGGGGGGAGTGTCAACCGGTATAGTTACTTTTTGTGTGTGATTTTTTATTTTTGTTTTTTATATTTTTATAATATTTGAGATTCAATGAATATCCTTACAGTTTTTCACACATCAATTTATTTTGAGGGAATCGAAATTATTTTTAAAAATAATGGATTTTAAATGATTTCTGATGTGAAAACACCTCACTTGATTTGGATTTTCAATAATTTTAATGAGTTTGAATGATTTTTTATGGTCATTCCCATAAAAAATTGACTATTTTTCTCCAGTCCTCTGAATTATTTTTAACCATTTTAAAATATTCTTTCTAATACCCACACTTTCTTGAGAGAAACATGGATTTTGTATGAGAAGAAAAACTTGTCATTTTTCTATTTCAAAGATTTGAACTTCGTTAAATGTTTTTGACATGATTGAGTCATATATTTGGCTATCATAATTTTATATAGAGACCTAACCTTACATATATTATTCATTATCCCTTCGATTCCATGAATTTTCATATAAGTTTAAGCCACATTACAAGATAATTTTTCCTTACCAACCCGCACTCTTAGTATTTTTGCATGCATATTTCAAGTTTGAGTGTGGGGGAAGGTAATTTTGTGTGCATTATTTAGGATTTGTTTCATTTTTTGGTGGTGTGAGGTGTGTGTCAAAATTTTGGTAAGTGGATAATTATCAAATTGGGATTGATTCATTAATTCATAGTACTTTATTTGCATCATCTAGTTCTCTTTTAAAAAAATAAAGCAATTAAAAATAAAAAAAATGGAGATAAGATTGATTTTTTTTATTTTAATTAATTTTATGGATCATTTCCCTATCTAAAATCAAGGTTGTGATTTTCATACATTAATTGTATTCAATTTTATTCTAATTCTCTAGGAAAAAAACAAAAATAAAAGAAAATAAATTTGTTCCTTTTTGGAGCCCTAAAAAATAAAAAAAAGGGAGAACTTGGATAATATAATTAATTTTAATCATTACATTACTTGTGTAAAATGTCACAAAAATAGGCTTCTATTTTGTTTCACATTTTCAAGTGGAATTGAGTAAGGTTTTTTCTATTTTTTCACTTAATTATTCATGTATTTTACTTAAGAGTCAAACCTCCTCTTTCTGGCCTTAGAATTTTTGATAATTTTCCCACCAACCCTAAGCCACATAATTCACCAAAAAAGTACTCATGATTGAATTTATATTAATTTTTCATGCTATGGAGATATTATAATTTTCACAAGCCTATGGTGATACATTTAACTTCCAAGTATGAGCATAACTCCAGATTTAATTTCTCTTGAGTAAAGAGTGACTTAAAATTCATTATGAGGTAGGTTGTGATTGATCCATGGACGGATTTATAAGGTTTAAAAAACTTAAATTTTAGGAATTAAAATGATATGTAATTTTTTTTCATATAGGATACATATTGAAATTCTGTTTTGGATAAGATCATGGATGTTTTCTCACTTTTGATTATTGTGTGGATTTTAATTTGAATATACAATGATTTTCTAGGAGTGCAATGGTTAAGTGTAGGGGAGTGATTAATATAACATTTTCATAAATTTTATTCTATAATTATATGTTTATAATCCAACCATGGTATTATTTTATGGTGAATTTTTACATTTTTAGGTTTTTGTGGTATTTTGAGCTTAATTGCAAAAATGGCCTAATTTTGGATTTTAACTGTTTTATTTTTATTATGTGTTCCAGCCATAAATTTTTATTCACTGATATAAATTGGGAAATTCATTTTTTTAGGTTTAAATACAACTTGTTATTCATTTAATCCTTCTATACCCAAATCTCAATCAATATTTTGGATACCCAAAACTAGCTCACAATTCGGGCCTCAAAAACTATGCACAGATCTAGAATGTTTTAAATATGTGCTTGAATATACAATTGGGAAAGACAAAATAAGATTAAATTAGACTTGGAGATATATAAGTAATTTATTAAAATATTTAATTAATTATTCCATGTTTTAATCTTCTATATATAAGGCCATAATTTCATGGGAATTTGAAGCTTGGGAATACAAACAGTCGTCTGAGGAAGAATAAATTCCTTGAGTAAATTGTACATATCTCTCTCTACATGTGTCTAAAAAATCTATAATTTTGTGTTAATAAATATAATATATTATAAAATGAATTTTATTAATAAAATATTTCCTATTATATAATTAAATGAGGTTCACATGTGAATAATTCTAGTGGACAAAATTGGAGCCTGAAATTTGTTCATCCATTTTCTGTAAATTATCACATCCCTTACCATTTCAATGGATATCCATTTAAATGGGTAAAGGTGGAGTAAATATTTTTTAATAGGTATTATTATTTTTAATATATAATATTTTATATCTTATTCTTATTATATTCATTTTTATTTTGTTTTCAATTTTGTGTTTCTCCAACTGTGCTTATTTCATCTACATGATTGTAGAGAGAAAACCATCACTATTGTTTGAAAGTGGAACTGGTGGTATTTTATTTTTTTGTGATTTCATGTTTTATCATGTGTTATTATAAGAATTAAGTAGTGGTTAAAATTATTGTGGTGAGTTTACTCCCCACTTTCTCTACTATTTTCTTTTTCCTCCTCATTCACTCATTTTTCTTCTCATTAATATATAATTCATTTAAACGGTGGAGTTTTGATTGATTATTGATATGGGAGAAATTAATACTACATGAAAACATCCTAGTGTAGAGTATCACAATTTGAATGAGAAGGTTTGGAGTGCTAGGTCTTAATCTCTACATTGAATAATACATTGATATATATTTTGAATAACAATGATAATAACACTGTAAAACATGAGAACAGTGGTTTTATTCTTCTAACTTCTTTGTACCTTTTCATTATGTTTTTCATTTTCATTTTTATATATATATATTATATTTATATTTCATGCATATTTATAATACCCCCCATTTATATTAGTTTTATAGTTTTATATAATTTATAATATAAACAGTTACAATAGAAAGATAGTGTGTTTTAAGAGGCCTCCTTGAGATCGACCCTAGGGTGTGCCAATATGGTGAATTATTAGGAAAATAATAAATTAATTTAATAGTGGTTCAAAAAACAATTTTCATCAGTTTCTTTTTTCACCAAGTATAAACACACTTATTTAGAAAGTATGAGTGAAATGTGTTCATCATCACTAGAAATTATCTTGATAATAAAATCCAAACTAGGCATCCCACTGGAGTCTCCAACTCCCAAACAAAGGGGGTAAAAAGAATAACACTCATCTACACCTACAAGAAAGATTTTTTTTGAAAATATAACATAAATATTACCTTAAACTACATCAGGTGACATAGGACCATAGCCATCCATTGGGAATATCAGTCCAAAACTCTGAAAATTACCACTCTACACTTGATAAGAGTTTTCTAAAGGTGTTATTAGTGATAATGGATTGATTCATCATCCACCTCTAACCATTCATGTAGTATCAACTCCTAAAATAAATAAACTTACATAGTATGTCACAACACCAATTATATAACATTATCTAGTATCATTGTTACTTTAAACAGTGAGTTATATCCATAGAACCACTTTTTTATCCTTGAGAAATACTATATATCGTTCTCAAAACCAGGATGCACCTCTTCTAGTAAACTCACAGTTGTGAATGATCACTCTAGGGATCAAGAATAAGTAGAAATGTGTAAGAGAACAACCCAATATTTAATAAACTCTCTCTATCATTCCCCAACCCTCTAGGTCCTGCCTAACCAGCATTAATTTGAGGATGACATCCCAAACCCTCCTCCAATAGTATAGGGGCTAGAGATTGGCACTAAGTAGGTATATCACACACATGGGAGGCCTAGCCTAAAGTATATATACGAATGCATGCATTTACATACACTAGTATAATACAGAATGATAAATAACTCATGCTATAAATTCTTTCATAACATCTAACCCACATCTCAGTATAACAAATAATACATCAAAAGTAAAAGGGACAAATATAATCCCACAAAAGACTATAAAATAATCCCACGTTCTGACAACATGGGGGAAACTATCCAAAAGAAACTCCTAGATCCATCTAAGGTCCATCTATCTTAACTAAGCTCCACCTTCTCCTAGTCCATCTAGGACTCTAATGAAAGGCCTATCATCAGCATAAGAAATTGCATATGTAGGCAGTTCCCATGCAAGGTTGAGTATAAACATGCATATTAGGACACCCCAAAATCACCAAACATAATGCATCAAGAGAGTATTAGTCATATCATCACCACGAAATCATGTCAGTCATAATTTGAGACAACATCCATAATAATAACCAAGATATAATCAAAAAGAAGTCTAAATAAAGATATAAAGGGATCTCTATCTCCACATCCAGCTAAGAAATATGAGCCAGACTATAGCTCTAAAGGTCCAATATCTGATTCCATACTCCATTTGTAACCACATGAGAATTAGGGTGGAGTTATTTCTCCTCGCCACTATATTTCATAGCCAAGGGGGGATTATATCTTATCCAAAATCCCACATAACCTCTCAATAATCTGTTTGGAGGGTCTACACCTCTCCATTTTTCTCCACAACTAAAGGTTTTCTATCTCTAGTGGATGACCAGCTCCCTGCCAGTGCTCAAAGAAGGGGGAACTATATAGATAAAGTACCCAAACCCTATGTATTATAGGGGTTTTCCAACTCTATCTATGTTAATATTATGAGTAACCCATTCCCTATTGAAACATGGGGTTACTAACACTAATAACAATCTGATGATCACACGTGATTATTTTTATATTCTAATCATAACTGCAAGACGTTTCCCAATTTTATCACCTTGTGTCATACTTATGATTCTAAAACATAGTCCACCATCATGTTATGTCCAGAAATCTACTTATAATGGACTACTCATGTGTCCAAATTTTAACCTAGTTAAATCTTGATGAACACATATAAGTCTCATTGTTGGTCATATGGGATAAAATATAAATCTACCAAACTTGCACCACAAATGGTCATGAATGGCCAAACAGATCATGTTATTCCAATATATGTGAAAAAAATAAATGGGTAAGGCTATTTACTTTCCCAAAATGGACACCATATGAAAAAAAAACATATTTTTTTAATTCATAGAAAAAATTCACTTCATGGGGAGACTTTGGGCATGAGCCTTGAGTCAAAATTAAATAACTAATATTGGTATTGAATCATCTATCTCAAAGTTAGTGTCATGATTTCTTAGATGGTTCATAAATCTCAAGTCAAACAAATAAGATACAACCAAATAATTGACTTTTAATAATATTATTAATAATATTAATATCATTATTATTAATATAACATATATTAAAATATGTGTGTAGGGACTTTCATGCAAGGCCCCTCCCTAGTTTTACACAAGGGTGTCCATGGATGGAATGATGATGATGATTATTATTATTATTATTATTATTATTATTATTATTATTATTATTAAATCATTTTTAAAATATGTGTATAGGGGGTTCTATGAATGGACCCTCCCTTAATCCATGAATAAATGGGGTTTACCCAAGGGTATCAACACACACCCCTAGATTCTTCTTTAATAACTCTAGTTTATTTTTATTTTATTTTATTATTATTTATTCTATTTTACCACTGATTTTATCTTCTTCTTCCCAAGATTTAATTGGTGGAGACCATAGTCACTTCTCCCTAAAATAATTTTGCGATGTGTGAGCCTCTATGTCTTAAACCATGTTGCACCATCCTGAGATCCATGTCCACCTTTGACCACATGCAGCACAAACCATTACCATGGATCCTCAAACTATCCCCCCCCCCATGCCTAGGCTCGCCAACATAGAATCACCCACACCTGGTATCATTTATTCCACTACTCTCTCATGGATGTCCTTACATCCATCGGTCACCCTAAGGTTGAGGACATTATCACACAGGAGTGAATAAAAATATGTATGGAGAAGAAGAATATAAACACATGAGGGAGAGAAATCAGACATAAATTTTAAATGATCAAACTTCATCGGGTCTTCATTTAATATCAAAAAAATGTTAGTATTAAATAATTTCTATTTTAAAAATTCCATTAAAAGTGGGATTAGAATCTATGAATAATAATTATAACAGTTAAATAATCTCACTAGTGACATGAAGGACATTGATTTATTTGCAAGCCTAGCATGGAATCATAGAGTATAGAGAAACATGAAATAAAAAATACCTACCTCGTGTTTGGATCACTCATTGATGAAGGTTCAAGGTCATTTTCATTGGAAAGATTCATGAACTCCATTGGTGAGGGAAAAATCTTCAATGTTGATTGTTGATCCATGATTAGATCATCATTCCACAAATATCTCCCCTAAACACTCTCTCAAAATCCCTAGGGTTATGTGGTTAACCCTAGGATTTTCCTATATTTGGGTTTAATAGAGATGGGGGGTTTGGTCATGGTAAATAATAAATAATAAAATTAATATGTTTAATTATTTAATTATCATCCTCTCATGACTTCACTTAATCCAAACACATAATACACAAAAATGTTATGTCGCGCCTATGGTAAAACTTGTATTTTAGATTTAATAGTAGTCTTATATTTCCCGTATAAGACTCTTTTTGGGAGTTACTCTATTATTTTAGAAAAACTTCATGTGTGTGATATATTATATTTAATATTTTTAATATAGCCTCACCAAACCTATACAGACCTCAGAATCTCATGCTAACTCAATGCTTGGATTTAAAAATATTTCAAAGTCTTACAAAGAAAAAACTAAGTTGTTATGTTCTCCCTGTCTTTAAGGCTTTTCATCTAGAAAATAGGAAACCTGCCTAGAATTGGGGATAGTGAGATCACTACTGGTTCTACCACTCCCATGAACTTCCCTAGAGTTTCCCACATTTTCAAAAAACATGCATCCAAAGAAAAACACTTTTTTATGAAGTCTATTCTCTTCCTGTTCTCATACACCCCCAGGATCCTTGAAAAGGTATCTCTGCCCTTAATTTCTAGCTCACCCTGATCGACATCATGCAATGAGTCATCCACATTTCTCCTCAAATGTGACACATGGAATACATCATGAACCCATTCTGACTATGGTGGTAGGGATATGCAGTATGGCACCTTGCTAAACCAATGAAATAACTAGAAAAAAAAGGTTTTATGAAACTCATACATAGCCTTTCAGCCCAATAAAATCTGTATAATCCATAGTGAGGGGAGTTGTCTTAGAACACATGACCTCCTAATAGAAATAAAAAATCATCTTTTATTTGGTCAATAACAAACTACTAATAATTCTAGGTAGTCATTATCATCCCTTATATGAACTGCACATTTACCACCATTGCTCGCACCAACTATGGACCCATAAACATTGTTTTCTACTAGCTCCAATCAGTATAGTGGTGACCAGTAGTGTCTCTCATACATTGCCCCAAATAGTGCTAAATATATGGTGGAGTGGTAACTGTCATGATATGAAAACTCCATTGATAGTAGATGATCTTCTTATCCATAGCCAAAATGAACATGCATACTCAAATCATGGTCTCTATAAACTTAGTGGTCAACTTTACCTAGCCATATTTCTTGGGTAAAACTCCATTCTCAACTATAACAGAATTCTAAAGGCCTCATGTATCCACTCCTAAATCATGACATTAATAAAGAATCATGATATAAAATGATCATTTAGGAAAATCCCTGAATCTTGGCTACCTCCTTCGCTAATAGGTGTCCCAAACTCCCTACTAAGTTCTGCATTTCGATGGTTAGGAAGTGGGTCAACTTGGTGAGTTGTTCTATGATCACTCGGATGGATTCATTACCTATCACTGATCATGGGATCCTCATCATGAAGACCACAAAGAGAATATACCATTTCCACTTCCATTCAGGCACCTCAAAATTGACCTAATGATAGGTGAGGCACTGAGAGAGAAACTCTAAAACACGCTACAACGTCCTTGGATACCAACCTGATGCCAAAGGATCTTGGTACATCCTCACCAAACCTCAATGTACTAATAATGGAAATATTGAAACCTCCTCATTACCTCCTCTCACTATATAAATTGTTTCTTTGTCCATACTTGAATAAGGATAATGTTCTCCCCACCTTCATAAAATCTATACAGAATGTGTACAGTGGGTATATGGTCACACAATATCTCATAATCGATATCCCCAAGTTGTGCATCCCTAACATGATTAAGAAGAAGATGGGATAAAACCATAAATTGGAGGTACTCTGGACTATCCTCATCCTTAAGGTTAAATGGTAAATATTTTAAACACTCCATCACGTTACTCTAAAAAATTAATGGAATGCCTTTTCGTGAGCATCGGTTACCAAAACCACACCCTCGAGTGGCACTAAAGCTAGCCCCACCTCAACCTTTACTAAGTATACTATCATTAACTTGTCTGAGAAGACATATAATAATAATTGAACTTATTAAATATATAACCAATGATTTGAGAGCATCCCATGAATCTGGTACTCTCAGAGCATGTCCAAACCCATCCTCCAGTGTCTTCCATGTTCCAACATTAGGTACACAAGGATTTTATTAGTGAAAATTGTAAGGACCCAACCCCAGTTTCCCGAAGCCGGATCCTTATTTGATTACATTGGTATATTAACAGGGAATAAGTATCTCAAATGACCAGTCAGTTTATTAGTCTTGAAGAAACAAGATACATACATGGAACCCATTTTACATTTTGAAATGAAACAAAATATGATACATAACAAAAGCTAATAAACTACATCCTTGAAAACTCAATAAATGATCCTTTCTTATTAACCTCGGGAAGGAAAAAATGAAAGGGGTGATCTCAAATGCTCAGTAAGGGTAATCAATATAGTGTAAGATATCATAACATAAACATTAGGCATGTTGAATACATAAAAACATGTGCCTTTAACAAAAACTTGAACACATCATGGAAGGAATAAGAGAAGAGTAAGTAATTCCAAAAATAAACATAATCATGGGTATTCTTCTAGTAGAATAACCACATGAACCATAAATTCTATTTTCATAATGAGAGAATGCATAATGCGGAACAACATAACCATACTGTCAAGGCCTTGTGCCAAGACTGTAGTTTGTCTCATGAGACCTACCGATGCACCAATGGGATATAGTGATCCCCAACTCACACTTACTATGTCTAATGAATTCCTCTTATGAATAGGGATAAACATAAAAAACATACACATTCATATTGAAACTAACATATGAAATGTAAATATCTTTTCCCAGTCATTAATCATAAGCACTAACCATTCATAGTAATATAGTGAATGGTTTCAAGATAGCACATCCACAATCAAAATAATCATAAAACATTCAATAAAAAATAGTCTATGATATCATCGGAGATAAACCTCAATGATGTAAAATATTAAACAAAGTATGTTTACATAGATGATGATACTTTTAAATGAGACCATTGAAAAATCCTTGAGTAAATAATCCTTAAACATTCCAAAGTGTCTCATACCACCTTGAAACATTCAAATCATAATACCTTAGAATATCAGGAGAATAATGAGACTCATTATATGATATAACAAAGGGAATTACATACACCAAAAGAAATAAATAAGTGGTGAACAATGAATATATCTCATAAAAGTTAATGTGAGATGAGAAAAATCCTTCTTACTTTTGAAAGAAGAGTTCTTTTTGAAAATCATTTATATTTGCCATGAAATCGGATTGTAAACATTAATATCCCAGAAAATAAAATACTAGTCCATTGAAATTATATTTTAGTCATAAATTATTTCCCACTGAAGTGAAATCTTGTAAAAAGAGTTCTTAAGATTCTTTATAAATAAAACATTTTAGAGCATTTAAAGGATAGTATTAAAGAGAGTTTTAAAGAGGAAGGGAACTTTTGTTATATTAAATCCAGAAATGATACAAGATAATTTTTAATGATAAAATTAGTGTTTTTATAAAAATAATGGTGTCCTAAAACATATTCTGGTGTAGACTTGAAAAAGGGTAATAATTTGAAAATATCCCTTGAATCGGGTTTGTTTATCAGGATAAGATTTTTGAATGTCCATTTTAAAACATGTATATCCCCATAAAATAAAGAAGGATTATGGATGGTAAAAATATATTTTAAATTAAAACATAATTTATGTGTATTAAATAAGAATTAATAATAATTTAATTGAGGTAAGTAGAGAATAGGAGTAATCCGAATGAAAATGGAGGTTCGGGTAGAATTCTCTTACCACTTTATAATCAATCGATCTGTATACCCCAAAATTAATAATATTCAAGTGGTACATTTAATACCATTAAAATAAATATATTAATGAAAGGTTAAATCAATGGGTAGTATACATACACGATACACAATTATTATAAGTGAATACGGAAAATCACACAAAAATGGAAGTGAGATAAAGAAACCCCTTACCATAAGTCTGAATGTGTTCTGTTATTGAACTTATGGTCTTGGAATATGAAACTAGACTTATTAATAACTTATTTAATAACATATGAGACATTTATTTCGTTTATAATAATTTTTTAGTTCATTTATTCCTTTCTTGATAAATTATTATATTGAATTTCATTGTTCTGCAGTGTTTGTTTTCTGTATTTTCATAATCAGTTCACTTGTTCTTAAGTAATCGAGTTCATGTGGAATGGATTTAAATCTATATAATTGAATTAGTATATTATTTATGATCATATATAGGTGTTATTGGTCATTTATATAAATTTTTTACATGGCATGAGGATGAATTATTATATAGAACTTTAATGATAATTGTTTCAGTTAATTTGTGGGTTTTGATCACAACGAACCCATTTTTCTTTATAACTTAATACCATTTTTAAAAATTGATTAAATAACCTTGAATATGGTATATTACATATATAATAATCTGGTTCAACCATAACAATAATGTTTTCATGACAATAATTCAGAATGGCAATAGAAATCGAAATCCCATCGTCATTGAATGTTGTAAATTGACACATCTCGAATGGTGTTCTTGCTACTAGTATAAAAGAAGGTAAAAGGAAGAAATGATGATAACTTATTCCAATATCATTATAAAATTTAATTACATTCAAGGTAATAAAGTCATAAAAACATTTGGATAAGGAGACGTAATAATATAAAAAGAAAACAAATAAACTTGAAAGGAACGAAAAAGAATTGAAAAGAGTAATTTACCTCTTGAACCAAACTTCCTTGAGAGCCTCTTTAAGGGAGAGGTTTTGGTATTTTTATGAGACCAAGGATTGATGGATGTGGGATAGAAGGTTGGGAGTGTATTTGGAAAGAATTTGGAGAAGGCACAAGGCTTGATAGGAGTGAAGAGAAGAGGGAGTGATGGGGGGTTTATAGTGGAGGGGAGAGGGGATTTCTCAATTTTATATTCATTAATTTATTATTTCTCCAAAATACAAGTAATAGTGAGTATTATATGACCAATAATATTAATTATATAATTTGAATTAGGATAAATTGGGACTACATCATCATGACATCACACATGAATCTATAATTAGTGTATTTAGCTTGTTTTGTAAATTATGGTATTTCACTATTCATCAAAAATTCAAGTATTTCAAAAAAATCCCAAAAATTCACCCTAATCATTTTTCGATGTGTAGAATACAAAAATGAAGTCCATTTTTCAAAAATAATTTGCTAATTATTATTAATTTAATATTTAATTAAAATCATAATTTATTCTAAAAAACAGTTTTAAAACATTTATTTACTTATTCCAAACCATAGGTACATCGTACTCCAACTTGAATATTATTTGTATACTATAATAGGTAAAGTTACTATCCATTAGGGTATATCACTATTCATAATGGTATGTTACTATTCATAATAGTAGGTTACTATTCACCAAAAATTAAGTTTTTCTTATCAGACTCCAAATAACTTACTCATCGCAACCGTGTATGTCAGATTTTTGAAATTTACATCATAGAAGGGAAAAACATAGGTTTACATGGCTAGTTTATAATAAAGTGGTGTTTTTAGAGACTCAGTGATCCATGCATTCTATAATAAATCTATTTGTAAATTCTTGGGGTGTTACATTATCCCCTCCTTACAAAAATTTCATCTTCGAAATTTGAAATTGAACTTCAAAAGTTAATTACTGATACTTCAAAATTCTCTTATGGAAACCAACATCAAAAATAGGGTTAATAAAATATCCTCCTAAAAAAGGTTAATGGAGATGAGGTGGTCACCCCAAAAATTATTCTTTTGAATTTGGTGACATTAGTTGGAAGAAAAAAGACTAGACATGGAAGAAAAATCTAACTATGAAGTTCTGATGGAACATGATAGAGGACATGTTCCGATGAATGTTGATTACTAAAAGACTATAAACTAAAAATAATAATAAATGTATCTTTGGTATTTTTCTTTGTTGATGATTTTGATCATCTGGAATGATCCTTCTGGATTATCTTGTTGTACTTGTAAGGATCCAAACTAGAATCCCTCTAGCGGTGATCCACATGTGCTCCGATGGCCTCCGATAGACACCGCTCGTTCTCTGTGTGCTAGTGCGGCGAAGATAGTTTCTTGTGTCGGTCGTTCTTGATATCTTTTTTTTTCCTTGAAGAACATCTCTCATTCTTGATAGGGGAGAGAAGAAGATTCAAGAGAGAAATTGTTTGGCTCAACAATTCTCAATTCACCAGGCATGTGGTGTGGTGTCTGGCACAAAAGGCGTACTTACCTATTTATATACATAGAATTTTAATTACAATATTTAATTTCATAGAAACAATTAAATATATTAATTAACTTAGATAAAAACCATGCATTTAATAATAATACCATGTCATTATTTATAGTGCACCAACTTGTGCAAAATAGAATTATAAATAAAATTCCACATCATAAAATAATAGCAGCGTTATTTTAATTTGTGACAACTAGTTAAATAATTATTTACTATATTGCAAATAATTATTTTACTACCAAACTGACCTTTGTCTACTCAAACTACACTTCCTTTTATTTAACACCAAAATAAATAAATAAATAATTTATTCTCTTAAATAAATATTTTATTTACAAAATTGTAAATAAATATTTATTAAATGTTCAATAAAATAAATAAATATATTTTATTTAATTTATGTGATCATTGTAACTTTAATAATATTATTCCAAAATTTTGAAATAATATTTATTTCATTAATTAAATTCAAATTGAATTTAACTGAGACCACCAAAAACACTTAGTATGTGACCCTATAGAATTCTTTCTCGTTGGCATTAGGCGGGCTTGCCTAAAGTCCAAGAGTACTGTCTAACAACGCGTCAAGGCACCCAAGAGAAATAACGTAAAGTCGTAACAATGACATCTACATAAGAATGCTCACTATGTAATATAATCCCTCTGTCAGAATATCTCATGAATAAGGTTTCATGATTGTGACATCAACTTTTATGCTTGATACGTCATTCTTTGACTACCTAAAATAAACTCGTCGTTACACCATGGCCATGGAATTTTGCGCGACGGTTCTATTTCAATCAAAGGTCCGATATATCAACTTTCATAAATGGAAGGGACAAATACTTCCTTGAATTATCCATTAATAACATTCCACTTGTGATGCACCTGACGTACCCTACTTCCCGCCAACTATCTGCGTGATGGTTTTCATTAGTAAATCAAAGTGTATATTTTTTGACACGTATTAATGATAATCTTAAAGTATAATGATCATTACACACACTCGCAGATGGAAATATCTGATGATACCAAAACATGTGGAATTCTTACTAGCAGGTATGTTCTCATAATCACCAATCCTGGAGATTACCAAGTACAAACTTCATAAGTGGAAGTCTCATCTTCTTACGAGTACCCGCACGTGATGGTCGGCATGCTATGTGTCTCATCATAGCATGTCATCCAACAGCAAAACTATATTTAAGAATATTGATATAGAATTTCAAGGTTCTCATCATAGCGGGGAACTTTCGTGACCTTATCAATGAAACAAATACTCTAGGACATTTTTAAATCATATTCATGAAGAACAATGAACAATATGTAATAATACATTAAATATCCATGTAATCAAAGTAAAACTAGTTGGTTCTATGACACCAACTCTTAAAAACTCCCAATTGGACTAGAGGTGACTGCCTACGACTTTCAGTCTGCTAAACCTCACATGATGATCATGTTTTCGCTGAGTCATGGATTTATTCAAGGGGTCTACCACGTTTTATTCCATGGAAATACTGCTCACTGCAACTTCACCCCTCTGAGAAAAATCCCTCAAGAGATGATACTTACGAAGTATGTGCTTTGTCTGCTGATGTGACCTTGGCTCTTTTGTGAGAGCCACCACTGTAGTATTATCACAGTACAGTGTGATGGGATCTTTACTTCTAGGTATCACATCTAGATCCTAGACAAAGCTTCACATCCAAACTACTTCTTTAGTTTCCTTAGAATCTGTGATATACTTGGACTCTGTTGTAGAATCTACGACTACACTCAACTTTGAGCTCTTTCAGATCATTGCACCTCCATTAAAAGTGAAGATTTATCATGTTTGCGACTTCATGTCATCTTGATCAGTCTGGAAACTATCATCTACATTTCCTCTAATGACTAGTTTTGCATCTCCTCCATAAACCAGGAACATATCCTTAGGACGCCTCAGATACTTTATGATAGTATTGATTTCTATCCAATGGTGGTCACCTAGGTCATCTTGATATCTTCCAACCATACTCAATGTGTAGGAGACATCCAGCCTAGTACATATCATGTCATACATGACTGACCCAATCGCTGATGCGTATGGAGTCATTTCCATTATCTTTCTTTCCTCATGTGTCTAAGGACACATTTTCTTGGAAAGATGAATGCCATTTGATGCTGGAAACAATCCCCTATTGGATTATTCTATACTAAATCTCTTCTGTATCTTATCAATGTATGTACTTTGACTTAGGCCCAGCAATCTCTTGGATCTATCATGATGTATCTTGATCCCAAGAATATGCACTGCCTCACCCAAGTCTTCCATGGAGAAGCATTGATTCAACCATGCCTTAATAGACTGTAAGACTAGTATCTCGTTTCTAATAATTAATATGTCATCAACATATACTATTAGGAAAACGACTACACTCCCACTAAACTGTTTGTAGAAAAAAGACACACATTAATTCTTGATTAAACCAGATTCTTTTATGGATTCATCAAAATGAATTTTCCATGACTTGGATACTTGCTTTAATCCATAAATGGATTTCTGCAACTTGCATACCTTATTGGCATCCTTTGGAGTCACAAACCCTTCATTTTGTGTCATGTAGACATCTTCCTGAAGGTTCCCATTAAGTAATACTATTTTGACATCTATTTTTCAAATCTCATAGTCATGGAAAGTTTCAATGGAAAGTGTAATTCTGATGGATTTCAGAATTTCAACTGTTGAGAAGGTTTCATCGTAATCAATTCCTTGACGTTGTTTAAACCCTTTTGAAACCAATCATGCCTTATAGGTACTGACTTGTCCTTCCATGTCCATATTTTATTGAATACCCATTTGCAACCAACAGGATTTGCATCAATTGGAGGATATACCAAAATCCAGACTTGGTTTTGGTACATGGAATCCATTTTAGAATTCATGGCTTCTTTCCACTTGGCAACATCTGTACCACTTACTGCTTCCTTGTATGTTAGAGGATCATTATTATCAACTAATAAGGAGTCACCATCCTCGGTAACTAGAAAACTATCTCGTTCCAGTTCTCTAACCTCTCTTGTACTCTTACATAGTACTTGTGTCTCTAGAATATATTCTTCTTCCACGGGGATTTGTGTAATATGTTCTTGTACCAACTCTTGTGTACCTTGATGCTCGACCTCATCGAAGTTTATCTTTCTCCCACTATCTCTTTTGGAGATGTGATCCCTCTCAAGGAATATTTCATGTCTTTACACTATAACCTTTTTTATAAGGGGTTGTATAGGTAATATACCCTTGTTTCCTTGGGGTATCCAATAAAGGTACACCTTGTGCCTCAGGGTTCAAGTTTGTTACCTGAAGAGGCCTTAACAAACGCTTTGCTACCCCACACATGTAAATTCGATAACATGTATTTTCTTCCACTCCAAAACTCAAATGGAATACCATTTATTGATTTAGTTGGTACTTGGTTTAGTATGTGTTCCATTGTTTGTAACACATATCCCCAAAATGATAATGGAAGACTTGCATGACTCATCATTGATCACAGCATGTTCAACAGGGTGTGGTTCCTCCTTTCACCCACACCATTCCACTGGGGTGTGTTTGGAGGAGTGAGTTGGGATAGGATCTCAAACTCCCATAAGAAATCATTGATGTATTGATTAAGATATTCTTAACCTCGGTCTAAGTGTAGTTTCTTAATCTTCTTACCAAGTTGGTTTTCAACTTCATTCTTGTATTCTTTCAACTTATCAAAAGAATCTGACTTATACCTCATTAAGTAGATATATCCATATCTAATAAAATCAATAGTAAAAGTTATGAAGTTTGAGTACACTCCCCTTGATTCAACTGGAAATAGACCACAAACATCGATATGAACCAATTCAAGAAGTTCTTTAGCCCTTTCACCATTCCCACCAAATGGGGATTTGGTCATTTTTCCTTGTAAACATGCATGACATACGCTAAGTGGTTTTAGTTCAAAATAATATAATTATCCATCTTGATGTAACTTTGTCAAGCATTTCTCATTTACATGACCTAGCCGGTGATGCCAAAGTTGGGTGTGGTATGAGTCATGTGAAGTATCTTCGTCATAGATTTCCATTACTTGGTTTGTGTAATCCAACACATAAAGACTGTTTTATAAATGTGCCCTACCAAAACAAATGATATCTTTACAAAAGAAGCAACATTCATTTCCAAACTTGAAACCAAATCCATATATATCCAGTCTGGATATAGAAATTATGTTTTTGGTTATATAAGGCACATAAAAAACAACCCTTTAACACCAAGATCATCTCAGTTGGCAACATGAGGTGGTAGTCCCCAACAGCTACAACAGCAAGTCTAGATCCATTGGCTGCTTGTAGATCTACCTCCACTTGATCAATATTCTTGAATCTACTTGGTTCATGTATTTGGATACATATGTGAGAACTACAAGCTATATCTAATACCCCATTTTTAGAAACAGATAGATTTCATTCGATAACAAATGCACCTGAAGCTTCCCCTTGCTTCTTAGGTTGGGTGAATTTATTCTTCCGGTGGCCCTTCTTGCCACATGTGAAACAAACAGCCTCCTGTTCCCTTGCCTCACCTTTGATCTTCCTTTTCTTGGAAGTCTGTGAAGAATCCTTGGGCTTAAATATCTTCATCTTTTCTTTCCTCTTATTCACCATAAGGACAGAAGGCTTTTCAGGATTCATATCTTTTTCCACTTGGAGAATGAGGATAAGAAGATCAGATAGTGAATTCTCAATATTGTTCATATTGAAATTGACAACAAAGTTAGAGAAGCTTTGAGGGGTTGATGCGAGAATGAGATCAGTGCCCAGTTCTTCAGGGAGTGTAGACCTTAGAACCTCTTGGTGCTCAATGTAGCCAATGATCTTGACTACATGAGGCCCAGCTATGGAACCTTCTCCAAGCTTACTCTGAAATAGTTCCTGGGAGATCTCAAACCTTTCTTGTCTTGCTCTCTCCTGGTAAAGACTACAGAGGTGATCGAGCATGCTATAAGAATCCATGTTTTAATGAGAATTAATGAGCTCACTAGACATTGATGATAGCATCAAATATTGAGCGTAGACTGCATCGTTCATATGTTTCCCATAGACCAAGAAGTCCTCATCACTTACTTCTTTGGCAGGCGGATCATGTAATGTTGACTCTAGCACGTAAGACTTCCGTTCATGGTGTAGGATAACCCAAAGGTGTCTAAACCATTCCTGGAAGTTACTGCCGGTGAGGATGTTGTCTTTATCCAGAAGTGATCATAAGGATAGTTTGGTTGATGAGTTTTTCATTTTTATTCTACAATTAAAATAGCAGATCATTAGTACATTCTTGATTACATTTTATAAGAAATAATAAATTTTATTAAGTCTCCCACTATTTTATTAAGTCCCAATGGCCCTCACCATTGAACTCGGAATGTCCGGTTTTCATGAAATTCTAGTGGCAAGGATCCATATTCCCCTTCGCATAACCCCAACAAGGATTGTTCAATCTATGAGAAGGTATTTAGGTAGTCAGGTCTTTTCCAACTCCAGGCTTGTATCTCCTTGATATGTTGAGTGGACTCCCCAATCCTGAAATCATGACTTTGGATTTCCTCAACTCTTGCCTCCAATATTACACCAATTCTAGCAAGGGATACTCCTATTTATGTAATATGGTTACGTCAACCTGAAATATTTCATAAGGGATTCATGTATAATAGTAATTTTCCTAACAAGGGTTGGTCAAACACATATTTTTATTGAGTTTTTCCCTTAATCAAGTAACGGAAGGCTTGTTCTGACTTAATATTTTATTTGAGGGATTTTTTATCTCTTCTGAGTGAATTTTTTATTATCATTATCCCACGGTTGTTAATATTAAGTGGAACTTACTTAAGTGATTAACCATGTCTTGATAATATTTATGCATAAGTCCAGTTTATTTTAGTTCCATCTTGCATGCTTGTTTAATTCATTAATTATGTGATCGTGACAACACATCCATAATGAAAAACCATGCAACTGACAGAAATAAAGTAAATGGCATGATCATGAGCTTTTATAATGGTTATTTTATCTAGTAGTTGATAAACTAACCATGAACTAGAGAAGAAATACCTTGAACCTTTTGGATTCGTGTTTACATCATCCACCTGTCCACCTCTGTATCTCCTGGGATTGGCTTCGTCTCAGCTCCAGCTTGAACTACCTTCACTATCTTGGGAGTTCCATCCATTACATATTCCTTTTTTAACTCACGTGTAGGTGAGGGGTAAAAGGGGGTTTTACATAAAAGAAACTTTGGGTAAGTAGGCCCTACATATTAATGAGGATAAGGCTCGTAGGCCAACAAATTTAAATAAAATAAATAAATTAAAAGAAACCATCCACATACAAATGTCTTAGTCTAGCTCATGATCATCCACACATGCAACGATATTTATGCATAAATAAAACTCGCAATCAATTCTTTAATCGTTCTTGTTTAAGATAAATCACGCTCGAATCAATTAATTATCCTCTTTAATTAATCAATCCTTTTATCTTAAACCCTTTTCTGAATTTCCTTGAGATTATTCTCATCCATCATAATTTTTTTTTAAAAATCATTTAAAATTATCTTTGTACATAACATGTACCTTGGAGGAAACCCGGTGAATTCCTATTCATAACTACTCAATGATTATAAATGAACATTATGCAGATGTTAAATTAAACACATATATAAAAAACCTATCACATGTTGTACCTCATCTTTATACTCGCATGATGGTACACATCTCAAGGGTTTGTATAATATAATAATAAATTTTAATAAATTTGCGTAATTTAGATGAGTACACGACATGTAGTTCCAACTACACGACGTGTATTGTTTTCACCATATATCCAAAGTACACACCCAGGGAAACGACGTGTGAGTATACTTTGGAAATATTCAGAGTACACAACATGTCCAGTGGGCCACAAGCCATGTAGTTCCTCATTACACGGTCTCCAGCCGGGTATGCCATGTATGGGGTACGTAGTCAAACCCTAACCCGAAAGGACTACACGTCGTGTCCATTGGGCCACACAGCGTGTAATCCGGGAACTATGTGCCACCTATTCCTGATCAACACACAGAGTCATTTAAGACTTAGAAAGACACCAAAACACAGCTTGGTTTGGCGGACCAGTCCGATGCATTGAATCTTGACTACATGATGTGTACTACCGAATACACACCGTGTGTTCTGGTGTTGTAAGGCCATTAAGCTTTGGAACCTCCAAATGAGATCCTCTATTTTATTTTAATCAAAATTCAAAGAAAAAATCGTTTCTTTAAGGTGAATGAGAAATGAAAGAGGAGGAATAGATCTCGAGATTCAGATTTCTAGAATGATTAACTTGAATTGAAACAACTAAATTATTAAATGTGTAATTCATCAACAAAATATTTAAATAATTATAAACTATGATTTAACCTCCCTAATACCACTTGTAGGTTCTGGGCGCAATGGAAGCGTGGTTGGGACGGGACCTAACTTTTATTTTTACCATGATCAATGATTATTCTGGGATCAATAAGATGATGAACACTAGTCTCCATAGAATATAATAAAAGATTTAGATAAAGAAGAAAGAGGCATGAAACCTTAGAGAGGATCTTGCGCATCATGTTAATGATTAATTTAATTAATTTCATAAAGAAAAATAATACATATATCTTTGGTATTTTTCTTTATTTCTGATGTTCATCATCCGGAATGACCCTTTCGTATTATCTCATTACGCTTGTAAGGGTCAAAACTAGAATCCCTCTAGTGGTGATCCACATGTGCTCCAATGGCCTCTGATCGACACTACTCGTTCCCCAGGTGCTAGCACAGTGAAGAGAGTGTTTTGTGTCGGTCGTTCTTGACCACTTGTTCTTCATCCTTGAAGAACATCTCTCATTCTTGAGAGGGGAGAGAAGAAGATTCTATAGAGAAATTGTTTGGCTCAATAATTCTCAATTCACTAGGTGTGTGGTGTGGGGTCTGGCACAGTAGGCGTACTTGGATATTTATATACATTGAATTTCAGTTACAAAATTTAATTTCATATCAACAATTAAATACATTCATGAACTTAGAGAAAACACATGCATTTAATAATAATATCGCATCATTATTTATGGTGCCCCAACTTGCAAAAAACGAAATTATAAATAAAATTTGATGTCATAAAATAATAGCATCGTTATTTTAATTTGTGTCAACTAGATAAATAATTATTTAATGTCTTGCAAATAATTATTTTACTACCGGACTAACCTTGGTCCGCTCGAACTCCACTTCCATTTATTGAACAACCAAATAAATAAATAAATAATTGATTCTATTAAATAAATATTTTATTTAAAACTAGTAAATAAATATTTATTAAATGTTCAATAAAATAAATAAATATATTTAATTTAATTTATACGATCATTTTAACTTGAATAAAATTATTCCACGGTCTTGAAATAATATGTATTTCATTAATTAAATTAAAATTGAATTTAACCAAGACCACAAAAAACACTTAGTGTGTGACCCTCTATGATTCTTTTTCATTAGCATTAGGTGGGATTGCCTAAATTCCCAGAGTACTGTCCAGCAACGGGTCAAGGCACCCAATAGAAAGAATGTAAAGTCGTAATAATGACATTCACATATGAACACTCATTGTGTAATATAATCCCTTTATCGCAATATCTCATCAAGATGGTTTCATGATTGTGTCATGAAATGTTATGCTTGATACGTTGTTCTTTGACTACCTGAAATAAACTCATTGTTACACCATGGCCATGGAATTTCATGCGATGGTTCTATTTCAATCAAAGGGATGAGATATCAACTTCCATAAATGGAAGGGAAAAATCCTTCCTCGACTTATCCATTAATAACATGCCACTCATGATGCACAAAACTTACCCTACTTCCCACCAACTGTCTGTGTGATGGTTTTCGTTAGTAAATCAAAGTGTGTAAGTCATGACAAGTATTAATGATAATCTTAAAGTATAAGGATCATTACACATGCTTGTGGATAGAAATATCTAATGACACCAAAACATGCGAAATTTCTACTAGCGGGTATGTTATCATAAACTCCTATCTTGGAGATTAACAAGTGTGAATGTCATGAAAGGAAGTCTCATCTACTTACGAGTACTCGCACCTGACAGTCTCCATGATATGTGTCCCATCATAGCATGTCATCCAACCACATAACTATATTTATGAATATTGTTATATAATTTCAAGGTTCTCATTATAGCGGGGAACTTCTATGACCTTATCAATTCAACAAATACTCTAGGACATTATTACATCATAGTCATGTAGAACAATGAACATTGTGTAATAATACATTAAATATCCATGTAATCAAAGTAAAACCACTTGATTCTAGGACACCAACTCTTACATTATTCCACTCTATAAGAGTATAAATATACATTTATACTTATAAACTCATCCTTTTATTGTAGTTTAACTATCTATTAATCATCACATAGCATGGGTTACACCATTTGGTGAAGCAATACATTAACCTCTAAAAGATCATACAATGATCAACTTAAATCATTTCATAAATGGTTAAAAAATTCCAAAATATAATGAATCCACACATTATAAAGAAGTCCTCTAAATTTTCAAGATGAACTTATCATTAACACTTAATAAACAAGAAGTATCTATAAAATTCACATTCCAAACATGTGAATAACTTCATCATGCATCCTCTTGAAATATCATAATATCTTGAATTACCGTAAAAACCATATTAGAAACATACATTCTTACATATTCCTTAAGTAAGATACATGTTATTGGATATATTTCTTAAATTCAAAAGTGTTGTAAACTTCATTGATGATAGCATAGACCACTTCTCAATAAGTCGATAATCAGTTCCAAGGTAGTCAATACTTATTTGAATCAATCATTTCTTAATCATTATCTCAACATCAGATGGATATTAAGGGCTTTATTTCCCTCAATCGTGTTTTTTTCTAAAAAAATTAACTTTACACTGAATCACTTTTCCTTTGTAACTTTCATCATATGACCTAAAATCCATAATGAAAGAGTACTGCGGTACAATCCTTATATATCTCATAATTCATACAACTAGTACATTCCTGACAAAATATACAAATGGAATTATTCTTGACTAGTCATATTAATCATTCTGCTTCATCTGTGGTAGCATCATAACTTTCTCATTATACAAAATCATCATTTGGGGATATTCCTTTGACGATTGGGAAATTGATTTTCATAGTGTCACATCTCCTTGAAATTGAATCATTGTACATTGGAAACCATTTTCTTACCCTTTCAATCATTAACTTGGTGTACTTTTTCCCTACACTTGTAGCAAACACCCATTCCCTTAAAGCATTTACCAGGGTGATTCTTTCCACAGTTATCACATGTGGGAAAAAACTCATTTCCCTTATTCCCTTTATCCTTGTATATCTCTGACGTCCTCTTATTCTTTTTCTTCCCTTAAAATACATAGGACTCGGAGAAGTCTTTACATACCTTGTTAACACATGATATTATTTCATCATATGATGAGGACACATGGGAGACAATCATTCTTTGAAAAGATGGCGTAAGACCTTTATAGATATGATCCTTATTACTCTTTGAATCTCGTTCATTGATGAAGTTCTCATTCCTTTTTCTATTTTCGATATCTAATCAATTCCATGTTATATATTAGCTCATAAAATTATGAACTCTCTATAACTCTAAACATGGTATAGCACATATCATAAATTTATGCATCGAAAATCCTAGAACCATATACTTTGGTTACTTTGGGGACATAAATCCCTCACAATGGTGGGTAAATAAAATGTGAATTTTCTAAGAATATCCCCTAGGAGTGTCAAACCAAGAGTGTGGCAAGGCCTATTGTCGTGTACCAGGATACCCTGGGTCAAGCCCAAAACTCCTTATCTGAGTTTTCACTCCTAGGTACATATGTGCTAGAGCCACCTCTACTTGTTTGTATCCAGATAGGTATGTATTTTCTATAAATATCCACATAATATATTACTTACCAAAATTATAGGATGTTCTTGTTTGTTTATCCTCAAAGACTATATTAGGGATTTGTTCTCTAACCTACATTTTCTAAATCTAGTTCCCAAGGTTTCTACTAAACTTTCTTTGATACCAACTGTAAGGACCCAAACCCAGTTGCCCGGAGTCGGTGCCTTATTTGATTACATTGGTATATAAACAAGGAATAATCATCCTGAAGGACCGATCAGTTTAGTATTATTGAAGAAACTAGATACATACATGGAACCCATTTTACATTTTTAAATGAAACAAAATATTATACATAACAAAATATAATAAACTATAGCCTTGAAAACTCAATAAATAATCTCTTATACTTAATCTGGGGAAGAAAAAACAAATGAAAGGGGTGAGCTCAAATTCTCAGTAAGGGTAAGCAATACAGTGTAAGATATCATAACATAAACATTCGGCATGTTTAATACATAAAAACACGTACCTTTAATTAAAACTTGAACACATTACAGAAGGAATAAGAGATGGGTAAGTAATGCCATAAATAAACATAATCATGGGTATTCTACTAGTCGAATAACCACAGGAAACCTAAATTATATTTTAATAATTAGGGAATTCATAATGTGGTACAACATAACCATACCTCCAAGGCCTTGTGCCAAGACCATAAATAATCATTTTGTCAAGGCCTTGTGCCAAGACCCTAGTTTGTCTCATGAGACCAACTGATGCACCAAGGGGATATAGTAGGCCCCACCTGACCCTTACTATTTCCAATGAATTTCTATTATGAATAGGGATAAACATAAATAACATACACATTCATATTTAAACTAACATATAAAATGTAAATATCTTTCCCCAATCATTAATCATAAACACTAACCATTCAGAGTAATATGGTGAATGATTTCAAGATAGAACATCCATAGTCAAATTAATCATAAACCATTATATAAAAAGTAGTGGATTATATCATAGGAGATAATTCTAATTGACGTAAAAGATTCAACAAAGTATGTTGATATATATGAGGATACTTTTAAATGTGACCATTGAAAAATCCTTGAGGAAATAATCCTTAAACATCCCAAAGTGTCTCATACCACCTTGAAACATTTAAATCATAATCCCTTATAATATCATGAGAATAAGGAGACTCCTGATATGATATAAAAAATGTAATTACATACACCATAAGAAATAAATAAGTGGTGAACAATGAATATATCTCATAAAAGTTAATGTGTGATGATAAAAATCATTTTTACTTTTGAAAGAAGAGTTCTTTTGGAAAATCATTTATATTTTCCATGAAATCAGATTGTAAACATTAATATCCCAAAAAATAAAATAAAAGGATATTGAAATTATATTTTAGGCATAAATGATGTCCCACTGAAGTGAAATCATGTAAAAAGGGTTCTTAAGATTCTTTAGAAATAAAACATTTTAGATCATTTAAAGGTAAGTATTAAAGAGAATTTTAAAGAGGAAGGGAAGGTTTGTTCTCTTAAATCAAGAAATGATCCAAGATCATATTTCATGATAAAATGATTTTTTTTATAAAAATAATGGTGTCCTAAAACATATTCTGGTGTACACTTGAAAACGGGTAAGAATTTGAAAATATCCCTTGAATCAGGTTTGTTTATCGGGATAATATTTTTGAATGATCCTTTTAAAACATTTAAATCCCCATAAAATAAAGAATGATTATTGATGGTAAAAATATATTTGAAATTAAAACAGAATTTATGTGGATTAAATAAGAATAAATAATAATTTAATTGAGGTAAGTAGAGAATATGAGTAACCCGAATGAAAATGGACGTTCTGGTAGAAATTGCTTACCACTTTGTAATCAATCAATTCGTATGCCCCAAAATTAATAATATTCAAGTGATACAATGAATACAATTAAAATAAAGATATTAATGATATTTTACATCAATGGGGAGTATACATATACCATACACAAGTATTAGTAGTGAATACAGAAAATCTCACAAAAAAAGTGAGATGAAGAAACACCCTACATTAAGTCTAAATGTGTTCCTCTCTTGAACTTAAGGTCATGGAATATGAAATTATACTTATTAATAAATTATTTCATAACCTATTAGACATGTATTTAGTTTATCATAATTCTGTTTAGTTCATTTATTCCCTTCTTGATAAGTTATTATATTGAGTTTCGTTGTTCCTCATTGTTTGTTTTATTTATTTTCATAATCAGTTTACTTGTTCTTAAGTAATGGATTTCAAGTGGAATGGATGTAAATATCCAGAATTGAATTATAATATTATTTGTGATCATATATAGGTGTTAGTGGTCATTTATATAATTTGGTTACATGGCATGAGGATGAATTATATATAACTTTAATGATAACTGTTTCAGTTTGTTTGTGGGTTTTGATTACAATGAACTCATTTTTATTTATAACTTAACACCATTTGTACAAAGGGATTACAGAACCTTACATAGGGTATATTAAATATATAATAATTTGTTTCAACCATAATAATAATGGTTTTATGACCATATTTGAGACTGATAATAGAAATTGAAATCTCATCAACCTTGAATGTGGTAAATTGACACATCTCGGATGGTGTTCTTGTGACTAGTATAAAAGAAGTTAAAAGGAAGATCTGATGATAACTTATTCCACTATCATGAAAACATTCCAGTACGTGTAAAGTTACTGGATTCATCACAAAATTTGGATAAGGAAAGGTAATAATAGAATAATAAAACAAATGAACTTGAAAGGAGAGACAAAGAATTGAAAAGAGGAATTTACCTCTTGAACCAAACTTCCTTGAGAGCCTCTTTAAGGGAGAGGTTTTGGACTTTTTATGAGACCAAGGCTTTCTGGATGTGGGATAAGAGGTTGGGAGGATATTTGGATAGAATTTGGATAAGGCACAAGGCTTGAGAGGAGTGAAGAGAGGAGAGAGTGATTGGGGGTTTTATAGTGGAGGGGAGAGGGGATTTCTCAATTTTATATTCATTAATTTATTATTTCTTCATAATAAAAGAAATAGTAAGTTTTCCATGACCAAGAATAGTAATTTTTATCATGTGTATCCGAATCAATTGGTCTCACATCAGCAGAACATCATACATGACTCTATAATTAGTGTATTTAGCTTATTTTGTAAATTATGGTATTTCACTATTCATCAAAAATTCAAGTATTTCAAAAAAATCCCAAAAATTCCCGCCAACCATTTTTCGATGTGTAGAATCAAAAAATGAAGTCCATTTTTCAAAGAATAATTTTCTAAATATCTTTAATTTAATAGTTAATGAAAATCAGGATTTATTCTTAAAAAACAGTTTTAAAACATTTATTTACTTATTCCAAAACATAGGTACATCGTACTCCGAATTGAATATTATTTATATAATATCATAGATAAATTTAATATTAATTAGGGTATATCACTATTCATAATTTTATGTTACTATTCAAAAGGGTAGGTTACTATTCACAAAAAATTATGTTTTTTTATCAGACTCCATATAACTTACTCATCGCAACCGTGTATGTCATATTTTCAAAATTCACATCATAGAAGTGACAAACTTATGCTTACTTGGCTAGGTTATAAAAAATTAGTGTTTTTATAGGCTTAGTTATCCATTAATTCTATAATAAATCAATTTTTAAATGCTTGGGGTGTTACAAAAACTATTGTGAGATGATGTAAGAAGGATTTAAGGACCCAGTTTATAAGTCTCTCAAACACCACTAAGGAATCCAATGTGTCAAAAGGTATCACCATGAAATCAAGTCAACCATAACAGGTTTATAAATATTCCTATGGTATATCCTCTTCTCTAACCTAGAGTTTGTGATAACATGTCCTGACGTCAAACTCTAAGAACCACTTAACCCCTAACCATTGGTCAAATAATTCATCAATTCCCAAGGTTGGATACTTCTTCCTAGAAGTAATCTGTTTCATGAGACATTATTCTATGATAATCCTTAGAATATCATCCAACTTTTGGAGGGAAAACATTGGGGTTCCTAGGAAAACACGCTAGGTTCAACAAATCCATTACTCAAAAAAATTATCCAATGGAACCTTAAGGTCTCATAACTACATGGGGTCATCTATTTTTCTAGTGCAGATATTAGTAAATCCCTAGTGAAATTTTATACAAAATACAAACCTTCAATTGATATTTAATCCTAGAAAACTGTTAGGGATGACATCTTCGTACTCCTTTAACACCATATAAAGTTGAAAGGTCATGAAATTCATTGATCTAAGGGACATACTATCCAACTGGTAGGAAATAGGTTGTATCCTCCTACACATGAGCTCATACTTCTCATTATGGGGTTCCTTCTCACCATAGAAGGAAAATTTTATCCCACTAACTCAGATACATTACAACCCCAACAGGTATTAGTAAATATGGACATGGATAGTATGAAACCGATCAATACCAAGTAAAATATTATAGGGCCTCACTTCCTTCTATGGAAAAATTCCATGCAAGACTCTCTCTTCTCATAGAGTCGGGTCACAATATTAGTAGAAGCTTGTGATTACAGATATTCCTCTGTAAGATCCTCCAAACACAAGGGTTGAGAAAAGGGAATATACTAGAACCTACTAGATATTAGATAAGAGATGTATTTTGGGAAAATTACTGTCAAATTGTGATAAAAATATAAGTAGGTTATATAAGAAACATGTTATACCTCAAAACACACTTAGAGCCTCTAGGTCTTAATCCCCTACTGCTTGAATCTATCCTTTACTCTGCCTGCCAGTTCTCTATAACTAGGGCACGCTCTAACACCTTAGCGCACTAAAATGACCTAAAACACACAATTCAAAGGAAATCATCTACCACACCATGAAATTATCTTCTTTGTTTTACATTGACCCACCCATAAGGTTTTAAATCATGTCACAAGAATGCATCTTGGTGGGGGAAGCACCCTTTCTCCTTAAATGACTGAAGCCACAACAAACATCACCAACATAGGGCTCTATCAATGACCTGTATAAATCTAGAGAAGTGTCACTACCTGGAACATCATCAAGAGGGTTTATAACAAAGAAGGACACTCACAACATAGGCTCAAGCTAGTCCTCTATCACATGAGAAGGGGTTTTGTCCACTATAAAAACATGGTGATCTCTATCTCTGAAACTCATGATTTATACATATAATAGGTGATTCATCTTCTGGAACCAACTGATAATCTACGAATAAGAATATTTTTGAGTGAAACCATCCAATCAGTCAAGCTCCGCACATGTTCGAAAACTCAGACCACTACCTTGAGCCAATCCTCCACTACCTGAGGGTGTGGCTTGCTACAAAACCTATGTAGTCTCTATCACTAGAACTTGTGTAATGTGATAATCTTGTATGTATAATCATTATATATTTTTTAATAAATTAAGTTTTCTATCATTGATAAAGGGAGGATTTATCAGTGCTTTTTCCTAGTGTTGATAAATTTTATATTTCAAAAAAATCATGACAAATAATATATTGTTATATAAGTATATTTATATTGATATAAATATAATATATATTTTTTATATATGTTTTAGAAAAGTATAAATAGACTAATACATTTAATATATAAGAAATTTAGTGAAATTTTCTTTAAAATTTTTTAAAAAATATTATTAATTAATAATTTACTAATTATCATAAATTATTAATCATTTAATAACAATTTGAAGACACAAAAAATCAAAAAAAATAATACAAGATCTAAAATACGTTGAAAAATGTAACTCAAACTTCAAACGGCCATAAATTTGTATCCGGGTGTCCGTTTGAGCTCTACAGAATATCAAATCGAATCCTGCAATGATCTCTACACACTGGTGACTGAGGAAAATCCTTTGTCACAATTTTCAAGGCCAAAATGGCCCAGAATCCCTCTAAAACTAAGTTTTTATTCGGCATACCCCGATTTGTTAACATTAAAACAAGTATAACTTCTGATCTGGATGTCTGTTAGCCCTGTACCACATATCATATCAAATATTGTTTCATTTTAATCAATTTGACTGGTTGTAGAGTTGAAATAGGCTTCTGGATTATAGGTTATGGTCGTTTTAACATTCTATGGCTTTTCAAATCCACATATATATGTATTTATTCATAAATATATGGGTGTGTGTGTGTGTGTTGTATATATGTATGTATGATTTTATTTATTTATAAACACACATAAAAACTTTTATAAATGTATTTAAAACTAATCTTATAAATATATATTAATATAAAAATAAATATACGGATAAAAAATTGTAACTACAAATATATATATATAAATAGATATAAATATATATTAATATACGAATGAATATATATATATATACTAATATATGAATAAACATATATGTATTAATATAACTAAATATTTATATTAATATGAGCCTATATTAATATACAAATAAATATAACTATATATATATATAAATAAATATTAATATATATTAATATACAAATATATATTACTATATTACTATATGAATAAATATATATGTATTAATATAACTAAATATATTTATATTAATATGAATCTATATTGATATACAAATAAATATAACTATATATATATAAATAAATATATGTATCATTAGATAAAAAATGAAATGGATTAGTGGTAAAGGTGCAGGCGCACAAGGGGGAGGTCATGGGTTCGAATTTGAGTGGAAGCAAGGAGGGGCATGCGGGGAAGTGTAGGATGTGTAGTCAAGGGAAGTGTGCGGGAGTGGGAGGGGGCTGCCTAGTGCTGATAAAGGGCGGGGGTCAAGCACTGTAAAAAGCTCCCCCCTGAATATAAATTATTTTTTATTTATTTTTTATTTTATTTTTGTGTTTTATCAGTTCTTTTTAAAAGCATTGATAAAAATCTCATTTTATCACCGCTAAAAAAAGCGCTGATACAAGACCCCTTTTATCAGTGCTATTATTTAACGCTGATAAAAGGGGTCTTTTATCCGCACTTTTTTTAGCGCTGATAAGAGGGGTCTTTATCAGCGCTTTTCTGAGTGCTGATAAAAGGGACCCCCTATCTTCGCCTTGATTAACAGCTCTTTTTTAGCACTGTTAATGTGCTTTTCTAGCACTGATAAAAGCCATTTTTTTAGTAGTGATGGTGGAGCTTGATGCTCCAGGTTCATGATGAGGTCACTCTCATCTCGGCGGACTTTGAGAGCCTTTTCAGGGCAGAGTTCATCCCAGTGACATTACGCTCAGTGCGTATACAGAAGCTTGTCCACTTATAGCCGGGTAGCATGACTGTGGCTTAGTATTCGGTGAGGTTCACCGACCTCTCATGCTACTCCACTGACATGGTGCAGGACCCTTTCTTTAGGGACTAGACCATCAAGCAGGGTCTCATATGGAATATTAGAGCTTCTATGATTTCTCTCATCATTTTGACACAGGTGGGGTGTTAGAGCGAGCACTCTTAGTGGAGAGATTCTTTATTGAGTAGTCACAATCAGCGAGACCCACCACCATATGTTATGTAGCAAAGTCATCTACAGCTGGCAGCAAAAAAATGATGCAGAGGTCCAAGAGGACCAAACCTACGGGTGGATGACCGTAGGATATAGGGTTAGTTGTGTGGGGATCTCAAGACAAAGCAGGACAGGCAAGGAGCAGGCAGTGTTACTCGTGCGGTAGACAGGGTCACATGGCTCTCGACTGCCCAACTCGATGTACATACGACTAGAAGATGGATGAGGGACCGCCTGGGTAGAGGCGAAGATTTGATTGAGGAGGTCCACAGGCAGCAGGCAGACTTGGCAGAGGAGCAAGTCATGCAGCAGGCAGTGGGCGGCGATTCAAGGTTCTACTACCACCACCTCCAAGTGGTCCACCCCGACCACAGGGAGTAGGTGTATAAAGAAAAGCTCAGCTCCAGGAAGCTGAGGCCTACGACCACGACGCTCCAAAGATGATACGAGGTACGATTTATGTCTACTCCACCCTAGTTTTAGTACTTATAGACACCGGTTCCAGTCACTCTTTTATTGCCATGGCCCTCTTTCGAAGCTCGGAGATACCATTGGATCCATTGGCTCGATCCTTATGGATAGAGACTCCTACGGGAGAGGATTCGATGATTACACACTAGTTCCAGTAGTGTGAGGTTACTCTAAAGAGGCTTGAACTTCGGCTGGTATCTTCTAGTAACGGAATTCAGGCCTTGCGACATCATCTTGGGTATGGACTGGTTATCTATAGACCATGCTCAGATCAACTGTATTAGGCATAGAGTGCAGTGTGTCCGTGAGGATGGGACCAGGTTTTCCTTTACTGGTTAGAAGGGAACATTGGCAGCATATGATGGACTTACCCAGAGGAGGGTACAGCCGATCACACATCAGTTGGCCAGCCTTACCCTCATAGCGGTAGATGTTGTGAGTCCGAGATATCCTGTAGTGGTGGACCAGTACACTGATGTTTTCTCTGATGATGTTTCGGGTCTACCTCAACATAGAGAGGTGGACTTTTATATCAACTTGTACTTGAGATGACACCGATATATACACCAGCATATCGGATGGATCCCGTAGATCGTCAAGAGATGCAAGTATAGCTGGAGGACTTGCAGAGCAAGGGGTTCATTACGCCCAGTGTTTCTCCTTGGGCATCCATGATTTTGTTCGCCAAGAAGGCAGATGGGAGTTTGAGACTCTCGGTGGACTATCGGTGCCTGAATCATGTGACCGTGAAGAACAAGTACCCACTCCCAAGGATTGACGATCTTTTTGATCAGCTGAAGGGAGCATGATGGATATCAAAGATAGACCTCAGATCAGGATATCACCAGCTCTGGTTATGAGATGGGATGTGCAGAAGACAGCCTTAAAATGTTGGTATATCCATTATGAGTTCTTTGTTATGCTATTCGGCATGACCAACGCCCTGGAAATGTTCATGGGACTCATGAATAGGATCTTCTAGCCATACCTCGATCACTTTGTAGTAGTCTTTATCGATGACATCCTGATATACTCAAAGATGGAGGAGGAGCATATCTATTATCTACAGATAGTTCTGGACACACTCTAAGAGCACCATCTTTATGGTTAGCTCTCCAAGTGCCAGTTCTAGATACAAGAGGTTCACTTCCTGGGACACGTCATCTCAAAGTCTGGAGTTTCAGTGGATCTATAAAAGGTTGAGGTTGTGCTTGCATGGGAGCCACCCAGGAGTGTGATAGAAGTGCGGAGTTTCCTAGGTTTGGCCAGTTACTATCGGAGGTTTGTACCTGACTTTTCCAGAGTTGTGGAACCCTTATCAGCATTGACGAAGAAGGGGAAACTCTTCATGTGGTCATAGAAATTCCATAGGAGTTTCTAGGAGCTGAGGCAAATACTGACGTGTGCCCCCATCTTGAGACTACCAGAGGAGAGCGTTGGGTACATCGTCTACTACAATGCATCAGGGACCGGGCTTGGATGTGTTTTGATGCAAGAGTGAGTAGTGATCACTTATGGTTCTTAATAGATAAGACATAATGAGAAGAACTACTCTACCCATGACCTAGAGTTAGTAGTAGTGGTCTTCACCTTGAATATGTGGCGATATTACTTGATGGGAAAATGTTTTACAGTCTACTCTGATCAAAAGAGTACGAGGTATATCTTCTCCCAGAAGGACCTGAACCTAAGACAGTGATTTTGGCTTGAGTTCCTCCAGGACTACTACTTCGAGATATTATATACTCCTGGGAAGGGGAATGTAGTAGCAGATGCACTCACCAGGAGATTTGGTATACAGTTGCTGAGTGAGGCAATGGATCAGCTAGCCTCTTTATGGATATCCTGCATGGATCAAACTGGAGCAGCTTGTCTTCAGTCTCTGAAATTCACTCCCCCACTACTTTAGCAAGTCAGGGAGGCGCATCTTGGGGACACTGACTGCGAGGCTCGATGTGCTCAGATATCTATAGGACAGGCACCTGATGGATTTTCTGAAGGTGGGGAGCATGTCATTCTCTTCAGAGGGAGTATTATGGTACCGATGGCACTTAGGGAGGAATTTTTGAGGGAGTTCTCTATGTCCCCTCTAGCGGTACATCCAGGAGTGGCGAATATGTACCAGGACCGTTGGCGTCAGCACTGGTTGTTGGGAAAGAAGAAAGAAATAGCAAAGTTTGTCTCTCGGTGCCTCACTTATCAGCAAGTGAAGGCAGAGAATCAGGTTCCAGCAGGCTTAGTTCAACCACTAGAGGTTCTAGAGTGGAAGTGGGATGGAATTTCCATGGACTTTGTGACAGGACTTCCAAGAAGGTCCAAGGTACATGATTCTATCTGGATGATCATTGACTGACTCACCAAGTCGGTTCACATCCTACATATCAGAGAGTAGGGACCAGTAGAGGGATTGGGATGCCTCTACGTGCAAGAGATTGTGTCACTTCATGGGGTTCCATCTACAATTGCCTCCAATAGTGATGCATGTTATACTTCCCAGCTATGGAAGGGGTTCCAGGAGGCGTTTGGGACTTAGCTTCGATTGACCACCACCTTCCATCCTCAGATGGAAGGTCAGACAGAGCAAACCATTCAGACCCTCGAGGACATGCTACATGCTTGCATCCTTTATTTCGGCCACAGCTTGGAGGATAACTTTCCCTTGGTGGAGTTCACGTACAACAATAGCTACCACTCCACCATTGTTATGGCACCATTCGAGGCATTGTACAGTCGACCTTGCAGATAACCTCTGTCCTGGACTGACCCAGGGGAGTCGGCACTCATGGGACCAGAGATGGTATGAGTTACCATGAAGAAATTACAAATCATCCAGGAGCGGATGAAGACTGCACAGAGAAAACAGAAGTCTTATGCTGATAGGAGACGAAGACCTCTAGAGTTAGAGGATGGTGATCAGGTCTTTATACAGGTCTCACCCTGATGAGGTTTGCAGAGATTTGGCCGGGGTGTCAAGTTATCTCCAAGGTTCATTGGACCCTTTTAGGTCCTTAGCATAGTTGGAGAGGTGTCTTATCACTTAGCTCTTCCACCTCAGTTGCACCAGGTGCACGATGTTTTCCATTTATCCCAGCTGAAGAGATACGTACATGATCCTCCACACATCATTGACTGGGGCGAGCTGGACATCGATGATGGGGTGACGTTTTTGGAGGTTCTAGTGGAGATTGAGGATCGACAAGAGTGGGTCCTTTGTGGTTGGTCGATACCTCTGGTGCGTGTTTTTTGGCATCATGGGAAACTCTAGGAGAGCACATGGGAGCGGGAGGATCAAATTCGTGCTCATTACACCCACTTGTTTCTCTAGTTTATGTTATGGATTTCTGGGACGCAAAGCCTTGAGGTGGGGAGAATGTAAAGACCCAAGTTTTTCCACATAATTTTTTTTATTTATATGGAAATATTTTGAGTCCATGAAAATTGACGGTGTGTGATTCTGAGGCCCGGTGTGCTCGAAATTAATTTCTGAACTTTTTTTAAGTACATTCAGTAAACACACGAGCGGCATTTTGTGACTTTTGAACCGGTGCTCGGAATTGAAATATAAGGATATTGTTTAACTCACAGCGCTGATATTCGCTAAAGGAGACCTTCACCATGACCGAAGTAGGTCGAGGTTAGAAGTTAGTTTTTTTGAATTTTTGTGGGAGGGTTAAACAAATAATAAAATAAAATATTTAGATTTTATTTATTTATTTTGAAACCTCTCATTTGAATTCATGGTGGTGGGGACCACCCTAACTCTTCCTTTAATGGAAGGTAACTCTTGGAACCTCCCCATTGATGTGCCAACTTGATTTAATTAATTAATAATAGTTAATCTTAATAAGATTGGCTCCTCACCTCCTATAGAGAGAATTGGGTTGGAAACTAGTTGTGGTGGAGAACTTTTGAAGGAAGGTCCTCCAACAAAGAAGATCCTCCAACGAAGAACCACCCCCAATGAAAAATGAAGATGATGCACGAGCTCGAATTGGAAATTTTTTGTGGGAGCAATGAAAATAGACATTCCCTTCATCGACTTCATCCTCTTCCTCACGCCATCTCCAATGAGCAAACAAGGTAGGGGTGTGTTTATGTTTGTTGTTCGTGGTTTTATGTTGAAACTTTATTCTTAAAGCCACATGATATCGGTCTAACACAGATGGTTCGGTCCAAACAAAAATGGCACGATCCCTCCGCATCTTTATTATTGGCATGTTCTTCATGGACCATGATGACAGAGGCAACGTAACCACACCGCCAAGGGAGACCGCGGCCTGTCAACTGTGGCAAAGGAAGGTGGCAGTCGGCACCCGACCAGCCACATGGAACTAGGGAGATGTGTGTCTACGCCACCAGTAGTGAAGGAGGTCATGGTCCGTCGGCCACCGTGGTGGGATGATAGTGGTCGACACATTGGTCGGCCGCATGGGGTAGGGCAGCGTGTGTCCGCACCGCCGGTTGAGTAGGAAGTCGCGGCTGCTTAGTCGTGGCGGTGCACCGGAGGGTGGCCGACACCCATCCGGCCACTAAAGTATAGTGGCATCATCATTCCACTAGTAAGAGAGGTGCTCGGAGCACCGGCGGGCCGTAACAGATCTTCGGGACCCGCTCGGGTCCCACGGGTGACTTGGCAGTGCCTAATGGCGCTGCTGCTTGGTGTTCTCAATGGAAGGGGGAACTCCCCTTCGGCACCAGCTCGGGCGGACCGCGCTGCCCAGTGGGTTTCTTACCACGGGCTGGGCTACCTGCCCCCCACGGGCTAGGCCTCCCCAGGGCGGATCAGGCCCCCCACCGCGGGCAAGCCCCCCATCACGTGTGGGCCCCCCATCGTTGGTTGGGTCGTGCATCGCGGTCCATACCACCTATCGCGGGCCGGGCCACCCCATCACGAGTCAGGAAGTCCCCTCACGGGCCAGGACACCCCCTTGTGGGTTGGGATGGACCTTGGCCTCGCCCAGCCAGGTCGGACCCATATTAGGACGGGCCGAGTCGGAACGGATCCAGGCCCAGAAAAACGTAAAGAGCCTTTTCTTGAGAGCCAGACGTCTGTTTGATGAACCGTCTATGGCACCAGAATCCTTGGATCGAGAAGGTCAATTTGGTATACTCCACTTGATTTTTGGATAAAGTTGGAGTATGGCCAGGTTGGATCGAACCTGAATCCAATCGGGCCCTCAGAACAGAAACGCTAATAACTTACAGACCGAGCATCTGATTGATGCGTCGTTAGTTGCGTTGGGTCCCTTATGACATGGAAGACCGTTGGGATACTTCGTTGTGGGACCTAGTATTATTTGAAGTATCAACATATGGAATGATAAGCTGAACCTCCCTAAATCAAGTATTCTTAGTACGGGAACCCAATGGATGGATGTACTTGAAGAATCTTCAGATCCTATGTGGGTCAATGCTTGGAGATCCTGTGTAGGTTAGCGCATACCGATCCTATGCGAGTTAGTGCTCAGTGATCCTATGTGGGTCAGTGCATACCAATCTTGTGTGGGTTATCTCTAGATCCTATGTGGGTTATCTTCAGATCTCATGTAGGTCATCTTCGATCCTGTGTGGGTCTATAACAGAGCTTCTCGATGAAGTTAGATGATCTAGCTTACAACTAATCACTTATACTTTAATACTTAAGTTATACCTGGTATGAGATAATTATTTACCTTTTTGTATTCTTATGTGTGGCATACCTTTGTGGTACTTACCTTTGTGGTGATACCTTAGTGGTATTCTTCTTTGTGGCGTACCTTTGTGGTACTTACCTTCGTGGTGATACCTTAGTGGTATTGTTTTGTGTGGAGTACCTTTGTGGTACATACCTTCATGGTGATACCTTTGTCGTATTATTTTTTGTGGCGTTACCTTTGTGGTACATACCTTTATGGTGTTACCTTCATGGTATTATTTCCTTCATGGAACAGTCGTGATTTTGGCTAAAGAGTTGGGCCTTGTGTTTCCTCTTGAATGAGATGGGTATACCTGATAACTAAGGTATATGTATGGTCATATACCTAAGTAGGGTTGAATTTTGTTTTATTTATTTGTGGTTTATCCTTTTTGGATTCTAAGAGACCTTAGGGGGTCTCGGGGTCCCTACTGAGTATCGATATACTCACCCCTACACGGGATACGCCCGCACCTTACTGTGTCTTGTGCAGACGATGGACAGCGTTGACCGAGAACGAGGGTACCGGAATTGGAGGCTACTCGAAGGTGGAAATTATAAAAGATGATCCATATAGATGATCGTATGAGAGTTGTACCTACCCTTTATGTAGGATCCTTGGCGGGTGTTCACAAGAGATGTTTTCAATTTTACTTAACTTTCCAGATGGGCTTGTATTACGGCCACCTTTACTTACTGTACAGACTCTTTTTACTATACAGTTTAATTTGTGCTTGTAACTAGTTGTGTGCTTGGTTGTGTGAGTTTACATGTTATAAAGGAAATTCCTTCCCGGTTTTAGGGATATGCCTTTCCTATTCTAGTTGCCAACCCCTGGCCTATGGAAGGTGGTCTTGGGGTAGTCACGGCACGGGCCCCAGGGGACGGGTAGTGATAAGTTAGATGTGATATTATATTTCAATAAGAATTTTTAGTTCATAAATATCACATATATTAATTAACTATATCCTTACTACCTTCCATATAAATTGTAAGAAGAAAACAAATCACATCGCTTTGTGGGGCGTTAATCCGTCGTACACACTAATGACGTTATCGTATCCCCCCACGGAATGGTAAGTAAGAAGTTATATGTGATATAATAATTTATAAAGTATAAAAAAATTTATAAATATCATATAAATAAGTAAATTCATCACTATTTCCAGCCTTTAAAGGTGGTGATGGAAAATGAATTATATTTGTTTGCGATGTGCTAGTCCATTGTACACACAATTGACGGTTTCATTTCTCATTTGATGGAAGTGGGTATGAATATGGGTTATAACACTAACATAATAACATATTGATATATAAGGGAATTATTTATTATATTATTGTAGTTTAATATTACTTTAAGGAGTCGGAATAAAAAATAAAACAAATGCATACATTTAATAAATTTACCTCCTCTTCAGAGAGCCTCTTTAGGTTTATACCTAAAGCATTTCTCGGAGGGATTCCTAAAAAAATAAGACCTATGGATATGGGTAGAAAATTAATTTATGTATTTTTATAGTAATTTATTGAACCAAATGTTTTTTTATGTGTATATAGGGGGTGAGAGGGGAGGCCTTTTATAAATGGGGGAGAGGATACAAATGGAATTTTTGAAAAGATGAAGTGACACCCACGTTTTTCTCATGTCACAAGAATCTAAAATGGGTAATTATAAAATATTAGAGGTTATAAGGTATATATATTACCTTCAAATGTGTATTGAAAAAAATTTGGGTCATTTTTAACCCTTATATTCTTAGTTTAATCCCCCGATAAACTCATTTTTACCTTAACCGTGGTAATTAATTTTTACTATTTTAACTATTTATTAAGGTCAAAAATTAAGTTGAAATTATTAGATAATATAATTTATTATGATTAAAAATATTAAATCCATTTATCAAAATTAAATTCATATAAGTTTCATAATTCAATTTAAAATAAAACAAGCACACGTGTCAAAAATATGGTTTTTCCAAAGAAAAAAATTCAGGTTTAGAATATTTTATTTCATAATTAAATATAAAATAGATTTAAATGACATAAATTAGTTAAATTTTAATATAATAAAACTAATATTAATTTAAAACCAGTTTTAAATATAATATTACCATGTAAATAATTTAAACGAAAAGTAAGTTTTTAATAAAAACTGGTATTTCTCACTATTCATCAAAAAAATTAATCATTTCAGAAAAATCTCAAAAGTTTCCCAAATATAATTTTGAAATATATATTTACAAAAATTTATTTTATTTTTTGAAAAAAAATTTCAAAAATTCATAAAAAAAATTAAAATTATGTGAGAAAAACGTGGCTAAAAAGCCTTTTAGAATAACACAATTTTTTAAAAAACATTTCTTTTCTGTTAAATGATTCTTATTTTATTTATAATAAATAGATAACGAATGAATTTATTTTTTAAATGTGTAAACCACATAATTTTCATAATTTAATTGGTCTTATTTATACCCTATAACTTAATGGCTAAGTTATAATGGTCACGTTTAAATAATAATATTTTAATAGAGTATTGTGTTTCATTTAAACATAGCATTGCATGAATCATAATATATCAAAGAATTTGAATTTATTTAAAAAGAAATATATCTTAAATTTCTAGTGTGTATCATTTTTTTCTAAACTTGGTGTTTTATATAATATATTCTATCGAATATGATGTTTTTCTTTTAAAATCTTAGGGTGTTATATTCTAACCCCTTAAATAAATTACATCCTTGTAATTTATTATCGGTCTAGAAAATTAAGGGTTTGAAATTTTAACATACCTTTGTTAGAAACAAACATCATAAAAAGGTTTAATAAGAAATCCTATTGATAAAATAGAAATATAATTATGAAATTCATCTATAATAACACCTAACTAGGTTTCTAAGTGGGAGAACATAGGTAAGAAGTGTAGATATAGACATGGAAGAAAACTGTAAATAATTATCAAGAGTGAAACAGATCATTGATCAAAATAAATTGGATGATACAAATAAGTTTAACAAACATAAAATAATAAATATTTAAAGGGTAAAAATTGCATTGGTTCATCAGAATTAAAGGTATTGAGATAACATTTTGTTTCAATATCCTTTTCATTAAGTTGAGAAATTATTTTATTATCTAGTAATATAAGGAAATATACTTACATGATATCTTTTTATTTCATAAGCGCAATTTAATATATTTTTTATGCTTTGATCAATTTACATTTTATCTCTTGATCTAAGAAATGAATATCCATAGATTATTTTTTTATTCCTGAATTAGTAAAATTAACTTGTAATGGATCATAAGATCTATAAAAGTGTAACAACATATTCCTCGTATCTTTACTATAGACAAAATGGTTAGAAAAATTTATCTATTATAATAAATTAATTTTTAATACATCAATAATAACTCCCAAAATTCAACATAATCTATTAAATAAATTTTTAACCTTAGTACTCATCTAAAATATGTTTGACCAAATTCAATGTCCAAAAATTTAGAATGAATGTCACTAAATTTCCAAAATAAACTTCACATTAGATTTCCCAAAAAATAAATTATCTCTTAATGTCCCATTTTTAATATTTTAATATCATGATCACCATAAAACCTTACTAAAAAAATTTATGATTCCAAAAAAATATTTTCCTCATTGTTCCTTAAATAAAATCTAAAATTATCGAATTTATTCCATAATTCCAAAAAATCAATAAACTCAAGAAGATATAACATAAACCATAAAATCACTAACCAATTTCAAGGTCACCAATACTATCCCATAAACATATCTTTATCATTATTATCTTAACATTGGGTAGATATCGAGAGTTATCTTCTCTCAATCATGTGTTTTCCAGAAAGATCAACTTGTCACTGAATCTCTTATACTGGTCATTGGTACCATTCAAAATATTCTCTCAAGTACTTATAGAAAAAGTATTATCATAAAATCCTTATACATTTAATAATTCTTATAACCTAGATATCATTGATAAAATAATACAATAACATAATTCTTGAATCCAAACATAGGCACATTAATCACTGCACTTTGTCTATAGTAATAGGATATGCTTTTCCTTGATACTTTAGCTTAATTTTTATATATATTCCCTTAACACTTAGGGAATTAATTTATTTAATTCCCCATATCCTTATAGTTAAATATTTTTAAAATGGGAGATTATTTATTTTCCTTTAAATCATGAGTATGGTGGCCTTTTTCTCTACACTTGTAGTAAACTCCCATTCCCTTCAAACAAGTACCAGATTATTTCCTTCCATAATTATCACAAATAAGAAATAATTCTTTCCCCTATTCCATTTATCTATATTTTTCTCTAACATACTCTTCTTCACTTTATTCCCTTAAAATCCATAATACTTGGTGAATTATTTCTCTATATTTATACCACATGATACCATGTCTTCGTGTGATGAGAAATTTTGGGAGACGAGTTCCCTTTGAATACTTAGATTAATCCCATCAAAGAAGTGGTTAGCCTTGCTCTTTGAATTACGTGCGTAGTACATATCATGACTTTATAACCTTGTAAATTTGGATTCATACTTAGAAATATTTTTATATTCTTATTTTCTTAGATTTAGGAATTGTCTCTTCATATCCACCCGTTACTCATGAGAAAAATATTTTTCCAAGAAGAGTACCTTAAAATCACCCATTCTATTTTTTCTATTTTTTCTTTATCCTTAGTGTTTTGAATTAATGAACACCATTGATACACATCTCCTGAGATATTATAAACTTTCATGACAACTTTCTCCCTTTCACTACTTCCCAAAGTAATAAATATATTCTCTAAGGAACTTATCCATTGCTCATCTACAAATTGATTTGTTGTCCTATTTAATTATGGAGGTTTATGATGCATAAAGAGGACTAAAATTATTGCACTACATGGTGGATCATAATTATACTACTTATAGTAAAGTTTATTATTCATAAACTAATTTATTTTCCTCGATATGGTAATAATTTTATTGGTTTCAGTTGTAGCTCCATCTTCATATTTTTCCATGAGGGAAATCCCTATATGTAATATATGAACTGATATGGTTTTCATTAATTCCACTATACAGCAATTCTAAATAATTTCATACACTATATTATATCATAACATTATGAAACATAATTTATAATCCCAAAACTAGTGAAACACTTAACATAAATTGAAAATTTTTTGCATAGATAATCTCGTAATAATAAACATGGTTTCTTTGGGAAAATTTTCAAATTTTAATTATATTACTAAATCCTGCATAACGGTTTATAAAGAAAATATGAACTAACCTAAGCATATTCCCCAAGAGTTTCAAACTAGGTACCTAGTAATTCCTCTTGTTTTATACCAGGTAATGATCGAGTTAAGCTTGATATGCCTTTTTTAGAGTTATTACCACTAGGTACACCCATTACCCAACCACATCCACTTTTAATATCTAGGTAGGGCTGTATTTATAGTTAAAACACGTAATATCTACCTTACCAAAACATAATAATGTTCTCATATACTTATACTCAATGTATATCATGGGTTTATGTTCTATAATCTATGTTTTCCTAAATCTAGTTCTCAAGATTTCTACAAAAATTCATTTGATACCAATTGTAATGACTCGGAATCTAGTAACCCAAAGCTAGTGCATACTTTATTACATTAGAACAAGATACAAGGAATCATTAACCAAATGACAAAATATCATAGTAGTCTTTTTAAACTAGATACATACTTTAAATTCACATTACAATTGAAAATATAAAATACACAAATTATTTTCTTTGATAACTCAATATTTCCCCTTAGCATATCACTACATATCAATCACAATAAACTTCATGGTATCCTGGGAAAATAAAACATAATAAAAATGTGATATCAGATGCTCGGTAAGGGTAATCATATAGAAGAATCTATCATGAATAAATAAGTAGAATCTATATGTAAAGGTAAATAACTAAATCACGTTTTATTTAAAAAATAATCTGAGCATAATTTGGAAAGAATAATTAATGATCAAATAAAGACATATACATAATATCATGATCTTGAAACTTATCCATGGATAGTATAAATAATCTAATAATTACATATATATAAATAAATGATCCATAATGAGTGAATTCTTAATTTCGGACATCTGAAACATAATATCATGACCTTTTACAAGAAATTTTAAATCTATGGGTAAAACCCCATTTAGTATGTAGAACTGAATTATCTCATGATATCTATCGATGCATCAAGTTGATATGTGATTCTAGGTCCCAATTAATTCCTCATATGAAAGGGGTGAAACATAATCAACATAAAAAAATCATATTGAAATATTAACATATGAAATGTTAGTACTTACTCCAATCAATAAACATAATTATAAACCATATAGATTAATATGATGAATGGTAATAAAATTTTACATCCCCATTAAAATTGATCATAATCCATCCAGATAAATGATAAGAATGGTATCAATACATCATATCCCCAGTGTATCATAAGTACAACAAAGGGTTGATGTCATTAATTAATAGAGATACCATAAAAATTTCATTGAAAACATTTTTGAGGAAAATAACCGTTTCACTTTGAAAATATTTTAAAAATAAAAGTTAAAAAAATATTTTACAAATTAGTTTATGTGAAAATAATATTTAAAAATTATAAATTAAGCATTAAAACATTGAGTGGTCATGAAGGTGGGATATTTCTTTGATGTCATAAATGTTGAAACAAATATTTATTTCATATTTTTAGTAAAATCCAAATAGGCCTTGTTTTGAAAAAAAACTTGAAGACTACTTTAAAACAATCTATATAAAGTAAAATTGGGTTAAAATTTATTTAATAAATCATTTTTAAAAGAATAAAAAAATTAAAATATTTTTAGAAAACAAAGATTTTAATGAAAATGATTTTTTATTGAAGAGAGAAATAAAGTCAGATTTTGTTTAAAACATTTTCTCAATCATTTTAAATATTAAAGAGAGGGAAAATGGTACTATTAATTGAAAAACTTCATGAATAACTATAGGATAATAAAATATATTTATTTTAAGATATAAATATCAAATAACTCCTCCAGGGAAGACTAAATGAAAACAATCTCGAATAATGATGATATTTTGAAATAAACTCTTACCACTTTGGTAACTATTGAATCATAATCCCCCAGAAATAAATAACTTCAAATTAAACTTTAAATACCATGAAGAGAAATAGATTCATGATATAACATATCAAAATGGGAAATACATACACCAAAATAATAGAATAAGTGGTGAATGTGTATTATGTCTCACAGAAGTAAAATTTAGATGAGAAACCCTTACCTTGGGTCTAATTTACTTTGTATATAACATCCCCCAATTCAGAAATTCCTCATGTGGCCAAAATGTGTTGGTTACAAGACCTCAAGCATGTATCCCCATATGCCAAAGGTTTCTAAATAGTAATTGGGGTGTGAATGTATAGTGGGAATATTATACCCGTTGGTATAGAGTACAATGTAGAGGAAACAAAAAGATATCAATAAATATTAGAGTGATGGAAATAGCAGAAATAATATAACATACAACTGGGAAATAAAATAAGGAAACAATAAACCAATAATACTGAATCATGTAATTATAGGATGAAATTTATCTAAATTTTAAACTAAAAACAACACATATAAAAGAATCAGCTGACAAATTAATCTCAAAAGACCCTGATCCTGAACCCCATGTCGGTATCTTCTCCAAACTCTAGCTCATCCAGCAAGCAATAATCAACAACAAGGTCCCTTTCCCTTATCCAAACCTGTATCCATGTAATTTGATTGGGTGCCAAATGGTGGCCCGAATAGGGTGTGAGTAAAACTCAGTATGTCGACACCACTATGTCTAAACAAAACCAATATGATAATAACTTCTTGCAATAAATAAATAAATAGGTTTATTAATTAATCAATTCATAAAATTAATAAATCAACCTGCATCAGAACCAAGTCAAAATGTATTTTATAATTTAGCACAACCATTCTAACCATAACCATAAACCATGGTGTAATCACAAGATTGAGAAAATACCTTTGTATAATCATTTTATCCTTCAGGAAAAGCCCTATATATTATCATTTTAGTATCAACTAGTAAAAGACGGCTATATAAGAATTTCAACATCAAACTATTCCTAGACTAAGATATAAGAATTTCATCATTCACTAGGCATATCCATATGCATAATCATTTTCGCATCAACTAGGTCAATCCCACTTTATAATAATTTCATCATTGCATAATAAGTCATAACAACAATGATATCATTATATCACATCATAAGAATAAATGGTTAATTTTTCAAATTATCATTTGTCTTTCAATTACACTTTCATTTATATATCAATTTATCAATAGTCATAAAAATATCCCATAATATATTACCATGAGTGATTCTATATTAAGAAATAAATTAAAATCTCATTTCATGATAAACACACAAAAACAATTAACCAATAAATTATTTATCCATGATTTTAACACCCAACGGGTAGCCACAAGAGTGGTTGAAATACCAATGAATCCAAAGGGATCCAAGGAATAATCCAATCCATGATTTACTATTATTCATTATTTAATTAATTAATGTGCACATTGTGTCGGCCCAATTCATATTATTTCATGTACTTAAAAATTAAACATACCACAAGGTTAGGTTTTAGAACCCCTACATTTATTTGAAGATTAAGCAGCATTTCCAATTGGAATCACTAACAATAATGAGGTTGAGGAATATTAAAAAAATAAACCTAGATATCCCCATAATAAGATCAATACCAAAAACAACTGCGGTCAATATATTTACACATAAATAACTGATAGCAATGGGGGGGAAAGTAAAACTTAAGAAAAACCACTTACTAAAGATTTATCACTTGAATAAAATGTATGAAATGGAATTGGATTCTCCCAAATCACATGGCAAATACCTTAGGTCTGAGAGGGGAGATATTCATGTGATATATAATGAAAACATAAGCATTATGTTCCCTTAAAACTACCCAAACTGAAAAATACACAGTATGTAATCTCTTTTCATGTCATGTATTTTATTTTTAAGGGTTACATTGAAAATCACATCACCATAGGTGATTTTAACCATGCTCAAACATAACATGTCATGTAATGTAGATTCTCAGCATGTAATTCATCTCATGCCATGAACCAGTTCATGACTTGTAACCTTTTCATGATATCATTCTGGTATTAGTTATATGTCGTGTAACCCATTTACATGATGTGTCAATGCCCTACAGATGTGTTTCATCCCAAATCATAAAAAAGTTCATGGACCACCTTCAGAGCCTTCCAAAATTACAGAAAACCCTATTAATCCTATTTAACATGTTTATACCTAAGCTTTATTAATTCAAACATACATACATCCCCAAACATTAGGTAATTTTCCCCAACAAAGTCTCTCCTTATCTGAATGAGACCCGAATGGCCCAAAGGAATTATTTATTTTATTTTATTATGGATAATCCCCCATTTAAGGGTTTAATGGGAACCCGTAAATGACCCGTAGGCCTAAGGCACAAGGCCTGACAAACCCTCAATACATGACCCGAAGGCCCAGAGGCATACCATGCCCAATACATGACCCGTAGGCCCAGCTCACTTGAACTTCCCCTCCCTAGCTTTCTGCGTCATTGGTCAATCAACAATGTTTAAATACAAGGAAACCCAAAAAAATGTGTTTACTGATAAACTAAAAGGGGGACATACCTAGAAAAATAAGGGATCTTAAATCCTCTCCACTATATAACAGCTCATCCTTGAGCCACTCCAATCATCACTATAGGGTCTTGATGAACAAGTATGTCCACTATGCTTTCATAAAATACTCCATATCCTAGGTCTCCTCATGAACACACCCATTCTACCACTGAACTTGAACCATATGTATAGTCCTACCCTAGACATACTTCTCACTATGGTCCAGAATCCATATCATATGATCCTCAAAGGATGAATCATCACAAATATTGACATGTGAAACATGTCATTCATGGAACTATATCATTATGGAAGGTCTAATTGGTACACCACTAGACTGACCCTTTCCACTATCTCAAATGGCATGAAAAACCAAGGTGTTGTCTTTTCCTATTTCCTAATACAGTGTTGTCTCAACCTAGGTGACACTTGAATGAAAACATGATTACCAACCTCATACTTCATAGGTCATCTCATATGGTAAGTGTACAATTTATTCCTACTCTATATGGTCACTAACCACCTCCTGATCAACTGAACCAACTCGGGCATGTCTAGCACAATACTAGGACTAGCAAGAACTGAATCACCTACCTCAAACCAATAAAGAGTCAAACAGAATGGACTACCATACAAAGACTCAAAAAGGTTCCATTTGGATTGATACTTGGAAGTTTTTATTATATGAAAACTCCATGAGTTTCATATGATTCTCCCATGAACCATTAAAATCCAAAACATGGGATCATAACATATCCTCCAAAATATGAATAGTTTTCTCAAATTGACTGTTGTTCTGGGGATGATAGGAGGTACTTAGAAGAACCTGTAATCCAATATCCTTGTAAAGACCCTTCCAGAACCATGATGTGAAATGATATTCTCTATTATAAATGATACTCATCAGAACACCGTGAAACTGAACTATCTCACACATGTAGAGACTACTCGGATCCTCAATAGTGATGGTCTCCCTAGTAGGAAACAAGTGGTTTACCTTCTTTAGTCAATCCAAGATCTCCTATACTACATATTTATTACATATTTTCTTGGGTAATCCTATCAAAAAGTCCATAGTGACATCATCCCATTTCCACTCAGGAATGGGTAAAGGGTACAACAGCCTAGCAGAACTCTAATGCTCAGCTTCCACCAATTGATAGGTGAAACATCTCTCCATAAACCCCTCCACCTTCTTCTTCATTATTGACCACTAGTACTACCTATAGAGATCACGATGCATATTTTTCAAACTAGGATATATCTCCCATATATAATCATGAAACTATATCATCAGCTCCTCATGAAATCCCATAAGAACCCATATTCAGCCACATAAAAGAAGAGATTTTTTTTCTTCCAAGAGACCATATTTTTAGTGCCTCCCCACCATATAATATATCTCTCATAACTAAGCCCTCCAAATCTAATAAATTCATTGTCTTTATCTGGTCAAAAAGAACGTTTATATAAGATTTTGAAGTTAGAGATACTCATCCCTAGGGCTCTAGAACATATATATGCATATCTGTAAAGAGTTTCATCATCTTTCACTCATCTCTAGACTCTCGCACAACCTCTATATATTTTTTTCAGATCAATGAATTAGAAATAATGTTTCCCTTACCCAATTTATAATCCAACTCAAATTTAAAATACTATAGATACTTAACTCACCTCCTCTACTGAAGTTTCAAGTCCCACTAAAAAAATATGTACATGAGGCTCTTGTATTCTATGTACACCAAAAACCCCTCACCCATAATATAATGTATCCAACATCTTAAGTAATGTAACACTATGACTAACTCTAAATCATGGGTAGGGTAATTCCTATCATGTGGTCTCAACTATCTAGTTTCATAAGCAAATAAACAGTTCTCCTATGTCATAAATTCTCTAATTCCAAATCTAGATACAAAAAAGTGTATGGTATATGCTTTACCTAGAATAGGTAATGTGAGTATAAGTGTTGAGGTCATCTTGCTCTTCATCTTTTGAAAATATCTCTCACAAGCATCCAACCAAGTAAACTTCACCACTTTCTTGATCAACCCAGACATCGATTCTACATGACGGGATAATTACTTGATAAAGTGCTGATAATAACTTTACAAACCCATAAATATAAAAATATAAAATAAATTATTGGGACTCTCTCAAGATACCATGGTTGCAACATTCACTGGATCCACTGACACACCATCCTATGAGATGACATGGCCTAAGAAGTTCACTTTATCAATCCAAAAAAATATTTGGTTAGCTTAGTGAAAAGAAAATTCTCTCTCAATGTACTCAAGATGATGTCACGATATTGGGAATGAACATATTCTAACTATGAGTACACTAATATATTGTAAAAAACCCACCACAAACTAATCTAGGAAATAATAAAATATCTTATTCATTAAGTCCATGAATACCATTGATGTGTTCATCAAACCTAACAACATCACTATGAACTAATACAATCCATACCTACTCTTAAAATATATTTGAGGTATGTCTAATGGTATCACCCTCAACTCATGGTAGCTAGATCTCAAATCGATCCTGGATAAGATCTAAGTACCAATCAAATGATTGAAGAGATCATTGATATATGGAAAGGGATATTGGTTCTTGACTTTCATCTAGTTCAATCTCTGATAATTCACACATAAGGAAAAATTCCCATCAGTATTCTTGGTGAAAAGAAATGGAGAACCCTATGGAGATGTACTAGGATGTAAGAAACCTTTAGCTTCTATATCTTCTAATTAGACCTTGAACTCACAAAGATCTATTGTTTCCACCCTATAAGGTGGAATAGAAACTAGATCTTATCCCATCACTAACTTGATCATGAACTCGATCTCTCACTCAGGTGGTAAGTCATAAAACTCATCAGAAAATACATCCTAAAAATGGTCTACTGCTATATGAAAATTATCTTGCTGCATTCCTAAAACATCCATCATAAGATTTGTTATCTGAGTCGTGGGACAATCCAATCTACACTGAATTGGTCTTGTATAACCAACCGGAAGATCCCACTCACCTTAGTGATAAAATAAGCATCTTTATGAAGATATAAAGGAAACACTCCACCATTAACAGTAGATATGAACCTAGTACAGAACTACCCAATACATTCTAAGAATCAAATTGAAACCTACCATTCCTAGCCCCAATAGTTTCCAAGTGAAATAGTAACCACCAATCTCTAGAGAAAACACCTTAAGAAGTTTTATATTCTATGAATGCAATCCCAATGGTGTATCATGGTAAAATAACCATCCATTATTTATACAAATAAGACCAAACCATTTCCAAAAAAAAAGTGGATAAAAGGAATGTGATTCCCCTGTATTAAACAAAACTCGAGAAAGGGTATATGATAAAAGAATTGTAACTCTGATGGTAGAAGTTCCTACATCCACAATAGCTAAAGTAGTCTACATAGCATACAGCTGACTAGCCCCTCTGACCATGGATCCATTCCAACTCCCCTAGGTTATTCCCTCTTCCTAGTACTTCCAATCTAGTACTGTGGTAACACATCCCCTACCTCAACTAGAACGTCCTATAGAAATTTAGTTACCCATCTACTAAGGAGTATCTGAGTCCTTCTCAGACTATAGCACATAACATGATTCCCTTCCACTATTCTACTATTGTATTCCCCTACAAATTCTCTATAGGTGACCCAACATACCGCAACATGGAAGTCCAATGTAGGGTATGGACACTAAGGCCACTTGTGGCCCATCTTTCCAAACTGATAGTACTATAATGGAATATGGTCCTGAGATGGATTCCCACTACCCCGAATGATATACCCATTATTTCCTTAGATGAAAAGTTGTCATAGCTGTTCTTCTTTACATGAGAATAAGAGCTCCTGGTTTTTTCTTATGAAATTTTCTATTCACTGCTTGAGGCCTCTCTTATATTCCCTTTTGTGATGAGTGATTAATTTATCCTATCTTAAAAGATACTAGAGAGAAATAAATTCACCTATGAACTAATATTGGATCGATTCCCATAATGAAAACATCCCTCCCTAGATATCTCATCAGCTGCTAAATATGGTACAAGGCAATGTGGGTCAATAAAGCATCCAGCATAGTCCATCACTGGCATGACCTATTATTCTTGATGCATGAAATCATGAGCCTTATCATTCCTAAATGTCTCTATATGGAATTTTCTCAATAACTTCACCTTTAATTCTTTCCATGATAACTCCTCTTATTTCATAAATTTCTTCAGAAAACCCCACCAACACTTGGCAGGTCCACAGAGCATGTACGCAACAAGATTCACCCTCTTATCTAAAAGTATCTAAAGATGCTTGAAGATAATCTGGATGAACTAAATCTAGAACTTGGATACCTCGGGGCCTACCTCCCTAGTGATCTTAAGTAGATTCTATAGCTGAAAATATCTTGTTAGCTCAGACATTGATCGAATGATGCAAATAATCTCCCTTTCCATGGATCGTATGACCCTTGAGAAGCTGTTGTGCAGCTAAATATCTATCCAATCCTTAGGAGACATAGGAATATCTGATTAATCTATATTAGGATTTTGTTTATTTCCACTCTATTGACATTCAAATTGAAGACAAAGAGGATTAAATTTCTCTATAATATAAACACACTCCTTAGATTACTAGCTATAACAATAAGGTCAACCTCAACAGGTAACAAAAATAGAGAACCACAAACTCTTGTCCTCACTAATGATGTATTAAAAGTGTTTTAGCATGACATAATAGTTATTTCATTCCATTTAGAATATATAATAAGTATCTCATATCACAATTGATCAAGGAAAATATATCACATGCAATAAATATGTCCCCATCATAAACAGTGCATGTTAGTATATCCCCATGTCTCTATAATGATGCATTCATACTCATCTCGTGACATACGAGGCTATGATTATAAATCTCAATAAATAATAATAGCACTTGAAATGTGAATCACTCAGGGTGAAATAACATCAATTGTAACAAGCGAACTTCATGAACACCAATCACACCCATGGGCACTCTGATTTTTCCCTAGACATGGGTTAGTTACTCCCATGCACAAGCTCATTACCAAGACCCTACACATCCTAGTATCCTTTCTACCCTTCCCAAATAGTAAATAAATATAAAATAACAACTTGATCTCACTCTGATACCACTTTGTAACATCCCCCGATCCAACACTTCCTCACATGGCCAGAACAGGTTGGTTACGAGGCCTAAAGCATGCCTCCCTATATGCCAAAGGCTACCAAATAGTAGTGGGGGTGTGATAGGTATAGTGGAGATACTATACCCCCTGTTATAAAGTATAATACAAAAGAAAAAAATATGTATCAATAAATATTAGAGTAATGGAAATAGTATAAATGGTATAACATATAACTAGGAAATAAAAGTAAGAACTAATAAAGTAATAATAATGAATCATGTAATGCAAATATGAAATGTATCTAAGTATAAAACTTAAAATAATACAAATAAAAGAATTATATGACATAATAAACTCAAAATTACCTCTTCCAGAACACCATGTCATTTCTGTCTCCAAACTCCAGCCCATCCAGCAAGAAACAATTAGCAACAAGGTCTATTTCCCTTATCCAAACCTATATCCATGTAATCTTCTCAGGTACCAAATGGAATCCCAAATAGGGTGTGAGAAAAAATCATTAGTTTGAAACCACTGCATATAAACAAAACCAATATGATAATAAGTGCATGGAATAAAGTGATAAATAGTTGTATTAATTGATCAATTAATAAATTTCATAAATCAACCTACTTCAGCAGAAAGCAGGAATGTCTTTGAGCATGTAGCACAACCATGCCAAAAATATCCATAAACCATGGTGTAATCACATAACTAGGAAAATACCTCTTTATAATCATTTTATCCTATGGTAAAATCCCAATATATAATCATTTCATCATCAACTAGGTAAATCCCAAGATATAATCATTTCAACATCAAAATGGGCCTAGCCTAAAAGAATTTCAAAATTAACTGGGCATAGACCTATATATAATAATTTCACTATCATTTGGGATAAGACCACTATATAATCATTTCATCATCACACAAAAAGTAATAACATTAAGTATATCACAATATCTCATCGTAAGACTTAATGGTTAATTATTCAAATTACAATTTTTCTTTCAATTATACTTTCATTTATATATCAATTTATCAAAAGTCATAATGATATCCCATAAGATATTACCCAAGTGATTAAATATAAATAAATCACTTACAATCTCATGTCATGATAAAAAAACTAAAACCATTATAAAATTCATCATTTATCCAGGATTCTCTCACCCAACATGTAGCCATAATCCAGGTCGCAATACCATTTATTCCAAAGGGATTCAAGGAATAATACAATCCTTGATTTACCATAATTCATCATTAAATTAATTAATGAACACATTTTGTTTTCTAAATTAATAGAATTTTATATACTTAAAAATTAAATAGATCATAGGGTTAAGTTTTACACCCCCTTCCTTTATCCAGCAATTTAGTGACACTTCGAATCGGAATTTCCAACAAGAATAGAGTTGAAGAAGATCATAATAAGGAACCTAGATCATGCCACAATGACATCAAGGCCTAAAAAAACTGAAATCAATATATTTACACCTAATTTATGGAGAGAAATTGGGAATAGTGGATAACCTAATAAAAACCACTCACTAGAGATTGATTGCTTCAACAGAACATCCAGAATGGAAGAGGAGGCTCTAGAATTGCTTGGAAAATGGGAGATATGCATGTGATGTAGAATGAAAATATAAGAATTGATTTGCCTTAAAACCACCTAGTCTAATAAATAAATGGCATGTAATCTATTTTCATTATGTATATTTTTTTTAAGGGTTTCTCCAAAAATCACGTCACCTTGGGTGATTTTATCCCTTCTCGAACATTATATGTTGTGTAATGTAGATTCACGGTATTTAATCCATCTCCCATCATGAACTAGTTTACAACTGATAAAATTTTCATAGCATCATCATGGTGGTATTTACATGTCTTGTAACCCATTTACACTACATTTAAATTCCCGATAGATAGATTTAATCCCATCTCCATAAAAAGTGCTTGAACTACCTCGGAATCCGTCCAAACTTACGGAAAACACTTATAGGGAAATTTAACATGTTTATACCTGGACTCTATTAATTAAAAAAACATAAATACCCAAAATTTAGTTCATTTTCCCCAATAAAGGCTATATATATCTTAAATATACTCCACCAATAAGGTTTAAAGATAAGGAAAACCCAAACAAAATAGGTTTAATGAAAAACTCAAAGAGGGACGTACCTAGAAAAAGATGGGATCTTACATTGTACATGTTAGAACCTCCTGTATAGTAAATATAGTTTTATTATAAATCTATTACATATCCATAATCATATATCTCATAGCATATATGATTTACTTATAGTATTTTATCACTAGTTTATTAACATTTCTTTGTTAAAATCAATATTTCGGGTGATAATTTCTTCATTTTTCATGTATGTTTTGGTTAGTTAATTTTGGTCCTTATTATTTGATCATGGTTCCATAATATACATAATTTTAACCATAATTTAAATATCATATATATTAATTATTTATGTAATTATATTAATCTTTTAAAATTTAGAGATAGATTATGGATTACACTATTCATGGAGACGGTAAGTCGTGCATACGCATGAATGTTGTTTCTGTTTTTCTCAAAGGATGGAATAAATAGAAAATAAATTTTAATTAACCTTTAAAGAATAATTATAAATTAATATATATAATTTATATTAATAAAATATTTCCTTACTACCATACAAGTAGAAAATAAAATGAAAAACATTTCACATAGCTATATAGATGCGATAGTCCACACATATGAACAAGCAATGTTATTATTTTCCAAAATATTCGAAGGTATGGAGTTATATGTGATATTATATTTCTATAAGTATGGTTAGTTCATAAATATCACATATTTTCATTAACTTTGTCCTTAATACCTTCCATGTAAAGTGTAAGTGAAAAATGAATCACATCGCTTTGTGAGGCAGTAGTTTGTCATATACACGAGCGATGTTATCGTATCCCCCCACAGAATGGTAATTAAGAAGGTATATGTGATATAATAATTCCAAAAGAAAAATAATTTCATAAATATTATATACATAAGTTAAATACATCATTATATTTATCCTTGAAAGGTGGTGATGGAAAATGAATTACATCGGTTTGCGAGGGGGTAGTTCGTCGTACACACAATCGACACATTTGTTTCCCATTTAATGGAAGTGAAAATGGATATATTTTATTCAATTAACATAATAACACCTAAGTATATAGGGGATAATTTTTTATTATATTGTCATATTTTAATATGATTTTAAGGATGTGGAAGAAGAAATAAAACAAATACGCATGTTTAATAATTTTACCTATTCTTTGGAGAGCCTCTTTAGGTTTATACCCAAATTCTTGTGAGGGGGTATTAATAATAAACTAATTCCTATAAGATTTTTTCAGGGAATTAAGGATTTTTTTTTTTAGTTATTTTCCTAACCTAAGGTTTTTGTATGTGTAAATAGGGTAGGATAGGGGTGGCCTTTTATAAGTGGAGAGAGGACACACATGGAATTTTTTAAAAGATAAAATGATACCCATGCTTTTCACATGAAACAAGACTAAAATGGGTCATTATAGAACCTTATAAGATATAAGGTCAAAATATATCCATAAAATGGAATTTATACAAGTTTTGGGTTATTTTTAACCCTTATCTTCTTAGTTTAATCCCATGGTAAACTCATTTTTACCTTAACTACGATAATTAATTTTTACTATTTACACTATTCATTATGCTCAAAAATTAAGATAAAAATATTATATAATATAAAATATGTTGATTAAAAAAATTGAATCCATTTTTCCAAATTAAATTCATATAATTTTTAGAATTAAATTTAAAATAAAACTCATAGACGCGTTGAAAAAATGGGTTTTCTAAAGAAAAACTTTCATAGGTTTAAAAAAATTGTATCATAATTTAATATGAAATTTATTAAAATGAACTAAATTAGTTAAAATGTAATATAATTAAACTAATTTTACTTTAAAACCAATTTTATATATAATTAAACCTTATAAATAATTTAAATTAAGATGCAGATTTCGATAATAATCAATACTTTACACTATTCATCAAAAAAATTAATATTTTAGAAAAATAAAAAAAAACACCAAAAGATAAATTTGACATTTAGATTCAAAAATGATTTTTATTTTTTAAAATACATTTTATAAAAGTGGTAAAAATTAATTTAAAATTATGTGTGCAAATTGCGACTAGACAGCCTTTTAGAAAAATACAATTTTCAAAAAACATTTATTTTTCTTTCAAATGATTCTTATTTTATTTATAATCAATATATAACAATTGAATTTATTTTATACATATGTAAACCATGTAATTTTTATAATTTATTTCATCAAATTCATACCCTCCAACTTAATGGCTAGATTATAATGGTCATTTTTAAATAATAATATTTTAATAGGGTATCTTATTTTGTTTAAAACCAACATTTTGTGCATCATAATCTATCAAAGAGTTTGAATTTATTTAAAGATAAATATATCATAAGGTATAGGTATGTTATATTCTCATCTAAGCTGGGTGTTTCATGTCATTATTCTATTTAATATGGTGGTCCTCTTTTAAAATTTCTGGGTGTTACAATGTATATGGTTTAAAAATAAATAAAACATAGGGACATGGGAGGATCCCAGTCATCTTGTATCATCTCCTCAATAATATATAATATGAAACAAGGAATACTAAAAATAGTATGAGTCCAAAAGTGTCTAAAGTCCACATCTCAACTGCAAGTCGCACATTCGATACAATCAAGGGTATAAGAAGAATCCCCATATCACTATGGTTTATCCCCCAAAAATATCACATGATGAAGGAACTCAAGAATATCACAGAATCCATGATGTTTGAACAAATTAGTATCCCATAATTTCTAATTCACTCTTTCAAACTCATAGAATGTAATTTTACCTTATCATATAAAGGTATATTTATTAAGGTAATACCCTCTCCTATGGGAATTATGATTTGATATAAGGAAAGAACTAACTCCATGGATGGAGGACTACCCCCTAATATATAGGGGGTACATAAACCCTATATACTTATATTCAAACCATTCATGAAAACTATCTCTAACTATAGAGTTATAATTATGCCTTGCTGAAGAATTTATGTTAGATGAGGGGGTATTAACCCCTGTAAAGGATACACCCCACGTCATTTGGGATGCACATTAGCTGAGGGGATAACCTATTCCATAAATAGAGAACTTGTACCCCGTCACTAATGGTGGTTACCTACTCCACAGTGTATATATAGGACATATTCACTAATATTGGTATGCTTCAAGGTGTTACCGACCTCGTGTTTTTTCCAACCATATCTCCCTATCTCATTCATTATCTCTAAAAATATAAGGAACTCCATATGCCCAAAACACCTTGAATAAAACCTATATAAAAAATTAATATAAACCATCATGTTATACATATAAAAATTCTTATAATGGACTACTCATATTCCCAATTCTAATACCCAAGTAAGAATTTATAGAAAACACCAAAGGAGGCACAGTACATGATATGTGTTGTGAAGTACACGATGTGTAATCCTCAACCATTAGATTATCATGTATTAAAGCTACCTGGTCTGTGTGGATTTGACCAATACAATGTTTCCATAAGGTTATAAGTCACATTAGACCATATGGGTTAGTCGATATTTAATCTAGGTACATGTAGAGGCATCTCATCGGTTGTACAAAACTTGTCACATGTACCAAAAAACATGTGGGACCAAGGTGTTGACCTAGCATATACTTGGGTACACATTGAGGTGTGTAGTTCTGAGATACATGTAATTTGACCTATGGTCACATAGAATGTGATATTTATAAAAGTGCATAAATCCTAGCATCATAAAGGGTGGAATAGATAGTGTGTGACCCAGTAGACTACACTTCATGTTGTCAAACATTCTATATCAAGAATAAATACCTTTACATATCGCACTGCAACCACCAACATTGCCCTATACCCTAGTCATGCCTTTTTTGTTGGTCAATCCTAGTGCCCTTAGATAGGTCATTCTACCTTGTCAGATATTTTTATAAAAAATACCTTATGAGTGGTTTTTGGGTCATGTTTTTTTTGACAAATAAGTAAAAGGAATATTCAATGTGGCCTATTTAAGTCTATTCAAATTAATATCTTGAATGATATAATATATTTTATGGAGGTCTAGATGATTTATAAAAAATAAATTTTTGATTAATATTTAAAATTTTGGCTATGTCGTGTTCTTCAGATAAGTTATTTTTTGGAGAACTGTAGAAGTCATTTTTTCCAAAATATTGAAATTTGGAAAAGGTATGAAACCTATATTTGGGTCATTCTAGAGCTTTGTGTATGAGTCATTAGGGAAAATGATATATTAATATCTATGTATGATTTATTATCATACACGTATGAGTTATATGGAATCTATGTATGAGTCACTTGAGGTATCATATGAGTAATTTGAGAAAAATAAATAAGTGTTATTTGTGTATGAGTCATATGAAATTTTCATATGAGTAATTACCCTATGCATACAAGTTACTATCATATTTTTATGAGATATTATTGTTTTTTTATAAGTGGTTTGATATATTAGTGACTATAGACTATGTACAATTCATTAGGATGACAACATATGATTCATTAATAGTTTCATATGAGTCATCCCATTATGAATTTTTTGAAATTCATTCATTAGCTGTATGGGTATATATTATTAATCATAAAATATGATTAATAAATTATCCAACCAAACATGGTGAGAATAAAGATAATATTAATAAAATAATTAAACCATGATGTTTTTATTATTTTAATCTAAAATTTAAGTCTAATTTTAAGAAATTGGATTTTTCTATTCATATCACATCATGGAAAATGAATGTGGTAATGTGGAGGATGTTGCAGTTTAGGTTGAGTTTATTTTTAAAGATATAAACTGGAAGATGTTTGAGGATCCTATTTTGGATAGTGGGTCACATTATGAATAGATTATTTTCTTAATATGGAAGGATATTTTTTCTGACATAGAAGATATATAATTTGACCAATCCTATTTAAAATTAATTTTCATTAAAATGTATACGCAATGTTTTTTGGGGAAATATAAAGAGAAAAATATTCCAAATATAAGAAGTGTATATTTTTTAATAAAAGGGTGGATATCACATTTAAAAAGAGAAGATAGTGAGAGGAAGAAAAAGGACTAATGAGGAGTGCTAAAAAACAAAGCAATGAGAGTAGAAATATTCTTATTTTTACATTAGAAAGTGGGATAGGAATAAGAAGGTCACCTAAGAGACTTCTCACTAGAAGGTTTATATGAATTTATTAAACTAGAATAAAATTGGATCATATCAACACACCACCATTAGTGCAATATAATTTTTAGTTCATGGTGGAGAAGATAGTTATAAAAGGGTCAGTGTCTTCCATTATGTAAGGAGAGCAATGAGATTTACTTGTTCATGGTTGTGAACCAAGAGATAAAATGTGACCACTCTAAACCTTTTAATCAAAATAAGTTATCTTTATTAATTTTGGTGCATTGGTACATTACCATGCATTCTCCTTGGATTAGATTATGGGTTACCCAAGCAAAAATATCTTATATATCTCTTTACCACTTTATTTCCTCATAGTGATCATGAGTAAGAGATGGGTGTTTCAAATTTCTATAGAACAAGAATGTTGAAAAGCGGAATATTAAATTTAACATAAACTTATCTACCCCTAGGGTATAATACTTGTTTGGGATTAACAAGTGGTATCAGAGTAGAGATTATTGGTGGATGCCTATCTATGAAGATATAGATAAAATTATAAGTCATAAATGAATCCTTATCTTTAAAGGTAAAAATTTTCAGTTGTGGAAGAATAGAATGCATAACTATTTTCAATCAACCAGAATGTATATTTACTTGGAATCTATTCATGGAATAACAACTAGAATAGAGAGTGTAACTCTATCAAACCGAGATCATAAGGAGTTGGATATTGATGCCAAAGTGATTAATGTATTATGGGAAAATTGGGACAACCCTATATACATAAAGGTGATGTCATGAAAACCCTCTCATGTTATGTGAGAAAAGCTCATAAATATTTTTGAATGTGATTAAAAAGTCTAAGAAGCATCATTTTAGGTTTTATGGAATAAATATGACGATCTGAGAATAATCTCAAATAAGAAATTTGATGCATTCTTTGATCCAAAAAACATTATTTTGGAAGATATACATGGAATTTTTGAGCTCATCAACACTTTAAATATTGTTAAAATAATCCTAAAAATATTTTCTATGTGTTACAATGGAAAATTATTTGTGTTTGGAGATAAAAATCCAAATGAGGAAACATTAGATAACCTCCATAAAACTATTATTTCATATGAAACAAGTAATAATGATTGTGAGTTTATTCTAAAAGAAAATTCCCAAGATATAGAATTCAAGGATATTAAGAAACTCTCATTAAAATAAGATCCTAAGGATGAATAATTTAATGAGATTATGTATTTTCCCTCCTCTAATCTTATAAGGGGAAAAGGTAAATTTAATTGCGATCAATCACACACTTACTTTTGGTGTGGAAAAGTTTGGAATATTACTTATCACTATCCTAAGAAATTTTGGGATGATGATAAGGAAGTGTAATCAATGAGGAATACCTTTAAATGCATGAAATGTAAAAGGAAACATTAGAAATCCTTTAATAATAGGAGGTTGATGATTCTAGAGACTTCAATGAATAAATCCTTGTAGATGTTGTAGAGAAGTTGCAAGTGGATGACAAAAATGATGTTGATGCTTGAATCAATGGAAGAGTTATCCTAAAATTTGAACTTGAGTCTACTATTGAATAAAATAACATTTTAAAAGATAAAAACATGATAATGGTGTTATATAGGTCTCTAAAATCTATATCCAAGAAAAATAAAAGGATAAGTCATAATTAAAAATATATATTGAAAGAATAAAAAATGGAAATTCTAAAAACTCAGAGAATAAAGTTGATATTAGGATAAAATTGAATAACATGCATGGATTATTTATGGTTTGAGAAACTTGGCTAAATATCAGGTCAAAATAATAACAGAACTTTAAGGTAAAGTCATGAAGTTGTTATGAATGTATGATGATCAAGAAATACTTCTTACTATCATCTTGACATTAGGGACTTCAAGTGAAATGTTCATTAAGGAAATTCATGGAGCCTCCATTGAAGATGTTTTTGTTATCCCATAAGTGTAGTGATTCAAAGTCAAATAGAAATCTATTTTAGGAATTAACCATAAGAAGAAATTAGTGGTGGTTAAAGAAAACCCTAAAGAACCCATGCCTTAGAGGAAAATTGAGTTGTATCATCCACAAAGGACTCAAGATTATTCTTTTTTTGGGGTATTAAAGACACAAAAAAATCACCACGTGTTTAGTGTTATTGTTGTGAAATGATAGGGAACATGCAACATATATTCTCCATAGAAAAAACTTATTTCAAGTAATAATAGATACTGAATCATATGAGCATAATTTCTTACTCACAATATTTTTTTAATGTCCATTTATTTTATTGTGAAGGTTTTGGGAAAAAATTGGTGAATTTTCCATAAAATTAAGAATGAAATATTCCAAAGGAGACTCAAATAATAAGTACACAGCAGATGAAATCAATATCAAGTAGGAAAAATTTCAAAATAGATATGAAACCTTGTAAGATAAGTATAAATCTGTGAAAATCAAGGTGTAACTATCTAATTTACCACAAAAGGAAGATTAAATAATGTATGTGTATTAAAAAATGGAAATCTGATAAGGATAGTGATACTAAAATTTCTTTGAGGACAATGGATAGAGATAAAAAATGGATTTTGAATGGTGGATGCACTTCTCATATGATGAGAAATAAATACATTTTAATAGGAATAAAATATGATAATGATAGAGTTGAGATATTTAGAAATGATAATGGGTGGAATATTATCGACTTTGTGAAGGCCAAGATAGGTGGAAAGGATGGTGCTATGATTTTGTAAGGAAGAGACACTAAACAAAATCTATATCTTATAAATAAATATGAGGATAGATATATTTTGTCTAAGGAGGAAGAAAATAAAATATAGCACAAGAGGTATATCTATTTTAGACAAAAATCCTTGGAAGAATTGCTAAAAAGTGAAGTATCTAGATACATCCCCATACTTTCGTGAGATCTCACTCACATGTGTGATACTTGTAAAAAAGGGAAGATTACTTGAAATACTTACCATCTGAAATACAAGAATTGAAAAAGATTGATCGAGATATTTCATGTGGATGTGTGTGGGATGATGACATTAAAATACATGAAAGGAAGAATGTATTATTTCTTTTTCATTAATGAAAATAGTAGGATGTAATGGTTGGTGATCATTGCTCACAAATATGATGTGTTCTGGTATATTACTTTTTACCGAAGAGTGGAATAGAAAATTCTTGGGATTAAAATAAAAAAGTTATAGAATGATAATAATAAATAGTTTATTAATAATAAGGTATAATAGTACCATGGAAATTATGGAATATGGAATCAAGTTTCAATTGTAATGAATCCTCTACAAAACAGATTCATTAAGAGAAGGAACTAAATTATCAATAATATGGATTGGGAAATTCCCATTGAAAAGAATCCAAAAAATACTTATTATAAAGAGTTTATTCTCAAATCATTATACATCTCTAATATATCACTATTATGTTCAAATATACAAAATATCCCCTATGATATGTGGTATGGTAAGAATCGCACACTCAAGTACTTTCAAGTTTTTAAAAGTAAATGTTTTATCCTCAATAATAAAAAAACATAGGAAGTTAGTATATCATAGGGATGATGTTGTTTTCCTTTCATATTCAATAAAAAAAAGGATTATAAATGATAAAACAAAATTATTAAAAAATATATAAATCTAAGATGTAACGATCATTAAAAATTAGAATAATTTGAAAACAAAAAAGAAATTTTACAAAAAAACAATGAAGAAATTGAGGAAGAAACAGATGTTGTGGTTAGTGTATAAAGGGGAGATCATGGGGATATATAATATGTAGAAGAATACAATAATTATGTAGAAAATAAAGTTGGTTCGATAGTAATAAAGATAACTAGAATTAGGGATAAAATTAATGATGGAAATATAGTTAGTGACTAGACATATCCATTTCAAACATGAAATATGAAAGCCTAGCAGTAAACCTCTTTTTTCTCAATTGGATCCAATAAATTGAAGAGGATTATAAGGAATAGAATTAGTTCAAGGATATGTATGAATAACTTGACCGAATATATAAGAATAAAACTTAATAATTTGTTAAAATTCCAAAGGTAAGAATTCCATCCGAACCAAGTGGGTATTATAAAATAAAATAAAGAAAGAAAAAAAGATGAAACTATGAAAATCATAGCTCATGTATAGAGGGTATTCCTAAATTAAGTGTATAGATATAGATGAAGCATTTTCACTCATGTCCTAGTTTGAGACTATACAGTTATTCTTGGCTATGGTAGTGAAAATGAGTTTTAAAGTGTGCCAAATGGATGTCAAATTGATAGTATTAAATTAAATATTTGAATATGAGGTTTATATAGATAAAATAGATGTATTTCTAGTGGATGGAGATGAAAATAAAGTTCTTCAGTTGAAGAAGTCATTATATGGACTAAAGAAAGCTCCAAAGGCTTGATACTCTCATCTAGAATAATACATAAAGAATATTCTATTCTAAAAATGTGGAATTTATCACGAATTATACATCAAGAACGAAAGGATTCAAAGATTTTTTGTGCTTATCTATGTGGAATAAATCATTTTTAGAGGCTCAGATAATGATCAATGTAAGCTATCTTTAGATTAAATGAGGTGAGAATTCAAACTGTATATGATATGTGAGATTAAATTCTTTCTTAGCTTATAGATAACTCAAGAAAAAGGATGACACATTATTTTTTCAAAAAAAAAGTGTGCTAATGAAGTTATAAAAAGTATTTATATGGTATATTAAAGGATAATTAAAACTTTTAGTACTACCTGGATGAGTTTTTTAAAAGATGATGGTAGTAAGGGGGTGGATGTTATTAAATATAGTCATATTATTAGCTATTCTCTATATCTAATAGCCACATATCCTAATATAGTTTTTTCTACATACCAAGGTGTAGGTTGAAAAAGTTTTACCAAAGAGATAATTTTCTATAAATGAATAAAATAATTTCATATATCAATAATATAATGGATTTTGGGTTTTTTTATCACAGTACATCATAATAGGAGTTATTGGGATTTACGTATGTAGAATGTGAAAGATTAGCTAATGATGGGAAGATGATGTCAGGTGGTGATTTTTGTCTTGTAGTACCTTTCATTCCTTGGATAATTAAGAAGAAATATTTCATTTCTATAATCATCTTGGAGGCTAAAAATATAGTAGTTACTCAAGATTTTACTCAACTAAAGTGAATGTCCCAACATAGCTCACTATAAAAATTAACCAGACTGGTCTCCACATGGCCTCAGGCACGCCTCCTCATATGCTAGAGGTTTTTGACTAGCATCAGAAGTTTAGGTTGGTACTATAAGGAGACTATACCCCCTATATGAAAGAATCGATAATAGGAAGAAATAACCAAGAATCATAAAAATCAGAGTATGTAGAAATAATAAATAAATTGAACATACTATAAAGAATGAAATATAGTATACAAACATAAAATAATGATTGCACACTAGGTCAATCACATATATAGAATAAAAGAAAGAAAAAAACATTACAACTGAGGCGCTTCTCCCAAATCAAAGCCTCACCTCATCCCAGTCTGTAAAATAAAATATATCCTGCTCAACCATGTAAAACCCATCCTAAAACCAACCTATACCTACAACAAGTGAGATTCAGCTCAGGTACACCCCATAGAGTGCTTATATATAAAAAAATATAACCACCACCATAAGGGTATATTTTATACATATCCTAACACAAACACATCTCAGGTGTGTGATATTCCATATATAAAATAAGAAAAACAAGGTTGAAAGACACACATGACCCACCACTACCACCTTAGACTCTATGTCTCACACCAAGACTCAGTCCCTAGGTAATAACTACAGTCACCTTTACTAGACACTTCACACCCACTCAGGGTTAGGTAATACTCGAAGCACCCCTCAGGGTCCCCTAGGTCAATATAAAAGTGAAGGAATCATACTTAGGGTCTTTGGTCATAGTGTTGAATCTTGGAACAATGCTCATCTAAAGAGGGAATCATATCCCTTGATAGTGTCATACATTGTAAATCCTCATAATCCTCTAAAGAATTTCGTATCGAAAATTGTCTAGCAATATATCTCAAGGACCATCTGAAATGATAGGTTCATGTTAGGTTTTCCCACACACCCAACTCATCAATAATCTACTTAGGATATACCCATATAGGTGGTCACGCTTCAAGGGGGTATGAAACTTGCCCCAGGTTCAATTCAATAATCTTGATGGATCCAAGGTATCACTAGGGTCATGTACAAACCATGGGGAAAACTATTATAAGTCACTTTACCTATTACAAGAGTTCTCAATGGCCTCTTAAATGAGGGCCACAAAATCACACACACTCCAGGCACACCTCTCGATGGGTCTAGTTGTTACAAGCTATCACAATAATAGTCAAATCCTCGGCCATTGGCGGCCAAGGTAAGTAAGCTAGTACTCAAGGGTACACCATGGACCTTTTCACTTTTCTCAGACTATGGAACTTCATAATTGTTTAATGATTTACATATAAATTATAAAAATAATTTAAGTTAAATGAATCAATTATTAAAAATGGATTGGTCACCCTACCAGGACCACCTACATCATTCAAAAATATTTTACCCTTTTTAAATCACTTCCCAATAGATCCTCTTAGGCTTAATAAGCCTATCCAAGTATCTTCTTAATTCAATAGGCCATTTTCTATCCATATGAGGCTCAAAACCATACCAATCATCACCAATCAATTAGCTATAACGATTATATTCAATCTAAACAATTTAATTAAAATAGAAATAATACCTAAATTCTCACCAAGGAAATTATGCTTTCTAGAACCATGACTATCCACCCATGGAAGGTTCATAGCACACTCTAAACCTCAGTATAGAAAAAATATCTAATACACAAAAAAATTCATCCCCAAATTAATTTAATTTAATCCAAAAATCTTATAAAAACACTACGACTACATGCCTCATTGAAACAATATGTGATAATGTTTGTATGTTGTCTTAGGACATCCTCTAGCTAGGATGTATGAAATATCCATCATAATGGGATGATTCCACCATTATATGGTATAATAATCACTCAAATCCCAAACCTGGAGAACAAAAAATTGGAGACAATGAATGTGGAGAAAATGGAGACCATCAGAGGGAGAAACATAGCAATAATTTTTAATCCACGATACAAAAATCTACCCCAAAACAAAGGATAATCCAACAGGGAAAAGGGAGATCCACCCCTAGTCTATGCAAGAAAGATGGGGGGAACAGGGGTTTTATCCCTCTAAAATATTTAGGGGTATAATTATAATTTTGTCCCCTAAAACCCCATCAGCTGGATGGTACTGGGTGACTAGCTAGCTAGTGGACCAAGTAGGATAGTAGGTCCATTAGCTTGCCCATTATTATGCCAATGGACTGCCTGTGGTTGTCCAGTGGTTGTGAGTCATAGCTCTAACCACCCAACTTTCCTCTGATTCTTTATCACTGCTCTCAGACACCCCTAATCCCTAATCCATACCCAAAAGAACCTATTTAAAAATTTTAAAGTCTCAGAATTCTATTTTGAACCCTAGTTAAAAATCAAGTCCCTAACCTAGTGAAAAAAAAATCAAATTTTCACTGAAATTAAAGACCCATACAGATGTAGGATCTTATAACTATTTTGATGAAGCTGAAACTTGAAGACATTTGAATAGATGTCCAATATCCTATTTCTATCATGTGTGAAAAGTCAAGTGATATTAATAATAGAAAAAATATCATCCATCATTCAAAGACAAAGAACATAAAGATAAAATATCATTTTATTAAGGAGAAGGTTGAATAAAGGATAGTGGATTAGGATTATGTGTCATCACATAATAAAGTAGATGATATTATGACCACTGTACTACCAATTTTAGATTTTGAAAGGAATTAGTTGTCTCTTGGAGTCAAACTAACCCCCTCCAAAAATATGAGTTAGAAAAAGGACCCCCACTCCCCCATGGAAGTTGGTTTCAATAGAAAGGTGTGATTTTTCTCATCAATTAACTACATGAATTTATAACCCTCATTTGTGAAATTTTAGATAAGGGGTATTTAGGTTTGTTTAAAAAGGGTTTTTCATATTCATGGGTTTGTTTTGAGGTATTTTCCATTCTATTTTTGGTTTTATCTTTGTTTCCTGACTTTATTATATTTTTTCCAGAAAAATGGTGGTTTTGGGCTAGATAGTAGGAGGTTAATTATTGGAACATGGTTAGTGGAAATTGTGTGCTATCCTAGTTGAAATAGTGATCCTTGGATAGTGTAACTATCCAAGTCTCATGTCCTAGCTCACAGACATGTGGGATAACCATGAACCTAGGATAGTGGAACTATTTTAGGTGAAAATCAAGGCACGTGACTATGTTCCCTCCCCCAGGAAACTATGTGGCCACGTTTCCTCTTGAAAAGTGGAGTCTTACAGTTAGTGCATGGTCTAGTAGACTATGCATCCTACCAAATATTTAAAAATGATGAATTTCCCTTTTTCCCCTCACTAAATTTAACCCCAAATGACCCTAACCCTCCTCATTTAGACTCCCCATCCCTAGGTATGCCTCCCCTTCCTCTCCCTCTCCCTTGGACTCCAATTTATTGGTTGATTTAGCCTTGTATATTTAATAAGTCTATAAGTTAGATCCTCCTTTCCTCTTATCTTTTTCTTCCTTTATATCTTCTTCCTTCTTTTTTGAGTTCTCTCTTATCCAGTATATTGGTTGACCTAAAGTGGGTTCAACCTTGATTTAATTGGTTAGATCTTGATTTTTATAATTTGATATTTCTTTTATAAGGTCTCCCTTTGGTGTATCTATGGTTTTCAACAGGTTTCTAGAAATTTCCAAGTAAGAGGTATGTGATCCCATGCTTTAGCATTGTTTAATGATTTTTGTAAGCTTTCTAAGGTTTATAAATGGGTTATATGAATTTTGTGGGTGGTTCAAATCATGTTTTCAAATGGTTTTGGTGTCACACTGGGATTTTTGGATTCATCTTTGGTCGCATTTTGGGGATGTTTGTCTGTTTTTTTCTTTGGAACCGGGTGTGGCGTGTTTGAATTTGTAAGGTATTCATTCATTTTATCTTTGGCCTTTTCCTTTGTTAGAGGGAAGTTATAAGAATGGGGTGGCTTGAAAATTAATTTTTAATACTCCTAGGGGAACCTTTTAATGGGGTATGGGTGTTGGATGGTTTATCCCCTTGAGTTAGATGAGTTTTGGGGGTGAAAAGGTGTTTTGGGGGACTTTTTCTAGGTCCCACGGTTAAGGTGCACGATTAGTGTAACCATGAAGTAAGTGTGTTGGGGTTCGAATGGTTTATGAATGGTTTAACTAACCATGCATCCAAAGTGTGTATCCCATCCAGCACATAGTGGAAAATTTCATGGTTTTCACACAGTTTTTTAAACCGTGATATCTAACCATTCAACCCACTCGGGAAAGGGTATTTTGGGGTTTTTACTTATTTTTAATTGGGGTACCTCACCTTGGACCCCCCATTCAAACTCTCTAGACCTGGATTCCTTCCATGGGGGTTTTTAGAATCTCCAAGACCCTCTATGTGGGATTCAAGTTGATTTCTTGGTGATTCTTTACCCGGATCGAAAGGTTAGGGATTCCTTCTTCTTCTTATTTGCTTTCTCTACATTATATTATTCTTATTTAATTATAGTGGAAATTATTGGATGATTTTCAGGTCTAGGGTTGTGATAATTTTGGGGTGTTTCCTTCTTAGGGTTCCTTTTGGATTTATTTTCTTCTCGGAACCTTTTTGGAGACTTTTCAGTTAGGCATCGTTGAAGCGAAAGCGTTTTGAGCTAGGATCCCTTTTCATATCTCCTTTAAATTAAAGATTTCATTGATTGCTTTATTTTTGTACCTTCCTTGATTCTTAAATAGTGATGTATGATTTTTTGAATAATTTTTTTATGTAAAATGAGGTGGTTTTCTTAATTGTTTTGAGTATATGGTGTGGATTTGTTGACTTTTGCACGCCAAGTGTTGTTAAATTTCCCAGTTGGATTTTGCAAGTGGTTTTTTATTTTTAAAAGCATGGTTTGGTTTTGTAAATGTATTTTTTTCATATAAAATGGTGTTTGGTTTTTCCTAAATGGATTTATAAATTATTTTGGGCTTAAAAGTTTCTTGTGTGTAGTTTTTCCAGAAAAGGTTAGATATGTGAAAGTATTGTGAGGCCTGGTTGGCACTTTAGGAATGGTTTTATTGGAAAACCCTTATTGGAATAAGTCACTTGACTTTTTTTTGACAAAGATGTGGGAGTGTTCTAGATTTGGGAACCCACTTGTGTGATAATTGTTTTAAGGTAAGGAACTACTCCTTGAGAAGTCTGGGGTGGTTCCATCTTGTGTGGCTTATATGATAGCATGTATGTATGGACGTTGCTTGGTTTTATTGGAACACCAATTTGTGAACATGAAATGGGAACCTAGAATATATAAAAGGATTTATGAGAATCATTGTTGCACTATTTTAGTTTACACACTATCTAGCGACCCACATCAGGGGGTATTTTGATTTTATTGTTATGGGATTGGGCCCCTCGTTCAGGACATGTAGGGAGAAGATCAGGCATTTTGGTGTTATGATTTCATCATGTAGGGCATGCCTTTAGGATGTGTCACATGTATAGTATGTTCTGGTTCTCCTTTGAGTTTCTAGGTATTCCTATGTTTCTCCGGCACTAGTATTATTATCCTATTACCCTCACGGTTAGACCATATTCCTTGTTCTTGGTTTTGGTATTTTCTTGGTAATAGAGAATGTTTGGTTTTTGTTAAAAAGTTTTAAATAATATGTTTTGAAATAAAAAATGTTCTCCCCTTTCTCACTTTAATTAAAAATGAAGATTTCTATTCGGGCCCCTTTCCCCTTATTCTCGGAGAACCCAATTCCCCTTTATTAAAGGATGATTGTTTAAAATTATGAGGTCAATGGACTGTGATTTTCATTGTTTAAAGTGAAAATTATGGAAAACTTATATTTATATAATTTATTTCAAACCTGAAATCAATGTTTCTTTATTTAAAGTATATGAATTATGAATAAATTTATTTGGGCCTACCTACTAAGTTTTAATACTCACACTTATAGTCATTTCTTGTTTTTAGTTTCTATTGTAGGTTCAAGATCAAGTTCAATCACCTCAGTAATGGTTGGTTATGGATTGGAGTGTGACCCTTAGGGTCACATAGATATGTCACTATTTTTAGGTTTTGTTTGAGTCTTCCAATGTATCATTGCTGTTCAGTTTGATGGATTTTTTTGTAGCGTAAATGGTGTATAGTTTTTCTTCCATATTTATTTGGTATACTCAATTTTTGTTCTACTTAATTATTTATTTAAATTGGGTGAAATATTTCCCATTGATACTCTTTTTATTCCCTTGGTTCTTGTTTCTAGCCCAAGATGATCGAGAACACCTCTCGAGTCTTGCCACAGATCGGCCCGAGTGACTAGTTCAGGATCAACCTGAGTTGGTTCATGAAAAAATTGTATCATAGAAGGTCAGATCTATAGAGGACCTTGATTTTCAGAGTTCTCAGTATTAATTTAGTTGAGATGTAGGAACGGGAAGGATTTCATGAACCCCATATCATTCTAAAACTTTGGTCACCATGGGATGTCCGATATTTTTGGTTTCCTTTTATTCTTGTAAATTTTTTGGTGTTGCGAAATAAAAAGGGGGTTGGTAAAGTGGCCTCCATGAGTTCACAAGGCTTGGAAATCCATGTGGAGCTGGGAACATGGTTCTAAGGGACTCTCTATGGTGGTGGCGTGATTAGCATATAGCCTCTAACTATATAGTCAAGTTACACATCGACACTAGTATCCCCTTGTGAGTTTTTTATATCTTCCTTGATTTTAAAAATTGTTTTGAAAAATATTGTTTTGGAATTTTGAAAAGATGAATTTAAAGTGGAAATTAATTTTTTTTGGAAAGTCGAAATGGGTTTTCATAACTTTAAGGAACAGTTAGAAAAGTAGGTTTTTGTAAAAGGTTTTTGGGGTAAAACAAAAATAGTTTAACATGACTATATTTTTATAACTTTTATATTAATATAAATAATTTTTTTTTAAAATAGAATTTTTTTTTTGAATATATTTTTAGAATTCATTCAAAATAAGAAGAAATTATTTTTTATTCAAAGAATTCTTGATGAAATAAGATTCCTAGAATTAGTGGAAATGTTTTGAATGAGATGATTTGGTTTTTTTGTGATTTATTCTTTTTTTCTCATCTTCTATTTTAAGTTTGGTGTGATTTAGATTTAAATTTTGATTTTTGGGTGTTTTCTCTTAGTGCATGGAAAGTACACGGTTTGGGAAAATCATACAGCTTTCTCTGGGTAACCATGAGAAATTTGGTTTGCTTCTGGTTGAGGGAACACAGAATAATCATAGTTAGTCAAACTATTTTGAAAGCATGTGAGAATCCACTACGTTAGGACAGGACCATATTACATGGTTGGTGCATGGTTTTCTAAATTGTGCCGCCAAATCATACAGGTTCCCATGTTGTTTAGTAAGGGGCGCACAGTTGGCACATGGTTTGACAAAATGTGCGGCCTAACCATGCATAGTTCTCAAGTGTCTTAAAAATGTAAAAACTTGGGTTGAATTATCTTTTCATATTGGAGAATAATTTTAGGTTGTCCTTTGGTATTCTTGTGTTTTGGGAATAGTGTTTCTTAAGCAGTGTTTTGAGATTGATAAATTCTTATTGTTAGATTGTTATTAATTAAGTTATTTGTTTTCTTGTTTCTTAGTTTCTACATCCACAATGATTTAATGGATACCCAAGGTGTAGCTTTTGGTGGTACATCATTATCCTACACTCTATTTGATCAACCCACAGACTACATTCTTAAATTTTAGAAGTTGAATTCTCCTCTCTTTTATGGTCAAGCGGAGCCTCTCAAAGCAGAAGAGTAGATGCAAAATATTGAGAGAAATTTTAATTTTCTTGAGTTTCATGAGTCATTAAAGGTAAAGTTTTCTACCTTTATACTCGAAGGTACAAACTGGAAATAGTGGAAGTCTATGTCTCAAAGAAAGCCTCAAGAAGATCTTACTAGGGAGTTCTTTAAGTCTTCATTCATCCAATAGTACTTTTCTGAGATGATGAAGGTGAGGAAGAATACGGATATGTGTTGTCTTCAGTAGGGTGTTGGATTGGTATTGGAGTTCTATCATCACTTATTAGACCTGGTTCCATACAATCCAATGTATGTTTAAAATGATCCCTTGAAGGATCAACATTTCAAAATGGGATCCTTCCTAATCTAGAGTCTAAGGTGTCATATATCAACCTAACCTATCTTTCTGATGTGGTGAGGAAATACATTCACACTAAAGATGTAATAGAAGGTGTTCTTAAGATGTATGAACCTCCTCCAGTATCTTTAAATGTTTAAGGGACTTCCAGTAACATGAATGGGAAGAGGCCTAAAGCTGGCGGTGATGGTAAGGGAATAAAGGGGACTTTAGTCCTATCATCAACCTCTTCAGGGCACAATATCTTCATGTTTCATTAGTGTAGTAACCATGGTCACAAGAATACATTGTTCATGAGTTCTTCAAAACCCTTCCACACTTTTGGATGCTTGGGTCACTTGTAGTAGTTCTTTTAGGGTGTTTTCAGGAAGCATCATGAAGCTAGATCAAACTCCTTGAAGGATTCCCCATCCCATTTGTAGGAGTAGCTCGCTTTATGGGATCAATTTAGAGTCTCTCTCATTGTAATGTTCCTTTGTTGTAACAGTTTTATTCGATGGTGTTTTATAGTGTCTCATTCTATTTGAATTTTAAGAATGGATGTGAACCCCTTGAGAATTTCTATTTCAATATAAGCGTGTTTTGGAAAATTTTGAAATATGAGTCCCAATCAGGTATTTTTAACTCTTAACTGTAAGGAAGTAGATGCTTCAAACATCAGGGCTCTATCTATAGGTCCCAAAGTGAATTTGGCATCTAGTTAGGGAACCTCGGGGTGTGAAAGGTTTTGGTCTAGTTTCTGTCCTCAGCATGGAGGATGGAGAGTGTTTGATCCTCTAATGTAGTTGTTCTATTTCAATTGGTCCTATTAGGTGGAAATAGGCATGGGGACCTTGTTTCAATATTATGGAATGTGTGGGTGTAATAGTTTCTCCTTAGTTATAAGGAGGTATAGTCATCTCATTTTCTTAAAACCCTGGTGGTTGTATCTCACTAGATGTAGGCCTCTATTTAATGGCCCTTCTGTGGCCTTCTTGTGAGAACTGAGTGTGGCTTTAGTTTGTGGTTATTTGGGGTTTTTGAGTTGTTGGTCTGTTATCGGTTGTGGTTTCAACATTCCATTAATTGGGTCCCTTCCCTCCCCTCCCCTTGTGGTGGTTGTTTTTAGTCTATGTGGGTATGTTTTGAAGTTCGTTAAATTTTATTAGATCTTAGGGTGGGGACACCCATCAGGGGACTCATGGAATTCCTCAATAATGAGAACAGTGTTAGCCAATTACTTATGGTGGGGAGTCTATTTGGGTATCCCCATTTAGGTAACTTGGTTTAGTCTCTAGTCTTGGTTAGGTGGTAGGTATTCTCAAATGGAGCCACCTAATTCTGAGTTCTTCCTTTGAGTAAGTGTTCATATGGGAGTGTTCCCAGTGGTTTTGTTAAAGTAACATTATTGAATTATTCGTCTGGTGTGTGTTTAATTTTTTCATTGTTTTTTGGATGAATGGTATGAGATTCACTTAGTGATGTTTAAAGTGTTCATAATTTGAGACTGGATTATACATCGTGAAGGTTGTATGTGTTTTAGATCAATCAAATTGAGGTGTTTTGTCTTTGGGGAGTGGGTGGAACATAGTAGGGAGTTGATTTTGGTCTCCTAAGTTTGGCTTCTAAACCTCTTTTCATGCTGGTGGTATTCTTGTATTCTTTTCCTTTTTCATTCCTTGGTAATATCCTTGATTTTTAAAGGAGTGGTAGTTTTTGCTTCTCGATCAGGCTTTGTTGTTTCCTTTTGGGTACATTAAGAATTATGGTGGGGAGAATTTTCACACCCAGGTTTTTGGATTCATCTTTGGTCCTAGTTTAGGGTGGGTTCTCGGTTATTTTATCAAGAACCATGTGTTAAGGGTTTGAATTTTTGAGGTATTATTTCCTTTTATATTTGGACTTATCCTTTGTTAGAGGGAATTTATGAAGAGGAGGTGGCTTGGAAATTATTTTTTTCACACTCCTAGTGAAATCCTTTTATGGGGTAAGTGTGTTGGATGGTTTATCCCCTTGAGTTAGATGAGTTTTTGGGTAAAAAGGATGTTTTTAGGACATTTTCTAGGTCACATGGTTAAGATGCACAATTATTTTAACTATGTAGAAAGTGTATAGGGGGGTCCCATGGTTTGTTCTTGGTTTAACTAACCATGCAGCCAAATTTTTCATCCCATTCAGCACTAGATAGTGGCGAATTTCACAGTTTGTGCGCGGTTTGTTAAACCATGAAAGATAACCATGAAACCCACTCAAGAAAGGGTATTTTGGGGTTTTTTACTTATTTTTAATTGGGCTTTATCCCATTCCCCCCCCCCCATTTGAACTCCCCTAACCTAGACACCTTCCATGGGTATTTGCTTCACCTCCAATCTCTTGGAAGTGGGATTCAAGGTGATTTCTTGGTGATTTTTCACCCAGATTGAAAGGTTATGGCTTCCTTCTTCTTCTCCTTTACTTTCCTTCCATTCTCTTCTTCGTCTCTAACCCTAATTGCCATTATTTTTCAATTTTCATTCCTAGGGTTGTGTCAATTTGGGGGTTTTTTTTCCTCTTAGGGTTCTTTAGGGATTTTATTACTTCCTTAAACCTTTTTGTAGTCATTTTGTCTAGGCGTCGTTGAAGCGAAAGTGTTTTGAGGTAGTATCCCTTCACATATCTCTTTTAAATTCAATATTTCATTGATTTCTTGATTTTTGTACCTTCCATGATTGTTAAATAGTGATGTAAAATTTTTATAATACTTTTTTATGTGAAATGAGGTGGTTTTCTTAATTTTTTTGAATATATGGTGTGGTTTTGTTGACTTGTGCTCACCAAGTTTTTGTTAAATTGTTTGGTTGGTTTTTTTCAAGTGGTTTGTGATTTTTAAAATCACAGGTTGGTTTTTTAAAACTGTTTTCTTCATCTAAAAAGGTTTTTGGTGTATCCTAAATTGATTTTTAAATTGTTTAGGTCTTGAAAGTGGATTGTGTGTAGTTTTTCAAGAAAATGTTTGATATGTGAAAGAATTGTGAGGCTCGGTTGGCACTTTAGAAATGTATTTGTTAGAAAACCCTTCTTGGAATAAGTCACTTTCCTTTTTGGTTGACAAAGATATGGGAGTGTCCTCAGTTTGGAACCCCACTTGTGAAATAATTGTTTTAAGGAATGGGACTACCCCTTGAGGAGGCCAGGTTGGTTCTGGTTTGTGTGACTTATATGGTATATGTGTGTATGGTTATTTCTTGGTTTTTTTGGCACACACCTTTGTGAACATGAAATGGGAACCTTTCATAGCTACGAGGATTTATGAGTATGATTATTGAACTAGTTTAGTTTACACACTAGCTAGTGGCCTATAGTAGGGGGTATTTTGTTATTATTGTTATGGGATTGGGCCCCTCGTTTAGGCCAAGTAGGGAGATTATCAGGTGTTTGGGTGTTATGATGTCATTAGGAAGGGAATGACTTTGGTATGAGTCATATGTATAGTATGTTCTGGTTCTCCACTGGGTTCCTAGGTATTCTTTTGTTTCTCTGGCACTAGTACCGTTAGCCTATTTTCTTCACTGTGAGACCATATTCCTTGTTATTGGTTTTGGTATTTTCTTTTTAATATAGAATGTGTGGTTTTTTAATAAAAATCAAGAATATTTGTTGAAATAAAAAATATTCTCCCCTTTCTCACTTTAATGAAAAATGAACTTTTCTATTAAGACCTCTTTCCCCTTCTTCCCTAAGAACCCAATTCCCCTTTATGAATGGAATCTTGTTTTAAATTGTGAGGTCAATGTATTGTAATTTTCATTCTTCATAGGGAAAAGTGTGGAAAATACTATATTTATATAATTTATTTAAACACGGAAATAAGTTTTTATTTATTTAAAGGATATGCATTGGGAATAGATTTATTTGGATTTACCTACTGAGTTTTAATACTCACGCTTATAGTATTTTCTTTTTTTTAGTTTCTGTTATAGGTTCCAACTCGGGTTCAATCGCCTCAGCGATGGTTGGTTATGGATTGGAGTGTGACCCTCATGGTCACCTAGAGATTTCATGGTTGTTAGGTTCAGTTTGAGTTTTCCAGTGTATCCTTGTTGTTCATTTTTTGGATGTTATATTGTAGTGTAAATGGTGTATAGTTTTTCTACCATATTTATTTGGTATACTCTATTTTTTTATTCTGAATTATTTATTTAAATTGGTTGAAATAATTATCATTGGTACTATTTTGATTCCCTTGGTGCTTATCGTTAACCCAGGAGGATCGAGAACGCCTCTCGAGACTTGCCACAGGTTCGCTCGGGTGACCAGTTCAGGGTCAACCTGGGTTGGTTCATGACATTTGGTGTATATAGGGTTAAAGAATAATTTCCCGATTGAAAATTGTTTTTTTCCATGTGTGTTTTTGTTTTTGTAAGTGTGTATATATAAGGGGGGATTCATGTGAAATAAGAAAAGGGAATTGATCTCAAGGGAATCTAAGGTACCTAGGTGGGAAGACTAGGTCTAGTATGCTAAGTAAGTCGGCAGGGTTGAAGCTCGATCTCCCTAATAGGATTGACATAGAAACACTAACAAACAATATATGTGATGGGTATTAGAGGCTTGGAATGTTCATTATGCTTGGGATATGGTTTGATCACTAAGATTATGAGGATCCTAGGACCCCACTAACCCTAGTGTCATAGGTATTTCTTATGGTACTCATGTTATGCTTACCATTCAATATTATGTTTTCATATTTACTTTATCTTTTCTTTTAAATTCAAAGCACGATTTATTTTAAATTTTAACTTTGTTTTTTTGGGAAACTAACATGTTAATTTGTCATCTAATGTTAATGCATGGAATCTATTTTGGTGGTATCCTACTATTCATTTTATCACACACTAAATACACCCATAGGTGTATCTAGACCTTTTTATGCTTGACCTGGGTAAAGGAAAGTCATTTTGTGATGGTGGTGGTTGATCTGGTTGTTAGTGGTTCCTCTTTTGATAAGTGTTTGTGGTGGCGGAATGAGGGTGTTGACCCACTTTTTTTGTGTAGGATTGTTTGTATTGTTAGTTCCCCTCCCTTTTTTTGTTCTTGGTTATTTTGGTTTCCATTGTAAATGTTAAATGTTTAACTTGTTAGTCATGTTTTTGGTTATGGCTATTGTAATGATGTGAGGTTATATTCATGAGGATTGTTAATTGTTTATTTCTATGGGAGAAATCATTCCCAAATGTGATACTTGATTTTTAGGCAATAGTTTCCTACCTCTAGGGATCGGGAATGCCCTTCGAGCCATGCCACAAGCTGGGTCAAGAGTCGGGTTGGATGGAAGCTCGGATTGGTTTGTTATAGGTGGAGATAAATTCATTTTTTCAAAGGGGGATATATTTTTTTGGAAAGGGGTGGTTATTTAATGATTAATCGGGGTAAATATCATGGAAAATAGTGAATAACATGGAAATTATATATATTTATTTCAAGATTATATGTTCATTTAAAATTTGTTTCTCACACCAATCTTCACTCAAGTGGGCTCAGAGTTGATGTTAATTGAATCATTAATACACTAATTATAAGAAAAAGGTTCAAGTATTATTTTTTATTAGATATGGTTATTTATATAATTTCTATGAGTATAAGTGTTAAATCTAGTTGGGGTTGTCAAGAAACACAAAGGGAGATATTGTTATAAAAAAATACCATGGGAGTGGATTTTTGGGTTTTTTTATAAGGGGGATGAATATTTAATGCAGGATATTTAAGTCATTTAGAATTCATATCTTGATGGCAATAAGAGATTTGGAGGTGATTTGGATTATTTTAGAAAATTAGTTTTTGAGTAGAATTTTAATATATGGTTAAGTCATTTTTTCATATGGAACATTTTTTGGAGCACTATTTGAGTCATTATATTAGGAATATAAAAATTTAGAAACGGTAAGAAACCTATATATGAGTCATTAAAGAGATCTATGTATGATTCATAATAGATAAATGAAAATTAAATTGTTTTCCATCTACATATGATTCATCTAGAATCTCTATATGAGTCGGTTCAGGTTGCATATGAGTCATATGAGAAAAAATATTAAATTATTACTTACCTACGAGTCATATATCATTTAAATACAATTCATTACCCTCAACATAAGAGTCACCACCATTTGTGTACAAGTCATTAGCGTTTACATATGAGTGTCTCAATGTAATAGTGACCACCAAATATGTATGAGTCATGAAGATGAATGTGTATGAGTTATCAGGTAATGCATATGAGTCACCCCTTTATAAATTTTTTAAAATTTGGTTAGAATCATTTATGAGTATAATTTATTAATCATAAAAATTATTAATAAATTGGCCAACCAAGAATGTGTTGCTCGAAGTACGATAAAATAGAAAGAGGGGTGAATTTCCCTTTAAAAACAAAGTAAATAATTAAAGTCTGAAATACTAAAAACCTATTTTTAAGTGTTTGGTGATAATTAAAATATTTTGAAGGCTTTAAAAAGAATTATTTATATAATTAAAATAAATTATAAAGTACAATTGAATAGCTATATATGTTTATAAACGTGGAAACATATAAGAAAGAGTGGTTTTAAAATTTAACAATTAATAATATGAAATTATGATTACAATGATATTAAAATATAAAGTGAGAAATCATAAAATAAGGAACACAATTTGATAAAGTAGTTTGGATAAACTTATTTGATGAACCCTTATATCTCCTACACTAATTTATTGATGGTTTTTTGTATTAGTACCTTGGCGCTAATGGTAGCCAAGATAAAAAAATGCTCTTGATTTTTAATAGGTTATATTAAGAAACTAGAATACAATCGACTCTATATTTTTAATTTTTGAATCTAGAAACCTCAAAGATAATTAATCCATTTACTTTTAGTGGTTTTGTAAAGAAAATCGAGTCCCTCACTTTAAAATGTATTGAACCCTAAAATAAAAGAAATATAATAAGAATAAGAGGATTTATAAAAGTAATCTCATTTAGGCATGGTATCGATTATCTCAAATAGATAAGAAGAAGTATTATGAGATAATGATAAATAATTAAGACTTAGAAAATAATTTTAAAAATTAAGTGAAAGATTGTAATTGAGAGAAACTTGGATATCGGGAGAAATTTGAAGATCATAGAACATTGTCATTATGAATTGTATGTAAAGGTATGTTTTAAAGCCCCCCTAATGGGTATATTTATAGCCTTGATGAGTTCAAGAGAAGTATTGGATTGAGTCTGGGATTTAAAGATTTGAGTCAGAAATTTTTTACCATTATTTAATTCTCATCGTAAGGTTATAGATTCCTGCAACCGGTTAGTTGGGAGATCCCATCAACTAGCCAGTGAGACGCCTGGGTCTACCTCAGTTTTTCTTACTTCTATTGGTTGGTTGATGGATCTACATCGGTTATTCAGTTTTGTGCCTCCTCAACTTCTATCAATGGCCTTTTATTGTCCTCGTAACTTTACTCCATGAGTTCAACAATTCCATTAATACTTTAATAAGGATTCTTCAAGTGTTAAAAATCAACGAAATATTGAAAATATTTTTATGTAAATTTAAAAAATAAGAAAACACATGTAAATTTAAAAATCAAGGAAATATTTTAATATTGAAAATATTTTTATCAAATATCATGGACCATTACTTATTCCTAGGGTGAAGATTATTTTAAAAAACTTATCATCCCTTTTTTATGTAATAACCTCTAGATGCATCTATGCTAGAGCTACATCTACTTGTTTTTATCTATATAGGAATGTTTTTTCTTGGATTATCACACTCACTTGACTTTACTAAAATTATGAAAACTTAGAAAATAATTTTTAGTTTTGAAGGAAAGAAAATGTTTAATTCTAAAAGAAAATTTAAACTTATAAAACAAATTGAAAATTTTATAAAACTTTACAAGTTTAAGATTTAAGTATCACAATATAATTATACCCAAATCTCCTTTAATAAATTCAAAGTGATCAAGGGGAAAGGGTTTAGTGAGGATATCACCAAGTTAAAGGTTGGTACAAAGTCAAGAATTATATCACCTTTTTGAAAATGATTTTGAATAAAATGGTGTCTTAGGTCAATGTTCTTGGTGAAAGAATGTTGTATGGGGTTTTTAGAGATACTTATTTCACTAGTTTTATCACACTTGATAGGGATGAAATCATATATGATCCAACAGTCTAAGATATTATGTTTCATCAATATAATATGGGTGAAAAACTCTCAGTGGATATGTATTCCAATTCACCAAAATAAAGATAAATAGAGTTTTTCTTCTTACTCCTCTATGAGATAATGTATTTTTCTAATATGTGGAAAGTCCCACAAGAAATTTTCCTGTCCAGTTGGAATACTCTATAATCAGCATCATAAAAGAAGTTCAAAAAGAAGTTTCCTTTGGATAAATAAAAAAATATTTTTAGATCATATAAAAAATATTTTGAGAGGTATTAAATTATATTACTTTGGATTTGATTTAAAATTAACAAAAAGTTATACACTAAACATTATTTACAGTTGGGTTATAGTAAGGGAAAGTAAACTTCCAGTCATACTTATATAAATATTTTTTTAATCGGTTTACTGGCTTCATCCAAAGTTAACTTACAAGTGGTACTCATGGCTGTACTAATTTCTTTATCATGATCTGTGATAAAAATATTAAAATTTTCAATAATGTATTTACTTTGGTTTATAAAAGTTTCATCAAAATTTTGGGAAATTTGAAAATCAAGGAAGAATTTGAGCTCTCCCATAAAACTCATTTCAAACTATTTATTCATTATATCCTAAAATTTATTACAAATAGTTTATTTAGTTAATATTAAAATAACAAAATTAATATAGATTTTAAAATTTAATAAATAATTTGAAAATAATTTTAGAAAAGATATAGATTCGTATTTTTTCAATTTAAAAACATTTAATAAAAGTAATTTTATTAAACTTTCAAATCAAGCCTAAGGGGGGTATTTTAAACTATAAAGATCTTTGGTTAACTTAAAATAATGATTCAGAAATTTAGGATTGTCAAAACCAAGTGGATGATCTAAAAAACAATTTCAGAGATAAAACCATTTAGAAAACAACTTTTTAAATCCATTTGAAATTTTTTAAAATTAAAATGAGTTGTGAATTAAAAAAAGATTCTAATGAATTGTATTCATGAAATGGGTAAAAATGTTTCACCATAATCAATTTCTTCTTCTTTATTATATCATTTATAAATAACTCAGTCCTTATTACAGGTGATATTTCTTTGTTCATCAAGTTTGTTTTGGAAAACCCACTTGGTTCAAATAATATGATGATTATCAAGTTGTTCCATTAGATTCCAAACATAGTTCCTTTAAAATTGGTTCAACTCCTCTTGCATGGAAAGTATCCAATTCTCATAATTAATAGTATCATCATGGTATTTAGGCTCAATTTAAGAGATAAAATCTGGATGTTCAAGCTCATTTAATACTAGCCTTTTAGTATGAGTTCAAGATTTTAATTCATCGATGTATTTATTAAGGTGATGGTCTTTGTATTCAAACCATGCTTCAAGTAAACGAGTAGAGTGGGTTTCTGGAACATCTTCAATTACTTTATAAGATTGATGTGTAGGTAATGGAAAACTATCTTGGTTAATATTTTCATAAATGTTAGGATAAGGTTTAGGAAGATTATAATAAAATTTGATGTAAATTAAATCTTCTTGGTCCTCTTATTGAAGACTCAGTAGGATTTAATTGACATTGATTACCTAAGAAAGATACCTAAATTGGATTTTGAGTCAAACTTTACAAACATATCCTTGTTATTAATAAAAAATAATTTACAACTAAAAACTTTAAAGAAGATAAATTTTTTAATTTTACCTTTTAAAAGTTCATAAGGTTTTTTTATAAATATTATCCTTATGAGAAAATTATAATGGATCTAGAAAGTAGTACTGACTTCCTTAGCCAAAATTTTTTAATTGAGTTCAAAATAAATTAAGAGAGTCCTAGAAATTTCTTGGAGGGTCCTATTTTTTCTTTTGAAATCACCATTTTGTTGTGGTGTTCTATGAGAGTATAAGGAATGAAGATAACCTTGAGAAGAAAAAAAACTCATCAAAGTATTTTTTATCAAAATCTCTACCATGTTCACTTATAAGATATACAAATTTTTAGCCTTTTTTATTTTATACTTTCTTATATAAATGATAAATAATCGAAAAGGTTTTTTTATGAGCTAATAATAATAACCATGTAAATATTGTATAATCATCGATAATTAAGAAGGTTTAAGATATACCTCAAATATTAGAAGCATGGGTTGGTATAAAATGGTCAATGTGAACTAGTTTTAAGGTTTTAGAGGAGGAAACTTCATTTTTATATTTTGAGGAATATTTTTGTTGCTTACCAAGTTGGAAAGGTTCAAAAACTAAGTTATCTTTGAAAAAATTTGGTAAACCTCATATTAGTTGATTATGGTTGATCTTGATAAGAGGATGAATGTTACAATGACCTATAAACCAATGTCAAAGCCATTATTCCTTATCTTTTTCACTTAAACACTTAACATTTTTACTTGAAATATATTTTAAATATATAATATAAACATTTTTAAAATGATATGTGGTAAATTAAATTATTCATTTCCAAAAAAAATTATAAAAATAATTAAAAAAATAATTCTAAAAATGTTATCACATAATTGACTAATACATAGTAAATTATGTATCAATCCCTTAAAAAATCAAAAAAAAATTAATTAAAGTTTATTTGGAAAACTGATAGTACCAATATCAGATATTTTACCTTTTTAATAATCACCAAATTTGGCATGTCCTTTGTAAATAAATTGTGATGATTGAATTTGGAAGGATCGCCACAAATCTGTCTCAAGCGCCCATAATCCATATAACATGAATCTTCTCAAGTTTTACTCTCACCACCCATTTCTTACAAAATATTTAGAGACTAATGATTTTGGTACCCATATCTTGGGTCCAATTAAGCTAGCTAATAAAGAATTTGGAATCCAAACTTGTTTAGAACTAATATTTCCATTAGAAATGTGATGTGAAAGATGAGTTCTATTTTTTCAACCATATATATAATTTTTTAAAATTTATTCATAAACAAGATGCAAAAAATTTCTTATAATAATTACAAAATTTATTTTGGGAATTTCCCTTTACGAAAGTAGTTTTTTTTATTTTTCAAAAAAAAATATTGTTTTGAAAATCCAATTCTAGAATTAATTTTAAAAACACATTAATATCACAAAATTATATTTAGATATTTATCACAATGGGTGGATTGATAAAGATAATTTTTTAGATATTTAATTTGATATTACAAATTCTCAATATTCAGTTGTTCTTTTAGTTTAAAAACCAAATCATCCATTTATTTTTAATATTGATATTTTTTAAAAACAAAAAAGATTTCATTTAATTTTAAAATATTTAAAATTTTAAACAAGTTCACAAAAACCATTTTGAAGTTGATCTCTATCATAAATAAGATATGCATAGATTAAATAAGAGGTTAGACAAGTATAACAAGTATAATTTACTTCGTTACATACCTCGACATTGGCCATAAGGCACTTAGAACTGTTGTTTCTTTATTTTAATAATGAAAATGAATCCTCACTAGTACTATAAGTTAAACATTTAAGTGATTCCTTATTTTTTTAATTTTCTTTATACTTCTTATTATTTAAAAGAAAATCTGGCTTTATGTGATCCTTCTTATTTCAACTGAAATAAGTAACATATATTTCTTTATTTTCCTTTTTTAATCACTCAAAAGATATTTTTTCATGTACCTATTCATCTTCATGTAAATATGAGAAATATTGGGGTCACTTTTGAATGTTTCATCATTGATTAACTTGAAATAAATTTATATTTAGTTTCTTTGATCTCCTTTTCCACCTTTTAGTCTTTTATTTTAATAATTATCTAATATTTCATAATAGATATGATGAGTTCCTTAACTATCGTGTTCTTTATATCTTTATCTCCTTGGATCATGGTGAATTTGGGTTCCCAATTTCTTGGAAAGACTTGAAGTATTCTATTCAAGTATCTATAGAAATAGTATCACCAAGAACCTATCAATCATTACAAATTTCAATGAATCATGTAAAATTTTGCGTAATAGATTCACTAATATGTATATGAAAACATTCAAAGTCTTATATAAACATATATAATATAGTGTCTTTGACTTTTTCCCCTTAATAAGTTTCTTTTAAGAGTTCCATATTTCATGATCCTTTTTAAATATAGAAATTCAATTAAATTCATTTTATTCTAAATCACAATGAAAGGAATTGATTACTTTTCCATCTAATTCAATTGAAATAATATCCTCAAGTGTTTATTTTTATTTGTTTCAATAGTAGGAGTATGACCATGCATAAATATCTTCTATATGGGATAAAACATTGATCTAATAAAAGTAGGCATGTGTGTCTTCCAATAACCATAATTTGAACTATAAAAAACGGATAATTACCAATATATTTTCCTTATAGATCACCATGGTTTTTTAAAAAGTCCATTTATAAAAAAGAAATTTATTGAAAAATTTGATCAAATATTTCAAAAAATAATCATCATTGAAAGAGTTGAGAACAATTCAAAAATATTTAAAATAATTAAATAACCCTTTTTTACCAATTGTAGGTCGGAGTAGGATAAAATGGAAAGAGGGGTCAATTTCCCTTTAAAAATAAAGTAAAAAATTAAATCCTTAAAGACTAAAAATCTCTTTTTAAAATTTTGATGATAATTAAAACCTATTAAAGACTTTAAAATAAATAATTGATACAAGTAAAACAAAAGATAAATCATAATAAAATTACTATATATGTTTATAAAATTGGAATAAAATAAGGAAGATATATTCCTAAATTAAATGATTAATAATATGAAAGTATGAGTAAAATTATATTAAAAGGTAAAGTAAGAAATAATAAAATAAAGAACATGATTTGATAAAGTGTTTTAGATAAATTTATTTGATTAAAACCTACGCATCATAGCCCAATGACTAGAAATTTTTTTTATATTAATCCCTTGTCCTTAATGGTATAAAAGATATGAAAACTGCATTTAATTTTAATAGGTTATAGTAAGAAACCGAAATAAAATCAATCCTATCTATTTAAAATTTAAATCTAGAAACTTCAAAGGGAATTAATCCCTTTCCTTTTAGTGGTTTTAAAAAGAAACCTGAGTCTCTCGCTTTAAAAACTAGTGAGCACTGAAATATAAGAAAGTTATGAATAAGGGTAGAATTGATATAAGATATATCATTTAGTAATAGTATTGATTCTTTAAAATAGAAAATAATAATCACTAGGATAGAATGATAAATATGTAGGAGTGAGAAAACAATTACAAATCACAATATTGGAATTAATAACACATTGGATATCGGGGTAAATTTAAAGACCGTACCACATTTTCATTTCCAATTGGATGATAATATAAGTTGCTAAGCCCCCACGAGGGGTCCATTTATAGCCTTCATGAGTGATGGAGAGGTATTAGATTGATTTGGGGTTTTAAATATCTTATTCAATACTTTTTTACCATTATTTAATGCTCTTATTAAGGTTCCAGATCACTACCACTGGATAGACAAACAATACCACCAACTAGTAGTGCGACACATGGGGTTGACTGGGTTCTATCTACATCCACCGGGTGGTTGGTGCTCCTCCACTCACTGGACGGTGGAATCTTAGAAAAATTGGATCTACTGTCTATACCATCAGCTAGCAGGTGGATCTGCACTAGGTACTCAATGTTTCCTACTATCTTGATCTTCAATAAGTGCCTCCTCAATTTCCTTTCATATCCATCTATAGATCCATGAAATTTACTCCAAGATTCTATCAAGTCCTTCAACACTTAAATAAGTATTTTTCAAGGCTCTTTATAGATTCTAACATGATGACATCATGATCTTCCAATAACCAAGATTAACACATGAAACCTTTAATTGTCCACAACTCAAATGAAATCATTAGGCACTTTAAAGAGTGTTATGTGATCAATAAAACTTAAGAAGGTGAGAACCACAATAGTTTTGAGAGAAGAAATCTAATATTTTGGGAGAATTAATCCATTATGTTTTCATTTTTTTAATACAATATTAAATATTATTTTGTAGAACCATATTTGACCACACATACCATGTCATAAAAAATGATGGTGTAAAAATGGAGGGTGTTTCAACACATGTTGAGTGTATTTTTAAATACATTATATGAAGGATGTTTTAGTATATTGTTTTATATGGTGGGTTTCATTATGAAAGGATTATTTTCTTGATTTTGAAGTATTTTTTGTCTAGCATGGAAAATTGAGAAGTTTTTTCAGAGTTGGTGATCTAGAACCAATTATTTTTACTCTGTATTGCATTTATATTTTAATATTTGATAATAAACAAAACATCTTATTACATATTATTCATTGTTTTTCATGAATTTGATGTAATAATTCCCCAGAGTATCTCTCACATTGAAAAGGGCACATAAGTTCCCTACTATGATGAGAACCTTGAAATTCTATGATAGTATTCGTAAAATAGTTATGTGGTTAGATAACATTCTATTATAGGGTATATAGTATGTTTAATATCTGGTTAAAGTGATCATATGTGTATATGACTTCATCTCATGAAGTTCCCAAATGGTAATCTCTAATATAAGAGATTATGATAACAAACCCACCTGTAGGAATTACATATGTTTATGCATCATTTGGATATTTCTATCTATGAGTGTGTGTCATGGTCCTTAGACTTTAATATTATCATTAATACATTTCATGAATCTCAAACTTATATTTACTAACCAAAATTGTGACACCATATGTTTGTGGGAAGTAGGGTGAATTGGGTGCATTACAAATAACATGTAATTGATAGATAAATCAAGGAAGGTTTTTTCCCTCCATATTTATAGAAATTGATATCCATACCCTTCGATTGAAATTGAACTATCACATTAAATTACATGGTCATGATGTAATGACATGTTTATTTCATATAGTTAAAGAAAGATGTGTCAATATTATAGGTTGATGACACAGATGTGAAACCTTTTTTATGATATATTGCAGCAAAGGTATTATATTACACAAAGAGTTCTTGTACATGGTTTTCAAAATTATGACGTTAAAATTATTTCTCTTGGGTGCCTTGACACATTACTAGACAATAATCTTGAACTTTAGGCAGTCATTCTGAATTATAAGGATAAAGAAGCCTATAGGGTCACACACCAAGTGTTTCTGTTTATCTCGATTAAATTCTATTTGAATTTAATTATTAGAATAAATATTATTCCTAAGAATGTCAAATAATTTTATTTAAGTTTTATTGATCACAAATATTAAATAAATATTTATTCTCCAGATTGTGAATAAAATATTTATTTATGAATAAAATTTTTAATTAAATATTTATTTGGGTATTCAATAAAAGATAAGGAGGATGAGTGGACCAAGATCATGTCTAGTGATAAATATTAATTTAAAAGCTAGTAAAATAACATTTATCATTGCGCCAGTAATCACAATCCATAGAATATTATTATAAATATTATATAGAATGGGGTAAGATAAGACTTATTATATTATTTAAGGTAATTTGTGTAATAAAATAATATTTTAAGCGAAACTCTAACACTATAAATATATTTTTATGTCTATTTTGTAGGGTTAATCAAGAATTGAGAATCATTGAACACAAAAGACTTTTCTCTTGGTTCCTCCTCTTATCATACTCTCAATAATGAGCGATCACTTATAGGATGTAGGAAATTTAAGAGATCAATACAAACAACATGAGATGATTGATCATTCATGCTATCACCCAGCATGCCATCAGTATTGTTTAGATATCAAAGGAACACATGTGGATCACCACATGAGGGTATTTACTTTAGGTCCTCCCTATACAATTATGGAAATCTGAAAATGGTTTTTTAGATTATCAAAAAAATCTTCAAATAAAGATCCTAAGATGAGGTTGTATTTCTTAAGATTGAATTTAAATTAATAATAAATTTAATGTGAAAAAGATCTTATTCAAGTACCATGATTTTCTATGTCAATATTCAATGGAAAAAATTAATTGTCCATGATTTCTATGTCTCGCACAATTAGTAAATGATCCATAAAATCTGACAAATCCCTTAATTTTTATTCACCGAAAATATGTTTTCGCTACATGCAGAACCTTCAAGTGGTATCAGAGCAGTCACAATTCAAATTTATAATTATTTATTTGACTATTTCTTGATTATTCACAATAGTGGTTAGATATTTCATTTATGTATTATTAGTTCCTTAATCAAAAGTTTATTTAACAAGCCTCTGGTATTTTATTTTTCATCTTTCAGGATTCATAATTTATTAAACTCTAATAATAGATAGAGAATGATTGCAGATTTCATTAGGAGGTACTAAAGTGTTTTGGATAATTGATTGGGTTACATGACTTGTAGTTAAAGTACTTGTTGTATACCCAAGTTCACAACATCTGAATGCACCACGGGATACATGGTGCACCAAGAAACTATTACACATGGTTAATTTATTTCACGTCGTGTATAGACCAGTATAACCTAGAACATGACTTTTTGGATTACATGGAATGTAGTTGGCATACATTTCATGTAGTCTACATGATTTATAGGTGATATTCATGTTAAATGTGTGTTAAAATACACAGTTTATAACTACATGATATTGATAGCTTGGATAATTAATGTAACACATGACATGCGGCTGGATCATATAGCATATAACTCATTGATTCTAACATGTCTAGTTAATCAATGAGTTTTAGGGACATACGCCAAGCGGAACACATAGCATGTAGCTAGAGTACACATTATATGATTCCATCTTTGAAGTAAATTTCAAGTAAATTAGTGGGTTATGTGAACACATGGAAAATAAAACACACATCATGTGGTTGGTTAGTACATGATGTGTCGTCTTCTTGAGATACATGTCAAAGCCCCATGAATTTATCCCAGATACACAAAAATCAAGGAACATGGCATGTGGCTCCTAAGTACATTTTGTGTAGTATCCCAATAAAGGATAGAATTAAATTAATTTAAAATAATTAATTGTGGTATTAAAACCTAATTACAGTATTGGCACCAAGTGTGTTTGACTATGTAATAATGTTTTTTAAGAATAAATAAATTATCAATTAATTTATTATAAATATCTATAATTATTGGTTATGTAGTTTTATTTTCAAGGAATTAATTTATGATGAGTATCTTCAAGAGACTTCAAATGGTCATTAATATAAAGGGAATTAATTAATTAATTAATACAAGTGTGCATATCTTAATAATAAATAATGAATTGAAGTAAATGTTAGCTAGTGTACTTTTATGAATTTGTTGAATGTGTATGACCATTCAAGATATTTGAATAGACATTTATATTAATTAGTTTTATTTAATTTAATTTTATTGCATGGGTATTCAATTGTTTATTATTAAATTAAATATGATGGGATATGTGTCATCCCTCCCTCTTTTATTATATAAGGCATGTCTGTCTATGGTTTTTTATGTAATTCCTCTTAACCAATCCTTTGGTTCCCCTTGCATGAATGTGATTTATAAATACATGTAACAAAGGAGTATTTCAAGGTGAATAGAGGCAGTTCAATACAAAACTAAAATGAAACCAACTTAGGTGATACACAAGTGGATAGTTGGAATACTACAACTCATGCTAAGATTGGAACAATGAGTTTTCCCCTTGGTCATAGGTTGATTTATTGTCTTCTAAATAAATAAACCATTAGATAAGCTCATGATCTGGTAATTTATTTATTTATTTATTTATTTATTTATTATGAATTATTTATTTTATGGATGTTAGACCACAACCACATAAATAAATGGAATAATATAAAAATATGGAATTTAAATAAATAAATTATGCATAAATTTTTTATAGAAACATGGTCAATCAATTAAGTAAAAAACATGTAATATTAAGAATCCATGTAAAAGATAAAACAAGAAAAAAATTATGCATAATAAAACAAAATCTCTCGACTTAATATTGTGTTAGACTAGGTCTTCTATTGCTTTATTGGGAAAAAAACAACAGTGAAACTTTTTTGACCCACTCACATTGGGACACATACTTTTATAATGGATTTATTATGAAGGTTTTGGGTAGACTTAACCAACTTACATCAAGATAAGTATCCCACACTAGACTTGATGTAAATTGGATGCAAGTGTTGAGAAAATGCAAGTTAGGATTTCTGGATTGGGGAGTCCACTCAACAGATCAAGGGGAATCAAGATTGTAGTTGGAAAATACTTTCCTGCCAAATACCTTTGAGTAATTGATCAATCCCATGCTTAGGTTATGAGAAGGGGAATATAGATCCTTTACACTAGAATTTCTAAGTAACTATACATTATGAGTTTGATGGTAAGGGATATTGGGACTTGATAAAATAGTGGGAGACTTAATAAAATTAAATTCATTATGTCTCACATAAATTATAATCAAGTGAATTACTAATAATCTTCTCTTTTATAATTGTATAATAAAGTGGAAGTTTTTTTAACCACATTATTCATGAAATAAATTTTGGAGAAAGAACATCTCTTTAATGGTAGTAACTTATATTAATGGTTCATATTCCTACAAGTTTTATTGTTCTGTGTATAGAAATATTATGTGTGAGAATACTCAATGCCTGATCCACCTGATAAGAAGGTGTGTAATGAAGATTTATCTATTTATGATAAACATTTAAGTGACATAGTTTATGTTTAGTGTTTAATTCTTTCATTAATGTATAATAAACTCATGAATTCACATAAAGATGTGGATGATTATAGAATGATCTAGCATCTACATGGTCTATATTAAGAGTGACCTAGATAGTAATGGTTTGAGATATATAAGGATCTCTTTTAGAGTAAACTTTGAGAGGGTGTGTCAGCTGGGTGTCACGTAGTCAAACTCATTAGCTATATTGAGCTCTTAGAGGTTCTATGGTTTAAACTACCTGAATAACTACACACTAATCCCATTATTTCATCAATCCATTGGATGTTCTCTTGATTTTTTATTAATTTTAATATGAACAAAATTAATAAGAGTCTCCTAGATCTTCTCACTTTACTTCACCAAATTGACAAGGACATGAAGCATGAAAATCCTTTTGTACTTATAGTGAATTAAAAGAAAGGCTTGGTGAATATCTCTAAGACAAAATATTATTTACAATTCCCTTTAAAGAAGATAAAGTTCAAGGGGAAATCAAGAGAATATGATTTTATCTACTTATCATGTGGAAAGAAGGGACACTGGAAGAAAAACTAAACCCATTAAAATAAGTAAGGGGAAGTTTCAGGTGAATTTGTTTTTTATATCAATTTATCATTTTCTTAAAATAGGGTATTAGATATATCAAGTGGTGATTATATATGTACTCAAATATAGGAACCAAGTAGATTTAAGAAGATTGACTGAGGGGAGATAGATCTATGAGTAGCCAATAGATCCAGGATTTCTATTGTGGTTATCAAGGACTACCACCCAAAGTTGTTGATGGGATTGATCATGGTTTTAAAAGACTATTATTATGTGGAATATGTTATAAAAAACATTTTTTTCTATATCCATACATGGTATGGGTGTATTTATTTTCAAATTTGGGAATACTTTTTGCTTATTTTATAAGGATAGCATTTTTTATGGTAAGGATCATTTAAATAATGGACTTTATGTGTTGGATTACACAAACCAAGTAATAGAAATCACTAAGGAAAATACTTCACATTAATCATACCACACCCAACTATGGAATTATTAATTAGTTCATGTCAATGAAAATTATTTTACTAAATTACACTAATATGGATATTTAGAATCCTTTGAACCAAAACCACTTGGTGTATGTCATGCATATTTATAAGGGAAAATGATCAAATTCCCGTTTAAAGGGAAAGGTAAAAGGGAAAATATCTTATTAAATTAGTTTATACTAATGTTTATTGAAAATTTCTAGTTTAAGAAAGGTTTGGTTACTCATACTTTATAACTTTTAATGATGAGTTTAGTAGATATGGATATGTTTACTTGATGAGGTATAAGTTTCATTATTTTGAGAGATTCAAGTATTACAAGAATAATGTTGAGAACTAGCTTGGTAAAAATATTAAGAAACTCTTCTCAGAATTTGGTGTAGAATATCTTAATCAAGAATTAATTGATAATTTATAGGAGTTTGGGATTATATATCAAATCAATCCTATATATACACCTCAATTGAATGGTTTAAGTGAAAGGAGGAACCTCGCCTTTTAAGAATCATGAGATCAATAATGATTCATGTGAATATTGTAGTATCCATTTGGGATACATGTTACAAACAGAAGTATACATACTGAAATTGAGTACCAAATAAAGTGGTATATATTATTCTATACCAATTATCGAGTGAAAATAAACGTGTGTTCTCATATTTACATGTGTGGGGATGTGAAGCATTTTTTAAGGCCTATTCAAGCAACAAACATACACCCTAATATACAAAGTGTAACTTTATAGGATACCCCAAGGAAGTAAGGGGATATTACCTATGAAACCCATCATACAAAAATGTGATAGTGAAAAGATGCACTATATTCCTTGAGAGGGAGAATATCTCTAAAAGTGAAAGTAGGAGTGAGATAGAATTTAATAAAGTCTAGGATCTATGTGAACAAGTGTTGACATAGAAATAGATTCTAAAAATCCCCATCGAAGGATGAGTTATAGATATGAAAATAAAATATATTTTTACAAGAGAGGTTAGATAACTAGAATGATATGGTAATTTATTCACTAAGGACTGTGACTCATTATTAGTTGATAATAATGATCATATAACCAAAAAAGAAGTGGTAAGTGGCATAGATGTTTCCAAGTGGAAAGAATCTATGAATTATGAAATGGATTAAATATACCAAAACCAAGTTGAGATTTTGGTAGATCCTTCGGTGGATATAAAGATTGTTTTTTGTAAATGGGTATTCAAAAAAACCAGACATGGATGGACAAGTCAGTACTTAAAAGGAATAATTAGTTAGAAAGGGTTTAAACAATGTCAAGGCATTGACTATGAACAAACCTTTTCATGAGTTTCTATAATGAAATCCATGAAACTTATACTTTCCATTAAGGATTTCCAGGAATATGAGATTTAGAAAATGGATATAAAAATAGCCTTACTTAATAGGAAACTTCAAGAAGATTTCTAGATGAAACAACCTAAAGGGTTTGTGACTCCAAAGGATGTCAACAAGGTATGTAAATTTCAAAAATACATTTGTGGATTAAAGAAATCATCTAGTTCATAGAACATTTGATTTGATAAAGACATAATGAAATTTATTTTCATAAATAATGAATATGATCGATTTATCTATATATGATTTAGTGGGAGTATGGTCATTATCTTGATAGGCTATTTCAATAACATACTACATATTGAAAATTAAATACTAGTCTTAAAGTCTATTAAATCCTAGTTGAATAAATGCTTCTTCATGAAGTACTTAGGCTAAGAAGCATACATTCATGAGATCAAGATCCATTGTGACAGATCCAAGAGGCTTATTAGTCTAAGTCAAATTATATATATTGAAAATATTCAAAGATATTTAGAATAGAACAATCCAATAGGGGATTTTTTCAAATGTCACATGGCATTCATATTTCTAGGAAAATGTTTCCTCAGACACATAAGGAAGGAAAAATGATGTCAATGATTCCAAATGTGTAAACGATTGGGTCAGTCATGTATGTTATGATATGTACTAGGATCTATTTCACCAATACCTTAATTATAGTAGGGAGATATCAAGCCAGCCCAAGTTATTGTTATTGGATGATAGTAAAAACTATACTTAAGAATCTGAGGTGTACTAAGGATATGTTCCTAGTCTATGGAGGAGATAAGGAAAAATTCATTAGAGGATATGCATATGATATCTTCTAAACAAATCAAGATGATTTGAAATCACAAAAGGGGTGCATATTCACTCTCAGTGGGGGTGTTGTGAGATGTAAGAGACCAAAGAATGTTATAGTTGTAAATTCTATAGTAGAATCTGAGTATATTTCATCTTCTAAGGTATATAAATAAGTAGTTTGGATATGAAACTTCATTCAAAATCTTAATGAATTAAGATTACTAGAATTAGTGTAAATGTTTTTAATGAGATGATTTGGTTTTTTTGTGATTTATTCTTTTTTTATCGGTTCCTATTTGGAATTTGGTGTGATTTTTATTTAAATTTTGAGTTTTTTGGTTGTTAGACCTTTGCACATGGAAAGCACATGGTTTGGTAAAACTATGAATCTTGCTTTAGGTAATTGTGTGTACTTTGGTTTTCTTCTAGTTGAGAGCGCACAGCCTATGCATTGTTAGTCAAATCGTGTTTAAAGCATACAAGAAGCCACTGCCATGGGATAGGACCATATCGCATGGTTGGAGAATGTTTTTCTAAACCATGTGGCCAAATCATGCAGGTGCCCATTTTGTTTAGTAATGGGAACATGTTTGGAGCATGGTTTGGTAAACCGTGCATCCTAACTGTGCACAGTTCCCAGGTGTCTTAAAAATGTGAAAACTTGGGTTGAATTATATTTCTATATTGGAAATGAATTTGAGGCTTGCCTATGGTATTCTTATGTTTTGGGAATGATGTTTCTTATGTAGTGTTTTGAGATTGATAAATCCTTATTCATGTATTGTTCTTAATTGAGTTCTTTTTTTCTTGTTTCTTAGTGTCTACCCCCACAAATATTTGATGTATACCCAAGGCAAAGATTTGGGTGGTACATCATTAGTATACACTCCAATTGATCAACCCATAGACTATGTTCTTGAATTTCAGAAGTTGAATCCTCCTCTATTTTATGGTCAAGTGGATCCTCTAAAAGTAGAATAGTGGATGTGAAATATTGAGAGAAACTTCAGTTTCCTTAAGTTTTTTGAGTAATTACAGGTAAATTTTGATACCTTTATACTCGAAGGTCCAACCTCGAAATGGTGGAAGTCAATTTCTCAAAGCAAGCCTCGGTAAGATCTTACCTGGGAGTTCTTAAAGTCCTCATTCATCCAATAGTAATTTTCTAAGATGATGAAGGTGAGGAAGAATATGGATATGTGTTGTATTCATTAGGGTGATGGATTAGTATTGAAGTTTTATAGTTACTTTGTAGACCAAATTTCATATGATCCAGGATATGTTGAAAATGATCCCTTGAAGGCTTGAAATTTCGAGTATGGTCTTCGTCTTGATCTACAGTCAAGGATGTCATAGCTCAACCTAACCTCTCTTTATGATGTGGTGAGGCAAGCTATTCATGCTGAAGCTATGCTAGCATGTGTTCTTGAGATTGATGTCCCTCCTATAGTCTCTATAAATGGTGAATAGAATTCTAGTAAGGGGAATCTGAAGGGGCCTGAAGCTGGTGGTGCCGATAGGGGAATTCATAGGTTGTCACACCTCTCATCAACCTATTTGGGGTAGAATATCTTGATGTTTCATTAGTGTGGTAATAATGGATGTAAGATGCCATTGTCCTTGAGTTCTCCAAGACCCAACCACACCTATAGATTCTTGGGTCACTTGCAGCAGTTCTTTCGAGGTGTTTCCAGAAATCATCATGAATCCAAATCCAACTCTTTGAAGGATGCTCCAGTCCGTTTGTAGAAGTAGGGCACTATTTGGGCCCAGTTTGGGGTCTCTCTCATTATAATGTTCATTTGTTGTAATGGTTGTATTTGATGGTATTTTTCAATGTCTTATTAAATTTTAATTATAAGAATGTATATTAACCCCTTGAGAATTTCTATTTCAATGGAAGCATGTTTTGAAAAATTTTGAATTGTGAGTCCCAATTAGGGATTTTTACCTCCTGACTATGAGGTGGTAGATGCTAAAAATATTAGGTCTCCAACCATAGGTCTCAGAGTGAATTTGGCACGTAGTCATGTAACCCCAGGGGGTTTCAAAGGTTTTGGTCTACTTTTTTCCTCATCATGGAGGATATCGGTAGTTTAATCCTCTGATGTAGTTGTTCTGTTTCAATTGGTCTTGTTTGGTGGAAATAGGTGTGGGGATCACGTTTCCATGTTATGGAATGTGTGGGTATAAGAGTCTCTCCTTGGTTATAAGGATGAATAGTCATCGTTTCTTCTTAAAACCCTAGTGGTTTTATCTCACTAGATGTAGGCCTCTATTTAATGGACCTTGTGTAGCCTTCTTGTGTGAATCGAGTGTGGCTTTGGTTTTCAGTTATCTGAGGGTGTTGAGTTGTTGGTATGTTGTTGGTTGTGGTTTTGAAATTCCATTAATTGGGTCACTTCTCTCCCCTCCCCTTGTGGTGGGGGTTTTTGGTTCATGCAGGGAAGTTTTCAAGTTTGTTATTTTGTTAGTTCTTTTGGTAGGGAGACCCATCATGGGTCTCATGGAATTCCTCATGAATGAGAACTGTGTTATCCTATTCCTTATGGTGGGGAGTCTGTTTAGTCCTCTTTATGTTGGTAACCAGGTTTAGTCTCTAGTCTTGGTTAGGTGGTAGGTGTTCTCGTATGGAGCCACCTAATTTCGAGTTCTTCCTTTGAGTAAGTGTTGGGATGGGAGTGTTTCCAACAGGTTTTCTAGAGTAAGGTTATAGAAGTATTCATTAGCTGTGGGTTGAATTTGTTTGTTGTTTTTTGGTGGATGTTATGATACCCGCTTGGTGATGTTTAAAGTGTTTATAATTTTAGGCTGGATTATATATAATAAAAGTTCTTTGTATTTTAGATTGATCAACTGGAGGTGTTTTGGCTTTTGGGGGTAGGTGGCACTTAGTGAAAAGTCCATTTTGGTCTCCCAATCTTGGATTGTAAACCTCTTTTCCTAATGGTGGTATTCTTATATTATTTTCATTTGTCATTCATTGGGAATCTCCTTGAGTTTTAAAAGAGTAGCAGTTATTTCTTTCGGATCAGGCCTTGTTGTGGGTTTCTGGGGGTGAAAGAATTATGGTAGGGAGAATTTTCATACTCGGGTTTTTGGATTCATCTTTGGTCCTAGTTCGGGGTGGGTTCTCAGTTATTTTCTCAGGAATCGGGTGTGACAGGTTTGAATTTTTGAGGTGTTCTTTCCTTTTATCTTTGGCATTTTCCTTTGTTATAGAGAAGTTATGAGAATTATGTGGCTTGGAAATTAAGTTTTTCACACTCCTAGTAGCACCCTTTTGTGGGGTATGTGTGTTTTATGGTTTATCCCCTTGATTTAGATGAGTATTTGGGTGAAATGGGTGTTTTTTGAGGACTTTTTCTAGGTCGCATGGTTAAGGTGCGTGATTAGTTTAACCATGAAGTAAGTGTGCATGGGGTCTCATATTTTGCACACATTTTAACAAACCATACATTCAATGTTTATAGCCCATCCAACACTAGATAGTGTAAAATTTCATGGTTTGTTGAACCGTGCCAACTAACCATGCAACCCACTCGAGAAAGAGTTTTTTGGGGTTTTTTCCTGACTTTTAATTGGATTTTCTTCCATTGGACCCCCCATTTAAACTTTCCAAACCTAGATGCCTTCCATAGGAGTTTTTGGCACCTCCAATCCCCTCTAAGTGGGATTAAAGGTGGTTTCTTGGTGATTCTTCACCCGGATCAAAAGGTTAGGGATTCCTTATTCTTCTCTTTTTCTTTCTTTCCATTATCTTCTTCTTCTCTAAGACTAGTGTCTATACTTGGATGATTTTTAAGCCTAGGGTTGTGTGAATTTGGGGGGTTTTCCTTCTTAGGGCTCCTTGAAGATTTTCTTACTTCCATGGACATTTTTGGAGTCATTTCAGTTATGCATCGTTGAAGCGAAAGCGTTTTGAGGTATGATCCCTTTGCATATCTCCTTTAAATTCAATATTTCACTGATTTCTTGATTTCCATACCTTTCTTTATTATTAAAGAGTGATGTGTGGTTTTTAGAATAATTTTTTTATGTTAAATTAGGTGGTTTTCTTAATTATTTTGAATACATGGTGTGGATTTGTTGACTTGTGCATGCCAAGTGTTTGTTAAATTGTTTGGATGGATTTTGAAAGTGGTTTTTGATTTTTAAAAGCATGGGTTTGTTTTTTAAATTTATTAGTGTCATATAAAATGGTGGTTGGTATTTTCTAAATCAATTTCTAAATTATTTTGGGCTTGAAAGTGGCTTGTGTGTAGTTTTTCAAGAAAAGGTTTGATATGTGAAAGTGTTGTTAGGCCCGATTGGTACTTTAGAAATGGTTTTTTTTGGAAAACCCTTCTACGAATAAGTCACTTGCCTTGTTGGTTGACAAATATGTGTGAGTGTCCTTATTTTGGGACCCCACTTATGCAATAATTGTTTTAAATCAAGGTATTACTCCTTGAGGAGGATGGGGTGGTGTCGATTTGTGTGAGTTATATGATAACATGTATGTATGGTTGTTGTTTGGTTTTGTTGGAAGACCCCTTTGTGAACATGACATGGGAACCCAGCATAGCTATGAGTATTTATGGTAATGATTGTTCCACTAGTTTAGTTTATTCACTATCTAGTGGCCCGTAGTAAGGGGATATTTTTTATTATTGTTATGGGATTGGGGCCCTCAGTCAGGCTAGGTAGGGTGACGATCGGGCATTTGGGTGTTGTGATGTCATCATGTAGGTCATGCATTAGGTATGAGTCACATGTATAGTATGTTCTATTTCTCCTTTGAGTTCTTAAGCCTTCCCATGTTTCTTCATCACTAGTTTCATTAGCATGTTGCCCTCACTATGAGACCATACTTCTTATTCTTGGTTTTGGTGTTTTCTTGGTAATAGAGAATGTATGGTTTTTGTTAAAAAGTTTTTAAGAATGTGTTTTGAAAGAAAAATCCCCCCCCCCTTCTCACATTAATGAAAAATTAACTTTTATATTGGGACCCCTTTCTCCTTCTTCCCTAAGAACCCAATTCCCCTTTATGAAATGGGGATTGTTTAAAATTGTGAGGGATATAGATTGTGATTTTCATTCTTTAAAGTGAAAAGTGTGGAAAAACATATATTTTAATAATGTATTTAAAACATAAGATAAATTTCTCTTTATTTAAAGGATATGCATTGGGAAAATTTATATTTAGGCCTACCTATTGAGTTTTAATAATAATGCTTATAGTCTTTTTTTTATTTGTTGTTATAGGTTCCAACTCAAGTTCAATTGCCTCATTGATGGTTGGTAATGTATTAGAGTGTGACCCTCAAGGTCACATGTATATCTCATGGTTATTAGGTTTAGTTTGAGTTTTCTAGTATAGCCTTTTGGTGAAGTTTATTGGATTTTATGTTGTAGTGTAAATGGTATATAATTTTTCTACCATATTTATTTGGTATACTCTTTTTTTCTACTGAATTATTTATTAAAATTGTGAGAAATTGTTCTCATTGATACTATGTTGATTCCCTTTGTGCTTATCACCAGCCAAGAAGGATTGGGAATGCCTCTTGGGCCTTTCCATGAGTTGGCTCAGGTGACCGATTCGGGGTCGACCCGGGTTGGTTCGTGACATTTGGTGTGAATAAGGGTTAAAGGATAATTTCCCAATTGAAAATAGTTTTTTCATGTGTGTTTTTGTTGTTGGAAGTGTGTATGTGTAAGGGGTGGTTCATGTGATATAGGAAAAGGTAATTTATCTCAAGGAAATCCAAGGTACCTACGTTAAAAGACTAGGTTTAGTATGTTAGGTAAGTTGGTAGGGTTGAGGAATGGTATCTCTAATAGGATTGGCATAAAAACACTAAAAAAACATATGTATGATGGGGATTGGAGGCTTGAGTATTTCCATTATGCTTGGTAGATGGTTGAATCACTGTGATTATGAGAATCCTAGGACCCCGCTAACCCTAGTATCATAGGTATTTCCTATGGTGCTCATGTTATGCTTACCATTCATTATGTTTTCAACTTTACTTTCTCTTTTATTTTAATTTCAAAGCATTTTTTATTTTAAATTGTAACTTTCTTTTTTTGGAAAACTAACATGTTAGTTTTTCATATAATGTTAATACATGGAATCTCTTTTGGTGGTATCCTACTAGGCATTGTATCACACCCTAAATACACCCTCAGGTGTATTTAGACCTTATTATGTTTGACTCGGGTAAAGGAAAGTCGTTTCATGATGGTGGTCATGGATATGGTTATTAGTGGTTCCTCTTTTGTTAGGTGTTAGTGGTGGTGGAATGAGGGTGTTGACCCTCTTTTTGTATGGAGGGTTGGTTGTATAGTTTGTTCCCATACCATTTTCTGTTGTTCTTGGTTATTTTGGTTTCCATTATAAATGTTAAATGTTTTACTTTTTATTCATGTTTTTTGTTATGTTTATTGTAATGATGTGATGTTTTGTTCATGATAATTGTTCGTTTTTTATTTATATGGTAGAAATCATTCCTAAATGTGATACTTGATGTCCAAGCATTATTTACCAGCCTGTGGGGATTAGGAGTGCCCTTCAGGCCATGCCATGGGCTGGGTCAGGAGTCGGGTTGGAAGGAAGCCTATCTTGGTTCATGATAGGTGTAGATAAATTCATTTTGTTTCCAAGGGGGGAAATATTGTTTTGGAAAGGGGGGAGTTATTGAATGATTAATTGGGGTAAATATCTTGGAAAATTAGTGAAGATCATGGAAGTTATATATATTTCTTTCATGAGTATATGTTTATTTAAAATGTGTTTCTCACACAAATATTCACTCAAGTGGGCTCAAAGTTGATGTTAAGTGAATAATTAATACAATAATTTGTAGTAAAAAGTTTTAAGTATTATTTTTGGTCAGATATAGTTATTTATATAATTTCCATAATGATAATTGTCAAATCTAGTTGGGGTTTTCAACAAACACAAAGGTGGGTATTGTAATAAAAAATCCCATGGGAGTGGTTTGGGGGGTTATAAGGGGGATGAATGGTTAAATCGGGCTATTTAAGTCATTTAGAATTCATATCTTAAAGGAAAGAAGATATTTGGAGGTGATCTGGATGATTTTATAAAATTTGTTTCTGAGTAGAATTTTAAAATATGGTTAGGTCATTTCTGCATATGGAACATTTTTTAGAGCACTATATGATTCATTATATTTGGAATATAAAATTTGGAAAAGGTAAGAAACCTATTTATGATTCATTCAAGAGATCTATGTATGAGTCATAATAGATAAATGGAAAAGTAAAGTGTTTCCATCTATATATGAGTCATCTAAAATCTCTATATTAGTCGGTTCAGGTTTCATATGAGTCATCTGAGAAAAATTACTAAGTATTATTTGCCCATGGGTCATATATCATTTGAATACAGGTCATTACCCTCTATGTAAGAGTCTCCTGCATTTTTTTATGAGTCATTAGTGTTTACATATGAGTGTCTCAATGTAATAGTGGCTACCAACTATGTATGATTCATCAAGATAAATGTGTATGAGTCATCAAGTATTGTGTATGATTCACCCCTTAATCAATTTTCTAAAGTTTTGTCAGTACCATTTTTGAGTATAATTTATTAATCATAAAATATTATTAATTAATTGTCCAACCAAGAATGTGTAGCTCGAAGTGCAATAAAATAGCAAGAGGGGGTGAATTACCCTTTAAAAACAAAGTAAATAATTAAAGTATTAAATACTAAAAACCTATTTTTAATTGTTTGATGATAATTAAAACATTTTAAATACTTTAAAAATAATGATTGATAAAATTAAAATAAAATAAAGTGAAATTTAATAATTATATATGTTTATGAAACTGGAAACATATAAGAAAGAGTGATTTATAAATTGAAAAATTAAGATTATGAAAGTATGATTGTAGTGATATTAAAATATAAAGTGAGAAAACATAAAAGAAATAACATGATTTGATAGAGGAGTTTGGCTAAAGTTATTTAATGAACCCCCATGTCTCTTACACTAATTTATTAATGGTTTATTGTATTAGTACCTTTCCTTTAACGGTATCCAGTATAAAAAAACTCTCTTATTTTTTAATAGGTTATATCAAGAAACTAGATTACAATCAACCCCATATTTTTAATTTTTGTATCTAGAAACCTAAAAGAGAATTAATCCCTTTCATTTTAGTTGTTTTGGAAAGAAACTCTAGTCCCTCACTTTAAAAGGTGTTGAACACTGAAATAGAAGAAATATAAGAAGAATGAGAGGATTTCTGAAAGTAATCTCATTTAGGAACAATATTGATTCTCTAAAATAGATAAGAAAATGAATTATGAGATAATGAGAAATAATTAAGACTTAGAAAAAAAATTAAAATGTAAGTTTAACATTTTAATTAAGATAACCTTGGATATCGAGAGAAATCTGAAGATCATATCACATTGGCATTGTTAATTGGGTGTTAAGTTATGCTTTCAAGCACCCATAATTGGTCTATTTATAACCTTGATGAGTGATAGAAAGGTATTTAATTGAGTTTGGGATTTAAATAGTTTATTAAAAACTTTTTTACAATTATTTAATTCTCATCAGAAGGTTCTGGATTTCTATAACTTGCTAGCTGGACGATCCCACCGACTCGCCAGTGAGACACTTGAGGCTACCTCAGTTCTGCTTGCTTCCATCAACTGTTTGATGGATATACACAGGTTATTCAGTTTTGTGCCTCCTCCACTTCTATCAATGTCCTTTTATTGGCCTGGTAACTTTACTCCGTGATTTCGATAAGTCTATAAAGACTTTAATAAGGATTCTTCAAGGATCTTTCAAGGTTCTATCATGATATCATCATGATCTTCCAATAACCAAGATTAAAACATAAAACCTTTAATTTAAAACAACTCAGATGAAATCATTAGACACTTTAAATATTGTTTTGTGATCATTAAAACTTAATATGTATAAAAGCACAAAAATATAACCTTTTTTATAATAAAAAACAGCTAAATAAAAAAGATAATATAAAAAGATAGTTTGTATCAAAATATTTTATTACAAAGTAAAACAATATCATTTATCCCCTATAATATTATTCATTTATCACCGATAAGAAATAAGAAACGACATATAACATACCCATAGAAAAGAACATAATACCATTGATTTTTATAATGACCTGAGATATAAAAATTTATCCCCCTTTGATATTATCAAAAATAATTCATGGTTATAGAAAATAAGTTAAATAAAATTTAAAACTACATTTATCATCATTAATGATCTTTTGAGAGAGAAAAAAAATCTTTGAACAATTTAAAAATTAAAAAACAAAAAGAGTGATTTTTAGTAAACCTAAAGATAAAAGAAAAAACAAACATTTTATTTTTAAAATAAACTCAAGGGAGAAATAAAATTTCATAAAGAAGTTTTCAAAAAAGATCAAGAGTTAAATAAAATTTTAAAAAAATAATTATAAAAGGAATGTATCTTCTAAGATCATTTCATTATTAACAAAATTAAATCCACCTTAAATAATGAATTATAAATATGAACATATATTAAAAAATTAAATAATAAAAAAATATTAACATGGTAATAATTTTAAAAATTAATAAAACACATGTAAATTAAAAAATCAAAGATAAATTTTAATATTAAAAATATTTTTATCAAATATCATGGCCCAATACTTATTCCTTGGGTGAATATTATATTAAAAAACTTACCATCCCTTTTTTATGTTATAACCTATAGATGCATCTATTCCAGAGCCACATCCACTTGTTTTTATCCAGATAGGAATTTTTTTTCTTGGAGTATCACACTCACTTGAATTTACTAAAATTATGAAAGTTAGAAAATAATATTTAGTTTTTAAGGAAAGAAAATATTTTATTCTAAAAACAATTTTAAACTTGTAATTTTTTTTGAAAAGGTTCTCAAAATTTAAAAGATTAAGATTTAAGTATCACAAGATAATTATACCCAACCAACCTTTAATAAATTCAAAGTGATCAAGGTAAAGGGTTTTAGTGAGGATATCACCAAGTTTATGGTTGGTAAAAATTCAAGAATTATATCACCTTTTTGAAAATTATTTTGAAGAAAATGGTATTGTAGATCAATGTTCTTGGTTAAAGAATGTTAAATGGGGTTTTTAGATATACCAATTTCACTAGTTTTATCACGTTTATAGGGATACAATCATATATCATCCTAGAGTCTAAGAGAGTATGTTTCATCCATATAATATGGGTGCAAAAACTCTCAATGGATATGTATTCCAATACAACTATAGAAAGAGAAATAGAGTTTTTCTTCTTACTACTCTATGAGACAAGGGATTTTTCTAATATGTGGAAAGTACCGCTAGTATTTTTCCAATCTAGTTGGAATCTTCTAAAATCATTATTGGAAAAACAAGTATGTTCCAAAGAATATTCCTTTGGGTAAAATAATATAATATTTTTAGATTCTTTAAAATATTTGAAAAATATTTTGAGAGATATTAAATGATATTGATTTATATTTTATTAAAAATGAGCATAAATGCTACACTAAACATGATTTAAAGTTGGGTCATAGTAAGGTAAAGTAAACTTCCAATCATACTTATATAAATCTTGTTGTTAATTGGTTTACCGGATTTATCCAAATTTAACTTACAAGTGGTACTCATGGCTGTACTAATTTCTTTTTCATGATCCCTGATAAACTTATTTAAATTTTCAATAGTGTATTTACATTGGTTTATAAAAGTTGCATCAAAATTTTGGGAAATTGAAAACCAAGGACAAATTTGAGTTCTCCCATAAAACTCATTTCAAACTCTTTATTTATTATATGATAAAATTTATGACAAATATTTTCTTTAGTTGATATTAAAATAACATCATTAAAATAGATTTTAAAAAATAATAAATCATTTGAAAATGTTTTTAGAAAAAATATGGAATCATATTTTCCCATTTTAAAATATTTTAATAAAATTAATTTTATTAAAATTTCATACCAAGCCTGAGGGGATTATTTTAAACTCTAAAGAGCTTTTGTTAACTTGAAAGCATAATTCAAAAAATTTGGATTTTCAAAACCAATCATATGATCTACAAAAAACAATTTTAGAGATAAAACCATTTAGAAAACCACTTTTTAAATTCATTTGAAAAAGTTTAACATTAAAATAAGTTATGAATGTCAACAAGATTCTAATGGATTTTATTCCTGAAATGGGTGAAAAAGTTTCACTATAATCAGTTAATTCTTCCTGATTATATCATTTAGCAAAAATTGAGGCCTTATTACAGGTGATATTTCTTTGTTTATCATGTTTTTTTTGGAAAAACCTCTTGGTTCCAATAATAGGATTATTATCAGGTCATTACATGAGAGTCAAAACATAGTTACTTTAAAATTGGTTCAACTCCTCTTGCATTGAAAGTATACAATTCTCATAATTAATAGTATCATCATGGTATTTAGGTTCAATGTAAGATATAAAATATTGTTGTTCAAGCTCATTTAATACTAACCTTCTAGTATGAGTCCAGGATTTTAATTAATCGATAACATTCTCAATGGGGTGGTCTTTCGATTCAACCCATGCCTTGAGTAAATGATTATAATGGGGTTCTTGAAAATCCACAATTACTTCATAATATTGAGGTGTGGGTAAGGTCAAACTATATTTTTTAACATTATCATAAATTTTAGGATAATTTTTAGGAATATTATCATAAAATTTGATGTAAATTGAATATTATAAAGTATTATTCCTCTTATTGAAAACTTGGTAGGATTTACTTGAGTTTGAGAACCCAAGAAAGATACCTTCATTAGATTTGGAGTCAAACTCTACTAGATTATCCTTGTTATTAATGATAAATCATTTACAATCTAAAACTTTAAAGAAGAAAACTTTTGTAATTTTACATTTTCAAAGTTCGTAAGGGTTTTTTATAAATATGATCCATATGAGAACATAATTGTGGATATAGAAAGTAGTATTGACTTCCTCATCCCAAAATTTTTAAGTGAGTTCAAAATCATTCAAGAGAGTCCTAGACATTTATTATAGGGTCCTATTTTTCTATATAATTCACCATTTTATTGAGGTGTTCTAGGAGAGGATAAGTAATGATGATAACCTTGAGAAGAATAAAACTCATCAAAGTCTTTGTTATCAAATTCTCTACCAGAGTTCACTTCTAATATATATAAATTTGTAGAATTTTTCATTTTATAATTTCTTAGAGAAATGATAAATAGTTTACAAGACTTGTTTTTATGAGATAATAATAATACCCATGTAAATATAGTATAATCATTGATAATTAAAAAGATTTAAGATTTACCTCCAATACTAAAAACATGGGTTGGTCCAAAATGGTCAATGTGAACTAGTTTTAAGTTTTAATGGGAGGAAACTTCATTTTTATATTTAAAGGAATATTTTTTCTACTTAATAGGTTACAATGTTCATAAACTAAGTTGTATTTGAAAAAAATTCATAAACCTCACATTAGTTTTTTATGGTTGTGCTTGATAAGAGAGTGAATGATACAATGACCTGGGTGTCAATGCCAAAGCCAGTATGACTTATCTTTTTCACTTAAAAACTTAACATTTTGACTTGAAAGATATTTTAAATCAATAAATAAACATTTTGAAAATGATATGTGGTAAATAAAAAATTTTCATTTCCATATAATAATTTTATAAAAAAATTAAAATATAATTCTAAAACTGCTATCACAAAATTTAATAATACATAGTAAATTATGTTTCAATCCATTGAAAAATGAAAACAAATTTAATTAAATTTTATTTGGAGAAATTGATAGTACCAATATCAGAGATTTTACATTTTGAATCATCTACAAACTTGGCATGTCCTATGTCAAATTTTTTGAGATGCTTGAATTTGGAAGGATCGCCACAAATATGTCTCGAGCACCAACAATCCATATAACATATATCTTCATGAGTTTTACTTTCAAAGTACTTTTCTTACAAAATATTTAGAGACTAATGATTTTCGTACCCATATCTTGGGTCTACTTAAGCTAGCTAATAAAGACTTTGTAATCCAAAATTGTTTAGAAACAATATTTCCATTAGAAAATTGATGTGAAAGATGAGTTATATTTGGTATAAAATATCTAAAAAATTTACAATTTTATTCATAAAAAATATTCCCAAAATTTATTATAATAATTAAAAAAATTATTTTTTGAATTTCCCTTTAGTAAAGTAGTTTTTTTATAATTATTCAAAAAAATAATATTGTTTTGAAAAACCAATTCTAGAATTAATTTTAACAACACATTAAGATCCCAAAACCATATTTGGATATTGATCACAATGGGTGGATTAAGAAAGATATTTCTTAATATATTTAATTTTATATTCCAAATTCTCAATATTTGGTTGTTCTTTTAGTTTAAAACCCAAATCATATTTTCTCTTTAATGTTGATATTTTTCAAAAACAATAAGATTACATTTAATTTTAAAATATTTAAAATTTGAAACAAGTTCACAAAAAAAATTTAAGTTGATCTCTATCATAAAAAAGATATTTAAATCTTAAATAAGAGGTTAGAGAAGTAGATCATGTAGAATTTACTTTTTTACATACCTCAAAATTCGGCATGAGGCACTTAGGACTTTAGTTGCTTGATTTTAATAATGAAAATGAATCCTCACTATTAATATAAGTTAAACATTTAAGTGATTCCTAATTTTTTATTTTCTTTATACTTATTATTATTCAAGGGACAATATAGATTGATGTGATCCTTCTTTTTTCAACAGAAGTAAGTAATATAAATTAATTTATTTTCCATTTTGAATCACTTAAATGATATTTTCTTTTTCATGTACTTGTTCATATTTGTGGAAAGTTGAGCAATAATGGTGTCACTTCTAGATGTTTCATCATTGATTACCTTGAAATAAATTTAATTTTAGTTTATTTGATCTCATGTTCCACCTTTTAGTCTTTTATTTTCATAATTATATGATATTTCATAAAAGATATGATGAGTTCCTCAAACTTCATGTTCTTTATATCTTTATCTCTTTGGATCTTGGTGAATTTAGGGGCCCAATTTCTTGGAAATACTTAAAGGATTATATCAAATAATGTATCTATAGAAAGAGTATCACTAATAACCTATCAAACACTACAAATTTCAATGAATCGTGTAAACATTTCATTAATAGACTCATTAAGATGTATATAAAAAATTTCAAAGTATTATCTAAACATATATAATCTAGTATCTTTTACTTTTTTCTTTAATTAGTAGCATTTAAGAGTTCCATATTTCATGAGCCTTTTTAAATATAGAAATTAAATTAAATTCATTTTTATATAAAATACAATGTAAGGAATTAATTTCTTTACCATCTAATTCAAATGAAAAAACATCATAGAGTTTCTATTTTTATTTGTTTCAATGGTAGGAGTCTGACCATGCATAATTATCTTCCATATGGGATAAAAATTTGATCTAATAAAATTAGACACATGTTCCTTCCAATAACCATAATTTAAACCATCAAAAAATTTATCATTACCGATATATTTTTCTTAGGGATAGCCATAGTTTTCTGAAAAATCCATTTAGAAAATGAAAATTTCTTTAAAAAATGTACTAAATATTTCAAAAACAAAATAATCATTGAAAGAGTTGAAAAAAATTCAAAAAAATATTTAAATCAATTCAAGAACCCTTTGACGCCAGTTGTAGGTTAAAGTAGGATAAAATGGAAAGAAGGGTGAATTTCCCTTAAAAAAAGTAAAAAATTAAAGCCTTAAAGACTAAAAACCTCTTTTTAAAAGTTTGATGATAATTAAAACCTCCTAAATACATTAAAAAAATAATTTATACAACTAAAACAAAATAGAAATCATAAAAAATTACTATATATGTTTATAAAAGTGGAATAAAATACAAAAGATATATTACTTAATTAAATTATTAATCATATGAAAGTGTGAGTATGGTTATATTAAAAGTTAAATTAAGAAATCATAAAATGAAGAACATGATTTGATAAAGGAGTTCATATAAAGTTGTTTGATAAACACCTATGCGTCATACCCCAATTACTTGAAATTTTGTTATATTAATCCCTTGTCCTTAATAGTATCCAAGATATGAAAACTCCATTTCTTTTTAATAGGTTATAGTAAGAAACCAAAATAAAATCAAACCTATATATTTAACATTTTATTTAGAAACTTAAAAGAGAAGTAATCCATTTCCATTTAGTGGTTTTAAAAAGAAACCTGGGTCTCTCACTTTAAAAGGTAGTGAGCACCAAAATATAATAAAGTTAGGAAGAAGGGTAGGATTTCTAAAAGAAATATCATTTATTAATAGTATTTATTCTTTCAAATAGACAATAATAATCACTATGAGAGAATGATAAATATGTATAAGTGATAAAAAAATTACAAAGTTAGAAAAATATTGGAATTAACAGAACTTTGGAGATTGGGGTAAATTTAAAGACTATACAACATTGGAATTTTCAATCGGATGCTAATATAAGTTTCTAAGCCCCACAAGGGGGCCATTTATAGCCTTCATGAGTAATAGAGAGGTCTTAGATCGATTCAGGGTTTTATAGAGCTAATTCAATACTTTTTACCATTATTTAATGCTTCTATTAAGGTTTTGGATCATCACCACTATCTAGACAAAAGATACCACTAAATAGATACTAAGACACCTAGGGCTGACTTGGTTCTATCTACATCCACTAAGTGGTTGGTACTCCTCCACTGAATGGCTGATGGAATCTTAGAAAAATTGGATCTACTGTACATACTATAAGCTAACAGGTGGATCTACACTAGGTATTCAATGTTTCCTACTATCTTGATCTTCAATAAGTGCCTCCTCAATTTCCTTCCATATCCATCTATTGATCCATTAAATTTACTCCATGATTCTATCAAGTCCATTAACACTTAAATAAGGATTTTTCAAGGCTCTTTCAAGATTCTAACATGATTTTATCATGATCTTCCAATAATCAAGATTAAAACATGAAACCTTTAACTATCAACAACTCAAATGAAATTATTATACATTTTAAATATTGTTTTATGGTCATTAAAACTTAAGAAAGTGAGAAACAAAATAATATAGAGAGAATCAATCTAAGATTTTGGTAGAATTAGTCCATGATGTTTTGGTTATTTTAATATAAGATTAAATATTTTTTTAGAGAACCATGTTTGACAACACACACCATGTCATAGAAAATTATGGTGTAAACATGAAGGGTGTTATAGAAAATGTTGAGTATATTTTTAAATACATGAGTTGGCAGATGTTTTAGTATCTTGTTTTGGATAGTGGTTTTTATTATAAAAGTATTATTTTCTTGATTTTGAAGGATGTTTTTCCTATCATTGAAAATAGAGAAGTTTTTGTCAGAGTTTGTGTTCTAGAACCAACTATTTTTACTCTATATTGCATTTATATTTGAATATTTGAAAATAAATTTAAAATATTATTACATATTATTCATTGTTATGCATGACTTTGACGTAATAATGTCTCAGAGTATCTGTCACATTTAAAAGGGCATAGAAATTCCATACTATGATGAGAACCTTGAAATGCCATGATGGTATTCTTAAACCTAGTTACATGGTTAGATAAAATTCTATTATGAGGTATATAGTATGTTTACTATATAGTGAAAGTACTCATATGTGTATAAGACTCCATATCATGAAGTTCCCAATTGGTAATCTCCAAGACAAGAGATTATGATAACAGACCCACCCGTAGGAATTCCATATGTTTATGTTTAATTAGATATTTCTATCTATTAGTGTGTTTCATGGTCCTTAGACATTAATATTATCATTCATACATGTCATTACTCTCACACTTAGATTTACTAACCAAAACCATGACATCATATGTTTTTGGGAAGTAGAGTATGTTGGGTGCATCACAAATGAAATCTAATTGATAGATAATTCAAGAAAGGATTTTTCTCTCCCATATTTATAAAAATTTATATCCATACCCTTTGATTAAATTTTAAATGTCGCATTAAATTACATGGTCATGGTTTAATGACATGTTTATTTTAGATAGTCAAATAAATATGTGTCAATAATATAGGTTGATGACATGGATGTGAAACCTGTTTGATGAGATATTGTAGAAAAGGGATTATATTAAAAAAAAATTGTGCTTGTATATGGTTGTCGATATTGCAATATTAAACTTATTTCTCTTTGGTTCCTTGACACATTACTATATATTAATCTTTTACTCTAGGAAATCCCTCCAAATTCCAAGGAGAAAGAATCCTAGAGGGTCACACACTAAGTGTTTATGTTAATCTCCATTAAATTCTATTTGAATTTAATTATTAGAATAAATATTATTATCAAGACCGTGGAATAATTTTATTTTACGTTTTATTGATCGCAAATATTAAATAAATATTTATTCTCTATATTCTGAATAAAATATTTATTTATGAATAAAATGATTAATTAAATATTTATTTGGGTATTCAATAAATTAAGAGGAGGATGAATGGATAAAGATTGTGTCTCGTGATTAATATTAATTTACAAGCTAGTGAAATAACATTTATCATTTCCCCAGTTAGCACAATCCATTAATTATTATTATTATTATTATTATATAGAATGGGGTATGATAAGGTTTATTATATTATTTAAGGTACTTTGTGAAATTCAATAATATTTTAAGCTAAACTCTAACTCTATAAATAGATTATTATGTCTATTTTTTAGGGTTAATCAATAATTGAGAATCATTAAACACAAGAGTCTTTTCTCTGGGTTCCTCCTCTTCTCATACTCTGAAGAACGAGAGATCACTTCTAGGATAGAGGAAATTTAAGTGATCAAGACAAAAAACACAACATTATCGATCATCCATGCTATCACCCAGCAATCCATCAGTTTTTTTCAGATATAAAAGGACTACATGTGGATCACCACTAGAGGTTCTTTACTTTGATTCATCACTGTACAATTATGGAAATCAGAAAATGGTTTTTTAGATGATCAAAAAAATATTCAAAGAAATATCCTAAGACAAGGCTGTATTTCTTCAGATTTAATTTAAATTAATAATAAATTTAATGTGAAAAATATCCAATTCAAGTACCAAGATTTTCTATGTCTATATTCAATGGAAAAATTTAATCGGTCATGACATTTATATCCCACCCAATTAGTGAATGGTCCATCAAATATGACAAAACCCTTAATGGTTATGCACCAAAAATATGATTTCACTATATCCAAAACCTTCAAGTGGTATCAGAGTTGTTACATTTTAAATTTATAATTATTTATTTGACTACTTATAGATTATACAAAATAGTGGTCAGATATTTCATTTTCATATTTTTATTTATTTAATCCAAGGTTTAATTAACATGCCTTCGTTATTTTAATTTTCATCTTTCATGATTAATAATTTATTAAAGTCTAATAATAGTTAGATAATTATTACAAATTTCATATGAATGTACCAATGTTTTTTGGATAATTGATTGGGCTACATGACTTGTAGTTGAAGTACTTATTGTATACCCAAGTTCACTACACCTAGATGAATCACGGGATATGCAGAAAACTGAGAAACTATTAAACATGGTGAACTTATTTCACACTGTGTTAGACTAGGATAACCTAGAACATGACTTTTCAGATTATATAGAATGTAGATGGCATACATTTAATGTAGTCTTCATGATTTAGAGGTGATATTCATTTTAACTATGTGTTCAAATACACGATTTCTAACTACATAAGATTGATAGATTGAATAATTAATGAAGCACATGACATGTAGCTGGAGCACATAGCATATAACTCATTAATTCTCATGTACAAAAAACATGTCAAGTTAATCTACGAGTTGCGAGGAAATACGGAAAGAAAAACACACAGCGTTTAACCAGAGTACACATTATGTGATTCCACGTTCAAAGAACATGTCAAGTCAATTAGTGGGTTATGTGATCACATGGAAAATAAAACATACAGCATGTGGTCAGTTAGTACATGTCTTGTAGTATTCCTAGGATACACTTAGAAGCCTCATGCATTTATCCCAGATACATAGCAATCGAGGAACGTGGTGTGTAGTTCCTAAGTAAATGTTGTGTAGTATCCCAATAAAATATAGAATTAAGTTACATTAAAATAATTAATTGCAATATTAAAACAAAATTATAGTATTTCTAGCAGGTTTTTTTGACTATGTTATAATGTTTTTTAAGAATCAATAAATGTTCAATTAATTTATTATAATTATCTATAATTATTGGTTATGTCGTTTTATTTTCTAGAAATTAATTTATGATGATTATCTTTAAGTGACTTCAAATGGTCATTAAGATAAAGTGAATTAATTATTTAATTAATTAATACAAGTGTGCTTATCTAAATAATAAATAATGAATTAAAGTAGATTATATCTAGTTTAATTTTAAAAATTTGTTGCATGTGTATGACCATTCATGATATTTGACCATCCCTTTGTATTAATTAGTTTTATTTAATTTAATTATATTTCAGGGGTTTTCAATGGTTTATTATTAAATTAAATATGATGGGAAATGTGTCAACCCTCCCTCTTTTATTATATATGACATGTGTGTCCATGGTAGTTTATGTAATTCCTCTTAACCAATCCTTTAGTTTACCTCGCATGCATGTGAGTTATAAATACATGTAACAAAGAAGTAATTCAATGTGAATGGTGGTGGTTAAAGAGGGAACTGAAATGATACCAAATTAGGTGATACACAAGTGGATAAGTGGAATACTGTAACTCATGTCAAGATTGGCACAATGAGTTTTCCCCTTGGTCATAGGTTGATTTATTATATACTCAATAAATCAACTATTAGATAAGATCATGATCATGTAATTTATTTATTTATTTATTTATTTATTTATTTATTATGTATTATTTGTTTTATGGATTTTAGACCACAATAACATAAATAAATGGACTAATATAAAAATATGGAATTTAAATAAATTTATTGTGCATAAATGTTTTATCAAAACAAGGTCAATCACTTAAATAAAAAACACATAATATTAAGAATAAATATAAAAGATAAAAATAAGAAAAATTTTATTCATAATAAAACAAAATCTCTCGACTTAATATTAAGTCATACTTGGTTTTCCATTACTTGATTGGGAATAAAAACTACATAGCTAAGTTTTTGGCCAACTTACATTGGGACATTTACTTTTATCATAGAGTTATTATTAAGGTTTTGGTTTCACTTAACCAACTTACATCAATATAAGTATCCCACACTAGACTTGATATAAATTTGAGGCAAGTGTTGTGAAAATACAAGTCAGGATTTTTGGATTGTGGAGTCCACTCAATAGATCAAGGGGTATCAATACCAGATTTGGAAAAGATTTTCCTCCCTAAATATCTTCGAGTAATTGATCAAGCCCATGCTTGGGTTATGATAAGGTTAATATAAATCCTTTCCACTAGAATTTATAAGCAATTAGACATTATGAGATTGATGATAAGGGCTATTGGGACTTGATAAAATAGTGGGAGACTTAATAAAATTAAATTCATTATGTCTTACATAAATTGTAATCAACTGAAGTACTAATAATCTTCTATTTTATAATTTTATAATAAAATGGAAATTTTATCAACCACGTTATCCATTCAATAAATTTTAGAGAAATACCATCTCTTTTCTAGTAGTAACTTTTAGGAATGGATCATATGAGTAAAAGTTTTATTTTGGAATGTACAGAAATATTATGTGTGAGAATCCTCAATTCCTGGTCCACCTGATAAGGAGATGTGTGGTGAGGAGTTATCTATCTATGATAAACATTTGAGCAATGTGGTTTATGTTTAGTTTTTAATTCTTTCACTCATGTCTAATAAACTCATGAAGTCACGTGAATATGTGGATTATTATAGAATTATCTAGAATCTCCATGGTTTGTATCAAGAGTGACCTATATAGTAATGGTTTGAGATATATAGGGATCTCTTTTAGAGAAAGCATGGAGAGGGTGAACTAGCTGGGAATCACGTAGTCAAACTCATTGGCTATATTGAGCTCTTAGAGGTTCTATAGATTAAACTACCAGAAGAACTACACACCAATCTCATTATTTCATCACTCCATTGGAGCTTCTCTTTATTTTTTATTAATTTTAATATGAACAACATTAAGAAGGGTCTCCAATATATTCTCACTTTACTTCACTAACTTGATAGGGATATGAAGCGTAAAAATACTTTCATCCTTATGGTGAATTAAAGTAAAGGATATGTGAAGATATATAAGACTAACCCTTCTTCATAATGAACTTTAAATAAGAGAAAGTTTAAGGGAAAATAAAGTTAATATGATGTTATCTACTTCTTATGTGGAAATAAGGGCCACTGGAAGAAAAACTACATCCAAGAAAAGAATCAAGGGGAAGCTTTAGGTTCATTTGTTATCAAGATCAATTTATCATTTTCTTCAAATCAAGTATTAGATATATTAGGTGGTGCTTATATATGTATTAAAATATAGGATCCAAGTAGATTTAAGAAGATTGATTGAGGGGAGATAGATCTATGAGAAGCCAATAGATCCATACTTTATATTATGGTTATCGGGGACTACCACCCCATGTTGTCAATGGGATTGATCATGGTTTTATTAGTCTATTATTATGTGGAATCTATTAGAAAAAACATTGTTTCTATATCCATACATAGTATGGGTGGATTTATTTTAAAATTTGGGAATAAGTGTTTCTTATTTTATAAGGATTTCATTTTTTATAGTAAGGTTCATTTAAATAATGATCTTTATGAGTTGGATTACATGAACCAAGTAATGGAAATAGGTAACAAAAATACTTCACATGACTCATACCACACCAAACTATGGAATAATTAACTAGTTCATGTAAATGAAAAATATTTTTCAAAATTACACCAAGATGGATATTTAGATTCCTTTGAACTAAAACCACTTGGTGTATTTCATCCATATTAACAAGGAAAAATGACCAAAGTCTCATTTAAAGGAAAAGGTAAAAGGGCCAAAGATCTTCTTAAATTAGTTTATACTAATGTTTTTGGACCATTTATAGGTTAATAAAGGGTTGGTTACTCATACTCTATAACTTTTACCAATGATTTTAGTAGATATGGATATGTTTACTTGAGGAGGTATAATTTGGATTCCTTTGAGAGATTCTAGGATTACAAGAACGAAGTTGATAACCAGCTTGGTAAAAATATTAAGAAACTCTTCTCAAACTGTGGTGTAGAATATATTAATCATGAATTCATTGATTATTTATAGGATTTGGGAACTATATCTCAAATCACTCCTATATATACACCTCAATGGAATGGTTTAAGTGAAAGGAGGAACTACACCTTTTAGGAATGGTGAGATCAATGATGATTCAAGTGAATATTATATTATCCATTTGGGGATACATGTTACAAATAGTAGTATTAATACTAAAATTGAGTGCCAACTAAAGTTGTAGATGGTATTTTATACCAATTATGAAGTGAAAAGAAACATGTGTTCTCACATTTACATGTTTGGGGTGTGAACCATTTGTTAAGGCCTATTCATGCGAAAAAATTACATCCTGAGGAACAAAGTGTACCTTTATAGGATACCCCAAGAAAATTAGGGGATATTACCTATACAACCCATCACACAAAAATTTAATAGTGAAAAGACACATTGTATTCCTTGAGAGAGAGAACATCTATAAAAGTAACAGTGGGAGCAAGATAGACTTTAATAAAGTCCAAGCTCTAGGTAAACAAGTGTTGACATAGAAATAGATTCTAAAAATCCCCATTCAAGGAGAAGTTCTAGAGACACAAATAAAATATAGGTGTATAAGAGAGGTAAGAGAACCAAAATGATATGGTAATCTATTCACTGAGAATTATGAGTCATTATTAGTTGATAATAATGATCATATAACCTACGAAGAAGTAGTAAGTGGCACAAATGTTTCCAAGTGGAAAGAATCTATAAATTAGGAAATGGATTTCATATACCATAACCATGTTGATATTTTGGTAGATCCTTCAGTGGATGTAAATCCTGTTGTTTGTAAATGGGTATTCAAAAAAACAGACATGGATGGATAAGTTAGTACTTATAAGGAATAATTGGTTACAAAATGGTTTAAATAATGTCAGGGAATTGACTATAAACAAACCTTTTCACCAGTTTCTATGATGAAATCCATCAAAATTATACTTTCCATTGAGGCTTTCCATGAATGTGAGATTTTGAAAATGGATGTCAAAATAGCCTTAATAAGAAACTTCAAGAATATTTCTATATGAAACAACCCAAAGGGTTTGTGACTCCAAAGGATGTAAACAATATATGTAAATTTCAAAAATACATTTATGGATTAAAGAAATCATCTTGGTCTTAAAACATTCTATTTGATGAAGACATAATGGAATTTATTTTCATAAAGAATGAATATGATCCTTGTGTCTATATGCATTTTAGTGGGAGTACAGTAATTATCTTAATAGTATATTTCAATTACATACTATATATTGGAAATTAAATACTAGTCTTAAAGTATATTAAATCTAGGTTTAATAAATGCTTCTTTATGAAGTACTTAGGTGAAGAAGCATATATTCATGAGATCAAGATCCATTGTGATAGATCTAGGAGTCTTATTAGTCTAATTCAAAATATATATATTGACAAGATGTTGAAGATATTTAGTATAGAACAATCCAAGAGGGGATTTTTTTTCTAATGTCATATGGAATTCATCTTTCTAGGAAAATGTTTCCTCAGACACATGAGGAAGGAAAAATGATGTCAATGATTCCTTAAACATAAACAATTAGGTTAGTCATGTATGTTATGATATGTACTAGGCTAGATTTCACCTACACCTTAAGTGTGGCTAGAATATATCAAGCCAACCCAAGTGGTCGTCATTGGATGACAGTCAATACTATAATTAAGTATGTTAGGTGTAATAATGATATGTTCTTAGTCTATGGAGGATATAAGGAAAGATTCATCAGAGGATATTCATATGATAGCTTCCAAACAAATCAATATTATTTGAAATCACATAAGAGATACACATTCACTCTTAGTGGGGGTTTTGTGAGCTAGAAGAGACCAAAGAAAGTTATAGTTGAAAATTATAAAGTATAGTGTAAGTATATTTAAGATTTTGAGGTAGCTAAATAAGTATTTTGGATATGAAACTTCATCTAAGATATTGACATGGTACCTAGAAGTAAATTTACTATAATGCTCTATTGTGATAATATTGTAATGGTGGATCTTGAAAAGAATCTAAGGTCACGTCATAAGATAATGAACATACTTCATAAATATCATATCTTGAGGGATTTTTCTCAAATATGTGAAGTTTTAGTTAGTAGAATATCCAAAAAAGACAATGTGGATTACCCCTTAACTAAAGCCTTAACTCATTAGAAACATGATCATCTTGTGATGTCTAGCAGACTAAAAGTTATAGGCAGTTGGGTATAGTCCAAGTTGGAGTCTATTGTAGTTGGTGTTCTAAAAACAACTATTTTTAATTTTTATTACATGTATATTAAAATATTTAGATATAAATAAAACATATTTTTACATATTTTTTATTTTTCCATGTGAATTTGTTGTAATAATGTCCTAGAGTATTTATCATATTGAAAAGGGAATTGAAGTTCCCCACTGTGATGAGAAAATTGAAATTCCATGACGGTATTCTTAAAACTAGTTCTTTGGTTGGATAAAATTCTATGATGGGGGAACATATTACGTTAACTTTTAGGCATTAGTAATCATAATTAAATGATACTTCATCTCATGAAGTTTTCACTTGGTAATCTCTAAGATAGAATATTATGAGAACAAACCTACCAGTAGAAATTCCACATTTTTATGTGTCATTGGATATTCTTATCTGTGATTGTGTATAATGGTACTTAGACATTAAGATTATAATTAATGCATTTCATGACTCACAAACTTAGATTTTATAACCAAAATAGTGACTCCATATGTTCGCAGGAAGTAGGTTGTGTTGGGTGTGTCACGAATGACATAGCATTGATGGATAATTCGATGAAGTATTTTTCTCTCCCATGTTTATGGAAGTTTATATCTCATCTATTTGATTGAAATATAAACATTGCATTAATTCCATGTCGATGGTGTAATGACATGTTAATTTCAGGTAGTCAAAGAAAGATGTATCAATCATATAGGTTGATGACACATCTGTGAAACCTGCTTGATGATATTTTATAACAAAATAATTATATTACATGGTGAGAACACATATGTGTTTATCGATATTGCAATATTAAACTTCTTTCTCTTGGTTGTCTTGACCTGTTTCTAGAAATTAATCTTTTACTTTAAAAAAGATTTCTTAATTTTAATGATAAATAAGCCTAGAGGGTCACACACTAAGTGTTTCAATTGATCTCGATTAAATTCTATTAGAATTTAATTATTGGAATAAATATTATTCTCAATACCAGGGAATAATTTTATTCAAGTTTGATTAATTTCAAAATTTAAATAAATATTTTTTTACCATATTATGAATTGAATATTATTTTATTTATTGAAATTTTAATAAATATTTATTCACCATACTTTGAATAAAATATTTATTTATGTATAAAATATTTAATTAAATATTTATTCAGTTATTCAATAAATTCCAAAGAGGATGAGAGGACCAAGATTTTGTCCAATGATAAATTTTAACTTATAATTTCATACAATAATATTTATCATTCCACTAGTTAGTGAAATCCATATAATAATATTATTAATATTATATGGTATAGGTTAAGATGAGGATTATTATATTATTTAGGTTTTTTTGTGCAATTAAATAATAATTTAACCTAAACCCCAACTATATTAATATATTTATTTGTCTACTTTAAAGGTTAAATCAATAATTGAGAATCATTGTGCACAATGTACTATTTAATTTATTTTTACTCTTATCATCCTCTCAATAATAAGAGATTCCTTCCAACCTGAAGGAACTTCAAGTGATCAAGACAAACAACAAAAGATGATCAATCATCCACACTAGCACCTTGCATTCCATCGGCGTTGTTTAGAGATCGAAGGACCACATGTGGATTACTACTAGAGGTTCTATACATTGGGTCCTCTGTATACCAAGATAGTAATCTAAAAAGGTTTTTTTATGTGATCAACAATATCTTCAAAGAATGATCCTAATATGAGGTAACATTCTTCATATCTAATTTAAATTAATTATAAATTTAAAGTGAAAACATCCTCTCCAAGTTCTGGTCTTTTCAATGTCAATATTTGATGGAAAATTTTCATTGGTCATGACGTTTGCATATTTTTCAATTGGAAAATGATCCATAGAATCTATATAAATCCTTAATGCTTGTTCACTTAAAAGTAACTTTCACTGCATTTGGGATCTTTAGTTGACCTATCCCATTTTAAATTACTTTCCATTAAAAAGGGTAGAAAATATTTTATAGAAATATAAAGAAATAAATATTCTAAAAATAAGAAAAATATGTTTTTTAATAGAAGAGTGGGTATCACATCTAAGAAGAGATGATAGATAAAGTAATAAAAATGAAGAATAAGAAGTTATGAAAAATAAAACAACTCAAGAAGAATTATTCAATTTTTTACACTAGAAAGTAAGAGAGGAAGAGAAAGGTGGTCGAGGAGACTTATCTCTATAATATTCATATGAATTTATTTAAACAGAAGAAAAGTGGATCATATTGACACACCACCCCTATTTTAATAGCATTTTTAGTTCATAGAGGAGAAGATAGTTATAAAAGGAGTAGTATTTTTCATTCTGTAATGAGATCAGTGGGAATTCCTTATTCATGGTTGTGAACTATGAGGGTTAGTGTGACCATTCCAAACCTTTTAATCAAAAACATTGAGCTTTAGTGTTACAGGTTATATGAATATTTCCATGATTTCTCCTTGGATTATCCCATTTGGGTGAACCAAATGCAAATATTTTGTGTCTATATTTACTACTTTATTACTCAATAATGATCATGCAGAAGAGAGAGGTGTTCCTAATTACTAGAAAATAAGAACATTGATAAGGTGAAAATTAAAATTCACATTCCTTGAATCACACCCACCCCCACCCCCCCCCCTACCTCAGGGAAAAATCCTTGATTGAGAGGAATAGAGCTTTATCAGTTTTTTGTCTTCATTCAATTTTTCACCATTATTCCCCATGTTGAATCCATATTAAAAACCCTCACTAAAAATACTTTTTGTTCTATCACTACCTCCCATAAACCTGAACTGTTAATCAATATTTTTCATTATGTTATATATATTAATGAATTTTTCTAATAATAAAGAACAAGAAGGATAAATAGAAGAATGATGGTAAGTGGGAAGTCCGACCACCCAAAAGCAAGATCATGTTCATACTTGTTTAGGAGCACATAATACATGAAGTAAAAGAATAATTTTATTTTTTATATATTTTTTGGAATGAACAAATTCTCCATTTTTCATCATATGCCATCATCCCTCATTGTTTTCCATCATTCATCATACAATGGTCACTATTCAAAAAATAATGATAATGATAATGATAATGATAATGTTAATGATAATGATAATGATAAAGATAAAGATAATGATAATGATAATAAATTTATAACATAAATAAAAACCAATATCAATAATCAAAAAAAATTCAGCAATAATTCATGAATAAATTCTTAATGAAAATAAAATATCTAAATTATTTCCTTGGCTAACAATAATATTAATAATTAAGGGGTGAAAATTTTGTTATAATAATATTAACCAATAAATATTTCATAATAATTCCACGATATAAATTAAATTATTAATAAGGAATCATGAACACATTTATAAGCATAATAAAATAATCCTCATTTTAGACAAAATAAAATATTTATTGATTATTGAATATATTATTATCTTGTAATCATTATTATGATTATGAAATAATCATAATATGAGAATAAAATATAGGGGAAATATTCTAGTGTATAAATAATGAGGCCGAGTCAAATAAAAAAATGTCCTAACTTGATGAAATTTTTACTGAAGCCACGATGATCACACCTTGATTCTAGATCAATATATTCACTACTATAAAGAATGGTATTTTATTATGAAAAGAATGAAATGAATCCTCTCCAATTATTTATACCACTAAATTAAAAGATATATCATAGATATTTTTTTGTTTCCAATATAGAAAATGAATATGGTGGAGAAATTAAACTTTTTACAATGTTTTTTTCATAATTCCACCATTAAATCCCATAATAATTTCCCTTCATAAATCCTCTCATTAATTCCCCTTATCATGGATTAGTAAACTGAATAAAAATATCCACCCCACAAATCCTCTACTATGTTATGTCATCGCCACCTATCCACCTCAATTTCACATCACCAATTCTCAAATAAAAATAATAATTTGTTCTTATTTGGTTAATTTCAGTAATTTAAATAAAGGCCTGAAAATGATCTATCCACAAATTGAAACTTGAGCACATAATTTTTACCCTTAATAATAAAAACATCCTTTTTTAGATATAACTGTGATTTTAAAAAATATGAGGCCTCATCTAGGAGTTATCACTTCTCATATGCATGGGAAAAATATTTATTTATTAAATAAATATTAGATATCCCTTAAAAACCAAATGGATTAGATTTTTTCCAAACTTCAGCTCAAGTGTAAACACCATATTTTTAGACCAATTAAAAAATAAGAAAAAAATTGAGGTCGTTTACTATGGTTGAATTACCATTTTATCCTATTTAGGAAACCAAGACTTCAAAACTCAAAATTGAGCTAAGTCTCACTTGAGGAAAAATATGTGTCACTACAATATTCCATGGTTTTATGTATGTAATATAACATAACATAACCATATTATAAATTATTATATAATTCAATAAATATGATATACGTAAAATCTTTATGGGATATTATAACACCTCATCCTGACTCACTATGAGAAGTAACCGAACCAGTGGTGGCACATGGGATCAAGTGAGCCTCCACATATGTAGGAGGCTTCCAACTAGTGGAAATGGTCTATAATAATATTTTTGGGAGACTATAACCTCTGTTCAAAGTCACAATAGTATAAGAATAATAATAAATCATAAAACTAGAAAAATAATCATCTCGACTAAATAGGGAATGTTCTGATAATAACAATAATATAAAAATGTATTAACAAGGAACATTAAATACATTCTATAATTGATCCCCCATGAGTGGATCAAACACAATGAATAAAAAAAGTAAAAAACAAAACTAAAACTAAACTCCATCCTAATATGGTCCTAATTCAAGTCTGGTTCCATTATCCATACCCTACTCCTAGTGTGTCATGCCAAACTAAAGAAATAAACCACATTGGGCACTTTCCCATACCTAAACCTAAAATCATATAGTCATTTTCTTGGGTACCCACATATTATGGAAGCTCAAGGAGGGTTTTATTATAACACAGTAGGCCACCACCAATGGAATCCATAAAATAACTAATCTATATAAAAAGTGCATGATGAAGTGCTACTGATAACAAAATCAATTTACTAAAAAATAAATAAATAACATATTATTCAATCCCATGGTTAGTGGTGACACATGAGGTTGAACCTACCCCCTTTATCTAGTGTCAGTGTATCTCTATCCACAATCAATAATATGGCTCATCTCGTTCTAAGGTATACTACCAAGGCAAGAAAAATCACAATATCTCAAGGGAATCCACATTGATAACTAGGAATTCCCTCCTAATAAATCCCAAAGTGAATCCAAGGGGGTGACCCTTGTAATTCCTCAGTATTAGTTGAATTTTATTCACTCAAGGAACCATCCTTCATATTTAAAAGCATGTTTTATGGTAATCCTCAGCTCACACTTGAGGTATTCCATACAAAAGAAATCAAGATGAATCTATGGAGCTCATCCCACAGCATTCACCAAGGTACCCATCAAGAATATACAGCATTAATCTGTGGAACTTGATAAATATAAACACTACATGAATTTTAGAGTGGACCACCCTAAAGAATTCATGATAATGAATATAAGAGGAATCCAATATCTCACTCAATGCATTCCATAGTATCATGCAACTATGAATCCAAGGATTTCATCACACCATGGAATTTATATGAGTCCCCTAGTAGAATCCAAGGATCCATCATGGAATACCACACAATTATAGGTCTATGCAGACCCAAAGGAATCCTCCAAGGCATTCCAACCCATCATCATATCAAGATAACTCAATTAAAAAATATTTATTTACAAATAAAGAATTTTCTATCAAAGAAAATCATCATTCAAGAACAAAACCCTCATGGTCCTCTTCATGGTCCATTTATACCCAAATACCAAACCAAATTCATTTTATATATTCTATTCTATTTTATAAATGCTTTCAATTTTCCAAGGAAATCACTAAATTTCACAATATCATTTTTCATCTAATAATTTCAATTCCAAGTTATACATTGGCACTCGCCATCCATTTCATTAATTCCATTTTAAGTCTCAATACATAATTTTACAATTAAATGCTCACATTTCCATAGGTCTAATTAAAAGAACCAATCCTTTAAAAAATTATCAATGGTTGTGAATTTTAATTTCAAAATAATTGATTCAAACCATAACTTCTCATTTACCCTATAAACTTAGTTAACCATTTCTCACACTGGTCACACTATATGGAACTACCCATTTTATATGGTTCAAGGAATATTAAAAGATATATTTAACTAATTCAAACTCAATTTAAAAAATTTAATTAAACTTAGTTCAAATCACATCATGGATCACTTGATCATATTATGTATACACCCAAAAAACAATGAGATTATGGGTTAGGTTTAAGTACCACCTACCTTAGTTTTAGGAGAGTTTAAAATTACAATATCATCCATTGGTTTGGCCTGAATCGAAAGAGATCAAGAAGCCAAAAAAAATCCTTGGAAATATGGAATACTATACTAAACTATCAAGAAATTACTAGACAATGAAGGAACAGAATATTGGAGGAAAGAGGAGTTTTAGCCTTACCATAGGCTCTTAATCACGCTAAGTGAAAAATCCATCAAAAACCCAAGGGAGATCTCACATAGAGTGTGAGGGGATGAAGAATAATGTATGGGGCACTATTAGACTAAGAAGAGGAGGAAATATCAAGTGAAAGGGATAAGGTGATGTCCCTACTGAAATTACATAGCTTTCCCTAATTAAAATTCTCCCCAACATGCCATAAACCAAGAATACCGAGGCCACCATTAAGATGGTGGATTTGGTTCAAAACTTGGGTTCTTCTTTTGGCCACAAGCCAGCCAGTGGTGCTGCAACATCATGATGTAGCCTTGAATCTATGTCCTAAACTCCCAAAACACGCCTAGAATGACTTCTAACCCTAAAAATGCATCAATAAAGGGTAAATAAATGAGGTCTAAAAAGTTTTTAATAGGATAATAATTTTGTAAATGGTTTGGTCTTATAATATCCCCACCATATGGTATCTCGTCCCTAAGTTTCATCTCAGAGCATTACTAATCCTTGGTTCACAAACCAATCACAAACTTCCAACTATTTGTAGTAGTGAAAACATGGTGCCCCAAACCCACTCTACTACTTAAACCCTTATAGTCTCATAAACCATGACAATGAGCTATTTCAACCAAAACCACCACAAGGATCCACTCCTAGTGGTACGCCAAGGATCCCAAAATTTCTAATGTTAAACCTCACTAGTCACATCTCAATTTATATCGGTCAATCCTTTACCTGGAGATCCTTATCAAAACACCTAGTTACACTCTTGATACTATACATGATATGTGTACTTACCTCAATATTCATGAATTCAATCCATTATAAAACAAAAAAGCTCCATAGGCTTGATAAATCCACCTTCCTGCTTCCTAATGATAACACACTTTCATACAATATAACTATCAACCTATAATCAATGGTTATGAACTACTGAACATAGTAATTCTACCCAAAAATCAATAACCAAAATTTACACTAGACATTTACCAACCCCCTTTAGCTCAATAATTAATACCTAAGAGGTGTGATGAACCTAAAATCACTTCTAAGCTATTTCTTTTAGCACATTCCTTTTGATGAACAAAACAATGGTCAAAAAATTATCACAAACTTTCATCCCTAGTTTCAAAATTAACTAGATGATCATTAACCACTCTACACACATTCTTGATCATGATGTATTATAAAATAAAATCCTTAACAAAAACCTAAACCTTATCTATTGCATCCCCATGGATATGCCTGATGTGGTTCTAAATCCATCACATCAAGTCTCACACAAAATATCTAGTCATACCTCCTTCATAAAATCCTCCATAAGAACGCTTGTCTTTTGTTTCCTACAAAATATTAAACTACTAGAACATGATGAATTGGTAACCAAAATCATTTTGTGGTTCTCCAAACACACACCAAGGTCTAACATCAACCCCTGATGTGATTCCATGGTTGAAACACCAACCACTATCACTATACATCATGATCTCATGTGAGAACTGGTATGCAACTGATAAAATCCTCTTTAGGTCACATCATTAATACTAAGCCTAAAAACACTCGGAATCCAACCAGGATCACATATATATTAACCTCTAGATTTCCCCTAGGAATATGGATTATATTCAATCATATACACACCAGTATTTGGCGCCATCAAAACCATTTAAATACTGGTTTCACATATTAACAACCCTTTCTAACATAAGGGTTACACAACCATGAATGATACGATGATCCCGTAATGGGGGTTTCATTGTCACCGCTCCATGAAAACCAGAACTCGATCAACATGAATCATGCTCCACCCATCAATAAATGCAATGTCTAGACATGGTCATCCTGCTCGTACACAAGAGTTTACATAGACCAAAGGTTTACTACCCATCCCTAGATCATAAGAATATCATCATTGGCATCCAATAAAATTCAAATCATAATGAGTTTCATGCCCTTACTCATCCAATGTAACTCTCCCTACTATATAGAATCATCTTACCATTACTATAGTGCAACTAGAATAGGTTCCAACATAAATAAATACATGTAACCACTTTTGATCATCAATCATCCATTAAACCATGAAATCTCAATACAAAAAAAATTCCCCTCTCAACTGATGGTATTTTCCCTTTCCATTAAAACCTTGTGAAAGTACACCCATAATGCCTTCTAGGGGTCACCTGGACCCAGATCATACATGTTAGATCACCTATCCACAATTCAATGGCCATTGTGCCTACCAGAACACACTACCTTGATCCATAGAAAAAAAATGGTCATGCACTCCAGCACCACCTAATCACTTAACCTAAACCATGATCTCATGAGTCGTTTTACAAATAAAACCAGGATCATGTGCCTAAACCACTTACCATGATCTTGCATAAGTCATCCTTACTTACCTAGGAGTACCCTTGGTACTTCTCTTCCTAAAACTGATTACTTTAATTGTGCCAAGTTCCTTCACATGACTTCCCACCAACTATCATCATTCCATAATTACAATCATCTATCCCCACTCTCACCAAGCTATTGGAAGTGCACCCTAAACTCAAAAAGGCCAGGTTCTCAACTGATCTTTCCCTCAACCCAAAAACATGATATGAAACATCAATGTATGAGGTTTTTTCATGCTTAAAACCTTCCTAGTCACCATGACCTCATCAAACACATGATCATCACCCATGATCCACCACACTCCAAAATGTTCATATAGAACCAGTGGGATCAAGAAGTCTCTTCAAAAACCTCAACACTTCACATTTAATAATGAAAGTAATCCACCTCATTCCTTTTCCGAAACCCCCTTAAAGGTATCCATACACACTAGTAATCTTATGACCATTCCAAAACATATCATCCAGGTCTACCTCACTTGCACCAATATCCTTAAGGAAGTTCTCCAAGATTAATCTTCATAACCCAAGGCACTTCCTGAGCTCAAAAATTAAAGTGGGAATTCACCCATACTTACTACCTCTAATATACCCATGAAACTAGTCCATCCCCGACACATTTTACTCTTTAATGTCACATAACACTGAATCATCAACCTCGATTTATTCTCAATGGCCACCAGGTCCAACCACCTAGCCCCTGAACCAAGACTCTCAAGGGTCTATTGGATTAAAATATGAATGTGGACGGCACAATACAAAATAAGGGTGAATTGTAGGTTTAGAAACTTTCATTTTTATCCCTTAAAATGATCTTTGTTTAAAAAGAATTAAACTAATCCAATTCACTAGACCTCTTATTGTATTAAAAAAAATAATCAGAATAGCCTTGGTTCTAGTAAATATTGTAATCAGATTAATTATGATAATGTATTTCACATTTCATAATTTAAATTAATCATATTCATAGAAGAAACTGTTAGATCAGAGTGATCGTGTGTTAGATTGTAATCACAATAGTTACGATGATAAAAAACAATATAATTTATTCTATCATAAATCATACATAATCATATTGGGTATTAAAATGATCGTTATTAGTGTATTAAAAATAAATCATAATCAGATTATTATAGAGTTATCGTAATCATAATTATTACGATAAAAAAATAAACAATAGAAAGATAAATAAGTAAAAAAATTGCTTTCTATTACAATGCAGTGGAAATGTAAAAGAATACAATTATTTTAACCCAAAGAGAATAGTATCCTTTCACCTAGGATATAGGTACCTTGATTTATACTTTCAATCAAGTATATCTTACCCACACTTGGATAAGCCCTCGATTCAAATATCAGTTTCAGTCTGTCTGCCTATCCCCAACATCCCTCGATTAAGTAGGTAATCAGTACCTATATCTTTCTTGCCTCAGAAGCCCTCGATCTGAAAAATATCATCACCATCATGTTTTTCTATCCCCAGTAACCATTGATCATATTCACAATTAATCGGTATTGCATGAAGAAAAAAAAGCTCCTTAAATATAAAAGTATTAGGAACAATCTATTAACAACTTGAAGAATTCAAAGTTTTCACATAAAGCAGTATTTTGAAAGAGCTCTCGTAGAGTGTCTCCAGCTCATCAAAAGTTTCAATAGCACTGAGATCATCTAAATGACCTAGTATTTATAGCATTTGTCCCAATGGTTATATTTTGGTTCCAACGATCGGATTTATTCCTGAAAACTTAGTGGTACTTGGATAGCTGGCACTCCAACAGTCATATTGTAACTAAAACAACAACATTGCTTTATTAATCATATCAAAACATAATATATGATATCATTTTGATTAAGAAGTTTTCTTTTTGATATTACCTTATTCTGTGGTTATGATAAAGTGAGTTTGAAAAGAATGTTTAGAATACAAAAAGTGAACAGTAAATGAGTACGATATTATTTTAAAATACAGTGAGTACAATTTATCTATTTAGTATAAAAAATGAGTAATATGAAAAAGTAAGTATGATGAAAAAGTAAGTCTGATGAAAAATCATATTCATCCTCATTATGATAATCATGGAAATAGGAAGAACTGAAAATCTTGGTGTCTCAATCAGTGTGTATGATTTTTATCATGCATAGTATGTAAATCGTAATGTAAAAAGTAAAACAAAATAAATATGAATTCATTTAAAAGTAAAGTTTGTGATTTCATAAACAAAAAATAATGGAAAAGTAAAAGTAGGACTTTTGACTTAACAATCTCCCCCTTTTTGGAAATCAAAAACCACAAGTTAAAAAAGATAGGGAAATGAAAATTTAAATTAATTTCATATTCAAAATACTTATACTAATCTTCCTTTGAGTTTTAAAACACTTCTGATTATGATTTGAATATGACTAACTTCCCCCTTAGGATAAAAAAATCCTTAAGAATCGTATTCTAAAAAAATAATCTCCCCCTTACTAAAATTATTTTCCTTTTGAAAATTTATCCCATATATTTCCCTTTACATTCTCCCCCTTATACATTCTACCCCTAGATAAAATAGTCTTACCCATTGTGATTTACAAAAAAGAATTGGTAAGATCTTATAATACTTGAAAAGGGTTAGAGAAACAAAATATATGAAGATATAAATGATTTGATCATTTAAATGGTAATTGAAAGAACATTCATCAGTATAAGGAAAACATTCAATCAAAAAAATATGATGAAAACATCCATGAAGTTTTTTTAAAAAAATACAACAGGAGTTCAAAAAATTCATTTATTATCCTTTCCTTTCTCTTTTCCTTTCCTCATTAGATCTAAAATAGGTTTCTTCATCTTCTTGAACTCTTTTCTATCATCCATTAGCTTTTTCAAATATTATTTTTGAGAGTGAAGAATTTTATCCTAGAATATAAACAACTGATGTTGATTTCAAATTGATTATTCTTGATAAAGAATATTCTTTTACATAGACTTAATCTAAGCTTACTAATCTTGAATCTTTTCTTTCTAAGACTGATGATTTTCTTCATAAGATTTTAGCTTTTATTCTTGATCTTGGAGAGTTTCTTTGAGCTTTTCCTCTTGAGCTTGATACTTTTCATATTGGAATCTATTTACTTTTTCTTGAATTTCAACTCTTATGGTTAGCAAGAAATTTTCGTTTTTTAAATATGATACTTTGATCTCGGGTTCCTAAAACTCTTCTGAGTGGGTATCTTTTTAAGAGTTGTGATTTTCAAAAACCTTTACTTTATTATTTTTTCACTAACTTGTTAAATACTACTGAGAGTTCATTTATCATACTCTTTATATATCTTCAATCTTATCTTCATGATGCTTGACATTCCCATAGATATTATGTGAACACTTGAAAACTTTATTTCAAGCCTTTATAGGTTCCTCATAACATTCTTCAAACACTTTGAATTAAGCTTTGAGTCTCAAAAATATGTCCATTAAAACTTTGACTGAGTCCGTTCTTTGAATTTGGATATTTGAAATAATGTAAATCATTGCATCAAGTTTTGGAAAATATGGAATGATATTTGCTAACCTTTTTAATGAACTTTCAATTTATTTAACTCCTTTTATTTCAATAGTTTTAACAAGATCGGTGTCATCCTTGTAGTCAGGTAGTTCACTACAAGGAGTTTCTACTAGTATATCCTCCAAGTTTTGATTATTATTTTCATCATGCTATTCTTTTTCTTCTTCATGTGAAACTTGAATCAATTTTTTGTATTCTGTTTTCTAATCATCTTTCAACATGGATTGGACTCTTGGGGATGGAAATTTACTTAAATTTTCTTTCGATGATCAGAATAGGATTGTATTGGTATCAGATTTTTCATATGTTTATTTTTCTTCTTCCTCATTTTTTCCTTTTTCTTTGATCTCCTTATATTCACTTTTCTCTTCTTCTATATTAATATATTCATCTATCTAATGTATCTCAAAATCCTCTTGTTCTTTAGAAACATTTAGTGGATCTGAATCACCAATTACTTGAGTAGAGGGAATGCATTTTTTGGGGGATATATTCTTTTATGCTGATTCTAGCATGGATTTTTGAGCAGTTTTGATCAAATAATCAATATAAAATATAATTTCCTTTCTATTCTTTTTTTTTATTTTCCTTTTCTTGTTCTTTAAGAATTTCATCAACATGAATTTTTTTAGCTAGGGCTTCTGTAGGATTTAAACCAATCGGGGGATCTCCATTTCTTCTTTCATTATGCTCTTTTCTCCACTTAGCTGTCCTTACTTTTGGATAAAAATATCCCTTTTTCTTTTTCAAAAAAGTGTCTGACTTTGATTTCTTTTGTTTTTCTAAAACAATCAACTCTGATTTTTTTTAATTGCTTGACTTACTTCAATTAGTTCTTTTGAGGCATTCGGGTCTTTGATGAACTTTTTCGAAACCGAATCAAAAAATAAGTTTCATTCTTCTGATTGTATCATCACTTGTCCAAAAAATCATAATTTATTCAATACTTACATTAGAGGAATCTTTCAAAACTTTAGACTTTTACTAATGAATTGACTAAGAATAGATGGTAACATAATCAGCTAGGATTTGATTTCACCAGATTTGATATTCTTGATCATATTTAATATATAACCCATGAGGTTAATCTTATACATATTCACATGATAGTCAGGGGTAAATATATTTAAAATTTTCATAGTTTCTCTATCTCCATTTCTGGGTATTAAAAAACCTTGCATCCAGAGTGTAATAAAATTATTATCAGCTGACATATGAGTATTATTTATTTTTCCCTTGTGAATCTCAAATAGATATTTTTTATCCTTTTCTTTTATAAATGAGCCTCTTTCTTTTAGTAATTTATTGGATGGAAAAAATGAATCTCCTTCCAATGGAACATTTAGAAAATAGGCTTATTTCTTGGATGACATAGATATTTCACTATCATATACTCGAAAAGATATTTTCAAATTTTCTTCATCTACTTTCACGGTCTCATAGAATTGAATCACCTCTTCTAGTATAATCAGATTTTGAGATTTTAGTTTCTCCACACAAACTGACTTCCATCCATGAAATTGAATAATTATCTTGAGATAAGAGTCATACTTATCATATAATTTCCTGGTGAGAAATCTTTAATAAAATAATTTCATCTTTGAGAAGTCTTTCGGTGTCGATTATTTTGGTTCCATTTCTTTCAGTGAAGTCACTGAAGATTCATACATGGGTCTGATATAAAACTATGGGTATGATAACTATCGGTCTCAGTTATTTGAAGAGGGGTATAACTACACCACAAGCACTAAAAATTTTGATGTGGGGTAGGGAGGGGTCCCTATTTATAGGTGAGGAGAATTCAACTTTTGATATTCTATAACTTATATTAGATAGAAAATATCCAATGGTTGAGAATGATTTTGAACTCTTGAGGTTTCAGAAAAAAATTATCATATTCAAGATGAATCCAATAAGGTTAATATTTGAAATACCAACAATTTGAAATGTAATATAAAGTCTTTGGTTCAGAAATTGTACCTATTGGAGTTTCATGATAGATGTATTAGTTTCAATATATTGTTCTATTGGATGCTATGAAATCAAATATGATAAATTAAAATTCTGATATGATTGAAATTTCAAGTAAAAAAATATAACTTCAATACAATTGATATTTTATCAGTATAAGAGTGTACATGATAAAATAGAGATCCTATAAAACATGAAACCGATAAAAACTTGAAACTGATTAAAAACATGAAACCGATTAAAAACGTGAAACTGATTAAAAACATGAAATCAATTAAAAACATGAAACTAATTAAAAACATGAAACCAATTAAAAACATGAAACCAGACATATGTAATCCCCCTTTGTAAAAGAGTATCTTAATATAAGTATATGGTTAAACAAGAATTAGATATAAATGATTACTTGATAGTGATCATTTCTAGATTTTGTTTAATGTATTCAAATCTGTCAGAAGGTATAGGTTTTGTAAAAATATTAGCAAGTTCTTCTTGCGTTCCAATGAACTGTAAAATGATATCTCCTTTTTTTGTGATCCCAAAGAAAATGATGCCCAATATCTATGTGTTTTTCACATGATTTATGTGCGGTGTTTTTTCTTAATGCAATGGAACCAGTGTTATCACATAGTATTTAAGTTTTAGTAAAACTCATTCCATAATCTGTGAGTGTGTGTTGCATCAAAAACACTTGATCACAACAACTTCTAGCTTCCCCATATTCGGCTTTAGTGGTGAAAAGTTATAATGAGTTTTGTTTCTTACAGGATCAAGAAACTAATGATTATCCTAAGAAATGATAAGTTCTACATGTACTCTTTTTATCCATTCTACAACCACCAAAGTCATCATCCAAAAATATTTTTAGTTCGAAATAATTTCCAGAAGAATAAAAAAGTCCCAAATCTATAGTTTTCTTTAAATGGTGAAAAAAAATTATTTTCACTGCTTTTAAATGAGATTTTTTTTATTTACTTGATATCTTGAACATAAGCATACGAAAAACATTAAGTATTTTTGGCTAGATGTTAAGTATAACAGACTTCCTATCATACCTCTAAATGTTGTTTGATCCACTGGTTGTCTAATTTCATCAAGATCAAGGGTATTCTAGGTACCAATTGAAGTACTTATACTTTTAGTGTTTTCATATCCATACTTTTTAAGAAAATATTTAATACAATTCTGTTGAGATATATAGGTTCCTTCTGGTTTTTGAGAAATTTGAAAACCAATGAAAATTTTTAACTCACCCATCATACTCATTTCAAACTCAGGTTTCATATGATTCACAAATGAATCCATTAAGGATTATTGATTTGGTCTCAATATAATGTCAAAAATATAAATTTGAATAATAAAAACATTTTTATTATCTTTCTTTATGAAAATAGTTAGATCAGCAGTTCCCTTAACATAATTTTTTTATAACAAAAAATATGTGAGTCTATCATACCAAGCTCTAGGGGATTGTTTAAGTCCATATAAATATTTGGTAAGTTTTAAAACATATTCAGTATGTTTTGTGTCTTCAAAATAATGAGGTTGTTCTATGAAAACCTCCTCTTGAACATATCCATTAAGGAAATCACATTTCACATCCATTTGAAAAAGTTTGAAATTGAAGAATGATGCAAAGGCTTATAAAATTTAAATAGATTCAAGTATAGCTACCAGAGTATAGGTTTCTTCATAGTCTATTCCTTTTTGTTGATTATAGAATTTAATGAATAATATTTCTTTATTTATTACTATGATTCCATTTTCATCACATTTGTTTTTGAAGACCCATTTTACTCCAATTACATAAGTTTTTTTAAGTCTTTCAACTAAGGTCTAAAATTTTTCATTTCAAATTCATTTAATTCATTTTTCATAGCCTTAATCCAATATTCATCACCTAAATCTGTAACCAGACTTTTGATTTCAAATTGGGAAATGAATTCTAGATTATCTACTTCATTTCTTAAATAATTTCTAGTACTTAAAGGTTGATTTATATCACCAGTGATACTATTACAGGGATAATTCATTAAAAACAACTAACTTGTATTTTTTAAAACTTTTTCATCAACATAGGGTAGAAAGTCTTCTAGATTTAATACTTCAGAAAAAATTTATTGAGTATTCTTCTTAATAGAAGATTGTTATATCAAAGGTTAATAATCAATTTTGGAAAACACATCAGAAGATGTAGGTTGATGTTGTTTAAAAACAAAAGGATCAATTTCATAAAATTTAACATGTACTATTTCCTTAATAGTACAAGAATTTTTATTAAAAAATCTATAAGCCTTCGATGTGGTGGAATAGCCTAAGAAAATACCTTCATCGGATTTGGGTGTGAATTTATGTAAATTATCTTTTGTATTAAAAATGAATACTTTTCATCTATAAACTTTTAAGTATGATACTTTTGGTTTCTATCATATCCATAACTCATAAGGTGTTTTATTAAGAAATAGCCTTATTAAAAATTAATTTATAATATAACAAGAAGTAATGATAGCTTCAGCCTAAAAATGTTTAGCAATTGAGTATTCACCCAACATGGTTCTTGTTATCTATTGAAGAATTTAGTTTCTTCTTTCAACGACACCATTTTGCTGAGGAGTTCTTAGATCTGAGAAGTTATGAGTAATTCCTTTCTTACTACAAAAAGTTTCAAAATATTAATTTTTAAATTCTCCACCATGATCGCTACGAATAGTTATCAATGGAAGTTTCTTCTCATTTTTTACTTTGGTTGAAAAATATTTGAAATAAGAAAAGGATTCAGATTTATTTTTTAGAAAATATACCCATCTAAATCTTGTGTAATCATCAACTAAAACAAATATGTGGTATTTTCCTCCAATACTTCTAATTTTTGTAGGACTGAAGAGATCAATTTGTAATAACTATAATGTTTCAGTAGTTGAGACTTCACTAATTGATTTAAATCTTGACTTATGTTACTCTCCATATTGATAAGGTTCACAAACTTTTAAAGAATCAAATATAAGATTTGGAAGATCCTTAACAAGTCCTTTATTAGATATTTCAAATAAGTTCCTAAGGTTACAGTGTCCTGGACGTTTATTCCATAACCAAGATTGATCTTCCATTTCACTAAGTCAAGGTAATTCTTGGCTTCTAAGGTCTTCTAAGTTAAGTGTATAAACATTCTCATGACGATGGGTAGAAAGAATGAATTCATCCTTGGAATCGTGTACTAAGAATTTATCATTCCTAAAATTCATAAGGTAACCTTGATCATATAATTGACTTATGCTTATAAGGTTGTACTTAATACCTTTAACAAACAAAACATTTGAAATTAAGGCTTTTCCAAGAAGAATAATGTTACCAATACCAACAATCTTTCCTTGAGCATTATCTCCAAAAATTACTTTTTCAAATTTCATCTTGATAATCTTTTACAAGAAGTTTTTATTACCAATCATATGCTAGTAACATTCACTATCCATGTACCATGTATTTTTGTTGGTACTTCCTTTTTTTCCTAAAAATAAAATAGTTAGATTTTCAGAATCCAAACTTTCTTGGATCAAGAATTGTTTGAAAATAAAATATTAGGAATCCACATTTATTTAGAAAAATAATCTTTATGAAATACTGAACATTTGTATTCTTATTAAAGAAAAAAAATTGTTCTAATGTCCACCACTTTGAAACTTAGTGCTGAATGGGGAAATTTTGGGAAAAAATAGTTATTACTAAAAACAAGTTTTGATTAAGAATAACCAATTCTATAACTATTCCTTAGAGGATGAATTTTTTTATAAATTTTATCAAATTATTCCTTACCAAAAGTAATGTTCGATAAAATTTTCTTTAGAGAAAATATTTCAGATTTTAGTCCAATGAATAAATTATTATCCTTATCTGTATTATTTTTAGAATTATATTTTGTCTCTAAACCTTTTTTCTCAGAAACAACTTTTTCAAGATCCTTATAATGTTCATCATTTTTAGAATTTACTTCCTCAAGTTTTTTTGAAATAGAAACAATTTCTAAAGATTTTACATCAAGATATTTAGAAATATATTATACTTCTTTTGTTAAAACATTGATTCTAGAATTTTCCTTATCAAGTTTCTTTTTAATCTTGTTATTTTCATTTTCAAGAAACTTGGAAAACCTATATACTTATTTAAAAGCGGGTAAAGAATTATCTTCCGTTGAGGTATATTATTCATCCTAGGATTTAGAATTTTCTTCATTAGGATAATTATCACTTAAAGATATGTTAGTTAAGGATTCAGAAGTGTGTACCTTAGCCATGAAACATTGATTTTCAATAGGTATTCTGGTAATAAGACCAATATTCTTTTATCCAGAAGATTCATTATCTGAAGATTCATCATATGATTCTCCACCACTTGAAATTAAAGAATCATTTTCCTTCAAAACATTATTTCCTATAGACTTATAATATCTTCTATGATTCCTTTCAGAATGTCTATCTTTCCTATCCTTTCTTTTTAGCTTAGGGCTATCAGGTCTGATATGTCCATATTTCTTGCATTCATAACACATGACTTCAGATTATTTCTTATATTTCTTATCATTTCTCTTATATATGTATTGTAAATTCTTCTTGTCAACAATCTTGTTCATTCTTAGAACAAGATTAGCTAACTAGTTCTCTGATTGTTTAGATTCACTTGAGTCTAATTGAACAACCACTTTCTTTGTCTTTGTTGACTTAACAAATTTATCAGGAGTCTTGGCTCTTTTCTGATTTTAAGTAGTAGTAAAAGAAACATTTTTGTTCTTCTTATTTTCATTTTTTTCATCCATCTTTAACTTATTCTCATGTTGAAAGAGAGTTCCAAATAACTCATCAAGAGTTACAGTGTTGACTTTCCTTGATTCATTAATTACAGTTCTCTTTGATTACCATTTGTTATTCATGATATCTATAATCATATAAAAAATAATCTCATCATATAATCTTTTATCTCCCATTGACTTTATGTTGTTTACAATAGTCATTAATCTCTGTTGAACTTTATTTATAGGTTCTCCATATATAAAAACAAAACCATGATAATATACTCTAATCATGGATCTTCTAGTCTCAATAACTTTAGATGTTCCAAAATGTGTAATTTCTAACTTCTTCTATATACTATTGGATACTTCACAAGATGATATATGGTTGTATATATTTCTAGTCATTGAACAAATTAAAGTATTGTGTACCTTATAGTTAAGATGATATTCCATATTTTCTTGGTTAGTAAAAGTTATGACTTCCTTTTCAAGTATCTTGTAATCTTTAGTAATCATTAAAAAATTATCAACACTAGTATTGATAACAAACATATTCATTCTATCTCTCTAGTATTCATAGTCATTTCCATCAAAAATAGGTGGTCTTGTAGGATTCAAATTGTCTATAGATCCGACATTTATTCATGCCATCTTTCAAAACAAAAACTTTTCCACTCTACATGTTAGTGTAGTCTGTATTTATAAAAAAAGAGTTTATAAAATAAATATAACAAACATGAAAAGTTAATGTAAGAAAATATATGATCATTGGAAACCTCCTTTGATACCAATTGTTGGATTTAAATATAGATGTAAATGGCACAATACAAGAGGGTGTGAATTTTAGGTTTAAAAATTTTCATTTTTTCCCTTAAAATGATCTACGTTTAAAAATAATTAAACTAATACAATTCACTAGACCTGTAATTGTATTAAAAAAATAATCATAATGGCCCCGAGTCCAGTAAATATCGTAATCATATTGATTATGATAATGTGTTTCATAGGTCGTAATTAAAATTAATCATATTCACATAAGAAACGGTTAGATTAGAGTGAGTGTATTAGATCATAATCACAATGGTTATGAGGATAAAAAAAATACAATAGATTATATCATAAAGCAGAAAGAATCATACTGGGTATTAAATGGTCATTATTAGTGTATTAAAAATTAAATCATAATCAGAGTATTATAGATTTATCATAATTAGAATGATTATGATAAACAAAATAAATAATAGAAAGATGAATAAGTAAAACAGTTCACTTTCTATTATGATGCAGTGGAAATGTAAAATAATACAATTCTTTTAATAAAAAGATAAGGGTATCATTACACCTAGGATAGAGGTCCCTTGATTTATACTTTCAAGAAATTTTGTCATACCCACACCAGGATAATCCCTTAATTCGAAGATCGGTTTCAGTCTATCTTCCTATCCCCAGCATCCCTAGATTAAGAAGGTAATAGGAACCTCTATCTTCCTAGCCTTAGAATCCCTTGATATAAAAAGGATCACCACCATTCTATATTCCTATCCCATGTATCCCTTGATCGTATTCACAATTGATCAGTATCACATGAAGAAAAACAAAACTCCTCAAAGATACAAGTATTAGGAACAAATTGTTCATGACTTGTAGACTTTAGAGTTTTGGTATAAAGAAGTATTTTGACATAGCTCTCACGGATTTTATCTAGTTCGTCAAAAGTTTTAATAGCACTGAGATCATCCAAATGACCTGGTATTTATAACCATTGTCCCAACGGTCATATTTTTGTTCCATCGGTCAGATTTATTCCTGAAAACTCAGAGGGACTTGGAAATCTGGCACTCCAATGGTCATATTGTAACTAAAAAAATGACATCATTTTATTAAGAATATAAAAACATAATATACGATATCATTTTGATTAAGTAGTTTTCTTTTCGATATTACACTATTTATTAATTACGATAAAGTGAGTACGAAAAGAATGTTTAGAATACAAAAGTGAACAGTAAATGAGTATGATGTTATTTGGAAATACATTGAGGACAATTTATCTAGTTAGTACAAAAAATTAGTACGATGAAAAAGTAATTATGATAAAAAAGTAAGACTGATGAAAAATCATATTCATTCTCATTACAATAATCATGGAAATATGCAGAACTAAAAATATTGGTGTCTCAATCGGTGTGTATGATTTTTATCGTACATAGTATGTAAATCTTAATGATAAAAAGTAAAAAAATAAACAAAATATGAATTCATTTAAAAAAAATTGATTTCCAAAACAAAAAATAATCGGAAAGTCAAATGAGGACTTTGACTTAAATGGGTCACCAGTCACAGGATAACACTCATAATTTTCTCAAAGTCACTCGGCATCTAGTATTACCAACACTTACCAAGATTTATCATATTTACATGGAACCAAATATTAAAGAACTATCCTATGAGGCTAAAAAAATATAGATTCTAATTTTCCTCAAGGCCAAACTCAAAAGGAGGTCATCAAGTTATATCATTCTACTATCTGATGTTCCACAAATCATTGAGGTTTCATAATATTGGCTCTTCATCAAGCCTAACTACCCTCACTAAGGTTAGAAAAAAATGCCTATATAAGTTTACACCACCCACATAGGGTGTCACACCCGTCCTTTTTATATTATTTATTTTATTATCTTTATTGGGAATCAGATAGTTTGGGTCAAGGCTCGACTTAAAAATTTATGTGTTCTTTTTAGAAACACACTTTTCGGCCTTTATGGCATTCAGTGTGCCACTGTCGAGACCACGTGACCTTGCTTGGGTCACCGCGCGGCCTCTCTCGGTTCTCTGCAGGCCTTCTTGGCGTGCCGCTTTTAAAAAAAATTACTGATAAAGAAATAAATGTAATTATATGAATAAGTTAGTTAGCGCAAAATATAATGGGAAGAATAAAATGAATTACGAGTTCTAATAATAATTATAATAATAGTAAATATTTATTATTATTATTATTACTCTTTTTATTAACATTTTATTTAAGTTATTTTATTTAGTATTAATACTTTTGTTTTAATTTATTGTTTATATTATTATTATCTTTATTATCTTATTATTATTATTTTTTTTTTTATTTTTTTTTATCTTGTTTGTTTTGATTTTTTTCTGTAGGGTTGCACCCCCTTTTTACCTTGGTCCGTTTTTTTTCTTTCTCTCCTGCAGATCGCCACTCCATCCCGTCGCATTTCCTCTCCTATTCCCCTCCTTCTCTCGCTGGACTGGCCTCCACTTTCCCCCTTCGGTGGCGCCGTGCCCCCTCCCTTCCCGCTCGCGCCGCTTCCTTTCCCCCCCGGTAGCCCTCGACCCATCGCAGCCCCCTCCTGCTGGCTCCCAAGTCCAGTGCTGCCCCCTGCTCTCATCCTATGTTTCCCCCTTGATCCCTCCTCACCTGCACCATTCGACGGACAAACCGCCGACCCCCCCTGTTTCCAGCTGAGAACCACGCCGGAGCTCCCCTCCGATGCCCCTTCCGGTGACCGTCACTGTCCACCGGCCCCCTGGATCCCATAGCCCCTTCTTCTGATTTTCTTTTTATTTCTTTTTTCCTACTTCCCATGAACCCCCGCACCCCCCTGGTTCACCTCTCCCTCCCCGGATCCCCCTCGGCCCGTCGCAGCCCTCTCCCCTCCTTTACCCCGTCGCATCGCACCCCTCTCCAAGGAACCCCGCCGGACCCCCTCCCACTTCCGGGTTCCATCCGGCGGCCGCCCCTCCAGTTAAGCCTCTCCTTAATTTGATTATTATTATTATTATTATTATTATTATTATTATTATTATTATTATTGCATTTATTACTATTTATTTATTTCTTTCTTTGAGTTTTGTTATTCTGGTTTGTTTTTCTGACGGATATAAGGTCCGATTATATGGTTCTAACTTGATGTTTTTGTTGAATTCGTGTTTTGGGTTTGCGTGAGGTCCTTTGAGGTGCGATGGTCGTGCGGCGGGTGTTTCACGCCAATCTCACAATGTTTTGGTTCACCTCGGTCCATCCTCCACTGTCTCGAGGTAGGTGGTTCCATGCCTTTACATCCTCTGGATAATTTAATTTGGTTGTTTAGTTAATTTAATATGTTATATGATTTAATTGCGTGATGTGATCTATGTTTAAAATGGTTTGGCATGCTCGTTTGATGAAATCGAATTTCCAAAATAGTATGGTCCTGTTGTTTATATGTTTTTTTTTTATAAATGGTTGGTCGTGTTTTACAGGTTGTGAAAAATGTGTTTTTAAAAAATATTATTTGACATGTATGCGTTTTGAAAATTTCTCTTTATTTAGAAACGATCATGTTTTTCATTTCGACCTTATCGGGGTAAATCCTAAAATTGTTTAATCAATTTTTTATATGGTGAAAGTGAGGTTTTAGAATAGTTGAGTATGAAATTGATTTTAAAATGGCCTTTACACGTAAAAATATGTGTTGTTTTAGTGCAATGTTTTCAAGTTGGGTTCTAGGTGCAGATGGTCCAGATAATTGTGTGGTTGGTGTGAAACTAGTTTTAAGGATAATTTATTAATCAAGTGGTTTGAACGACTCTCTTTTTTGCAATTGGATGTGTTTATTTGCGTCAACCCTTGTTGTTTTCTTTAAATAATTCTTTCTAAGTTGTGTGAATTGTTTATGTTCTTTGAGTGTTGCCAAATGGGGGTTTGCGAAATGATTATGTAATGACATGTGTATTTTTAGAAAGGTATTTTGGGTGTGCGTGAGTTTTTGAAATGTTGTTTGGGTATACAAATGGTGACTTTTGTGTGCAATATCTTGTTTGGTCTGCGATATGAGAAAGAAATATACTATGTGAATGTGAAACTTGATTGAGCACAAGGGAAAACCCTGGGTATCTAGGTGGGCGGACTAGAACTAGTGCGCTAGTGAACCGGATGGGTATCATCCCTGTTTCACTTAGTTGGATTGACAATTGAAACACTAACTAAACATATGATATCTGAGGGTCGTGGCCTTCTAATCCACGTGTTCTGAGGGTCGTGGCCTTCTAAGCCACGTTTTCTGAGGTTCGTGGCCTTCTAAGCCACGTTTCACCAAGACACGAGGTTCTAGGGTCCCACTCAAGCTAGATGAACCTTAGGAGATTTACCCATAGTGCTCTACCATCTTTGGCATGGTGCCTTCCGTCGGCATATGGAGGACCACTTGGGTGTGAGTGTGTGTGTGTTTGTGTATGTTTGTGTGTGTGTGAGTATGTGTGTGTGTGTGTGAGTGTGTGTGTGTGTGCCCATAATGAACTTTTCTCTTCCTCTTTAAAAATCGTGTTTGTGAAATGAGTTATTTTAGTGTTTTCCATTAGCATTTGTCTTGTAAATGTTTTCTTTAAAAGTATTTAGAAATTATAACCTGAATAAGCACATTAAATTTTCCTTTTGATGTTGTGGCATGGAACCTTTTTATTGGGTGACGTTCTACTGGGCCTTTCTCTCACACCCTGCATACACCTTCGGGTGTATGTAGACTTTGTTCCTTGTGTATTTCAGGTTGTGACACCGTGCTCAGTGGTGTTGGTTCGAGTTTTTAGTGGCCTTCTCATGCAGGTTGGTGTTGTGGCGTGCGGATGCTACACCAATCTTGTCGCTTGGAGGTTTGAGTTATAGTGTTAGTCTCTTTTGTTGTCGTTTATTTTTTTTGGATGTTGGTTCTAGTTGTAAACCTTTAAATTTTGATTTCAGTTTAATGGTATCTTTGGATGTCGATTCCTAGTTTCTTTTTTTATTATCTTGTTAGTGTTTGCTTATACCATTTAGGGTAAACCATTCCCACAGGTTACTCTTGATACACAGGCACTTGTGCTAGCCCGTGGGGATCGGGAATGCCCTTCGGGCCATGTCGCGGATCTGGTTGGGCACCAGGTCGGATGACGACCCGGCCTAGTTCGTGAAAAAATGGTATCAGAGGGCAAGGTTTGCTCTCTTGGGTCATTTTATTTTGGGATAGAGTCACGGTAGACTTGAGTTAAGGTTATCGGAACTCGACGTCCTGACTACGAGCAATGTGCCTGGCTAGCACACCTCGTGTTGGGACTCGAGTTACCCAATTATGTTGAGGTTTGTCTGAGTTTTTGGTCCTTGCGGATGATCATGTCTAATGGAAATGAAAAGGGAGTAAGGTCAGTGGTCTTAGTGATCTCGCAGGGTCTGGCAAGCCTTGTGGAGCCGGGGACATTGTCCTAAAATACTCTCTGTGGCCAGTGGCGTGATCGGCGTATGGCCGCCAACCATATTTTCCAATCACCCACTATCCCTAGTTTCTTCCTGCTTTGCTTCTCATCTCTTTGTTTTGGAATTGTGAGATTTTGTTTTTTAAGTAAAAATGTTTTGGTCTTGGAAAAAAATTTCAAGTGAAGCGCTTTAAAAATGAAATGGTGTGTGAGGTTTGAAAAGCGTGGGTTGGATGTTTTGGTTTTGAAAAAAAAATAAAGGTTTGGTTTTGACCCTTGGTGCTCTCATGGGAAACCACATAAATGAGTGTATACGAAAAGGGAAATGGGTAATGGCACGAGCGGATGAGTGCTTGGATGGGTATGAGGTGGGTGTCGGTGTGGAACGGGAACATGCATGTGTGAGGCCCATGGGAAACCATTGGTGTTTGTGCAACCCACTGGCTTTTCTTATTTTCAAAATGTTTTGTTAAATGAAAATTTGATGTTTTTAAATAACCGGTGTTTGTGTGGCATGTCCTTGTGTTTTGAAAATGTCGGATGTGAGGCGTTTGAGCCGAGGAATCTTTCTGAATGGTTGTTTCCTGAGTTTGAATTCTTATTTGTAAGTTGGTAGGCAAGCATGTAGCTAGTGAATTCTTTTGAAAGTTCTTCGGGAATCCCTTTCAGTGGTTCCCCCGCACGTTTAGTGTGCGCTTCTGGTATGTCTTGACCACTGAACCAGTTTTTTTGGGTCCATGGTTTTCTTTCTTGACTAGTGCACACCCCCCATAAAGCGTTAATATGCGGTTGAAGCATGGCCACAGGTAATCCGATGTTGGACAGCCCTCCAGTTGATTAAAGAGAGGACTCTCCCTTTTGAGTGATAGTGCTAAGTGTTTTCCTTTTTCTTTTTGGTTAAGTGGATCCTCTCACAACGGGATGACAGGCGCGAGGGAAATTGATAGGTTCTTTGTTTTCTTTGATCTTTCTTAGTTGTTGGGTATAAAATTTGACATCGTTACGTCTGATGGTTTCCCCTAGAAGTGGTGAAAAAATTCCAGTGGGGAAGGGTGAAGGCGATTGAGAGCTATCGGTGCTTATCGATGTCTTGAATGGTTTGTAGTGTTTACATTAGCTGCAAGGGTCATGTTCGGTGATGTCTTGCAGTGTGAGGTCCCTTTGATAGTCAACGGTGGTTTGGAAGCAACCCCAAGTTGTTGGTGCGGTCTATCATTCTAAATGACCTCTAGTATTTGGTTTGTTTCATTTAAGGAAAGGTTCGTGTTAGGCTACTAGTTTGGAAGACCTAGTCGTATGAGGCCGTTATGGTCGTTTGCAGGAATCACATGTTGTTTAAGACTCAGTTTGAATTCCCTTTCTGTATAATGTTCCTCTCAACAGCAATGGTCATGTTCAGGTGACTATTTGTGGTTTCGTGTTCTCATCCAGTGTGACAAAGGGTGATGTGCATGCACCATTTCAGCTCCGGTGTTGGTGAATGTTCTGTGTAAGATTAGTTGTATGTCGTAATGTGTTGTGTTTTCCAGTGTTGTCTCGGTTGCAGTGTGGTTGCATGTGACACCAAAAGGAGAAGCTCCGTTCGGAAGTCTTCCATGCCTGACTGTGAGGCAGAAGATGTTTCAAGCATCAGGGCTCCAGTCATAGGCCTCGGAGTGAAGATGGCGCGTGGTCAAGAACCCCGGGAGTGTATGGGACCTCGAATGAGCCGTCTGGTTGCATAAGGTTTTCGTGACCATGTGGAGGAGTGTTTGTCTTGTGCATTAAAGTCTTGGGGGTCTCATCCCACTGGATGCAATCGCTTTAGTGGTCCTTATGAGAGCATGTTGGGTAGGTTAGTCTCAAAGTTGGAATAATGCTCATCCAGGAATGTGGAAATGCTGGTTTGTATTGGGTTATGCTTTTGACGCCCCGGTAGTCAGACCCCTCCCTCCCCGCCCCTTATGGTGGGGTGTCTGGTCACCGGTGGGGAATTTTCAAAGTTTTGTACCCTATGTCAGTCCTAATGGTGGGGAGACCCACATTGGGTCTCTCACGAATGTCTCTAGAATGAATCGGTGTTGGACATTTCTTTGATGGTGGGGAGTCCGCTCGAACTTCTCCGTGTCGGTTTTCCAGTCTCATTTTGAGCGTCAGTGACTTTCTAATGGTGGGGAGCCCCTCGGGCCTCCCCATGTTGATCTTTTTCTTCTATTTTTTAATATGACTTGGTGATAAGCGATAAGAGTATTCTGTGGATGTGGTTTAACCTTGTTTGTTCATTCTATCCAAATGGTGTGTGGTTTCGATTTAATAGTGCTTGAGGTGTTTCGGCTTGTGAAGTTGGATTCCGTGGGTGCAAAAGTTCCCTTCCTTGATCAGTCTACTAGAGGCATTTTAGCTCTTTGGGGGTGGGAGACACATATCAGAAAGTCTTTTTATGCGTTTCTTACGGTTTTCATTTGAATCAATTTCTTTGAGCACGATGCTTTTTCCTCTCTTTGTTTGGTGTATGTGGGGATCCCCTTTGAACCTTTAAGGGAGTTTGTTTTTATACTATGGGGTTTGGTTCTGGTTGTGGATTTCTGGGGACGGAAAGCTTTATGGTGGGGAGAATTGTCACACCCATCCTTTTTATATTATTTATTTTATTATCTTTATTGGGCATCGGATAGTTTGGGTCGAGGCCCGACTTAAAAATTTATGTGTTCTTTTTAGAAACACACCTTTCGGCCTTTACGGCGTTCATTGTGCCGCTGTCGAGACCATGCGACCTTGCTTGGCTCACTGCGCGGCCTCGCTCGGTTCTCCACACGCCTTCTTGGCGTGCCGCTTTTAAAAAAAATTACTGATAAAGAAATAAATTTAATTATATGAATAAGGTAGTTAGCGCAAAATATAATGGGAAGAATAAAATGAATTACGAGTTCTAATAATAATAATAATAATAATAACAATAATAAATATTTATTATTATTATTATTACTCTTTTTATTAACGTTTTAATTAAGTTATTTTATTTAGTATTAATACTTTTGTTTTAATTTATTGTTTATATTATTATTATCTTTATTATCTTATTTTTATTATTTTTATTTTATTTTTTTTATCTTGTTTGTTTTGATTTTTTTTTCTCTAGGGTTGCGCCCCCCTTTTTACCTTGGTCCTTTTTTTTTCTTTCTCTTCTACAGATCGCCGCTCCATCCTGTCGCGCCACCTACCCTGTTCCCCTCTTCCTCTCGCCGGACTAGCCTCCCCTTTCCCCCTTCGGTGGCGCCGTGCCCCCTCCCTTCCCACTCGCACCTCTTCCTTTCCCCCCCGGTAGCCCTCGACCCATCGCAGCCCCCTCCCGCTGGCTCCCAAGTCCAGCGCCACCCCCTGCTCCCGGCCTGCGTTTCCCCCTTGATCCCTCCTTACCTGCACCGTTCGACGGACAAACCGTCGACCCCCCTGTTTCCAGCTCAGAACCACGCCGGAGCTCCCCTCCGATGCCCCTTCCAGTGACCGTCGCTATCCACTGGCCCCCTGGATCTCGTATCCCCTTCTTCTGCTTTTCTTTTTTTTTCTTTTTTCCTACTTCCCACGAACACCCGCACCCCCCTGGTTCACCTCTCCCTCCCCAGATCCCCCTCGGCCCTTCGTAGCCCTCTCCCCTCCTTTACCCGGTCGCATCGCACCCCTCTCCCAGGAACCCCTCCGGACCCCCTCCCACTTCCGGATTCCATCCGGCGGCCGCCCCTCCAGTTAAGCCGCTCCTTAATTTGATTATTATTATTATTATTATTGCATTTATTACTATTTATTTATTTCTTTCTTTGATTTTTGTTATTCTGGTTTATTTTTTCGACGGATATAAGGTCCGATTATATGGTTCTAACTTGAAGTTTTTGTTGAATTCGTGTTTTGGGTTTGCGCGAGGTCCTTTGAGGTGCGATGGTCGTGCGGCGGGTGTTTCGCGCCAATCTCGCAATGTTTTGGTTCACCTCGGTCCATCCTCCATTGTCTCGAGGTAGGTGGTTCCATTCCTTTACATCCTCTGGATAATTTTATTTGGTTGTTTAGTTAATTTAATATGTTATATGATTTAATTGTGTGATGTGATCTATGTTTAAAATGGTTTGGCATGCTCGTTTGATGAAATCGAATTTCCAAAATAGTATGGTCTTGTTTTTTATATGTTTGTTGTTGTATAAATGGTTGGTCGTGCTTTACAGGTTGTGCGAAATTCATTTTTAAAAAATATATATTATTTGACATGTATGTGTTTTGAAAATTTCTCTTTCTTTAGAAACAATCATGTTTTTCATTTTGACCTTATCGGGGTGAATCCTAAAATTGTTTAATCAATTGTTTATATGGTGAAAGTGAGGTTTTAGAATAGTTGAGTGTGAAATTGATTTTAAAATGGCCTTTGCACATAAAAATTTGTGTTTTTTTGGTGCAATGTTTTCAAGTTGTGTTCTAGGTGCAGATTGTCCAGATAATTGTGTGGTTGGTGTGAAACTAGTTTTAAGGATAATTTATTAATCAAGTGGTTTGAACGACTCGCTTGTTTGCAATTGGGTGTGTTTATTTGCGTAGACCCTTGTTGTGTTCTTTAAATAATGTTTTCTAAGTTGCGCAAATTGTTTATGTTCTTTGAGTGTTTCCAAATGGGGGTTTGAGAAATGATTACGTAATGACAGGTGTATTTTTAGAAAGGTATTTTGGGTGTGCGTGAGGTTTTTAAATGTTGTTTGGGTATACAAATGGTGACTTTTGTGTGCAATATCTTGTTTGATCTGCGATATAAGAAAGAAATATACTATGTGAATGTGAAACTTGATTGAGCACAAAAGAAAACATTGGGTATCTAGGTGGGCGGACTTGAACTAGTGTGCTAGTGAACCAGATGGGTATCGTCCATGTTTCACTTAGCTGGATTGACGATTGCAACACTAACTAAACATATGATATCTGAGGGTCGTGGCCTTCTAATCCACGTGTTCTGAGGGTCATGGCATTCTAAGCCACGTTTTCTGAGGGTCGTAGCCTTCTAAGCCACGTTTCACCGAGACACGAGCTTCTAGGGTCCCACTCGAGCTAGATGAACCTTAGGGGATTTACCCATAGTGCTCTACCATCTTTGGCGTGATGGCTTCCGTCGGCATATGGAGGACCACTTGGGTGTGAGTGTGTGTGTGTGTATGTGTATGTGTGTGTGAGAGAGTATGTGTGTGTGTGAGAGAGTGTGTGTGTCTGTGCCCATAATGAACTTTTCTCTTCCTCTTTAAAAATCGTGTTTGTGAAATGAGTTATTTTAGTGTTTTCCTTTAGCATTTGGATTGTAAATGTTTTCTTTAAAAATATTTCGAAAGTATAACTTTAATAAGCACATTAAATTGTCTTTTTGATGTTGTGGCATGGAACCTTTTTATTGGGTGACGTCCTACTGGGCCTTTCGCTCACACCCTGCATACACCTTCGGGTGTATGTAGACTTTGTTCCTTGTATATTCAAGGTTGTGACACCGTGCTCAGCGGTGGTGGTTCGAGTTGTTAGTGGCCTTCTCATGCAGGTTGGTGTTGTGGCGTGCGGATGCTACACCACTCTTGTCGCTTGGAGGTTTGAGTTATAGTGTTAGTCTCTTTTGTTGTCGTTTATTTTTTTTGGACGTTGGTTCTAGTTGTAAACCTTTAAATTTTGATTTCAGTTTAATGGTCTCTTTGGTTGTTGATTCCTAGTTTATTTTTTTATTATCTTGTTAGTGTTTTCTTATACCATTTTGGGTAAACCGTTCCCACAGGTTACTCTTGATACCCGGGCACATGTGCCAGCCCGTGGGGATCGAGAACGCCCTTCGGGCCATGTTGCGGATCGGGTCGGGCACCGGGTCGAATGACGACCCGGCCTAGTTCGTGACATAGGGTTTACCTCAACACATCTCATAAGGATCTAGTAACTCGAGTGCTCAAAAAATACCCAACGACCCGTACATGGGTCAAGCGACATATATATATATATATATAAGGGTTATGATTCACCATAGTCAATAAGACCTTCCATCATTATAAATGGATTTTAATTATACTCTAATCCATAAATTTTATATTTTGAATAGGATTTATGATCCTTAAATACTAGGGTTTACATTTATTACTTCTAGTGTTCATCAAAATTTTCTATTTTACCAAGACTGGATTAAATATAGTGTTGTTCACAAGATACAAAGTATAACCCCTTGTAGGTTGCTTATAGACACTATATTTAACCAATACCATAATTTAAAAATTATTTTATATATATATACTAAGGAATAATAATTAATATAGTTATTATATCACAAACAAAACCCCGTTATTCTCATTCCACAATACACAACACTTTGGGTGATCTCACCCCCATGGGATCAATCTCAAAACTTAGGTGCTTGCAACAGCCCCAACGACCCATACGTAGGTCAACATCATAATCATAAGGGTTCCAAATTAAAAGGTTCATTTAAAATTCCACCATTCTCAATTCATTTAAATCTTTCCATAAGTTACATTATGAATATTTCAAGGTTCTAGAAATTTTTCATGTTTCAAAAGCTTGATTAAATAAAGGTTTATTCACAATATATGAGGGAAAACACCTTATAGGTTGATTAATGTCACTTTATTTAATCAATAAAATCATTTAACATATCATTTATATTTTTCTATTGATCAAAGGGTCACTCAGGGAATTGGCCAAGTAAGATGCCACTATAGTCTTATATGGGAAAACATCATATAAAATATTTTTAACACTTTAAATGAGCAACCCCCTCTTATAGATAAAAAATATACACTACCAAAAATATGTAAATTAGTGAAATTTTTGTCATTAATGATGATTTAAAAAATCACTAATTCATTTACTGACTTTTCTCAAAAACGTTGGTAAATGAGGTGTTGCTAATTTAGTGACGCTTATAAATGTTGGTAATTAATGAAGTTTATAAACATCACAAAATTACTGATGTTAATAAGTGTTTCCAATTAATGACACCTCATTTATGAACATTTTTTAGAAATTTTGGTAAAAAACACAAAATTTGCTGACATTTTTACAAAAAATTGGTAAATCATAGAAAATTTACCGACATTTCTAAAAAATGTTGGTAAATTTGTTTTTTTGAAATTCAGAATTTTTTTACCCAAGTTTTTCTTACAATAAAAAAAATATGTTCTCTTAACACACGCATATGCCCCCAAACCCAACCCCTTAAACACGATGAGACCCCCCCCCCCCCCCCCCCGCACACACACACACACACACACACACAATACCACGCTCCTCTCGCCTGTAATTCCCCAACACCGCACGCATTGGAAACAACCACCACACAACAAAGGATTCACCTTCACATGAATTGAATGTTATACCTCTAATGTTAGGACCAAAGACTCGGCCAACTCACTTATTACATTTTTTAATATTTAATTTTATTATGTTATATATATATATATATTTATTTATTTAAAAAATGAATATTATATATATATATATATTAATATATATTAATATACATATATTAATATATATTAATATACATATATTAATATATTTTTTATTATATATATATATATATATGTTTATATTTATTTTTATATTTTATGTTTATATGTGTGTGTGTGTGTGTTTATATTTCATATTATATATATATATATATGTTTATATTTTATATATATGTTTATGTTTTATATTATATATATGTGTGTGTTTATATTATATGTGTGTGTGTGTTTATGTTTTATATTGTGTGTGTGTGTGTGTGTTTATGTTTTATATTATATATGTGTGTGTGTATTTATATTTTATGTTTATATTATATTAAATATATATATATTATTATTATAACTTTATATTAATATATATATATGTGTGTTTATATATATTTATGTGTTTATATATATATGTTTATATGTGTGTGTGTGTGTAAATATATATGTGTATTTATACATATATATGTTATTATAATTATAAATTTATATATATATATATGATTATCCACATTTTAAAACAATGGTAAAAATGTTACTAAAATAGCCATATTTTCTAAAAAGTGTGACTAAAATTTAAATATATATGCATTTATATATATAAATATATGTGTGTGTGTATTTATATATGTATATGTGTGTGTGTGTTTATATATATGTGTGTGTGTGTGTTTATATATATATATATATGTTTATATATATTAATATATATATATATATCTAAATATATATTTACATTGATATAGGGAAATGTGATATATAAATATATATATTTTAAGCGACGTTTCCTGAAAAATGTTGCAAAATTTAAAATTAGTGAATTTTTTAAAAAATATCGCTAAATTCCTGTTTTTTGTACTGATATATCATATGTAGATAAAAATCAAATAGTTAAATCACATGATAACATAAATCACAAGCAAGGAATAAATCAATCACAGGAAACATGTGGATAATATACAAATCATATGTTTCTATAATTATGTATAAACACATACACAGACTCTTTACAAACTAGGACAAGATAAAAATATCATAAATCATAGAATCATAAGTTAAGTGTGTCACTTGAAGTCAAAGTATCATAAATATAATAGAAAATTCCAAGAATAATAAATCCCATCCTTGACAACTTGGGTCCCCCCATGCATGGTTTGATCATTCCCAGGAAAGATCTCATTAAAAAGTTCTAACATATTCCTAGTATCCCATATACCATGCCCAAATAGTAAGATAAAGGGAAAACAAATCTGATACTATTTTGTAATCTCTGCTCGGGTTCACTATGATCATTATTTGGACCAATGGTGTAACGCCCCGACCCCAGTTACCCAGAGTCGGTGCATTATTACATAACATTGGCATGATCACAAGGAAGATCAAGTCTCGAAAGACCGATTAGTTTAGTAGCCTTGGAAATCCTAGATACATTCATAAAGTTTACATTACATCATAAAATTAAAAATACAATAACATAGTCTCCATAGTCCACACACATATCACCTCATACTATTCCTGCAGGTCATTCATAAAATACTTCTTCACATCCTGGGAAAAATAAAACATAGAAAGGGGTGAGCTCAGATGCCCAGTAAGGAAAACAATATAGCGGAAAATTTCAAAAATAAGCAAAAACATTTAAGGCAACGTATAACTAAAACAAAAGCCTTTTAAACATGAACTTCAGCATAATATGGTAGAAATAAAATTAAATAATTCCATTTACTTATTCACATAGATATTCTACTAATCGAATAATCACATGAAATATCAATAACCACTTTCATAATGATGGAATGCATAATGCCAGACTATCATAACCACGTAGCAAAGGCCTCGTGCCATGACTACAAATAAGATTTTGTCAAGGCCTTGTGCCAAGACACTATTTTGTCCCATGAGACCTACTGATTTATCGAGGAGCTATAGCGGGCTCCACCCATCACTTATTAAGTCCAATGCATTCCTCATATGAACAGGTTTAAACATAACATAAACATTCATATTAAAACTAGAATAAGAAATGTTTGTACTTTCTCCATAAACCATGAATGGTATAAAAATAACACATCTATAGTAAAACATATCACAAATACCATCAATACAATATGGAAGTTTTTTATCATAATAAATCAACTTCAAATAAGCTTAAAATCCATCAAAGGATGATCACATAGATTAAATCAAAACTTATTGATAGAAATATCTCTTTTTTTGAAATCATTAAAAAGTCACATAATTATAAAATAAACCATTTAATTTGAAAATATCCTTATTATCTTGTAAGGTAAGCTTCGAAGATTTTATAATGGTGGAAAATACCCACACCTGCTGTATAAGTTAAAAAAAGACATTCTTACCTTAATTCTGTCGAAAAGGTTAAAAAGGACCTTGTTTGGAAAATGACGGAAAGATTCCTTTATAAACTTCTTATAAAAAGTCAAACAAGGGTATAAATGACTTTAACCCATATTATGTAAAATATTAAGAATATTTTGAAATACATTTTTAAGAAACATGGATGTGGATGATAAAGAGGTCCCAGTAGATAATTACGTATAAACAACCTCAGATAATGAAGAGATTGTGAAATAAACCCTTACCTTGTAATTTTCCTTGGTTGAGGGTAGGTTAACCACATTTATAATGGTAAAATAATTGTTATTCAATCATAAAATAATCATATAAATTAATATGATATCATATATGATCTTTTAACATTGATTTGTTAATAATATCTTAGTATTATCATCGTTTTGGGTGTTAACTTACTCGTTTTCTTTTATATATTTTGTTACATAAGTTGTGTTTGTTAGGGATATGTTGTATCTTATTCATATACAGAATGATACAAAGTCCTTAAACATTATTTTTAACCATAAAATGAGAATTATAATTTCATGGATACGATGGGGAATGAATCTCATCGCGTTCGTGGAGACGGTAGTCCGTACGTACGCACGAGGGACAATATTATTATTTTGATATTAAAATAATATATAATTGGATGTTATATCATATATACAGAACCATTATCATTTTATATTTATTATTTACATAAATTACATATCATTATCATACCCATCTAAATAATAATGTTTTTGAATAACAATTACACCACGACGTGGAGATGGTAAGTCGTACGTATGCACGTATGGTGACATGTCATTCAAAGGATGGATAGAATAATGAATATGGTTGTACCATATTTATAATAATATCACAGTATATAGAATATACTTGATTTATTATTTAATAAAGTAAATAACAAAGAAATAAGAAGTTGAATAAGAAAGGAACTTGAAAAAGGGTGGTGAAAACATTACCTCTTCTTCAGGTTCTTCCTTTTGATTTGATCAAAAAGGGCTCATTAGGTTGGCTTTACGATCAAACTAAGGCCTCTAGGTTGAATTTAGGGACGTTTATTGAGTATTTGGTCAGGGGTTGGCCGAACCAAAAGGCTTTTAATGTGTGAAGAATTGGTTAGAAGTTGTGTCCTTTTATAAGGAGGGGAGGGGCTCTTTAGGAAAAACTTAAAGTATTAATTTATAATAAATTAATATTCAGTTTCTAAAGGCTCAAAAGTGGATTATTCAAATTCTAAGGTGGGTATGGGTCTAAATCCTTTCAACCAAAATATTTTAGATAGTTTTGGGTCATTATATTAACCTTATCTTTTAGTTTTAACTCTTAGTTAATTAGATTTACATTTACCATGTCACTTTGTATTTTTATATTATATAGTTAATAAACTTACTATATACATCGAAGAGACCCCAAAGTGGTACATTAATGATACATGTATCATGATATAAGTCCTTTGGCCGAACCTTATATTTTTAGGAATAGAATATCAATTAATAATATAATACTTGTTTTAAAAACTCATTTATGTCAATTTTGAAAGTATTTAATAATTGATTTTTGTTAAAGTCTTAAAAACATTATTAATTATAAAAAAATTAATTTAAGAAATTATAACATGTCATAATAACAAATAAACTTCGTGTATTTCATCAAAACTTTCAAATTACATTTATTTTAACATTTATAATACCAATTATTTGATTCTTTCATTAATAAGGAAAACACTCTATCATTATTGTGTCATAAATAAATTTAATTATTCAATGTATAAAAATTATAAATAAAATACAATTATGTAGGAAATATTTTTATCTTTCTAATTAATATTTATAGTTGAAAATATAACATATATAACCCTATGTAAAAAATGTTTTTCTAAAAGATATATGCTTCTGTCATTTTTGCATTTACTTTAACTTAATTAATGTAGTGTCATTATCACTTACAAGTGGATCCATGGGGTCCCAAAATCGACCCAAAGATTCCCATGGTCGGACATGTATCAACCAATAAGGTTAGGACACGTTTTAGGGTAATTTATTATTATTATAATATTATTTTTTTACCCTTATTTACCGGATTTACTCTTTAACAATGGTAAAAAATATATTTACCGAAGTAATTATTCAAAATGTCTAAAAATTAAAGTTACAAATTTACACAATTTATACCTCATGATTCTAAATATAGAATCCATTTTTCTAAATTCAAAACACAGAAGTGGCAGAAATTAATTTAAAATTAATTCCCGCTGTCAAAACAAAAAGCGTGTTTTTAAGAAATAATAACTATCAAAAGATTGACACTTGTTTATGTCCGGTTTAATTGTGAAATTATGTACAATGACCAACATTGTATTAAATGGTAAAAATATATTCTAAATATACTTTAAAACCACTCAAATTCATAATTTATCACTATTAATTATTTTGATTTAAAAAGTTGTTTTTAAATAAAATTTAGTAATTTTCAATATTCATCAAAATATAAAGGTTATCCGAAATGTACCAAAATTTCACCCTAGGCTAATTTCGATATTACGAATCCAAAAATGAAGTCCATTTTGAGAGATAAAATTTATAAAATTTCAAAAAGTGGGTATTACTATTCATAACGGCTACTTTGATTGGTCACGGTGTGTTAGAATCTCGAAGTTGCATACAACACACGCTACTATATTATTCAAAGAGAATCGTACAGTGGAAGCTTGGGGTGTTACATTAACCCATCCTTAAAATAATTTCGTCCTCGAAATTTCTAGAATACTACTACATGAAAAGAATCGGATGGTTATTCATCACAAGTTCCTCGGGTTCCCACATTGCCTCTTCCATCTTATGGTTTCTCCATAAAACTTTTACCAGACGAGTCGTCCGATTTCTCAGCACTTGTTCTCTTTTATCAAGAATCCGGATGGGCTCTTCGCAATAAGACAGATCAGGTTCTAGTTATAATTCCTCATAGGTGAGTACATGCATTGGGTCAGGAATGTATTTTCTCAACAGTGATACGTGGAACACATCGTGAACTTTGGAGATATTTGGTGGCATTGCCAAACGGTATGCTATAGCCCCAATTCGTTCTAGAATTTCGAAAGGTCTGATGTACCTGGGACTCAATTTACCTTTCTTACCGAAATGTATAACTCCCTTCCATGGATTTACCTTCAAGAAAACATGATCTCCTACAAGAAATTCCAAATCCTTCTTTCGATTATCGGCATAGCTCGTCTGCCTACTTTGAGCTTCTTTGATGTGGTTTTGGATTAACTTTACCTTTTCCATCGTTTAATCCACCAGATCTGGGCCTACGAGTTTTCTTTAACCAACGTCATCCCAACAGGTTTGTGTGCAACATCTCTTTCCGTATAACACTTCATATGGTGCCATTTAAATACTTGAATGGAAGCTATTGTTATAGGAAAATTCTACCAAAGGTAAATATTGATCCCACATACCCTAAAAGTCAAGTGATAAATATCTCAACATGTCTTTTAAGGATTGAATAGTCCGTTATTATTGCCCATCAGTTTGGGGGTGGTAGGCAGTGCTCAAATGAAGTCCAGTATCCAGGGATTTCTGAAGACTTTTCCAGAATCTTGAAGTAAAATTGGGATCACAATCAGAAACAATCGATAGGGGTACTCCATGAAGTCTCACAACATCATTAATATATAGTCTTGCTAGACGTTCAAGTGGTAAATCTTCCCTTATAGAAAGAAAATGTGATGACTTGGTAAGACGATCAATAATGACCCAAATTGCATCATTCCTTCTAGGAGTCTTTGGTAGTCCTATGACAGAGTCTATAGTGATATTATCCCATTTCCAATCAGGTATGGGAAGAGGTTGCATGACTCCTCCAGGCGGTTGCCTTCCAGCTTTCACTTATTAACAAACCATACATATTGACACAAAATCAACAATCTCTCTCTTCATGTTGTCCCACCAAAAATGTTCATTCAAATATCTATACATTTTGGTGCTCCCAAGGTGTATAGGGAAATTGGAACTATGAGCATCATCCAATAATTCCTTTTTTAGATCAAGTATATCGGGAACACAAAGTCTCTTCCCAAATTTCAAAATTCCATCTTTATACACAAAGTCACTCAATCTCCCATCATTCATAGCTTTAATATTCTTTTGAAATTCTTCATCATCAGTCTGAGAACTCTTTATCCTTTCTAATAAAGATGGTTTGGCAACCATTTGAAAAAGTATTGATGTTTCACCTTTAATGGTAATTCCCATATCCATCTTCACTAGATCCATGAAAATAGGATCCCTTTAAATTATCATCACGTTAAAAACTCTATGATCATTTCTGGTCAAATCATCTGCCACCTTATTTTCCTTCCCCGGGTGGTAGTGTATCGTGAAATCATAATCCTTGAGTAGTTAAAGCCATCTCCTTTGCCTCATGTTGAGTTCTTTCTGTGAGAAAATATACTTAATACTCTTATGATCGGTATATATATCACATTTTTCACCATAGAGATAATGTCTTCGTATCTTCAAAGAAAAGATTAAAGCAGCTAACTCAAGATCATGAGTAGGATAGTTTTTCTCATGAATTTTTAGCTATCGTGATGCATAGACAATAACCCTATCATTCTGTATAAGGACACAACCAAGTCCTTTCTTTGTTTCATCACTATAAATAACGAACCCATCATTCCCTGATGGTAGTGTCCATATAGGATCATTTACTAATCTTCTCTTCAGTTCTTCAAAACATTCTTCACAGTATTTTTTATAAAAAAAAAATTAACCCCTTTACGAGTGAGCTTTGTTAATGGGTTAGCCAATAGGGAAAAATTCTAGAAAAAACGTCGATAATAACCTGCTAAACCAATAAAACTATGTACCTCGGTTATACTCATTGGTGCTGGCCATTCTTGGATTACTCTTATCTTAGAAGGATCAACAGAGATTCCATCCTTAGAGAAAATATGGCCAAGAAAAGAAATCTCTTGAAAACATAATTCACACTTGCTAAACTTCCCATATAATTCATGTCTTCTCAGAGTCTTCAGGATAATACGCATGCGATTTTCATGATCTTCAAAGATTTTGGAGTATATAAAGATATCGTCAATAAATACCACTACAAAATCATCAAGATATTCCTTAAAAACTATGTTCATTAGATCCATGAAAATAGAAGGTGCATTAGTCATCCCAAAAGGCATTACTGTAAACTCGTAATGCTCGTACATGGTTTGAAATGTTGTCTTCGGAATGTCTTCCTTCTTCACACACAACTGATGGTATCCAGATCAAAGTTCAATCTTTGAAAAGTATTGAGATCTATGCAGTTGGTCAAATAAATCATCAATGTGAGGTAGGGGATACATGTTCTTTATTGTTATAGCATTGATCTCCCTGTATTCGATACATAACCTCATAGATCCATCTTTCTTTTTAACAAAAAGAACAGGGGATCACCATGGAGAAAAACTAGGGAGAATAAATCCCTTATTACTTAATTCCTCTAGTTGTTTATTTAGTTCAACTAACTCCACAGTGGCCATTATATAAGGGTTCTTCGATATAGGCCTTGAACGAGAAATTAAATCAATGGAAAACTCAACTTCTCATTCTGGAGGATGTCCAGGTAAATCTTCTGAAAACACATCTACATATTCTTTCACAATAGGTAAATCCTCTATTTGAATATTCCTTTCCTCACCCACAGTCATTTCATTCTATTCCTCCCCAATAATTGAATTTAGTTGAGCTACTGGGGGTGGATCTAGATAAGAATTAGGTGGTGATGATTCTGCTCTAAAGATAAGGTGGTCCTTATCATCATCATCAAAAATCGTAACATCCTTCTTCTTACAATAAATCTTCGCATCATGGTTCAAAAGACAATCCAAACCAAGGATTATATCAAACTCAATCATAGGTATCACGATGAGATTAGTGGATAAAGAACATTTATGTGCTCTAATGGGGACTGATTCACAAAACTTTTTTGTAATGATACTTTACTTAGGAGTTTTAACTGACAACTCCCTTGTTAAATCAAATTGGAAATATCTAATTTTCTTAGAAAACTGGGAAGATATGAAACAATGCGATGATCCATAATCAAATAAATCATTTGCTAAACTTGACGAAGCCATTAAATTACCTTCCACCACATCTTTTGGAGCTTCTACCTCAGCAGTAGTGATAGCATAAGCTTGGCCTTGATCCCTTGGCCTTTTCTAAGGTAATTTCCTCGGATTCTTAGGACATTAAATTGCATAATGTCCCATATCTATACAATTATATCATCCCACATTGATAGCAACTCTCTTTCCCTTGTAATCATGAGCTTGGTGGCCTTTTTTCATCACACTTGTAATAGACTCCCATTCCCTTAAAGCAAGTACCGGGGTGTTTCTTCCCACATTTACTGCAGGATGGATAATCAAATTTTCCCTTATTCCCTTTATTTCCAATTCCAGAGTGGTCAGTAGATCTCTTCTTCTATTGTTTTTCCTTAAAGTCATAAGACTTAGCGAATTCCTTTTCTGTCTTGATAGCACATGAGACAATATCTTAGTACGACGAGAAAAATTGTGAGACTAATGCTCGACAGAGAAACGGTTTTGACCCATAAAAGAAATGATCAATATTACTTCTTGGGTTACGTATATAATCTATTTCATGCCTCACTAACCTTGTAAAGTTCGCCTCATACTTTGTGAGATTCTCATCCTCCTTTTTCCTCAGACTCAGAAATTGTCTTTCCATATCTGCTCGATGGTCACGAGGAAAGTATTTTTCTAAGAAAATATCTTTGAAATCCCTCCATTCCATATTTGGTAATTCATGATCTTCCTTCGTGTTTTGTATAAATTACCACCATTTATTAGCATCTCCAGTGAGGAGATAAACTGCCATAATAAACTTTTCCCTTTCACTACTCCCCAAAGCCTAAAATATTTTATCTAGGGAACTTATCCATTGCTCAGCTACTAATGGATTTTTACTCCCATTGAATTTTGGTGGTTGCAGCCTCATGAAGCGATCTAACATTGATCCTCCATGCTGTAGATTAGGGTGCTCCATACATATAGCATACCACCTTTTTATCACATAAACTTTCATTACATTTTACAAAACCGGGGATCTTTAAGGTTTAGTGTCTTGGAAACCAGGAACTTTAAACATGAAAACATAAAAGATTCTTCTTAAACACTTGGAAGGATTATCCTCATGTTCATCCTAGGTTCATTACTGCATCACATAACCTGGGGACATACATCAAAAGAAAGGGTGAGCAGAAGGCCCAGTAAGGGAAACAAGAGAAACATTTTACATGTGAACTTGAGATACTTCAATAAGGTCATGAAAAGAACATTAAGGCATGAGAAAGAAATCATGAGGAATATCATAATAAAAATAGAATTTTTCATAACTTGAAGATGTGGATGCAACATTTAATATTGACAATCATTTTGTTTCACCAAGGTCCATCCCCAAGGTGTCATTAAAAATTACCAAGGTTATTCACCAAGGTATCAGTCTAAAAATTCATCTCTAGAGAATAAGTCTTTACCCAATGAATTGAAGCGCTATCTGGGCGCACCCTTGACATGTATTTATTATCATGTGAGCCACATATAACATCATCAATCATTTCATAAACAACCCATATAGCATAAAATAAATGGGTTTCATTTCATAATCATAACGTTTTAAAAACTACTTTAAAGACATGATCTTTATGTCACTTCAAACCCACTGAAAGGGAGAGCGGGTATCATGTATGTAAATCCCAGAATTTAAAATATAAAAAATTGGTATATATGTGAATACAACTATATAAGAGATATCTTTGAGTATTCAATTAATAAAATAAAAGAACTTTAGAAAAAGAGAGAGACATTTTGAGACGGAAATTCTGCAGCATAACAGCTATGTTTCGGGGTTTTAGAAAACATTGAAAAGAGAGGGGGAATGGGTCAAACATTCATAAATGACCCATAAAACAGTAGAGGGACAGAATATAAGGGATTTAAGAACATGGTAATGAAATTTGAAAATATACCATATGAAATGAATAACATGAAAGGAAGACAAAAATAAGATTTCTCTTATGAAAATTCGGCAGCCTAACAGCGTTACGTAAACTTCAACCAAAAATGAATTGATGAGATCAAATAGGGTCTCTCATCATATGAACATAAAAGATCAGTATGATAGATATATAGATCATACCCCAACATAATAAAAAGGAACTTTCAAGACTTGACATGGAATTAGAACTTTGAAAAGGGAGAAAGGTGCAAGGACCACTTAAAAATTCAGCAGCCTAACGACGCCACTTAAACTTCAAAATACTGAATTGAAGAGATCAAATGGGGTATCTCATAATATGGTCATAAAAGATCAGTATGATAGATATAGAGATCATAACCCAACATAACAAAAAGGAACTTGAAAGAATTGATATTAAAGTATAACTTCAAAATGAGAAGGGTGAAGAACCACTTAAAAATTCGGCAGCCTAACGGCGCCACTTAAAACTTCAAAATATTGAATTGAAGAGATAAAATGGGGTCTCTCATCATATGGTCATAAAAGATCAGTATGATAGATATAGAGATCATACCCCAACATAACAAAAAGGAACTTGAAATAATTGACATGAAAGTAGAACTTCAAAACGAGAAGGGTGAAGAACCACTTAAAAATTCGGCAGCCTAACGGCGCCACTTAAAACTTCAAAATACTGAATTGAAGAGATAAAATGGAGTCTCTAATCATATGATCATAAAAGATCAGTATGATAAATTTATATATCATACCCCAACATAATAAAAAGGAACTTGAAATACTTTACATGAAAATAGATCTTGAAAAATGAGAAGGGAGAAAGAATCTGTTACAAAACTTTCAGCAGCCTAACGGCGCCACTTAAAACTTCATAAAACGAAATAATGAGAGTAAGAGGGGATCTCTCATTATGTGAACATGAAAAGGGAAGTAAGAAGAGTATAAAATAACACCCTTTAACATAAGAACATGGATCATAAAAGAAATTACATAAAAGATATTTCTTGAAAAGAAAGAGAAAGATCGGATCCCTTACCTTAAAACGTAACTCTTAAAACTCAAAGGTTGGGACCTTGAGGGCTTGGGGGAACCTTGGGAGGACTCCTTGGGAGGTAATGAGACCATAACTTTGTTGGGGGAGAGTGTGGAGTCGAATGGATGAGAGGATGGCTTGGTATTTATAGGGAAAGTGAGGGGACAAGGCATTAATGGCCAAGGGACACCTCATTAGTGGTTTTGGATAAACCATGGGCTTGCCCAGGGTATTTGCCCATGGTATTGGCCACTTGGGACACCTCATACCTTATCTTAATATTCATAAGTCGACCATATTAATTACATACATAATACATCATTTAATGATGTCATTAAACACCCGTAAGTGTAAGGTGTGCTAAGGTGAGAGAATATGAGGGAGGCTCGGCTAACATCGCACGAGTAGTAATTTCTATCAGTTTGAACTTCTCGCAAAGGCGATTCCGTTCTAGCTTCACACGATGAAGTTTGTCTTGGGCTTGGTCTAGAGAAAATCCCAGTGGTGCTACCTCCTTCCCAAGTTCTGTTAGATGGGCTTCGATCGGTCCAAGACTACTGGGTGAGGCCATCGAATCTTATTTCTATAATAATTAACCAAGATTACTTGTATTTAGAGACAATAATCAAAACGTTTAGTTTCCAGGGGTCATATTGACCAATGGTCATATAACATTCAAAACCCAATGGTCTCATTTTAATTATACTCATGTTATCAAATGAAACATTTTTGTTGAGTATAAAAAACAAAATAAAATAACATATAAAATTAGGAAACAAGATTTATTCAAAATTTCGGGTCGTTACAATACAGGTAAGGTTATTATTCATAACCTGAGTGAGTTGTCCCAGTATGGTGATTAGCTGATCAGCACCAGTTGCATCACGAGTTCCACTATAATTATCTTAAGCAGGAGGGAAATCCCTACATGGAGTGCGTGCATTGATACGGTTTCCATTCCTTGCACTAGGCACCATTTCTAAACAATGGAATAAACTAGATCAATTTATGAATCAAAATAAATAATTCCATACTTGTAAAACACATAACATAAATTAAAATATTTATAGATATAATCCATAATCATAAAAAAAATGTTTTCTTTGAGGAAGTATATACTCATAAACCCTTCATAATGGATTGTAAAGAAAATGAGAATTATCCTAAGCATATCCCCCAGGAGTGTCATAACCAAGAGTGTAGCAAGGCCCATTGTTGTGCACCAGTTCCCATTCGAGTCTAGCTCGAAGCGGTGTTTTTGGGTTTTACCCCTAGGTACATCTATTCTAGAGCCGCCTCTACCTGCTCGTATCCAGACAGGGATGTATTGCTCGGAAAACTCACAAAATCTCTACAATACCAAAATTCTAGGAAGTTATTCTATACTAATCCTCAAAGTCCATATTAGGTCTATGTGCTCTAATCAGAGTTTATCTAAATCTAGCTTCCAATGTTTGTACTAAACTTCCTAGGATACCAACTGTAACACCCCGACCCCAATTACCCAGATTTGGTGCATTATTACATAACATTGGCATGATCCCAAGAAAGATCAAGTCTCGAAATACCGATTATTTTAGTAGTCTTGGAAACACTAGATACATTCATAAAGTTTAAATTACATCATAAAATTAAAACTACAACAACATAGTCTCCATATTCCACACTAATATCCCCTCATACTATTCTTGCAGGTCATTCATAAAATACTTCTTCACATCCTGGGAAAAATAAAACATAGAAAGGGGTGAGCTCAGATGCCCAGTAAGGATAACAATATAGAGGAAACTTTCATAAATAAGAATAAACATTTAAGGCAATGTATAACTAAAACAAAATCCTTTTAAACTTGAACTTCAGCATAATATGGTAGAAATAAAATGAAATAATTCCATTTACTTATTCACATGGATATTATAATGATCTAATAATCACATGCAATATCAATAACCACTTCTATAATGATGGAATGCATAATGCCAGACTATTATAACCACATAGCCAAGGCCTCATGCCAAGACTACAAATAAGATTTTGTCAAGGCCTCATTCCAAGACACTAGTTTGTCTCATAAGACCTACCGATTCATCGAGGAGCTATAGCGGGCTCCACCTGTCAATTATTAAGTCCAGTGCATTCCTCATATGAACAGGTTTAAACATTACATAAACATTCATATTAAAACTAGCATACGAAATATCAAATCATTATCCATAAACCATGAATGGTATAAAAATAACACATCCACAGTCAAACATATCACAAAACCTCCAATACAATATGAAAGTTTTGTATCATAATAAATCAACTTCAAATAAGCTTAAAATCCATCAAAGGATGTTGACATAGATGAAATAAAAACTTTTTGATAGAAATATCTCTTTTCTTGAAATCATTAAAAAGTCACATAATTATAAAATAAACCATTTAATTTTAAAATATCCTTATTATCTTGTAAGGGAAGCTTCGAAGATTTTATAATGGTGGAAAATAGCTACACCCACCGTATAAGTTAAAAAAAGACATTCTTACCTTAATTCTATCGAAAATCTTAAAAAGGACCTTGTTTGGAAAATGACGGAAAGATTCCTTTATAAACTTCTTATAAAAATTCAAAAAAGGTATAAATGATTTTAACCCATATTCTATAAAATAGTAAGAATATTTTGAAATACATTTTTAAGAAAAATGGATGTGGATGATAAAGAGGTCCCAGTAGATAATTATGTATAAACAACCTCGGATAATGAAGAGATTGTGAAATAAACCCTTACCTTGTAATTTTCCTTGTTTGGGGGTAGTTTAACCTTCTGTATAATGGTAAAATAATTTTTATTAAATTATACAATAATAATATACATTAATATGATATCATATATGATCTTTTAACATTGATTTGTTAATAATATCTTAGTATTATCATCGTTTCGGGTGTTAACTTACTCGTTTTATTTTATATATTTTGTTACATAATCCATATTTTTTATGTATAGGTTGTATCTTATTCATATACAGAATGATATAAAGTCCTTAAAAATTATTTTTAATCATCAAATGAGAATTATAATTTCATAGATACGATGGGGAATGAATCTCATCGCGTTCGTGGAGACGGTAGTCTGTACGTACGCACGAGCGACAATATCATTCTTTTGATATTAAAATAATATATAATTGTATGTTATATCATATATACAGAATCATTATCATTTTATATTTATTATTTACATCAATTACATATCATTATCATACCCATCCAAATAATAATGTTTTTGAATAACAATTACACCACGACGTGGAGACGGTAAGCCGTACGTACGCACGTATGGTGACATGTCATTCAAAGGATGGATAGAATAATGAATATGGTTATACCATATTTATAATAACATCACATTATATATAATATAATGGATTTATTATTTTAGAAAGGAAATAACAAATAAAGAAGAAGTTGAAGAAGAAATAAACTTGAAAAAAGGTGGTGAAAGCATTACCTCTTCTTCGGGTTCTTCCTTTTGATTTGATCAAAAGGGCTCCTTAGGTTGGCTTTATGATCAAAATAAGGCCTCTATGTTGAAGTGAGTGAATTTTGGAGATTATTTGGTCTGTTTTTGGCCAAAAAAAGGCTCCAAAGGTGTGAATAATGGGTTAGAAGTTGTGTCCTTTTATTAGGGGGAGGAGGGGCTCTTTAGGAAAAACTTAAAGTATTAATTTATAATAAATTAATATTCGGTTTATAAAGGCTCCAAAAGTGTATTATTCAAATTATAAGGTGGGTATAGGTCTATATAATTTCAATAAATAGATTTTAGACAGGTCTGGGTCATTATATTATCCTTATCTTTTATTTTTAACTCTTAGTAAATTAGATTGACATTTACCATGTCACTTTGTATTTTTATATTATATAGTTAATAAACATACTATATACATCCAATAGACCCCCCAAGTGGTCCATTAATGATACAAATATCATGATATAAGTCCTTTGGCCGAACCTTATATTTTTAGGAATAGAATATCAATAAATAATATAATACTTGTTTTAAAAACTCATTTATGTCAATTTTGACAATATTTAATAATTGATTTTTGTTAAAGTCTAAATAACTTTATTAATTCTAAAAAAAATCATTTAAGAAATTATAGCATGTCATATTAACAAATAAAATTCGTTTATGTCATAAAAACTTTAAAATTTTATTTATTTTAACATTTATAATACCAATTATTTGATTCTTTCATTAATAAGGAAAATACTGCATCATTATTGTGTCATAAATAAATTTAATTATTCAATGTCTAAAAATTATAAATAAAATAAAATTATGTAGGAAATATTTTTATATTTATAATTAATATTTATAGTTGAAAATATAACATATATAACCCTATGTAAAAATTGTTTTTCTAAAAGATATATGCTTATGTCATTTTTGTATTTACTTTAACTTAATAAATATAAAGTGTCATTATCACTTACAAGTGGATCCATGGGGTCCCAAAATAGACCCAAAGATACCCATGGTCAGACATGTATCAACCAATAAGGTTAGGACACATTTTAGGGTAATTTATTATTATTATAATATTATTTTTTTACCCTTATTTACCGAATTTACCCTTTAACCATGGTAAATAAAATATTTACCGAAGTAATTATTCAAAATGTCTAAAATTTAAAATTACCTATTTAAACAATTTGGACCTAATAATTGTAAATATGGAATTCATTTTTCTAAATTCAAAACACTGAAGTGGTAGAAATTAATTTAAAATTAATTCCCACTGTCAAAACAAAAAACGTGTTTTTTAAGAAATAATAACTATCAAAAGATTGACACTTGTTTATGTCCGGTTTAATTGTGAAATTATGTCCAATAACCAACACTGTATTAAATGGTAAAAATATATTCTAAATATACTTTAAAACCACTCAAATTCATAATTTATCACTACTAATTATTTTGATTAAAAAATTTGTTTTTAAATAAAATTTAGTAATTGTCACTATTCATCAAAATATAAAGGTTATCCGAAAAGTACCAAAATTTCACCCTAGGATAATTTCGATATTCCGAATCCAAAAATGAAGTCCATTTTGAGAGATAAAATTTATAAAATTTCAAAAAGTGGGTATTACTATTCATAACGGCTACTTTGATTGGTCGCGGTGTGTTAGAATCTTGAAGTTGCGTACAACACATGCTACTGTATTATTCAAAGAGAATCGTACCGTGGAAGCTTGGGGTGTTAAAAATGGTTCCACATGGCCTCAAGTGCACCTCCCTATACACTAGAGGCTACCGACTAGTAGTAAGGATCCATAAAAATACCATGGGTAGATTATACCCTCTCATCAATGTCATAATAGCAGTAGAATAATAATAAATCATAAAACTATATGAATAACCATCTCATACAAATAGGGAAAGTGCTGATAATAACTAAAATGTAAAAAATTTCATAACAATGAGAATTCCATACATTCTATAATTGATCACCCATGGGTGGATCACACATAATGATTAATAAAAGGAAAAAATAAAACTAAAATAGAACTCCAACCCAAGATAGTCCTAAGTCGTACCTGGTTCCATCATCTATACTCCACCCCTAGTGTTCCATGCCAAAGCATTGTAATCAACAACATCAGGTGATTTCTTGTACTTGAACCTATAATAAGATAGTATTCTACTTAGGTACCCAAGTTCTATAGAGGCATGGGTAGGGTGTGAGTATAACTCAATAGGCCACCATCAATAGTATCCCTAAAATTACTATTTTATATAAAAAGTGTATACAAAAGTATTATTGATAAAAAAAAAAATTTACTATAAAATAAATAAATAACACAACCTATGATCTTAGGATCCATGGTGACACCCAATGTTGTAATTACCCTCTTCAGCTAGTTTTGGTCTATCTATATCCATGATCAACAATATGGAGTATCCTATTATAAGGTATAACACAAAGGAAACCAAAATCATAATATCTCAAGGGAATCACATGGATCAACTGAGCATTACCTTCTAATAAATCCCAAATGGAACCTAAGGGAGTGACCCTTGGAATTACTTAGTATTATTCAATCGTTCAAAAGTCAAGGAAATGTCCTTGACATTTAAAATCATGACTTGATGGGAATCATCAACTCACATCTAAGGCATTCCACCCAAAATAAATCAATTTGAATCTAAGGATCTCATCCTACGACATTCACCAAGGTACCCTATAAGAATCCATGACATTAATATATGTAATTTGAAAAATATAGACATTACCTGAATCTAAGAGGGATTCACCCTAAAGAATTAGTGTTAATGAATATAAGTGAGATCTAATGGATCTCTCAAGGAAATCCATAGCATCATAACTCTATGAATCCAAGGGTTTCATCACAACATGTCATTTATATGAGTCCCATAGTGGAATCAAAATATCTCTCATAACATTCCACATAATTCTAGGTCCATATGAACCCCAAGGAATCCTTTAAGGCATTACAATCCATCATTATATCAATAGAACTCAATTAAAAAATATTTACTTACCAGGAAATAATTTTCTATTAAAGAAAAACATCGTTCAAGAAAAAAACCCATGGTCCTCTTCATGGACTATTTATACCCAAATTAAAAACCCAATATATTATATACATTCCATCCCATTACATAAATACTTTCTCTTTCCCAAGAAATGCACTAAATTTTACAACATCATTTTTCATCTAAAAAATTTAATTATAGGTTATACATTGTCACTCACCATTCCATTTCATTAATTCAATGTTAAGTCTCAATACATCATTTTATAATTCAATTATCACATTTCCATTGGTTTAATTTAAATATCCAAGCCTTTCATAAATTACTAATGGTTGTGAAATTATATTTCACAACCATCAATTCAAACCATAACTTCTCATTTAACCTATAAACTTAGTTAACCATTTATCACACCAATCTCATTCAAGTTCAAAGCTCAACTAAGGCCATCCCACATGGAACTACCATTTTTCTATGGTTTAAGGAATGTTAAAAGAGACATTTAACTCGTTAAAACTAAATTTAAAACAATTAATTAAATTGTGGTCAAAGCATGCATGGTTGGCTTGACCACATCATGTATAGACTCAAAAAATGGAGATACTATGGGTTAGGTTTAAGTACCACCTACCTTAGGCTTAGGAGAGTTTATACATCCAATATTTTCCACTGGTTCAGCTTAAATCAAAAGAAATCAAGAAACTAAACAAAATCCCTAGGAATAGGTAATATTAAACTAAACTAGTGAGAGATAACTAGACAATGAAGGAACTATAGATTAGAGGAAATAGGATTAATATCCTTACCATAGGTTCTTGATCACACCAAGTGTTAACTCCAACAACCAAGATCTAAGGGATATCTCTCATGGGGTAAGAGGGAGATGAAGAGGTGTGTATGGGGCATTAATAGACCAAGAATGGAATGAAATACTGAGTGGGAGGGATAAGGGGGTGTCCCTAGTGAAATTATAGGGATGAACCAAATTAAAATTCTTCCTAGGAGGCCACCGGATAGCTAATTCCTCTATTCTAAAACCTAGGTTCTTTTTTGGCCTCTAGTTAACTGGTAGTGCTGTAGCATCACACTGCATCACCAGCTTCATGTATTGAACCCCCAGGATTATCCCAAAATGACTTTTACCCCTAAAATGCATCAATAAAGGTTAAATTCATAAGGATTCAATGGTTTTTAATCAGTCCGTACTTTGGTGGAGAGTGGGGTCATACACATATCTTCATCAATGAATAATGGATTATATGGGGGCCATACTGGATGAAGTTCATACACTACTTACATAATATCGATATCAATGTTTTTATGATGCACCCTAAGTCACCTGATCCTTCATGAAAACACTCTAAGAATCCAAGAAAAACCATAATTCCCTTTAATCACTAATACATTCTAGTCCATGCCAACACACAGTAGCCCAAAACCTCCTTACTCCATTGATTTAACCATCACTCAAAGATAATTTCCCATAAGCACTAAATTGGATGAAACAACATGTAATTCATCCTACCTAATATAATTACAAATAAAAAATTATCTCAACACTTCAATTCCAAATGTAATAATAAAAACATAATTCACAAAATCAGTTTATGTTCAAACCACCGACTCATGGTAATCTATGACTTTATCATAGTTCATGATAAACCTGACACAAAACTTTGGTTCAATTGTGTATTTTCGTCCAGTTATCACTGATTTCAAGGAACCAAACATCTATAGCACACATAACTAATTATTAACACAACACATAAAGAACCAAACCTTCACCATTCATGCAGCACTGTTTTATCTTAGCATTCTAGTATCCAACTCCATCATTATAACATAAATTATTAATCATTTATAAGTGTCTATAACAACTTAGACCACTCACAATAATAATATTTCCTACTTTATTCCCATCAGTTCCTGATGGATTTTTTTATTAGGTCACCGCTAGAAAATGCCTTGTGATAGGAGAGGTATCTACACCACTTAATAAAAGGGTGTTTTGTTCTCCACATCCTCTGATATGGGATACTGAGTTCACCCCTTTAATTCCCTTAGGGGGTGAAGAGAGTATACCACATCAAAGGAGGTAGAGAAAAAATAACCACTTTAGAAGGTGGTGTGGATACCTCTCCCATTACAAGGACATTTACAGAGGTTACCTAAGAAAAAAATGTCATGTGGGAGTGATGGGCCCAAAGCAGACAATATTGTGATCATGGATGGTCTAGGATATTATAAATAGTATCATATTTAAAACCTAGTTTATGTGATATTGATAATTTTATTATATTATAGGGTGTAATGATTTTTGTTGGTGGATCAAGAATCCCACATTAGAGGGGGTAGAGGAAAAATCACCCATGTATAAGGTGGTGTGGATACCTCTCCCATCAAAAGCCTTTACCAGGGGTGCCTTGAGAAAAAAAATCTATGAGGTAATAATGGTCCTATAGTGTAAAATATTTTTATCATGTATGGTTTTATAAATTATAGTGTTAGTATACATTTCATGCATGCTGGGGATAAAATTCATGTTGGTGTCCTAATAAGAGAGAAGACAAAGGTTTTATTTCTATGTTTTTGGTTAACAACCATGCACCACGCTACTCCAAGAACTTGATCCCCATGAAATTAATCTAAAACATCAAGTAATAAATTGAGGACATTATAATATTCTCAAATAATCCTTAAGAACATCAATCCAAGTTATGGATGATAACCTAAGAATGTGTGGTCACCATGTAAGGCCCCCCGTCTTTAAATAAAACAACCAATCATTTTTGTAATGACCTAAACTTTTTATTAATATTTGTTTCCTAATTTTGTGTGTTTTTCTATTTTATACTCAACAAAACTATATTCTTTAAATAATTAAGTGGGTATAATTAAATGAGACAATTGGGTTTCAACTGTTATATGACCGTTGGTCAATATAACCATTGGAAGAGAAACTCTTATCGTTATAATTTTTGTTTATAAATACAAGTGATCTTGGTTAATTAATATAGAAAGAAGATTATATAGCCTCGTCCAGTAGACTCAGGACATTCAAGGCCCATCTGACAGAACTTGGGAAAGAGGTAGCACCACTGGGCTTTGCTCTGGATCAAGCTCAAGCCAAACTTCATCATGTGAAGCTTGAACGGAATCACCTACAGGAGAGGTTCAAGCTAATAGAGGTCACCACTTATGCAATGTTGGGAAAAACGCCCCAAGATTCTATCACCTTAGCACACATTACACCTAGGTTCTATTATGGTGTTATAAGGGGCTATGTAACGAGACCTTAGCTTCTTTGTGGAATCCTTTGATATAAATAAAATTGTTTTTTCATATTATGGTGAAGTTTGTGAATTTCAAATGTCTGGATAAATATAGGATGTATATGAATTTTGGAAAAAAGGGATTCTTTAAAATATTTATGTAAACCTTAAATTATTAATAATGTGTAATGATTTTCAAAAAATGGTCTTCTATAGATGTGTTTAGTAAAAAATTTAGAGTCTAATAAGATCAACTTAATTTTTGGTGAATAGTAAATTATGAGTAGTAATTTTAGGCTTATGATTAGTAATGTGACCAAATGGATTAGCGACCTCACTTAAGAAATTATTAATATATTTTAGTCACCTTGATTAGGTAATGTGATTCAATAAAATAAGTAAATATCTGTTTCAGAAATTATTAGTTATGTATTAGTTTTCATTCAGGTGAATAGTATTTTTATTTAAATAATTAATTAAAATTATTTAGAAAATTATTTTCATAAAATGGAGTTCATTTTTGAATTCATATAATCAATATTAAGTTAAGGTGAATTTTGGGGATTTTTCTGAAACAGTTGAATTTTCGATGAATACTGAAATTATAGTTTTGAGTTTCAGGTGTTTAACGACATCATTAAGGATGTAATAATTATTTAATCATTCTAGTAGACTTATGAATAGTAAGATATGTTGTGAGGTATCCCAAGTGGCCAATACCATGGGAAGCCCATGGTTTTTCCAATACCACTGATGAGGTGTCCCTTGGAAATTGATGATTTGTTCCCTCAATTCTCCTATAAATACCTAGCCATTACCTCATCCATTTCATTCAAAAATAATCCTCAACGAAGATCTAGTCTCTTTACCTCCCAAGTAGTCCTCCCAAGGTTCCCTAAATCCTCCCAAGGTCCTAAACTTCAATCTTTTAAAGTTACTCTTCAAGGTCAGGGAACCTTTCACCCTCCTCTTTTAAGTCATGACTTCCTTTATGTTATGTCTTATAGTTCCATTTTATGATGTGGGGGTTTGTTATTATATATCTTTACTACTATACATTTTATTTCCAAATTATGATAGACCCTTTCCGCTCTCATCAATTTATTTTCTGAATTTTTAAGTGACGTCGTTAGGCTGATGAATTTTCGTAAAAGAAATTGTGCATTCTCTTTCTTTTCAAGTTTCCTTTTCATGTGTTGTGTCATTCAAATATCTACACCATGATATTATTTATTTTTATTATGTACCTCTACTTCAAAATTATCCATTTATAGATGGGATACTCTGGTCCCCTCTCTTTTTATTATTTTCTAAAACCAAGTTACATAGCCGTTATGCTGCAAAATTTTCGTCTCAAATTTTCTCTCTCTTTCTCTCAAGAAATTATCTTATTTTATATATGTGAATACCCATAACTATTTAGTTTATATGGGTGTTCATAGTTATAAAAAAATGATATATTTTATTCTGTAATTAACATACATTTAACCCTCACTCCCTTTCCATGGGTTATAAATGACATAACGATCATATTTTTAAGAACTTTTAAAACGTCACGATTTTGAAATGAACCCATTTCTTTATTATATATGGGTTATTTATGAAATTTTTGATTATGATATATGTGTATCACATGAAAGTAAATACATATTAATGGTGTGACCATATATTTCTCCAATGCATTGGGTAAATAATTAATCTCTATAGATGAAAAGTTTCACGATACCTTGGTGAATAACCTTGGTAATTTTTATGACACCTTGGGGATGAACCTTGGTGATATGTTCATGAATGTCTAAATGAAATGTTGTAGCCACATATTCAATTTATGATTCATTTTATTTTTATCATGATATTCATATTCTTCCATTTCTCATGTATTTATGATTTTTATCATGTTCTTATTATTATTGCTCAAGACCACATGTCAACTGTTTCACTTGTTTTCCTTACTGAGCCTTCTACTCACCCCTTTCCTTTGATTTATGTCTCCAGGTTATGAGATGCAGTAATTGTACTTAGGATGAACTTATTATGAAGCCTTAAAAGTGTATTAGAAGAATTTTTTATGTTGTTTTCAAGTGTTTTTGTTCCTGATTTCCAAGACACTAGACTTTAAAGATCCTATGTTTGTAAAATGTAATGAAAAGTTGTGTATTAAAAAGGCGGGTTGCCATATTTAATATCAAAGGATAGTTTAGTTACTTATGTAAATTAGGATATGAAAACTTTAGGAATAATCCTATAGAAAATATTAAATATAGGAAAACTTCCTAGTATTTTGGTGAGTATTGAGTAAGTGGTTTATCAAGAAAATATATCCCTATCTGGATACGAGCAAGTAGAGGAGGCTCTGGCATAGAGATACCTAGGAGTGAAAACTCCGACAAGGAGTTTCGGGCTTGACCCGGGGTATCCCGGTACATAGCAACGGGCCTTTCTGCACTATTTTTTATGACAATCCTAGGGGATATTTTTGGTTAATCGCAAGCTTTTTATGAATCATTATGAAGGAATTATAGATAAATGTAATTGTTTAAGCATGAAGTTTTAAGACATAAAATCCTTTATAGTTAAAAGATTCATAAATGAAATAATTTTCACACTAATGTTTTATTCCTTTAGAAAATGGTGGGAAATAGGAGGAATCATGAAAATGGTGATCGCAATGGACCATGCACTGACGGCCCTCCGATGGAAGCCGGAATGGAAACATTCATGTGAATGATGAACCAACTAACTCAAGTTATGGAAAATAACTTGAATCAAGCTGAGAGACTGATCTCAACATGAAGGTAACAAAATTTTGTTGAGTCCTTTATGCGTTAACGACCATCAACCTTCAGTGGATCGACTGACCCATTGATTGTTGAGTAGTGGATCAGCTCTATCGAGAAGATCTTTTTTGTGCTCCGCTGTTCAGAGCAAGAGAAGGTAACCCTGGCTGTCTATCGCTTAGAAGGAGAAGTTGATCAGTGGTGAGAACTGATTAAAAACACAAGGTAAAGATTGTAGGTTAAAGCTATAGAGTGGGAAGAGTTCAAAGGGGTCTTCTTCAGTAAGTATTTCCCTTGTTCCATGAGAAAAAGCATAGAGAAAGAGTTTCTCAAGCTGAAGCAGAAGGAGAATAAATTTGTGGGAAGCTACGAGATTAACTACACAAGGCTTTCATGTTACACCTCTAGCTTTATCATGGATCCAAGTGGTAAGGTTGATAAGTTCTTCGGTGGAATGAGACCACATTTGTGTAAAAATCTAGCCAATCGAGACTATGATAGCTATGAGGAGATCGTACGAAGTGCAATAAAATTCAAGCAAGATTTTGGTGAGATGCAGTGGTCTCATAAATCAAATGACAAGAAGAGATTGATGGAGCCCAGCTTAGGGAGTACCTTTGATCAGGGAAGAGGAGGCAAGAAAGTAAAACATCCGATGTGTAATAAATGTGGGAAGAAGAATTTGGGGAACCGCTTTCTCAGGAGCAAGAAATGCTACAAGTGTGGAATAGATGGTCATATTGTGAGGAATTGTCGTAGTGAGGTGAAACCTCAACTTCCTAACATAAAAGACAAGGGGAAGATAGTGCAAGCCCAACTTGTTGTCCAGTGTTTTAAGTGTGGACAACTTGGGAACTTTTCCAATCAGTGTCCAAATCTGAGGGCAGTGGAGGGGAACCCCCATCAGCCTCAGCAAAGGCCAAGGGAGCAAGGCCGTGCTTTTGCTATCACGAAAGCTAAAGTTAAAGCTCTGAATGATGTGTTAGCAGGTACTCTTATTTTTCTCTCAAATATAGAAAGTACTTTGTTTGATTTTGTTTCTACGCATTCCTTTATTTCCTCTAAGTTTTCAACGAATTTAGAATCAACCCCTGATTTTCTAAAAGTAGAGTTATCAGTCAAGATTCCTGGTGGGATTATCCAAGCATCATCAGTGTTTAGAAACTCTAGTATTTACTTTAGTGAGCAAAATCTTATCGCAAATCAAGTAGTCAATACCATGCTGGAATTTGACATTATACGAGGGATGGATTGGCTCTCAAAGTATAATGCTAAGATCAAATTCAAAAGCAAGGAAATCTCAGTAGTCTTGAATGGAAAACCTATAGTTATCTTCTAAGGAGAGATATCTCAACCTGATCTTTGTAATGACCCAAAGTTTTTCAATGGAAATTCCTTTCTTATAATTATGTCATAAAATAACATGAAAACACAACATAATGAACTAATAAGTGATAAGTGACCTTTAAACATAAGTTTTTAACTTCTGTGTTTGGAATTTTGAAAATCTGACATACACTGTTGTGTTCAAGATGATTTTTGGAGTCTAACAAAACAAAAATAATTTTTGGTGAATAGTAACCTACCCTTATTAATAGTAACATAACCTTATGAATAGTGATATACCCTATTTAATAGTAACCTTAGCTATGATAGTATAAAAATAATATTCAAGTGAAAGTATAATGTACCTATATTTTAGAATAAGTAAATGAATGTTTTAAAACTGTTTTTTAGTAATAAACCATGATTTTAATTAAATATTTAATTAATCATATTTAGAAAATTATTTTTGAAAAATGTACTTCATTTCTGGATTTTAAAAATCAAAAAATGGTTGGGGTAAATTTTTGGGATTTTTCTGAAATGCTTGAATTTTTTATGAATAGTGAAATACTGTAATTTACAAAAATAAGCTAAATAAGCTAATTATAGATTCATGTGTGATGTTCTACTGATGTAAGCCCACTTGGTTCAGGATCAGATGATAAAATTACTATTATTGGTCATTCAATACTCACTATTTCTTTTATTAGGGGAAATTAATAAACTAGTGGATTATATATTAAGGAAACCCCTCTCCCCTCCACTATAAAAACCACCCTTCACACCCTCATTTCCTTACACCTCTCAAGCTCCAAGCCTTCTATAAACTCTACCCAAACATATTCCCTATACCCTCTCCTACATTAAAGAGCTACTGGTCTAATAAAAAGACTAGGCCTAGCTTCCTTAAGGAGAATCTCAAGAGGAGGATTTAAGAGGTAATTTCTCTCCCTCATCTCCTTTAATTTCCTTTCAAGTTCAAGTTCATTTCTTGATCTATCCCCACCTATATTCATCCAAATGGTATTTTAAATCTATTATTATACATATACTGTAATTTTATGATTCTAATGGGATATTATATCATCCAACCCCCTTTCCCTCTTCCTTTTATTTTATTAAAGAGAACGTTGTTTGTGAGGTGTTAATTTATCACCTTCAAGAACGACATGCTTTCTTCTTCCATTTCTACCTTCAGATTTGGTCATGAAACAATTTTTATAGTTGAACTAGAATTTTTTATATGTATTAATTCCTATTTAAAGTTCTGTAAATAACTTATGTCCATATTACTAAGTGATAAATTAAAACAAGTTCATTGTGATCCAAAAACCGCCCAAATTAACCCAAATAATCATCATTTAATTTTTATCTAATGATTCATCCACATGGATATAATATGATTAATTATAAGATAATTAAATATCTTGTAATATCATTAATAACATGTAATATTAGGTCTGTATGTTTACCCATGTTCTACCCAAACTTCAATTTAAGAATACAAGTGAACAACTCAAAAAAACCATAAAAACATACATTCCTGAATAATGTTTTTAAACTCTATAACTCATCAAAAGGAACATAAAATCACTTAATGAAACCATAATGAACAATATTAATGTAAACAAGGTTCTGTATTTCTAATTAATTAATATAATGTCATTATACAAGACATTAAAGAGAAGGAATCATTCGGATACAAGGTAAGGGGAAAATCTCGAACCCAATTTTATTTCTTCAGGTTCTCCATCTTTCACTCTAATTTGGTATGGTCACTTCTTAAAAATCATTTGTTCATAATTATCTTACCTTTTCTAGGATATACATTTTTTCTAATGAAGTTTATTTCAAACCAAATGTTTTCCAAAAGAACTCTTCTTTTAAGAACTCAACTTTTACCTCTTATTCATGGTTGATGGTTCTTGTACCAAGTATGTTGTTCCCTCTTTCTTTTGGGAACCCAAATCTTATGGATGTATTCTTATGAGATGAAAACAATTCCTTAAAATGGGTTATTTATGTTCATTATTGATATATGTTCTATGTGGCATGCATGATAATGATAATATTATGAGGTGACGGGTGCGCCCGGAATTATATAGCGCAATATGAATGTTTGAATGTGACGGGTGCACCTAGAATTATACAGCACTCCAATGCACTAGGTAAAGTGATGAATCTCATGAGTAAATTTGAAATGATGTGTGAACAAGATGTTGTCTTGGTTCAAAATTATGTTTGGTAGTTAACCACTAAGACATGATGTTTCATTTTATGCATTTCCACATTTCAAGTCTTTTATTTATGCTCCTCTCATGTTTATGATCTTTTTCCCATGTTATGATTATGCTCACCCCATTATTTATTCTTCTTATATATCCTATTACAAGGATTTTAACTCAAACCTTTTTATGTATATCCTCAAGTGGATACATGTACTAAGCATAGGACAAGTGCCAATAAGAAGCTAGAGAAGAATAAATTAAATAAATGTTTATGCTTGATGTTGTAATTGTTATGTACGGTCCTAGTTTTCCCAAGACACTAAACCTTTGGATCCTCTATGTGTAATACTATTATGTTGTTTATCTTTAAAATGATGTAATATTAATGTAAGAAAAGGCAGGGATTCTATAGTTGGTATCGGAGGAAAGGTTTAGTTAATTTGGGAATTAGGATTAGGGAACCCTAGAGAAAACCTATAGCATAAGATTAAGTACAAATATGCACACAAGAATATTTACATACGGATCCCATATATGTTATGTTTTTGGTATAAATTGTTTAAATGAATAATTTATTCATGAATTGTTTACTTATGTTTTGTTCTAACCTTTTCTATTTTAGAAAATGGTGGGAACCAAGAGAAATCAGGCCAACAACTCGTGCGAGGGCCAATGCAACAATTGCCCGAATGACATCCCAAATGATTTGGGAGGTGGAGTTCAAAACTTCATAGTGATTCTTAACTAATTATATCAGGTTATGAACAATAAACATAATAATGGGGAACATCCTCCTTCACCAAAGAGGGAGAAACTATCTATCGAATGTTTTATGCGGAAACGACCACCGACATTTAGTGGATCTTCCGATCCACTAGTTGCGAAACAGTGGGTCAACTCCATAGAGAAGATATTTTGTGTTCTTTACTGTTATGAGATATATAAGATGAGCCTAGTCATTTATCGTCTAGATGGAGAAGCCGATCAATGGTGGGATTTGATTAAGAACACCAAGCCAAGGGAGGAAATTGAAGAGATCGAATGGTAAGACTTTAAGATAATGTTTCTTAATAAGTATTTCCCAAGAACTCTTCGCATGAATATGGAGAGATAATTCATAGAGATCAAGAAAAAAGAAGGAGAATCTGTCATAACCTATGATGTGAATTTCACAAGGCTTTCAAGGTACGCTTTGGGTTTTGTTATCAACAATGGTTGCAAAATTGATAGATTCTTTAGTGGATTAAAATCACACCTTCGAAAGGCTCTTTTAATTCGAGACTTTGAGAGTTATGAAGAAGTTGTTCTATGTGCCCTAAAAGTAGAGATGGAGTCTGTAGAATGGTCCCATGGCTATGGGGATAAGAAACAAAAGATGGAGTTTCAAGCTGGAGGATCTAATGAAAAAAGTGGGAAGAAAACTCAATGACCCACATACCAAAAATGTGGGAAGTTGCAGCATGGGAACTGCCTCAAAGGTATGGGGAAGTGATTCAAGTGTGGGAAATAAGGACATCGTGCTCAAGAGTGTTGAAAAGACATGAAAAGGAAGGATAATGTGGCAGAATAAAGGAGATAACCACTCATGGTTCAATGCTACAACTATAGGGAGCTATGGAACTATGCAAGTCAGTGCACTAAACCTCGAGTTCTCGAGGGTAATCAATGTCAGTAACCACCAAAGCCATAGTAACAAGGGAAGGCTTATGAAATCACTACTGCAGAGGTGGAGCATGATAATGAATCCGTACAAGGTACACTTCCTATTCACTCAAGAATGGAAAAATTCTTATTTTATTCTGGTTCTATGCATTCCTTTATATCATGCATGTTTTCTAGAACTGTATAATTGAAGCCCTGAAACCTTGAAGTAGAGATATCTGTAAAAACACTAAGTGGTGCAATCATTGCAACCCAAGTGTTTGACTCTTCTCTTGTTGGCGTATGTGGGAATATTCTTCTAGAAAATCTAGTAATACTTCCCTTGGTGGAATTCAACGCTATAATGGAAATGGATTAGATCTCCTTATATAGAGCACATATCAACTATCAAGAAAAGGAAATATCTTTTCACATTCCGAACTATCCCATGCTTCTCTAAAAATGAAAGGAAGATCATGAATATCCTTTGAAAATCCTTCAATGGTGTGGGTGTTGATTCCCTATGAAGAAGCATACCTCGCCCAAATGGTTGAGTTGAAGGAAAGTGCCAACCTTGAGGAAATTCCCATCGTGAGGGAATACGGCAATATATTTCCTGAAGAGTTAACAAGAATTCCCCCAGATCGTGAGGTATAGTTCTCAATTTAACTCATACTAGTAGATACTCCTATCTCGAAGTGTCCCTATAGGATGACTCCTATCGAACTGGAGGAGTTAAAGAAGCAGCTCCAAGATCATTTGGACAAAGGGTTCATACGCCCAAGTGCATCACCTTGGGGTGCACCAGTGCTCTTTGTGAAGAAGAAGGATGGAACAATGTGGTTGTGTATAGATTATCGGGAACTCAACAAGTTCACCATAAAGAACAAGTATCCTCTTCCAAGGATTGAAGACTTGTTCGATTAGTTAAGAGGTGCTCAATACTTATCAAAGGTGGATCTTCATTCTGGATATCATTAGGTAAAGATGAATAAGGAAGATATTCAGAAGACTGCCTTCCGAACAAGGTATGGGCACTATGAGTTTTTGGTGATGCCCTTCGGACTTACTAATTCCCCTGCAATCTTCATGGATTTGATGAATATAGTATTTAGACATTACCTCGACAAATTTGTGGTAGTGTTTATTGATGATATTATCATTTACTCCAAGAGCAAGGAGGAGCATTAAGAACATCTAAGACTTGTGTTGGTGACTTTGAGAAAGGAGAAGTTGTACACCAAGTTCAGCAAGTGTGACTTTTGGATGAAATAAGTCATGTTCTTGGGACATGTGATCACAAGTGAGGGAATTTTTGTGGATCCTTCAAAAAAAATGTGATTGAGGAATGGAACAGTCCCTCTAGTGTCACAGAAATCCGTAGTTTTCTTGGATTAACTGGGTACTACTGACATTTTGGGAGAAACTTCACATGATTGTCAAGCCCGCTAACTAAGTTAACAAGGAAAGGGGTAAAGTATGTATAGACGAAAGAATGTGAGGGAAGCTTCAAGGAGATAAAGAGAAGGCTGATCACTGCACCTGTACTCACACTACCAAAAAGTGGAGAAATTATTTTGATATACAGTGATTCTTAAAAGAAAGGATTTTGTTGCGTACTCATGAAAAATGATAATGTGATAGCATACGCCTAACGATAGTTGAAGATCCATGTGCAGAACTAACCGACGCAAGATCTAGAGCTAGAAGTCATGATTTTTGTCTTGAAAATCTGGCAGCACTACCTTTATGGTGAGAAGTGTGACATATACACCGACCACAAGAGCCTAAAGTATATATTCACACAAAAGGAGCTCAACATGCATCAAAGGATATGGTTAGATCTAATCAAGGATTACGATTTCTCTATTCACTACCATCCTAGAAAGGCAAACACGGTAGATGATGCTCTAAGCAGAAAATAACCCGCTACTCTATCCATGTTATGGATTGAGAAATACCTTATCTTCTTAGATATGCAAAGAATGGATTTGGAAATCATAAGGGTAGGGGATACATCCTACCTTGCCCAAATGATTATGCGACCATCCATCTAGGTGAAGATTAAGGAATCACAAAGGAATGATGTGGAGATACAAAAGAGGGTGAATGCAGTAAAGGAAGGGAATCTTCAAGAGTTCCATATCGATGATGATGGTGTGATTCAGTTTGGAACGCGGCTTTGTGTGCCTTCATCACCCAGGATAAAGAAGGAGCTATTGGAAAATGCACATAGCTCAACATTCTCTATCCATCCTGGGAGTACCAAAATGTACCGTGATCTCTGAGAACACTTCTGGTGGGATAACATGAAGAATTAGATTGTGGAATATATATCAGGGTGGTTGGTAAGTCAGAAAGTTAAAGCTGAGTGAAAAAAGTCCAAAGGTATGATGCATCCATTGCCTATACCCATGTGGAAATGGTAAAATGTTACTATGGACTTTGTCATGGGTCTCCCAAAGACATCGAAGGGAAATAATGCGATATGGGTTAGGGTTGACCGACTCACCAAGACTGTCCATTTTATCGCTATTCAGGAAGATCTCTCACTTGAACATCTTGCAAAGATATATGTGAAGGAAGTGGTGAGACTGCACGGTGTTCCATTCTCTATTGTATCTGACCGTGATCCAAGGTTCACATCTAAATTCTGGAGGAGACTTCAACATTATTTGAGTACTGAATTAAATTTCAGCACGGCCTATCACCCCCAAACTGATGTCCAGTCTAAAATAACTATTCATATGCTTGAAGATATGCTTAGATCCTACTCTCTAGAATTCAAAGGTGGATGGGATCAGCATCTCCCATTGGTTGAGTTCTCATACAACAATAGCTTCCACTCGAGTATTCAGATGGCTCCAAATGAAGCTCTATATGGAATGAGATGTAGAACTCCAACCTGTTGGAATGAAGTTGGAGAAAGAAAACTATTTGGACTTGATCTTGTTCAAGAGATGACAGAGAAGGTTCAGGTCATCCAAAAACACATCAAAGTTGCTCAAAGTTGGCAAAAGAGTTGTGCTGACAACTGTCTAAGAGACATGGAGTTCGACGTTGGAGATAAAGTCTTCCTCTGAATATCTCCATGGAAGAGAGTCATGCGATTCGAAAAGAAAGGGAATCTAAGCCCAAGGTATATTGGACCCTTTGACACCCTTGACCGCATAGGATTCGTGGCCTATCGGCTTGCACTTCCACCGAATATGGCTTGAGTTCATGATGTTTTTCACGTATCACTCTTGAGTAAGTACATACCCGATCCCTCACATGTACTAAACTCAGAGGTGGTGTAGCTGGAAGATGACCTCTTCTATGAGGAGCAGCCAGTAAAGATTCTGGATCGGAGAGATAAGTTTCTACGCAACAAGACAACCCATCTTGTCAAAGTGTTGTGGAGGAACCATAAGTTTGAGGAAGCAACTTGGGAACCAAAAGAGGCAACAAAGGAGAAACACCCTCACATGTTTGTCACTGGAAATTTCCTTCTTATAATTATTTCATAAAATAACATGAAAACACAACATAATGAACTACTAAGTGATAAGTGGCCTTTAAAAATAAGTTTGTCACTTCTGTGTTTGGAATTTTAAAAATCTTACATACACGGTTGTGTTCAAGATGATTTTTGGAGTCTAACAAAACAAAAATAATTTTTGGTGAATAGTAACTTGCCCTTATGAATAGTAACATACCCTTATGAATAGTGATATACCCTAGTTAATAGTAACCTTACCTATGATAGTATAAAAATAATATTCAAGTGAAAGTATAATGTACCTATATTTTAAAATAAGTAAATGAATGTTTTAAAACTGTTTTTTAGTAATAAACCAAGATTTTAATTAAATATTAAATTATTCATATTTAGAAAATTATTTTTGAAAATTGGACTTCATTTTTTGATTCTACATGTTGAAAAATGGTTGGGGTAAATTTTTGGGATTTTTTTGAAATACTTGAATTTTTTATGAATAGTGAAATACCGTAATTTACAAAAATAATCTAAATAAGATAATTATAGAGTCATGTGTGATGTCTTGCTGATGTAATCCCACTTGGTTCAGGATCACATGATAAAATTAATATTCTTGGTCATTCAAGACTCTCTATTTTTTGTCTTAGGGGAAATTAATAAACTAATGATTTTTATATTAAGGAAACCCTTATCCCCTCCACTATAAAAACAACCCTTCACACCCTCATTTCCTCACACCTCTCAAGCTCCAAGACTTATCTAAACTCTACTCAAACATCTTCCCTAGATCCTCTATCACGTTCAAGAGCTTTTGGTCTCATCAAAAGACCAAGCCTAGCTTTCTTAAGGAGAATCTCAAGAGGAGGATTTAAGAGGTAATTTCTCTCCCTCTTCTCCTTTAATTTCCTTTCAAGTTCAAGTTAATTTTTTAATCTCTCCCCCCCCCCCTATCTTCATCCAAATGGTATTCTAACTCTAGTATTATACATATAATATAATTTTATGATGCTAATTGGATATTATATCATCAAACCCCCTTTCCCTCTTCCCTTTATTGTATTAAAGAGAATGTTGTTCGTGAGGTGTTAATTTATCACCTTCAAGAACAACATGCTTTATTCTTACATTTCTACCTTCAGATCTGGTCATGAAACCATTTTTATATTTGAACCAGAATTTTTTATATGTATTATTTCCTATTTAAAGTTCTGTAAATAAATTATGTCCATATTACTAAGTGATAAATTAAAACAAGTTCATTGTGATCAAAAAACCGCCCAAATTAACCCAAATAATCATCATTTAATTCTTATCTAATGATTCATCCACATGGATATAATATGATTAATTATAAGATCATTAAATATCCTGTAATATCATTAATAAAATGTAATATCAGTTCTGTATGTTTACCCATGTTCTACCCAAACTTCATTTTAAGAATACAAGTGAACCACTCAAGAAAACCATAAAAACAAACATTTCTGAATAATGTTTTTAAACTCTATAACTCATCCAAAGGCACATAAAATCACTTAATGAAACCATAATGAACCATATTAATGTACACAAGGTTCTGGTTTTTCTAATTAATGAATATAATGTCATTATACAGGACATTAAAGAGAAGGAAGCATTCGGATACAAGGTAAGGGGAAAATCTCGAACCCAATTTTATTTCTTCGGGTTCTCCCTCTTTCACTCCAATTTGGTATGGTTACTTCTTAAAAATCATTTTTTGATCATTATATTACCTTTTCTGGGATATGCATGTTTTCTAATGAAATTTATGTCAAACCAAATGTTTTCCAAAGGAACTCTTCTTTTAAGAACTCAACTTTTACCTCTCGTTCATGGTTGATGGTTCTTGTACCAAGTATGTTGTTCCCTCTTTATTTTGGGAACCCAAAGCTTATGGATGTATTATTATGAGATGAAAACCATTCCTTACCATGGGTTAGTTATGTTCATTATTGATATATGTTCTATGTGGCATGCATGATAATGATAATATTATGAGGTGACGGGTGCGCCCGGAATTATATAGCGCAATATGAATGTTTGAATGTGACGGGTGTGCCCGGAATTATACAGTGCTCAAATGCATTGGGTAAAGTGATGAATCTCATGATTAAATGTAAAAGTATGTGTGAAAAAGATTCTAGATTGGTTCAAAAGTATGTGTGGTATTTAAACACTAAGACATTATGTTTCATTTTTATGCATTGCTATATTTCAAGTCTTTTATTTATGCTCCTCTCATGTTCATGATCTTGTTCCCATGTTATGATTATACTCACCCCATGATATATTCTTCTTATCAGCCCTCTTACTGGGATTTTATCTCATCCCTTTTTATGTATATCCTCAGGTGGCTGCATGTACTAATGAGCAGACAAGTTCCAATAAGAATCTAGAGAAGAATAAATTAAATAAATTTTTATGCTTGATGTTGTAATTGTTATGTACCGTCCTAGTTTTCCCAAGACACTAAACCTTTGGATCCTCTATGTGTAATACTATTATGTTGTTTATCTTTAAAATGATGTAATAGTAATGTAAGAAAAGGCAGGGGCGCTATAATCTTTGTCTAGAGGAACCCCCTATATCCTTCTTTATGGAGTTGATTGGTGAAGAAGAAGAAGGAGATGAGAGTTTAAGGATAGAAACTGTCCCTATCATCTAGGAATATGATGATGTATTTCTTGAGAAGTTTCCTGGACCTCCCCCAGAAAGAGAGGTAGAGTTCTCCATTGAACTCTTACCTAAATCTCATCTGATATCAAAGACCCCCTATAGGATAGAAAATGTGGAACTAGAGGAATTAAAGAAACAACTCCAAGATCTTTTGGAGAAGGGGTTTATCTGAACGAGTGTGTCTCCTTGGGGAGCACCAGTTCTCTTTGTGAAGAAGAAGGATGGATCAATGTGGATATGCATTGATTATAGAGAATTGAATGGGATCACAGTAAAGAAAAAATACCCTCTTCTAGGAATTGATGACTTATTTGACCAACTTCATGGGGCTCAATTATTCTCTAAGATTGATCTTCGATCTGGTTATCATCAATTAAGGTTGATGAAAGAAGATATTCTGAAAACTACCTTCTGATTAAGATATTGGAATTATGAGTTTGTTGTTATGCCCTTCGGACTGACTAATTCACTTGCTATTTTTATGGATTTGATGAATAGAGTCTTTAAGGACTACCTTGATAAATTTGTGGTAGTTTTTATTGCTGATATTCTGATATATTCCAAAAGTTGCGAGGAGCATAAGGATCATCTAAGGTCTATTTTTCAAACTCTGTGGAAGGAGAGTCTTTTTTTAAAGTTTATTAAATGTGAATTCTGGTTACAAAAAGTCGCTTTCTTGGGGCACCTTGTTACCAATGAAGGAATCACAGTTGACCCTTCAAAGAAAATTTGTGGAGGAGTGGCCTCAGCCTACAACAATAACTGAGATTTGAAGTTTCCTTGGATTAAAAAGATATTATAGGAGGTTTTTGAATAACTTTTCACAACTTTATAATCCATTAACAAAGTTAACTCGAAAAGGGGTCAAGTTCACCTGGACAAAGGAGTATGAGGAAAGTTTCCAAGAGTTGAAGAAGAGATTGGTTACTGAACCCATGTTAACTCTACCCTCAAATGGAGAAGGATTTGTTATTTTTAGAGATGCATCTCTCAAAGGGCTTGGGTGCATCCTCATGAAAAATGACAAATTCATTTCTTATTCATCTCAACAGTTGAAGAATCATGAGAAAAAATATCCTATTCATAATCTGGAGCTGGCTGCGGTCGTGTTTACTCTGAAGATATGGAGGCACTATCTTTATGGGGAGAAATGTGATATATACACATACCACCAAATTTTGAAGTATATTTTCACACAAAAGGAATTTAACATGAGACAAAGGAGATGGTTGGAACTTCTTAAAGACTATGATTGTTCAATTCATTATCATCCTGGAAGAGAAAACAAAGTTGCTGATGCATTAAGCAGAAAAGACCTAGTTGTTCTTTCCATAATGAGAATTCAAAGAGATCCATTGATAAATTACCTAGTAAAAATGGACATGGGAATTATAAAGGAAGAGACATCATCAACCCTAACCCAAATGATTTTTCAACCATCATTACTAGAGAAGATAAAGAAAGCTCAGAAAAAAAATCCTTTGTTACAAAATAAGTTTGAGGATGTGAAGGATGGGAAGTTTCCTGAGTTCAATTTTGATCAAGAAGGTGTACTGAAATTTCATACAAGACTATGTGTTCCATCTAGTCTAGAAATAAAGAAGGAGCTGATGGATGAATCTCATAGCTCTACTTTCTCTATACATCCTAGAAGCCCAAAAATTTATAGGGACCTTCATGATCATTATTGGTGGGATAATATGAAAAGGGAGATTGGTGACTACACTTCAAGGTGCCTAGTATATCAGCAAGTGGAGGAAGAGCGACAACTTCCTAAAGGGGTATTGCAACCACTGCCCATACCAGTATAGAAGTGGGACAATATCATTATGAACTTCATCACTGGTCTCCCAAGAACTTACAAAGGAAATAATGCGATATGGGTTATTATGGACTGTCTCACCAAGACTGTCCATTTTATCTCCATTTGGGAAGATTTCTATCTTGATCAACTTGACAAGATTTACGTGAAGGAAGTGGTAAGGCTACATGGAGTTCCACTTTCTATCGTATCTGATTGTGATTCAAGGTTCACATCAAAATTCTGTAGAAGTATTCAAAATTCTATGAGCACAGAATTGAATTTCAGTACGGCCTATCACCCACAAATGGATGGCCAATATGAAAGTACTATTAAATCACTCAATGACATGCTGAGAACATGATCAATGGAATTTAAAGGTGGATGGGATCAACATCTCCCTTTAGTTTAGTTCTCTTACATTAACAGCTTCCACTCGAGCATTAAAATGGCACCCTATGGAACTCTATATGGGAAGCGATGTAAAACTCCTACTTTTTGGGATGAAGCTGGTGAGATAAATCTTCTTGGGCCTGATCTTGTGCAAGAGATGATAGAAAAAGTACATGTCATCCAACAACACATTAAGGATTCTTAGAGTCATAAAAAGAGATATGCCAAAAACCGTCGAAGGGACTTGGAGTTTGATGTTAGTGACAAGGTCTTTCTTCCACCTTGGAAGAGAGTTATGAGGTTTGGGAAGAAAGGGATGCTCAACCCTAGGTACATTGGCCCCTATAAAATCCTTGATCGCGTGGGAGTAGTGGCCTATCAACTTTCACTTCATCCAAATCTAACACAAGTTCATTATGTCTTCCATGTATCCTTCTTGAGGAAGTAGATACCTAACCGTTCACATGTATTAAATCTAGAGGTGGTACAACTAGAACATGACCTCTCTTATGAGGAGAAGCCGGTGGAAATCTTGGATCGTAGAGACAAGGTTCTACGCAACAAGACTACCCACCTTGTCAAGGTGTTATGGAGAAACCAAAAATGAGAAGAAGCTATGTGGGAACCAAAGAAGTCTATGAGGTAGAAGTACCCACACCTTTTCTCTTCAGGGAGTACAAGTTAAAATTTCAGGGATGAAATTTCTTAAGGGGTGAAGAATGTAACAACCCAAACTTTTTATTAATATTTATTTCCTAATTTTGTGTGTTATGTTTTATTTTATACTCAAAAAAATATTTTCTTTAATTAATGAAGTGAGTATAATTAAATGAGACCATTGGGTTTCGACTGTTATATGACTGTTGGTCAATATGACTGTAAGAAGAAAAACTCTTAACGTTGCAATTTTGTTTATAAATACAAGTGGTCTTGGTTAATTAATACAAAAATAAGATTAGTTGGCCTCATCTAGTAGACTCGGGTCATTCAAATCCCATCTGACAGAACTTAGGAAGGAGGTAGCACCACTGGTCTTTGCTCTGGACCAATCCCAAGTCGAACTTCATCATGTGAAGCTTGAATGGAATCGCCTATGGGAGAAGTTCAAGCTGATAGAGGTCACCACTCGAGCAATGTTGGCCGAGTCTCCCCAAGATTCTATCACCTTAGCACACCTTACACTTAGGACCTATGCTGGTGTTATAAGGGGTTATGTAACAAGACCTTAGCTGCTTTGTGTAATCCTTTGATATAAATAAAATTGTTTTTTCATATTATGGTGAAGTTTGTGAATTTCAAATGTCCGGATAAATATAGGATGTATATGAATTTTGGAAAGAAGGGATATTTTAAAATATTTATGTAAACCTTAAATAATTAATAATTTGTAATGATTTTCAAAAAATGATCTTCTACAGTTGTGTTCAGTGGGAAATTTAGAGGCTAATAAGATCAACTTAATTTTTGGTGAATAGAAAATTATGAATAGTAATTTTACACTTATGATTAGTAATGTGACCAAATATATTAGTAACCTCACTTAATAAAGTATTAATATAATTTAGTCAACTTGATTAGGTAATGTGATTCAATAAAATAAGTAAATAACTGTTTCAGGAATTATTAGTTATATATTAGTTTTCTTTTAGGTGAATAGAGTTTTTATTTAAAAATTAAATTAAAAATTATTTAGAAAATTATTTTTATTAAATGGAGTTCATTTTTGAATTTAGAGCATCGATATTATGTTAAGGTGGATTTTGGGGATTTTTCTGAAACAGTTGAATTTTCAGTGAATAGTGAAATTACAGGTTTGAGTTTCGGGTGTTTAATAACATTATTAAGGATGTAATAATTTTGTAATAATTCTGGTCGACTTATGAATAGTAATATATTTATGAGGTGTTTCAAGTGGCCAATACCATGGGAAATACCATGGGAAAGCCCATGGTTTTTCCAATACCACCGATGAGGTGTCCCTTGGAAATTAATGATTTGTTCCCTCACTTCTCCTATAAATACCAAGACATTCCCTCATCCATTTCATTCCAAAATCCTCTTCAACTAAGTTCTGGTCTCTTTACCTCCAAAGTATTCCTCCCAAGTTTCCCTCAAGCCTCCCAAGGTCCCGACCTTTAAGCTTTCGAAGTTACTCTTCAAGGTAAGGGAACATTTCACCCTCCTCTTTTAAGTCATGACTTCCTTTATATTATGTATTATAGTTCTATTTTATGATGTGGTGATTTGTTATTTTATATCTTTACTACTTTCCATTTCATTTCCAAATGATGATAGACCCTTTCTACTCTCATCAATTGATTTTCTGAATTTTTAAGTTACGTCGTTAGGCTGTCGAATTTTCGTAAAATAAATCACACTTTCTCTTTTTTTCAAGTTTCCTTTTCATGCGGTGTGTCATTAAAATATCTACACCATGATATTATTTCTTTTTATTAAGTCCATATACTTAAAATGATCCATTTATGGATGGGTTACCCTTTTCCCCTCTCTTTTTATTATTTTCTAAAACCAAGTTACATAGTCGTTATGCTGCAGAATTTTCGTCTCAAAATTTCTCTCTCTTTATCTCAAAAAATCTTTTATTTTATATATGTGAATACCCATACCTATTTATTTTCTATTTTTGTTCATAGTTATACAAAAATGATATATTTTATTCTGTAATTGACATACATGTTGAAGGTTCTGGGCGCAGCGAAAGCGTGTTGGTGGGTTTGCCCAACTTTAATTTTAACGTTAAACAATGTTCAATCCGAGATTCGTCACGATATAAAACGCTGAATATTCAGAATAGAATGAAGAACGAAAAGAAAAGAAGAGTCCCGGAACCCTTGAGGAGGATCATCATATGTTGATTATAATTAATTTAATTAATGCATAAGAATTACCTCTTTGGAATTCTTTCTTCATTGATGTGTCTGATCACGATTCGGTGATCTGTCGTTGCGTCGTAGAATCCAAGTGTAGGATTCATCTAACGGTGATCCACATGTGTGTCACGTATCTCCAGACGTCGCCGAAGAGATCTCCGGGTGCTAGCGCGGAAGAACCTTCGCTTGCGATGTCCGCCTTCGACCGCCTTGATCCGGTGGAGGATCTTGCTCTCGTAACTTGAGGGCATTCTTGGTGGAAAGGGAATTCTCTCTTGGCTTGAGAGTATTTCCAAATCCATTGTGCACAACAATGGCTCTTCAAAATGTTTGGGTTTTGAGGATATTTATAATCATGTTTGAGGTTAATAGAGTTATGACAATAAATAAACGCGTTACGCGTTTTATTTATTTCATTAACTCTTATTGAAACCCCCCCCCCATGTCGAATTATTAATTCCTTGACATGCGCCCACGCTGATTATAATAAATATCATTTAATAAAATAATATTAAATCCTCAAAATCCCAACTGGAAAAACTACACGGCGTGTAATAATTAATAAACGGCGTGTACTTGTTTTCCATAAAACTACACGGCGTGTATATTTAATATACACGACGTGTACTTTTATTTTCCATTTTTTTCTCCACCACATTTATTAGACCTTGAGTAATGACTATTTATTTCTTAAATAAATTTAAATACATTACTCGCTAATAAATATATTATTTCATCCACAATATATTCTCTCGAATAACTAGTGTCAAAATAAATGCGATCAGACATCCTTAAATAATTATTAAACCAAAGTCGGGGATAATATTTATTTAACTTGTTAAATTAATATTTCACTGAGATACATGGACACACTTAGTGTGTGACCCTCTAGGCCTCTTTCTCAGTGGCATTAGGCTGATCCTACCTAAAGTCCAAGGTTAGCGTCTAGCAACACACCAAGGCACCCATAGAGAAAGAAGTTAACGCCGCAATGACGTGTTACCTCCTACGAACGCTTACCGTGTAATATAATCCCTTTATCTCGATATCTCCATTCAAGAGAGTTTCATGCTAGTGCCATCAACCCATGTGCTTGATTATTCTTTCTTTGACTTCCTGGAATTGAACTTGCCCATACATTACCATGGCCATGGATTTATTTAGGCTATATCAATTTCATCAAAGGGCCTGAGATATCTACTTCCGTTATGGAACGGAAGGGACAAATCCTTTTTCGAATTATCTATTAATGCGGTATTACTCGTGACGCACCCAACGTATCCTACCTCGCTGCGAACAGTGTGTCATCACAGTTTTCATCAATACATCTAAGTGTGCGAGTTGTAATACCCATTAATAATAATCTTAAATTCTAAGGATCAATACACATGTCCGTAGATAGGAACATCCAATGACACTATGAAATGTGGATTTCCTACTGGAGGGTCTTGTTCTCATAATATCCTCCTGGATATTACCAAGGGCACACACCATGAGAAGGTGCCTTAAAGTTTTATGAGTCCTCACCCCTAATGACCCGTATTATTTGTGTCCCTAAAATAATATCATCCGGCCATAGAACATACATTCAAGAATAGTGTTATGGCACTTCTGGGTTCTCATCATAGTAGGGATCCGCTATGAACCTTTAATGCAACAGCTGTCCTTAGGACATTATCACATGACATGTCACGCAGAAGAACAATCAAGATGTGATAAGGATTTTATTTATTGAATAAAGTACAAAGTAGTTTGTTCTAGATCACCAACTCCAACATACTCCCACTTGGACTAGAGCCAACTGCTAACAACCTTTAACCCGCTAGCTCTCACATGATATTCATGCTTCTGCTGAGATAGGCCTTTAGTCATGGGGTCCACCACTTTCTCTTCTGTAGACACTCTGCTCACTACGACTTCACCCCTTTGACAGAAATCCCTCAAGAGGTGATACTTCCGGAGTATGTGCTTTGTCCGTTGATGTGACCTTGGTTCTTTTCCAAGATCCACCGCTGCAGTATTATCACAATACAATGTAATGGGATCTTTACTGCTAGGCACCACATCAAGCTCATGGACAAAGTTCCGAATCCAAACGGCTTCTTTGGCTGCATCAGAAGCCGCTATATACTCGGACTCCGCTGTAGAATCGGCGACAACTGGATGCTTTGAACTCTTCCATCTCACAGCTTCTCCATTGAGACAGAAAACATATCCAGATTGCAACTTCAGATCATTCTGATCTGTTTGAAAACCAGCATCAGCATACCCTCTGATGAAAAGCTCCTCGTCTCCTCCATACACCAGGAACATATCCTTAGTTCTTCTCAGATACTTAAGTATAGTCTTAACAGCAGTCCAATGTTGTTCTCCTAGATCTACTTGATATCTTCCTACCATGCTCAGTGCATAGGCAACATCAAGCCTGGTACATAACATGGCATACATGATGGATCCTATAGCCGAAGCGTATGGGATATTGCTCATCCTATCTTTCTCCTGTTGTGTCTGGGGACACATTTTCTTATAAAGATGTAAGCCATGTGACATTGGAACCAATCCCCTCTTGGATTTTTCCATACTAAATCTCTTTAGTATCTGGTCAATGTATGTACCCTGACTTAGTCCAAGTAGCCTCTTGGATCTATCATGAATGATCTTGATCCCTAGAATGTAGGCTGCTTCTCCTAAGTCCTTCATGGAGAAACACTTGTTCAACCAGTCCTTAACTGACTGTAAGGCTGGTACTTCGTTTCCAATAAGCAATATGTCATCAACATATACCACTAGGATGACGACCGCATTCCCATTAAACCACTTATAAACACATGGCTCACATTCATTCTTAATGAAACCAAATTCCTTTATGGCTTCATCAAATCGAATGTTCCATGACCTGGATGCTTGCTTCAATCCATAAATGGATTTCTACAACTTGCAAACCCGTTTGGCTTCACCTGGTGTCACAAACCCTTCTGGTTGTGTCATATAGACATCTTCCCGAAGGTTCTCGTTAAGGAATGCTGTTTTGACATCCATCTGCCAAATCTTGTAGTCATGGTAAGCTGTTATGGCAAGTATGATTCTTATGGATTTAAACATGGAAACTGGCAAGAAGGTTTCATAATAGTCAATTCCTTGACGCTGTCTGAATCCTTTAGCCACTAGCCTTGCTTTATATGTGCTAACTTTACCTTCCATGTCCAGCTTTCTTTTGAATACCCATTTGCATCCAACAGGCTTTACATCAACTGGCTCATCGACCAGAACCCAAACTTGGTTCTGATACATGGAATCCATCTCATAATTCATAGATTCTAGCCATCTTGCAGCTTCTGAGCTTTCTACTGCTTCCTTGTAGGAGAGAGGTTCATCATTGTCCAACAATAATGATTCACCATCCTCGGTTACTAGGAAACCAAATCTCTCTGGTTCCCTTACCTCTCTTGAGCTCCTACGCAGTACTTGTGTTTCTGGAACCTCTTCCACGGGGACCTGTGGAACTTGTTCCTGTACCAAATCCTGTGTATCTTGAGCATCAACTTCATCGAAGTCAATATTTCTCCCACTATCCTTCTTGAAGATGTGCTCCCTCTCAAGAAAGACAGCTTGTCTGGCGACAGTAACTTTCTTGTCTTGGGGGTTATATAGGTAATATCCTTTTGTTTCCTTGGGATATCTTATAAAGATACACTTCGTGCCCTAGGGTGCTAGTTTGTTGCCTGAGAAGGCCTTAACAAACGCCTCGCATCCCCATACATGTGTGTGCGACAAAGTGGGTTTCCTTCCATTTCATAACTCGGATGGAATTCCATTTGCCGCCTTAGTTGGTACTCGGTTTAATGTGTATGTTGTAGTTTGTAATGCATATCCCCAAAAGGATAATGGAAGATCCGCATGACTCATCATCGACCTCACCATGTCCAACAAGGTGTGATTCCTCCTTTCACTAACACCATTCCACTGTGGTGTATAAGGAGGAGTGAGCTGAGATAGAATCCCAGACTCCCATATAAGATCGATGAACTCTTGGTTCAGATATTCTCCACCTCGATCCAATCGAAGCTTCTTTATCTTCTTACCAAGTTGATTCTCTACTTCATTCTTGAATTCCTTAAATTTCTCTAAGGACTCTGACTTATACCTCATTAATTAGACATAGCCATATCTACTCAAATCATCAGTAAAAGTAATAAAGTAAGAATATCTGCCTCTAGATTCTACTGGAAATGGTCCACACACATCTGTGTGTACCAATCCTAGAATCTCTGTGGCCCTTTCACCTTGTCCACCAAAAGGCGGCTTGGTCATTTTTCCTTGTAAGCAAGTGTGACATCTATCAAGTGGTTTTAGCTCAGTAGAGTCTAAATAGCCATCTTGGCAGATCTTTGTCAAGTGCTTCTCGTTCACATGACCAAGGTGGTGATGCCATAACTGGGTGATGTATGATTCATGTGAGTTTGTTTCGTTATCGATTGCCAACACTTGGTTTTCGTAATTTAATACATACAAACCATTATTCAAATGTGCCATACCATAACATAAGTTGTTCTTATAAAAGAGACAACCCTTATTTCAAAACTTGAAAATAAATCCATCCATATCCAAACAAGATACAGAAATTATGTTCTTGGTAACACTAGGCACAAAATAATAGTTTTGTAAAACCAAAATCATGACAGTTGGCAATGAGAGGTGATAGTCGCCAATAGCCAATGCAGCCAGCCTTGCACCATTGGCAGCTCGAAGATCCACCTCTCCTCTGGCGATCTTTCTAAATCTACTTGGTTCCTGCATTTGAATACAGATGTGATCCCCACAAGTTGTATCTAATACCCAATGTGTAGAAATAGAAATATTTCACTTGATAACGAACGCACCTTTAGCATCCCCACGCTTCTATGTGCAGTTCCTCTTCCAGTGGCCCTGCTTGCCACATGCAAAACACACTGCTTCCTGTTCCTTTCCCTGCCTCTGGATCTTCCCCTTCTTGGAGGGACGGTGCTCGGGGGCTTCAGACCGTTTATAAGTCTTTGGCCCCTTTGCCTTGTCCTTCCTTTTCTTTTTCACCATAAGGACCGCGGGTTTGTCACGCCCCATGTCTTTATCTACCTGGCGAATCAAGGTCAGAAGCTCTAATAGACTCTTCTCATTGCCGCTCATGTTATAGTTGACAATGAAGCTAGAGAAGGTCTTGGGCAATGATGATAGGATGAGATCTGTATGCAACTCATCTGGGAATTTAATCCCTAAGATGTCCAAGTGTTCAATGTAGCCAATAAGCTTGACCACATGAGTCCCAGATGGCGCAGACTCTCCAAGATTCGTGGTAAACAAAGCATTGGATATCTCATACCTCTCCTGTCTCGCCTTCTCTTGGTAGAGATCTTTAAGTTGAGACATCATGCTATACGCATCCATGTTTTCATGTTTCTTCAAGAGCTCATTAGACATGGCCAATACCATGAAACACTGGACATCTGTGGCATCATCCATGTGTTTCATGTAGAGAGATAATTCCTCATCACTAGCCTCTTTCCCAGGCACAACTGTAATAGGCTCTTACAGCACATATAATTTCCTTTCGTGGCGAAGGACGACGCGTAAACACCTCTGCCACTCTTGGAAATTGGTGCCGGTGAGAAGGTTTTCTTTTTCGATTATGGTGCACAATGATATGTTTGAAGTCATTTTCTTGTCATTTCTACAATTTAAGATGAGAAAAGGTTTATTACTTTATTATAAAAATTGAGACAAATAAATAAATTAATACTTATTAGTCTCCCACTATTTTATCGAAATCCAATAGCCCTCACCATTGACTTCGGAATATTCTATTGCGTGAATATTCTAGTGGAAAGGATCCATATTGCCCTTCGCATTACCCCAACTAGGGTTGGTCAAGCAACTTGAAGGGTTTTAGGTAGGCATTCCAAATTCCAACTGCATTAACTCGCAGTTCCTTGATCCGCTGAGTGGACTCCCCAATCCTGAAATCCTTTTTGGATTTCCTCAACCTTTGCCTCTTGGTCACACCAAGTCCTGCTGTGGCAGTCAACCCTTGATTCGAACTAAGTCAAGTCAACCCAAAACCTTGAATTAGAATTCCCCGATAATTGAAAGCACCCCAACTAGGGTTGGTCAAGCACTTTGAACTATGGTTCGATTCTAACCAAGATTATGGAAGGCTATGCCGACTTAATATTTATTTTGAGGGATTTTATCCTTATATGTAAATTGCCATTTTATTATCTTTGATTACATGCTTGTTAATATTAAGTGGGATATACTTAAGTGATTAACCATGTCTAAGATAATATTTACGTATAAGATAATTTTATTTTTGTTCCATCTTGCATGCTCGTTTAATTCATTAATTGTGTGATCGTGACAACACACCCACAATAAATAAATCATGCAACTGACAGAAATAAAATAAACGGTATGATCATGAGCTTTTCTATTGGTTAGTTTATCTAGCGGTTGATAAACTAACCCAAGACCTAGGGGAGAAACACCTTGAACCTTTCGGGTTCGTGTTTACAGCTTTCCACCTGTCCACCTTTGTATCTCCTTGGATTGGTTTCACCTTGGCTCCTGACTTGAGCCGCCTCCACTAGCTTGGGAGCTCCATCAATTACATATGCATTTATCTCACACGCAGTTGAGGGGAAAAAAGTGGTTTTTACATAAAAGAATCCTTGGGCGCGCAGGCCCTACATATTAATGAGGAGAAGGCTCGCAGGCCAACAAATTTAATTTAAATAAATAAATTAAAAGAAACCATTAACATACAAAGGTCTTGGACTAGCTCATGATCATCCATACATGCAACGATATTTACGCATAAATAAAACTAGCATTCAATTCTTTAATCGTTCTTGTTTAAGATAAATCACGCTCGAATCAATTAATTATCTTTAATTAATCAATCCTTTTATCTTAAATCCCTTTTTATGAATTTCCTTGATATTCTCATCCATCATAATTTTAAACAAATAAATTCATTTAAAATTATCCTTGTACGTAACTTGTACCTTGGAGGCAACCCGGTGAATTCACATTTATTACGCAGATGTTAAATTAAACATATATATATAAAACACCTATCACGTGTTGTGCCTCAGCTTTACGCCTGCACCATGGTACACGTCTCAAGGGTTTGTATAATATAATAATAAATTTTAATAAATCTGCATAATTTGGGTGAGTACACGGCGTGTAGTTCCGACTACACGGCGTGTACTTTTTCTTCACCGTCCATCCGAAGTACACGCCCGGGGATAAGGCGTGTTAATGTACTACGGAAATTTTCGTAGTACACGGTGTGTACAGTGGGACACACGCCTTGTAGTTTCCGCGTTACACGATTTCCAACCGGGCAGGCCATGTACGGAGTATACGACCTAACCCTAACCCGAAGGGACTACACGCCGTGTTCATTGGACCACACGGCGTGTATTCCGAAAACCGTGTGCCACCTTTTTCTGGTCAACACACGGTGTCTTAAATTCTTATAAAGAATCCAATACACGGCCTGATTTGGCATATCAGTCAATGCATTGAACCTAGACTACATGGCGTGTACTTTCGAATACACGCCGTGTATTCTGGTGTTATATGTCCAGAAACGTTTGGCTCCTCCGTATGAGTTCCTCTATTTTATTTTAATCAAAATTAAAAGAAAAAAACTGTTTCTGTGAGCTGAACGAGAAATGAGGGAGGAGGAACAGATCTCGAGATTCAGATTTCCAGAATGATTAAACATGAATTGAAATAACTAAATTATTAAATTCGTAAATCACCAATGAAAAAATAAATAATTATAACCAACGATATGACCCCTCTGATACCACTTGAAGGTTCCGGGCGCAGCGAAAGCACGTTGGTGGGTTTTCCCAACTTTAATTTTAACGTTAAACAACGTTCAATATGAGATTCGTCACGATATAAAACGCCAAATCATCGGAATAGAATGAAGAACGAAAAGAAAATAAGAGTCCCGGAACCCTTGAGGAGGATCATCATATGTTGATTATAATTAATTTAATTAATGCATAAGAATTACATCGTTGGAATTCTTTCTTCGTTGATGTGTCCGGTCACGATTCGGTGATCCGTCGTTGCGTCGTAGAATCCAATTGTAGGATTCCTCTAGCGGTGATCCACACGTGTGTCACGTATCTCCGGACGTCGCCGAAGAGATCTCCGGGTGCTAGCACGGAAGAACCTTTTCTTGCAATGTCTGCCTCCGACCGCCTTGATCCGGTGGAGGATCTTGCTCTCGTAACTTGAGGGCGTTCTTGGTGGAAAGGGAATTATCTCTTGGCTTGAGAGTATTTCCAAATCTGTTGTGCACAACAATGTCTCTTCAAAATGTTGGGGTTGTGAGGATATTTATAATCATGTTTGAGGTTAATAGAGTTATGATAATAAATAAACGCGTTACGCGTTTTATTTATTTCATTAACTCTTATTGAAAACCCCCCCATGTCGAATTATTAATTCCTTGACATGCGCCCATGCTGATTATAATAAATATCATTTAATAAAATAATATTAAATCCTCAAAATCCCAACTGGAAAAACTACATGGCGTGTAATAATTAATACACGGCGTGTACTTGTTTTCCATAAAACTACACGGCATGTGTATTTAATGTAACGCCCCGGCCCCAGCTACCCAGAGTCGGTGCATTACTTCGTAACATTGGCATGATCACAAAAGATCAAGTCTCAAAAGACCGATTAGTTTAGTAGCCTTGGAAACACTAGATACATTCATAAGTCTTACATTACATCATAAAGTGAAAAACTAATAACAAAGTCTTCATAGTCCACACTTATATCCTCTTCTGACTATCCCTGCAGGTCATTCATAAAGTACTTCTTCAAATCCTGGAAAACATTAAAACATTGAAAGGGGTGAGCTCAGATGCTCAGTAAGGATAACAATATTGCGGAAGCTTTCATAAATAAACATTAGCATTTAAGGCAATGTATAACTAAAACAAAAGCCTTTTAAACTTGAACTTCAACATAATATGGCAAAAGTAAAATGAGATAATGCCATTCACTTCTTCACATGGATATTCTACTGGCCGAATAATCACATGCAATATCAATAACCACTTTCATAATGAGGGAATGTATAATGCCGGACATTCTGAAACATTTTGTCAAGGCCTCGGCCAAGACATCTAAAATGATTAAGGCCTCGGCCAAAACCATAAATCAAATTGGGAAAGGGCCTCGGCCAATTCCACGTCTAGTTGTCTCATGAGACCTACCGATGCATCGAGGAGCTATAGCGGGCTCCACCCGTCACTTATTAAGTCCAATACATTCCTCATATGAATAGGTTTAAACATATCATAAACCATAACATAATCGTATCACATAAAACATGAATAATGGAAACATAACATTTCCACATTTCAATCACAAGATATCAATACAACACATTGATTAAAACGCTTTCAAAACCATTTTCAATACCAAAATAAAAGAAAGTTAAAACTTTGTATTTATTTTTCATTAAAAAAAATGATGGCTTGTAGAGGAAGCCGAAACTCAAATAATGGTCGCGGCGGTGGAGAAGTCGTTGTCGCCGCATAAGTACGGAAAGAAAAACATTCCCTTTTTTCGTTTAGCAAAACGCTTCATATAAAAAGATTCCTTTTGAATAAACGTAAAAGTCAAAGGGGTTTATACACCGTATAAAAGAAAATTGTGTATAAAACCAAATATGCCTCAATGAAAGGAGATTAAGACAAAGTCCCTAAAAATATAATTTTTAAAATAAAATAGATCTATTATGTGTATTCACTATAGGTACACATAAATAAAGTAAAAATACAAAATAGGACATAATAACATCATGACATAATTTGAAAGTAGGAGATTAACCCAAAGAATGGAAGTTGGGTTAAGAAATTCCCTTACCTTGTGTCCGACTTGACTCAACCGTTCTTTAACCTCCTGAATAATAAACTAGAGTTAATATATACCTTATTAAGAACCATTTTCAACTTCATTATCCTTATTATATCACTTATTACAATGATATGAACATTATGTAATTATTTAAGTTAATAACGGTCGTTTTGTCGATCTTTGGTACTTGAGTCAACAATAAGCTTCTTATAATTACAAGTTGTTTATGTGGTGAAATATCCATTATATCCAGAATTATATTCATGATTTAGATGTCATATATATATTATATATCCAGTATATACATTCATTTATAATATTACGTAACATTTAGAGGTGAGAAATGAAATGCATCGTTCATGGAGACGGTAAGCCGTACGTACGCATGAACGCTACTTTCATTTCAATTTCATATTTAATGGAACTAAATCATAATGATATAAATGTATAATATAATTCCAGTATAATATAGTGTATAATACCATTTACTCCATCCTTTATACATCCCACATATGGCATTAACGATTCAAATCACTTTGAGGGGGCGGTAGTCCGCACTTCCTAAAATGAAATTATCGCGTTTTACCCATAATGGAAATCATAAAGTAAGCCATAAATGAGAAATACAGAAGCATAATTAAAACATAAACACATTATATATCATATATAAATATAGTGACATCTTAATGGCCACCTTTGAAGGTGTTATATGAGTGTTGAACAATCATCGTTTCGTGAGGCAGAAATTCGCCATCCACAGAAACCGTATGTTCTTTAACCATTAGATGTAGGTGTGTGTAAGTGTAGCTCGAATCCTTCTTATAAAAACATCCTAGTATATTGAGGATACTGTTGTTGTCACAAAAGAAATGAATAAAAAGAGTTTATGTGGTTGGATAAGAAAAACAAAACAAAACCACATTATAAAAGACATTACTTCAAAATCGGGTAACTCTTTTTGATTTGAGCCAAAGGCTTCCTTGGGAAGAGTTCTGCCCAAAGTGAGGCTTCTAGGAGTAAGGGAGGAATGTTGGGAGAGTATTTGGGCAGAGGTTGGCCGAGCCAAATGGCTTGAAAGTGTAAATTAAGTGGGAGAGGTGGGGTCCTTTTATAAGTGGAGAGGAGGGGCACTTTTGGAAAGATTGAAATGTTACATTATTTCAAAATGCTTTTCGGATTCTAAAGGTCCCACACTTATATAATTCGAGGATAAGGTGATAAGGTTTCGAAATATCCTCATCCAATAGGATTTTGACAAGTGTAAGCCTTGGATTTTGCATTATCTTCTCATTTTATTTAAATCGTTAAATAATGAGGTCATCGCCACATCATAATGATGTCATAAATAATTTAATTTATTTAATGTCTAAAAATTATAAAAAAACTACTATGATGTAGGAAATCTTTTTATCTTTCTAATGAATATTTATAGTCAAAATTTGGACTTGTGTAACCCTACTTAAAAATTGTTTTAGTAAAACAATTTATGTTAGTGTTATTTTCACTTTAACATTAAATAAAAAGTAATTTATGTTATTTCCCAACAAAAGTGGATCCATGGGGTCCCCAAGTTAGGACATGGCTTGTCTTGGTCGGCCATGACACAACCAATGAGGTTGGGACATGTGTCTAGGTCATTTAATATTATTAAAGTATTATTTATACCTTAAACTACCCTAATTACCACTAATCGCGATTAAGAACTTAATAAGTTACTATTCACCAAAAAATTATTTTTACCCCATTGAACCACATTTTACATACTAATGACAACCATGTATGTCGGATTTTCAAAATTCAATACACATTAGTGGTAAACTTTTATTTAACTGAAAATCAGTTTGCTTGATTACCACTTAGTGGTTTCACTATTCATCAAAAATTGAAGTTTTTCAGAATAAGGCCAAAATTTCACCCTAAGCTATAATTGATATTCCGAATTCAAAAATGATGTCTATTTTACAAAATTCCAAACATATAAGTTGTATTAATTAATTTTATAATTAATTCCCGCTGTTACAACAAATAGCGTGTTTTTAAGAAACAATTTATATCAAAAGATTGGCAATCGTTTATGTCCAATTTCAATGTTAAATTAATTCTAATGACCACCATTGGATAAAATGGTAAAAATATATTCTAATTATACTTTAAAACCACTAAATAGTATAATTTATGATAATTAATTATTTTGATTAAAAAAGTTGTTTTAAGTATTTTTCACTATTCATAAAAAAATTGGAAGTTCTCAGAAAGTTACAAAAAATTCAACTTAGGATAATTTCGATATTATGAATACAAAAATGAAGTCCATTTTGAAATATAAAATTTCTATAATTTTAAAAGGTGGTTATTACTATTCATAACGGCTACTTTGATTAGTTGCGGTGTGTTAGAATTCGAACTTGCGTACAATGCAAGCTATTGCATTATTGAAAGAGAGGCGTATCGTGGAAGCTCGGGGTGTTACATTCTCCCCTCCTTCAATAAATTGCGTCCTCGCAATTTGAAATTTTTCTTTGAAAATAAAAGGTTGAAAAGAGAAAATACCATTGAGGAAAACCCACATCGGAAATAAGGTTAATAAATATATAACATTAATAGAAAGCAGGATAAGTACAAAGCTCACCCGATATAGCCCATTCTAGGATTATATGAAAATATGGATATGGAGGAGAAACAAACCATCAAGGTCTGATGGGGAGTTATAGAAAAAAGGATTAGGAGAAAGTTTAACCACAAGAAAATCACAAACTTGTGATTGGTTAAACGGTCATTGAATCCCCATTTGGAAAAGTTAACCGACAACATTTTTGTTTTAAGTTACCTTTTATAAAGTTGAGGAATTTATTTAGGAGATTTACTAAGAACGTAAGGGAATATACATACTTGTTATGTATACTTTCATTCGTTAATAAATTTTTATCACAAACCCAACTTTTACTCCAAATGGTAACAGAACTCAAAAATATTCTATTTATCCTAATTGTATAAGGTTCAAAATGTTAACACATACCATTTAGATTAGTAAAACTATTTTGTAATAACCAGGGACTTCCTGTAGGCTAGTGGTAGGAAATAAAGGCCTGTCGCACTTTGATTGTGGGTTCGATTCCTACAGCTTTGTCCGACGCGACGGTTTATGCCCCACCCTGCAGGTTGTCCTTTTCCTAAAACTATAGTATTATAATACTCCAAAAATAATCTTCATAAATTTTTTAACCTTAAACCATACTATCCAAAAATCAACTTAATCCACTCCAACCTTTATAGTTATCCAAAATACCTCTGTCCAGACTTTCTCTAAAAGGTCTCTTAATTCCAAAATCAATTTATCAGATTCCCCAAACAAAGTAAAGTTTCTTTTATTGTCACATACTAAAAATATAATTACCTTTATCATATTAAAACCTTACTGAAATCAACAAGTACTGCAGTACAATCCTTATATATATATCACATTATTCTAAAAACCAGAATATAATCCATGAGTCCAAAAGCACCAATACATTAGTTATTCCGCTTCAATTGTAGTCACAGCATAAGATTGGCCTTGATCCCTTAGCCTTTTCTGAGGTAAGTTTCCTTGACGCTTAGGACATTCATTTGCATAATGACCCATTTCTCTACAATTGTAGCATTCAACTTTGACAGCCTCTTTCTTTCCCTTGCAATCACGAGCCTGGTGACCCTTTTCTCCACATTTATAACAAACTCCCATTCCTTTTAGGCAAGTACCAGGGTGATTCTTCCCACAATTATCACATAATGAAAAATCCTTCTTTCCCTTTTTCCCATTATCTGTCTCTTGTTCCACCGTTCTCTTCTTCTCTTGCTTTACTTTGTTGTCATAAGACTTAGAGAATTCCTTTTCTGTCTTGATAGCACACGAGACTATATCTTCGTATGTTGAGAAAGATTGTGACACTAGAGCTCGACGGAGAAATGGTTTTAACCCATCAAAGAAACGATCAATCTTACTTCTTGGGTTACGTATATAATCTGCAGCATGCCTCGCTAACCTTGTAAAGTTAGCCTCATACTTTGCGACATTCTCATCCTCCTTTTGTCTCAGACTCAAAAATTGCCTTTCCATATCCGCTCGATGGTCTCGAGGAAAGTATTTTTCTAAGAACAGCTCTTTGAACTCCTGCCATTCCATGTTTGTTAATTCATCATCTTCCTTTGTGTTTTGAATTAGTGACCACCATTGATCGGCATCTCCAGTGAGGCGGTAAACTGCCATGACAACATTCTCCCTTTCACTACTCCCCAGGGCATGGAATATTTTCTCTAAGGAATTTATCCATTGCTCAGCTACTATAGGATTTGTACTCCCATTGAAGGTTGGCGGTTGTTGCCTCATGAAACAGTCTAGCATTGATCCTCCACGTTGCGGATCAGGGTGCTCCATACGAGTAAGGTTGTTATTCATAACCTGCGTGAGTTGTCCCAGTACGGTGAGAAGCTGATCAGCACCAGTTGTATCACTAGCTCCACCATAATTATCCTGAGTAGGAGGGAAATTCCTACACGGAGTGCGTGCATTGATACGGTTTCCATTCCTTCCACTAGGCGCCATTTCTAAACAATGGCATAAACTAGATTAGTTTATGAATCAAAATACATAATTCCATACTTGTAAAACACTTAACATAAATTGAACTAATTATGGATATAATCCATAATTATAAAAAGGTTTTATTTGAGGAAATATATACTCATAACCGTTCATAGTGGTTTGTAAAGAAAATGAGAATTATCCTAAGCATATCCCCCGGGAGTGTCGTAACCAAGAGTGCAGCAAGGCCCGTTGTCGTGCACCAGTTCCCGTTCGAGTCTAGCTCAAAGCGGTGTTTTCGGGTTTTACCCCTAGGTACATCTGTGCCAGAGCCGCCTCTACCTGCTCGTATCCAGACAGGGATGTATTGCTCGGAAAACTCATAACATCTCTATAATACCAAAATTCTAGGAAGTTCTTCTATACTAATCATAAAAGTCTATCTTTGGGCTATGTGCTCTAATCAGAGTTTATCTAAATCTAGCTTCCAAGGTTAGTACTAAACTGCCTCTGATACCAACTGTAACGCCCCGACCCCAGCTACCCAGAGTCGGTGCATTACTTCGTAACATTGGCATGATCACAAAAGATCAAGTCTCGAAAGACCGATTAGTTTAGTAGCCTTGGAAACACTAGATACATTCATAAGTCTTACATTACATCATAAAGTGAAAAACTAATAACAAAGTCTTCATAGTCCACACTTATATCCTCTTCTGACTATCCCTGCAGGTCATTCATAAAGTACTTCTTCAAATCCTGGAAAACATTAAAACATTGAAAGGGGTGAGCTCAGATGCTCAGTAAGGATAACAATATTGCGGAAGCTTTCATAAATAAACATTAGCATTTAAGGCAATGTATAACTAAAACAAAAGCCTTTTAAACTTGAACTTCAACATAATATGGAAAAAGTAAAATGAGATAATGTCATTCACTTCTTCACATGGATATTCTACTGGCCGAATAATCACATGCAACATCAATAACCACTTTCATAATGAGGGAATGTATAATGCCGGACATTCTGAAACATTTTGTCAAGGCCTCGGCCAAGACATCTAAAATGATTAAGGCCTCGGCCAAAACCATAAATCAAATTGGGAAAGGGCCTCGGCCAATTCCACATCTAGTTGTCTCATTAGACCTACCGATGCATCGAGGAGCTATAGCGGGCTCCACCCGTCACTTATTAAGTCCAATACATTCCTCATATGAATAGGTTTAAACATATCATAAACCATAACATAATCGTATCACATAAAACATGAATAATGGAAACATAACATTTCCACATTTCAATCACAAGATATCAATACAACACATTGATTAAAACGCTTTCAAAACCATTTTCAATACCAAAATAAAAGAAAGTTAAAACTTTGTATTTATTTTTCATTAAAAAAAATGATGGCTTGTAGAGGAAGCCGAAACTCAAATAATGGTCGCGGCGGTGGAGAAGTCGTTGTCGCCGCATAAGTACGGAAAGAAAAACATTCCCTTTTGTCGTTTAGCAAAACGCTTCATATAAAAAGATTCCTTTTGAATAAACGTAAAAGTCAAAGGGGTTTATACACCGTATAAAAGAAAATTGTGTATAAAACCAAATATGCCTCAATGAAAGGAGATTAAGACAAAGTCCTTAAAAATATAATTTTTAAAATAAAATAGATCTATTATGTGTATTCACTATAGGTACACATAAATAAAGTAAAAATACAAAATAGGACATAATAACATCATGACATAATTTGAAAGTAGGAGATTAACCCAAAGAATGGAAGTTGGGTTAAGAAATTCCCTTACCTTGTGTCCGACTTGACTCAACCGTTCTTTAACCTCCTGAATAATAAACTAGAGTTAATATATACCTTATTAAGAACCATTTTCAACTTCATTATCCTTATTATATCACTTATTACAATGATATGAACATTATGTAATTATTTAAGTTAATAACGGTCGTTTTGTCGATCTTTGGTACTTGAGTCAACAATAAGCTTCTTATAATTACAAGTTGTTTATGTGGTGAAATATCCATTATATCCAGAATTATATTCATGATTTAGATGTCATATATATATTATATATCCAGTATATACATTCATTTATAATATTACGTAACATTTATAGGTGAGAAATGAAATGCACCGTTCATGGAGACGGTAAGCCGTACGTACGCATGAACGCTACTTTCATTTCAATTTCATATTTAATGGAACTAAATCATAATGATATAAATGTATAATATAATTCCAGTATAATATAGTGTATAATACCATTTACTCCATCCTTTATACATCCCACATATGGCATTAACGATTCAAATCACTTTGAGGGGGCGGTAGTCCGCACTTCCTAAAATGAAATCATCGCGTTTTACCCATAATGGAAATCATAAAGTAAGCCATAAATGAGAAATACAGAAGCATAATTAAAACATAAACACATTATATATCATATATAAATATAGTGACATCTTAATGGCCACCTTTGAAGGTGTTATATGAGTGTTGAACAATCATCGTTTCGTGAGGCAGAAATTCGCCATCCACAGAAACCGTATGTTCTTTAACCATTAGATGTAGGTGTGTGTAAGTGTAGCTCGAATACTTCTTATAACAACATACTAGTATATTGAGGATACTGGTGTTGTCACAAAAGAAATGAATAAAAAGAGTTTATGGGGTTGGAGAAGAAAAACAAAACAAAACCACATTATAAAAGACATTACCTCAAAATCGGGTAACTCTTTTTGATTTGAGCCAAAGGCTTCCTTGGGAAGAGTTCTGCCCAAAGTGAGGCTTCTAGGAGTAAGGGAGGAATGTTGGGAGAGTATTTGGGCAGAGTTTGGCCGAGCCAAATGGCTTGAAAGTGTAAATGAAGTGGGAGAGGTGGGGGCCTTTTATAAGTGGAGAGGAGGGGCACTTTTGGAAAGATTGAAATGTTACATTATTTCAAAATGCTTTTCGGATTCTAAAGGTCCCAAACTTATATAATTAGAGGATAAGGTGATAAGGTTTCGAAATCTCCTCATCCAATAGGATTTGGACAAGTGTAAGCCTTGGATTTTGCATTATCTTCTCATTTTATTTAAATCGTTAAATAATGAGGTCATCGCCACATCATAATGATGTCATAAATAATTTAATTTATTTAATGTCTAAAAATTATAAAAAAAAATACTATGATGTAGGAAATATTTTTAGATTTCTAATGAATATTTATAGTCAAAATTTGGACTTGTGTAACCCTACTTAAAAATTGTTTTAGTAAAACAATTTATGTTAGTGTTATTTTCACTTTAACATTAAATAAAAAGTAATTTATGTTATTTCCCAAAAAAAGTGGATCCATGGGGTCCCCAAGTTAGGCCATGGCTTGTCTTGGTCGGCCATGACACAACCAATGAGGTTGGGACATGTGTCTAGGTCATTTAATATTATTAAAGTATTATTTATACCTTAAACTACCCTAATTACCACTAATCGCGATTAAGAACTTAATAAGTTACTATTCACCAAAAAATTATTTTTACCCCATTGAACCACATTTTACATACTAATGACAACCATGTATGTCGGATTTTCAAAATTTAATACACATTAGTGGTAAACTTTTATTTAACTGAAAATCAGTTTGCTTGATTACCACTTAGTGGTTTCACTATTCATCAAAAATTGAAGTTTTTCAGAATAAGGCCAAAATTTCACCCTAAGCTATAATTGATATTCCGAATTCAAAAATGATGTCTATTTTACAAAATTCCAAACATATAAGTTGCATTAATTAATTTTATAATTAATTCTCGCTGTTACAACAAATAGCGTGTTTTTAAGAAACAATTTATATCAAAAGATTGGCAATCGTTTATGTCCAATTTCAATGTTAAATTAATTATAATGACCACCATTGGATAAAATGGTAAAAATATATTCTAATTATACTTTAAAACCACTAAATAGTATAATTTATGATAATTAATTATTTTGATTAAAAAAGTTGTTTTAAGTATTTTTCACTATTCATAAAAAAATTGGAAGTTCTCAGAAAGTTACAAAAAATTCAACTTAGGATAATTTCGATATTACGAATACAAAAATGAAGTCCATTTTGAAATATAAAATTTCTATAATTTTAAAAGGTGGTTATTACTATTCATAACGGCTACTTTGATTAGTTGCGGTGTGTTAGAATTCGAACTTGCGTACAATGCAAGCTATTGCATTATTGAAATAGAGGCGTATCGTGGAAGCTCGGGGTGTTACATTTAATATACACGGCATGTACTTTTATTTTCCATTTTTTTCTCCACCACATTTATTAGACCTTGAGAAATGACTATTTATTTCTTAAATAAATTTAACTGCATTACTCGCTAATAAATATATTATTTCGTCCACAATATATTCTCTCGAATAACTAGTGTCAAAATAAATGCGATCAGACATCCTTAAATAATTATTAAACCACAGTCGGGAATAATATTTATTTAACTTGTTAAATTAATATTTAACTGAGATACATGGACACACTTAGTGTGTGACCCTCTAGGCCTCTTTCTCAGTGGCATTAGGTTGAGCCTGCCTAAAGTCCAAGGTTAGCGTCTAGCAACACGCCAAGGCACCCATAGAGAAAGAAGTTAGCGCCGCAATGACGTGTTACCTCCTACGAACGCTTACCGTGTAATATAATTCCTTTGTCTCGATATCTCCAATCAAGCGAGTTGCATGCTAGTGCCATCAACCCATGTGCTTGATTATTCTTTCTTTGACTTCCCGGAATTGAACTTGCCCATACCTTACCATGGCCATGGATTTATTTAGGCTATATCAATTTCATCAAAGGGCCTGAGATATCTACTTCCGTTATGGAATGGAAGGGACAAATCCTTTCTCGCATTATCTATTAATGTGGTATTACTCGTGACACACCCAACGTATCCAACCTTACTGCGAACAGTGTGTCGTCAGAGTTTTTTTCAATACATCTAAGTGCGCGAGTTGTAATACCCATTAATAATAATCTTAAAGTCTAAGGATCAATACACACGTCCGTAGATAGGAACATCCAATGACACTATGAAATGTGGATTTCCTACTGGCGGGTCTCGTTCTCATAATATCCTCCTGGATATTACCAAGGGCGCACACCATGAGAAGGTGCCTCAAAGTTTTATGAGTCCTCACCCCTAATGACCTGTATTATTTGTGTCCCTCAAATAATATCATCCGGCCATATAACATACATTCAAGAACAGTGTTATAGAACTTTCGGGTTCTCATCATAGCAGGGATCCGCTACGACCCTTTAATGCAACATCTGTCCTTAGGACATTATCACATGACATGTCACGCAGAAGAACAATCAAGATGTGATAAGGCTTTTATTTAATGAATAAAGTACAAAGTAGTTGGTTCTAGACCACCAACTCCAACACATGTAACCCTCACTCCCTTTCCATGAGTTATAAATGACATAACGATCTTATTTTTAAGAACTTTTAAAACGTCACGATTTTGAAATGAACCCATTTCTTTTATTATCTTTGGATTATTTATGAAATGTTTGATTATGATCTATGTGTCTCACATGAAAGTAAATACATATTAAGGGTGTGCCCTGATAGTGCTCCAATGTGTTGGGTAAATAATTAATCTCTAGAGATGACAAGTTTCACGATACCTTGGTGAATAACCTTGGTAACTTTTATGACACCTTGGGGATGAACCTTGGTGATATGTTCATGAATGTCTAAATGAAATGTTGTAGCCAAATATTCAAGTTATGATTCATGTTATTTTTATCATGATATGCCTATTCTTCCATTGCTCATGTATTTATGATTTTTATCATGTTCTTATTATTATTGCACAAGACCACATGTCAACTGTTTCACTTGTTTTCCTTATTGAGCTTTCTTATCACCCCTTTCCTTTGATGTATGTCTCCAGGTTATGAGATGCAGTAATTTTAATTAGGATTAACTTATTATTAATCCTTACAAGTGGATTAGAAGAATGTTTTATGTTGTTTTCAAGTGTTTTTGTTCCTGATTTTCAAGACACTAGACTTTAAAGATCCTCTGTTTATAAAATGTAATGAAAAGTTATGTATTAAAAAGGTGGGTTGCCATAATTTTGTCATTTCAAATTAGTTTATGCCTGATATAATTAGACATGTTCCTCTCATCCATATAGAATAAAAGGTATTGGATTGTAGGATAACTATGGAGAATAAAAAAACTAATATAATAACCTAGTAGGATTCCATGTGTGATGATATTGGGAAAACAAGGCTAATGTGTGTAGATAATTCATTTATAAAAATGAGATCAATAAACTTTGTCCTTAAACATAAAATAGAGTTTGAAACCTTCATTTGTTGGGGTTTCTATCTAGTGGGATTGGAATTGGTTTTTCTTTGTATGCCTATAACTTAGATTTTTGAAATAATACCTTTGTTTTTTTCTTTTATTTTTATTATTTCTTAATTTCTTCCATTTATTTTTAAGTATTTATTCCACCATAGTCTTCTTAATTTAAAGTTAATGGACAGATAAAACAAGTTGGGGTGATAAGCCTTTGTTTTATCCTTGACTTATGTTTACTACTTCCATTTTATTTCATTTCGAGCATGAGGAGGAGAGGTGGTTAAGAGACTATAAGGTAGGTGGTAGTGGTGTAATATCTCAAGTTTCACCTTAAAGTAAACTTTTCCACTTATGAGAAAGTTTGTTTTCAAATGGGTTTTTTAAATATTTATTAGTTTATTTAAGAAGAGTAAAATTTTAATTCTACTCATTATTAGAAAATTATGGAAATTCATCAGACTCTATAATTGAATTCAGAGCATGGAATTTTTATTTTTTTGAGATTTTGGAAATTTTTGTGAAATGAATGAATTTTTAGGGAATTAAATTGGTTGAATAATAATAATAATAATAATTTTCATCATCATTAAAAATTATAATTCTAATTAAATCCATATATATTTCCTATCATCAAAATTACATGCTATAAAATTCTAATTACCCTTGGATATCTAGAGAGAATAAGGCCATTAGAAATATAATTAAGGAGAAAGAATAGATTTAGGATAAGGGTGTGGTTATTTGGATCATTTTTATTGTCGTTTTTTGAATTTTTCTTATTTAAAAACTCTCAATTATTATTTATAAACTAAAAAAATTAATTTTGAAATGGAATCAGAGTATATTTATATATAGATTAAGATATAAATAATCGTTGTCATTTGGTCAAAATCTAATAAATGGATTTTGAGAAAATCTAGAGAGAATTCTGGATTCCTAAAACTTCTCTCTAGATTTTGGAGGCTCAAACATTAGAATCACAAAGTGATAATCAATTATATTAATATAAATCTCTTAAAATTTATAAGGACGTGTTATTTTTGAAATTTAGATATGTATTTTTGGAGATGTATTAGAGAGAATTTTTCTTACCATTTTGGGATAATTTAGATATAAGTTAAAATATAATAATAATCCCTAAGAAAACCATATAACCCTATATAGGAATAAAGAATAAAAATATAATGAGACCAGTTTGAGGTAGATATGATTAGTGGTTTGAAAGTTATGTTTAAGTTAATGTTTCCATTTTTTACACTCCTATCTAGATTTTAGGTGCCTTATTGATTTATTTATGTGATAATTCTTATTTTTTGTGATCATCTTAGTGAGAAAAAGGTGGTGTTGAAGTTTGGTGAATAAAAAGAACTTTATCTCTCTAAAAAGTCATCGTAGGTGGTGTTGGATGGAGATAGGGTTCAATAGTGGTGATAGGGATGGTGTATTTATTTCTTCTATATGATCCTTCATTTAACGTCTTGTGATTGGACCCATAATCCCTAGAGATCGGGCAAGGTCGTAGTGTAATATGTAATGGTGATCGTTATTTTTGACTCTATGATCAAGAATATCGGAAGGTTCCGAGTTCTCCATATCAGTTATACCCTATGAAAAATCTCACATGGATTATCAATCATCTGATATATTGATCAAAAAGCTACCAACTATGTATATTATGTCTTGGTGTGGCCTTTACATCTCTACAAAAGGTGTATAGAGTCACAATGAAGGACATCTTATCACTAAATCATATTCCTGGGAGAGGACAACATAATGCATAGGGGGGATCGGCACCAAGGTGGTGCATGGGGGTGCCATATGGAACTCTAAGGGTGGTTGAACCTTTATTTAATGTTTGTATGAATGTGTGAAGGTGTTTTCAGAAACTAAAGCTTTTGTTGGACTCCTCTCGATGCCCCAGACCCATTAGAACCATGTTTGTATCAATTGGTGATCATTTTTTGAGAAATTTAAGGATATGAAGACTAAATAAATGATAAATTATTATTATAAAATAATAATAATTTAATTAACATTGGAAACAAGATGGGATGATCATTACTTTATTATGAGTATTTTGGTACTATGTTATTGTGTTAGTTGAGCTGAGTGAAATGAAAAATGATTTCCAAGTTTCCAACTTGAGTTATTCATGTGAAAATATTATTATTATTACTATTATTATTATTATTATTATTATTATTATTATTATTCTATAATATAATAAAGGCTTGGGTCTCAGGAGATCCCATTCCTAAAAAATTATTAAAAAAAAAGTAAAGTTCAAGTGTTATAGGGGGTTTGCAGAGTCATGTGTGAATTACACCCTTAGCATATAATTCAACCAAGTGTGAACAATAAATTGGAATTATAAAAGACCACATAAAAGAAATATCCACTATATCTTTCTTGGATAAGGCATCTTCCACAAGGATGGCCTCCATATAGTCATGTGTCAAATGAAATAATGATGATGATTATTATTATTATTATTATTATTATTATTATGATAATAATAATATTATTATTATTATTATTATTTGGTAAGATATTGTGACCTTAAGAGATAATATTGAATTGAAAACTTAGAGTTACTACCCCTAGTAGATGGTTATTGGTTAGCTTTAATGACTCAGTGGTTGTGACATATGGTTATACCAAATTAAAAAAAGTTCATTAGACCCTATAATGATTCTTCTTCAAAGAGGTCAAAAAACTTGTAAAACTATGAAATTCATTATAAAATAATGAATTTTTACAATTATTAAATGGAAGGGGGATAACCATGAATAGTAAACTAATTTTTTTTAGTTTTTTTATGTTAAACGAAAATAAATAGATTTATCATAAGATCTAGGATAATGGTATGTAAAGTATAACTAATGTGAGTTAACTACTTATATGAAAATGATGTTGAAGATATATAGTGATAATTATGGATGTTTTATTAAGAATTTTAACTATAAGTGATTTAATCAAATGATATAAAATGTAATAGAATATATCAAGCATGGAATTATATATAATGGAATAAAAAATATTCTATGAATAATGGGAAGAGAATGAGGTATGGAAACATGGACCTTAAATCATAGAATAAAAAAATATTTAATATGGGGATTCGGGTGTCTTGGTAGTGATTGGGGAACTTAATGAAATGATTTAAGATTATTTTGATGCCTCATAAATGGTTTGTAGTGATTAAATTAAAATATTTAGTGTGGTGATGTGTCAATATATGTACTTAAATAAAAATATTTATCTATTATTGAATTATCATTCACTTACCATGTCATTGGGAAGTGGGATTCATTATGGATGGTGTAATAGCTAGATTGATATATAGGAAGTCTTTCATAACTAATGGTAGGGTCCCCTAATTGTGATTGGGATGTTTATTGTGTGTACTCACTATCTTTAGGTGTGATGTGACTTGTGATTGATGGATATAAATGGTGAATAGATATGGTGATTGATCTCTATGGCACTCAACCTCTAACTAATAATGAATTATATATGTATCAAAACCTACTCACTCACTACTTTGGGATGAGATAGGTTAGATATTTCTATGACTTAGTTTGATATGATTAATTCCTCCAAAATATTTGGTATATGATATATAGAGATAGGTAATTCATCCAGTATCCTTAATATAAGATCTTAATGGATGGTATGAGTGGATATGTGTAGTTCCTCCAACATCATTGATATATTAATACAATTATGGTAATTCACTTGAGTGGTGACACCTTAGTTTTACCATGGCATATGGATTTGATGTGGATATTGATACATAGATACTATCTCTCCTCTTACCCATGACTTTAGGACCTTATAGGATCATATATATAGTTCTATACTTGGATATGGTATTTCATGTAGTATTCCAATATACATATTTAGATATAAAGATTTGCATTTCCTACAGTGTTCATATATGTATATACTTTCATCTTTGGAGATATATATTTCCTTTAAATGATATGTTTATTTACTTTAGTACTCCATAGATATATGAAGATTCATATTTCTTTTAGTACCTCCAAGATAGTGGGAAATGTGTATTTCCTCTATAATTTCATGATTTGTGCACCAAGGGTGAATTATCGGGTTGAGAATCTATTATGGGATGTGTTATTAGTGGTTATTCTCTAATATATTGTAAAATTAAGCCTTATTATTTAGAGAGTGCTTTGTAAGTGAGTTATGGATAGCTTTATAAGGTTTATTATGGTTCTATATATGATGTTGATTGATATTGGGGATGTCATATCTTTACACCATGTTTTTAATTTGTTCACATTCACACTAGTTATTTCTTCAAGCTGGTTCACTTCATAGGGACACCATAATAGGTATTTTTATAATCACCCATGCATGTGCATTCACATATTGTTCATCTTATGTTTATGTTGATCTACTGATATAGAGTATGGATGACCATAGATCCTGGATATAATGGTAAATGTGGATAGCTAGTGGAGTACAGATAACTATGTTTTCCACCCTCAGACCGTTAAAATTATAGATGTCACTTGTCATGATGAATCAATTGTAATCAATGTTTTAAGTTTTTTATGATGTTTATTTTGTATCTATTCACCTTATACTCTGGTGGTCTATATTGTATTAGTCATTTTTTATTGTAGTGATTTTATTATATATGAATTTTTTTTCTTATATAATTTATTTTTTTATGTTTCATATATATATTGGAAGATGTATACATGATAGTATATGATAGGTTAAATATATAGGCAATACCTCTAGAGCTGGTAGGATGTCTCGGTATTGGTCTTTATCCCCTGGTCTAGTAAAAGAGGGCATAGGGAGTTCACTTACTAGTGAGTCAGGATGTGACAGATTGATATTAGAGTGATAATATGGAGTATAGAGTCAGACCAATGTGAATATTGGTTGGGATAGTTAGAATAATTTTTATTGAGGATATCTAGTACACTTTGTCATGATTGAGTACTTAGTAAAGGATTTGTCATTTGATGTATTCTTGAGCATGAATCTTATGGTTGAAACATTAGTGAGACCAAATTATGTGGATTGGGATTGTAAGGTGGGATTATACATCATATAGATCCAAGACATGATTTTTTGATTTCATGTTTGATTTGATTACATCTATGGATAGTCCGTATGGGATATATGTTGATCGTAGTAGAATATAGAAAGAGGGGGGAATTCCCTTTTTAAAAAATAAATTGATAGATACAAATAGAAAATTCAAGATAAAATGATTTTGATACAAAAAAAACAATAAAGAAATAAAATAGATCGATATTAAAGATAATATTAAAGATAATTAAGTGAGTAAGAACATTTGATATCAAACATATCAAATTTATTCACATTATGTTCACTGATAAAGAAATATGCAATGTATAAAATAAAAGGAGATATCGACCACAATTTAATAAAGAGTCCATCGATAGCTTAATATAAACCCATATATCTCCACCCCTTGACTTGAGACGTTAATGTATTAGTCTCTTGATTTTAACAGATATCAAGAAACTCATCCCTCTAAATTATGTTTTGTGATCACCCTCTTGATTTTATTTGTTATTCATGTAACACATCCCTCACATTAGCGGTATTGATCACTCAACTCCATTTCTTTTCCCTGATTGTGATAAGAAAATTGATGTGTAATATAGGATGAGAAGAGAATGATTTACTTAGCACAAACCCATTACAATTCCACTCTTATATCTCTATATAAATATAGATATAATTTAGAGGAGATATATAGAGATAATTTGAGAGACTTTGATATTTTAAAACAAATATTGGATCATTTAGAGGAGGGCTTGGATAATGCTAGAGAATTAGAGTTATTTATTGGAGAGAATTGATGGATGTCTGAGTGTTGTTTCCAAGCCACCTAGGATATACTTTTATAGTATCTAAAAGGTTTTAGGGTTTTCTTCAGTTATTCAGGGTTATCTAAGTATAATAATACTATAATAAATGTGTTTTGACCATAATAAATAATAGTTTAGAGCTATTTTCTTAATGCCACTGGATACCTAGTAGCCTCCACTGAGTAGTTGGTAGACTACCTGGAATCCCCTAAGCTTCTGGAACTAGAACCATATTGATAATGATCCTCCATTGGTTATCCATTGGACTTCCTCTATCTAAGGAAGCTATTGTTCATACCATTGGCTAGCTGGTGGGACTCCTCTAACTGGCTGGTGGTCCTTCTACACTTTTGGGGGTTTAGTAATCATGGCATCATCTAGCTAGTGCTACCTGCAATACTTCATTTTCAATAATGGGATCCTCCACTTCCTTAAAATCCATTCTAAGGTTATACCATCATTTATCTGTGACTTAAACAATTCCATTCAGTATCTTCAAATATCTTTAATATGTATTCAAATACATACAAAAAGTGATATCCAATATCCTCAAGATTTCATCATTTGGTCTAATAAAAATATGATTTTAAATTAAATTAACATAATTGAGAAGCACTAAATTAAATCATTAGATACAAAAGAGAGTTTTTATGATAATTAAAACACTATTATAGAGATATAGGTACAATAATCTCCCTCTTTTTATGATCATAAATACTTAACATAAAAAAGATAATTTGAGTGAAAATCAAGAGAAAACGAATACAATAATGAAATTCAAAAAAACTATAGATAATGATATTCAACAGACTCATTTTATAAAATAAAATAAAAAATATAATGTTACCAATAATTAAACCAAATTCTCTATAAAAACTAAGAAACATATCTCCCTTTGAAATAAAACATGTTCTCCCCCTTTGACCCAAAAGTGTTTCCCAATAACAAAATAGACTATCCTATTTTGTGATTATAAAAAAAGAAATAAGGAATAGAAAATAGAATAATAACAATAGGATAAAATAATTACAATAATAAATACTAAATTATCCTTAAATATTAACAAAAAATTAAAAAATAAGAAGAGAATAGGCATGTAAATCTTAGAAGATGGATTAAAGATATATCATTGAGGTTTACATTATCTTAAAAGGGAAATGAATTAAATTCAATAAAATAATAATAAAAATGTCGAGAATAAAATATTTAAAATATTTTGAAAAATAATTTTGTAAAATAATAGAAAATTAAAATAGATGGAAATTGAAATTAAGATCAAGAAAAATAAATAAATAAAGAAAATTAAAGAAAAATTAAAGAAAAATTTCCCTATTTTAATAAATAAATCATAGATATGTGAGATAGATAATAGATCTTGAATGAAGTTCAAGAGATAATTAAACCTTATAGAGATTAAAAAACTTGTTTCTATGTAGATCATCTTATAATTTTACTAAAAAAGTAAAAGATAAGATCCCCATCAATTGGAGCATTGAAAAATGAGCTTAAGATGGTAATATTTGATCAATTATTTCAAGAGGTGGTAGTATAATTTTATATAGAATCCACCATATGATATATTAATGAATCTACATGGTTTAGTCTTATAAAATCTCAAAAGTAAGTGCCTTTTGGTACCCTTGAGGGTCTGGAAATATAAGCTAATAAACATTGATATAGAGAAACAATCTTGGGTCCACTAATATTGGATAATAAGTATTTAGAAATCCAAATTTGATTATATTTTTGAAGGATATTAGAAGAAATATTGATAGACTTGGGACATCCATATCTAGTATTTTTGTGATTTCATTCATAAATTAAATGCCTAGATTTTTGAAAATAATTTAAAAAATTATTTTTAGAAATATCTTCTACAAATATAGTATTTTTCAAATATATAACTTTATTTGAAAACTCAAACCATGATTCTTTATTTTAACATATTGAGAACCATGGATTATATTAAGATTTTGTTCACCTTAGGTTAATTTTTAAAGAGAGATTTTGTGATCCTTGATTTTAAAATAGTTTAAAAAAATAATCCCTTGTAGTTATGGTTTGTGAGAATGCTATTGAGCTTAAATAGTATCCAAGTAACCTATACCTCACTTTAGAACTAGTGAGAACCCTAATCCCTTGATTTTCATCAGTTGTAGAAAGAAACCTGATGTAGAGGGTAGGATGAGGAAAGAAATATTTTCTTGGTGAAAACCTATTATAATTATACACTTATATATCTCTAGAAATATGGATACCGTTTAGAGGAGAAATATAGAGAGCGGCGAGAGACTTTGAGATTTGGAAATGAATATTGACTCTTTGGGAGGAGGGCTTGGAGAATGTTATAAATTTGGTGTTGATTCGAGGAGAGTGTTGATGGATGTCTGTGTATTGTTTCCAAGCCACATAGGATCTCTTTTTATAGGATCTAAAAGGACCAGGAAGCTTCTATAATTTTTAAGAGGAATTGAATACAAAGATGATCACATTAAATGTGTTTTCTACCAAAATAAATATTGTCTTGGAGCTACTATCCCAACACCACTGGATACCTGGCAGCCTTCACTAGGTATTTGGTGGACTACCTAGAAGTCCCTAGAATTCTAGAACTAGAACTAACTAGCTGGTGGACTTCTATTGGTGAAAAAACCTACTATTCATACAACCATTTGATCAATGGGACTTCTGCACTTATAAAGGTGCTTCCATAATGGAACCTATTGGCTAATTCCCTATATGAGTTAGTCAGTGTTGTCGACACTACTCCATATTCAATAAGGGGCTCCACCACTTCCTTCAAAACCCTTATAAGGTTCTACTTATCTCCATCCATGACTTTAACAAGTCCATTAAGACTCTTAAAATATCTTCAAAATTTATTTAGATACTTCAAAAGATATATCCAAGATCCTTAATATTCCATCATTTATTCTAATAACATGATTTTCAATTCGATTGACATAATAGATAAGCATTAAATAAAAACATTGGATATACGAAAGAGTGTTTTTGTCCATGAAAACACCATGAGAGAGAGAGAGGTATAACACTGAACTATAAGGGGAGTTCATCATATTTTCATAAATTTTCATGAGTTCAAATCTAAGATTCTAGATTGGAGATAGTAGGTAGGGACTTCTAAAATCGGGACACTTATGCATTGGTAATTATGATAACAAACTGAGATGGAGATAAATAATGATGCATTGTGGCATAGCTTCAGATGATGAATTTCAGACCACCCGATTATACTCTTATAATAGTCTTTCTATGTGGTGGTATCAATTACATATGGGATGGAAGATAAATTCATTGATGATTTTTTAATTTCTCACTATTATGTTCTAAGTTGATTGGGATTTTTAATTCCTTGTTATGAGATATTTGAGACTTTATGGAATTTTACTTAAATTTGAGAGTTATACCATTTAGTTTTCACCAATTAGAGTACCACTAGTGGTTTTTTTGATATTTATAGATATGTTTTGTCAAATTATTATAGCATAAGTGTATTGGAAGTTGAAATCTTAGGTGGTTATGAACACACTTGTGAGGAATTCTTCCCATAATAGGAATTATCATGGATAAAAGATACATAGAATTATATAAAGGGAGGTAAAAATGAATATTTATTCTGAGTTTATAGGTGAGGGGGATTGATATGTGGATGTACTATGATATTTATCATTTGGTATGGGATTTTATACTCGTTTAGGATCTAAGAAAATATTAGTATTTTACTATGGATATTGTTGTTGGATTGTAAAAAGATTGATGCCAAATATTTCAATGGTATCATCAATGTTTCTCTACTATAGTTAAGTGATAGTTTGGAGTCCATACCATACCTTTATTTTAGTATTTATGGATTCTTATTATCCTAATTTAGTGGTGGATGGATTTTATGGAATCATAATAGTTTATGTGGTAACATGATTATGGTCATCAAGTGTCAGTGTGATGGTGATGAGCACGGGCATACACACTCTTTAAATATTTATGATTTTTACTAAATGCAGCACATGGTATGACCTAAATAATCTCCCTTAAGTACCCTCATAAATCAAGAACTCACTATTTCTAATTCAAATATATAGAGTTTGAGAATGAAAAAATGTATAAAAATAAAATAATACAATAAAAACTAAACAAATGTTAGAAATAAAGAACTTGGCCATAGTGTTAACTTCTTGGTTTCCATCATTATCCATTATTATTGTATAAATTATGTTTATTAGTTCATCCCATCATATATGAACCATTATCCCTTACTTTGAGTGTGAAACTTATCATGCTTGAGAGATCTCTTCAGCACACAAAATTTCACCTCCTCCAGTAGCCAAGAATGATGAACTCTCCTCAATAGAGAGTGTTACATATTCTAATACCCAGCTCCATCATATGTTATTTCATCCCTAGAACACACTCAAATCCATCCTATGAATATAATTCCTAAGAAAATTAAGATAATTGATGTTTGGTGGGAAATAAAATTAAATAGTGGGTGATATATTAAAATGATTGACAATCACTGCATCACCCCTCAATACACCCACTACCCTATTAAAAATAGAAAATAAACATTGATAATTGATGAAAAAAATCAAGAACACATAGAAAACCTCCCCTAATTAAAATCCTAGGGTTAGTTACTCACCATCACAAGTAATAGTGAGGTATTGTGGAATAACACCAAAGTGAAAAAAAATAATGAGATAAGAACACTAATATATTAAAACTATATAAAACTATTAAAAAGAATATACCTAATTATAAAATGAAAATTTTCTAACTCAAATGTACAACTAGAATTTCAACCCTTTTAAATGGACAGGGGATACATTTTTATAGGAAAAATAGTGGCCAAATTTCCCTCCAAAATCATCCTTTTAAATTTAACATGTGGTAAGAACATTAAATGGACAAAATTGGAAAAGTGTTCTTCTTGAAAGTTCACTACTGGAAATGAAATCTATAACAACGCAATATTCCCAATGGTTTCAAAAATCATTGGGAAAATACTCCTATACCAACAGTTCTATAGAACCATTGGTATATCCATATACTAGTTTTGTTTTACCAATGGTTTCATTGAAATTGTTGGGTATAGTGATAATGAAGAGATTTTTTCCAACAGTTTACTGAAATCGTTGGGTATAGTAGATATTAAGAGGTTTTTTCCGATGGTTTTTTGAAACCGTTGGGATAACATAACTTTCCCAGTGGTTTTTTAAAACTGTTGGGAAAGAAAATCCCCAAATATCATCGATCTGCAACTCTAGAGATCTCGAAATTTTTTCCCTAACCGGGATCTAGATGAACCCTTTCGAAATTTTTTCCCTAAACCTCAACCATTTCTAAGGTTTGCCTCTAAATCTCAACGAAAACGCTACTTCCCAACACAACAGGTCTGGTTTCCAATGATTTTTTCTTCCCGTTTAAATCATTATGTGTGAGTTCATTTATTTTAGATTTGTTCTTCCCGTTTAAATAGGTACGTGTGTGTTAATTTATTTTAAATTTTTTCATTCTATTTTGGTGTAATCTAGTGTGTATTATGATCCCATTACGAAACTAAGGCATATATAATTTTAGGTTATGGCTCGAACCCTACTTCCCAACCTGATCTAGAGGGTGCTAACTCTAATTTCCAACGGGGAATCTATCTTTGATTCAAGTAATTTTTGTTCTTCCATTCTAAATCGGTAGGTGTGCCTTCATTTATTTTAGATTTTTTCATTCCATTTTTCTGCAATGTATTGTGTATTATGATCCCCTTATAAACACAATCAATATATCATTTTAGTTTGCGGTTTTGTTGTGATTTATCTGTATAGAATAATTTTGGTTGATATTGAAGAGGTCAATATGATCCTGAGTTATTTTATCCTTAGTTTATTTTAAATTTAAGGTCTATTGACTTGATTTCATTGGTTAGCCATAATTACAGTTAGGGCTATCTAGGTGGGGTGGGGGCTGGGTTTTCCAAGTGGGGTACTGGGGGTAGGGGTGTCCAGGTGGGGTGGGGGGGGGGGGCTGGGTTTTTCAAGTGGGGTGGGGGTAGGGATTTCCAAGTGGGGTGGGGGGGCTAGGTTTTCCAAGTGGGGTGGGGGTAGGGTTGTCCAAGTGGGGGGGGGGTTGAGTTGTCCAAGTGGGATGGGGGCAGGCCTGTCCAAGTGGGGTGGGTGTGGGGTGGGGGTAGGGTTGTCCAAGTGGGGTGGGGTAGGGCTATCCAAATGGGGTGGGGGAGGGGTTGTCTAGGTAGGGTGGGGGAGGGGCTGGGTTGTCCAAATGGGGTGGGGGTAGGGTTGTTTGGGGTGGGGGAGGGTGTGCAGGTGGGGTGGGGGAGGGTGTCCAGGCAGGGTTGTCCAAGTGGGGTGGGGAGGGTGTGCAGGTGGGGTGGGGGAGGGACTATCTAGGTAGGGTGGGGGGGATGGGTTGTCCAAGTGGGGTGATGGTAGGGCTATCCAGTTAGGGTGGGGGGGGGCTAGGTTTTCCAAGTGGGGTGTCCAGGTGGGGTGGGGGGCTGGGTTTTCCAAGTGGGTTGGGGGTAGGGCTATCTAAGTGGGGTGGGGGGTCTGGGTTGTCCAAGTGGGGTGGGGTAGGGTTGTCCAAGTGGGGTGGGGGTAGGGTTGTCCAAGTGGGGTGGGGGGGGCTGGGTTGTCCAAGTGGGTGGGGGTAGGGATGCCCAAGTGGGGTGGGGGGCTGGGTTGTCCAAGTGAGGTGGGGGTAGGGCTGTCCAAGTGGGGTGGGGGGGCTGGGTTGTCCAAGTGGGTGGGTGTAGGGCTATCCAAGTGGGGTGGGGGGAGGGGGCTGGGTTGTCCAAGTGGGGTGGGGGTAGGGTTGTCCAAGTGGGGTGGGGGCTGGGTTGTCCAAGTGGGGTGGGGGTAGGGTTGTCCAAGTGGGGTGGGGGTAGGGTTGTCCAAGTGGGGTGGGGGGTGGGTTTTCCAAGTGGGGTGGGGGTAGGGCTATCCAAGTGGGGTGGGGAGGGTGTGCAGGTGGATTAATCTCATAACTATAAACTCTCTATAAATTCTATAAGTATGCAAATGCATAGGGACATTTGTGATCATTTTATAGTGGTATAACATAAAAAGTGTTTGATGTTTTTAGTCCTTTTTTATTTAGAGTTTATTTTGATGCTGATATTTCTTATTGATACCTATGATGGAATTTATTTTAGTTTCTAAATCGGTTGAGACTCCCCCACCATGAACAGTGTATGCAACCTCTACCCTTATTTAAACATTTTGTTTACATAGCCTATGAAACTTCTACCCTTATTTAATCAGTGAACTTAAGTCATTAATTCAAGACTTTATTATCATTAGCATGTAATAAATTGAATGATGTATACCCATCCTCACATGATTTCTTACCTTAGATAGTGTCCAACATATGGAATACGATCTTTTGAATTCATCAGTTAACCAGGATCATATATTACATTTCCCTCAAGATGACTGTACTAATATAAATTTAGGATCAATTAAATATGGTTCTCATTGTACGTTGTATATTATGTGTCCTTCTTGGACAATACCTACTTTTATGAGGGTGGGGTGCTTTTCACTAGCCATGCTGGCATGTGTAGACAACCATAAAAATGTTAGATAAGCCACAAGTTTAATTCAGTAATGTTTTTATCATTGACATACTTTATTATTAATCTCAAAATTAAAAATAAATGTTTTTGTCTATAATTTATGAAATTAAATCTTTTTACAAGCCATGAACAACTTATTAGTGTATAAGCCTAAATTTTATTCACCCATGGGGTGTGCTTGACTTAGGGAAGTAATTGGTCAATGAAAGGTTTGGCCATAGAGGTGCCAATAATGAGTTATTGAACATGAGTGAATGATTTGGGATGCCTATAACACATAATGGGACCTGAGGCATGTTCCACTTATAAACCTAATGAAAATGAATATAAATAAATTTTAATTTAATTTTTGAGTACTTGTTCTTTACATTATTTTAATAGTTCACTATGTCGACTAGAAACTTCTTCCTTTATCGTTTACTTAAATGTATTTTCTATTAAATTTCAATCCTATTTAATTGTTTATGACAAAATGAATTATATAAATTCTTTTTACAGAATTGAAAAAAGTTGGATGTATGAAGCGGATCGGATCTCAAGCGATTTTCAAAACAATTTAGAGAGATTTATAGATTTTTCATTTCACAATGCTTCAGATAGTGGCCACATACACTGCCCATGTTCCAATTGTGTTGTTAGACCTTGGTTGAGCCGGGAAGAAGTCAGCTACCACATAACCAAATATGGTTTTCAAGAAAACTACTTTGTGTGGTATCACAATGGGGAGAAAATGAAATCTCAAATTGGTGATGATCGAAATGAAAGGATTGGAATGGATAATTTGTTAGATGATCAGTTTCTGTTTATTCTTCTTCATGAAAAAGAAAGGATTTCGACTCATGAAGAATTTGATATGAGGAAAGATGATGCATCTAGTGAAAATGATGATATTGATAGGGTGAAAAAATTGAATGATGCTGCCACAACTCCAGTATATCGACAATGCGATAAACTGAAAAAGCAGGAATTTTTAATCTGATTGTTTCATGGGAAAACTATGTATGGGATTTCTAATACAGCAATCGATTACATTCTTACCCTCTTGAAGGATTTACTTCCAGATGATGCAGATATTCCCTCAAACCACTATATTTCATGGAATTTAGTTGAAGAACTTGGATTTTCCAGAAACAAAATTCACGCTTGCCCGAAAGATTGCAGTTTATTCTGGGAGGAAACCGCTGAATGAAATGATTGTATAAAATGTGGCACATCCCGCTGGAAGTCAAAATCTGATGGAGCACCATCCTGCATTCCATAGAAAGTAATGTGGCACTTTCCATTGATCCCCAGACTCTAGAATATTTTTATGTCTGATGAAATATCAATAAAAATGAGATGTCATGATGCCGAGAGAAAGAAGACTAATGATGAGTTAGTTCATCCTGCAGATAAATTTTCATGGTAGATATTTGATGCTCGACATCCTGATTTTTCAGCTGACGTGTGTAATGTGAGGATGGGTCTTTCATGAAATGTTTTTAATCTGTTTGGGCAGATTCTTACTTTTCACAGCACATGGCCAGTTTTTATACGCATTTATAATCTTCCCCCATGGTTATGTATGAAAAAACCTTTCACTTTCATGAGTATACTCATATCTGGTCCTTCTGATCTCGGCATTTATATTGATGTATACATTCAACCTTTAATAAAAGAGTTGAAACTTCTTTGGGATGTGGGTGTGCGCACATACGATGCATGTTTGAAAGACATATTTCAGATGCGTGTTGCGCTTATGTGGATGATCAATGATTTTCTGGCTTATGCAATGATGTTTGGATGGATCACGAAGGGAAAATTGTCATGTCCAATTTGTATGAAGAATACACGATCCAGAAGACTGAAACATCATTGTAGTTTCAGTTTTATGGGACATTGATGATTCTTGCCAAAGGATCATCCATATAGAATGAATCGTCGAAGATTTGATAATACCATAGAGACCGATGATCCACCTCAGCGTATGTCTGGAACTGATGTGCTTAATGAATTGAAAGATTTCAGTTTTTCATTCGGGAAGGGTCAAATGAAATCTAGAAAGAGAAAGAATGTTTCCACTAATACCTGTTAAAATTGGAGGAAGAGGAGTATCATTTTTTATTTGCCTTATTGGTCAACCAATTTGTTATGTTATTGCTTAGACGTAATTCATATTGAAAAGAATATATGTGAAATTTTGCTTTCAGTTATTCTAAATGTCAAGGGGAAGACAAAAGATGATTTACGATCTCGGCGTGACTTGGTGGATTGGGGCATCAGACCAGAATTGCATCATGTGCGTATCAGTGAAAATAAATGGAAACTTCCATGTGATTCTTATGTGATGACACCTACAGAAAAAAAACAATTTCTGGAAGTATTAGATACTATTATAGTTCCTGATGGATATTCAAGAAACATATCTAAACTGGTCAATAGAAGATAGTTGAAGCTAAAATCTTTGAAGACTCATGATTATCATGTTCTACTGCATGAGTTGCTTCCAATATAAATCCATCATCTTTTGTCCAATAATGTAAGGTTTATTTTTATCTGGTTGTGCCATTTGTTTAGAGATCTTTGTGCTAAGAATTTGTCCAAGTCTTTCTTGCAAAAAATGTTTACAGATGCCCCATTAATTTTGTGTGAGTTGGAGAAAATATTTCCTCCATCATTTTTCACATGCATGTTGCATCTGACTATCCATATTCCCACTGAAATACTTATCGGAGGACCTATTTCTTTTCTTTGGATGTATCCAACTGAAATAAATATGTACACATTAAAGTCTTATGTCCGAAACAGGAATCATCCCGAAGGTTCTATCGTGAATGGTTACTTGGCTCAAGAATGTGTGGATTTCTGCTCAATGTATTTGTCTGATCTTACTACAAGAATGAACAGACCAATGAGAAATGAAGAAGAACAGTATAAGAAAATTTAACCCAGTTTTCCATCACTTCCTCAAACAGTAGTAATTCCTCGATCATATACATTGAATACAATAATCCATGAAGAGCGGGAGATGGCACATCGCACAGTTTTGTTCAACTGTGATTTGTTCGATGACTATATCAGGTAACTAAATTGAATATGTATATCTTACATATATATATATGTTAAACTATTCATATTTTTTATCTACAGGGAACATAAAACAATGATAAATAGAAAGCATTGTTCTTTATCTTTGAGAAGGAGGGAGACTTTGCGTAGCAAAGAGTTTTCTGCTTGGTTAAAATTGAAGGTAAAAATATTACTATTTAAAATAATTATATCAATATTTAATTAAGTTTAATAATCATTTATATTGCAGGTGTTGAGTTTTTCTGCTGACTCTATCTCTGAGGAAATAAGAGTTTTGGATTTTGGTCCTAATACCATGGTTCGTGACTGTAAATCAATTGTTATCAATGGGTACAAATTTATTGTCACTGAACAAGCAAAGAACATAAGAACACAACATGATGGTGTTATGGTTACTTCCACAATAGATTGTTATGCTAGTGCATCAGATAGTAGACCGCGATTTGAAAATGTGTGTTATTATGGAGTCATTGAGAAAATAATAATATTGGATTATTACTCTCATAGACGAGTCACAATGATGAAATTCCATTGGTTTGATATGATGAAGAGACAGAGCACATTTATTGATTATTATGGATTTCGAGTAATTAATATGACTCTCACTCTTGATACCGAAGAACCATATGTGTTGGAATCAATGGATAAATAAGTTTTTTATGTCAAAGACCAACTTCTACCTGAATTTGGTGTCATAGTTGAAATAATTTCAAGACATATTTTTGATGATAGTGATGATGGAATTGACACTTTCCCTAGTGCCATTGGAACCAATCCATTTATTTATTTTGATAACTCCAATAGCTCAATTTTCAGATTTGATTGTGAACCTGAAGTTGTGGTTGAAAATATATATAATCATTCATCCATGTTCTCAATTCTTTTGGTTTTCCTCGAGTTGGGTTGTTAAGGTTGGTAATATTCAAATTGATTTAGTATTGATCACAAATATGTTTTAGCTGACTTGACCGTTATGTGAATTTTCAATTTTTATTGGTTTTAGTTTTATTTGAATTGCTTTTTATAATTTGGAATTGAAATGTATTCAAACCTAGTCAAACAATATTTCTAACTTGGTGAACATTACAACTTGTATGATTTATTAAATCCATTTAAGCTCTTCTAAAACAATTTATAGCTAAATTACCAATGAATCCCCCTATTCCATTATATATTTAGTTTTTTGTGTTACACATTAGTTTTTTTTTCTAATTAATTACATATTTGTTTTCAAAAGCAGAAAATGAAGCCAATTAAAGAGAGATGAAGGGAAAAAATGATGGAGAACAATTGTCGAATGGCGGAGATGGGCGTTCCACCATTAGTGCGTACAGTGAGTACTTTATTTCAAATATATATATATTTAAAGAATATATAATTTCATGTGATTAAATTTTTTGTAAATATTTTTATAGGATTCACCTATACGTCGACAGTTATTCAACGAGGATCCTATTACTGGTCCTAGTACTCAGGCCGGTGGTACGATGAGGGTTCGTACCAGAGGTGGACGAGCAGCTTCACGTACCCAACTAGACCTTTACCCTCCCACTTACATGTCAACCTTCCCACATTCTGATTCTGGTGTGTCGTTAGGGACACACGGGATATTTAGGCCTCCCATGTTTTTGCCACCTTTTGCATCTTCTGGCCCATCTTTTTCATATCTCGTGATGATTCCCACTCCCCAGTTAGAATCCAGTCATACAGCTGTCCCATCTTCTTTTCCTTCTACTTCTGTCTCTCTGAGCTTCTATATTCCATCGTCTTTGACTCTTGTTCCACCACAGGGTGTTCCATCAGTTTCTGTGGATCCAGCGGTGCTCAGTGATCAGACTGGCGCAGGTATATTTATAGAACCCTAACAAATTTTTATAGCAATATTTATTTTCATTATAACATGTTTTGATAAAATATTTGTTTTTCTTTCATGACAGATACATATACTTACAGGAGGTGGGGGTGGGGGCTTACATGCATGTGTGTGGTGTGGGAACCACCGCACATAGGTTATGATGGATTACAATGAAGACAACCAAATGGTTGAGAAAACAGGGCAGCAATGTCGGAGTTTTTTGGCGACGCTTTCCAAATACTCTGACATCATTCCCATAAGCCTACTATAATGGATACATTTGCCACATGAGGTCAAGGATAGAGATTGGGCAGAGATATGGGTAAAAAAAACTGTTGTATTTAATTCCATGAATTATTTTTGTATTTATATGAATTAATATTTTGATGTCAGCTTCGATTTAATTTTCCCGATAGTGAGGGTGAATGACTGGAATTTCTAAAGGATTTAGGTGAGCTTTGAAGAGCCTAGAAGCATGAGTTGTATATTGTCTGGAATACTAGAGTTGGAACTGAGTTAGAGGCGGTACCAGTCGTGGATGATTGTCCTATAGAGCATTATCATCAGATGATTACTCATTGGACGACTACCCAGTTTAAGGTATTAATTACATTTGAGGTATTTAAATAATAACTTTAATGTTTTGCATTAATACTATCTTTTGAATTATCGAATTTTATTAGGAATCATCTGGAAAAAAATAAAAAAACATTGAATCAAAAAAAATATCTCCACACACTGGGACGTACTACGATTCCAGATCATGAGAGGAAGCAGGTATGACAATTGTTTATAAGTTTTCTTTATGACTTACACTTTTTTTGTTTCCTCGATTATTTAATTGTTTGCTAAATTTTTCATATAACTTTAGTTTTCAATGTCATTGTAGGGGGAAAATATAGAATATTGAAGGATGTGTGCCTCGAGAAAAACTGTTTTTCTCGAGTAGACGGAAAAAGGATGGAAGTGCCTGTCAACGAAGCGACTCAGCAGCAGATTGTAAGTTTTAATCTGTTAATTTTATATTTTAATATCTATTTTTTAACTTAATAATATATTTATATTTTTAATAGGCTGCTTTAGAGGCCTAGATTCCCAAGAACCAAACAATTTTGGGCCCAACTGATCACTTACATCAGGTGTTGGGAGAGGAACATCCTAGAAGAGTACGCTGCCGACCTAGGATAGCCCCGATGAGTATTGGACCTCCTCAGGTACTATTTGTAGTGCCACTGAGCTACAGAAAGTTAGGGAAAAGGTAGAACAGGCTGAAAAAGGGGCCACAGAGACGGCAGAACAATCTGCTAGGGGAAACAGTGCATTTATGAAATTTATTGAAGTCCTACGTCCAACACTTCCACCAGAGGCCAGCCCAGCTTTTGATGAATATATGTTTTGATAAATTCTATATATGGTGCACCAGGTGGCAGTTCTAGTGGTGGTCAAGACGATGACCATACTGACGATGATGATGGCGAGGATTCTAGTGCGGAAGAGGAGGAGAGAGGAGGGCGAGGTGGATGGCGAGGGTGAGGAGGAGGGTGTTGAGGAGGGCGAGGGGACGAGGACGAGGGTGATGATGATGGTGATAATGGTGATGGTGATGTTGGAAAAATTGATCTGTTACATTTTTGAATAATATTACTGAGATTTTGTGTTTAATCTATTCTAGTTGTTGGATTTATCTAGACTCATAGTATAGTATTGGAGTTGATTTATTTTTATATATTGTATGTTTTCATGGATGTTGATATCTTTTAGTGGTTGTGGTGTATCTTGAGCATTTTTATAGAGTTTTGGGTGTTTGGGAACTCCCTAGACATCCCCCCTCCTTCCTAGACCCTAGAAACCCCCCCCCCCCCCACCATCCTCCTTGGACCCCGAATATCCCCCCAGACAGCCCCCCGGACAGCCTCCCCACCCTCCTCCCTGGACCCCGGACAGCCCCCTGGACAGCTCCCCCACCCTCCTCCTTGGACCCCGGATAGCCCCCTGAACACCCCCTGGACATCCCCCTGCATAACCCCCCCCCCCCCCCACCCTCCTCCTTGGTCCCTGGACAGACCCTCGAACACCCCCCGGACAGGCCCCCGCATAGCCCCCCCACCCTCCTCCTTGGACCCCAGACAGCCCCCCAAACACCCCCCGGACAGCCCCCCGCATAGCCCCCCCCCCCACCCACCCTCCTCCTTGGTCCCTGGACAGCCCCCCGGACAGCCCCCAGACATCCCCCCCCCCCACCCTCCTCCCTGGACCCCAGACAGCCCCCCCCCTCCTCCTTGGACCCCGGACAGCCCCCCGAACACCCCCCGGACAGCCCCCACCCTCCTCCTTGGTCCCCAGACAGCCCCCCGGACAGCCCCCCCCCCCCTCCTCCCTGGACCCCGGACAGCTCCCCGGACAGCCCCCCCACCCTCATCCTTGATTTCACATGCCTTTTTTTATTCCTCTGATCATGAAATGTTATTTAGGAATATTCCATTTTTGTATGTCTTGAATTATATGAATGTCTTTGTAAGCTTATTAGCTCAGTCTCATCAAATTCATGTGATGATATGATTTAATTTGAATACAAATCCATGTTGTACATTCTCTATGTTATGTTAATTATTCCTTGTTTGTTTTGGTTTACTTTTCAATTGTTAGGATAAGACATGGGTTACATGTTAAGGACTCATGGACGGACTTGTCAGGCTCAGGGAATTTAGACTTGAAATTCCAAGATGTATGCTTTGGTTTCTAGGTGAGGTATACTGGGATTGTGTTGATACTTTAGGAAAATAATCCATGGGTCATTTGTGATGTGTACGAGTCAACCCCGTCAAAATCCGAGGTGCGGTGTGGCCGGTAGCACTCTAATTGTGTCTCTTTTGTTTAAAATGGATGAGATTTTAAGTGAAAAGAACAACTGGCATACGGAAAACCAACCAAATGCATTCTTATTCTATTGATACTTTATTGCAATGATCCATGGGTTATATGTGACGTGTACGATTCAACCCTGGCTCAATCCGAGTAGCGGTGTGGTCAGGATCACTCTAAGTGTATCTCTTACTTTTAAAATGGACAACATTTTAAGTACATACGAAAAACCGACCAAATGGATTCTTATTGTGTTGATACTTTATCACAAAGATCCATGGGTCATATGTGACGTGTAAGAGTTGACCCCGCTTTAATCCGAGGCACAGTGTGGCCAGCACCATTCCAAGTGTCTCACTTTTGTTTGAAATGGATAACATTTTAAGTGAAAAGTACAATTGACATACGGAAAACCGACCAAATGCATTTGGATTGTGTTGATACTTTAGGAAAATGATCCTTGAATCATTTGTGATGTGTACGAGTCCACCCATCATCAATCCTAGGTGCGGAGTGGCCATTACCACTCGAAGTGTCTCTCTATAGTTTAAAATGGACTTCATTTTAATTGAAAACAACAACTGACATACAGAAAAATGAACAAACTCATTCAGATTCTGTTGAAACTTTAGGAAAATGTTCCATGATTCATTTTTGATGTGTACGAGTCAACCCCGCCTCAATTCAAGTCCAGGTGTGGCCGGCACCACTCAAATTGTCTCAGGTTTATTTGAAATAGACAACATTTTAAATGAAAACAACAACTAAGATATGAAAAACCAACTAAATGAATTCAGATTCAGTTGAAACTTTAGGAAAACGATCCATGGGTCATATGTGACGTGTACAAGTCAACCCCACCTCAATCTGAGGCACGGTGTGTCCGACACCATTCTAAGTGTCTCACTTTTGTTTGAAATGGATAACATTTTAAGTGAAAAGTACAACTGACATACAAAAAACCGACCAACCGCATTCGGATTGTGTTGATACTTTAGGACAATGATCCTTGGGTAATTTTTGATGTGTACCAGTTAACCCAGCCTCAATATAAGGCATGGAGTATCCGACACCACTCGAAGTGTCTCTCTATAGTTTAAAATGGACTTCATTTTAATTGAAAACAACAACTGACATACAGAAAACTGACCAAAAACATTCAGATTCTGTTGAAACTTTAGTACAATGTTCCATGAGTCATTTACGATGTATACGAGTCAACCCTACCTCAATCTGAGGCCAGGTGTGGCCGGCACCACTCAAAGTGTCTCAAGTTTATTTGAAATAGACAACATTTTAAATAAAAACAACAACTGACATACGGAAAACTGACTAAACGCATTAGGATTCAGTAGAAACTCTAGGAAAACGATCCATGGATCATATGTGACGTGTACGAGTCAACCACACCTCAATCTGAGGCACGGTGTGGCCAGAACCATTCGAAGTGTCTCAATTTAGTTTGAAATGGATAACATTTTAAGTTAAAAGTACAACTGACATACGGAAAACAGACCGAATGCATTTGGATTGTGTTGATACTTTAGTAAAATGATCCTTGGGTCCTTTTTTATGTGTACGAGTCAATCTAGCCTCAATCTGAGGTGCATAGTGGCCGGCACCACTCGAATTGTCTCTCTATAGTTTAAAATGGACTTCATTTTAATTGAAAACAACAACTGACATACGGAAAACCAATAAAATGCATTCAGATTCTATTGAAACTTTAGGAAAAAATTCCATGAGTCATTTTTTATGTGTATGAGTCAACCCTGCCTCAATATGAGGCCAAGTGTGGCCGACACCACTCAAAGTGTCTCAGGTTTGTTTGAAATAGACAACATTTTAAATGAAAACAACAACTGACATATGGAAAAGTGAATAAACGCATTCAAGTTCAGTTGAAACTTTAATAAAATGATCCATGGGTCATATGTGATGTGTATGAGTCAACCCCACCTCAATCCGAGAATCGTTGTGGCCATCACCATTCGAAGTGTCTCACTTTTGTTTGAAATGGATAACATTTTAAGTGAAAAGTACAAATAACATAAGGAAAACCGACCAAACGCATTAGGATTGTGTTGATACTTTAGTAAAATGATCCTTGGGTCATTTTTGACGTGTATGATTCAACCCAGCCTCAATCTGAGGTGTGAAATGGATGGCACCACTCGAAGTGTCTCTCTATAGTTTAAAATGGACTTCATTTTAATTGAAAACAACAACTAACATATAGAAAACTGACCAAACGCATTAAAATTTTGTTGAAACTTTAGTACAACATTCAATGAGTCATTTTTGAGGTGTACGAGTCAACCTCACCTCAATCCGAGGCCAGGTGTGGCCGGAACCACTCAAAGTGTCTCAGGTTTATTTGAAATAGACAACATTTTAAATGAAAACAACAACTGACATGCGGAAAGATGAATAAAAGAATTCGGATTCAGTTGAAACTTTATAAAAACGATTCATGGGTCGTATGTGGCGTGTACGAGTCAACCCCGCCTCAATATGAGGTGCGGTGTGGCCGGAAACATTCGAAGTGTCTCACTTTTGTTTGAAATGGATAACATTTTAAGTGAAAAGTACAACTGACATATGGAAAACCGACGAAACGCATTCGGATTGTGTTTATACTTTATGAAAATGATACTTGGGTCATTTTTGATGTGTAACAGTCAATCCAGACTCAATACGAGGCGTGGAGTAGCCGGCACCACTCGAAGTGTCTCTCTATAGTTTAAAATGGACTTCATTTTAATTGAAAACAACAACTGACATATGGAAAACCAACCAAACACATTCATATTCTATTGAAACTTTAGTAAAAAGTTCCATGAGTCATTTTTGATGTGTACGAGTTAAATCCACCTCAATCTGAGGCCAGGTGTGGCCAGCACCACTCAAAGTGTCTCAGTTTTATTTGAGATAGACAACATTTTAAATGAAAACAATAACTGACATACAAAAAACTGAATAAATGCATTAGGATTCAGTTGAAACTTTAGTAAAATGATACATGGGTCATATGTGATGTTTAAGAGTCAACCCCTACTCAATCTGAGCCGCGGTGTGTCCGGAACCATTCTAAGTGTCTCAATTTTGTTTGAAATGGATAACATTTTAAGTGAAAAGTACATCTGACATACGGAAAACTGACCAAATGCATTCTGATTGTGTTGATACATTAGGAAAATGATCCTTGGGTCATTTTTGACATGTACAAGTTAACCCAGCCTCAATCTGATGTGTGGAGTGTCCAGCACCACTCGAAGTGTCTCTCTATAGTTTAAAATGGACTTCATTTTAATTGAAAACAACAACTGACATACGAAAAACTGACCAAACGCATTCATATTCTGTTGAAACTTTAGGAAAACGTTCCATGCGTCATTTTTGACGTTTAATAGTCAACCCTGCCTCAATCTGAGGCCAGGTGTGGCTGGCACCACTCAAAGTGTCTCAGGTTTATTTGAAATAGACAACATTTTAAATGAAAACAACAACTTGCATACGGAAAACTAACTAAACGCATTCAAATTCAATTGAAACTTTAGGAAAACGATCCCTGGGTCATATGTGACGTGTATGATTCAATCCCTCCTCAATAAGAGGTACGTTGTGGCTGACACCATTCAAAGTGGCTCACTTTTGTTTGAAATGGATAACATTTTAAGTGAAAAGTACAACTAACATACGGAAAACCAACCAAACATATTTAGATTGTGTTTATACTTTATTAAAATGATCCTTGGGTCATTTTTAACGTTTATGATTCAACCCATCCTCAATCCGAGGTATGGACTGGTTGGAACCACTCGAAGTGTCTCTCTATAGTTTAAAATGGACTTCATTTTAATTGAAAACAACAACTGACATACGGAAAACTGACCAAACACATTCATATTCTGTTGAAACTTTAGGAAAACTTTCCATGAGTCATTTTTGACATGTAAGAGTAAACCCCGCCTCAATCAGAGCCCAGGTGTGGCCAAAACCACTCAAAGTGTCTCGGGTTTATTTGAAATAGACATCATTTTAAATGAAAACAACAACTGACATATGGAAAACTAACTAAACGCATTCATATTCAGTTTAAACTTTAGTAAAATGATCAATGGGTCATATGTGATGTGTACGTGTCAACCCAGCCTCAATCCGAGGTGTGGAGTGGTCGGCACCACTCGAAGTGTCTCTCTATAGTTTAAAATGGACTTCATTTTAATTGAAAACAACAACTAACATATGGTAAACTGACCAAACACATTCAGATTCTGTTTAAACTTTAGTAAAACTATTCATGGGTCATATGTGACATGTACGAGTCAACTGTTCCTTAATTCGAGTCACAGTGTGGCCGGGATCACTATAAGTGTCTCTCTTTTGTTTAAAATGGACGACATTTTAAGTACATACAGAAAACCAACCAAAAGGATTCTAATTGTGTTGATACTTTATAACAAAGATCCATGGGTCATATATGACATTCACGAGTCAACCTCACCTCAATACAAGGCGTGGTGTGGCCAAAACCACTCAAAGTGTCTCTCTTTAGTTTAAAATGGACTTCATTTTAAGTGAAAAAAACAATTGACATATGGAAAACTGACCAAACGCATTCGGATTATGTTGCACCTTTAGTAAAATGATCCATAGGTCATTTTTGACGTGTACGAGTCAACCTCTCCTCAATCCAAGGCATGGTGTGGCCGGAACAACTCAAATTTTCTCTCTTTCTTTTAAAATAGACTTCATTTTAAGTGAAAACAATAAATGACATATGTAAAACCGACCAAATGCATTCGGATTCCATTTAAACTTTAGGAAAACGATCCATGGGTCATATGTTATGTGTAAGAGTCAACCCCGCCTCAATCTGAGGCCTGGTGTGGCTGGAACCACTCAAATTTTCTCACATTTATTTGAAATGGACAACATTTTAATTGAAAACAACTACTGGCATACGAAAAACTGACGAAACATATCCAGAATGTGTTGAAAGTTTAGAACAATGATAAATGGTTCATATGTGACGTTTAAGAGTCAACCTTGCCTTAATTTGAGTCATGGTGTGACCAAAACCACTCAAAGTGTCTCATTTTTTTTTGAAATGAACAACATTTTAAGTGAAAACAACAACTGACATACGGAAAACTAACCAAACGCATTATGAATGTGTTGATGCTTTAGTAAAATCATACATGGGTCATATGTGATGTTTAAAAGTCAACCCAACCTCAATTAGAGGTGCATTGTTGTCATCACCACTCAAAGTGTCTCTCTTTTGTTTAAAATGGACATCATTTTAAGTGAAAACAAAAACTGATATATGGAAAACTGACCAAACGCATTCGGATTACATTTAAACTTTAGGAAAACGATCCATGGGTCATATGTGATGTTTACGAGTCAACCCTGCCTAAATCTGAGGCACATTTTGGCCATAACAACTCGAAGTGTCTCAGTTTTATTTGAAATTGACAACATTTTAAGTGAAAAGTACAAATGGCATACGGAAAATTGACCAAACACATTGGTATTCTGTTGAAACTTTAGGAAAATGATCCATGGGTCATATGTGATGTGTAAGAGTCAACCTCTCCTCAATCCGAGGTGTGGTGTGGCCATAACCACTCAAAGTTTCTCTCTTTTGTTTCAAAATGACATCATTTTAAGTGAAAACAACAACTGGTATATGGAAAACTGATGAAATGCATTCGAATTCTGTTGAAACTTTAGTACAATGACCCATGAGTCATATATGACGTGTACGAGTCAACCCTGCCTCAATCCGAGGCCTGGTGTGGCCGGCACCACTCAAAGTGTCTCACGTTTATTTGAAATGGACTAAATTTTAATTGAAAATAAATACTAGCATACAGAAAACTGACCAAACGCATTCTGAATTTGTTGAAACTTTAGCACAATGATCAATGAGTCATATTTGATGTTTACAAGTTAACCTTGCCTTAATCAGAGGCATGGTGTGGCCAGAACCAATCAAAGTGTCTCATTTTTTTTGAAATGAACAACATTTTAAGTGAAAACAATAATTGGCATACGGAAAACTGACCAAATGTTTTCAGAATATGTTAATACTTTAGGAAAACGATCCATGGGTCATATGTAACGTGTACGAGTCAAACCTGCTTCAATTAGAGGCACATTGTGGCCGGTATCACTCTAAGTGTATGTATTTTTTTTAAAATGGACATCATTTTTAGTAAAAACAACTAGTATACGAAAAACCAAACAAACGTATTCGGATTCTATTGATAATTATCCAGTTTTTTATGTATTTTATTGATAATTTATAATTAAATTGTGTATGTATTCAATTATTAATTGAATTTCTGATTCCACATATAATTTTCATCTAAATTTTAAATTGAATTCTAAATCAATTATGTATGTTTATAATTACGTTATGAATTATGATTTAATTCTGGATGTGTATAGTTCAAGAATGCATTGTATGTTAAATGTGTAGGAATTTTTTCTCTATATGTATGTATTAGTTTGTTATTGTAGGTATAGTAATTGGAAAGGAGGAGAATTGACATCATTAGAGGTTGTTGTGCAAATTGCAGGCTGCTGTGCAATTTGCACAGCATAGCCTATGCCAACGGTTTCAAACCATTGGCATAGGCTTGTAATAACCCTTTCCCAATGGTTTACAAACCATTGGGAAAGGTTTCTAGGGATTTTTTTTCCAACGGTTCTCATTGAACTGTTGGAAAAAACCTTTCCCAATGGTTTAGAAACCGTTGGGAAAGAGTTGATTTCCCAACGGTTAATTTTACTAACCTATACCAATGGTTCTCTGTAAACCGTTGGGATAGGTTTTCCCAATGTCTTACTTCCCCATGATTTGTAGAACCATTGGTATAACATATACCAATGGTTCTGCAGGCTTTCCCAATGGTTCAAAACCATTGGGAAAGACCCCATTTCCAGTAGTGGTTGTTTTTATATCTATCCTTTGTCTACCCACAAAATTTCATCTTATCTAGACATGTTTAGTGAAATATATCTCCAAATTACTAGATACATTATTTATAGCCTGGAGACTCTTTTTATTCCCCATCCCTAGTTTCCCAATAATTTATGGCCATGATGGAGGTAGAATAAAATTAACTCACAATTTAAGAAACCTTTCCTTGAAAAATTTCATATCTAAATTTAAAATTTCAACTCAATTAGACGATCTATTTTTGATATGTTTGCTAATATTTTAAATTCACAAAAATTTCATGGCCCAAATTGTGAGCTTCTTTTGGACCTCAAATAGTTAGATTCAGTTTTTGGTCCTAATGAATTAAATGAATACCAATGAACATATACGAATAAAAAACGAATTTTTCATTTTATATTAGTATAGAAGCAGTTGTGGCTAAAATACAAAACTGACATAAAATGAATAAAATTCAAAAATTAAGTTATTCTCACAATTAATCTCAAAATACTTATAAAACATAAAAATGAAAAAATTTACCATAAAATAATACTTTAGTGGGATTTAAAACATTTAATTATGGAATAAAATATATGAAAATATTATATTAATTAATCCCACACACTTAATCATTTCACTCCTGATAATTATCTAATATATAGATCAAAATCCACACAAGAATCAAAAGTGAGAAAATTTCCAAGATCATTTACAAAATAAAATTACTTAATGTCTCATATTTGAAAAACAAATCCCTTTAATTTTCATTTCTCAAATTTAAATCTATTAATCCTCAAAAATACATCCATTTCCCAATCATACTTACCTCACATTAAAATTTTATGTCACTCTTCAATTAAGATAAATTTAATTTGGATTTATTCTCAAACTTTTAAAGTTCATGTATCGCCATATTCTTTTGAAAATTATCATCTATATATACCAAAAGACATAGAAATATTTTCAATCACAATTAATTTTCAAGGTGAATTCAATGGATAAGGGTTGGTGGGTAAAGTATTTACAATTTTAAAGGATGAAAAGAGGAGGTTGAACTCTTAAGTATCATTGAATTAATATTCAAGTAAAAAAATAGGATTATCCACACTCAATTACCCCTAAAAAATGATAACCCCTCCCCCCGTAATATATACCATGAGTCAAAGAGTGAATGGAATGAAGAAAGTCATCTTAATTCTCTATTTTCATTTTTTTCTCTATTTTTTCATTTTTTATAGAGGATGAGTTGACAGTTAAATATAATGATTGAATGAAAATTCATTCCCTTAATTTTTAGAGGTATATTAGTCTCAAAAGTAAGCATAGTGAAAAATTTGAGCTCATCTCCATTTCTTTATATTTTTTCATTTTTTGGAGAAAAATGATGTTATAAATGAATCATAATGAATGAAATTGAATTATTCCCACTAAAATACCCAAAATGTTGACACAAACCTCACACCACCCAATAATGAAGTACAACCCAAATAACACACATGAAAGTCCATTCCCCCACACTCAAAATTAAAATATCCATGAAAAAATATTAAGAGTGGAGGTGGGTAAGGAAAAATAAGCTTGTGATGTGGTTTAAACCTATATGGAAATTCATGGTTTCTAAGGGAAAAACAAGTATAAATATAAAGTCATGTCTCAAGCTAAAATATGTCTAGCCAAAAAAATTCCTCAATCATATCAAAAACATTTCATTAATTCCAAAGCTTTGAAAGAGAAAAATCATAATTTCTAGTTTGCACACAAAATCTAAGTTTCTCTCAAGAAAGTGTGGGTATTATGAAGAATATGAAAAAAAAATTAGAATAACTCACAAGATGGGAAAAAATTAAGCCAGTTTTTCTTGGCCATGGATTTAAAAAATTGTCCAAACTCATAAAAATGATTTAAAATCAAATTCTAAGAAAAATCTTCCACATCAACAATCATTTAAAATAAATTTATTTAAAAATAAAGAAAACCCTATAAAAACAATTCATGTGTGAAATTTTATGTTGAATATTATTTGAATCTTAATGTTCCTAAAAAATGAAAAATAATAAATAAAAACACACATAAACACCTAAGAAGGTTAACGCTCACCCAATAATTAAATTTCACTACCCATCATTTAATCTCAAAAAAATAAAAAGATAAGGGTATAAAATATAATGATAATGAAAGATACAACCTGAGTTTATTCTTCAGTGGTATCCTTGAGTTAAGATCCTAGATGATACCACTTTAAAACTATAAGAAATTAAGAAACAAAAAAATGTGTAAGAAAATAATGATAAAGAAAATGAAAAGAAAAAAAGGATATAACTTAGTTTGACCCCCCATGTGGGTGTTAGGTATTTATTATCCCTATTCAAGCGATTCTAAAATTTTATCCCCAATATGATGGTGGGCATGTTTTCTTTGAGATAAACCACCAAATGTGAATTTTACTGGTGTCTATGAGTAGACAATAAGAATAGTGACCCTAAAAGAAGAGAAGAAAATTATCAACCCCAAAAAAATAAGAAAGAGAAAATTTGAGGTTTAGAGTGGTCTGGAAAAAGATAGGGGTTCTCTATATTGGCTCTTATGGTATCATCCTCCATATTATATGCGATTTTTTATTTAGTGGATAGTTTTAACACCATAATCTCCTTGAGAACTTCTTCTTCTACTATTATTTTTATGGGTTCTTCATTAACATAAATTTATGGGGACTACTCCATGTGTGTTATATTATAAATTTATGAAAATGGGATGTTAGAAAACAATTCATATTGAATAATATTAAAACATGAAGAATAAATATAAAAATATTCCCCTTCAAGTAAGTCAGCTTTAAAATTGATCTCTTCTGACAAGGCCACTGAAAAATCAATCTCAATAGGTGGAACTTCATTATCTTTTTTCAAAGAAATATAGAGGTAGAGAGGATAAAATTTTCCATTTTCATATATGGGAGAATCACTTTCATTTTATCTTTTACAAAAATCAGACCATTACTCATATAATTCATATTAATCTCCCATAATTGCAATAGTTGGAATGTTTTCTTCAAATATCTCATTAATCAATGGTTGATCAAGGATGAATGGATCTTTATTTAATTACATTTAGGCCTCCTTAGGTAATTCAATTTGAAAAATAAGTGGATAACTCTCTTACATTAATATTTTTAGTTCTTTCTCTAGCTTCTACTCCTAGGATGAATGTATATATTCAAATATCCATTCTATTTTTCTCTAAAGGTTCTATATGAATTATTTAATTCCTTGACTGAAATTTATCTTTTCATTGAAATAAAATAACACACCTTACAAGGCTAGAAATTATGGGGGTCAAAAGTGGTGGAGGCCAATTGAATCTCCCTTGAGAATTAGATTACAATATCTAAGAAGAGAACCAACATAAAACTAAATAATGGTGCACTCTCCTCGATCCCCCTTGATAGCTAATGAATCCACAATGAAATTACCCTCCCTCCAAATATGGCTAACCTTCATACCCTGACCGGTTGAGTTCTTGCACTTTCTAATATGGTACTCCAAATCCCATTCTAGCTTGAATTTTTTATAAATAAATTCCACTAGAACTTTTGAATCAGATTTGACCTCAGTGAGATTAATATTAAAGCAGTTATATAGGGATAGTCCACTAATCATGGATCTTGCTTAGGATTCTAGAGAATTTCCCAAACCATAATACCTTCTAAACTCTAGAAGTACAGAACCTATGGATTCCCACACCAAGTCGCCTCCTCTCATATTACCATACGAGCAAGACCCGTCAACAGTGAGTTTCAAACCTATTATAGGGGGACTCCATTTGATCCAAATTTCTGTTCAGTTCCTGCCATTTCTATATGCTTGGAGAGACGGTTTGGGAATCATCATACATAGAGAGATAGATTTATCTACATCAGGAATAATATTACCAAGTTTAGAAATTCAATATTTCACACATATCATCCTAAAATGAGAAGACTAAAAATTACCTTCCTTGACATTATTGCACACCTCCCATATGATCCATCAGAGTGCTGCAAATGCCATAGATATCACTTTCATTTAAATTACATCACCATTAAACCCAGATTCTATAAATTCTGACATGTTATTACCTATGATATATATGCCCATGGTTTTCCTAAGAGGATTCCACATATTTCACACCCAGTATTTTTTCAGGAAGATATGATCAGTCGTTTCAGTGCTTGGTGATGAGAAACACCAGCAACAGGATTCCTGGACTATTCCCTTCTTCTGGATATTTTCATCAATAGGTAAGGCCTGATTATGTAGTCTCCATACAAGTAAATTCGTTTTTAGAGGTATGGATATATACCATATTATCTCTTCTTGAATGTTAGATCCATTTCTAATATGTGTTGCATCACAAAATTCTTTACTAGATAACCTCATATAATCATCACCCCTGAAGACATGTTTGTCTTCCTCATCAATCATCATGATATCCTCAAAAATAGATTTTTGGTGGTGGTCAAGGATTTCATTAATGAATGTTGGACAAATATTGTCTTATATAAAAGAAATGTATAGAACTTGATAGATCGGGAAGACTTATGGGGTTCTACCCTAGTTCTCCGTCTAGAAGTTGAAATCACCATGGCCCACCACCAGACTATTCATGCCCTCCAACTTCTCCAGATGCTAGAGAATTATCCTTTTGATACCAGTTGGTATATAGGATCTAAAGGCCCATTATATCTATTTATCTTCAAAACCAGTTCTCATAAATCTTGATTATAAGGTCTTACCTTCAATGATATCCCAGGAAAGTTTTTCCTGTATTTGATTCGTGGATTTTGAGACATTTCGCAAGTTTATTACTTCTTTAGAAATAGGCTTATCCATCCTCTCCTATTTCTCCCAACGACACCTACCACTTTGGTTTTAATCCCATATAAATTAAGTCACAGTCTTTTCAATATGATTTATAGTACCTTTCAGTGCCTTTATAATAGACAAAACATGCATTGTAATTTAATTAAGCACATGATTTACCAGAGTGATACATCTTCTAAAGGAGAGAATGATTTTTCCAATTGGATATTCATCATGTAATCCTACAAATAATATTTTCAAAAAAGGAATTCTTGATCCTTCTATTTGAGATGGGAACCCCCAAATATTCCATGGAAAGGTAGGATATTTTCATACTCAAATTTTTTTGGATCGTTTTTGGTTGGGAATATACTAATATAGTGGTTCATATATTAGAATTATGGACAAGCGCCACATCACCCCTCAATACACCCACTACCTTATTACAAAAAAATAAACATTAATAATTGATGAAAAATAATTCAATTACACTAAGAAAACCTCCGCCAAGTTTAATCCTAGTGTTAGTTACTCACTATTGTGAGTATTATAGAGGTATAGTGGAAGAATACAAAAGTGAAGAAAAATATAATAAGATAAGAAGAAGAAAAATATATTAAAACTATAAAAAACTATAACATAAGAATACCCATACTTAGAAAATGAAAATTTTCTAACTCAAAGAGCCATCTTGAATACCAACCCTTTTAAATTGATAGGGGATACATTTTTATAGGAAAAATAGTGGTCAAATTTTGCTCCAAAATTATTCTCTAAAAATTCAAGCATGGTAGGCACATTAAATTGTCGAATTGGGAAAAGTGTTATTATTTAAAGTTTTTATTCTATCTCTACTATGTCTACCCATAAAATTTAAATTTATTTGGACACATATAGTGAAAGATATCTCTAAATTACTAAATAAATTATTTCCAGCTTGGAGACTATTTCTATTTCCTGTCTCTGGTTTCCCATGAATTTATGGCCATGAATAAGGTATAATAAGGGTACCCATGGTTGAAGAAATTATTCCTAGAAAAGTTTATATCTACATTTAAAATTTTATCTCAATTGGACCTTTAGTTTGTGAGATATGGTTCTATCATCAAAATTCATAAAAATTGATCATTGATTCTAAGGCCCAAATTATGTGCATATTTTGGTCCTCAAATAGTTGGATTCATATTTGGGTCATGTTGAGTGAAATGAATAACAATGAACAAAAAATACTATGAAAAATGAATTTTTCAATTTGGATTAGTTTAGAAATAGTAGTTTCTGAAAAAGGGTGACAGGTATTTACTCCTTAATGGGAATTGAGATATATGGTATGATCACCTTTCCTAGGTGATCTACGGTTATGAGTAGCTTGAGTAATATTATTCCGTGTTGGGTAATTACTATATGTTATGGAATGGTGTGGTTATTAGTATATGGAAGTGATTTATAGGGAGAGAAAATAATCCTAGTGTGATGGGATTATTTTTTATAGTCCAGCGATGTCTCATGGATATGAGTAAAGTTGGGTGAATTTATTCATTGGGTGGAGTGATGAGCATTGAGATAAGGAGTTATTTACTCAAAGTAAAGGGTAAGTGGTGAAATATATGAAGTGATTGTCTATGATTATATTTATAATCATATCTATCTATAATTGATATGTTCTGTAGTTTTATTGGGACCTTGATCAGTGGTTATGTCATAAGATTTACAATATCCTTGTCTTTTCCTCATTCAACCCTTGGGGTCACCCTTGGATACCCTTAGAGTAGTTTTTTAGAAGAGGATGATATTTTTACATGATAATTTAAAGGGATACCAAGATAATTTTAGCCTATTATTGAGATCTTGTGGAATTCTAATTGATGGTTATATGGGCTATCAAAAATGAAATATTATTGGTATCATTGGTTGGCCTGTGAGCCTTTGTATAGTTGAGATTATGTGGATCCATGTGTTTACTAGTGAAGACTGATTAATGAAAATATTTTTTTATGATCATATGTATTTTCACAAGAAACCCTAGGAGATTCTTTAAGGGGGGAGTTTGACACTCTTTCTAGGAGTGGATGGTAAATGTCGGTAGGGTCACTACAAAAAAACAGTAGATTAGTGGTGGTTTTTTAGAGGAGTTATGAACAACCCCCTCTAAATTAATTTTCAGTATAAATTAGAGGGGGTTATGAAAACCCCCTACTAATCATCGAATTTAGAGGGGGTTCACAACCCCCTCTAAATTTTCTAGCATTATTTTTTTAATATTTGTTTGGATTTTAAATGAAATTTTGTCAAAAAAATGCCACTAATTTAATAATTGGTGGCACTATATGTTCAGTTGGATTTTAGAGGCACTATATATATATATATATGTGTGTATATATATATATATATATATATTATTCATTTGGATTTTAGAGGCTATATATATATAATGTAATTTGTTTCTTTAAATAAAATAGTGGGGGTTCACAACCCCCTCTAATCTCTTAAATTAGAGGGGGTTCATGAACTGTCATTAATCCCGTAGATTAGAGGGAGTTCATGAACCACCGCTAATCCCTTTGATTAGAGGGGATTTTGAACCCCCCCCCCTAATTTTTTTTATTTTTTAAAATAAATATCATATAAATTCAAATTTTATAATATATATGTGTGTGTGCATGTGCATGTGTGTGTGTGTGTCTATATATTTCATAAACACATTATATAAATGTATTTAAATACATTATGAACATATATATATATATAAATACATTATATAAATATTTTAAATAAATAATTATACATATAAAAAAATTTATAGATATATAAATATTGGTATACATAATATAAATGTAATTATAAATATATTTATTCAAATATTGAAAATTTATATATGATTTTATAAATACTATACATTAATATTTTTATTTATATTATAAATATATTATATTAAATACATTTGTGTTTTATATTTATGTATAAATACATTTATATTATATTATGTATACAAATATATATAATATAGAAAAAAATAAATATAAATATATATTATTATTATTATAAATATTTTATTATATATATTATATAATTATTTTATATATATTATAGTATAACATATTAATTATAAATTAATTTAGTATATATATATATATCCTTTATTTATATTATATATTTCCAATTATATGAATGTATTTTATTTTTTGTATATTAATATTTGTATATAATTGCATACATAAATATATAATATAAATGTATTTAATATAATATATGTATAATATAAATCATATAAAATATAATAATGTATAGTATTTATAAAACCAACATATAGTTTTTATATTTTAAAAAATAGGTATAATAATAATAATAATTAATAATATTATTGTTACACACACACACACATATATATATAAGAATATAAAAATAATTTTATATATATATATATTATAATTATATTATATCTATAAATATTATATAAATACATAAATACACACACACAAATATAAATATATTTATAAATATATGTTTAAATATATATATTTATATATATATATATAATTATTTATATATATTATACATACATAGATATAAATTTATATATTATACACAAATATATTATATATTATCTAGTATTTTTATATTTAATAATATATATATATTATGCACAAATATATATATATTATATATTATGCACAAATATATATATATTATATATTATACACAAATATATATATTATATATCATACACAAATATATATTATATATAAATATCATACAAAAATATATTATATATTATACACAAATATATTATATATACAAAAATATAATATATTATTTATATTTCTATACACAAGTATATATATTTATATATTATATAATATTTATGTATCTAAATAAATATAAATTATTATATATTATACATGAAATTTCAATTGGTTGAGTGGTTCAGGCATGCGCAGGTGACCCCCCGATCGCGGTTTTGAATCTTGTCAGGTGGATTTTTACCACCGAGTGTGGGGGTGTGGGGTGACAGGTGGCTCTTCGCACGTGAGTGGTGGTGTCAGGGCCTGCAGGTGAAGGGGTGGGTCTTGTGTGTCTAGGTATCTGGGGGTGGTTGTCTTAGGGTGTATGGGTGTCTGGGGGGTGGCTATCCTGGGGTGTCTGGGTGTTTGGATGTTTAAGTGTCTGGGTATCTGGGGAGGGTGTCCTTGGGTGCCTAGGGGGTGTCTTGGGGGTTGTCTGGGTGTCCTGGGGGTTGTCAGGGTGTTTGTGGGTGGTTTTACCAGGGGGTGGTATAAAAAATTAAAAAAAATGTTTAGTGGTGATTAAAAGATAACTTCCCCTAAACATGATGTTGGAAATTCAATTAGGGGCAGTTAAAACTACCCCAAAATCAAAGTTTCTAATTTAACCCCTCTAATTTAACTACCACTAAATTGCCCTTCATTTTACCTATGATTAACCACAATTTCCTCTAATCAGAGTAGGCAGCCACTTTAGTGGTAGTTATGAGTAACCACCACTAAAGTGTTCATAGGGGGTTATAACCCCCTCTAATCACCCTATTTTTTATATTGGGTATAGAAGAATGTGTTGAGTATAGCCCATAGTTTTAAATGATGATAACATGAATATATACATTGATGATTGAGAACATATATAAGTGGATATTATTAATCATTTTTGTGGTATTATCGATGCAATTAATTCTAGTGATAGATATTCCCTTGTGTGGGTATGGTTTTTTTATGTAGTGATCATTTTGAGTTCAATTGGATAACTTAATTTTTCTTGAAGTCCTTGAGCTGGTAATTATTATTTTTGTTGACTACTTGGTTGGTACTTGTGTCGCATTTATTGGTTATCAATTATTAGATGATTATTTCTTTTCGGATGAATGATTGATAGATGTGCTAATCGAGTTACCCACGGTTTATTTCTTTTTAGGGATGAAAATTCTTAATATAGGGAGGATTTAATATCTCAAGTTTCGCCTTAAGTTACACTTTTTCGCTTTTAGGCAATTTTATTTCCAAAGGGGAATTTTTCAAAAAAAATAATTCATTTATGAATGGTAAAAAATTAATTTTACTCATTCTTTGGGAAGTTATAAAATTTATTGGACTCTGTAACTGGGTTCGAAGCATGTGATTTTTATTTTGGTGTTAGTTTAGGATTTTTTATGAAATAAAGGAATTTTTATAGAATTAAAAGGGTTAAATATTATTATTATTATTCATTAAAAACTTTAATTCTCCTTAAATACATATATATTTCTAATTATGTAAATTTACTATCATAAAATCCTAATTCCCCATCGTTATCTAGAGATAATGAGACCATTGGAATGGGAATCAAAGAGTAATAAGATATTTGGTCTCAAGAAATGATTCCTTGGATCGCTTTTATCATCATTTCTTGATTTTGTTTCTCCTATGAAACCTATCTATTTTGTTTCTAAACTAAATGGGTAATTTTTTTAATAAAATTAAAGTTTGTTAATATATAGATCAAGATCCAAATAATGGAAGTGGTTTGGTCAAAATATGATTATCGAATTTCAAGAAAATCTAGAGAGAAGTTTTTATTCCATAAAATTCTCTATATATATCAAAGGCACAAACCTTAGAATCACAAATTGAGAATCAAAATCTAAAAAAAATTCCAATTAAATACTATTTTTGAGACTTATATATGTATTTTTAGAGATATCTTAGAGAGACAATTTCTTACTATTTTTTGATAATTTTAAGATCAGCTAAAATATAGGAAAAATCACTGAGCAAACCATATAACCATATCTAGGTATGAAAAAAATGAATCTAATGAGAATATTTTTAGTTCAATTTGATTAGTGGTTTAGAAGTTATAGTAGGTAGAAACATTCATATTTTTTCACTTTTCGCTAGATTTACAATGCCTTATAGATTGATTTACAAGATAATTATTATGTTTGTATGATACCTGTGATGAGATAAAGCTACTACTAAAGTTTGGTGAAGAATGGTCACTTTCTATCATTAGAAATCCATCGTGGGTGATGGTGATGGTGTTCATATATTGTGATAGGCACAAAAAATTCATTTCTTTTATCAAATCCTTCATTGAACAGATTGTGATTAGTCACATTAACTCTAGTGATTGGGTAAGGGAATGATACCAGATACATTTATGGGAGTGATTATGAAAATATAATTAAGAATATTGGATGATGTATAAGTCATCACATCAGTTAAACCCCATAGAAATGTTTTATGTATTTTCATGATCTATCAATTGGACAACTACTGATGATGTGAGGTATGGAATGTTATGTCCCTCCACTAGTTGTTCAAATGGATGACCTATGTGTCTCTATACATGATGTAGAGTGTCGTGACTAGGGTCATATGATCACTTAATTGTATGATCGGGAGAGGCCAATGTGATTCATGGGAGGTTCATCTCTAGGGTGGAATATGGGGTGCCAAATGGAATCCCTAGAGTGGATGTACCTTTCTTTGGTGCATGTGAGGGTGTTTCCAGACGCCAAAACTTCCATTGGACTCCTCCTAATTCCCAAACCCATTGGAACCATGTTTTGGTCCATTTGGGATCATTTTATGGGAAATTTAAGGATTTTAAGCTTAAATAAATGAGAAAATAGTATTATAGAATGATAATAATTGAATTAATGATGGAAATAATGGGGGGTGTGCGTTCCTTTTCTATGGGTCTCTAGGAACCATGTTAGTGCATTGATCGAGCTTAGTGGAGTGTTAAATAATAGAATAATTTCCATAATTACTTGATTTATTCATGTGAAAATATTATTATTATTATTATTATTATTATTTTTCAATGATGATAATAATAATAATAATATTTGGTGAGATATTTTGACCTTAAGAGAGGAGATTTAATTGACAACTTGGAGGAGTTAATTCCCCTAAGAGATGATGATTGGTAGGATTTGATGACTCAGTGGTCATGAAATGTGGCACTACCAAATAAAATAGGATCATTAGACCCTAAAATGATTCTTCTTTGAAGAGATCATTAAACTTATGAAAACTATGGAATTCATTATAAAATAATGAATTTTTGTAATGATAAAATAGAGGGGTTTTTTATGTTAATAGTAAATTGAAATTACATGGATTGTGTTATTTTTAAAGATAATAAATAGAATTATCATAATATCCATGATAATGGTGAGTGAAGCATGACTGATGTGAGTTAACTACTTAAATAAAAATGATGCTGAGGATATCTGGTGATCATTGTAGATGTTTTTTCAAGAATTTTAACTCTACAAGTATTAACTAGATGATATAAAATATAATAAAATATATAATAAAGTAATTCTATATAATTAAATAATTAATGTTTTGTGAATAATGGGGAGAGAATAAGATATGGAAACATGGAATTTAAATCATAGAATTTTGGAATATTTATGATAAGGATTCAGGTGTCTTGGTAGTGATTTTGTAACTTAATGGAATGACTTGATATTATTTTGATGACTCAAACATAGATTAGAGTGTGGAAAGTAAAATAATCAGTGTGGTTTTGTGTCAATCTTGGTAATTCAATAACAATATTTATCTATTATTTAATTATCAATCACTTCCAATGGTATTGAGAGGTGGGATTCATTGTTGATGATTTAGTGGATGGATTGCTACATGGGAAATCTTGTATGACTGATGGGAGTTACCCCTGATTGTGATTGATATTTTTACCATGTATACCCACTATCTTGAGATGTGATGTTGATTTTTATTGATGGATATTGATAGTGACTAGATATGGTGAAGGATATCCATAGCACTCATCCTCTATTTAGGGTTGGAGTAAGATGATAGTGAATACACCTTTTCTTACCCACTAATCCAGGTAGAGACTAATGGTGATTTATATATGTATATAAACTTACTCACCCACTTTCATAGGATGATATATTCTAGATATTTTTTGTTGTTGGTTGGAGATAAGTAATTCCTCCAATATCTCTTGTATGGGATATATGTATATGGGTGATTCCTCTAGTTTCCCTGATATGAGAACTCAATATATTCTATGAGTTTATATGTGTAGCTACTCTAACATCCTTGGAATGTGAATAAAGTGATGGTAATTAACCCCAAGTGGTGAAATCCCATCTATAACGAACTGATCCTAACCAAGGCTAGAGCTGCAACTACCCCAAACCCGCCTCTATAGTTCAGGGGCTAGCGACTAGCACCGAAGGCATAACTAGCATGGTGATGAATTTTCCTATTTATCTATATACACACACCCGATCATCTTAATTTATAAGTGAAAAGTAATAATAACAAAACGATTAAATAGATAGAAATCAAACAAAGCATGAAAACCCTCAAGGGTGTGCAAGTGTGTGACAGTACACACTAAAAAGTAAAAGGAAAAAATATATGCCCAACTAGAAATATTTCCCAACCTGAAAAAAACTGTAAAGAAAACTACTAAGATATCCTAGCTCCTAATCTCTAAGAAAGAACCATCGTATGTGGTCCAAATCACCAAGTACCCCTAAGCACCTTTATAGTCATCGTTAACCTATCTATCATCTACATAACACACAAAACATTTGGGAAAATACCATGTAGTGGTGAGTATACACATACCCAATAGGATGCTCTGAAAGCTGAAGGGGTTAAGTAAGAGACATAATAGGAATATAAATATATTAGATAGTAAATAGGATGTAACTCAAGCCAAATAAAGATAAATAGAAACCTTTTCCGAGCACAAGGGGCTCAAAATGGTGTGTATATGGACTAAATTTTGAGTATTTACCACCCATAGTAGGATAGTAATCTCATCCAACCATAAGAAGATAAACACAGAAAGCACGTGGCATACCTCGCACGTCTTCACAACCCATGGAAGGAGAGTAACTGAATCCAAAGGCATGGATAAACATGTGTGTGTGTGTGTTTGCTCAAAACAAAGAATATAAAATGAGATAGAAATGGGATCTTTGTCTCACTACCCATATCAGGAAAAAGATTCACCAACAATTCCATAATTCCAGCAATGATGCCCAATATCTCGCATGTCTGCCTAGTAGAAAACATCCAAGTCAAGTCATGCCTCCTCACTATACCACACAGTCTAGGGGCCACAATATCTAGGTAGAGGACCCATTACCTGGTACAATTTTAGGGTTCCACTCAACTGATAGATAGAGTAACCATATCCTACCCCAACTTAAGTGTTCCACCCTAATAGTTGATAGAGGACCCATGCCCTTCCCAGTAGAAGGGTTCCACTCTAATGGTAGAGGACCCATGCCCTGAATTAGTATGAGGGTTATATGCTAGTAATCAATATAGGGCTCATTCCCTAACCAGTAAGAGGATTCCACTCTAAAAGTAAATAGAGGACCCATGCCCATCCCAGATAGAGGGTTCCACTCTGAAGTATGGAGGACCCATGCCTTATCCCAGTAGGAGGGTTACACTATTATAGCTAGGTAGAGGACACATTCCTTATGCCAATAATATGTTTTCACTCTATGATTCTAGAGTATCCATTCCCTAACTTTTTAGTGGATTTCCACTCTGATAGCTAATAGAGGACTCATGCCTATCCCAGTTGGAGGGTTCCACTCCAAAAGCCTTTGGTGATCCTGTGTGATCACTGTCGCCATCGAGTTTCACCTGAATGAATTATAAGATTGTAAAATATTACATAGTATCTAAAAATACATAATAGAGGCCTATATCATGTTCTACGTAGGAAAACACAAAATATATGCTACATGTGGTCCAAAATCCAAGTCCAAATGAAGTAGATACGAGAGATTTAAGTTTCCTCAAAAGGAACCAAGGGGTACATGGTGTGTGGGGGGACGACACGAAATGTGGTCCAAATCCATCACATGGATGTGTATCTATAGGTATATGGATCACTCTCTGTGTAGTACTACATGGCGTGTAGGGAGGCTACACAGCATGTCCAAACCACTTAGGGTCCCTTCTCATGCACTACGGTCATGTTTGTGTACTTTGGTACACAGAAATGTGTTGGGCCATGTCTTTCCACATGGGTTCCTACACATGTTATCCACCACATGGCTCAAACACCCAATAAAGTGGTACACAATGTGTAGGAGGGATACATACCATGTCATCCTTAACTTTCAGAAGAAACCCTAGTCACTGTGTCTAAGGCCCTACACATCATGTGTTCATCATGATACATGGTGTGTAGCTGTGTTTTTAATAGAACATTAAATTTTCTCTTTGTACTCCTTATCTGGTATTTCTACCTTTAGATCTAGCCTTGTTTCTTCCCGAAAATGGTGGATCTAGCTATGTTCGTCATTTTCGGCCATCCGGTGACTGGAAATCAGTTTCGCCATCCTGTGGGGGTTCATCGTACACACCACATGCACCTCTATCATCCTCCATCCTTGATTCAGACTTAAAATCAACAAATTGATCACCTGCAACCCACAATTAACACAAAACCACTCTTAATTTTCCATTACGTTCATTTTATATGATTATTTTGTGACTTTGGGGGTTTGATCGGGCTTGGTACTTCCTGACAATGTCAAATCATGGCCCCATATCCCAATGGCGAAGAACCCAAATAAATCTGCGAGAGGAATTCCCCACAAAAAAAGGTTTAACATTTTTTTCCAATTTTTCTTGGCCAACACTCACAATTAGGGATAATCAAGGTGAGGAAATAGAATAATCTAATTAAACCGATACATATTTGCATGCCAAATTTCAACAATTGGCACGGATCATAGAATGGATGATTATACTCAATCGATTTAATAAAAAAGTGAGTAGCCCACAATTTGATGAGTCCTATATGGATATTGGATCATTATTCATCAAATAACATGTTCTCCAATGAATGTAAGAATTAATTGTGTTTGTTGCACTCTGATCTACTTTGATCCATAGATTCATCATCGTCGGAAGTCAATTTTCCAACAAAAGAAGGAGGAATGCTTTGGAATCATCCTAGAGTTTATGTAGCCAACCCTATAGGATTTAGCATAGATTTTCATTTATAAAAAATTTAATTAGGTTAAAATAATCAATTAATTTAATTAATTTAATTAATTAACCAACTGAACGCACTACCAATGGGTGATATATCTGAACGCCCCATGTTAACCTATTTTAGGCCATGCCTAGGGTAAACACCACATTTCAGACCCAATTGTGGTCTCAAATTTTTGATATGAGCTTGAATTTAAGATTTATCCCATTTTCTTTAAGAAACTATACATGTGTAATGTAAAATATATTTAATATTCTTATAAAATTAATTTCAGGAACACCGGGCCTCAGAATCGCACTCCACCTCAGCTCCTAGCTCTGAAAATATATGTATAAAAATATTTCAAAGTATTATAAATCAAAAACTAGATATCTACATCATTACCTCCTTCAATAATTTCACCCTTGAAAAAAAAACTTAACAAACAACTTGAGATATTGAGCCTGCATCTAGCTCTTTCACTCTAATGAGCTCTCCTGCACATTCTTATGCTACCACAACACATGAACCAAGGGGATGATCTATCCATTCATGCTCCTCTCCTATCAATCCTTGATTTCCATTGGGTTCTCCGTAAAAGTGGTTCCATACTTTATTTCCAACTCTCCCCGGTCGATGACATGCGTGGGGTCATGCACATATCTCCTCATCTATGAAACATGGAAGATGTCATTCACCCACTCTAACTATGGGGGTAGGGTGAGGTGGTAAGCAACCTCACCAACCCTCTACAATATCTCAAATGGTTCGATGAACCATAGGGATATCTTGCCTCTCCATCCAAACCTCTATAATCCTCATCATGGAGAAACTCTTAAAAAACATGGTCTCCCTAATCGAACTCCAAGGGCCTATGATGATGATCTTCATAAGATTTATGTCTGCTCTGGGTCATCCTCATCCACTTACAGATGACCTGGACCTTCTCCATTATCTCCCGCACCAACTCTTAACCCATAAGAGATGTCTCGCTGATCTCTTTCCAACACAAGGGTGACCTGTAGGGTCTCCCATACAAGGCCTAGAAAGGTTTCATGTCAATAGTAGAGTGGTATCTATTTTTTTATGAAAACTCTACAAAGTTAAAGTTATCCTCCTAGCTTTGGTCAAATTCTAACATGCAAGCCCTCAGTATATCCTCTAACACCTATATAGTGTACTCGGTATTCCCATTCATATGGGTGTGAAATTTTGTACTCATCCTCATTTCGGTCTCAAATTCCTCCTATAATCCTCTCCACAACTGTAACATAAATTATGTGTCACGATCAGATACAATAGTCAAGGGAGCCCTATAAAGTAGAACAACCTCCCATAAATACATCTCCCCCGAACTCTCTACTGAACTCTACAACCTGATAGCAAGGAAGGGTACTAAAATCATGAGTTGGATAGTTATTACCTAGATGAAATCATGTACCTTTGTTTTATATATAATCCCTATCACAAATTCCATGGATATATTATCCCACTTCAACTTTGACATCTCAAAGGCTGTAACAAACCTATTAGAACCCGGTAATCACTCTTCACCTGTTAACAGGTGAGACACTAGGAGATGAAATCAGCCACACTCTATCTCATGTCAGACCACCAAAAATGTCACTAAAGGTCTCTATACATCTTCTGGACACCATTATGTATAGTTAGGGGTGAAGTGTGGAACTCCCTCACCACCTCTTCCTACATCATGAATAGGACCATCGTTTGTCCCTAGAAAAGTATGATGTGATTCCCTCCTTTAGAATATTTATCTAGAGAATCTATTATGGATATATGGTCACAAAATACCTCATAGTCGATGTCTCCAAACTATAACTCTCTCACACACTTGAGAAGCGGAGGAGTCAACACCATCAACTGAATAAAAGTTTCACCCTCTTACTCCACTAGGGTTAGCTACAAGGAATTCAACTAATAAGAATCCTCTTATACCAAGCGATCCTAGGAATTCCTATTAATGGAATATACTACTGTGTTTCCCTTCCCCGGAGTATAGACTATCTCTAAGTCATATTCCTATAGGAACTCCATCTAGTGTCACTACCTTAGGTTCAAGTCTCTCTGCGTAAAGATATACCTGAGAATCTATAACAATTGGGTCCCAGTGATAGCACAGACACCCCGCCTTAACATGGTCTTCGGGTCCTAGCCCGCCAAGTACCACCAGTTGCCCCCACAGACATGTGGTCCCCACCCAAGGGTCCACCAACATGACTGAACGGGTCATCTGACTAATGACAGTCCCTACAAGCCAACACATATTCTAGTGTGTTTTGTCCTCACTCACACACACCCTGGGAAACTTCCCAGAAGGTTACCCATCCGGATCACTACTCCAGTACAAGCATGCTTAACTGTGGAGTTCTAATCAGACAGGCTCCCAAAAAGAAAGGTACACCTTGTTGACATGAATCATATCATTTAGTCATTTTACCCTGTATCATTTAGGGATGTTACAATCACCCCCCACCCCCTAGAGCACAACTCCCTCGTTGTGGGTCCTACATCTCAACCCAGGAAATGCACCGCACTTAAGGCAGGGTTCCTCCTCTGATACCAACTGTAGAGACCCAAACTTGACGAACATTGAAATTACATTACTTTTGCGGAATACTTAATACATAACAAAAACAAACACCCAAGGATCGTAATAGTTTAGTGTCTTTGGAAACTTGGAACACAATCTTCTCATCATGGTGAAAGATCTTCAACATCTCCCATAAAGATATTTCCTTTTTGTTTTCTTACCTAAAACCTTTATTTATATCCTGGGGAAATGAAAACATAAAAAGGGTGAGCTCAAATGCTCAGTAAGGGTAAACATGGAGAACATAAAACAATCAATAAACATTTGAACATAAAAACATGAACATAAAACATCAAAATCCTGAGTAATGACATAAATCTTGGCAGTACATAATCCATAGATCACAAAGGAACATTAATCATGATAAAATAGCAAGGAAATAAAACATGTAATTGTGGAAAACCATTAATCACATGATATGATTTCCATTATAGCTTAGGCATTGCTACCAAGACCATCACACTGGACAAAGTCCATTACTGAACCGGGTTTACTTGTCATTCTATCCCTATATTACTAAACTAGATTTACTTGTCGTTCCATTCATGTTTATCTCATGAGATATAAATATTTACCCAATGCATTAGAGGGAGATATAGGTCCCACCCATCTCATAATGAAATCATTCTTACGTGTGCCACAAAATAAACATAAATCATTCATCATAACCCAAAGAATAAAATGGGTTTCATAAACATCATCCCATCATAACATAATCCATATAAAACAAATGGATATCATTTCATCATAAGAAAAATCAAACCATGTAAATAATAGAGGCATTATACTTGAAACATAAACATACTAAATAATGTCATCTTAGAGGGAAAATAGTTTAGATAAAACACTTGAAATGAATTCTTGAGGAAAATATCCTTTCTTCTTCAAAATCATTTTTTCCTCAAAATTCCATGCAATTTTAAAAGAAAAGGATTTTGTTGAAAATAATCATGAAATCGTGTACAGGAAGCTTCATGAAAATAAGGATTTATGAAACCATAAAAATCTGTTCATGCCGTATAAGTTAAAAAAATCATTCTTCTCGTACTTTTTCCAGAAAAGTCAAAAAGTACCCCGTATGGTAAACAAAAGAAATATTCCTTCCATACCATGTGGTAGAAGCCAAAAAGGGTAAAAATGACTATAAAAATACATGGAAGAATAGTAAACATTTTCCGAAAACCTTTTTTTTAGAAAACATGGATATGGATGATAAACATAACCCTAGTAAATACTTACGAATAAATAATCCCAGATAAGAACGATATTGGAATAATTATCCCTTACCTTAGGTCCAATTTCTTTCGTACATTTCTGAAACTCTTGTATAGTGGGTTTAAACATATTATTAACTTGTAACAGAACCATAATAATATTTATTATATCATATATGATTCACTTATGACTTTTTATTGCCTGTTCATTTGTTAATTCCATGTTAAAGTAGCGTTTTGGGTAAAATCGTTTCATTTATCGTACGTGTTTTGAATTGTAATTATTTATATGATTACTTAGATCATGGTTACTTAATTCCAGAATGTAAAACATGATTTATATATAATATATATTCATAATATAATATATATATATATATATAATATATTTATAAATGGAATGAAATACACCGTTCATAGAGACGGTAGGTCGTACGTACGCATGAATGTTGTTTTTGTTTCCGTATTAAATTAAATGGAAGTAAATGACATATATATATATATACATAAATAAAGTAGAATTATTATGTCATATATTTAATTATTATTTATTATATATACTTTATAATCATTCTTGAATGGTTAACATTGATAATGAATCTCAACGCGTCGTGGAGACGGTAATCCGTACGTACGCACGAGCGATGATATCATTCCCATAATTATTGAATGGAATTGGAGTGGATGATATAATATCTCAGAATAAATATGATGTTATAATAATAATATATAGTTATTATTTCCACCATTATACCCATCCAAGTATGGTGGTGGTGGAAAAACAGATTACACCACGGTGTGGAGATGGTAAGCCGTACGTACGCACTCACGGTGATTTTATTTTCCATAGGATGGATAGAAGGTGAAATAGGGTTGTTTCATATTTATAATAACATATCAGTATATTAGTTACAATTATGTTATTAATTTATAGTGAAAAAACTAAATAATATGAAGTAGAAGAATAAAGAAATTTGAATGAATCGGTAGAAGAGATTACCACTTCCTTAACGCACCTCCTTTGAGCTTCCTCTTAAGGGAATAGAGTTGGTCTTTTGAGAAGAAAAGAACCTCCATAATGTGACTAGGGAAGTTGAGAAGATTAATGGTCATGGATTTTCTGAGTTTGAAGGCTCAAAATTGTGTGAATAGGAGAGGGATGAGGTTCTCTTTTATAAGAGAAGTGAGGGGCACTTTTGAAAACTTCAAAAATATTAATTAATAATAAAATCAAACCCCACTTAAAAACCTCCAAAAATGACTCAATTATAATATTATATGAGATAGGGTTGTAATATCATCAACCAATAAAATTTAAAATTGTTTTTATTTTATTTTAAACCCTATCATTTTGATTTATCCTTACTTAATCTATTTAATTTTATTTGTGATAATAAGATTCTAAATTCTAAATTGTTATAAATACTTACTTATGTGTTGTGAATTGTCCATAATTGGATAATTAATGAAATTTTAGACCATATAAATTTAAATTTATAATTTTTAAATATTTTAGTGATTTTTAAACAATTTAATAATATTTTATTTTTATAAAATATCAATAGTGTCAATTTTGGCACTATTCAATTATTTGAATTTAAATGAAATCCACCCAGAAGATATATTCAAACAAAAATATTTAATAGATCCCTAATATGTAATATTCATCTTAAAAATTCTTTTTATCACATTAAATAGTTCATATAATTTTATTTTAATATTTTTAAAACCATTTATTTGATATTTCAATCAATAAAATAATTTCTACATCACTATTGTGTCACCATTAATGATAATTATTTAATCCCTAAAAATTATAAATAAATTCAAATTAGGTAGATAATCTTATTATATTTCTGGTGACTATTTATGTTATAAGTTTTATGAAGTTTATCACTAAATTAAAATTATTACACTTACTAGATATAAGAGAGTGGCATGTTGTCACTTTCTTTAGTTTTAATAATAATTACATCATTTTCATGATCAAAAGTCCATAAAATGAATCTATTCCTAACCTTAGGTGATATGAGTCGACTTTTATTCATTCAATTGAATTTTTTAAGGTGTTATGGTAATTTTATAATCTTATTTTTACCCTTAATTACCCGATTTACCTTTAACTGTAGTAAATAAAAATTATCGTGGTTACTATTCATAATATCAAAAAAATAAAAGTTATTAAAATAATTTGGACCCGCTTAATTAAAATATAAAATCCATTTTTCAAAATTCAAAACACAGAATTTGCAGTATTTAATTTAAAATTAATCCCGCTGTTGAGAAAATGGGTTCTAAAAGTTAAAACAGTGCAAAAGATTGAAATGTTTTTACCTATGAATTCAATATAAAATTAATAATAATGATGTACATAATATTAAATGGTAAAAATATATTCTATTTATACTTTAAAACCATTCTATATTATAATCTAACCATATAAGTTATCTTAATGAAAAAAGTTTTTTTTTATTTAAATTTTAGCGTATTTTTACTATTTATCAAAATATGAAAGTTAACATAAAAATATTAAAAAAGTATCTAAAGTAAATTTTTATATAATTATTGCAATGAATAGGTTTATTTTATCAAATTTAACTCATAAACATGTCAAAAACTAGATTTATAGTGGGTGCGCCATCAAAAGGTGGCAAAACTGCATTTTTTGAAAAATACTTATTTTACCCAAAAAATTTATTTTGTTCTCATACCATGTTTTAGAATATGTGTAAGATGAATTATAATGTTATAAAATTAAAAATTTGTTTACTAATATTCATAACAGCTAGTTCATAATAATATTATAACAATATATCGTTGTTTAGTAAAACTCGGTATTGTGTACAACACAAGCTATTGAGGAATGTAACTCTTGCGTGCAACACAAGCCAAGAATAGTGTTTGCATATACTAAAAGCTAATATGGTGTTGCGTATAGAACAAGCTAATCTTAGTGTAGCATACAACACAAGACATCAAAGAAATTAAAAAAATATATTTCTCATAAAATCTCGGGGTGTTACATTCTACCCCCCTTAAAATGAATTTCGCCCTAGAAATTCATCGGGGTTATAAATCGTTTACTAAATGAAAGTTTCTTTCATAGAAACCCACAACATAAAAAGTAATACTAAAACTTAATTTTAAAAAGGAAAGTTAGAAACATAACGGTCACCCAAAGTAACTCAGCACTAGGTTTCCACATAGGAGAATATAGGTGAAAATATGGATATGGAAGATAAATCTAACCATCATGTTCTAATGAAAAGTGGTAGAGAACATGGCTATGAAAAAACCAAAAATCACAAAGCCATAAATTTGTGATGATCTAAGGTACCATCTGATTCATTGGATATGAAGATATTAGGACAACATTTTTTGTTTTCAAGATCATTTTCCTAAAGTTAATGATTTTTTACATAAGGATAAATACTTACTTGATTTTAGTGTAAAATCATCATTGGTCATTCCATTAAAAATTTCCACTTCATCTCTTATTTAAAGAAATGAAGTTGAATTTTTCATTCTTAAAGTATTAGCAGATCATGTGATATAATGATAGGTCATTCCATCTGTCTCTATCATAAAAAAGGTTAGCATAAGATATTAAATATACATAAGTCCATCTATGGTGAGGTTAATCATATATGGTTCCAAAAATGGACTTATACTTCATATATAATACCACTTAAAAAAATAAAACTAATTTCTACTGACTAGGGACTTCTTGTAGGCCAGTGGTAGGTGATAAAGGCATGTTGCACTTCGGTTGTGGTTTCGATTCTCGTATCCTTGTCCAACGCGATGGGTTGTCGCCCGTCCTACGGGTTGTCCTTTTTCTAATACTATACTATTATAACATTTCAGAAATAATATCATAAAGTTCTATCCTTAAACAATACTATCTGATGTCTAACATAATCCATTCCATTCTTTAGGCTTATCCAAAATACTTTTGTCCAATCTCGTAGTATAAATAAAAATATTACTAGAGAGGTTATCTACCAAGCATGTGATTACCATCATTTATCCCCCATATTTCATAAGATATATCTTGTTGGTCATATTCCAAACATGTTAATACCTTAATCATATATTCTTGAAACATAAATTACCATAGAATTTTAGTGAAAACATGAATGTTGTCAAAAGTTAATTATTTCCACATACCAAAATCCCAAAATTTCTATATACTCAAACCATGATGTCACTTTATCCTTATATCAGTCATGACCTCATTAATACTATCAAACATATTATTTTCTCCTTATCCCTTCATTATACGCATATCATCTTCTTTCCAAAAATATTTCAATCACTTTTCATGGTTATCAGTACCATACAATTATTGAAAACCAATACATAGATATTCCAATATTCCATAATACTGTAAATGTGATTCCAAAACACTAGTTTTGAATCTTGTTACATATACACTTAATCATTCCACCACTTTTTTTTCATATTAAAAATCACCAATAGTGATCGCATGTGACTTCCCTTTGTCCTTTTCCTTAAGAGGTTGTTGATGTCGATCATCATTAACCCTTGGATTAGGGCATTGGTTAGCATAATTCCCCATTTCCTTGCACTTGTAGAATTGAAGTGTTGGTGGTGTGTTCTCTGTAGTTTTTTCTCTATTCACATCATTAGCTACCTTTTTCCCATTACTTCGACACTCAGCTGCTCGACGACCTTCTTTTCAACACTAAACATTTTCTAGTACCTTTAATACAATCTCCACCATGCTTCTTTCCACACTTTTGTCATAATGAAACATTCATATTCTTTTCACCATTGTTTTTATATTTTTCCTTGAACTCCATCTTTCATTTCTTGTCAAAAACCTGAGATGGATATGTAACACCAACTTCCAGTTCTACCTTGATAGCACAACACACAATTTCTTCATAGCTACTGAAGTCTCTAATATTTAATTCCCTTTGAAGACTTGGTTTTAATCCACTGAAGAATCGATCAACTTTACTTTTAGGTTGGATGATAAAGTCATATGCATACCTTGCAATCCTTGTAAAATTCACCTCATATATACCAATAGATTCATCATCCTTTTTCTTAAGCTCAAGGAACTCCTTTTCCATATTTGTTTGAAGAATATGAGGGAATTACTTATTGAAAAACAAGTTCTTGAACTCATCCCATTCCATGGATTCAATTTCATCTTGGGGCCTTGTATTCCTAATTAGAGTCCACCACTGGTCTGCTTCACCTTCTAAACGGTAAACAGCCAGAATGAATTTTTCATGTTCCAAACAGCGAAGTATGGAAAATATCTTTTCAATGGTACTGATCTATTGTTCAGTGACAAGTGAATCATAAGACCCATTGAAATAAGGTGGGTGTTGCCTCATGAAGGAATCAATAGAATATTGTTCCCTTCTCTGCTCATTTGGAAGTATAGAATGATTCATAGCTTGTGTAAGTATAGAAATAATATTTTTCACTTCATCTCCCATAACATTGGTTTGTTTAGGAGGAAAATTATTGCATTGTCCATTACATTGATCAACACAATTCCTTCGGGTTCCAGCCATCATCTAAAACCCAAAAAGAATAGTGTGAGAGGCAAATATCATGCTAGGAAAACAACATAATAAAGATGGATTACCTTCAATATCTAACATCTTAAGTTTAATTCTAATATCGTTACTATAATTATAAGACTATAACCTATACATATACTTTAACTTAGGGAAATCCCTAGACATACCTTAGAAATATCTCTAGAGATCTCACTAAAGTTTTCGCATCCTAGTTTCCAAAGGTTAACTAAACCTTTCCTCTGATACCAACTGTGAAAACTGGGTCCCGATGACAGTACAGCCACCCCGCCTTAACATGGTCGTCGGGTCCTGGTCCGCCAGGTACCACCAGTTGCCCCGCATACACATGGTACCCACCCAAGGATCCACCAACATGCCTGACTGGGTCATCTGACTAATGATAGTCCCCACAGGACAACACATGTCATTTCTAGTGTGTTTCGTTCTCACTCACACACACTCTGGGAAAACTTCCCAGAAGGTCACCCATCCTGATCACTACTCCAGGCCAAGCATGCTTGACTATGGAGTTCTAATCAGACAGGATCCCGAAAAGGAAGTTTCACCTTATTGACATGAGTCATGTCATTTAGTCATTTAACCTCGTATCATTTTGGGATGTTACAACCACCCCCCCCCCCTTTAGAGCACAACGCCCTCATTATGGGCCCTACATCTCAACCCAGGCAGTGCACCGCACTTAAGGTTGGGTTCCTCCTCTGATACCAACTGTAGAGACCCAAGCTTGACGTACATGGACATTACATTACTTTTGAGGAATACTTAATACATCACAAAAACAAACACCCAAGGACTGTAATAGTTTACTGTCTTTGGAAACTTGGAACACAATCTTCTCATCATGGTGAAAGATCTTCAACATCTCCCATAAATATCTTCCCCTTTTGTTTTCTTACCTAAAACCTTTATTTATATGCTGGTAAATGAAAACATAAAAATGGTGAGCTCAAATGCTCAGTAAGGGTAAACATAGAGAACATAAAACAATCCATAAACATTTGAACGTAAAAACATGAACATAAAACATAAAAATCCTAAGTAATGACATAAATCTTGGTAGTGCATAAGGCATAGATCACAAAGGAACATTAATCATGATAAAATAGCATGGGAATAAAACATTTAATTGTGGAAAACCATTAAGCATATGATATGATTTCCATTGTAGCCAAGGCACTGCTTCCAAGACCACCATAGTAGACAAAGTCCATTACTGAACTGGGTTTACTTGATATTCCAGCCCTGTATTACTGAACCGGATTTACTTGTCATTCTAGTCATTTTTATCTCATGAGATATAAATCTTTACCCAATGAATTGGAGAGAGATATAGGTCCCACCCATCTCATAATTAAATCATTCTTACATGTGCCAAAAAATAAACATAAATCATTCATCATAACCCAAAGAATAAAATGGGCTTCATAGACATCATCCCATCATAACATAATACATATAAAACAAATGGATATCATTTCATCATAAGAAAAATCAAACCATGTAAATAATAGAGGAATTATACTTGAAACATAAACATACTAAATAATGTCATATTAGTTGGAAACTAGTTTAGATAAAACACTTGAAATTAATTCTTGAGGAAAATATCCTTTATTCTTCAAAATCATTTTTTTCACAAAATGCCATGCAATTTTAAAAGAAAAGGATTTTGTTGAAAATAATTAATAAATATTGTAGAGGAAGCTTCATGAAATAAGGAGTTATGAAACCGTAAAAATCCTTTCATGTCGCATAAGTTAAAAAAATATTATTCTCATACTTTTGTCAGAAAAGTCAAAAAGTACCTCGTATGGTAAACAAAAGAAATATTCCTTCCATACCATGTGGTAGAATTCAAAAAGGGTAAAAATGACTTTAAAAACACATGGAATAATAGTAAACATTGTATGAAAACATTTTTTTAGAAAACATGGATATGGATGATAAACATAACCCCAGTAAATACTTATGAATAAACAATCCCGGATAAAAACGAGATTGGAATAATTATCCCTTACCTTAGGTCCAATTTCTTCTGTACGTATCCGAAAATCCTATATAGTGGGTTTAAAAATATTATTAAATTTTAAAAGAAACATAATAATATTTATGATATCATATATTATTCAATTATGACTTTTTATTACCTGTTCATTTGTTAATTCCATGTTAAAGCAGTGTTTTGGGTAAAATCGTTTCATTTATCGTATGTGTTTTGACTTGTAATTATTCATATGATTACTTAGATCATGATTACTTACTTCCAGAATGTAAAACATGATTTATATATAATATATATTTAGAATATTATATATATATATATATATAATGGATCGATAAATGGAATGAAATACACCATTCATGGAGACGGTAGGCCATACGTACGCATGAATGCTGTTTTTGTTTCCTTATTAAATTAAATGGAAGTAAATGACATGTATATATATACATAAATATAGTAGAATTATTATGTTATATATTTCATTATTATTTATTATATATACTTTATAATCATTTTTGAATGGTTGACATTGAGAATGAATCTCATCGCATCGTGGAGACGGTAATCCGTACGTACGCACGAGCGATGATATCATTCCCATAATTATTGAATGGAATTGGAGTGGATGATATAATATCTCAGAATAAATATGATTTTATAATAATATATATATATAGTTATTATTTCCACCATTATACCCATCCAAGTATGGTGGTGGTGGAAAAATAGATTACACCACGGCGTGGAGACGGTAAGTCGTACGTACGCACGAGCGATGATTTCGTTTTCTGTAGGATAGATAGAAGGTGAAATAGGGTTGTTTCATATTTATAATAACATATCAGTATATTATTTATACTGATGTTATTAATTTATAATTAAATAACTAAAGAAGACGAAATAGAAGAAAAAAGAAACTTGAATGAATCGGTAGAAGAGATTACCTCTTCCTCGACGCACCTCCTTTAAGCCTCATCTTAAGGGACTAGAGTTGGTCTTTTGAGAAGACCAGAACCTCCATAATGTGACTAGAGAAGTTGATAAGATTAATGGTCAGGGATTTTCCAAGCTTGAAGACTCAAAATTGTGTGAAGAGGAGAGAGATGAGGTGCCCTTTTATAAGAGAAGAGAGGGGCACTTTTGGAAACCTCAAAAATATTAATTAATAATAAAATCAAACCCCACTTAAAAACCTCAAAAAAATGACTCAATTAAAATATGATATGAGATATGGTTTTAATCTCATCAAACAATAAAATTTAGACTTGTTTTTATTTTATTTTAAACCCTATCATTTTCATTTATCCTTATTTAATCTATTTAATTTTATTTGTGGTAATAAGATTATAAATTATAAATTTTTATAAATACTTACTTATGTGTTTTAAATTGTCCATAATTGGATAATTTATAAAATTTTAGACCATATAAATTTCAATTTATAATTTTTAAATATTTTTGTGATTTTTAAACAATTTAATAATATGTTATTTTTATAAAATATCAATAGTGTCAATTTTGACACTATTCAATTATTTGAATTTAAATAAAATTCAAACAGAAGATATATTCAAACCAAAATATTTAATAGATCCCTAACATTTAATATTAATCATAAAAATTCGTGGATAACATTAAATAGTTCTTATAATATTTATTTTAATATTTTTAAAACCATTTATTTGATATTTTAATCAATGAAATAATTTCTACATCACTATTGTGTCACCATTAATAATAATTATTTAATACCTAAAAATTCTAAGTAAATTAACATGATGTAGATAATTTTATTATCTTTCTGGTGACTTTTTATGTTTGAAGTTTTATGAAGTTTATCACTAAATTAAAATTATTACACTTATAAGATATAAGAGAGTGACATGTTGTCACTTTCTTTAGTTTTAATAATAATTACATCATTTTCATGATCAAAAGTCCATAAAATGAATCTATTCTGACCCTTAGGTGATATGGGTATACTTTTATTCATCCAATAGAATTTTTTCAGGTGTTATGGTAATTTTATAATCTTATTTTTACCCTTAATTACCTGATTTACCTTTAATTGTAGTAAATAAAAATTACCGTAGTTATTATTCATAATATCAAAAAAATAAAAGTAACCTATTAACATAATTTGGACCCACTGAATTAAAATATGAAATCCATTTTTAAAAATTCAAAACATATAAGTTTCAGTATTTAATTTAAAATTAATCTCGTTGTTGAGAAAATGGGTCCTAAAAGTTAAAACATTGCAAAAGATTGAAATATTTTTACCTATGAATTCAATATAAAATTAATGATAATGACATACATAATATTAAATGGTAAAAATATATTCTATTTATAATTTAAAACCATTCAATATTATAATTTAACCATATAAATTATCTTAATGAAAAAAGTTGTTTTTAATTAAATTTTAGCATATTTTTACTATTCATCAAAATATGAAAGTTAACAGAAAAATATTAAAAAAATATCGAAAGTAAATTTTTATATACTTATTGAAATTAATAAGTTTATTTTGTCAAATTGAACTCATAAACGTGTCAAAAACTAGATTTATAGTGGGTGCTCCATCAAAAGGTGGCAAAACTGCATTTTTTGAAAAATACTTATTTTAACCGAAAAAATTATTTTGTTCTCATACCATGTTCTAGAATATGTGTAAGATGAATGATAATGTTTTAAAATTCAAAATGTGGTTAATAATATTCATAACGGCTAGTTCATAATAATATTATAACAATATATCGTTGTTTAGTGAAACTCGGTATTGCGTACAACACAAGCTATTGAGAAAGGTCGCTCTTGTGTGCATCACAAGCCAAGAATAGTGTTTGCATATACTACAAGATAATACAGTGTTGCGTATATCCCAATCTAATATTGGTGTATCTTACAACAAAAGACATCAAAGAAATTAAAAAAACTTATTTCTTATAAAATCTCGGGGTGTTACAGAATCTGATATTCTAAGTAAACCAAAAAGTGCTCCCCTAGAAGATATTGCCACCACATCCTCAGGGTGAATACTACTGATGCCAGCTCTAGGTCATGAGTTGCGTAGTTATGATCATGGGGTCTCCACTACCTCAACCTGTATGTGATAACTACCTATTGTTGCATCAACACGTAGCTAATACCATCTCCTAAGGCATTACAATACACTATGTACTTTATCCCCTCCTCTAGTAGTCTCAACATAGGAGCACTAGTCAGCCTCATCCTCAACTCCTTGAAGTCCCTCTGACATTTCTCAATCCAATTAAAAGGCTTCCCTTTCTGCATCAAGGTGATCAAATGGGTTTTAATCCTAGATAATATTCCAAAAACCTCTAGTAGTACCCCTCCAAGAAAAGAAAACTCTTAAGTTATGACCCGCTCTTGGGTGGATCCCAAGAAAGCAATGCATCAATCTTCACTGGTTCTACGGATAAACCATGCTCAGAAATCACATGCCTCATAAAGTGAACCTTGTGTATCTAGGACTAGAATTTTGAGATCTTACCATAAATCTGGTTCTCTCAAAGTAAATCTAGAACCATCCTCAAGTGATCTACATACTCCTCATCTGATACGGAATAGATGAGTATGTATTAAATTAAGACAACCAAAAACTAGTCCAAGTACGACTAGAATATTTGGTTCGTCAAATCCATAAATTTGGTGGGGTCATTCATCACACCAAATGGAATCACTAGGAAGTCATAGTGTCTATAACGGCATCAGAATTTCAACTTTGTAATATCAGGCTCGTGAACCCTCAACTGGTGGTAGCCATACCGAAGATCGATCTTCAAGAACCATCTCATGCCTTGCAAATGGTTAAATAGTTCATCAATCCTTGGAAAGAGGTAATTTTTCTTTATCGTGTCATGGTTTAGACGATGATAATCAATGAAAATATATAAGCTCTCATCTTCCTTTTTCACAAACAACATAGGAGTTGTCTTGGGGAACACACTAGGCCTAATTAAATCCTTATCTCAAAGGTCCTCCAACTATAACTATAGCTCTTAGAGCTTGTTAAGGTCCATCTGATATGTCAAAAAAGATATCAGAGTGGTTTTGGGGTGTAAGTTGATACAAAACTCCATCCCCCACCTTGGAGGTACTCCTATAACATCCTTAGGGGTGACATACATATAATCCTACATGACTGAAGGAATCAAGATGCCTGATGAGCCCGATACGCCAAGGGATATACTTTTAAAATGATTTTTTATGTTCTACAACTTACCACTCACAAAACCCGCTTTCCCTGCCATGAGATCTCTCTCACAAGTAAAGGAGAATCTTGTCCCATCAGTGTAAAGGCATCTGAATCATCTGTGGTGACAGCCAGTCTGGGATCGAACCATGGAAAAAATCCATACCCAAGATTACTTCATAAGGTTCCATAATGATTACTAAAAGGTCCCACATGAACCTCTCTCCACTAAATGATAGCTCACACTGCTGTCAGATAAAAGATACAGAAGAAGCATTCCCTATAGAAACCTCAAGATGAAGTTATTGGGCCAAAGCCTCTACTGGGAGATCTATCTATCGCACCAAGAGTATAGACATGAAGGAATGACTGTAAATTGTGTATAATAATATCAAATCAAGAGTATAAAACACACATATCATACCTCTAATCATCTCATGTGTTGTGGGGTCATAAGCCTCCAGAGCCTGCGGTTGTCCGCTACCCCGACTGCTAGCTCCCTGAGCCTAGAGTGGGCCACCTGGTGGTGATAGTAGAAGAATCTCATAGCATGATACACCTACCACAACTCATCATTATCCTCTTCCAGATAAACTTGGGGGGTCACCCTGCCCTCTTCTGGGAGATACCTGATCACGACGTTGCCTCTATTGTGGCAGTCTGTCAGCTACCTGCCTGTACTCCTTAACACATCTGGTTGGGCAGTCATGTTCTATGTGACCTCACCCATCACAAGAATAGAATCACCCTAATACGGTATGACCTGGGCCTATGAATTTTCTTGTTCCACATGACCATGTGTCTGAGTCTGATCATGATAGGGCCTCCTTCACTGAGATCATGTCGGATGGCACCTGCTAGATACTGAAATTGACTTAACTATGTGACACTCGCTACCAGCTCTATCTTTCTTGCACCCCTCTGATAGGAAAACCTCTATCACCAGTTCCTAATCTAACATCTCTGTATAGGTGGGAATGCATAAGGGTACCATGCTGGAATAGATCTCTTGGTGGAGTCCCCGGTCAAACTTTCGGGCTTGTAAGTATCCATCTCGGATCATGTCAAGGGATTACCATGCAAGGTATGTAAACCTCACTGAATACTTAAAAACTATCATCCCTCCCTTATATATCTCTAGAATATCCTAAATCCTAACTAGACATAAGAAGGAGGGGTAGTACTCTTCACGAAACAACTATTGGAAGTTAGGCCATGAGAGTGTCGACTCATCATACATCTTGGTAACAAGACTCCACTAGTGCCCAACTGCTTCATGGAAGTGCAACCAATTGATCCTTTAGTGTCTGAATGATCCAAAAAACATAGACTACCAACTCTATATAATCCTCTACTGCCTAGGAATTAGGCACACCAAAAAACCTCAACAACCTCTGGCATTAGAACTCGAGGAGTGTGATAATCCATAGCACATACTAAGCCTACTCTACTAGGATGATCTACTTCTCAATAGGTGGAGGTGTTTCTACCTATCCACCTAGAGGAAGGATCTCACATGATGGACCCTAAACTAAGGCCTCATCGTTCATCATATTTCATCACGATCCAGACCTGGTATCCTTGCTAACTGTCATCGCGGAGGTATCCTGAAATTTTAATCAATACGTACCATGTTCAGATGAACACACACACACATATATATATATAACAATGGGGATATGAATAAAGAATAATATAAAAAGACCCAATCTTATATGATGCGTGTACTATTGATCCCTGCAACCAATTTCTTGGTATGAAAAATTGAAAAGTGGGTAGCCAAGGTCCTAGTTAATGGATACATCAGCTGCATGTACTATCACTATATTTCTTGGACTAAGAGCCACACTCGAGACACTTTGATGATACTTCCCTAATCCTAACCATAATCCTCATAAGGGGACTACATCAAACACTATACCAAGGATTGGACCACCTCTAATACCAATATTTCACGAACCGACACTAATCGGGGATCAATATGAAACTACCCCAAGCCCGCCTCCATAGGCTAAGGGCTGGTGACCAGCATTGAATAAATAACTAACATGGGGACACCTTTTCCTATGTACTTGTACTCACACACCTGACTATATCAATGCAGAAGTGTAGAGGAATAATAAAAAAAGGAGAAATAGCTGGAAAGAAATCCAAGCATGCAAAACCTCTAGGGTGTACAAGAGTACGATAGTGTAAACTGAAAAGTAAAAGGAAAAAATACACACCCAACCAGAAATATGTCCCAACCTGAAAAAACTGAAAACTAAACCACTAAGAGATCCCATCTCCTAATCTATAAGCTAAAACCACCATACATATTCCAAAGCACCAAGTATCCCTAAGATCCCCTATAGTCTTCATCAACTTTTCCATCATCTGCATAAGACACAACACGTGCAAGAAAAGACCATGTAGGGGTGATTATATAAATACCCAGTAGGATTCCCTAAAAGATGGAGGATGATCAGTAAGAGACACAATAAGAATAAAAAGATAGTAGACAATAAACAGGAAGCATCTCAATCCAAAGAAAGAGAAACAGTAACCTCACCCAAGCATAAGGGGATCAACACAGTTTGGAGATGGACTACACTTCAAGTATTTTAAATCCATATAAAGATATCAAACCATGATAAGCTAAACACAAAAAGTACGTGGTATACCTCGCGCATCTTTGCAACCCATGGTTAGGAGATTAACTGAATCCAAAGGCATGGATATGAATATATATATGTGTGTGTGCTTAAACCAAAGAATCCCAAATAAGATAGAAAGGGTATCTCCATCTCACAACATAGCTCAGGAAAAAAGTCTCCAACAATTCTAGAATTCTAACAACAATGCCCAATAGCTCATATGTATGCCCAACAGAAAACATCCAAGTCAGGCCATGCCTCATCCCTATGTTACACAGTCGAGGTTCCATAATCTCTAAATAGAGGAACCATGCCCTCGTACAATAGGAGGATTCCACTTAGTGGATAGATAGAGGACCTATACCCTATCCCAACAGGAGGGTTACACCCTAATAGTTGATAGAGGACTCATGCCTTGCCCAGTAGGAGGGTTCTACTCTAATGGTAGAGAATCCATGCCCTGACTCCACTGGAGGTTTCCACTCTAGTAATCCATAGATGACCTATACTCAACCTATTATGAGGGTTCTACTCTAATAGTCAAGAGAGTACTCATGTCTTGCCCAGCTAGAGGGTTCCTCTCTAAAGAGTGGAGGACCCATGCATTATCCTGGTAGGAGGGTTCCACTCTGATAGGTAAGTAGAGGACCTATTCCATGTTCCAATAATAGGGTTCCACTCTCTGATTCAATAGGACATATTCCTTAACTCTACAGAAGGATTCCACTTTGATAGCCAATAGAGGACTCATGCCCAACCCAGCTGGAGGATTCCACTCTAAAAGGCTCTAGTGATCCTACATGATCACTATCATTGTCAAGCATCACCTAAATAAGAACAAAGCCCAAAAAATCTTGCATCATATCTCAAAATCCAAAATAAAGGGAACCATTTCATTTTATGTGGAAAAAACACTTAGGATAGGATACTTGTGAGCCAAAATCCAAGTCCAAACAAAGGAGATACAAGAGATTGAAGTTTCCTTAAAAGGAACTGAGGGGTACAAAGCATGTGAAGGGACCACATGGAATGTGTTCCTACTCCATCTCCTGGTTGTGTCCCTAGAGGTACATATCTCACTAACTATGTAGAACTATAGGATGTTTAGGGTGTCTACATGGCATGTCTAAGCGACTCATGGTCCCTGCCCATGCACTTTGGTTGTGTCTATGTACTTCAGTACATAGCCATGTGTATGGACATGTATTTCTATATGGGGTCCTACCCATGTGATCCACAACATGTATTGACCACCCAATAAATGGGTACATGGTTTTTAGGAGGGATACAATTCATGCCATCCTTAATATCTAGGAGAAACCCTAGCTGCCGCAGCTAAGGCCCTACATGTCATGTGTTCTTCATGATACACAGTGTATAGTCTTGTTTTTCAAATAAATTTAGATCCAATATCCATACACCAGGTTAGGTTTTTATGCCTTTATATCTAGTCTTTTTTTCTTGAAAATGCTGGATCTATCTCCATTCATCATTTTCATCCATCTGGTGGTCAAAATCATTTTCATCATCCCATAGGGGTTCATCATATGCACTCCATGCACCTCCATCATATTCTATATTTGATTCAGACTTCAAATCAAAAAATCAATCACATTTAACCCATAATATTATCACAATCACTCTTAATTTGTTGTTTTGTTTTTCGTACATGATTCTGCCATGAATCTGAGGGTCTGATCAGGCTCGGTACTACCTGACAACGTCAAGACATGGCCTTATATACCAATTGAGAAGAATGTGAAGAAATAAAGGGGAGGAATGAACCACATTAAAGGTTTAATGATATTTTTCCAAGATTTGTTGGACAACAATCACAATTGGGGATAATTAGGGTGAGGAAATAGAATAATCAAATTAAACAGGTACATATGTGCATTCCAAGGTTCAATAATTGGTGCAAATCATAGATGGAATGATTATGCTTAATAAATTTAATCAAAAAGGGTATAATCCACAATTTGAAGAGTCATACATGGTGATTGTATCATTATCCATCAAATAATGTGCTCTCCAATAAATGGAATAAGTTTCTATTTTTATTGCGCTTCAATATGCTTCGATCCAGAGATTTTTCATTGTCATATGTCAATCTAACAACAGAAAAAGAAAGAATGCTTTGGAATCCTTCCTAGGTTTATACAGATAACCCTGTATGATTCTCCATATCAATTAATTTATAAAAAATTAATTTAGGTTAAAATAAACAATTAATTTAATTAATTAACCAACTAAATGCACCATCAACAGGTGAGATATCCAAACACCCCGCACCAACCTATTTTAGGTCATGCCTAGGGTAAAGATCACATTCTGGACCCAGTTGTTATCTTAGATTTCTAATTTGAGATTCCTTTTAATATTTTTCCCATTTTATATAAGAAATTTTGTGTGTGTAACGTAAAATATATTTAATGTTTTTATAAAATTAATTCCAGGCATACCAGGTCTTAGAATCGCATGTTACCTTAGCGCCTGGGTCGTAAAATATTTATAGAAATATTTTAAAGTCTTAAAAGGAAAAAACTGGTTCTCTACATCATCTTTCCTACTACACAGGTATCTGAGGGGAATTTTATGCACTTATACTATCTATCTTCCTATCTGTAGCTTTAGGAATTAGTAGGAATAGATATATAGTTGTATCCATGGAGATGTATATTTCCTTCAGTATTCATATATATGGATTTAGTAGTAGAGATGTTTCCTTCCTCTAGTTCCCAGATATATATACACTTCTATATTTGGATATGTGTATTTACTTTAACTAGAGATGTGTATTTTTTTAGAACTTCAAAGATAGACAGAGATGTGCATTTCCTCCAATACCTTTGAGATAAAATGAGATGTGTATTTTCTCTAAAATCTCATGATTTGGGCATCTAGGGTGAATTATCTGGATGGGGATCTATGATGGGATGTGTTATTGGTTGTTATTCTTTGATATATTATATAAGTAAGCCTTATTATTTGTTTAGTGCTTTATAAGTGAGCTATGGAAAGCTTTATAAGGTTGATTATAGTTATATCTATGCTTCTAATTGATTTTGGGGATGTCAGATTATTACACCTTGTTTTTTATTTATACACATTGGCACTATTTTTTTCTCCAATTTGGTCCACTGCTTAGCACAATAATATTGTGTTATGTTATACACATCCTTTCATGTACTCTTGCACACTTTTCTCCTTATTTATATATAAATATACCGATGCGAAGGATCTATGAACATGGAGCCTATAGATAATGGTGGATATTGATAGCTACTGAAGTAGTTGTAACATCTCGTTACCTTGATTGGGTAATTTTCCACATTTTCTAAGTTCTCATTCAGTTAAAAAATCATTTTATGTGATTCTTATGGGTTTACTGCAGACTGCATAACAAGTACACACTGTGTACCTGAAGTAAACATCATGTACTTGGTGCTGGTAGCATGTCATGGATTGGGAGATCACTCCATGAATGGGGAGATCACTCTGTGATCTGGTACACATCGTATACCTAAGGTACACGTTGTGAAGGGATTAAATAGTGTTTTTTTAAACCGAGGCAATGGATTTTTCAGTGTACTTATTCAGCGTGGTCTACATGTCGTGACCCTTGGGTACATGTCGTGACTCGGCCCGCACCCAGCCTTAAGTAATGTGTTTGGAGATTTTTCTTGGTCCTTTTGTTTCTAGGATTTGTATCTCTCGACCTAAAGAAGTTCTAGTGCTTTTTTGAGAGACTAAACTACTTCCAGATCAAACCAAATGGATTGGGATCTTCATTCTTCTTGCAGTGAGATTATTAAGGTTTCTCCCTTGTTCTTTGAGTTTATCTCTTCCTATCCTATTGGTTTTTCAATTTATTATCTTGGGATTGATGGGTATATGTCTTTTGGTGTTGGATATTTCTACTAGGTAGAGTTTCAAGGTCTTATACACCTTCATTCTCACTGATGGGTGTTGTTGCAAGTGTTGTTCTTTAGGAAGAGGTGGGTGGTTCCAACCCATTTTTCCAAATTGATTACCATTGTATTTCTTTGTTGATTTAAATTGCTAATTTAAATTCAAATGATCAACCTTGATTTTAATTTCTTTTATAAAACCCAATTCCATTGAATTGAGATATTTGAAATAATTTTGGCATATAAAGTTAGAAAACCCCCAATTCCATTGAATTGGGGTGGGTTTATGGAAATTGGATGATTTAAATTGTTGAATTTAAATTATGGATTTGATGGAAATTTTTACAATTAAATTGTTGAATTTAATTGAGAAAATTAATTTCAAAAAATATGGAATTAGTTTTGAATGTATTTCAAACTCATGAAAATGGATTAAAGTGATTTGATAGAAACCCAGTGGTTTTATCTTGTGAAAAGGGTATGTTTTTTAATAAAACCTATTTTGGTTTTAAATGGAAAGGAATTGGAATTTTTGAAATGGAAGAATGGGATTGATCATATTTTTAAGAAGTCTTAAAATAGTTTGCCAGCCATGTAAGATCGCATGAAAGCCTTAGGTAGTTAGAGAGTTATTTGGATACACTCTGTGCTACGACAACGTTCTAAAACATACTTGTGGTGGGTCACATCCATGATGGATTGGTGATGAGTCTCCTTTTTCCACTGTCATAGGGACGTGTGTGTATATATTTTATTGAGTTCACATAGAGAGTGTGGAATCCTATAGCTGGTTAATACTATCATACCTTTTCGTTGATGACCATGTTTCTCACTTTTTATTTATATTTGAGATATAAATGTATGCTAATGTTTGTTGGAACTGCTTTTACAGGACTACTGGATTTATATAAACTATTTTATATGAATGTTTTACTTAATCCATTGTTTTATAAATATTCTATATTTTAGAAAGTAAATCTTTTTCTTTGAATGTATTTTCCATCATTTTGAAAATGTATAGCATGTTTTATTTAAATATGCTCTTAAATTTCCAAACCTATTTGTTATGAAAAACTAAAATCTTTTCTTTGGATACACTACTACAGATAGCCCTTTTATCAGTTCTAGAAATAGCTTTTAAGAGTGATTTTTTAGCAATGTTAATCTAAGTGAAGTCAAAGGGGGTCCCTTTTATCAGTGCTTAGAAAAGTATTGATAAAGTCCACTTTTATCAGCTCTCACAAAAGTGCTGATAAAAAGGGTCTTTTATCAGTGGTCAAAAAAAGCACTGATAAAAGGGGCCTTTATCAGTACTTTTCTTAGCACTGATAAAAGACCCATTTTATCAAAGCTTTTAAAAAAGAACGGATAAAATTCAAAAAATGTGAAAAAAAATCCAAAAAATGGAGAACCATTTTAACAGCGCGTGTCACCCCCCTTTTAATAGCGCTCGGAAGCCCCCTTTTAACATTGCTCATAAGCCCCCCACTCGCACCCACCCCTGCCAGTTAGCCTTTAACAGCACCCTCCCTAGCCCTTTAATAGTGCTATCCCCCCTGCACATGTGTGCGTGCCCCTACCTCTCCCTGGATTCGAACTCGAGACCTCTTCCTTGCGCGTTGGACACTTTACCAATCCTCCATTTTACTTTGTTCTTCATTTAATGATATATCTGTTTATTTATATATATATTTTGTTATATTTATTCGTATATTAAAATATATTTATCTTAATGTGTATATATATTTAGTTATATTAATATATATATAAATATATTTTTATATTAATATATATTTAGTTATATATTTATTCATATATTAATATATATTTGTAAGATTAGTTTTAAATACACTTATAAAATATGTTTTTTTTGTGTATAAATAACTAAATAAATAAATACATACATACATACAACATACATACTCATGTATATATATTATATATATGTGTATCTGTAAGTATAATTATACATATTTATACATATTTATATATATTTATATTATTATATATTAATATGTCTATTTATATGTTATAATATATAGATAATATATATCAATTTGCTAAAACACACGCACAATCTAATACACACACACACACACACACACACACTATATAGGTCTATAAATATTCATATTTTGTATTTTAAATAAAATTGATATTATTTTTTATTTATATAAGTCTTATATATTAATAGATATATTTTATATGTAAATATGTTTAATTAATTATTTATAAAATTAAATTTTTAGGTGTGAATATATAAAAAATATGTATATATTGTTATATATTTGATTATAAATAACAATACATTGTGAAAAATGATAAAATTTAAAAACCATTATATCAATATGAATGTAAGACCCGTGAATAAATTTAGTCACCACCAAAAAATGGCAAAAATACCCCCATAAATGAACCTAAAAATCCATCAAATGTTAAAAAATCGGGGTACGCAGACTAAAAACTCATTTTTTGATTCCTTATGGATCTTTTCGGCCTCAAAAAAACTTTTAATGGGTTAATCTCATGTCATATTTGCGTAGAGCTCATAGTAAGCTTCTATTTGATATGTGGTAGAGCTCAAACGGACACCTGGATCAAAAGTTATGACTGTTTGAAGTTTGAGTTGTTTTTTCAACTTAATTTAGATATTTTATTTATTTATTTATTTATTTATTTATTTTAAATTTGTTATCAAATAATATTATTCAATAAAAATAACAAATTTATTATTTAAAAATATTTTTTAATTATTTTATAAGCTTTTTTTATTAAATATCTTATATATTGAGTTTAAATTTAAATTTTTCCTTATCTAAAACACATTTAAAAAATATATATTATATTTATATCAATATCAATATATTTATATATTAATATATTAATATATTGATTTTTATATTTTTTTTTTTGAAAAATACCATTTATTAGCACTAGTAAAAAAAGCGCCGATAAAGGGGGTCTTTATCAGCACTTTTAAAAAGGCACTCAAAAAATCCCCCTTTAAAAGTGAAAAAAAAAACACTAATAAAGGGGTACTTTTAACAGTGCTTTTTTAGCATTGTTAAAAGTACCCTTTATCAATGCTTTTTTTAGTTCCGTTAAAGGGGTGGTGCTACGAAAACCCAAATCTGTGGTAGTGATAATCTATATTTGGCATCTGTTATGGAATCTTTGATGGTATCATGATGGGCTTAAGCTCACACCCTACTTTTTCCTTCGAGTGTTTGTAGACTTTCTTCTTCCAAGCTCGAGCAAAGGGAAGGGATCTCTTAGAGTTGGATCTATCTTTTGAGCTTTGGACATGGTGAGTTATTTCCTTAGGGACCTTGGGGTTGTTTTCCTATTTAGCACTTTGGGTTATAGTACTTTGGCTTTTATGCATCTTTGTATTCTAGTAATTTTTCTCCCAATGGAGTTTTCCTATTGATATGAATACTATATTTTATCTTTTTCTTTCGCATTCTTGTGTAAAAATCATTCCCACTTGTATATTGTACGATTCAAGGTGCTAGTCGCCAGCCCGTGGGGATCGGGAACACCCTTCGGGTCATGTCAGGGTCGGCTCATTTATCGGGTTATCAGGGTACCCAGGCTGGTTCATGATAGTGGAGATCACTATATCAACCACCTTCAGACCATCAATATTTTAGATTTCACCTATCATGTGGCATTATTTGTATTAAATATTTTCATTTTTACATAATAGTTACTTTATATCTATTTTCCTTATACTCAGGTTGTTTATATTGTATTAGTCATTTTTTATCAAAGGGTTTTATTATATATTCATTTGTTTCCTTATTTAGTTTATATTCTATATATATCTCGATGGATATATGAATGATAATAGGTTATATGTAAAACCTCATGTTACTATTAGTTTTTTTATTTAATTTTATTTTTGGATAATTTAAATTTTCATAGGTTTCAGCCTTGTAATTTTATTTTATTTTTGTAATTTTCATTCGACTGCATAGTTTCTGTGCATACCCAAAAACCATGTGAAGTCCCAAGGGAATGGACCTTATTAGTTCATTTTTTTCTTATACAGTTTGGGTTACATGTTTATTTTATATCTTGGATGAAATAATGTGATTTCTAAGAGAGTATGTGTAATTACTTTTGGTCTTGGTGTATTTTTTAAGGGTTATCCTGCACGATTTGATAAACCATGAAAAAATCATGCAGTAGTGTTGTAGATGGTTGTAGAGGTATTTCTCATGGTTGGCACATGTTTTAAAAATTTGTGTGTCCAAATAGTGTGAGTCTGTTGTGAGTCTTTAGTATATCTCACATGTTTGGCACATGATTTACCAAACCATGCGGTCAAACCATGTGAGTTGCCCGTATTTGATTTTTTGGTTTTAAAAATAATAATATAGATCAATTTAAGTGATTTTCACACCTTTCTCTCCTCATCCTTCATTAAATCAAGCTAGATTGAAACTATGGGTGTCTCCCCCCCCCCTCCTTTGGAAATTCCAAACCCTCTTTCACTAATTTTCTTGCATATTTCATGAGGTAACCCCTTCCTCTTCTTTCCTCCATCTTTTTTCCTCCCTCTTTCTCTCGATTTCACTTCCTCATGAAACCCTAAAAGTATGATAGGCCGATATTATAGTTTAAGTAAGTTTTAATGTGGTAATTTTAGTTATTTAAGTATATAGGGTTCATCTTCTTTCTTGTTTGGTATTCTCTACTGAAGGTGAAGAATTTCAGTTTATTTTGACTTTATTGTTGATTACCCGATATAGGTGTTTTTTATATTCTTTTATTTATCATGTCATTATGTGATTGAGGTTTCTAAATTCCTTATTTGTTAAATTATATTTATAATGGATTATAAAATATTTTTAAAGTGAATTACCAATTGGAATAAAGGTTTACTTTGAATTTCAAGTGATACTTGAAATTTCATGTATTGATAAAATAATTCAATTATTGTTTTAAATAAAATGTATAGTTTATAAATTTTTTGACACAGTTTGGGTCATGGGATAAATTAATAATTGGTGATTTGAGTTTTAAAACGTTTTTATAAAAAAAAATTGTTCCCTAAATTGATATCAATGGTGGATTTAAATGCAATGTTTTAAAAATGGTCTTATAAATAGTTTTTGGATTATTATACAAAGACTTAACATACCAAATCATTTTAAAGAAAAACTTTTTGACACTTTCAATATATTTTGAAATTTTTGAGTGTGTTGAAACCTCTTTGATCCCCTTTTCTTGATTTTATTTAATGGGTGGTGTGAGATGTATGTGGGGACTAGGTGATGGATCTCAAGGGTTGTTTCTTGTGATAAATCTAGAGGTTAGGGTGATATTATTATTTATTATTTATGATGAATGTTTTGATTATTATTTTTACTCACTTTCACCTTATTTTGGTCATGGGAACCCAAGTAGCTAAGTGGTAATTCTATATTTACATCACACTAGTTAGTCACACACTACCAATTTCCCCTTTAGTATGAAATATAACTAGATGGGGGAGTTCCCCCGATGAGATCAGGTGAAAGCTAGTCTAGTGTCTTATGTATATGATTCACTATAGTTTATGGTTTGGTCCATGTTTAGTAATTTTAGGATTGTATCACTTTAGGAATTAGGGTAGATCTCATGACACATATTATTTGGTTGGTGGGTTGACATAGGGAATCCAATTAATATCCTATATATCCCTTTCTTGATTAATTTATATATCACTGATGGTTTTTTACTTTCCTTATTCTTTATTTATATCATGGTGACATATTTTTTGATGTTTATTTATGCAGTGTGAGTTGGTCTTTTAAAGGTTTTTTTAAATGTTTTTGAAAGAGTATTTAAAAATAAAAAGGTTGTAATTTTATATGGCATGTGTGGTCATAAAGGAAGGTTTTTAAATGTGGTTGTTTTAAATAGTTTAATTCAAGATGGTTTTCTTAAAAGAAATAAGTTGTTTATTAAAGGATAAAGTGTCTATTATTTCACTCATTATGTCTATTTTAAAAAAAATTATATTGTATTTCAAACTAGAATAAATGAATTATCTTTTTAAATAAATTACATAAACTCTTTGGTGAAGTCCTACTAGGCATGGTTTTCTTAGATCCTATGTACACCATTCAATGGATGCATCCTTTTATGTTTCTCTTTTTAGGCTTTTATATACATTCCTTATTCCTTCCTTGAAAGTGTTTGGATGGTTCAGGATGTAGTACTGGGATGCGGAGAGTGATTGTGGGTCACATGAAGGTTGTGGGTAGTGGTTTGGTTTACTTTTAGTTTTTATTTTGGGATGTGTATGTATTGGATTAGACCTAGTCTTTATTCATTTTGTTTGATCTGGTGTTGATGTCTATTCATTTATGTTTTATTTCCTGTGATGGCCATGTTTTTCTTTTATTTTTATTTCTTATTCTGATTATACGTTTATTTTTAGTTTTATTTATTAGGAAAAAATTTCCCAAGAGTGTTTTGTGATGCCTAGGAACTAGTTGTTAGCCCGTGAGGATTGAGAACACCCTTCACGACCATGGAGAACTAGGTTGAGTGCCGATTCATGTGGAATCCAAGGATAGTTCGTTAAAAGTGATATCAAATCCTAGGTACTTCAGTGGGATCCTAGGTTCCTGAGAATCCCATCATGTTATTCGGGGTGCGTCAAGGTTTATGGGAGATTGGAATCGTCATTGTAACTTAAGAGGTGGGTCTCGGGCGGTTGATTGATCACCACTCTTTGGGATTAAACTTGATTTACCTTGGGATATTAGGGTTTTGAGTCTTTATTTTAAGTTACTTATTTTTTATTTTTTATGATATTTCGATCCCCTTTAATAGTGTTAGTGATTTCGAGGTCGTAACAAAATTTGGAGTAAAATGGTGAAGGAATCAAGGTTTCATGGTTACAACTAAATAGTCTAGAAAACAATGAAGAGTTCATATAGTTGGTTCCGAAACCATTCTAGTAGTTGTTTCATAGTTGGCGCATGGTTTTCCAACCCATGCGACAAAAATATGTCCAACTTTGTTTCACCCTCAGATTATTTGTCTTGGTTCTCTTATTATTTAGATTAAATTCAATAGTGTTCATCATTGGTGTGAGTACAATTAATGGATTTTTTATTATAGAGATTGATTTTATTATATTTTATTTTGATTTATGTGTTTTCCTTATTGTTTGGGTTTTCTTTTCAAAGGTATTTTTTTGGAAAAGTGGTTAGGAAATGGGGAAAAAATATTTTCTCTTTCATTTGAAAACTTTTATCTTTTATGAAAAAAATTCAAAAGTTTCATAGCATGTTTCTCAATGAGGCTCTTATTTAAAATTAATATTTGAGTAAATTTTGAAATGGAAGTTTTTTTATTTTAAAATGAGTGTTTTGATATTTTGGAAAGGAAATGTTTTGATGATAATTTTATTTTTTTTGGATATATTTATGGAATGAAAGTAAAAAAAATTATAAATGGGAATGTGGTTTTTAATATAAAATGAGACATTTATAAAGGTGTGTATTTTTTCAAAATGGATGAGTGGTTTTTTAATGAAAATTATTGGGGGATTTATTTAAAAGGGTATGATTTATATGTAAAGATTTATGGGATGTTTTGAAAGGTGTTTTGTTTGGGAATTTAATTTTTTTTAAAATGGATTGATCTATTTTTAGAATGTGGATTTATTGGATATTTATTTATATATTTTAGATTATTCCTCTCATCAAGTCTTTGAAAAAGAGTGGTAATTCTATTAATTAGGATGATCCTAAGGTGGATCTTCTCTTCACTTAAGGGGTTTCCTCCATGTGTTAACTCTATCCAAACTTAATATTGATTAGTGTATAAAAATTAATTCTAGTACTTGGATATAATTCAAGACTTATCAAATAAAAATATCCCACTTATGGGTTGTTGAGCGGTGACGTTTGAGTTTCTCTTGGTGTCTTTTGAGGGATTTTTTATTTTCTCCCTCAAGATATTTGAGGGAATGTCATTAGGGTGGCCTCTTGGTCCATCCTTGTAAGTTTGGTACACTATTATTTCATAAGAGTATATCATGGGGATGATTTTGGGTTCTTAAGTGGTATTTTTTGTTTAGGGTTTTTGATTTGGTGGATGTTGAGGTTGTTTGAGATTTTGGGGATCTTTATGGATTTTTAGGAAGTTTTATAGATGTATCCTTTATGGATTGTGATAGTATTAATTTATGACCTTTCTCTCTTACTTTGTTTGTGTTTTATTAGATATGATCAATTTTTCTTATTTGGGTTGAGGTGAGTTTTGGTTTTATGCATACCTTGTGGCTTTGGTGTATTTGTTGTCACATAGAGTGGTGGTGTCCTATTCCTGTGATTAGGCCTTGATGCGGTTGGTTTATTAGTGGATAAAACATGAGAGACATAGGAATTTATGATTGAGTAATTGGGATAGATGTTTTTTTATAGTAAAATTAGTTTGATGGTTTCTTTTTATGGGTTTACTATGTGATAGTGCATGTGTGATTGAGATTCTATTCATCCATATAGAGAATGGTGACCTGGTTCTAGAACCCATATTAGTTTTGATAAGGTTAGTTGTGGTTTGATTTTTATTTTGAGATTTCTATTTTAGTTCTTTAGTGGATTTTCAGTTTTTAAGTGGTTTGAAGATTCTTGTTTTTTTAGTGGAATTAAGGTTTTATGTGGTGTTTCATCTTGAGGTGTGTGTATTGTTTGGTTCCTTCCATTTTATAATATTTTAAAATAGTGGGGAGACATAGGTTTTGTCTCCATTTTGTTTATGGATCATCCTAGATCTTTTTTTATCATGTTGTGTAGAGTGGTTTTCTTTATATATAATTCTTCTAAGTCTTTTCCATGGAATCATCTTTGACCAATGAATTTATATGGGAAAAATTATAATGGTGGGGAGATTATAACACACTGTGTTACTATTAATTTATTTATTTAATATTATTTTGGGGTAATTTAAATTTCTAAAAGTTTTAGGATTGTATTTTTTATTTTTCTAGAATTTTTCTTCTCTCACATGTTTTATATGCACACTCAAAGAGAAACTGTGCAGAATCCTAAGGGGATATACCTTCACAAATCATTTTGTTCTTTCAAGGTTTGGGTTACAAGGGTAGTTCTTAGTTTGTATGAAATTGTGTGAGATCTAGGAGAAATTATGTAAGACCTTTTAGTCTTAGGGTGTTGGTATATGGTTATCATGTGTGGTTTAGTAAACCATACAGAAAACATGTGGTAGTGTTGTAGATGGTTACAGAGGAATTTCACACGATTGATGTATAGTTTACCAAACTATTTAGACAAACCATGTGAATTACATATATTTGATTTTTCGGTTTTCCAAAAAAAATACCCTATATCTATTTAATGGGTTTTTAACCCTTTCTCTCCTCCTTCATTCAACCGAGAAAGTTAATAACCATAGGTGTCTCCCTAACCCTCCTTTAGTGATTTCAATCCCTCTTTCAACAATTTCATGCATATTTCTTAAGGTAAACCCTTCATATTCTTTCCTCCTTCCTTATTCCTCCCTATTTATCTCAATTTCACATCCTCCTAAAACCCTAAAAGTCTTTTAGGCCAACATTAGGGTTTCATGGTGGCTCTAATGTGGGACTTTTAGTTGTTTAGGGTTTTATGGGTCATATTCTTCCTTACGTAGGCCTTCGCCACTGAAGGAGAAGCATTTCATATTATTCCAAATTGATTTTTGATTATCTGAGGTAAGTGTTTTTATGATCTTATTTTATTTATATTTTCATTGTGTGCTTGAAGTTTACAAATTCCTTTATTGATAAATTATATTTATAAATTATATTTATAATGGATTCTAAAATGGTTTTGAAGTGAATTTCTGATAATAAAATAGGTTTACTTGTAATTTCAAGTGATAATTGAAATTACAAGTATTGATAAAATGTTTCAAGGATTGTTTTAAATAAAATATGAATTTTAGAAATGTTTTGACCACATTTGGGTGATGGGATGAATTGAGAAGTGTTGTTTAAATCTCTAAATGGTTTTTATAAAAAAATATTTGATCCCTAAAATGATTTCAATGGTGGTTTCAAATGAAATGTTTTAAGAATGTTTTCATAAATGGTTTTTGGATTAGTATACAAAAACTTGGTATCTTGAGTTGTTTTCAAGAAATATTGTTTATAAATTTTAATAATTTTTTAAATGTGTTAGTGTGTGTGACCCGCTTTGAGACCCTTTTCTTGATTCTCTTTAATGTGTGGTGTTTGATGTTTATGGAGAATGGGTGATGGATATTAGGGGTTGTTTCTTGTGATAGATATAGAGGTGAGGGTGATATTATATTTTATAAATTATAATGATTTTGTTGATAATTTTTCTATCACCCTCACTTTTTTTTTTATCATGGGAACCCAGTAGCTAAGTGGTAAGTCTAGATTCACACCACACTAGTTAGTCACACACTATTATTGTCCTCTCTAGTGTGAAATATGACTAGATGGTGGAGTTCCCCTGATGAGGTTGAGTATAGGATGTTTGGTTGTATTATGTATAAAACACATCATAGGATAATAGTTTGGTTCATGTTGGTAAAATTTTGGATTGTATCACTTTAGGTCCTAGGGTGGAGATCATGATACTTATTCTTTGGTTGGTTGTTTGACATAGGGGATCCTCCTGATCTCTTTTAGATCCCCTACTGGTTTTATTTATATGTAACCAGCAGTTTTTTAATCTCTTTCTACTTTATTGATATCATGGTACCATATAGTTTGATGTTTATTTATGTAGTGTGATTTTGTTTTAAAAATCATTTTGGAAACATTTTTAAAAAGATTGTTTAAAAATAAAAAGGGGATTATTTTATATGGTGGGTGTGATCTTAAAGTAAGGTTTTTAAAAGTGATTATTTTAAATAGTTTGATTCGGGTTGCTTTTCTTAAAGTAAATAAGTTGTTTATTAAATTGTAAAGTGTTCATTATTTAATTCATTACACCTATTTTATGAAAAAAAATTATATTATATTTCAAACTATTAAAAATGAATTTAACTTTTAAAATAATTATACAAAATATTTGGTGAAATCCTATTGGGTGTGGTTTTATCAAACCCTTCATACACCATTTAGTGGATGAATCCTCTCATGTTTCTCTTTTCAGACTTGGATCCACCTTATATTTTCCTTTCTAGATGGTGTTAAAATGGTTCAGGTTTTAGTGTTAGGATACTGTGAGTGATCACAGGTCACATAGAGTTTGTGGGTAGTGGTTTAGTTTTCTTTTGGTTTTTATTTTGGTATGTGTATGTATTGGATTGGACCTAGTCTTTTTTCATTTTTTTTGATCAAGTGTTGATGTTTATTCATTTATATTCTATTTATTATGATAGTGATGTTTTTATTTTGTTTTTATTTCTTACTATGATTGGATGTTTCTTTTTAGTTTGATTTATTGGGTGAAATTGTTCCATAGAGTGTTTTGTGATGCCCAGACACTAGTTTTCGGCTCATAGGGATCATAAACTCCCTCTTGACCAATGTCGTACCAGGTTGAGTTCTAGTTTAGTTGGAATATCAAGGTTGTTCATTACATTATAGGTTATATATAATGATAATTCCTCTCATACAGTGCATATAACTCATCATTGGTTGTTAGTCCCTAACCTAATGGAGGTGGGATTGAGGAGTTCACTTACTGGAGAGTGAGGATATGACCATTGGTTTTTCCTCTATTTATTTCTTTATTTCTTTCCATTATTATCTTACTTTGATGCATCCCATAATGAATCCTCGCAACATACAGTGGAGTTAAGTGGGTGAGTGTCGACATGGTGTAAGTGTTCTCTGCCATGTGTGGGTTGGGAACACCATGATTTGACCATTTAAATCCTACTCTCAATCAAGGTGTAATTTTAGTGTTTGTATTGTGGTGTTTTCAATGGACTCCACCTGGATGGGGGATATTCCCAACCAACTCACACACTGAAGAGATGATATTTTATTTCACTATAGTTGAGTGTGTACTAAAAATATATAAAACAAATTACTAAGGGAATTATAGTGAATTTTATTGAGTTTGAATGTGGGTATGAATGTGGTAAAATAATTAAGAAACAATGATAGAGTGATATGGGTACATCTCTTTTGTGTCAATTCAATATTCTCCACTGACTTGTATTTTTCATTATTCGGTATGTTTTATTTTGTCTTTTTTTTTCAAAACCATTTTTAGTTTAAATCATTTTCATAAAACAAAATCTAAAAAATAATAATAAATGAAAAACTCTTGCGAAAGACAATTATCAAGTCAGCTCTTTTCAAGGGACAATTCATGGTCAGCCAATAAGTCGTATTCCATAGGGATTATAAATTTTATTGACAGGGAATTGATGATAATCCTTTATCAATCAACCTATTTGGGGACCTCTTTTATGATGTATAAGTAGTTATTATATTATAGATCCATTTCATGTTGTTTCTTCTTATTAGATAGCTGGAATTCTATAACACCCCACATATGTACATGGCATGGATTCAATTTAAATTCTTCCAAACCTCAAGTATTTTGGACTATTTTGGATGATATAAGGTGTCTGTTTCTATAGGAAATATGGTTGAATGGTCAAGAGGGGGTGAATTCACCTATTTAAAAATTTTAAATACTTATCAGAGTTAAGTTAATATACAATAGAAAATAAAATACTAACATAATTATTTTTATAGTAGTTCAGATCAAAGTGATCCTACAGCTACTCTTCACACTCTCAATGTGAGAATATGTTTCCCATTATTATAAGTGATCTAAATTTTGAAAGAATTTATAACCTTTTATAACTATTTTTTTATCCCCTATAAGCACAACCCAATATCCTTACTTTTTCATGCTTGGAGTCACAACTCAAAACCTTTCTTTTGAAGTGGAGGAAGAACCAACCTTTCCTATACCCATAAAAAGTTACAATTGAATCCCATGACTTTTATAAGATATAGGATAACCAAGAAACATCCTTTTTCACCTGGAGTAAAAACCCAAGATATACCTTTTGTAGGGGCAGTATAAACCAGACACTAAGTTTATACTTTTGACAGGAAAATCATAAACCACAAATATGGTACAAAGAAAAGATAAAAAGAATTTAGAACCATGGAAACCAATAAGAACAAGTCGAGAGTGAGTGTTGATGTAGTGATGTTATCTTTGGAAATAAAGGATTAAAATGATGTATTTTATCTGAGATTATTGCATTGATGATTGGAAAGGTGGTTATAATAGTACAATTTAAAAATATCCTCAACCTCATTGGATAAGCTAATTCTATCTAACTATATATAGAGAGTTTCTTCATGCATGGTAGATTCAAAAATTATCAGTTGTTTCATTTCTTATTTTCCTAAATAAACATGCACATGTGACACCAACAAACTACTTAATATTTGTTCAGTTCTTATTTCCTATTGAAAAGTTTCATCCGTAATTCTATCATGAATGATAAAAAATTATGTTCACATGGGATCCCTTTGAAAAATTGTAAAAAAAATGTGAAATGTAACTCATTAGAACATTAAATTCATCATTAAATATTCTCATAATAATTTATATTAAGGTTCTTGGAATACTCCCTTAAGTCATATGAGATAGACTCTTCATATTTCAAACATTTAAAATTTGAAACTCACAAGTTTTCAAGATTGTAGTGTGAATATTTAACCCACATGATTATCATTTAAATCTATATAAAACAATCTAAAATAAATTTTCCTAGTATAAAAATAATTTGGAAATAATTATGGAACAATTTAATCATTGAAAAAAATAAAAAAATAGTAAATTGATATATGAAAAGTTTTGGTCGGAGTGGACACTCAAGAGGGTGGTGAATTGAGTTCCAATTAAAATTTCTGTTAAAATATTGTCTAGTTAAAATCCCCTGATTTATAAAATAATTTAAACTGTAGTGAATTTATACAGATTGTAAATTTTCACTTAGCTTCTCAAAGATTGATTAGGTCTTAGTTAATTTAACCATAAGGTCAAACTAACTTTTGAAGCTAACCTATTGATTTACAATAAGTGTAAACACTTGCTAATTTAACTATCAAAGTAGATTCAAAATAGTTTTGTATTTAAAAGTAATAGCATCAGAATAAATAAGATATATGTATTATACTTTAAACTTAAATAAAAGATGCACAGTAGATATAACAAGAGGTTCAGTCTCAATCTGAGACTTAGTCCTCTCAAATATATATAAATTTGATTCACACCCTGGATCGGGGTTAACAACAATTTTACAAAACTATCCAGGCCACGCAAGGACCTCTACCACTGTTCTTCATGGGAAAAAAACAAAGACCAGGTCACACAAGACCTCTTCCATAGTTGACGTGGGTAAACAGAAGTTAATAGAATTTGAGTGAGGATTTTGATATCCTCCAGTTCAGTGCAGGATACAGTGTGTGTAAAGATATACAGAGTACACCACACTGCTTGAAAGTTAATAAATAAATCATGTAGAGAAGATAGATTAGAGTTTAGAAATCTCTATTGATTATCAATGTAGCTCTGGACTCGTTGGATTCAGTATGAATGCTTCTGATTCCTTCTCTAGTTTTTCTGTTGAAAAACAGAGTGTCGTAGTTCATCTTGTCTTCTTCAGGAGTGAGAAAGATCTCTTGATTCGTCGTGTGTTCTTCAGTAGTATTAGATTGCACTCATGAGAGTTCTTTTAAGGTCTTTCACTCTCCTTCTTGTTCAGGATTGTTCTTCTTGTTCAGAACAGTGCACTTGGGTGTATGTAAGTTCTTCGTGTTGTATATTCACACTTTCACACCGCTTCTCTTCTTGTTTCGTTGTTGCTTTTTTTTCATGTGTACTGTATCTCAGTCTTTCTTATATTCCACGAGTTCTGGAATTAGGAATGATTCCATTTTCATAGGTTCGAGATACGGTTTCCTGACATGCCAACAACTATCATTAAATAACATTAATTGCATTAAAAACAAAAAATATGACCATTATCATAATTTAAATAATATTGACAAAAGCTTAAGAAACGGTGTCACAGTGATTATAGAAATGGTGTCTTCTTCATGGTGTGTGGTTCACGGTGAGTCCTTCACGATTTCTGGGTCACGGTGAGTCCTTCACAGTGTCTGGGTCACGGTGTCTGGTCACGATATCTGGTCACGGTGAGTCCTTCACAGTGAGTCCTTCACGGTGTATGGGTCATGGTGATTCCTTCACGGTGAGTCCTTCACGGTGTCTGGGTCACGGTGTCTGGTCACAGTGTCTGGTCACGGTGTCTGGTCACGGTGATTCCTTCATTGTGTCTCCATACTTAGACAAATATTTGTATTTGGACTAAGACAGTGATATGCAGAATATGGATTAAGGTTAGTCATTAGAGAGTAAGAGAATTTGAATCATAAGTATTAAGGTGTGATAATATATGTGAGATCTGTGATTATGCATAAGACTTGTAAATAATAAAGAGAGTAATTAACATCCATAAGATTTGTTATTATAAAAACATGATGTGTAGCTATTATTGAGATTGAAGAGCATTAGCAAGATGTGCAATGAAGATCAAGATTAATTAACAGTAATGAGATTTGGGATCATTAAAACATGATTAACACATGAGGAGTCCAACAAAAAGATATGTAAAATAGAGTATATTTCATGATTTTGAAAAACAAACTGTTGAGTGTGTAGGAATCATTTTATATTTGTGTATATGTCATTTAATTAATCTATGTAAGTATCATTATATGTTTGCATATTTTTCATTCTATACTTAGTGAGATTTTTTATCTACGTATGAGTCATCTTACATTTTACATATGTGTCACTTTACGAGTGATTTTTCCTACATAAGTATGATTTTTTACTGTGTTCATGTCATCTCACACTTAGATAAATTTTGAGTAAACCGACTTCATGTGAGTAATTTTTCACTTAAAAATCAATACATATGAAATAAACACATAATGTTTGAAATAAATAGAAATAAAAATAAAAAAATGATAAATGAATATATAATAATAACATCAAGGATAATTAAATAATTAAATAGCTAATGATGTGATAAATTATAGTTATCCAATTATGAAAAATTCAGTGTATTAGTCTTAACTCAACTTATAGTAAAGTGTATTTTTCACTAAAATCAGTTTATAAGATGTATAATAAACATGAAAAAAATGTCAATAATAATATTTTATCCTATAAGTAGTGCAAGATTAAAACACACTTCTTTAACCATTTTATAGGGAATAAGAAAATAATTTTAAGATTTATAAAAACATAATTTATAGAATATATATTTTTAATTATAAAAACATGATTAAGTGAAGTGTTAAGGAGTCACTGAACAATCTCCCTGTTTGTGAGAATTACAAAAAAACTATAATTTCAAAAACTTTTCCCCATTTTTGAAATGATCAAAAAGATAAAAATAAACCATTGAAGCATATTTTCAACCTTTTTGAAAAAAAATATTAATAAAAAAACATTTCTTCCCATTTTGGGAAATAATATTTTAAACATAATTAAATCCATTATTTAACTCTCCCTATATTTCAACATATATCAAGGCTAAATGAAAATATAATAGGACCTTCTGGGATTTCATTCTTCCTAAAATGAAAAACATAACACACCGTAAAATAAATATTATTAACAATAATGGTAATACATGTAAACATATTAAAATATTAAAAAATGAATTTTAGGATTTGTAGTAGCAATTTTCAAGAAATTTTAAATTTTAAACATAGAAACTCCCACAAAATTCATATAATCAAAACATACAATCAACTAAGAAATAGTGAAGTAAGGAGATAGGCAAGAAAGAGATTAAAAGTAGAAACACTCCCTATTAAATAAAGCTTCTTATACCTTCATTAAATAATAGTATTTTCATAACATGGTGTGTGGATTTCAAATCTTCTATGTGTGGAATTTATAAACTACTTGTATAAAATAGATTGAAAACCTTATAAATTTTCTATAAAATCCACAAGGATCCATAAATAGATGTTAATATATTCATATAATCATAAAAATATTTGCAATGAATTAAAAAAATAATCAACTATTAAAACATGTTCCATTGAACCATATAATATAACATATTTAACATGAAAACTAGCCAAGAAGTTGTTAAATATAATAAACTACCTAGCATACCTCTATAAAGTTTATTATAAATTTTTTATATATATTCATCAAAATATAATTTACATGAGGTGTTCATGGGATTATTTGAACTGTTATAGTTATCTATGCCAAATATTTTAACCAATTCTTTAGCATAATTTGATTGATTAAGAAAAATGTAAACATTACTTTGAAAATTTGAAGTTTAAGGAAGAATTTAAGTTCTCCCATAAGACTCATTTCAAACTTATTTTTCATTAATTCTGAAAATTCATTGAATATAACATCATTTAAAGATCCAAATATAATTTCGTACACATATATTTGAACAACCAAAATATTTTTTAACTATTCTTTATAAATAAAGTGGGGTCAAACTTTCCTTCAACAAAACTATTTTTCAAAATAAATTGTGTCAATATTTCATATGATGCCCTAGGGGATTTCTCAAGTATATAAAAATATTTATAATGATTAAAAATATGATTATGAAACTTTTCACTATCAAAACAAGGTGGTTGTTTAACATATACTTCCTTAGAAATATATACATTTATAAATTCACTTTTGATATCCATTTGAAATAATTTAAACCTATAAAAATCAGAATAAGCTAATAAAAATTTTATAGATTCTAAAATGTCCATCGAGGTAGAACAATCATCATGATATATCCCTTTTTCTTAGAAATAGACTCGAGCTACTAATATAGATTCATTTCTAACAATATTTCTTTATTCATAAAGCTTATTCCAAAAAATATATTTAGTATTGATTACTTGAGAATATTTATGTTGTTCAAATAAATCCCAAACTTTATTTCTAGAAAATTGATTTACTTGTATTCTATAGTAAGAATCTAGTTTTAATTATTTAAAGCTTCATCAATAGATTTAGGAATAAAATCAAAAATAAAATCATGATAAACACAAAAAAAAACATTAAATAATTTCTTGTTTTAATTATTGAATCAACATTTCTAGTTACTTTATCTAAAGGGTGATCTTTATGATATTTACATGAATTTTCATAAGATTGAATTTCCCCTTCAAAATTCAAGTTATTATTTTGATGTTCAATTTCTCTCAAGTTAAAATCTTTAAACTCCTCTTCAATTTGGTTCAAATCATCATTATTTTTTTCAAAATATTTTCATCAAACTTCACATATATATATTCTTCAAAAATTAGGGATGTTTTATTGTAAACTCTATAATCTTTGACAGAGTTTGAATATCCTAAAAATATACCTTCATCATATTTTGAATCAAATTTATCTAATGACTCGTTGGTGTTAATAATATAAACTTTACAACTTAATACTATAAAATACCCAAATTTTGGTTTGATACATTTCCAAAGTTAGTATGGTATTTTCTTTAAAATTAGTCTTAAAAGAAAACTATTTTGTATATAACAAGATGTAGTTATAGCTGTTTCTCAAAACTATCTAGGTGTTTTAAATTCACTTAACATTATTCTTGACATTTCTTGCAATGTTCGAATTTTCCTATACAAAACATTATTTTTTTTTGGTGTCTTAGGGTTGGAAAATCATGAGAATAACCATTATCATCACATAATTTTTTAAATTCTGTGTTTACAAATTCTCATCCCCTATCACTTATAATAGAGAAAATTAAATATTGTTTTACTTTTTTTACTAATTTTAAATATGCATAGAATTTAAAAATGGTTTTATATTTATGACTTAAAAAGTAAACCCATGTAAATTGGATAAATTCATCAATAATTAAAAAAAATACCTTCCTTCACCCATACTAGTAGTGATGCCAATCCAAATAAATCAATATGAAAATTTTGTAAAGGAATTACAGTATGAACTTTCTTTATAGGTCTAAAGACTATCTATAGTGCTTCCCATTCATACATGAGTTGCATATGCAGGTGTTGTCCACCTTCAGTTTTGGAAACTATGGAAATTTTTGACTTTTGGATAGCTTGTACAATAGCCTAAAATTGGCATGTCCTAGCCTATTATTCCATAGAACATTGTCCAATCGTAAAACATTCAAGCACTTGTCATTTTGAGTAATTAGATCATAAAAATTAATAATATATATATTTTCTTTTTTTTTCATAAAATAAGATAGATTCTTATTTATAAACTATACATTTATCATTTTGAAATTTCGCATCCATTATATCATCACATAACTATAATATTATAATCAAATTGTGTTTTAATCATTCAAGATATAATACTTTTCAAATGATAGTTGAATCATAAATTACAACCTCACTAAATCCTTTGACAAAACCTTTTTAATTATCATTAAATGTAACATTACCTCCTTTACATTGGTTAAATGATGGACATTTTGTAGTATCACATATCATATGTCACTGTTTATTCTCCTTTTTCGTCACAGAGTCCAAAAGAGTGTAAAGGGAAATGACTTAGCACAAATTGATTCATCCTTTAAAGAAAACATCAAAAATCGACAAAGGCATGAACAGGGGATCAAAAGCACATGTGCCACGCAAGTTCTATCACTGTCGCGCAAGTCCACTTGCGCGACGCCTAGTGGTCGCGCAAGTGACTTGTGCGACCTAAGTGATAACCGCCCGGGGTCTTCTCCTGCCTATAAATAGACCCTGTGGGCCCCCCATTTGAGAGAGGATTTTTTCCAGAAACTCAGAATTGAGCTCTCGGTGCCCTAGTCTCTTCTCAAAGCTTCTGAAACACTTATAAGGTAATTTCTTACCTAGAATGGAAGATATAAAGAGGGGGAGGAAGACCTAAGTATTGAAAATTATCAACACTTGCGCGCCTGAGTGGCCAACCCTTAAGGGAAAAGGCCACACTTGTGCGCCACCTTACTCCTTCAATAGAACTTGCACGCCCCTTTTCTGGAAGAACCTCAAGAGGATTCTAAAGGCTTTAATCAAGAGTCGCTCAAGTATTACCATGCTGGTTAACCGCCGCGCAAGTACACATGTGTCGTGCAGGTATACATGCGCGACCAGGACTTGCGCGCCCATGCAGTACCTGCGCGCCAGCCAGGACTTGCACGCCCCTGCCTTTTTGGGTTCCCTTCTTTCCCATTTCACCCCTATTAAGTCATTACACCTTTCCTATTCAAGATTCAGTCTTCAAGAAATTCTTTAAATCCATTTATGGCATGATTTCTTGATTTTACTTCCTTATCTGAAAGGAATTTTGTGGAATATCTCTCAAAACCTAGTGATTTACAAAAATTTATGTCACTAAAGATTGAGATTTCATTCATTCAACCTCATCCTTTAAGATGATAGAATCCTTAACCTGGGTCTCCTTTTCAGGAATAATCCCCAATCATAAGTCCTCTAATTTGGGCATCCTCCTTAGGAGTAAGCCCCAGATCACCTAACCTGGGCCTCATTTTCAGGAGTAATCCCCAGTCATAATTTCCCAAAATATGGGCATCCTCCTCAGGAGTAAGCCCCAAACCTTAATTCTTTTTAACCTGGGCCTCCTTTTCAGGAGTAAACCCCAGTCCAAACATGGGAATCCTCTTCAGGAGTAAGCCCCAAGTCCCTTAATTTTTCAAATCTCTTAACCTGGGCCTCCTTTTTAAGAGTAAGCCCCAGTCTTAATTTCTCTTAACCAGTCCTAATTTACCTTTGATCTGGGATTCCTTTTCAGGAGTAAAACCCAATCATAAGTCCTCTCCTAATTTGGGCCTCCTTTTCAGGAGTAAGCCCCAAGTTAGAGTATTCAAAATCTCCATGAAGCACATATACCTTTATGGACCCTGCTCCTAGATTTCTTCCCTAAAGTAAATCCTAACCTTCATTTATCTGGGCAGTCATACATACATAAGCCCCACATTATTTCTTATGATTGCATCTTTCATGGCACAATTGTCTAATTTTTACCAATACCTCTTGTTTCTCACACCGAGCATGACTCACGTGAGCTTAGAGTGTAAAAGTAATTATGACATTCTTCTTTGAGCCATAAATCATAAACATCATACTCCCTTACCCGAACTACGTGGCTTCTGATTCCTTTTATAAACAAAGGATACATAGGTAGCCCATCTGCGGGTTCGATCCCAACTCTAAAATAATTCATGTCCTTCTGAATGACAATAAACTTCAAGTGCCCCACTGAGTGGCTTTAAAATCAGTATGGTCATTATAAGGACCAAGAGACTTTTACGTATCAAAGGATACCATTGACTAAGAATCTCTAAAAAATACATATGATTCTTTATCAGTGAAAAACCTTGAATACATATAAAAGATTCTCTAAATTTCCTACATATCGATCATTGATTGTCAGATCTAAATTAAAACTCATTTTATATTTGGTAATGTAATAAGGATTCACAAACATAACTTAAATCTATAAAGAGAGTCCTGGAGTAGACAATAATTCCCCTCAAAAAGGTGTGATGAGTCTGACCTCCCATCCTCTCGACCAATGAAAATTCCTAAGCCTCATCAGTCCATAAACTAATGAGCACCTACCTTTGGAAAGTAGGTCCAAATGGATGTCGAATCATTGGATGTTTCTGGTTCTACGAACAAACCCGTTAGAAACCGATTGGAATGTTTGAACCTCCCATCAAGGAGGTCATCCCCAAAATCTGAGGGAAACAAAAGATGGTGAACCCGACGTGAATCCTTAACCAAGTTAAAATGATGTTTTACCTATTTGTTAGGCCCATATTTAAAACTCAATAAGAGGGGCAACAAAAACAATCATTGACATATGTGCTCATCCAAAAGATGTAGTGGCTGAATTTATCTTGATTATGTCTGTTATATCAAATAGGAACTCTTTTCCAAGATCTTCTATATTTCTATAATGGCTGCTCTCAAGTTCACACCTGTGAATACTGCTGTTGCAAATGCCACTACTGCTACTCCTACTGGATCATCGTCCGCTCTAAGGACGATATCACCTACTCAGCATCTTCAACGTTGGGTATCAAACGCACTCGTTAAGGAGTACCGTCAACACGATACCATCCCAACTCTAGAGGCTGCCCGACAAGCCCTCCAAGTGAACAACTCACATCGTTCATCCAAACAACGACGACCATTGATCAAGGAGCAGGCGGTGCTAACTACCATCTTCAACTTTTTCGGGTCGTTATCCCTGGAACGCAATCACCATTCGCTCCCTTATTATGGGGAGGTGAATGAGCAGGTCCCTCAAGGACTTAATTCAAACAGACAGGAGTCCTTCCTGAGGGCTCCCACCAACGATCGTCACCAGACTCGTGTGGCAGTGCGGCCTCAACATGATGGGGGTACCGACTCCAGGCGTTCGGCTCAGGTTCCTCGAACCCGAGCAAGCAAGACGAACCACCAGAGGCGGAATCTGGTCGACAGTGAGCAGGTTCTCATCTCTGCCATCTCCGGAGAAGTCCACCAACCTAACTTGGTGGCAAGCAACGAGCAAGCACACACACCTGCCCGTTTTAATTCCACTGTCCAGCAGACTCGTCTGGCAGCATCACGCCAATCCCACCAGGCAATTCCGACGGAGTACTATAGGTAGGAATATACACCTTTTTATACATCATCAGCTAGTCAGCAGGCTTGTCTGACAACATATGATGGATCTCATCAACCACGTTTGGAGAAGTGAAATCAGCAGGCACATACACCTGCTAGTATTAATCAAGCCTACCAACAGTCTCGCTTGGTAGCATTCAGAGAAGTCAGTCGGAAAGCCCCGATGACAAAAAGGAGGCAGAATCAACTCTCTGCCCCCACACTTGAGTACTGTCAGGATTCACTGACAGGAAAAGGAGGACAGGAGCAGGCACATACACCTGCTCCAAGCCTGGAATGGACGTATAATCCCGTTCCGGTAGCTGAAGTCATCAAGAATATTCTATCAATGGTGAAAGAGCATAAGAAAATCCCTACTCATATTATGGATTCCTGGCAGAATATTATAACAACTTCAGTGGAATCTCAGGGAAAGACACATAAATCTATCCCTACTAGTGGAGTGACACATCAACAATTTACTCCGGAACAGACACACACATCTATTCCAGTCCAAGAGGGTTGTGGGGCATACTCCCCCATATCATACGGACAACCAAGTCAGGAACATACACCTGATTTGAGTGGAGATCGTCAGCCTAACCTGGCCATCTTTCCTGATCAGGCATATACACCTTCTCAGAGCATCCACTTTCGTCAACAAGTGGTTTCCAAGGCGAGTAAGAAGGCGTCTAAGAAAAAGACCCGCCCATCACAATTAGGAGATCAAGATCCAATCTGTAACAAGGCCTTGCTCGATGTTGGAGTTCTTGAATCCCTCAGACAATTATCTGTTGAAATTAAAGATTTTACTCCCTCATTTCCCAATAGTGGGAACATTAATTCTGAAGGTCTTCAATAGACACTTCCTCATGAAGGCTTGCTTCATGACAATTCGGTCGATCTAGAAGTTTCATCTTCAGATGAGAGCCACAGGAACCCTCTATGTGGTCATAAGACCAAGGAGCAAGAGATATTATCTTTTGTTGTAACCCATTATGGTGGTCCTCCCCATGATCATGAATTTCGCTTCGAAAGTCCTCTCTGCAGTAGTGATGCACATTGCCCATAAAATGCTCCAGTGGATAATGTATTACCGAGAAAGCCCTATTATCTTGAGGCACTTGCAAATGCAAAACCAGTCATATCTGAAGCTTCATCGCTATCAGGTGAAATACTTTCTCAATCAGAGGATAGCCCAGGGTGTAGGTTATTCTCTGAACCACCCCTAAGTCATGAATCTTCTAGTTTGATCAATGATTTCTCTACCAATCCAGTTGAATCCAATGAAGCAATAAGGAAACACCAACTCTGGTCAAATCAGGTAGAAGAATCTTCATCAAATGATAAAGAGGAAATTCTGAACATGAGAAAACAACTGGAGAAAGGTGAAGTGCCAGTCATGTTTTGGCCTTTGGCTGACTCTCAGTATAACATTCCAGAAATGTTGACAGAAGATGAAATTCATGATATTCTTCTCAACATATGGAAAACACTTTTTCAGTTGAAAAAGAAAGTATTATCTTATGATGAATATGAAAATCATCTTAAGATAACAGAAGGATTACAAAATCAGATTGATTTGGCGTCTCTATCAGTCTCTCGATATCTTAAGGATAAAAAACAACAAAGAGCCCTTCAACGTTCATGCCTTGGCTCACTAAGAAGATTGTGTCAGTTAATTTCCAATGCCCCATCTGGTATTCATGTCAGAGGATGGGTTGTTCATGGAGCACTGCATTTCATGGTGCTCTCCAGTCAGCAAAGCCCGCCGAAAATGGTCTCATGCAATGTTATTGCCCATGGTCGGCCACAGTCAATGGGCTTTGTTTGTAATCAAAAGCTTTCCCAAGAACATGATTTAACTAGTTCCTCTCAAAATAAAGAATACAGAGAACAAGTTGTTGAATTAATCTTGCATCAACCAAACAAGAATATTGAACAGGCCTCTCGTTTGGAGAAAGCACGTCACCAAGTGACAGAAGTGTCAGAAATCATCCAACGGTCTTTTGAACTGGGTGATAAAAGTGGATACAGGTTAATGCATCCAGCTAATTTCCAGACTAAGGTTCGCAATATCAGGAGGAATTTTAAGAAAGTCTCAAACATAGCATGTCAAGAGCCACCCCAGCTCGCCAGACTGGGGACTCTTTTAAACCAACCCTCGAAATCAACAAATAGGATTCGAGGAGTTGAGCGAGAATAGCAGGAACAGCCTCAGTCCACCGGACTGGGGACTTTTTCAAATCATCAATCCCATCCTCAGAGAAAGTCGGTCTTTTTTCGATTGGGGAAGAAACCTCAAGAGGAACGAAGAGCCAAATTATCAGGAGATTCCCTCCAAATTACGGTTTGTCAAGAAAAACCTGAGGGATCGAATCAAAAAAAGGCAATGTGTCATCAAAGACATAGAAGAAGAAAATATCACAGAAATGCTGATAGAAGGGATGCGATGAGTTATACATCAATCAGTTTCATCAATTCCGTTGTTGCTGATCCACCAGATGAGGCTCACTCAGGGGACTCAGGTGAAGAGGTTCCTGCTCAAGAAGATGTACGCACCGACACAAATGAAGAAGGTGTGCGTACACGAAGTCAAAGGATTACTCAGAACCTAGGTAATCCTTCGAGTAACCCACTTCCCCCTCTCCGAAAAGGATCCAAAAAAGGGAAGGGAAAGAACCAGGTTACATATCCTTCCTCTCGAGAAGGTCAATCGCTCTCACTAGAGCAAAGGTTTGAACATTAGGAGGAAGAAATTGTTGGTCGGAGTGGACACTCAAGAGGGGGGTGAATTGAGTTCCAATTAAAATTTCTGTTTAAAATCCTTTACCAAAATCCCCCAATTTAAAATACCAATTGAATTGTAGTGAATTTGAATTAAAGCAAACTTTCAGTTAGGTTCTCAAGGGATTGATTAATTCCCAGTTAATCTAATCAGAAGATCAGATTAGCTTTTGAAACTAACCTAATGATTTACAAATAATGCAAACACTTTCTAATTCAATTATCAGAGTAACTTTGAAAAACAGTTTAAGTTTTAAAGCACTTGGCAGCGGAACAAAAGGTTTTAGATAATACTAAATAAAGCATAGCAGATATGACCAAGAGGTTCAGTCTCAAGCCGAGACTTAGTCCTCTCAACAATATATATAAATTGGATCCACACCCCGGATCGGGGTTCACAACAGTTTACAACTGTCCAGGTCAAAGACCTCTACCACAGTTCTATGTGGGAAACAAAAACAACAGCAAATACAGTTGTCCAGGTCACACACGAACTCTACCACTATCCACAGTGGGAAATAGAAAATGTAAGGAGTTTGAATGAGGATTTACAGATCCTCCATTTAAGGTTTAGGAGACAGTGTGTGTAAATTAAAATAGATGATACACACTGCTCGTAATGTAAATAATAAATCATAGAGTAAGATATAGAGTTTAGAATGGCTCTAGTGATTGCAGTGTAGCTCTAGACTCCTTCAGATTGATCAGAAATGGTTCTGAGTCCTCTTCTGGTTTTTGACTGGAAAACAGAGTGTCGTTTTCTTGACATCCAGGTTCAGAGATAGTGAAAATGTAGTCGATGAAGTTCTTCAATGTCCTTGTGAGTGTAACGAACTCTTCTTGAGTAAGTTTGAGTGTGTATGAGCTTCTGTGTCTTTTTGTCGTGCATGAATGAGTTCTTCTTGTATATTCTTAATTTCTTTCACATGTGTGTCTCACTCTGTGTCTCTGCAACAACAGGGACTTCTTGTATTTATGGCATGAGCTCCGGAAAAAAAATGATTTCTTTTTGCAGGTACGAGGTACGGTTTCCTGACATCCAACAACCTTTATTAAACAAATGACAGAGCATTAAAATATACCTGATATGACTGTTGGTTAGATTAAATAAAGATAAAGAAATTAAGATAGCGTTGGATTCTTCTGGAACGGTAGATTTGGATATCGGTAGCCTTGTGTATCGGTAACCTCTTCTCTAACAGTAGCCTTTCTATTGATAGACTTCATGTCTGTCGGTAGACTTCCTTCGGTAACTTGTCTGTAACGGTGGGCTTGCATACTGGTGACTTGTTGTATCGGTGAGCTTGTATAACGGTAGACTTGTTGTATCGGTGGACTTAATGTATCGGTAGACTTGATGTATCAGTGACCTTCACGTATCGGTAGGCTTAATGTAACGGTGACCTTCATGTATCGGTAGGCTTGATCTGTAACGGTGACCTTCACGTATCGGTAGGCTTGATGTAATGGTGACCTTCACGTATCGGTAGGCTTGATGTAACGGTGACCTTCATGTATCGGTAACCTTTACGTATCGGTAGCCTTTACGTATCGGTAGCCTTTACATATCAGTAGCCCTTACGTATCAGTAGCCTTTACGTATTGGTAGCCTTTACATATCGGTAGGCTTGTTCTGTAATGGTGACCACTTGTCTGTTTAAGCATTCTTTTGGCAGAATGGGTCAAGTTTGAATATATATCCATTTAGTAACCTAATTCTCTGAAGATAATATAAACATTATAAAGTATGAATATGTGCATGGTGTACATAAATACTGAAATAAGTAATTAATCATTAATTAATATAGGAACTATCAAACTCTACTTGAACATAATTGATATTATCAAGATATAATTGAGCATAGTTAAAATATGATTGATCATAGTTGGGATTATCAAAATATAAGTTCAACTAATTTTCCCAGAGGGCTCAAAAATCTCCCCCTTTTTGATAATCACAACCTATCACAACTTATGCCAAAGTATTAAGAAAATTAAGATAGTGTCAGAGGAAAAATTTCCAAAAAAAAAACTTTAAAACAAAGTTCTCATTTTGCTCCCCCTTTTAATTACACTCCCAGTTCTCATTGGTTTCATGTTCTCTCCCCCTTTGTGATTAACAAAAATAAGGGTAGAATCAGAGAAATGTAGAGACAAAAAAGAGAACAGATTGCAAGCAAACATAAACACAGTAAAGTGGAGAATGTAAGAGTAAATTTCCATTAAGGTACAAAAGGTACAAACTGAGAAAGTTAGGATGACAAAAATACAAGTGAATCCTATCAAAAACATCCATAATCACTCAATCATCCTCTTGAATAGAAGTCTTTCCCTTAGGGTCAGAAGAGTGTGGAGGTTCAGATAGAGTAGAGGGATTGGGAATAGCTGAAAGAACAACCGGAGGGTCAGCCACTGAAATTGTTCCGGATCTGAAATATGTGCTCTTCTGTTGGATCATAGGTGTCAAGCTTCGAATAGCCTGAACTAGAGTCAACTGAGGTGTAATCCCATAGGCAGAGGTAGGAAGAGCAAGAGGTACAATCACAGGTCTGGCATCCACATGCAAGAATGGTAGCAAAAGGTTCCTAAAATCCATAATAATAATGCCTCCTCTCTCCATTGCTGACACAAAATCATCTCGATTTTCAATGAATTTATCCAAGGCAGGAGTAAGCTCTCTGAGCTTACTAACCTGTTCTCTGAAAGCTTTAGTCATTGGAGGCAGCTTCATATTTTCCATTAAGAGCTTGAAATGGTTGGTCATTTGATGCTTGGTATAGACCTTCTCAAAATAAGCATCCACCTTATTTTTAATTGCCTCTTGAGAAGCAGTAGCTTCCCGTAGGTGATCACGAACAAAACTACTAACTTCCCTAGTGGTAGCAACGATCTGAGGAGCCACTGGTACTGGCCTTATCCAACTCTTCCTGAATAACAGATCTGATCTAGTCAAGGTTCACATTGGAGCTGGATGAGGGAAGGGGTTTAACTGAGAAAGCTACTGTCTCCTTGAAATATTGTGTCAGATTACTAACCACCTTCTGAACAAGTTCATCTTGACTGTGCATATGTTCTTTGACTGATTTCTTAAAAGCCTCAAACACTTCCACAAACTGTTTGACTACCTATTTGATATATCTGATATCAGTATTCACTTGGGTTTGAGAACTTTTCAAAGCATTCAATGAAGCAATTGATTGCCTGAGAGAAACCACAGCTCCCATCCAACTCTCAATTTGATTATGGAACACCTTAACTTCATCCATAATTTCCTTTATTGGACTAGAAACATCACATCCCATATATATCTGTAGGTTTTGCTCCACATTCCTCATCTCTTCAACCATACTTGTCTTAAAATCTTCCACTGACTCTCTCAGTGCTTCTTTCAATTCATCCTTTAAGGACTCAAGGTCCTCCTTGGTTGCCACATTTTCAGCCACTGCAGGTGGGGTAACAGATTCTTTTTGGGGTCGGTCTTCCTCATCCAAATCTCCATAGGAATGTCCAAGAACTATATATCATGGATCTGATGACGAACATTCAATGTCATACAAAACAGATACTGAACCAAGATGCTCCCCCTCACTTAGAACATTCTCCTGAGGAATCTCCTCCAACTGTTCTTCTTGATGTAATTCTACAACTTCCTCTACAACTACAGCAGATTCAATAGCCATTTGCTCTGAGTCATCAATGACTCTCTCATCAACAGATGATGCTTCTGCTTCCTGGTCAATCACTATCTTGACTGTACTGTCTATCAGAGGGCTCAAACTGATCTCTTCTTCTTCATTTTCCTCATCATCTGCTTCACCAGCAGCCTCCTTTTCTCCATTAATAACACGATCAGATTCGGTTGTCTCATCCTCTTCAGAGGTGTCCTTAACAACATACTGACATGATTCTTCTTCTTCTTCCTCAGTCTCAGTATCATTTTCCTTCAAAATAGTTTCTCTACTTGGTAGTTCTTTTGGAGGGCTAGCTGCTCCATAAGAAATATTTTGGGGCATAGGACTAGGAGGTAAATCAGGGTCTCATCCTTCCTCAACTGATGTCTCTTCCTCTTCAGCTTCAGCTTCATTATCACTGTAGATTGGTTCTAGCTCATCTGGTCCAAGACCAGGATCTCTCACATCCTTTGGTCTAGAAGGATGATCCACAGGAGTGTACTTGTCATATATTTTTCCATCATCATTAACCCATGATTTCTTCCAGGGGTTCCAGATGACTTTCATAAACTTACAAACAGTCCTGGTGAGGCAAAAATTATCCTTAACCACAACAGTTCCATCTTGAGGTCCAACTACCTCCTTTGCCTTCAACATAATAGAAATTAACTTAGAAAAGAAAAGTGAATTGGACTTAGACTTTGATCTAGTCATCTCTTCAATCTGAATCATAAGCAATCAGCATAAGTTCACCTTTACTCCATGTTTTAACAGATACAACAAATAAATGTCTTGAAATATGAGGGTATAAAAATCTCCTCTCCTTGGACTAATCACATGCTGAATAAACTTGAAAAGTAGTTTATCCTCCCATGCCATCTTTGCAGTAATGACCTTTCTAGGAGTTTCATTTCCTGTTAATTCCAACAAGGCATCCTCATATTCGAAAAAGTCACTAAAAGTAGGTATGGATTTTGAATAAAATCCATAATCAACACTATGAGGAACTTTAAGGTTCTCATCCCATTCAACTGATGAAAATGAAAACATTTGACCATTCACAAAGTAGATTATCCTATTCTCCTCTTCTGATGTCTCAAAACAGACAAACTCATAAAACTCTTTTAACAGAGTTGGATAGTACGGTCCATTATTGTTCATGTAACATTCGATCCATCCTTGCTCTTGTAAGATCTTCAGAATCAAGGACTTGCTTTCCAATAGCCATTCAGCAAACAACTCTTTTTCCACTACAATTTCTCGCTTCGATAAATGCGGATTCACAGAATTCCTTCGAACAGCATCTCTACTGCTTCCAATAGCACCAGCATTGGTTACTTTCTACTTCTTAGCTTGCGGTGCATCACTCCCTTCATCCACTGAGGGTCGCTTCACACGAGCCATTTTAGATTCTAAGTTTTAGGGTTTTGCAAGCTTGAGAGGTTTAGGTAGGAGGGATTCGAACAGACGGGTTCGTGGTGATTGAGTGATGTCTAGAGTCGGGTTTAATATCATTTAGGATTCAAATATAAAATAAATCTCATATTAAAAAATTATTCAAAGTCTCGGCCTTAATACAAAAATTAAAAAATAGTACGAGAGATATACTGGTGAGGTGTACTTAAAAGGTGAGGTTCATCTAACGATGAGGTATCTCCTAACGGTGAGGTTTCTCCTAACGGTGAGATTTCTCCAACGGTGAGGTTTATCTAACGGTGAGGTTTATCTAATGGTTTAAGAGTAAGTTATCATTACTAATTCGTGTCTAATGAAACTTAATCTTTCTGAACTTAAAGGCTTAGTGAAAATATCAGCTAATTGGAGTTCAGTGCCTATAAATTCAAGAGTTATATCACCTCTTTGATAATGATCTCTTAGAAAGTGGTGTCTAACATAAATGTGTTTGGTTCTAGAGTGAGACACAGGGTTCTTAGAGATATTGATTGCACTAGTGTTATCACAGTTAATTGAAACATGTTTAAAATCAAATCCATAGTCCAATAAAGTGTGTTTCATCCACAGAATCTGTGCACAGCAACTACCAGCAGCTATATACTCTACTTCAGCAGTAGATAATGCAACTGAGTTCTATTTCTTACTACACCATGATACTAGGGACTTTCCAAGTAAATGACATGTTCCAGATGTGCTCCTTCTATCTAACTTGTATCCAGCAAAGTCAGCATCTGAATAACTTATTAAATCAAATGATTGTTCTTTTGGGTAAAATAGTCCCAAATTTACAGTGTATTTAAGATATTTGAAAATCCTTTTAACAGTAAGTAAGTGTGACTCTTTATGGTCATCTTGAAATCTAGCACACATACATACACTAAACATAATATCAGTTCAACTAGTAGTAAGATAAAGTAAACTCCAAATCATACCTCAATAATTAGTTTGATCTACTAGTTTACCAGTTTCATCAATATCCAATTTACAGGTGGTACTCATAGGTGTATCACTTCCCTTAATACTATCCAAACCAAAACGTTTTAATAAATCCTTAGTATATTTACTCTGATTCAAAATAATACCATCTTTAGTTTGAAAGATTTGAAATCCAAGAAAGTACTTAAGCTCTCCCATTAAGATCATTTCAAACTCATTTTGCATAATCTTTGAAAAATAAGTACATAAAGAATTTTTAGAAGATCCAAAAATAATATCATCAACATATATCTGTACTATTAAAACATCCTTTGAAATTCTTTTTATAAAAAGAGTGGGATCAGCAATTCCTTTTGTAAATCCTTTTGAAATAATAAAATTTGTAAGTCTTTCATACCAAGCTCTTGGAGCTTATTTTAAACCATATAAAGATTTAGAAAGTTTAAAAACATGATTTTGAAAGTGAGGATTTAAAAAACCAGGTGGTTGTTCTACAAAAACATCTTCAACAATAAAACCATTTAGAAAAGTTCCTTTCACATCCATTTGATATAACTTGAAATTCAGATGTGATGCAAAGGAAAATAAGATCCTAATTGCCTCTAATCTAGATATAGGTGAAAAGGTTTCCTCATAGTCAATTCCTTCTTCTTGATTGTAACCTTGTGCAACTAGTCTAGATTTGTTTCTAATGATGTTTCTAGATTCATCAACTTTGTTTCTAAACACCCATTTTGTGCCTATGGTCAAAGTGTCTTTAGGTCTTTCTACTAGTTCCCAGACTTTATTTCTTTCAAATTGATTTAGTTCTTATTGCATAGCTATTACCCAAAATTCATCATTGATAGAATCATTGATATTTTTAGGTTCTAACTGTGAAAGAAAAGCTTGATGTTCAACCTGATTTCTTAGAAAAGCTCTAGTCTGTGTTCCTCTATCTAGATTACCTAAAATAGGATCTAAGGGATGGTTCTTCAAAATCCTAGTTGGTCTCAAAAAGGTAGGGCTAGAGATTTTAGGTTCATCAACAGGTTGGGGGTCAACAGAAGTAGGTTCTGGAAAATTTCCAGAACTGGATGTTTTAACTATAGGTCCACTATCTTTATCATTAAGGTTCAAAACAAAGAGATCATCTTCAAGATTTTCAATAGAGGTCTTAGGTTCATGTAGATCAGCTTCATCAAATTTGATGTGAACAGATTCCTCCACACATTTGGTTATCTTATTGAAAACTCTATAGGCTTTACTAGAAGTAGAGTAACCTAGGAAAATTCCTTCATCCCTCTTAGATGCAAACTTGTCAAGATTATCTTTAGTATTAAGAATAAAGACTTTGCAACCAAAAACTCTGAAGTAGTTAACCTTAGGTTTCCTATAGTTCCACAACTCATAAGGGGTCTTCTTAAGAATAGGTCTAATCAAGACTCTATTGATAATATAAAAAGCTGTATTGACAGCTTCAGACCAAAAATAAATAGGTAGGTCATACTCATTGAGCATGGTTCTGGCAATTTCCTGAAGGGTTCTATTCCTCCTTTCTACTACACCATTTTTCTGATGTGTCCTAGGGGCAGAGAAGTTGTGACTATAGCCATTGTGTGAGCAGTATGATTCAAACTCATGATTTTCAAACTCACGACCATGATCACTTCTCAAGGTTTTAATTCTAAGTCCACTAAGGTTCTCTACAAACATGGAATATTTAACAAAGTAAGAATAAGCTTCACTTTTGTGAGCTAGAAAATATACCCAAGTATACCTAGAATAGTCATCTACTAGAACATAGACATAGTACTTCCCATTTAAACTAGAAACTATAGAAGGTCCAAACAAATCCATGTGAACCAACTCAAGAGGTTGAGAAGTTGACACTTCTTTCTTTGATTTGAAAGAAACTTTATGTTGCTTTCCCTTTTGACAGGGATTACAAACTTTATCTACTGGGAATTCAGGTTTTGGTAGGTCTCTAACCAAGTTCTTCCTAGTAAGTTTTCTAAGTGAATGTACATTGCAGTGTCCTAATCTTCTGTGCCAAATCCAAGACTCATTATGAAAAAGATTTAAACAAGTAATATTTTTCATAGCTAAATAATTTAAATCAACAACATAAACATTTTCATTTCGCAAAGCATAAAATACTAAAGCATTTTTAGAATTAAAAACATTGCAAGAATCATTTTCAAATTTAACATTGAATCCATCATCACATAACTGAGAAATAATTAGTAAATTATACTTAAGTCCATTAACAAATAGAACTTTAGAAATTAATACTGAGTCAGTGTTACCAATCTGGCCTAAGCCGATGATTTTCCCTTTAGAATTATCACAAAAAGTGACAAAACCTCCATCAACTCTGAATATGCTTTTAAAGCATGAGAAGTATCCTGACATATGTATTGAGAATCCACTGTCCAAGTACCAGATCTTTTTACAAGAGATCTTTAAGCAGGTTTCCTACAAAACAGATTTAGATAGGAAATGATTTTGGTACCCAGATTTTCTTGGGTCCAGACAGGTTAGCCAATAAAACTTTAGGTACCCAAATTTGTCTTATGGGTCAGATTTTGAAAGATAAACTTTATTAGATCCGTAACTATGAATATAACTGGTTGAATCATATGAGCTTCCAGAACTATAACTAACCACATTCTGTCCAGATTTAGGAATAAATCTAGTTTTGGTAATTTTTCTTTGTCCAGGTTGGTATCCTATACCAGTAGTATATCTAGGTGCAATCTGCTTACCTAGCATTTGAGTAAGAGTGTCTTTACCATTTGTAAACTTTTCTAAATCCTTCCTAAGTTTCTCATTTGACAATTTCAGTTCAGTGTTTTCTTTAAGCAACTGAGCATTCTTTTCCATTTCTATGTCAAGATCAGATTTATGTTTAATAGTTAGAGCATACTGTTTCTTTAAACCTTTGTATTTATCTTTCATCTCATTACAAGTTTCTTCCAACCTATCACAATATTCAAATAGTTCAGATTTTGAAATATTTTCAGAATCGGAATCATCTCCAGAATAATAAGAATTTAAAGGAGGAGTTTCAGATGTTACCTCAGAGGAGTTTGTCATAAAACACATGTTATCTTTATTTCTGATTTCAGTTTCAGAAGCTTCAGATTCACTAGAGTTATCCTCAGAAGCACTCCAAGTAGCCTTCATGGATTTCCTATACTTATTGTCCTTATACTCATACTTCTTCTTGTATTTCATCTTTGGACAGTCTTCTTTTATATGTGCTTTTCTTTTACATTCATAGCAGACAACTTCATCAGATTTTTCAGATTTCTTCCAGTCCTTTTTCCAGTGTCCATTGTTGTCATACTTACCTTTTTAATTTGATTTTCTGAAAAACATATTTTTCCTATAAAACTTCTTAAATAATCTGGCTATGTGAGCCATTTCTGCATCACTTTCAGATGCACTTTCACTTTCTTCACAGCTTGAGCTATCACTTACAGCTTGAAGTTTCTCCTTATCCTTGTTCTTTGAAGTAGAAGTCTTGAAGGCAACGGACTTCCTTTTTGGTTCATCTTCTTCTTCTTTGTTTACCTTGAGCTCTTCTTCATATATCATCAGCTTACCAATAAGTTCCTTAACTGGCAGTTCACCAATATCACAAGATTCTATAATTGAAACAGAAGTGCCCCTCCATCTTTCAGGTAGGCATCTCAAAATTCTCATGATCTGCTCCTTTGATGAAACATCCTTTCCTAGTGAGATCATTGTATTGACAATTTCGTTAAACCTTAGATACATATTAGAAATGGGTTCATCAGGATTCATCTTAAAATTATCATATTTAATAGTATAGGTGTTCAATCTCATTTCCTTAACATTAGTTGTTCCTTTATGAGAAACACTTAAGGTATCCCAAATTTCATGTGCAGTCTTACAAGTAGATATTCTATTAAATTCCTCGTCACCTAAAGCACAATACAGAGCATTCATATCTTTGCAATTATTATTGTAGGCTGTCTTAGTAGCTTCATTCCAAGTAGATCTAACAGTAGTAGGAATTTTATATTCTGATTCTATGGCAGTCCAAATATCAAAACCCACGCTTTCTAAATGAATTTTCATCTTAATATTCCACTGAGCATAGTTGCTTCTATTGAAAAATGGTGGTCTATTAGTAGCAACACCTTCAAGTCTGTTATCCATGATAACTAGTTTGAAACAAAATATTTTAAAGAGATAAAAATTTAGAAATAACAGAAATTTTAAGAACTTTAAAATACAACTAAAATCACAGTTTAAAAACAAAGTACTTCAGAAAATATTTTAATCCTCTGATACCAAATGTTGGTTGGAATGGACACTCAAGAGGGGGGTGAATTGAGTTCCAATTAAAATTTCTATTTAAAATCCTTTACCAAAATCCCCCAATTTAAAATACCAATTGAATTGTAGTGAATTTTAATTAAAGAAAACTTTCAGTTAGGTTCTCAAGGGATTGATTAATTTCCAGTTAATCTAATCAGAAGATCAGATTAGCTTTTGAAACTAACCTAATGATTTACAAATAATGAAAATAGTTTCTAATTAAATTATCAGAGTAACTTTGAAAAACAGTTTAAGTTTTAAAGCACTTGGCAGCAGAACAAAAGGTTTTAGATAAAACTAAATAAATCACAGCAGATATGACCAAGAGGTTCATTCTCAAGCCGAGACTTAGTCCTCTCAACAATTTATATAAATTGGATCCACAACCTGGATCGGGGTTCACAACAGTTTACAACTGTCCAGGTCAAAGACCTATACCACAGTTCTACATGGGAAACAAAAACAACAGCAAATACAGTTGTTCAGGTCACACACGACCTCTAACACTATCCACGGTGGGAAATAGAAAATGTAAGGAGTTTGAATGAGGATTTACAGATCCGCCAGTTAAGGTTCAGGAGACAGTGTGTGTAAATTAAAACAGATGATACACACTGCTCGTAATGTAAATAATAAATCACAGAGTAAGATATAGAGTTTAGAATGGCTCTAGTGATTTCAGTGTAGCTCTGGACTCCTTCAGATTGATCAGAAATGGTTCTGAGTCCTCTTCTGGTTTTTGAATGGAAAACAGAGTGTCGTTTTCTTGACATCCAGGTTCAGAGACAGTGAAAATGTAGTTGATGAAGTTCTTCAAAGTCCTTGTGAGTGTAACGAACTATTCTTGAGTAAGTTTGAGTGTGTATGAGCTTTTGTGTCTTCTTGTCATGCATGAATGAGTTCTTCTTGTATATTCTTCGTGTCTTTCACATGTGTGTCTCCCTCTGTGTCTCTACAGCAACAGGGACTTCTTGTATTTATGGCACGAGCTCTGGCAAAAGAAATGATTTCTTTTTGCAGGTATGAGGTACAGTTTCCTGACATCCAACAAACTTTATTAAAAAAATGACAGAGCATTAAAATATACCTGATATGACCATTGGTTAGATTAAATAAAGATAAAGAAATTAAGACAGTGTTGGATTCTTCTGGAATGGTAGATTTGGATATCGGTAGCCTTGTGTATCGGTAACCTCTTCTCTAACGGTATCCTTTATATCGATAGACTTCATGTCTGTCAGTAGACTTCCTTCGGTAACTCGTCTATAACGGTGGGCTTTCATAATGGTGACTTGTTGTATCGGTGAGCTTGTATAACAGTAGACTTGTTGTACTGGTGGACTTAATGTATCGGTAGACTTGATGTATCGGTGACCTTCACGTATCGGTAGTCTTGATGTAACGGTGACCTTCACGTATTGGTAGGCTTGATCTGTAATGGTGACCTTCACGTATCGGTAGGCTTGATGTAATAGTGAACTTCACGTATCGGTAGGCTTGATGTAACGGTGACCTTCACGTATCGGTAGCCTTTACGTATTGGTAGCCTTTACGTATCGGTAGCCTTTACATATGGGTAGCCTTTACGTATTGGTAGCCTTTACGTATCGGTAGCCTTTATGTATCGGTAGCCTTTACGTATCGGTAGGCTTGTTCTGTAATGGTGACCACTTGTCTGTTTAAGCATTCTTTTGGCAGAATGGGTCAAGTTTGAATATATATCCATTTAGTAACTGAATTCTCTAAAGATAATATAAACATTATAAAGTATGAATATGTTCATGGTGTGCATAAATACTAAAATAAGTAATTAATCATTAATTAATATAGGAACTATCAAACTATACTTTAACATAATTGAGATTATCAAAATATAATTGAGCATAGTTAAAATATGATTGAGCATAGTTGGGATTATCAAAATATAAGTTCAAATAATTTTCCCAGAGGGCTCAACAGAAATGAAGGAGTTAAGAAGGTTGAATGCAGAACTACTTCAGAGTAGTCTTCTTCTTAAGAATGCTGGAGTCAGTCAGCCAAAGGAATTTGTTGTGACTACTGAGATGGATCAAGAATATCCTCCTCTATCAGTACACCCTCATAGGTATAATCCTACGGGTCAAGTGCAACAACAGTCGGCAGTGCTACCATCAATTGCAGCACCAATCGCCACATCTGTCCAAGCTCCAGTCATTGCACCTACCCAAGTCCAAGTTCAACCGGATGTTTCTCAAAAATTAATAACTACTATTGAGTCATTAACAGCTCGGTTAGAAACTATGGAAGGGAAATGTGCGCAAGTTCAACCAGAAAAGAAAGTTTACCCTGAATGGGTAGATTCAATCTCTCCTCCATCCAGTTTTGGGAACCCTGTATTCCCTATTTTCAATGGATCAGGCGATCCTGAACAGCATTTGACGCATTACGTGTCTTGTTGCGATCCTATGATGGGAACTCTGAAGCAGCAAGAAGCAGTGAAACTCAGATGCTTTGTGCGAACCTTGCAAGGACCAGATTTTTTCTGGTATACAAGCTTGCAATCCTGGTTAATTACCGGATGGGAGGATCTTTTCCAAAAATTCCTCCTTCAGTTCAACTCAACTTTGCCAAAGACAACAGTTTTTTATCTTACAAATTGTAAGCAAAGGGGGAATGAAAGGGTCTCTAATTTCATTGCTCGATGGAAGGGATTAACATATTCCTTAAGTTTAGCACTCCCTCAAGAAGAATTTTTGTCAATCTGTGTGGCAAATCTGCGTGACAAATTACGCACGCCGTTAATCCCTATGAAATACATAGGAGGGTTTTGAGACCTTACTTCAATCACTCAGTAGATTGAAGATTCCCTTATACAGGCTAAGGCTAAATCTTGTGTAATTCCATCAGCTCCAGGAAGGAGAATGGGTAAAGCAAAAACTGCTACAGTTATGCTTAAACAAGAACCTGTACCTATTTCTACCTCAAAACCTTCATCTTCTCGAAGGGCTCCACCTTCTGAGCGCCAACAACAAAGGCTGTTTTGTCTAGACGATCAAAGAGATCAAAGATGAAAATAATTTGAGGATCTGAAGAGAAAAACATACTCTTTCCGAAATGAACAAGTTCCTGGTTATTTCATTTTGGCTCTGGAAAACAATTTGGTTCAATTACCAATGCCCAAGAGGCCAAACAAGAAAGGAGATGAATACCATCCCAATTATTTCCCCTTTCATAAAATGTTGGGGCATCCCATCCAGGATTGTTTTGTCTTCAATGACCTCCTGCAAAAGATGGTCGACTCAGGACAAGTCACATTGAAAAGCTCCTCAGCCCAGGTAGCATGTGTCACTACTACAGTTCGAGAGGAGGAAGGTGAATGATAAGAAGTCAAAAGCAAAAATTCACAGAAGTATGATGATTGGATGGTCAGAAAGACAATCAATCAAACTCATACTATTTTGCGAACACAATTAAAGAAACCAATTGTGTCTTCTTCCATGAATGTTGTGGCAAAATCCTCTTCATCAGAGGGAAAGTCCTCAAAGAAATGGCATGATTCAAAGAAAGAAAAAGAATCAGAAGAAGATGAGTATGTGTCAAAGCCTAAGTTGTCTTTGACTTTGGCGGACTTCATGCCATCTACTTCAAAGCCACGGGCACTGCCCCACCAAACGGCACAACTAAATAGGCTAATCAGGCAGAGTCTTCATCAGACGAAGAGTTAATCTTTGGTTCTGTTAATATGATTCAATTAACAGATCCATATGCCAGTCACAGTTTCGATTTCAATGAGTCTGAATTCCTTGTATAAAACAGGGGAATCAGAGGAAGTTCCAGGGGCTCAGGATATAGGGGAAGATATGGATCTTTTAGAATCCACTATTCCAATTCTACCCCTGCTAGAACTGTGTACGCGGCAGAAACTCGTGGTAGAGCCCTTCAGTGAGCTCAGCAAGAACAAGCAAGTTCTTCTACCAATAGAAAATTTAGTCCTGGCACAATTATTTTGGAAGACCGGTTGAAGGTTCCATCTTCTTCCTATCAGCAAGTAAATGGATCTAATCAGTCTAATCTTCCAAAACCAGGAATATTGCCAACTTATATCCCAATACAAGATGCATCAACTTCCAAAGAATCTGCTTCCAAGGTACCTGTTAAACCACATATTCTTGTTGGGAAACGTAGACCTTTGGATCAAAAGTATGATATATTGAAACACTTGGCCCAAGTACCATCCAAGTTATCAATTCTAGATGCTCTGAATCTGTCAAAAGATCTCCGGGAAGCACTCATCGAGGCTTTGTCAAGTCCTCAGGAGTTTGAAACTGAAATTGTTGCAGCTGAAGTCTATCGCATAGAGAATAATCCTGAAGAATACCATGCAATAATATCTTTTACTGATGAAGATGAAGATGATGTTGTGCATGGACATATTATACCATTGTACTTGTCTGGCAAGGTCAATGGCATAGACATCCGAAGAGATTTCATTGAAAATGGTTCAGGAGTCAACCTCATACCCATTCATACACTTCGTCGATTGGGCCTCACAGAATCTGATTTATCTCCTTATACCATGATGTTATAAGGATATGATAAAAATGAACAAGAACCACTGGGTGAAGTTACACTCAGAACTCAGTTTGGAGATCTTGTATCCAATTCAGATTTCATGGTTGTTGATCAAGACTCAGCCTTCAACATCTTGCTTAGAAGACCCTGGCCACATCAACATGTGGTTATCCCTTCATCATACCATCAATGTCTCAAATATTTTTTTGATGGTCAAGTTGGGACATTGTATGGTGATAAGGCCCCGTTCAATACATGTGAGTCTCAATACATTGAGGCAGAATTCTATCACATGAAGGAAAGGAAGAAATCCACAACAAAGGAGATTACCAAAGTTAATGCTCCTTATGGTTTGGATAAAATTCCAATAAATCCATTTACACATGTGAGTACAGATTATGCGTTGCCTATTAGTCAAATTGACAAAATAGACCTAAATCAAAATAATCTTATGGAAAGATCCATAATGTCAATTACGGCAATCGAGCCAGACAACATGGGAGAAATTGGTAATCTACCAAGCAGTGATGAAAGCACAAATGGTGATGTATTCATTTCATCTGCTGAAATCCTACAAGTCTATGCTTCACCAATTAGGCCAGAAGAAGTTATAGAAACATCAGAGGTGAACAATGATGTCGATTCTCAATCCATTATATTCTCTTTATTACCCAAAGAAGACCCTTCATCATCAATCGGGTCGGAAATGGAAGCTTCTTCTTTAAGATATGAAAATTTTGACATCTCTTCGGATCATGAAAATTCTACTTTATCATCTACTATGCAAGTAGAAACGGAAGAAATAATACATGATGAAGAGGAAGAGGAAAATCTCATAGATGCTCCTCCAGCATTTGAAGAGGGTATCTCTACCATTGTGGATGAACTCAGAGAAATAAATCTGGGTACAAAAGAAGATCCACTCCCCACTTTAATCAGTGCGTCCATGACTCTGGAAGAGAAAGAAATGTATATTTATTTTATAAACAAAAATAGAGATATATTTTCCTGGAACTATATAGAAATTCCCGGGCTTGATCCTGATGTTTCTACTCATCATTTGGGTTTACCAGAAGAACATCGAGGATTTAAGCAAGCCGCGAGAAGAACACACCCAACTTATGCTTCCAAAATTGAAGCTGAAGTGGATAAGCTTATCAAAGCTAACTTTGTCAGAGAAGTTCAATATCCCAAATGGTTGGCTAATATTGTCCCTGTAAAGAAAAAGAACAGATAAATTAGAGTTTGCATCGATTTCAGAGATCTTAATCGTTATTTTCCTAAGGATGATTTCCCAGTTCCGATTACAGAACTTCTAATTGATGCAACAGCTGGCTATGAAGCACTTTCCTTCATGGATGGATATTCTGGATATAATCAGATCTAAATGGCCCCATAAGAAGAGGAATCTACAGCCTTCAGAGCCCCTCAGGGTGTGTTTTGCTACCGGGTAATGCCCTTTGGCTTAAAGAATGCAGGTGCAACTTATCAGTGTGTCATGCATCGTATCTTCAAACCCTTCTTAGGGAAGTTTGTTGAATGCTATGTAGAAGATTTGGTAGTTAAATCCAAACAGCGTTCTAATCACTTGGCTGATTTGGAAGTCATATTCCACAAGCTTCGACAATATAATTTGAAGATGAACCCCTTAAAATGTGCTTTTGGGGTAACCTCAGGAAAATTTCTCGGCTTTGTTGTACGCCATCATGGTATTGAAGTCGATCCTGAGAAGACCAAGTCAATCCTTGGTATGTCACCTCCTCGAAATTTGAAAGAATTAAGAGGACTTCAAGGACACTTAGCCTATATTCGGCATTTCATCGCCAATTTAGCAGGCAAAATTTTACCCTTCACCAAATTGATGAAGAAGGGAGTCACTTACCAGTGGACTGAAGAATGTCAAAAAGCATTCAATATTCTCAAGAAATACCTCTTGAGTCCACCGGTACTCATGCCACCTGTTGAAGGAAGACCACTTATCCTCTACGTGACATCTCTAGAGCAATCATTGGGTGCCTTTCATGCTCAAAAGAATGATGCTGGGAATGAAAACAGCCTCTAATATCTCATTTGAACCATGCTTGAAGCAGAAACCCGGTATTCAATTATTGAGAAGTGTTTTCTGGCATTAATCTTTGCAGTTCAGAAGTTGAGACACTACCTGCAACGTCACGAGGTCCAATTGGTATCTCGCAATAACCCGCTCAAATTTATCCTTAGTCGTCCAATGCTTACAGGACGTCTGGAAAGGTGGGCAGTTATTTTGCAGCAATTCGACATTCAGTATGTGTCTCAAAAGGCGATAAAGGGCCAAGCTCTGGATGATTTCCTAGCTAAACACCCTTCAGTGGAAGACACATCTTTAGATATTGAACTCCCTAATGAGGAAGTCTTCTCTATTCAAGAAATTCCTCAGGCATGGGAAATGTATTTTGATGGTGCTTCCAGAAGTCCAATAGGGAGGAAAATGGAAAATCCTAAATTCAACAAATTTGGCTTAGGAATTGTGCTCATTTCTCCAGAAAAGGCAGTGTTACCTTATTCCTTCTTATTATGGGAAGGTGGTACCAATAATGAAGTAGAATACCAAGCTCTCATCATAGGCTTGGAATTAGCACTTCAAGCACAAGTGAATCACTTAAATGTGAAAGGTGATTCAGACCTGGTAATCAAACAAGTCAATGGGGATTATGCCATCAGAAAAGAAGAACTAATCCCTTTGTATGATTACGTCAGAGATTTAATGGCAGAATTCCCTTTGGAACTGACATTTTCTTATGTCCCAAGATCACAAAATGCTCGAGTTGATGCACTGGCTAATATAGCCACAACTCTGGCAGATCCAAATCGGGACGAGACAACCATCAGTATTTCCCACCGTCGTGCAATTTCACCTTATGTTCGAATCAGAACAGAGGAATTTAATGAAATTTTTCCCATTCCTGAACCATATGGTCATACTATAGGATGGATGTCACCTATCAGGGAATACCTTGAAAATGGAACACTTCCACCTGATAGAGCTGAGAAAGAACAAATCTAGCGACGTGTGGTCAATTTTACTCTTTATGATAGCCCAGATCACCTAGATAAAATTCTCTACAAATGTGGTTTTGATGTAGTTCTCTTCAGATGTATTGATGGTGAAGAGACAATGGCTATCATGAAATAAGTGCATGCAGGATTCTGTGGTGCCCACCAGTCTGGACATAGACTGTCTGATCAGATTCGAAGTCTTGGATACTTTTGGCCTTCAATGATATGAGATTGTGTCGATTTCACAAATAAGTTTCATTCATTCCAAGTACATGCCAACTTCATTCATAAACCTTCATAGTTGCTTCATACAGCTAAATACTCATGGCCATTTTCCACATGGGGAATGGATGTGGTGGGACCTTACCCTTCGACTATGGCCAAGCAGTTTAAGTACATTCTTACTGCTACTGACTTCTTTTCCAAATGGGCAGAGGCAATACCTCTCAAGGAAGTCAGTTCTAAATGCGTTGTTAGCTTCATCAAGTATAACATCATTACTAGATTTGGTGTCCCTCATACCATATTTACAGAAAATGGCACCAATTTCTGTTCATCTGAGGTGAAGAAGTTGTATCAAGAATACAACATCAAATCCAACCATTCATCTCGGTATCATGTAGTGGCCAACAGCCAGATAGAAGCCTTTAACAAGACTCTTTCAAATATACTTCAAAAGATGGTGGATAAAGATAAGAGGTCATGGCCTGATAAACTCTTTCATGCTTTATGGCCTTATCGGACTACCACCCGCACTGCAACTCGGTCAACTCCATATTCATTGGTATATGGAATAGAAGCCATATTGCCCATTGAAGTTCAACTACCCTCGCTCAGAGTTGCCATTTGTGATAAATCATTTATAGATGAACAATATCAAAAGTGATTGAATGAATTGGAACGGTTAGATGAGAAAAGATTGTGCACTTTGCACCACTTGGAAGTCTATCAGAATCGAATAGCATGAGCTTTTAACAAAAAAGTTCATCTTCGTTCATTCACTCAGGGAGAATTGGTATTAGTTCTCAGAACTCCAATGATACCAGGAAAGAAACCTCCCAAGCTTGAGCCAAAATGGGAAGGACCTTATTCAATATATAGGGTCTACTCCAATGGAGCTTATTCATTAATCTCAATGGATGGAGAACTCATCACTACTCCAACCAATGCCATATTTTTGAAGAAGTATTTTGTATAAACACAAAATACATCCCAAAATGGTCTGGTATGACCTTAAACTACACAACTGTCTAGCAAGACGTTAAACTGCATAACCAATGGTCCAACATGACATTAAACTGTGTCCCCCTAGGTCCTGTATGAACTTAAACTGCACCATTGTCCAACAAGACGTTAAATTGTGTCCCCTTCATTGTCCTTTCTATATGACGTTAAACTATACAGCAATGGTCCATACATATGACCTTAAACTATTTGTACTTTCATCCCACACGACGTTAAACTGTGAAAAAGTTCCCTAAATGGTCCAGTATGACCTTAAACTACAACTAGGTCCTGTATGACCTTAAACTACATCCATGGTCCAGTATGACCTTAAACTGCAACTAGGTCTTGTATGACCTTAAACTGCATCATCAACGGTCCATGCATATGACCCTAAACTATTTTCAAGTCCCTTACATCCAACAAGATGTTAAACTGTGACGTCCTAACTACATGACGCTAAACTGTATAAAAGTCTCTTACGTCCAGCAAGATGTTAAACTGTGACGTCCTAACTACATGACACTAAACTGTATAAAAGTCCCTTACGTCCGGAAAGATGTTAAACTACATAATCATCAAAGGTCCTATATGACCTTAAACTACACCACCGTCCATCATGACATTAAACTGCACCATCCACAGTCCATGCATATGACCGTAAACTATTCACACTTTCATCCAACATGACGCTAAACTATATCGTCCCTTTTTTTCTTCCAACATGACGTTAAACTATGGAAAAAAGTCCCCAATGCATCCAACATGACATTAAATGGTGTAATCTTTTGTCCTCACTGCATGACATTAAACTGTACAGTCCCCCTTTTTTCCAACATGACGTTAAACTATATTGTCCTCATCATCCTAACTACATGATGTTAAACTATACTGAAAGTCCGTGATATGTCCTACATGACATTAAACTGTACTTTGTCCCTGATACATGACATTAAAATGTGCAGCGCCAATAGTCCTAACTGCAAGAATTTAAACTACATAGTCCCTTCATATGTCCTACATGACATTAAATTGTGCATCGTTAAGGTTATTGTTACCTCTTGTTTCTTACACCGAGTATGAATCACGTGAGCTTAGAGCAAACCTCAACCATAACACTCTCACTAGGATACTAACCATGTGTAAGTCCCAACATCATTTTTTAGGTCGTTGTCCCCAAGAACAACTTGATCATTAATTCATTCTTTAATTGAACTATGCGGACTTTGATCCTTGCCTTCTAGGTTGGGTATGTAGGCAACCTCCCAAGGTTCAAGCCCAAAACCAATATCTTCACATCGGTTCACCTCCATCTCATACGACGTTGATTCGTGAAACCGCCCCTAGAATCAATATCTTTACATTGGTTCACTTTCTTCCTTGTTATACGACGTTAAACTATACAACACTTTTGTCCAGTATGAAAATAAACTACAATATTCTTTGATATCCTCACCTGAGAGGGAACCATTATCTATATTGATTTTTCAATCATGTTTCATTTCAAAGACTACGTGCATACATGGAAACGCCCAAACCTTTTATCTTGGGTTAAACCATCATTGTACTAAATTCCCCTTTCACCCTTCATATGTACGAACCAAATTTGTACAAAGGGTAATTCTAGAACTACGTGGGCTTGATTCCCATCCTTATGGGATACGTAGGAACGTTCGAGTATCCCTCGAATCCAGCCCCAAGTCTTTGGGCCTAACCCCAAATTCCATTTTCAGTCCCTTGGCTCAAAAGTCCCCATGAAAACACACACTGTGTATTTATTATAATGGTCCAAGATCTATGACCCTAAACTAAGATCTCTAATCCTTTTGTCTCACACGATGTTAAACTGTAGTTTAATAACTACGTATGGCTTGATTCTCATCCTTATGGGATACGTAGTGAAGTCCAACATTTTAATTCAGGACCCAACCACAACATGATTATGGTTAGCATTGATCTGTATATCTCTGTATACATTGAAAAATACCCATCTTTATGTGTCATAATACTAACCTTAAATATTTTCAGATCCTCATAACCCTTTTCATGAATTCTAGTCACAAATATGTCAAACTTCTGAGAGTTATTTTTCCTGACTATGCAGCACGTGCCCATAGGCAGCCTTGCATAAACTGTCTACATAACAGAATTATTAGCCAAAAGATACTATTATTTGACTATGCATCCAATGCCCTTAGGTGGCCCTGCATAATTCAACCCCCTAACGGGTTTGTCGGATAGTGGTAACTTCATTCTTGGGAATAATGCCTCTTTTGTCCTTATTTGTCTTAAATGACAGTATGTAGGGATCCACAAAAAATATCCATCCTTAACATATTTGTCCCATATCCTTTTTCATGATCTGAAATTATTCAATTCTATGGTTTATATTCTCCTTCCCTATGTTTGGGTCAGACCTTCGTAGGAGTGATATTCATCTAGTTCTTCGATAATCTTATTTGTAAATATCTTCTCCATATTCAAGTACCTCTTTCCATACATCAAACTCTGTACTTTGGAAGATTTGAATCTCCATAAAATTTCACTGGCTTTTAGCACTAGGAAAGTAAATTTCTGAGAGTTCTTTTGCCTGACTATGCAGCATGTGCACATATGTGGCCTTGCATAAACAGTCTACATAACAGACTTATTAGCCAAAAGATACTATTTTATTTAACTATGCAGCCAATTCCCTTAGGTGTCCCTGCATAATTCAACCCCCTAACAGGTTTGTTAAATAATGGTAACTTCATTCTTGGAAACTACTTCTTCTAATGCCTTTTAGCTCTTTTTCATGTCATTCCTCATATTCAAATATTCTTAAGTCATAGATTACATATTTTACCTCATAATTGAGTATGGTAATATGTTTTCAGATGAATTTTCAAGGAATTGAGTCAATTCTAATCCATTTCGGTCAAAGCTATTTCAACCTTAAACATTATCCTTTTTATGTCTGACGTGCATGACTTTAAACTGCCCACAAAATTCAAGGGAACTCTGAATAAAATTCAAGTTCCCAGCTCACTAAACATACATTTTGTATGATTTAGGTAACATTGAGCAATCAAAAGGTTTGAAGTTTGTAGGTTTATTTACATCAATCCTAGTAAAAATCAAACTATGCTTGTTAGGCCCATTGGCTTAGGTAAAATCTAAAGCATATAGAAAAAGAATGCAGGTACAAATGATTGAAGATGAAAGTTTTTTTTTTCATTGATACATAGGAGATAGAAGTACATCCACAAACTGGAGTCTCTTCTCTTTTTTTCAAGAATTACAATAGGCTTTCAACGTAACTCTTCATTTGATTTACGGCATCCCGAGATTCATCAGCAACCACCTGGAATTCATTCATTCAACTGGATACAATAAGAGATGCAGTGATACCAGCTCTTCTTGGAACAATTGTAAAAGTATGTTCTTGAGTGCGGTTTGAGAAAATTTTCTACTGATCAAATAGTGACTCTGTTTCTGTCCAAGAGACTAGGAAGATGGATACATGGATTTGAGAATGGAGAATTGGAAGCAAAGAGCCATTTGGAGAGAGTACTCTTTTCAGATATTTCTCTAATGCCATGTTTGTCTTCTCTCCACCAACCGACAGCGGAAAACATTTCATCCCATGGGTTTTCCATTTTCATATCTGCAAGGAAATGACATGAAGGAAGAATTTGAAAGTTCACACCATTGTTGTTGCTCTTAATGCACAGCATAACCGAAATAGAGGAGTAGCAGTGCAGCCGCATTTCAGGTGTATAGTTCTTTGCATTTGGAACATTGACTCCTTGCAGATGACCATGACCATATAGAGGTAGGTAGATTCTCTGTGGGAAATTAAGATGATATTTCTTCAAGTACTTAGCCAAATATGGGAAATTGTTGTCGCAGATATCATAGTAATCATGGCCAACAATGTTCATCATGTCGTCAATCTGCTTGCTAGCCAGTTCATCAGCCGTTCTGATTCTCCTGGGATCCATTGAATCTGCACAAAAGTTGAATAAACTAACTCATAAATGGGTTTATTTTTCATAAAATTTGTGAAATAATTCAGAAAAATGGAAAAGGCATTAAGGCGCACAAGTCTAAAACTTGGCGTGCAAGTATGGATGTGCCGCGCAAGTATTTTACATGCAAGTATCACTGCGCAGGCCCAGATACCTTGACAGCAGCGTGACATCAAGGAAACAGCGGGAAATAGAGCAAATTGCGTGACAAATGAAACTTGCGTGGCGAGAGCTCGAGAGTTTCAAATCCATGTTCTTGTACGGAAGTGAGGCCCTCTATTTATAGACAAGGCCGTAACCCTACGCGACCAAAGGCCCTACCCTGTGCGCCAAATCTGGTGCGCCCGAATCTCATTTGCGCACCTTAACTTGCACGCCGCCTTTCCATTGGTTTTATTCTTTTCCTCATAGTCAAATCCTCTTTTCTATCCAGATCCAACTCTGAGGGGGGACTTTTGTTGACGCTCCTTTTTTGTCATAGAGTCCAAAGGAATGTAAAGGGAAATGACTTAGAACAAATTGATTCATCCTTTAAAGAAAACATCAAAAATTGACAAAGGCATGAACAAGGGATCAAAAGCACATGTTCCGCGCAAGTTCTATCAATGTCACGCAAGTCCACTTGCGCGACGCCTAGTGGTCGCGCAAGTGACTTGCGCGACCTAAGTGATAACCACCCTGGGTCTTATCCTACCTATAAATAGACCCTCTGGGCCCCCCATTTGAGAGAGGATTTTTTCCAGAAACTCATAATTGAGCTCCCGGCACCCTAGTCTCTTCTCAAAGCTTCTGAAACACTTCTAAGGTAATTTATTACCTAGAAAGGAAGATCTAAAGAGGGGGAGGAAGGCCTAAGTGTTGAAACTCATCAACACTTGCACGCCTGAGTGGTCATCCATTAAGGGAAAAGGCCACACTTGCGCGCCGCCTTACTCCTTCAATAGAACTTGCGCGCGCCTTTTCTGGAAGAACCTCAAGAGGATTCTAAAGGCTTTAATCAAGAGTCACTCAAGTATTACCCTGTTGGTTAACCATCGCGCAAGTACACATGTGTCGCGTAGGTATACCTGCGTGACCAGGACTTGCACGCCCACGTAGTACCTGCGCGCCTGCCAGGACTTGTGCGCCCCTGCCTTTTTGGGTTCCCTTCTTGCCCATTCACCCCTCTTAAGTCATTCCACCTTTCCTATTCAAGATTCAGTCTTCAAGACACTCTTCAAAGCCATTTATGGCATGATTTCTTGATTTGACTTCCTTATCTGAAAGGAATTCTGTGGAATATCTCTCAAAACCTAGTGATTTACACATCTTTATGTCACTAAAGATTGATATTTCATTAATTCAACCTCATCCTTTAAGATGAGAGAATCCCTAACCTGGGTCTCCTTTTCTGGAATAATCCCCAGTCATAAGTCCTCTAATTTGGGCATCCTCCTTAGGAGTAAGCCCCAGATCCCCTAACCTGGGCCTCCTTTTCAGGAGTAATCCCCAGTCATAATTCCCCAAAATATGGGCATCCTCCTCAGGAGTAAGCCCCAAACCTTAATTCTTTTTAACCTGGGCCTCCTTTTCAGGAGTAAACCCCAGTCCAAACATGGTCATCCTCTTCAGGAGTAAGCCCCGAGTCCCTTAATTTTTCAAATCTCTTAACCTGGGCCACCTTTTCAAGAGTAAGCCCCAGTCTTAATTTCTCTTAATCAGTCCTAATTTACCTTTGATCTGGGATTCCTTTTCAAGAGTAAAACCCAATCATAAGTCCTCTCCTAATTTGGGCCTCCTTTTCAGGAGTAAGCCCCAAGTTAGAGTATTCAAAATCTCCATGAAGAACATATACCTTTATGGACCCTGCTCCTATATTTCTTCCCTAAAGTAAATCCTAACCTTCATTTATCTGGGCAGTCATACATACATAATCCCCACATTATTTCTTATGATTGCATCTTTCATGGAACAATTGTCTAATTTTTACTAATACCTCTTGTTTCTCACATCGAGCATGACTCACGTGAGCTTAGAGTGTAAAAGTAATTATGAAATCCTTCTTTGATCCATCAATCATAAACATCATACTCCCTTACCCGAACTACGTGGGTTCTTATTCCTTTTATAAACGAAGGATACGTAGGTAGCCCATCTGCGGTTTCGATCCCAACTCTGAAATAATTCATGTACTTCTGAATGAAAATAAACTTCAAGTGCCCCAATGAGTGGCTTTAAAACCAGTATGGTCATCATAAGGACCGAGAGACTTTTACGTATCAAAGGATACCATTGACTAAGAATCTCTAAAAAATACAGATGATTCTTTATCAGTGAAGAACCTCGAATACATATAAAATATTCTCTAAATTTCCTACATATCGATCATTGATTGTCAGATCTAAAGGAAAACTCATTTTATATTTGGTAATGTAATAAGGATTCACGAACATAAATTAAATCTATAAAGAGAGTCCCGGAGTAGAAAATAATTCCCCTCAAAAAGGTGTGATGAGTCTGACCTCCCATCCTCTCGACCAATGCAAATTCCTAAGCCTCATCACTCCATAAACTAATGAGCACCAACCTTTGGAAAGTAGGTCCAAATGGATGTGGAATCATTGGATGTTTCTGGTTCTACGAACAAACCCGTTAGAAACTGATCAGAATGTTTGAACCTCCCATCAAAGGAGGTCATCCTCGAAATCTGAGGGAAATAGTCATGATCACCCATTTTCCATGTACTAGGATTCTTTTATTAAACTTTTAAGACACATCCTACAAAATCATATTTAAGAAAACTTTGGTACCCATGAAAACTTAGATCCAATTGGGTTAGAGTAAGATTTATTAGGAACCCACACTGATTTTAAACATTTATTTATAGAAAATTTAGATGATAGGGATTTTGACATAAAGAATTTATTGTGTCCAAGTGATTGAGGTAATTTTAATGAACACTCACATTCATAGTGTCCCTTTATTATACATTTAAAACAAGTAATTGTTGAAACATTTCCCTTTAAGATTTTTACAAAAAAAATCATATATATTTTAGGAAATTGATGATCATAACCACATCCAGTTTTAGATTTATTTATTTTGTTTAACCTTATCATTTTTTCATAGATTTCTCTTCCTTAAAAAAATTTGGATATATCTTTTTTCAGACTTTCTATTTTCCCTTTTAGATTTTAATTTTCAAACATAATATAATTATATTCCATTTATTGAGCCATTTTATTTTTAGAGGTGTAATACTTGAGTTTTTTATTTTCTTTTTGAATATTTTTTAAATATTTTCCTTATAAAAAGAAACCAAATTTCTTAAATTCTTCTTTTCTTCAAGAGTGGTATTATTTTCTACAATAATTTTTTTATACTTAATCTAGAGTTCCTTGTGTATTTTTCTAATTTCAAAAATATCACTATATGAACTTTAAATTTCATCATACAATTCATTTGTCATGTATTATTTAGAACTATATTGAGAAGATTTGGAATTGGATTCACTTACTTGATTCAACGAATCCATCAAGTATATATTTTTTGTTTCCTTTTCATAACAAGATTAATCACTTAAATATGAGTCTTTGGTATCACTCCATCCAACTATGAGTTCCCTCTTTTCCTTATTTTTATTTTTCTTATTATTTCCTTTAAAATTCGAGCATTTAGGTTTATATGCCCCTTATTATACACTCATATCATATTATTTTAGGAAAATCATTGGATGTTTCATTACATTTTAGGTTTATTTTATGATCATATATTGAATAATATATTTTTTTACTTTGAGAATATCCCTTCTTTCTTCTGTAATATCATTTGATAAAATGACTTGCTTAATCATTGTTATTTTCATGAAACTCGGAATTGGATGATTAGTAAGTAGTGACTTTAATTTTAAATTTTAAATTAATACCTTTTCTTTTACTAAATTCTTCTTTATCTATATTATTCAATTCCAACTCATATTTCAATAAAGATCCAATAATATCATCAAGACTATATTCTTTAAAATTATTACTTTCATCACATGATATTTTCTTAGCATTCCATTTCTTAAGTAGAGATATTAAAACTATTTCAACTAAAATAGTATTATCTGATGATTATTATAATGCATTCATTCTATTTACAATGCTTGAAAACATATGAAACATTTTATTCAAAGTTTAATTTTTACTAATTTTAGAATCTTTATATTTTTTCCTTAACATACCAAGCTTGGTTTTAATTAATTTATTAGAACCATAATGAGTTGTTTGTGATATTCTTCATGTATCGTATGCAGTTTTACACATTAAAATGTGACTGAATTCATTTTAATTAATAATAAAGTAAATTATGTTCATAATTTTATAATTAAGAACATAATTCAAATCATAAACATCAATGAGAGTGTTAGTATTGGCCCTGTGGAGTTTGTAAGGTTTTAAAATAGTTTTCTAATGGTTAATACTTATCTGTTTGAGATATAATTTCATCTAAACTCATAAATATCCAAAATTATTTCCATTAAATAATGGTGGAATTTATAGAGTAAAAAAATTATAAGAACTTTTTTTTTGTTTTCTCAAATAGATCCTTTAATTAAATGGATAATTATAGGATGTGGTTGGAAACAATGATATATATAACACAAAACTAATTGTCCTTTCAATATCCATACTATGATACCAATTGTTTGGTCTTTTAAGAAATATTGTTGAATGGTAAAGAGGGTGTAAATTGACCTCTTTAAAAAAATTAAATACTTATCAGAGTTAACTTGATATATAGAAAAAAGATACAAGTATTTTTATAGTAGATCAGATTAATTTTATCATATATCTACTCTTCACTCTCTCAGCTTGAGATTATGGTACCCACTATAATAAGTGACCTAATTTTTGAAATAAATCACAACATTTTACAACTAACTTTTTAACTCATATAGGCATAACCTAATATCCCAAATTTTTCACACCTAGAGTCACAACCCAGAACCTTCCTCTTGAATTGGAGGAAGAACCAACATTTCCTTCATCTGAACCAAGAGACAATTGAATCCCATACATTTTACCAGATATGGAACAACCAAGAAATCACCTTTTCACCCGGAGGAATGACCTAAGACATAACTTTTGTTATGGTGGTATAATCCAGACACTAAGGTCCTACTTTTGATAGCAAAAGAAAAAACCAAAAATGTAATAAATATAAAAGATAGAAAGAATTTTGAACCACAGAAACTAGTTATAAAAAGTAGAGTTTAAGTGTCGAGGTAATGATTTTCTCTTTAGTAGTAAATGATGTAGTCTATGTGATAGTGTTATGCTCATGATTTGAAAGGTGTGTGGCACAATAAAATTTAAAAATATTCCCAACAATTTTGGATAAACTAGTTCTATCTAACTCTATATATAGATTTTCTTTATGCACAACAGATTCAAAAATTTAAAGTCATCACATTTCTTCTTTTTTCAAAGAAGAACACACATATGAAACCAAAGAACTACTTTATATTTGTTCAATTCTTATTTCCCAGAAAAAATATGCATGTGCAATTCTATCATAAAGGATAAAAAATTATGTTCATATGGTTTCCCTTCGATAAACTATAAAAAGAATAAGTTTTATAGTGGAACTCATTAGAATATTAAATACAATAGTAAATATTTTCATAATAATGACTATTAAAGTTCTTGGAATACTCCCTCAAGTCATGCAAGATAGAATATTCATATTTTAAACACTTGAAATCTGAAACTCAAAGGTTTCAAAGATTGCATTATGAATATTTAACCCACATGATGATCATTTTTATATGTATAAAATATTATCAAATAATTTTTCCTATCATTGAAATAATTAGGAAATAATTGTGGAATAATTCAATAAATTAAAATAATATTCATAAACATATATTAGATCAAAGTATGAAAATATATTTAAAACACAACATATTTCATGATTTTAAAAAACAAATAGTTTAGTGCATATTAGTCATTTTATATTTACATAGGTAACATTTCCTTAATCTTTGTAAGTTTCATTTTGTGTATGCGTATGATTTATTTCATACTTAGTGGGATTATTTGATTTGCATATAGGTTATATTATATTTTGTTCATGTGTCACTATATGGGTGATTTTTCCTATGTAATTGTGATTTTGTACTGCGTATGTGTCATCTCAAACTTAGGGAAATTTTGAGTAAATGGAATTTTTATGAGTCATTTGTCACTTAGAAAATTATGGTACTTATGAAATAAACATTGAATGTCCAGAATAAACGTAAATATAAATAAACCAATATAAAATGAATAATTAATAATAAAATCAATGATAATTAAACAATTAAATAAATAAAATTTTGATAAATTATAATTATCACATTATTAAAATTTTAGTGCATGAGACTTGAACTAACTTATACTAAAGTGTATTTTTATTTGAAATCAGTTAAGACACATAATGAACACAAATAAAAAATCAATGAACAATATCAACAATAATATTTTCTTCTACAAGAATTGTAAACATAAAACACATTTCTTTACTCGTTTTAGAGGTAATAAGACAATAATTTGTATATTTATCAAAACATAAATAAATATAAGTTATGTTTGTAATTACAAAAACATGATTAAGTAAAGTGGAAGGATCCACTCAGAAGAGGGGTTGGAAGAGGATTCAGGTCATGTTTCAAGTAAAAAAGATGGTGGTGTAAATCTATAAAGTAATGGATTCCCCATCAATGGTTTGCTGGGAGTACACTAGAGTTCTGATTGGGGAGGTTTTTATGACTTTTATTGCCAACAAGACTCTTCTGGGGATGATTCAAAACCCCAGCAGGCCATCAGAGTTTTGATGGGTCCAAATTTTGTTTTTTTATTTTGTTTTAATTAATTTTAATGGGGTTAAAAAAAATTAAAATGAGGATTTATACTCATTTAATTATAAGAGAAAATGTGCGAGCACTCCCTCTCCTTCTCTTGGTTCTTCCTACTCTAGGCTCGGTTCTCCTTTGTTATTAATTAGATTGAAGTTTTTTTTATCACAGTGGAGTGTGACAGATGATTCTATCATTTCTCTTCCCTTTATTTTGGTTTTCCCTCACTATTTCACCATGCATCATTAGTTAATCCTTGATATGGGGATTTTTTTTATGATTTCAACTAATGAAGCCCAAATCAGCTAGTGGTTTTCAACGAGCAAGACCCTACTAGGTATAGGTGGGTAGTCCCTTTATTTCCCATTGGTATAAACATGTGTGACATGAATTATATGAAATGCGGAAAGTATTGATCATGTGCATTGGCCTTGAAAACTAATTTTAATTGATTCATTTCACTTTGATAGCATGAATGAGATAAAATAGACCTAAGATTGGTCCTCCATGATATGTGTGATAAATTGTGGTTTTTAGTGACCAGGACCCTAAAATGTCATATTATGGAATTGTGACCTAATACCCAATATGGTTTTCTATAATTATTTTATAACGTTAAGAGCCTTGTGTGGTGTCCTAGAACTATCCTTGGTAAGTAATGGCTTGAGCATTTAACTTTTTAGGGTGTGTTAGCATGAGTAAGAGACTTTGATCAGATTAGAGGCTAACGAGCATGAACCTTTATCTATTAAATAATTTTGGATGGAATATGTTAGTTTTAAATTATAAATTGTTATGTGGTATGAATTTTTGGTGTGTTGGTGGTATATCATCCACCTTGAGATATGGTTTTGTGGTAAATCACCCACCCTGGGTTGTTTGGTGTTATCTTTTCCACCAAAATCAATTCGATGGTCCATCATTCACTATGAGGTTGGTATATTGGTGGTACCTCATCCACCTAGAGATGGTCAGTTTTAGTGCATCACCCACCCAAAGAGTTAGTATTTGTGGTATATTTCCCACCTATAGGGGTTGCCTCAGTGGTGAATCATCCACGTAGATACTTCTATTAGTGGTACCTTTCCCACACAGGAGTTGATGATTGTGGTATATCATCCACCTATGTTAGTTGTATTGAAGGTGCATTATCCACTTGGAGACATGTATTAGTGGTATATCATTAACCTAGAGAGTGATCCTAGTGGTATATCATCCAATAGGGAGAATTTTTTTAGTGGTGCATCATCCACTTGGAGGCCAATTTTGGTGGTATATTTTCCACCTTGATTTGGTGACACCATATTCACTAGGGGATGTATCATTCACCCTTAATATTATATTATTGATAGAAATTTCACTTGGATGGGTTGTGATGGTGATGCATCGTTCTCCTAGAATATTCACTGGTGATAGCTCATTTACCATGATTTTGATATGTGGACTGATATGTCATTTATCCTTGAGGTGTGTTTAGGCTATGGGTGTATTGTCCCATTATGACACTAGATGAAGAAACTATGGTCACACATGGTATGGATGTTGATCATTCTATGTGGTGACAATTTATTTATTTATTATTTTATTATCATCCCATAATGATTGTGCACATATATTTACTAGACTTCTTAGGGACACCATTGGTGGTGGCCTAATAAGTTCTAATCACACCTTACTTGCAACACTACTACAAAACGGGGCAAGCAGAGCGCGCCACATTTATCAGCGCTTTTTAAAAGCGCTGATAAATGTGGTCTTTATCAGCGCTTTTTTTAGCGCTGATAAAGACCCCCCCTTTATCAGCGCTAGTAAAAAAGCGCTGATAAAGGGTGGGTTTTATCAGCGCTAAAAAAAGCGCTGATAAATACCCCCCCTTTATCAGCGCTAGTAAAAAGCGCTGATAAAGGGTGGGTTTTATCAGCGCTAAAAAAAGCGCTGATAAAGACCCCCCCTTTATCAGTGCTTTTTATAAAAAGCGCTGATAAAGGGAAAATTTAAAAAATATATATATTAATATATAAATCTATTAAGCTATTTATATTGATATAATTATAATATTTATTTTATAAATACGTTTTAGAAAGGATCTATGGAAATATAATATTAATTTATTAGATGTTTAGTAAAAGAGGGTTATAAAATAAATTAAAAAATATTTTTAATTAGTAATTATGTAATTTTTACCAATTAATAGTCATTTAATGACACTTTTAATATAAAAAAAATAAAAAAATTAATGAAAGATCCAAAATAAGTTGAAAATGAAACTCAAACTTCAAACGGCCATAACTTTTGATCCGGGACTCCGTTTGAGCTCCACAGCATATCAAATCGAAGCCTGCGACGAGCTCTACAGCGCTATGGACCGGTGGAACCCGTCCAAGGTTGTTTCAAGGCCAAAAAAGGCCCAGAAGGCCTCCAAAACTGAGTTTTTAGTCGGGGTACCCCGGTTTTTCACTGTTCAAACAGCTATAACTTCTGATCCCGATGTCCGATAAACCTCTACCATATATCATATCGAAGATCATTTCATTTTCTTCGATTTGACTGATTGTGGAGCTGAAACGGACTCCTGGATTATAAGTTATGGTCCTTTTAACATTCAAATGGCTATAACTTCCGATCCGGATGTCCATTTGGCCTGTACCGCATATCATATCGAAGATCGTTTCATGTTCTTCGATTTGACTGGTTGTGGAGTTGAAACGGACTTACGGATTAAAATTTATCTTCGTTTTAACATTCTCATAGGATTTTCACCCCCTCATTTCTATGGATTCATTCATAACTATATATATATATCTATGTATATATATATATCTCTCTCTCTGTTTGTGTGCGTGTATTGTATCTATGTATATATGTATGTATGTATTTATTTATTTAAAAACACACATAAAAACACATATTCTATAAATGTATTTGAAATTAACTTTATAAATATATATATTAATATACAAATAAATATACGGATAAAAAATTATATATATATATATATATATATATTAATATACGAATATATATATATATATATTAATATAACTAAATAAATTTATTTTAATGTGGATCTATATTAATATACGAATAAATATAACTATATATATATATATATAACTAGATATATCATCAAATGGAGAACAAAACAAAATGGCTAAGTGGTAAAGTGGCAGCGCGTTAGGGTGGAGGTCCTGTGTTCGAATTCCAGTGGCAGCAGGGTTGTGCGGGATGCAAGGGAGGCGGGGTGCAGCGTGCGGAGCGTGAGGGAGTGGGGTGCGGGTTGGGGGGACAAGCGCTGATAAAAGGGAGGCGGGGTGCAGCGTGCGAAGCGTGAGGGAGTGGGGTGCGGGTTGGGGGGACAAGCGCTGATAAAAGGGAGGGGTCAAGCGCTGTGAAAAAACCCCTGACGAATTATATATATAGTTTTATTTTTTCAATTTTTTAGACACCTTTTATCAGCGCTAAAAAAAGCGCTGATAAAGAACCCTTTTATCAGCGCCTTTTTTAGCGCTGATAAAAGTACCCTTTATCAGCGCTTTTTGAGCGCTGATAAAAGGGACCCCCCTTTATCAGCGCTTTTTGAGCGCTATAAAGCGCGGCGCTGATAAAGGGTGCTTTTATCAGCGCTAAAAAAAGCGCTGATAAAAACCCCCTTTATCAGCGCTTTTTGAGCGCTGATAAAAGGGACCCCCCTTTATCAGCGCCGCGCTTTACAGCGCTCAAAAAGCGCTGATAAAGGGGGTTTTTTAGCGCTGATAAAAGCGATTTCTGTAGTAGTTGGGTGCCCCAGTACCCAAGCATACATTATTTTCAATGACCTATGTGAGAGCATGAGCCCTGTTGTTTTTGGATGGTTGAGCTTGAATGTTGGGTCAAAGTTCAGAGATGATTCTAGCTCAGGACTCAGGACTAGTTGTGTAGTGACCTCCCATTACTTTTTTTTAACTTTTGAACCATGTTACATATGATATTCCCATAATATTTTATGTTATAACTTGTATAAATTGTGTTGCATGTATAATAAATTATTTTGTTATAGCATGGGTTATATTGTATACTCTATTTGACATTTAACTGTGATGTTTATATTATGTTGTTATTAAATTTTAATGATTGATTCTTTTTGTTATTTTTATTGTGTTTTACAGGAATTTTTGTTTTTGCGTCTAGTATCCCCACTTGTTTTATGCTGACTCTAATTGTTAGTTGATAGCTTTTGGTATGCGAGGAGATGAACATGAAGTGTGTGGTGACTCAGTGCAGTCATGGTGGAGGTAGACCAGATCGGGATATTGCACATTCCATTGTAAAATTCCATATGCATAGTTTAATATCTAGTTCACATGTGTTTGTGTTATTTATCATTGTTGTCTACTTTTGATATCAAGGTTATAGTGTAATGACCCAAACTTTTAAAAATGAAATTCCCTTTTTGAATGAATAAATGTCTTATTAAGTAATATAGTTATAGAAAACATGTGCACTACTTTGGTTATTTTGGATTATTATAAAATATAGACGTTAGGATTTAAATGACCATTAAGAATATTAACCATTGATAATATAATAATTATACAGTGATCATTAATATTAGAATATAATAAGGGTTATGATAAAGTCTAATTGACATGTATGAAAGAATTGATGACCTCAACCAGTAGGATCGTAACCTATGAAGCTCAATTATTGGATCTTCTAAAGGGAGATGGAATCACCAGGATTCTTCCTTGACCAAGCCCAAGATGAAACTCAGTAACTAAAACATGAATGAAACTATTTATAGGATAAGTTCAATCTTATCGATATCACAACCCAAACCATGTTCATCAAACCACCCTAAGAAAGTGCCACCATCGCACACCTTACCCTTAGGGAGTACGCTGGCGTAATAAAGGGTTATGTATCTAGTCCCTAGTAGTATAATTTTTTATATTTTCTTATAAATAAATTAATGATTTTTTTTATCCCTTTTCATTATTACTTTATATATACAATTATATATGAGTTGATGAAAATAATATTTTGATACAAAGAAACAAAAAAATTTATTTCTGAAAAATATATGGATTTAACACTCATTTTGATAAATTCAAGAATTTTAAAATAAATATTACTTTTATATAATATTAAATAATATTTATTTATAAATTATAATATAATTTAATGAAGTATAATTTAATCTTTATAAGGGTTGGAAAATTATTATTGTCATAAAAAAATTATTTTCCAATAAATAAGGATTTTTATTTAAAAGTGTAAATTCAGATATTTAGATAATTATTTTAATAAAATAATTAATATTTTTAAATCAACACATTGAAATTATCTGATGGTGGATTTTTCATAATTTTCTAAGAGAATCAAATTTGTGGGTAAAAATTAAATATGGTATAAATATACGATTTGTATTATGACATCATAAAGTCCCAAAAGTGATGTAATAAATTATATAATAGGAATACATGACCAAATATATATATTTATCATTTAAAATAAACAATTTTTTAAGATATTTGATTAATTTTATAAACCTTTAATGAATCCTCCAAAACACGTATTATATTTTAAGGTTTTAAAAACAATTCTTTATTAACATTACTTGCTTCCACATCACCAATGATATTATTTTAATATGTTTAGTTATTAGCCATATAAAATATTTAAAACCACTCTTATTTGGTAGAAACCATTGGAAAACTATAGGAAAGTTTGTGGTTTTGATTATTTTATCATATAGAGTCCAAATCCTAAGTTTAGAAATTAATAAATAATTTCCCTCTCTTTCGCTATAAATACCCACAAAACCTCCCATTACTCTTCACTAAAAACTCAATGATCATGAATTTTCTCTCCCCATCCCTCTATAAATATCTCCCAATGTGTTACCAATCACTTAATATACTCCTCCCAAGTTTTTAGAAGCATCCTGTCATGGTAAAGGACTCTCATATCTTCATTTATTTTAAGTAATTTTTGTGTACTGAGCCCTTTTAATTTCTAATTATTAATGTTGCAATGTGTTTTTATAAATACCTTTTATTTAACTTATGATTACCATGTAATTATAGAACATATTTCTCTCCCATTAATCCCTTCCATTGACCTTTATGTACACTCATTATGCTACCAAAATTATCCTGTGATTTTTCATAGAAAACTTTTGTATTTTGAATAATCATTCTCATTTCCACTCAAGTGTATTCACATAGATGGACCTATACTTCATTTATTGGGTAATTACATGTATGTAACTCACAATCCTTAATCATGAGATTAAAAGTTATGAAATATGTTCTTATATTGTATGATCTATGTGGCACACAAATGTATATACATGGTATACATGTGGCGGGTGGGCCAGAATATATATTGCCCTTCAATGCATTGGGTAATGTTTTTATCTCATGAGATTCCATGTATGGTGCATGGGATTTTATTCTAAGAACATTATGTTATGATGTCTCTGTGGTTATCCTTTACTTATGCTTATGATGTCATATTTTATGTTGTTTCCACATTCTTATATTTCCTTGATATTATCATCTTATATCATGCTTTGATGCTCATGTTTATGATTCTCAAACATTTTATGTAACCTTTATATACCCATTGACTCACATGTATTACTTTCATCATGTTATGTTTTTATTATTCCCTTATTGGGATTTATATCTCACCTCTTTCTTATGTAGATCCCCAGGTTATCCCTTGAAATATTAAATGATCAATGGATTTTAAGGGTGTGTTTTGAAGTTTTAAATAATATCGTTGTATCCATACTTCATTTTATTATGATATATATCTAATTAACCAAATATAATAGACCTTTGGATCTTTTTGGATTGTATTATGTGTGTATTTATGTAATAAATCATGAAATAAAGTTTATAAAAGACATGGATTGTCATAGTTGGTATTAGAGTAAGGTTGAGTTATTTTTGGGGATTATAATTAGAAAACTTATAGAAATCCATAGGGATAAGACTAAGCATAGGAAAAAATCACTAAATTTTGGTAAAGTATAGAGTAAGTGGTTTCTGAGCAACAAATTATTTTTCTAGATACTACAAATGGATGTGTTTATGGCATAGTTGTACCTAGGGGTAAAAACTCTAAAAAGGGTTCATTGGGTATTAACTCAATCATCACCTAGTGTACGATAAAGAGAACTTGTAGCATGCCTAGTTTGACACTCATTGGGGATATGTTTTGGTAAATTAATAGTCTCCTTACAAACTGTAAAGGATCAGATTTCCATGTGATTTTTTTTAATTATATGGAATTTTTACGAGTCTCTGAAAATTGACGGCGCGTGATTCCGAGGCCCGGTGTGCCTGGAATGAATTTATAAAATTTTTTCAGGTACGTTAAGTATACGCATGAGCGGTGTTTTCTAACTTTTGAACCTTTGCTCAGATTAAAAATCTGAGGGCACCATTGAATCTGCAGCACCAGGATTTACTTAAGGGAGGCTTTACTTTGACCACAGTAGGTCCGGAGAAAAAGTTAAGTTTTGCGAATTTTTAAATGAAATGAAATAAAATAATTTTGTTATTTTATTTCATAAACCTCCAATGGACCAACTAAAGGGTGGGGTCGGCGGCGTGTCAAGACATTAAATGGCTTGACCTGCCAACCTTAAGTAATGACGATGTTGGGGAAATTAGGAATCTTCCTAATTATTGAGCCCCATTATTTCCAACGTCGTTACTTACCCTCCCCCTCTCCTATATATATGGAGCTTAGGGAGGGGTATTGAAATAGCTTCACCAAGAAATGAAGTGTTTTAAGAGCGTCGTGATGCCGAAACCTTAGAGGACAGATCTGATCCTAGTGGGAGGTGATGGGTGATACAGAACCATGAATTGAAGGACGACATGTGAGTGCCGTCATTGGGAACCGGTTGCGGAAATTAAGAACACGATCTGCCTTTAAGCCGCAGACTCTCTCCAATGGGATACGAGGTAGGGGTTTTGATTCTTGTTTCAAATTCATGTGAATTTACTGAACTCCCTTAATATCCTCCATAATACAAGCTAACACGGAGGGTGTGGGCCTAACGAACCCGGCCTGAACCCTCTGCTATCTTGCTATCCATGCGCCTCCTTGGAAGACCACAAGCATGTCAACGCACACCGCAAGAGGAAGGTCATGGCTCGTTATCCACGGTGAACGAAGGAGGCGGCCAACACGAAGACCAACTGCAGGAAGGGAGGCGGCACAACTGTCGTGCCACCGGTGAATAGAAGTCACGGTCGAAGCCGCGGCATAGGTCGAACCCGCCTATGGAAAGTTCTGTGGCGACCGAGTGGCACCCTCGCAGTGTCCTCTCCTCGCCAACCGAATGACCATTAGGCCGTTCAGAAATCTAGGAGACCATGGAGTTACACTCCCCGCGTCGGACCGAACCGGGTTTTCACCCTCATGTCAGGTTTCCGCCCTTGGAGCAGGTCGCCGCCCTCACGTCGGGCTTCCACCACACCGGGCCACTACCCCCAGAACAGGTCGTCGCCCTCATTTCGGGCCACTTCCCTCGGAGCAGGTCGTCGCCCTCACGTCGGGCCGCCGCCCTCGGAGTAGGTCGCCTCCCTCATGTTGGGTTGCCACCCTCAGAGCGGGTCACTGCCCTCAGACCGGGCCACTGCTGTAAGAACCCGGATCTTCTTTTCAGGTACGTTTTCCTTTTCTGGAGTTTTTGAGAAAAATGAATTTTCTGAAAATTTCAGAAGTACACGCCGTGTACTTTCTAAGTACACACCGTGTACTCTTCCTTGGCTCGAAGTCGTGTGCTGGTCGTGTCCGGGCCACACACACGGTGTGTAAGGCTGAGGTGGAGGCCGGTTATTTCGGAGTATGGAAAATTCAAAGTACACGTCGTGTACTTTCTTTTTTTTCATTAAATGGACCGGGGTCACGCCTAACCCCCAAATACGTCTTCTTATCCAGTTTTCGACCGTCTGAGAGCGACCATACGGCCGGATCTTCGATGGAGTCCTACCTCGCCGTCCGTTCTCCGATTTGAGCACAGTAGATTGCGTTGGAAGTGCAGCGGTGAGTTCTTCCTTCTGCTTGATCCTTGTTTCTTGATTCCTCCTTGTTTTCAATTTATCGTGGGATGAACGTTTTGTGTGTTTTCTCAGATATATGTCGTTATAAGGGGAATCTATTGGCTCAGTTCACGTATATCGATCTCCTAGGATCGAGGTAGGTGGTTTGTGCCTTTCTGTAGAAAGTCTTTGAGTATTTTGTGCAAATTCCACCAATACCCTTGAACGGGGTATTGCGTGTTTCCTATTTTGCCCTTTTTTCTTTCATGCTTTGATTGATTGATTTATTATATGTTATTGCTTGTGATTAGAGTAATTTGTTTGTGCTCAGATTGCTTTTTCATGCTTGTTCTTCCTGTTTGGCATTTTGCTAGTTGCCATGCCTAGTTGTAGGATAGTGGAACTGTTGTTTTATTATTGCTGTTGAGCCTTAGTTGTTAACCAAGTAGTTCTTGAGGTTTACTTGGACGATGCACGTGCTGAGCATGTTTAGTTATACTCAGGACTGTGATAACCTAGAGTAGTAGACCAAAGGGGGAATTGACGGAAGGGCTTCTCCAGAGTGTCTTTTTAATCACGATGTGAGACCAAGGGGAGAATTGACGGAAGGGATTCTCCAGAGTGTCTTTTAATTAAGATGCGGGCTACAGGGGTAATTGACATTGAGTGCTTCCCCAGAGAGCCTTTAACATGATACGAGACTATAGGGGGAATTGACGGTGAGTGCTTCCCTAGAGAGTCTGCTTAATTACGTAGCTTAACTAGAGGGGTGAGACTGTGTGTGCCTCCCAGAGTGTTTCTAGTACTATAGGTTGAACCATAGGGGTTAGACTGTGAGAGATACCTAGAGGGTTACCTGTTTTATTCTTGTTTCTGGTTTCTTTGTTGTGTACTTTACTTGTTGGAACTGTGGATTGTAGTTGTTTGTGCTTTTCTGTTTACTGCTTCTTGTTTTAGTACTGCCATGTATTCATTGACTCTTAGGCACAAATCTTTGGGTGATTGCCTACTAGGATTGTATCTCACACCATGTTTGGTTCATGATTTTGGGCCCAAGAAGACTATGTTTCTACAGGTATAGACAAGGGAAAGCGCCCTTCTACTTCAGGATCTTGATTGCACCAGGAGCTGGGGAGCACGGGACCGAGCCGTGGCTCGCGATGCTGAGGAGATTATTTTATTTTTCTTTTGCACTTGGTTTCATTTGTATTCCAGCATGTTTTTGTGTTTTCTGTTTTCCATAGATACTTGTACCTGCTGCATTATTATCATCATTGTTATATATCTGCATTGCTTCCGTCGTTTGGTTTCTGTTGTTATGCATGTTGGTTGCTGCTTCTGCTGTTTATTGTAGTTTTCTTACCTTGTATACCTTACCGAATAAGGGCATAGTTTCCCCACTGACTCACCAAGGCCCTCTCTACTAGTCGGAAACCTCTGGCATTCAGGGAAACGTGCTTGAGGTCATGTGGCGAACCGGGTATGGGGCACCAGTGGAGGGGCTCCGGACTCGGGACGTTACAAAGTGGTATCAGAGGGGTTCTTTTCTCTTGTTTTACTGTTTGGATACCTTAGCCAGGGATAGGACGGATTCGGTACTTGGCATTAAGCTGTGCTCGGGAGTAGCTAACCCGTGTACAGGTAAAAGTCATACTACCTCGTTAATTGTAGTTTTCTGGTTTTGAGATTTTATGGTTGGTATGTTTTCACCTAGAGTGATTCGTATGACTTGTGCGGTTATTGTTTTGATATTTTGGTTCTATTCCTGTCGCAACCCGATGAGATGAGGGTATGACATATCCTGCATCATATAGGCACTTGTAGAAATCACATTTCATGCATTCTTGCCATGCCATCTAGGGTGCATTAGCGATTTCATGTTGTTGTGATAGGCTCTGTGTAGATTATGCATGCTGTTGTGATAGATGCTTGATAGATTCTCTGTTATTGTGTTAGAAAACTGTTGTTTTGTTCCTTGCTTAAAATGAATGCCAAATTGTGGTTCTTGAGGTGTTATGGGCCCTCCCGGATCAGAATTTGGCATCTTTTCCCTTGTTTTTAGTGTTTCTGGAATTCTGCGCAGTTTCTGAGCTACTGCCCAGAAAAACCCAGAATACACGACGTGTACTTTTCGGGCACATGTCGTGTAGTTTTCAGGTCGTGTCACTGACTGTGTGAGCAGAACATGGTGTCGTAGGAGTAACTTCGGGAACAAGTTGTGTACCATTGGTACACGCCGTGTGAGTTCAGAGCCGTGTACCCAGCCGTGTCACTAACAAAACGGGCTGGGGAAGCTCGGGTGGAACACGCCGTGTCCGTAGGGAACACGTCGTATAGTCCTGTCCAGGTACTCAGTCATGTCATGAACAACACGAGCTGGTGTGACCTTCCTTTCCACACGCCGTGTTTTCTAGGAACACGCCATGTAGTCCTGTCCAGGTACCCAGCCGTGTCACAAACAACACGGGCCAGCGTGACCTTCTTTTCCACACGTCGTGTTTATTCGAAACATGCCGTGTAGTCTTTCCCAGGTACCCGGCCGTGTCACGAGCAACACAGGATGGTGTCACCTTCTCCTATACATGCCGTGTTTGTTCGGAGCACGCTGTGTAAGGTTCAGCCGTGTAGACGGTCGTGTGCTTAACAACACGGGTCGCCGAAGCCTTGTCCAGTACACGTCGTGTTTGTTTCGAACACGCCGTGTAGTCTCAGGTTAAGTCGGATCGTGTGGGTTAGCCATGTAAGGAGACTCAGGCAGGGGAATAGTTTTCAAGTACACGCAGTGTGTGGGGGTTAACACACCGTGTAGTTTGTAGTGTACATGACTTGTAGGGCAGGAGTGCATGCCCATGTCAGTGGTTTAAGAAGACACGTCGTGTAGTTTTATACAGGCCATGTAGTCGTATTTTTGCAATCTTGTGTGTTTTTATTCCCCTATTCCTGTTTTTTACTCTTGTGTTATCTATCCTTGTTTCTAAGGTGTGCTTTTGATCTTTCAGAGCTATGCCTCCGAGACGTCCTTCGGTCGTACGTCTGTCGTTAGGAAGTGATCAGAAGCTAGACAGGGCTGATCAGGGACTTCATGTCGATCCCCTAGCCGAGCCAGCCTTGGCACCGGTTTTTGTACCAGTTGCGGGTGTCGATGTGTAGTTCAGGGAGGGTTTCATGAGGATGATGCAAGCCTTCCAGGGATCACCGCCTCCTGCCTCATCTATGGAAGACTTGATGCGGTTCTTTCAGCAGCAGCATCCTCCCACATTCTCGGGGGAGGGAGGACCTTAGGCTGCAGAGTCATGACTGGAATCCTTGCTGACTATATTCGAGAATCTGGAGATGCCTCTGGAGAGGCGGGTCAAGATCGCCACCTAAATGCTTCGAGACTCCACCAAGAGGTGGTGGGACGTGATCTCACAGGCAGTTCAGCAGCAGTCTATGACTTGGGAGGAGTTACAGTGCGTGTTCTACGACTACTTCTACCCGGAGACCCTGAGGGTCGATCGAGCCCGGGAGTTCATGAGTTTAGAGCAGGGTACTCTATCTGTCATGGATTATTCCTCTCGTTTCACTGATCTGCAGCGTTTTACACCCCTTCGGGATGGTAGTGGGGTGTTCTTGGCAAGGAAGTTTGAGGATGGACTCAGACGGGAGATCCGCTCACAGGTGAACATCTTCCAGCTGACTTCCATTACTTCCATCGTCAACCAGGCACTGATTGCGGAGCGCAATCTGAGAGACTCTGGAGCTGCGAGCCAGGGTGGTTCTACTTCCAAAGCTAGCTTCCCTTTAGATGAAAACAAGAAGCGTCGTAGGGATCCTACGCGCGGTGATGCGAGGAAGCGAGACACATCATCAGGAAGTTAGGTGACATGCTATCAGTGTGGCCGGACAGGGAACACGAGGCTGCAGTGCCAGAGAGACCCAATGGAGTGCTGATCTTGCAGCAAGATGGGTCACCTTCAGCGTTTTTTCTGGGTTTTCTCACAAGAAGCTGGTGATAGGGGTTCTTCTATGACTCCTCATTTAGGAGAAACCCCACCAGTCTCTCACCAGTCAGGGAACTGGAGTTCTTCCGGCTGTTCGGGCCGAGGTGGAGGTCGAGGCCATGGCGGTCAGCCACCAGTCCCTTAGCACCAGTAGGGAGGTTCGGCTCAGAGTGGTCAGTCAGGGGTGCAGGGCCGCGGTGCAGGCCAGTATTTCACTGTGGAGCAAACTTATCATGATCAGGATCTCGGCCCTTCTACTATTCGAGGTACAATTTTAGTAGCCTCAGTTTTATCTTCATCCCTTTTCGATACTAGTTCTACGCATAGTTTTATCTCTGTTGCCATTGTGGAGAGCCTTGGACTCTGCATCTTTTCTTCTGCCGACTCGTTGACACTAGACACACCTTTGGGAATGAGGACATCTAGTGTACACCAGTGTAGAGAGTGCCCTCTCGAGGTTGCAGGGTATCACTTCTTATGGTATCTCTATGTTCTAGAGATTACAGGCTATGATTTCATCCTTGGCATGGACTGGTTGATTCCCTTCCAGGAAATCGTTGATTGTTATCGTTGCAGAGTCAGTTTCATTTCACCAGAGGGTGAATCTTTCCTTCATAGAGGCGAATGGGACGTTCGGGCGAGTCGGGTGGGACTTGAGCATCTTGGGCTAGGAGGAGTGATGGCCCATATTTCTAGCCTTTATCTAGATGATCAGGGGACTCCACAATTGGACTTTCCTCTAGTGGTGGATCTCTTCAGGGATGTCTTTCCAGAAGATTTTTCAGGTTTGCCTCCGGAGCGTGAGGTAGACTTCTCTATTGAGCTCATTCCAGGAGCCGCACTGGTGTCCATTCCTCCCTATAGGATGGCCACACCTGAGTTGTAGGAGCTTAAGAAGTAGTTGGAGGAGCTACAGGCTAAGGGTTTAATCCGACCCAGTACTTCTCCTTGGGGTTCGCCTGTTCTGTTTGCAAAGAAGGCAGACGGTACCCTTTGGCTTTGTGTGGATTATCGGAAGCTGAACCAGTTGACAGTCAAGAACCGATATCCTCTGCCGAGGATTGATGACCTTTTCGATCAGCTTTGAGGATCCCGGGTGTTCTCGAAGATTGACTTGAGATCCTATTATCATCAGTTGCGCATTAGACCATCAGATATACCTCTGACAGCCTTCAGGAGCAGGTATGGTCTATACGAGTATACAGTCATGTCGTTCGGTCTCACGAACGCACCTGCAGTTTTCATGGCACTGATGAACCGAGTGTTCCATCCTTACTTGGATTCCTTCGTCGTGGTCTTCGTGGACGATATCTTGGTGTACTCTCACACTCGACACGACCATGCCACACATCTTGAGATCATTCTGAGTACACTGAGAGAGCATCAGCTTTATGATAAACTCTCTAAGTGCCACTTCTGGATGGATCAGATTCAATTATTGGGTCACGTCATCTCAGAGGTAGGAGTATCAGTGGACCCAGAGAAAGTGAGAGCTGTAGTTTCCTGGGAGCAGCTGAAGAATGTCTTTGAGGTACGGAGTTTCCTAGGGCTGGCTGGATACTACAGATGCTTCATTCAGGACTTTTCTCGTTTAGCAGCACCCTTGATAGGTCTGACCAAGAAGGGGGCGAAGTTCTTATGGTTAGATTCTTGTGAGTCAGCCTTTCAGGAGCTGAAAGGGAGGTTGACGTCGGCACCGATACTAGTTATAGCATCCCGCCTTTTTATCACATAATCTTTCATTACATTTCACAAAACTGAGGATCTTTAAGGTTTAGTGTCTTGGAAACCAGGAACTTAAAACATGAAAACATACATAAAACATTATTCTTAAACACTTGAAAGGCTTCTCCTTATGTTCATCCTAGGTTCATTACTGCATCTCATAACCTGGGGACATACATCAAAAGAAAGGGTGAGCAGAAGGCCCAGTAAGGGAAACAAGAGAAACATTTTACATGTGAACTTGAGATACTTCAATAAGGACATGAAAAGAACTTTAAGGCATGAAAATGAGACCATGAAGCATATCATAATAAAGATAACATTTTTCATAACTTGAAGATGTGGCTACAACATTTAATATTGACAATCGTTTCGTTTCACCAAGGTCCATCCCCAAGGTGTCGTTAAAAATTACTAAGGTTATTCACCAAGGCGTCGTTAAAAATGGTCATCTCTAGAGATTAAGTCTTTACCCAATGCATTGGAGCGCTATCAGGGCGCACCCTTAAATTTGCCTTTATTATCATGTGAGCCACATATATCATCATCAAACATTTCATAAATAACCCATATAGCATAAAATAAATGGGTTTCATTTCATAATCATAACGTTTTAAAAACTGCTTTAAAGACACGATCTTTACATCACCTTAAAACCCACAGAAAAGGAAGGTGGGTCTCATGTATGTAGATCCCAGAATTTAAAATAGAACATTTTGGTATATATGTGAATAAACCTTTAGAAGAAAGAGATTTGAGTACTCACTTAATAATATAAAATAACTTTAGATAAAGAGAGAGACATTTTGAGACGGAAATTCTGCAGCATAACGGCTATGTTACGAGGTTTTAGAAGACATTAAAAAGAGAGGTAAAATGGGTCAAACATTCATAAATGACCCATAAAATAGTATAAGGACAGAATAATAAGAATACATGATCATGGTAATGAAATTTCAAGGACATACCATTTGAAATGAAGAACATGGAAGGAAGACAAAAATTAGATTTCTCTTATGAAAGTTCGGCAGCCTAACGGCGTTACTTAAACTTCAACAAAAATGATTTGAAAAGATCAAATAGGGTTTATCATCATGTGAACATAAGAGTTCAGTATGATAGATATAGAGATCATACCCCAATATAACAAAAAGGAACTTCAAATAATTGACATGAAAGTAGAACTTCAAAACGAGAAGGGTGAAGAACCACTTAAAAATTCGGCAGCCTAACGGCGCCACTTAAAACTTCAAAATACCGAATTTAAGAGATCAAATGGGGTCTCTCATCATATGATCATGAAATATCAGTATGATAAATTTAGAGATCATACCCCAACATAATAAAAAGGAACTTGAAAGAATTGACATGAAAGTAGAACTTCAAAACGAGAAGGGTGAAGAACCACTTAAAAATTCGGCAGCCTAACGGCGCCTCTTAAAACTTCAAAATACCAAATTTAAGAGATCAAATGGGGTCTCTCATAATATAATCATGAAAGATAATTATGATAAATTTAGATATCATACCCCAACATAATAAAAAGTAACTTGAAAGAATTGACATGAAAGTAGAACTTCAAAACGAGAAGGGTAAAGAACCACTTAAAAATTCGGCAGCCTAACGGCGCCACTTAAAACTTCAAAATACTGAATTGAAGAGATCAAATGGGGTATCTAATCATATGATCATGAAAGATCATAATGATAAATTTAGAGATCATACCCCAACATAATAAAAAGGAACTTTAAATACTTTACATGAAAATAGATCTTGAAAAATGAGAAGGGAGAAAGAATCTGTTACAAAAATTTCGGCAGCCTAACGGCGCCACTTAAAACTTCATAAAACGAAATAATGAGAGAAAGAGGGGATCTCTCATTATATGAACATGAAAAGGGAAGTAATAGGAGTATAAAAGAACATCCTCCAACATAAGAACATGGAGCATAAAAGGAATTACATAAAAGAGATTACTTGAAATGAAAGAGAGAGGTCGGATCCCTTACCTTAAAATGTAACTCTTAAACCTCAAAGGTTGGGACCTTGAGGGCTTGGGGGCACCTTGGGATGACTCCTTGGGAAGTAATGAGACCATAACTTCGTTGGGGAAGAGTGGGGAGTCGAATGTATGAGAGGAGGGCTTGGTATTTATAGGGAAAGTGAGGGGACAAGGCATTAATGGCCAAGGGACACCTCAAAAGTGCTTTTCTCAAAACCATGTGCTCTCCCTTGTCATTTACCATGGAGTTAGGCCACATGGGGCCCCCAAAACAATAATTCATCACCCTTGGCCGGCCAACCCTCAAAATATCTCATGACATCATCATGACACAGCTATTATGTCACTAAACATACCGAAACCCTAAAACTGCATTTTTACTATTCACTGAAAATTCAACTTTCTCAGAAAAAACCCAAAATTTCACACTAACCAAATATCAATGCTCTGATTTCAAAAATGAACTCCATTTTATAAAAATAATTTTTTAAATATTTTTAATTTTATTTTTAAATAAATACACTATTCACCCGAAAAAACTAATACTCTACTAATAATTTATGAAACCATTATTTAACCATTTTATTGAATCACATTACTTAAATCAAGATACCTAGATTATACTAATACTTTATTTAAGTGGGATTACTAATCCATTTGGACTCATTACTAATCCTAATCATAAAATCACTATTCATATTTTACTATTCATCAAAAATCAAGTTGATCTTATTAGACTCTAAATTTCGTACTGAACATAATTGTAGAAGACCATTTTTTGCAAATCATTACACATTTTTAATTATTTAAGGTTTACAAAAACAAAATATAGTTTTTCTAAAATTCATCAAAAATATAAATACTATATTTATCCGGTCATTTGAAAATTCATAAACTTCATCATAAGAAGAAATCCCAATTTTTATTTAAAATAAAGGATTACACAAGGCAGTTACGGTCTCCTTACATAGCCCCTTATCACACCAGCATAGGACCTAAGTGTAAGGTGTGCTAAGGTGAGAGAATCCGAGGGAGGCTCGGCCAACATTGCACGAGTAGTAATTTCTATCAGTTTGAAATTCTCGCGAAGGCGATCCCGTTCTAGCTTCACACGATGAAGTTCAGCTTGGGTTTGGTCTAGAGCAAAGCCTAGTGGTGCTACCTCCTTCCCAAGTTTTGTGAGATGGGCTTCGATCGGTCCAAGACTACTGGGTGAGGCCATCGAATCTTCTTTCTATATAAATTAACCAAGATTACTTGTATTTAGAGACAATAATCAAAACATTTTGTTCACATCGTTCATATTGACCGATGGTCATATAACAGTCAAAACCCAATGGTATCATTTTAATTATAATCATGTTTATCAAATAAAACATTTTTTTTGAGTATAAAAAATAAAATAAAATAACACATGAAATTAGGAAACAAGATTTATTCAAAATTTCGGGTCGTTACAATCTTCCCCCCTTAAGAAATTGCGCCCTCGCAATTTTTAAAATTGGGTTTTGAAATTTCGTTGAAAGTCCCACATTGGAAAAAGAGTCAGTAACACCATTACTTTAAAAGAAAAAAGAGGAAGTACAAAGGCCACCCGAGTTTACTCATACTAGGATTCCATGTAGGAAACATGGACATGGAGGAGAAAACAAAGGGTCACGTTCTAAAGGAGAGTGATAGAAAACATGATTAGGAGGAAGTTAACCACTAGAAAATCCCAAACTTATGATGTGTGTAAGCGGTCATTGATTACCTAGTAGGAAACATAAACCAAAAACGTTTTTGTTTTACTTTCTTTTTATAATTTTGAGGAATTCATTTACTACATAGAACAAAAACATAAGAAAATATACATACCTTTATGTAGAGTTTCATACTTTAATAAGTTTCTACCAAAACTAATCTTTTCTCCAAATGATGAGCATTCAAAACTACTTGGTCTCATCAAAACACAAGAATCATCTTCTAGAGAATCACATAATCCACAAAAGATCAACTATCTATTTCTTCTATCATTAAACATTATCCCAAAATTATAAAGGGTAAGGTAAAACAACTCTTCAAAAAGAATCCCATAGGAGTGGAAACTACTTTTAAATCTTCAAATTTCCATGGTACTACCCAAAGTTCATCATAGACCATTCCATAAATAACAGTCCTTAAAATTCCTCAAAGTAAACCCAACTAAGATTGAGACGCAAATACAAGAAAGATTTGATAACATAGTCTTCCAAAATAAACTTCATTGTTCATCTCCAAATAACATCAACCACTCTTAACATCTTATAACAAAAGTAGCTAACCTAAACATATTTTACCCAAGATAGGTTAATCATTCCCATAAGTAACCTAAATTACTATAAGTCCACCTTAAATTCATTGATTCTTCAAAATATAAGTCAACCTTACTCCTCAATGAAAATACCATAGTAATCTATTTACCTTGATCATATAGTGTCCTCAAAATAGTGAACGTCTTCCAAAATAATAATCATCTTTTAATCCCCTAATCATATCCGTCGTATTAATACGGAAATCATAGCATTTCCCATCACATTGGTTATTGGGACATGTTCTTCCATTTCCTGTAATTAACTAAGAAAAGAATCTATAATTAGGGGCTTAAATACTTATCCAATAATCATGAAAAGAAACTTAAAGCATATAAGGATAACTTGTAGAAGAAAAGTATACCCTAACTTGTAATCCCCTAGGTTCCTATCTAGGTTATCCATGATCATATATTCTTATGTGAACCTTTATTTTATTTTATCTTTGTTCCTTTAACAATGGTTCATACTAAGCTTATGAATTTACCAAAGCATATCCCCCGGGAGTGTCGTAACCAAGAGTGCAGCAAGGCCCGTTGTCGTGTACCAGTTCCCGTTCGAGTCTAGCTCAAAGCGGTGTTTTCGGGTTTTACCCCTATGTACATCTGTGCCAGAGCCACCTCTACCTGCTCGTATCCAGACAGGGATGTATTTTCTTGGAAACCCCTTACTCAATACTCACCAAAATACCAGGAAGATATCCTATATTTAAACTTTTCTATAGGGTTCTTCCTAGAGTCTTTATATCCTAATTTCCACAAATAACTAAACCATCCTTTGATACCAACTATAGGATCCCTCCTTTTTATCACATAATCTTTCATTACATTTCACAAAACCGAGGATCTTTAAGGTTTAGTGTCTTGGAAACCAGGAACTTAAAACATGAAAACATACATAAAACATTCTTCTTAAACACTTTAAAGGCTTCTCCTTATGTTCATCCTAGGTTCATTACTGCATCTCATAACCTGGGGACATACATCAAAAGAAATGGTGAGCAGAAGGCCCAGTAAGGGAAACAAGAGAAACATTTTACATGTGAACTTGAGATACTTCAATAAGGACATGAAAAGAACTTTAAGGCATGAAAATGAGACCATGAAGCATATCATAATAAAGATAACATTTTTCATAACTTGAAGATGTGGCTACAACATTTAATATTGACAATCGTTTCGTTTCACCAAGGTTCATCCCCAAGGTGTCGTTAAAAATTACCAAGGTTATTCACCAAGGTGTCGTTAAAAATGGTCATCTCTAGAGATTAAGTCTTTACCCAATGCATTGGAGCGCTATCAGGGTGCACCCTTAAATTTTCCTTTATTATCATGTGAGCCACATATATCATCATCAAACATTTCATAAATAACCCATATAGCATAAAATAAATGCGTTTCATTTCATAATCATAACGTTTTAAAAACTGCTTTAAAGACATGATCTTTACATCACTTTAAAACCCACAGAAAAGGAAGGTGGGTCTCATGTATGTAAATCATAGAATTTAAAATAGAAAGTTTTGGTATATATGTGAATAACCCTTTAGAAGAAAGAGATTTGAGTACTCACTTAATAATATAAAATAACTTTAGAGAAAGAGAGAGACATTTTGAGACGGAAATTCTGCAGCATAACGGCTATGTTACGAGGTTTTAGAAGACATTAAAAAGAGAGGTAAAATGGGTCAAACATTCATAAATGACCCATAAAATAGTAGAAGGACAGAATAAGAAGAATACATTATCATGGCAATGAAATTTCAAGGAAATACCATTTGAAATGAAGAACATGGAAGGAAGACAAAAATTAGATTTCTCTTATGAAAGTTCGGCAGCCTAACGGCGTTACTTAAACTTCAACAAAAATGATTTGAAAAGATCAAATAGGGTTTCTCATCATGTGAACATAAGAGTTAAGTATGATAGATATAGAGATCATACCCCAATATAACAAAAAGGAACTTCAAATAATTTACATGAAAGTAGAACTTCAAAACGAGAAGGGTGAAGAACCACTTAAAAATTCGGCAGCCTAACGGCGCCACTTAAAACTTCAAAATACCGAATTTAAGAGATCAAATGGGGTCTCTCATAATATGATCATGAAATATCAGTATGATAAATTTAGAGATCATACCCCAACATAATAAAAAGGAACTTGAAGGAATTGACATGAAAGTAGAACTTCAAAACGAGAAGGGTGAAGAACCACTTAAAAATTCGGTAGCCTAACGGTGCCACTTAAAACTTCAAAATACCGAATTTAAGAGATCAAATGGGGTATCTCATCATATGATCATGAAATATCAGTATGATAAATTTAGAGATCATACCCCAACATAATAAAAATGAAATTTAAAGAATTGACATGAAAGTAGAACTTCAAAACGAGAAGGATGAAGAACCACTTAAAAATTCGGCAGCCTAACGGCGCCACTTAAAACTTCAAAATACTGAATTGAAGAGATCAAATGGGTTCTCTAATCATATGATAATGAAAGATCAGTATGATAAATTTAGAGATCATACCCCCAACATAATAAAAAGGAACTTGAAATACTTTACATGAAAATAGATCTTGAAAAATGAGAAGGGAGAAAGAATCTGTTACAAAAATTTCGGCAGCCTAACGGCGCCACTTAAAACTTCATAAAACGAAATAATGAGAGCAAGAGGGGATCTCTCATTATATGAACATGAAAAGGTAAGTGATAGGAGTATAAAAGAACATCCCCCAACATAATAACATGGAGCATAAAAGGAATGACATAAAAGAGATTACTTGAAATGAAAGAGAGAGGTCGGATCCCTTACCTTAAAATGTAACTCTTAAACCTCAAAGGTTGGGACCTTGAGGGCTTGGGGGCACCTTGGGATGACTCATTGGGAGGTAATGAGACCAGAACTTCCTTGGGGAAGAGTGGGGAGTCGAATGGATGAGAGGAGGGCTTGGTATTTATAGGGAAAGTGAGGGGACAAGGCATTAATGGCCAAGGGACACCTCAAAAGTGCTTTTCTCAAAACCATGTGCTCTCCCTTGTCATTTACCATGGAGTTAGGCCACATGGGGCCCCCAAAACAATAATTCATCACCCTTGGCCGGCCAACCCTCAAAATATCTCATGACATCATCATGACACAGCTATGATGTCACTAAACATACCAAAACCCTAAAACTGCATTTTTACTATTCACTGAAAATTCAACTTTCTCAGAAAAAACCCAAAATTTCACACTAACCAAATATCAATGCTCTGATTTCAAAAATGAACTCCATTTTATAAAAATAATTTTTTAAATATTTTTAATTTTATTTTTAAATAAATACACTATTCACCCGAAAAAACTAATACTTGACTAATAATTTATTAAACCATTATTTAACCATTTTATTGAATCACATTACTTAAATCAAGGTGCCTAGATTATAATAATACTTTATTTAAGTGGGATTACTAATCCATTTGGACTCATTACTAATCCTAATCATAAAATCACTATTCATATTTTACTATTCATCAAAAATCAAGTTGATCTTATTAGACTCTAAATTTCGTACTGAACATAATTGTAGAAGACCATTTTTTGCAAATCATTACACATTTTTAATTATTTAAGGTTTACAAAAACAAAATATAGTTTTTCTAAAATTCATCAAAAATATACATACTATATTTATTCGGTCATTTGAAAATTCATAAACTTCATCATAAGAAGAAATCCCAATTTTTATTTAAAACAAAGGATTACACAAGGCAGTTACGGTCTCCTTATATAGCCCCTTATCACACCAGCATAGGACCTAAGTGTAAGGTGTGCTAAGGTGAGAGAATCTGAGGGAGGCTCGGTCAACATTGCACGAGTAGTAATTTCTATCAGTTTGAACTTCTCGCGAAGGCGATCCCGTTCTAGCTTCACACGATGAAGTTGAGCTTCGGTTTGGTCTAGAGCAAAGCCTAGTGGTGCTACCTCCTTCCCAAGTTCTGTGAGATGGGCTTCGATCGGTCCAAGACTACTGGGTGAGGCCATCGAATCTTCTTTCTATATAAATTAACCAAGATTACTTGTATTTAGAGACAATAATCAAAACATTTTGTTCACAGCATTCATATTGACCGATGGTCATATAACAGTCAAAACCCAATGGTCTCATTTTAATTATAATCATGTTTATCAAATAAAACATTTTTTTTGAGTATAAAAAATAAAATAAAATAACACATGAAATTAGGAAACAAGATTTATTCAAAATTTCGGGCCGTTACAATCTTCCCCCCTTAAGAAATTGCGCCCTCGCAATTTTTAAAATTGGGTTTTGAAATTTCGTTGAAAGTCCCACATCGGAAAAAGAGTCAGTAACACCATTACTTTAAAAGAAAGAAGAGGAAGTACAAAGGCCACCTGAGTTTACTCATACTAGGATTCCATGTAGGAAACATGGACATGGATGAGAAAACAAAGGGTCACGTTCTAAAGGAGAGTGATAGAAAACATGATTAGGAGGAAGTTAACCACTAGAAAATCCCAAACTTATGATGTGTGTAAACGGTCATTGATTACCTAGTAGGAAACATAAACCAACAACGTTTTTGTTTTACTTTCTTTTTATAATTTTGAGGAATTCATTTACTACATAGAACAAAAACATAAGAAAATATACATACCTTTATGTAGAGTTTCATACTTTAATAAGTTTCTACCAAAACTAATCTTTTCTCCAAATGATGAGCATTCAAAACTACTTGGTCTCATCAAAACAAAAGAATCATCTTCTAGAGAATCACATAATCCACAAAAGATCAACTATCTATTTCTTCTATTATTAAACATTATCCCAAAATTATAAAGGGTAAGGTAAAACAACTCTTCAAAAAGAATCCCATAGGAGTGGAAACTACTTTTAAATCTTCAAATTTCCATGGTACTACCCAAAGTTCATCATAGACCATTCCATAAATAACAGTCCTTAAAATTCCTCAAAGTAAACCAAACTAAGATTGAGACCCAAATACAAGAAAGATTTTATAACATAGTCTTCCAAAATAAACTTCATTGTTCATCTCCAAACAACATCAACCACTCCTAACATCTTATAACAAAAGTAGCTAACCTAAACATATTTTACCCAAGATAGGTTAATCATTCCCATAAGTAACCTAAATTACTATAAGTCCACCTTAAATTCATTGATTCTTCAAAATATAAGTCAACCTTACTCCTCAATGAAAATACCATAGTAATTTATTTACCTTGATCATATAGTGTCCTCAAAATAGTGAACGTCTTCCAAAATAATAATCATCTTTTAATCCCCTAATCATCTCTGTCGTATTAATACGGAAATCATAGCATTTCCCATCACATTGGTTATTGGGACATGTTCTTCCATTTCCTGTAATTAACTAAGAAAAGAAGCTATAATTAGGGGCTTAAATACTTAGCCAATAATCATGAAAAGAAACTTAAAGCATATAAGGATAACTTGTAGAAGAAAAGTATACCCTAACTTGTGATCCCTTAGGTTCCTATCTAGGTTATCCATGATCATATATTATTATGTGAACCTTTATTTTATTTTATCTTTGTTCCTTTAACAATGGTTCATACTAAGCTTATGAATTTACCAAAGCATATCCCCCGGGAGTGTCGTAACCAAGAGTGTAGCAAGGCCCGTTGTCGTGTACCAGTTCCCGTTCGAGTCTATCTCAAAGCGGTGTTTTCGGGTTTTACCCCTATGTACATCTGTGCCAGAGCCACCTCTACCTGCTCGTATCCAGACAGGGATGTATTTGCTTGGAAACCCCTTACTCAATACTCACCAAAATACCAGGAAGATCTCCTATATTTAAACTTTTCTATAGGGTTCTTCCTAGAGTTTTCATATCCTAATTTCCACAAATAACTAAACCATCCTTTGATACCAACTATAGCATCCCGCCTTTTTATCACATAATCTTTCATTACATTTCACAAAACCGAGGATCTTTAAGGTTTAGTGTCTTGGAAACTAGGAACTTAAAACAAGAAAACATACATAAAACATTATTCTTAAACACTTTAAAGGCTTATCCTTATGTTCATCCTAGGTTCATTACTGCATCTCATAACCTGGGGACATACATCAAAAGAAAGGGTGAGCAGAAGGCCCAGTAAGGGAAACAAGAGAAACATTTTACATGTGAGTTTGAGATACTTCAATAAGGACATGAAAAGAACTTTAAGGCATGAAAATGAGACCATGAAGCATATCATAATAAAGATAACATTTTTCATAACTTGAAGATGTGGCTACAACATTTAATATTGACAATCGTTTCGTTTCACCAAGGTCCATCCCCAAGGTGTCGTTAAAAATTACCAAGGTTATTCACCAAGGCGTCGTTAAAAATGGTCATCTCTATAGATTAATTCTTTACCCAATGCATTGGAGCGCTATCAGGGAGCACCCTTAAATTTGCCTTTATTATCATGTGATCCACATATATCATCATCAAACATTTCATAAATAACCCATATAGCATAAAATAAATGGGTTTCATTTCATAATCATAACGTTTTAAAAACTGCTTTAAAGACATGATCTTTACATCACTTTAAAACCCACAGAAAAGGAAGGTGGGTCTCATGTATGTAAATCCCAGAATTTAAAATAGAACATTTTGGTATATATGTGAATACCCCTTTAGAAGAAAGAGCTTTGAGTACTCACTTAATAATATAAAAGAACTTTAGAGAAAGAGAGAGACATTTTGAGACGGAAATTCTGCAGCATAACGGCTATGTTACGAGGTTTTAGAAGACATTAAAAAGAGAGGTAAAATGGGTCAAACATTCATAAATGACCCATAAAATAGTAGAATGACAGAATAAGAAGAATACATGATCATGGTAATTAAATTTCAAGGACATACCATTTGAAATGAAGAACATGGAAGGAAGACAAAAATTAGATTTCTCTTATGAAAGTTCGGCAGCCTAACGGCGTTACTTAAACTTCAACAAAAATGATTTGAAAAGATCAAATAGGGTTTCTCATCATGTGAAAATAAGAGATCAGTATGATATATATAGAGATCATACCCCAATATAACAAAAAGGAACTTCAAATAATTGACATGAAAGTAGAACTTCAAAACGAGAAGGGTGAAGAACCACTTAAAAATTCGGCAGCCTAACGGCGCCACTTAAAACTTCAAAATACCGAATTTAAGAGATAAAATGGGGTCTCTCATCATATGATCATGAAATATCAGTATGATAAATTTATAGATCATACCCCAACATAATAAAAAGGAACTTGAAAGAATTGACATGAAAGTAGAACTTCAAAACGAGAAGGGTGAAGAACCACTTAAAAATTCGGCAGCCTAACGGCGCCACTTAAAACTTCAAAATACCGAATTTAAGAGATCAAATGGGTTCTCTCATCATATGATCATTAAATATCAGTATGATAAATTTAGATATCATACCCCAAAATAATAAAAAGGAACTTGAAAGAATTGACATGAAAGTAGAACTTCAAAACGAGAAGGGTGAAGAACCACTTAAAAATTCGGCAGCCTAACGACGCCACTTAAAACTTCAAAATACTGAATTGAAGAGATCAAATGGGGTATCTAATAATATGATCATGAAAGATAAGTATGATAAATTTAGAGATCATACCCCAAAATAATAAAAAGGAACTTGAAATACTTTACATGAAAATAGATCTTGAAAAATGAGAAGGGAGAAAGAATCCGTTACAAAAAATTCGGCAGCCTAACGGCGCCACTTAAAACTTCATAAAACGAAATAATGAGAGAAAGAGGGGATCTCTCATTATATGAACATGAAAAGGGAAGTAATAGGAGTATAAAAGAACATCCTCCAACATAAGAACATGGAGCATAAAAGGAATGACATAAAAGAGATTACTTGAAATGAAAGAGAGAGGTCGGATCCCTTACCTTAAAATGTAACTCTTAAACCTCAAAGGTTGGGACCTTGAGGGCTTGAGGGCACCTTGGGATGACTCCTTGGGAGGTAATGAGACCATAACTTCGTTGGGGAAGAGTGGGGAGTCGAATGGATGAGAGGAGGGCTTGCTATTTATAGGGAAAGTGAGGGGACAAGGCATTAATGGCCAAGGGACACCTCAAAAGTGCTTTTCTCAAAACCATGTGCTCTCCCTTGTCATTTACCATGGATTTAGGCCACATGGGGCCCCCAAAACAATAATTCATCACCCTTGGTCAGCCAACCCTCAAAATATCTCATGAAATCATCATGACACAGCTATGATGTCACTAAACATACTGAAACCCTAAAACTGCATTTTTACTATTCACTGAAAATTCAACTTTCTCAGAAAAAACCCAAAATTTCACACTAACCAAATATCAATGCTCTGATTTCAAAAATGAACTCCATTTTATAAAAATATTTTTTAAAATATTTTTAATTTTATTTTTAAATAAATACACTATTCACCCGAAAAAAACTAATACTTGAATAATAATTTATTAAACCATTATTTAACCATTTTATTGAATCACATTACTTAAATCAAGGTGCCTAGATTATACTAATACTTTATTTAAGTGGGATTACTAATCCATTTGGACTCATTACTAATCCTAATCATAAAATCACTATTCATATTTTACTATTCATCAAAAATCAAGTTGATCTTATTAGACTCTAAATTTCGTACTGAACATAATTGTAGAAGACCATTTTTTGCAAATCATTACACATTTTTAATTATTTAAGGTTTACAAAAACAAAATATAGTTTTTCTAAAATTCATCAAAAATATACATACTATATTTATCCGGTCATTTGAAAATTCATAAACTTCATCATAAGAAGAAATCCCAATTTTTATTTAAAACAAAGGATTACACAAGGCAGTTATGGTCTCCTTATATAGCCCCTTATCACACCAGCATAGGACCTAAGTGTAAGGTGTTCTAAGGTGAGAGAATCTGAGGGAGGCTCGGCCAACATTACACGAGTAGTAATTTCTATCAGTTTGAACTTGTCGCGAAGGCGATCCCGTTCTAGCTTCACACGATGAAGTTCAGCTTGGGTTTGGTCTAGAGCAAAGCCTAGTGGTGCTACCTCCTTCCCAAGTTCTATGAGATGGGCTTCGATCGGTCCAAGACTACTGGGTGAGGCCATCAAATCTTCTTTCTATATAAATTAACCAAGATTACTTGTATTTAGAGACAATAATCAAAACATTTTGTTCACAACATTCATATTGACCGATGGTCATATAACAGTCAAAACCCAATGGTCTCATTTTAATTATAATCATGTTTATCAAATAAAACATTTTTTTTGAGTATAAAAAATAAAATAAAATAACACATGAAATTAGGAAACAATATTTATTCAAAATTTCGGGCCGTTACACTAGTCTTGCCAGAGCCAGGAAAGAGCTACACTGTTTACTGTGATGCTTCAAGTGTTGGGATAGGAGCTGTGCTTATGCAGGGAGATGGAGTCATTGCGTACGGGTCTCGGCAGTTGAGGCCACATGAGATGAACTACCCTATGCATGACCTGGAGTTGGCAGCTGTTGTTCATGACTTGCGCTGTTGGAGACACTATCTTCTGGGAGAGCACTTTGTGGTCTTCACTGACCATAAGAGTCTCAAGTATATCTTCACTCAGCGTGATCTGAATCTGAGGCAGTGCAGGTGGGTTGAGTATCTTCATTCTTTTGATTTCGAGCTTGCCTATACGCCGGGAAAGGGCAACGCCGTGGATGATTCGTTGAGCAGGAGAACTCAGATTCAGGCAGTTCAGGAGGCTAGTAGTGAGTGGCAGCTGATGGCTCTGTTCTCTAAGATGCATCTAGAGGTTCACGACAGATGGGGACAGACCTTTCTATCTTCTGTAGCTGTTACCTCCATGCTACTTGATCGGGTACGGATGAGGAAGCTATCAAACTCGGAAGGCTTAGTCCTACGGGAGAGTGTGTCAGGAGAGGACCCTCTTACTAGATGGAAAGTGGTCAAGGATGAGATCTTGCGTTTCCAAGGACGTGTATGGGTTCCAGCAGACATACGTGAGGAGCTGATGCGGGATTTCCATTCCTCAGTTTGGGCAGTTCATCCTGGCATCACCAAGATGTATCGGGACCTTCATCGCCAATACCGGTGGCCAGGTATGAAGAAGGATGTTGCTGGTTTTGTCAAGAGATGTTCTACTTTTCAGTAGGTGAAAGCAGAGCATCAGCGGCCAGCGGGGCTCTTATAGCAGTTACCTATTCCGGAGTGTAAGTGGAACGATGTTGCGATGGACTTCGTGACCGGGTTGCCGAGATCACCTCGAGGGAACGATGTTGTTTGAGTTGTCGTCGACAGACTTACGAAGGTTGCTCACTTCTTGCCGATCAAGGAGACCTTCAGTGTTGGTGATCTGGGATGACTTTACATCAAAGAGATTGTGCGTCTGCATGGGGTTCCACGCTCTATTGTTTCAGACAGAGATGCGCGCTTTACCTCTCAGTTCTGGAAGGGACTTCAGAAGGCCTTGGGTACACAGGTGCTTTTGAGTACAGCATACCATCCCCATACTGATGGCCAATCCGAGCGCACGATCCAGGTGCTTGAGGATATGCTCTGAGCTTGCATCCTTGACTTTGGCAGTTCTTGGGAGAAGCATATTCCTCTGGTGGAGTTCGCCTACAACAACAGTTTCCAGGTAGGCTTTGTACGGTAGGCCATGCTGATCACCCTTTTACTGGATGGAGGCAGGAGAGGCAGCTTTGCTGGGACCTCGTCTTGTTCAGGAGACTTCAGAGCAGATAGAGCTGATTCGGAAGAGGATGGCTGCAACGCAGTCTCGACCAAAGTCTTATGCTGATCAGCAGAGACGACCTCTAGAGTTTGAGGTCGGTGATCAGTTTTTCCTACGTGTTGCACCAAGGTTGGGACACAAAAGGATTCAGAGATAGGGTAATCTTTCACCATGGTACGTCGGGCCGTTTGAGGTCTTGGAGAGAGTGGGGTCGGTCGCCTATCAGTTGCAGCTACCTCAGAGGTATCGGGCCATGCACGACGTCTTCCACGTCTCTCAACTCCGACGTTACTTTTCAGACCCTTCTCACATCTTTCAGCCCGAGGAAGTCAATCTTGAAGCGGATTCGTTGTTAGAGGAGCATCCTATCCGGATTTTCGACCGTAGTACGAAGGTTCTCCGCAGGCGGTCTGTTCCTTTGGTATGAGTTCTATGGCAGCACGGGCGAGTACAGGACGAGACCTGGGAGAGGGAGGCCGATGTACAATCGCAGTGGCCAGAGCTATTCGGGGTTTCTTCTTCTCCGACTCATTAGGGAAATTCGGGGATGAATTTCTTTAAGGGGAGAAGTTTGTAAGAACCCGGGTCTTCTTTTCAGGTACGTTTTCCTTTTCTGGAATTTTTGAGAAAAATGAATTTTCTGGAAATTTCAGAAGTACACGCCGTGTACTTTCTGAGTACAGGCCGTGTACTCTTCCCCAGCTTGAAGCCGTGTGCTGGATGTGTCCAGGCCACACACATGGTGTGTAAGGCTGAGGTGGAGGCCGGTTATTTCAGAGTATAGAAAATTTTAAGTACACGCCATGTACTCAAAAAGTACATGCCGTGTACTTTCTTTTTTTTCATTAAACGGACCGGGGTCACGCCTAACCCCCAAATACATCTTCTTCTCTAGTTTTCGACCGTCCGAGAGTGACCGTACAGTCAGATCTTCGACAGAGTCCTGCCTCGTCGTCCGTTCTTTGATTCAAGCACGGTCGATTGTGTTGGAAGTGCAGCGGTGAGTTCTTCCTTCTGATTCATCCTTGTTTCTTGATTCGTCCTTGTTTTCAAGTTATCATGGGATGAACGTTTTGTGTTTTTTCTCATATCTACATCATTCTAAGGGGAATCTGTCGGCGCGGTTCACGAATATCGATCTCCTAGGATCGAGGTAGGTGGTTTGTGCCTTTCTGTAGAAAGTCTTCGAGTATTTTGTGCAAATTCCACCAATACCCTTGAACAGGGTATTGCGTGTTTCCTGTTTTTCCCTTGTTTCTTGCCTTATTTTCTTGATTGCTTTATTAGAGGTTATTACTTGTGATTAGAGTAATTTTTTTGTGCCCAGATTGCTTTTCCATGCTTGTTCTGCCTGTTTGGCGTTTTTCCAGTTTCCATGCCTAGTTTTAGGATAGTGGAACTATTGTTTTATTATTGTTGTTGAGCTTTAGTTGTTAGCCAAGTAGTTCTTGAGGTTTACTTGGACGATGCACGCGCTGAGCATGTTTAGTTATACTTAGGACTGTGAGAACCTAGAGTAGTAGACCAAAGGGGGAATTGACAGAAGGGATTCTCTAGAGTGTCTTTTTAATCACGATGCGAGACCAAGGGGAGAATTGATGGAAGGGCTTCTCTAGAGTGTCTTTTAATTACGATGCAGGCCACAGGGGGAATTGATGGTGAGTGCTTCCCCAGAGAGTCTTCTTAATTACGTAGATGAACTAGAGGGGTGAGACTGTGTGTGCCTCCCAGAGGGTTGCTATTACTATAGGTTGAACCATAGGGGTTAGACTGTGAGAGCTACCCAGAGGGTTACCTGTTTTCTTCTTTTTGCTGGTTGCTTGCTTGTGTACTTTACTTGTTGGAACTGTGGATTGTAGTTGTTTGTGCTTTTCTGTTTACTGCTTCTTGTTTTAGTACTACCATGTATTCATTGACTGTTAGGCACAAATCTTTGGGTGATTGCCTACTGGGATTTTATCTCACACCCTTTTTGGTCCATGCTTTTGGGACCAAGAAGACTATGTTACTGCAGGTATAGAAAAGGGAAAGCGCCCTTCTACTTCAGGATCTTGATTGCACCAGGAGCTGGGGAGCACGGGACCGATCCGTGGCTCGCGATGCTGAGGAGATTATTTTGTTTTTCTTTTTCACTTGGTTTCAGTTGTATTCCATCACGTTGTTGTGTTTGTTGTTTTCAATAGATACTTGTACCTGCTTCATTATTATCATCATTGTTATATATCTTCATTACTTCCGCTGTTTGGTTTATGTTGTTATGCATGTTGGTTGCTGCTTCTGCTGTTTATTATAGTTTTCTTACCTTGTATACCTTACCGAATGAGGGCATAGTTTCCCCACCGACTCACCAAGGCCCTTGTTGCTAGTCAGCAGCCTCTGGCATTTGGGGAAACGCGCATGAGGTCATGTGGCGAACCGGGTACGGGGCACCAGTGGAGGGGCTCCGGACTCGAAACGTTACAGCTGTCCTCAGAGCGGGCTGCCTCTCTCAAACTGGTCTGCTACCCTTGGACCGGGCTTCCTCCCTCGAGCTAAGTCGTCACCCTCGGATAGGGCCGCCTCCCTCAGACCGGGCGACCGCCCCTAGGCTGGGCCGCCCCCCACACGGGTCGGGCCGCCCCTTGCGGGCCACCCTATTCTGGCCAGGATTCCCTTGCAGGCTTCCCATCTTATGGGTTGGACCGAACATTGCCACAGCAAGCCGAGACCACCTCGGCCCAGCCCAGACCAGGTCGGGTCAGGTTGGTCCGGCCGGTTCGGACCGGACCTGGGCCTAGAAACACTCAAAGGACCTTATCCTGAGAACCGGATGCCCGTTTGATGAACAGTCTATGACGTTGGGACCCTTGGAGCGAGACGATCCTTTTGAATTACTCAATTAGAGTTTCGAAGAAACTTGGTGTTTGGCCAGGTTGGATTGCACCCGAATCCAACCAGGTCATCGGCACTGAAATTCCAATAACGCACAGACCGGGCATCTGACTGATGCGCCGTCTATTGCGTTGGAACCCTTATGACATGACGAATCATTGGGTTACTTCTTTGTGAGACTTCGTTCTGGTTGAGATACGACTAGTGGCTTGGGGATTGGTTCTCCCAAGTGCACTATGTACAGAACCCTATGACTGGCTGAGACCTAACGACTGCTAAATTTTCGACTCGGAGTGACTCACCTACCATGGTGGGGAGCGTCCACGGTACGTGATGGGGAGGAGTACCTTAGCAGACCACGTTATGGAGGTACGGCTCTGTGTGACCCGTCAGACCCATGGTACGCGATGGGGAGGAGTACCTCAGTAGGCCACACTGGGGAACGGCCACAGTACGCGATGGGGAGGAGTACCTTAGCAGACCACGTTGGAGAGGGATGGCTATGTGTGACCCGGAAAACCCACGGTACGTGATGGGGAGCAGTACCTCAGCAGTTCAAGGTTAGTGGGAAGTGCCTCTGTGTGACACGGCAGGCCCACTGTACTCGATAAAGAGGATTTCTCCAGCAGTCGAGGTGTTCGGTGATGTGACTGTGGATGTTACTTGTTACTACCCCCTAGAATAAATCCTAGTGTGAGGTGTCATTACTTTGTGCTTGTGATTGAGGTTATTCTATGTGGTACTTTACCTGTGTGGTACTTTACCCTCGTGGTGTTACTCTGTGGTTTTTCTTTGTGGAACTCTAGGATAACTTCAGGGTCTCAAGGTCCCTACTGAGTATTGTTATACTCGCCCATACACGGGCTTCAGCCGTACCTTATTGTGTCTTGTGCAGACAATGAGTAGTTGGTCTGAGTCTTGAGGTAACCCGGACTAGGCAGTACGCGGAGGAGATAGGCGGACGTTGAGTGATGAGGAGCTGATCTGTACCTACCCTTCAGGTAGGATCCTCAGAGGATGGAATAGTAGCTGTTTTACCTTTTTCAATTGTATTTTTCTTTTAGTTGTATTTGAACTCTTACAGTTGGGCTTGTATTCTGACCCCTTTTTACTTTCAGCACTCTTTTACTACAGAAGTTTACTTCACAGTTGCTTCTTATTATATTCTCAGACTATGTGTTTGTACAAGTTAAAGTCAATGCCTTCCCATTTTAGGGAATATTCTTTTTGGTTCTAGTCCTCATCCCCTAGCCTATGGAAGGTGGTCTTGGGTTATTCATGACACAGGCCCTGAGGGACAGGTCATGACAAAGTGGTATTAGAGGATTCGGTTCTACCGAAGAACTAGGACTCTAATCTTTTCTAGGTGGTAATAGTTTTAAGTGTTTTGAGTGTGGTTTTTAGTTCAGGGAGTCTAATTTTGGCGTGACAGTCGACGTATCCATACACCAGGACCCTGAGTTCTAATTTCTGACTTAGCACACGAAAAAATTGATTGCGTGTGTTTTGAAAAGTCTTTTTTATGTTTTCTTGAGTTAGCTCACTAAGTATAACTTTTAACCATGTCACACCTATTTCTTTTCAGGATTCCACCATAAAGACATCCACCCAAGTTCCCTGAGAGAGTATGAAATGACATCCCACCGAGTGATGAGGCCTCGGTGCAGGTCCCCCTTACGGAATTGGCACCTTCGGGTGGTGTACCAACAACACCAATGCCCGTTGGACAGTCGTTTCCACCAGCCCCACCAGCAGAGGGTGCACGCCGACTGAGCACATTGCACGAGTTACAGCAATAGAGGCCTCTGAGGTTCCAAGGCGAGATGGACCTGCAGGCAGTTGAGGACTGGCTGGTGGCTGTGGCCAGAGTTTTCCGCTTAGTTGGGACACCAGCTGATTTTACAGTGATCCTGGCACCCAGCCTTTTTCAGGCGGTAGCAGGGAGATGGTGGATCCTGACAGTCCAGATACACGATGAGGTGACCCTCATCTTGGCATACTTCGAGGGAATTTTTAGGGTTTAGTTCATCCCAGCGACCTTACGCTTTGTGCGTATACAGGAGTTGCTGCACTTAAAGTAGGGCAGCATGACAGTGGCCCAATACTTGGTGAGGTTCACTGATCTCTCCTGCTACTCCACCGACATGGTACAAGACCCTTTCTTCAGGGCCCAGACCTTTGATTAGGGTCTTCTATGGGATATCAGAGCATCGATGGTATCACTCAGCATTCTGACGTAGGCTGGGGTGCTTGAGTGAGCACTTCTGGTGGGGAGCTTCTTAGCTAAGCAGGCACCGACAACGAGAGCTACCACCGGACAACAGGTATCCGAGTCATCTAAAGGAGGAAGTAGGTAGATGACATAGAGGTTCAAGCAGAATAGACCTTCTGGTGGATGACCCTGGGACATAGGGTCAGAGGAACGAGGCTCATAAGGTAGAGGAATATGGGTGAGGAACATGCAGTGTTACACGTGCAGTGGGTAGGGTCATATGGATCACGACTGCCCGACCCTCCATACCGATGACTAGAATATGGTCAAGGGACCGTTGATTCATAGGAATAGGTTTGAGCTAGGAGGTCCTTAGGGTGGAAAACATGGCAGAGGAGCTAGTCGTACAGCAGGCGGTGGGCGGTGTTTTGAGATTCTACTGCCACCACCGCCAAGTGGTCCACCCGACCACGGGGAGAAGGAGGATAGGGACAAGCTCAGCTCTAGGCAGTTTGGGCCTATGAACATGGTGATCCAGAGATGATTAGAGGTACGATCTATGTCTAATCCACCTTAGTTGCAGTACTTATAGACATAGGTTCTAGTCACTCTTTTATTTCCACAACCCTTGTTCGGACTCAGAGATTCCGGTGGAGCTGTTGGCTCGATACTTACGGCTAGAGACACCTATGGGAGTAGATTCGACGATTAGACATTGTTGTCGGTGGTGTGAGCTTACTCTAGGAGGCAAGAGCTTCGGCTAGGATCTCCTAGTAGTGGAACCAAGGACTTACGACGTCATCTTGGGTATGGATTGGTTATCTACAGTCCATGCTCAGATTGACTATATTAGGCGCAAAGTGTGGTGTGTCCGCACAGACGGGACCAGGTTTTCCTTCACCGGCGAGAAGAGAACCTTTGCAGCACAGGATGGACTTACCCAGAGGAGGGTGCATCCGATTACTCACATGTTGTCTAGACTTACCCTCAGAGCAGTTGATGTTGAGAGTCTAAGTTATCCTGTAGTGGTGGGCCAGTATATTGATATCTTTCCTGATGATGTTCCAGGACTACATCCATGTAGAGAGGTAGACTTTTACATCGACCTGTACCCTGGGACGACACCTATATCTACACCAGCATATAGGATGGCTCCCACGGAGCTTCGTTAGTTACATGTACAGTTGGAGGGATTGAAGGGAAAGGGGTTTATAAGACCCAGTGTTTCTCTATGGGCAGCCCCAATTTTGTTCACCAAGAAGTTATATGGGAGTTTGAGACTCTGTGTGGACTATCGGTGCCTAAAGCAGGTGACTGTTAAGAACAAGTATCCACTCCCAAGGATTGATGATCTTTTAAATCAGTTAAAGGGAGATTTCTGGTTTTTTAAGATAGACCTATGATCAGGCTATCATCAGCTTAGGATACGAGATGAGGATGTGCAGAAGATGTCCTTCAGATGTCGGTATGGCCATTATGACTTCTTGGTTATGCCTTTTGGCATGACCAATGCCCCAGAAATTTTCATGGGACTCATGAATAGGATCTTTCATCCATACCTCGATCACTTCGTGGTGGTGTTCATTGATGACATCTTGATATACTCATTGACGGAGGAGGATCATGCCTATCATCTACAGATAGTTTTGGATAGACTCTGAGAGCACCAGCTTTATGGTAAACTCTCGAAGTGCCAATTCTAGATACAAGAGGTCCACTTTATGGGACATGTTATCTTAGAGGATGGATTTTCAGTGGATCTAGAGAAGATAGAGGTTGTGCTAGCTTGGGAGCCACCCAGGATCATGACGGAGGTGCGGAGTTTCCTAGGGTTGGCTGGATACTACTAGAGATTTGTGCCTGACTTTTCCAGAGTTGCAGCACCCTTTTCAGATTTGACAAAGAAGGGGAAACATTTCCTATAGACATAGAAATGCCAATAGATTTTTCAAGAGCTGAGGCAGAGACTGATGAGTGCCCCCATCTTGGGGCTTCCAGAAGAGGTTGTTGGGTACATAGTCTATTGCGACGCATCAGGGACCAGACTTGGATGTGTCCTGATGCAGGAGTGAGCAGTGATCACTTATGGTTCACAATAGTTGAGACAGCGTGAGAAGAACTACATTACCCATGACCCAGAGTTAGCAGCAACGGTCTTTTCCTTGAATATGTGGTGACATTACTTGATGGGTGAATATTTTACAGTCTACTCTGATCACAAGAGTCTCAGGTATATCTTCTCTCAGAAGGACCTGAACCTGAGACAGTGGTGATGGATAGAATTCCTCCAGGACTATGACTTTAAGATAGTCTATAATCCTAGTAAGGGGAATGTGGTAGCAGATGCACTCAGCAGAAGGTTTGGTCCACAGTTGTTGAGTGAGGCGATAGAGCAGCTATGCGTGTTGCAGATATCCTTTGTGGATAGAGATGGAGCAGCATACCTCTAGTCTATGACAATCACACCCCCACTCCTTCAGTGATTCATGGAGGCGCAGCTTGGGAACACTGACTTCAAGGCTTGATGTGCTCAGATATCATTAGGACAGGCACCTGATGGATTTTATGAAGGTGGGGAGCACCTCATCCTCTTTAGAGGATGTACCATGGTACCAGTGGCGCTACGGGAGGAGGTGTTGAGGGAGTTCCATATGTCCCCTCTGGCGGTACATCCTGGTGTGGTGAAGATGTACCAGGACCTCCAGTGTCAGCACTAGTGGTTGGGGATGAAGAAGGTTGTAGCGAAGTTTGTTTCATGATGCCTCACTTGTCAGCAAGTGAAGGTCGAGCACCAGGTTCTAGCAGGCTTAGCTCAACCACTAGAGGCACCGGAGTGGAAGTGGGATGGGATCTACATGGACTTTGTGACAAGGATTCCATGTATGTCCAGGGAATATGATTCCATATGGGTGATCATTGACTGACTCACCAAGTCGGCCCACTTCCTATCTATCCGAGAGCAGAGATCAGTAGAGGGATTGGGAAGCCTCTACGTACAGGATATCATGCGACTTCATGGGGTTCCATCGATGATCGTCTCTGACTGTGATGCACATTTTATATCCCAGTTGTGGAAGGGATTATAGGAGGCGTTCAGGGCTTAGCTATGTTTGAGCACTACCTTTCATCCTTAGATGGGTGGTCAGACGGAGCGGACCATTCAGATGCTAGAGGACATGCTTCGTGCATGTGTCCTAGATTTTGGCTGTAGTTGGGAGGATCACTTGCCCTTGGTGGAGTTTTCTTACAATAATTGTTACCACTCCACTATCATTATGGAACCATTCGAGGCTCTATATGGTTGACCTTGCAGATCACCTCTATGCTGGATAGACCCAGGGGGTTGGCACTTATGGGTCCAAAGTTGGTACGGGCTACCACTGAGAAGGTGTAGATCATCCAGGAGCAGATGAAGACTGCACATAGCAGATAGAAGTCATATGCTGACAGAAGACAGAGACCTTTGGAGTTCTAGGAGGGGGTCCATGTTTTCTTGCGAGTCTCTACTCGATGGGGACTACGGATATTTGGCTAAGGTGTAAAGTTATCACTGAGGTTTATCGGGTCATTTCTGATACTTCGAAGTATATACGAGGTGGAATACCGCTTGGAACTTCCACCATAGTTGGATAAGGTGCACGAATTCTTCCACGTATCCCAACCGAGGAGATACGTGTATGACCCATTTCATGTCATTGACCATGGAGAGCTAGACTTAGATGATGGGAAGATGTTTACGGAGGTTTCAGTAGAGATTGAGGATCGACAGGAGTATGTCATTCATAGGCAGTTGATACCTCTAGTGTGCATTCGCTGGCAACATGGGAACCTACAGGAGAGCACATTGGAGCGGGAGGCTCAGATTTGTGATCAGTACCCCCAATTTGTTTTCTTAGTCTATGTTCTGGCTTTCAGGGATTAAAATCCCTAAGGTGGGGAGAATGTAAAGACCCAGATTTCCATGTAATTTTTTTATAATTATATGGAATTATTACGAGTCTGTGAAAATTGACGGTGCATGATTTTGAGGCCCGGTGTGCCTAGAATGATTTTCTGAACTTTTTTCAGGTACGTTTAGTAAACGCGTGAGTAGTGTTTTCTAACTTTTGAACTGTTACTTGGATTAAAAATCCAAGGGCACCGTTGAATCTGCAGTGCCAGGATTCGCTTAAGGGAGGCTTTACTTTGACCGTGGTAGGTCCAAAGAAAAAGTTAAGTTTTGAAACTTTTTAAATGAAATGAAATAAAATAATTTTGTTATTTTATTTCATAAACCTTTAACAGAACAACTAAAGGGTGGGGTTGGCGGTGTTTCAAGACATTAAATGGCTTGACCAGCCAACCTTAAGTAACAACGACGTCGGGGAAATTAGAAAGCTTCATATTTATTGAGCCCCATTATTTCCAACATCATTACTTACCCTCCCCCTCTCCTATATATATGGATCTTGGGGAGGGGTATCGACACAACTTCACCAAGAAATGAAGTGTTGTAGGAGAATCATGATGTCGAACCCTTAGAGGATAGATCTGATCCAAGCGGGAGGTGACGGGCGACACCGAACCACGAACTGAAGGACAATGTCTGAGTGTTGTCTTTGGGAACCGGTTGCAGAAATGAAGAACACAATCCGCCTTTAATCCATGGACTCTCTCCAATGGGTTATGAGTTAGGGGTTTTGATTCTTGTTTCAAATTCATGTGAATTTACTGAACTCCCTTAATATCCTCCATAATATGAGCTAATGCGGAGGGCGCAGGCCTAACGAACCTGGGTTGAACCCTCTGTTATCTTGCTATCCTTGTACCTCCTTGGAAGATAGCGAGAACGTTGACGCACGCCACAAGAGGAAGGTTGCGGCTCGTCAGTCATGGAGAACAGAGGAGGCAGCCAGTATAACGGTCGGCCGTGGGATGGGAGGTGGTGCAACCGCCGCACCACTGGAAAATGAAATTCGCGACAAAAGTCGTGGTAGAGGCCGAACCCTCCTTCAGCAGGTTCCATGACAACCAAGTGGCACCCTCACGATGCCGCTGCCTCACCAACTGAATGGCCTTCGGGCCATTCCGGAATCCAGGAGACTAGGGGGTTACACCCCCCGCAATGGACTGAACCAGGTTGTCGCCCTCGGAGCATGCCGCCTCCCTCACACCGGGCCGCTGCCACGCCGGGCCGCCTCCCTCGAAGTAGGTCACCGCCCTTGGAGGAGGTCGTCGCCATCATGTCGGGCCATCACCCACGGAGTAGGTCATCACCCTCACATCGGGCCACTGCTCTTGGACTAGGCCACCACCCTCGTACCGGGATGCTTCCCTCTGACCGGGCCGCTACCCTCTGAGTGGGCCTCCGCCCTCAAACCGGACCGCCACCCTTGGACCGGGTCGCCGCCCTTGGACCGGGCCACCGCCGTCGGAGTGGGACTCCGCCCTCAGACTGGGCCACCGCCCTCAGAGCAGGCCACTGCCCTCGAGCCGGTCCCCACCCTCATCCAGGCCACCGCCCTCGGACCGGGCCGCCGCCCTCAGACCGGGTCGCCGCCCCAGCGGGCCGCCACCCCCGGGCTGGGCCGCCACCCCTTGCGGGCTGCCCTATTCTGGTCAGGCCGCCCCTCTTGTGGTCCGGACTGAACATCAGCCCAACAGGCTGAGACCACCTTGGCCCAGCCTAGACCGGGTCGGTCCGACAAGGTCGGACCGGACCCGGGCCCAGAAACACTCAAAGGACCTTATCTTGAGAACCGGACTCCCGTTTGATGAACCGTCTATGGTGTTGGGACCCTTTAAGTGAGACAATCCTTTTGAATTACTCTATTAGAGTTTCGGAGAAACTTGCATTTTTTCCAGGTTGGATCGCACCTGAATCCAACCGGGCCCTTGGCACTGAAATGCCAATAACGCACAGATCGGGCGTCCGACTAACACACCGTCTATTGCGTTGGAACCCTTATGACATGACGGATCATCGGGTTACTTCTTTGTGAGACTTAGTGTTGGTTGAGATATGATTGATGGCTTGGGGAGCGGTTCTCCCAAGCGCACTACGTACAGAACCCTACGACTAACTGAGACCTGATGACTGCTGACTTTTCAACTCAGAGTGACTCGACGGCAACGGTGGGGAGCAGTCGTGGTACGTGATGGTGAGGAGTACCTTAGAATACCGCATTGGGGAGGGATAGCTATGTGTGACCCAGCATACCCACGGTATGTGATGGGGAGGAGTACCTCAGCAGGCCGTGGTGGGGAGCGATCGCAGTACGTGATGGGGAGGAGTACCTTAGCAGACCGCGTTGGGGAGGGACGGCTCTGTGTGACCCATAAAACCCACAGTGCGTGATGAGGAGTAGTACCTCAGTAGTTCAAGGTTAGTGGGAAGCTCCTCTGTGTGACGTGTCAGGCCCACTGTACTCGATAGAGGAGGAGTTCTCCAGTAGCTGAGGTGTTTGAAAATGTGACTGGGGATGTTACTTGTTACTACCCCCTAGAATAAATCCTGGTGTGAGTTGTCATTACTTTGTGCTTGTGATTGAGGTTATGATATGTGGTACTTTACCTACGTGGTACTTTACCCTCATGGTGTTACTCTATGGTTTTTCTTTGTGGAAATCTAGGAGACCTTCGGGGTCTCGGGGTCCCTACTGAGTATCATTATACTCACCCCTGCATGGGCTTCACCCGCACCTTGTTGTGTCTTATGCAGATGATGAGCAGTTGGGCTGAGGCTTGAGGGAGCTAGGACTAGGTGGTATGCGGAGGAGACAAGCAGATGTGGAGTGCTGAGGAGTCGATCTGTACCTACCCTTCAGGTAGGATCCTCAGAGGACAACCCAATAGTTGTTTCCCATTTTTCAGTTGTATTGTTCTTTCAGTTGTACTTTTACTCTTATAGTTGGGATTGTATTTCAGACCCTTTTTACTTTCAGCACTCTTTTACTACATCATTTTACTTCACAGTTTCTTTTTGTTGTGTTCTCGAACCATGTGTTTTACAGGTTAAAGGAAATGCCTTCCCGTTTTAGGCAATACGCATTTTGGTGCTAGTCGCCAACTCCTGGCCTATGGAAGGAGGGCTTGGGGTAGTCACGACACGGGCCCTGGGGAACGGTTCGTGACACAAACCATCATAAAAGGAACAAAAAATCTCATAAAATTTTATGTTAGGAAATATACCATAGATAACTTAGATTAAAACCTAAGAATTAATATGTTAATGGATGTGTGTTATTTATGATTTATCCCTTCAATTTTTATAATTTCCCTTTTATATGATTAATAGTTTGAAAATTTTCATCCCTAATTCCCCATTTATTTTATTCAATGGATGGAAATAGGAGGAACTGAGCCAACAACAATGTGATGGACAACATAATGACTACCCAAATGAGATTCTCAACCCAATGGGAGTATGAGTCGGGAACTTCATGAAAATAATTTCTCAACTAACACAATTTTTTAATATAAACCTAAATTAGGGGAAACCCCACACCCCCCCTAATAAAGAGAAGATTTCAATTTAGACCTTTATGTGATAAAGGCCTCCAACTTTTAGTAGATCTTTTGATCCTTTAATATCATAATAATGGATCAACTCTATTGAAAATATCTTATTCGTCCTTCAATTCTCTGAGAAAGCGAAAGTTGTCCTGATTTTTTATCTTATGGAGCGATAATATTTTCAATAGTGAATGTTGATCAAAAATACAAATCCTGGGGATCATTTCTAAGAGATGGAGTGGAAAGAATTCCAAAAAATGTTTTTTGATAAATATTTTCCTCTCACTCTCCAACTTAAAATGGAGAGGGATTTCTTTGGTCTCAAGAAAAGGGGTGATGAATACATCAATGCATATGAGGAAAACTTCACATGACTTGAATGATATGCCTCTGGATTTTTCATTGACTCCGAAAGTAAATATTATCGCTTCTTTTGTGGGATAAATCCAATTCTATGAAAAGATTTGGCAATTCAATACTTTTACAGCTAAGAAGAAATTTTTTGATGCTCCCTCAAAGTTGAAATAGAGGTCAGTGAATTTCAAGGGTTTCACGAGTCTGATGATAGAAAACAGAGGATGGAGTTTAATTCTAAGGGAGAGATAGAGAAATCTCATGGTATAAAAAAATTCCAACATCTCACTTATCAAAAGTATGAGAAGAAGCATCCCAAAAAAATCATGAATAGGATAAGGAAATCTTTTAAGTGTGGGAAGTAAGGGTGCTTAGATAGTGAATGATGATGGTAGAAACCCACCAATATGATGGAATAAAGGAATGATCCAGTCAAACCTTAGTATACTATCCAATATTTCAACTACAAGAAACAAGGACACTATATGAATCAATTCACTAAGAAAAGGGTTGTCAATGATAACCGACAACAATAACCTCCAAGGCCTAGAGAGAAAGGGTGAGCTTATGTCATCACAACTATTGAGGTGTATCCTGACAATGATATAGTGACATATATATTAGTTATTCACTCAAGAATAGAAAAATTTCTATTTGATTATAGTATTAATAATTCTTTTATATCAAACAATTTTAGTATAACTACTTAAACAACACATCAAAGTATGAAATTAGAGCTATAAGTGAAAATGACAAATTGGGTAACTATCACATCCCAAGTATATATCTTTCCTTATCCATATTTGCTGGATGAACTTCCTATAAAACCTTTTGATACTCCCTTTAGTAAAATTCGATGAAATTCTAGGTATGGATTTTATTTTTTTATATAGTTCCAACATAAATTTCCAAGATAATGAAATCACCCTTTATATCATGAATTTACCTATAATTCTATACAATTTTAAGAAGATGAATTTTCATTAGAATCATCATCTTAGGCATGGATATTATTTCCTTATGAGAAATCTTATCTTGTTCAATTGATTGATACTAAGAAAAACATCATCCTTGAATACGTGACCATTATGAGGGAATACACTAATGTGTTTCTTGAATAATTTTAGGGTCTTTCTCCTAGATGAGAGTTTTAATTCCCAGTCAAACTTATACCCATAACTTTAAAAATATCCAATACTCCATATATAATGTCCAACATTGAACTTGAAGAGTTAAATAAGCAACTATAAGAGAATATGGATAAATGGTTTATACACCTAAGTGCTTCACTATGAGGTTCACCGATACTTTTCATCAAGAATAAGGATGATTCAATGAACCTCTATATTGATTATCATGAGGTTAATAAGATCATGATAAAGAATACGTATTCCCTACCATATATTGATGACATTTTTGATGAGATTCATGGAGGCTAGTACTTCTCCAAGGTGGATCTTTGGTCAGGATATTATCAAGTATAAGTGAAGAATTGGGATGTCCTCAAGACTTATTTTAATATATGGTAAGGGCACTATGAGTTTATAGTGATGTAATTTTGGACCACTAATTCATTATAAATATTCATGGGCTTAATGAATAAATTCTTTAGGGATTACCTAAAAAAATTTGCGGTAGTATTTATATATGATATTATTATCTACTCTAAAATAAATGAGGAACATGAGGAGCATTTGAATGTTATACTTAAGACCTTGTGAAAGGAAAATTTACATTTTAAGTATAATAAATGAGATTTTTATATGGATAAAGTAACATTATTGGTGAATGTTATCATCAACGAAGGGATATCTATGGATCCTTCAAAAATAGAGGAAATTGAAGGATGAACCAGACCAAGATATGTGATAGAGATTCATAGTTTCCTTTGATTAGCTAGGAATTATCATCAATTTTTGAGAAACTTCTCATGATTTTCATGACCATTAAACAAGCTAACTCAGAAGGGAGTGAATTTTATCTAGACTGATGAATGTGAGGAGAGATTTAAAGAGTTAAAGAAGAGGTTAATCACTACACCTATGCTCGAATTACCCACCAGTGGGAAAGGATTTGTGATCTAAAATGATGCTTCTAAAAGGGATTTAGTTTTTTACACATGTAAGATGATAAAGTAATAGCCTATGCCTCCCACCAATTAAAGATTCATGAGTAGAGATACTCAACCCATGATCTGGAATTTTATATAGTGATTTTCACATTAAATATTTGGTGGCATTATCTATAAGGGGAAAAGTGTGACATATATATAGATTATAAAATCCTCAAGTATGTATTCACATAAAAGGATCTCAATATGTGCCAAAGAAGTTGGTTAGAGTTGATCAAGGATTATGATTGTTCAATCCATTACCATCCTGGGAAGGTGAACAAAGTGATAAATTATCTGAGTATAAAGGATCTTACAACCTTATCCATGATGATAATTGAAAGGGATCCAATCTTATTGGACATGCAAAGAATGGACATGGGAATAATAAAAGTATCTTCATCCTATCATGCTCAACTAACTACTCAACCATCCATTCTTGAGAGGATAAAGGGTTCTAAAAAGATGAGGAGGGGTTATAGAGCAAGGTAATGAATATTTCAAAGTTCAAATTTTCTAAATATGGGGTTATAAGGCCTAGAACCCAGATATATGTCTCATCAAAACCAGAACTGAAAAGGGAACTTCTAGATGATGTGCATAGTTTATACTTCTCTATTCATCTAAGAAGCACTAATATGTATATAGATATGAAGAAAAACTTCTAGTGAGATAACATAAAGAGGGAGATTACGAAATCTTTATATCAATGATTGGTATGCCAAAAATTCAAGGATGAATGGCAGAATTTTAATGGTATGATGCAACCATTTCCCATACTAATATGAAAATAGAAAAACATAACCATGTATTTTTTCATAGGACTCCCTAGGACATATAAAGGAAATAACACCATCTGGGTGGTAGTTTATCACCTTATAAACTTAGCACATTTCATTTCTATCAAGTAATGTTTTTCTCTTATATAACTTTCCAAGATATACATAAGGTAAGTGGTAATACTACATGGAGATCCACTCTCTATTTTATCTGATTGAGATCTAAGGTTTACCTCAAGGTTCTGTAGAATCCTTTATCAAGCATTGGATATAGAGATGAGTTTTAGTACTTCTTATAACCCTTAAAGGGATGGTTAGGCCGAAATAACCACTCAAATATAGAGTGTAATGACCCAAACCTTTGTTAATGAAAATCCCTATTGATCTAATTAAATGTATTAATATGTGAAATGGTTATACAACATATGAACTTCTTTGTTTTTGGATTTTAAAATACCATTAAGAATTGTGATTGTTTCTTTTGTAGCCATTGAACAGTGATCACATGATTAGTATAAATATGGGTTTTAACAAATCCAATTTACTCAGACAAAGGAAGTGATGGCCTCATCCAGTAGAATTGATCCATACGAAGCCCATTTGTTGGAGCTCGGAAAAGAGGTGGCATCATTGGGATTTTCTCTTGACCAATCCCAAGTCGAGATTCAATAGGTTAATCTTGAACGGAACTACCTACGGTAGAAGTGGAAGTTGATAGAGATCACCACGCGAGCAATGTTATCTGAGCCACCCCAAGAGTATGTCACCATCGCACACCTCACCCTTCGGTCTTATGCAGGTATTTTAAGGGGTTATTTAACAAGACCCTAGTACTATGGCTATGTACATTATTTTTGGTATATAATAATGAATATACTTTCATTTTATTATTGTTACATTGTAAATAGTTTTTAAATCACAAATAGTGTTTTAGTTAATATTCAACTAAGAAATCAATTTTGATGAATTGATGGATTTTTTTATTAAATAATATTTTAATAAAATATTATTATTATTATTATTAAATTAATTTTTATTAAATATAAATGATCGTATAATTTTATGAATGCAATTATAATTTTTATTAAGGTTTGAAATCCATTTTTGTCAAAACCCTCGAATTTCTGATAAATGTCGATTTTTATTTTAAAAGTGAAAATTAACATATTTAGAAAATTATTTAGATAAAATAAATATTATTTCTGGAATCATGATGTCAAAATTATCCAACGGTGAATTTTTCATAATTTTCTGAGATAGTCAAATTTTTGGGTAAAAATTAAATATCGTTTAAATATATAATGTGTTTTATGACATCATAATGACCCAATAGTGATGTAATAAAATAATATAAGCTTTATGTTCATAAAATATATGTTTTAAAAATAAAATAATTTGATTTTGGGTGTGTTTAACTTATTTTAAAAAGCATTAATGGACCATACAATACTTATTAAACATCTTGTCTTTTTAAATTGTTTTCCTTGAGAGTGTGACTCACCTCCACATAAGCAACCCCATTATTTTAAGAAGTTAGGAATGTTTCCTTATAAAATATTGTTTTGAAATTACCTTTTCCAAAAACCATGGTCAAAAACAATGGGCTGGTTTGTGGTTTGGATTAGTTTAATGTGAGGTGTCCCAAACCTAAATAATAAAGAATTCCCTCACCTTTCCTATATAAACCCACCCAATATCCCACTTCCTCCTCACTAAAAGCCTTTGGAGTTAGTCCAATATTTTCCCTCCTCTCTCTATAATCCTCCCAAGATTCCCCAAGCTCCCAAGAATCCTCTCTCAAGCCTCTCTCGAGCCTTTGGAAGCGCACTTCCAAGTAAGGGTTTTTCTTTCTTTCTAATTTTTGTCCAATTTTCTTTATGTTGTTATGACATTTTAATTTCAATTATAAATGTTGGGGTATGGTTTTTAAAATACCCCATACTTCCCTATTTATGTTTTAATTATGGGAGACCCCTTTCTCTCTCATTAAATTCCTCTCATGTACACCTGTTACTATGCCGAAATTCCGAAAGGAATTTCCCTCTCCTCGTTTACATTCAAGCAATTTTTTTGTATCATGAATCTAAATTCCATTACATTTGTTGGGAAATGTATCTATATTACCCCCTTACTTTCCATGTCATGTAAATTTTATGAGACACCCCTTTCTCTCTCATCAACCATTTTTATGAGTTCTTATGTCATCTCATTATGTTACCGAAATTGCACCGCGTTTTTTCAAGCCAAAGTCATTGTGTAGTGAATAGCATGCCCATTTCTCTATCAAGGGTATTCACCTTTATGAACATTTACTTATTGTTTAAATAGTTTCATTTATGTATTCCACATTAGTTTATTGTGGAATAAATTATTATGTTGAATGATTCAATGTTTTATGATCCATGTGGCACACTTATGCATGAAATGAAATGCTTAAGAAGGGTGCGTCCTGATAGCGCTCCAATGCATTGGGTAAAGTATAGTATCATGATACATTATGTGAAATGGGTGTTGAATAATGATAATTCAAGTGAAATTAGGGTTTAATCATTCTTCATGTGCAATGAGGGTTTACTCATGCTCTATGTGCAATGAGCCTTGGCTCATGCTAATTCCATGTTAAGAGTTGTTGACACATTTCCATGTTATGATTATCATGCTTTATCATGCCTTTATGTTTATGCTTCTCTTGTGCTCTATTGATATGAATATTTTCTAACATTCATTATATTCCTCATTTTATTCCACGTTTATTCCCTTACTGGTCTTTGTAGCTCACCCTTTTCTTATGCATGTCCTCAGGTTATCCCATGCAATGCTAAGTACAAGGGAACGTAGTGGTCATGTAAAGGAATTTTTCAATAAAGATGTTGCACGTTTCATGTTTTAAGTTGTTATGTAATGATCCTAATCCCCAAAGACACTATTAATATCGATCTTCTATGTTGTATCAAGTGAAGTTCATGTAATAAATTATGTTTAATTGTGTAATAAAAGATCAGGGTTGTCATATAGAGGATATAAAGAGATAGCATTTAATGGATTTACAAGGATGTTATGATCAACATATTCCCCTAGTGGAGTTCTCATATAATAATAGTTTATGTTCTATAATTCAAATGGAACCTTATAAGGATCTATATCAGAAGAGGTGTCAGACTTCAACATGTTGGGATGAAGTTGTGGAGAGAGGAAGCTTATGGGACCTGATCTTATCCAAGAGATGACAAATAAGGTTCAAACCATTCAATGATATATGAAATCTTCAAAAAGTCAACATAAAATATATGAATACAATCATTGATGAGACCTAGAGTTTGAGGTTAGAGATAAGGTGCTCCTTAGTATGTTATCATGGAAGAAATTCATGAGGTTTGGGTAGAAGGGAAATCTTATTCCAAGATACATCTTCTCATTTGAGATACTTTATTAAATCGGAGTTGTGGCCTATTGACTACCACTCCCACCTAACTTATCTTAAGTAAATGATGTTTTCCATGTATCCCTTTTGAGAAAGTACATATCTGACCCCTCACATGTACTAAATATAGAAGTGGTACCATTGGAGAATGTTCTTTCATATGAGGAGTAGCCGGTGAAGATATTATATTGTAGAGACAAAGTTCTATGAAGCAAGAAAAATCACCTGGTCAAAGTGTTTTAGCAGAGCAAAAAGTTTGATAAAGAAACTTGGAAACTAAAGGATGTGATGAAACAGAAGTACCCTCTTCTGTTTCAATGTATGAAATGAAATTTCGATGGAAAATTTTATGAATGGGGGAATAATTTAATGACTCAAACTTTTATAAATGAAATTAAATTTTTAAATGAGTAAATGCATTATTAAGTAATGTAGTTATTAAAAAGATATGCACTACTTTGGTTATTTTGGACCATTATAAAATATATCTATTCAGATTTAAAAGACTGTTAAGAATATTAACCATTGATAATATAGTCTTTGTATAGTGATCATTAATATTAATATATATTAAGGGTTATGATAAAGTCTAACTGATATAGATGAAATAATTGATGGTCTCAACCAGTGGGATCATACCCTATGAAGCCCAATTATCAGAGCTTCTGAGGGAGATGACATCACTAGGATTTTCTCTTGAACAATACCAAGTTCAAATTCAATAACTAAAACAAAAATGAAACCATTTATGGGATAAGTTCAATCTTGTTGAGATCACATCCCAAAACCATGTTCATCGAACTACCCTAAGAAAGTTCCACCATCACACACCTTACCCTTAGGGTGTACACTGATGTAATAAGGGGTTATGTGTCTAGAACCTAGTAGTATGATTTTGTATATTTTCTTTTGAATAAAATAATTATTATTTTTATTCCTTTTCATTATTAATTTATATATAAAATTATATATGAGTATATGAAAATTAGAATTTAATATTAAGAAAAAAAATTGTATTTTTGTAAAATATATGATTTTAACGCTCTTTTTGATAAATTAAATAATTTTGAAATAAATATTACTTTCATATAATATTAAATGATAGTTTTTTATAAATGGTAATATAATTTAATGAAGTCCAATGTAATCCTTATATGGGTTAGAAAATTATTATTGTCATAAAAACAAGTATTTACTGATAAATAAAAAAATTATTTAAATGTTTAAATTCCCATATTTATAGGATTATTTTGATAAAATAAATATTATTTTTGAACCTAGAACATATAAATTATCCAATGGTGAATTTTTCATAATTTTCTAAGATGGCATAATTTTTGGGTAAAAATTAAATATGGAATAAATATGTGGTATATATTATGACATCATGATAGCCTAAAAGTGATGTAATAAATGATATAAAAGGAATAAATTACCAAATATATATTTACCCTTTAAAATAATTTTTTTTTTACGTTATTTGATTAATTTTATAAACCTTTAATGAATCCTACAAAACTTATATTATATTTTAAAGTTTTAAAAACAATTCTTTATGAACATGACTCACTTCCTCATAACCAATGGTATTATTTTAATATTTTGTGTTCTTAGACTTATAAAATATTTAAAAATTATCCTATTTGGTATAAACCATGGTAAAAAACTATGGTAGGGTTTTTGGTTTTGATTATTTTATCATATAGAGTCTAAAACCTAAGTTTAGAAATTAATAAAGAATTCATTTATTTTTTGCTATAAATACCCACACAACCTTCCATTAATATTCACTCTATAGAGACCCTGCATTTTCTTACATTACTATTAAATCATTTTAAAGATAAAAAACATAATAGTATTACACATAGAGGATACAAAGGTTTAGTGTCTTGGGAAAACTAGGACCGTACATAACAATTACAACATCAAGCATAAACATTTATTTAATTTCTTCTTCTCTGGCTTCTTATTGGCATTTTTCCTCTCCTTAGTACATGTAGCCACCTGAGGATATACATCAAAAGGGGTGAGATAAAAGCCCAGTAAGAGGATAGATAAGAATAATATAGCATGGGGTGAGCATAATTATAACATGGGAAAAATATCATGAACATGAGAGGAAGCATAAACATAAGACTTGAAATGTGGAAATGCATAAAAATGAAACATCTTGTCTTAGTGGTTAACTACCATACATACTTGTGAACCAAGCTATAATCTTGTTCACACATCATTTCACATTTACTCATGAGATTCATCACCTTACTCAATGCATTGGAGCGCTATATAATTCTGGGCACACCCGTTACATTCAAACATTCATATTGCGCTATATAATTTCGAGCGCACCCGTCACCTCATAATATTATCATTATCATGAATGCCACATAGAACATATATCAATAATGAACATAACTAACCCATGGTAAGGAATGGTTTTCATCTCATAATAATACATCCATAATCTTTGGGTTCCCAAAAGAAAGAGGGAACAACATACTTGGTACAAGAACCATCAACCATGAATGAGAGGTAAAAGTTGAGTTCTTAAAAGAAGAGTTCTTTTGGAAAACTTTTGGTTTGACATAAACTTCATTAGAAAACATTTATATCCCATAAAATTTAAGATAATTATGAACAAATTATTTTTAAGAAGTGACCGTAACAAATTGGAGTGAAAGAGGGAGAACCCAAAGAAAGAAAATTGGGTTCGAGATTTTCCCCTTACCTTGTATCCAAATGTTTCCTTCTCTTTAATGTCATGTATAATGACATTATATTCATTAATTATAAATCTAGAACCTTTTTTACATTAATATGGTTCATTATGGTTTCATTAAGTGATTTTATGTGCCTTTGGATGAGTTATAGAGTTTAAAAACATTATTCAGGAATGTTTGTTTTTATGGTTTTCTTGAGTGGTTCACTTGTATTCTTAAATTGAAGTTGGGGTAGAACATGGGTAAACATCCAGAACTAATATTTTATGTTATTAATGATATTACAGGATATTTAATGATTTTATAATGAATCATATTATATCCATGTGTATGAATCATTAGATATGAATTAAATGATGATTATTTGGGTTAATTTGGGCGATTTTTCGATCACAATGAACTTGAATTAATTTATCACTTAGTAATATGGACATAAGTTATTTCAAGAACTTTAAATAGGAAATAATACATATAAAAAATTCTGGTTCAACCATAAAAATGGTTTCATGACCAGATCTGAAGCTATAAATGGAAGAAGAAATCATGTCGTTCTTGAAGGTGATAAATTAACACCTCACGAACAACGTTCTCTTTAATAAAATAAAAGGAAGAGGGAAAGGGTTTGGATGATATAATATCCCATTAGAATCATAAAATTACATTATATGTATAATACTGGAGTTACAATACCATTTTTATAAAGATAGGTGGGGAGAGATCAAGAAATGAACTTGAACTTGAAAGGAAATTAAAGGAGAAGAGGGAGAGAAATTACCTCTTAAATCCTCCTCTTGAGATTCTCCTTAAGGAAGATAGGCTTGGTCTTTTGATGAGACCAGAAGCTCTTGAAAGTGGGAGAGGGTCTAGGGAAGATGTTTGGTCAGAGTTTAGAGAAGTCTTGGAGCTTGAGAGGTGTGAGGAAATGAGGGTGTGAAGGGTGGTTTTTATAGTGGAGGGGAGAGGGGTTTCCTTAATATAAAATTCATTTGTTTATTAATTTCCCCTAAGACAAGGAATAGTGAGTCTTGAATGACCAATAATAGTAATTTTATTATGTGATCCCGAACCAAGTGGGTTTGCATCATCAGAACATCACACATGACTCTATAATTATCTTATTTAGCTTATTTTTGTAAATTACGGTATTTCACTATTCATCAAAAATTCAAGTATTTCAGAAAAATCCCAAAAAATTACCCCAACCATTTCTTGATGTGTAGAATCCAAAAATGAATTCAATTTTTCAAAAATAATCTTCTAATTATGATTAATTTAATATTTAATTAAAATCATGGTTTATTACTAAAAAACAGTTTTAAAACATTCATTTACTTATTCTAAAATATAGGTACATCATACTTTCACTTGAATATTATTTTTATACTATCATAGGTAAGGTTACTATTAGTTAGGGTATATCACTATTCATAAGGTTATGTTACTATTCATAAGTGTAGGTTACTATTCACCAAAAATTATTTTTGTTTTCTTAGACTCCAAAAATCATCTTGAACACAACCGTGCATGTCGGATTTTCAAAATTCAAAACACATAAGTGACAAACTTATGTTTAAATATCACTTAGCACTTATTAGTTCATTATGTTGTGTTTTCATGTTATTTTATGGCATAATTATAATAAGGTAATTTCTATTGAAAAACTTTAGGTTGTTACATTCTTCCCCCCTTAAGAAATTTCACCCCCGAAATTTCACTTTACACAAACAGGTGAGGTTGTTTCTCCTTCATTGCCTATTCTGGTTCCCAAGTTGCTTCCTAAAACTTATGGTTCCTCCACAACACTTTGACAGGATGGGTTGTCTTTTTGCGTATAACCTTATCTCTCCGATCCAGAATCTTTACTGGCTGATCCTCATAGGATAGATCATCTTCTAGCTACACCACATCTGATTTTAGTACATGTGAGGGATCAAGTATGTACTTCCTCAAGAGTGATACATGAAAAACATCATGAAATCGAGCCATATTCGGTGTAAGTGCAAGACGATAGGCCACGGCTCCTATGCGGTCAAGGATCTCAAAGGGGCCACTATACCTTGGGCTTAGCTTCCCCTTCTTCCTGAATCGCATGACTCTCTTCCATGGAGATATTCGAAGGAAGGATTTATTTCCATCATCGAACTCCAAGTCCCTTCGACAGTTGTAAACATAGATCTTTTGCCGATTTTGAGAAGCTTTGATGTGTTTCTATATTACTTCAACCTTCTCTGTCATCTCTTGCACAAGATTGAGTCCAAGTAGCTTTCTTTCTCCAACTTCATCCCAACAAGTTGGAGTTCTACATCGCTTTCCATATAGATCTTCATATGGAGACATCTGAATACTCGAGTGGAAGCTATTGTTGTATGAGAAATCAACCAATGGGAGATTCTGATCCCATCCACCTTTGAATTCTAGAGAGCAGGGTCTTATCATATCTTCAAGCTTCTAAATAGTTCTTTCAGACTGGACATCAGTTTGGGGGTGATAGGCCAAGATGAAATTTAATTCAGTACTCAAATCATGTTTAAGGATCCTCCAGAATTTAGATGTGAACCTTGGATCACAGTCAGAGACAATTGAGAATGGAACTCCATAAAGTCTCACCACTTCCTTCACATATATCTTTGCAAGTTGTTCAAGCGAGAGATCTTCCCGAATAGAGATAAAATGGGAAGTCTTGGTGAGTCGGTCAACCACAACCCATATTGCATTATTTCCCTTCGACGTCTTTGGGAGACCCGTGACAAAGTCCATAGTAACATTTTCCCATTTCCACATGGTTATTGGCAATGGCTGCATCATACCTTTGGACTTTTGTCTCTCACCTTTAACTTGCTGACATACCAAGCACCTTGATATATATTCTGCAATATCCTTCTTCATGTTATCCCACCAAAAGTGTTCTTGGAGATCACAGTACATTTTGGAACTCCCATTATGGATAGAGAATGTTGAGTTATGTGCATTTTCCAATAGCTCCTTCTTTATCCCGGGTGATGAAGGCACATAAAGCCGCGTTCCAAACCGAATCACACCATCATCGTCGATATGGAACTCTTGCAACTTCCCTTCCTTCACTACATTCACCCTCTTTTGTATCTCCACATCATCCCTTTCTGCTTCCTTAATCTTCTCCTGGATGGATGGTTGCACAATCATTTGGGCAAGGTAGGATGTATCCCCTGCCCTTATGATTTTAAAATCCATTCTTTGCATATCTAAGAAGATAGGGTCTTTCTCAATCCGTAACATGGATAGAGTAGCGGGTTCTTTTCTGATTAGAGCATCATCCACCTTGTTCACCTTTCCAGGATGGTAGTGAATAGAGCAATCGTAATCCTTGATTAGATATAACCATATCCTTTGATGCATGTTGAGATCCTTTTGTGTGAATATATAATTTAGGCTCTTGTGGTCGGTGTATATGTCACACTTCTCACCATAAAGGTAGTGCCTCCAGATTTTCAAGGAAAAAATCACGGATGCCAGCTCTAGATCATGCGTCGGGTAGTTCTGCTCATGGATCTTCAGCTGTCATGAGGCGTAGGCTATCACATTGTCATTTTTCATGAGTACTGTCACACCCAGACTTCGTATCGAGGTATGTTTTTAATTTTTTATTTTTCTCTCATAATTTTATTTGACTTTTTAATATTTTCTTTCTGGAATGGGGGTCGAGCTCGGTTTGAGTCATGCGCTTTTTGCGCTAATAAGTGAACTTTGACTTGACAATGCCCAACGCGCAGGCAGGGCATGGGTGAAGCCGTATGGCTTCGCCAGTTTAACGTACGGCCTTCCTGGTGCGTGGGTGGTTAACTAGCCTAATGGGGAAAAATATGGTTATTATAATTGATATTATCATTATCATTTTTGATTTTTTTTTAAACTAAGTTGTTACTATTAACTTTATTAAAATTAAATAGATTAATTGAGGTTAATTATTGAGATTAATTAATAGTTATTATGAGCATTATTATTATGATTATATTTGTTTTTAGTTTGTTCTATTTTAAGTTTTATTTATTTCATTTTTTTTCTCATTTCTTTTTGTTATTTGTTTTTTTTTCTTCTTTAATTTCTTTCCTCCCTCGGTGAATAATTCTTTTTCCCTCTAGGTTCTCACCGCTTCCAGCAAAAAAAAACCAAGGCCCACTGCTCCTTCTCCCCTCGCTGGACTGGTCCTCCTCGTTCCCCTTATCCAGCCGAGGTGCAACCCCCCGGAGCCCCCATGTCGGTCGGCACACCTCGCCTCCCACCCTGTATAGAGGTCCGCTCTACCTTCCCATGACCATCTGCCTTTTTCCCTCTCCCATGCTGCGTCGCTCGAACCTCCGTCCGAGGAAGTCCTGCCTCCCTCGCATGGTCTGTGTCCAGCACCTCCCTCAACCTTTCATTGTCGCACACCCTTCCTGAAACCCCTTCTTCATGTCGCGCCTCCTACCAGCTCGAGCCCCGACCTTTGGCGCAATTGCATCCAACATCCTTCTCCTTCCTGAAGACTCTCTAAGTAGGCGCCTCCCTCTACCTCCAAGTGTCGGCACATCTTCCTCTATCCGGTGAACCCCATCACCTCCTATTATGTCCGAAAAACCTCCATTTTCCCCTACCGGTGTTATTCCTCTCCGGTGCGACCTGCTTTTGGTACCCTGCTCTCCCCCAACCCCTTGGCCGCAACCACTTTCCGTCTGGCGACCACCATCCCAACCGCCTCTTCCCCTCCCATCCGGCCACCCGCACAGCCCCTTGGCCTCTCCTTAGCGGTGGATTTCCCCGAAACTCCTTCCGGCAGTTCTCCACTATGGTATGGTTTCTAATTTCTTCTTTTTCCCTACTTTTAGAGTTGTTCTTGCTTTTAGGGTTTGATTTTGATTCTTTTTTGTTCGAATTCGTTTTTTGGGTTCACGCTAGGTTTCTTGAGGTGCGGTTGAGGTGCGATTTCGATTTCGCACCATTTTGCGGAAGCTTTTTGGGTTTGAGGTAGGTGGTTCCAAATTCAAGTTATTATTTGATGAATTAATTTAAAATGCTTAATTTCTTTGTTATATTATTCAATTAATTTTTTTTGTGTGAATTTGGTTTTATTTGAGGTTTGATTTGCATTGGAATTTATTTAGTAGTTTGTTTATATTAGGAGTGTGTTTTCTGCTGAGAACTGTGTTACTGGCCTTTTAATTGTACGGTTATCTTATTAAGTTGTGCAAGTGTTTCAAATTTTATTTTTGGCGTGACGTCGGGTGTCTATAGCCGTGAAAAGGGGTTTGTGTGGGTTTAGTGGTTAACTTCAAGAGATTTAGTTTAAATTGTTTTACAATCTTTTACATCTGGATTGTTTACTATTGTTTTGTAAATTGTGCGGTGTGTGAGTTAGGGAGTGATCCTGACGCGGTTTATATTTTGGCGTGTGTCAGAATATGTTTTATTTTGGAAACAGGTTTTGAATGACTTTTTGCCCTTTTAGTGTCTTGCGACATGTTTGAAAACTATTTACTAAATTCTCTTAGAGGTTTTCTTAATTGTAAAAGTGTTTTGTTAAACCATGCATCTAGATAAATTTAATGTGTAAGTAATGAAGGTTATGTTTAAAAAGATTTTTGTGTGCGTATGGTTTTAAAAGCAGGTTTGGGTGTGAAAATTATGATTTTGTGTGTGTAAGTACCCTGTTGGATTTTATGCATTATTGTGACAGGTGACATGAACTTGAAACATGATTGGGCACAAACTGGGAAGCCCAGGTAGTTAGGAGGGTGGACTAGACTAGTGGGCTAGTGTTCCGGAGGTGACTTGACCCGGTTTCACTAGCAGGACTAACGATTGCAACACTAACTAAAATGTTCCTTTCTGAGGGTCGTGGCCTTCTAAGCCACGTTTTCTGAGGGTCGTGGCCTTCTAAGCCACATTTCACCGAGACACGAAGATCTAGGTACCCAAGCTAGCTGATACCCATGCGGCCTTTCCCATGTTAGTGCTCATTGGTTACTTTAGGCTCATCAGTGTGAATCATTGGTTATTTTAAAAAAAGTAAGTGCATGTGTGTTTTAATTTAAATTGTTCCATTGAAACGTTTTTTTTAATTCTGTTTTCTTTAAAACTGTTTAAGCATTTACTTCCTTTATTTAGTGAAAATTGCAAATGTGTTTGTCATTTAATAATTATGCGTTGAACCTTTTTATTGGGTGACGTCCTACTGGGATTTTGGCTCACGCCCTACATACACCTTTTGGTGTATGTAGTTTCTGTTTCTTTTGTATTCCAGGTTGAAGCATCATGCTCAGTGATGGTTGTTCGGGTTTCAGTTGGTCTTCTCATGCAGAATGGTGTTGAGGTGACCTCTCCTTTTCTGGGGGTTTTGAGTCAGAGTTTTAGTTTCCACTATCATCTTTTCTTCTTAGCTATTGGTTCAAGTTGTAGACTTTAAACCTGTTTATATTTTAAAGGCGTGTTTGGTTGTCTACTTCCAGTTTTAGTTTATTTATCTTACTTGTTGTTTTTCTGTCTTTTATTTTGGGTAAATCGTTCCCACATGTTACTCTTGGTACCCGGGCACTTATGCCAGCCCATGGGGATCGGGAACGCCCTTCGGGCCTTGCCACGGACCGGGTCGAGCGCCGGGTCGGATGGCCACCCGGCCTGGTTCGTGACAAGTACACAAGCCAAGCCTTTCTTTAAAGCATCACTGTATATCATAAAACTTTCTCCACTTGTCGGTAGTGTGAGTACAGGTGCAGTGATCATCCTTCTCTTTAGCTCCTTGAAGCTTCCCTTGCATTCTTCTATCAAGACATACTTTACCCCTTTCCTTGTTAACTTAGTTAGCGGGCTTGACAATCGTGAGAAGTTTCTCACAAAACATCGATAGTACCCAGCTAATCCAATAAAACTACGAATTTATATGAAAATAGAGGACTTGGGCCATTTCTCAATCACCTTTGTTTTTGAAGGATCCACAGAAATTCCCTCACTTGTGATCACATGTCCCAAGAACGTGACTTGCTTCATCCAAAAGTCACACTTGCTGAACTTGGTGTACAACTTCTCCTTTATTAATGTCATCAACACAAGTCTTAGATATTCTTCATGTTCCTCCTTTCTCTTGGAGTAGATGAGAATATCATCAATAAACACTACCACAACTTTTTCTAGGTAATTTCTAAAGACTCTATTCATAAAATCCATGAAGATTGCGGGGGAATTAGTAAGTATGAAGGGCATCACCAAAAACTCATAGTGCCCATACCTTGTTCGAAAGGCGGTCTTCTGAATATCTTCCTTCTTCACCTTTACCTGATGATATCCAGAATGAAGATCCACCTTTAAGAAGTATTGAGCACCTCTTAACTGATCTAACATGTTGTTAATCCTTGGAAGAGGATACTTGTTCTTTATAGTGATCTTGTTGAGTTCCCGATAATCAATACACAACCGCATTATTCCATCCTTCTTCTTCACAAAGAGCACTGGCGCACCCTAAGGTGATGCACAAGGGCGTATGAACCCTTTTTCCAAATGCTCTTGCAACTGCTTCTTTAACTCCTCTAGTTCGATAGGAGCCATCCAATAGAAACACTTTGAGATAGGAGTAGCTACAAGTATGAGTTCAATTGAGAACTCTACCTCACGATCCGAGGGAATTCTGGGTAAATCTTCGGAAAATACATCTTCGTATTCCCTCATGATGGGAATTTCCTCAAGGTTGGAACTTTCCTTCGACTCAACCATTTGGGAGAGGTATTCTTATTCATAGGGAATCAACACCCACACCATTGAAGGATTTTTAAAAGGAGATTCATGATCTTCCTTGAATTTATAGAGAAGCATGGGATGGTTTGGAATATTAAAATATATTTCCTTTTTCCGATAGTTAATATGTGCTCTATATAACGAGAGCCAATCCATTCCCATTATAGTGACAAATTCCACAAAAGGGAGTATCGCAAGATTCGCTAGAAGAATATTCCCACATATGCCAACAGGAGAGGAGTCAAACACTTGGGTTGCAATGATTGCACCACTTGGTGTTTTTACAGATATCTCTACTTCAAGGTTTTGGGGCTTCAATTCTATAGTTCTAGAAAACTTGCAAGATATAAAGGAATGTGTAACCAGAATAAAATAAGACTTTTTCCATTATTGAGTGAATAGGAAGTATACCTTGTATGACTTCATTATCATGCTCCACCTCCATAGTAGTGATGGAATAAGCCATCCCTTGTTCCTTTGGCTTTGGTGGTTGCTGACATTGATTACCCTCGAGAACTCGAGGTTTTGTGCACTGACTTGCTTAGTGTCCTAGCTCCCTACAGTTGTAGCATTGAACCATGAGTGGTTCTCTCCTTTATTCTACCACATTATCCTTACTTTTTGTGTATTTTAGACACTCTTGATCATGTTGTCCTTATTTCCCACACTTGAAGCACTTCCCCTTCCCTTTGAGACAGTTCCCATGGTGAAACTTCCCACATTTTTTAGCATGTAGGTCGTTGAGTTTTCTTCCCACTTTTTCCATTAGATCCTCCAGCTTAAAACTCCATATTTTTTTTCTTATCCCCATAGTCATGGGACCATTCTAAAAACTCCATATCCACTTTGAGGGCACATCAAACAACTTCTTCATAACTCCCAAAGTCTCTAATTGCAATAGCCTTTCGAAGGTGTGGTTTTAATCCACTAAAGAATCTATCAATTTTGTTATCATTATTGATAACAAAACCTGAAGCGTACCTTGAAAGCCTTTTGAAATTCACTTCATAGGTTGTGATAGATTCTCCTTATTTTTTCTTGAGCTCTATGAATTCTCTCTCCATCTTCGTATGAAGAGTTTGTGGGAAATACTTATTAAGAAACATTATCTTAAAGTCTTCCCATTCCATCTCTTCAATTTCCTCCCTTGGCTTGGTGTTCTTAATCAAAGCCCACCATTGATCGGACTCTCCATCTAGAAGATAAATGGATAGAGTCACCTTCTTCGTCTCAAAACAGTGAAGCACAGAAAAGATCTTCTCCATGGAGTTGACCCACTGTTCCGCAACTAGTGGATCAGAAGATCCACTAAACTTCGGTGGTCGTTGTCGCATAAAACATTTGATAGCTAGTTTCTCCCTCTTTGGTTAAGGAGGAAGTTCCACATTATTATGTTTATTGTTAAAAACATGAGATAATTGGTTAATCATCACCGTGAAGTTTTGAACTCCACCTCACAAATCATTGGGGATGTCGTTCGGGCAATTGTTGCATTGGCCCTGGCACGAGTTGTTGGCCTGATTTCTTCTGGTTCCCACCATTTTCTAAAATAGAAAAGGTTAGAACAAAACATAAGTAAACAAGTCATGAATAACTTATTCATTTAAAAAATTTATACAAAAAACATAACATATGTGATCCCTATGTAAATATTATTTTGTGCATATTTTTACTTAGTCTCATGCTATAGGTTTTCTCTAGGGTTCACTAATCCTAATTCCCAAATTAATTAAACCTTTCCTCTGATACCAAGTATAGAGACCCTGAATTTTATTACATTTCTATTACATAATTATAAAGATAAAAACCATAATATTATTACACATAGAGGGTCCAAAGTTTTTGTGTCTTGGGAAAACTAGGACCGTACATAATGATTACAACATCAAGCATAAACATTTATTTAATTTCTTCTTCTCTAGATTCTTATTGGAACTTGTCCTCTTCTTAGTACATGTAGCCACCTAAGGATATACATCAAAATGGGTTATCTAAAATTCCAGTAAGAGGATAGATAATAATAATATATCATGGGGTGAGCATAATCATAACATGGTAAAAAGATCATGAACATGAGAGGAAGCGTAAATATAAGACTTGAAATGTGGCAATGCATAAAAATGAAACAACATGTCTTAGTGGTTAACTACCACACATACTTGTGAACCAAGATAGAATATTGTTAACACATAATTTCACATTTACTCATGAGATTCATCACTTTACCCAATTCATTGGAGCATTGTATAATTCTGGGTGCACCCGTCACATTCAAACATTCATATTGCACTATATAATTCTGGGCGCACCCATCACCTCATAATATTATCATTATCATGCATGACACATAGAACATATATCAATAATGAACATAACTAACCCATGGTAAGGAATGGGTTTCATCTCATAACAATACATCCATAAGCTTTGGGTTCCCAAAAGAAATAGGGAACAACATACTTGGTACAAGAACCATCAACCATGAATGAGAGGTAAAAGTTGAGTTCTTAAAAGAAGATTTATTTTGGAAAACATTTGGTTTGACATAAAATTCATTATAAAACATGTATATCCCAGAAAATTTAAGATAATGATGAACAAATGATTTTTAATAAGTGACCATACCAAATTGGAGTGAAAGAGGGAGAACCCGAAGAAAGAAAATTGGTTTTGAGATTTTTCCCTTACCTTGTATCTGAATGCTTCCTTCTCTTTAATGTCCTGTATAATGACATTATATTCATTAATTAGAAATACATAAACTTTTGTACATTAATATGGTTCATTATGGTTTCATTAAGTTATTTTATGTTCCTTTGTATGAGTTATAGAGTTTAAAAACATTATTCGGGAATGTTTGTTTTTATGGTTTTCTTGAGTGGTTCACTTGTATTCTTAAATTGAAGTTTGGGTAGAACATGGGAAAACATATAGAACTGATATTACATGTTATTAATGATATTACATGATATTTAATGATCTTATAATGAATCAAATTATATCCATGTTAATGAATCATTAGATAATAATTAAATGATGATTATTTGGGTTAATTTGGGCGGTTTTTCGATCACAACGAACTTGTTTTAATTTATCACTTAGTAATATGGCCATAAGTTATTTCCAGAAATTTAAATAGGAAATAATACATATAAAAAGTTCTGTTTCAACCATAAAAATGGTTTCATGACCAGATTTGAAGCTAGAAATGGAAGAAGAAAGCACGTTGTTCTTGAAGGTGATAAATTAACACCTCCCGAACAACGTTCTCTTTAATAAAATAAAAGGAAGAGGGAAAGGGGGTTGGATGATATAATATCCCATTAGCATCATAAAATTTCATTATATGTATAATAATTGATTTAAAATACCATTTGGATGAAGATAGGTGGGGAGAGATCAAGAAATGAACTTGAACTTGAAAGGAAATTAAAGGGAAAGAGGGAGAGAAATTACCTCTTAAATCCTCCTCTTGAGATTCTTCTTAAGGAAGCTAGGATTGGTCTGTTGATGAGACCATCAGCTCTTGAACTTAGGAGAGGTTCTAGGGAAGATGTTTGGGCAGAGTTTATATTAGTCTTGGATCTTGAGAGATCTGAGGAAATGAGGGTGTGAAGGGTGGTTTTTATAGTGGAGGGGAGAGGGGTTTCCTTAATATAAAATTCATTAGTTTATTAATTTCCCCTAAGATAAGGAATAGTGAGCCTTGAATGACCAAGAATAGTAATTTTATCATTTTATCCCGAACCAAGTGGTCTTACATCAGTAGAACATCACACATGACTCTATAATTATCTTATTTAGCTTATTTTTGTAAATTACGGTATTTCACTATTCATCAAAAATTCAAGTATTTCAGAAAAATCCCAAAAATTTACCCCAACCATTTTTCAACATGTAGAATCCAAAAATGAAGTCCATTTTTCAAAAATAATTTTCTAAATATGATTAATTTAATATTTAATTAAAATCATGGTTTATTACTAAAAAACAGTTTTAAAACATTCATTTACTTATTCTAAAATATAGGTACATCATACTTTAACTTGAATATTATTTTTATAATATCATAGGTGAGGTTACTATTAATTAGGTTATATCACTATTCATAAGGGTATGTTACTATTCATAAGGGTAGTATACTATTCACCAAAAATTATTTTTGTTTTATTAGACTCCAAAAATCATCTTGAACACAACCGTATATGTCGGATTTTCGAAATTCAAAACACAGAAGTGACAAGATTATGTTTAAAAGTCACTTAGCACTTAGTAGTTCATTATGTTGTGTTTTCATATGATTTTATGACAGAATTATAATAAGGGAATTTCCATTGAAAAAATTTGGGTCGTTACACACTCAAAACCCATTGAGCATGAATTTACTCTCTTGATCCCTCTCTAAATCCCTCCCAATGTGTTCTTGATCTCTTAAGAAGCTCCTCCCAAGCTTTTAGAAGCACCCTCTCTAAGGGACTCTCTCCTCTTTCCTTATTTCAAGTAATTTCTTTGTACTAAGACCTTTTAATTTCTAATTTTTCAAGTTTTATTGTGTTTTTACACATCCCTTTTACTATCCTTATGATTCCCATTTAATTATAGAACACATTTCACTATCATTAATCTCTTACATGAACCTTTATATAAACCCTTTATGTTGCCAAAATTATCCCATAATTTTCCATACCAAACTCTTGCATTGTGAATACCAATCCTAATTTACACTTAAGGGTATTAACTTAAATGGATATATCATTCATTGATTGGATACTTCCATGTATGTAACACATACTCTTTAATCATTGGGTTAAAAGTGACGAAATACTTGTAGGACCCTGGGACACCCTGAGAGGGGAGGGGTGAATCAGGGTGTCAACTTTTTCTTTTAAAACCAAGGATCTTGTTCCCACGTTGGTAGGAACTGGTTAACCTGTATGATGGAAATGATTAGTAATGAAACATTCACATGCAAAGAGATGACACAACAAATTTTACTTGGTTCACCACTAAGGGCTACGTCCAAGGAGCATACGCCGACAGGTTGTCGGTCGTACCAAATTCCACTAAACTTCACTAGTTGTGGATTACAAAGGTTCGGGAACAGTCACTTTGTCTCAGGATTACTGCCTTTAAAAAAGTTCAGGGATAGATCACTACATCCCTCAGGTCACTCCCATTGACTCCCCCTATCTCACTGCCCTTGGTGAAGTCCCACCCAGTTTATAGACGTGAAGGTATCTTCAATAGATTTTCATTTAAGTATTTGTCTCTTGTTCAGCATGAGACAATTCTTGCATCAGAGTACTGAGTTGATGCTCTTTTGTATTAAATCTTCTTCTTCAGTGCAATAACTGAATGCACTAAATATTATTTTTCTCTTCCTTTGATTCCCAATACCAGCACCTGAGTGTATTGATATATTCCCCTCTTTTTGTGCAGATCTGATTTTAGTTGCATGAACTGTTCTTCTTCTCTTCGCAAAGCACAACAAGGGTGTTAAACACGAGTCATGTGTGTGCGGTACCACTTCTCTTCATAAAACCAAATTGTTCACTATTCTTCTATCTTCTCAAATGAATACATCGTCTGTTTCACTAAAGGTATCAGACAATCTTCCAACTTTCGTGTAGCTCCAAAAAGACGGGCATGCTCCAATAACACCTGGTGCTCTTCTCCAAGCCCGACGTGTAAGTCCCAATACGGCGCGCAAGTCCAAAATGGTGCGCAAGTATCACCAAACCCCCTACGCGACACCACCTTCTTCAACTTCAAACCTGCGTGACTCACTTCCTTTCTCACCCAACCCTCCTTGGGTGCGCAGCCAACATCTGGCGCGCAACTTCTAAAATATGGCGCGCAAGTCTCACCAAACAACTTGCGCGACCCCTCACCACTTGAGAGACCACCACACCTACGCGATGGGAGCTCTAATTTTCTCTAAGTGTTGAGCTCATATAGAATGTGGAGGGGTCGACCTATATTTATAGGCATTTGGACATCCTGTGCGACGGCGCGCAAGTCTCCCCTCAGCGCGCAAGTTTCAGCGCACAAGTCTCTACCCCTACAAGTCACTTGCGCGAACAACTTCCAAACTTGGGCACCCTTCTCCCTTTGCCATATTTTCATGTTCTGATCTTGAAAAACAACAGGCATGCAAGTTCCCAAGACTCCAAGTAATCAGCGCGAAAGTACCTTTTCCAAAAACACTTGCGCGACCAAACCCAAAACTTGAGCAACCCTTATCCCTTTGCCATATTTTGATGTTCTGATCTTGAAAAATATATGGCGCACAAGTTTTCTCTCCTTCAAATACATGGCGCTCAAGTCCCTTTTCCAAAAACCACTTTTCTTCATTTGTCAATTTTCAGGCCCAAAAATTTGGAAAACACTGGAAAACGGCGCTACCTTGTATCTGCTCTTTTTGTACCACCTCCAGATCATCCATTCCTTTTTCAACATTCTTGAATCAAACTTGGATCATTAAACACAGCCCTTGAAATCTACATGCCACCATGAAATCCCCTTTGTCAACAAATTTGTAAGTCATTATTTGCTTTGTCAACAAGAACAATCACCTCAAGAAAAACTTCTTTTCTGTGATTTTCCTTCTTCAGCAACTCTTCTTCTTTCATCACAAACTCCACTATCGTGATATATATCCTTTTATAGATTAGATTTAGCATCATCATATTTTTATACAATGTGAAGTGCATGGCCATATCAAAATTCCAATCCCTTCCACTCTGTCTTCTTCTTCAACCGTCATTCTCTACTTCATGCAAATCATACGATTCTATTCTTCAAGAAGTCTCTTGCATGGTTCTCATGAAATCATGAAGAATTGAATAGTCTTAATAAAATACCCATTATTCTTTAATCATCCTCAGATGGATTATACCTCACCATTCTTCACTGTTTTAAACATTGTGTCACCTTTGACACATGTTCTTTGAACTTATGACCAGTACAACAATCGTCTAAATTTCTATTCCTCCATTTAATTTAAGTACTTCTTGATCTCCTTCATTTTGATCTTCATTGACAACTATTGACAAAAAATACAACCTTATACACAAAGTGGTCCCAACAATCTCCCCCTTTGTATTTTGTTGTCAATACCTTCCATATCTTCTAAAATGAATTCGTCAATGTCAAAATGAGAATCTTCTCTTCAATCAACTTTTATTTTAAAACTTTCATTTCACTTTATCTCCCCCTTATTGACAAGACATACAAAGCTCATGGTAGGGAGGGTATCAATATATACTTAAGAAATGTTTCATTAATCATTTCACTCTAATTCTACTTGAGAAATGCTCGATATAGAAAACAATAGGATTTGATTTAGACAACAAGGTTGTCCATTATTCATAGATCATGATACCACATGATATGAGAACTCGTGTATTTTGTCTTCAAGGGTTTACCACTTTCATTTCAGGATAAAGAAATCAAATGTGATAGGATATAATTAACCTGAAACTCCTGCACTCACATCAGAAAATAGATCAAAAACATTCAAGTGCAATTGGTAGGATAAGTGGACTTGGGGCACTTAAATTCTTCTTATGTCACTGATCAATTCAGTTACTCCCCCTTTGTAGAATGATATTTGTTCTAAGTAACCAAGGTTGAGAGATTGAGAAATGACATACCTTCTCCAAAGACATGTTCTTCAAGAAATTTACAGAGTAATTTTCATTTAATACCAGCTGTAGTTGATACTGATTAAAACAATGATTTTGGAAGCTTCTTCATTTTTCTCCCCCTCAAGGGAAACACTCCTCATCATCTTCATAAAGAGTGATCCTTCATCATCTAAATCTTTTAATATCAATTGAAGAATATTCCAAGGATGGAAACTTCTTTAGATTAGCTATCAAGAGTTGACAGCATTCACTACTTCTCAGGTTCTCCCCCTAAGAGCATGCTTCACCTTCAATTCCTTGCATTATTAGCACAAATACAGTACACAAATGATTAAGGGAATAAGGTGGTTCATCCTTGCTTCATCAACATGAGCTAGATGGTTGAGGTGATTTTATCAACCAAGTTCCTCTGTTCAATCCAGTCTTCATGCCTTCACATTTGAGAATATGTTCGGATATGTGTTGAAGTGGCATGGATCTCTTTACATTCTCTTCTTATTTGTGTGGAGAATTGTTCTACTTAATAGCCATCATATATGATACATTATTGCTCCTCTTAAGGACTGCTTCTTGCTCTGCTATTAAGGTTAGACAAACTTTTGCAATGTGACTAGATTTCATGCATCTCTCACACGTAACTTCTTTGACACGTGTGTTTCTCTTGGTTTGCAATCTCTCATGCACTCTGTCTTCATCACGTGAAAGCTTTTCTTTTACTTTACCACTAGCCCTGGCTTGTTCATTTTCAAGTTTCTTCATTATTTCCAAATCTTCTGGCCAGATGACCAACATGTCATTTGGAACTGTTGCAGCTGGTTTGGATCTTCCACCTGGGTTCATATGAGTTTCATCCCACTTAGTTTTTCTTTTGGATGAATGACCCTTCAATTTCATGGATCTAAAATCCTGGGTCTTCTCATCTCCCCTACCTAAGATCTTATTGGGGAAATGTGTGTTCACAACATTCTTCTAATTTATTCCCAAGGTAGCTACTTTATACTTAGTCGGCATCAGAAGTCTTCTTTTCTTATCAATAGTGAAATCATGTTGAGATGGACATGTGCCTACCTTGTGACCACTGTCGTTGCATACATCACAGATGTTATCAAGCATTCCAAATCTATTTGCTATAAACAGATGCTTTTGGACCTGCAGATGTTTCTTCTTCTTCTTTGTATTTCTTCCCTTTGATACAGGATTTCTTTGTTCTTTTTCATTAAAGGGATTGTACCAAAAATCCAGTGCACAATGCCCAAATCTGTTGCAACACCAACATTGACCCACAAATCTTTTCTTATTTGTATCTTCTATATGAGGTTGTTGGGCCTTCTTCTTAATCTTTGGTTCTCTATTTAAGGAACCAACTTCCTCCTTTTTATTCCCATCCAACCTATCCATAGTGGTAGGTTTCTTATCCTCCTCTTTCCTCACCCATAATTGTTTAGAATTTTTCTTCCAACCTGTACTTTTTGAAGGAACATATTTAGAAACAATAGTACGGGTTTGTATGGAAGGTACCTTCACTTTCATAGCTACTTGTGATTGATCAATGAGTGAATTAATGATCTTCTTATCACATGTTGGAGGTCTTTTGATAGTAGAATCCTCCAGTGATCATTGAGTACCAGCAGCAACTGATTCTTGAGATGGATAATCAAGAGTTATCATAATCTTTTTATCACATGTTGGAGGTATTTTGGCTATATAATCCTCCAATGAACATTGATTACAAGCATCACTTGTTTCATTCTTTTGTGAAGTCTCGATATATTTCTTCTCAATATTTGTCAATTGGGCTTCCAATTTTTGACTTTCAATATTGAGGATGATCTTCTGATCTTCAATCATGATCATCTTCTCTTCACAAGTCTTCTTAAATCTTTCAACCTCATCTTCATGCATCTTAAATTTGTTTTGTAACAAAGAGTCAAGTTACTTGAATCTTCTGGAAGTTTCTTCCAAACAAAAACTCTTGACTTCAGTGCTCTTCTTCAGCTCAACTTCAAGTGAATGGATCTTTTCTTTTAGAGTCTTATTGACTCTCTCTATTTATTCAGAGACTTTAATCTATTTGGTGATCTTTAAGAATTCAATAATTATTCCTTCCAATCCCTTTTCCAAATTATCAGCTTCTCTTTCCAATCGATTGATCTCAATCTGCATGCATTGAAATATTCTAAAAATAGCAGCAACTCTTTCTTCTGGAATATCATGTAGATAACTTATTAATTTCACTGATCACTTGAGATGGAAGTGTCTTCCTTTCCTATGGTAAGAACTTGGGCCACCTGATCGATACTATCCAAGCCCGATATTTCATCATTATTGGAAGGGAATGGAGAACACGACACTGTATATTCTTTGGACATGAGGGACTTCTTCAACTGCTTCTTCTCTTTCTTTTTCCTATTTGTCATAGTCTTACTGGATGAAGGCTTCTGCTCATAAATGACTGAATCTTCATCAAGACTGCACTCCATTGTTGACTTTAGGAAAGAAACTCAAATCCTCTTCTGAATAAAATTGTTGTAGAGTATCCAACATATGTGAACCTGCCTCTGATACCACTTGTAGGACCCTGGGACACCCTGAGAGGGGAGGGGTGAATAAGGGTGTCAAATTTTTCTTTTAAAACCAAGGATCTTGTTCCCACATTGGTAGGAACTGGTTAAACCTGTATGATGGAAATGATCACTAATGAAACATTCACATGCAAATAGATGACACGACAATTTTTACTTGGTTCACCACTAAGGGCTACGTCCAAGGAGCATACGCCGACAGGTTTTCAGTCGTACCAAATTCCACTAAACTTCACTAGCTGTGGATTAAAAAGGTTCGGGCACAGTCACTCTGTCCGAGGCTTACTGCCTTTACAAAAGTTCAGGGATAACTCACTGCGTCCCTCGGGTCACTCACGTTGACTCCCCCAGGCTCACTGCCCTTGGTGAAGTCCCACTCAGTTTATAGACATGAAGGTCTCTTCAATAGATTTTCATTGAATTCTTTGTCTCCTATTCAGCATGATAAAATGCTTGCATCAGAGTACTGAGTTGATTCTCTTTTTTATTCAATATTCTTCTTTAGTGCAATAACTGAATGCACTAAATCTTCTTCTTCTCTTCCTTTTATTCCCAATACCGACACCTAAGTGTATTGATATATTCCCCTATTTCTATGCAGATCTGATTTTAGTTGCACGAACCGTTATTCTTCTCTTCTCAAAGCACAACGAGGGTGTTAAACACTAGTCATGTGTGTGCGGTACCACTTCTCTTCATAAAATCAAATTGTTCACTGTTCTTCCATCTTCGTAAATGAATACATAATCTGTTTCACCAAAATTATCGGACAATCTTCCAGCTTTTGTGAAGCTCCAAAAAGATGGGTGTGCTACAACAACACCTGGCGCTCTTCTCCAAGCCCAGTGCGCAAGTCCCAATACGGCGTGCAAGTCTTCGGCGTGCAAGTCCAAAATGGCACACAAGTATCACCAAACCCCCTGCGTGAAACCGCCTTCTTCAACTTCAAACCTGCATGACTCACTTCCTTTCTAGACCAAACCTCCTTAGGCATGTAGCCAACATCTGGTGCGCAACTTCTAAAATCTGGCATGCAAGTCTCACCAAACCACTTGCGTGACCCCTCACCACTTGCGTAACCACCACACCTGCACGACGGGAGATCTTATTTTCTCTAAGTTTTGAGATCATACAAAATGATGAGGGGTCGACCTGTATTTATAGGCATTTGGACACCATGCGCGATGGCGCGTAAGTCTCCCCTCAGCGCGCAAGTTTCGGTGCGCAAGTCTCTTCCCCTGCAATTCACTTGCACGACCAACTTCCAAACTTGGTTTCCCTTCTCCCTTTGACATATTTTCATGTTCTGATCTTGAAAAACAACAGGCGTGCAAGTTCTCAATCCTCCAAGTAATCGGCGCGCAAGTACCTTTGCCAAAAACACTTATCAAAACACTTGCGCGACCAAACCCAAAACTTGCGCGACCCTTATCCCTTTGCCATATTTTGAAGTTCTGATCTTGAAAAACATATGGTGCACAATTTTACTCTCCTTAAAATACACGGCACGCAAGTCCCTTTGCCAAAAACCACTTTTCTTCATTTGTCAATTTTCAGGCCCAAAAATTTGGCAAACACTGGAAAACGACGCCACCTTATATCTTCTCTTTTTGTACCGCCTCCAGATCATTCATTCCTTTGTCAACGTTCTTGAATCAAACATGGATCGTTAAACACAGCCCTTGAACTCAACATGCCACCATGAAATCCCATTTGTTAACAAATTTATATGTCATTGTTTGCTTTTTCAACAAGCACAATCACCTCAAAAAAACTTCTTTTCTGTGATTTTCCTTCTTCAGCAACTCTTCTTCTTTCATCACAAACTCCACTATCAGGATATATATCCTTTGATAGATCAGATTTAGCATCATCATATTTTGATACAATGTGAATTGCATGGCCGTCTCATAATTCCAATCCCTTCCACTCTATCTTCTTCTTCAACCGTCATTCTCTACTTCATGAAAATAATACAATTCTATTCTTCAAGAAGTCTCTTGCATGGTTATCATGCAATCATGAAGAATTTCATGGTCTTCATCAAATAACCATTCTTATTTAATCATCCTCAGATGGATTATACCTCACTATTCTTCACTGCTGTAAACATTGTGTCACCTTTGACACATGTTCTTTGAACTTATGATCAGTACAACAATCGTCTGAATTTCCATTCCTCCATTTCATTGGAGTACTTATTAATCTCCTTCATTTTGATCTTCATTGACAACTATTGAAAAAAAATACAACCTTATACACAAATTGGTCCCAAAAAGACGTTCTTATGGTGTATGATCTATGTGACACACAAATGCATGTACATGAAATGAAAGTGATAGGAAGGCTTAGAATTATTTAGCCTTCCAATGCATTAGATAATCTTTTTATCCCATGAGATACCATGTATGGTTCATGAGGTTATCCTAAGCACACTATGTGTAAAATGGTTTGAAAATCATCTATATAACATTTATATTTTGTGTAAGGGGATTACACATCGTGTAATTGTTTGTAGGTTTTAATAAAATAAATATGAGGTGACGGGTTTTTGACGAATTACATTAAAAACATTTACACGATGTGTAACCACATTGCACATTGTGTAATTTTCCAACCTGCTATTTTAAACATGTTGTGTGGCCGACTTTCATTCTAATCCATGATAGCTCCTCTCCTCTCGACCCTAGGGAATTCTCCAGGAGATTTTGGGGTGCCAACTTCCCTTCTGGATGTCCCAGTTGTGTAAGAAATCCCTGGTAAGTCTTTTTAGTTAGGTTTATTCTTTATTTTCCTTCTTCTCCAACTATTACAGTCAAATCCATTGACCAATTGTATTTTTGGTTTTGATATTGATCAGTTTTGGTCTAGGAACCTCTTTACAATCATCTACACCTTCTTCCTCATGGGTGTTGACCATTGTAAGCATTGTTGGATCATCGGTTAAAGTTAGAGGGTCTAAATCTTAACCCTATGGTTTGATAATTTCCAAGTTTATGCAATATTGTTATTGCACCATTCTTTTGTGCACCCAAATTAATTAAAGAATAATTGGAATTATTCCTTAAAGCCCTTTGGTTTCAAATGTCTTTTTAATTGGATCATGGTTTCCCATGGGGTGAGCGAACCATGATTATAATTGAATTGGAAAACTGATTAAAGTGTGTTTATAATGACATGTGACCTAGGATGATTTCTTGTTATAGAATCCCTAAATTTTGGCTTATTGCTTATTGATATTATTGTTATTCAATTGTGAATTGAATTGATAGTTGCATATGAAAGAAGAATGGTAATTCTCATAATTAACCATTGAAAATTGTGATGCAATATTGTGATATCCATGTTGTATGACAGGGATTGTGTCCCATGTTGTAATGCTTATATATCAGGATTAACCCTGTAACTTTCACACTTATATGTTGTAATGATGATATTGAGTGGGCTCGGACCTGTCCCATGATGTAATGTTTATATAGAGCGGTTTATGCCCAGCCCCATGTTGTAATGCTAATAGGGATCTTTTTACAGATGTTGTAATGCTTATAGGGATTTGATCCAGATTTTTGTGATAATAACATGGTTATATGGTGGTGGTTTTCATGGTTGTAAGACATGCTCAGAGATATTTTGGCATGGAACCAAAGAAAGTTATTTTACCTTGGTTATATGGTTGTATTTGACATGGTCATAATACATTCTCATAGATATTTCGGCATACACTTATTATCAAAATGATTTAGTTTAGACACAGTGGTGTTGACCTACTGAGTTATAATCACACCCTATCTAAGTTATCATTTGGTACCTAAGCAGATTTCATATATGCGGGTTTGGATAAGGGAAAAGGACCTTGTTTTTGATTGCTTGTTTATTGATGGGATGGAGTTTGGAGATGGGACCGACGTGGGGTTCAGGACCTAGGACTTTGAGTTTTTTATTTGATTCTGCTATTATTTTTCTTATATTGTTCTAGAATAACATTTAGTTACATTCTAGCACATCATTACATTATTTCTTTATTATTTATTGAATCATTGAGTTGGATTTTATTTTTTTCTTTCACTATGTATTTACTTTGATTATTTCATTTTTATTATGATTTTTTTCTGTTGGTATGAAACTTCATACTAGGGAGTATAGTCTTCCCACTATACATTTCACACCCCTACTGTTAGTCATCATCCTCTAGCATATGAGGAGGCATGCTTGAGTTTCATGTGAGAGAGTGTAAGATTGGGGGAAGTTACAAAGTGGTATTAGAGGAGAAGGTTTTCTTTCTTCTACTTTACTATTTGGAAAAGTTATAAAGTAGACTAAGATGTGTCAGGACTTGGTAATGAGCTTGTGCATGGGTGTAGCTAACCCGTGTATGGGGGAAAATATGAGTGCCAAGGTACGGGATTGTTGTTGTGTTTTTTGCTTTTTATAGTTGATTTTATTTCACCTTGGGTGATTCACATGTTGTGTGAGGCTATTATCTTATGATTTTATTGTTTCTTGATGTTTTTACTCGTGGCCCGGTATGGTATGATATGAGAATACATGCATCATAATAGGCACATAGGGATATATTGACATTCATTGTTCATGATAGGGGCATATCTATTTTTTCATGTGATATATACTTTCTTGTAGAACTGTGAAATGAGATGTATATTTCACTGGATAAATTAAATGAGTTGTCATTTCATACTAAAATACTTGTAATCCATGTCTATAGAGACAAAGAGTTAGTGGTTGTAGACACTTGTTGGGGTTGACCTTGTTTCTATCCATTTCTCTAAGGTGTGTGTTTGTATTATAGAGAAAATGACTCCTTATCATCTTCAAATTGAGTGTCAGGATAGTGGAAATCAACACGCTCCTAACATAGCTAAATAGAAGATTCCTATAGTTACTAAGGATCAGATGGATGTTCAGCTTCGCAGCAGCTTCCTAAGGGTTATGTGATCCATGAAAATTGAGATTGTTTGTAGTGTTCCTTAAATATTTGAGCTAATAAGATAGTTTTAGTTTTAGCATCCACCTATGTTTACTGGAAGAGGGGGACCCCAGACAGTCTATTTCTGGATTGATTCATTCCATATGATCTTCAAGCATCTCGAGACACCCACGTATAGGAGGGTGAAGCTTGCTGCATATATGCTGCGTGGACCTGCCAAGCATTGGTGGGATATTCTGGAGGAAGATGGGTGGTAGGATGATCTATCTTGGAAGGACTTCGAGATGAAGTTCCTGATCCATTTCTATCCCGATACCTTGAGGTATGAAAAATCTCACGAGTTCATGCATCTAACGCGGGAGGCTTTGTCAGTACTGGACTATGCTAGACATTTTACTGACCTATATCACTTTGTGTTATCTTTAGAAGATGATGATATCTTCAGGGTGAGATGTTTCTAGAATGATATTTGTTATGAGATTAGTTCATAGGTAATTTTTTTCCATTTAAGTATCTTTAAATGCATGAAGAATCATGCACTCATCACAGAAGGGAATCTGAGAGAGTCCCCGAGCCATGCATAGGCTATTTCAGTGGGGCAATTTTGTATTTCTTATTTGAATGGTAAGAAGTGTCGTTATGATAGTTTATGCTAAAGTAGTAGTGGGAAGAGAATTTAGGGCAGTGGAAATTCATCTCAATATCGTGTTATGTTCCAGTTCTATCAGTATGGAAAGTTTGGACATAAGAGTCTGCAGTGTCCTTACCTTGCAATCGATTATCGTATCTATGGTAGACTAGGTCATCTTTAAAGGTTCTATGCAAACTTTTTATAGCTGACCAGTGGTAGAAGACCAGGATAGGCACCAGAATCGAGCAATGGCTCAGCTACCCCTTAGCAGGTTGGTATTAGGAGTTCCAGAAGCTGTTCTAACCAATATAGGGGATTTGGTACCCCAGTGCATGATTAGTAGTTCAAAGAAAGGTATTTAGCTCAGGATAGTCATACTAGATCCCATGGAAGAGGGATAAGTCAGTTTCTTATTATGAAAACTACTCTGGATAACATGGATGCAAGACCATCTATCTTTAGAGGTATGATTCTTATATCATCTAACTTAGCTTATGTTTTGTTTGATACAAGAGAATCTCATTATTTTGTATATTCTATTTTTAAAAATGGTTTGGTCTTGTATGTGGAAATATTAGATGGTGTTTTAACCATTGACACTTCATTGGGAGTGTGTTCAGAGAATATCAAACGTTTCAAGGCGTGTTCTCTAGAGATTGGTGGTTACCATTTCTCTTGGGAACCATTCATACTGAAATGACAATATTTGAATTGATTCTTAGTATGGATTGGTTAGTTATATACTAGTCTCATATCAACTATTAGAGGAGGAGATTTAATTTCCTATCTCCAAAAGGAAGTAGCTATTTTCACCAAGGTGAGTGGGATATTCAGGCTGGTCTTCCAGGACCAATTCAGTGCAGATTAGATTGTCTCACAAATCAGATCACTAATCTTGCTCCAAATAATGGTTTAATGTAGAAAGATTTTTTCCACCAGTGGTAGACCATTTTGAGATGGTTTCCTAGAAGAGTTATATGGCTTACTACCTGAGTGATAGATCGAGTTTATGATCGATTTGGTGTTGGGAGCAGAGCCAATTTATATCCCACTTTACCGAATGGCACCAGAAGAGCTTCAGGAGATTAAAGTTCAGTTGTAATATCTAGAATATAAAGGCTTAATATGGCTGAGTATATCTCCTTAGGGTTATCGAGTTCTCTTCATCAAAATGTTTGATGGATCCTTATGCTTATATGTGGATTATCGGAGGTTGAACCAAATAATGGTCAAGAACTGGTATCATCTTCCATGCATTAACAATCTTTTCAATCAGTTGAGAGGTACTAATATCTTCTTTAGGATTTACTTGAGATCAAGATATCATCAGTTAAGGGTGAGACTATCGAACATAACTCATACTTATTTTAGGAGTAGGTATGGATTGTATGAATTTGTAGTGATGTCATTTGGGTTGACTAATTCACCTGTGGTATTTATGACCTTAATGAATAGGATCTTTCATTCTTTTCTGGATCATTTTGTGGTGTTTTTTGTCGACAATATCTTAGTTTACTCCTAGATAGTATACGATCATACCAAACATCTTGACATCATCTTGAGTACATTGAGATAGAATTGGATTTATGCCAAGCTAACCAAATACGGTTTCTAGATTAATGAAGTGCACTTCTTGGGTCATGTCATCTCAGTGGTAGGAGTGTCAGTGGATCCAAAAAAAGTCATAACCATGATATCTTGGGAACATCCCAATAACATCTTCAAAATTCAGATATTTCTGGGATTAATAGTTTATTACTGGTATTTTATCCAAGATTTCTTCTGTTTGGAAACACCAATGTCTGGGATGACCAAGAAAGGGGTGAAGTTTGTATGGTATGATGCTTATGAGAGAGATTTTCAGGAGCTGAAAGACAGGATAACCTCAGCACCTATCCTCACTTTATTTGTGCTAGGTAAATCATATATTGTGTACTATGATGCATCTAGAGTTAGAATCGGAGATTTTATGATGCAGGAGGATATATTGGTTGCTTATGGATCCAGGCAGCTAAGACCGCATGAGAGGAATTACCCTACTCATGATCTAGAGTTAGCATCAATGGTACATGCCTTGATATGTTAGAGACACTATCTCATGGGTGAGAGGTTTGTGGTATACATGGATCATAAGATCCTTAGGTATATCTTTTCTCAACAAAACCTAAACCTTCAAAAGAGGAGGTGGGTTGAGTGTCTACAGTCTTTTGACTTTGAATTAGATCATACACTAGGAAAGGCCAATGTTGTTGCCGACACTTTGAGATGAAATACACAGGAAGAGGCATTACGAGATTATTATTATGAGTGGTGGATAATGGACCTCTTTTCAGACATGCATTTGGATGTTCAATAATCTCAATGGAAAGTAACTCTAACTTCAACATATGTTATACCCATGATTTTAGACCGGATTAAGTTCAATAATTTTTTTGATCCAAAGGGATCAGTTTTGAGAGACAAATTATATATTGGGGATATTTCATCAGGATGGTTTCTTATCTATGAAAATTCTATTATTTTTTGTGGATGATTATGGGTTCTTATGGTCTTGGGTAAGGAGCTGATGAGGGAGTTTCATGCTTCTAGATGGGCGGTGCATCCGGGTTTAATAAAGATGTATCATGATCTCCATAGACAGTACTAGTGGTCAAGAATGAAGAAATAGGTGGTAATATTCATGGTTATATGCTTCACTTTTCAGTAGGTGAAATCCAAGCATCAGATGCCATATAGGCTTTTTCAGCCTTTACCCATTCCTGAGTGAAAATGGGATGATGTCACGATGGATTTTGTGATAGGACTACCCAGGATGGATCATAATAATGATACTATATGGGTTGTTATGGACTGACTAACTAATGTATCCTACTTCTTAACTATCAGGGAAACCTTCATAGTTGATGATCTGGGAAATAGTAACATGTGTGATGTGGTTTGGTTGCACGGTGTTCTGAGGAGTATCATTTTAAACAAAGATCCTCATTTTGCATCGCATTTCTAGCAAAATATTCAGAAGTTTCTGGGATCTCAAGTGATTTTAAGCAAAACCTGTCATCTATAGACTGATGGTCAATCTAAACGAACTATTCTGGTTCTGAATGATATGTTACGAGCATGTGTTTTGGATTTTGGTGGTTCATGGGAGCAACATATGGAACTTGTGAAGTTTATATATAGTAATAGCTTCCATGCATTGATCCAAATGGAACCTTTTGAGGATTTGTATGGTAGTAAATGTTGTTCACCTCTTTTTTGGATGGAGGAATGTGAGCTAGCACTTATTGGGCCTAGTCTTGTGTAGGTGACATGTGAATAGGTTCAGTTGACTAGATAGTGGTTGGTGACTACACAGAGCAGGCAGAAATCATATGTTGGACATTAGAGATGACCTATGGAATTTGAGGTTGGTCATCATGTTTTCCTTTGTTTGTTGCCTAGGTTTGGGCAACATCATGTTAAGAAATAGGGAAAACTAATGCCCAAGTTTTTCGGACCATTTGAAATAGTGGTAAGGGTCAGTCTAGTGGCATACCGTTTATCCCTTCCACAATGCTACAGTTACATCCATGATGTGTTCCACATGTCATTGCTACTTAGATATCATTCAGACATTTCCCATGTGATAGATGTAGAATATGTCGATCTTTTTATTGATGCATCCTTTGAGTATCATATGATACAAGTGTTAGATCTTAGTGGTAAATATCTTCAGGGTAGGACTATACTATTGGTTCGGGTGTAGTGGCAGTATGGGAGAGTTTAGAAGGATACCTAGGAGAGGGAGTCTGATATGTGAACATAGTGTCTAGACTTTTTCACCAAGACCTTACAGTGATGCTTGGAGCATCTCAGGGACGAGCTATTATAATGTGGGGAGGTTGTAAGATCACATCTTTTTTTAGGTATGACTCTCTCTGAGTTTTTTGTTAATCTTTTCTTTCAGTTGTATTTTCATCATGAAAGTATATAATTTTAATAAACACGGTATTGGGTTACAAGGAAACTTGAGAAGTACCATCGATTATCTATGAGGAGATCTTTGTAGAGAAAATGAATTAAAGTTTAGGTATCTATTCTTGTTTGAATTAATGGAGTCCAGGTATAAATGGATTAAGTTTTTATGGGTTCTTGGTGAGTTGAGAAGCTTTAAAAGAGGTTCGATTTTGTTTAAAAGGAAAATGAGCTAAAAATAAATTGCATAACATTTACACGTCATGTAAAGGGATGGAACTTCATGTAATTTCTCGAGGATTTTAACAAAATAAATTTTAGATGGAATTTTTTTAGATAATTACATTAAAAACATTTATACAATGTGTAACCACATTATGCATCATGAAATTTCCCTACCTATTGTTTTAAACATGTTGTGAGGATTATTTTCATTCTAATATGTCGTCGTTCCTCTCCTCTTGACCCTAGGGAATTTTCTAAGAAATTTTGGGGTGCCAACATCCCTTATGAACATCCCAGTTATGTGAGAAATCTCTGGTAAGTCTTTTTGGTTAGGTTTACTCATTCTTTTCCTTATTCTCTAATAATTGTGGTGAAATCCCTTGACCAATTGCGTTATTGTGTTTGATCTTGATCAGTTTTGATCTAGAAACCTCTTTTCAGTAATCCTCACCTTCTTCTTAGTGGGCGTTGGTCATTAGAAGAGTTGTTAGATCATTGGTTAAAGGTAGAGGGTCTAAATCTTAACCCTATGGTTTGGTAATTGCTAAGTTTATGTAATATTTTGATTGTGCCATCATTTCATGAACCAAAATTAATTAAATAAACAATTGGAATTATTCCTTTAATTCCTTAGGTTTTAAATAGCTTTTTAACTAGCTCATGACTTCCCATGGGGTGAGTGAACCATGATTATAATTTAATTGTAAAATGGCTTAAAGTATTTTTATCATGACATGTGACCTAGGGTGATTTATTCTTATAGAATCCCCAAATTGTGGCTTATTTCTTATTGATATAATTTTTATTCAATTGTGAATTTAATTGCTAGTGGAATATGAAAGAAGACTGGTAATTCGTATAATTAACCATTGAGAATTGTGATGTGATATTGTGATATCCATGTTGTATGACAGAGATTGTGTTCTATATTGTAATGCTTATATATCAGGCTTGGCCCTAGAACTTGCAAACTTATATACTATAATGTTGATATTGAGTGTGATCAGCCTAGTTCCATGTTTTAATGCTTATAGAGAGTGTGTTATTCCCAGTCTCATAATGTAATTCTTATAGGGCTTTGTCCCAGATGTTGTAATGCTTATAGGGATTTGACCCAGATTGTTTTCTCAATACCATGGTTATATGGTGATCATTGGCATGGTCATAAGAAATGCTTAGAGATATTCTAGCATGGTGCTGAATCGGGTTATTTTACCTTGGTTATATGGTTGTTTTTGGTATGGTCGTAAGACATGCTTAGAGATATTCTGTCATGGAGCCGAATCAGGTTTTTGTTGTCTTTTATTAATTGTTGAATTAATTAATATGTTGGTTTATCATTTTAATGCATACACTTTTTATCAGACTAGTTTAGTTTAGACATGGTGATGTCGACCAATTGATTTATACTCACACCCTATTCGGGCTTTCGTTTGGTACCCGAGTATATTTTGTGGATGCAGGTTTGGACAAGGGTAAAGGACCTTGTTGTTGACTGCTTATTTACTGATGGGCTAGAGTTTGGATATGGGACCGATGTGAGTTTTGGGACCCATGAATTTGAGTCTAGTATTATTTTCTTGCATTTTTCTAGCATGGAATTTAGTTACATTCCAGCATGTCATTACATTATTCCTTTATTATTTATTGGGTTATTTAGTTGGATTTTATTGTTGTCTTATGCTATGTCTTTACTTTGATTATTTTTGTTTTATTGTGATTTTTTTCTACTATTATGATACTTCATACAAAGGGGTATAGTCTCCCCACTATACATTTCACACCCTCTCTTCTAGTCGATACCCTCTGGCATATGGGGAGGCGCACTTGAGGTCTCGTAACCAACCCTTTTCGACCATGTGTGAGAGTTCCAGATTGGGGGGAAGTTACACTATGTCATGATGTCTCAGTAGTTAGTTTTGACTTATTCTTATGATGTCATGTTTTATTTTATTTCCATATTCCTATTTTTTCTTGATATTATCATCTTATATCATTCTTTGATGTTCATGTTTGTGATTCTCACCCCTTTTATGTCACCTTGATATGCCTTTTTACTCACATTTATTACTTTTATCATGTTCTACATTGATTATTCCCTTACCGGGATTTATAGATCGCCCATTTATTATGTACGTCCATGGGTTATCAGTATTATAAGATCAATGAATTTTAAGGGTATGTTATGGAGTTTTAAATAATAGTGTTTTATATCTACTTCAAGTTATTATGTTACATATCTAATTACCCAAAGATTACAGATCTTTTGATCTTTTGGGATTATATTATGTGTGTATTTATATAATAAATCATGAAATAAAGTTTATAAAATATATGGGTTATCATATATAGTTTTCTCAATGTTGATCATAGATTTTCGCCACTATTCAGCAACCCTAAGTGTACAAGAAGACACGCTTGATATTAGTGGCACCTCGACTCGGGATAAGCAACCTAGGATAGGGCGTTACAGACCCCCCTCTGTATGTGTTGTAGTTTTATGATATACAAGGGATAAAACATTATTTTATATGATATAGAGGAAAATTTTGACTTAAATAAATTTTTTTTGTATTTTAAAAAAAATATTGTGATTTTATATTAATAATTTTCATTTTTGTTATAATTTTTTTATGTTATGGACTTTTGAAATTGTTAATTTGTATATCACATTGATTGTTAGATTTTTTACATGGAAAGCAGTAAAAAATCAACTATTTATTTTTACATTTTTTCATTTCACTAACCCGTCATGTTTTTAATCACCGCTAAACAAAAAAACTGCTTCCAACTATTCAACGACAGTTTTAACCGCTATTATCAATTGAAAAACCATTGAATTTTAGTGATCATCTATTCCTTATCATATAATGATGGTTATAACCATATCTAAATTAGGAAATAAATTGTATATTTCAAAATTCATCTCTATAAGTTATGTTGTTGTTATATAATCGCAGCCAATTAGTGAATCATGATATTTTTTTTAACAAACACAAATACAAAAAACCATCACGTAATAATATTTGAATACATAAAATTTGTCTATTTTTTAAAACTTTATGAATTAATGAATGGCGATTAAAATCTCTTTTCATTCATAAAAAAACACACCTAATACAAGTCTTTATTGTACTAGTTTAATAAAAAGAATACCCAACAATATAAGTGCATTCAAATGATGTATTAATTCTATCCATAAAGATATAATAATTAGACATTATCATTGGGGGTACAAGTATAAGGAAAAAATTCATGCACACACACACCTACTACCTTTGGGTGGACTAAGCCAATATCCCCCCAAGGGCTGACCCACATCCAAAAACCCATAATCCCAACCCTCAACCAGGACAGACCCCATGGAGATGCTTCTATAGTATCACAGAGTTCCCCACCATAGCTACTTCTATAAAGCTCTACTATAGTACTACTAAAGTGTTCCATCCACGTTCAAAGATACAGTACACCTATTGCAATATGTTGTTACACTACCACTACAAATTCCCGTTGTAGTGCCCCTCTATAGTACTTGTATAATGACTCAGTAAATCTATCATGAGTCTCAAACATGGGTCTCCCTAAAGATATAATATATTATTATTATTATTATTATTATTATTATTATTATTGGGTTTTGTTGGGTTACAATGCATGCACTCGATCTGGGAATTCAACCTCACCCCACACCTCAACTTAGGGGTGGGCATAAATTGGTTTGGTTTTTTTTTTGACTTAAAACCAAACCAAACCACAATTTTTTATTTATTTTTATACATAAAAAACCAAACCAATTAATAGTGATTTGGTTCGAATTAAAAAATTTCTAAACCATTAATTTGTAGTTTGGTACAGTTCAGGTTACAGAATAACCTTTTTTGACAATATTCTATATATGGGTTCACGAGGTCCATCCCTTTCTCTTTCAATGGATTCCCCCTAGGGATCTAGGGTTTCCTTATGTCTCTCTTTTCTAGTGATTCACATGCCTCATCATTTTCTCCATGATTTTCTATAGTGAGAGGGTTTTTCTCTTAATTTACCTTCTAGGCCAATGTGTTTCCCTTCTAGTTTCAGTATGGTTCCTTCCCTAGTGGCTTCCTCATGCATCATTTGCATCATGATATTCCTTCTTGTTATTTTTCCCCTCTTTTTAATTTCACTCATTTGGGTTTCCCTCTCTTTAAACCCTCATTCTGTTTTATAGTCCTTATGGTTATTAGGTTTGATCTGGCATTGACCCCCAAGTGGGGGTTCTTCCCTATTCTTGATTGGTTTAGATTCTAGTCCAAAGTGGCGCTTCTCATCCTGGTTGTATCGGTTCTCCTCTCTGGTTATTTCTCTTGTTGTTGTTTATTGATACACCCATCCTCGAGTGGCGTTGACTCAATTTTACCCTTCTGAGGTGTTTTTATCTTCATATTTTCTCTCCAAAGAAAAAACAATTTAAGGTTGATGGTGCTGGTGGGTTTAGAGGTTGGACATCCTTTGATCAGTGTTGTATCTTGATAGATAGAAGCATGATGGTCTAGATTGCTACATGAAAGTCTCAAATCTAATAATGTATCAACATATTATTGGTTTTGGGTGTAGTAGAAGCATGAAATGGTGAGTGATATATTAAAATTTCTTTTAATAATTGTTTCCCATTAACCATGAGCGAAGATATTGCATGTCAAATTTATAATTAATTTATTTAACATCTAAAGAAATAAATACCTGATATTAGAAACTTTCTTTATTTATTATTGTTGATTGTTAGAAAATACCCTTTAGTATTTCCTTCATTGTGATGTGAGGATCTGAGGATAGAATCCTTCTAGCGGTGATCCAAACATGCTCCAATGATCTCCGAGCAACATCACTCGATCACCAAGTTCTAGCGTGGTGAATTGAATGTCTTACATTATTCATTCTTGATCGTTCATTATTTAGTCTTGAATAAATCTATCATGTGCTTCTTTTTCTTAAGAGGGAGAGAGAAATAGGAGTCGAGAAAGAATTCGTTGTATGCAACAATTCTCTATTCTCAATTTTTTGATGCAATATACAATAAACATAACTGTTTATTTATAGTGTTGGGGTTTATGTTAAAATATTATTTAATTGCATGTATACCATTAAATAATATTTAAAACCTTTAAAACCCTCATTTCATATAATAATAATATCATTATTATTATTTTTTGGAACATTCCAACTTGTGTAATAACAAATATTATGTAACAGTCTTATTAATTAATATTTTTCATCAGACTCAATCTTGGTCCATTCGAAATCCTCTAGAATTTATCAAAAAACTCAATAAATATTTTATTTACAAATAAATATTATATTCACAATATAGAGAATAAGTATTTATTAAAAATATTCAATGAATAAAATAAATATGTTATTCATAGTCTAGTGAATAAATATTTTATATATATTCACATAATCAAATAAATTAATTATTAATAAACAAATAAATATTTATTACCTTGTGAATATTAGTGATCAATAAAACTTGAATAAAATTATTCCTCATTTTTGAGAATAATATGTATTCCAATAATTAAATTCAAATAGAATTTAATCAAGATCAATAGAAACACTTAATGTGTGTCCCTCTAAGAATATTTCTTGTTGGCATCAGGCGGGCTTGTCTAAAGTCCAAGATTACTATCTAGAAAAGGTTCAAGATACCCAAGAGAAATAACTTAATGTCATAATGACAATATCCACATACGAACACTCACTATGTAATATAATCCATTTGTATCAATATATCATCAAGAAGGTTGCACATTTGTGTCACCGACCTATATGCTCGATATGAATTTCTTTGACTATCTGAAATAAACACGTCATTACACTGTGGTTATGGAATTTAGGGCAATGGTTCCATTCCAATAAAAGGGTTGAGATATCAGCTTCCATAAAGATGTAAGAGATAAATCCTTCCTCAACTTATCCATTAATGATATGTCACTCGTGATGCTCCCAACGTATCCAACTTTTCCATGAACTGTTATCATCATGGTTTATCAAATAAATCTAAGTACATGAGTTGTAACATGCATTAATAATAATCTTAAAGTTTAAGAACCATCACATGCACTCGTAGATAAGCATATCTGATTACACCAAAACATGTATAATTCTTATCGGCGAGTCTATTCTCATAATATCCTATCTTGGAGACTATCAATTGAGTGCATTGTGAGAAGAAGACTCATCTACTTATGAGTACTCGTACATGATAGTCTATGTACTATGTGTCCCATCATGGTACATTATCCAACCACAAGACATTATTTAAGAATATATCCATAGTATAGTGGGGAACTACTATGACCTTATCAATGTGATGTATACTCTAGGACACTATTATATTAGATTCATGTAGAATAGAAATAAAATATAATAAGAAGTTTTATTAATATTCAATACATCAAACATACATGTAATCAAAGTACAAATAGTTGGTCCTAGGACACTAACTCCAACATATATGTCTCGCATCAAGGAGGAACTAGAAGGAGTAAGTATGTAAATTCATTTTTCTTTCTTTGAAATGGGTAGTGGTGATGTGGTTCAGTAGATTTAAAGAAGAAATCCTATATTTTTCTATTGTGTGGAAACTAGGAACCAATTTTTGGGATGATGTTCCTTTTTGGGGTTACATGTAATTTTTTTTAAAATTATATGGGATTATTTCAATACCAGGTGCTCAGAATGCACTTGATTCTGAGGCTAAGTGAGCCTAGAATAAGTGTTTGAACTTTTTTAAGTTTATTTAAAATAGCACACGTGAGTGGTTTTGGAAACTTCTAAACGGGTACCTGGATTAAAAATATGAGGGCACTATTGCGTCTGGAATGATGACTTTACCTAAGGAAGGACCTAACCTCGACCGGAATGGGTCGAAGGAAAAGGTTAATTTTTATACTTTTTAAGAAAATTTAATAAAAGAATTTTCTTAAGGAAAAATAAAATAAATTTTTAGTTTATTTTATTTGATTTTTTTAATTTTGTTGAAGCATAACAGAAATGTTGTTTCATAAATGAAATAGTGTAATAGAAACACTAAAATGTGTTTTCTCTATTTAATGGGTTAACCTAAGACCGATCGATGACACGATCTAGGATTGCTCTGAACCCTTGGGAGTTTTGGTGTTAGCAAGCAATTATCGACAAACCACCACTAATGATGGATTGAGAAACGAAGAATGACAATGGTGGGATCTTCATCAATTAATGATTCAACCTTGAGGTAGGGGTTTTGTTCTTTGTGAATTTGATTCCCTGTTCTTTCTTTCTAAACAATAAAAACAGATAAACCCACTAACAGGTTGATCTGTGGGTTGTTTGTTCTTGCGGGATTTGGTATTTTTTCTTACGGGGAGTTATGGGAAGTTGGATTCACATTATTTTATCCATCGTTAAACTCCTAACAAGGACGAATCACATCAACATGATTAGAGTTTGTGATCTGTCCTTCATGTGTTCCTTGTTCATTCTTATTTCATGCCCATTTTCTTTCATTCTTCATGACGAAATGACAACCGCGGTCCAAGAAGGACCACAGAAGTGGTGATGGAAGGCTGCATCTAGGAGGGCCACAGTGGCGGAAAGGGCCGCTGACTCAAAGGCCGGTGAAGGTGGAACCCACGACAGCCACTGTGGGGGGTGGATCGGGGCCACCGGCAGGTGGCGTCATGTGGCAGGCGGCGACACGCAACATCGGTCATGTGCGGGAGGTGGCGTGTCGTAGCGGAGGAGGTCGTAGCACTAGTGGGGCGCCACGTCAGGTGGAGGAGTCCACGACCAGTGGGCTGCGGCAGTGCGGAACCGTGGCACCACGTCAGGAAGAAGAGGTCGCGGCCAGTGGGCTGCGATGGTACGGAACCGCGGAACCACGTTAGGCAGAGGAGGCCATGGCCAGTGAGCCATGGCAGTGTGAAACCATGGTGCCAGCAGGGTGCCGCGTCAGGTCGGGAGACCCGCAGTCAGGCTGCGAGTCAGTGCTGGCACGCGGTCCACAGGACCGCGTGCGTGAGAAGCGGTCGATCGAGTCGGTCATGCGACATAGGGAGGACGCGGCACCTACCGTGTCTGGGATGGACCAAACCGACCCGACAGCATGGGCCGATCCAGGGGAAACTAGGCCACTGGGTGGCCCGGTTGGGCAGAAACCGACCCCCCAATGCAGGTCGGGCCAGAGGAGGATCGGGACGTCGAGCAACCCAACAGGTTGGACCCACGGCCTAATGGGCCTGGCCCATGGGCCAGGCCGGACCAAGTCAGGTTGAGTTGAGTCAGTCTGAGTGGGTGGGACCAGTCCCAAACCCAACTGGACCCTTTTTAGTAAAACTGTCATAACTTCCAAATTGTGTGTTCGATTGATGACTTGTTTGTGGTGTTGGGACCCTTATGACGTGATGGTCCTTTTGGAATACTTCAAGTGAGTTTCTGTGGAGGTTGAGATACGACTTATGGCTTGAGTGTTAGATTCTCTTGGAATCAAGCGCACTACGAGCGGAAATCCTACGACTGACTCTGACGAGAAGGAAGTGATGAGTGGAACTCAATGGACCAGTAGACGAGCGAAACTCAGTGGATAGAAGACGAGCAGACCTCAGTTTCCCGGTAGACGAGCGGACCTCAGTGGCCCGACAGACGAGCGGACCTTAGTGGCCCAACAAACCTCAGTGACGAATGGATCTTAGTGGCCCGGTGGATGAGTGGACCTCAGTGGACCGATAGACCTCAGTGACTCATCGAGGATGAGTTCATCAGTAGTACAAGATGTTCACTTTATGATTGATAATCTTTATTTCAATACTTTATGTTATACTTGTGTGAGTCTTCCATTACTTCGTGTGTACTTTTCTTTGTGTTTTGGGTACCCTACTGATTATTATGTTACTCACCCCTACACGAGCTTCTCCCACACGTGTTGTGTCTCAGTGCAGACGACCGATGTTTTGACAGAGACCTTGGTGGTCCAGGACCAGGTGGTGCCCAGTGATATCAGACAGGCGAAGCATGCTCCTACAACTTCAAGTAGCTACTCTTCACCTACCCTTCAAGTAGGGTTTTCTACGGATAGGTTTCCCATGACTTTTGTGCCCTATTTTTTACAAATTATCTTTTGTTGGGATTGTATTTTGGCCCCTTTACTTTTAGCTTGTACTATTTACTCTTAGTGGTTGTCTTAGTAGCATGCATGTCTTCCTTTTCAGTATTGTGGGTTGGGGTTGTGAGTGTGTGTGTGTGTGTGTACAGGTACTCATCAAATGCCTCTCACTTACAGAATAATACCTTTAGCACTAGTCTCCAACCCCTGGCCTTTGGGAGGTGGGCTTGGGGTAGTCACGGCACGGGCCCCAGGGGACGGGTCATGAAAAATTAGTATCAGAGGAGGTTGGTTCTGTCTTAAGAACCCATAGTCTATGAGTTTGGTTTGGGGAAACAACATTAAGTGTTTCAAGTTCATCTTTGAAGTAAGGGAATTCAGTTTTGGTGCAGTGGATGACGTATCCATATACCAGGACCCTGAATTCTTATTTTCAACTTGGTACATGAAAACACTAGTTGCAGGGAGAAAAACAATGGTATATGCATCGTATAGAAATGGGTTGAGTTTTCCATGTTCTTCTTGAGTCATCTCAATAGGTATACTCTATTAATCACGATACATCTTTTTTTGTTTCAAGATGTTTCCATGTAGACATCCAACTAGTATTCCACCCCATGATCATGAGGATAATATGTGGGGTGACGAGATGGGTACAGGGGTTCATACCAGAGATAGAACCACCAGGTGGTGTACTAGCTATACCACTACCTATGGAGTATCACATGCTACTCGTAGTATCAGTGAATTAGATGTGAGGGATGATCGCACTTCACGAGTTTCAGCGAAAACCCCTCAAATTTCGAGGAGATCCCAACTCATAGGCGGCTAAAGACTAGCTTTAGGTGGTGACTGAGTTTTCCACCTAGTTAGGACACCATTAGACTAGATGGTGGTCCTGGCAGTGAGCCTTCTACATGGATCAGCAGGGTGATGGTGGGGTTTAGATTACCCAATCTTATGATGGGGTGACTCTTCTGTGGATAGATATTGAGAACCTTTCTCAGAGAAGGGTCTCTCATCATAAAAGCTAAGGGTTATGTGTTCCTAAGAGCTTTTATAGCTTCGGTAGGATGGCATGATGGTATTTGGGTATTCATCGAGGTGTACCAACCTTTTTGGGTACTTGATGAATACAATACAACCAATGATTCAGGGATCGGACCTCTAGGTGAGGTTTTTTTAGGGACATCTAAGCCAACACTATTCCTCTATGCATTCCTACTTATTTTAGGGTGATAGAGATAACCTTTGTGGTTGAAATTCTTTGTCTAAGCAGATACAGCTAGTGGATGTCAGTAGTGGGCAAGCAGGAAGTTGATGTCAGTCTCAGAGTCTTGTACATGTGAGACGTTCTGAGAAGAGGTCCCAAAATAGGGGATCTACAGCTCAGGGCTCATAGGGTGAGTCCATTTGGCCTAGGAAGAGGTAATGCTTTTCAAAATATGGTAAGGTACATCTCTTTAGAGATTTTCCAACCCATTATGATGATAGTGAAATAGTGGATGGGACACCGAGGTAGATATAGTGACAGGAACAGATGAATTTTCAGGGCGACAGACATGGCATAGGACCTCAGTGGCCCAACAGACCTCAGTGATGAATGGACCTTAGTGGCCCAGTGGATGAGCGGACATTAGTGTCCCAACAGACCTCAGTGACTCATCATGAATGATTCCCTCATCAATAAAATATGTTTAGCTTTACGACTGATAATCTTGCTTTATATACTTTAGGTTATACCCGTGTGAGTCGTCCATTACTTCATGTGTACTTTATTTGTGGTTTGGGGTCCCTACTGAGTATTGTGTTACTCACCCTTGTACAGGCTTCACCCACACATGTTGTGTCTTGTGCAGATGATCGATGTTTTGAAAGAGACCTTGGTGGTCCAGGACCAAGCGGTGCTCATTGAGATCGGATAGGAGAGGTGTACTCCTACGGCGCCAGGAAACTACTCTTCACCTACCCTTCAGGTAGGGTTTTCTATGGATGGGTTTTCAGAGACTTTTTTACCCTCTTGTTTATAGCTTATCTTTTGTTGGGCTTGTATTATGGCCCCTTTACTTTCATCTTGTACTATTTACTCTTAGTGGTTCTCTTAGTAGCATGCATGTCTTCCTTTTCATCATTGTAGGTTGGGGTTGTGAGTGTGTGTGTGTGTGTGCAGGTACTCGGTAAATTCCTCCCACTTGTAGGATAATGCATTCGGTACTAGTCGTCAGCCCTTGGCCTTTGAGTGGCGGACTTGGGGTAGTCATGGAATGGGCCCCGAGGGACAGGTCATGACATTACAGCAGTTTTTTATTTGAAGGGTTTTCTCTTTTAAAACCTTTTATATGTTGGGTTTCTTGTTCTTTAGTGGCTTTTATTTTTTCCATTCTATTGGAAAAAATCTGGATGTTGTGGTCTTTGGAGGAGTAGAGTTTCATTCTGCTTTGGTTTTGGGTTTTTAGTGGTTCGGTGAAATTATATTTACTGACCTTCTTTATATAGTTTGGTGCTTTTAGTTTCCAATTTTCATTTTAAAATCAACTCTTCAGCATTTGAGGTTTCTGGTGCATTAATTCGTTTCATTGAATAATTATTTTAGGATTGGTTAATTTAAGTTAGTGGGGACCTGTTACAACTAATGGTGTTGTGTTTCCATTGGTTAATAGAGGTTTTTTTAGATGATAGTAGCTTGAACATCATTAATGGAGAGTTCAGGGTAACAAAATCAAGTTAATGTATGTAATTGTGGAAACCCGGGTCAATGTTGTCATTAGTGGTGTTTTGATATAGTTTGATTTGGTTGTTTTTATTTGGGTGAATCTTATTTTTTGGTTTTTAATTTTTTGGATTATATGTGGTTCTCACCAAACCATAAAGTGTCCCTTTGATCATGATTTAAGTTTGGTGATGTTTGTATCTTCATATTTTATCTTCATGTTTTCTCTCTAGAGCTACAATAATTTAAGGTTGATAATTTTGGTGGGTTTTAAGGTTTTTCATCCATTAATCAGTATTGTATCTTGATATTTAAATGAATGATAGTCTAAATTTATACATGAAGGTATAAAATCACATAATGTATCAAGATATGTCTCACATAAAGGAGAAACTGGAAGGAGTAAGTATGTAAATTCAATGTTCTTTCTTTTAAATGGGTAGTGGTGATGCGGTTCAGTAGATTTAGAGAAGTAAGCATCTATTTTTCTATTATGTGGAAACTGGAAGCTAGTGACTTGGATGATGTTTCTTTTGGGGGTTACAACAGTTTTCTATTTAAAGTATTTTCTCTTTTAAGGAATTTTATATGTTGGGTTTCTTTTTCTTTGGTGCATTTTAGTCTTTCCATTATATTGGAAAAAATCTAGATGTTGTGGTCTTTGGAGGAGTAGAACTTCATTCTGCTTTTGTTTTGGGTTTTCAGTGGTTCAATAAAATTCTATTTATTGACCTTCTTTATAGAGGTTTGTGCTTTTCAGGTTCCTATTTTCATTTATAAACTGACTCTTTTTCATTTGAGGTGTATGGTGTGTCAGTTAGTGTCATTGAATAATTGTTTTGGGATTTGTGAATTTAATTTAGTGGGAACCTGCTGCAACTGATAGAATTGTGTTGCCTTTGGTTGATGAATGTTTTTGTTCAAAGGAGGGTAGATTGAACATCATTGATGAAGAGTTAAAGGGAAAAAATCAGGTTAATATATGTAATTTTTGGAAACCTAGGTTGATGTTGTCTTTAGTGGTGTTTTGACCTAGTTTGATTTGGTTGTTTTTATTTGGGTGAATGTGATTTTTTGGTCTTTAACTTTTGGTTTGTGCGTGGTTACCACCAAACTATAAAGTGTGCCTTTGATAATGATTTAAGTTTGATGATGTTAATGGGTTTTGATGTTGTCCATCCTTCAATTGATATTTTATATTGATAGTTAAATGCATAATAGTATAAATTTTTATATGAAGGTATCAAATCTCATAATGTGTTAACATATGTCTCGAAGAAAGGAGGAACTAAAAGGGGTAAGTATGTAAATTCACTTTTCTTTCTTTGAAATGGGAAGTGCAGTAGTGATGTAGTTCAGTAGATTCAGTGAAGCATGCCTTCATTTTTCTATTGTGTGTAAATCGAGAGCTAGTGATCGGGATGATGTTCCTTTGGGGGGTTAAAGAAGTTTTCTATTTGAAGGATTTTATCTTTAAATTCCTTTTATATGTTGGGATTCTTTTTCCTTGGTGGATTTTAGTCTTTCCATTCTATTAGAAAAAAATATAGATTTTGTGGTCATTGGAAGAGTAGAGTTTCATTCTTCTTTAGTTTTGGGTTTTCAGTGATTTAGTGAAAGTCTATTTATTTACCTTCTTTATTGAGGTTGGTGCTTTGTAGGTTCCTGTTTTCATTTACAAATCAACTCGTCTACATTTGAGGTATCTGGTGCATCTGTTCGTGTCATTGAATAATTGTTTTGGGATTGATGAATTTAAGTCAGTGGGGACCTACTGCAACTAATGATGTTGTGTTGCATTTGGTTGATGAAGGTTTTTTCTATAGGGTACCTTGAACATCATTGATAGATAGTTCAAGGGAACAAAATCAGGTTAATAAATGTAATTATGGAAACCTGGGTCAATGTTGTCTTTAGTGGTGTTTTGATGTAGTTTGATTTGGTGATTTTACTTAGATGAATGTGATTGTTTGGTCTTTAACTTTTTTCTTGTACATGGTTCCCACCAAACCATAAAGTGTCCCTTTGATAATTATTTACGATTGATGATGTTTTGATCTTTATATTTTATCTCCAGAGTAACAATGATTTGTGGTTGATGATGTTGGTGGGTTTGGAGTTTGGTCATCCTTCGATCAGTATAATATCTTGATAGTTATATTCATAATGGTTTGAATTGCTACACGAAGGTATCAAATCTCATAATGAATCTGCATATGTCACACAAAAAGAGGAACTAGAAGAAGTAAGTATGTAAATTACCTATTCTTTCATTGAAATGGGAAGTAGTGATGTGGTTCAGTAGATTCAGAGAAGCAAGCCTCTATTTTTCTATTATGTGGAAACTAGGAGCTAGTGATTGGTATGATGTTCCTTTTGGGGTTATAATAGTTTTTTATTTGAAGGATTTTATCTTTCAAGGCCTTTTATATTCTAGGTTTCTTATTTTTTGGTGGATTTTAATCTTTTTATTCTATTGAGAAAAATATGGATGTTGTGGTCTTTGGAGGAGTAGAGTTTCATTCTGCTTTGATTTTGGGTTTTCAGTGGTTTAGTGAAAGTCTATTTAATGACCTTCTTTATAGAGTTTGGTGCTTTACAGGTTCCTATTTTCATTTACAAAATGAATCTTCTGCATTTGAGGTGTTTGGTGCATCAATTTGTGTCCTTGAATAATTGTTCTGGGCTTGGTGAATTTAAGTCAGTGGGGACCTGTTGCAATTGATGACGTTGTGTTGCCTTTGGTCGGTGAAGATTTTTTTTCAGGGGAGGGTAGCTTGAACATCATTGATGGAGAGTTTAAGGGAACAAAATCAAGTTAATACATGCACTACCACAAAACTGGGTTTTTGAAGGGCCACCCTTTAACAACACTAAAAAAGTGTTGATAAAGGGGTTTCCTTTATTAGCGCTAAAAAATCATTGATAAAGGCACCCCCTTTATTAGTGCTTTTTTAGCACTATTAAAGGGGCTCTTTTATCATTGCTTTTTTTATTAGCGCTGATAAAGGGGGGGATTTATCAGCGTTTTTTTCCTAGCACTGATAAAATGTATATTTCAAAAAAAATAGTAAAAAATAATATATTAATATATAAGTATATTTATATTGATGTAAATATAATATATATTTTTTAAATATGTTTTAGATCGATTTGATATATGGTAGATGTAAAACGGACACCCAGAGAAGAAGTTATGGAAAAACGGACACTCGGAGCAGAACTTATGACCATTGGGAGGAATTATGGGCCTTTTCGGCCTTGAAGAACATGAGAAGAGGTTCCAATGGTCACCAGAGTGTAGATATTTCTGCAATCTTATATTTTATATGTGGTAGAGAAAAAATGGACACCCGGAGCATAAGTTATGATTGTTTGAAATTGAGCAACCCTCCTAGTGCCTAAAAACCTAAGAAACTTGTAACTCACTAAAACATCCATAACTTCTGCTCTGGGTGTCTGTTTGAGCATCGTGACCAATAAAATAGAATCTCATGAGACAAGTGAGGACCACATCCAATCTAAACCATTATAAGATCAAAGAAACGGAAGATATATCAGTTATACCACTCTAAAAAAACTTCAACTTCAAACGACCATAACTTTCACTTCAGGTGTTCGTTTGGGCCCTACCATGTATCAAATCAAAGGAAGTGAAGATATCTACACAGAGGCCTACTGGAATAAAGTTACAATTATGTATCAAACCCTAAAACCCCAAAAAACCATCATAAGTCCTCCAAAACTCTGTTTCTGTGTCCAGTGCCCTGTTAAATTTTTCTTAAAATAGTAATAAATCCCGATACATGTGTTTGTTTGACCTCCACCACCTGTTATATCATATTTCATTCCATGAGATTCGGTTTGAATGGTCACGGATCTGAAATGGACACTCGAATCATAAGTTATACATGTTTCAGTGACTCTACAGTTTGTTAGGTTTTTCAAGCCCCCATTTCTAGCACTTTTGTCGTGTCTGTTGTTTTTTCAAACAACTGTAACTTATGATATGCCTATCTGTTCAGCCTCCACCACCTATCATATCAAATCTCATTTTATGATCTTCAATTTGACTAGTCACGAAGCTGGAACAGACTCTCAGATCATAAGTTTTCGTCATTATCCTAATTTTAGGGTTTATTTGACTTTCTGACTCTATTTATAGGTTTTTAGGGTTTCTCCATTTTTACCTGTTTTTCAGGTTTTCAGGTCTTGTTATCATTTTTTGTAATGTACTGTTATTTATAATCAAATATATAACAATATATACATATTTTTTATATATCCACACATAAAAATATAATTTTATAAATAAATAATTAAACATATTTACATATAAAATATATTTCTCAATATATAAGTATTATCTAAATAAAAAACTAATATCCATTTTTTTTAAATAAAAATATATAAATATTTATATACCTATATAATTTTTACGTGTATGTATATGTGTGTGGGTGCGCCTGTATTGACAAACTGATGTATATTATTTATATATTCTAAACATATGTATATACATATTAATATATAATATTTGTAAATATATATAAATATATATAATTATACTTATAGATACACATGTAATATGTGTGTGTGTGTTGTATATATGTATTTGTTTATTTATAAACACACACAAAAAAGCATATTTTATAAATGTATTTAAAACTAATCTTATAAATATATATTAATATATGAATAAATATATCATTATAAATATAACTATATATATATTAATATACAGATATATACATATTAATATTAATATATATATGTTAATATAAATATATATTAATATACAAGTAAATATAACTAAATATATATATAAATAAATAAATAAATATAATAATAAATTAAGAGCAAAGCAATGTGGTGGAGTGGTAAATTCTTAGGTTCGCATTCAATAGGTCCCAAGTTCGAATCCAGTGGGAGACAGATCGCACGGAGGGGTGTGGATTAAGGGCTAGTGTTGTTAAAGGGTGGAGGAAAATGCTATTAAATAGACTTTTCTAGCGCTGATAAATGCCACATTTACAGTAGTGATGTAATTATGGAAACCTGGGTCAATGTTGTCTTTAGTGGTGTTTTTAATGCTTTTTGATTTGGTTGTTTTTTATTTGGGTGAATGTGATTGTTTGGTCTTTAACTTTTGGCTTGTATGTGGTTCTCATCAAACCATAAAGTGACCCTTTGACAATAAAAAAGAATGATTAGATAGATTCATTATATTTTATAATGATTAATTATGCAGTTGGGGGCTTACCCAAGTCACAAAGGCTCCCTGTAATCATGTATCAAACCCGGGTTCAAATCTGAGCGGGAGTGAATTTCTGTAGGTACTGTAGCAGTAATGTGACAGACACTGTAGCATTCTAGTAGTACAGGTACTGTAGTGAGGTACTATAGCAGCAGTACTATTCATCTCGAATGGGCTTTTAGGACACTGGGCATTTGGGCTATCAAGGGTGGAGGCGGGCGCTGTTAAATGGACTTTTCTAATGCTGATAAATGCCATATTTGCAGTAGTGATGTGATTATGGAAACCTGAGTCAATGGTGTCTTTAGTGGTGTTTTAAATTTAGTTTGATTTGGTTTTTTTTATTTGGGTGAATGTGATTGTTTGGTCTTTAACTTTTAGCTTGTATGTGGTTCTCATCAAACCATAAAGTAACCCTTTGATAATCAAAAATAATGATTAGATAGATTCATTACATTTTATAATGATTAACTATACAGTTGGGGGCTTACCCAAGTCGTAAAGGCTCCCTATAATCTTGTATCAAACCCGGGTTCAAATTCGAGCGGGAGTGAATTTCCGCAGGTACTGTAGCAATAATGTGGCAGACACTGTAGAATTCTAGTAGTGCGGGTACTGTAGTGAGGTACTATAACAGCAGCACTATTCATCCCGAATGGGTTTTCAGGCCACTGGGAATTTGGGCCATCAAGGGGGCAGTGACACAGACAGGATGTGCAGATGGTGATGCAGGCATGATGCAAGAAGGGCCTTCGGGTCATCTAATAGTGAACCTATGAGTCGTGTAATGGACTTCATGCTCATTGGGCCTTCGGGCCAAAGACATGTAATGTAATAAAAGTGGATAGATTAATGAGTTATCTCTTACGGGCTATGGCGTTTCTTTCAGTCCTATGTGTGTGCGGTGTATGTGTGTGTGTGTTTGGATGTAATTGTACCCTCAAGCAGTTAATATAATATAAGGATTGACTAATAATTTGAGAAAAATTTATACACAGTCGTCAACACAATGACATGATATTACTTTGATTTTCTATCAAAACAAAACTTTTGTTTTTTAATGGTGACTAGAAATAAAATTTTAAAGATAATTTGGATCATGCAATCGATGCATGAGATGAGCCAGAAGAAAAATAGAAAATTATGTTTTTCTTTAAACAGATACAATTCAGTTTAATAGGTGTGGTTTTCTTTGGCACCTAATCCAAACCACAAACCACAATAGTATATTAAATTCACACCACAAACCAAACCATGAGCAAAAAAAACTACCATTTAAGTTTAGTTTGTGATTTGGTTCAATTTGGGCGGTTTTCCCCCACCCATACCCCAACCTTATCCCATAAAAAAATGGAAGAGTCTAATTTTAATAACAATTCAAAAACAATAGTTTAAAATTTTTAATATTAGTTCGTTATCCTAATATTGAATTTATGCTGCCTAAAAGTGAGTCATCGAAGCAAAGCACCCCCCAGAGGTAAGCCGCCCTTCTTTTCTATTTAGTGAAAAGTATATTTATTGACCTAATTTGAAGATGTTAGTGCTTTGTGGGTTACTATTTTCGTTTACAAATCATATCTTCTGCATTTTAGGTGTCGGGTTGAAACGCATGGCTGATTGTCGCCTATTGACTGGTCAAAGTTCCGGTGCTCTGCTAATGTGTATAGCAGCACTCGGGTCGAATCCTCGGCGATGATACTTTGAAATAGTCATTTGTTTTTAGTTGATTGTATTCTTATTGGGGGGTTTGTTTGCAGAGCTTAATTGAAATGACTAATTGATTATGATTGATTTAACAAATTGATAATGACTGGGGTGAGTTCATCATTAGGTTAGTTAAGCTTGTGATATCCTTGAGATTTTCTTTATATTTCATTTAAATTAACACCCACGTCACAAGTTGACGTTGATTTGAATTCCCAAGTGTTAAGGATTTAATCCAAGCATTAACTTAACTTATGGTTCTAATATTGATCATATATTGTTTATGGTAGTGTATTTATGGTTCCAATAATCCATGGAAACCACACGTTAAACAAAACAAGTCATTAATCCATGACATGATAAGTCCAACATACACAATGTTAATTCAATGAATACTCATCGAGAAAAAGCTCTCAATCACTTAACATACCTAAATTAAAACTCACCCCAATGAGAGATTTACTCAGACATTAAGATGGTTATTAATCTGGTAATATATTTTTATGGTGATGAATTATAAAGATAAGAAAAATAAAGGGACAAGATAAGAGTAGTGCGCCAAACACACACACAAACGATGAAGAAAATTAAAAACGGATTTTTGATTGAATGAGGAAGCAAAATAAGGGAAGGGGATTAAAATGAATTTAAACTATTTAAGAACATAAATATTAAACTACAGAAGGTGTATGAGAATAATATATTTTCAATAAGTAACTTTCATTAAAATAGAATTACAAAGAAAGAGACTTAAAAGATTACAAAAACGAAGAACATGAAAGTAAGTGAAAAACAAAGAGAGGAGGAAAGGTATCTCAAGTGAAAACTTGAGTATGTCAGATCCTCCAAAGCCTCTGGAAAATATTTGTTCGTGCCAATATGATCTCCACTCTTCTAAAATGCCAACCCCTCTCAAGGAGAGAAGGGGAGAGTATTTATAGCCCAAGGAGTGGACTGTTTGCATTCCCAATTTGTCCCTCCACTTGCATCGCCGAGTTGGCTTTTTAGCCAGACGAATCTTGAGAAATATACTTATTCAAAGTTGTATATAATAAATTTTTCCGAATACTATCAAAATTTGGAGTCATTTGGACTTAAGGATCAAAATTTATGGCCGGTTTATTAAACAAAGTTAAACTGTCCATTTCAATCTAGTCTTTTTGAAGTCAAAAATGTGAAAGGGTTTTTGAATAGTAATATGCCTTCAAATCCGAATTATTTATTCAACAAAGTCGGCCACCTATATCTCCTATTTCACACTGAAAAGTATCAGCTTTATTGTATGCTTACATCAGGAGATATGTCATAAATACTGTACTAATTTTATTTCTTGGACATAATGGTGGGCTGGACTTCAAGGCATATGTTGGGAACCTTGTGTTTTGATTTGGGCCATGAAATTTTTATCCAAGACTCCTTACATTATCCCAAGAACTATGGTGGAGAATAATGGAATTTTGACTTCTGTATTTATCCCAGTAAATCGATCTTCATGAATAGTTCAGTTTCTTCACAGATTCTTTGGTCTTGTTTGTGAGGACCATATAACCCTTAAAATAGCAGAATTGGCTCATGGTACCTTCTGAATAAATGTTTTATATTTAAAGGGGAATCCTAAAAAACAAAAACCACACAATTTTGATCATTATAGTGATAGTTATAATTAAAATATTAAACTGACTCAATTGGACTACTTCTAAAAATGCTCAAAAATTATACTTAATATTAAAACATTAATATTTCACACAAATTATGCACATTTAATATAAAATAAATAAAGGGAGTATGTAATAAGTCATGAAAATATTAATAACATAAACTCCCCCACACTTAGTTTTGTGCATGTCCTCATGTTCAATAAATATAAAAACATGACAAAATCTTTTTCACTCACCAACAAATATTAAAATTTTGTTTTCTTCAATCAGGGGAGGTTTAGACTATTTCACTCATCCATTTTGAAATCCACCACAAGTTGTTACAGAAAAAATGTTCCAAAACTAATTCATTTTTGTATTCTCAAATTTAGAATGAAAAATGTGGACACTCAAAACTCACACCTCTCAAGATGATAAAATTCATTTGCGGAGGTTCACTCTTTCACCAACCAAAAGTGAAAATATTAGAGTTTGAAAAGAGATCTAAGCTTAAAATCCCTATCCAAAGTGAACAAGAATCAAGAGGTATTTTTAAGGTGTTTTTTTGTGGCTATGGGACGGTAGGAATATAATGTCCAAGAGAGAGAATAAGAGGGTTAAAATACCAACATAGAAAAAGCAATGCACATTTTTTGAAATAAAACATGGAAGGAAATGAAAACACATATTTACAAGGTAATGATTGTGTGAATAAAGACATAATAGAGGAATAAAATATGAAGTTAATGAGAAGATGGAATATTTACAAAACACAAAACTTCTCCCAATAAGAATATAATGCAAGTGTTCTTCTTTTTCCTTTTTTTTCTTTTTTCGAAAGTTGAACTTGGAAAAGATCTCACACTCATATCCCAACCCATGATTGATCTCCACACGACACTAATTGTAATAGTTATAACAAGATCAAAGGTTGAGGAAGAGTGATTTTTGACCTACCCAAGAAACAACCTGATTTTTTTTTTTTTTTTTGATTTTTTTTTTGGTTTTTTTTTTGGTTTTTTTTGAACACTTTTCAATAACATTTAAAAAATTAAATAAATGAATGTACATTACATTACCCAAAACACAATGAATGACAACCTCTCCCCCACACTGAAATGGATGTTTGCCCTCAAGCATATGATAACTCATTGAAAATCAAAAATAGGGTACCCAAACAATGAAATCCATTCCCCCCACACTTAAATTTCAAAAAAAAAATATGCAATAAAAATCTATGTTGATATTGGGTGGGAAAAGGTATTGGGATTGTAATGTGGATATCAAAGAAAAGGTTTTCATAGGCTCGAATGGGATTTCAAAAGGAGGATTAATGTAAGGGAAATGGGAGGCTATTTGGATATTGTGATTCTCATGTGGTTCAGAAAATGACTCTATCATATTAATGCACACTAAGGTAGGAAATTCAGATCTAAGGTCCACAAACTCAATACTCACCAATGGGGGTGAAAACACATATTTTGAAAAGATGTCCATAGGTGGCCTTGGCATGAAAGAAAATATTGTTCCTCACGGTTTGGGAAAATCATTATCCAAATCAAAAATTGAGCATTCAAAATTTGTTAATTTTGACACAAAATTCTTTATCCAAAGTCATGATGAAAATACAAAAATTTTGAGATGAAAACATGTTTGTTAACTCCCAAAAATGGTTGGAAAATTTTTCAAAACTCGATGGTGATTAAGCATGACTCATAATTTTTTGTATTTTTTAAGTGATTGTTTTTTTTTTGTTTTTTTTTTAGGTTTTTGTTTTTGTTTTTTATAAAGATACACCCACAAAAAAAAAGAAAGTGAAAAAAAGGTTTTGATAAAGAAATTGGTAAAAAATTAAAGAGAGAGGAAGAAGAAGAAAGAGGTAGAGAGAGAAAGAGATAGAGAGAGAGTTAAAGGGAAAGAGGTTCCCCCTAGTTTGGATTTGGCGGGTGGCCATCTCCATCTAGTGGTAGGTCGACTAGAGAAGTTGGGGATCCGGTGGAAGTCGATGATGATCCAAGATTGTGTGACCTCTCATGGCGATGCTTTAACCTATGTCCATTAACTATGAATGTCCTTTTGGAAGAGGGGTCTTGGACTTTCACTACACCAAATGGGTAAACATTAGTAATAACAAAAGGACCTTCCCAACGAGAATTAAGCTTACCTGGGTGAAGCTGAAATCATTAATTGAAGAGCATTACCTTTTCACCTTCATGAAATACCTTTCTCAGGATGTGTTTGTTGGAACCATGGTCTTCTATGCATGATTTGGAGTATGGTTTGTGTTTGTTGTCAATCCTCAGTGGAAGTTCAGAATGTGTACCAGCAAAGAGATCATACAGTTCAAGCAGACAATAGTATTAAAGGTGGCGTCGTTTCCCAGTGTTTGCCAAATTTTTGGGCCTAAAAATCAACAAATTAAGAAGAGTGATTTTGGCAAAGGGAATTGCGCGTCGTACACTTGAAGGAGAGGAAACTTGTGTGCCATATGTTTTTGAGGATCAGAACATCAAAATATGGAAAAGTAATAAGGGTCGCGCAAGTGTTGGTTAGGTCGTTCAAGTGGACTTGCGCGCCGTGAAAGAACTTGTGTGCCGGTACCTAGTAGGATTGGAACTTACGCACCTATTGTTTTCCAAGAATAGAACTTCAAAATATGGCTAAGGAAAGAAGGTCGCGCAAGTATTGGTTGGGTCGCGCAAGTGAGTTGCGCGACAAAGGCTAGGGGAGATGAGCTGCGCGCCGAGACTTGCACGCCAAGGAGTGACTTGCACGCCACCGCACAGGGGGTCCAGTTTGCCTATAAATACAGGTCGACCCCTCCTCATTTCCAAAAAAGTTCAAGACTTAGAGATTTTTCGAGCTCTCGTCACGCAAGTGGTAGAGTCGTGCAAATGGTTGTTGGGTCGCGCAAGTAGAGGTTGCACGCCAATTGTTGGTTGCGCGACCAAGGCAGTTGGGGAGTTAAAGGAGGAACGTCAAGTAAGTTTGGTGTTGAAGGAGGCAGTGTCACGCAAGTTGTTTGGTGTCACCTATGCACCGATTTTGTACCGCGCAAGTGACTTGCACGCCGGGATTGTGACTTGCGCGCCGGGCTTGGATAAGTGTGTCGGGGTTGTTAAAGTTCATCTGTCCTTTTGAAGTTGCACGAAAGCTGGAAGATCGCCCAGTACCCTTAGCGCAAAGTGAAATCCATCTTCTGGTGAGAGTTGGATATCAACAGAGCATCTACATATGACAGAGGATTCATTATTATGCAATGATGACGAGACATTCACGTCTATAAACTGATCGTGACTTCACCAATGGCAGTGAGCCAGGGGAAGTCAACGAGAGTGACCTGAGGGACGCAGTGTGCTATCCCTGAACCTTTTTGTAAAGGCAGTGATCCTGGGACAGAGTGACTGTTCCCGAAACATTGTAATCCACAACTAGTGAAGATTAGTGGAATTAGGTACGACCAGAAACCTTTTGGCGTATGCTCCTTGGACGTATCCCTTAGTGGTGAACCAAGTAAAAAGTGATGTGTCTTCTCTATGTATGTGAATGTTTGATTTCTGATCATATTCATCATACAGGTTCAATAAGTTCCTACCAACGTGGGAACAAGATCCATCACATTAAAATAAAAAGTTGTCACCCTGATTCACCCCTCCCCTCTCAGGGTTTCCTCGGGTCCTTCAATTGGTATCAGAGGGTAAAGGTTTCTTGTGTTGAATCTGTCCTTTTTCGTCATGGAGAATGAAATCAATGTCAAGGGAGTCCCTCACTTTGATGGAAGTAATTTCCAGATCTGGAAGAACAAAATGAGATCTCATCTAAGATCTCTTGGAATGGAAGTTCTCTTTTCTACTGTGCAAGGAATACAAGTCACTGATCCAACACGGCTGGCTATGACTGAAACAGACAGAAAAATTCTTGATGCAGATGCTAAAGAAAAAATGCACTCACTGCAGCCCTTTCTGATTAGATCTACCTAAAGGTGATGAATTGAACCTTATTAAAATCCATGTGGGATAAACTCGAGAATATTTATGAAGGAGATAGCAAAGTGAAGGAGGCGAAACTGTAAGTGCTGCATAAACGGTTTGATGATCTGAAAATGCATCCAGATGAGAATGCAGACTCTTTCTTCAATTGAATTACTAAATTGGTTGGAGAAATTCGGGGTCTAGGAGAAGAAATCAAAGACATTGATATTTTAAAGAAAATATTAAGAAGACTTCCACCTCTGTACAATGCAAAGGTGTCAGCTCTTGAAGAAAGAGATCTTTCCAAACTTTCTCTAGATGATTTACTGAGAAGCTTGGTAGCATATGAAATGAGAGTCAAACCAGAAGATGCTACGACTTGTGTGATCAAGGAAATGGCATTCAAATCCATGGATAAACTGAAAATCTCAAAAGATAGTAGCATTGAAGATGACGAAGAAAAGGAAATTCTTTCTATCATTGTAAAGAAGTTCCAGAAGGGGAAAGGTAAATTCAAAGGGAAGTTACCTCTCGCATGTTTCCGTTGTGGAAAAGTTGGGCACATTGCCTCTCAGTGCTTAAGAAAGATCAATAATTAAGATAGTGAAGATGAAAGCTTTGAGAAGCCTCGGAGAAGGTTCTTTAAAAAGGGAGACTTCAAATCTGGAAAGAAAATTCAAAAGAAGAGTTTTGTCTATGAAGAGGAAGAAGATGATAATGAATTCTGTGATGAAGAAGAACCAGAATTCAAAACAGGGAACCATGCTTCTATGATGGCCACTGTTGAAAAGTCAGAAGATACTGGTGGAGAAAAACAACTGAGAACTTGTGTAGATCCCAATATGCAACTTAAGGATGCGGTTAGTAAGCTTAAGATTAAATGTAAGAGTTGCAATAAGTGGAAATCAATTGTAGAAGAATCAACTGAATACGTTGATCAAATTGAAGCTAAAATTGAATGAATGGAAGAATTTGTGAAGGTACAGTCTAAAATAATTGAAAGCAATGATGATGTAGTGGATCTGAAGCTGAGAATTGAAGAGCAGGCAAAGGTCATCAATGACCTCACCTCTAGACTTGATGAAAAATCCAAGACTCCTGAGGGTCTTGAGGAGGAAGTTGTTAATCTAATGAGTAAACTAGAGACTGAATCAATTCCAAAAGAATTGAGGAAGAAAATATAGTTTGGAAGATTTTCAGATGCAGAATTACTAGCAAGATCCAAGTGTGGTTCAGATGGGGTTGGAAAAATCTTGAGTGATCAAAGACCCGCTTGCATGGGAAAGAGTGGAATTGGCTGTGAGGCTGAGACATAAACTGCTGGAAGTGAAAAGATCCAAAAGAAAGATAAGATGAAATTTTAACATGTTGAAACGTTACCTAAAGTTCCAAAAAGGGAACCCTCAATCCAAACTAAAAGGAGAACTGAAAATTATCCTCAAACATTCAGAAATTATAGACAGTCTTACTATTCTCCCAAGGAAGAATGTATGAGGAGAAATTCAAGTGAGAAGACATTTCTTCTCATGAAGTTTCAGTTCTGTGGCAATCTGGGTCATACCATGTCTTATTGCGAAGAGGCAAGAACCTATCTGAATGGAGAAGATATAGAAGTTCAAAAAAGGAGAACAATTTCATATCCTAATTCTTATAGAAGAAACAATTTCTATGGATATTGTTTTTCTTGTTCTAACTTTGGTCATAAGGCTACTAATTGCAGGCAGAGAAGGGACATGGACACCTCATACCGGAGTTCAAACAAGTCAAGTCTCGTCAGCAAGACAGTGTTGCTCTTTCAAATAGGTTTTCTCATCTAAAAGAATATTTCGACTATGAAGAACCTGGGTATGCGGAAGAGATAATTGAAAGGCCATCAGTTCTATATACTCAATCCAATGTCTCGTGGAAGGAAAGGAATAAGATTGAAAAATCCAACCTTACAGAGGTGGCCCTCAAAGCCACAAAGAACAACAGTACCTGGATTCTGGATAGAGGTTGTTCATCTCATATGACAGGTAATGTCGTCCTGCTAATGAATATCATAAGGAAGGTTGATGGTACAGTAAGATTTGTTAATGATGGGGATCTTAAAATTAAAGGGAGTGGAAGTACCGAATTAGCTAATGGAGAACTAAAGAAGACTGAAGTCCTTTACGTAGATGGCCTACGTCATAATATCCTCAGCATGAGTCAACTCTGTGACTCGGGACTTATAGTTACTTTTAATCAGAAAGGCTGCACTATCAAGGGAAAGACAAGAAATTCACTTATGAAGGGATGCAGAACAGAAGGTAACTTGTATCAGGTTGATAGTGAAGAAAATGTATGTTACATGACTATTGAAGAAGAAAACAATTTGTGGCATCAGAGACTGGGACACATCAATCAACAAGACATGGAGGAAATATCAAAATTAAGAATTTTCATGGACATTCCCAACCTAAAGCGTGAGCGTGAAAAATATTGTGATGCTTGCATTCGTGGGAAGCCGGTCTGCAGTTCATATCGGCCAAAGAAGAAAAGGGCATCTCACCTTCTTGATCTGATTCATACAGATGTATGTGGGCCGATAAATGTTTCTGAAACTCATGGAGAAAGGTACTTTGTCCTTTTCATAGATGATTACAGTATAATGGCATGTGTGATGGTCATTCACAGGAAACAACAAGTCCTTGACTGCATGAAAACATATCGGCGAATCGCCGAGAATGATACTAGACGAACAATCAAAGTGTTTCAATCTGACAATGGAGGAGAATACACGTCCATTGAATTTTAAAATTATTTGTAGAAGCATGGGATACAGCATGAGGTAGCTTCTGTGAGAACTCCACAACAAAATGGAGTTGTTGAACATAAGAATCGATAGGTGAACAACATGGCACGAACTATGCTGATTGAGAGTCGTATTCCACGATATTACTGGAAAGAGGCTATTCAAGCTACAGTGTACATTCAGAATCAAACAGGACTTTATTTGGGTGAGATAAAGACACCATATGAATTGTGGCATGGACGGAAACCTTCTTTAAAATACTTTCGTGTCTTTGAAAGTAAATGCTTCATCAAGAACAAAGAAGGAAATCAAGGGAAATATGGCGACAATGCAGATGAAGGAATTTTCCTTGGTTACTCAATGAACAGCAAAGCCTACAAATGTTTCAACAAGCGTTTATGAAGGATTGTGGAAAGTAGGGATGTTAAGATAATTTAAGAGCAAACCACAAATTCTTCAAGGACGTCATATGATGATTTGATAGAAATTCAGGAAGAAAGTGAACGTGAAGAATATACAAATGCATAAATAGAGGAAGTTGTTCAAAACACTCAGAAATCACATCATGATGTTGACTCAGAAGAAGAATCTGAAGAAGAAACTATGGATGAAGAGAATGCTACTGAACCTTGCAGGAGAAATCGAAGAGCTGAGATTGATCCATCCAACATAATTGGGGATAGGAGTAAACCCACTCAAACAAGAAGGATGAGTAATAACACCCAATCTTTATTTCTATCAGTTGTAGAGCCATCCTTATTCGAAGAAGATGCAAATGATGAATCTTGGGTGAAAGCCATGAATGATGAATTAAATCAGATTGACAAGAATCACACATGGCATCTTGTCCAGAGACCCGAAGGTCACAATGTGATTGGTACCAAATGGATCTTCAAAAATAAGTTTGATGAGCATGGAAGTTTCATCAGAAATAAGGCACGACTGGTATGTAAAGGATACTCCCAGATTGAAGGCATTGATGTTGAATAAACCTTTTCTCCAGTGGCTATACTGGAGTCAATCAGGATTTTCCTTGCCATGGCACTCTAAAGAGGATATAAAGTATATCAAATGGATGTCAAGACAGCATTCTTGAATGGTTTACTTGAAGAAGAAGTCTACATTGAACAACCGGTGGGATTTGTTTTGGGTACTGATGAAACAAAGGTCTGCAAACTGAAGAAAGCTCTATATGGTTTGAATCAGGCACCACGGGCGTGGTACTCACGGCTAAATTCATATCTCAAGAAGTTGGAATTCAAAATAGGAGGAGTTGATCACAATCTCTCTGTGAATAATTCTCCAAAAGATCAATTCATGGTTCTAGTCTACGTTGATGATATTATATTTGGTGGCAGCAGGCAGAAGTCAGTGGAAGAATTTTCCAACCACATGAAATCAGAATTTGAAATGTCTATGATTGGGGAGCTCACATATTTCTTGGGGCTGTAGGGGATTCAAAAGAAGGAATACACATTCATTTATCAGGGAAAATATACAAGAGATATATTGAAGAAGTTTAATATGCAAGACTCCAAACCAATGTCAACTCCGATTGCAGTTGGAACTAAACTTAGAAAGCATGAGGATAGGGACTCTGTTGATCCCACCATGTACAGGAGGATCATTGGAAGCCTACTGTACCTGATAGCGACACGCCCAGATATTGTCTTTGCCACATGCCTTACGGCCTGCTTTTATAGTAATATAAAGGAGGAACATATGGCGGCAGTAAAAAGAATCATGAGGTACATTCAAGGTACACATAACTTCGGGTTATTTTTTGCTACAGGCAGGGACAATGAATTATCAGCGTTTTTTTATGCTGACTGGGTTGGTGATGTAGTAGACAGAAAGTGTACTAGTGGTGGAGCTTTCTATATTGGGCAGAAATGTGTTGGCTGGTTGAGCAAGAAACAAGAAAGTACTTCTCTTAGTACTGCTGAAGCTGAGTATATCTCTGCCACAAAAGTATTCACTCAACTGCTATGGATGAAGCAATAATTAACAGATTTTGGTGATGAGTTAAAGCAACCTATGGTGATTTACTACGATAACAAGAGTGCAATTGATCTTACAAACAATCTTGTTCAGCATTCCCGTACGAAACATATTGAAATCAGGTATCACTTTATCAAAGAAAAAGTTAAACAAGGGGTGATTAGAATGGATCATGTGGGAACTGATGAGCAAGTGGTTGATATCCTAACCAAACCACTATCTGCGGTTGTGTTTAAGAATCGTCGGTTGAACCTAGGTGTTCAGCCACCTCCCAGTGCATAAGGAGGTTACACATTACCCCTCTCCCCATTTGTGATAACTATTTTTAACTGTTTATGGCTATGATGTATGTTTATGGGGGAGATACTATCCAAGGGGAGTATGGTTTGAGCTGAATGTTTAACAAATTACTGGTCTTTGGATTTATTTTCAATGGGGGGTAAAGGAATAAATTCAGGCAAGTAATGCATCTGTGATGAGAAGAATGAGAAGGAAAACACTAGAAGTAATGATTCTGTGATGAGAATCATTGAGAATTCCAAAACTCTGGAACCCAATTCAAGCTTCCTCTCTTGTTTTCTACACCTAACATTGCTCACGTAGACTTAGAGTATTGGCTAAATTGATTCTTGTGTTTTTGGTTTGCGCATGGATGGAGATCTTTTGAATTTATTTTCTGATTGCCAACAAACCCAAAGGGGGAGATTGTTGGAACCATGGTCTTCTATGCATGATTTGGAGTATGGTTTGTGTTTGTTGTCAATCCTTAGTGGAAGTTTAGAATGTGTACCAGCAAAGAGATCATACAGTTCAAGCAGACAACAGTATTGAAGGTGGCGCCATTTCCCAGTGTTTGCCAAATTTTTGGGCCTAAAAATCAATAAATGAAGAAGAGTGATTTTGTAAAAGGGACTTGCGCGTCATACACTTGAAGGAGAGGAAACTTGCGTGCCATATGTTTTTGAGGATCAGAACATCAAAATATGGAAAAGGGATAAGGGTCACGCAAGTGTTGGTTAGGTCGTGCAAGTGGACTTGCGCGCTGTGAAATAACTTGTGCGCCGGTACCTAGGAGGATTGGAACTTACGCACCTATTGTTTTCCAAGAACAAAACTTCAAAATATGGCTAAGTAAAGAAGGTCGCGCAAGTATTGGTTGGGTCACGCAAGTGAGTTGCGCGACAAAGGCTAGGGGAGATGAGCTGCGCGCCGAGACTTGCGCGCCAAGGAGTGACTTGCGTGCCACTGCACAGGGGGTTCAGTTTGCCTATAAATACAGGTCGACCCCTCCTCATTTCCAACAAAGTTCAAAACTTAGAGATTTTTTGAGCTCTCGTCACACAAGTGGTTGAGTCGCGCAAATGGTTGTTGGGTCGCGCAAGTAGAGGATGCACGCCAATTGTTGGTTGCGCGACCAAGGCAGTTGGGGAGTTAAAGGAGGAACGTCAAGTAAGTTTGGTGTTGAAGGAGGCAGTGTCGTGAAAGTTTTTTGGTGTCACCTACACACCAATTTTGTACCGCGCAAGTGACTTGCACACCAGGATTGTGACTTGTGCGCCGGGCATGGATAAGCACGTCAGGGTTGTTAAAGTTCATCTGTCCTTTTGAAGCTGCACGAAAGCTGGAAGATCGCCCAGTACCCTCAGCGTAAAGTGAGATCCATCTTCTGGTGAGAGTTGGACATCAACAGAGCATCTACATATGAAAGAGGATGAATTCTTATGCAATGATGACGAGACCTTCACGTCTATAATCTGATCGTGACTTCACCAACAGCAGTGAGCCAGGGGAAGTCAACGGGAGTGACCTGAGGGACGCAGTGTGCTATCCCTGAACCTTTTTGTAAAGGCAGTGAGCCTAGGACAGAGTGACTGTTCCCAAAACATTGTAATCCACAACTAGTGAATATTAGTGGAATTAGGTACGACCGGCAACCTGTCGACGTATGCTCCTTGGACGTAGCCCTTAGTGGTGAACCAAGTAAAAAGTGTTGTGTCTTCTCTGTGCATGTCAATGTTTGCTTTATGATCATATTCATCATACAGGTTCAATAAGTTCCTACCAACGTGGGAACAAGATCCATCACATTAAAAGAAAAAGTTGTCACCCTGATTCACCCCTCCCCTCTCAGGGTGTCCCGGGGTCCTTCAATTGGTATCAGAGGGTAAAGTTTGCCGGTGTTGAATCTATCCTTTTTCGTCATGGAGAATGCAGTCAATGTCAGGGGAGTCCCTCACTTCGATGGAAGTAATTTCTAGATCTGGAAAAACATAATGAGGTCTCATCTAAGATCTCTTGGAATGGAAGTTCTCTTTTCTACTGTGCAAGGAATACAAGTCACTGATCCAACACGGCTGGCTATGACTGAAACAGACAGGAAAATTCTTAATGCAGATGCTAAAGCACAAAATGCACTCACTGCAGCCCTTTCTGATCAGATCTACCTAAAGGTGATGAATTGAACCTCAGAAAAATCCATGTGGGATAAACTCGAGAATATTTATGAAGGATATAGCAAAGTGAAGAAGGCGAAACTGCAAGTGCTGCACAATCGGTTTGATGATCTGAAAATGCATCTAGATGAGAATGCAGACTCTTTCTTCAATCGAATTACTGAAGTGGTTGGAGAAATTAGGGGTCTTGGAGAAGAAATCAAAGACATTAATATTGTAAAGAAAATATTAAGAAGACTCCCACTTCTGTACAATGCAAAGGTGTCAGCTCTTGAAGAAAGAGATCTTTCCAAACTTTCTCTAGATGATTTACTGAGCAGCTTGGTAGCATATAAAATGAGAGTCAAAACAGAAGATGCTACGACTCGTGTGAGCAAGGAAATGGCATTCAAAGCCATGGATAAACTAAAAATCTCAAAATATAGTAGCATTGAAGATGAAAAAGAAAAGGAAATTCTTTCTCTCATTGCAAAGAAGTTTCAGAAGGGGAAAGGGAAATTCAAAGGGAAGTTACTTCTCGCATGTTTCCGTTGTGGAAAAGTTGGTCACATTGCCTCTCAGTTCTTAAGAAAGATCAATGATGAATATAGTGAAGATGAAAGCTTTGAGAAGCCTCGGAGAAGGTTCTTCAAAAAGGGAAACTTCAAATCTGGAAAGAAAATGAAAAAGAAGAGTTTTTTCTGTGAAGAGGAAGAAGATGATAATGAATTATGTGATGAAGAAGAACCAAAATTCAAAACAGGGAACCATGATTCTATGATGGCACTGTTGAAAAGTCAGAATATACTGGTGGAGAAAAACAACTGAGAACTTGTGTAGATCCCAATATGCAACTTAAGGATGCGGTTAGTAAGCTTAAGATTAAATGTAAGAGTTGCAATAAGTGGAAATCAATTGTAGAAGAATCAACTGAATACGTTGATAAACTTGAAGCTGAAATTGAATGACTGGAATAATTTGTGAAGGTATAGTCTAAAATAATTGAAAGCAATGATGATGTAGTAGATCTGAAGCTGAGAATTGAAGAGCAGGAAAAGTTCATCAATGACCTCACCTCTAGACTTGATGAAAAATCCAAGACTGCTGAGGGTCTTGAGGAGGAAGTTGTTAATCTAAGGAGTAAACTAAAGACTGAATCAATTCCAAAAGAATCGAGGAAGAAAATAAAGTTTTGAAGATTCTCAGATGCAGAATTACTAGCAAGAGCCAAGTGTGGTTCAGATGGGGTTGGAAAAATCTTGAGTGATCAAAGACCGTCTTGCATGGGAAAGAGTGGAATTGGCTGTGAGGCTAATACATCAACTGCTGGAAGTGAAAAGATCCAAAGGAAAGATAAGATGAAAGTTGAACATATTGAAACGTTACCTAAAGTGCCAAAAAGGGAACCCTCAATCCAAACTAAAAGGGGAACTAAAAATTATCCTCAAACATTCAGAAATGATAGACAGTCTTAGTATTCTCCCAAGGAAGAAGGTATGAGGATAAATTTAAGTGAGAAGACATTTCTTCTCATGAAGTGTCAGTTCTGTGGCTATCTGGGCCATACCATGTCTTATTGCGAAGAGGCAAGAAGCTATCTGAATGGAAAAGATATGGAAGTTCAACAATGGAGAACAATTTCATATCCTAATTCTTATAGAAGAAACAATTTCTATGGATATTGTTTTCGTTGTTCTAACTTTGGTCATAAGGCCGCTAATTGCAGGAAGAGAAGGGACATGGACACCTCATACCGGAGTTCAAGACAAGTCAAGTCTCGTCAGCAAGATAGTGTTGCTCTTTCAAACATGTTTTCTCCTCTAAAAGAAGATTTCGACTATGAAGAACCTGGGTATGTGGAAGAGATAATTGAAAGGCCATCCGTTCTATATACTCAATCCAATGTCTCATGGAAGGAAAGGAAGAAGATTGAGAAATACAACCTTACAGAGGTGGCCCTCAAAGCCACAAAGAAAAACAGTACCTGGATTCTAGATAGTGGTTGTTCATCTCATATGACAGGTAATGTCGGCCTGCTAACGAATATCATAAGGAAGGTTGATGGTACAATAAGATTTGGTAATGATGGGGCTCTGAAAATCAAAGGGAGTGGAAGTACCGAATTAGTTAATGGAGAACTAAAGAAGACTGAAGTCCTTTACGTTGATGGCCTACGTCATAATCTCCTCAGCATGAGTAAACTCTGTGACTCGGGACTTATAGTTACTTTTAATCAGAAAGGTTGCACTATCAAGGGAAAGACAGGTAATTCACTTATGAAGGGATGCAGAACAGAAGGCAACTTGTATCAGGTTGATAGTGAAGAAAATGTATGTTACATGACTATTGAAGAATAAAAAAATTTGTGGCATCAGAGACTGGGATGCATCAATCAACAAGACATGGATAAAATATCAAAATTGATAATTTTCATGGACATTCCCAACCTGAAGTGTGAGTGTGAAAAATATTGTGATGCTTGCATTCGTGGGAAGCTGGTCTGCAGTTCATATTGGCCAAAGAAGAAAAGGGCATCTCACCTTCTTGATCTGATTCATACAGATGTATGTGGGCTGATAAATGTTGCCAAAACTCATGGAGAAAGGTATTGTGTCCTTTTCATAGATGATTACAGTAGAATGGCATGTGTGACGGTCATTCACAGGAAACGACAAGTCCTTGATTGCATGAAAATATATCGGCGAATCGCCGAGAATGATACTGGATGAACAATCAAAGTGTTGCGATCTGACAATGGAGGAGAATACACGTCCATTAAATTTGAAAATTATCTGGAGAAGCATGGGATACAGCATGAGGTAGCTTCTGTGAGAACTCCACAACAAAATGGAGTTGTTGAATGTAGGAATCGACAGGTGAACAACATGGCACGAACTATGCTGATTGAGATTCGTATTCCACGACATTACTGGAAAGAGGTTGTTCAAGATGCAGTGTACATTCAGAATCAAACAGGACTTTATATGGGTGAGATGAAGACACCATATGAATTGTGTCATGGATGGAAGCCTTCTTTAAAATACTTTCATGTCTTTGGAAGTAAATGCTTCATCAAGAACAAAGAAGGAAATCAAGGGAAATATGGCGACAATGCAGATGAAGGAATTTTCCTCGGTTACTCAATGAACAGAAAATCCTACAAATGTTTCAACAACCGTTTAGGAAGGATTGTGGAAAGCAGTGATGTTAAGATAATTGAAGAGCAAACCAAAAATTATTCAAGGACGTCATATGCTCATTTGATAGAAAGTCAGGAAGAAAGTGAACGTGAAGAAAATACAAATGCAGAAATAGAGGAAGTTGTTCAAAACACTCAGCAGTCACATCATGATGTTGACTCAGAAGAAGAATCTGAAGAAGAAACTATGGATGAAGAGAATAATACTGAACCTTGTAGGAGAAATCGAAGAGCTGAGATTGATCCATCCAACATAATTGGGGACAGGAGTGCACCCACTCAAACAAGAAGGATGAGGAATAACACCCAATCTGCATTTCTATCAGTTGTAGAGACATCCTCATTCGAAGAATATGCAAATGATGAATCTTGGGTGAAAGCCATGAATGATGAATTAGATCAGATTGACAAGAATCACACATGGGATCTTGTCCAGAGACCCGAAGGTCACAATGTGATTGGTACCAAATGGATCTTCAAAAATAAGTTTGATGAGCATGGAAGTGTCATCAGAAATAAGGCACGACTGGTATGTAAAGGATACTCCCAGATTGAAGGCATTGATGTTGAAGAAACCTTTGCTCCAGTGGATATACTGGAGTCAATCAGGCTTTTCCTTGCCATGGCACTCCAAAGAGGATATTAAGTATATCAAATGGATGTCAAGACAGCATTCTTGAATGGTTTACTCGAAGAATAAGTCTACATTGAACAACCAGTGGGCTTTGTTTTGGGTACTGATGAAACAAAGTTCTGCAAACTGAAGAAAGCTCTATATGGTTTGAAGCAGGAACCACGGGCGTGGTACTCACGGCTGGATTCATATCTCAAGAAGTTGGAATTAAAAAGAGGAGTTGATCACAATCTCTATGTGAATAATTCTCCAAAAGATCAAGTCATGGTTCTAGTCTAGGTTGATGATATTATATTTGGTGGAAGCAGGCAGAAATCAGTGGACGAATTTTCCAACCACATGAAATCAGAATTTGAAATGTCTATGATTGGGGAGCTCACATATTTCTTGGGGCTGCAGGTGATTCAAAAGAAGGAATACACATTCATTTCTCAGGAAAAATATGCAAGAGAGTTGTTGAAGAAGTTTAATATGCAAGACTCCAAACCAATGTCAACTCCGATTGCAGTTGGAACTAAACTTAGAAAGCATGAGGATGGGGACTCTGTTGATCCCACCATGTACAGGAGGATCATTGGAAGCCTACTGTACCTGACAGCGACATGCCCAGATATTGTCTTTGTCACATGCCTTGCGGCCCGCTTTTAGAGTAATCCAAAGGAGGAACATATGGCGGCAGTAAAAAGAATCATGAGGTACATTCAAGGTACACATAACTTTGGGTTATTTTTTGCTGCAGGCAGGGACAATGAATTATCATCATTTTCTGATGCTGACTGGGCTGGTGATGTAGTAGACAGAAAGTCTACTAGTGGTGGAGCTTTCTATATTGGGCAGAAATGTCTTGGCTGGTTGAGCAAGAAACAAGAAAGTACTTCTCTTAGTACTGCTGAAGCTGAGTATATCTCTGCCACAAAGGCATGCACTCAACTGCTATGGATGAAGCAATAATTAGCAGATATTAGTGATGAGGTAAAGCAACCTATGGTGATTTACTACGATAACAAGAGTGCAATTGATCTTACGAATAATCCTGTTCAGCATTCTCGTATGAAACATATTGAAATCAGGTAGCACTTTATCAAAGAAAAAGTTGAACAAGGGGTGATTAGAATGGATCATGTGGGAACTGATGAGCAAGTGGCTGATATCCTAACCAAACCACTATCTGCGGCTGTGTTTAAGAAGCATCGGTTGAACCTCGGTGTTCAGCCACCTCCCAGTGCATAAGGAGGTTACGCATTACCCCTCTCCCCATTTGTGATAACTATTTTTATCTGTTTATGGCTATGATGCAGGTTTATGGGGGAGATACTATCCAGGGGGAGTATGGTTTGAGCTGAACATTGAACAAATTGCTGGTCTTTGGATTTATTGTCAATGGGGGAGAAAGGAATAAATTCAGGCAAGTAATGCATCTGTGATGAGAATAATGAGAAGGAAAACACTAGAAGTAATGCTTTTGTGATGAGAATCATTGAGAATTCCAAAACTCTGGAACCCAATTCAAGCTTCCTCTCTTTTTTTCTACACCGATCATTGCTCACGTAGACTTAGAGTGTTGGCTGAATTGATTATTGCGTTTTTGGTTTGCACATGGATGGAGATCTTTTGAATTTATTTTCTGATTGCCAACAAACCCAAAGGGGGATATTGTTGGAACCATGGTCTTCTATGCATGATTTGGAGTATGGTTTGTGTTTGTTGTCAATCCTTAGTGGAATTTCAGAATGTGTACCAGCAAAGAGATCATACAGTTGAAGCAGACAACAGTATTGAAGGTGGCGCCATTTCCCTGTGTTTGCCAAATTTTTGGGCCTAAAAATCAATAAATGAAGAAGAGTGATTTTGGAAAAGGGACTTGCGCGCCGTACACTTGAAGGAGAGGAAACTTTCATGCCATATGTTTTTGAGGATCAGAACATCAAAATATGGCAAAGGGATAAGGGTCGCGCAAGTGTTGGTTAGGTCGTGCAAGTGGACTTGCGCGCTGTGAAAGAACTTGCGCGCTGGTACCTAGGAGGATTGGAACTTACGCACCTATTGTTTTCCAAGAACAGAACTTCAAAATATGGATAAGGAAAGAAGGTCGCGCAAGTATTGGTTGGGTCGCGCAAGTGAGTTGCGCGACAAAGGCTAGGGGAGATGAGCTGCGCACCGAGACTTGCGCACCAAGGAGTAACTTGCGTGCTGCCGCGCAGGGGGTCCAATTTTCCTATAAATACAGGCCGACCCCTCCTCATTTCCAACAAAGTTCAAGACTTAGATATTTTTAGAGCTCTTGTCGCGCAAGTGGTTTAGTCACGCAAATGGTTGTTGGGTTGTGCAAGTAGAGGTTGCGCGCCAATTATTGGCTGTGCGACCAAGGCAATTGGGGAGTTAAAGGAGGAATGTCATGTAAGTTTGGTGTTGAAGGAGGAAGTGTCGCGCAAGTTGTTTGGTGTCACCTGCGCGCCGATTTTGTACCACACAAGTGACTTGCGCGCCGGGATTGTGACTTGAGCACTGGGCTTGGATAAGCGCGCCGGGGTTGTTAAAGTTCATCTGTCCTTTTGAAGCTGCACGAAAGCTGGAAGATCGCCCAGTACCCTCAGCGCAAAGTGAGATCCATCTTCTGGTGAGAGTTGGACATCAACAGAGCATCTACATATGATAGAGGATGCATTCTTATGCAATGATGACGAGACCTTCACGTCTATAAACTGATCGTGACTTCACCAACGGTAGTGATCCAGGGGAAGTCAACGGGAGTGACCCGAGGGACACAGTATGCTATCCCTGAACCTTTTTGTAAAGGCAGTGAGCCTAGGACAGAGTGACTGTTCCCGAAACATTGTAATCCACAACTAGTGAAGATTAGTGTAATTAGGTACGACCGTAAACCTGTCTGTGTGTACTCCTTGGACGTATCCCTTAGTGGTGAACCAAGTAAAAAGTGTTGTGTCTTCTCTGTACATGTGAATGTTTGCTTTCTGATCATATTCATCATACAGGTTCAACAAGTTCCTACCAACGTGGGAACAAGATCCATCACATTAAAAGAAAAAAAATTCACCCTGATTCACCCCTCCCCTCTCAAGGTTTCCCGGGGTCCTTCAGTGTTTGTCATAGAGTACCTTAGCCTTCTCTTTGTACAGATTGGAATTATCATAGGATTCAAGTCGAAGGTCCTCCAGTTCAGCCAATTGAAACAATCTTTCTTCACCAGATTTTTCACAATAAAAATTACAGGTTTTCACAACCCAAAAAGACTTAAGTTGGATTTCAACTGGTAGATGACATGCTTTACCAAAAACTAGTCTAAAAGTAGACATCCCAATGGGTGTTTTATAGGCAGTTCGATAAGCCCAAAGTGATTCACCAGGTCTTTCAAGATAGTCTTTTCTGGAGGGTTTTACAATTCTCTCAAGCACTCTTTTCACTTCTCTATTAGAAAGTTCATCCATGCCATTTGTTTGGGGGTGATATGCAGTTGAATTTTTATGAAAAACCCCATTGTTTTGCAAAAGATATTCCATGGTTTTATTACAAAAATGGGTTCCTAAGACACTTATCAAGGCACGAGGTGTGCCAAATCTATGGAAGATGTGTGTCTTTAGGAACTCACTAATAGTATGTGAATCATCCTTTCTAGTGGGTTTGGCCTCAACCCACCTAGAAACATAATCAACTGCAAGAATGATGTATGAGAATCCATTGGAAGGGGGAAATGGTCCCATGAAATCGATACCCCAAACATCTAAGATCTCACTAAAAATTAAAGGCTTTTGGGGCATTTCATTTCTCTTTGAAATTGTGCCAAACTTTTGGCAAGTGGGACATGATTGACAGAACTCATGTGAGTCCTTGAAGAGTGAAGGCCAGAAGAATCCAGAGTCTAGAACCTTTCGAGAGGTCCTTTGTGGTCCAAAGTGACCACCACCAGGCATCGAGTGACAGAATTCTAGGATAGAGGAATGTTCATCTTTATCAACACATCTCTTAATTACCATATCTACCCTAGTTTTCCAAAGTTTATTTTCTTCCCAAAAATAGTGTTTTGAATCACTTTTCAACTTCATTTTCTGTTCTTTTGAAAAAAATTCAGGAAAAACACCAGAAACCAAGTAATTTACAATTGGGTCATACCATGGTAACTTTGGAGTGAGAGATGAAAGGTGATCAGTGGGGAATTCAGGATCGATGATTTCAGAATGAGAAGAATTAGAAATTCTACTCAAGTGATCAGCCACAGGGTTTTCTTTTCCTGGTCTATCTTTTATTTCAAGTTCAAACTCTTGGAGCATTAGGATCCATCTTATTAGCCTCGGTTTGGAATCACTCTTCTTGAGTAAGAAATTTATAGCAGAATGGTCTGTGAAGATGATGATTTTGGCACTTAAGAGATAGGGTTGTAATTTATCTAAGGCAAAAACAACTGCTAAAAGTTCTTTTTCAGTGACAGTATAGTGAGATTGAGTTTCATCCAATGTTTTTGAGGCATAATAGATGACATGAGGAATCTTTTCTCTTCTTTAACCAAGAACAGCCCTAACAGCTCTATCAGAAGTATCACACATTAATTCAAAGGTTAAGGACCAATATGGGGGTTGGATTATCGAGGAATATGTAAGAGCAGTTTTGAGTTCAATGAAGTATCTCTTGCAAACCTCATCAAAATGGAAAGTGACATCATTTTGGAGCAAACGAGTGAGTGGGATGGAAATTTTACTGAAGTTATATATGAATCTCCGATAGAAACCAGCATGACCGTGGAATGAACGGATGTCTCTAATAGAGTTGGGTTTAGGAAGTGATTGGATCACTTCAATTTTGGCAGGATCGACTTCAATACCATCTTTTGAAACTATGTTCCCTAGAACAATCCCATTTGCAACCATGAAGTGACATTTTTCAAAATTTAACACAAGGTTACACTTAACACACTTTTTAAGGACTAGAGAGAGTGAATGAAAGCATGACTCAAATGACTCTCCATAAATGGTGAAGTCATCCATGAAGACTTCCATGCAATTTTCAATGAATTCTGAAAAGATACTCATCATACACCTCTGGAATGTTGCAGGAGCATTACAAAGGACAAAAGGCATTCTTCTATATGCATATGTTCCAAAGGGGCATGTGAAAGTAGTCTTTTCTTGGTCCTGATGTGCGATTGGGATTTGGAAGTATCCAGTGTATCCATTAATAAAGTAATAGTGTGAATTTTCGGCTAATCGTTCTAGAATTTGATCAAGGAATAGAAGAGGGTAGTGATCTTTTCGGGTTTCAACATTCAATTTTCTATAGTCTATGCACACATACCATTTGTTTTTAACTCGAGTTGTGACTACCTCCCCATGTTCATTTGGGACAAAAGTTATCCCACCCTTCTTAGGTACAACTTGAATTGGACTAACCCATTCACTATCAGAAATTGGGTAAATAATACCAGCTTGAAGAAGCTTAGTGATCTCTTCCCTAACTACCTCAAGTATGAGTGGATTGAGTCTTCTTTATGGTTGTCTAATTGGTTTGGATGACTCCTCAAGATGGATGTGATGCATGCAAAGGGCAGGGTTGATTCCTGGTATGTCATCTAGGGTCCAACCTAGGGCCTTTTTTTCCTCTAACACTTGAACAATTTTGGACTCCTCAGTTTCGGTTAGTGAAGAAGAGATAATGACAGGATAAGAGTGATCATGGAAAAGGAATGCATATTTCAGGTGTTCAGGAAGAGGTTTCAGATCAGTCTCATATTTTATTTGTGGGTTAGAAAACTCAGGAATGGAGGAAGGGACTTCAGTTGCTTCAGATTCATTTTCCTTAATACTGTCCAAGGTGGAGTAGTAGAGATCAGAGTTGATGTGGGATTCAAGAGAGTTTTCAAGTTCCTCTATATTGATGGAGTCTATGAATGAGAGGTCCACATAAACTTCACCATTTATGAATTTTTTAATCATGGTGAAGATTTCACAAGATCCTTTGTCATTAGAATATGAAGAACATGGTGTATTGGGGTTTGATTGACACTTAGAAGTGTCCTCAGAAGCATGGATTGAGAATGCAGAGTGATCCTCAAATGGGTATCGCATGGCTTGGAAAATATTGAACTTGACCATTTGGCCACCGAATTCCATGGATAAGATACCTGAATGGACATCAATCTTGTTTCTCGTAGTCATGAGGAATGGTCTTCCTAGAATTAGGGGATATTGAGAAGAGTTCGTCTTACCTTCCATCTCAAGGACATAGAAATCAGCAGGAAAGATAAGATCATTGAATCAGACAAGGAAATCCTCAATTATTCCCTTGGGACTGGTTGTGCTTCGATTGGACAATTGAATGACAATACCCATTGGATGTAAGGTACCTAGACCAAGGTTAGAGAAGATGGATTTGGGCATGACATTAATTGAGGCTCCTAGGTCTATGAGTGCATCATCAAAGTTGGAACTTCCAATTTTTCATGGAACCGTAAAGTTCCCTGGATCTTTGCACTTTATGGGAATAGACTGTTGGGTGGAAAAATTTTCAAAGGTCCTAAGTTTCCTCTTGTGGGTGCACAATTCCTTAAGAAACTTGGCATACTTAGGAATTTGTTTTATGACATCTAAGAGGGGAATGTTGACTTCAACGCGTCTAAACATGTCGAGCATTTCAGGATCGGGTTCAAAGGACTTCTTTGGCTTAGAAACTGCTTGAGGAAAAGGAATTGGATTTTTAAGTGGAATGGAAGGAGGTGATGGAATGGATTCAGATTCCTTTTTAATTTTCTTTTTCTTTTCATTTTCTAGGTCAACATTCAAAGGAGGGTTGGAAGACTTATCTTGAGGCATAGAAATTTTCTTTCCCGATCTAAGTGAAATTGCACTTACATTACATTTGGGGTTGGGTAATGGTTGAGCTGGAAGTTGGGAAGAATTAGATGGTTTCTGCTGACTAAGGTGGGATTCCATTTGACCAATGTGGGTTTCAATATTCTTGAGGCTAGAATGGGTGAAAGAGGCAAGATCTTCCACTGCAATTTACCATGGTTTCTTAGAAGAAGAGGCTTGTCCCAAATTGGGATTACCTTGATTTTGGTTCTTGGGAAAGCGATTGTATTGGTTTTGGAATTGGGAAGGATCACTAGGATAATGGAATCCAGGAGGAGGATTGATTCTTTGAGGTTGAGGAACAAAAGGGTAAGGTTGTTGGAAGTTACCAACACCTTGACCGTATGGAAATTGGTTTTGGTTTTGATGAGGGAATTGAGGGGGATGAGTTATGGGATTACCATACCTATGGCATTGGTTATAGGAAGAAGAGAAGGGCTCAGAGTGAGGTTGATTGAAGTTTCTAAAAAAACTGACCTGATAGTTGAGGATTGGTGTTCCGCTGAGAATATGCTGCATTGAGCTCCATTGGTCTATATGAATTGGATTGATCCTCTTGAAGTTGTGTACATGTGTCAGTTGGATGAGATGGAGAGTTTTAGATTCCACAGTTTTTGACAGGTCCAGGAAACATTGATTGTGGAGAAGACGAGGTTGGGGATTTGGTAACCACAGCTAGTTGTCGCACAAGACCTGTAAGTTCACTCATCCACTCGGTCATCTTGTTCGACTCAATTGATTGATTATCTTGGGCTTGTTTGACTTGATCATGTGCTCAAGTATGGAATTTTTGTGTGTTTGCAGCCATGTTACTTATGAGATCTCTTGCAGATGTATGAGTTTTATCAACAAGAGCACCGCCACTTGCGGCATCTATGAGAGTTCTCTCCATAGCCAATAACCCCTCATAGAAGTATTGGATCAAGAGTTGGTCAGGGATTTGATGGTGTGAACAGGTTTCCACAAGATTTTTGAACCTCTCCCAGTACTCATGGAGTGATTAACTTGGGAATTGATTAATACCACTTATTTCCTTTCGGATAGAATTAGTACGAGAAGTATAAAATAATTTCTCTAAGAAAAGTCGCTTCATGTCATTCCATGTGGTTATGGAACCAGGAGGTAGGTAGTAAAGCCATGACTTAGCAGTGTCAGCTAGGGAGAAAGGGAATGCTCAAAGTTTGATTTGTTCTTCAGAAACCCCTTGAGACTTCATGGTAGAGCACACCACTTGGAACTCTTTAAGGTGGAGATGTGGATCATCACCGGCTAGCCCGTGGAAATGAGGAAGAAGATGAATCAAACCCGATTTGAGTTCAAATTCAGCCTCTATGTTTGGATATTGAATACCAAGAGTTTGGTAATTCATATCAGGGGGAGTGAGTTCTTTAAGTGTGTGTTCCCTAGGATTGTCCATATCTAATTCAATTGGTTGGACAAGGACTAGTTCTTGAATTATTTGATTATCTCTTATGTTCCTCCTAAGTTGGCGAAGTGTTCGCTCAATTTCAGGGTCAAACAAATCCGAGGGATTTTTTGGAAGGCTGTGGGGCATTCAGAGAGATTTTGGAAGAAAGAGAAAGATAGGTTTTTCTTTGTATTTTTTTCCATTTATGATTTTTATGAGAAGATGGGTTTTTCTTTGTGTTTTTTCTTTTCAATTTTTTTAAAATTTTGTTTTTTTTTTTGTTTTTTTATTACAAAAACCAGAAACTAATGACTACATAAAGCACCATACCCGGAGATGGTTCCATTTGAAACGCACGTCCGATTGTCGCCTATCGACCGGTCAAAGTTCCAGTTCTCTGCTAATGTGCATATCAACACTCTGGTCGAATCCTCAGTGATGATACTTTGAAATAGTCATTTGTTTTTAGTTGATTGTATTATGATTGAGGGGGTTTGTTTGCAGAGATTAATTGAAATGAATAATTGATTGTTATTTATTTAACAAATTGATAATGATTGGGGTGAGTTCATCATTAATTTAGTTAAGCTTGTGATATCCTTGAGCTTTGCTTTATATTGCATTTAAATTAACACCCATGTCACAAGTTGACGTTGATTTGAATTCCCAAGTGTTAAGGCTTTAATCCAAGCCTTAACTTAACTTAGGGTTCTAATCTTGATCATATCTTGTTTATGGTAGTGTATTTATGGTTCCAATAATCCATGTAAACCACATGTTAAACAAAACAAGTCATTAATCCATGACATGCTAAGTCCAACATACACAATGTTAATTCAACAAATACTCATCGAGCGAAAGCTCTCAATCGCTTAATATACCTAAATTAAAACTCACCCCAATGAGATATTTACTCAGACATTAATATGGTTATTAATATGGTAATATATGTTTATGGTGATGAATTATAAAGATAAGAAAAATAAAGGGACAAGATGAGAGTAGTGCGCCGAACACACACACAAATGATGAAGAAAATTAAAAACGGATTTTTGATTGAATAAAGAAGCAAAATAAGGGAAGGGGATTCAACTGAATTTAAACTATTTTAAGAACATAAATATTAAACTACATAAGGTGTATGATAATAATAGATATTGAAGAAGTAACTTTCATTAAAATAGAATTACAAAGAAAGAGACTTACAAGATTACAAAAACGAAGAACACGAAAGTAAGTGAAAAACAAAGAGAGGAGGAAAGGTCTCTCAAGTGAAAACTTGAGTATGGAAGGTCCTACCAAGCCTTTGGAAAATTTTTGGTCGTGAAAATATAATCTCCTATCTTTTGAAATGCCAACCCCTCTCAAGGAGAGAAGGGGAGAGTATTTATAGCCCAAGGAGTGGACTGTTTGCATTCCCAATCTGTCCCTCCACTTGCATTGCTGAGTTGGCTTTTCAGACAGTATAATCTCGATAAATATCCTTATTAAAAGTTGTTTATAATAAAATTTTCCGACTACTCTCAAAATTTTGAGTCATTTGGACTTAAGGATCAAAAGTTATGGCCAGTTTATTAAATAAAGTTAAACTGTCCATTTCAATCCAGTATTTTTAAAGTCCAAAATGTGAAAGGGTTTTTGAATAGTAATATGCCTTCAAATATGACTTATTTCTTAAACAAAGTCTTCCATATATATCTCCTCTTTCACACTGAAAAATATCAGATTTATTGGATTTATACATAAGGATATATGTCATGAATACTGTAATGATTTTATTTCTCGGCCAGAATGATGGGCAGGACTTCAAGGCATATGTTAGGCCCCTTGTGTTTTGATTTGGACCTTGAAATTTTTATCCAAGACTCCTTATATTATCCCCCGAACTATGGTGGATAATAATGTAATTTGGAGTTCTGTATTTATCCCAGTAAATCAATCTTCATGAATAGTCTAGTTTCTTCACAGATTCTTTGGTCTTGTTTGTGAGGACCATATGACCCTTCAAATGGAAGAATTGGCTCATGGTACCTTATGAAGAAATGTTTTATATTTAAATTTTAATCATAAAAAACAAAAACCACACAATTTGGATCAGTATAGTGATATTTATAATTAAAAAAGTAAACTGGCTCAATTGGACTACTTCTAAAAATGATCAAAAATTATACTTAATATTAAAACATTAATATTTCACACAAATTATGCACATTTCATATAAAATAAGTAAAGGGAGTATTTAATAATTCATGAAAATATTAATAACATCACGGGTGCATCAGTTCGTGTCCTTTAATAATTGCTTTGAGCTTGGCGAATTTAAGTTAGTGGGGACTTAAACCGATGGTGTTGTGTTGCCTTTGGTCGGTGAAAGTTGTTGTTCAGGGGAGGGTCGCTTGAAAATTGTGTATGGAGAGTTAAAGGTAACAAAATCAGTTTAATAGATGTAATTGTGGAAAACCTGAGTCAATGTTGTCTTTAGTAGTGTTTTGATATGGTTTGATTTGGTTGTTTTTATTTGGGTGAATGTGACTGTTTGGTATTTAACTTTTGGATTGTACGTGGTTTCCATAAAACCATAAAGCGACCCTTTGATAGACATAAAAAAGGAATAGATAGATTCATGGTGTTTTATAAGGATTGATTAATAATTTGAACGAAATCTATACACAATCATCGACACAATGACATAATATAACCCTTGATTTTCTATCAAAATAAAAAATTTGTTCGTTAATGGTGATTAGAAATAAAATTTTCAAGAGAATTTAGATCATGCAATTGATGAATGAGATGAGGCAAAAGAAAAATAGAAAATTATGTTTTTTCTAAATAGATATGGTTCGATTCAACAGCTACGGTCCGGTTTGGTACCTGAGCCAAACTACAAATCACAAAGGTCTATTAAATGCACACCATAAACCAAATCATAAGGAAAAAAACCACAATTTCAATTGAATTAAATTTGATTTTGATAGTCTTTATGTCCATCTATATCCCAACCCCAACCCCAACTTCAACCGGAACCCAAACCCGAACAGATCCCCAACCCCAACCTGAACCTGAACCCGAACCGAGCCCCAACCCATAAGCAACAGAAGAGGCGGATTTTAAGTCTCATAAATTCCATCCATGCTGTTCTTTCTTAAGGAATCTTGTGCTTGATCATCACAGCCCAAAATGATCTGCATACTTTTTATGTTTAAGGTGTCTAGATTTTTTATTTTGGACTTGATTCTTTAAAGGATATGTTGGACCCGAATCATTTAGCTTTTATTTTTTGTGGCCCAAAACTGTTGTTATATCTGTAATGGTTAGGGTTTTCCATAATTTTATAGCTGCTGCCGTCTATAGTGGAAATTCTTCTTGTATGCATGATCATTGCTTCCTTTCATGGTGTTGTTCTTCATAAAATGGAGTTGGACTACATAGTGGGGATTGGTTTCTTGACTTACGAGGAAAAGATGTACTTAAGAACCCCTTACAAGAACACCAATCCTCATGTTCTCCAAGGTTGATAAGCAAGATCACTCCTCTTCCTTAGCGTTATCATGTGTTTGGGAGTTTTAAAATTGATGGAACGGAATGAGATGCAAGGGTTTATTGGGTCAGACTATTTTTTGAGAGTCTTTTCTTTATGAGGGAGTAAGATGACAACTAATGGTCTCTCAGGCCATCCTTGGCCATCCTAGATCCCATTTTTTCTAACCCTCCAAATCAGGGGATCACTAATAGAATGGTCAGAAAAATAAATTTTAAAAAATATATATATAACAACAATTAGGGAAAATAAAATGGATAAAATTAATGATAATAACTTTTTTATAGCTAATGCCTTAGGTTACCTGTGGTTGTAACCCGTAATAATGAATCGGTTAATTCAATATGGAATAAAACCAGATGTTTGATAAAGATAAATGTTCGAGGCTGAGTGAACCTATTTGCTTGTGAAGGCTGAATGCATTGTGATTGGGGTCGTGAGAGCCCATTTGCATGTAAAGGATAAATGCCTTGTTTTAGAGCACAATTTGCCTGTTGACCTTGTTGGTTGTTTGCTGCTTTCTATGTTGCTCTGGATGTGAGTTTTTTTATGCAACGTGACATGAGCCTGGGGTGACTGATGAGATATGGATGGGGAGGTTCGGGTTTGTTGTAACAGTTGACGCCTGTGACGGTGAGATACATGCTGATATGCATGTGGGTGTCGCGGAGGGCATCGGTGTTGATGAAGCGGGTTTAAGCTGAGTGATTAGTCACTATAAGTGGCTAATATTCATTGTTAAGATATTAATATTAATGTTTTTAAATGTTTATAAACATCAATTTTATTCCAATTCATAAATTGAACTTCACTTCCCATCATTGTGCAATTCATGCTTAAAGTGTCAATTTGGGACCACTCGATAATTTGATTATTTAAATTAAAATATTTATCATTTTAATTTGATATTTTTATATATGATTCATCACTTTATTTGGAACATTTTTTCTTTTAGGTCTGATGGATGAATCACAAGTGAAGATGGAGATTTTTTCACCTGAAGGCAGAAACTTGCTGGAAAAAGCATAATGGGCCTAAGGCCCATGAAACAAATGTGGGGCCCAGAAACCAAGCCCAATGAAGCTCAAATTTATAAATTAGAAAGATAAAAATATTAGGATCATTTTATTAAACTGTTTCCAGATCTAATTCTGATTTTTTCATGATGATAAAGGGATCTTAAGTTGAGATTTAAATGGTGGACCCGACATTAATGCACAGAAATCCTTTCCACAATTTTGCCCATAACTTTCAAACAGTTGAACCAAATTTCCTGAAATTTTTACAGATCATAGAGTACAGATTTAAGAATATATTTCTCTTCTAAAACCTCTCCGTATTTTGCCTTCTTCAATTACAAATGCACACGTTAATATGGTGGACGAATCTGGACAGTTTTCCGAGTCAAATTCAAAACGTCAATTTCCTTTTGATTATTCACCCTCCTTTTGACTTTATTAATTGTTGGGGGTGAATTAATTGTTTGGGGATGGACCTAAGTCTCCTAATATGCCTATATAAAGAGCTAGTGGTTAAGGGAATAGGGGTGGATATTTTTCTTATCATCTTTTGTTGCTTGTTTCATTGTAAGGTTATGCTTCCAAATTTCCTTTGTAATGTTTTCCATTTCCATGTAAGTTTCTTTTTTGTATCTTTATGTTATTAATCAACTTATTTCTCTTCTATATTTTTCATTTCATTTATTAAAACTTTATTATCACAAAGCACAGTGATATCTCTGTGTTTTTGTGAATTAGTTCACACATAGGTGTGAATTTCATTCACACACACGGAGGAGTGCTCGTTATTTCTGCAGTTTTAATTTCTTCAATCTAATTATTGTTAGCCATATTCTGCCCACCATTGAGAGTATACCATCAATGGAGGGATAAACCTTTAATGGTTTGATCTTAGGAGGATGCAAAGTCTAGATTGAATGTTATTTTATGAACGAATTGTTGTTAATTGGATAATTAATTTAAGACATCCATTCATCAATTATTTCTACTCTTCATCTTTACTATGTTTGAGAAAACTAAATTCAATTACTAAATGACCATATACCTCATAGAGATCATGAATTTGGTTCTCTAAGTGTATAGGGGATTAGTAATTGTGTTTAGTAAGCACCAAACTAAAAAATGATGAAGGTAGTGTTATTTTTGAAGAATGGATTCATCAAGAATTAATAAAACCAAAATTGTCTAAAGAAGTAAAATTCATTCAATCCACCCCAAGAATAATCCTAATATCAACCCATTTTCTTTGAATTGAATTCACTTAGGTTTCTTAGTGTTCTTTAAACCATCCAAAATCAAACCCAAAGTTGGCTACTTCAAAGCCCATCCTTCACCAAATCATAGTGTCTCAAGGTTACTTCTTCGGTCCCTGTGGATTCGACCCATGCATGTACTACATCGACCGCTTTTACCAGTAGGGTAAATTTGGGCGCAACCACTAAGTTTACCCGTTGTTGTGCTTAAAATCTGGGATGCTTGCTTGTTAATGTTCTACTAAAGGGTCGGATGACCAGGTTGTTTGTTTATCTTCTTTCCTTTCCCCACTATTTGTGGCAGCTAAATGTGATTGGTTATGCATCTCTTGATGGTAGTTTATGATGTTTCTCAGAGTATCCAAAATTATGGAATAGTAAAAGAATAATGAATTTCCTAACTCATGGGTTGGTTCTTGTTGGAATGCTAAAAATATTTTAATTTTGAGAAGCTGTGGATTCGGTGGGATTATGCCTGGAGGGCATAAACTTCACTTTCATGGTTAATTAAATGTGAATGGAATAATTTTAATTAATGGATAATTATTTAATTAACGTGAAATGAAATGTAAAAAGAAAGGAGCATTTTAATGAAAGCCTTTTTAAACGCTCGTGTGCTTATAGGATATCTAGTTCTTAGGTGTTACAGTCGGGTGTCCAAAAGACGATAGTTGCAGTTGAGCCTAAGACTAGGATAATTCCCATAGTATGGTTGTGAGTTATATTATATCTTCTTTGTTTTGTGATTTTATACGCTACCTCACCCATGTTGGTAGGGCGACTGACACCCAGTGGACTCTGGGAGGGTGTATTCTCCAATATCCAGGTTGGCGAGGGACGGATGATTGACCACCCCCTCTAGCCCCACCTACTCTCTTCTCATGGTAGTATTATGTATTGGTATGCACGGTGGTTAATTTCCCATATATGTATGTAGAGGGCTGTAATGACTTGTGGTTATTTCACACACATGTATCTCCAGATATAGCATCCTAATGATTTTTATTGGTATGACGTGTATGAGCTGTGATGGCTCGAGGTATAATACTCGATGAGGACTGTGGTGGCTCCTAGAAACTACTTGGTTACTATATGGATATGTGGATGAGATGATGAGATGATGTGATGCATGAGGTGCATGTTGTGATACTTAGCTTAGGCGTCTTCGGATTGACTTCTTTTGGAGAAAAATGACTTATGGCGTACGATGTTGGGGTAGAGTGAAAAACCAATGGAAAAGTGGCAGTGGAGTACCCTTGTTTTATTACTATAATAGATGATCCCTTGTACATGATACTTGGTGAGAGTTAACCATGGCGAGACTGGAAACTTAGTATACTTGTTTAAGTGATGAGTTAAATTCACTTGTTGTTCATTAGGTTTAGTATGTTTTCTTTATCTTTTGCATGAGAGACTTCAGGGAGGATCCTATTGAGTATGTCTGTTATGCTCACCCTTCGTATATATAAACTATTTTTCAGGTTTGCTGGAGCAGGTTGAAGATCAGGCTAAATATTACTAGCTTGTGGTTTTGCAAGAGTTGTTTGAGGTTCGTGGTTGCTGCTGAGTTTATCTTTCAGTACTTTTAGTTTTCCTTTCCAGTTGTCTTAGTCTTGTATGACATTACATGTATGTACTTGAGTTTTCTTTACCTATATTTGAGCAGGAGTTGATTGGTGTACTTGTCTTATCTCTCTTTTCCATATGTTCTTTTATAGGGTAATGTTTTCCATTTGTATGTTCATTATACCCTCAGTGCTTGTCGCCAAACCGTGGCCGATTGGAGGTGGGCTTCAGGCGGTCACTATCCTCCTCTCATCGTCGGCCCAGAAGGGGTACTTTTGGGGGGATAAGGTCATGACAGAGTGGTGTCAAAGGTTCAGGTTGAAGGATAATATGAAGTTTGGTATTAGGCACCGGTGAAGACCGCATGTGTTGGTAGGGCAACGATGCCAACTAAGTTTAGTAAGCGATATAAACAATGGTGGTCAGCTGGGACATGGGTATTTAGGGCCCCTTGTGATCTGACGCACAAACCTTTAAGTTTACCGAGCTTACTAAGCGAAGTGATATTGGTTGCGCAATAAACACCTAGGAAAGGATCATGCATCATTCTTCTTTGAGCCTATGTTTGAAATGGGTAGATCTCGGGATAGGTTAAACCTAAAATTTATTAATTGATTAATTAATGTTAAATATTCCATATTCTAGGTTTAAGAGTCTATAACCATTTGTTGTTTTGCAGGTATGACTCTAGGTTGACTTTCTCATCGGGTTCACAAAGAAGATGTTCAGCAGGACGTTCCAGTATATCATCACAGATTAAAGGTCGATGACAACGATACATGGAGGAGGACTCTCTGAGAGTTTCAGTACCAGATCTCGCAGAAGTATGAGGGCTCCGTTTTGGAATCAGTGATAGAAGACTGGTTTAAAGTGGTTGATATAACTTTCAGTTCGATTCGTGCTCGGAAGGAGCACTGAGTTTCATTGGTTGTGACGATATTGCATGGAGAAATGAGACAGTGGTGGATCTTGTTCCTTAGGGAACGCGAGGAGTCATAGGTCTTGTGGGAGAAGTTTAGAGACCAATTCTAAGCAGAATTTCTTTCTTTGACCGTGAAGGCAGTCAGTCACCAAGAGCTACTTACCCTTCGACAGAGGAGTTCTACCGTGCGAGAGTTCATAATTCATTTCATGACCCTTTTTAGATATGCTTCAAACTTGTTTCCAGATGAAGAGGTCAAGGCGAGACATTTCAAAGAGGCGTTCCATCTAGAGACCCAACGTCATATCACCCCATTTATGCTGTCAATGTATCTTGAGGTGTTGGCGAGAGCAGAGGTTGTTGAGATGACGCTGGCTAGAACCAGATCGTCATGAGAGGAGAGTCGTCATGATTCCTCATAAAGAAGAGTTGTGGTCTGGGGTTCCCAGTTTCTTGGATAGAAGAGATTTAGGATACCTGGGGGTAGGTCCCAACCCTCATTATCTTGTTTCTCCGGGGGTGGTGGCTCTCAGACCTTTGCTAAGAGACCAGACACGTGTTTTTCGTGTGGAGGCTAAGGTCATCAGCAGCGAGAGTGCCGAACTTTCTGTGTATGCAACAGGTAGCACCCCCAGTTTTAGGTACATGACCCTTTATTTATGTACTTTGAGCTTATAAAAGGCTTGGGTTAATCTTGGGGAGTTTTTGGGAGGTTTAGACATGTTTTGAAGGTGGTTTTGAAGGTGTACAATGTTAGGGATTCTGTGTGTGTGCGCGATCAAATAGGATTAACACAAGCAGAGGAAGAATGAGGAATGATATTACCGGTTTTCTGTGTTACAATTGAGAAGGAAAAAATGATATAGCAGCTGGAAAATATGGAGAGTCTGCCTCCAAGTCGTTCGCCCTGCTGTGGAAGGAGAAGAAGTCAGAAGCCAGGCCACTACCTCCCGCCCAATCTGTTCTAACAGAATTCTCTTATTCTAACTGATACCCCTCCTGCTAACTGTCCTAATCTATTAATACCGGCCAAACAGTATGCTGAACCCCACCAGGACCACATTCCACCAACTTAGTCCTCTTTCCCCCTTTTACCCCTATGTTGTTAAGTATGCAGTATGGGTGGGTGTGGGCACACGTGGGAAACATTCTCTGGACCTGGTCCCGAACCCGAATGGCTAACATACAATTTGTGCATGGTTAGTAGAAATCGTGCACCACCTCCAGAAAATCGTGAAACTTATTTCGGGAGTAACTTGAAAGATTTGCGGTTGCCGCGTGGTTTGTCCAAACCATGTGAGTGCCTAAGGGAAACCGTGGAACTTGAAACAGAGGGAAAAACATAGTTGATGCACGGTTTGTCCAACCGTGCGAGGTGTGACCCTGAGATAGTAGCACTGCACATTTGGTGCATGGTTTTCCAAACTGTGCAGCCTAATCATGCGACATATAGTTGACACCCCAAATGTTGTGGATCTAATCTGAATCAACTCCCAAAACCCTCTTTAATCACCCAATCCCTCAATATCTCAAATTCCTTTCGCTTCCTAGGCTTGAGAGACGATCCTCTTCGACCCAAAAGCGATTCTTAGACGAATCAAAGCACGTTGGAGATCCAGATTCATCGGTAATTCATTGTTCTTCACCGTTCCTCTCAGATCTATTCTTTTTCTCTCTCTCGGAACCATAGATCTAGTCCTTTTTGGATAGATCTATGTTGTGTGATGTCAATTTTGATGAGATATCATTTTAAAATTATGGTTTTGTTTTGATGTATGGAAAATGTTTGTTGAGATGATTTAAAATAAGAAAGGTTTTATGTGGAAATGGTTTTGCATGGAATTTGACATAATGGTTGGTGTGAGTGAATTCATGAACGTGACCCTGTGGAAGGGGCGTGTACCATTAGGGAACTTGGTATTGGTCAACTTGTGATGACTTGGTGGATCAACAAGACTGTTCATGAGTATGGAAATATCACTTTAACATAAACTTTTTAAACTACTTTTAAACTATTTTATATAAATTGTGCTAACAATTGTCCTGATGACTTGAGTTGGGAAGCCATCGGGGAAATCCTACTAAGTTTATACTAATCCTATGCTTGGACACTTCGGCGTGTTTGCAGATGTCATCTATTAGAACATAGGTAAAGGGAAAGTATCATATTTCTCCAGTGATGCATCTTGATTCTGTGGGCATAGCAGGAGAAGTTGGAGCTTGGAGCTTGGTCGGGTTGCTTGGGATGATGTTTTTGGTTGTCTTTGGGTCTTGGAGTCTCTTGGTATTTTCTGATTATTTTCTTTTGTTTCCATTGGTACTCTGATATTGTTGTTTACTATTGGGTATACATTGGATTTTGGAAATGTATGATTGTGACATGTGTTGATGTGGTAAATTAGAATTGTTAAGGCTTCAGTTGTTAATGGTTGATGACTAAATAGAGTTTGTTCTGGTTATAGAAAATGGTACCAGGTAGGCGTTGTAGGATTCAACCGGAAGAGGCTGTAGAGAATGTGGTTACACCTGAGCCATAGGTGAACCAAGAGTTGGTTTAGAGTATCATCTGAGCTTTTTTAGGTCGTGGATAGGGATAACCTGAATGATGAGTCTTGACAAGTGGACCATTCAATTTAGTTCCAAAAGCAGAACCCGCCTTCCTTTCAGGGGGATTCCGAACCAGAAAAAACAGAACTCTATTTGAATAGGATGAATCGAATATTTGATTTCCTTGGGTACCGGTAGAGTTGAAAGTAAAGTTCACAACGTATATGTTGGAAGATTTAGCACACTAATGGTGAGATTTATCAATTCAGGCTAAAGTTGACCAAGGCATAATATGAGAAGATTTTGAAGAATTGTTCAACAAAAAATTCTATCCTCACACCTTTCAGATTTCTAGAACAGTGAACTTCTTCAGTTTGAAGCAAGAGAATCTCTTGGAAGTATGCGGCTAAATTTATGATTTTAGTTCTCTTTTCCCCGGAAGTTGCTGCAAGCGAGTCTTTGAAGTCACGCATCTTTTAGTCGGGGTTACGATTGGATATTCGCTCAAAGATTATCATTCTCTGTATTATGGACTATACATAAATGGTCAATAGAGAAACTATGGTAGAAAAGGATATCTTTGGGAATGCATTTTCAAGGATCATGTTTATTCCTACGAGAACGGGTGGGAACTCTAATGTTGGGAATAATCGGAAGAGATACACATACTTCCAGAGTGATGAGACACCTTAGAATCATACCATGAGATCAGTAAACATTCCTCCTCGACTGAAAAGTAAGTTGGGATGTTTTCAATGGTTTTTTCAGGCATATGAAATGAGACTGTACAACACCACCTAGATCTTGTCACAATTGTAATCAAAAGGGACATCTTCAATGTTATTGTCATAGTGTTCCAAGGTCTGGTGCTAGAGATACATCTCATGTTTCTTAGACATCGTATGCTTTGATCGGACGAGATCAACAGAATAACTCTCGTCATTAAAACCGAGCAACCCGAGGTGATTTTAGGAATACCATGATTCCTCAACCTATGAAATCTCAAAAGGGTAACAAAGAGAAAAGTGTAGCGAGTAAGAAATTTTATGGAGTTGAACAAGTGATTATGGATGATCAATTGAGTCCTTCAATGGTGAGGTACAGTTCTTTTGAATTCTACCTTTATGCAATCTTTGTTTGATACGGGTGTATCCCACTTGTTTATTGCTTCTCGTGTTGTTAATCATATGGGTTTTCATGTTGAGATGATGTCTTATATTTTTAAACTTCAAAATCCTCTTGGAAAAAGAGAGTATCGAGCCTTTATGTGTAAAGATTGTTCTATAACTATCGATGGGGCCGAGTTGTTTTGGGATTTCAATGTTCTTGAGATGGATGTCCATGACTTGATTTTGGGTATGGATTATCATTCAAGACCCACATCGACTGTTATGCCTAAAAGGTTAGTACCACATCTCTTGACGATATCGAGCACCTCTTTAAAGGAGATTGGGATGTAAAGGCGGGTAGAGCAGAACTTTTAGCACCGGTGGTTAGAACAATATCATTTGTTGGAAACACTTACCTTGACATATATGGATGAGATTGGAAATAAGATTTTCCAAACATCTTTGAACAATTTCCTGATGTTTTTCTTGACAATTTCTTGGGGTTTCCACCTAAAAGAGAAGTGGGGTTTATGATTGATCTTTTACCGGGGACCAATTATATTTCACTTCCAACTTATCAGATGACACTAATAGAATTTAGGGAGTTGAAAGAGTTGGAAAGTAAAAGGTTCATTTGACTGATCATGTCTTCATGGGTAGCACCAATTCTTTTTGTGAAGAAGACAAATAAAACTTTTAGGTTTGGTGTGGATTATCATAAGCTTAACCAAGTTACGATAAAGAATCTATATCCTCTTCCAAGAATCAATGATTTGTTTGATCAATTGAGGAGAGCCCAATGGTTCTCTTAAATTAATTTACGTTCAATATATCACCACCTGGGAGTTCGAAAGGAGTATATTTTGAAAACAACTTTCAGAAGCATATATGACCATTATGAATTTGTCGTTATGAATTTTGGTCTTATGAATGCACCAGTAATCTTTATGGTATTGATGAATCAAATTTTTTCAAAGGTATTTGAATTCTTTTATTGTAATGTTTGTTGATGACATTTTGGTGTATTCTAGGATAAAATAGGTTCATGAGCAACACTTGGATATAGTGTTGGGTATCTTACGGGAGCATCGTCTTTATACTAAGATATCTAAGTGTGATTTTTGGATATAAGAGGTACGTTTCCTTGGACATGTAATTTAAAAAGGAGTTTTTATGGATCCTAAAAATATAAAAGTTGTTATCTTTTGACAACCACCAAAGAATGTATTTCAGATACAAAGATTCATTGGCTTAGCGGGATACTACAAACGTTTTGTATGTGATTTTTCACGTTTGGCCTCACTGATGACAACTTTGACGGGAAAAAGCATTCATTTCCAATGGAAAAATGAATATTAGAAATAATTTCAATAACTCAATGTTAGACTTACATCAGCACCTATCCTTACATTGCCTAAGTCTGGATAGGGATTGTGATGCATCAGGGTCTGGGTTGAGATGTGTTCTCATGTAGAGAGATCATGTTGTTGCATATAGTTCACGAAAGTCACAGATGAGAAGAACTACCTAACACACAATTTGGATTTGGGTGTTGTAGTTTATGCCTTAAAGACTTGGTGTTACTATCTTTTGGTGAGAAATTTATGATTTATACGGATCATAAAAGCTTAAACCACATTTTCTCACAAAGAGATTTGAATCTTAAGGCAAAGAAGATGGATGAAATATCTTCAAATGTTTGACTTTGACTTGTTGTATTACATCCAAGAAATGAAATTTTGTAGCATATTTCTTGAGTAGGAATTCATATGCCCAGTTTTCTAAAGAGACTTCAGATCAATGACAACTTATGTTAGTCATAGCTGATATACATCTATATTATACCGAACAAGGTGATGTTGCGGTATTATTTCCTGCTTCTGTTATTCATGATTTGGTTGAGCAAGTTAGAAATGTTCAAACATCTGATCCTGAATGTGTTACCATGAGGTAAAAACTCAATGGTAGAGAGACCATTGATGGATGCAAGCTAGATGAGAGTTCAGTGTTACAGTTTAGAGATCAGATGGTTGCACCTTTGGCTTGTCAGGAACAACTTCTTCGTGTCTACCACCATTTGAGATGGACAATTCATCCAGTGATTTAGAAAATGTATAAAGCGTTGAAAGCACAGTTTTGGTGGGTGAGCATGAAATTTTTTTTAGCATAGTATGTCTCTAGATGCTTCACCTATCAGCAGGTCAAGGCAGAGCATCAATAATAAGCTGGTATGTTGCAGTCCTTACCAATTCCCGTGTGGAAATGGGGGCGGATAAATATAGATTTTGTAACAGGTCTACCAATGACGGTTAGAAAACACAATGTCATATGGGTGATAGTGGATCGACTCACAAAGTTGACTCACTTCATCCCTGTTCGTGAAACTAATATGGTGGAAGACTTGTCCAAACTCTACATTCGGGAAATTGTAAAGATGCGCAAAGTTCCAGTCCTAATTGTATCTGACCAAGAACCCAAGTCTATGTCTCTTTTTTTGAAACCCTTACAACAAGACTTTAAAACTCATTTAACCATGAGTATGACTTATCATCCTCAAATAGATGGAAAATCTGAAAGAACTATCCAAACATTGGTGAACATGCTTTGGGCTTGTGTAATGGATTTTGGTGGCTCATGGGAGGATCATATATCGTTGGTGGAGTTATTATACAAAAGTAGTTTTCAGGCCTCAATACATATGGTTCCTTTTGAAGCATTATACGAGTGTCCTTGTCGTTCTCCACTTTGTTGGGTGGAAACATGTGATACTTCACTGTTTCAACCCAACCTTGTGTAGGAGACAACAGAGAAAATGCAGATGATCAGAAAAAGGATGGCGACGACTCAAAGTCGTCAAAAATCGTATGCAGATCATCATCGACGACCATTATCGTTTGAGGTAACTGATATTATTTTCTTGAGAATATCTCCAAGGCTTGTGCATCGTCATTTTGGTCAGCAGGACAAGTTATCTTCTCGGTACATTAGCCTTTTTGAGATATTGGAACGAGTTGGTGAGGTAGCATATCGGTTGACTCTACCTCCATGCTTCAGAAGTGTTGGTTGGTGTAGCCCGATCTGGTTGGGCCAAATGCTTATGGCCCGCAACTGTCACGGGTCGAGCTGGTTGATCGACATCGACAAAAAACTATATTGTTACACTTTTGAATTCCAGCCGACAGCTACTGTGATAGGAATGCGGGGTCAGGGCTGGGAGTTGTTGCTACATAAGGGTAGGAGTGTCTAATAATTAGCAAGGGGTTAGTTTGTCTTTACATTTTAATTAGTTAGTTGGGAGTCTGTTGCTAGGTTAGTAACTGCCAAGGGGCAGTATTGTAATTGTTTATGTAATTTTGTTTGTCACAAGAGGGGTGGTTATAAGGGGGAATGGGACGGTTATTTGGGGGATCAGGTATTTGGTTTTTGGAAGGCGGACAACCTTGGCCTGGTCAGAGAAACTTCTTCTCTCTCTTAGGATTTACGTTCTGAACTACTGGAATTATCCAGACTCTTGTAAGTGTTTCAACTTCTTAATAGACTCTTCTACTTGTTCTCTATCTTCTTAGTTGGAAGTTCTATCAATTGGTGCTTTCATTGAGAGACATTCTTGAGATAATTCTAGAGAAACTAGAAGGAAGAGCTTCTTGTAGAGATCTTATGACAACATGCATGGAAAGCAGAATTACAAACTTGGAGGCATCTATAGAAGAGCTGAAAGTAGGCCTCCATTAGCAAGTGAAAATGGAGGAAGCTATAACAACGATTCATCAACAAATGCAAGACATTTCGGTTAGTCTGTACCAGCTCAACAATTTCGTTAGAAATTGGGCTGAGTTTTCTAGTAACAAAAAAGAGAAAGGAAAATCTTCAATGGCTGAAGAAGGAGGTAGTAGTTTTAAAATTGAAGTAGCCGCAAAGGAACAGAGGCATGATGTAGCTGCAGAAGTTCATGGAATGCAAACTATTATAGATGAGGAGCTGCGTGAAAATTCTCATAATGTGGAAATATTGCAGGTGGTGCCGGTGGCACCGGTGGTTTTGGTGCAAGCGCAAGCTCTTGTTGAACTGACTGATCAACCACATCCTTCCAATACTACATCACATTTTTCTACGAAGGTTCTGAGACTTAGATATGATGAAAGAATCATGGAAAGAGCAAAGTCCGTCCAGGTTGTTCGACAAATGGGAGTGCTCAGCAAGGTGAGCGCTAAACCTGTGGTACTACCATAACAGAAAAAGAACAAGGTGGATAAGCAAGTTGATGTTGTTGACAGGGGAAGACTGGTAATGTAAGAGTTGGAGTCATCTATAGGGCGTGATGTCTACAGCACTAGACGAGGCTATTCGGAGAACAGACCGAAGCAGCAGTGCAAGGAGCAAGAATTCGGGTGCTACCTGAAAGTTTTTTTGAAAGTTACAAAAGTTTTAGAAATTCTTCCACCATTACTCAATATGAAGTTCTCTCAATTGGTCATGGTTTCCAAGGGGCTGGGAACTGTATTTGACTTGGCTTATGATTCTGGTTTTACAACTCCTACTGTTGCTGTTTGGGGCAGGAAAACTTGGTGCATTTCCTTTAGAGGTTTTAGGGATAAAGTTATAGTAGAGAATTTAATTCAGAAACTAGCAGAAGTTTTAGAGGCTGGGTTCCGAAGAGGTGAAAAATAGGGAAAAGAACCACCACATTGGAAATATTATTTCCGAATTCCATATACTGTTGTTAAGGGAGAAGTGGAGGCTCCCGCCAAGAAAGATTTGAAACTGGAAACATTAACAGTTGGTGTTCTGTCAAGATTCGTTAGAACGCTCATTAAAATGATAAGTTTTTTTAATGAAGGGTGGTGTAGTAGAATTTCATGGATGTTTCTCAATGACATGAGTGAGAATTGCACTGCCAAGATTTTTTTAGATGGAAATGTAGTAGAAGGGGAGATGGATGCTAAACCCGAGGAAGAAACTTCTTGTGTACAAAAGCACTATTACTCTCATTCTTACATTTACAAGGATGATATGCATATGGAGAAGGCTAGTGGGGCTGCTAAGTTGCTTGAAAATAACAGTTTGGCTGTAGGAAAAGAGGGAGGAGGAGAGGCCTCTCTTGGTTTTCCTTTGAGAGGGGTTACAGGGAGTTGCTACTATGAAATTTCAAATTTGGGAGCTATATTAGACAGAGGAGTCGTGGATGCAACTGAACTGGAAAATAAGAATGCTAAGATGAAGATTCGGGATCAAATTCTTCACCTTGATGACAAGGTGATATTTCAAGAGGGTGGAATTTATAGGAATGTGGGGTCAGGGCTAGGATTTATTGCTGCATAAGGGTAGGAGTGTCTAATAATTAGCAAGGGGTTAGTTTGTCTTTACGTTTTATTTAGTTAGTTGGGAGTTTGTTGTTGGGTTAGTAACTGCCAAGGGGTAGTATTGTAATTGTTTATGTAATTATGTTTGTCACGAGAGGGGTAAATATAAGGGGGAGTGGGGTGGTTATTTGGGGGATCAGGTATTTGGTTTTTGGGAGGTGGATAGCCTTGGCCTGGTCAGAGAAACTTCTTCTCTCTCCTAGGATTTACGTTCTGAACTACTGGAATTATCCAGACTCTTGTAAGTGTTTCAACTTCTTAATAGAATCTTCTACTTGTTCTCTCTCTTCTTAGTTGTAAGTTCTATTATACTATAGCACTTTTAAAAAAGGTGGTCGTCTTTCACTGTAGAGACGCGAACTTCCTGTGCAAATGGTGGATCTATCCCATTTTCGGGCTAGGGTTTCTTACTGAAACACTCTATAATATGTGCTCCCGAATAATAGTGAAGTTCTGCCTCTCCATGGACATTGGGATTATTCCTAAACCACGTAAATTTGTGTGTCCCTTGTGTTTTCCTTTCCTCTGCATTTTCTTTCTATATCTTGTTTCTGTTGTTGTGACTCATGACACTTCCACAACAAGTACTAGCCTGATCCTGACCATGTGATTCAATGAGACCATGTTGATATTGAATCAAATTCTATGTTGATTCATGTTCTAGTACGGATTGTGGATTGTCAAGAGAAGCTCTTGAATGGGGAAAACATTGGTTTAGTGTGAGTTTTATGGAAAGATGGTTGGATTTAGGAAGAAGCATGGGAGCGTGAAAAGGAAATGTTAGAGCAGTGGTATGAGCTTTTCAAGAACAACTTTGGTTTTCTACTTTCTGGGGATGGAAAGACTAATGGTAGGGTGAATTAAGCACGATACATGACCCTTTATTCATGTATTTGAGCTTATAAAAGACTTGGGTTAAGTTTGAAGAGTTTCTGGGAGGTTTAGACATGTTTTGGAGGTGTTTCTAGAGGTGTGTGATTTGTGCAAAGTTAGTAGAAATTGTTCACCACCTCTAAAAAACTGTGCAACATGTTTTGGGATCAATTGGGTAATTTCACGGTTTGACCAAACTGTTCTAGTGCCCAGGAGAAACCGTGCAACTTGAAACAGAAGGAAAAAACATGGTTGATGCATGATTTGTTTAACCGTGCGAGCCAACCATGCGAGGTGTGACCCTAAGACAGTATCATCACACGATTGACTCACAGTTTGTCAAACTGTGCGATCTAAATGTGTGACATATAGTTGGCACGCAGAATTTTGCAGATTTAATCTGAATGAACTCCTGAAACCCTCTTTAATCACCTAATCCCTCAAGATCTCAAATTCCTTTTGCTCTATAGGCTTGAGTGGAAATCCCCTTTGATGGAAGCGATTCTTAGGCGAATCAATGCACATAAGAGATCTAGATTCATTGGTAAATCATCGTTCTTCACTGTTCCTCTTAGATATATTCTTCTTCTATCTCTCAAAACCACAAATCTAGTTCGTTATAGATATATCTATGTTGTGTGACATGAATTTTGATGAGATATGCTTGAATCTATTAAAGAGAAAAATATCCAAGCCCGAATCTAGAGTATTGTAGTGTTGTTCTTCGTTTTTGTCAATCGTTTATGAGGTAGGTGACTTCTCTCTCATCTCCACTTGACTTAGAACTTGGAGGCTTAGTTTTCTTTAAATTAATTTCTTGGAATTATTGTGAAATATGTGTGTGAATCTTGATGGAAACCTCTTTTGGGTTTTGACTTGAAATTGTGGATATTGAAGGGTTTATTGGAAAAATCACTTCGGTGATTTTAAAATTATAGTTTTGTTTTAACGCGTGAAAAATGTTTTTTGAAATGATTTATTATAATAAATGTTTTATGTGGAAATGGTTTTTCATGGAATTTGGTATACATGTTTGGCGTGAAGGTATTCATAGACGTGACCCTATGGAAGGGGGGTGTGTGTCATTGGGGCACCTGGTATTGGTCACCTTGTGACGACTTAGTGGATCGATGAGTGACTGCTCATGAATATAGAATTGCCACCTAAGCATACATGGGTGTGTGGAGACATGGTTATGGGTATGCCAAATAATTGAGAAAGCTTTTCTGCTTGTAAAATATTTTCCTTGGAACTTGTTTACTGTTTGACATAAACTGTTTAAACTGCTTTTAAATTGTTTTATTTAAATTGTGCTAACAAGTTTTGTCTTGGTTTCATGAGTTGGGAAGTCATTGGAGAAATTATATTGAACCCCTTGCTCGGGCACTTCGGTACGTTTACAGATGTCATCTATCGGGACATAGGTAAAGGGAAGAAATCATATTTTTCCAGTGATGTGTCTTGACACTACTGGAAAATGATATATTTGCGACGGGGCCCGTCATAAATTCCCCGTTGTAGAAAAAGGTGTTGCAAATATTGTTTTTTACGATGGTATACGGATCCGTCGCAAATAGTTTTCTCGTGTTTTTTAAATACTTTTTTTGTGATGGGCCTATAGCAAAAAACCTTGCTGAGTTTTTGAAACAATTTTTTACGGCGGGCCATCGCAAAAAGCTTAAAAAATAAAAAATATAAAAAATATATATTAATAATAAAAATAATAAAATAATATTAATATTAATGAAATAATAATATTAATATTAGTAAAATGAAATAAATAATAAAATAATAAAATAATATTCATAATAATAATAAAAGTAATATTGATAACATAATAATAATATTATTATTAATATTAATGAAATAATAATATTAATATTACTAATATAATAAAAAATTATAAAATAATTAAAACCTCAATATTCACAAAAAATAATAAAAAGAAAATAACCAAAAATAATAATTAATAAAAAAATTAAATAAATAAACTAATAAATAATTAAATAAATAATAAAAATGTAATATTCACAACAATATAAAAACGCACTATATAGAAAGTTAAATAGTTAATATTACAAACAAAATTTACATTCAAATGTTTTATCATAAAAAATAAATAGATCATCGATGGGGAGGGTTGTCTGGAGGAGCTGGAGGAGATAGTGGAGGGAACTCCATCCCTAAACCACAAGTGAGACGTCGAATGTACTCCAACTGCTCCTACTCCTACTGTTGCCGCCATCGACGCATCTCCTCCTGCATCTCCTCATGTATCTGCTAGGGTTGCTGCTGTTATCGTAGGAACTCTTTATGTTGTTGTTGCTACCATTGATGCATCTTCTCCTACTCCCTACACATACTCTCTATAAGCTCACTATGAGCTCGCAGCTGCTCCTGATATTGTGCACCAGATGACTTTGACTTTCCACAAGCTCCTCTCAAGTTGGATGTCTACATCGCAGTGGTGCCATAATAATCCATAGGCATCAATCGAGAGACAATACCAATAACTCGACCTTTCTTGAAGGCATACCGGGTCATCTACATCCATGTTGTCTCATCAAATTAGTGGGCATTGGTCTGAGTATCGGTCTTAGTCTGACTCTCAGTCTGCGTCTGAGATTTCGCAGTCTCATATGATTCCTTCAATTGCAATTTAAAAGTAAAATAGTTAAAATATTATTTTCATATAAATTTTAAACTCAAAAAGAAAATATACTGACCACAATATGATGTTGTCGAGCACCTCTAATCTCTCCAGTGGTATACATCTTCCTATAAATGTCAAACTCCAAAATATCAGGTTGTTTGACTACCTATATAAATATAAAATAAACCATTTACATTTAAAGTTATATAAAATATTTTAAAAAAAAATGTAATTTCCATATGCTTCATATGCGTACTGAATGTATGACTACCAACTCGATGTGTCACCTCCTGTCTCCCCCGGTTTTGTCGACCAACTGATGATCTCCTATGAAAACGACCACCCAACCAGTTTGAACATAATCCATCCCAAGCCTGAGATGAAATGTGATTAGGTCTATGGGCGTGACAAAACTCATCAAACTCTGTCACTCCTAATTTATTTATTTCTTTTCTTCTCAAATTGTGCAAAAACTGACAGCAACGCTGACGCATAGTCCTCTGTCATGCCTTCCAGATAGCCCCATGCATGCTCTCATTGATGAGATACCATAAACCCTACAAATAATTCACAATATTAAGTTATTAATTAAATTAATTTCAAAATAAATATTATTTATTTACGTACCAGCCAATGATCGAACATGTCGTGCGTCACATCAACGGGAATCTGATCCCATGAGACCCATGCTTCAGAAAAATAATTGCGCAATATAACGCTCCCCTGTCCAGTAGCTATATGCGTAAAGCTGTGAAAAAAGAACAAATAATCAAACAATTAGTATATAAATAAATTATTGAAAACTAACGAAAATACACAGGTAAACATACCTATGCACGCATGGATCGAATCCAAGACATGTACGTCACTCAGAGATCAGATTAGGAATCATCAATCATGCCTCTGAGCCCCCCCTGAACCGCCAGTAGTCTGAGGGTCAGATGACCCAACATTCTGCTCGTCCAAAGGTAGATCAGCTCCCTCCAACATACGAAGCAGATCCTCATCAATCTGAAACACGAAATGACTGTTGTTAGCAAACAGTTGAAAACAACTATTATATATAGATATATATTATATATGATTATAACCAGTATTTAACTGTGTCAATGTTCATATTCATCCTTATCTTCATATCTGACGATGTTAATGTCTTCATATTTCTCCTAAGCATTATCAATTTCCATGTGAGTTTCAATTTCATCATCTCTTGTTATTTCAAATTCATTTGTAACACCATTAATATCACCATTATCATTGATCCTTAACTGTGGGGTGTCATCATCAATATTCGTGTCTCTTCGTGAAAAAGATGAATTTGGAGTAGTTTCTTGAAAAATTTCAATTCCTTCCACTTCAGCGGAACCGCATTCACTTTCAGTAAACTGATTTTTCTGAGATCTAATTTTTATTATGCTTCATCAATCACTCAACTCTCTTAAAGTATCCCAATATTTCAAATAATAAAATTGATGTGTCTGATGAGCCAATACAAATGATTCATTTATTACAAGAAAGATTTTATATTTAATATCAACGATTCCAGGGGTCAGATGAACATGCAAACCTCTCTCAGTATCCAACCACTGACATTTAAACATCATTATGTAATGTTGTCCCAGATAACACAGTTCAATAATTTCTTTTAGCATGCTGTAAAAGTCCACTTTAGTTTCTCTATGATGAGATCCTCTCAAGAACACACCATTATTCATTGTTTTTTTTTTGATTCCTCATATGCATATGTATGAAATCAAATACCATTCACCAGATATGCATGTTAAGATTTAACCATTTTTTATGGTGGGTTACTCAATACACACAATAAATTATCAATTTTATCAAAATGTTGAGATACCTAAAAAATTGTAAAACAATTATTAATATAACAGATAGTAAATTGATATTGTATGTTAAACCAAAAATAATTTATGTTACTAGTTTTTGAAACCAGTGGGAAAAGTTTTTTTGCCGACGTTTTTCAAGAGCAGCTACTGTAATTTGTGGAAATTGTTTCTTGATATGATTATCATATAACCTACAAATAAAATGAGATTAATTTACTATAACAAAAATTATATAATAATTGATAGGAGCACTCACTGTACATATGGTGTCATTTCTTCACAGTTAAGCAAAACATATGTATGAGCTCTGTGATATTCAGTATCGAAAAGTCATCATTCATAAACTCCACCGAAGCCAAGTTTGGTCTGATTGAAAACTGATAAATGATTACCTATTTCATCATCAAAATTTCACCCGTTTCAACCCATAAAGTTTTGTTTTGAGAGATTCAGATTGAAAGTAATAAGCAAAAAAAATTCTTCTTGCAGATAAGTTTCTGCAATTGAACCTTCAACCGATGCTTTGTTACATATTTTTTTCTTTAATTTCTGCATGCATCTATTGAATGGGTACATCCATCAGAACTGTACTGGACTTCCACATTTTGCTTCATGTGGAAAATGTAATATCAAATGTTCCATTGATTCAAACAAAGTCGGTGAGAATATTTTTTCTAGTTTACATAAAATTAAAACATCTTTTGCAGTCTGCTTAATGCATCGTAGTCACTTGTCACTGCACAAATGTCTCAGAAAAAATATAATATGTCTTTTAGCTCATCCCAAATCATAGAATTCAACATACCTCTTAATCCAATCAGCAGAATTCTTTTCATTATAACATGACAGTCATGACTTTTTAATCTAGTAATATGACCATTTCTGACACATCTGCCCAAATTGGAAGCATAACCATCTGGAAGTCTCAAATCTGCAATCCACTGAAAAAATAATAATCGATTCTCCTTGGAGAGTGTGTAAGTTGATTTTGGCTTCATTAATTTCTGTGATCTGATATTTTCAAACAGTTCAGGTTCTGGTCACCTGCAAATTTGGGCAAGATCTAATCGTGTCTTTACATTATCTTTGGTTTTACCTGGTGTATTCAAAACTGTATGAAATAAATTATCAAAACTGTTAAACCCTTTTTTTATTATTATGGGTATTTCCGAGTCCCGCATCATAATACTCCTATTTTTATTTCTCTTTCTCAATCTATAAAAGAAGGCCTCTGCCTTACCTTGAAGGTTAGGGGGTTTTCTCATTCTACATGGTATTAGAGGGAACATATTTCTGATCCCTCCCTATAATTTTTCCCTCCCGACTCTGCCCTAAGTGGCACCCCTCCCTCCTCGGTCTGCCCTACGTGGTACCCCCTCCCTCGGTCTTCCCTATGCCCCCCCTCCCATCCCAGCGGTGCTCTCACCCGATGACCTGCGCCTCACTGCGTCATCCGGCCCCGGCCTCCAGCGGCTCTCCTCTGTGCGTGACGCCTCCAGCACCCCCCCCCCCCCATCGGCCCTCCTCGTCTACGTGTGATGCCTCCCGTGGCCCCCCAGCGGCCCTCCTCTTATGTGCGCGACATACGACGCCTCCAGCGGCCCCGGTGGCCCTCCTCCTTTGTGCGTGATGCCTCCAACACCCCCCCAGCGGCCCTTCTCCCTTTGCGCGCATTAGAACTCGTTGTCCTCTCCTTGAGGCGCACTCACCATCTTCTCCTGGCCGCCATCCCGGTGCTCTAGCCAGCTCGCTTCCTACGGCTACCTCTCTACCCATCACCTTTGCTGCACATGGCCATTCATGGCTTCCCGGCATGCCTGACCCCCTGCTGATCTCGGCGCTGCCCACAAATACGTCTTAGACCACTATATGATGCCTCCATGACAGACTCCCCCCCCCCCCTCTACCTCAGATGATCACTGCCTCCACCCGCCTCGTCGATGATCGGTTGGACTCCACAAATTTCTCCATCTGGAGGAAGACTGTGGTGATGTCCCTGACTGGGATGGACCTTGATCATCACCTTGAGGATCCTACCCCGGCTTCAACTGACCCCAAATACCATTCGTGGAAGATTGTTGATAGAAATATCTTCACTCTACTGGTCAATTCAATGGATCGATCATTCAAGGATGTCACCCGCATGGAGAATATAGTCAAGGAACTCTTAGACTCCTTGAACATCATTTATTCTGAGACCAATAACCCATCTCGGGTTTCCAATATCCTCCAGCACCTGTTCCATCTTCGACAATAGGACCAGTCCTTCACTATATATTTCATGGAATGGAAAGGGATTCGTGATGAACTTTAGGAGTTGTGGCCCGTTCCCCAGACATCGGCAGAGGCTCAGACCCAGCGGGGCCAACTTTGCATCTTCACTCTTCTCAGCGACCTCACTCTGTAGTTTTCCACCACGGCGACCGAGCTGCTCACCAGCCCTTCGACACTGGAGATCCCACAGGTTTATCATCGGCTGAGCAAGGACCAGTGGACTCTTCCCCCTCCCTCCCCCATTATCGATCACTCATCTCTTGTCGGTCATGGTGGTGGACGCTCCTCGGGCCCTCGTGGACGTGGCCGTGTGGAAGGTCGTCCACGTCCCATCTGCCAACATTTTGGCAAGCTTAGCCACCTGATCAACTGATGTTGGGTTTTTCATAGACATCCATCTCAGTACCCGAGGCAGGGACAGACAGCAGTCCAGGAGGCTTCCTCGGCAGTCGCCACTCTTCTACCATCTTTGAACCTGTCTATGGCCGACATTCGGCTGACTCATGGTCCTCAGGAACCCATAGGACCCGATCTATCCTTTTCTTCTCTGGCCCATTTTGTTCACTCTACTACCTTTGTCGGCCTTCATTCCCCTACATGGATGCTCGACTCATGTGCCTCTGAACACCTCACGGGTGATGTTGGTATGTTGACCTCCTACTGCCCTTATACTGGTTCATCAGCCATCACCATCGCCGATGGATCCACTATCCCCATTGTGGGCATCGGTGCATGCTCCCTGACTCCATCGATTCACCTACCCTTTGTGGCACATGTGCTCCGCAGTCCATTTAATCTTCTTTCCATCAGTAATATTACAAAAAATTATAACTGTGTTGTCATATTTACCTCCTATGGTGTTATATTTTAGGAGTGGACTACAAACTGGGAACTCGGTAGAGGTCGGCTTCGGGACGGGGTCTACATGTTCGATGGACCGGCACCCATCACTTTCACGTCTGCCTCTGATCGAGCATTGGATCTTCATTCCCAGTTGGGACACACGCCTGCCTCCACTAGTCATCAAATTTTTTCAGACTTTAGTTGACATAATTCTTTTCATTGTGATTCATGTACATTTGTGAAACATCATCGCACTACATACATTCCTCGAGTGGATACAAGGGCCTCAAACCCTTTTGATTTGGTTCATTTAGACGTGTGGGGTCCTCATACCATTTTTGAGTCATTTGGGGTATAAATATTATATATATTTCATTGATGATTTTTCACGAATGACTTGGATTTACCTCCATTGATAATGATTAGAAGTGTTTTCCACATTCCAAATATTTTAAAATGAAATTCAAAACCAATTTTTCATCTCTGTAAAATGTCTCCTCTCGGATAATGGGCGTGAGTATCTCTCCACTCCCTTTTGGAAGTTTCTCCAGACAAAAGGCATCCTTCATCAGACCTCTTGTCCTGATACACCCCAGTATAATGGTGTGGTCAATCAGAAACACAGACATATTCTAGAGACTGATCATGCCCTCATCTTCCACTGAAAGGTGCCTCTGCATTTTGGGGTAGATGCAATTCTCACCGCCACCTACCTTATAAACCATCTTCCTTCCTCTATCATTCAGGGGGATACTCTTTTTCTAGCTTTTTCCTCCTCTCTCCCTCTTCACTCACTTCCCCTTCGCGTGTTTGGATGCCTTTGTTACGTTCGCGACACACGTCCTGGCCTCTCCAAACTCTCTCCCAAATCCCCCAGGTGAATTTTTCTTGGCTACTCCCGCACTCAGCTCGGATATCGCTGCTTCTCACCCGACCTACAATGGTATGCCATCTCAGCCAACGTCGCATTTGTTGATAGCTCTCTATTCTCCCTTCTCTCTTCTCATCCTGACCCTGCCATCGATGATTATCTTCCTCTCATCATCCACCCTCCACCGGCGTCAACCCTTATTGACACCCATTTTGGTCAGGTCTACTCCCGTCATCCCTCAACTGTATCCCTCATCCCGGCCAATGACACTGTCGTCCCCGCTTAGTCCGACGCTCCTACCCCGCTGCCTGAGGACTTGCCCATTGCCCTACGGAAAGGTACTCGCTCCTGTCAGAGTACTCCTCTATTTGTATCTTCATACAGGGGTCTGTCCACTCTAGAGACAGTTTCTATTCCTCGCATAGTTGGTGATGCCAAATCTCACCCCGGGTGGCTAGCAGCAATGCGAGATGAATTGCAGGCTCTGAAAGAAAACAATACTTAGGATCTTGTCCCCCTTCCAGTAGGCAAACAGGCAGTAGGCATCAAATGGATTTACACAGTCAAGTTGAATCCCGATGGCACTCTCCATCGCCTCAAAGCCCACCTTGTGGCCAAGGTCTTTGCGCAGACTTACAATATTGATTACTTTGATACCTTATCACCAATTGCCAAGATGGCCTCCATTCGATTATTCATCTCTCTTGCCTCCCATCATCATTGGAATCTTCATCAAATGGATGTCAAGAATTACTTCTTACATGGATTCCTTGAGGAAGAGGTTTATCTGCAGCAGCCCCCTGGATTTTGTGCCTCTGGCACTGAGTCTCAAGTCTGTCGACTCTACCACTCTCTTTACGGCCTCAAGCAGTCTCCCCGTGCTTGGTTCGGACACTTTAGCACGGTCGTCACTGACTTTGGGCTCTCTCGCAACATGAAGGACCACATTGTGTTCTATAGGATGACCTCTACTGGCTGCATCCTATTGGTCGTTTATGTGGATGATATCATCATCACCGGCAGTGACTCTACGGGTATCACCCATATCAAGGGGCATCTTTACCAACACTTCCAAACTAAGGATCTAGGTCCTATCACATACTTATTAGGCATCGAGGTATCCTATTCTTCGGACATCATCTCCCTATGTCAATGGAAGTATGCGTTGGATATTCTACAGGATGCTGGGCTGACACATGCCACTGCTGTCGACACTCCTCTGGAGCCTGGGGAACAGTCTCTTTATGCCTCCTAGGCATTGTATCCACATCCAGAGCGGTACCATCGACTGGTGGGAAAACTCAATTATCTCACCATGACTCATCCCGACATTGTCTGTGCTGTTGGAAAAGTGAGTCAATTTATGGAGCATTCGACCACCTCTCATTGGGATGTTGTCATCCACATATCTAAATACATCAAGCGAGATCCTGCTTGTAGTATTCGCTACTCCCAGCATCCTCATCTGTATATTGAGGCCTTTTGTGATGCTGATTATGTTGGTTGTCTTGCTACTCGGATATCTACTTCTAAGTTTGCCATATTCTTGGCAGGCAACCTCATCTCTTGGCGCAGCAAGAAACAGATTGTCATCTCTCGATTCAGTGCGAAATCTGAGTACCGTTCCATGGCCATCATCACTAAGAAGATCCTTTGGCTTTAACAACTCCTCCAGGAGCTTGGATTTCCTCAATAGACATCTACTCACATCTGGTGTGACAATCAGGTAGCCACCAAGATTGCTTTGAATCCCGTCTTCCATGAACTCACGAAGCATATTGAGGTGGACTTCCACTTTCTTCGACACCACCTAGAGCACAATCATGTCAGATTTATCCACATTCTGATGGTGGACCATCTTGTTGACATTTTCACTGAAGACCTCCCAGGGGCTCGCCTAGCCTCGCTCAGTTCCAAGATGGGCATCCACAGCATCTGCAGCCCAGCTTGAGGGGGAGTGTGTCTGGTCTTGTATAATGTCATCTTTATTTTTTTGTGGGACTCGTTGTTCAAGCTGGACATGTCCAGCTTGAGGGGGAGTGTTAGACCCTCTTTTTATTATTGTGGGTATTTTCGAGTCCCTCATCATAATACTCCTATTTGTATTTCTCTTTCTCAATCTATAAAAGAAGTCGTTTTCCTCACCTTGAAGGTAAATGGGTTTTCTCATTCTACAAAAACAGTTCTCAATATGCATGACATCCAACATGTGACGAACCAACAAAGCAGACCAATATGGCAGATCTCAAAAAATGCTTTGTTTTATCCAATTGTGTTCTTTTTCAAAGCCATCAATTTTCTGTTGGTTTATTGTTTGTATAAATGTGATGGGAGGTAATGAATAGACAATTGATTTTAACTCTATACCTGAGATCATTGTCGGAGGTCCATCTCTTTCAATTGTGCCTTTTCTGAAATGATATTTGTTCCTTCGAAAAGGATGATCAGTTAGAAAGAATCTGCGATGATAGTCGAAAAAACAAGGTTTTTTGCCATTGACAAGAGCATGAATGCTTTGATGTCTCTCATACAGTACAAACATGATTTTTGACCATGTGTACTCCAACCAGATAACATGTCATATGCTGGGAAGTCACTAATTGTCCACATCAATTCAGTTTTCAGCAAGAAATTTTGTTTCGCAGCAACATCAAATGTACTAACACCATTACTTCATAATGAATTTAACTCATCAATCAATGGTTTCAAATAAACATCAATATTCTTTTTCGGATGTCCTGGAATTAATAAGGTCAAAAAGATATATGATTCCTTCATAAACATCCAAGGAGGTAAATTGTACGGAGTTATAAAGATAGGTCAACATGAATACTGACTACCATAAGAACCAAATGGACAGAAACCGTCAGTAGAAAGACTCAATCGCATGTTTCGAGCTTCTAAAGTAAAAGATAGATGTAGTTGATCAAAATGTTTTCATGAATCACCATCATAGGGATGATTTAAGGTTTTATCAGTTGGAATATTGGTTTTGCGTCATGACATCAATGTCGTTGTGTTCTGAGACATAAATAAACGTTGTAATCTAGGTTTAAGCAGGAAATATCTCAATTGTTTTACAGGAATCAATCCAGACTTTTCTTGTTGAGCCTCTTTATATCTTGATTGTCCACATGTTGGATAATTATGCAACGGCTCATTTTCACCATAATATAAGATGCAATCATTTGAACATGCATGAATATTCTGATAACCAAGACTTATATTACGAACTAGCCTCTTGCTCTCATAAAAATTTGTAGGCAACACATTTCCTTCAGGTGGTAGTGTTTTTACCAAAGATAATATCTGATCAAAACAGCTATTTGACATTCCATTATCTAATTTAATAGCCATAATTTTAGCAACTATTTTAAATTTTTTTATCTTGCAATCAGGATATAAGACATCCTCAACGAACCTCAACAACTCATAAAAATGAGATGGTTCCAACTCATGAGTTAAATTAATATCATCCTGAGTTTCAACTTGTTGAAAAGACAGACCTGCCACATCATGTACTAAATTTTGAAACCGTGTTAGATCCAAAACCAAATTATTAGTATCTTCTTTGCAACTGCGTTCACCATGTCGATACCAAAAAATATAATCTGGTTGATAACCAAAACGCAATAAATGAACTCCAACGTTGTCAAATGTTTCAAATGTACACAGATCACATTTTTTACAAGGACACTTAATTGTCCCTTCTGAAACAAATTCTGGTTTTTAAATTCCATTTTCTATCAATTATACTAATTTCTATTATTTCATACTTAGTATTTTTTAAACTTGTATACTAATCTACACTAACTTATAATAATTTATACTAATTACCACTAATTATTATTAAATACAGCTAATTTGTACTAATAATTGTTAATTACCGGTGTCACAATTTCCAGCGGATTGGCGGCATCTCTTTTGCCTGACGACTCATCTCCTTGCAACTTTCTCCGACTGAAATCACTATGAAAAATCTGCTCAGATGTACGAATATCTATTTATGTATGCACGAAGATGGAGAGCAGCACGGCGAGGCCTCCCTGCTCGCCATCTTCGTGCATACAGAAATGGATATTTGTACGTCTGAGCAGACACTACGAGAAAAAGGACTTTTTGCGACGGACTTTTTGCGATGGGGGTAACCACCCGTCGCAAATAACCAATTATTTGCGACGGGATTTCGTCTCCCGTCACAAAAGGTTTGGCACGAATAACGCGTCAAATCGTATGAAGCCGCGCGAGGGTTATTTGCGACGGTGGGATCCCACCATCGCAAATACTCGGCGGCGGTTAATAGCTTTTTGCGACGGGATGTCGTCCCGTCGCAAAAGGTGTGTTGGCAGGGAGTATTTGCGATGGGACCCGTCGCAAATAAATTTTTAACCGCCGACAGTAATTAATGCGGGCGTAGGTATTTGCGACGGGTCTCGTCGCAAATAGTCTAACCTATATATACCTCCATCCGTTTTTTCTCTCATTACTCTCAATTCTTAGATCTTGTTTCCCTCTCAACTCTGATTTTAGAGGGAAAATTTTTCTAAGTTAATTTTTTTGTTCACAAGAAAGTTGTGAAGCCGTCTACATCAGTAGAAAATCAAGCTTAAAGGTATTTATGTTTTATTTAATTTATGTTTTATTTCATTTTTTTATGTTAATTTTTATTATTGTGGATTAGTTGTAATTAAATTAAATTTAAATTGTTATGTCATGAGTATTTATTTGTACTAATAAATTGAAATTTTTAGTACTAATTTTTAATAATTAGTAGTAATTAATAATTATTAATGATAATTAGTAATGTATATAATTAATTTGTAGTAATTAATAATAATTGGTAATAAATAATAATAAATACTAATAATTAGTAATAAATATTAATAATTATTAATAAATAGTATTAAATAGTAATAATGAGTAATAAATAGTAATAATGGGTAATAAATAGTAATAAATTGTCATAAATAGTAATAAATTGTAATAAATAGTAATAAATTGTAATAATTAGTAATAAATTGTAATAATTAGTAATAAATTGTAATAATTAGTAATAAATTGTAATAATTAGTAATAAATTGTAATAATTAGTAATAAATTGTAATAATGAGTAGTAAATAGTAATAAATTGTAATAATTAGTAATAAATTGTAATAATTACTAATAAATTGTAATAAATTGTAATGATTACTAATAAATTGTAATAAATTGTAATAAATTGTCATAAATTGTAATAAATTGTCATAAATAGTAATAAATTGTCATAATTAGTAATAAATTGTAATAATTAGTAATAAATTATAATAATTAGTAATAAATTGTAACAATTAGTAATAAATTGTAATGATTAGTAATAAATTGTAATAATTAGTAATAAATTGTAATAATCAGTAATAAATTGTAATAATTAGTAATAAATTGTAATAATTAGTAGTAAATAGTAATAAATTGTATTAATTAGTAATAAATTGTAATAATTAGTAATAAATTGTAATAATTACTAATAAATTGTAATAAATTGTAATATTTAGTAATAAATTGTAATAATTACTAATAAATTGTAATAAATTGTAATAAATTGCAATACATTGTAATAATTAGTAATAAATTGAAATAATTAATAATAAATTGTAATAATTACTAATAAACTGTTATAATTAGTAATAAATTGTTGTAATTAGTAATAAAATGCAATAATTACTAATAAATTGTAATAATTACTAATATTTATTAATAAATACTAATAATTTGTAATAATTTGTAATAATTACTAATAAATTGTAATAAATTGTAATAAATTGTAATAAATTGTAATATTTAGTAATAAACTGTAATAATTACTAATAAATTGTAATAAATTGTAATATTTAGTAATAAATTGTAATAATTAGTAATAAATTGAAATAATTAGTAATAAATTGTAATAATTAGTAATAAATTGTTATAATTAGTAATAAACTGCTATAATTAGTAATTAACTGTAAAAATTACTAATAAATTGTAATAATTAGTAATAATTAGTAATATTTAATAATAAATACTAATAATTAGTAATAATTAGTAATAATTAGTAATAAATACATATAATCAGTAATAAATACAGATGATTAGTAATAATTAGTAATAATTAGTAATAATTAGTAATAATTAGTAATAATTTGTAATAATTAGTAATAATTAGTAAAAATTAGTAATAAATTGTAATAATTAGTAATAAATTGTAATAATTAGTAATAAATTGTAATAATTAGTAATAAATTGTAATAATTAGTAATAATTAGTAATAAATTGTAATAATTACTAATAAATTTTAATAATTACTAATAAATTGTAATAATTATTAATAAATACTAATTAGTAATAAATACTAATAATTAGTAATAATTACTTATAATTAGGAATGATTGGCAATAATTAGGAATAATTAGGAATAATTAGCAATAATTAGCAATAACTAGTAATAAATAGCAATAATTAGTAATAAATAGGAATAATTAGTAGTAAATAGCAATAATTTGCAATAAATAGCAATAAATAGTAATAAATAACAATAAATAGTAATAAATAGGAATAATTAGGAATAAATATGAATAATTAGTAATAATTAGGAATAATTAGGAATAATTAGTAATAAATAAAAATAATTAATAATAATTAGTAGTAAATTGTAATAATTTGTAATAAATTGTAATAATTAGTAATAAATACTAATAATTACTAATAATTACTAATAATTAGTAATAATTAGGAATAATTAGCAATAATTAGGAATAAATAGGAATAAATAGAAATAATTAGGAATAATTAGGAATAATTAGCAATAATTATTAATAACTAGCAATAATTAGCAATAATTAGTAATAAATATCAATAAATAGTAATAAATAGGAAAAATTAGTAATAATTAAGAATAATTAGTAATAATTAGGAATAATTAGTAATAATTAGTAATAGTTAGTAATAATTAGTAATAATTAGTAATAATTACTAATAATTTCTAATAATTAGTAATAATTAGGAATAATTAGGAATAAATAGGAATAATTAGGAATAAATAGGAATAGATAGTTATACTTAGGAATAGATAGTAATAGTTAGCAATAAATAGGAATAGTTAGGAATAAATAGTAATAATTAGGAATAAATATGAATAGTTAGTAATAATTAGGAATACTTAGTAATAAATAGGAATAATTAGTAATAAATAGGAATAAATAGTAATAAATAGTAATAATTAGTAATAAATAGGAATAATTAGTAATAACTAGTAATAATTAGTAATAAATAGTAATAATTAGTTAGGAACAGTTAGGAACAGTTAGAAACAGTTAGAAACAGTTGAAAGAAATTTTAATAAATTTTAATAAATTTTAAGAACTTGGCACAATTTCCAGTGGATTGACAACACTCCTTTTGCTCGATGACTTTTCTCCTTTCAACTCTCACCGACTCAAAACATTATGAAAAATGTGCTGCTACATAGGCATATTCAATCTCGTATGCACGAGATTGGATATGCATTCGTAGGATCATATTTTTTATAATGTTTTCAGGTGGTGACAGTTAGAAGAAGACGATTCATCGACGAAAAGGGGGCTCTTTTATCCGACGGCTCATTTACTTTCATCTTTCTCACACTGAAATCACGATGAAGAATTTGGTCGGAGGTACGCATATTCATTCTACGAGAATGAATATGCGTACCTCCGACCAGATTCTTCATGGTGATTTCAGTGTGAGAAAGATGTAAGTAAATGAGCCGTCGGATAAAAGAGTAGCCGTCAATCCACTGGAAATTGTGTCGCCCTTAATTAATGGTAATTATTAAGAAGTATTAGTAATTATTTATCTTCCTTTTTCAGATAGTGTTTTTATAATTTCAAATTATTCAAAAATAGTGATGATTTTACATTTTGTAGAAAAATATGGAACAAGGAAGTCGACATCAGTCATTATTAGATGATCGCGCTTGGATAAATCAGCGCAGAAATCCAAATTTTTGTGGTCTAAATCCTGTATATATTGAGGGTGTTGAAGCTTTCTTAGCATTTTCATCATCAAAACTAGAATATGTTTCAAAAGGCACAATTAAGTGTCCTTGTAAAAAATGTGCTCTGAGAACGTTTGACACATTTGACAAGGTTGGGGGACATCTCTTACGGTTTGGTTTTCAAACAGATTATGTTTTTTAGTATCAACACGGTGAATGCAGTTCCAGAGAAGATACTAATAACTTGATTTTGGATCCATCACAGTTCCAAAATTTAGTACATGGTGTTGTAGGTCCATCTGTTCAACAAACTAAAACTCACGATGATATTGATTTAACTCCTGAGTTGGCACCATCTGAATTTTATGATTTATTGAGGTCTGATGAGGATAAATTATATCCTGGTTGCAAGATAAGAAAATTAGAAGCGGTTGAAAAATTTATGGCTATTAAATCAGATAATGCAATGTCAAACAACTGTTTTAATCAGATATTTTCTTTGGTTAAAACACTGTTACCTGAAGGAAATGTGTTACTTACAAATTACTATGAGAGCAAGAGGTTGTTCGTAATCTAGGCCTTAGTTATCAGAAGATTCATGCATGTGAAAATGATTGCATCTTATATTCTGGTGAAAATGAGTCGCTGGATAGTTGTCTCACATGTGGAAAATCGAGGTATAAAGAAGCTCAACTAGGGAAGTCTGGATCGATTCCTGTAAAATAGTTGAGATATTTCCCCCTTACACCTAGTCTACAACGTTTATTTATGTCTCATAAAACAGCGTCAATGATGTCATGGTACAAAACCAATATTTCAACCGGTAAAAGCTTGAATCATCCATATGATGGTGATTCATGGAAACATTTTGATCGTCTGCATCTGTCTTTTGCTTTAGAAGCCCGAAACGTGCGATTGGTTCTTTTTACTGACGGTTTCTTTCTGTTTGGTTTTTATGGTAGTTAGTATTCATGTTGGCATGTCTTTATAACTCCTTACAATCTACCTCCATGGATGTTGATGAAAGAGCCCTATATCTTTTTGACCTTATTAATCCCAGGACATCCGAAAAAGAATATTGATGTTTATTTGAAACCATTGATTGATGAGTTAAATGCATTGTGGAGTAATGGTGTTAGTACATATGATGTTTCTGCGAAACAAAATTTCACATTAAAAGATGCATTGATGTGGACGATTAGTGAATTTTCAGTATATGGCATGTTATATGACTGGAGTACACATGGTCCGAAATCATGTCCTTACTGTATGAAAGACAACAAAGCTTTTATGCTAGTCAATGGAAAAAACTTTGCTATTTTGATTGTCATCGCAGATTTCTTCCAACCGATCATTCTTTTTGAAGAAACAAATCTCATTTTAGAAAAGGCACAATTGAAAAGGATGAACCTCCAAAAATGATCTCAGGTACAGAGTTAAAATCATTTGTATTTTCATTACCTCCCATCACATTTGGGCCAACAGTAAACCAACAGAAAATTCATGGCTTTGGGAAAGAACATAATTGGATAAAACGAATCATTTTTTGGGATCTCCCATATTGGTCTGATTTGTTGGTCTGCCACATGTTGGATGTCATGCATATTGAGAAGAAATATTTTGATAATTTATTTCATACAGTTTTGGATACACCATGTAAGACTAAAGATACTGTAAAAGCACGATTAGATCTTACCCAAATTTACAGGCAACCAGAACTTGAACTATTTAAAAATGTCAGATCACAGAGGTTAATGAAGCCAAAAGCAGCTTATATACTGTCCAAAGAGAGTCGCTTATTATTTTGTCAGTGGATTGAAGATTTGAGACTTTGAGATGGCTATGCTTCCAATTTGGGCAGATGTTGTTAAGAATGGTCATATTTCCGGATTAAAAAGTCATGATTTTCATGTTATAATGGAAAGAATTATGCCGATTGGATTTAGAGGTTTGTTGAATTCTATGATTTGAGATTCGATAACAAACATATCATATTTTTTTCGAGGCATTTGTGCAGCGACAACAGACTATGATGTGCTAAGAAAACTGGAAGAAAATGTTGTTGTAATTATATGTAAACTAGAAAAAATGTTTTTGCCTACTTTCTTTGAATCAATGGAACATTTGATATTACATTTTCCACATGAATCTAAATGTGGAGGTCTAGTACAGTTTCGATGGATGTACCCATTCGAGAGATGCATGCAGAAATTGAAGAAAAAAGTACGTAACAAAGCATCAGTTGAATGCTCAATTGTTGAAGCTTATTTTCAAGAGGAAATTGCTTTTTTCTGCTCTTACTATTTTGAATCTGAATATCTCTCAAAAAAAACCGCATGGGACAGAATGAGGGAAATGTTAATGATGAAATGGACAATCAATTATCAGTTTTTAATTAGCCAAATCTTGGCTTCGGTGGAGTTCAAGAATGATGGATTTCAGACGATGAAAATCACAGAGCTCATACATATGTTTTGTTCAACTATGAATAAATTACGACATTTGTACTGTGATTACTTCTATCACTTATTCTATAATTTCTATTACAGTATGTAAACTTATTTTATTTGTAGGTTATATAATAATCATATCAAGAAACAACTTTCACAAATTATAGCAACTGATCTTGAAGAACACAGACAAAAAAAATTTCTCAATGGTTTCAAAAACTAGTAACATAAATTATTGATGGTTTAATATCAATTAAGTTTACTATTTATTATATTGATAATTGTTTTACAAATTTTCAGGTGTCTAAACATGCTGATAAAATTGATAAGCGACTGTGTATATTGAGTAACCCACCATCCAAAATGGTTAGATCTTATAATGCATATGTGGTGAATGGTTTTTGATTTCATACACGTTCATATGGGGAATAAAAAAAACAATGAACAGTGGAGTTTGTTTGAGAGGATCTCATCATAGAGAAACTAAAGTTGACTTTTACGGCATTCTGGATGAAATTATTGAGCCATGTTATCTTGAACAGAATTATATAATGATGTTTAAATGTCGGTGGTTAGATATTGAGAGAGGATTGTGTGTTCATCCGACTCATGGAATCGTCGATATTAAATATAAAAGTCTTCTTGCAGTAAATGAACCATTTTTACTGGCTTAACAGACACATCAAATTTATTACGCAAAGTACTGTGCTACTTCAAGAGACTTGAGTGATTGGTGGAGCATAATAAAAATGAAATATTGGGAAAATCAATTTAATCAAACTGAATGTGGTTCCGCTGAAGTGGAAGGAATTGAAATTTTTCAAGAGACTACTCAAAATCTATCTTTTTCACAAAGAAACGTGAATATCGATGATGACACCCCACATTTAAGGGTCGATGGTGATGAAGATGTTAATGATATTACAAATGAATTTGAAATGACAAGGGATGGTGAAAGTGAAACTCATATGGATATTGATGATGCCGAGGAGGAATATGAAGACATTGACATCATCAGATATGAAGATGATGATGAAGGTGAACATTGACAAAGTTAAATGCTAGTTATAATCATAATTAATATATATCTATATATAATAGTTATTTTCAACTATCTGCTAACAACAATAATTTTGTGTTTCAGATTGACTTTGATATATTACGTGAGTTAGAGGAGGCTGAGCTACCTTTGGATGAGGGGGATGTGGGATCATCTAACCCTCAACCTATTGGTGGTTCAGGAGGTACGCGGAGGAGGTGCGGTCTTGCGCGACTGATGATTCCTGACCCTATCCCCGAGCGACGTCCATGTCTTGGCTTCGATCCACACACACAGATATATGATAACCTGTATATTTTAGTTAGCTTTCATTAATTTATTTATATATATACTAATTGTTTGAGTATTTATTCTTTTTTCACAGTTTTGTGCATGTAGCTGTTGGACAGGGGAGCACTATCTTACGCAATTATTTTTCTCAGCCATGGAACACATGGGAACAGATTCCTGTTGATGTGTATATCAGCATGTACAATCATTGGATGGTACGTAAATAAATAATATTTATTTTGAAATTTATTTTATTAATAACTTGATATTATAAATTATTTGTAGGGTTTATGGTATCCCATAAATGATAGCATGAGTGACGTTATCCATGCAACATGGGAGGTGGCTATGTGTGAGCGTTTGCGTCAGTTTTTGCATAATTTGAGAAAGACGACCATTAAGAAAGCAGGAGCGATAGTATTTGATGAGTCGTGTAGAACCCACCAACCAGTGTATATTTCATCTCAGGTTTGGGATGGATTATGTGCACACTGTTTGGGTGGTGGATTTCAGATGAGATCTTCATTGGGTCGGCAGAACCGGGGGAGACAGGAGGTGACGCATCGAGCTGGTAGTCGTACATTCAGTATGCATAGAGAGCATCTGGTAAGTATTTTTTTTAAATATTTTATATAACTTCAAATATAAATAGTTTATTTTATATTCATATAGGCAGTCGAGCATCCTGATATTACAGAGTACGGTGTTTATCGGAGGATGTACAGTGATCCAGCCACCGAAGAGATTAGAGGTGATCGTCAGTGTCAGATTGTAGTTCGTCTTATTTTTTTCAGTTTGACAATTAACTACATATAATATTTTCACAACTTTAATTTCAAATTGGAATTGAATGAGTCATATGAGGCTACAACCTCTCAGACACAGGCTGAGGGTCAGGACGAGGCGACTGATCAGACCAGTGCCCACCATTTTGACGAGGCGGCATGGATGCAGGCGACTCGGTATGGCTTTGAGAAGGGTCGAGTTGTTGGTATCAGCTCTCATGTGACTCCTGGCACTTATTATGGTACTACTGCGATGTCGGCGTCCAGCTCGAGATGAGTTCGTGGAGAGGCATCATATTCTGCCCCGCAGTATCAGGAGCAGTTCCGAGCTCAGAATGACCTTATAGAGAGTTTACAGAAACAGCAAGAAGAGATGTGTCAGTAGTAGAAGCATCAGCATGAGGAGGAGATGCGTCGATGGCAACAACAGCATCATGAGCAGATGGAGCACATGCGTCGTCTGACTCGTAGTTTAGGGATGGAGTTTTCTCCATCATCTCCTTCAGCTCCTCCACCTCCTCCAGAAGACGACCCCCCTAGTGATTTTTTTTATGTTAAAAACATTTGAATTTAACATTTGTTGTAATATGAACTATTTATAATTTCTAATTTTTATTTCTATGCAAATATTATATAATTTAATTTTTAATATTTTATGATTTTTTTTGTGAATATTGAGAATTTTAATAATTTTTATTTTTTTATTATTTTAATAATATTAATATTATTGTTTCATTAATCAAAATTTTATTAAAAATATTTTTTCAGTATTATATTTTTTAATGTTTGTTTATTTTACTAATAATAATAATAATAATAATAATAATAATAATTTTTGTTTTTTTTTGTTTTTTTAATATTGATAATTTTAATATTTTTTATTTTTTTATTATTTTAATAATATTAAAATTAATTTTTCAATGATCATAATTTTATTAAATTTATTTTTTTTAATTTATTTATTATTTGTGACGAGATCTGTTGTGGTGGGTTCCCATCGCAAATAGTCTAAATAATTTTTTTTAAAGTATTTGCGATGGGATTACGAACCCGTCGCAAAAAAAATGTATAAATAAAGTATATAATCGGAGACTTATTTGCGATGGTGAAGCTGCCCATCGCAGATACCTAGAATTCTAGTAGTGAGATTTTCATAGTGATTTCAGTCGGAGACAATGGAGATGAGTCCTCAGACAAAAGAGCCTCTTTTGCCCGACGGCTCATCTCCTTACAACTTTCTCCGAATGAAATCAGTATGAAAAATCTGCTCCAACGTACACATATCCATTTTCCTATGCATGAGAATGAACAGCAGGAAGGCCTCTCCATGATGCTCTCCATTATCGGGCATACGAAAATGGATATCCATACGTGAATATAGATTTTTCATAGTGATTTTAGTGGGAGAAAATTACAAGGAGATAAGGTGTTGGGAAAAAGGGAGCCACCAATCCGCTGGAAATCGTGCCAATTTATTATAATTTATTACAATTTCTTGCTAATTATTATTAATTATTGCTAATTATTATTAATTGTTAGAATTTATTACTAATTATTAGAATTTGTTACTAATTACTAGAATTTGTTACTAATTATTAGAATTTGTTACTAATTATTTGAATTTGTTACTAATTATTACAATTTATTACTTATTGTTGCAATTTATTACTAATTATTACAATTTATTTCTAATTGTTACAATTTATTACTAATTATTACAACTTAGCACTAATTATTACAATTTATTACGAATTATTACAATTTATTACGAATTATTACAATTTATTACTAATTATTGCTAATTATTACAAATTATTACAAATTATTACTATTTATTACTATTTATTATTAATTGTTACTAATTATTAATAATTATTTCAATTTATTACTAATTATTGTAATTTATTACTAATTATTTCAATTTAATAATAATTATTGCAATTTATTACTAATTATTATAATTTATTACTAATTATTAAATTTATTACTAATTATTACAATTTATTTCTAATTATTAGAATTTATTACTAATTATTACAATTTATTACTAATTATTAGAATTTAATACTAATTATTACTAATTATTACATTTTATTACTAATTATTATTAATTGTTACAATTTATTACTAATTCTTGCAATTTATTACTAATTTTTACTATTTTTTGCAATTTATTACTAATTTTTGCAATTTATTACAAATTATTAGAATTTGTTACTAATTATTAGAATTTATTACTAATTATTACAATTTATTGCTAATTATTACAATTTATTACTAATTATTACAATTTATTACTAATTATTACAATTTATTACAAATTATTACCAATTTTTGCAATTTATTACAAATTATTGCAATTTATTACAAATTATTGCAATTTATTTCAAATTATTGCAATTTATTACAAATTATCACAATTTATTACTAATTATTACAATTTATTGCTAATTATTTCAATTTATTGCTACTTATTTTAATTTATTACAACTTATTATAATTTATTGCTAATTATTACCAATTGTTTCAATTTATTACCAATTGTTTCAATTTATTACTAATTGTTTCAATTTATTACTAATTATTTGAATTTATTACTAATTGATTGTTCCAATTTATTACTATTTTTTGCAATTTATTACTATTTTTTGCAGTTTATTACAATTTATTACAATTTAATACCAATTATTACAGTTTAATACTAATTATTTTAATTTAATACTAATTATTACTAATTAATATAATAACTATTAATTAATACTAATTCATACTAATCACACATAATTATTTGTAAAATAAACATAAACAATGATAAATAAAACTATCTAATTCTAATTTAACTACAACTAATTAACAATAATTATAACTAAAATAAAATAAAATGAATTAAGTAAAAAAATAAAATAAATAGATAAATACCTTAAAACCGAAGCTTTGAAGGATATGTGTTGTGAATAATGCCCTGAATTAAAATTTTAAACCATGAAAATTTTTGAGACAAAATTTTCCACTAGAGAGAGAGTAGAGAATTGAGTGGAATGAGGGAAAATGGGTGGGGGTATATATAGCTTGGATTAGTTGCAACGAGATTATTTGGGATGGGACTACCGTCGCAAATAGTACCATTTGCGACGAAACCCGTCGCAAATACCCTCTGGTTAGAAAGACTTTTGCGACGGGGCCCATCACAAAAGACCACCTGTCGACATAGTATTTGCAGTGGGGTATCTATCTCGTCGCAAATACTAAAAATGTCGTCGGGTATTTGCGACGGGCTACTATAGCCCATCGTAAATACCCTTTCTTGTGTTTTGGCGCGCAATGTGCGCCAAAGTTTTTGCGACGACAACCATCGACCCATCGCAAAAACCTTATTATTTGCGATGGACTAGTTCTTCCTTCTCAAAAATTTTTCCCAAAAGACTATTTGCAACGAGATACTGGCTCGTCGCAATTGCTCAGTTTTCCCGTAGTGTGATTTCGTGGGCATAGCAGGAGAAGTCGGAGCTTGGTCGTGTTGGAATGGTGTATCCCAATTCGTTTGGATGAAGTTGGGTCGAACGTTAGCGGTCTGGATTGCACACCAGACCGCAACTCCTCGGTGAGGTTGTTGGGGGTTGCAGGGGGCAACGCACCCCCTCCTCTCGGGGTCCGGGGGTCGAAGGTTCCCGACCAAATTTTTAAGAACTATAGCAATGTTGTGTCATTGTAGCAGTACCGGCCGACGACATCGACAATGCACTGTAGTAGTGTGGACTTCGACATGACTCTGTAGCAGAGCTAACCAAGAGACACCGACAAAACATTGTAGTATCTTGGACTTTTGGAGACAGTGGTACTATAGCCCCAAGGACTTCTGGCCACCAATACCATAGTAGTGCGAACTTGGGTGGTTGCGGCACTGTGGCACAGTAGACTTACTGTGCGGTTGGTGGAATAGTGTATCGTCTTCTTTGTTAGCTCATTCAAGTTAGGGGTTTTGTGTGTCTGAAAATTTTGAGATTCTTATTGTTTTTGTGCTCCCGAATTAGTGAAGTTATCCTACCTCTCTGTGGACATAGAGATCATTTACCGAACCAATTAAATATCTGTGTCCTTTGATCTTCTCATTCTTTTGATTTTTCTGTATTTTCTTCATCTATAAACATTTTTCTATCACTGCGACTCCTGACGTTTCTACAACAGGTCGGGTTGCTTGGGATGATGTCTTGTGGTTGTCTTTGGGTCTTGGAGTCTCTTGGTATTTTCTGACTGTTGTCTTTTGTTTTCATTGGTACTCTGATATTGTTGTTTATTGTTGGGTATACCTTTGGTTGTCTTGTTGTTCGTGCATCATATAGAGGATTGGATGTTTATTGTTTATGTATGTTTGAATGTTTTATTTGAAGGGAAATTGTCTCCCAAAGTTCTTTAAACACTTGACATTTATTTTCAACCTTTGGTGTCTTGGAGATGTCACCTAAGGTCCAATAGCACCTTCTCCTCTTCTCAAGCCAATGAGGAGGGAAAGATGTTACACAACGTGTATCAGGTGTTCCACTTCAGGTTTCTTTGTTGTGGTAGTTTCAGCCGAGGCAACAACAACAGGGTGTTCCAGCTTGGGATTAGTAAAGAGGAGACGGGGCGGGCAAAGGACAGCCCCGATATGCTCCTCGTCCTTAGAGAGTAAAGTGCGGCCGGCTGTGGAGGTGGTTGTCATTAGGGTTGGAGAGGTTGCAGGGCTGGTCGTGGTCAGCTTCATGCTTTTGTGTTTCCAGCACTGGGAGAGTCAAACGTCGTTCAAGGTACCCTTTGCTTGTTTTTTACTTAGGTACATGTCTTATTTGATTCAGGAGCTACACACTCCTTCATATCACCTGCCCTAGTCCATGCTTTGGGACTTGAGGTGGAGAGACTTCCAATGCCCTTGGTGTTGACTGGGCCAATTGGAGGTCGATCTTATTTATATGAAGTATGTAGAGACCGTGAGCTAGTGCTGGGGAAACACTGCTCTTTGGAAGACTTCCTATGTTTACAGATACAACCTAACAACATCATCCTCGGTATGGACTAACTGTATTTGGTGAGGGATATTGTGGATTACTTCAGGAGACAGATTGTGTTCTATGATGCTGATGGAGATCCTGCAGTGTTTGTTAGTGATCCAAACCCTCAAATGGGTTGGAGGCATGTTCTTTGTCATCCTTGATGGCCGAGCTGATGTTGAGTTTGTCAGAGGTTTAACTGACGGTGTTTCCTAGGGTTGTAGAAGAGTACCCTGATGTTTGTCCTAATGAGGTTGTAACATTACCTCCTCGACAAGAGGTCAAGTTTGGTATTGATCTATAGTCGGGCGTTTCTCCTATCTCGATGCCTCCGTATAGGATGACGCCTTTCGAGTCACGAGATATATGGGTACAGTTCGACGATCTGTTGTAGCGATCTTTGTTCAACCTAGTGTGTCACCTTGGGGTGCGCTGGTTTTGTTCGTAAAGAAGACTGATGGAAATTTACGTCTTTGTATCAATTATCGTCACTTGAATTAGGTGGTAGTGAAGAACCGCTATCCTCTTTTGTGGATTGATGATTTATTCGATCAGTTGAAAGGATAAAGTTGGTTCTCGGAGATCGATATGGGTTCAGGATATCATTCGATGCTGGTGAAAGATGAGGATATTCTGAAGACCTCTTTATGATGTCGTTATGGGCATTATGAGTTTGTTGTAATTTTGTTCGGTGTGACAAACGCTCCAACTGTGTTCATGGGTCTGATGAACACAGTGTTCAGAGAGTTTTTAGATCAATTTGTGGTGGTTTTCATTGACGACATCCTTATGTACTTTGCTTCTGAGGAGAAGCACACAGAGCATCCGCGTGCCATTTTAGGAGTTCTTCATCATTAGCAGCTATTCGTAAAGTTGTCAAAGGGTGAGTTCTGGGATTGTGAAGTTCATTTCATGGGACATGTGGTGTCCTGATGAAGAATAGATGTGGATCTTTCGAAGATTGAGACAGTTGTTTCTTGGGCAGCTTCTAAGACAGCTGCAGAGGTGCAGAGAGTTTTTAGGAGTTCATCATCATCATCAGTTGTTTGTAAAGTTGTCAAAGTGTGAGTTCTGGGCTTTTGAAGTTCATTTCTTAGGACATGTGGTGGTTTTCATCGATGACATCCTTATATACTTTACATCTGAGGAGAAGCACGCAGAGCATCTGTGTGTCGTTTTATGAGTTCTTCATCATCAGAAGCTGTTTGGAAAGTTGTCAAAGTGTGATTTCTGGGCTTGTGAAGTTCATTTCTTGGGACATGTGGTGTCCTGATGAATATTATATGTGAATCTTTCGAAGATCGGGACAGTTGTTTCTTGGGCAGCTTCCAAGACAGCTGCAGAGGTGTGGAGTTTCCTTGGTCTTGCGGACTATTATAGAAGGTTCATAGTTGACTTCTCTTTGGTTGTGACTCCTCTAATAGCCTTAACCATAAAGGATCTAGCATTCTTGTGGACTGACCAGTGTCATGCGGTTTTCGAGTGTCTAAAGGAGAAGTTAATCGACACTTTTGTTTTTCGTTTTCTAGAGGGAGTTCAGTTTAAGGTTTTCTATGATGTTCCATGCCTTGGTTTGGGTTATGTTCTGATGCAGCAGAAATCAATTGTTTTTTATGGGTCTCAATAGTTATGTCCCCATGAACGTAACTATGTCACCCATTATCTTGGGTTGGCAGCAATGGTGTTTTCCTTGAAGTGGTGATGACATTACCTCATCTGCAAGCGTTTTGTGGTTTTCACAGATCATAAGAGTATGAGGTGTGTCTTCTCCCAGCGTAACTTGAACTTGAGATAGCAATGGTGGATGAAATTCTTGCAGGATTACGACTTTAGGATTTCATATACACTGGGAAAGAGTAATGTTGTAGCCGATGCGCTGAGCAGAGAGTCATGTAGTGATGTCGTGTGTGAATCTGGGGATTCCTGAAGAGTGATGGAAGATTTCTCAACAATGCATCTTGATATGTGAGAGGTTGGAGGCAGATGTTGTCTTTTTTATATGAAAATACATTCGTCCTTGGTACAACATGTGGAGTCCCAGTTGGGGGATTCTGAGGAGAAAATCTAGAGAGATTGATTTGTTTTTAGTAATGCCCCTGATGGTTGGTCCAATAATGAATAACACTGAGTGTTGTTCCATGGGAAGCTTTTCATCCCTTTGGCGATGTGTGAAATGGTTCTCCATGAGTTTCATAGCTCACCCTTGGTGGTACATCCTGGTGTGACAAGGATGTACCAGGTTTTGAGAGGGTAGTTTTGGTGGTCTAAGTTGAAACATGCAGTTACAGAGTTTGTGTCTCGATGTTTGGTCTGTTAGAAGGTGAAGATCGAACACCGTGTTCCTGGTGGTTTTCTCATGTCGTTAGATGTTCCTTAGTGGAAGTGGGAATAAATCTTGATGGACTTCATTACCGGTTTACCTCAAACTTAGGGAGCCTTTGATGCTATATGGGCGATAATGGATCGTTTGACAAAATTAGTCCACTTCACAGCAATCAGGGAATCGAGATCATTGGAAGTTTTGTCGAGGAAGTATCTGGAGGAGGTGGTGAGACTCCATGGAGTCCTGAGGATGATCATCTCTGATCGTGGTCCTCTTTTTACCTTCAGGGTGTGGAAATGTCTTCAACATGCTTTTGGCTCTCAGTTATGCCTTAACATTGCTTTTCATCTATAGACAGATGGTCAGGCAGAGCGGACTATCCAGACTCTTAAAGACATGTTGTGTTCTTGATATGTAAGAGGTTAGAGGTAAATCTTGTCTTTTTTAGATGAAAATACAGCCATCCTTGGTACAACATGTGGAGTCCCAAATTGGGGGATTCTGAGGTGAAAATCTAGAGAGACTGATTTGTTTTTAGTAATGCACCTCATGGTTGGTCTGAGGATGAATAACACTGAGTGTTGTTCTAAAGGAAGATTTTCATCCCTTTGGTGATGTGTGAAATTATTCTCCATGAGTTCCATAACTCACCCTTGGCGGTACATCTTGGCGTGACAAGGATGTACCGAGTTTTGAGAGGGTAGTTTTGGTGGTCTAAGTTGAAATGTGCAATTGCAGAGTTTGTGTCTCGATGTTTGGTCTGCCAGAATGTGAAGATCTAACACCGTGTTCCTAGTGGTTTTCTCCCACCGTTAGATGTTCCTTAGTGGAAGTGGGATGAAATCTTGATGGACTTTTTTACCAGTTTACCTCGAACTCAGGAAGCCTTTAATGCTATATGGGTGATAGTGGATCATTTGACCAAATTAGCCCACTTCATAGCGATCAGGGAATCGAGCTCAGTGGAATTTTTATCGAGGTAGTATCTGGAGGAAGTAGTGAGAATACACGGATTCCTGAGGATGATCATCTCTAATCACGATCCTCTTTTTACCTCCAGGGTGTGGAAATGTCTTCAACATGCTTTTGGCTCTCGGTTATGCCTTAACACTACTTTTCATCTACGAACAGATTTTCAAGCAGAGCGGACTATCCAGACTATTTAATACATGTTGCGTTCTTGATATGTGAGAGGTTGGAGGTAGATGTTTTCTTTTTTAGATGACAATATAGTCATCATTGGTACAACATGTGGGGATTTTGAGGTGAAAATCTAGAGTGACTGATTTTCTTTTAGTAATGCCCCTGATTGTTGGTATGAGGATGAATAACATCGAGTGTTGTTCCAAGGGAAGCTTTTTGTCCCTTTGGCGATGTATGAAATGGTTCTCCATGAGTTCCATAGCTCACCCTTGGCGATACATCCTAGCGTGACAAGGATGTATCGAGTTTTTAGAGGGTAGTTTTGGTGGTTTAACTTGAAGCGTGCAGTTGCAAAGTTTGTGTCTCGATGTTTGGTCTTCCAGAATGTGAAGATTGAACACCGTGTTCCTGGTGGTTTTCTCCTGTTGTTAGATGTTCTTTAGTGGAAGTGGGAGGAAATCTTAATGGACTTTGTTACCGATTTACCTCGAGATCAGGGAGCCTTTGATGTTATATGGGCGGTGGTGGATTGTTTGACGAAATTATCTCACTTCACAGCGATCAGGGAATCGAGCTCAGTGGAAGTTTTGTCGAGGCAGTATCTAGAGGAGGTGGTGAGACTCCACGGAGTCCTGAGGACAATCATATCTGATCGTGATCCTCATTTTACCTTCAGGGTGTGGAAATTTCTTCAACATACTTTTGGCTCTTAGTTATGCCTTAACATTGCTTTTCATCCGCGGATAGATGGTCAGACAAAGAGGAATATCCGGACTCTTGAAGAAATGTTTCATTCTTGATATGTGATAGGTTTTAGGAAGATGTTGTCCTTTTTATATTACAATACAGTCATCCTTGGCACAACATGTGGAGTCCCAGTTGGGAGATTTTGAGGTGAAAATCTGGAGACTGATTTGTTTTTAGTAATTCCCCTAATGGTTGGTCTGAGGATGAATAACACCAAGTGTTGTTTTAAGGGAAGCTTTTTGTCCCTTTGGCGATGTGTGAAATGGTTCTTCATGAGTTCCATAGGTCACCCTTGGCGGTACATCCTAGTGTGACAAGGATGTACCGAGTTTTGATAGGGTAGTTTTGGTGGTCTGAGTTGAAGCATGCAGTTGCAGACTTTGTGTCTCGATGTTTGGTCTTCCAGAAGGTGAAGATTGAACACCGTGTTCCTAGTGGTTTACTCCTGCCATTAGATGTTCTTTAGTGGAAGTGAGAGGAAATCTTGATGGACTTCGTTACCAGTTTACCTTGAGCTCAGGGAGCCTTTGATGTTATATGGGCGATAGTGGATCGTTTGACGAAATTATCCCACTTCATAGCGATCAGGGAATCAAGCTCAGTGGAAGTTTTGTTGTGGTAGTATCTGAAGGAGGTGGTGAGACTCCACGGAGTCCTGAGGACAATTATCTCTGATCGTGATCCTCGTTTTACCTCTAGGGTGTGGAAATGTCTTCAACATGCTTTTGTCTCTCAGTTATTCCTTAACACTTCTTTTCATCCATGGACAGATGGTCTGGAAAAGCGGACTATCCGGACTCTTGAAGACATGTTGCGTTCTTGTGTCCTGAATTTTGGAGGTTTGTGGATGAGTTACTTGACCTTGGCCAACTTTTATTACAACAATAGTTTTCACTCTACCATTGGAATGACACTATTTTAAGCTTTGTACGACGAACCTTTCCATTTTCCATTGTGTTGGACTGGGGTCGAAAAGTCAGCAATTCTCAAGCTGGAACTAGTGCATAGCATGACAAAGATGGTTTAGGTAATTCGTGAATGGATGAAAGCAACGCAGGATCATCAGAAGTCCTATGTCAATTATAGAAGGAAACCTATGGAGTTCGACATTGTAGATCGTGTGTTCCTTAAGGTGACTCCTCGTCGTGGGTTGCGAAGGTTTGGTCATAGGAGTAAGCTTTCTCCTCGATTTTTTGGGTCTTTTGAGGTGTTGGATTGTGTTGTAGTTGTGGCGTATCAGATAACACTTCCCCCGTAGATGAGCCAGATACATGATGTATTCCATGTGTCGTAGCTCCATTGTTACCTTCATGATGATTCCCATATCATTGATTGGGGAAAGATCGATTTTGATTATGATGCGACCTTTAAGGAGCGACCCGTAGAGATACAAGGTTGCCGAGAGAAGGTGTTGAGTGGGTGTGTTATTCCCTTGGTTCATGTCTTGTGGTGGTACAATGGTGTGGAGGAGAGTACCTAAGAACGTGAGTCGCAAATACGTACTCAACACCTCGAGTTGTTTGATGTTTAACCCTTTTCTTACAGTGTTTCTCATTTGTAGATGTTGACCTTTTTCTGGTTTATGAAATGGTTTCCTCCTGATATATTGTTGGTGATCGTGCTCTCGTTCAAGAGGTATCTCCCTCAGGAATGTTTAGGAGCCGATTGTTACTATTTCATGGTTTTTCACTTGGTTCCTCTGAGTGAGGAGGTGGAGATTCTACGATGGTGAGATCCCTGAGAGTTATCTCATGGGGTGGTTGGTTGACCCCTTTTTCTTTCTTTCTGCCTCTCCGGGTGTGGTTTTAAATTTTCGAGGAGGAGAATAATTTGAAAGGTATCTGATGTAAGGACTCAGACCCTAGTATCCCTTTTCTTTGTGAGTTTAGGGTGTTGGAGGAGTTTGGAGGAGGTTTCATGATGTTTTAGAGGGAAAATGAGGAGTTAAGAAAATACTATAGTGTGGAGCTTTGGGTTGCACCGTAGGGTAGGCTGATGCGGCATGGAGATCCCAGTTGCGGTTCAAGGAGGCTCAAGGGAGGATTTTGGAGCCACTGCCAATTTTGGCATGGTTTCATAATGGAGTAGGGCTGTGGAATAGGCCCTTCCCCGGTGGTTGAGCTCTACAGTGTGGAGAAGCCTGGTTGCAACATAGTAGTTTTTGAAGGTTCTACCAAATTGGAGGTAGCTGCGTCATGGGTGGTGGGTTACGGCATAGTCCCCTTCCTGAAAAACAGGTTATGCAGCATGTTGGTTTTGGTTGTGCTTTAGTACCTCATCAGATTTATAGGATCTACGTCATGCATCTCAGGTACGGTTTGACCAGGCAGGTTGCAGCGTGGTCCCTTACGCCGCGCCAGAGTCCTCTTTCAGTCGGTTATGCGGCGTGGTCTAGGAGGTTGTGTCATGGTCTTTTGATTTTCAGTTGGACTATAAATACCCAATCCCCTATGAACCAGTTTTTCTCCAATCCTTTTCCTTTCAAACCCTAGTCACCTGAGAGATCTTTTTGAAGGCCTTTAAAGCCCCTTATGATCAGATTCGATCCCTGACTTCCCGTGTTCAATTCGTTGTGATCTGAGGTGAGTTCTTGCTCTTTTCTTGTGGAATCTTCTCTATTCGATCTCATTTCCTCCCGTTTCTTTGTGTCATGTTATGGCGTTTGATCTTCATCATTCTAATGAAGTTTCTTTTGTTGTTTGTCGATGCATTCGTGGATCGACGACCTTGGGTGATCATAGTTTTCTTGCGGGATATGTGACCAGAGATCCGCGTTGACATTCCGTTTCTGTTTAGAAAATGCCGAAAGCGTTGAGGTAGGAGATTCATTTTTTCTCCTTTATTTTATGTGCAATCGTAAATTGACCATGCTTTAGATTCTTTGGGTGGCAGTGGAATTAATCCTAATAAAGGATAAACCAGATTAAATAAGAATTGGTTTATAGTTATAGCAATCGCATGTTTTCCACCGTAATAACAATTTTCCTCTTGATTTACTAGATATTGTGCTATCTATGTTATGCTTTTGTAGCCTGTATGTTATGCTTTTGTATCATGTATGTTATGCTTGGATTAGCATGTGGTTTTGATGAAATTGGTAAATAACGTAAAGTTGGTAATTTGTTGGTTGGCTAAGGAACTTAAATTGGCATGTTTAATTAATCCTTAGATTCTTATAACTTGATAGTAATCAAATTGATGTTAAGTGCATGTTTAATTGAAATTGTTCTTCCATGTGCTAATGGAATTTCCTAAAGAACGTGAATCTAGTAATGCTTGTTGATGATAGTGATAAAGAGGCATATTGATGGAATTGTTCTTCTAAATTTCTTTGAAATGGAATTGATGCTAGAGAGCATGTTTAATAAATTATAGCTTATTATAACTGATGTTTTAGGTTACTCATGATTGTAACCTGTAATAATAAATCAGTTGATTCAAGATGGAATAAAACTGGTTGTTTGATAAAGATAATGTTTGGGGTCGAGTGAGCTCATTTGCTTGTGAAGGTTGAATGCCTTGTGTTTGGGGTCGTGAGAGCCCTTTTACATGTAAATTCTAAATGCCTTGTTTAAGGTCTTAGTTTCCCTATTGACCTTGTTGGTTGTTTGGTGCATTCTGTGTTGCTCTGGATGTGAGTCTTGCTATGTGATGTTGTATGAGTATGAATTGTTGACCTTGTTGCTTATTGTAACTGATGCCTTAGTTTTTCTTATAGTTTATAAATTATTTATAAATGATAAATGATAGACATTATAAAATGGGAATTTTCAAGTCTAAAATAAATATGAAGGGTTAATATTTGTTTATCATGTTTCGGGAAATAAATAAAATGTTTATTTATTTGTTAATTCCATATTATTCATGTTTAATAAAATTGTTTAAGGAATGTGAATATTGTGTATGCTAAATTTATATGATAAATTGCTTCTAGGAAATAGTCTGGCATTTCATGCTAGGTATGATGCCATATGATTTAGTTTCTATCTACCTTGACCTCAGTTTTTTATTTGGAGTTATTAGCTTGAATTCAGTTGTTGAGCATAGTTTGTACATATTGGGTTTTATAATTATTATGAATCAAATTCTCTCTTGAGTAAAGTCTCCTTGGGGAGAGAGACTTAGGGTCAGACTACCCACCGGTCTGGAGGCTTATGACTTGTTCTAAAAAGGTCAGAGGTTGGCTATTTTTCACTTTGGGGTTCTCATGTAGATTTTTTCAATTTCATATAACTCTAAACCTTTACATGAAGAGTTCATATACCTTACGCATAAGATGCATTTGAATATGTATGAATATGTTTGACTTTCATATCTGGGTGAGTAACACACACTTATTGGTTTTGTAAAGAGTTACACATTAATGTGGTGTGAACACATTAATTTAGTGGATGAAATATAAATTTCAAAAACTAAATCGGTATAAGCATGTGTACACAAAGGAGTAAAAAATGATAAGATAAATATTTCATAAGATGCAATGGTTATGAATTTAATATGCATATAATGTATATTAAATTGGTGAGACTTTTAAAATGGAAAACCCCTCAAATACTAAGTGTGAGATTTCTTCCAAAGCAACATTTGTCAAGACCTCAATCATTCAACCGAGTAGGTCATGCCAAAGTTGGGTGTCCATAGATTATCTTGTGTATGGAAAACAAGTGATAAGTGACATTGGAACATCCTTGGGCAGGAATGCCAACGTTGGGTGCCATTGGGTTGTCCTTTGTTAGCCTATTTTGGTGTTTGTTGTGGGTTAAACTTAGCTAGGAAATACTAGAGGAATAAATTTGGGTTTATTCATATGATGGATTAGGTAGAGTTACCCACTCAACTATCCAAGAATCATAACTGTTATAATTGGGATGACTCCCTGCCTAAATAGTCATTGCTTATTTACATGATACTTGGTGTACGTCATGATAAAATATGAATCATGGCACATTTAAGAAATATGATGTATGAGGTCGTTATTTTAATGGAAGCACTTTCATTAAAATTCCTTGATGAAAATATATAAAACATGACACTAACCCATTGAAATGTCTTTGTTGTAGATTATGACATACTGCACAATAATCATATTGAGATCACTTATAGGTATGACCTATAATGTCACGAACCGGATCTGGTCTCCACCATTAACGTCACCAAACCCAGCCCATGGAAAGGCCCGAAGGGTGTTCCCTATCCCCACGGGTTTTCACAAGTTCCCGACTATCAAAAAATCTGGTTTGGGAATGATTTACCCGAGTATGAAAGCATAAAACATTAAAAAAACAATCAATAATTAGAATCTGAAATTTTCATGCTAAAAAATTCTTAACAAAACTAGATCTGAATACATATGTTTAAAGACACTACAAGTGGTCCAAATAAAAATAATGACAACAGAAATACATCCCCATGGACTCCACATGACAAGGGGGTCGTCACCCGCAAGTCTTCTCCACAACTCCGCCCCAGCGATGGGGACTAACACCCTGAACCGCCATCACCCTTAGCCTTCCCTTTACCTGAGTCAAGAATAAGAAGGTCTACTTACACCCAAGGGGTGTAAGTAGGGTGTGAGCCTAATCCCAATAGTATACCACCAGATGATTCCAAAGAGCATACAATACAATTTGAACAAAACAAGCAATTTTAATACACAAGGTGAAACCGTGTTAAAATTCCAAGAAATGCAACTTTCAAATGAAAATAGTTCTCAATCTGAGAATTTCAGAATGTTAACACATTAAAATAAAAATGTTAGCTATTATAATTTACTTCCAAACACACCCTATTATATGGGTAAATACCACAAATCCAATGAGCAACAAAATCAGGAACACCCCTAGGCACTTGGTTGTCTCGAGCCCTATGTACCTCGTACCTCGGTGTAAAGTAACCATAGAAAAATCCATTCTCGTGCACGATCCACTAGTAGGGAACATACTCATAACCTAGTGGTCCCCAATCATCATCCACATAGTTTAGTTAGAGTTGTCGTTATCCAAATGCTAAGTGAAACAGGGACAAAACTCATCCGGTCCACTAGCCGTACTAGTACAAATCCGCCCCACCTAGGTACCCGGGCTTCCCCTTTTGTGCTCAATCAATTTCATCATGCAACATAAATACATTTTCATATAACACACCACTACTGGTCACACACAAATAATATAGTAGTTATCACATTTTATACCACTTAAAACACACAACAAAACACTTAGATTTTTAATAAAACAATTCCTCCAAATCCCGTAATGTTTCACACACCAAACTTCTTAAGAACAAAACTTGCACACTATGTGCACACCATAAAGTTACCAAAAAAGAAAATTCAGACCAATACATTTCTATTAAAACAACAAATCATTTTTAGGTCAGCCCCTTGTGAACCAAGAAATGATAACTTTGGAAAACCTCCATTTTTACACAAACATGGGACTTAAAGTTCACATGTTCCACAAACACTATTAAAACCCATTTTCACAGAAACAAACAAAGGGGATAAAATTCAAAACATTATTTGAAGCCCTATTATATTTCAATAAAATCAATTAAGTATTAATAGGTAATTCTCAAATAAACCAATAAAACATTCCCATGAACCCCCCCCCCAATTTCACATGAAATTTGCATTTAAAAATTCATTTGCAAAACAAACACCAATAAAACTAATTTTTGCAGAAATAATAAAATAATATAAACCTGAAAGTATGATAAATACAACATTCTAAGACACAAGGATTGCATAAACATGGAATCACCTGCCAAAAGATTCAAGAACCGCAAATCCTAGTGCAGAACTTCAACCGCACGACCACCGCACTACAAGGGAGTGAGATCAAACCTAAAACCATAGGATTGGACCAAGAAACTCAAAATGAAACCCTAGGTACGAAGCCCTAGCTTCTGGACATTTTTGGATTCAAGAAAAAAAAAAGAAAGCTTAAGGAAAAGGAAGGAACTTAGAATGATAGTCACTTACTTGAGAAATCTGAACGATTTTAGCAACCTGAGAAGTTCGGCCCTAATTCCCGACTGATACGATCTCCAAAGAGGGTAAAACGAAGCTGGGGGTGCGTCCAGGTACAGTGGGAGAAGGTGAGAGGTGTAATCATCTAAAAAGGATAAAAAATGAATATTTTATGAAATAATTTAAAAAAAAAAATTAAAACTGGAAATGAGCTTTTGGGTTGGCCCAATACCTAATTTGATCACCCAAATCCAATATGCTAATGAATTTTTAAGGGGCCCAAATTTATTTGGTGGTTTGAATAGTTAAATGAAGGTCATTTTGGAAGTTGAATGGGTGAAAAATGTTGAAAAACGAAGGAGTTATTAAAGAAACAAAATATACTTTCAAAACTGGAAATGAGCTCTCGGGTTGGCGCAAATTTTGGAAACCCACCGTTTCCTTAAAAAATGCATGGAAAACCCCCAAAACAAATCAAGGATGTAAATTAAATGAAAAATACCTTTAAAATATGTCATGTATGTGACATATAAAACAGTTAGAGATCAGTATCTAGGGTTGAGAAATGTTCTCAAAGAGAATCATTCTAAGTATCTAAATGTGAATGTTATAAAGCGTCGGCCATAATACACAATAATCTAAATGTGAATGTCAATGCAGAAAATCGTCGACCATATTTAACGCATCAAATGTGTTCTTGCCATTGGTAGATCCATTAAACCTATTTAATGGACATTTACGCATTGTTTAATCCATTCATAATGGATTAAACCGAAGAAACCACACGAGAGGTGTTGCGGTGGTAGTGCCGGTCGTATGGACACACTACGTCGGGTGCAATGTAGTCTCGGGTTCTTGGTAATGGATATGTTGGTAAAAATGTATCCTCAAGTTATATTCATCATATGCATATAATTTAAGTGTGCATCCAATAGTATTTGCCATGTGTCAGGTGACACGGTACCAGAGTAATCCTAAAGAGAGCCAATTGCCAACGGTGAAGAGAATACTACGGTATATCAAAATTACAGTGGATTTTGGTTTGTTGTATAATGTAACATTAAAACAGGATTTGGGATATACAAATACCGATTGAGCCAATTCAACGGATGACATTAAGTCAGCATTAGGTGGTGCATTCTATCTTAGAGGATTGTGTGTTTCTTGGCTTAGCAAGAAACAAAATTGCATTTCACCGAGCACTGCAGAAGCTGAATATATCACGGCTACTCAAGCTTACACGCAACTATTGTGGATGAAGTGACTTGAAGATATGAAAGTTGAAGTAAAGTCTCCGACCAGAATTAATTGTGATAACTCCAGTGCTGTTAATCATAACAAAAATCTTGTCCACCACTCAAGGAAAAAACACATTTAAATCAAGTATCACTTTACCAAGGAGATGACTGAGCGCGAGTTAGTGAAATTGGAGTATGTGCCTACCAAACTTCAAGTTATAGGTATTATGACAAAAGCCTTTATCCAATGAGGTGTTTGAGAGGCATCGACTGGCTCTCAGAGTACAGTCGACCCCCCACACCTAGACAAGTGTGAATGTGGGACCCCCTCTCCCAGAGGTATGGTATGGTTTTCCCTGTATGCGGCTAGTTGTTCTTTGGATGCAGAGTAAACCTTATTCCTCATGGTATATAAAATCTATTATTCATTGAAGTAGTGAAAGAGGGTGCAACCTTAACTACTATGAAGAACTAAAATATTGAGCGTATGTGTGATGAACTATTATGGGTGGACTAGCTCAGATTATTGTTAGAGCGAATGAAGAGAGAAGAACTTCATCATAATGAGTGGATTCATCCAGAACTGATCTTGAGAAAACTGTAAGGGTTGAGAGTATCGATTTAAGTTTTCGAAGTCATTATTTCATGTGAGCTCCATACATGACTTTGAAAAAAGAAGGTTTAGATCATTTTATTGTCTGCTAACTTGTTAAAAGATGTGAGTCTCACATTGGAGTTTAGGTATTATGTAATCTTTATTATTCAATATAAATAAACACCAAGACCTACTTTAGGAGGTATCATACTCTCTCAAACCCTAATCCTTCCCCATCTCTTCCCACTTAGAAACCCTAATCGTTCCCTTCTTTAAACAGGGGCGGCGACCCCCTTGCTAGTAGGCTCTATTCTCCGCCCCTCATCTAGACCCTGCGACTCCCTTTCCCGTCGCGCACCCCCTCCCCTTCGTCTCACAGCAGAGGCGGTGACCCTCTTCCTGATGTCGTCCCTATTTCTCCAGCCGCGCACTGTGATTGCAACCTCCCTCTGCCGCCCCCTGTTGTGGGCGTTTTCTGCCATCGACGCCCCCATTTGCGAGCCCTCTGTTGTTCCTAACCGCAACACCAGGCACAAGCCCCCCTCCCCAGGCGCGACCTTCGATGACGTGACCTTCAGACCCGCCCTCCTGGCGCTGCTCCAACGGGTGTGCACCATTCTTCACCCCCCGTCCCGTCATCCCAGCTAACCCTTGTTGTCAGGGCCCTGTTTCCTTTTCATCGCTACCTGGATCTCTGCCAGGCTTCCCGAATGTCTGTTGGGTTCATTTACTTTTGCCTAGATCTCCGTCTAGCTACCCGGATCTCCATCGGGACCCTCTTGATGCTCGGATTTCAATCGAGCTCCCCAGCCCTATCAGAACTCTTTGCCACTGCCGGGATCTTTGTCGGGGTTCTTTGGTGCTGTGTTTTTTTGTTTTTAATTTTTTGAATTTGTATTGCATGTTGGGGATGTTCAGCTTGAAGGAGAGTGTGAGAGAATGTTTTTTTTTTTGTTTTATTATGTATCCAAGCTAAGCACACCTATCTCGAGGGGGAGTGTTAGAAGATGTGAGTCCCACATTGGAGTTTATGTATTATGCCATCTTTATTATTCACTATAAATAAACACCGAAACCTCCCTTAGGAGGTGTCTTGGGCTTTGAATTACAGTCCCCCTTGAAGCGTTTTCATCCACAGTTGCTATAGGTAAATGTGTCGGGCCATGAAGAACTTCCCATCAAACCCGTATCCCTATCAGAAAGGGATGTGTTGTGAGTTATGACAACCCTCTGCTCATAACGCAATTCATTAGGTCCCCCATCCTCCTCCTATGGTTTGACAACAACTTTAGCAGTGCCTTGTTTCAATAGTTTGACAACCAAAATAATGTTTGGATGATGAGTGTCCGGTCCGAGGGCTTGCTTCTAGCCTCAGAAAAGAATTGTTGTCCAGTACAAAAATCCACCACTACTGCTGTGTGTATTGAATACCGATCCAGTCGGTAATCCCTTCATTCCTCCTAAGTTCACGACTGTGCCAGTGCTATCGCCCCTCTCCTCCTTCATAGTGATGCAGGGGAGTTCATCCCATGTTTGATATAGTTGGGTCATAATCCGAGAAAACATCTTATCATGTACAGATCCTTCAAAATGGAGCCGTCTAATTGGTAATCGCAATTTGTTACGAGTTTTATGAATGCTGAATTGCATCTCATGACGAATAGCTCGAACATTTGGAGCAACAAGATCATCCCTTGCCAATGTCATCTTCACACCTTGCTTTGCGACAGTGCATGGCTCGTTCCCCCAATCTCCTGCACCCTCACTTCCCCCATTACGGCGTTCCGAGATTCGTGCTGCGAATACGTTTGTCAGGTCCTGCTTCTGAATATCCAGGTCTGCTTGAGTGTTCCATCTCCTTAGATATCTTCTGTCAGATATAGGAAATTCAACTCCTTGATCCACTGGCGTCTGGTCAGACACGTTAATGGTCACATATACTGATGAGGAAGAAGCTCCAGCAACAGGGGAAAATATAATAAAAGCCTACTTAAGGCCAGAATTACAGAAGCAACTAGAAGAAATACAGGGGAAGAGGAGAGAAAACTTCAGGTGAGGAACTCACCCTCAGCCTGCCCAAGCCCCTACCGAACCCAATTTCTAACTGCCTGCCAATTCCTCTCCCCTCCACTTCCTTATAACAGCCAACCTGGGGAATCTCCTAACCACTTCCAGCTGGGCCCCACCTCAATCTGTTATGCTGTTGAGGCTGGCGTCCCATTCAGTTAGGAAGTTGGGGCTGGGGGACCACTCTCCCTCTCCTGGAATATACTTTCCAGGTTGGTGGGCCAAGCGCTCCATCATTGCCTCCATTCGCCCTGAGGGTAGGAAATTGATTGCGGAGGACAAGTCATCCTCCCAAGTAGCATCTTCGATGGGCTGACCCTTCCACTGGACTAACCATTGAGGAGTGGCAGCTCCATTTGGTTGGCTGGAGTGATGAGAAAGGACTGCCTCAGGTTCTGCTGCTGGTATGGGGTCGGCTGGAAAATCCCTGGGTAATGTGGAAATGTTCTGGTGAGGTACAGGGTGGATGCGGGAGGAAGGTGGAAGATCCAGCCGATAAGCTACGGGGCCGAGCTGCTGAAGGATTTTAAAAGGACCAAAAAATCGAGCAGCTAACTTGGGGTTGATACGGGCAGCCACTGATGTGGTCAAAGTTTTAAGAAAACCAAATCACCCACGTTGAAAGAGATATCGCGGCAGTGGCGATCAGCCTGCTGTTTCATAGAGTGTTGGGCGCAGGCAAGGTGATGTTTAAGCTGCCGAAGGGCCTCATCCTGATCCAAAAGAACCTGTCCAACTGCCTCTACTTGGACCTCGCTGGGGAGGAAGGAAAAAATTGTTGGAGGCTTGCGTCCATAGACGACTTCAAAGGGGGTGGCATTAATGGAAGCATGCCATGTTGTGTTGTAGGAGAATTCTGCCCAAGGTATTCAAAAAGACCACTGGTGGGGCTGGTCACCGGCGAAGCAATGAAGGTAAGTTTCCAAGCAGCGATTGAGGACCTCCGTTTGACCATATGTTTGTGGATGGTAAGCGGAGCTCATGTTGTGGTGGGTGCCCTGAAGGCGAAAAAATTCTGTCCAAAAGTTGCTCATGAAGAGTGGGTCTCGATCACTCACGATGGACTTTGGGATGCCATGGAGCCGGACAATTTCTCGGAGGAATAATTCAGTGACTGTCTTGGGTGCAAAAGGGTGTTTGAGTGCCAAGAAGTGGGCATATTTGGAGAGCTTGTCAACCACCACTAGGATAACATCGAAGCCTTTGGATTTGGGAAGGCCGGTGATGAAATCAGCAGAAAGATCCTCCCAAATAGCTACTGGAATGGGTAGAGGCTGCAAGAGGCCAGCAGGGGACAATGCCGAATATTTAAAGCGTTGGCAAGTTGGGCATTGCCAGATGAAGTCCACAATCTAACGGTGCATTCCTGGCTAGTAGAGGTTGGCAGCCAATTTCCGATAAGTGCGATAATAACCAGAATGTCCTCGAGGGGAGGCATGGAATTCGGTGATTAAGGAGGGCATCCATGGGGAGGAGGTCGGGAGTACGAGCCTGCCTTTGTAGAACAGCGTGTTATTAACCAAGGAAAAGTGTTTGGGGGTTGGGCCGTTGGAGCGAAACTGCTGGGAGATAGTAGTAATAAAAGGATCGGCCCTGTGTTTGCCAGCAGGGATGGCCCATCAGACCAAGTGGGTAGAGATGTACAGGCAAGTAACCCGAGGGAGTCCTCCCTGCGGGACAGAGCATCAACAACATCATTAGTGCGTCCCAACTAATATTTGACGTCAATATGGTAGCCCAACAGTTTGGCCAACCAGCATTGTTGGTCTGGTGTAGTAACATGCTGTTGTAGGAGGAATTGAAGGCTCCGTTGGTCTGAAAATACTGTAAAGGTCCGTCCCAAGAGGTGGGGTCGCCAGTGCGTGATAGCCAGGACCAAGGCCATTAATTCTCTCTCATACGTGGATTTAGAAAGAGTCGGGGCACCTGATGCTTTACTGAAAAAAGCAATTGGGCGGCATTGTTGCATAAGGACAGCCCCAATGCTGTGGTCGGAGATGTCACATTCGATTTCAAAGGGATGAGGGAAGTTCGGTAAGACCAAAACAGGGGCAGATGTTAATTTGTGCTCTAAGGTATCAAAGGCCCGTTGTGTCACTGGAGTCCAGTGGAAACTATCCTTGCAGATGAACTTTCTGTAATAACCGGTTAAGCCAAGAAAACCCCGGACGCCTTTGACAGTAAGGGGGACAGGCCGTTCCAACACAGCTTGAATTTTTGTAGGATCCATTGCAACCCCATTGGAGGAAATAATGTGGCTGAGATAGTCGATTTCGCAACGGCTGAAGGAGCACTTTTTCTGGTTGGCAAAGAAGAAATTATCACGGAGAATCTGCAAAAGAGCCGTTAAATGGTGCAAATGGGACCACCAGTTGGGGCTGTAAATGAGAATATCATCGAAGAAAATAAGAACAAATTTCCTGAGAAGCGGTCAAAAGAGCTTGTTAATGATGGACTGGAAGGTGGAAGGGGTGTTGGTAAGGCCAAAGGGCAAAACCAGGAATTCATAATGTCCATTGTGAGTCCGGAAATCTGTTTTTTCTACTTCCTCTGGCCACATTCGGATCTAGTGGTAACCGGATTGAAGGTCAAGCTTGGAGAAGTAAGTAGTGCCATGAAGTTCATCCAAGAGTTCGTCTACCACCGGAATAGGGAATTTATCCAATATAGTTACTTTGTTGAGAGCCTTGAAGTCCATGCAGACGCCAGGAGTTATTCTTCTTTTTGACTAACAAAACGGGGCTAGAGTAAGCCCCAGTGTTGGGTCGAATCGTGCCGGCCAGCAGCATTTCCTGAACTTGCTTCTCAATCTCCATTTTCTGCAAGTGTGGGTATCTATATGGGCGGACTGAAATCGGTCCTTGGCCAGGCAACAAGGTGATGTGATGATCAGCTGGATGCGGTGGAGGGAGGCGCTGGAGAGAATTAAACACGGACTGAAAGGTTTCCAAGAGGTGTTGGAGGTCGTGGTGTTGGGCTGGGGATAAAGAGGGGTCAAATTGGTTCATAGTGATGGGGTGGGCAGGCAAAGTGAAGGTATGCAAGGAAGAGACGACTTGCTCACAGTGGCTTGCCCCGCGCAGGATATGTGTTGTCCCCTGTGCTGTAAACTTCATGATGCGGAAACTTCGGGAGTCGCAGCGATAAAACAACAATTCAAAGAAAAGTAAAAGGAAAAAAAAAAGAACGAGAACACAAGGATTTACGTGGTTCGGGAATAATCCCTACGTCCACGGAGAGACAAAACTTCACTATATGTCGAGAGCACAATTTTACAGAGATCTCTCAGAGTTTCTCACACACCGAAACCCTAGCCCGAAAATGGGTTAATGTAGAGGATGAAACACTATTCCACCAATTGTCGGAAAGTCCGCTGTGCTACAGTGAAAGGTGGCTGGAAGTCCGCGCCGCTACAGGGAAAGGCGGTCACCCAAGTCAAAAGTGCTACAGTGGCTGTCGGCTGGAAATCTAAAAAGCTACAATGGTGTTGTCTCCGAAGTCGGCACTGCTACAATGCCTTGGGCGTCGTATTGTCTTTATGAATCATGGTGTTTAACCTTAAAAGATCCATTGAGTATCAATAACATTTACACCAGGCGGTCTAGAAACAAGAGTCGATGTGGGGTTTTGAGTTGGGCCTTCTTGCTCCCCTTGCATGGAAGCTTGCTGATGGGGATCTCATCCTGCTTCTAGTAAAGACTTGCGTTCCTGAGGAAGAAAATTGGAAACATTGTTGGTTTTCTAGTCCTATCTTGGGTCCGTGTTATCATGGGATGACATGTAAGTTGATTTTGTTGGCTAAATGGCGTATTGGGTTCTTAAAAAAGTGGGTGAAGGAGTTGGAGTAGAGTCAAATGTGGGTTATTGAAGCTCAAATTAGTAGATGTGGAATGAGAGACCAGTGCAGGTGAGTCATGGAGCAATGAATGAATGTTCAAATTCACAAATGGCAGTATTTGAATCCCGTGGAAGTAATGGCATGTGAGAAGCAGAGTGACCCCGAATGGTGGAAGGGGTGGGGGGGGGGGGGGGGCTCATTAAACATCACATGGTGAGACACAATGACCTTGTGAGATTTGAGATCATAGCATTTATAATCTCGCGATGTTGCCAGTAGCCTGAGAAATCACAAAGTTCAAGGATATAATTTATGTTTAGCTTCAGTTGGGGAGATTAAGCTTAGAAGCGCACCCAAATGCTTAAAGATGGTCATAGGAAGATTGTTGAAGATGGAGAATCTCATATGAGGATTTATAACCAAGTAGAGAAGGAGGTAAAAGATAAAAGGATAAAATAGTATATAATTAGTCACAACTTGGATCAAACTCCACAACACAATTATTACCAGCGGCAAGCTTTCTAATGAGAATTAAATTTTTACAAGAATTAAATTTTGAGACCCAGTTGAGATAAAAAGACCCGAAGAATTTTATTTGCAGTGCTAAAAGACCCAAAGAATTTTATTTGCAACGCTACAAGATTATGAGTCATACGGGCAGAGGCTCCAAAATCCAAAATCCAATCATCAATGCTAGGTTCAGTAGTAGAGAAAGCCTGGGGATTGACATCAATTTTTGTTATAAATGGGCTGCACTTCATTCCTTGTTCTAGAAGGTTGAAAATTACCAGGACTACCTCTATTGCCAACATGACATGACCACCACGACCTTCTCTATTTATACATCCACCACCAGTAGAGGGTGATCGAGTTTGAGGAAGAAAAGCTTGTTCATACACAATAGGATCCTAATGCCAGACACCACAGCATCTCTATAAAAGAGGAAAGAAGAAAGGAGAAAAAATGCTAACAAAGAACTAGATTTTGCCTAGGGTGTCGACACATTTTGGGTCTGGGAACAAACCTCTTCGGGCAGAAGGTTTTATATAATGGACACGATCCAAATTGAATGCAAATCAATGATGAATGTAGAAACCTGGCCAGATTTGGGAGCAATGATGCCCAAGGCATGCAATGCTTGGATTACTATCCATATGAAAATCGCACGGTCTAGCTTTGATACCCTGAAAATGAATGAAACTCATTGAGACTTTTTTATTGATGATGTATATAGGGATGCATAGTACCATATATGCCGACAAAATATTCCTATGGTTGAAATTATGGGTTGCTAGATAAATTAATTTCCTAAAATAAATTATTCTAAAATCTTTGTACAATCTATTCATTATCAATTGTATTGGATGAAGAAATTGGATAATTGCATGCCTGACCTTCTGCCCAGGAGCACCTTCTAACGTGCAACTCCTCTACGCAACTCTCCAAGGCAGTGCTTCTGCTTCTACCCAGGAGCACCTTCTAACGTGCCAGCCCCTGTGAAAATTTGCACGTCTGTACTGCATGCCCAGGCCCTGCGTTCCAGCACCTTGCCATCACGTAACTCCACTGCTTCTCATCTACGACTGCTGCGCATTACCGGACAGCATATCACACGCTCCTTCTGTGCAAGTCGCACCTCCTCCATGAACCAGCCTCCATGCTTGCATCCTGCTCCAGCGGCGCACAACTCCAGGTCCCTCATTCTGCTTTGGCGTCACCTTGCATCATGCTGCTGTTGTGCGTGCTCGACTTCAGATCTACCTATACACCGCAGATCTAGCCTCTGCTGGACCTTTCCACTGCTGGCTAGCCTCTTTGCCACTGCAAAATGGACTCATTGCCTTTGTCGGGGCTCTCTGCTGCTACCTGCTGTTACTCCAGACCTGCGAGCATGTCTCTGCATATTGCTGATGACCAGAATCATTTTTGGGTCTGCGATTGGGGCATTGTTTCACCCGGCCTTTTGGGCCTGCTATTCGGGCGCGGTTTTACCCGTCTTTTTGGGTCTGTTATTCGGGTGTCATTTCACCTGTCCTTTTGGGTTTGTTATTCAGGTGTTGTTTCACCTGGTTGTTTTGAGGCTGTTCGTCGGTTTTCGTTTCATCTGTCATCTTCAGGTAATGGCTGACATCGGCATGAGAGTTCTATGGTGGTCATCTCTTTATCAGCAACAGTTTTTTCTCAATCATTTCTATCATGAGGAGTTCATTTTTAGGTAATGATTGACATCGGCATGAGAGTTCTATGGTGGTCATCTCTTCTTCATCAGCAATATTTCTTTCTCAATCATTTCTATCATAAGGAGTTCATGCAGAGAATGGAGCAACACAAGCAGGCGACACATACAGGGTTGTTCTTTAAAGGTGAGGCTGAAGCCTTAGTTTATTCGGAGAAGGGGCTACAGTACAAAGAAAATCATGCAACAGACAGTACATGGATGAACTCGACGAGACTTGGACTCGAGAGCTCACCGAGACCCACAAGGGCAGCTAACAACTGAGCTATAGTACGGGGTTGTTCTTTATTTTAGTCTTTTCATGTAATCAAGCTAAGCATGTCCAGTTTGAGGGGGAGTATTAAGAGTTGTTTTTTTTGTTTTTTTTATTATACATCCAAGTTAGGTAAACCTTGCTTGAGGGAGGGTTTAGAGTATTTAAATATTCAAGTTAGGTTTGAATGGGTTAACCTTATCCTTTGTATTTTAAGCTTCAAAACTCTCTCACACCTCTTGTTTTTGGTCAGGCATTGGATTTTTTGCAGTTGTGCCTGATGAAGAGTGTGACATTATTCAATCCATTATGATTCCAATATTCCATTGTTGCATTTGTTTTTCCCTCTGATCGAACTTTTCAGAGGCCCTTTTTTGGTGGAGTGGGTCAAGCCTGCATGGACCGCGATCCGACTTACACTTGTAATTAAGATTAAAAATAGTTTTTTTTTCAAATAAAAAACAATCATTATTAAAAAATATTAAATATTAAACACAGTAGTTTTTAAATAAATGTTAATCGATTTTTTTTATAAAAAATATTCTTGATCCTGGTTGATCTGCTTAAGTGCAGACTTTTTATGTTACATTTATGGCCATTTAAAATGCGGTTTATTTATTGTTATTTTTTTTACTAATTCAGCCTGTTCCATAAATGAGGACTAACATGCTGCTTGTGGAGCAGTGACGGAAATATGTTAATAATTATAAAAAAGATCACTTTCATCTTCCAATTTCCTTTTTCTCACCAAGGCTACCTTTTACCAAACATACCCTAATTGTCATTTTCAGCCATACTATCGATTTTTAGCGGATACCGTTATCCTTTCTTGCCTGAGTCAAAAATCATTAAAGGATACTGACTGTGATAGATCAACTCCTTCCCTCCCGTTTTTTTCCTCCGTTAGTTGGGAGCAAAAGTAGACATTTCTAACACTCCTTTAGCAACACACGGAGGTGTGCAATATATTGCCGAAGACCCAAATGAATTAGCTAAAGTGTATTTGACCAATCCAACTTATATTTCAATTTGTGCATGCATTTTGTATAAATGCTATCATACTTTAGTAAGAAGCTGATTTATGCACGTGTTATTTCAAGCTGATATTGGTTCCTTTTTTTTAATCTATTCGTTCATTTATGAGTTCCATTATGATCAACACCTGCATGGCATGATTTACATTCCATCATGATCATGGATGGATAGACGTGATGGGCCCCTGTGGATTGGAGTCAAGAGAGTGCAGCTGACGCCCACACCAGAAGTTTTCAAACTCGGAGGTTTAACACAGAGCGGAGCGGTAACTGATCGGAGTCTACTAATCTCCCCATATGCGTGTGAACGCAGCTCCCATCATTTCGGCTTCTGCATAATCATTCACCCATCTCTGATAATCTTCCCACCTTTTTAGAATTCTTCGTCCATCCACGCACACATTTTGACACAGCAAAGGAGTCCCGTTTTCATGATTATACTAGAATTTATTTCTGAGGGATCTCATAAAATCCCTAGTCGTTTTTGCAGCACATACATCATCTGCACTGTTTACCCGACAGGTAGGGTGGTCGCCTCCTACTTTCAACAACTCCCCACCTTTTCCCTTCCTGTAATGTCCGATTTGATATTTTCCCACTCCCCTCAACAAAGAACACAGAAGAAAACCCTTACATCTCATTAGATCTTTAAGAGGGGACAAATCTCCTCGCATCGCCATAAGGAAATGCCTCTGCATCTCCTACTTGGGTTAAAAAACGGGTCTCTATACAGATACTGCTGGATCCAATCGTCTTGCAGTCAGAAAGCTGATCTGATCCGCCTGCTTTCATGGCAGGGTTATAAGGTAAAAAGCAGGGGTTAAGTGGTGGAATGGATATGGAAGTCAATGCAGGACCACCATTGGAACTTCGCCTCCCTGCCGGGGGCATGGACCCTTAATAGAACCCACCCCTCTTCCTGGTGACCCGCCCGCAGCTTCCGCCGTCGAGATTCGCTGCGGCGAGGAGATAGTGTGGCGGTGAGGGAATGGCAACGCCGCGTTGCTATAGTGAAAGACGGTTGGAAGTCCGCATCGCTATAGTGCTGCGACCACCCAATTCTAAAGTGGTACAGTGGCTGGCGGCTGGTGGCTGGTACTCCGCGGAGCTACAGTACCGATGTCTCAAAAGTCTGACCTGCTACAGTAGTTGTGCCAAAGTCCGTATCGGTGTCGGCCGGTTAATTCTGCTACAATGCCCTCAAAATTTGAGGGAGCAAGGGCGCGTTGCCTCTGCAACCCCCAACGAGCTCACTGCGGAGTTGCGGCCTGATGCACAGAATGAGCTGAAATCATTTGGCCCAATCATCATCCAGAACGGATCGGGCTACACCAATCCAACAAATCAATGATGAATGTAGAAACCTTGCCAGATTTGGGAGCAATGATGCCCAAGGCATGCAATGCTTGGATTACTATCCAGATCAAAATCTCATGGTCTGACTTTGATACCCTGAAAATGAATGAAACTCAATGAAACTTTTTTATTGATGATGTATATAGGGAATGCATAGTGTAGTGGGTGAATTCCCCTTACCTCAATGTGAGGTGGGGATCCTCTTTTATAGAGAAGTAAAAACTAATTACATGGTGTTAAGTCCAATGTGGGACTCAGAACAGAAATACCCCTTTAACCTTAAATGGGGTCCAACACTCCCCCTCAAGCTGGACATGCCCAGATTGGATAGAGTCCCACAAAGAGAAAAAGACAACAAAGACACAGGACCATCTCAGACTCCCCCTCAAGTTGGGCCAGGGAGGCTGTGAATACCCGGCCGGGTAGTGAGAGACTCAAGGCGAGCTCCTGGAAGACCTTTGGTGAAGAGATCGGCAAGCTGATCGGCCGTCGGGATATGGCCGAAGCCGATATGGTGCTGCTCCAGATGGTGGCGGAGAAAGTGACAGTCCACCTCGATATGCTTCGTCCGTTCATGGAAGACGGGATTCGATGCAATCTCCGTGGCGGCCTGATTGTCACACCAGATATGAGCAGGAGTCGATGCGGGGAAACCGAGCTCATGGAGGAGATGACGAAGCCAGAGGATCTCAGTAGTGACGGTGGCCATGGCTCGATACTCGACCTCGACACTCGACCGGGAGACGACAGTCTGCTTCTTGCTGCGCCAAGAGATGAGATTGCCGGCAAAGAACACGGCGAAACCCGAAGTAGACCTGCGGGTAGCGAGGCATCCGGCATAGTCCGCATCACAGAAGGCCTCAACATCCATGTGAGCATGATGGGAGTACTGAAGGCCACGGGCAGGGTCTTTCTTGATGTATTTGGCAATGCGAAGGACAGCATCCCACCGAGAGCGGGTGGGATGTTCCATGAACTGGCTGACTTTGCCAACTGCACAGACAATGTCAGGACGCATCATGGTGAGGTAGTTGAGTTTACCGACCAGGCGGCGATAGCTCTCGGGATGAGGAAATGGTTTCGAGTCGGAATGAAGGGAGCGTTCCCCAGGCTCAAGGGGAGTGTCCACGGCAGTGGCGGTGCTCAACCCGGCATCCTGCAAGATATCAAGAGCATACTTGCGCTGGCAGAGAGAAATAGTGTCCGCAGTCCGGGAGACCTCGATGCCAAGGAAGTAAGTGAGGGGACCAAGATCCTTGGTGTGAAAGTGCTGGTGAAGATGCGCCTTAAGGCTGGCGATGCCTCTGGAGTCGCTCCCTGTGATGATGATGTCATCCACATAAACCACAAGCAAGATACAGCCATGCGCCGTCGTACGGAAGAAGACGGTGTGATCCTTCATACTGCGAGAGAGGCCAAAGGCTGTGACGACCGTGCTGAAGCGACCAAACCAAGCCCGAGGAGACTGCTTGAGGCCGTAGAGGGAGCGACGGAGACGGCAGACATGGCGGTCGGCACCAGAGGCCGAAAAACCAGGAGGCTGCTGGAGGTAGACTTCTTCATCAAGAAAGTCATGGAGAAAAGCATTTTTAACATCCAGTTGATGAAGCGGCCAGTGATGATGAGCAGCCAGCGAAAGGAAAAGGCGGACCGAGGCCATCTTGGCGACTGGAGAGAAGGTCTCAAAGTAGTCGATGCCATACGTCTGAGCAAACCCCTTGGCGACAAGCCGGGCTTTGAGGCGGCAAAGAGAGCCATCGGGATTGAGACGGATAGTGAAAATCCATTTACAACCGACCGCCTGTTTGCCCACCGGAAGTGGAACAAGATCCCATGTATGGTTGTCATCCAGAGCCCGCAATTCATCCCTCATGGCGGCAAGCCACCCGGGGTGAGATTTTGCTTCACCGACTGTCCGAGGAAGCGACACGGTCTCCAAGGCTGACAGACCCCTGTAGGAAGATACAAAGAGAGGAGTAGTCTGACAGGAGCGAGTACCTTTCCGAAGCGCAATCGGCTCGTCCGCGGGAGCGGGGACAGGAGCATCGGACGAAGCAGGAACAAGGTGGTCCTCGGCCGGGATGGGAGGTACAGCGGAGGGACGACGGGAGTAGGTCTGGCCAAAGAGATGACCGGGAGGGGGAGATATCAGAGGCGGGTGAACGAAGAGCGGAAGGCAGTCATCGATGGTAGTGTCAGGAGAAGGAGGAGAGGGGAGAGTGAAAGGAGAAGTCTCGACAAACGATACGTCGGCAGAGGTGATATACCGGCGGAGGTCTGGAGAGAAGCATCGGTACCCGCGCTGAGTGCGGGAATATCCAAGAAAAATACAGCGAAGAGATTTAGGAGAAAGTTTGGAGAGATTGGGGCGAGTGTCCTGGACATAACATAGACATCCGAAGACGCGGAGTGGAAGGGAGTGAGGAGGAATAGAGGGGAACAGGGTATGAAAGGGAGTCTCCCCCTGAAGTATGGAGGAGGGAAGACGATTCAGAAGGTAAGTAGCAGTGAGGATGACATCCCCCCAGAAGAGAAGAGGGACCTGGCGGTGGAAGAGGAGGGCACGAGCGGTTTCCAAAATATGCCGGTGTTTCCGCTCGACTACCCCATTCTGCTGAGGGGTATCAGGACAAGAGGTCTGGTGGATGATGCCGTGGGCGCGCAGAAACTGCTGAAAGTGAGTGGATAAGTATTCCCGCCCATTGTCAGATCGAAGACATTTGACAGGGATAGAAAACTGTGTTTGGATCTCATGAAAAAATGTCTGGAAGGTGGAGAGAACCTCTGTCCGATCTCGAAGAAGATAAAGCCATGTCATCCGGGAATAATCATCAATGAAGGAAATGTAATATTTATACCCAGATTGACTCGAGGTAGCACAGGGACCCCATACATCAGAATGAACCAAATCAAAGGGTTTGGCGGCCCGTGTGTCAACTCGAGGAGGATATGAGGTGCGATGATGTTTCGCAAAACGACACGACTCACAAGGAAAGGAAAAACGGGGACTAATATCGGGGTAGAGTCGATGAAGTGCAGAGGCGGAAGGGTGGCCCAACCGGGAATGGAGGTCAACGGCATGAGCAGGGAGAGACGTGCAGGCGATGGAAGGCGGGCCAGCGAACATGTACACTCCATCCCGAAGCTGGCCTCTACCAAGTTCCCGGTTCGTCGTCCGCTCCTGAAACAAAACAGAAGACGAGGAAAAGAGAGCAGTGCAATTGAGATCCTTGGTCAGTTTGCTGATGGAAAGCAGGTTAAAAGGACTCCGGGGTACATGAGCCACCGAGGAGAGGTGAAGGGAGGAGGTGAGGGAACAGGAGCCAAAGCCAGCTATGAGGAGAGTGGACCCATCAGCAACAGTGATGGCAGAGGATCCACTATAGGGACGGTAGTGGGAGAGCATACCTGCATCCCCGGTGAGGTGGTCGGACGCACCAGAGTCAAGCATCCAGGCCGGAGAATGATGACTGACAAGGGCAGTGTGACCACCGGAATGGGCAAGAGAAGCTGACGAAGAGCCCGCGATGGAGGTGGACCGGTAATCGTGAATCAGTTGGAGCTCAGCCAGGGAGAGATCCAACGACGTGGGAAGAGTAGCAGCAGGTGAGGGCGCATCACGGAGCGCAGTCTGGCCCCGGCGGGTGTGCGACTCAGGACGACCATGCAGGACCCAGCAACGGTCTACCAGAAGGCCGAGCTTGCCGCAATGCTGGCAGAGGGGGCGAGGTCGGCCGTCCCCACGGCCGCGCCCACGAGGGCCGGTAGGACGACTACCGCCACGTCCGAGGAGCGCAGTGTGATCAGGAAGGGGGACGGGTGGTGCAAGGGCCCGATGTGCCTTCTGCAGGCGATGATAGACCTGCGGGATATCCAGTGTAGACGGGCTGGCAAACATCTCGGTGGCCGTCGTGGCATAGTCCGGTGCGAGGCCATTCAGGAGATTGAATAGGCAGAGCTGGTCCCGCTGAGTCTGCGCTTCGGCCGGAGTTTGAGGAATCGGCCAGAGTTCCTGTAGTTCATCGCGGAGACCCTTCCATTCCATGAAGTAGGTGGGGAAGGTCCGATCCTGCTGGCGGATATGGGAGAGACGTTGTAGAACGTCAGAGACCCGGGCCAAGTTATTGGTCTCGGAGAACATGACAATCAAGGAATCCCAGAGCTCTTTGACGGTGTTGGCAGTCCGGGTGACATCTTTCACGGAGCGGTCCATGGAGTTGACTAGTAGGGCGAAGATTTTGCTGTCCGCCAGCTGCCAAGAGTCGAACTTAGGTTCAGTGAGTTCAGGTGGGGGTTTCTCAAGATGAGAATGAAGCCCCATGCCGCGGAGGGACATCAAGACCGTCTTCCGCCAGACGGAAAAATTAGTGGCATCCAGCCGGTCATCGACAAGCCGGGAGGAGGCCGTGATGAGGGACGGAAGAACGGAGGACGCGTCCATGGAGGGCGGGCGCTGGACCCGTTCGCCGGGAGTCGGGCGGTGGAAGGGAAGCGGCCCGGAGATGCGGCCGGAGGGAGCAGCGACAGGGGGTCGCGCTCAGGATGGTGCGGTCGGGCAGGGGCGGCGCGGGTGCTGGGGCGCGGGTTCTGGGCAGGAGCGCCGCAGGGCCGAGAGCAGGGCTGGACCTGGGCGCGCCGGGCGCCGGAAGTCCGAACCGGGAGCAACGCCGGGAGAGGGCAGCGGGAAGGGAGCCGCTGGGGGGGCGAGGGCGCGGCGCCGGGGCGAGGCCGAGGGCGAGACGCCTGGGCGGGGCGCTGAGGGTTGGGCGCGAGGGCGCGACGCCGGGGCGAGGCGTTGAGGGCGGAGCGCCGGGGCGAATCGCCGAGGGCAGGGCGCGAGGGTGCGACGTCGGGAGGAGGTGCGCTGGGACGGCGGGGCGAGCCGGGAGGATGGAGGGCGGTGCGACGAGAGGGCCGGGAGCCGGGAAGCCGCGCAGGGCAGCCGGGAGGATGGAGGGCGGTGCGACGGGAGGGCCGGGAGCCGCGGGCGTCGGGAGGTGGAGGCGTAGCGGGAGGGACGACCGCCGGGAGGGTGCAGGCCGGAGAGGAGAGGTGCGCCGGGAGGAGAGGTGCGCCGGGAGGGAGGGCTTGCCGGGAGAGGCTAGGGCAGGAGGGAGAGAGGCGGGGCCGGGAGAACGCCGGGAATCCGCAAGGGAGGGAGGGTTCGGGATAAAAATCCCTCTGATACCATGTAGTGGGTGAATTCCCCTTACCTCAATGTGAGGTGAGGATCCTCTTTTATAGAGAAGTAAAAACTAATTACATGGTGTTAAGTCCAATGTGGGACTCAGAACAGAAATACCCCTTTAACCTTAAATGGGGTCCAACACATAGTACCAAATATGCCAACAGAATATTCCTATGGTTGAAATTATGGGTTGCTAGATATATTAATTTCCTAAAATAAATTATTCTAAAATCTTTGCACAATCTATTCTGTATCATCTGTATTGGATGAAGAAATTGGATAATTGCATGCCTTACCTTCTGCCTTCTATGCTATTTTGATTTTTTAATTGATGGGTGTGGGTTTAATTCTAAGTCACAAGAGAAGAAAATCATCATAATTCAATTCAACAAAGTCTACATGAAGCTTCCACTTGAATTTTAGGTCACCATTTGAATGTGTTAAGAGTATTTTGATGTTTTAGATATTTAGGTTAGGATTGAATGGGTAACCTTATCCCATGTATTTTAAATTTCAAATCTCCCTCACATCTCTTGTATTGGTTTCCTTATAAATAAAGCACCCAACCTCATTTAGAGGTACGGTTTCTGAGCCACTCTCTCTCTGGGAAAAACCCCAAGAGATTTTCCCCGGAGGGGTGGGGATCTCTTTTCACGTGATGCCCTCTCTGCCCAGGACGACGCCTCCCTTCTGCAGTATCCCCTTCAGGCGCGTGGGTGTATCCTCTGCATGGTCGACTCCTTTTGTCGTCCCTCTACCTTGTTTGCACCTCATTCGCACACTCCTTTACGCACCTCTCCAAGGCAGTGCTGCTTCTGCCCAGGAGCACCTTTTAACGTGCCAGCCCCTGTGAAAATTTGCATGCATGTACTCTTTGCGTGCCCAGGCCCTGCGTTCCAGCACCTTGCCATCACGCAACTCCGCTGCTTCTCATCCGTTGCGCATTACCGGACAGCATATCACATGCTCCTTATGCGCAAGTCGTACCTCCTCCATGAACCAGCCTCCATGCTTGCATCCTGCTCCAGCAGCGCACAACTCCAGGCCCCTCATTCTGCTCCGGTGTCACCTCGCATCACTCTGCTGTTGTGTGTGCCAAACATCAGATCTACCTATACACAGCAGATCCAGCCTCTGCTGGACCTTTCCAGTGCTGGCTAGCCTCTTTGCCGCTGCAAAATGGACTCCTTGTCTTTGTCCGGGCTCTCCGCTGCTACTTGCTGTTACCCCAGACCTGCAAGCATGTCTTTGCATTTTGCTGATGATCGGAATCATTTTTGGGTCTGTTATTTGGGCGCCATTTCACCTGTTCTTTTGGGTTTGTTATTCAGATGTTGTTTCACCCAGTTGTTTTGAGGCTGGTTGCTGTTTCATCTATAATCTGCAGGTAATAGTTGACCTCGGCATGAGAGTTCTATGGTGGTCATCTCTTCTTCAGTAGCAATAGTTCTTTCACGATCATTTCTTTCACGAGGAGTTCACGCAGAGAACCGGAGCAACACAAGCAGGCGACACATAGGGGGCTGTTCTTTATTTTAGTCTTTTCATGTAATCAATTCCTTATTTTAGTCTTTTCATGTAATCAAGTTAGGCATGTTCACCTTAAGGGGGAGTATTAGAAGTGTATTTTCTTTGTTTTTCTTTTATTATATATCCAAGTTAGGTAAACCTTGCTTGAGGGAGAGTTTAGAGTGTTTAAATATTTAGGTTAGGTTTGAATGGGTCAATCTTATTCTTTGTATTTTAAGCTTCAAAACTCCCTCACACCTCTTGTATTGGTTTCCCTATAAATAAAGAACCTGACCCCACTTAGAGGTATAGTTTTCGGGCCTCTCTACATAATGCAAATCCCCCCACCCCCCGTTTTGCTTGTTTTGAATGAGGAATATCATAACTTTTAAAAATTAGGCTCCTTGTTGTTTAGTGGTTGTGGTGTCTTACAGATTCAAGATAACAATGATGTTTATGTTAATGTTTTTGGTCAGGTATTGGAATTTTTGCAGGTGTGCCTGAAGAACAATATGACATTATTCAATCCATTATGATTCTGATATTCCATTGTTGCATTTGTTTTTCCCTCTGATCCAACTTTTCAGAGGCTCTTTTTGGTATGAGATGAGAAAGATTCAAGGAAAGAAGGAAAATTGAATGAAGGTAGGGGTCCTTAATGGGCTAGAGCGGAGTGGGGTGGGTCAAGCCAGCATGGACCGTGATCCGGCTTACATTTGTAATTAAGATTAAAACTAGTTTTTTTCAAATAAGAAACAATTATTATTAAAAAATATTAAATATTAAATAAATGTTGATCGAAATAACATTAAAATTTAAAATAAAAAAATATTCTTGATCCTGGTTGATCTGCTTAAGTGCAGACTTTATGTTACATTTATGGCTATTTAAAATGAGGTTTATTTATTATTATTATTTTTACTAATTCAGCCTGTCCCATAAATGAGGACTAACATGCTGCTTGTGGAACCGCGAGGGGAATCTGTTAATAAATATAAAAAAAAACACTTTCATCTTCCGATTTCCTTTTCTCACCAAGGCTACCTTTTACCAAACATACCCTAATTGTCATTTTCAGCCATACCAGTTTTGAGGTGGAGCTAAACCATGAGTGATCAGCATACTTGTTTTGATAATTTTTTTGAATATGCATATTGCCATTTTGTTTGCCCTGAAAATCAGCTCATCTCTCTCTCCGCCTCATCCTCTCTCCTCTCGGTCCATGCCCCTGTAATAAGGGCAAAAGTGTCCTAGATTGCAGGGAAGCAGGATACCGTTATCCTATTTCTCGCCTGAGTCAAAATTCATTAAAGGATACTGACTGTGATAGATCAACTCCTCCCCTCCCTTTTTTTTCTCTCCGTTAGTGGGGAGCAAAAGTAGACATTTCTAACACTCCTTTAGCTACACACGGAGGTATGCAATATATTGCCAAAGACCCAAACGCATTAGCTAAAGTGTATTTGACCCATCCAACTTATATTTCAATTTGTGCATGCATTTTTTATAAATGCTATCACTTTAGTAAGAAAGTGATTAATGCATGTTTTATTTCAAGCTGATATTGGCTCTTTTTTAGTCTATTCGTTCATTTATGAGTTCCATTATGATCAACAACTGCATGGCATGATTTACATTCCATCATGATCATGGATGGATAGACGTGATGGGTCCCTGTGGATTGGAGTCAGAGAGTGCAGCTGACGCCCACACCAGAAGTTTTCAAACTCGGACACAGAGCAGAGCGGTAACTCTACGAATCTCCCCATTTGCGTGTGAACGCAACTCCCATCTTTTCGGCTTCTGCATAATCATTCACCCATCTCTGATATTCTTCCCACCTTTTAAGAATTCTTCGTTCATCTACGCACACGTTTTGACGCAGTAAAGGAGCCCCGATTTCATGATTATACCAGAATTTAATTCTGAGACGCCTAGATACCATGGTATCGTTTTTGCAGCAGATGCACTGTTTACCCGACAGGTATGATGGTCGCCTCCTACTTTTAACAACTCCCACCTTTTCTGTAATGTCCGATTTGATCTTTTCCCACTCCCCTCAACAAAGAACACAGAAGAAAACTCTTACATCTCATTAGATCTTTAAGAGGGGACGAATCTCTTCCTCGCATCGCCATGGATGACAATCCAAATCTCATTAAATCGCAAGAAAAAAGTAGAAAAGGAAACGCCTCTGCATCTCCTACTTGGGTTAAAAAGGGGCTCTATACAGATACTGCTGGATCCGATCGTCTTGCAGTCGGAAAGCTGATCTGGTCTGCCTGCTTTCATGGCAGCGTTATAGGATAAAAAGCAGGGGTTAAGCGGTGGAATGGATATGGGAGTCAATGCAGGACCACCCTCGGGAGCTTCGCCTCCCTGCCGGGCATGGAGCCTTCACAGAACCCACCCCTCTTCCCGGTGACCCGTCCGCAGCTCCCGCCGTCGAGATTCGCCGCGGCGAGGAGATAGTGCGGCGGCGAGGGAATGGCGACGGGCGGGATGTCCAGCGTGTCGATCGGCGGCGGCGGGTGCCGCCACTGCGGCAGCGGCCCCGCCAGCAGCAGCGTCTGCAGGAGCGGCCCCGCCTTCATCACCGCCTGCAGCAGCTTCCCCTTCTCCGGCAGCGGCTTCTCCGGCAGAATCTCCGGCGGCGCGATCACGGGGGAGGACACGATGCTCTCCTCGCAGTCGGAGGAGGAGAAGGCATTGGAGTCCACCCCCCGCCGGGGCTCGTCCTCGACGGTGGAGACGCCGGAGAGCGGGCCGGCCCCGGCGGGGCGGCGGCGGAGGATGCGGCGGTCGATGAGGCTCTGGCATTTCTCCCTCGCCTCGTCCCTCTCCTGGATGGCCCGGCCGAGGAGGTCGCGGAGGCGCGCCAGCTGCTCGTCCCGCCGCCGCAACTCCTGCTGCGCCGCCGCGCGGGTGGTCTCCACCTCCATCGTCTTGCACAGCAGCGACTGCCGCAGCTCCTCCAGGGTCTGCATTCCCGCCACCGCCATCAAAACACACAAAACCCTAATGAATCAGAGAAGAATGTGAGAGGCTTCGAGGCTTTGAGGCTTCGAGGCTTCGAGGCTTCGAGGCTTTGAGTTGGTTGGTTACCTTGCCGTGGCATTGGTAGGCCATTGCGAGGAGAGAGTTCCTTTGGCCGTCCATGGGAGTCCAGAGAACCAGGGCGAGAAGCGCGTTTGCAGAGGGTGTGGGTTTAACAGCTCTTATTATAACGACCCGGCAGTCCACACAGTGAATTCCAAATCTACTTTATTTATTTTTTGGATATCTTTTTTACCTTTCATCACATGCCCTCCCCACTTTGGGGGGTTGGACGATGCCATAACAGGCCAAACGGGCAGCGAGAGTCCGAGCCTGTCTCCCTCACCGTTCCAAACGTCTCTTTGGACGGTGGCGGGCCGTGGGCCCGGGCCGTGTCCGGCAGGTCGACCGTTTTCTGGATGACCCGACCCGTATCTTGTTTGTGCACGGCGATCTATAAATTCCAACTGTATTCTTTTTAAGATTAAAAAAAACATGATTTTTAATGTTGCGTGGAATCGGTGTTAATTTTGGGGGGTAATTTAATTTTGGATGGGTCAATGTGTTCCCTGTCGAGAGTCATGGGGATTTTATTTCTTTTGGATTGTCCCTTGAAAATGAAAACGGTTTATCATTATTCTTTTCATATTTATTTAGGGTCAGGGATATGGTTTTACTATAAACAAACAAGCTTCTGTGAGATTTCGAGAATATATATGGATGATAAACGCGTGCCAGCTTGCTCTAACTGATAAAGTTGAAGACTTTTGTTTCTGGGGAGGATCCTTACTAGTAATGTAACGTAGAAATGTAGGTGTTATTTTAATTTTTTTTGGGCAGGCGATAAAAAAAAAAGGATGATAAGAATGAACTGTATTTTTTAATTTTTTTTGAAATACAGTTAACCTTCTAATTTAATAAATAATTAAATGTCTTGCATTGTACTAAATCTTCCAAACATAATCCATGCAAAACTACTTAAATCAAATTCGGTTTAAATCCATGAATCATTTAAATTCGTTTTAAAATATTGTATGATTTGGTTTTTTCGATTCAATTTCAGTAGGCTACTGTTTACAATAAATATTGATGAAAAGTTGAAGAAATAAAAAATTATTATTATTATTTTAGCAAACCTATAGTTCAGCCCCATATTTGATACTAAATTGTTCCTAATACCATCTTCAAGCCGACATGAAAATAGAGTAGGGTTGCTCTAAAATGATGTATCCCATTACACAATTTTTAACATCAAAATGATGTTACATGAAATATTATTAATATTTTTGATTAAATATACTTATTTTCTATACAAATAAATGAAATGTATATATATTTTTTAAAAATTAGTGTTAGCCAACATAATGCCAAAATGGTGCTTTCATATCATTTTAGCATTCGTTGAAGATGTCCTAAAATGACATTATCTTTAGCATGGATTATAGGATAAATTTTAACGTGTTTTGAAGTTTTTATGCCAACATCACATTACAAATGTTGAATTCGTGTTTATCGTAGTCAGTCAGTCACTACTGCAGAACTTGCATGTATCACCGTTGGAAATGGGTTTTGTTAGCGCAAAAAAGTGCCGACGATAGGAGCACTTTTTAAATCACTTGGTTTTATTAGCTCTAAAAATAAAGTGATGAGAAAAGAGGCTTTTATCACCATTTTAGTTTTAGTGTTGATAAATGGGTCATTTATCATCACTTTTTTAGAAAATGATAAAGGATACCATTATCAACGTTTTCTTTGAGTGATGATGAATGAATTATTTATCAGTGTTTTTTTTAGCTCTGATAAAGGTCTTTACAACTGATGTAAAAGATGTTACCTTCCAACAACCCTATAACAAAACCCAATTAGAAAAATATAATCAAATTAGAACACAAATATTACATAAAACCAAAATGCAATAGAAATATAGCATTGCACTATCATTTCAATTCAAAATTTACATATAAAATATTTACATTGATGTGATATTTACAATTAATCAAAAAAAATTACAACCCAATATACAAAATCATAACTCTTGTAACATACTTTATCCAGGCAATCGACCTCTGTACAGAAGCTTGTCCCGATAATAAAATCAATGTTTATTTTAGTAATAGTACATAAAAAATAATCAAATTTTAATTTTAATTTTATATAATCTACATATGATAAATTATATTATTGATTACTAAATATATTAATGATGTTATCAGTTATACTATTAATTTTTTTATCAATGATTATATTGCTAATTTTATATCAATTATTAATTATTAATTATACTATTAATTAATGAGTATATTATGAATTATTAATTACATAATTAATAATCTATATAATTACTCAATATATTAATGATATTATCGGTTATCAATTATCTTAATTACTTGAATAGTTAATAATTATATCATTAGAGTAAAATAACATTTTTAAATTGAAAATACATACTTGTCATACCAGACATCGTCTGTTGGATTGACGTGCGGTTGATTCCTACATGTCACAAATGAATTATGGATCATTGTCCTAAAGTTTGAAAATAATTTGAGTTCTTTTACTCATTTTTGACAATGTGACACGCATTTTAAACTAATTAAAGCGACAATCTGAGTCTGTTTACTCAGTTTTGGCTATATGATACGTGTTTCAAAGTAAAATGACACTTTTAATGTGAAATATGTACTTTGAGTCATATCGATTGCATCGTATGTCCAATGGATAAACGGTCGATTCCCACACATCACAACGTATGTAATGACCTCTCTAAATATTTCTTCTTCATATTCAATGTATGACATATTTTGATCTTTGGAAGTTGTATCTGCATGAACTTGTAATATTAATATATGCAACAATGGAACTAGTGGGGTGAAGTTGCTCTCGAAAGGTCCTTTTGATTTCTTGGTTGATCTATTGGATTGTCTTGATTTGACATTTTGTTTCCCCTTCGTTTTGTTTGTCTGTAATACCATACCTCATTTCATACTTTTTATCATTAACTGTTAAAGGTTTTTCATTTGAAAAAAAATTATTAAAGCCATAACTCATGTATAATAAGATTAAATAGTCATGCTATGAAAGTTCCAATAGTATTATCGAGCATAGTAACATACAGATTCATCAAGCAGAATAAGAAACTCAGCGCTCAACTTAAGATCTACTTCAATCCCCACTCTCACATGATCTTTTGAGAGTTTTTTATTGTGTATCATGTCTCCTGGGATATTATACACTGTACCCCTCGTGAAAAGATGATGCGTGTGTGTTGATAGATATAAATCATGTGCAATTTCACCCGGTAGAATTTTAGTAATATAAAGTTATTAGAAGTTGTTTGATTCACATTTAGAAGAAAGAGTTATGACAAAATTGATTACTTCAAGTAAAACAAGTGGTTGAGGGGAATGACTAGCCTCAAAACTAGCGGGGTCATGTAGCTCTTCATGTAGTGATTATTGTTCTACTAGTGGTTCACTTTGACCCTTTCACATATATGGGTCCACCAAACCAAACTGGGGTATAATATATTTTAAAGCATTTATTTGTGCCCACGTACCTTTCATCCTCTCATATGTATCTCCTTGGATTTGTCTCCTCGAAATATGTCTGAGGTGGAACTCCAAAACGTGCACATCTAACACGACCATACTGTTCTGGCCGCTTCAAAGATACTGAAAATAGTTGTTCTTCAGGCACAGTAGATGTCGATTCTTATGTATAAACCATATAAAAACATACGAACATAAATAAATATTTTTATATAATACTATTAAAAGGCATAACAAATTATTATCATTTCATACTCACACATGACTCCCATATTGTTTTTGTGTTTTCATCTACTAATTTCCCCTCTATTTACACGGGCACCCTCTATTTACACGGACATCCTTCCATAGCACATGACATGTGATGAAAGTGAATTTTGGATTATAATTCATCAATCTACATATAAATAAAATAACATTTGTTGCTTCACATCACATAAAACTTTTACTATAGATTTTAAATAGATACAATTTTCTTTTCAAGTGAAGCGTACCTCATCCTTGCTTTACGGTAGGGATACATTGATTTTTCTTCACGTTGCTTATTTTCAACACTCCTTTTTCATTTCATAAATTAATAATTTTGAATCAAAGTGGATAAAATAAATAATGTCAAATAAAATATTATCTAATAAAATACACCTGAAATGATTCCTCATCATGACGACTAATGATAACTTTCCATGTTTCCTAGTTTATAATATGTGCATACGTAGTTGGTGGGTGGGGGTTTACTTTCCCCTCAACATCTCTGAGATGATGCTTTGTAAGAAGTGTTTGAAAGACTTTAAGAGCTTTTCTAGTGACCATTAAGAGAAATTTATTATGGAAATCATCTAAAATAAATGAACTTCGCAAGGGATAGTGAAAATTAAATTAATGTTTCATTATATAATTTTTCGATAAAATAGAGAAAGTATATCATAATATTACCCTAATATATTCCCAAATGGTTGCCTTTAATGTAGATAGAACATTGTGCCACACACATATATATCAATTGAAACATGCATTCTAATTGTGACCCCGATGCAACTAATGAACATTGACTTGTTTGGGTCAGTAGGTTGGTCGCATTGATTCCAGCCAACCTCAAATTTTATATCTTTGCTTCTTGACTTGATAATTTTAGTTAACACGGTGATGCTACGTTGTTCTTGTTTTTTCATCAACATGTTGTTGATCCCCTAAAAATTCCACCGTTTCATCATAAATCGCGTGTTCTTCCTCGAGATCGGTAACATCAACATGTGGAGAAATCATCATCTGCATGAGTAGTCAAACATTTAATTTAGATTATGTAAATGCAGTAGAGAACACATAATATTATGATAAAAAATATAGTATATTAAAAAACACTTTAACATTCTCATTGAATTCTCTTTTTTTATTTAAAGGTTGAAGGAATTTGGATCCTCTATTGAGTATCCAAATCTCCTCCTTGTGGCCCCCTTCAGCGTACAAGACATTGTCTATATTGGGACCGTCGTGAAAATAATTGTGATCTCCGAATGAAAGGGTCATCCTCAATTAAATTTTCATCTGACCTTTTATTTGTTTTAGTCACCTACAGAACAATTGACTAACTCTTGCTTGTTGAACCTGAGACATAAAATACTTGCACCGCTTATGATGTCATTATGAACGGTTTATCCTAATACCCTTCCATAATGAAATTCACCTTCAATAATCCAAATTCATCGAATTTCACCGAACTCCTAGTGTCATCACATTTTCAATGAAAAAATGACACTTGAAATGTTGTATAACCCAACTCGTATATATCTTCGATGATACCGAAATATGACATATTTGGATAAATTAGATTTCTATCCTTGGAATTGGATACATGCATCACTTTTTCCACAAACATAACTCCACTATTTTTCATCATACTACATTCATCTTGTTCCTTTATATAGAAAATAGAACCATTAATTACAAAACCAGTGTAAGATATAACATTTACATTTGGTCCCCTAGCTAGAAATCGAAGCGTACGACAATTGAATTCGGACTTGCATATAAATCCTTTAAATATGACATCAGAACCATCCTATAAACTGTTTATTATGGGTATTTGATATCCATCCTTCATCCCTTGATGAATTCAAATGTCTAAGAATTAATTTGTAGGCTTCAACGTATAGAGAAACTGTAACGACCCGGGCCTTCCGACCCGTTACTTTGCGGGAATTCGAGTGGTGAAGGTGTTTGGGGGGTGGTCTTGAGGATTTTGGAGGTGTTTAAGAGGTAAAGGGGGTGCCACCACCATTTTTAGCAAGGCTGTGATATAAATCCTATGGATGCGGCACAAGTGTGACTGCTGCGGCGTAGGAGGGCCGCCTGCAGTGTAGTGGGTGGTTGGAGGTGTTTTTAGAGGTACTACCATTTTGGGGGGTAACTACACTATAGAGATTAGGCTATGGAGTAGCCTACCCTCAGCAGTAGAAGGTCGATACATATGGGTGTTGGCTGTGGCATGGAGTCCCAGGTGTCGGTTTTTGGGGGTTTTTGTTGTTTTCAGGGTGATTGTGTCATGGAGATGGGTTGTGACGTAGCCCCCCTTCTTGGTTGAGAGGGTTTATGGTGTAGCAGACCTAATTTCATTGTGGTTTCCTCCCCCTTTTATAGAATCCACAATGTGGATATAGACACTGATCTCAATGCCCCCCTTGACTGGATGGGTGTGGCGTGGTGAGGGGTGGTGCACCGTAGTCCCTTAAGTTTTCATGCATTCTGCGGCTTGGTCCAAGGGACTGCGATGTGATCCTGTTTTTTTTCAGTCTAGGTATAAATTCCCAAATCCCCCAAACCTAGTCACTTTTTCTCTGTTTCTCTCGTTTCTTGGGAGACCAAGTGCATCCCAAAGAGCACTTTCATCCCCCTTTCATTGGCATTCAACCCCGACCCTTGGAGATCAATCCTTGGTGGTTAAGGTGAGTTCCCTCCTTATTCTTCTCCAGTTTTCCCAGTTTTCTTATCTGGGAATGGTGCTACCAGGGAAAAACCATTAGTTTTTGGTTTTTCTTTGGAAGGAAGTGTTTTGGTTGTTGTGTTCTAGGTTGGTAAGGTGTTCTCCTTCATTGAGGTGCTTGGTGGTTATCTTCATCTTGGTTCAACCTTGAGTAGCGAATAAAAAATCCTTGTTTAATGTAGGGATTCCTTCGTTTCTCACATAGTGTATCATGTGGGATGGGTTATACTCTTGTTTACTTTCGAGAAAATGGTTTGTATCCGGCTTAATGAAGATAATTAACCGGTTTTAATTGAAATTGAAGGAGAAGGGAATGAATCACAAGTTTTTACAGCTTTTTGATATATTTTGATGTTGTGTTTGTACAGGCTAAATGCCCCACTTAGAATTGTGGCCATTGGGGGGTTTTCTTCCACTGTAGTTGTTGTGATTATGAAAAACTTGTTGTGTGTTGATTGTTATCAACAAAACAAAATTTGGTTAACCAATTATATTCAGCTAAATAAATGGTTTCCATTGGAAAATTCTGCTTGTGTGAGAATACCCTTAAAAGTGAATTGAATTGATGAAAATCCCCTCTTTCTTATTTGAAAATGTGTTGGTGTATGTGTGTGTTGTGATGTGACCATGGTGTGGGGTAGTGAGGTGTGGTTGTGGTGCGTGGGGATGATGAGTTGTGTGACCGTATTGTGGGGAAGTGGTGTATTGTGATGTGACCATGTTGTGGGGCGATGGTGATGGACAAATGGTGGTGACGCGGTTATGGCATGGAGGAAGTGGATGTGGTGGTGAAATAGAGGTAAAGTGTTGGATATTGTAAAAAAGGAAGATGATTGTGGTAATGTGTTGTGTTGTGCTGGGTTTCTGGGTAGTAATGAGAATTTAATTGTTAATGTTGGAATTGAGTTGGATTGGGCTATAAATATGAAGTGAAGAGGCTGTTTAAATGGAAATTAGTCGATAATGTGAAATCTAGAAAATGGATTAATTTTTTGATAAAGAGAATAAAATCCGAAATTCGGCTTGCGGCTTGTGCCTTGTGCCTTGTTGAGTAGTGTTGTTCATTTAGAGGCCATAGTGAGAGCGGGGATGTTGTGAGTTTGGGTGGTGATGTTGTGAGTTGGTTAATGATTTGGTTGTGAACCCATAAGTTAGGATTGTGTTTGTCTATATATATGTATGTATGTATGTATGCATGTATTTTCCTTGTGATTTCTATACACACCTCACCCACATCGAGCACCATGTGCCGAAACCCACATATATATATGGGGTGTTTTTTCCAACATCCTGATGATGAGGATGAATGGATGACTATCCCCTCTTTCTCACTCACTTCCAAATGAGGTTGATATGTATGGGCTGTGGTGGGTTGATGAGATGATGAGGTGACTTATGGCGGGGGTCATGCATGGTAGGAGGAGGGCATGAGGTTGATGTTTTTCATGTTCGCAACACCCTATTACTCTGGTTGCCACTTCGGTGGTGGCATGGTGGTGAAGGAGAGTGGTACAACAACGCCGTTCTTTGGGAGGTTCGGGGTTTGAATCCTGGGAGTCCGCTTTCAGGGCGAGCCTCTCCCTCGGGATCCACCCGTCTTTCCAGGTCGCTCGGTCTTAACTGGGTGGAAAAAATGAGGCGCAACCCAATGTGCTGACGGATTGCTTTGACAAACCATCGCCAATCAGGCTGTCACCCTTCGGGACGCTCTTCTATCTCGACTTACAACGGCTCCTTCCCTGGTTGGGTCTTTACCTTAGGGTAGTGACCTCTTCGTGGGGGAGGGGGTTACCATGTGTGGAGGGTTTGAAAAGGCCACATATGGGAATTCCCTTTTCCAAAAAGAAAAAACACCCTATTACTCTGGTTATAGATGTGATGTTATGTGATGGCTCAGGTGTATACGAGTGAGATGAGGTGCGATGTGGCCGTGTTTTGGGTGGTTGTGTGATATAAGGAAGAGATGAGAGCGCCATAACATATTACATTGGAGTGTGAGAGCATAAAATCATTGGGAAAGTGGTGTGGGGTACCCTTTTATCTATATGATTCTCATTATGTTATTATACTTGGATGTGTTATTTGGTGAGCATGCCTTGGTGAGGACGTGTTTGGCTAGTTAACCTATCTAGGTGCTGTTGGTTCTGCTGATTGTTCACTGGTGCTTTAGTATGATCTTTTCACATGTGCACAAGAGACTTCGGTTACCATACTGAGTATACTTGTATGCTCACCCTACGTATATAAAAATGTTTCCAAGTTTTCAGGAAGACTACAAGGACTGTACTGGATATTACTAGTTCAGACCTTCAAACTGTTGTTGTATCCGCTGCCTTATCTTTTTCTTTCGGGTATTTATTTTGAAGACATTTATCTGTATCTATTTTATATACATTCATTGTGGGATGGTTTTGGATTTCTTTTTATATTATGTCATGGAGTTGTTTGTGGTTGATTTATCCGATCTCCCGATTTTATTATTCTTATAGAGGGTAATGCCTCCCACTTATGAGTTTTTTTATATATACCTTCGGTGCTAGTCTCTAACCCATATCCTATTGGAGGAGGGACTCAGGGGTTATTATCTCTCTTCCTTCATTACTGGCCCGTGATGGGTAACTTTGGAGGGAGGGGGTTGTGACAGAGTGGTATCAGAGCTGATGGTTGAGGGATAAGATGAAGTTCAGAGTTAGGTACTATGAGGATTGCATGGGTTGGTAAGACAATCACTACCAAAAAAACAGGGTGATTAAAGGGGGGGTTTTTAGTGGAGGTTATGCACAACCCTCTCTAAATTCATTTATATATAAATTATAGGGGGTTATGAACAACCCCCTATAATCATCGAATTTAGAGGGGGTTCACAAGCCCCTCTAAAATTTTTAGCATTATTTTTTTAATATGTGGTTAGATTTTATAAGCGATTATATGAAAAATGCTGTTACTTTAATAATTAGTGGCACTATATATTCGGTTAGAGGCACTATATATTCGGTTAGAGGCACTATATATATATTCAGTTGGATTTTAGAGGCGCTATATATATATATATGTGTGTGTGTGTATGTGTGTGTGTGTCTTATATGAACTTTATTTTTTAAGAAAATAGTGAGGGTTCACAACCTGTTCTAATCTCTTACATTAGCGGGGGTTCAAAATCTCTTCTAATCTAAGATATTAGAGGGGTTTTGAACCCCCTCTAATTTCTTACATTAGAGGGGGTTCACAACCCCCCTCTAATCACTAACATTATAGGGGGTTCACAACCCCCTCTAATTTAAGAGATGAGAGGGGTTGTGAACCCCCACTATTTTCTTAAAAACTCATAAAATATATATATATATAATAAAAACATAATATATAAATTTATTTTAATATATTATAACATATTATATAAATATATTAATATAACTAATTTATATGATTGTATTTAATCGTATTTATATGTATACATAAATATAATTGTATAATGTGCTTATACATTAATATATATATTTTTGTATGAAACTGTATTTCATATAATATTAATTATAATATAAAAGCATAAATATATTATACAAATATATACAAAAATATAATTTATTTAAAAAATCATATAAAAACCTTTGTAGTTTTTATAATAATAATAATAAAAGATTATAAAGTTATCTACTTACACACACATGCATATAAATAGAGAGAGTTTTGAACCCCCTCTAATTTAAGAAATTTGAGGCAATTTATAACTGCCGATTAGAGGGCGTTTTAACCCTCTAATATTTTTTATTCTTTTTAAAATGTATCAAATTATAGAATATGCGTGTATGTGTCTTATAAATATATATATATATATATATATATTATATGCTATTTTTAAATATATAAATACATTATATATATATATATTTACAAATAAATAAATTTATATTAATATAGGAATGAGAATCAGATTGATATATTAAATATACATGCGTATACATGATATAACTTTATAAATATATGTATAGATGTATAAATATTTGCCAAATTTTATCTATCTATAAATATTATATTATATTATATATATATATAATATACATATATATATATATGTATATAATATATATATATATATGTATATAATATACATATTATATATATAATATAAATATTATATATATAATATAAATATTATATATATAATATATATAATATATATATAATATAAATATTATATATATATATATATATAATATTGTATACATATAAATGTATTTATAAAATGTATAATATATTATATTCATTTAAATACGTAATATATATATATATATATATATATATATATATTAATATTTCTTTAATTGTGTACGTATAAATACATATATACATATATATATATATGCATAATATATTTGGGTAATATATAAATATATATACATGTATGCAAATAAGTATAAATAATTAAAAATAAATATATAAATTCACATTTGTGTTTGTGTGTGTGTTTGATATAAATGTATTTATAAATACAAAACATACATAATTTTATTTAAATATATGTAAATATATAATTTATAAAGGTGTACAAAATATATAAATAAATATATATATATATATACATTTATATTTATATTAATATACATATATATATTTAAATATATTTATTAATATAAATTTACACATATAATTTATATAAATATAGATATAGGTCATTTATTTAATGTATTTAAATATATTATGCAAATAATGTTTATTTTAATATATATATATATATATATATATATATATATATATAGTAATATGCATTGAAATAAAAGAGGATGAAGTGCCATAGTGGTGCAATCAGATGTGGAACATGGAGATAGCCAGGGATCGATTCCCGTCTGAAGGCTGGGCCGAATTTGCAGGACGTGGGGGAAGGTCGCGGGCCTCGCGTCAACACAGGCGCACAGGATGTTGGGGTTTAGGGCGCATGCATTGGATGAGACAGTAATAAGAGGGAGGAGTGAGGGGGCCTTGGAGGGTTCGCGACACGGGAACATGAGGGAGTGGGGGTTGGATGAACGAGAATTTTTTTAAAAAATGAGAAACTTTAGAAGTGGTTTTCACAACCACCCCTAAAAACCTCAATTAGGGGAGGTTGCAGTTATAATCACCAACTTTAGGTCAACATTAGAGGGGGTTTACACCCGCTCTAATGTAACTGCCCCTAAATTCACCATGACTTTACCAATGGTTCCTCAAAAACACCCCTAATAACAGTAGGGGCGCAGATTAGCAACAGTTCCTCATAACCGCCGCTAATGCATTTAGAAGGGGTTATAACCCCGTCTAATGTAAAAAATAGCCTCTTCTAAACTGATCATTTTTTTTGTAGTGAATGATGTCATTTGATCTTTGTGCATGACATAGGCCAAAGAAGACTGGTTAGAACATGAGATTTTAACCCCCCATGATCCAACATAAAAACTCTGAGCCTACTGAACGACCAAGTGAGGTGGCACCGCTTGCAAGTTAGAGACCTAGGTGAGGTACATGCATCATGATTGACTTGTGTTCTTGTTTGAATTGGGTTGTTTTGAGAAGTTTAAAATGAATAAAATGAATCTTAATAAAATTCCATACTACCTGGGCTTAGGGATTCTTTGTTTCCTTTTCAATTATGGCTCCTGGATGTCATCCGCATGTGGCTCTGACAGTAAAGGTTTAACAGGCTAGTCCGGTTGATCGCCAAAGGATTGATCCAATTGGGGAGGATGATCAACGGTAGAGGGAATTACATGCTTTTCAGTGACAGGCTTTGGGGAAGTATGAGGGAAACATTTCTGATATAGAGACAGAGAGCTGGTTAGAGGACCTTGAGACCACCTTTAGTTTGATCTGGCCCCCGACAGAGTACTGGGTCCCACTAGTAGTCATTCAGATGTGAAGAGCTACATGTTAGTGGCAGACATTGTATACGGGTGAGAGTACAAAGACATATGTTTCATGGGTCAAATTTCAGAAAGAGTTTCAGACATAGTTTTCATCGACCATGAAGATAATGAAAAGGCAGAAGCTTCTTTCTCTTTAGTGGGGGAGCATGTCTATGTGGGAGCTTGAGATTGAGTTCAAGGATCTATTTCATTTTACCTGGACCTTTTTACGGATGAGGAGTCTCGAGCATGAAATCTTGAGGAGGCACTCCATCTTTCTATCCAGTACGAAGTTACTCCCTTCACATTGCCGACGAACTTGGAGATTCAGAAGAAGGAGAAGGTGATCAAGTGGATGCACTTGGGAGGAGGTTTACCTTGAGAGGGGAGCCAATAGGGTTCCTCGAGGAGTAGAGTTGTCAGTGGAATGTCTTAGGTTCCAGGGCCTTCGAGGTTTCAACCAGTAGGGATTCGACCTCAACAACTTCATTTATAGACTTATGGGGCCTATGGTTTCCATGCTTTCCCTGGGGGATATGATCTAATGTGTTTTTTCTATGGGGTTTGTGGACATTGTCAGAATATGTGTCTAGTGGTTCTTTGATCTGAGTTTAGTAGAGGCGATCAGGTTTATTGTCAACCTCAACAGTAGTTACCAGCAAGACCGTTTCAGCAGGAGGGGTAGTGGGATTATGCTCCACCGAGTGGAGATGGAGTAGATAGGGGTTGAACTCTGAATGTTCCTTAAGTTCATGGACCTCAACCTAAGCATGGTCATGGGGGTGGCCATTATCAGAGAGGTAGAGGAGCTCGATGTGGTCAGTTGAAGGTAGTGAAGGCAACAACGCTAGAGGAGCCAGAGATCATTTGAGGTACGATCAGTTTTCCATTTACCTTTGTTTATTCCTTGTTTGATTCAGGAGCTTCAAAATCCTTTATTTCACATGTTCTATTCCATACTCTGAGACTAGATTTAGGGAGGCTTCATGTGCTCATGGTGTTGACTATTCTATTTGGAGGCCATACTAGATTTTTTGATGTGTTTCGAGGGTGTAGATTGATGATAGGGACACATTAGTCCCATACATATTTTTCTTGCTATAGATTTAGTTGTATGATGTCATTCTTAACCTCTAATGGTTGTATTTTATGCGATTTCTTATCGACTGCTTCTGGAGGAGAGTCGTTTTCTCAGATGTGGATGGTCAGCGTGTGGTTTTTGTTGGTGAGCGGAATTGTCATGTGAGTAGTAGACGTGTGGATACCCTTATTTCCTTGGTGGATGAGTTGGATTTAGAATCATTGGACGCTTGGATGGAGGAGGATCTCAAGGTTTCCAGAGAGTTTTTGGATGTTTTCCCTAGGGAGGTTGCGATGCTACCCCCTCAACGTGGTGTTGAGTTCAGGATAAAATTACAGTATGATGCTTCTCTGATTTCGATGGCCCATTATCAGATGGAACCTTATAAGTTATAGGAGATGAGGATTTAGATATATGATCAGATTCGGAAGGGTTTCATATGACCTAGTGTGTTGTTATGGGGTGATCTAGTGTTATTCTCCAAGAAAGTGGATGATGGTCTGAGGCTGTGTATAGACCATCAGAGGATGAATCAAGTGACGATCAAGAATCATTACTGTATTATAAGGATAAATGATATTTTAAACTAATTTATAGGGGTGAGTTGGTTTTCTTAGATCAATTTGAGGTTTGCGTAACACCGATTGAGGGTGAAAGAGGGTGATATCTTGAAGACTGCCTTCAAATGTGGGTATGGGAACTTCGAGTTTGTGCTCATGCTATTCGATGTCATGAACGCACCAACTGTGTTCATAGGGATCATGAAATCCATGTTTTGTGAATTCCTGGACTAGTTCATAGTCGTGTTCATCAATGATATATTGATCTACTCAAATTCAGAGGAGGATCATGCCAACTATCTTAGAGATATTTCTTAGGTTCTTCAATGCCACCATCTCTATGTAATGTTTTCCAAGTATAAGCTATAAACATGAGAGGTGCATTTCTTTGGTCATGTAGTGTCTTAGTAGGATGTGGTAGAGGACCCATCTAAGTATGAGGTAGTTATTTCTTGGTAAATACCCAATAATATGGCATAAGTTAATAGTTTTCATGGTCTCATAGGAAGTTGTAGCCCCACAAACAACATTGACTAGGAAGGACTGGGATTTTATCTGGACTGATCAATGTCAAAATACATTTGATTACTTAAAAGGGAAATTTATTAGTGCTCCAGTGCTCCAGCTGTCAGAGGAAGAGGTGACATTTGAGGTGTTCTATGACACTTACCATAAGGGATTGGGATGTGTCTTAATGAAGTGGAAGGCAGTGATATTTTATGGGTCTAGGCAGGTAAGTCCCCATGAGTATAACTATGCCACCTTTGATCTAGAGCTAACAAAAATTGTGTTCACACTAAATTTATGGTGATATTTCCTCATTGGGGAGTGCTTTATGGTATTCACCGATCACAAGAGGTTGAGGTATATCTTTTGTCAACGTGATCTAAATTTTCAGCAGTGGAGGTAGATATATTTTCTCCAACACTATGATTTTTATATCTCCTGGACCTCAAGAAATGGAAATGTCATAGCTGAAAATTTGAGTAGGAATTCATAAAAAGATGTTGTTCAGGAGTCCAAAGATGGTTGGAGGGTTTTGGAGGGGTTGACAACCTTGCACTTAGATGTAGGGGTAGTTGTGGGTGGAGGTTTCTTATATCAGATGATAGTGTAGGTTTCTCTGATGTAGTAGGCAGAGAAGTCTCAATGGGGAGACTTAGAGACAGATTTGATGTATGATCATGTTTCCCATGGTGATTCTCTAGAGGGATGATCAGAGGAGGGTTGGAACTAGATTTTATTTCTGGGAAGGCTGTTTGTTTCAGTAACAATGCATGTGGGAGTTATCCATGAGTTTCAAATATCACCTTTGGAGGTACACCCAAGAGTTTCCAAGATATACTATGGACCAAGGATGCAGTTTTGGTGGCCTGAGATGAAATGGGTTGTGATAGAGTTTGTGTCTCGGTGTCTGGTTTTCTAGCAAGTAAAAGCCGAGCATCATGTTCCTGGTAATTTTTTACAGCCCTTCGATGTCCCCAAATGGAAATGGGATGAAATATCAATGGAATTCATCATAGGGTTACCCCAAGCCTAGGTAGGTTGTGATTCTATCTAGGTAATCATGGAATACTTGATTAAATCAAACCACTTTTTAGCGATCATGGAGTCAGGCACTATTGATGTATTAGATAAGAGGTATGTGGATGAGGTAGTGTAGTCGCATGGAGTTTTAATGTCCATTATCTCAGATCAAGATGCACGTTTTACCTCACGAGTCTAGATGGGTTTGCAACATGATTTTGGAACTTAGTTACCCATCAACACTATTTTCCACCCATAGAATGATGGATAGATGGAATGGACTATCCATACACTGGAGTATATGTTACGGGTGTGTATCTTCGAGTTTGGTGGATCTTAGGCAAGAGACTTTCCTTTAGTTGAGTTTTCTTATAACAACATCTATTATTCATCCATCTGTATGACCCCATTTGAGTATTTGTATGGGCATACATGTCATTCTATATTATGATGGGATGAGGTTGGAGAGTCACTCTTGATGTGGTGTAAATCATGACAAGAAAGGTTCAGCTTCTTCGTGAGAGGATGAAAGCGGCGTAGGATCAGAAGAAGTCTTATTATAATCATAGGATGAGGCCCTTGGAGTTAAAGGTTAGAGACTATGTGTTCTTGATGGTTTACCCTCAACGTGGGTAGTGGAGGCTTAACAAGGGGAGTAAGATCTCACCCTGATTTGTTTAGCCTTTTGAGGTGTTGGGGTATGTTGGTGAGGTGGTTATCGGTTAACACTTTCAGAATGACTAGACCAGATTCACAATGTAACATCCCATTATGTATCACTCCCCAGTTTCAAGTAAGAAACCCTTTTTTATGACTTTTAAGTATGTAAAGTATACGGGTGAAGTTTGGGAGAGTTTAGAGAACATTTGGAGGGTTTTTTGGGATTTCCTACAGATTCACGATTCGTGCACAGTTTGGAAAAAGCATGAAACACCTACAGAAAATCATGCACAATGAGACAGGGGCTAAAGGGAAGGTTCATGGGCAGTGCACGGTTTTCCCAAACCATGTGGAAGCCTTGGATAAATCGTTCTACTTTAGATAATGAGATTTGGCATGGTTGGCACATCATGAAATCCAAACATGAAAGGTTCATCCTTTAGTAAGTGGTTGGTGCACATGGTTTGCGCACGATTTAACTAACCGTGTGACTAAACCATGCACGGTTAAAAAACTAGATCCTAAAAAAGAAAATCTAGGCTAGCTTTGTATTTTAATGCCTATTTTTGCCCCAAAACGGCCCTAACTTGGAATTTTTCCCTCTCAAAGGTTGGAGAACCTATCCCCATAATTTTGGAAGCAATCTAGAGGCTTCTCTTGGCGATTTAAAGCTGGATTCTCATGGTAAGTGTTTGTTCTTAGTTGTTCTTAGTGGTTTTTCTTAGATCTACTTCTCTATCCCTCTCATTTTTGTAGATCTATGTCCGTTGTGGATAGATCTAAGATAATTGATGCCAAATATGAATATATTTGACTTTTTTGATGGTAGGGGAAGATATCTAAGGTGGGTTAATGGAGATTTAACTCATTTTTGTTGGTGTTTTCATGTTGTTCTTCATTTTCATCATAAAACTCTAGGTAGGTGGATTCAATATCAAATCCTCTATTTGGAACTTGAAGGCTCAGTTTCAAATTCATTAAATTGATTGAAATTGATTGTGTAATTTGTGTGAAAGGCATGGTAGAAACCTTCTTTAGTGATGGTTTATGGATTTTTGTGGAATTATGATTTGTTGTGAAAGATGCTTTGTTAAATGGTTTTAAAATATTGATTTTAAAAATGGTTGGTTGGTTTTCATTGCTTGAGAAAGGGTTTTCAATAAAAGGTTGGTTTTATTGAAATGGGTTGTTGGAAAGGTTTTCAATAAAAAGTTTGTTTTATTAAAATGGTTTTGGAATTGAAGTATTTTTGGAATTGAAATGGTTTTTGAGCATACTTGGTGGTGTGTGTTCATATTGCATTATGAGGTTTGGTTTAAACATGACCTTGTACTCGGTTCCAAAGGTGTAATGACACATTGGATTTAATTACCATGTGATGACTTGGTAGATCGACAAGAAACCACTCATGAGTATGTAACTGTCATAACTAAGCATGCATGTGTAGATGTGTGGATATGTGGATATGTGGATTGGAATGGGACAAGTCAAAAATGGAAAAATGGAATAGTTTTTAGAACTTTCTTGGTTGTTTCATGGAAAGTGGTTTTAGTGCAGAAAACTGTTTTGTTAAATTAGTTTTGGTTTTGTGATAAATTGAATCAAGTTGTTTTATATAAATTGTTTTATGTAGATTGTTTTATAAAATGTGAAAACCAGTTCTATCTTAGTGGCGTGAATAGGGAAGTCATTGGGGAAAATCTTACGAGTTCCATTACTCACCCCTGCTTTGGAAATTTGGTGCTTTTGTAGATGTTGTTTACCGAGACACATGTAAAGGTAAAGAATTTCACATCTCAAGTGGTACTTCATGATTCTATAGTATGGAGTTGGAGTTGGAGTTTAGAGGTATATCATCAGAGTCTTTGAGTTTTATGTTCTACTGTGTACTTTGATATTGTGTTCTTCCGCTGTGGTACTTGGTTTTATATTTATTTTGATAAATGAAATGTTGAGTTGTATTTGATTTTTATCATGCATCATATAGTGGTTTATTTGGTTACAAAATATTTGGTTGGTTGTTTTATATTTAAAGGGAAAATCATCCCCCACATGTATTGAATCCCTTCAACATTTATTGTCATCCTTTGGTGTCTTGGAGATGTCACTTAAGGACAAGTGATGTCCTCCCACATTCTCAAGCCAATGAGGAGGGGTGGGACATTACATGTGGTATCAGTTTGTTCGGTATAAAAATCTATTTGAGACAAGTGGTATCAGTTTGTTCGGTCCAAAAATCCATTTGAGATAAGTGGTATCAATTTGTTCGGTCCAAAAATCTGTTTGAGATAAGTGGTATTAGTTTTTTTGGTCCATAAATCTGTTTGAGACAAGTGGTATCAGTCATGGTCCTTCCAAATATTCTTTTGGAACAATTGGTCATCTGTTTTTTCAGTCTCAGAGTTGAATTTATTCTGGTATATTCCTTGAGTCGAGATTGTAGAAAGGAGTAGTATTGTTGGAACTTTAAATGTAGAGCATACAAATACATAGCTATCCTTTTATGTTGAACTTCAAGTTACCAGGAAGTTGGGTATATAAGTGTTTTGGAGACACTTATAGGATTTGGAATCTCATTGTCAGGGGTTTAGCCAATGGGATGAGCATGGCATGCATTAGAGGAATTAATTCCCACTAGGATTTCATATTTCATTTTGAGTAATGATTTATGTCTTGGTGTAATGTATTGATTTTTTAAAAATGTTGAAATTGTTTTCAAATGAAAGATTTTTAAAAGGGGCATGATGGTGGTATTTTTAAAATGGTTTGATTTTCAAAAATAAAGTTGAGATTTTTCAAAAATGGTTGATCATGGTAAAGGTTGATTTTGGAAAGCATTGTTGTGATAATATGATGTGGTAAAATTTTAAATGCTAATCCTTCAGTTTATAGAGAGTGAGACTTATGGTGTTTGTTTTCTGTATAGAAAATGGAACCCGATAAGTGTCATAGAAGCCAACTGGAGGAAGCTACTGAGAATTTGGTTGTACATGTGCCACATGTTAACTAATAGATGGTTCAAAGTATAGTCCAAGATTTTAAAGTTGTGGATGTGGGGAACTGGAGGGATAATCCAAGACAAGCGGATCATTCCATCCAATTCCAGAAGCAGAATCCACCTATCTTTCAGGGTGATTCAGAACCAGAAAAGGAAAAGGTGTGGCTGAATAGGATGAATAAAATATTCGATTACATTGGCACACTAGCAGAGCTGAAAGTCAAGCTGGTGACATATATGTTGGAGGATCTTGCACGCCAGTGGTGGAGTTTAACTGTTCAGACTAAATTATACCAATGAATTGCATGGGATTATTTTGAAGAATTGTTCAACAAACAATTATATCCTCACACGTTTAGAATTCAAAGAACAATAAACTTATTTAGATTGAAGCATAAAAATATTTCTGTCATAGAGTATGTAGCTAGATTCATGAATTTAGTGCACTTTACACCCGAAGTTTTTTCTAGTGCATCCTTGAAGGTGCGCATCTTTGAATCAGGGATGAGATAAGATATTCACTAAAAGATTGTTGTGCTCTGTATTATGGATTATACAAAGATAGTCAATAGAATTATGGTATCTAAAAGGGATATCTCAGAAGCTATGGGAGGAGGAAGTATGTTGATACCCATAGGAAACGGTGGGAACTCTAATGCTGGGAGAAAGAGGAAGCTGGACACTTATTTCCAAGGTGGGAGCATAAATCAAAACCAGACAACAGGATCAGTAAATATTCCTCCAAGAACAAAAATCTAAGTTGGATGTTGCTAATGTGGTTATCCTGACCACATGAAGTGAGAGTGTACAACACCAACAAGGTCATTCCACAATTGAAACAAGATGAGTCACTTTCAACGCTATTGTCGCAGTGCTCTGAGGTCAGGTGTTCAAGATACATCTCAGGTGTAATAGGAATCATATGCCTCGATGGGATGAGGGAAATAGAATCAATCTCATCATCAGAACAAATCTATCCATCGTGATTCCAAGAATACCATGACTCCTCAGGTTGTTCAATCTCAACAGAGCAACAAGGAACAAAGTGCAGCGACGAAGCAATTATATGGAGCTGAACAGGTTATTGTGGATGATTAGTCTAGACCATAGATCATGATAGGTATGATTATTTTGAATTATACCCTTATTCAAGTGTTGTTTGACATGGGTTCATCCAATTCCTTTATTTCTTCTCATGCTGTTGATTTGCTGAGTTTAAAAGTTGATATGATGCCTTCTATGATAAAGCTTCAAACTCATCTTGGTCAAAGAGAATGTCGAGCCTTTGTGTGTAGAGCATGTTCTATAATAGTTAATAGAGACGAGATGAGATGGAATCTCTCTATTCTTGAGATGTATGCCTTTGATATAATCTTAGGTATAGATTGGTTGACAACGTTCAAGGCTCACATCAACTATTATACTAAAAAGGTCAATTTTACAACTGAAGATGACGTCGAGCATATCTTTGGAGGGGACCAGAATGTAAAGGAGGGTGCAACAAGATTGTTGGAACTAGTAGTTGGAACAATATCATACCAGTTGGAATTGTTGTACTTGGAATCAATAGAATATATTGAGAAGAATAGTTTTCCAGCAATGGTGGACCAGTTTCCATATGTGTTTCCCATAAATTTCTCAGGGTTTCCACCAATGAGAGAAGTGGAGTTTATGATTGATATTATCTTGGGGACCAGTCCTATCTCACTTCCATATTATTGGATGGAACCAAAAAAATTAAGGGATCTCAAAGTGAAGTTGGAAGAGATGGAAAGAAAAGGGTTCATTCGGCCTAACACGTCTCTGTGGGTAGCACTAGTCTTGTTTGTTAAAAAGGCAGATGGGACTCTTCAGCTGTGTGTGGATTATCATAAGCTTAACCAAGTTACAATAAAGAAAAAGTATCCACTTCCACTTATTGATGATCTATTCGATCAATTAAGAGGGTCTCAGTGGTTTTCTAAGATTGAATTGCGATTAGGATATCATCAATTGTGAGTTTGGAAGGAAGATATTATGAAGATAACTTTCATAAGTAGATATAGACATTATGAGTATGTTTTATTCCTTTTGTTCTTACGAATGCACCAAAAATATTTATTGAATTGATGCATTAGATATTTTAGATATGTCTATATTCTTTCGTGGTGGTGTTTGTGGATGAAATATTGGTGTATTCAAGGGCAAGGGCTGAGCATGAGCAAAACTTGGTGACAGTTTTGGGAATCTTGAGGGATCATAAGTCGCGTGCCAAATTATCAAAGTGTGATTTTTGGATATAAGAGGTATGATTTCTTGGCCATGTAATTTCTGAAAAAGGTGTTTTAGTGGATCCAAAAAAGATAGAAGTTGTAATATCATGGTAGCCACCAAAGAACATTTTCGATATATGGAGTTTGCTTGGTCTAACTAGTTATTACCGACGCTTTGTTCGTGACTTCTCATGACTATCTTCACCCATAAAATCTTTGAAAAATAATAATGCTCCATTCCAATGGGATGAGTAATGCCAAAAATATTTTCAAGAGCTAAAAGTTCTCCTCACATCATCAATATTAATTTTTACAGAATCAGGAAAAGGGTACATGGTGTATTATGAGGCTTTGCGATCTGGGTTGGGATGTGTTCTCATACATGGATATTATGTTGTTGCTTATGGATTAAGACAATTTTGAGGGCATGATAACTACCCAACGCATGATTTAGAGTTAGCTTCTGTAGTCCATGATTTGAATACTTGGTGTCATTATGTCTTAAGTGAAAATTTTACTATGTTTATGGATCATAAGAGCTTAAATCATATTTTATCATAATGAGATTTGAATCTGATACAAATAAGATGGATGTAGTATCTTCATATGTTTGAATTTTACTTGATGTATACACTGGAAAAAAGACATTCGGTGGACGATGTATTAAGAATAAAGTCGTATGATTAGTTGAAAAAAGAAGCATAAGATGAGTGGCAGTTGATGTCATTCCTAGTCGACATACACTTGGAATGTGAAGATCTAGGTGAAGTTGTGGTTTTATTTCCAATTTTGTTTGTTCTTGATTTGGTGGAGATGGTTAAATAGGCACAAACATCTGATTCAAAATGTGTGGCTATGAGGTCAAAACTCAATGGTGGGGAGACCATTGAGGGTTGGAAGATGGATGAAAATTCAATGTTGTGGTTCAGAAATCAGATGGTTGTACCTATGGATTGTGAGGAGAAACTTATTCATGCTTACAACCATTCAAGATGATTTGTTCATCCTGTAATATAGAAAATGTATAAGGCATTGAAAGTAAAGTTCTTGTGGAATGATATAAAAAGGAAAGTGGCTGAGTTTGTTTTGAGATTCTAAACTTGTAAGAAAGTTAAGTCAGAGAATCAGAAACTAGTAGGTATGTTGCAATATTTACCTATTCCTATTTGGAAGTGGGAGAAGATAACTATAGATTTTGTAATTGATCTCCCAAGAATGGTTCATAAATACGATTCCATATGTGTGATAGTGGATCGGCTCACAAATTTGGCTCATTTCATCCCTATTCATAAATATCATATAGTGGAGGACTTGTCATAAATTTATATCAGAGAAGTGGTAAATAGGCATGGCGTACCGGTTTCGATAGTTTCAGATAGAGACCCAAGGTTTATATTTCATTTTTGGAAATTCTTATAGAAATCCCTTGGGAATCAGTTGACTATGAGTACGACGTAACATCCTTAGATGGATAAGCAATCTGAAAGGACGATACAGACATTGGAATACATGTTACGGGCTTGTGTAATGGGTTTTTGTGGCTTATGGGAAGAACAAATGTCGTTAGTGGAGTTCTCATATAACAACATTTATCAGGCCTCATTATAAATGGATCTGTTTGAAGCATTGTATGATCATCCTTGTCATTCCCCATTTTATTAGGTGGAAACAAGTGAGACTTCACTAGTTGGGAATAACCTTGTCCAAGTAATGATGAAGAACATTCAGTTGACCAGGAAATGGATAGAGACGACTCAGAGTTGTTAGAAATTGTATGTGGATCATCATCGACGACCATTGTCATTCGCGATGAGTGATCATGTGTTCTTAAGTATCTCTCCAAGGCTTGGAAATTGTCATTTTGGGAAGAAGGTCAAGTTATCTCCTCGATACATAGGCCCTTTTGAGATACTGGAACAAGTTGGTGAGGTGGAATATCGTTTGGCATTTCCACCATGGTTCAGTGTAGTGCATAATGTGTTCCATGTATCTTAGTTGAAAAATTGTCATCTTGATCTTGACCATGTGATTCTATGGGATTATTTTGAACTAAATCTAGATGCTTCGTTGGTACATATTCTAGTGTGGATTTTGGATAGTCAATAGAAAGTATTTCATGATAAAAGAATCGATCTAGTGTGTGTTTTGTGGAAACATGGTTAGATTTAAGAAGATAATTGGGAATGAGAGAAAGAAATGAAAGATCAATAGGCAAAAATCATTCAAGGAAATGATGGTTTTCTACTTTCTAGGGATGGAAATTCTAATGGTGGGGAGAATTTAGCACCCTTGATTTCAAGTAAGTAGCCATTTATTTATGCCTTTTAAGTATGTAAAGTATATGGGTGAAGTTTGGGAGAGTTTGGAGAAAATTTGGAGGGGTTTTGGGGCCTTCCTATAGGTTCACAGTTGGTGGATGATTTGTAAAAACCATGAAACACCTACAAGAAACCATGCACAATGATACATTGGTTAAAGGGAAGGCACACGGGCAACACATGGTTTTCCCAAACCACGTGGAAGCCTTGGAGAAACTGTGCTACTTGAGACATTGGGATTTGACATAGTTGGCACACAATTTACTAACTGTGTGACCCAACCATGTGAGATTCATCCTTGAGGAGGTAGTAGTTGGTGCATTGTTTACATACAGTTTGACTAACTGTGTGACTAAACCATATGCAGTTAAAAAACTTGATCCTAAAAAGTGGATCTAGGTCGGCTTTGTGTTTTAATGCCTCGTTTTCCCCAAAATGGCCCTAACTCGGCATTTTACCTCTCAAAGGTTGGATAACCTCTCCCCATCATTTTTAAGAAATCCAGAGGCTTCTCTTGGTTATTTGAAGTTGGATTCTCATGGTAAGTGTTCGTTCTTGGTTTTTCTTGGTGGTTTTTCTTAGATCTACTTCTCTAACCCTCTTTTTTTTCTTATATCTATGTATTTTGTGGATATATCTAAGATATATGATGCCAAATATGAATATATTTGGCTTTTTTTATGACATGGGAAGATATATGAGGTGGATTCGTGGATATTAAACTCAGTTTCATTGGCGTTTTTCATGAAATTCTTCGTTTTTGTCATAAAACTCAAGGTAGATGGATTTACTCTCGACTCCTCTATTTAGAACTTGAAGTCTTAGTTTTAAATTGATTAAATTTATGGAAATTGATTGTGGAATTGATGTGAAAATCGTGGTATAAACCTTCTTTAGTTATGGTTTGTGGATTTTTGTGGAACTGTGAATTGTTGTGAAAGATGCTTTTCTAAATGGTTTTAAAATGTTGATTTTAAAAATGATTGGTTGGTTTTGATTTCTTGAGAAAGGGTTTTCAATAAAAGTTTGGTTTTACTGAAATGGTTTTTTGGAAATGTTTTTAATAAAAGTTTTGTTTTATTGAAATGGTGTTGGCATTGAAGTGGTTTTTTCATTAAAACGGTTTTTGGGAATACTTGGTGGTGTGTGTTCATATTTCATTATGAGGCTTGGTTGAAATATGACCTTGTGCTCGGTGCCAAAGGTGTAATTACACATAGTATTTAATTACCTTGTGAAGACTTGGTAGATCTATGAGAAACCTCTCATGAGTATGGAACTGTTATAACAAAGAATGCATGTGTAGATGTGTAGATATGTGGATTGGAATGAGATATTCCAAAACTAGAAATATGGAATGGTTTTGAGAACTTTCATGGTTGGTTCGTGGAAAACAATTTTAGTCTGGAAAACTATTTTTTAAAATAGTATTGGTTTGTGATAAATTGTTTCAAAATGTTTTATATAAATTGTTTTATATAGATTGTTTTATAATATATGTTAACTAGTTCTATCCTAGTTTCATGATTAGGTAATTCATTGGGGAAAATCTACTGAGTTTCATCAATCACCCATGATTTGAAAATTTGGTGATTTTGAAGATGTTGTTTACCAAGAAACAGGTAAAGGTAAATCATTTCACTTCTCTAGTGGTACTTTGTGATTATGGAGCATGAATTTGTATTTGGATTTTGGAGCTATATCATTAGAGTCTTTGAGTTTTTTCTTCTACTATGCACTTTTATATTACGGTATTCCACTGTGGTACTTGGTTTTAGATTGATTTTGATAAATGAAATGTTGAGTTGTCTTTCATTTTTATCATGCATCATATAGTGGTTTATTTGGTTATGACATGTTTGGTTGGTTTTTTTATTTTCAAAGGTAAAATTGCCCCCGCTTGTATTGAATATCTTAGGCATTTATTTCCATCCTTTGGAATCTTGGGGATGTTTCTTAAGGCCAAGTGATTTCCTCCAACCTTCTCAAGTCAACGAGGAGGGGAGGTACATTACCCATTACTTGTTTTTAGGTATTACTTGGCCCTTTTTTGTTTCCATTTTGTTTGGTTTTTATTTAGGGGTTCTTCGGGTGAAATTTGGAGAATTTTGGAATCCCTTTGGGCTGTACACAGTTGGCGCACAATTAGGGAAAACTATGCACCCATTGGTGGTGCTCTAGAGGGGGGGCATGGTTTTCCCAAACCATGTGACCATACCCTCCAAACCATGAAACCTCAGATAGTGAGGGTTTTCAAGGTTGGAACATGGTTTGAAAAACCATGCGCCCACCATGGAGAAACCGTGCACCCCAAAGTAGGGGTGTATAGTTAGGGCACACAGTTTGTCTAATCATGCGACCCTCTCTAGAAAACTATGCGCATGAGATTTTATTATTCTGAAAATTATTTTAAAAATTTCTGAGTCCCTGTTTAAGATGCATAATCTTCTAAATCAAACCTAATATAATTTCTATTGTTGATAAGTCTCCCTAAAAGTGATTTTGGATCCTCCAAACCATTTCCTTGGTGTATTGAAGCTGCATTGATCTTATTTGATCTCCTCTAGTTAAGTGGATATCCTATTTAATAGTTTCTTCCAATATCTATTTCCTTACTCATTATATTTTGATGGATCATCACGTATTGGATGGATCTAAACTTTGTTTTATTGGATCTTGATTCCAGGTTGTTTTCATAGATCTTTTGTGCCATCATTCTTCATTGGTGAGTCCTACTGCGAGTGTTGATTTCTAGATATTTGATTTGAAGTTAATCAGTTCCATGATTATTTTACCTATGATTGAAATCTTAAATTTCTTGATTAGATTGAAATTAGTTTTTAATTGATTTAAAAACACAGTATTGTGATGATTTGACCCTTGATTTGAAATGGGTATGAAAATTGAGAAACACCCCAATTTCAATGGAATTGAAATTGGGGGATGGATTTATGGAAAATTATGGATTAATTTTTTTTAGAAATCATTTTGATGAAAATGATTCAATGTTGATCTTGAGAAAAAAGATTAAATTGAAATATTCTTTGAAATGTCAGGAAATGATGAAAACTGATGATTTGGTTTTCAAATGATAAGGCATGTTGAAAATTGAAATTTAGAAATTGAAATTTAAAATGTTTTAAAATGATTGATTCCAAATTTTTTAATGTAATTTTACATTAAGTGGGAGTGGATTTAATTTACCTTAAGTGGGAGCGGGTGTAATTTACCCTTAAGTGGGAGTGTATGTAATTTTTCCTTAAGTGGGAGCAGATGACAATAATTTTACCTTAAGTGGGGGTGCATTTGTTTGATTTGATATACATGTCATTGATTTATGGAACTATTTTATTCATTCCAACTAATTTATATAAACTATTTAATATAAAATGTTCATTTAATACTGTTTTAAAGTTTTTTGATATATCTTCCATCTATTTGAATGAAAGCATGTTTTTTAAATATGAAAATGAAATTCCATGCCTGGTTTTATTTAAATTGATAGCATGATTGGTTCATTGTTATGGAATATATTATCAAACACTTGGTGATACCCTATTGGTATTTATAGATCACACCCTACATTTTCCTTTAAGTTTTTATAGATTTTCTTATACTAGGTCCTATAAAAGGGAAAGTTCCTCTTGGAGGAGGTGGATGTTTTTTATCCTTTAGGATTGAAGTGATGGAGGTGACCCATTGAGATGTTATCCACTTATTGCATAAGATGTCTGAGTTTTATCTTTCCAATTTTTGAGAACTTTTATGATTTAATACTTTGGTTTTTTATAGCTATTTGGTTTCTGGTACTTTCTACCTTTGGAGTGCTGAGCATACTGACTTGTAATCTTTTATATTTTGGTATTTGTGGAAAATTTGTCCCCTCTTTGATCTTGTATGATGCCAAGTGCTAGTTTCCAACCTATAGGGATCATGAACACCCTTAGGGTCATGTTAAAGATAGATTGGTTATCAGGGTACTGGGGTATCCGGGATGGTTCATGAAAAAGTGGTATCAGAGGTATAGGTTAAGCATCTTTCCTTGATGTTAGTATGTAGTTTGGGATATCTTGTCGAGACTTAGAAGGTAGTTATGAACGAGTTCCTTGAAAGATCTCATCATAAGGATCCTTAAGTCACTGTGAGTGGTTTTGTAAAGTAATATTGAGGAATAATTTTATCCGATTCTAGTATTTTTACTGCTTTTTATTTGGATAGGTTGAAAATAAAAATATTGATATCTTATCTAAAGGGATTGATATTATCATTTATCTTATTTGATTTTTTGATCTGAGTAATCTTATCATGTATCTAGTGTTGTTTATTGATGTTGTGTATCATTATGCCTCTAATAAGATGTTTGAATAAGATCCAAGAGGAAGCTTTTGGTGAACCACAATGAGCAGATCCTCCCATGGACCAGAATCTTATTGAGATTATTGTGTGTTATATCCCAGCTCTAGGACAGGAACCTACACCAGTCTCCATTCAAAATCCAATTGTGGAACCTCAAAAGGATGGATCTTAGAATCATGCTCAATAGTTCCTTCGCAAGAAGACACCAGCATTACAAGGCTCTAATAATCCTCAAGAGGTTGAGGATTGGTTGAGAAAGATAGAGCTTCTATTTGATTTCTTGGAAACACATGATTCGATCAAGGTGAAATGTGCCACCTTCAAGTTAGAGGGACATAGAATAAGATGGTGGGATTTGATGGTAACAACAAAGAATCACAATATTTTAGAGTGGAAGGACTTCAGGGTTCTCTCCACTGGTCAGTTCTATCCAAAATCTATGGTGCAAGCTAAGGCTATGGAGTTTTTCAAACTCAAATAGGCCGATAGGGCTGTGATGGAGTATGCCAACCATTTTCCAAGCCTATGCAGTTTTCACCTGAGATTGTATCAAATGAGAAGATTAGTACTTTATGGTTTGATATGGGTCCTCAACCTAATATTCTTTCTTATATTTTCTTACTGAATGTTTATTCCTATACTGATGTGTCGGATAGGGAACTAATGGTTGAGCTTGATTTGGCTAGCAAGTCAGGGTTGGAAGGGATTGATTTCAATCCTAGTGGAATTTGGGTTATTTTTTTCAAAGTTAAGAGTAAGTGTGATGAATCTCATGGTGGTTCTCGATAGCAGGAATCCTTTAGACCTCCTGTAGTGTCTGGAAAATGCCTTTTGACTTGATTCCAATGTGGAAAGGTTGGAAATTTGAGATGTGTTTTTACTAAGGTGCCAAAGATTTTAAGTTCTTGTAGTCACTCAGGAAACCTATAGAAATTATTTAATTTATTTTATTCTCCACACAGTGGCATAATATCATCAATTCCTAAAAGTATTATGGTGCAATCAGATGCTTCGTGAACAAAGAGGTTCCAGCCACAAGCATTCGAAACAATACTTCTTCACGTAGTGAAAGAGTCTCCAAAGGAGGCTGATATAGGTCCAGTGACTGTGAGAGGTACCATCACTATAGATTTATATTTAGTTAATGCTTTATTTGATACTGGTTCATTTCACTCATTTATATCAACTCATATTGTGGACTTTCTAAATCATCCTACAAATATTTTGTCTTATGTGATGGATATTACTACGTCCCTCGAAATGAATAGAGAGTAGTGTCTCCATTATCCTATTTGTGTCTTCTATTTATCGAAGATCGATATTACCTGGGATTTTCTAGTTCTTGACATGAAACCTCTTTATGTCATTTTCAATATGGATTGGATCATTTCTAATAAGGCCCGAATTGACTGTTATTTTTGATAGGTATCCTTTATCGTGCCCAATGGGGTGTGATGTATCTTTCAGGGAGATTGGGACCTGAGTTTAAGTAAATCTGAAACTTATTATCCAGAGTTGGGGAAAGTAATATCAATTTTTACTTTTGATCTGGAGCGAGATTATTTTATTTATGATCTCTCTCTTGTTTTCATCAATTTTCCCAATGTGTTTCCTTCTGATTTTCAGGTTTTCCACTGGTAAGAGAGATAGAGTTTTCTATTGATTTAGTGACTGGTACTCAATTAATAACCATTCCTTCTTACCACATGGAACCAGATGAGATGAAATAGTTAAAGTCTCATTTGGATGATCTATTAGAGAAAGGTTTTATATGCCTGAATGTGTCACCTTGGGCGGTGCTTGTTATCTTTACTAAGAAAGCGTATGGAATGCTTCACCTATGTGTTGATTATTGAAAACACAACCAATTTATAGTAAATAAAAAGTATCCATTGCCATGAATCGATAATTTTTTGGAACATTTGAAAGGGTAAAATTGGTTTTCAAAGATTGATCTTTGATCTGTTTTTCACCAATTGAGAATAACAGAATCTGACATTCAGAATACCGCCTTCCAAAGTAGGCATAACCATTATGAGTATCATTTCATGCCATTATTTCTAACCAATTATCCTATATTATTTATGGTTTTTATGAATACTATATTCCATGAATATATTGATATGTTCTTGGTGGTCTTTGTGGATGACATCCCAGTTTACTATTAGTCTGAGGAGGATCACATGCATCATCTGAGAGCAATTCTGGAAATGTTGAGAAATCACTAACTCTATACCATAATATTGAAATGTTATTTATGGATTCGGTAAGTTAAGTTCTTGGGACACGTGGTTTCGTAACATAATATTTTATTTGATCCTGAGAAAGTGAAGGTTGTTATGACATGGGATCAAATACGTAATGTTTTCGAGATTTAGATCTTCTTGGATTTGGTGGGGTATTATCATTGGTTTGTAAAGGATTTTTGAAATTTATCCGCTTTGATGTATTCTCTCACTCAGACAGAAGTAAAGTTTGTTTGGGATGATAAATTTCAAAGTTATTTTGTTGTGATGAAATGTATTTTGACTTTTACACCGGTGTTGACTCTCCCAGCATAAAGTTCAGGTTTAGTCTATGTTCTTATGAATGGTAATCATTTTTAGCCTACAGTTCTCGAAAACTTAGGACACATGAGAATAATTATTTGACCCATGACCTTGAACTCGTAGTAGTGATGCATGTACTTAAGAGTTAGTGGTATTACCTTTTTAGAGAAAGGTTTACCATATATTCTGATAAAAAATCCCAAGTTATATATTCTCTAAAAAAGATCTAAATCTCCATCAGATGCATTGGGTGGATCACCTAAAATATTTTGATTTCGACCTTTCCTATACCCCATGGAAATGGAATGTCATTTCTGATTCTTTGAGCAAGAAACTTTCGACCCAGGACATCAAAGAATCATCGGAAGAGTATAATTTGATGGATCTTTTTTTACAGTTTCATATAGGAGTCTTAGAAGTAGGGGTCAAGGTTTTCTTGGCTGGTGTTTAGTTGACCTCCACTCTTCTTGAGATGATTCTTTAGGAACAATAACTTGATGATAAATTCTACAGCACTAGAAACTCTCTTTATAGTGGGGAGACTATTTCTGAGTGGGTCGTTCTCCACGGAGGGTATTCTATGTTTTCATAATCAGTTTTTTTACCTTTTCCAGTGAGAAAAGCTATGATGTGGGATTTACATAATTTCCAATGGGTAGTGCACCGGGGTAGCACAAAGATGTTCTATGACATGAGGCGGTAATTATGGTTTCCAGGTATGAGATGAGACATTGTTGATTTTTTTATCATTGTTATACTTTCCAACAGGTCAAGGCCGAGTACCAGATACCTTAGGGTCTGCTTCAGCCACTTCTAGTGATGACTTGGAAGTGGGATGAAATTTCTATGGACTTTGTGGTTGGGTTGACATGTACCCCTCAAAAGAATAATATGATATGGGTTGTGATCAATCAACTAAAAAAATCAACTCACTTTATACTCATTCATGATACAACTAAATTTAAGGATTTTGGAAATCTCTATGTGAAAAAGATTTTCTGTTTACATAGAGTTTCATATGTTATAGTCTCTGATAGAGATCCATGTTTCACTTCTCATTTTTGGCAAGGCCTTCAGAAGGTGATGGGATGTCAGGTTTGTTTGAGTATGACAAACCATCCACAAACGTATTTCCAAACAGAAGGAGATATACAGATTCTTGAGGAAATGATTATTTCCTTCTTCATCAACTTTTTTGGAGCTTGGGATGACCACTTAAGACTGTTTTATTTTTCATAGAAAAATAGTTACCAATCCGCGATCATAATGGCTCCCTTTGAGGCCTTGTATGGGCATCCTAGAAAATCTCTGTTGTGTTGGTCAGATATTAGAGAAAATTCCTTGGTTGGACTGAGTTTAGTCCAAGAGAATATAAAAAATATTCTTTTGATTATTTAGAGAATATTGAAAAAACATAGCTAATAGAAATATTGTGTTGATCAGCATCATAGACTATTGGAGTTCTTTGTTGGTGACCGAGTGTTCTTGAGAGTTTTACCCCAGTTGGGTCACTGACATCTTGTGAGGAAAGGGAAACTTGCTCCTTATTTTTTGGGACCCTTTTAGGTTTTTGAGAATGTGGGTAAAGTAGATTACCATTTAGAACCACTACCACAGTTGAATTTGATACATAATATGTTCCATGTATCGCAACTACAAAAGTATCTTTCTGACCCATCTTATGTCTTGAGATGGGAGGATCTTGAGGTTGATCCCGATTTATCTATTACTGAGAATCTAGTAAGGATTGTTGATTCTAAGACAAATGTACTTCATGGGATTAAGATACCTTTGGTATGTGTGCTATGGAAGCATGGTTATGATTCTTATGGTACTTGGGAGCATGAGGCACAAATGAGAGAGCATTGGCCTCATCTATTTGTTATGGAGATTTCTTGACAGAATTTCTGGGGACATAAAATTTTTATGGTGGATAGGTTGTAACATCTAGTTACTTATTTTTAGGTATTAATTGACCATTTTTTATTTCCCTTTTGTTTGGGTCTTGTTTAGGGTTACTTCAGGTATAATTTTGAGAATTTTGGGATCCCTTTAGGCTGTTCATGGTTGGCATATAGTTAGAGAAAACTGTGCACCCTTTGGTGGTGCTCTGAAGGGGGCACATGGTTTGTCCAAACCATGTGGCCAGACCCTCCAAACCATGCAACAATAGACAATGAGGGTTTTCATGGATGGCGCATGGTTGGAAAAATCATGTGCCCACCTAGGAGAAACCATGCACCCTAGAGTAGGGGTGCATGTTTAGGGTGCACAATTTTTCTAACCATGTGACCCTCCCTAGGAAACCATGCATGCATTATTTTATTATTCTAAAAATTATTTTAAAAATTTATGAGCCCCCGTTTAAGATGCCTAATTGCACAGATCTACCCTAATATAATTTCTAGGGTTGAGAAGGCTCCCTAGAAGCAATTTTTGGCTCCTCCAACCCCATTCCTTAGCAGATCAAAGAAGCATTGATCTTGTACAATATCCTCCAGGTAAGTGCATATTTTATTTAATAGTTTCTTATGATCTCTACTTTCTTCATCCTTGGAGTTTTATGGATAATCATGTATTGGATGGATCTAAACTCCATTTGATTAGATCTTGATTCTACACTGTGTTCCTAGATCTTCTATGCCTTCGTTCTTCGTTGGCGAGTCCCATTATGGATGTTAATTTTTGGATCTTTGATTTAAAGTTAGGTGGTTACATGACTCTTTTACATATAATTGAAATCTTTAATTTCTTGATTAAATTGAAATGAGTTTTTCATTGCTTTTAAAACACGGAATTGTGATGATTTGACCCTTGATTTGAAATGGGTATGGAAATTGAGAAAAAAACCCAATTTTAATGGAATTGAAATTATGTGATGTACTTGTAGAAAATAATGGATTGTTTTTTTTTGAAATCATTTTTGATGAAAATGATTTGATGTGGATCTTGAGAAAAAGGATTAAATTGAAAGATGTTTTGAAATGGCATGAAATAATGAAAATTGATGATTTTCTTTTGAAATGAAAATTCATATTGAAAATTTACATTTCTCAATTGTAATTTAAAATGTGTTAAAAATATTGATTTACAACTTGTTTTATTTAATTTCCCCTTAAGTGGGAGTATATTTAATTTTCCCTTAAGTGGGATTGGATATAATTTTCCATTAAGTGGGAGTGGATGACAATAATTTTCTTTTAAGTGGGGGTGCAATTGTTTAATTTGATATGCATGTCATTGATTTGTGTAACTATTTTATTAATAACACCTAATTTATATAAACTATTTTATATAGAATGTTCATTTAAACCTATTTGAAAGCTGTTTTATATATCTACCATCTATTTGAATGAAATCATGTTTTGTTTTAAAAATATAAATAAAATTTCATGCTTGGTTTTATTTAAATTTATAGAATGATTGGTTCATTGTTATAGAATATATTATAGAAAACTTTGTGAGATCCACTGGTCTTTATATCTCACACTCTATCTTTGCCTTTGGTTGTTTGTAGACATTCTTATGCCAGGTCCGAGCAAAGGGAAAGCGCCTCTTGGAGGAGGTGGATGTTCTTAATCCTTTGGGCTTGGAGTTATGGAGGTGAAACATGGAGATGTTATCCACTTAATTCATGGGATATATGAGTTTTATCTAACATGTTATTGAGTACTTTGATGATGTACTAATTTGGGTTTTGTTATACCTATTTGGTTTCTGGTACTTTCTCACTTTAGAGTGTTGAGCATACTAACTTGTAATCTTTTGTCTTCTACTATTTGTGGAAAATTCATTCCCTCTTTGATCTTGTATAATTCTAGGTGCTAGTTTCCAACCCTTAGGGATCGATAACTCACTTAGGAACATGTTATATCTTTCTCATTTATTAGGGTACCAGGGAAACTATCATGGTTCATGAAACACAATGTCTTGCAGATCTCTCATCTCCTTCGGTATCTTCACGATGACTCTCTTGTCAATGACCGGAGAGAGTTGGATATTGAGGATGATGTGAAATTTATAGAGTGGATAGTGGAGATCCAATATCACCGAGAGAAGGTTCTATGAGGATGGATAATTCCATTAGTTCATGTACTATGGAGGCATAGTGGCCTTGAGGAGAGTACTTGGGAGTGAGAAATGCAGATGCGTGCCCAGACCCTAAAATTGTTTTTGAGTTTTACTCTATTTTGTTTTTATTTGTTATTTGATGTTTAAAACCTAGTTAGTCTATAATATGTGATTTTGATTTATGTGATGTGTGGTTTAAAGATTCAAGCATATGAAGAGGAAAAAACTCGATCCCTAATCAAGACGTTTTATGCTGTGACACAATTAAAACTGTGCAGGAAATTCTGTGTCACCCAAAGTAGATAATATCTTGACACGGGAGATGAAATTATTTAATTTTTGTGATTGGGTTGTTGTTGTGTGGTGGTTTTGGTAGTTTTTGGCATGGTTTGTGTGGGTGATGAGATGATTGTATGGTTGTATGTATGAAAAGGGGGTGGTTTGTGCTTGGTGGGGCGAAAGGTAGAGTGTTGTGGCAGTGTGGTTGTGCAAGGTGTTGTGGAAGTTTTTGTTTGGTTGGTTTGTTTTATTGGTGATAGTGTTTCAGTTGTAACGATACCTTGAGAGGTGTCTCATGGGATGGTTTTTTGGGACTCCTTTTCCTTTTTCTTTTCTAGGGTGGTTTTTATTCTTGAGGGAAAGAATATTTTGATAGGTATATGATATAATGGTTCAGACCTTTCAAATCATTACTTTGTGTGAATTTGGGTGGCGAACGTGTATGGGGGAGTCCTGAGGAGTTTTGAGGTATTTGGGAGGGAAATGGGGGTTCCACTTCCATTTTTGGAAAGGCTTTGTTGTGGAGCCTGTTGCTGAACTCAAGGGTGGTCATAGGACCCAAGAGGGCCAGTTGCAGCATTGAGGGTGGTTGTAGGAGTTTTTGGAGCTACTTGCATTTGAGGGGGTAGTTGTTCCATGGAACTTAGGCTATGGTGCATCTCACCCTCAGCAGTTAAAGGCTATGATGTGGGGGTTTTGACTACGATGTGGGGTCCTAGGGGTCAATTTTTAAGGGTTTTATTATTTTCAGGGTGCCTGCACCATGGAGCTAGGCTGCAGTGTATCCCCCCTTCCTGGATGAGAGGGTCTACAGTGTAGCAAACCTAGTTTCACTATGGTCTTCTCTCCATTTTATAGGATCTAAAGTGTGGATATAGCTATAGATCTTGGAGGCCCCCTTAACTTTATGGGTTGTAGCATGGTGTGGGTGTTGGCGCCAAAATTCGGGACAAAGAGAAGCCCCCCAAGATGGCCCCATGGACTACCTCGCGAAGCCACCTCGTGGAGCCCCCCATCACCACAGCCGCTGTGAAGCAAAGAAGGCGGGAGTCTCTGCGAACACATTTGATGTTCACGAGCCCTCCATGAAGCAAAGGAGGAAGGATGCTCCGCGAACGAATTTGACGTTCAGGACACTGCCGCAAAGCAAAGGAGGCGGGACGCTCTGTGACCCCAGTTGATGTTCGCGACCCGCCGTGAAACCCCCAATCCCCTCTTCGCACCGCGTGAGATCTGCTCCGCGACGCCTCTTGACTATAAATACCGGACTCCCCCTGATCTCTACAGATGGACAATCCGACCTTTCGGCTTCCCAGCTCCCGAATCGTGAAGAATTCTTCCGCTCAGTGAACCATGAGCTGCGCGAGGTACTTCTGCTTCGCGAAGTGCCTCCCCATTGTCTCGTTTTGATCCCCTCTTCCGAGAGGGATTCCCTTCATGAAGCCTAAGGGATTTCGCGAAGGAAGGGGATCCCCAAGGGGAACCGAGTCATCGCAGAGCATTTATTCTTTGAGAAACACCCTTCATGTACACATGATCCATATGCTAAGGTAGGGTCACTGTACTTTGCGAAGCACATTGCTTCCCGACACCTTGCTTCGTAAGGAACCTTTGCTCCACGAGGCTGTGCTCTGTGAATGCCCTTCCACTTCGTGAAGCACCTCCCATTTTCACTTCCGCCACATGATAAGGCTAAGGAACCCCACTTCGCGAAGCACACCCCTTCGTAAGTTCCCTCCACCACGCGGAGCGACAGAGATCCAAAAGGCCCCTGCCTATGGACCTCTCTTCTTGGAAAATCCTTTTACCGTGTGACCCTCCAGGTTTACACGATGTGACTTCAAAGTCCCCTGGACGATACCACCCGTTGCATTGCTTAGCCTAATGATTCTTCACATAGGCACGCTAATGGCCATTTCTTCTTCGCATAACCACGCTAACATGGACCCCTCGATGGTTCGCTCTGTGACCCCCCTTCACCATGGCGTTGTCGATGCCTTCCCTCCCACAAGGAGCAGAGGGTACCAGTTATGTAAGTCCTAGGGGTGCAGAGTGAACCCACCTCGTCCAAGCTGCAGGACGTTAAACTTCCAAGCACCCTCGTCCTCAACACATGACGTTAAACTATGACCTGGCCCCGTGCCTCGCATGCAGGGACCCCCCACATTGGGAATTCTCCATGCCCCCTGGTCTCCATAGGGGATGATATCCTTCTTCTTGGAGTGGAATTTGTCCATAGGAAGGGCAACCACCTTGGTGTAAGCCCTTAGATTTTCTTGTAGGAGGCAACACCCTTGTTCCTCCTCACTCCCTCGGTGCCAAGGCTAGCCAAGGGCGTGGTGGGGAACGATGCTCCCTCCTTTAATCTTCGATCCCCAAGGCCAACAGAGGGTGTGATAGGGAATGGGGTCCTCTTTTCTTCGGTCCCAAGTCCCCCTCCTGCTGCGCTTTGTCACCCTCGGGCCTCTATCTCAGAGTAAGTCCCAATATCTCTCTCCCTGGGCCGCTCCACACGTAAGCCCCAATCCACATCCCACGAACACACCTTTCGTGACGTGGTCTTCAAGCCTTTTCTGCCTCTTATTTCTCACACTGAACATGACTCACGTGGTCTTAGAGTAAGCATTGACCATAAAACCACCCCATCTCGCATGACGTTAAACTGCATCCATCCACCCGAACTATATGGACTTTGATCCATGTCAAGGCATGGTACGTAGGAAGCCTCCATGAGGTTCAATCCCACTATCACCCGGTCGTTTCGACCCCATTCACGTCGGTTCTCTGACATAAAATCTGAACTATGTGGTCTTTGATCCTTGTCAAGGCAAGGTACGTAGGAAGCATCACGAGGTTCAATCCCATCACCCATCGGTCGTTCTGACCATCTTCACGTCAGTTCTCCGACACCCCAACCCAAACTACAGGGACTTTGATCTATGTTAAGGCATGGTACGTAGGAAGCCTCCCTGAGGTTCAAGCCCAACACCCATCGGACCAAGTTCCTTATTCACGTCGGTTCTCCGACACCCCAACCCGAACTACGAGGACTTTGATCCATTTCAAGGCATGGTACGTAGGAATCATCCCTGAGGTTAAATCCCAACACCCATCGGACCAAGGTCCTTATTCACGTCGGTTCTCCAACACCCCCACCCAAACTAAGGGGACTTTGATCCATGTCAAAGCATGGTATATAGGAAGCCTCACGAGGTTCAAGCCCACCACCTGGTCGTTCCGACCATCATTCACATTAGTTCACCAACACCATGGGCCGCCTCAGAGTGTAAGACCTACACCATTTGAACTATGTGGTCTTTGATCCTTGCTAAGGCAGGGTACGTAGGAAGCCTCACGAGGTTCAAGCCCACCACCCATTGGTCGCTCTGACCCCCCTTCATGTCGGTTCGCCCCCGTCCTGCATGACGTTAAACTATCTTCGCCATATGAACTATGTGGTCTTTGATCCATGTCAAGGCATGGTACGTAGGAATCCTTATTGAGGTTCAAGCCCACCACCCGATCGTTCCAACCTCCTTCACGTCGGTTCGACCCCACCCAGCGGTAATCCATTGTGATCCCATCCAGCGGTAAGTCGTTGTGACCTTATTCAGTGGTAAGACGTTGACATCCTTATCCAGTGGTAAGCTGTTGCAACCTCATTTAGCAGTAAGCCGTTGTCAACATCATTCGACGGCAAGCCATCACCAGATGAACTATGCGGACTTTGATTCCCTGCCACGGGGATACGTAGGAAGTCTCTTCGAGGCTCAAGACCAAAACCATCGTCCATCCTGATTCTTAACCGGGATGCCACATCCTGGTGAGATCATGCCACCCCATTCCCTCCCACAGTATTCGGGAAGTCGCCCACATGCTGGCCCCAATATCGGTGTTCCCTCCAAGGGGTTCCTCCATATGATCCATTCTAATCAGTGTTCCGATCAGTCCGATCCATCTCTGCTGGACATTAAACTTGCAGCATACCCTGTGTTAAACACACGAAGATGAGGAAAACCTCAGATACATGCCAATGGCATATGATTCCCTGCGTTCGATGTGGGATGCCTCGGGCTTCTGCGCCCTCAAGAATCCCTATAATAAGGGACAAAAGAGAGACACACCAATCCCCAGTGTCTAGACATGTCAGTGATTCCCCAACGTAACTAATCCCCTAACTGAAGGTTGCTTCCCTGACCAGACCCCTTGGAATTTCCTGACAGAAGTAGCGTAATTAACCAGTGTCCATAAAGATATGGCACCGGGAAGAGTTTCACGAACAACATATTAAATCTATGAGGGAGACCCGGACTAGGTGATGAGTTCTGAGGAGGAATCCACGGAAGGAAGAACCAACATCCTATCATCCCATTTCGATCAAGGAGAAAACATCCCTGAACAAGGAGTGGATTCTTCCCACCTTTGGAAAGCAGGAATGCGAGGTAACAAAAGCCGCGCCTGTCACACTCAAGCAGACGAACGCGCGCGCCCTGGCGAAAGCGTCAGAAATAGAAATGGTGAACCTGACGTGAATTTATTCTCCTCAATATGGAGATTAGTAACACCTGGGGCATCCATGGATTGATGTGTCACCAGATCCAGCTATCCAGTGCCAGGTCCCGCCAAGAAAATAGTGGGCCTAGCAAGAAACTCACTAGAAGTTGGGAAAGTAGAACATTGGACATCCCGTTCTGCGATGTTGTCAGCGTGGATCCCTCTTACCGGCCACGGAAGACGGAATGGTGCTGGGGTACTAGTTGTTGATTTATTTTCCTAGCAGTGTTAATGAGTTAATCTCCCTACTTCCAGGAATCAGGTTGCTGCTATAGGAACACGATCACCGCCTGCTTTCCTACGTAGGGGCAGGGGCAACGCCAGCACAGCCGCTCCGCATGGCTTCACCTCTTCCGCAACGGCATATACTTCCACAACTGTGGGGCGTCCATGCCCCATACCCCCATCGGAAGTCATCCAACGAAGGGTGATTAATAACCTCTTACATCGTTACGAGGAGGAGGGCATAATCCCAACCCGGGATATGGCCCGACTGGACCTAGAGGAATCTAGGCCCCGCCGTCAACGCCACCCCCGAGGGCCGTGCAGGGAGCCGCTGTTCCCCACCCCGACATTCAATCATTTCGGGATCCTGTCCCCAGAGAGCTTTGATGACTCCCTGCCTTACGCTGATGATGTGGGTGACGTCCGGACCAGCCCGGTTAGAGTCCTAATCTAGGGGATCCCAGCAAGGGCCCCCACCCGGCTCCATCAACTCCGCCACCCGACCTTATCGGAGGAGAAGGAAAGATATGAACCTGCGCCACCAACCCCAGATCACCTGACCCGACGCCAGCATCGGGCACGAGATGAGGACGCCCGCCAAGGGGTGTCAATGTCGACGACTACTGTGGCCCGAGCCACCGCTGACGCATATCATCAAGTCCCTGCACACACTGAGTAGGGGAACTCATATGCCCAACTGAGATCGAGGCCCCAACCGCCCCACGGGTAGGCTGGGTCGACTCTCCTGGTTGCGGCCATAGGCGGTGGTCGCTGTGAACCAACCCGCGGTGATGCCACCCCGTACAGAGATCCTCCCCATACCATCACCAAAGAGAGTGTGGGTCTACCCCGTTTTGAGGCTCGGCATGGAGGTCTACCTCGTGCTACCCCCAATCCGAATGAAGGCCTGCCCCACGACAGTGATGTTTGGCATGGAAGCCTCTCCCGCACCCATCACACCGGGTATGGAGCCCTTCCTCCTAACCTTGACCGTCAACATGGAGACATTACCCATCTGGTCTCTCTCCAATGTGGGGATCCTCCCTACGTCCTCTCCGTAGATGGAGAAGGTCCTCCTCGCCTCAAAAACCAGAGGGGTGAAAGCCATCCTCGTTCCACCCACACCAAACATGGAGGTTCTCCCCATGCTCCTGCCGGTTCCGGCGGAGGTTTTTCCCGCTCAGGTGTTGTTCATGGAGGTCCTCCCCATGTAACATTTGACATTTTTTCCAGTGCTCCTCACACCTCGGCTGTATCAAGGGAAAACCCTCTCCGCCTTGGCACTAGTGCGGCTGAAGGACCACATGTTGAAAATCGGCCCTGTCCCGAGGAGCCACCCAGGGGCAGGAGGGAGGGTCGTCGACGCCACAAGAAGAATACTGGGAAGTCTCGGATGGAGATCAAATCGGTCTGCTTCTTAGACTCTGAAGCGGAGTGCGAATCAGATCAGGAACCCTCCCCTCGCTCATCTGAGTCAAGGGCTGGGGTAGGGACGAGGCGCATCAGCCTGGTGCTCCCAGAGTGCGAGGTCCACAGGATTCCCACTTCCCTCCGCAGGTTTATCCATGAGGATGCAAATCTGGCGACCCCATAGGTTACAGTCATGCAGTCACCACTATCATCACCGGAAGCGCTTTCTACCTCCACAAGAGATCACAAAGAGCTATTCTGGGGACCAATGGCGGGTGAACAATAGCACGACCCACCACCAGCAGCCCTGGCCCCTGAGCTAGGAATGATGACCGCCAGCCCGTCCTATCGCGACGTAGCGGCCAGGTCGCTGCACTCTTCGGAGGATAGCCCGAGAATCGGTGGCTAGTCAGCCCGTTTGCCGTATTCCCCACCAGCCAACCTGCCGTCCCAGCGGTCTGCCTCAGTAACATTGTCAGTTCCTCAACCACCCCCATTTGGTGAGTGGGGAATTCAAAGGCCAGACCCTGAATTTGAGTCGAGGAGATTCTGGAGCATTCTTGCAGCGGACCACTTCCCCAAGAAGTTCTGGCCCGCAGTAGCGCGGGATTTCTGCATACCCGAGTCCCTCACCCCAGAGGAAGTTGGTTGTCTCCGTCACACCCTCTGGGTGATGCATTTCAGTCTCCGTCATCAGCACGTGGTATATCCAAGGATCCAAGCGCATTTTGAAGACATCAGCGAGTAGTTTCGTCTAGTCAATCTGGTCGCACTCCCTGTGGCCCAGCGCCCCGAGTCACCAATTCATCGTGAGGCCCTCCAGCAGCAATGCATTTAGAGTATTAAGGTACTCTGCAATATTATCAGGGAGGATACCCCCCACGCACAAGTCCATGGCTGGGGGCAGTATGCTTTCCTCCTCTTCAACCCTATCCGGCGACAACCCGACTCGTTATGCGATATTGAGGACATGCCCCCGGGAAGGGTCATGGTCCACATGGCCGACGTCGTGGACAAGGAGGATGAGCTAGAGTTTATCGATGGAGACTTACCCCCCGAGGGTGTGCCACCACTGTTAGACCCATCAGGGAGGATTACTCGTCAGCAGAGGAACCTCCTGGGTCTCCCTGCACCCATCGAGGCGTTGGTACTCAGCCAGAATGCTGGTAAGGGAAAAGAGCATGTCGGATCTATCAAGCACTCTGACCCATCTGCCTCAGTGCAGAAGATAGAGGAGGACCCCGTGAAGGCCGCGTTGTGCTTGAAACTTGCTGAGAAAAAGAGGTTGGTTGATGAACTCCTAGCTAAATGCGTGGTAGAGCGACGACCCGACTATGGTGATCCTAGGCCGGGGCAGTAGGGGCAGGAACAACTAACTTTAGCGAGATGCCTCCGGGTAACCCTGATCATACCACTCTTGCTGACAGGGATGAAGCTGGAACTCACGACAAGAGGGCACAGTATGTCTCACCGAACCCTCCCGAGTGGCATGGAAATCTGAGGAATCCGGACCAGGTTCCCCCAGCTTCCCCGCAGGCCATCCCACCAGTCGCTCCACGAGCCACTGAACCCGTCTACTGTGTCGAAGAGACCGACAACACATTCGTGATTAGGGATCCCCATCAGGACAGGGACCCCCACTTGGATGATCCTATGGTAGCACTCATTTCCCACCTTGAGGCATTGGAAACATGGCAGGTGGCAATCCCACCAGATGGCAAGCCATACCCGGACTGGGTGGATGATATGTCGGCACCTACAAGTTTTGGGAATCCCACCTTCTCCCACTTTAACGGGATAGAAGACCCGCCGCAACATCTGGATCACTTTAAATCGAGGTGTGGGCCTATGTTAGGGACCCCAGCGCAGCAACATGCCGCCAAGCTCTGCTGTTTTATTCAGACGCTGGAAGGGATGACGTTCGTCTGGTATAGCCAGCTCCCCGTCGGATCCTTGACCAGCTGGGAGGACCATTATAGGAAGTTCCTATACCAGTTCAACTCTACCACCTGGAAGACCAGTATCACAGACCTCTTCAAGTGAAAACAAATTCCTGATGAGTGAGTCGTGGACTTTATCGCCCGGTGGAAGGGGCTCACATACTCCCTTGACATGCCACTGACTCAGGAGAAATTACTGACGATGTGTATGGGAAATGTCAAGACGGAATTGGTTCCCTCTCTGATTACTCAGAAATATCCTGGATGGTTCTGAGACTTCTCAAATAAGGCCCAACCCCTTGAGGAAGCCCTGCAACAGGCCAGGAAGACATGTCCGTTTCCCCCTACAATCCCAGCAAGGAGAGCTGCCAGAGTCGAGCCCGCCATGGTGGCCCAGATAGAAGCCCCCAGGTAGCTAGAATTGCTACCAATAGCACTGGCCCTGCAGCCTCGCAGAGGTCCTCCACCCCAGGCGTAGCCTCTGGCTCCGCAACATCCTCATAATTGGTAGGCGCTCCCGTGTAATGCGCTACCACCACCTAGGAGGGACAATCAGGGTCCACCTCCTCGATAGGCCCCTCCAGATTCTCATCAAGGCCAGGCTCCAAGGGATCCTTATCTGGAAAGAAGACACCGTACTTACTCATTTAGCGAGAATCAGGTCCCTGGTTACTTCCGTAGTGCCCTAGAGCAGGGGATTGTACGCTTTCCTGAGTGTAGAAGGCCGACAGAGGTGAATCTCACCGATCGCCCCAACTATTTCCCCTATCATCGGATTCTGGGGAACACCCTCAAGTAGTTCTATGTGTTTAAGAACTGGCTCCAAGACCAGGTCGATAACAACATAGTCAGGCTGGGCCCAGACCCGACATAAGTGGCGGGTGTCTTTGTGAGGTCATATAGCGTAGCGACGACGAAGGTGAGTGGCAGAAAGTTCCCGGCCACGGATCCTAGAAGTACAATGATTGGATGGCTTGTAAAACGGTTGCTCGCGCCCATGGCATCATTAGGGCATGCCTGAATCAGTCAGAGCCTTCATAAGCTGCGACCACCACATCTACATCATCATCTTAGCCGACCTCTTCCCAGAAGATCAAGCATCGGCGACACAAGAAGAAGTAATGTTCCCCGCCAATGCCATCATCGTCCCACACTCTTGGAAAATTCATGCCCCCTGAGATGGGGATCCCTCCCAGAATCCGCCCAGTGGTGGATGATTCTTCGAGTGACAGTCAAGGGTATGCTTCGGTTAATACCGTCAAGTTGGTAAACCCCCATATGACTCCCGACGAGGGGGAATGCCGTGCGAACCTCCCCAACGTCCCCAACCGATGCCAACGTTGGCGGAGCCACAACTATATGGGTCATCGAGGCACATCATTCGACACCTCTAACCAGGCCGTGCATGCCACTGAGACCAGACAGCAGGCCCAGCGTAGAGCTCAGCACGCACAACTTTCTCATCCGGTGTTGTTAGGACCGCCCCGCCACCGTTTGTGCTACTGGATCAGGCAAAGCCACTTTGGCCGTACCACGACCATCTTCTCCCCACTACAGGCTGACCTCATCCATCCGAACCTCATCCGGAAGCTACTCTTCAGGCTTTGACTAGTGAGCAGCGGAACATGCCCAACACCAACCAGTCGCTGGTCCAACTGACAGGGCCCGCCGTGCCTCCAATCGCAGAGCGACCTCCTGTAAGCAGAAGTACATGCCTGACGCAAAAGTATGGCATTCTCAAGAATCTCTCCAGCATCCCAGCAAGTATTTCTATCCTTGAATCCCTTCGCCAATCGTCAGATATGCGCGAGGCCCTCACTGCAGCTTTAAGGAGCCCCCTCCAGTTTGAGACGGAGGTAGTTGCTGCAAAATCCTTTTATGCTGAAGTAGTTGAGACTACTGAATGCCAGGCCATCATCTCATTCTCAGGATAAGATGAAGGTTCTCCCATACAAGATCACATCCACCCGCTGTACATCACCGGCCAATTCAACGACGTTGAGGTTCGCCGCTGTCACGTTGACACCGGCTCTGGGATCAACCTTATCTAAACACAGACGTTGCGAAAGTTGGGGTTATCCAAGGATGACTTGACTCCCTCCGATTTAAGGATCTAGGGATATGACAGGACAGAGCAGAACCTGGTCAGAAAGATCCATTTGAAGACCCAGTTCAGTGGCCTAGTTTCCAGTACTGAATTTATGGTCGTCTCCTAGGACACCGCATATAATGCGTTGATGGTCAGACCATGGCTCCATCTGCACGCGGTGGTCCCCTCGTCGTATCCCCAATGCCTCAAGTACTCCATTAATGGTCGAGTAGGCATACTCCAAGGTGATTCATCTCCTTTTTCCTCTTGTGAAGCCCGTTATCTGGACGCTGACTATTACAAGAGCAAGGATAAGCAGATTCTGGCAAGTGAGGTTGAGCCCGCCCCGATCACAAGTGACCCCTGGGAAGGTATGTATGACACATACGTCTTCCCAATCCATCGATTGGAGGCCAAGACCCCCGACATGGGGAAATGCTTTGTTGTCTCTGGTACAAGAGGAAGGAATATTCCCAAGTCCAAGCGACTACGGAAAATTACCTCGTACTCCTACACAAACCAGGCTCAGGTGATCCCGGAACCTCCTACTCCAGTATGGTATCAGGACGTCCGCCCCATGGAAATGGCAGTACGTCATACGTGTCTATTCCACCGGGCTAGAATTAACCGGCTCAAGCCAACACACCACTATTGCTTTGATGTCATCAAGCGTGGCCCCTTGGGCCGAAGGCCATATGGGATTGGATCGACTGCCTTCATCGCCATGGTCTCAGTGGCGCGTGAATCTCCTGATGCGCTATCCACCACTGTCCAGGCTGGTACCGGCCTCCCTTCAGGTTCCTCTGACCAAGGGGAAGCCTCAACCGCTAGGAATCCCTCCTCTACAAGCGAATAAGAGGATCTGGAGGATGTCCCCCCCGCCTTTGAAGAAGGCATCTCTGCCACGGTTGATGAACTGGTACAGGTGAACCTTGGTAGCGAGGCAGATCCGAGACCCACATTGATCAGTGTCTCCATGTCCCTTGAGGAGCAATGGCAGTATGTGGACTTCCTTAAAAAACACTGTGACATGTTTTCTTGGAGTTACGACGAGATGCAAGGACTAGATCCTCAGGTAGCCGTCCACCGCCTCGGTCTCCCGATAAACCATCGCGGGTTCAAGCATCCTCCCAGGAAGATGCACCCTTCTCATAGTGCCATGGTTGAGGCCGAAGTTGACAAGATCATCAGAGCCAACTTCATCAAGGAGGTCCAGTACCCCAAATGGCTAGACAACATTGTGCCAGTCAGAAAGAAGAACGGACGAATCAGAGTCTGTATCGACTTCCGAGATCTGAACCGTCACTGTTTGAATGATGATTTTCCTCTTCCGGTGACAGAATTGTTGATCGATGCTATGGCCGGGTTCCAAGCCCTCTCCTTCATGGACGGTTACTCTGGATATAATCAGATACAGATGGCCCCTAAGGATGAAGAGTCCACGGCTTTCAGATCACCCCAAGGTACTTTCTGTTACCAGGTTATGCCCTTCAACCTGAAGAATGTAGGTTTCACCTATCAGCAGTCCATGCATCGCATATTCAAGACAATCCTCAGGAAATTGGTGGAGTACTATGTGGATGATCTAGTGGTCAAATCTCACCAGCACCAGGACGATCTCAAGGACCTTGAGAAAGTGTTCGGCTTCCTCTGCTCCCGCTACTTGAAGATGAACCCGTTGAAGTGTGCCTTCGGGGTCACTTTCGAGAAGTTTCTTGGCTTTTTTGTCAGGTACCGAGGCATCAAGATCGACCTAGAGAAGATCAAGGCGATCATCTAGATGCCTCCTCTGAGAAATATCCGAGAGCTTCGAGGTTTTCAAGGACACTTAGACTACATACGCCGATTTATTTCGAATATGGCTGGAAAGTGTAAGCCCTTTTCTCAGATAATGAAGAAAGACTCCACCTATGAATGGGATGAAGAGTTCCAGGATGCCTTCAAGGAAATCAAGCAGTATCTAATCCAGCCTCCGGTCCTGATGCCACCTGTCTCCGGAAATCCGCTGATTCTCTAAGTCACTGCCCTAGACCGATCTCTCAACACCCTTCTCACCCAAAAGAACAATGAGGGGACAAAGAACAACCTCTACTACCTCAACCGCATGCTCCTCGATACAGAGACCAGATACTCCCCCATCGATAAGAGATGTCTTGCGCTCGTATTTGTTGTAAAAAAGTTGCGACATTACCTGCAGCACCATGAGGTACAACTGGTCTCTCAGATAGACCCTTTGAAGTACATTCTAAATTTCCCCATGTTGACCGACCATCTAGAATGGTGGGCGGTAATCCTCTAGCAGTTCGACATCAGGTTCATGCCTCAAAAGTCTATCAAGGGATATGCATTGGCAGAATTTCTAGCTGCCCATCCAACCTCCGTGGACCAGTCCCTGGACTTGGATTTCCCTAATGAGACAATCCTCTCAGTCGATCATGCCATCCTATGTTGGAAGATTCACTTTGATGGTGCCTCCCGGAGCCCTACCGGTAGGAGGCTCAATGATCCTAGGATCAACAAAGTAGGCCTGAGTATCGTCTTCATTACTCCGGCGCAAGCCATTCTTTCATACTCATTCCTGTTGTTAGAAGGCTGCACCAACAACGAGCCAGAGTATCAATCCCTTATTACCGGTCTTGAGCTGGCCCTTGAGATTGACATGCCCCATTTTCATGTGAAGGGGGATTCTGATCTAGTCATCAAGCAAGTCAACAACGACTACGTTGTTAGGAAGACAGAGCTCGTACCATTGTTGGAGTGCACCCTCTATCTAATATCCCATTTCCCTTATCGACCGGAGGTTACCCATGTCCCTCGGTCCCAGAATGGTCGAGCGGACGCTTTGGCCAGCCTAGCCGCATCACTTGCGGAGCCAGAGCATGATGATCTGATTATACATGTGGCACACCGGAGAGTCATTGCCCCCGTCACCCCAGAGGATGACGACGGACTGTGAATAAGCCATCTTACCATCGAATCCTCCATGTCAGGACTGTTAGGCTCTTCAGATGTAGTGGTTGAATCAACTACTAACTAGAGAGCCCCTTTTGTCGAGTATCTCCAAAATGGTTGCCTCCCAGCTGATCGGGCCGAACGCGAGCAAATCTGATGCCGCGCGCTGTATTTTACCCTCCAGAGTGGTCCTAGTCTTAAGTAGATCCTCTACAAGTGCGGTTTCGATGGTGCTCTCCTCCGTTGCATCCAAGGAGTTGAGATTCCACAGGTCATGCAAGAGGTTCATGCCAGTTCCTGTGGTGCCCACCAGGCTGGGCCGAAACTGTCCCATCAAATCCGGAGACTGGGGTAGTTTTGGCCCTCTATGATCCATGATTGTATCGAGTTTTCCAAGAGATGTCTCGCATGCCAAGTTCATGCTAACTTCCTGCATCGGCCTCCAGAACCTATCCACTCCACCAATTACTCTTGGTCATTTGTGGTGTGGGGGATCGATGTTGTGGGACCATAGCCACCAGCAACAGCTCGCCAGTGCAGGTTCATCCTGACCACCACAGATTTCTTTTCTAAGTGGGCAGACGCAGTTCCACTCAAGGAGGTCAAGGTCTATTCCATAATTGACTTTGTGAGTTCCAATATCATCCACCGGTTTGGAGTCCCTCATGCTGTCCTCACCGATAACGACACCAACTTCCGAGCAGCTGAGCTGAAGAAATTGTATTCCAAGTATAATATTCATTCGAACCATACCTCCCGCTATCACACGCAGGAAAATGGGCAGATCGTGGAGTTCAAAAAAACCCTCTCTAAAATTCTGTAGAAAATGGTTGGCCAGAACAATAAGAGTTGTTCGGACAAGCTCCCCAACGCCCTATGGGCCTATCGGGCGACGACTCGCAATTCCACCCAGATGACCCCGTATTCCCTGGTGTACGGAGATAAGGCCATACTTCCCATCAATATCTAGCTACCTTCATTACGAACTGGGATCTATGACCAGCATATGCCAGATAAGGTAGCCGAAATCCGTCTAGCTGAATTAGAAGCACTTGACGAGAATAGGCTCTGTGCCTTGCACAACCTGGAAAGGCATCAGAATAAGATGGCTAGAGCCTTCAACAAGAAGGTTCGTCTCCGCTCTTTTCTGAAAGGTGACCTGGTATTGGCCCTCCGAGCACCAATGATCCCTGGTAGAAAACTACCCAAGTTGGATCCCAAATGGGAAGGACCTTACATAGTCCATAGGGTTTACCCCAATGGAGCGTACTCTTTGGTGACCATGGATGGTGAGCGTATAACTCCTCCCACCAATGCCAAATTCCTCAAGAAATACTTTTCCTGAGCCCCTTGGTCCTGCACAACCTTAAACTGGATGGTCGTGCACGACCTTAAACTGGACGGTCCCGCATGAACCTAAACTACACGATGGTCCTGCACGACCTTAAACTGGATGGTCCCGCATGACCCTAAACTGCACGATGGTCCCGTATGACCTTAAACTGTCCAGTCCTGCATGACTTTAAACTATGCATCATCCTACATGACATTAAACTGCATCTTAATAACTACGTGTGGGTTTATTCCCATCCTTATGGGATACATAGGAACGCTCAGATGCCTCATTTTGAGCCCAGCCCCAAACTATTCTATTTGACTATCCCCCCTAGGTATAGTTCTCTCGGAGGATCCTTGCATGATATGGGATTCCTTAGCCCCACTCATACAAGGGTTATAATGGTCACACCATGTGCCCACTCCCGTTCTTCTATCCTCCCATGTATTTACCGCACAACGTTAAACTGCATGACCTTTAAGAACTATGTATGGATTGATTCCCATCCTCATGGAATACGTAGGAATGCCCATACACTTTGTCTATTGGCCCAGCCCAAAAGCCAGAATCTTCCCCTGGGTCAAGACATATGGAAAGGGTGCAGACTTTTGCCCCAATTCACGTTGAGCTAACCTCGATCTGGCCGTACATCCCGCTCCCTGGAGACATTTGCCTCTTTTAGAGATGGGTACAACTATGCTTCACCCACTCCTTGACTGGGATTCCATCACCTTTCCCATCCGAAAGGGCCCCTGAATGGCGTGGATGCTAATCCTAAGGGATATATTACCACTTCGGGAAAATGCCCTCGAGGATGTCGAGAAACAAGCCGATACAAGTCCCGCGTTTCGAATATGGTCAGCGGTTGATGCTCATTTGTTGCTCCCATTTCAGGTCACTATAGGGACACTATGTTTCAAAAATGGTCAATAGCCATCTTGGATCATTAGGGCCACCCCAAGATGTCCCAAACATCGAGTGTAGTGGTTCATTCTACCCCGTTGTATCTCCAAGCGACGAACTCCCTCTGGGCGATGCCAACTATGGGCCCCTTAGCCTTTTCAGCCCCCGACCCAGGTTTTTTCTTATGGGATTGTGCAGTGTGGTATGGGATTATGTCCTCATTCACGTCGGGTTGTTCACCGCACCGTACACATCCCCGGATGAGACACCTTATCCCCACCTTGTCCTCAATGTAAGACGTTAAACTACAAGTTGGTCAGGCCTTCCTGACCGAGGCCTAGCCTCAGGCCCCTTGGCCTTTCGGCCCCCCAGCCCAAGTTCTCTTATGGGAGTGTACGGTGTGGTGCGGGATTATGTCCTCACTCACATCGGGTTATTCGCCGTGTCGTACACCTCCCTTGTTTGGGGTATCCTACTCCCCTCCTCATCCTCACTATAAGACGTTAAACTGCAAGTTGGTCAGGCCTTCCTGACCGAGGCCCAGCCTCAAGCCCCTTGGCCTTTCGGGCCCCCGACCCAGGTTCTCTTATGGTAGTGTACAGTGTGGTGAGGGAATATATCCTCACTCATGTCAGGTTATTCGCTGTGTCGTACACCTCCCTGGCTTGGGGTATCCTACTCCCCTCCTCGTCCTCACTGAAAGACGTTAAACTGCAAGTTGGTCAGGCCTTCCTGATCGAGGCCCAGCCTCAGGCCCCTTGGCCTTCTCGGGCCCCGACCCAGGTTCTCTCTTATGGGAATGTACAGTGTGATGCGGGATTATGTCCTCATTCAAGTCGGGTTATTCGCCGTGCCGTACACCCCCTTGTTGGGGTATCCTACCCCTGGTTTCCTTTAAGAACTACGTGTGTCTTGATTCCCATCCTTATGGGATACATAGGACCACCCAAATGTCTAGACTTCAGGTCCGGCCCCATCTCCCAGAAATCTCCATTTCACCTTGTCCCCTTGGCCTACCCTTCCCCGAAGAGGGGAGTATATGGCGTGGCATGGGATTATGTCCTCATTCACATTGGGCTTGTAACAACCATGCCATGTACCTCTCCCTCCTGATCATTCTCGTTGACCCTTTTCGGTGGTTCACCAATGTGCCTAAGGGTACTCTGGTTTAGTAACTGGGATGTCAGACTCTACTCGGACATGTTTCCACCTGCTTTTCAGGCATTTTGTTCCCCTTCATCAGGGCTTTCATCACTTTTCACACCTGAAGGGACCCCCAAAAACGGCATGGATACCATGCCTAAGGGCTCTCCTATCATTACAAGCCAATGCCCCAGAGGGTTTAAGACAACAAATTGATACAAATCCCGCGTTGCAAATATGGTCAGCAGTCGATGCTCATTTGTTGTTCCCACCCGGCTAACGTGATATGGATACTGTGTTTCAAACACAGTCAACAGTTATCCTCCATCACCACGCCAACCCCATTAAGCCCAAAATGTCGGTTACATGATTCACATCCTTCTCCACCTTCTCATGTCCAAGTAGATCTTTGAAACTCTTGGTACTATTTCTCAGTGCACATTCGCACGTTAGGAGTACCAAAGTCGTGATAGGGACGTCTTCGGGGCTCCGCACAGATTTCCCTTTGGTGTGCGTTCCAATTATTACAAAATACATCTACCTCCCTTTTTTCCCACACCGAGTTTAACTCACATGGGATTAGGGATTAGGTTGAGGTCTGCACTTACTTGGAGGGTTTTCACTCCATCTATGGTCCGAGCTCTAAGACCATAAACTAAGATCTCATCAAGAACTACGTATGTCTTGATTCCCATTCTTATGGGATACGTAGGGCCACCCGGACGTCTCGTTTTTAGGTCCAGCTCATTTGGGAGCTAGTTTCTCCTCCCCCCTTTTCCCTCTTACCTCTATGTAGGCCCCTTGGCCCGAGGTCCCCCTCTCGGAATTGCGTAAGGTGTGATACGGGACCATGTCCCCATTCACGTCGGGGATGTTCTATTGCACCATACACATTCCCCACCTAGCATCATCTCTGCTACGTCTGCACTACACAACATTAAAATGCATGCTTGGTCCCATCACATGACCCTAAACTGTGATATTATCATCCTGGCCGCACGACGAAAAACGAAACTGCATCGTGATATCCCCACCCAAGGAGACACCATGTTTGGTATTGGTCACATGCCATGCCATTTTTCAACGCATACTACGGCTTGATTCTTGTGGTGACGCTAGGTCCTTCTACCCTAGGCCTGTCGCTTTATAAAAAAACCACTCACCTTAAAGGACAAACAAGATTTATCAAATACCACTTCTCTTGGTGCGAGGGCCATGCCCGTGTGCCCCTTTTTCCCTGGCACTGGTACCCTACCGTGCCACCTCAAGAACTACATGCAGCTTGATCCCCATCATCATGGGGTATGTAGAAACACCTGTGCACTTTGCCTCAGGCCCAACTCGACTCTCATTTTTGGTCTCTTGACCTAAAACCTCTCCAAGGAACACGTGGTGGTCGGAACCCCCGACTCCCATTCACATTGGGTTTTTGTAGTTACCCCATCACGTGCCTCCCGTGTTTCCTACCATATATGGCCCGAGTTCTACGACCCTAAACTAAGATCTCCCTATGGTAAGGGACTCACTACCTCTATCTAATATGTATCTTTGTCATATTTATATGTGTTTGACAAAGATCCCGAAGTGTGGAATTTTCATGGGGACATTCCCCTCATTCCATGTCCAAGCTTCGTGAGCTCGCTATTTGGATCCTCATCCTCTTCCACATCCAAAGGGACCCCCGGATGGCATGGATGCTAGGCCTAAGGGCTCTCCTACTATTTCGGGCCAACGTCCCTAAGGATCTTAGATGAAATTTGCGACAGGTACCGTGTTTCGAAGATGGTCAACGACCGACCCTCATTTTTTTGTCCCCATTCCAGGATAACGCGATATAGATGCTGCCTTTCCGCCAAGGTCAACAGTTATCCCCCATCGTCATGCCACCATCATTGTGATCCATATTTAGAGCATCATGATTCACACATTTCCACTTCCTTATGTTCAAGTGGAATTCCAACATACCAGGCTTTATCTCTTCGCGCGTCTAGGTGCGCTACATGGACGAGTTAGCATCATTGGGCCGAAATTCACCGAGTGTCCCTTCTCCCTAACATGTCCTTTCCTGTGTCGGGAAAGTCCCACCACTACTTCTTGTTTCTTATATAGAGCACGACTCACATGGGCTTAGTAGTTTTGGTAGGATGTATACCAGCGCAACCAGGCTTCTCATCGTCGCGCATGACATTAAACTATACTTCTAGAACTACGTATGGATTGATTTCCATCCTTATGGGATACATAGAGACACCCCAGTATTTCAACTAGGGTCCAGCCCTAGGAATTATAAAGTCATGTTCCTCTCCACTTCTAGCCTCCTGGCCTGAACCCTAATGGGGAACCATGTAACTACAATTTTGCCCCGAACAAGTTCGGGATGCCCCACGATGACATTGGGAAGCGACAAACCCCCTCGCCAGAGAGGCCCTATCTGAAAGAAGGAATGATCCATGATCAAACTGATGCATCCATCCAGTGTACTTCCACCATGGTGGCGTAATTTCAAGAGTGTTGGATTCTATTCGAACAAACCCTCACTCCACATTCCACGCTTTGCGTGCCGCTTATTCGGACCCTCGTCCTCTTTCATGTCTAGGGGAATCCCTTAATAGTATGAATGCTCGACCTATAGACCACCTACTATCCTGGGCCAACGTTCTGGAAGACTAACAGACAACATTTGCGACATGTCCCGTGTTTCGAACATGGTCAATGGTCGACCCTCATTTGTTATCCCCCCTCTAGGCTAATACAATAAGAATACTGTGTTTCAGATACGGTCAACAGTTATTATTTATTGTCACACCACCCCCACAATGTTCCAAATCATGGGTATCGTGATTCACACCTCACATTCCCATCTGTTTGGATTGGTTTCAGCGCCCCTGGCGTTACCCCGTTCGTGCACAAGAGCACGCTAGGAAAATGGTAATTCGGCTGTTTTGAGAGCTTCATTCTCCATTCAGGTCTCTCCCATTTCCTCCCGGAAATCCAGACCGATTGTTCAAACCCCAGATTCCCAAACCTTGGTTTGCATTCTTATGTTTGGATGGGGTGATGAGGTATCCATCCCTTGTTTCTCACATCGGTCCTGACCCACGTGAGCTTAGGGAATGGTCGATGGACACTCCGAGAACAACATAAAGATAAAATAAACCAATGTAAACAACAAAACTCGTGCATGCTATGACATTCAAACAATCAAAGCACGAAAGTACATTTAAGGGTTTTATAACGCCCCGACCCCAATTACCGAGAGTCGGTGCATTATTACATAACATTGGCATGATCACAAAAGATCAAATCTCGAAAGATCGATTAGTTTAGTAGCCTTGGAAACACTAGATATATTCATAAGTCTTACATTACATCATAAAGTAAAAAAAACTACAACAACATCTTGTCTTCATATCCCCTCATAATATCCCTGCAGGTCATTCATAAATTACTTCTTCACATCCTGGGAAAAATAAAACATTGAAAGGGGTGAGCTCATATGCTCAGTAAGGATAACAATATAGCGGAAGCTTTCATAGATAAACATAAACATTTAAGGCAATGTATAACTAAAACAAAAGACTTTTAAACTTGAAATTCAGCATAATATGGCAAAGATAAAATGGAATAATTCCATTTAATTATTCACATGAATATTCTACTAGTCGAATAATCACATGCAATATCAATAACCACTTTCATAATGATGGAATGCATAATTCTAGACTATCATAACCATGTAGCCAAGGCCTCGTGCCAAGACTAAAAATAAGATTTTGTCAAGGCCTTGTGCCAAGACACTAGTTTGTATCATGAGACCTACTAATGCATCGAGGAGCTATAGAGGGCTCCCCCCATCACTTATTAAGTCCAATGCATTCCTCGTATGAACAGGTTTAAACATAACATAAACATTCATATTAAAACTAGCATAAAAAATGTCAATACTTTATCCATAAACCATGATTGGTACAAAAATAACACATACATAGTAAAACATATCACAAAAACTTCAATACAATATGGAAGTTTTGTATCATAATAAATCAACTTCAAATAATCTTAAAATCCATCAAAGGATGTTGACATAGATGAAATCAAAACTATTTGAGAGAAATATCTATTTTTTTTAAATCATTTAAAAGTCACATAATTATAAAAGAAAAAATTAAATTTAAAAATATTCTTAGAAGATTTTAAGGGAATCTTATATGATTTTATAACGGCGGAAAATATCCTCACCCGCCGTATAAGTTAAAAAAAAGACATTCTTACCATAATTTTGTCGAAAAGTTTAAAAGGACCTTGTTTGGAAAATGACGGAAAGATTCCTTTATAAACTTCTTATAAAAATTCAAACAAGGATATAAATGACTTTAACCCATATTCTATAAAATAGTAAGAATGTTTTGAAATACATTTTTAAGAAACATGGATGTGGATGATAAAGAGGTCCTAGTAGATAATTACGTATAAACAACCTTGGATAATGAAGAGATTGTGAAATGAACCCTTACCTTATACTTTTCCTTGGTCGAGGGTAGGTTAAACTCCTATATAATGGTTAAATAATTGTTATTAAATTATAAAATAATCATATACATTAATATGATATCATATATGATCTTTTAACATTGATTTGTTAATAATATCTTAGTATTATCATCGTTTTGGGTGTTAACGAATTCGTTTTCCTTTATATATTTTGTTACATGAGCTGTGTTTTTTATGGATATGTTGTATCTTATTCATATATATAATTATATCAAGTCCTTAAACATTATTTTTAATCATCAATTTAGAATTATAATTACATGGATACGATGGGGAATGAATCTCATCACGTTCGTGGAGACGGTAGTCCGTACGTACGCACGAGCGACAATATCATTCTTTTGATATTAAAATAATATATAATTGGATGGTATATCATATATACAGAATATTTATCATGTTATATTTATTATTTACATCAATTACATATCATTATCATACCCATCCAAATAATAATGTTTTTGAATAACAATTACACCACGACGTGGAGACGGTAAGCCATACATACGCACGTATGGTGAAATGTCATTCAAAGGATGGATAGAATACTGAATATGGTTGTACCATATTTATAATAACATCACAGTATATATAATATACTGAAGTTATTATTTTATAAAGGAAATAACAAAGAAAGAAGAAGTTGAAGAATAAAGGAACTTGAAAAAGGGTGGTGAAAACATTACCTCTTCTTCGGGTTCTTCCTTTTGATTTGATCAAAAGGGATCCTTAGGTTAGCTTTCTGATCAAACTAATAACTCTAGGTTGAAGTGAGGGAAGTTGAGAGAGTATTTTGGCAGGGGTTGGTCGAACCAAAAGGCTTATAAGGTGTGAATAATTGGTTAGAAGTTGTGTCCTTTTATAAGGGGGAGGAGGGGTTCTTTAGGAAAAACTTAAAGTATTAATTTATAATAAATTCATATTCGGTTTCTAATGGATCCAAAGTGGATTATTCAAATTCTAAGGTGGGTATGGGTAGAAATACTTTCAACCAATATATTTTAGACAGGTTTGGGTCATTATATTAACCTTATCTTTTAGTTTTAACTCTTAGTTAATTAGATTGACATTTACCATGTCACTTTGTATTTTTATATTATATAGTTAATAAACTTACTATATACATCCAAGATACCCAAAAGTGGTCTATTAATGATACACCTATCATTATATAAGTCCTTTTTCTGAACCTTATATTTTTAGGAATAGAATATCAATTAATAATATAAAACTTGTTTTAAAAACTCATTTATGTCAATTTTGACAATATTTAATAATTGATTTTTGTTAAAGTCTTAACAACTTTATTAATTCGAAAAAAATTAATTTAAGAAATCCTAAAATGTCATATTAACCAATAAAATTCGTGGATGTCATCAAAACTTTCAGATTATATTTATTTTAACTTTTATAATACCAATTCTTTGATTCTTTTATTATTAAGGAAAATACTGCATCATTATTGTGACATAAATAAATTTAATTATTCAATGTCTAAAAATTATAAATAAAATAAAATTATGTAGGAAATATTTTTATATTTATAATGAATATTTATATTTGAAAATATAACATATATAACTCTATGTAAATTTTTTTTGCTAAAAGATATATGCTTATGTCATTTTTGTATTTACTTTAACTTAATTAATATAAAGTGTCATTATCACTTACAAGTGGATCCATGGGGTCCCAAAATCAACACAAAGATTCCCATGGTCAGAAATGTATCAACCAATATTGTTAGGACATGTTTTAGGGTAATTTATTATTATTATAATATTATTTTTTTACCCTTATTTACCGGATTTACCCTTTAACCATGGTAAATAACATATTTACCGAAGTAATTATTCAAAATGTATAAAAATAAAAGTTAACTATTTAGAAAATTTTGAACTCTTGATTCCAAATATTGAATCCATTTTTCTAAATTCAAAACACATAAGTGGCCGAAATTAATTTAAAATTAAATCCCATTGTTAAAACAAAAAGCGTGTTTTTAAGAGATAATAACTATCAAAAGATTGACACTTGTTTATGTCCGGTTTAAATGTGAAATTATGTCCAATGAACAAAATTGTATTAAATGGTAAAAATATATTCTAAATATACTTTAAAACCACTCAAATTCATAATTTATCACTATTAATTATTTTGATTAAAAAAGTTCTTTTTAATTAAAATTTAGTAATTTTCACTATTCATCAAAATATAAAAGATATCCGAAAAGTACCAAAATTTTACCCTAGGATAATTTCGATATTCTAAATCCAAAAATGAAGTCCATTTTTAGAGATAAAATTTATAAAATTTCAAAAAGTGGGTATTAATATTCATAACGACTACTTTGATTGGTCGCGGTGTGTTAGAATCTCGAAGTTCCGTACAATGCAAGCTATTGCATTATTCAAAGGAAAACGTATCGTGGAAGATTGGGGTGTTATATTCTCCCTCCTTCAAATAATTTCATCCTCAAAATTTCTAGAAAATTACTGTATAAAAAGACTCGGGTGGTTCTTCATCATAAGTTTCTCGGGTTCCCACGTTGCCTCTTCCATCTTATGGTTCCTCTATAGAACTTTTACCAGACAAGTCGTCTAGTTTCTTAGCACTTGCTCTCTTGTATCAAGAATCTTGACAGACTCTTCACAATAAGATATATCGGGTTCCAGTTCTACTTCCTCATAGGTGAGTACATGCGTTGGGCCAGGCATGTATTTTCTCAACAGTGATACGTGGAACACATCGTGAACTTTGGAGAGACTTGGCGGCATTGCCAAACGGTAATCTACAACCCCAATTCGTTCTATAATTTCAAAAGTTCCTATGTACCTGGGACTCAATTTACCTTTCTTTCTGAATCGTATAACTCCATTCCATGGATATACCTTCAAGAAAACATGATCTCCTACCTGAAATTCCAAATCCTTACTTCGGTTATCGGCATAGCTCTTCTGCCTACTTTGAACTACATTAATGTGGTTTTGGATTACCTTCACCTTTTCCATCGTTTCCTCCACCAGTTCTGGGCCTACGAGTTTTCTTTCACCAACATCATCCCAACAGGTTGGTGTGCGACATCTCTTTCCATATAACGCTTCATATGGTGCCATCTGAATAATTGAATGGAAGCTATTTTTATAGGAAAATTCCACCAAAGGTAAATATTGATCCCACATACCTTGAAAGTCAAGTGATCAAGATCTCAACATGTCTTCTAAGGTTTGAATAGTCCGTTCTGATTGTCCATCATTTTGGGGGTGGTAGGCAGTGCTCAAATGAAGTTCTGTATCCAAGGGCTTTTGAAGACTCTTCCAGAATCTTGATGTAAAATGTGGATAACGATCAGAAATAATCGATAGGGATACTCCATGAAGTCTTACAACTTCATTAATATATATTCTTTCTAGACGTTCAAGTGGTAGATCTTCCCTTATAGCAAGAAAATGTGCTGACTTGGTAAGACGATCAACAATGACCCATATTTCATCGTTCCTTCTAGAAGTCTTTGGTAGTCCCATGACAAAGTCCATAGTGATATTATCCCATTTCCACTCAGGTATGGGAAGAGGTTGCATGACTCCTCCAGGCTGTTTCCTTCCAGCTTTCACTTGTTGAAAAACTATACATCTTGACACAAAATCAGCAATCTCCCTCTTCATGTTGTCCCACCAAAAATGCTTCTTCAAATCTATGTACATTTTGGTGCTCCCAGGGTGTATAGAGAAATTGGAACTATGAGCATCATCCAATAATTCCCTTTTTAGATCAAGTATATCGAGAACACAAATTCACTTCCCAAATTTCAAAATTCCATCTTTATACACAAAGTCACTCAATCTCCCATCATTCACAGCTTTAATCTTCTTTTGAAATTCTTCATCATCGGTCTGAGAACTCTTTATCCTTTCTAGTAAAGATGGTTTGGCAACCATTTGAAAAAGTATCGATGTTTCACCTTCAATGGTAATTCCCATATCCATCTTCACTTGATCCATGAAAATAGGATCCCTTTCAATTCTCATCACGTTAAAAACTCCATGATCCTTTCTGCTCAAAGCATATGCCACCTTATTTTCCTTCCCTGGGTGGTAGTTTATCGTGCAATCATAATCGTTGAGTAATTCAAGCCATCTCCTTTGCCTCATGTTGAGTTCTTTTTGTGAGAAAATATACTTCAAACTCTTGTGATTAGTATAAATCTCACATTTTTCACCATAGAGGTAGTGTCTCCATATCTTCAAAGAAAAGATCACAACTGCTAACTCGAGATCATGAGTATGATAGTTTTGCTTGTGAATTTTCAACTTTCGTGATGCATAGTAAATAACCCTATCATTCTACATAAGGACACAACCAAGTCCTTTCTTTGATGCATCACTATAAATAAAGAACCCATAATTCCCCGATGGTAGAGTCAATATAGGAGCATTGACTAATCTTCTCTTCAGTTCTTCGAAAAATTCTTCACACTCTTTTGTACAAACAAATTTAACCCATTTACGTGCGAGATTTGTTAATGGGTTAGCCAACAGGGAAAAATTATGGATGAAACGTCGATAATAACCTACTAAACCAATAAAACTACGTACCTCGGTTATACTCGTTGGTGCTAGACATTCTTGGATTACTCTTGTCTTAGCAGGATCAACAGAGATTCAATCCTTAGAGACAATATGGCCAAGAAAAGAAATATCTTGAAGCCAAAATTCACACTATCTAAACTTCCCATATAATTCATGTCTTCTCAGAGTCTTCAGGATAATACGCAGGTGATTTTCATGATCTTTGTAGCTTTTGGATTATACCAAGATATCATCAATAAATACCACTACAAAATCATCGAGATATTCCTTGAAAACTTTGTTCATTAGATCCATGAAAATAGAGGGTGCATTAGTTAGCCCAAAATGAATTACTGTAAACTCATAATGCACGTACCTGGTTCGAAATGCTGTCTTCAGAATGTCTTCCTTCTTCACACAAAACCGATGGTATCCAGATCGAAGGTCAATCTTTGAAAAGTATTGAGCTCCATGCAGTTGGTCAAATAAATCATAAATGCGAGGTAGGGGATACTTGTTCTTTATTGTTATAGCATTGATCTCCCTGTAGTCGATACATAACCTCATAGATCCATCTTTCTTTTTAATAAAAAGAACAGGGGCTCCCCATGGAGAAACACTAGGGTGAATAAATCCCTTATTACTCAATTCCTATAGTTGTTTTTTAGTTCAACTAACTCCACAGTGTCCATTCTATAAGGGGTATTCGATATAGGCCTTGATCCAAGAATTAAATCAATGGAAAACTCAACTTCTCGTTCTGGAGGATGTCCAGGTAAAATCTTTCGGAAACACATCTACATATTCTTTCACAATAGGTACATCCTCTATTTGAACATTCCTTTCCTCACCCACAGTAATTTCATTCTCTTCCTCCCCAATAATTGAATTTAGTTGAGCTACTGGGGGTGGATCTAGATAAGAATTAGGTGGTGACGATTCTGCTCTAAAGATAAGGTGTTCCTTATCATCATAATAAAAAATCGTAACCTCCTTATTCTTACAATAAATCTCCGCATCATGGTTCGAAATCCAATCCATACTGAGGATCATATCAAACTCAATCATAGGTATGACGATGAGATCAATGGATAAAGAACATTTATGTGCTCTAATGGGGACTGATTCACAAAACTTTGTTGCAATGATACTTCACTTAGGAGTTTTAACTGACAACTCCCTTGGTAAATCAAATTGGAAATATCAAATTTTATTAGAAAACTGGGAAGATATGAAACAATGCGATGATCCAGAATCAAATAAATCATTTTCTAAACTTGAGGAAACCATTAAATTACCTGTCAGTACGTCTTTCGGAGCTTCTACCTCAGCAGTAGTGATAGCATAAGCTTGGCTTTGATCCCTTGGACTTTTCTGAGGTAAGTTCCCCTGATGCTTAGGAAATTAATTTTCATAATGTCCCATCTCTCTATAATTATAGCATTCCACGTTGACATCAACTCTCTTTCCCTTGAAATCATGATCTTGGTGGCCTTTTTCACCACACTTGTAACAGACTCCCATTCCCTTCAAGAAAGTACTGGGGTGTTTCTTCCCACATTTACTGCAGGATGGATAATAAAATTTTCCCTTCTTCCCTTTATTTCCATTTCCATAGTGATCAGTAGATTTATTCTTCTCTTGATTTTCCTTAAATTCATAAGACTTAGTGAATTACTTTTCTGTCTTGATAGCACATGAGACAATATCTTCATACAATGAGAAAGATTGTGAGACTAATGCTCGATGGAGAAACAATTTTAACCCATCAAAGAAATGATCAATCTTACTTCTTGGGTTACTTATATAATCTACTGCATGCCTCGCTAACCTTGTAAAGTTAGCCTCATACTTTGCGACATTCTCATCCTCTTTTTGCCTCATACTTAGAAATTGTCTTTCCATATCTGCTTGATGGTCACGAGGAAATTATTTTTCTAAGAAAATATCTTTGAACTCCCTACATTCCATATTTGATACTTCTTCATCTTCCTTCGTGTTTTGTATCAATGACCACCATTGATCAACATCTCCAGTGAGGGGATAAACTGCCATGATAACTTTTTTCCTTTCACTACTCCCCAAAGCCTGAAATATTTTCTTTAGGGAACTTATCCATTGCTTAGCTACTAATGGATTTTTACTCCCATTGAATGTTGGTGGTTGCTGCCTCATGAAGCGATCTAACATTGATCCTCCATGCTGTGGATCAGGGTGCTCTATACGGGTAAGGTTATTATTCATAACCTGAGTGAGTTGTCCCAGTATGGTGATTAGCTGATCAACACCAGTTGCATCAGCAGCTCTACTATAATTATCTTGAGCAGGAGGGCAATCCCTACATGGAGTGCGTGCATTGATACGGTTTCCATTCCTTCCACTAGGCGCCATTTCTAAACAATGGAATAAACTAGATCAGTTTATGAATCAAAATACATAATTCCAAACTTGTAAAACACTTAACATAAATTGAACTGTTTATGGATATAATCCATTATCATAAAAAAATGTTTTCTTTAAGAAAGTATATACTCACAAACCATTCATAATGGATTTTAAAGAAAATGATAATTATCCTAAGCATATTCCCCGAGAGTGTCGTAACCAAGAGTGCAATAAGGCCCGTTGTCGTGCACCAGTTCCCGTTCGAGTCTAGCTCAAAGCGGTGTTTTCGAGTTTTACCCCTAGGTACATCTGTGCTAGAGCCGCCTCTACCTGCTCGTATCCAGACAGGGATGTATTTCTCGGAAACTCACAAAATCTCTATAATACCAAAATTCTAGGAAGTTCTTCTATACTAACCCTCAAAGTCCATCTTAGGTCTATGTGCTCTAATCAGGGTTTATCTAAATCTAGCTTCCAAGGTTTGTACTAAACTTCCTATGATACCAACTGTAATGCTCCAACCCCAGTTACCCAGAGTCGGTGCATTATTACATAACATTATCATGATCACAAAAGATCAAATCTCAAAATATCGATTAGTTTAGTATCCTTGGAAACACTAGATATATTCATAAGTCTTACATTACATCATAAATTAAAAAAACTACAACAACATCTTGTCTTTATATCCCCTCATAATATCCCTACAGGTCATTCATAAATTACTTCTTCACATCCTGGAAAAAATAAAACATTGAAAGGGGTGAGCTCAGATGCTTAGTAAGGATAACAATATAGTGGAAGCTTTCATAGATAAGCATAAACATTTAAGGCAATGTATAACTAAAACAAAACCCTTTTAAACATGAACTTCAGCATAATATGGAAAAGATAAAATGAAATAATTCCATTTACTTATTCACATGGATATTCTACTAGTTGAATAATCAAATGCAATATTAATAACCACTTTTATAATGATGGAATGCATAATGCCAGACTATCATAACCATGTAGCCAAGGCCTCGTGCCAAGACTACAAATAAGATTTTGTCAAGGCCTCGTGCCAAGACACTAGTTTGTCTCATGAGACCTACCGATGCATCGAGGAGCTATAGCGGGCTCCACCCGTCACATATTAAGTCCAATGCATTCCCATATGAAAAGGTTTAAACATAACATAAACATTCGTATTAAAACTAGCATATGAAATGTCAATACTTTCACCATAATTTTGTCGAAAAGGTTAAAAGGACATTGTTTGGAAAATGACGGAAAGATTCCTTTATAAAATTATTATAAAAATTCAAACAAGGGTATAAATGAATATAAACCATATTATATAAAATAGTAATAATGTTTCGAAATACATTTTTAAGAAACATGGATGTGGATGATAAAGAGGTCCTAGTAGATAATTACGTATAAACAACCTCGGATAATGAAGAGATTGTGAAATAAACCCTTACATTGTACTTTTCCTTGGTTGAGGGTAGGTTAACCTCCTGTATAATGGTGAAATAATTGTTATTAAATTATACAAGAATCGTATACATTAATATGATATCATATATGATCTTTTAACATTGATTTGTTAATAATATCTTAGTATTATCATCATTTCGGGTGTTAACGAATTCGTTTTCCTTTATATATTTTGTTACATAAGCCATGTTTCTTATGGATAGGTTGTATCTTATTCATATGCAGAATGATATCAAGTCCTTAAACATTATTTTTAATCATCAAATAATATTTATAATTGCGTGGATACGATGGGGAATGAATCTCATCGCGTTCGTGGAGACGGTAGTCCATACGTACGCACGAGCGACAATATCATTATTTTGATATTAAAATAATATATAATTGGATGGTATATAATATATACATAATATTTATCATGTTATATTTATTATTTACATCAATTACATATCATTATCATACCCATCCAAATAATAATTTTTTTGAATAACAATTACACCATGACGTGGAGACGGTAAGTCGTACGTACGCACGTATGGTGACATGTCATTAAAAGGATGGATAGAATACTTAATATGGTTGTAAAATATTTATAATAACATCAAATTATATATAAGATACTGGAGTTATTATTTTATAAAGTAAATAACAAAGAAAGAAGAAGTTGAAGAAGAAAGGAACTTGAAAAAGGGTGGTGAAAACATTACCTCTTCTTCGGGTTCTTCTTTTTGATTTGATCAAAAGGGATCCTTAGGTTGACTTTATGATCAAACTAAGGCATCTAGGTTGAATTGAGGTAAGTTTAGAAAGTATTTGGGTAGGGGTTGGCCGAACCAAAAGGCTTTTAATGTGTGAAGAATTGGTTAGAAGTTATGTCCTTTTATAAGGGGGAGGAGGGGCTCTTTAGGAAAAACTTAAAGTATTGATTTATAATAAATTAATATTCAATTTATAATGGATCAAAATTGGATTATTCAAATTATAATATGGTTATGGGTCTAAATACTTTCAACCAATATATTTTGGACAGGTTTGGGTCATTATATTAACCTTATCGTTTAGTTTTAACTCTTAGTTAATTAGATTGACATTTACCATGTCACTTTCTATTTTTATATTATATAGTTAATAAACTTAATATATACATCCAAGAGACCAAAAGTGGTCCATTAATGATACACCTATCATGATATAAGTCCTTTGGCCGAAACTTAGATTTTTAGGAATAGAATATCAATTAATAATTTAATACTTGTTTTAAAAACTCATTTATGTCAATTTTGACAATATTTAATAATTGATTTTTGTTAAAGTCTTAACAACTTTATTAATTCGAAAAAAATTAATTTAAGAAATACTAACATGTCATATTAACCAATAATATCTTAGTATTATCATCATTTCGGGTGTTAACGAATTCGTTTTCCTTTATATATTTTGTTACATAAGCCATGTTTCTTATGGATAGGTTGTATCTTATTCATATGCAGAATGATATCAAGTCCTTAAACATTATTTTTAATCATCAAATAATATTTATAATTGCGTGGATACGATGGGGAATGAATCTCATCGCGTTCGTGGAGACGGTAGTCCATACGTACGCACGAGCGACAATATCATTATTTTGATATTAAAATAATATATAATTGGATGGTATATAATATATACATAATATTTATCATGTTATATTTATTATTTACATCAATTACATATCATTATCATACCCATCCAAATAATAATTTTTTTGAATAACAATTACACCATGACGTGGAGACGGTAAGTCGTACGTACGCACGTATGGTGACATGTCATTAAAAGGATGGATAGAATACTTAATATGGTTGTAAAATATTTATAATAACATCAAATTATATATAAGATACTGGAGTTATTATTTTATAAAGTAAATAACAAAGAAAGAAGAAGTTGAAGAAGAAAGGAACTTGAAAAAGGGTGGTGAAAACATTACCTCTTCTTCGGGTTCTTCTTTTTGATTTGATCAAAAGGGATCCTTAGGTTGACTTTATGATCAAACTAAGGCATCTAGGTTGAATTGAGGTAAGTTTAGAAAGTATTTGGGTAGGGGTTGGCCGAACCAAAAGGCTTTTAATGTGTGAAGAATTGGTTAGAAGTTATGTCCTTTTATAAGGGGGAGGAGGGGCTCTTTAGGAAAAACTTAAAGTATTGATTTATAATAAATTAATATTCAATTTATAATGGATCAAAATTGGATTATTCAAATTATAATATGGTTATGGGTCTAAATACTTTCAACCAATATATTTTGGACAGGTTTGGGTCATTATATTAACCTTATCGTTTAGTTTTAACTCTTAGTTAATTAGATTGACATTTACCATGTCACTTTCTATTTTTATATTATATAGTTAATAAACTTAATATATACATCCAAGAGACCAAAAGTGGTCCATTAATTATACACCTATCATGATATAAGTCCTTTGGCCGAAACTTAGATTTTTAGGAATAGAATATCAATTAATAATTTAATACTTGTTTTAAAAACTCATTTATGTCAATTTTGACAATATTTAATAATTGATTTTTGTTAAAGTCTTAACAACTTTATTAATTCGAAAAAAATTAATTTAAGAAATACTAACATGTCATATTAACCAATAAAATTCGTTTATGTCATCAAAACTTTCAAATTATATTTATTTTAACTTTTATAATACCAATTATTTGATTCTTTTATTATTAAGAAAAATACTGCATCATTATTGTGTCATAAATAAATTTAATTATTCAGTGTATAAAAATTATAAATAAAATAAAATTATGTAGGAAATATTTTTATCTTTCTAATTAATCTTTATAGTCGAAAATATAACATATATAACTCTATGTAAAAATTGTTTTCCTAAAATATATATGCTTATGTCATTTTTGTATTTACTTTAACTTAATTAATATAAAGTGTCATTATCACTTACAAGTGAATCCATGGGGTCCCAAAATCGACCCAAAGATGCTCATGGTCGTACATGTATCAAAAAATAAGGTTAGGATATGTTTTAGGGTAATTTATTATTATTATAATATTATTTTTTTACCCTTATTTACCAGATTTACCCTTTAACCATGGTAAATAAAATATTTACCGAAGTAATTATTCAAAATGTCTAAAAATAAAAGTTACCTATTTACAGAATTTGGAAATCCTGATTCGAAATATGGAATCTATTTTTCTAAATTCGAAACACAGAAGTGGTATAAATTAATTTAAAATTAATTACCGTTGTTAAAACAAAAAGCATGTTTTTAAGAGATAATAACTATCAAAAGATTGACACTTGTTTATGTCCGGTTTAAATGTAAAATTATGTCCAATGACCAAAATTGTATTAAATGGTAAAAATATATTCCAAATATACTTTAAAACCACTCAAATTCATAATTTATCACTATTAATTATTTTGATTAAAAAAATTGTTTTTAATTAAAATTTAGTAATTTTCACTATTCATCAAAATATAAAAGATATCCGAAAAGTACCAATATTTCACCCTAGGCTAATTTAGATATTACTAATCCAAAAATGAAGTCCATTTTGAGAGATAAAATTTATAATTTTTTTAAAAGTGGGTATTACTATTCATAACGGCTACTTTGATTGGTCGCGGTGTGTTAGAATCTCGAAGTTTCGTACAATGCAAACTATTGCATTATTCAAAGGGAAATGTACCATGGAAGTTTGAGGTGTTATAGGTTTGTAATCATTACAGTACCTGGGGGTCGACTCCCCCCATGGATGGATTGACATCTTCGAAGGAACGTTGCAACTCCGCCACCCTTCGACTGGTGGCGTCCAGGAGATGCTTCCGCTTGTTCACCTCCCGCTCCTCCTCGGCGGCGAGAGGGCATAATTCGTTGGCCGCAATCTGGTCCCACTCCACATTGTCCCGGATGGCGATCATCTCTCCAAAAACTCGCCTCAGGCCCTCTTCAACTTCTGCCAGCTGGGTCTTCAATCGTGATATTAGCTCAGATTGCGCGTTGAGAGAGGTCATGTGCTCGTCCGCTCGATTCTGCAGCCGCTGGAACTCATCTTCAGCCTTCTGGAGCCTCTTCAGATTTATCGCCTTCCTCCACGGCTAGCCCATGCCAAGGCCATGGTCATACTCCAGAATCTTTTCCGCCATAAGATCTCAGATGAGCATGTGGGGACGGCGGGCATCCACTCCCCCAACACACAGTTTGCGCAGTCACGAGCGAAGTCTGTCCATCTCATTCAACCATAATGCTTGGGGGTATCATTTATGAAGCGCATGATCAGATTCCACGATCGGAGATAGAATATATTTTTTTCCTCCTCATCAGAGGCCGTCTCATCCCAGTCGACACGATTGGCGGGCTCGTATGCAGGGAATGCCCCCAGGGACTCCTCGGTCGGGTCCACGTCTGGTGTCAGATCGGGCTTGGTGGGGCCTGAATCATCTGGTTGATCCTCATCATCGGATCCCACCTCAATAATCTCAGGCGCAGTCCCACTAGCGCCCCCTCCGGCGATCGGGAGCACTACAGTTCGGTCAGGTTGGATGTTCACCTCCACGACCATCGGCATGCCCCTAGGAAGGGTGCTACCAGAAGCCCCCACCAACTTTGCCCCAGCAGCCTAGGACAATTGAAGGACTGTACATGCCAAGAAAGGGACGTGAATGTCAGTCAACATGGTCAGTGGAAGACAGTTGTGAATTCGGTAGAGAAGACTTACAGAGGTCAAATCCCTGGTCTCGCTCTTGGGTTGATGTCGTCAGAACCCCGAGACGCGGCCCCCTGTATATGGTTGGCAGGTCTGGAGACTCTAGGGGAGCTGCCTCGACTGTCCCAGGCCCACCAGACATGGAAGTTGATGCAGCCATGAGCGTGGATCCTAAAGGTCCCGCTTCAGCACTCGCTGAGGGGAGAGAACGAGGTCTATGCACAAGGTCCTCCTGCACAGTACATACGCTGATAAGGAATCTAGATTAACCTAAGGGCAGACTCTGAAGAAGGAACTTGGAATTTTACCTTGAGGGACTCCACTAAATATTCAAGATTCGAGGAGTGGTCGCCGAATTCACCCTCCTCCGGTAGACTTTCCCTACTAGTCTTGTCTCCCCAGGAAGACTCATCCGATTTGTCCGGCAGGGGGAAACACTCCCTCAGATCAGTGGCTGATAGCTACGGAGGGACTGTGCGATCCAACAGCACCCCAACTCGGTCTGTCATTGGGTACAGGGCACCCCGGGAGTGGATGAAGTCTTCCAGCTCAGCTATGTATTGCTCCGCCTCTGCCCGGGACACTGCAAAACCATCCCTAATAGGGCCAATTCCCGGCAAGTCCATCCCGAGGCGGTTAAGGTGCTGCCATAACCCGGATGGGCCGAGGAATTTCCAGTTGACTTCCTAGATGTCCCAAGACTCCAGGAAGATATAATTATCCGGCATGTCAATGTGGAATAGCCGTTTCCCCGGGACCTGCATAGAAATCCTGCAGAATCCCCTCAGTGGACACCCCTCTGGATGGATCTGTTCTCTTGGGACCACCAGCTCCGCTGCCGCTGCCAGATCCGCTACAGCTGCTACCTCCTCAACTGGTGTGGGCGCCGTCGCTACAGAAGCCCTGTCACTATGGGATTACCTTGTCGCCTTCCAGCCTCGGCCCCGAGATCAGGGAGGCTCGCCCTCACCGACAAGGATGGTTGGCCGCTTCAGCATCTTCCCTGGATAGGCCGCCTCCCAGCTCTGGGCATATTATTTTATCAGCCTAAGGACAACGGTCGATGGAGGTAATACATTCCACATCTTCCCATATTCCCATATGAACATGAGCCACATCTACCTCATCACACATGGGTGCTCCTCATAGCACACCCCCAGGTAGACCTACGAGGTCAGCCGCTGTAGGAACCAGAATTGCCTGATGAACCGGTGTAGGGTGTATGGCTCGCAGAGACGCTCGTGGTCCACCCTGGCCACCAAGACCCCACCTCGAAAGGCCAGGAGGTAAGATCGATGCTCATCCGTTCCCTAACCGTCATCAGTGAAGGCCCCCATCAGCAATGTGAATGGGTGGAAATTGAATTCCTCCACCCTCCACACCTAGTTTAGAATCGATGGTGCGGTCAGCTTGATCGGAAATCTCCCCAAGGTGTTCAAGATCGAGGGATGAAAGTTCGACCCCGGAGGTGATATAGGGTTTAGATACTCGTAGATCCCCCTGATGTGCCCCACCATCCACCCGTACAGGAGGTGGAACGGCCCACATACCCTCTGTGGCCTTTTCTCCTCGCTAATGTGCCACAACATTTTGTAAAACTTAGCGAGCATCAGGATCCCCAGGTTGACCCGCCCTTCTGTCGCCAAAGTGGATGCCATGGAAAAAGTGCTTGGCCACACTCCCATTTTTGTATCCCTCACCGGCAGGATCCAACCACAGATGAGGGATGCAATGAATGCCGCCATCCTGACTATTGGTCGTTGTTCAGTTCTGACACTGAACCCCCAGGTCTTCCACTGGCTCTCCTCCAACAGTCGCCAGTATGAGTTTTCCTTACTCCGGGCACCCTTCTGGCAAGTTCGAGGCCTCGCCGAGAACTGCCCATTTTCTGGGAAGTTCAAGAAATTCTTGAACCAGTTCTTAAATTGGACATCCCTCACCGCCTCCTTATCCTCCCTGGGTACGAGCTCCATCAATGCCATTTCCAGACGTGACATCTAATCCGGATCCTCCCATGCACCCATAGCCGGGAGAAATTCTTTTTATATCTTCTCCATTATCGAGACCCCTGAGATCTGATGCATGTACCATAGGTTGATGTCGACCTCCCCGTAATGCAGGTGGAAGGTATTGGTCCCCGGTGACCACTGGCTCAACAGCTCCGACATTAACTACTTCGGCTGGTAGATATTGAACTGGGAAGCCCAAGCTGCCTCGTATAGCCCCACTCTTCTCAGCTCCGCTCCGAACTCCTCGCACGAGGCACCTACCCAGTAGGCCCAAGACCAATCATCTGTGAAGTTTCCGCCCTGGCGCAGGTCCCATTCCTCAGACCACCCCTTCTTCGGGTTCCCCAGCGCCACCTTAAGGATGGTTCGGTACAGGGGAGGGGACGTCTCTGGCTACAATGCGCTCCCATTGACATTGTTCAGATGATTGTATAGGTAGTTGGTGATGAAAGGCATGAAATCCTCCCAGGCATGACCATCGGGCGCCCTGAACCATCAGTGTTGACACGGCGTGCTCCGGAACAAATAAGTTAGCTCATCCCTACCTGCTTCAAGGATGAAGACGTCATCCCTCAGCCCGAATCCATACAGGGGAAAACTCCTACACAGTGGATAGTTCTTCTGGATCTTTGACAGTAGGTCCACCAAAGAACTATGGTCCGAGTGACTTTGGACTAGCTCTCCTAGCCCCAGACTGTTCGCTATTTTATCCCTCCGGGCAACATCCACAAGGACCCCATGGGCAGCTTCTTGATGGGCCATTCGTTCTAGAGCTTTGATGTTTCTTTGGTTGTTTCGCGAAGATCGTTCGCAAAGCATGTTCGCAAAGTCCGCTCGCAAATACTGTTCGCGGGGGAACTGCCTCGACATTCAAAGCCGGATCGCGGAGCGCTAACATGGAGTCGAGGACTCGCTATGCGCCACGAAGACCTGATTCGCAGAGATCACTCGCAGAGTACGCAGAGCTTCGCGAATCGAGAGCACAAGAAGACAAGAATGCAGAGAAGGTAAAGGAAAAAAGAGATGGCATGCCCCCTATTTATAGGTGATGAACTTCGGAGCTTCGCGACGCATCCAATCCGCACGGAGCTTCGTGGCGCGCCTAGCCCGTGCGGCCCCTGTCCGCCTCGCGAGCCCTCTTCGTGAGTCAAAACCGCGAATGGCTAAGGATTTTGGCGATTACCCTCAGACTTCGACCCTTTATCTCTCCGCGGCTCCAAGTCTAAGGGGGGCATTTGTTGGCGCCAAAATTCGGGACAAAGAGAAAGCCCCAAGACGACCCCACGTACTGCCTCGCAAAACCCCTTCACAGAGCCCCCCAGCACCACGACCACCATGAAGCAAAGAAGGTAGGAGGCTCCGCGAACACATTTGAAGTTCGCGATCCCACCACAAATCAAAGGAGACAGGATGCTCCACGAACGAATTTTACATTCACGCCACCGCCGTGAAGCAAAGGAGGCGGGACGCTCTGTGACCCCAGTCGACGTTCGTGACCCTCCGTGAAGCCCCCAAGCCCCTCTTCGCGCTGCGTGAGCTCTGCTCCACAGCGCCTCTTTTCTATAAATACCGGGCTCCCCCTAAGCTCTACAGATGGACAATCCTACCTTTCGGCTTCCCATCTCCTGAATCGCGAAGCATTCTTCTGCTTGTTGAACCATGAGCTACGCGAGGTACTTTTGCTTCACGAAGTGCCTCCCCATTGTCTCGTTTTGATCCCCTCTTCTGAGAGGGATTCCCTTCGCAAAGCCTAAGGGATTTCACGAAGGAAGGGGATCCCCAAGGGGACCCGGGTCATTGCGGAGTGTTTATGCTTCGCGAAACACCCTTCATGTACACACGATCCATATGATAAGGCAGGGTCACTGTACTTCACAGAGCACATTCCTTCCCGAAACCTTGCTTCGCAAGGCACCTTTTCTCCACGAGGCTGTGCTCCGTGGATGCCCTTTCACTTCACAAAGCACCTACCATTTGCACTTTCGTCCCATGCTAAGGATAAGGCACCCCACTTCGCGAAGCACACCCCTTCATAAGTTCCCTCCTCCATGTGGAGCGACAGAGCTCCACAAGGCCCCTATCTATGGACCTCTCTACTTGGAAAATCCTTTTACCATGAGACCCTCCAGGTTTGCATGATGTGACTTCAAAGTCCCCTGGACGATACCATCTGTTGCGTTGCTTTGCCTAATGCTTCTTCGTATAGGTACGCTAATGGCTATTGATTCTTCACATAGCCATGCTAACGTGGACCCCTCGATGGTTCGCTCTGTGACTCCATTCACCATGGCGTTGCCGATGCCTTCCCTCCCACAAGGAGCAGAGGGTACCAGTTATATAAGTCCTAGGGGTGCGGAGTGAACAAACCTCATCCGAGATGCAGGACGTTAAACTGCCAAGCACCCTCGTCCTCTGCACATGACGTTAAACTGTGACCTGGCCTCGTGCCTCGCATGCAGGGACCCCCCCCACCTTGGGCATTCTCTATGCCACTAGTCTTCACAGGGGATGATATATTTCTTCTTGGAGTGGCGTTTTTCTGTGGGTAAGGGAAGCCACCTTGGTGTAATCCCCTAGCTTTTCTTGCTGGAGGCAGCACCCCTGTTCCTCCTCACTCCCTCGGTGCCAAGGAAAGCCAATGGCGTAGTGGGGAATGGTGCTCCCTCCTTTCATCTTCGGTCCCCAACGCCAGTGGAGGGCATGATAGGGAATGGGTATCCTTATTTCTTTGGTCCCAAGTCCCCCTCCCGCCGCACTTTGTCGCCCTCGAGCCTCCATCTCAAAGTAAGTCCCAATCTATCTCTCCCTGGGCTGCTCCACGCGTAAGCCCCACTCCACATCCCACAGACGCACCTTTCATGATGTGGTTGTCAGGATTTTGCTACCTCTTGTTTCCCACACCGAGCATGACTCACGTGGGATTAGAGTAAGCATCGACCATGACACCACCCCCATTCCTCATGATGTTAAACTGCATCCATCCACCCGAACTATGGGGACTTTGATCCATGTCAAGACATGGTACGTAAGAAGCCTCCCTGAGGTTCAAGCCCACCATCACCCAGTCGTTCTGACCCCATTCATGATGGTTCTCTGAAACACAATCTGAACTACGTAGTCTTTGATCCTTGTCAAGGAAAGGTACGTAGGAAGCCTCATGAGGTTCAATCCCATCACCCATCGGTCGTTCCGACCATCTTCACGTCGGTTCTCCGACACCCCAACTCGAACTACGGTGACTTTGATACATGTCAAGGAATGGTACGTAGGAAGCCTCCCTAAGGTTCAATCCCAACACCCATCGGACCAAGGTCCTTATTCACGTCGGTTCTCCGACACCCCAACCCTAACTACGGGGACTTTGATCCATGTCAAGGCATGGTACGTATGAAGCCTCCCTGAGGTTCAATCCAAACACCCATCAGACCAAGGTCCTTATTCACGTCGGTTCTCTAACACCCCAACCCAAACTATGGGGAATTTGATCCATGTCAAGGAATGGTACGTAGGAAGCCTCCCTGAGGTTCAAGCCCAACACCCATCGGACCAAGGTCCTTATTCACGTCGGTTCTCTGACACCCCAACCCAAACTATGGGGACTTTGATCCATGTCAAGGCATGGTATGTAGGAAGCCTCCCTGAGGTTCAATCCCACCACCACCTGGTCATTCCGACCCCATTAACGTCGGTTCACCAACACCTTCCCGAACTACAGGGACTTTGATCCATGTCAAGGCATGGTACGTAGGAAGCCTCACGAGGTTCAAGCCCACCACCTGGTCATTCCGACCATCATTCACGTTGGTTCACCAACACCTTGGGCCACCTCAGAGTGTAATCCCCAAACCATTTGAACTAAGTGGTATTTGATCCTTTATAAGGCAGGGTACGTAGGAAGCCTCATGAGGTTCAATCCCACCACCCATTGGTCGCTCCGACCCCCCTTCACGTCAGTTCGCCCCCGTCCCGCATGACGTTAAACTGTCTTCGCCATCTGAACTATGTGGTCTTTGATCCATGTTAAGGCATGGTACGTATGTAGCCTCCCTAAGGTTCAAGCCCACCACCCGGTCATTCCAACCTCCTTCACGTTGGTTTGAACCCATATAGCGGTAAGCCGTTGTGATCCCATCCAGCGGTAATCCGTTGTGACCTTATTCAGTGGTAAGACGTTGACATCCTTATCCAGCAGTAAGCTGTTGCAACCTAATAAGGGACAGAAGAGAGACACACCAATCCCCAGCATCCAGACACGTCAGTGATTCCCCAGCGTGACTACTCCCCTAACCGAAGGTTTCTGCCCTGACCGGGCCCCTTGGAATGTTCTAACAGAAGCAGCGTAATTAACTGGTGTCCAAAAAGATATGGCACCGGGAAGAGTTTCATGAACAAAGTATTAAATCTATGAGGGAGACCCGGACTAGGTGATGAGTTCCGAGGAGGAATCCACAGAAGGAAGAACCGACATCCCATCATCCTGTTTCGATCAAGGAGCAAATGTCATTGAACAAGGAGTGGATACTGCCCACCTTTGGAAAGTGGGAATGCAGGGTAACAAAAGTCGTGCATGTCGCACTCAAGCAGAAGGACGCGCGTGCCCCAGCGAAAGCGTCAGAAATAGAGGGTTGTTTCACCAATATCCCTTAAGTTTTCACACATTTTTCATCTTGGTCCTAGGGGCTGCATCGTGATCCTGTGTTTTTCTGTCTGGGTATAAATTCCCAAATCCCCTTAAAACTGGTCACTTTTCCTTTGTGTTTCTCTTATTTCTTTGGAAACCCAAGTGCTTCCTAAAAGAGCACTTTCATCCCCCCTTTTAGTGGTTTTCAACCTCGGACCTTAGAGATAAATCCTTTCTAGGTAAGGTGAGTTTCTTCCTTATTCTTCTCTAGTTTTCCCAATTTTCCTATATGGGAATGGTACTGCCATAGAAAAATCATTAGTTTTTGGTTTTGATTTGAAAGGATGTGTTGTAGTTATTTGAGAAAATGGTTTTTAGATGTATTAATGATGATAATTAATCAGTTTTAATTTAAATTAAAGGGTAAAGGAATGAATCACATGTTTTTATATTATTTTGATATATTTTGATGTTGTGTTTATATGGGCTAAATTCCCTTATAATAATTGTGGCAATTGGGGGATTTTCTTGTGTTGTGGTTTTTGTGATTATGAAAACCTTGGTATGTGTTGATTGTTATCACCAAAAAAAAAATAGATAATCACTTATATTCATATAAACAAATAGTTTCCCTTATAAAATTCTTCTTATTTTAGAATAACCTTAATAGGGAAGTGAATTGATGAAAAAACCCTAATTCTAATATGAAAATGTGTTGGTGTAATGTGTGTGTTGTGATGTGACCATGCTATGGGGCGGTGAGGTATGGTTATAGTGCATAGGGATGATGAGTTGTGTGACCGTTCTATGGGGAAGTGATGTGCTATGATGTGATCATGTTGTGGGGTGGTGATGATGAAAAAATGGTAGTGATGTAGTTATGGTAGGGAGGAAGTGGATGTGGTAGTGAAATAGAGGTAATGTGTTAGATGTTGGAAAAAAGAAATATGGTTGTGGTAATGTGTTTCATTGTGCTAGGTGCCTGGGTAGTATTAGAAATTTAAATGTTATTATTGGAATTGATTTGTAATGGGATGAAAATATTAAATGAACAGGTTGTTTAAATGAAAATTGGTCAATAATGTGAAATATAGAAAATGGATTAATTTTTTAATAAAGAGAATAAAATGTGAAATGTGGATTGTGTCTTGTGCCTTGTTGAGTATTATTGTGTATTTAGAGGTCATAGAGAGAGTGGAAATGCGGTGAGTTTGAGTGGTGATGTTGTTAGTCGGTTAGTGCTTTGGTTATGAACCCATATGTTGGGCATGTGTGTGGTTATATATATATATATATGTGTGTGTGTGTGTGTGTATTATTTTTCTTGTTATTTTTGTACACAACCCACCTGCGTTGAGCACCATGTGTCGACGCCCATATATATATATATATATGGAGTGTTTTTTTCAACATCCCAGGGGTGAATATGGATGGCCAGTTACCCCCTATTTCTTGATCTCTCTTCCAAGAGAGGTTGAAATGCACAAGTTGTGGTAGCCAGAAGTCAAAAGTTCACATCAGTTATGGTTTGATGAGATGATGATGTGTATTATGGTGGGGGTCATGTATGGTTAGAGGATGTCATGAGTTTTATGTCTTTCATGTTCATGACACCATACTACTCTAGTTACATATGTGATGAGATGGCCCATGTGTCTATGGGTGATATGAGATGTGATGTGGTCATGCTATGTGGCGGTGTTGTACTATTGTGATATGTGGAAGAGATGAGAGTGCCAGGATGTACGATGTTGGAGTGTAAGAGTAGAAAATTAGTTGTAAAGTAGTGTGGGGTACCCTTTTATTGATATGATTCTAATTATATTATCATACATGGATGTTTTATTTGTGATCATGCCTTAGTGTGGATGGTTTTTGATATTTAACATGTATAGGTGTTGTTGGTTCTATTGTTTTCTCACTAGTTCACTAGTATGATCTTTTCACACATGCATAAGATACTTTTGCTACCTTAATGGTTATACTTTTGTGCTCACCCTATGTATATAAATTAATTTTTAGGTTTCCAGGAGGACAACATGGAACATGCTGAACATTACTAGCTTGGACCTTCAGACTATTATTGCGTCACTGCCCTATCTTTTATTTTGGGTATTTATTTTGGTGACTTTTATCTATATCTATTTTATATACATTCATTTTGGGATAGTTTTGGACTTATTTTTATATTATGTCATGGATTTTCCTGTGGTTTATTTATCCTATCTTTCGATACTATTATTCTTATAGAGGGTAATGCCTCTCACTTGTGAGTTTTTTTATATATACCCTATATGCTAGTTTCCAACTCGAGGCCTAATGAAGGTAGGACTCTGGGTTTATTATCTATCTTCATTCATTTTCAACCTAGGAGGGGTACCTTTGGAGGGATGGGGTTGTGAAAGAGTAGTATCAGAGATGAAAGTTGAGGGATGGGATGGAGTTCGGATTTAGGCAATGTGAGTATTGCATGGGTTGGTAAAAAAATGATGCCATTTGATCTCGGTGAATGTCATAGTCCAAGGAATACTAGCTAATACATAGAATTTTAGGGCCCCCATGATCTGATGCAAGCACTCTGAGCCTACCAAACGACCAAGTGAGGTGACACCACTTATAAGGTAGAGAACTAGGAAACATATATACATCATGATTGACTTGTGTTCTTGTTTTAATTGGGTGGTTTTGGGAAGGTTAAAATTAATAAAATGAATCTTAATAAATTCCATACCACCTAGTATTAGGGAATCACTATTTCCTTTTTATTTATGGATCCTAGATGTATTTTGCATGTGGTTTTAGTAGTGGAGGTTCAATAGGATGGTTCAGTTGATCATCAGAGGGTTGGTCCAGTTGGGGAGGATAATTAGTGGAAGAGGTCATTGTGTTCTTTTCAACAACATTATTTAGGGAAGTATGAGGTAAGTTTTTCCGATCTAGAGAAAGAGAGATGGTTATAGGAGCTTGATATCACCTTTAGTTTTATTTGAGCCCCAATGGAGTATTAGTTCTCTCTAGTATTCAATCATATGTGAGGATCTATGTGTTAGTGGTGGGCACTATATCTAGGTGAGATGAAGGTGGAAGATGTTTTGTGGGTCAAATTTTAGAAAGTGTTTTGAGTATAGTTCCTTTCATCAACCATGAAGGTAGTGAAAAGGTAGAAGTTTATTTATATTTATAAGGTGATCATGTCTTTGTGGGAGTTTGGTATCAAGTTCAAGTATCTATTGAATTTTTTTCCATACCATTTTCTAGACGAGAAGTCCCAAGTGTGGATACTTGAAGAGGCACTCTATATTTCTATCAAGTGTGTAGTTACTCCCTTTACATTATGGATGTACTTATAGATCTAAAATAAGGAATAGGTGATAGAGAAGATACACTTGTGAGGAGGTCTACCATAATAGGGGATCCAACAGGGTTCCTTGAGGAGTAGAATTTTTAGTGGCAGGTCTTAGGTTCTAGGGCCTTTGAGGTCTTGACCAGTAGGAAGTCAACCTCAATATATTATTTTCTAGACTTCTAGGGCCAATGGTTTTCATGCTTTCCCTAGAGTATTTGGGCTAGTGTGTTTTTTGTGGGGTTCATGGTCATCATCAAAATCAGTGTCCAGTGGTTCTTCAAGATCATTTTAGTGGATGGGGTCATTCTTAGCATCTTACTTAGTAGTATTTACCAGTGAGTTCATTTCAACAAGTAGGGGTAATGGGATTATGATCCGCCTATTGGAGATAGATAAGGTATGGGTCAACCTCAGGATGTTCCTCCAGTTCAAGGACATTGATCTAAGCATGGTCATGGGGGTCTCCATCAGTATAGAGGTATAGGATCTGGGAATGTTAAGTTATAGTTAGTGGAGGTGATAGTGCTAGAGGGGCCAGAGATCATTCGAGGTATGCTCAATTTTACATCCACCCTTATTTATGACTTGTTTGATTTAGTATTTTCACCTTCCTTTGTTGCACCTGCTCTATTCTATTCTTTGGGACTAGACGTAGGGAGTTTTATCATTCCCTTAGTGTTGACTATGATAGTTGGTGTCCACACCTACCTATTTGATGTGTTTTATGGGTGTATAATGATGATGGTTTCACATCATTCCTATGGGGATCTTTTATTTCTATAGATGGATCTGTACGATGTCATTATCAACATCAAATGGTTTTATTCCATACTTTATGTTATCAAGTGATTCCAGAGGAGATTTATATTATTGAATGTGGATGGACTGTGTGCAGTTTCCACTGGGGAGTAGATTTTTTAGGTGGGTAGTAGATGTGTGGAGCCCCTTCTTTCCTTGGTGGCTGAGTTGGATATGTAATCAATGGATGTTGGGATGGAGGAGACTCCCAGGGTTTTCAGAGAGTTTCTATATGTTTTCCCCAAGGTGGTTGTGATGATACCCCCTCAATATGGTGTTGAGTTTGGGATAGACGTGTGGCCTAATGCTTATCCAATTTCTATGAACCCTTACCAGATGAAACATTTTGATTTATGGGAGTTGAAGATTCAAATAGATAATTTTATGCAAAAGTGTTTCATCTGGCCCAGTGTGTCATCATGGGGTGATCTAGTGTTATTCTCCAAGAAGGCAGATGATGGTTTAAGGTTTTTTATAGACCACCATAGGAAAAATCCGGTAATGATCAAGAATTATTACCCTCTTCCTAGGATAGATGATATTTTCGATCAACTAAAAGGGGTGAGTTGGTTTTCTAAGATTGATATGAAGTTTGGGTATCACCAATTGAGGGTGAAAGAGGGAAATATCATAAAGGCTACCTTCAGATGCAAATATGGGAACTTTGAGTTCATGGTCATGTCTTTTGATGTCACGAACGCACCAGTTGTTTTCATGGGTCTCGTGAACTCCTTGTTCCATGAATTCTTGGACCAATTCATAGTCATGTTCATCAATGATATATTGATCTACTTGAAGTTAGAGGAGGATCATGCCAATCATCTCAGATTTGTTTTGTAGGTTATTCAACACCACCATCTCCATGGAGATTTTTCCAAGTGTAAGTTTTGGATATGATAGGTGGATTGAATTAGTAATGTAGTGTCTCATTAGGGTGTGGAAGTGGACCCATCGAAGGTCTATGCGGCAGTTTCTTTGGCAGAGCCCAAGAATGTAGCATGGGTTAATAGTTTCCTTGATCTCACAAGCTAATATCTAAGGTTTTTACCCGATGTATTTTGAGTTTCAAACCCACCATATCATTGAACATGAAGGAATAATCTTCTATCTGGACTAATCAATGTCAGGCAGGATTTGAATACTTTAAGGGGAAATTGATTGGTGATCTGGTGCTCTAGTTTCTAGAGAAAGGGGTGATGTTTTAGGTGTTTGTGACACTTCTTATTTGGGATTTGGATGTGTCTTGATGCAGCGGAAGGTAGTGATATCTTATGGGTCTAGGAAATTACATCCCCACCAACCATGATCTAGAGATAGAAGAAGTTGTGATCACACTAAAGTTGTGGAGGAATTACCTCATTGGGGATAACTTTGTGGTCTTCACCGATCATAAGAGCTTGAGGCATATATTTTCTCAGTGTGATATGAATTTACAACAACAGCGATGGATATAGTTTCTTTAGGATTATGATTTTGAGATCTACTACACCTTAGGAAAGGGAATTTTTTTGGTCAAATATTTGAGTAGGAATTCATTGAAAGATATTTTTCATGAGTCTAAATATTCTTAGAGGGAGATGGAGGATTTGATAGCCTTGCACTTGGATGCAGGGGTGGTTTATGGGTGGAGGTTTCTTGTTTCATATGATAGTGAAATATTCTTTGATACATTAGGTGGAAGAGTCTAGATGAGGAGAATTAGAGGCATAGTTTATGCATGATCGTGTTGTACATGGTGATTCTCTGGAGGGATAGTCAGAGGATAGTTAGAACCATATGTTGTTTCAGGAAAGGATGTTTGTTTTGGTAGTTATTCATGAGGGAGTTCTTTATGAGTTTTATATATCACCTTTAGCAGTACACCCATGAGTTTCCATGATTCACCATGGCTTGAGGATGTAGTTTTTGTGTCTTGAGATGAAATGGGTTGTGGTAGATTTTGTGGGTCAGTGTATGATTTTGGAATATGTAAAAGTTGAGCATTATGTTCTTGGTGGGTTGTTTCAACCCTTGGATATTCCCAAGTGGAAATGGGATGGAATCCTAATGGAATTAATTATAGGTTTACCCTGAGCCTAGGGAGGTTGTGATGATATCTAGGTAATCATGTATCTATTGATGAAATCATCCCACTTCTTAGTGATCAGGGAGTTAGGCATCATGGATGCTTTTTCTAAGAGTTATATGGATGAGTTAGTGCATTTTCAAGGAGTTATGAGGCCCATTGTCTTGGATCATGATTTACTTTTTACCTCGAGATTTTGGATGGGATTGCAACATGATTTTGGCACTTAGTTATGCCTTATAATGGGTTTATACCCACATATAGATGGGTAGATGGAACTGTCTATCTAGAAATTGGAGGATATGTTATAGGCATACATATTGGACTTTAGTGGATCTTGGAAAAGACACTTTACTTTGGTTGAGTTTTCTTATAATAATAGATATCACTCATCCATCGACATGTCCCCATTTGAGTATTTGTATGGGTGACCCGTTCATGCTCCATTATGCTAGGATGAGGTTAGAGAGTCATTAGTTCTCAGTCCTGATGTGGTATAGGGCATGATAGAGAAGGTTCAGCTTATTCATGATAGGATGAAAGAAATGTATGAACAACATAAGTCTTATGCCGATCATAGGAGGAGGCCCTTGAAGTTCTATGTTAGAGACCATAAGTTCTTGAAGATTTCTCCTCAGCGTGGTAAATAGAGTTTTAGCATGGGAAGTAATCTCTCACCTTAGTTTTTTGGATCTTTCGATGTGTTGGGGTGTGTTGGTGAGGTGGATTATCGGTTGGTACTTCCTCCATGACTGGACCAGATTCACAATGTCTTCCATATCTCTCATATCTATTAGTATCTTCATGATAACTCTCATGTCATTAAATTGGGTGAGTTGGATATCAAGGATGACATGAAATTCATGAAGTGGCCAATGGAGATCAAAGATCACCAGTAGAAAGTGCTATAAGGATAGACCATTCCCTTGTTTTGTGTATTGCAGAGGCATGGTGTCCTGGAGGAGATTACTTGGGAGAAAGATACATATATGTGTTCCCAATACCTAGAGTTGTTTTGAGTTTTAATTAGTTTTGTTTTTCTTTATGATGTGATGTTTGAAACCTTGTCGGTTTATGAGATGTATTTTTCCTTTACGTTATTTGTGACTTAAAGCCTCAAGAATATGAAGAGGGAAAAACCTGATCCCTATTCGATAAATGTTATACTTTGACATGATTAAAATTTTGTAGGTGAGTTAGTTCCACCCAAGGTGGATAATATCTTGACATTAGATATGAAAATCCTTAATTTGTGTTCTTAGGGATTTATTATGTGGTGGTTGTATTAGCTATTGGATTGGGTTGTGTGGGGGATAAGATGATGGTATGGTTGTTTGTGTGAAAATGTGATGTTTTGTGCTTGGTGGGGGTGTATGGAAGAGTGTTGTGGCAATGTGGCTGTGTGAGGTATTGTGGACATTTTCATTTGGTTAGTGGAATTATTTTAGTTGTAATGAGATAATTCAGAGGTATCTCATGGGATGATTGTTTGGAAATCCTTTTCATTTTTCTTTTCAGGGGTGTTTTTTATTATCAAGGTCAAGAATAGTTTGATATGTATCTAATGTAACAACTCAGAACATCCAGCCTATTACTTTTTGGGAATTCAGGTGGTGAAGGTGTTCAGGGGGGTCTCGAGGTGTTTGGATGTGTTTAGAAGTGTATGGGGGGAGTTACACTGCCATTTTTAGAAATGATATGGTGTTGATCCTATAGATTCAACACAAGGGTGTCCACTATGGTGAAAGAGAGTCGGTTGTAGTGTAGTGGGTGGTTGGAGGTGTTTTTAGAGAAAATGCCATTTTGGGAGGTAGCTACCCCGTGGATCTTAGGCTATGGTGTAGACCACCCTTAGTAATTTAAGGCTATGATGTTGGGGTGTTGGATGTGGTGTGAAGTACTAAGGGTTAGTTTTTGGGGGTTTTGTTATTTCTAGGGTGCCTACGCCATGGAGATGGGTTGTGACATTACCCCCTTCCCGATTAATAAGGTTTGCAACGTAGTGGACCTTGTTGCACCATGGTCTCTTCCCCATTTTATAGGATCTACAACATTGATATAACCACAGATCTTAGAGCCCAATTGACTGGATGGGTTGCATCATGGTGAAGGGTGTTGCAACGTAGTCCCTTAAGTTTTCATGCATTTTACGGCATGGCCCTGGGGTTTATTCCATGATCATGTGTTTTTTAGTCTGGGTTTAAATTACCAAATCCCCTCAAATCTAATTACTTTTCCTTTATTTCTCTAATTTATTGAGTGACCCAAGTGTGTCCCAAATATCACTTTCACCCCCCTTTTAATGGATTTCGACCCGACCCTTAGAGATCAATACTTAGTGGTTAAGGTGAGTTCCCACCTTATTCTTCTCCATTTTTTTTCTAGTTTTCCTATATAAGAATGGTGCTGCTAGGGAAAATCATTAATTTTTTGTTTTTTATTTTAAATAAAGTGTTATGATTGTGGTGTTCTAGGTTGGTAAGGTGTTCTCCTCTATCAAGTTTCTTGTCAGTTGTCTTCCTCTTGGTTCAACCTTGCGTACTGGATTGGAAATTATTGTTTAAGGTAGGGATTACTTCGTTTCTCACCCAGTGTATCATAAAGGATGGGTTATGATCTTGTATAATTTTGAGAATATGGTTTTTATATTTATTAATAAATATAATTAACTGTTTTTACTTGAAAATTAAGGGTAAGGGAATGAATTTCATATTTTTACATCTTTTTGATATATTTTGATGTTGTGTTTATAGGGGCTAAATTCCCTGCTGATAATTGTTGTTATTAGGGCCTTTGATTGTGTTTTAGTTGCTGTGATTATGAAAACCCTTATGTGAGTTGATTTTTATCATGAAGAATATAAATTTTCTAATCAATTATATTCATATAAATTAATGGTCACCTCTAGAAAATTATATTTGTGTGAAAATACACTTAAAAAGTGAAGTGAATTTATGGAAAGCCCCTCTTTTTAATCTGAAAATGTGTTGGTGTAATGTGTGTGTTGTGATGTGGCCATGTTGTGGGGTAGTTAGGTGTGGTTTTGGTGTGTAGGGATGATGATTTGTGTGACTATGTTGTGGGGTAGTGATGTGATAGTGTTATAGGGCGTTGGTGATGGGAAAATGGTGGTGACTCAGTTGTGGAAAGTAGGAAGTGAATGTGGTGATGAAATATAGGTAATGTGTTGTATATTGAAAAAAAGGAATATGTTTGTGGTAATGTGTTACATTATTCTAGGTTCTCGAGTAGTAATGGTAATTTAAATTTTAATATTGGAATTGAGTTGGAATTGTCTAGAAATATGAAACAAATGGGCTATTTAAATATAAATTGATCAATAATGTGAAATCTAAAAATGGATTAATTTTTTGATAAAGAGAATGAATTATGAAATGTGTCTTGAAACTTGTGTCATGTGCCTTTTTTATTAGTGTTTTTTATTTATAGGTTACAACAAGAGTGGCATTTTTGTGAGTTTGGGTTGTGATGTTGTGAGTTGGTTAGTGCTTTGGTTATGAACACATAGGTTGGGATTTGTGTGTGTGTGTGTGTGTTTATTCTCCTTATTATTTCTATATGTTCCCTACCCATGTCAAAAACCATGTTCCTACACCCACATATATATATATATATGTGTGTGTGTGTGTGTGTATTTTCCAACATCCTAGTTTTGAGTATGGATGAATGGATACCCCCTCTCTTTACCACTCTCTATTCTAGTTGAGGTTGACATGCACAAGATATGATGTAAAGAGGTTAAAAGTGAATAATGATGATAGTTTTATGAGATGATGAGGTGGCTTATAGTGGGGGTCATACATGGTATGAATAGGGCATGAGCTTTATGTCCTTCATGTTCACGATAACCTACTACTCTGGTTACAAATATGATGTGATGTGATGGCCCGGGTGTCTATAAGTGAAATGAGATGTGATGTGGCCATATCATGGGGTAGTGTTGTGCTATTATGATATACGAAATATATGGGAGCACTAAGTCATACAACATTGGTTTGTGAGAGCATAAAATTAGTGGTAAATCGGTGTGGAGTACCATTTTATCGATATGATTTTCATTATGTTATTATACTTGGGTGCATTATTTGGTGAGAGTGACTTGGTGAGGATGGGTTGGGATAATTAAATTTTCTATGTGTTTTTGGATCTAATATTTTCTCACTGATCCATTAATATGTTCTTTTCACATGTGCATGGGAGAATTTGGTTACCCTATTGAGTATAATTATATACTCACCCTACGTATTTTTTTTTTCAGGTTTCTAGGAGGACTATATGGACTGTTTTGGACATTAATAGCTCGGACCATTGGATTGTTGTTGTGTAACTACCTTAGTTTTTATTTTGGGTATTTATTTTAGATACTTTTATCTAAATATGTTTTATACAAATGCATTTTTGGATGGTTTTGGATTTATTTTTATATTATGTCATGGAGTTGCTTGTGGTTGAATTATTCTATCTCTCGATACTATTATTCTTATAGAGGGTAATGACTCCCACTTGTGAGTTTTTTTATATACCCTCAATGCTATCCACCAACTCGGGGCCTACAAGATGTGGGACACAGGGGGTCATTATATCTCTTCCTTTATTGTCAGCCCAGGAGGAGTACCTTTAGAGGGAATAGGTTGTGACAACAACCTCTGTACTATTATATAAAATTTAAAGGTGATCTTTCTCCCACTCTGTGAAGGTAATTGTAACAACATCTCTTTTGAAAATACATTTTTCCAGAAGGTATCTGATGTGATGAGATTTTGGGAGACCAATGATATAAACACTTGATAGGTAATTTGTAAAAAATCCAACAACTTCTTAAACTATATATATCTTTACGATACAACCTTTTGGAAAACTTTGATTCTTGACATACCCTTTTAAAATCTTCATATACTATTCAATGGGGTATATTCATCTGTAATGTATAGGACCACATAGTTGAATCTCTCTAACCAATTTAACCATTAGGTGGAACATTATATTAAAGAATTATGGTGGGAAGAACATCTCTAGTTCACATAATAGGACTACAATTTTCTTATTAATTATTGTAAACTTCATCGGGTATATAACTTTACTACACACGACGTTTAAAAAGAAGCAAAGTATGGTTGATTCATGTCGTACATTTTTAGGAAGAATAAAATGTAAAGCTACATACATTAAATCTTGCATTAAAACATGAAAAATCATGTGATTTTAGAACCTGTAACTTCAAATTAGTCATTGACGTGAAATTATTGATATTTGATGAATATTCCTATGGAACTTTGAAACCAATAAGGAAGCTGAAAATTGAAAATTTTATTTTCAAATAGAGTGTAAGATGACTGAGGAATAAAAGTTCATCTTTCACCCTTCACCGATTTAAAATCTTCCCTTATCCCCATTTCAATCATGTCCAACCTAGCCTTAATGCCATCTTTTTTTCTGGTACATTTAGTAATGTTCCAATAATACTGTCACATACATTTTATTCTAAATTCATAACATCAATAAAATTATTAGCATATAAACAATTCCAGTATGATAATTCAAAGAAAACTGATCTCTTTTTTCTAACATGATTTCATAATGTTTTTTGAAAAATGTTTACCGAAATCAGTGTTGATATTTTTTAATTTATCAAATAGTTGATCACCCATTAGTGGAGATAATGTTGCACATTATTCTATATTTAATTTTAATGATGTCATCCCGGATCGGTATTTATTTCATTGGGGTAAAATTTTATGATGTCTTAAAAACATAGTCTTCGATGGATGTTTCAACCTATCTAAGTGTGTACCTTCTGCACAAATGGGATACCCCAACTTTCCTTTAACACTATATCTTGATAAATTTACATAAGTAGGGAAGTCATTTATCTTCATATATAACATGGACATCATTGTGAACTCTTCACTTCTATGATAATAATATAATGTTACAACTGTAACCCACATTAATTTCAGATCTTCAATCATTAGAGACAAATAAATATCAATATCATTATCGGGTTGTTTTGGTCTAGATATAAGCAGAGTCAACATAATGTATTTGTATTTCATGCATAATCATGGTGGGAAGTTATAATTTACCAACATAACTGGACTTGTACTATGATTACCACTTTTTACACCAAAATGATTTATTCTATTTGTAGATAATGCAATATGGGGGTTTCTCAACTTGCTTCTAAATTCAAGATACTCATAATCAATTTTCTTCCAATGAGAAGAGTCCTCTGGGTGATGTAGTTTCCCATATTTAATTATTGTATATGTGTTCCAATTCAACTTTCTAGTAATTTTAAAACATCCATGTAGTCTTCTAATCCTTGTAATGATAGGAAAGTACCATATAACTTTTGAAGGGCTTGATCCAACTTTATTGTATTGATCGCGTGCCACACTCAGGTAATTTTCTGAGTGATTCATGGTTCTTGTGAAACAATATACAATCATTTGTGCATGCATGTATTTTTTTCAGAGATCATTCTCATTAAATGTAAAATTATATTAGCATCATATGTTTGATAAGGAATCTCATTTTCTTCTGGTAGCATATCATTCAGGAGACCAAATAGTTCTGTAAAATTGTTGTCGCTCCTTCTGATGCCAGCTTTCAAATTATATAACTTCAATACAACTGATAATGTTATATATTTATTACAAACAGAATACAATGGTCTCTTTGTATAGTTATTTAACTTCTCAAACAACTTTGGAAAATCACAAAGGTCATCTTCAATTTTCATTATCATTTCTTCCATACGATCTCCATCATCATTTATACTGGTATTCATATCAAATGATCTATAAATTGAAGTATCATCCCAGTCATTATGTACATTTAATTTTTCCATGTGTTTAGTCCGACATTTATAGCTTCGATCTATTCCATGCCAAAGAAAATTGTCTTCCAACTCTTTTGGATGAATTCATCTTGAATAACAACAATGTAAACACAGATAAAGTATTTGAGAAGGTTCATATGCACACTTTATTGAAAACTTGATGAACTCTTTAACTCCATCCTCATACTCATTTTTCATATGATTAGTATCCATCCATTTTTTATTCATATTCATCCTATAAGGTTCAATAATATTCATTGTTTACAATAAATAAATAAATACACATAATGTATGCATATAATGTATATATACATTGATATGTAAACAAAATATTATAATTTGAGTGTATGTATGCTCTATTTTGGAAATGTTTACATATCTTGAATATGTTTAAGGCCGTTAATCTAAATCTATTCATACTTCCCTCAAAAGATAAATTATTCCCCTTTTAACCCTCTTTCACTCTTTCATTTTTTTCATTCTTCAAAACCCATTCCACTCCCATTTTCCAATAAAAATCACCATTTTGAATTACATCATGAATATGTTTTCAATAAATCCAATTATATTCATTTTTAATCAATTAATATTTTAATGTGACAAATAAATCTATTATAAACCTCCTTGAGAGAAAACTTAAGACAACTATATTTCATTCTTAAGTAAAAAATATTTTGAGTATCCAAACCCTTCGAAAATCATATTAATAATATAAATAAATCATATAAAGAAATCAAATGTTTATTATATGTATATAGATATATGTGTGTGTACTAAATATTAAACATGTTAATAATATAGTCTTTTCACACTCTAATACCATGTGAAGAAATCAATATTAATGGAAATTGTAATACACATATGAGAGAAAATCGGATGGAGAGTCGACCAATTGATTTTCATGCATACTTAATTATTAGAATACAACTTACCTATATTAATCATTATAGACTCTACATAAATCTACAATCAAAATGAATTGGCCTAGGACCAAAATACACAAATGTTTCAAACCCCTAGCCACATATATTCCAAATATATATATGTGTGTGGGTGTGTGTGTGTATTCATATATAACAAATTTTATATTTCATATGTGAATGTTTGTGCCCATATATATTTTATACACACATATAGTATCAAAAAATTTAATCAACTCATATTTTGTTCAACTCATATTATCATATGAGACAATACATAGTGAGAAGTAGCATGACTTATAACCAACCAACTTTAATTTTTTCTACCTAATTTATATCACATTTTATTTTATACTAAAACTTTAATAAATTAAGGATATGGTATTTTTTTCATAAATTACAGGATATGACATGATATTAATTGCAATGTAATTTATGCAATATTTTACATTTTCTCAAACTAAGATACATGTAATATCCATGGTGTGTTCATTAAATGTCCACATAATGAAACTCCATCATGTAATGACCCGGGTTTTTGGGGTCCATTACTTTGTAAAAATCTCAAGTTGGGTTTTCTGGTCTGGGAATCTCGGTGAAGTTGTCCCAACGGTAGGCAAACCAGTAGCCTTAGCCTACCGGTAGCAGGCCTACTGAAAGCTCGGTCTACCGGTAGCCGCAGCCTACCGGTAGCTCTATCTACCGGTAGCTCGGTATACCGGTAGCTCTGTCTACCGGTAGCTCGGTCTACCAGTAGCTCGGCTACCGGTGGTTGTCGGCTACCAGTAGCTCTCAGCTACCGATATCTCTCAGCTACCGGTAGCTGCCACCCACCGGTAGCTCTCAGCTACCGGTGGCTCTCACCTACCCCCGTGGGATCTTTCCAGTAGCGCTTCTTTTTGCGCGAATTGGGTTTTAAACCCTATTTTGACCCCTTCAAGCTTGTTTTAAATCCTGGTAATGCCCATAAATGTTCTAATTAAATATTTAATGAATTAACCTGGTGTGTGTGTCGGTTTAGAACCCTTTAATAACATGTGGTTCCGCGTGGTCAACCCACGACCCCCACTCCTTACGTGGTTTCATGTTCTTATCTCAACCGTCCCTGGCCCTTATAAACTAAGGGTTAGCCGTGGTTTCTTCTTTTCTCGATCACCCTCTGCTAGTAGTACCCTTCGTTCAGACGAACGGATTTTTGTTCAGGCGATCCACATCGCTATTCGTGAAGTTCCGCGGCCAGAATCAGCGTCGATCGTTGATCAACAAGTAGGGAATTTCTCCATCGCCTCTTCTTTTTGTGTATCATGTGGGGTGGGCGTGCTTTTGATTCTGTATAATTGGATAAACCGGACCTAAATAAAGATAATGAACGGATTCTATAAAGAAATAAGGGGGGCTGTGATCGTCGATGTTGTTTTATGTTATGATCATCTTTCTGAATTGTGTGGGCTTACGCCTACTGAAAATCATGGCCATTGGTGGTCTTTCTCTGTGAACTAATGAACCTCTACTGATGTTTTAAATGGCTTGTTTGTGTTTGTTAACTCCTGCTGTTAAAAGGAAATTGGTTAATCATGTACACCCGGATAAATAAATTGAAAGCACCAGGATCAACCCTTCTGTGATAACCCCTGGTTAAAGCACACGGAAATTGAAATCATGGAGTGTGTTAAATCTTATAAATCTGAAAATACCAGCATGGCCCTGATTTGTGTTGGTGGTAGTGGTTTGGTTGTTTTCTTTTACGGGGCGATTGGTGGAGATGTGGGAGGGGATGGGATCCCCTGTTTTTATACTCTCAGTGGTTGTGAAATTGGGGATGGGATCCCCTGTTGTTATGGATTCAGTAGTTGTGAGTCTTAAGACCGGGTGGTTACCTTGTTTACATCACAAATTGGGGTGGGATCCTCTATTGATGAGAAACCTTTTTGGGGGACATGGGGTAGTGTCTCGGGGGGGGTTCTTTGGTTCCAGTACTTCGAGGGATCTCACTTATCCCTTTGTTGTTGTGAATTTACAAGAGAACCGGGTGTGAATTTTTAAATTGATGTTTAGCGGGATTCTTTTCCTTGGTTTGTGGTTATGGTGTTAGTTGCCCAAGTAGGTTAAGAACTTAATTAAACATAATTACTGAATATGAAAACGAATGGGACAAATGGGTTTTGTTGGCGAGAGTTGTGACTCAGACTTGAGTGTTGTATGCGTTCTTTAGGCTGGCTAAAGAAAAACCTAAACTTGGGAGAGTTCTTGTTACCTATATATATACCTGTAGTTTTGTGTTTCTTATTCGCACCCCATCCAATTTGAGCACTTGGTGCCGAACACCCCCATTTCATGGGGGAGGGTGTTTTTTCCAACACTATCATTACTGGCTGGTTATTATCTCCTTTTCTGCTCCCTTTCCCAAATATCCCAAGTATCTTCGGGCAGGCTGTGATGGCCTGAGGTCCATTATTATCCCAAGAATCTTCGGGTAGGGTAGTGTGGTGGATGAACCAGGTGTATGCGGGCAGGTGGTTTCCCAAGTGTCTTCGGGATGAGGCCCAGGTGTCTTCGGGCGTGGCAGTGGATCTTCTAGCCCAGGTGTCTTCGGGCGTGGCGGTGGTTGTTCTGGGCTAGGTGTTTGCAGGCGTGGTTACATGTGACAGCTATGGCCCAGGTGTTTGCGGGCAGCATTCGGCAGTTGGACTACGTGCGGTTTTGGCCCAGGTGTGTGCAGGTGGGTGTTGAAGTGGGACTGTGGTGAGAATGGCGGGATTGGTCTGATGCGTAGGATGTCTTCAATAACCAGTGGGAAAGTGGCACGGGGTACCCAAACATCGAAGTGCTCTTATTATATATATTACTTGACTTGCGTTATTTGGTGAGTGTAGCTGGTGAGTGGGATGGGTGAACTCCTTGATAGTGTTGGTTGTGTGCTTCTCACGAAACTTTAGTACGTTCCCCCACTTGTACACGAGAGTCTTTGGTTCTCCCTACTGAGTGTACTTGTATGCTCACCCTACATATAAAAAACTGCTTTTAGGTTTCTAGGAGGACTTTGTGGATCGCGCAGGACCATACTAGCTCGGACCTTTGGGGCAGTTGCAGTTGCTGTTTTCCTTTCCTTGGTACTTACCCTTGTAGTCACTTTTGTAATTTGTGGCTTTTACTTTTGGAACATTCATGTGGGAATGGTTTACTTTTGGCATTACTTTTCTTTTAGATTTGGTGTTTTTGGGTTTCATCATCTTATCTCCTGATCCTATAAAACAAAAAAAGGGGTAATTCCTTCCATTTGTGTGTAATTTCCATAACCTTGGTTCTAGTCGCCACTCCGGGACCTATATAAGGCGGGTTTCGGGGGTCATTATCTCTCCTTCAACTTAAATAAGGAAGGTCTTGGCAATATTCTGACCTTTCCCTCCTTTTGGTGAAGGCGGGTCGTGACAAAATGGTATCAGGGGGAGGTTGAGAGATATGATGGAGTCTAGAGTTAGGCACAGTGAGGATTGCATGGGATGGTAGGGAAACAATGTTGGGTGACCTTGATGCATGAATTAGGCTAGGTAAGACCGGCTAGGACATGGGATTTTAGGGCCCCCCGCGATCCGATGCAAGGACTCTGGACCTACCGAACGACCAATTGAGTCCACGCTGATTGTAGGGTAGAGACCCTAGGAAAGGTACATGCATCATAATGACTTGTGTTCTCGTGTTTCTGGGATGTCTTGGGAATTAAGAATAAATGAAAAGTTTAAGAAGTTTTAAGAACAATATTTTTCACTACTTGGGCTTAGGCATTCCTTATTTACCTTGCAGCTATGGCACCTGGAAGGTGACCACGTGCGGTACAGGCGATCGAGTCCCCAGAGACTACTTTGGCCAATTGGCAGAGAGCTGATCGAGAGGAGGAGGAGGACCAGTGGCAGAAGACTCTTTGGGCCTTCTAGCGACAGACCCTCGAGAAGTATGAGGGAAGCACCTCTGACATGAATACCGAAGGCTGGCTAGAGGAGCTAGTGATAGCTTTCGGCCTGATTCGGGCCATGACCGAGTACTGGGTTCCTCTGGCCGTCAGCCAGATGTGGGGAGCGGCACGTCAGTGGTGGAAACTTTACCTGGGGGAGAGGAGAGAGGCTGAGGTGGTATGGGATGATTTCTAGAGGGAGTTCCGGGCGGAATTCCTCTCCTCGACTATGAAGGCGGAAAAGAGGCAGGAGCTACTCTCCCTCCAACAGGGGAGTATGTCAGTGAGGGAGCTAGGAATCAAGTTCAAGGACCTCCCACATTTTGCTCCGGACCTCTTTCCCAACGAGGAGTCTCGGGCAAGACGTTTAGAGGAGGCTCTCCGACCCTCCCTCCAGTATGCTGTTACCCCCTTTACCCTGCCGACGTACTTGGAGGTCCAGAAGAAGGCCGAAGTGGTGGAGAGGATGCACGCTCTAGGAGGAGTGTCACGAGAGGGGATCCAGCTGGGACCATCAAAGGGGAAGGCCGTCAGCACCAGGCCTACAGTGTCAGGACCCTACAGGTTCCGACCAGCAGGGAGCAGGCCGCAACAGTTTCAGTTTCGATCCCCTGGTCCTTGCCCTTTTTCTTCGGGCCCAGGGCCACGGTGCTTCGTCTGTGGGATCCCTGGACATCTCCGGAGTTAGTGTCCGGACCAGGTATAGTACGGCGGTGGCGAATAGCCCCACCACCCGCCTCAACAGCAGCTTCCAGCCATGCCTTTCCAGTAGCAGCAGTAGGGACAGTGAGCTTCCGCACCTCCGAGGGCATATGTAGGAGGAGGAGGCCGACCTCAGTGCGCTCCTGAGGGACCTCAACCGGGGTGTTGTCGGGGAGGTAGCCGACAGCCAAGGGGCAGAGGAGATGGGCGTGGACAGTTACACGCCGTAGAGGCAGTAGTTCCAGCAGGGCCGGAGGTTGTTCGAGGTACGATCAGTTTGTTTAGTACCCTTGCTTATGCCTTGTTCGATACCAAAGCTTCGCACTCCTTTTTTGCACCCAGTCTAGCCCATGCCTTGGGTCTAGATGCAAAGAGACTTCCACTACCCCTGGTGTTGAGCACACCAGTCGGAGGTCAGACCGACTTGTTGTTTGTTTGTCGGGGATGCATACTGATGATAGGGCAAAATCAGTCGGTTAGGGATATTCTTCTGCTACATATACAACCATATGATGTCATCCTAGGCATCGACTGGATATTCTCTATGTTTGCCGTCATCGACTATTTCCGAGGAAGGTTTGTGTTATTGGACTTGGGCGGCCGGCATGTTACCTTCACCAGCGAGCGGAGCAGTCAGAAGGGTAGCAGGCAAGAGGAACCCCTCCTCTCCTTGTTAGCTGAGCTGTCATTAGAGTCAGTAGATGCTGAAATGGTGGAGGTTCCAGAGATCGTCTGTGATTTTATAGACGTCTTCCCTGAGGAGGTGATGAATCTATCCCCCTCGACGTGATATCGAGTTCAGGATAGACCTGCATCCCGGCGCTCGTCCGATCTCGATGGCTCCTTACCGGATGGAACCTTCAGAGCTACGGGAGTTGCGGATCCAAATTGACGATTTGATGAATAGGGGTTATGTTCGTCCGAGTGCGTCACCGTGGGGTGCTCCAGTCTTGTTTGCAAAGAAGGCAGATGGTGATCTCAGGTTGTGCATAGACTACAGGAGGCTGAATCAGGTGACGATCAAGAATCGCTACCCTCTTCTGAGGATAGACGATATTTTCGACCAGCTGAAAGGGGCAGGATGGTTCTCGAAGATCGACCTACGGTCTGGGTACCACCAGCTGAGAGTGAAGGAGGGCGACATCATGAAGATGACGTTCAGGTGCAGATATGGACACTTCGAGTTCGTAGTCATCCATTTCGGTGTTACGAACGCCCCAACTGTGTTCATGGGGCTCATGAACTCCATCTTCTGGGAATACCTAGATCGGTTCGTAGTTGTGTTCATCGACGACATCTTGGTCTATTCAAGATCAGAGGAGGACCATGCAGAGCACCTGAGGACGGTTTTGGAGGTCCTCTAACAGCATCAGCTCTATGGGAAGTTGTCGAAATGAAAATTCTGGACATGAGAAGTGCACTTCCTCAGGCACATGGTGTCCGAGCAGGGGGTAGCGGTGGACCCATCAAAGGTTGAGGCAGTTTTTTCTTGGGCAGCACCCAAGAATGTGGTAGAGGTCCGTAATTTCCTCGGACTGGCAGGTTACTATCAGAGGTTCATACCCAAATTCTTCCGAGTAGCAACCCCTTTGATAGCCCTGACCAAGAAAGACCAGGTTTTCGTGTGGAGTGAGCAGTGCAAGTCATCTTTCAGCTATCTGAAGGAGAAGTTGGTTAGTGCCCCGGTGCTGAGATTACCAGAAGAAGGGGCGGCGTATGAGGTGTTCTATGATGCTTTAGGATAGGGCCTGGTATGTGTGTTGATGCAGCGACAAGGGGTGATCTCTTATGGGTCTAGGCATCTACGCCCTCACGAGCGTAATTATGCCACCCACGACCTGGAGCTTGCAGCAGTCGTTTTTTCACTGAAGTTATGGCGGCACTACCTCATCGTAGAACGCTTTGTGGTCTTCACAGATCACAAAATCCTGAGGTATATCTTCTCCCAGTGGGACCTAAACTTGCAGCAGCGAAGGTGTATGGATTTCCTCCAGGATTACAACTTCGAAGTTTCCTACACTTCAGGGAGGGGGAATGTAGTGGCCGATTCCTTGAGCAGAAGGAAGCAGAAGGATGCAGTCCGAGAGTCGGCAAACACCTGGAAGGAAATGGAGGAATTGGCTGCCTTACACCTGGATGCGAGGATGGATAGCGGTAGAGGTTTCCTGTATCAGATGACAGTGCAGTATTCTTTGTTGTAGAAAGTGGAGGAGTCTCAGTGGGGAGACCTAGAGTGCGAAGTGATGTGTGACTGAGTTGACCAAAGGAATGCTCCAGAAGGGTGGACGAAGGATGCTCGGAACCAGATGTTTTTCCAGGGGAGGATGTTTGTTCCAGAAGTGATGCACAGCAAGGTTCTCAGTGAGTTCCACAACTCACCCCTGGTGGTGCACCCAGGAGTTTCCAAGATGCACTAGGGACTGAAGAAACAGTTTTGGTGGCCCGGAGTTAAACGAGCAGTGGAAGAGTTTGTGGCCAAGTGCTTAGTGTGTCAGCAAGTGAAGGTTGAACACTGAGTTCTAGGTGGCTTACTGCAGTCTCTAGATGTCCCTGAGTGGAAGTGGGATGACATCTCGATGGATTTCGTCACGGGACTACCCAAGGTACAAGGGGGATACGACTCCATCTGGGTGGTAGTGGATCGGTTGACGAAATCAGCTCACTTTCTGGTGATCAGGGAGTCGAGTGCAGTGGATGATTTTGCGTGAAAGTACGTGGATGAGGTGGTGCAATTGCATGGAGTTCTGAGGTCTATAGTCTCGGATAGGGATGCAAGGTTTACCTCGCGAGTCTGAAGAGTATTATAACATGATTTTGGTACCCAACTGCGTCTTAGAACTGCTTTCCATCCCCAGACAGATGGACAGACAGAGCGCACCATCCAGACCTTGGAGCATATGCTGCGGGCATGTGTTCTAGACTCAGGAGGATCATGGGTACGATACTTGCCCCTAGCAGAGTTTTACTACAATAATAGCTACCACTCTACCATTGGTATGGCCCCGTTTTAAGCCTTGTACGGGAGGCCATGCCGTTCACCTGTGTGTTGGACCAAAGTAGGAGAGGAAGGCATCCTTGGCTCGGAGGTGGTGCAGAGCATGACAGAGAAGGTTCAGCTCATACGGGAAAGGATGAAGGTGTCCCAGGACCGACAGAAGTCGTATGCTGATACCAGGAGGAGGCCCTTGGAGTTTGAGGTTGGAGACCACATGTTCTTGAAGGTATCCCCTCGGCGTGGACAACGAAGATTCGGTGAGGGGAGTAAACTTTCTCTCAGGTTCATCAGGCCCTTAGAAGTGTTGCGGCGGGTCGACGAAGTGGGTTATCAGCTAGCATTACCACCGCCACTACTGAGGATACATGATGTCTTCCATGTGTCCTAGCTCTGTTGGTATCTGCACAACGATTCACACGTCCTTGATTGGGGTGAGCTGGACATCGAGGACGACGTGACTTTTGTGGAGAGAGCGGTGATGATCAAGGATCGCAGAGAGAAGGTGCTTCGTGGGTGGACCATTCCCTTGGTTCATGTGTTATGGAGACATGGTGGGATTGAGGAGAGTACGTGGGAGAGGGAAGCACAGATGCATTCCCAGTACCCAGAGTTGTTTTAAGTTTTGTAATGTTATGTTTTTTATACCTGCTGTGGTAGAACGTTTTGGTCTTGTTGGATATGAAATGTACTTGTTTTCTTTCCTCTAAATGTGTGTGAAAAGCCCTGGCTATGGGGGAGGAGAGAACCCGACCCCTAATCAAGACGCATTAAGGTGGATGCGATTAAACCCGTGCGGGCGAGTCAGTGCCGCCCAAAGTGGATAATATCTTGACATGGGGAAGGAGACTCCCCAACCCACATGGCTGGGCAGTTTGACATGTTATGTTGCTTGGTTCCTGACAGAAAGGTGTTCTTAGTTAACAATGAGGTTCACTCCTAAGAGGTATCTTTCTAGGTGTCTTTTCGGACCCTCTCTTTCCTTCTAGGTTGTTTTGATTCTCGAGGACGAGAATCGTTTAAGAGGTATCTGATGTAATGACCCAGGTTTTTGGGGTCCATTACTTTGTAAAAATCTCAAGTTGGGTTTTTTGGTCTGGGAATCTCGGTGAAGTTGAACCAACAGTAGGCCTACCGGTAGCCTTAGCCTACCAGTAGCAGGCCTACCGGTAGCTTGGTCTACCGGTAGCCGCAGCCTACCGGTAGCTCGGTCTACCGGTAGCCGCAGCCTACCAGTAGCTCTGTCTACCGGTAGCTCTGTCTACCAGTAGCTCGGTCTATCGGTAGCTGCAGCCTACCAGTAGCTCGGCTACCGATCGCTGTCAGCAATCGGTAGCTCTCGGCTACCTATAGCTGTCACCCACCGGTAGCTCTCAGCTACCGGTGGCTCTCACCTACCCCTGCGGGGTCTTTCCAATAGCACTCCTTTTTGCACGAATTGGGTTTTAAACCCTATTTTTGACCCCTTCAAGCTTGTTTTAAATCCCAGTAACGCCCATAAATGTTCTAATTAAATATTTAATGAATTAACCTGGTGTGTGAGTCAGTTTAGAACCCTTTAATAATGTGTGGGGCCGCGTGGTCAACCCACGACCCCCGCTCCTTACGCGGTTTCACGTTCTTATCTCAACCGTCCCCGACCCTTATAAACTAAGGGTTAGCTGTGGTTTCTTCTTTTCTCGATCACCATCTACTAGTAGTTCCCTTAATTCAGACGAACAAATTTTCGTCCAGGCGAGCCGCATAGCTATCCGTGAAGTTCCGCGGCCAGACTCAACGTCGATCGTTGATCAACAAGTAGGGAATTTCTCCATCGCCTCTTCTTTTTGTGTATCATGTGGGGTGGGAGTGATTTTGATTCTGTAGAATTGGATAAACCAGACCTAAATAAAGATAATGAACAGATTCTATAAAGAAAGAAGGGGGGCTGTGATCGTCGATACTGTTTTATGTTATGATCATCTTTCTGAATTGTGTGGGCTTACGCCTACTGAAAATCATGGTCGTTGGTGGTCTTTCTCTTTGCACTAATGAACCCCTGTTGATGTTTTAAATGGATTTTTTGTGGTTGTGAACTCCTGATGTTAAAAGAAAATTGGTTAATCACGTACACCCGGCTAAATAAATTGAAAGCACCAGGATCAACCCTTCCGTGATAACCCCTGGTTAAAGAACACGAAAATTGAAATCATGGAGTGTGTTAAATCTTATAAATCTGAAAATACCGGCATGGCCCTACTTTGTGTTGGTGGTATTGGTTTGGTTGTTTTCTTTTATGGGCCGATTGCTGGAGATGTGGGAGGGGATGTGATCCCCTGTTTTTATACTCTCGGTGGTTGTGAAATTGGGGATGGGATCCCCTGTTGTTATGGATTCAGTGGTTGTGAGTCTTAAGACCGGGTGGTTACCTTGTTTACATCACGAATTGGGGTGGGATCCTCTATTGATGAGAAACCTTTTTGGGGGACACGGGGTAGTGTCTCGGGGGGGGGGGGGGGGGGTTCTTTGGTTCCAGTACTTCGAGGGATCTCACTTATCTCTTTGTTTTTGTGACTTTACAAGATAACCGGGTGTGAATGTTTAAATTGACGTTTGGCGGGATTCTTTTCCTTGGTTTGTGATTATAGTGTTAGTTTCCCAAGTAGGTGCAGAACTTAATTAAACATCATTACTGAACATGAAAACGAATGGGACAAATGGGTTTTGTTGGCGAGAGTTGTGACTCGGAATTGAGTGTTGTCTATGTTCTTTAGGCTGGCTGAAGAAAAACCTAAACTTGGGAGAGTTCTTGTTACCTATATATATACCTGTAGTTTTGTGTTTCTTATTCGCACCCCATCCAAGTTGATCACTTGGTGCCGAACACCCTCATTTCATGGGGGAGGGTGTTTTTTCCAACACTATCATTAGTGGCTGGTTATTAGCTCCTTTTCTTCTCCCTTTCCTGGATAGCCCAAGTATCTTCGGGAAGGCTGTGATGTCCTGAGGTCCATTATTAGCCCAAGAATCTTCGGGTAGGGTAGTGTGGTGGATGGCCCAGGTGTGTGCGGGCAGGTGGTTTCCCAAGTATCTTCGGGATGAGGCCCAGGTGTCTTCGGGCGTGGCAGTGGATCTTCTAGCCCAGGTGTCTTCGGGTGTGGCAGTGGTTGTTCTGGCCTAGGTGTTTGCAGGCGTGGTTACGTGTGACAGTTGTGGCCCAGGTGTTTGCGGGCGGGATTCAGCAGTGGGACTGCGTACGGTTGTGGCCCAGGTGTGTGCGGGAGGGTGTGGCAGTGGGACTGCGGTGAGAATGGTGGGATTGGTCTGATGCGTAGGATGTCTTCAATAACCAGTGGGAAAGTGGCGCGGGGTACCCAAACATCAATGTGCTCTTATTATATATATTACTTGACTTGTGTTATTTGGTGAGTGTAGCCGGTGAGTGGGATGGGTCAACTCCTTGATAGTGTTGGTTGTCTGCTTCTCACGGAACTTTAGTACGTTCCCCCACTTGTACACGAGAGTCTTTGGTTTTCCCTACTGAGTGTACTTGTATGCTCACCCTACGTATAAAAAACTGTTTTCAGGTTTCCAGGAGGACTTTGAGGATCGCACAGAACCATACTAGCTCATACCTTTGGGGCAGTTGCAGTTGCTGTTTTCCTTTCCTTAGTACTTACCCTTATAGTTACTTTTGTACTTTGTGGTTTTTACTTTTGGAACATGCATGTGGGAATGGTTTACTTTTGGATTTACTTTTCTTTTAGTTTTGGTGTTGTTGGGTTTCATCATCTTATCTCTCGATCCTATAAAACAAAAAAAGGGGTAATGCCTTCCATTTGTGTGTAATTTCCATAACCTTGGTGCTAGTCGCCACTCTGGGACCTATAGAAGGCGGGTTTCGGGGGTCATTATCTCTTCTTCAACTTAAAGAAGGAAGGGCTCGGAAATCTGCTGACCTTTCCCTCCTTTTGGTGAAGGCGGGTCATGACACATCAACCGTCCTAGACACCAAAATTGATCATGATAATATTTCTCTTATATTATGAAAAATAAGGGGTGAGTTACATTTAACCCTATAATATGTGTATGTAATTACATACTATATAATAATAAATCAACTTTTTCCAACATTCATATATCATATGAGTAGTATGGAAATGCTATTAAATAAAATACATATTTGTGTGCTTTTCATAAGGATATTGTAAGTATCAATATACATCACAATTACAAAAAAATATAAATATCATTATCAAAATTCAATATCCTTCCAGTTGTTTTATTTGAAAAATTATCTCTTAAGACTGCTTACAAAATAGAAAAATGATTAAATACTTATACAAAAATAGTTTATGAAGAATATACATCACAACTAGAAATAAATTGAGGATAAAATAATAAAATAGGCATCACAAGTGTTTTGTAATTATTAAATCTTTTTAAATGTATTTTTTAAAAATACTTTCCTCTTAGTGATTTTTCTCCCACCCTTTAAATACCTTTATCCTCCCCTCTTGGAAATATCAATCCATATATATTACAATATGATTCTTTCCTTTTTTTTAATCATTTAGTCAAAATTTTATTGTTAATTTTTAACAAAAAAATTAACTCCATAATTTCATTTCCATTTTCTTATAATTTTTTCCATGGGTAACTATAAACATTCAAATTAAATTCTACCAATAATATGTTAAGATCCATTGTCAAACTTGAAAAATTAAAAACACTCAAACATTTAGTATCTAAACCCTTTAGAAATCGAAAATGGTGGTTGTATGGTACACAAACAAGACACTACAGTACACCAAGGGGAATAAGGGTTGTATGGTTCAAGTATGGGAGAATAATAACTAAAAAGGGTAAAACAATGAAAGATAGACTAAAAAGGAGTAGAAAGAATCACATACGTTGGGTTTTGAAAGTGTCAATTCATTTGAGAAGTCTGAGGGGGAGTGGTAGTGAAGGTTCAGTTCCTAGAGTGCTTGAACGACATGAGCGATAGAGTTCTCTATTAAGGTTGTATTTAAAAGTCCAGAAGTGTTTTATCATCACTTTCCAAAAAGCATAGATAAAAATTATATAAAATAAATTTAAAATATTAAACAAATCTATATTAAAAATGAATAAATTATAAAAAGGTAAAAAATAATTACATTATTAATGAATAAATAATCTCAAATGTATGAATGTTACAAATGAGTGAAATTTAATAACTAAAAATGAATAGAATTCAAAAATATTAAAAAAATGAATAAGTTTTATTAATTATATAAAATATCAAAAAATTAAAAATGAATATATATTAAAATGAATATGAATACATATTAAATATGTGCATTACAACCATATTAAAAACATTAAATGTTAATGAATAAATATGTATAAATAAATGTTAGAAATGAATAAATTATAAAAATATTAAACGAATAAATATTAAAAAATGAATAAATTATAAATAAAAGTAAAAAATAATTAACATTATTAGCGAATAAATAATACTAAATAATATTAAATGAATGAATATTAAAAAATTGAAATTTAATAATTAAAAAATCAATAGATTATAAAAATATTAAAAAATGAATAAGTGTTATTAATTATATAGATTATTAATGAATAAATAATACTGAAAATGAATAAATTTGAAAAAATATTAAAAAAATTATAAATAGTATATATTGAATAAAAATATAAAAAATGAATAAAATTTATCAATCAAAAACATAATATATATTAAATATATAATATTAATAAATAAAATTCTAAAATTAATTTTAAAAATTGAATAAATTATGGATTTATTATGTGTGTGTGTGTTTCTATATAAAATTTCATTAATTATGTATATGAGTGTGAAATTAATGTAACATAAGTTTGATACATGTTAAGTTGAAAAAATAACATTTTATTAAATGTCCATTACTCGATACTAATTAGTCAATAATTCTATTTAATATTAATTTTTAATTTTAAAAAAATCACTAAATATATGACTTATTTAATGTAAATAAATATTTTGTATTATATAAATTATATTTATCAAAATATTATATATATTGTTATATATATATATGAATATATTTCTATATTAAATAAATTAAATAAATTCATGAATAATTATGTATAAAAAATAGTTTTTTAATATATGTTTTTCGAAAAAAAAAATTAATCTTGGGATGTTTTTTTAGAAAATTAATACAAAAATATAGAATTGGCCTAAAATCCTTTCAGTTTAATCTGAAAGGCATTGAGGCTGATGCCACCTTTTCCTTTCATCAACCAAGATTAATGACATGAAAAATGATTCAAAAGATGTTAATGCACAAAATTACTTTCACCTTAATTTTAGCGAAAATCGTTTTGCGCATTAACGCCTTTCACCTAAATTAAGGTGTAAGAAATTTCCACATATAATGACTCTACCATAACCCCTATAAAAATCCACCTACCCCTATCCCTTCTCCTCACTCAATTCAACTCACCTATCTTTAAATCACACTCCCTCTCTAAGATTTACCCAGTGTTTACTCCCCTGTACGTAGATTTTTTGGTGGCCTAAAAGGAGTGTATAATTTGAAAAGTGTGGAGTTTTCGAAACATCATTTAGAGGTATTTTTTATTATTTATTTTAAAGTTAATTATTTATTTAGTTGTTTAGATTTTAGGTAGTTTTAAATTTTTTATTTACTTAGTTGTTTAGCTAGTTAGATATAATTTATAAATAATAGTTAATATTAATAAGTAAATTAATATTATTTAATTATTACTTTTGAGTAAATAGTTTATAATTAATCTAAGTAATGGATTTATTATTTTAATAATATTATTATTTAGTATAACTTAGTAGTTTTTAAATATTAGTGACATAATAACTAGATGATGAATAAATATTAGTGAAATAATGATTCACTAATAATTAACTATTTTTTAAAGGTCAAGGCCGAAGCCTCTTTTTTTATTAAACAAAGGAAAAACTCTTTTATATTGGATATAGAAAGACCCATTACATATCATGAATTCCTGGAGACTTGGAAGCCCATATTTTGTGGCCTAAAGGCCCAAATTTAGCTCAAAAGCCCATAACTTAATGGATAACTAAGGAATGACTTCGGATTAAAGAATGATTAGATAATAAATAACTCATGACTAAGTTAGGATCAAATAATGATTAATTAATGATTAAATAATGATTAAATAATAAATAAATAATGATGAACAATTAATTAACCAATGGCTAACTAAAAAGTAAGTGCTTAATAACTATTAATTAAGTAATGATTAACGAGTGATTAACGAATGAGTAAGACATAATTAACTTAGGATTAAATAATGTTTAACTAATTATTAACTAATAATTAACTAATGATTAACTAATGATTAAATAATGATTAACCAATAATTACTTAATGATTAACTATTAATTAACCAATAATTAACTATAAAGTAACTACTTAATATCTATTAATTAAGTAATGATTAACGAGTGGTTGATGACCGATTAAGGTATAATTAATTTAGGATTAACTAATGCTTAAAGAATGATTATATAATGATTAACTAAGTATTAATCAATGATTAATGAATGGTAAAATAATGATTAATGAGTGATTAAATAATTATTAATAAATGATTAAGGAATGATTAACATAGGATTAATTAATGATGAAGTAAAGATTAAACAATAATTAATTAATGATTTACTGTTAATTAACTAGAAAGTAACTACTTAGATAATGATTAAATATTAATTAACTAATAATTAACTTTAAAGTAACTACTTAATGACTATTAATTAAGTAATGATTAACGAGTGATTAATGAATGATTAAGGCATAATTAACTTAGGACTAACTAATGCTTAACAAATGATTAAGTAATGATTAAATAATGATTAACTCGTGATTAATGAAATATTAAATAATTATTAATTAATTATTAACTAATAATTAAATAATTACGTACTATTAATTAACCCACAACTAACTATAAATTAAGTACTTAATTATTATTAATTAAGTAATGATTAGCAAGTGATTAACATAGGATTAATTAATAATAAAGTAATGATTAACCAATAATTAATTAATGATTAAATGTTAATTAACTATAAACTAACTACTTAAATAATGATTAAATTATAATTAACTAATAATTAAATTTAAAATAATTACTTAATAACTATTAATTAAGTAATGATTAACGAATGATTAACGAATTATTAAGGTGTTATTAACTTAGGATTAACCAATTATTAATGAATGATTAAGTAATGAAAAACGGATGATTAACCAATGATTAACAAAATATTAAATAATTATTAAATAATTATTAATCAATGATTAAGGAATGATTATTTGATGATTAAGAAATAATTAAATTAATAATAATTAATGATGAAGTAATTATTAAACAATAATTAGTTAATGATTAACTATTAATTAACTATAAACTAAATACTTAATGACTATTAATTAGTAAATGATTAATTAATTATTAATGAGTGATTATAAATTCATTAATGAATGATTAAGGAATTATTAACTTCAAAATAAGTAATTCTTAACTTAGGATTAAGTAATACTTAAACTAGGATTAATTGATGATTAATTATTATTTAACTTTAAACTAACTACTTAATAACTATTAATTAATGGATGGTTAACTATTGAATAAGTAATGATTAATTAAGGATTAACTTAGGATTAAATAATTATTAGCCACTGATTAACTTCATATTAATATAGAATTAACATAGGATCAAAGAGGGATAACTGCATGACAAAGAGCCTTAAGTCCACACATGCTTTTTTACTCCTATGATTTAGATGATTCATACCTTACTGCACATCTAGTTTGAAACTCATGTTGGATATGTTTTAGATAATTCACATTCTATTTATAAATTACTGAACAAACCTTTAAGAATATTAAAAATTTCACTACGAAACATTAGTGTAATCTTTGAGGATAAATAAGACATTATAAAATTTTAATAAAGTAAAGATTGTGTGGTTATCTGAGCAATGAAATCCATGTCTAGATACTACAAGTGAATGTGGCTCTGGCATAGATGTACCTAGGGGTAATAAACCCAAAAAAACAATATTGATATAGACTCAATCAGGAACTGGTGCATGAAAATGAGCCTTGTTGTACACTTGGTTTGAAACTCCTGAGGGATATGATTTAGATGATTCACATTCTCTTTATAAACTACTAAATATACCTTTAGGAAGTTTAAAAATTATACTATAAAATATTAGTGTCATCTTTTAGGATATAAGAAAACATTCTAAAATTTTGGTAAAGTAAATGTCATGTGGTTATCTGAGCAATGAAATCCCTATCTAGATACTATAAGTGGATGTGGCTCTGGAACAGATGTATATAGGGGTAACAAACCCAAAAACACCATATTGATCTAGACTCAATCAGGAACTAGTGCGTGATAATGGGACTTATTGCACACCTAGTTTGAAACTCTTGGGGGATTTTATTTAGATGATTAAAATTCTATTTATAAACTACTAAACATAACTTTAAAAATATTAAAAATTGTACTATGAAACATTAGTGTCATCTTTCAGGATATAAGAAAACATTCTAAAATTTCGGTAAAGTAAAGATTATATGTCCAATGCTATATGATTATTCCTCATTGTCAATTTAATTTATACTATCATAATCTTAATTAAAAATCATTTTTCATGTATACAATCATGTTTGTATGTGTCTACTACTATAAGGAGATTATTCAAATTGAGAAAGGAGATTCTTATAGAAAAAAACCATAAATAATGGTTTGGAAAACTAATTATGTAACCCTAAGAGAACTTTAGGAAATAATTCATGGTAGTTTAAATTTGAGACATGATTATAAGATCTAGTCTATTATCTATAGACATTTTCAATTATAGGATAGGCTTTGAAATCTCGCTTGTCCATTGGATATTAATGAGGACTGGGTCCAAGCAACAACTTTATTTTTTCAACGGTCAGATAATTCCATGATGGAGTTATATATTTAGGTTTGTGGTGTCCAACATCAATATCTAATTGTATGATAACATAGGAATACAAGAGACGTTGAATAAGGTCCATCCTAAGAAAATGAGGTTATTCCCTATTATGGATAAAAAGACAATAAAAATAATGATTCAGATATGCAGAAAGACCATTTTAATGCTGAGGAAATCTACAATGATGGAACAGATGAAGAAAACTATGATGAGAAGGAGGAAGCTACAGAAGTTGGTGAGGAAGTTAGTAGAAATGCAGTAGTTGTACTACAGCCTCGATGCATAATAAATCATCCACCCCTCTTCACATATTGGTTAGAAGTAATGAATTTTTTTACTAAATTTGAATAGAATATTATCATACCATTAACTGAGTTTACTAGATTTATAGAGGATGGATTTGGTGAATTGGACAAAAAATTATATGTTGGAAGAGATTTTCTAAGAAAAGATTCCATGAAAAAACATACTGAAAATATTTCATCTTGATATATACTATAGATATTTATTTCAGGACTCAATCTATACAAAATAAATCATATGATGTGATAAATATGGGTATGATTGTATATTCCTCTTGAGGGTGATTCCTGATATTGTATTTAGAGGTTGGATAATTTCTAAGATTAAGGAAACTCATACTTGTATAAAGCCAAACCTAACACATGATCATACATCATTGGATGATGAATTTGTATTATCTATCATCGTTGGGATTATTAGGACCTAAAAATATATTCCTATAGACCTTGTTTAGGAGAGTATACAATAAAATTTTGGTTATAATATTTCCTCTAAAAAGTCATGGATAGTGAAATAGAAAGAAATTATCAAGTTCTACAGTGATTGACATGACTCATATCAGTTGTTTCCGCAATTTCTATCCATACTAAGACACAATGACCAATTTTTCTTCTATCTCGATACTAACAAACATGTGTCTCAAGATAACCAACTTGATCCATCTCATGTCAAATTTCATCGGTTGTTCTGGGCATTCCTTTTATGTATTGTTGCATTTTATTTCTACAAATAGTTCATACAAATTGATGGGATCTTTCTATACAGAAAATACATGGGCATATTGTTGATTCTAGCAACCCAAGTTGGCTACCGTTCACCTTTTTTTCTTTCATTTTTCATCGTGGAGAAGGAAAATTATTAATCATGGAGTTTGTTTTTAGTATGTATCAGTAACCATTTCACCTGCATTCAGGATGTCTGTTTGATATTTAATTATCATTGAACAATCAATGAGGCAATCAATGCAGATCTTGTTACATGGAGACCCCCAAATGCACATCATCGATATTACATCATGCATATTGATATAAAATTAAGAAAAACTTTCCATGATGAACCTATTAAGAAGGTGATCATGAGTCTTAGTATACAATCTATTTATTATTTTTACTAGTTCAACATAATGATAAAATTAATTTATGTAAAATATGATCAATTTCATGTATCATATAACCCAGATGAATGAAGGTTTGAACAAAAATTAAAAGAAATTTGCAGGGATAATCAGGGAGTGTCTGATTATATGACGTGTATTCCAAAAGAAAAATGGACATTGATATATGATAGAGGGAAGAGGTACGAACACATGAACACAAACATTATGGAGTGCATCAATAAAATATTCAAGGGGCTTCTCAAGTAACCTATAACTAGCCTGGTTCCTGAGTCATTTTATCTTTGTGTCAAGTACTTAGTTGAAAGAGGAAAATAGGCTATCGATGGGATTCAACAAGGACTAAGGTATGGATGAAACTTTCAACGAGGTATTGAAAAGAACATTGAAGAAGAATATGATTATCGAGTGTACCTTTTCAACCAATAATATTGCCGATTTGAAGTTAAAGAGTGTCAAGGCCCCATCATAGACAGAAATGGTCGAGTCCTAGTGGTATTAATAGAAGATAAGCATTGTTAGTGTGGGAACTTCCAGGCATTTTGGTTTCCATTCACACGCACCATTTCGGCATGTGCCTCTGTGAACATATCGTGGGAAGAATATGTTGATCTAGTGTACTAGCTGAACACCATTGCTAACAACTATACTCCACTATAGAGGCCTATTGGGGAGTTTTGAAATTTACCAATGCCTGAAGACCAGCTTATATTGATACCTGACATCAATAGGTTGAGATAATTAGGGATACCAAAGTCTAACAGGATGCAGAATGAGATAGACTAGACTCAAGAATAAGGTAAACGTTTGAATGCATCATATTTCATCAGGAAGACCATAATAGTAAATGATTCCCTAACATTGCTGGATCGAGTTCATACTCTTAGCCATGATGATGTATTTCCTCCAATGTGAACTTTTTCATATTATCAATTACATAGTTTTAATATAAACTCCTTCATTTTTTAGAATTCCATGACATTTTTTGATACTTTTACTATCAAATAATAAACAATTCCTAAATTATAAAACCATTTACATAAATCACGCACAAGCTAAACATGCTTAAATGTTACATCATTTTAATAAATAAAACTTTCTTCTACAAAATTACCCTCCCTTTACATAGATTTTTCATATGATAAAGCCATTTTTTAAATCAACATTTCGTTTTTATAATAAGCCTTTTATATTCACATTACAAGGAATATGACAAGTGCACGTGAGATGACATGAAAGCGTAATCAAACTATATATGGATACACCATAAAGTAAGCATGTAAGAAAATAACCATGAAACATACCATCATGTGAGAAATAATTCATAAATGAAAAAGAACACCATTTGTGCTCTAATCTATTGGTATATGTGCTAGACATGAAAGAAATCCTCAATCTATAAGGTGGATCCAACTAATGTAACTTATGTGTGTACAAATATGTTTTTAAAGTAAAACCTCTTAAAAACATGACTCTCTTCTAACAATAATGGAATAAAAACTAGTCTCCTTCAAAAACAGAGATCGAGAAAGAGTAGATTGGGTCCTCATGATCCTAGATCCATAATAAACAACAACAATCCTCCATCAAAGCCCTTAGATCCAGCATCCACTGCCCAAGATCAAATTAAAGTGTACCTCTGAGATATAAAACTTTAACCAATGTATTGGATGGATAAATAAGACCCCACCCATCACATAATGATAAACTACACTTATGTATTCCACTATAATATATTATAATCCATAATTCCTTCATAGATTAATTATCATGGAAAATAAATGGGTTTCATGAAAATTTCATTAAAACATCATTATAATCCATCATGAGAAAGAATGTGAATCATAACATTCAATCATATCCCCTGTGGAAGATGAAAATCATAAAAGTATGTTGAAATATATTAAATATACTGTTCTAAAATCATTATAAATATTCTTTGAGAAAGATGAAGAAATTTCGTTTTCTTTTGGTAATAAAAATTTCATAAAATAATGGGAATATGCATGTTATATCTTACATTATACCAATCATAACATTATGTTGAAAATAATGTTATATTTATATTTTATACTTAAAATATATTTAATTTTTATATGTATATATAAAGGATACTACTCTACTCACTGATCAGTATAGGCATGTTTCACGTGAGGTGCTAGCAGGTCATAAGGTTCGGTGAATTAAGGTGTGTAGAGCACGTCATTATCATCACATTCTGCCTCCAGTTGATATTATACCATACCTACATCGTGATGACTTCTATGAAATCACTGTATCCAATTATACATTCGTTTATTATCATCTCCTTGCTATCCTCATAGAGAGATGAAGACCTGAGACTAACACATTCCACTTGCCCGAGGTAGAGATGACAATCACCCTTGAGGATGTGGCAGTTATGCTCAGTCTTTATATCCAGGGTGATTTAGTTATAGAACCCACCCATGGATACTATCCTAAGATTGTACAGTGATTTATTGGTCTTGAAATTGTGGGGGATGATATTGATATGGATGGAGGTTCTCTGTCTATGATCTGTCCGGACATGCACTTCAGGCATTTACCTATTGATGCTGATGAGCAGACTGTCATGTTCCATGCCTGTGCATATATCTTGCGACTCATTAGAGGAACATTGTGCATCGATAACTCTAGAATGCATGTCAACATGATGTATTTGGGTCTACTATAAGACTTTGATCTAGTAGGGAGATACAACCGGGCTTCTGCATGCTTAGCATACACATACAAGGCATTATGCACAACATGCCGATCAGATCATAGTGATATAGGGGGACGTGTCATTCTCATTCAGATGTGGGCATGAGATCACATCCCTCCTTTATCCCCTATTGTTTTTGGTCCGAAGATTTATATGAATGTGATGCATGATGCTCTGCGTGGATGATGGTATGATCACTCATCTTTATTGTTTTTTTATGCTACTATGTGTTATTATAATTTATTTCTTATTATTTATCAATTTCGATGTTATACGTTATAGGTGGAGTCAGGCACACCACTTCATCCTGACTCCAAGACACAATTTGAGTGCATACCATCTCATGTTGGATAGTCTACTACCCACCATTGTAAGTATATACATTCTTTTGTTGACTAATAAATTTTATAATATTATCATTTTTGGAAATTAGTAATAAAATATTTTAACAAATGTCACATGTCATTTCAGATATCATGGCTGTCATACTTGGCTCTATTATACCAGCTTCCTGTATACTACACTGATGGGCTTCATGATGCCACAACTGTAGTTTATCTCATTCAATTTCATATTGTTGAGTGGAACCAGCTAGATAGAGTCACGCGTCATTTTGCATTTGTCCAACATATTCCAGTTCCACCTAGACAGTCAGCAGTGCTTCATTCTGTGAAGCTGAAGGGAAGACAGGATGTCGATTGGCACTGATGACATGTTGAGTATCTCGATATCTGGGACATATGTGTGTTGTTTCGTATCGAGGGCATGTGTATGATGTGATTTAATCTATCACAACATATCGAGTATGATCCATGGTATAGACTGAAGTCTATACTGTATCTTACTCCACACAGTAGAGGGATTCAGGATCTGGTAAGTCAAAAAATTTACATTAGTTTGTTTGTTTTACTTTTTTAAATTCATTTTGAATATCTTTACAACATACTCGAATACAAAATATTATTCGCATGTCTGGCCCGGAGGAGGGTGAGGTTTTTGGTTAGGCAGTGTACCATGGTGTAACGAAAACGATGATGTTAGCGTATCACATTCTACATCATAGTGTCTTTGATCATATACCTCATGAATATGATTTTCTTCCCTATGGAGAGGAGGTTCATGATCAGGAACCTCCTCCAACATCTTCTGATGCTGAGGAGCCACAATATAGACCACGTCGTACTGCATGTGTCGCCTCACCTATTCCATAGTCAGAGGTCACACCTCTAGCAGTCCAGCCTCACCCAATTGCAGATGTGTGCCAGGAGGCATGAGATCCATTTATATTGTTAGGATATCCCTATTTTTCCCCAAGTATATTTGATAATATCTTGTATTAGGGTTCATTTACCATGCCTCCACCTTTCGTGACCGAGCTTTCATAGGCCTTATGATTCCCCCAATAAATGATGGCAAGTCATTCCACTTATGTAGTGAGAGAAGGATCAGGTGCATATAGTGACATCCAGATGCCACCTCCTCCCGATGAGTCATTGGTAGAGCATTATACATTTGAGGTTCCAATGCCTGAGGAAGAACCCTCTCCAGCTCATCATACTCAACCCTTGCACAAAGGTCAGTGATCTTGATACAGGCATCTCATTAGTAAACTAGATTGTGAGATGAGGCTTCATCATATACAGTGATTGTATTTATTCATTTATATGTTTTCTATTGAATTAAAGGATTTGAAACAATAATATATTATATCCTCTATATTATTGTAAGTCTATTAAATTTATGAAATTCCTTTTACTGTCAACCATTTTTTACATGTCTAGCCAATGTTTCAATTTTCATTTATATTTTACGTATAATTTAAATTTTAAAAGTTTTCAAAGTCGACTACTTGAAACATAGGAAAACTTAAGAAATTTCATGTAGGTAACTTTAAAAACTTATAAAATATAAACTAAAAAAATCTAATTAAAATTTAAACATAGCCTAAACATCTAAAAAATTGTTGAAAATAAAAAGAATTTCACCAATATAATAATCCAAAATTAATTTACATGATGTAAGAACCCAGATCTTCTTTTTAGGTATGTTTTTCCTTTTTCTAGAGTTTTTGAGAAAATAGGAGTTTCTGGAAATTTTTGAAGTACACGTCGTGTACTTTGATACCGCTCGAGGCCGTGTGCTGGCCGTGTCATGGCCACACACACGACCATGTAGGGTTTATGTGGAGGCTGCTTCAAGTGGGGTATGGAAAAGCCTAGTACACTCCATGTACTCTAAAAGTACACGTCGTGTACTCCAAAAGTACACGCCGTGTACTTTCTTTTTTTCATTAAACGGACCAAGGTCGCGTCTTAACCCCTGAACCATCTTCTTCTCCAGCTTCTTAGATCGAGAGCATCCCGTACGGCCGTGAACCTCCTCTGAGCCCCCGAGCCTCCGTCCGTTCTCCGAATTGACCATCTTCGATTACGTTGGAACCGCAGCGGTAATCTCTTCCTTCTTATAGAGAATCGTTTTCCAATTCCTCTTCTTTTTCAAGTTATCATAGGTTGAGTGTTTTGTGCGTTTTTGTAGATCTACGATGTTCTAAGGAGATTCGAGCCTCGTGGTTCAAGTATATCGATCTCCTAGCATCAAGGTAGGTGGTTTGTGCCTTTTCGTTCAAATTCCTTGAGTTTTATGCGCAAATTCCACCAATACCCTTGAATGGGGTATTGTGTGTTTACTTTTTTACCCTTGTTGTTTTCCTGCCTTACTTGTATGCCTGTGTAGAGGTAATTTGGTTATGTATGAGGATAATTTCTGTTCTTGGATGTTTTTCCCATGCCTTGTTCTGTTTATGACCTTTTGGTCTTGTTCAGCCTTTGGCCGTTATACCCATTTTCCATGCCTTGTGACTGTAGGATGAAGTGTTGTTCTCTGACATGCTTGTTATGCTGTAGAATAGTTATCCAAGTAGCTCTGTAGGTTTACATTGTACTTATAGCATTATTATGCACAAACTGGCACTGGGCCGTGAGAACCTGGTGCTATAGACTATAAGGGGATAGACCGAGTTAGCTTCCTTAGAGAGTCTTGGACATTATAGACTATAGAGGATAGACCGAGTGAGCTTCCCAGAGAGTCTTGGACATTATAGACTACAGGAGGATAGAAAGAGTGAGCTTCCTCAGAGAGTCTTGAGCTTTATAGACTGCAAGAGGATAGACTGAGTGAGTTTCCTCGGAGATTCTTTGTTTTGTTTGAATTTCCTTAAACCATTCCAGGCTATAGGAGGAATTGACCAAGTGAGCTTCCTCAGAGAGTTTGTGATAGACCTAAGGCTATAGGAGGAATTAACCAAGTGATATTCCTTAGAGAGTCTCTAGACCTTGGGGCTATAAGGGTAATTGACCACGTGATCATCCTCAGAGAGTCCCTGACTACCTTAGACTATAAGGGGAATTGACTGAGTGTGCTTCCTCAGAGAGTCTTATATTTTTGTATGACCAAACCAGAGGGGTTAGGCTGAGTGTACTGCCCAGATAGTTTTTGGTATTTCTTGGATAGGACTAGAGGGGATGGCTGTGAGTACTTCCCAGAGGGATTCCTTTTTGTGGTTATCTGTTTGCTTCACTACTGCTTATTGATATGTGGATTATTTACTGGTGTGTATCATCCTACATACTATCTATTGTTTACTGCTTACTATACTATTACCTGTCTTACACTCACTGAATATTAGGAATAGATCTTCGGGTGGTTGCCTACTAGGATTTAGTCTCACAACCTGTTTGGGTCATGCTTTTGGGACCAAACATATTATATTGTTGCAGGTATAGACAATGGAAAGCGCCCTTCTACTTCAGGTACTTTATTACATTGGAGATGGAGAGCATGAGACCAAGCCGAGGCTTGCGATGCTGAGGAGTTTCTTTTCTGTTTTCTTTTTTACTTTGTTTTAGTACTGTATTCAGCATTGTGACTTGTTTGGCTGATTTCCTAGACATAAGTATCATGCATCATTTCATATATATGTGTGTGCTCCTGCTGTTTATCATATTTAGTCTTCCGCTGTTTACTTGTGTATGGATTGTTTACTACTTCTGCTATTGTTTATTGTTTTCTCTTCCGTTGTGTATTCTGCCGATGAGGGCATAGTTTCCTCACTATCACACCCAAGGCCCTCGCTGCTAGTTGACATCCTCTGGCATTTGGGGAAATGCGCTTGAGGCCATGTGACCAACCGGGTATGGGGCACCTCTGGGTGGCTTCCGGAACCAGGACGTTACAAAGTGGTATCAGAGGAATTATTTCCTCTTGAATTACTGTTTGGATCCTATATCAAGGGATAGGATGGAATAGGTAATTGGTAATAAGCTATTCCCAAGAGTAGCTAACCCGTGTATAGGGAAAAGCCATACTACCTCACTTATTGCAGTTTTACTGGTTTTCACTTTTACAGTTGATTTGATTTCACCGTTGGGTGATTCACATGATTTGTGTTATTACCATTGTTGTTATTGTGGTTCTATTTCTGTCACAACCCGAGGAGATGAGGGTATGCCATCTCATGCATCATATAGACACTTTTTAGAAATCACATGTCATGCATTCCTGCCATGTCATCTAAGATGAATTAGCGACTGCATGTTGTTGTGATAGACGTTGTGTAGATTATGCATGCTGTTGTGATATATGCTTTGATAGAATCTATGATGTTTGATAGAGAATTTGGTTGTATATCACTTTGCTTATATGGATGCCAAACTTTGGTTCTTGAGGTGTTATGGGCCCTCATGGATCGGAATTTGGCGAATCATTGCCTGGTTTCCTTGTTATAACTTGTATAAGATGCCAAGATTTGATTCGTGGGGAGTATGGGCCCTCACAGATCGGAATTTGGCACCTTAACTCTTGTTTTCTGTGTTTTATGGGCTTCAGAGTAGTTTCTGAGCTACTTCCCAAAAAAACCCAGAATACACGACGTGTACTTTATTAATACACGCCATGTAGTTTTTAAATCATGTCATTGACTGTGCGGGTAGAAACACAGGGTTGTAAAAAATCTTTAGGAACACGCCGTGTACGGTAAGTATACGTCGTGTTGTAGTGACCGTGTGTCTACCCGTGTGGATAATGACACAGATGGATAAAACTTCAACTATACATGTTGTGTCCTGTTTTTACAGGCTGTTTAGTGTAACCTGAGTACCCGACCGTGTCACAAAAAACACGGGTCGGGGAGAACCTCCACATACACACTGTGTTCTTAGGGAGCACACCATGTAGAGTTAACCGTGTAGCCGGCTGTGTAACTAACAACATGGGTCGTTGAAACCTTGTCTAGTACACGTCATGTCCTTCGTTAACATGTCGTGTATTCTAGGATTAAAAGGACCATGTGGTTTAGTCGTGTAAGGAGACTCTGGTAGGGGAATAGAGTTCAAGTACATGTCGTGTGTGGGGACAACACACCATGTGGTTGGGGTGTTACACGACCAGTTATAGCAGAGGTACATGCCCATGTGAATGGCTTAAAAGAACACGCCGTGTAGTTGTGTTTTTGTAAAACTTGAATGTTTCTTTCTCCTATTCCCCTCTTGTAATCTTGTGTTCTTAGTCTTTGATAATCCTGATCTAAGGTGTGCTTTTGACCTTTCATAATTATGCCACCGAGACGTCCTCTGATTGTACGTCAGCTGCCAGACAGTGATCAGACACCATATATGGCTGATTAGGAACCTCCTGCAGATCCTCCTATTGTGCCAGCCTTGGCACCAGCAATTATACCAGTTGCAAGTGCCGATGCATAGTTTAGGGCAAATTTTCTGAGGATGATGCAGACTTTCCAGGGAGCGCCGCCTCCTGCCCCGTCGATGGAAGAGTTGACGCAGGTTTTCCAGCAGCAACATCCTCCTACTTTCTCAGGGGATGGAGGACCTCAGGCTACAAAGTCGTGGCTAGAGGCCACACTGACAATTTTCAAGCATCTGGAGATACCTCTAGAGAAGAGGGTGAAGCTCGCTACCTATATGCTCCGAGACTCTTCCAAGAGGTGGTGGGAGGTGATCTCACAGTCAGGACGCCAGTAGGGTATGACTTGGGATGAGTTTCGGCGCATCTTCTATGATTAATTCTACCCAGATAACTTGAGGGTCGATCGAGATCGTGATTTTTTGAGTCTGGAGAAGGGTACTCTTTCTATTATGGATTACTCGTCTCGCTTTACCGAGCTGTAGCGTTTCACGCCGATTCCAGCAGGTGATGAGTTGTTCCTGGCTAGGAAGTTTGAGGACAGTCTCAGGTAGGAGATCTGTTCCTAGGTAAACATCTTCAGGTTGACTTTGATATCCTCTATCGTCAACCAGGCGCTGATCACTGAGCGCAATCTGAGGGATTCTGGAGTAGTTAGCCAGGGCAGTTCGACATCCAGAGTCAGTGTTCCTCCTATTGATAGCAGGAAGCACCGTAGGGAGTCTGCTCGAGGAGATCAGAGTAGGTGGAATGTATCTTTAGGCAGCCAGGTTGTATGCTAACAATGCGGGAGGAGCATGCATACTAGGCCTCAGTGCCAGAGAGACCCGATGGAGTGTCGATCTTGCGACAATATGGGCCATCTTCAGCGTTTTTGCTAGATCTTATCACCTACAGCTAGTGGTAGGGGTTATTCTATGACCCCGCGTATAGGAGATGCGTCGCTAGTTTCTCACCAGTCCAGGAACTGGAGTTCTTCCGATCGTTCGGGCCGAGGTGGAGGTCGCGACCATGGTGGTCAGTTACTAAGCTACCAGTGACAGTAGAGTGGATTAGCTCAGAGTGGTCAGGCAGGGTCGCAGGACCATGGTACATGCCAGACTTTTGCAGTGGAGCAGACCCATCAGGAGCAGGATCCCGACCCTTATACAGTTCGAGGTACGATCTTAGTCGCCTCAGTTTTATCTTCAGCTCTTTTTGATACTGATGGTATACATATCTTTATCTATGTTGCTATTTTGGAGAGCCTTGGGCTCTGCATCTTTTCCTCTGTCGATACTTTGATGCTAGACACACTGTTGGGGACTAGAGCGGTTAGCGTACGTCAGTGCAGAGAGTGACCTCTTGAGTTTTTGGGGGTTCACTTCTTACGAGACCTCTATGTCCTAGATATGACAAGTTATGATTTCATTCTCATAATGGACTGGTTAGTTCCCTTCCAGGCAGTCGTCGATTGCTATCGCCGCAAGGTGAGTTTCGTATCACCAGAGGGTGGATCCTTTCTTCAGAGAGGCGAGTGGGATGTCCATGCGAGTCGAGTAGGACTCGAGCATCATGGGCTAGGAGGAGTTACAGCCCAGATTTATATTCTTTATCTAGATGACCCAGGGACTTCATAGTTAGACTTTCCTCTAGTGGTGGATCATTTCAGAGATGTCTTTCCATAGTACTTTTCAGGGTTTCCTCTGGAGCGTGATATAGACTTTTCTATTGATCTCATTCCAGGAGCGGAACCAGTGTCCATTCCTCCTTATAGGATGGATACACCTGAGTTGCAGGAGCTCAAGAAGCAGTTGGAAGAGTTGCAGGCAAAGGGTTTCATCCGACCTAGTACTTCTCCTTGGGGTTTGCCTGTTCTATTTGCGAATAAGGCATACAATACCCTTAGGATTTGTGTAGACTATCGAAATTTGAACCAGTTGATGGTCAAGAACCGATATCCCTTGCCGATGATCGATGATCTCTTCGATCATCTTCGAGGAGCCTGGGTGTTCTTGAAGATTGACTTGAGATCCGGTTATCATCAGTTGCACGTTAGACCAACTGATATACCTTTTACAGCTTTCTGGAGCAGGTATGGTCTATATGAGTATATGGTTATGTCGTTCGGTCTCACGAACACGCCTGCAGTTTTCATGGAACTGATGAAATGAGTGTTCCATCCATACTTGGACTCCTTCATGGTGGTTTTCATGGATGAAATCTTGGTGTACTCTCACACTCGACACAACCATGCTACCCATCTTGAGATCGTTTTGAGTACAGTGAGAGAGCATCGGTTATATGCTAAGATCTTGAAATGCCACTTTTGGATGGATCAGATTCACTTCTTGGGTCATGTTATCTCAGAGACAGGAGTATTAGTGGATCTAGATAAAGTGAGAGTAGTAGTTTCCTGGGAGCAGCCAAAGAACGTCTCTGAGGTGCAGAGTTTCCTAGGGATTGCTGGATACTACAGACGTTTCATACGGGACTTTTCACGCCTAGTAGCACCACTGACAGGTCTGATCAAGAAAGGGGCAAAGTTCTTATGGTCAGATTTTTGTGAGTCATCCTTTCAGGAGTTGAAAGGGAGGTGGACTTCAGCACTGATACTAGTCTTTCCAGAGCCGGACAAGAGCTATACCGTTTACTGCGATTCTTCAGGTATCAGTTTGGGAGCTGTGCTTATACAGGGAGATGGAGTCGTTGCGTACGGGTCTCGGCAGTTGAGGCCACAAGAGAGGAATTACCCGACGCACGATCTGGAGTTGGCAGTGGTTGTGCATGCCTTATGTTGTTGGAGAAATTATCTTTTGGGAGATCAATTTGTGGTGTTTACCGACCAAGAGAGTCTCAAGTACATCTTCACTCAACGTGATCTGAATCTGGGACAGTGCAGGTGGGTCGAGTATCTTCAGTCCTTTGACTTTGAGCTTGCCTATACATCGGGGAAAGGCAACGCAGTGGCTGACGCGTTGAGTAGGAGAACTCAGATTCAGGCAGTTCAGGAGCCCATCAGTGAGTGGTATCTTATGGCTCTATTCTCTAAGATGCATTTGGAGGTGCACGACAGTCAGGGGCAGACGTTTCTTTCTTCTGTGGATTTTACCTCTACTCTTCTCGATCGGGTACGGATGAGGAAGCTATCAGGCTTAGAAGGGCTAGTCCTGCGGGAAAGCGTGTCAGGAGAGAACCCTCTTCTTGGATGGACAGTAGACGAAGATGAGATCTTGCATTTTCAGGGATGCGTATGGGTGCCAACAGACATACGCGAGGAGCTAATGCGGGATTTTCATTCCTCAGTTTGGGCAGTTCATCCTGGCGTCACCAAGATGTATCATGACCTACACCGCCAGTATTGGTGGTCAGGTATGAAGAGAGATGTTGCTGGTTTTTTCATGAGGTGTTCCACTTGTCAGCAGGTGAAAGCGGAGAATCAGCGACTACCAGTCCTTCTACAACAGTTACCCATTCCCGAGTGGAAGTGGAACGATGTCGCGATGGACTTCGTGAAAGGGTTGTCGAGGTCACTATGGCATCCCGTCTTTTTATAACATAACTTTTATTTCATTACACGGAACTGAGGATCGTTAAGGTTTAGTGTCTTGGAAACAAGGAACATAATACATGAAAATAACATAAAACATTCTTCTTAAACACTTTAAAGGCTTATCCTTAAGTTCATCCTAGGTTCATTACTACATATCATAACCTGGGGACATACATCAAAAGAAAAGGTGGCATAAGGCCCAGTAAGGGAAACAAGAGAAACATTTTACATATGAACTTGAGATACTTCAATAAGGACATGAAAAGAACTTTAAGGCATGAGAAAGAAATCATGAGATAAATCATAATAAAAATAACATTTTTCATAACTTGAATATGTGGCTACAACATTCAATATTGACAATCATTTCGTTTCACCAAGGTCCATCCCCAAGGTGTCATTAAAAATTACCAAGGTTATTCACCAAGGTATCAGTCTAAAAAGTCATCTCTAGAGATTAAGTCTTTACCCAATGCATTGGAGCGCTATCTGGGTGCACCCTTGACATGTCTTTATTATCATGTGAGCCACATATATCATCATCAATAATTTCATAAAAAACCCATATAGAATAAAAGAAATGGGTTTCATTTCATAATCATAACGTTTTAAAAACGGCTTTAAAGACATGATCTTTATGTCACTTTAAACCCACGGAAAGGGGAAGCGGGTTTCATGTATGTAAATCCCAGAATTTAAAATAGAACATTTTGATATATATGTGAATACCCTTGTAGAAATAAGAGCTTTGAGTATTCACTTTATAACATAAAATAATTTTTGGAAAAGAGAGAGGCATTTTGAGACGAAAATTCTGCAGCATAACGGCTATGTTACAAGGTTTTAGAAAACATTGAAAAGAGAGGGAACATGGGTCACCCACTCATTAATGATCCATAAAACAGTAGGGGGACAGAATATAAGGGATTTAAGAACATGGTAATGAAATTTGAAAGATATACCATATGAAATGAAAAACATGGAAGTGAGACAAAAATAAGATTTCTCTTATGAAAATTCGGCAGCCTAACGGCGTCACTTAAACTTCAATAAAAAAAAGATTTGAGAAAATCAAATAGGGTATCTCGTCATATGATCATAATAGATCAGTATTATAGATATAGAGATCATACTCCAACATAATAAAAAGTAACTTGAAAGACTTGACATGAAGATCGAACTTGAAAAATGAGAAGGGTGAAAGAATTCCTTAAAAATTCGACAGCCTAACGACGTCACTTAAACTTTCATAAAACGAAATGATGAGAGTAAGAGGGGATATCTCATCATATAAACATGAAAAGTTAAGTAAGAGGAATATAAAATAACATCCTCTCACATAATAACATGGAGCATAAAAGGAATGACATATAGGAGATTACATGAAAAGAAAGAGAGAGGTCGGATCCCTTACCTTAAAACGTAACTCTTAAAACTCAATGGTTTGGACCTTGAGGGATTGGGGGCACCTTGGGAGGACTCCTTGGGAGGTAAGGAGACCATAACTTCTTTGGGGGAGAGTTGGGAGTGAAAACTAAAGGAGGAAAGGGTGGGTATTTATAGGGAAAGTGAGGGGACAAGGCATTAATGGCCAAGGGACACCTCATTAGTGGTTTTGGCAAAACCATGGGCTTGCCCATGGTATTTGCCCATGGTATTGGCCACTTTGGACACCTCATACCTTATCTTACTATTCATAAGTCGACCATATTGATTACATACATAATACATCATTTGATGATGTCATTAAACACCCGTAACTTAAAAACTATATTTTCACTATTCATCGAAAATTCAACTTTCTCAGAATAATCCCAAAATTTCACCTTAACCAAATATCAATGCTCTGATTTCAAAAATGAAATCCATTTTATAAAAATAATTTTCTAAATATTTTTAATTAAATTTTTAATTAAAAAACACTATTCACTGAAAATTCATTTTTTTCAGAAAAATCTCCAAAAATTTCCTTAACATAATATCGGTGCTCTGAGTTCAAAAATAAAGTCCTTTTTATAAAAATAATTTTCTAATTATTTTTAATTAAATTTTTAATTAAAAAACACTATTCATCCAAAAAAACTAATACTTGACTAATAATTTATGAAAACGTTATTTACCCATTTTATTGAATCACATTACTTAATCTAGGTGTCTAAATTATATTAAAAACTTTCTTTGAGTGAAATTACTAATCCATTTGGTCACATTAGTAATCCTAAGCGTAAAATCACTATTCATAATTTACTATTCATCAAAAATTAAGTTGATCTTATTAGACTCCAAATTCCCTACTGAACACTTTTGTAGAAGACCATTTTTTGAAAATCATTACACATCATTAATTATTTAGGGTTTACATAAATATTTTAAAATATCCTTTTTTCAAAATTCATCAATAAAATACATCCTAAGATTATCCGGACATTTGAAATTTCACAAACATCACTAAAGGAAGAAATCTCAATTCATTCATCCCAAAGGATTGCACAAATAAGCTAGGGTCTCATCACATAACCCCTTATAACACCAGCATATGACCTAAGTTTAAGGTGTGCTATGGTGAGATAATCTGAGGGAGGCTAAGATAACATTTCCCTAGTAGTAATCTCTACTAACTTGAACTTCTCCCGCAGTCGTTTCCGTTCAAGCTTGACACGCTGGAGTTCAGCTTGGGCTTGGTCCAAAGCGAAGCCCACAGATGATACCTCCTTCCCAAGCTCTGATAAGTGGGCTTCATAAGGTTCGAGTCTACTGGATGAATCCATCGACTCCTCTTTTTGCATTAACCATTAACATCTTATTAAATCATTAAGAGTAAGTTAATATACTACCCAAAAAGATTGGGTCGTTACATTCTTCCCCCCTTAAGAAATTTCGTCCCCGAAATTTATACTTGAGGCCTAGTCAAAAAGGTGAGGGTACTTTTGCTTCATTGTTTCCTCAGGCTCCCAAGTCGCTTCTTCATATTTATGATTCCTCCACAACACTTTCACAAGGTGGGTAGTCTTGTTTCGTAGAACCTTGTCTCTACGGTCCAAGATCTCCACTGGCTACTCCTCATAAGAGAGGTCATGTTCCAGTTGTACCACCTCTGGGTTCAGTACATGCGAAGGGTCGGGTATGTACTTCCTCAAGAGAGGTATATGGAAGACATTGTGAACTTGATCTAGGTTCGGTGGAAGTTCTAGACGATAGGACACTGCTCCTATGCGATCAAGGATTTCATAGGGGCCAATGTACCTAGGGTTGAGCTTCCCTTTCTTCCAAAACCGCATGACTCTCTTCCAGGGAGAAATTCGAAGGAAGACTTTGTCACCAACACCAAACTCCAAGTCCCTTCGACGATTGTCAGCATAGCTCTTCTGCCGACTCTGAGAAGCCTTTATGTGTTGTTGGATGGAATGAACCTGTTCTGTCATCTCTTGCACAAGATCAGGCCCAAGAAGCTTTCTCTCACCAGTTTCATCCCAACAAGTAGGAGTTCTACATTGCTTTCCATACAGAGCTTCATAGGGTTCCATTTGAATACTTGAATGGAAGCTGTTGTTATAGGAGAACTCAAATAATGGGAGGTGTTTATCCCATCCACCTTTAAATTCCATTGAGCATAATCTCAGCATGTCTTCGAGTGTCTGAATAGTCCTTTCAGATTGGCCATCAGTTTGAGGATGATAGGCCGTACTAAAATTCAATTCAGTATTCAGAGCATGTTGAAGACTTCTCCAGAATTTTTATGTGAATCTTGGGTCACGATCAGACACGATGGATAGTGGTACCCCATGCAGCCTTACCACTTCCTTCGCGTATATCTTGGCAAGCTGATCCAGAGAGAAATCTTCCCGAATAGAGATAAAATGGGTTGTCTTGGTGAGACGGTCCACAATAACCCATATCGCATTGTTTCCTTTGGATGTTTTCGGGAGACTAGTTACAAAGTCCATAGTGATATTATCCCACTTCCATACTGGTATGGATAGCGGTTGTAATACCCCCTTAAGAAGTTGTCGTTCTGCCTTTACTTGCTGACACACCAAGCACCTTGTAGTGTAATCAGCAATCTCCCTCTTCATGTTATCCCATCAATAATGATCACAAAGGTCTCTATACATCTTAGTGCTTCCCAGATGTATAGAGAAAGTAGAGCTATGAGCTTCATCCATCAGTTCTTTATTTATCTCCGGAATAGATGGAACACATAGTCTTGTACGAAATTTCAATACACCTTCTTGATCAATATTGAAATCAGGGAACTTTCCATCTTTTACAGCCTCCAACTTCTCCTGTAGCAAAGGATCTTCTTTTTTAGCCTTCTTGATCTTCTCTAGTAATGAAGGTTGAGAAATCATTTGGGATAGGGTTGATGATGTCCCTTTCCTTATAATTCCCATGTCCAGTTTTACTAGATCTTTAATCAAGGGATCTCCTAGGATCCTCATTATTTCCAGAACAACAGGATCTTTCCTGCTTAACGCATCCGTGACTTTATTTGCTCTTCCAGGGTGATAATGAATTGAACAATCATAGTCTTTAATAAGCTCCAACCATCTCCTTTGTCTCATGTTCAATTCTTTCTGTGTGAAAATATACTTTAGACTTTGGTGGTCAGTTTATATATCACATTTCTCCCCATAAAGATAGTGCCTCCATATCTTTAGAGCAAAAACAACTGCCGCCAGCTCTAGATCATGCGTAGGATAATTCTGCTCATGAATCTTCAACTGTCGATATGCATAAGCAATTACCTTGTCATTTTGCATGAGGATGCACCCAAGCCCTTTCAGAGATGCATCGCTAAAAATAACGAATCCTTCTCCGATAGAGGGTAGTGTTAACACAGGTGCAGTAACCAATCTCTTCTTCAGCTCTTGGAAACTTTCCTCGCATTCCTTTGTCCAGATGAACTTAACCCCTTTTCGAGTCAACTTGGTTAGTGGATTAAAAAGCTGTGAAAAGTTTTTCACAAACCTCCTATAATATCCCGCTAAACCAAGGAAACTATGAATCTCAGTTATTGTTGTGGGTTGAGGCCACTCCTCCACAACCATTGTCTTTGTAGGGTCAACTGAGATTCCTTCATTGGTTACGATGTGCCCCAAGAAAGACACTTGTTGTAACCAAAACTCACACTTGCTGAACTTTCCAAAGAGCCTCTCCTTCCACAAAGTTTTCAAAATAACCCTCAGATGATCTTAATGCTCCTCATGACTTTTTGAATATATCAAAATATCATCAATAAAAACTACCACAAAGTTATCAAGGTAGTCCTTAAAGAATCTATTCATCAAATCCATGAAAATAGCAGGAGCATTAGTCAGGCCGAAGGGAATAACAGTAAAATCATAATGCCCATATCTTGATCGTAAGGCAGTCTTTGGAATATCTTCCTTCTTCACCCTCAGTTGATGATAACCAGATCAAAGGTCAATCTTGGAGAAGAATTGAGCCCCACAAAGTTGGTCAAATAAATCATCAATTCTTGGAAGAGGGTATTTGTTTTTCACTATGATCCCATTCAGTTCTCTATAATCAATGCATAGCCGCATTGATCCATCCTTCTTCTTCACAAAGAGAACTGGTGCTCCCTAAGGAGACACACTCGGACGGATAAACCCCTTCTCCAACAAATCTTGGAGTTGTTTCTTTAACTCTTCTAGCTCCACATTTTCTATTATATACAGAGTCTTCGATATTGGTTGAGATCCAGGTACGATTTCAATGGAGAACTCTACCTCTCTTTCTGGGGGAGGTCCAGGTAACTCCTCAGGAAATACATCCATGTATTCCTGAACAATTGTAACATCTTCTATTGGTATGCTCCCTTTTCCTTATTCATCATCACCGATTAACTACATAAAGAAAGCTATAGGAGGTGCTTCTAGATAGGGATCGGTTCGGGATATCTCTCCTTGGAAGATAACTGTAGGTTGTTTATTCAAGACTACTGATATTTCCTTACTTCTTCATTTGATCTTAGCATTATACTTTGAGAGCCAACTCATCCCTAGTATAACGTCGAATTCCAACATGGGAATGACTACTAGATTTGCGATAAGATTGTGCTCACTAAAGTAAACACTAGAGTCTCTAAACACTGTTGATGCATGGATAATCCCACTTAGAGTATTGACTGACAACTCTACCTCAAGCAATTCCAGAATTGATTCTATATTCTTTGCAAACTTGGAGGAAATAAAGGAATGCGTAGAACCCGAATCAAACAAAGTAGTTGCTAGTTTTGAGAGGACTACAAGAGTACCTTCTACCACGTCATTCGGAGCTTCAACTTCAGTTTTTGTGATAGAAAAAGCACGACCTTGCTCCCCTGGCCTTTGCTGAGGTTGATGGTGATTCCCCTCCACTGCCCTTGGATTTGGACAGAGATTAGCATAGTGCCCAAGATGTCCACACTTGAAGCAATGGACTTCGGGCAAGGCCAGAACCATCTTTCCTCTGTCGTTAGTGTTGGGGAGTTGAGGATTCACCTCACTACGAAAATTTCGAGCAATATAGCCTCCTCTTCCACACTTGTAGAACTTTCCACTTCCGACCAAGCAGTTCCCCGAATGCTTCTTCCCACATTTATTGCATGTGGTAAGTTGCATTTGCTTTCCACCTCTTCCCTGATCAAAAGTCTTCCCTAAACTAGGCTCCAACGATCTCTTCTTTTCATTTGATTTATGAGACCACTGTGTCTCATCAAACTCTAGCTTGACTTTCATTGCACTCCGCACGATCTCCTCATAGCTATCGTAGTCCCGGTTGGCTAAATTCTTCCGAAGATGAGGTCTTAGTCCACCGAAAAATCTATCAACCTTCCCACTTGGATCCATGATAAAGCTAGAGGTATATCCTGAAAGTTGGGTGAAGTTCATCTCATAGCTTCTGACAGATTCATTCTCCTTCTGCTTCAGCTCGAGAAACTCTTTCTCCATTCTCGTTCTCATAGAACGAGGGAAATACTTGTTAAAGAATATTCCCAAGAATTCTTCCCACTCCATAGCTTCCATCTCTCCTCTAGGCTTCGTGTTTTTTACCAGTGACCACCACTGATCAGCTTCTCCCTCTAGGCGATAAACAGCAAGGGTGACTTTTTCTTGTTCCGAACAAAGGAGTACAAAAAAGATCTTTTCAATGGAGCTTATCCATTGTTCCGCAACCAAAGGGTCAGTAGATCCACTGAATTATGGTGGTCGTTGATGCATGAAGGACTCAACAGAGTGTTGTTCCCTTCGTGGTGAGGTCGGCCTCTCAGCTTGATTCAAGTTATTACTCATAACTTGATTCAGTTGGTTCATCATTCAAATGAATGTTTCCATTCCGGATTCCATCGGAGGGCTGTCAGCACATGGTGCATTGCGGTCACCATCGGCACGGTTCCTCCTATTGCCCGCCATTTTCTAAAAGAATAAAACCTTAGTGAGAAACTTATTTCATTTATGAATCTTTTAACTAAGACTTCATGTTTAGACAATTACACTTCTCTATAATTCCTTCATAATGATTCATAAAAAGCTTGTGATTAACCAAACATATCCCCTGGGAGTGTCGTAACCAAGAGTGCAGCAAGGCCTGTTATCGTGCACCAGTTCCCATTCGAGTCTAGATCAAAGCGGTGTTTTCGGGTTTTACCCCTATGTACATCTGTGCCAGAGCCGCCTCTACCTGCTCGTATCCAGTCAGGGATGTATTTGTTTGATAAACCACTTACTCAATACTTACCAAAATACCAGGAAGTTTTCCTATATTTAAACTTTTCTATAGGGTTCTTCCTAAAGTTTTTATATCCTAATTTCCACAAATAACTAAACCATCCTTTGATACCAACTATGGCATCCCGTCTTTTTATAACATAAATTTCATTTCATTACACGGAACCGAGGATCGTTAAGGTTTAGTGTCTTGGAAACAAGGAACATAATACATGAAAAGAACATAAAACATTCTTATTAAACACTTTAAAGGCTTCTCCTTAAGTTCATCCTAGGTTCATTACTACATCTCATAACCTGGGGACATACATCAAAAGAAATGGTGAGAAGAAGGCCCAGTAAGGGAAACAAGAGAAACATTTTACATGTGAACTTGAGATACTTCAATAAGGACATGAAAAGAACTTTAAGGCATGAGAAAGAAATCTTGAGATACATCATAATAAAAATAAATTTTTTCATAACTTGAAGATGTGGCTGCAACATTCAATATTGACAATCATTTCGTTTCACCAAGGTCCATCCCCAAGGTGTCATTAAAAATTACCAAGGTTATTCACCAAGGTATTAGTCTAAAAAGTCATCTCTAGAGATTAAGTCTTTGCCCAATGCATTGGAGCGCTATCTGGGCGCACCCTTGACATGTATTTATTATCATGTGATCCACATATATCATCATCAATCATTTCATAAACAACCCATATAGAATAAAAGAAATTGGTTTCATTTCATAATCATAACGTTTTAAAAACTGCTTTAAAGACATGATCTTTATGTCACTTTAAACCCACGGAAAGGGGAAGCGGATTTCATGTATGTAAATCCCAGAATTTAAAATAGAAAATTTTGATATATATGTGAATACCCTTGTAGAAATAAGAGATTTGAGTATTCACTTTATAACATAAAATAATTTTGAGAAAAGAGAGAGACATTTTTAGACGAAAATTCTGCAGCATAACGGCTATGTTACAAGGTTTTAGAAAACATTGAAAAGAGAGGGAACATGGGTCACCCACTCATAAATGATCCATAAAAAAGTAGGGGGACAGAATATAAGGGATTTAAGAACATGGTAATGAAATTTGAAAGATATACCATATGAAATGAAAAACATGGAAGTGAGACAAAAATAAGATTTCTATTATGAAAATTCGGCAGCCTAACAGCGTCACTTAAACTTCAATAAAAAAAAGATTTGACAAGATCAAATAGGGTCTCTCATAATATGATCATAAGAGATCAGTATGATAGATATAGAGATCATACCCCAACATAATAAAAAGGAACTTGAAATACTTGACATGAAGATCGAACTTGAAAAATGAGAAGGGTGAAAGAATTCCTTAAAAATTCGGCAGCCTAACGACGTCACTTAAAATTTCATAAAACGAAATGATGAGAGTAAGAGGGGATCTCTCATCATATAAACATGAAAAGGGAAGTAAGATGAATATAAAAGAACATCCTCTCACATAAGAACATGGAGCATAAAAGGAATGACATAAAGGAGATTACATGAAAAGAAAGAGAGAGGTCGGATCCCTTACCTTAAAACGTAACTCTTAAAACACAATGGTTTGGAACTTGAGGGATTGGGGGCACCTTGGGAGGACTCTTTGGGAGGTAAGGAGACAAGAACTTAGTTGGGGGAGAGTTGGGAGTGAAAACTAAAGGAGGAAAGGGTGGGTATTTATAGGGAAAGTGAGGGGACAAGGCATTAATGGCCAAGGGACACCTCATTAGTGGTTTTGGAAAAACCATGGGCTTGCCCATGGTATTGGCCACTTGGGACACCTCATACCTTATCTTAATATTCATAAGTAGACCATATTTATTACATACTTAATACATCATTTGATGATGTCATTAAACACCCGAAACTTAAAAACTATATTTTCACTATTCATCGAAAATTCAACTTTCTCAGAATAATCCCAAAATTTCACCTTAACCAAATATCAATGCTCTGATTTCAAAAATGAAATCCATTTTATAAAAATAATTTTCTAAATAATTTTAATTAGTTTTTTAATTAAAAAACAATATTCACCGAAAATTCATTTTTTTCAGAAAAATCCCCAAAAATTACCTTAACATAATATCGATGCTCTGAGTTCAAAAATAAATTCCTTTTTATAAAAATAATTTTCTAATTGTTTTTAATTAAATTTTTAATTAAAAAACACTATTCATCCAAAAAAACTAATACTTGACTAATAATTTATGAAACCGTTATTTACCCATTTTATTGAATCACATTACTTAATCTAGGTGTTTAAATTATATTAAAAAATTTCTTTGAGTGAAATTACTAATCCATTTGGTCACATTACTAATCCTAAGCGTAAAATCACTATTCATAATTTACTATTCATCAAAAATTAAGTTGATCTTATTAGACTCCAAATTCCCTACTGAACACTTTTGTAGAAGACCATTTTTTGAAAATCATTACACATCATTAATTATTTAGGGTTTACATAAATATTTTAAAATATCCCTTTTTCAAAATTCATCAATAAAATACATCCTAAAATTATCCGGACATTTGAAATTTCGCAAACATCACTAAAGGAAGAAATCTCAATTCATTCATCCCAAAGGATTACACAAAGAAGCTAGGGTATCATCACATAAACCCTTATAACACTGACATATGACCTAAGTGTAAGGTGTGCTATGGTGAGATAATCTGAGGGAGGCTCATATAACATTTCCCTAGTAGTAATCTCTACTAACTTGAACTTCTCCCGCATGTGTTTCCGTTCAAGCTTGACACGCTGGAGTTCGGCTTGGGCTTGGTCCAAAGCGAATCCCACAGATGCTACCTCCTTCCCAAGCTCTGATAAGTGGGCTTCATAAGGTTCGAGTCTACTGGATGAAGCCATCGACTCCTCTTTCTACATTAACCATTAACATCTTATTAAATCATTAAGAGTAAATTAATATACTACACAAAAAGATTGGGTCGTTACAGTCACATCGAGGGAATGACGCAGTGTGGGTTGTCATTGACAGACTCACGAAGGTTGCTCACTTCTTTCCAATCAAGGAGACCTTCAGTGTTAATGAGCTGGGACAGTTGTACATCTGAGAGATTGTACGTCTGCATGGAGTTCTGAACTCCATCGTTTTAGATAGGGATGCACGTTTTACTTCTCGGTTATGGCAGGGGCTTCAGAAGGCTTTGGGTACACATGTACTTTTGAGTACAACATACCATCCCCAGACAGATGGACAGTCCGAGCGTACGATTCAGGTGCTTGAGGATATGCTCTGAGCTTGCATTCTTGGCTTTGGAGGTTCTTGGTAGAATCATATACTTATTGTGGAGTTCGCCTACAACAACATTTTTCAGGCAACAATTCATATGGCACCTTACGAGGCTTTGTATGGTAGGCCATGCCGATCACCTTTATGCTGGCTGGAGGCAGGAGAGGCAGATTTGTTGGGACCTTGTCTTGTTCAGGAGACCTCAGAGCAGATAGAGTTGATGCGGAAGAGGATGGTTACGGCACAGTCTCGACAGAAGTCTTATGCTGATCAGCGGAGGAGACCTCTAGAGTTCAAGGTCGGTGATCAAGTTTTTCTGTGTGTCTCACCGAGGTTGGGACACAAGAGGATTCAGAGACAGGGTAAGCTTTCACCACGGTACGTCGGGCCGTTTGAGGTGTTGGAGAGAGTTGGGTCGGTTGCCTATCGGTTTTAGTTACCTCAGAGGTACCGGGCTATGCACGACGTCTTCCACGTTTCTCAGCTCCAACGTTACTTTTCAGACCCATCTCATGTATTTCAACCTGAGGAGGTTGAGCTCGAAGCAGATGCATCGTTTGAGGAGCATCCTATTCGGATTGTCGATCGCAGTACGAAGGTTCTCTGTGGCCGGTCTGTTCCTCTGGTACGGGTGCTATGGCAGCACGGGCGAGTACATGACAAGACTTGGGAGAGGGAGGCTGATGTACGATTGCAGTGGCTGGAGTTGTTCGGGGTTTCTTCTTCTACGCCTCACTAGGGAAATTCGGGGACGAATTTTTTTAAGGAGGGAAGTTTGTAAGAACCCAGACCTTCTTTTCAGGTATGTTTTTCCTTTTTCTGGAGTTTTTGAGAAAAGAGGAGTTTCTGGAAATTTTTGAAGTACACGCCGTGTACTTTGATGTCGCTCGAGGCCGTGTGTTAGTTGTGTCATGGACACACACACGGCCATGTAGGGGTGATGTGGAGGTCGCTTAAAGCGGAGTACGGAAAAGCCTAGTACACGCCGTGTACTTTCTTTTTTTTCATTAAACGGACCGGGGTCGCGTCTTAACCCCAGAACCGTCTTCTTCTCCAGCTTCTTCGACCAAGAGCGTCTCGTACGACCGCAAACCTCCCCCGAGCCCCCGAGCCTCTGTCCGTTCTCCGAATCGGCCGTCGTCGATTGCGTTGGAACCGCAGCGATAAGCTCTTCCTTCTTATAGAGCATCGTTTTTCAATTCCTCATCTTTTACAAGTTATCGTGGGTTGAACGTTTTGTGCGTTTTGTAGATCTACGACGTTCTAAGGAGATTCGAGCCTCGTGGTTTAAGTATATCGATCTCCTAGCATCAAGGTAGGTGGTTTGTGCCTTTCCGTTCGAAGTCCTTGAGTTTTATGCGCAAATTCCACCAATACCCTTGAACGGGGTATTGCGTGTTTATTGTTTTACCCTTGTTGTTTTCCCGCCTTGCTTGTATGCCTGTGTAGAGGTAATTTGGTTATGTATGAGGATAATTGTTGTGTTTAGATGTCTTGCCCATGCCTTGTTCTGTTTATGACCTTTTGGTCTTGTTCAGGCTTTGGCTGTTATACCCGTTTTCCATGCCTTGTGACCATAGGATGGAGTGTTATTCTCTAACATGTTTGTTATGCTGTAGACTGGTTAGCCAAGTAGCTTTGTAGGTTTACTTTGGCCTTATAGAATTATTATGCACAAACTGGCATGGGGCCGTGAGAACCTGGTGCTATAGACTATAAGGGGATATACCGAGTGAGCTTCCTCAGAGAGTCTTGGACATTATAGACTGTAGGGGATAGACCGAGTGAGCTTCCCAGAGAGTCTTGGACATTATAGACTACAAGAGGATAGACGAGTGAGCTTCCTCAGAGAGTCTTGAGCTTTATAGACTACAGGTGGATAGATCGAGTGAGCTGCCTTCAGAGAGTCTTTGTTTTGTTTGAATTTCCTTAAACCATTTCAGGCTATAGGAGGAATTGACCGAGTGAGGTTCCTCAGAGAGTTTCTAGACCCTGGGGCTATAAGGGGAATTGACAGCGTGATCATCCTCAGAGAGTCCCTGATTACCTTAGACTATAAGGGCAATTGACTGAGCATGCTTCCTCAGAGAGTCTTATATTTTCGTATGACCAAACCAGATGGGTTAGACTGAGCGTACTGCCTAAAGAGTTGTAGGTATTTCTTGGATAGGACCAGAGAGGATGGTTGTGAGTACTTCCCAGAGGGATTCCTGTTTGTGGTTAGTTGTTTGTTTCACTGCTGCTTATTGATCTGTGGATTGTTTACTGTTGTGTATCGTCATGTTTACTGTCTACTGTTTACTGCTTACTGTACTATTACCTGTCATATACTCACGGACTGTTAGGCACAAATCTTCAGGTGGTTCCCTACTGGGATTTAGTCTCACATCCTGTTTGGGTCATGCTTTTGGGCCCAAACAGATTATATTGTTGCAGGTATAGACAAGGGCAAACACCCTTCTACTTCAGGTACTTGATTGCATTGGAGCTGGAGAGCATGAGACCAAGCCGAGGCTTGCGATGCTGAGGAGTTGCTTTTCTGTTTTCTTTTGTACTTTGGTTTAGTATTGTATTCAACATTGTGACTTGTTTGACTGATTTTCTAAACATATGCATCATGCATCATTTCATATATATGTGTGTGCTCCTGCTGTTTATCATATTTAGTCTTCCATTGTTTACTTGTGTATGGATTGTTTACTGCTTCCGCTATTGTTTATTGTTTTCTCTTCCGCTGTGTACTCTGTCGATGAGGGCATCGTTTCCCCACTATCACACCCAAGGCCCCCGCTGCTAGTCGGCAGGCTCTAGCATTTGGGGAAATGCGCTTGAGGTCATGTGACCAACCGGGTACGGGGCATCTCTGGGTGGCTTCTGGAACCGGGACGTTACACATGACACAAACATTATTGATTTAAAATATAATATTTATAGATTAAAAAAATCTATACACATAAATTATAGAATAACTAAAATCTAAATTAAATTTAGAACATTGATTAAATGTATAAAAAATAATTAAAAATAAAAGGAATGCCAAAAAAAATTATAATTACAAATGTAATGTTTTAAAACAACAATATATTGTGTCATTAAGATTACTTTTCATTAATTGTTTTTATGAAATGCTTGTTATTTTTAATTATTTTTTATATGTACAGTAAGTGTGTCAAATTTCATTTAGATTATATTTTTATTTTATATTTCATATAGATGACTTTGAAAGCGTGTAAATTATAAAATCTAAATACAATGTAAATGAAATTTCACACACTTACTGTACATATAAAACATAATTGAAAAAAATTATAAATATAACAAAAAAAATCTAATTTACATGTCACAAACTTTATTGATTAAAAATATAACATTTACACTTCAAAATATTAATGAACATAATTCTTATTAAGTATTATATTATTAATTACATTACTATGAAGTATTATTAATTATGTTATTATAATTAAATGTTAGTAATTACATTATTAATAGATATTAATTATATTATTAAATATTTATAATAATTAAAATAATAAATATTAATAATGATGCAAATAATATAATTATTAATGTAACTAATAAAGCAGTTAACAATATAATTTTTAAATAAATCTTAATTAAATTAGTTGTATGAAAATTTTAATTATTAATAATAATGGTATTATTAACAAATTATTTGTGTGTGTGTATATATATATATATATATTAAATATACAAATATATATATTTTTAGTTTATTAAATGTTTTTTTTTGTATTTAGACAAAGGCGTTTTGACTGTTAATGCCTTTGTCCAATTTTTGCGGAAAAAGCGTCAAGGACATTCACGCATTTGGATCGAGCGAATACTGTCAAAAGGTGTGAAAACCCTTCACACATTTCTGTCTTACTTTTTAAAAAAAAAACCTATGATTAATTTAATATTTTTTTCCTTCAGAAAACGTAAATAACAAAATTCATAAAAAACATTAAAAATGAATAAATTACAAAAATATTAAACGGATAAATATTTAAAATGAATAAATCATAAAAAATACTGAACATTATTAATGAATAAATAATATTAAATGAATGAATGTTAAAAACAAGTGGAATTTAATTAAAAAACTAATAGATTGAAAAAATATTAAAAAAATGATTTAGAATTATTAATAATATAAATTTATTCACTTAATTATTTAGTCCGGCTTTAATCATTAGATAATTCTTATTTTCTTAATCGTCTAAGATTGAATAGAATCAATATAAATCAATTATCGATTCTTTGTTAATTAAATATGTAGTTTTCAATCGATCAACCTAAGTGAATGCCCTTAACGGATTCGACCCATCCCAAGCTAGGCATAGTTAGATCCAAATAATAATGATAATTTAATCATTATTTATTTTAATTGATCATTTATGAATTAATGTAAAAAATATTTTATTTTATGTCGCATTAATATAATGAACCAAATGGTCGCAATTCTTCCCACTATAATAATACATGCTTTGAGTATAATAATACTCCCCCATTATCGTCAACTATCCAAACATGCACTCGTCTCTTGTGTATAATTATGCATACACGCGCCAAGCACAGTAAGTGGGTTATTATTTTATTTTATTAAAAAACTTAAATTCTTGGTTGGGGTTTATGAAGTGAAGAGCGCCTTTGATTCCCGACTTTTTTAACCAGATGGCAGCAATTTATTTCACCATGTGATGATTAGGTGGGGGCTGGAGAGCCTCCTCATTTATTTTCCCTCCTGTGAGACTCGCAAATGGAATACTTTATCCCCTTTGCATTTATGCATTGCCATTTTGGTACAATTGTGGATACAACCGATTTCACCACATCTTATTCTACTTTTCATTCATTCCTTCTTGTTTTCATATCCAAAACAGGGGGCTTTCCCTTTTAAATGCATTGTTTTGACCATTACAATTTGACATTTCTATCCACTTTATATTCAGAATTTATTTTTTGAGTCAAAGTTATAGTTATAGAATCTTAAAAGTCGAGTGCCATCATTGATTGATTTTGAAGGGTTCCATGCTATAATCTAAAACCATAATACAAGATTATGTAGAATCTTTTAACAAATTTATGATAACATTAGCATTTTAATGTTCTAGTAATCAATAACCCAATCATGTTAGATAAAAAACAAAAACAAAATAAGTCAACTAGAGGATCTACGTGATTTGACCATATGGTTTTACATTCATGGCACCAACAACCACAAGATCCCATTGCAAGCTCCCTTGAAAAACGATGAATCACAACCACACGAAACCTGTAACTCCTCTTGATTGACTCTCAATTATTTGGTTCAATTCAGGGGGGGATCCGTCATAACACAAACACTACTACAAAATCAGTCTATCTCTCAATGCTAAAAATAGGCTATGTCAGTGCAAAAAAGCATTAACAATCGGAGCACCTTTAAAAGTGCTCAGTCTTTATCAATGTTTTTTTGTTTAACACTGATAAAATGGATCTTTATCGGTGCTAAAAGAAAGTGATGATAAATGAGACGTTTATCAGTGTTTTTTTAGCATTGATAAAGGCAATGCACCTGCTGCAAAGTTGCATCCCTATAACAACAAACCAAATTAGAAAACATAAACTGATAGGAATGTAAATATACATAAAACCAGATTGAAATTCAAATATAACATTGCATTATCATTTCAATTCAAAACATACATACAAGATATTTACATTGATGTGATATTTACAGTTAATAAAAAAAATTACAACCGATACACAAAATCATAACTCCTATAACAATCTATCTTCAAAGATCAACCTCTGTACAAAAGCTTGTCTCTACAATAAAACCAATGGTTATTTTAGTAACAGTAAATAAAAAAACAAAAAAATTATAATTTTAATGTTATATAATCCACACATGATAAATTATATTGTTAATTACTATATATATTTATGATATTATCAGTTATGCTATTAATTATATTATCAATGATTATATTGTAAATTTTATATTAATTGTTAATTGTTAATTATTCTGTTAATTAATAATTATATTATGAATTATTAATTACATCGTTAATTAATAATCTATATAAATTATATTGTTAACTACTCAATATATTAATGATATTATTAATTATTAATTATCTTAATTACTTAAACAGTTGTTAATAATTATATAATTGAACTAAAATGACATTTTTATATTAAAAATACTCAATTGGAGTCATACCAACCACATCGTGTGTTGGATTGATATGCGATCAATTCCTACATGCCATAAATGAATTATGAATCGTTGTCCTAAAGTATCAAGACAACATGAGCTTATTTACTTAGTTTTGGCTACGTGACATATGTTTTAAACTAAAATGACACTTTTATATTGAAAACACACACTTTGAGTCATATCATCCACACAATGTATTGAATTGATGTGCGGTCAATTCCTACACACCAAAAATGAATTATGAATCGTGTTCCTAAAGTTTCAGGACAATCCGAGCTCGTTTACTCAGTTTGGGCTATGTGATGTTCGTTTTACACTAAAATGACACTTTTTTATTGAAAACACACATTTGAAGTCATATCAGCCATGTTGCGTATCAAATTGATGTATGGTCGATTCTCACACACCATAAATGAATTATGGATCATTGTCCTATAGTTTGAATACAATTAGAGCTCATTTTCTTAGTTTTGGCTATGTAATGTGCATTTTACACTAAATGACACTTTTATATTAAAAACACGCACTTGGAGTCATACCGGCCACATCATGTGTCACATTAATGTGCGGTCAATTCATACACATCACAAATGAATTATGAATCATATTTCTAAATTTTAAAAATAATCCGAGCTAATTTGCTCAGTTTTGGATATGCGACACATGTTTTAAACTAAAATGACACTTATATTGAAAATACGCACTTTGAGTCATACCACCCACATCATGTGTCAGATTGACGTGCGATCGATTCCTACATGTGTCAAATGAATTATGGATCATTTTTCTAAAGTTTGAAAATAATTTGAACTTGTTTGCTCGATTTTTTCTATGTGATATATGTTTTAAACTAAAATGACACTTATATTGAAAACACAAACATTGAGTCATATCAGCCACATCATGTATTAGATTGACATGTGGTCGATTCGTACACATCACAAATGAATTATGAATCGGTTTCCTAAAATTTGAAAATAATTTGAGCTCGTTTTCTTGGTTTTGACAATGCAACACACATTTTAAACTAAAATGACACTTTTTTATTAAAAACATGCACTTGGTGTCATACCGACCACATCATGTGTTGGATGGATGTGCGGTCAATTCCTACATGCCACAAATGAATTATGGACCATTTTCCTAAAGTATCAAGACAATTTGAGCTCATTTACTCAGTTTTGGCTACATGATGTGTGTTTTAAACTAAAATGACACTTTTATATTGTTTCCACTTTCCTCAAAATATAAATTCTTCCCTTTTAAACCCTCTATCACTCTTTTATTTGTTTTTGATTCTTCAAAACCCATTATTTACACACTCATTTCCAATAAAAAACACAATTTTTAATCACACCATAAATCTGACTATAAAACATTTAGTGGAATGATTGAGGGCCCACTCTGTCTGACTACAAGATGACCTTGTCTTTTCTACAGTATTTTCATGTGAGGATGATTTTCAATAAATCATAAGGAAATTTATTTGATATTGGTTAAGATGTCTATTAAGTATATAAAAGGAATAATTAATCTCAATTTATTCTACCCTAGGAGGAAAACTCTTGAGTTTTTGAGTTATTTAGATTTATATTTTTTTTATGAAAGATTGACTGAAAAAGTATAATTTTTATTTTCCACATTCTTGAAAAAATCATTGTTGCATAGATTCTAAACAAGTAGAAATCATTTTCATTATCTATAGTTGAATTATAATATGTTCTAACAACCAGTTTATGTGCACAAACACATCTTCTATGTCGATTTTTAAGAATCCAATTCATGATTCAAGGATAATACACAATGAGACAAGATATCATTTCATCTAGGACCATATAAAGAAAGGGGACATCACTTTAGAATTTTTTCCCACAAAGGATCAATTGGATAGAATATTCATTAATCCCTTGAATGCATTTATGTTTGAAAAAAATCAATATTAATCTCATAATGGTGGAGATTTGATATTGTTTCAGTTGTAGTAGATTAATTTATACTAAAATTTCAATTTGATTACTTCAAAATTTAATAGAGTCAAGAGAAATTAACTTCAGTGAAGGTTGTAAGGATAATTCAAGTAGATTCTATTAGAAACCTTAAAATAATATTTAAACTTTCTTTAAAGATATGAAGTTTTCTATAGAATAAATTTTAAATGTTTCAATTGGAAAGTCATGTTTTGATAGTTCTCAAGTGTTTCACTTGAGGGAACAAAATCAAATTTTGAGGTGTTTATTCAACTAATAGTAATACCAAGGATGACTTAGTATGAAAATCTAAAGAAACATGATGTATATATTTTAAATTTAATCTTTTTGAAAAAATGTTTAATCTAAAAAGAAAGATATTAAGGTTGAAAATTTTTATATCATGTGAGAAAGGTAGGGCCAACTGGGCCTTGGTTTATGGAATGTTTATTTGCATGCTACTTAAAATATTGGTCATTCCAGTTGAAATAAAACTAAAATGATTCCCTAGGAAGAACATTTTATAGGAGATGATATGCTTGGCATGAGGGTGGGGAGCATGAGGTGCTGCATATTAGTGGGTCTTGAGCATCTTAGAGTTCCAAAAATCACACAACAAATCCAAATCCTTTAGAAAAATTAAAAATTCACCAATAATGAAACATAGATTAAAATGAGTGGAAGGAATCATATAGCTTGGATTTTGAGAGTGTCGATTCATCTGAGAAGTTTGAGCGGGTGCAGTAATGAAGGTTCAGTTCCATGAGAGCTTGAATGGAACGATCAATGGGGTTCTCTATTAGGGTTATATTTAAAATAATGGAAGGGTTTTATCAACACTTTCCAAAAAGTGCTGATAAAGATTGGTTTTATCAGTTTTAAAACTGAAAGCGATGATAAAAATTATCATTATTAGTGTTATATCTTAACACTAATAAAACATATATTTATTAGTGATATAAGGGCTTAGATATTTTTAGCCTTTCCTTTGTGAGTTTTGAGTGTTGGAGGCACCTAGAGGAGGTTCCAAGGTGTTTGGAGGAAATATAGGGGAGTTAAGATAAAAAATCAGCATAACAAAGGATTCTATTTCATAGAGCATGGTTCTGTGTTAAATGGGTAGCCACTATGGCGTAGTGAGGATGGCTATGGAATAATGAGGCTGAGGGAGGAGTCTCAGAGCCACTACCATTTTTGGTATGACTTTGCCGTGGATCTAGGTTGTGGCATAGCCTGGTTGGGTTGTTGTGCCATGGAGCAAGGCTGAGGTGTAATATCTTCCTTTGAAGTTGAGTGGCTGTGGTGTAGAGGTCCTGATTGTAGCATAATGCTCTAAAGGGTGTTATGAAAATATGGGAGTAGTTGTGGTTTGGAGGATAGGCTGCGTCATAGCCTCCATTTTGGAAAACGGGTTCTGCAACGTAGTGGATTAGGCTTCATCGTAGATCCTCCCCAAGTATATAGGATTTGTTCCATGGATCTATCCATGGATCTCAAATGTGATTTAATGAAGGGGGGTTGTGACATGGTCTTCTATATTGCACCGTAGTATGCCCTATGTCAAGCGGTCCTACAATGTGGTCCAGGAGGTTGTGCAACAGTCTTCAGTTTTTATGTTGTCCTATAAATACCTGAACCCCACCCCGAACCCACTTTTCATCTACTCTTTCCCCTTGAACCCTAAGAAACCAAAAGATGTTTTGAAGTTATTTTAATCACCTTTTTATAGGGATTAATACCTGACTTCCCATGATCGATTCATGGTGATCCAAGGTGTGTTTCTCTTTCTTTCTTGTAGTTTCTTCTCCGTTTGATCTCGTTTCCTCCCATTTATTCTTGTTGTGTTTTGAATGATGATCTTCATTATTAAAATTGATTTTCTTGGTATTTTTTCAGTGCATTCATGGAATGATGACCTTGGGGGATCATAGTTTCCTTATAGGAGAGGTGATCGGAGTTTTGGTTTGTTGATTCATTATCATCAAAAAAAATTGTGCTTTTGAGGTAGGGGATTCATTGATTCTATTTTATTTACATGAAATCATAAATTTTCCAAGTTTAACCCTTTGTATGGTGGTGGAATTAACTTAATAAATATTAAACCAGATTAAAGAATTAAATTGATTATGGATAGTGTTCACATATTTTTACACCATGATAATTGTTTGCCTCTTGTTTTTCTAGATAGTGCACTATATATGTTATGCTTGTATCATGTGTGTTATGCTTCATTTAACATGTTTTATGAAATTAGTTAATATTGTAAAGTTGGTAATAATTTTTTGGTTGGATAAAGAATTAAAGATAATCGTGTTTAATGAATCCTTAAATTCTTATAATTTGATGGCAATCAAATTGATGCATGATGTACATTTAATTAAAGGTGTTATTCCATATACTAATGAAGTTGGATAAAGAACCTAAGCTATAATGATTATTATGGATAATAATAAATATGCATGTTAAATAATAATTTTACTTCTCACAGATTATTGGAACCGGAATTGATGTTAGGAAGCATATTTAAATAACCTAATAGCTTATTATAGCTGATTTCTTAGGTTACTCGTAGTCATAACCTATGATAAATGAATCAGTTAGTTCAAGATGGAATAAAAACAAATTTTCTGAAAAAGATAATTGCTTGGGTATGATATTGGACATTTCTTATGAAGGATGAATGCCTTGTATTTGGGGCTGAGTGAGACCATTTGCATATAAAGGATAAATACCTTATTTTAGGGACAAGTTAACCTATTCAATATGTTTGTTTCTTATTTCTTTATGTGTTTCCATGGATGAGAGCCATTCTATACAATGTGATATGAGCCTAGGATGGCTAATGAGATATGGGTGGGGAGGTTCAGGTTTGTGGCAGCAGTTGATGCCTGTGATGATGAGATGCATGGGGATATATATGAGGGTGTTGGGGATGGAACCAAAGTTGATGGAATGGGTTGAAGCTGGTCCTGCCCATTTTTGTGCTAAAAGCTATATGATTTAATAATGAATCCATGTAAAGGTTGGATGGATGGGTTGCTTGTTTAACGATGTTCCTTTCCCCACTGCTTGTGGCAATTGGATGTGCTTGGTTATGGATTTCTTTTTATAGCAGCTTAGGATGTTTCTTAGAGTACCTAGAATTATGGAGTGATTAATAATGTTTAATTAACATTTTAACTCATGGGGTTGGTGCAATTTGGAACGCTAAGAAGATTCTAATCTTGAGAAACCATGTACATAGTTTTATATTATGCTTGGAGGGCATGAAATTCACTTGATGGTTAATGAAATGCAAAAAAATAGTGTTAATTAATGGATAATGAATTAATTAGCATAAAGTGGAATGTAAAAAGGAAAGAAGTAACTTAATTAAATCCTTCTAAAATTCTTATGTTCTTATAGGATATCTAGTCTCCATCAATGGGAGCCGTTTTCATAGCGATGATAGCTGCAGTTGAGGTTAGGAATATATTAATTCCCATAGTGTGATTATGAGCTATATTATATCCTGTATACTATTTTATTTTATACACTACCCCACCCATGTCAGTTAGGGAGAATGACACCTAGTGGAATTTGAGAGGGTGTTTTCCCCAACATCCAGGTTGGTGAGAGATGGATGGTTGACTACCCCCTATGGTTTCACTCTATTCTATTGGAAATATTATATACTAGTATGTATGGTGGTTAGTTTCCCATATACATGTTTAGAGTGCAGTAATGGAATTTGGTTGTTTCACACATATGTGTATCCAAACACTACTGAATTTCTACCCAATACCAACAGTTTTAAATCATTGGTATAGCCCATGGAACCATTGGTATAGGCTATACCAGTGGTTTATTAAACCGTTGGGTTATTTGGTGTGGGTATAGCCCTATACCAACGGTTTATAGAAAACCATTGGTATAAGCCTACCAGAATTTCATTTTTCCAACAGTTCTGGTAAGATTGTTGGTATAGATCATTACTAATGGTTTGAATAAATATGGGAACATTTATATACCAATAGTTTATAAACCGTTGGAATATATTTTTCTATATGAAATCTATACCAATGGTTCTATGAAACCATTGGTATAGATCTATACCAATGGTTTTCAAACCATTGGTATAGACCAACTATACCTTCCCAGGTAGCAGCACCCCCACCATGCCCAATTACCTATAGAAATCACCAAACAATTACATCAAACATCACCAACCAATATAAAAGCAATTATAACACAAAAAACTAATTAATTAATTCAAATAGTGATAACACACATTTAAAACATAAAATATATTCATTCACATCCAATCATCAAATATTATGTGTCACAAATATTAGTAAAAAATTTAAAGGATCAATGTCTCTCTCATCACTACCAATATCATCACCATCATCGTCATCGTCATCATTATCATCACCATCATCCTCGTCATCGTCATCCTCACCACCATCCTCATCACCATCCTCATCCTCAACATCTCCATCACCATCCCCAAGATCGTCATCATCCTAAACACTAATAGGACCATCGGCCGGTGTAACATATAACGTACGCATCATTGAAAAATCTGTATCACAAGCTGCAACATTATCTAGTGGAAGTGAAGGATATAAGGTTACCATAAATTTTATAAATTCATCATTGGCCTTTTGATTTTGTTCGCACTTCTAATGTGGGAGCCTGTACTACCTCTACATGAGCTATTTCCAACTCAATGGTACCAGAATTGGTACCTGAAGTGGGAAAATATATAGTGGGGAAAATAATCTCCCCTGATCAAAAAAATACTCTCCCATGATGCTCATCTCCTAATACCTAATGAAAATGGTAATTAGGCCCAAATTAGTCAGCTTCCTGTCCATCAAGGGCCTCCAAAGTACACTATTCCAAATATAAATGAACTATTTAGTTACATAATAGTTATTAAAATTTGAAATTAACAAAGTAAAAAAATTTACAATCTGTTATTGTGTATGTTTGTTTACCATGCTTCCATATTTCTTCATTCTGCTCAAGAAAAATAATTTTGACCGAGGCACACATCCTTAAATATTCAATACCACCCTCTATAATGACATTAAATGTAGAAAACCATTAGTCAAAAAGTATCGAGGCATGAGTCTCATAGTGAAAATGAATATAACCAATGGAAATTAAAACTGTTTTTCAAAAAACAGATCATAAAAAATGCTTATAATAGTAACCCAAAATGCCAATGAACTCAGTAGTCAATATTTATTTCAAATAAAAAAGAATATTTTCAATTTATAGTATGTACATATATAGTTCAATTTTTATCAATATGTAAAATATATCACAGTCTTATCACAAGCACTGAACAATGAATGGAAAATAAGTGGCATGATTTCCCTAAAGCATTGGTAGGTAGAGAGGATATTTTACAATAATAAATGCCCCACTAACCCAATGGCACAAGTTATAAACCATTTTAGCAGATAAAAACTGAAAATGATCATAGTAAATGTAAACATTTATTTTTAATTCCATGCAAGATCCAGAGAATACAAATATGAGGTATGGACACTATTTACTTATTTCTATAACACTGTATTTTTTTCTGTTGGAAAATATATATTTTTTTATTTTTAGTTTCAAAAAATGAACACAAAAAACAGTTATGCACCTAGTTTGATCTTATTTTTAGGATGTGTTTGACAATACTTATAAAAAACTAACCACTTGTAGTTAAATTCTAGAATAAAATCACATATGTATAAGTGAAAAACACACACTTTCCATTATAAATCCAAAAAACTTCTATAGAAATAGTTTTTACAGGTTATTTAAAATGAAACCTTAATCCCCTTCAAGCATTGACTCAATTTCTATGTAGGCATGGTATAAGAAGATGGTAGACGGGTTTTAGAAGTTATAAAGAAAAAATATATCCAATTATATTAAGAAAATAAGTATGTTAATGTATGATGGCATGGGTAACCAATCACTAAGTATAATAATCTACATTTTAATACTTTTGAAGGGTAACATTAGTTGATAGACCTCTAAAAATATCACCTTTATGATATAATATAGTAGGATTTATCTATTTCATTTAACATTCTACATACTATAAAATAATAATAGCATTCTAATCAAAGGGTATGTTATGGAAATTTTATTAGGATGGAATGAAATGAAATATACTATTTAAATGATTTATACAATTGTTTGAAAAAGAGAACATAATGGGGTAGTGGTTAACTAATGATGGATTATTTACTAGCTACTATTTGTTTAATTAATAGTTAATGTTTTATAATTTATTGATTTTGTTGGAATTAATAATAGTGTTTGGCTATGTTTATCCCCTGTTTTTTTAAAGATTTAATCCATTGGTTGAATCTATGTTGTTTATTTATTGATTTTTTTTTATTTCTAGTGTTATGATTTTTTACCATATATTCTTGAATAAGGATACCTTGCTGATATTTTTGAATTGAAACCCAATTTTGGTTTCATGAAAGGTGTGGGTTGAGCTGTAATTGATGTCCATGTGGTGGAGATTGTTGAGTTATGCCTGAAAGATATGTACAATTAATGAATGCATTCCCTTGGATTTTGTGATGTTTTTAATGTTTTTGATATAATTCATGAGATATATGCTTACCTAATTAGATTCCTTGGAAGTGGTATGTAGATGATGGATGATGCAACACTACCACTTGGATAAGGTTCCTTATTTGAGTTCTATTATATATTTGAGAAGGATTTTTTTCCTTATATATATAGTTTATAGTATGAAGAATATTAAAGAAGAGATCTTATGATTGAAATGGATACATTGGGTTTTGAATCTCACTTCCCATGAAAGTAAGGCATGTATACATAATCTAGAGTAAGTGTGTGGCTCTAAGACATAGCTTTGATACATTTGAGGTGTCTTGAGGCATGTTAGTTGTATAGTTTTCCTTGTTTTTCAATATGAAATCATTAGTGTGAATATTGCAAGGCTTTTTGTGTCTTCCAATTTTTGATCAGTGGTAATCTATGGTTTGGGAAGTGAGTTGTTTCATATGATGGTAACCTTACACCTTTATTTAAAGTACATTGATGTTTTTTGAAGATAATTCTAAAATCTTATTTAAAAATGGGTGTTGGTGTTGACTTGTGTTAAAACTAATGAGTTATCCCATTAGTGAAATTATTAAGTAGTGTTTAAATGTTTTTCAAGGTTTTTTTCATGAAACATTAATGATCTAAAATGGTTTAAGGAATATTTCAAAGGGGTAATTATTTTGAAATGTTGTTTCTTGAGGAGAAAGTAGTAGTTAGTAGGAGGTTGGGTTTGGATTGTTGTGGTTGGTCTTGTATTTATTTACTATATTTGGGTTCCATTAGTGGTGAGGTTCATGTTTGTGATGTATTCCAATAGTTGTGATATTTTTAGAAGTTTTATTTTTTAAATTGAGTTGGAATCATAGCCTAATAGTTGTGATATTTCTATGATATTATGTGGTTAGGTTGGTCAATATCTATGATGATAATAAATCCACCCTTCTCTATAACTGAATGAGTTGGGATGAGGTATGAAATGAATTTAATGTTGATGTATTTGAATTTATTTTGAATCTATTTTGAGTTGGTATTGGGGGTATAGAGTAGAGGAATGACTTGGGAGGAGAGGTTGGTGGTGGTTGATTCTAGAAATAAATAGAAAAAATCATCAAGTAACCAATGTGGGGTATTGGGTTCATGGTGGATGAGACATGAAAGGGGGATTCTTAGGCTAACCTCAAAGTACTTGGTTCTCATGAACTAGGTACCTAGTAGAGTTATTGGGAGTTTATTTTTTCAAAAGTATTTCCATATTTTTTCATCAAGAGATTTGAGTCTTAATCTATTTTTTTCATCATTCCAATGGTCATTTAGGAAAAATTTCCCCTCTCCTATCCCTCTCAAACTATACCCAAATTCTCTCAATGATTTATCCTTCATTTCTAGAAATATTAATATAGAATTTAAGTGGAATAAAAAGTTTTATGATGTTTTATTTTATTGAATTTATTCTTTGAAAATTTGATTATCTGGTATTTAATAATCATTCCATATGATTTAAAGGAGTAAATTGATGGAATAATGTTTAAAGATGACAAATGTGTTAGTTGTTGAATTAATAACACTAAATAATATTGATGTTTTGTAATTTTCTTTTAAAGTGAATGTATTCCTATTAATATTTTTTGTTTTAAAAATGATGGTTTTTTTATAACTTCAAATGATGAAATTATCTAGAGAAGATGTTTTGGAGAAGTTTTACATGGATGTTGAAATGATTTACTACTTTTTGGAACCCTAAAAATTGGTATACAAGGACTGCCTGTTAAGTATGATGAATGATGGTGGTAGGATTTGGTAATTGGTAGAATCAGGATTGGATAGGTGAGCTTCTATGTTGGATTTGGTTGGAAATATTATACTCACTCATTCATTTCTTTGAGAACACGATGAGTAACTGGATTGGTGATGATGAGACCTATGATCTAATTACACTAGAGTTTGTGGGAAGATCTATTAGTTAATGATTAAAGTCTTTAGAGATGGTAGGGAATGATAAAGTGTCATGTAGTGATTTTCATGGCACTAGGATTAAGTAATAACTAATTTGACTCATGTTTATAGAGCTTGGTAATCAGTAGAATCAGGAATGGATATGTGAGATTCTATATTGGAGTTGGCTGGATATATTTTACTCACTCATGCATTTATTCGAGAAAATGATGAGTAGTTGGATTGTTGATGATGGAATCTATGATCTAATTACACTAGAGTTAGTGGGAAGATATTTTGGTGTAATACTAAAGGTATTTAGAGATGGAAGGGAATGAGAAAGTGTCATGTAGTGATTTTCTTGGTTCTGGGATTAAGACCTAACTAATTTTCTTCATGATTATTGAGCTTGGAAGATGCAAGGAAGATCTACTAATTATAAAGTGACCAAGTTAGTTTAGGCATTCATGCATCACACTAGAGAAAGGTAGTAGTTATCCCATGATGAAAATAATGGGATAACAAGTAATGGTTTTAGATTTTCATAAATGAATCACATGAGGTGATGAATTCATGTGAGGTGGGTGCTAGAGGAGGAATTGTTGATGGGTTTGGCCAAATTGGACTTGGATGGGATCTGTGTGGAGGGTGTGTCACGAACTAGGCTGGGTCTCCTTCTGACTCGATGCCTGACCTGGTCCACAAAATGGACCGAAGGGCGTTCCCAATCCCCACAGACTGGCACAAGTACTTGGGTATAAAAAAAAATACATGGGAATGATTTACCCAAAATAATAAACACAAAACCAATAACAATATAAATAAACTGACACTGGAAACAAAAAACCAAACATGCCTTTAAACTATAATCATATTTAAAGTCTACAATTCAACTAAAAACCCAAAGGGAACTACAAAAAATATAGAAAACTAAAACTCCAATACCAACCTCCAAGCAACACTAGGTGAAACATCCTCAAGCTACCAACACCAACCAGCACGAGAATACCATCAAAAACTAGAACCACCATCACTAAGCATGATGCCTCAACCTAGAATATAAAAAGAACAAGGTCTAAAGACACCCAAAGTTGTATGTAGAGTGTGAGCCAAAGGCCTGGTAGGATGCCACCGAAAAGAAAAAAAATATTTCACGCATAACCAATAAATGACGAATACATTTTTGAGTTAAATAAATAAAAAGAAAATATATGCTTTAATAGTTTTTAAAGAAAACAATTTTAAAGAAAAAAACTTAAATTAAAACACATATGCACACTTACTTTTAAGATAACCCAAGTGTCATGCCGATGAGTGTAAAGTAAACAAGGAGTACAAAATATGAGAGAGGCCTTATGGGTGTTAGCTAGCGTGGGTCCCTAGATCTTCATGTCTCAGTGAAACATGGATTAGAAACCATGACCCTCAGCAAACGTGGCTTAGAAACCACGACCCTCAGAAAACTTGGCTTAGAAACCATGACTTTTAGTCATTCATATGTTTAGTTATTGTTACAGTCGTCGATCCTGCTAAGTGAAACATGGATGAATCCACCCTCAGATCACTAGCCCACTAGTCTAGTCCACCTACCTAGCTACCTGGGCTTCCCTCTTTGTGCTTAAACAAGTTCCAAGTTCATAAAGGGTTCACATCACATAAACAAGCCAAGCTAAAACACCACGCATGCCAAGATACCATTTACACCATCAATTTCACTCTTAGAAATCCAAGTTCACGTCACATGTCACATTTATGCATAAAATCCAAACAGGGTACTTAGACATACATAATCGCCCTTTGCACACTCAAACCCTCTTTTAAAACCATACACACACCAAAAATATTTTTAAAACTTAATCTGTATAGGTTATACACTCAATTAAACCATCTGCATAGTTTAAAAAGACACTTATAATTAAACAAACCACTAGGAAAATTTATTAAACAACTTCCAAACATGTCGCATAATTTTTAAATTCAAAAGCTCACTCAAAACCTTTTTCAAGAGAAAATGCATTTTGACCCCTTTCCAAAACATAAACCACATCCTTCGCACTTTTTAACACATTAACTGCATATTTTCTAATATGTTGATAAATAGATCAATGTAGGTTTTCACAACAAAACACATTAACATCACATAAAAATTTATTCTTCAAAATAAAAAAAGACACTACACATGCCAAAACCCATCATTTACACACACATAATCCATTTTGAAATAATACACACACCAAAAACACTCTTTAACCCAAACACACACCCAATCTCTTTCCAACCATGATTCTCACTTCAAAATCAATTTAATAAATTGCTGACACAATTTATTTTTAACCATTTAAAAGAACACAACAAGGAATTGCATCAAGATTACACCAATTTTATTTTATGTAAAGTGCACTTTAAAAATTTAATGTATATAAATTCTTCAAAACTACTTATAGAATATATTTTGCACCACTTGAAAAATTAAATGAACCAACTACACAGTTTAAAAGACCATTCCCATAGTTGAACAAACCACCAGAAAATTTATGAAACAATTTTCAGAATATGCCACATGAATCAAAATACTAAAAATTCAACCAAATATTCCACTATGACTCAATGCACATTAATGATAAACAAAAACACAACTTTCATAGTTTATAAAATGCTAATAAACAGTTTAACATGGTTATTCACAGAAAACCCACCTACATGAAATATACATATCAAACCTCAATTAAAAACTAGATTCACACCAAATGAATTAATTAAAAAATATTCTAAATTAACTTAAGAAGAAAATTAATTCATCAAATAATGGTTAAACGTGGAACCACCTACCTTGGTGAGAAAATCTATGAGGTATGGTTTGGAACTTCAATTGCACACCAAACGCACCACAAGAAAAAAGAGCGGACCCTAATTCAAGAAAATGGAACAGGAAAATCAAGATTTCACCCCAAATAAAGTGAAACCCTAACCAAAACCTTATAAAAGACATCAAAACCCTAGATTGGGGGAGAAGGGTTTACCCGAATGGATAGGGTGTGGTGGCGCTAAGGAGGTTCGGCAGGGGAGGCGTGTGGCTGGTCGAGGATGGTAGGGAAGAGGGGTGCTGGTCGGAATAGCTGGAGGAGGGAGGCCGCGGCGGCGTCAGGCGGTGGCGTGATGAGAGGCTAGGAGGTAGTGGTCGCAGGCGGCGTGACCAAAAGGCAGGGAGCCTGGCGGATGGTTCGTCAGACGAAAATTGGCCAAGGGCAGGGGCGGTGCAGTGTGAGAGGTCGCCAGAGGTGTGGGAGGGTGCCGGCCGGGACTTGCCGAAAAAGGAGGAGGATGACGGTTCGCTGGATGGAGTGGAGCGGCCAACCAGGGGGTGCACACTAGGGTCTTGGGGGAGGGGGTGTGTCGCGACCAGAAATAGGGGGGGGGGGAAGAAGCCCTAACCCAAAGAAAAATAAAATAAAAATAAAAATAAAAATAAAACTAATATTAATAATAATAATAATATCCTCAAATAATAAAATTATTATTTTTCATTAAAACAATTCATTAAATTAATTACATTTTTCTTATTTTATTTTATTTTTCATTTTATCACTCATTTTTATTTTTATTTTTATTTTATTATTCCTTACATTTTATTTATCTACCTTGAACATCGGGTAGACCATGCGGTGAACCGGGTGAGGTCACGTGGTGACTCGGGCAAAGCCGCACAACTTCGACTGTGGTGCGCTGAACGCTGTCAAGGCCAAAACGTGTGTTTTTAAATATGAAATAATTTTTTTAAGTCGAGATTCAACCCGAACTACATGATGCCTAATAAAATTAATAAAATAAATAATTTAAAAATGACTATTTTGAAAATTCTCCCCACCATAAATCTTTCCACCCCTGAAAATCCACAAAAAAGTTTAAACCAAACAAAAATGATACTCCCTTAAGGATCAAATAGGATCTCCACAAAAAACAAGTGAAAAGAGGAAAACACGCCATGCTTAGAGAAAGTGACCTAAACGACACCCTCAAGAAACCCATAAAAAGACTTTTAGCTATGTGTCACCTGTCCCAAAGATCTATAACACCTCCAGTTGATTAATCAAGGAAAGGAACTCTCACACCCATGAAAACCAACTTCACAAACCAAAACACCTCCAACACCATTAAATGAAAACCACACCATTTGACCGGAATGAACAAAAAAGATCAAACCACATCCAAAGAACACTCTTATCACTCACCGCCAAGCCATCTTTAGGAACAGAACCAAAATTCCAACACGGGGAAAGCTCGAAGGGGCTCCCTATCATTAGAAATCTACCAATGCCCGAGACAAGTACCAAATGCCCGACACTGGGAGGACTGAATGGACTCCCTACCATTATAAAAAAAATCCAACACCGATTCATTCCTAACACATCTGAGTGAGACCCACCATGGGTATCCCCACCATTAGAACTTCTAGGGGATACACAATTTCCAAAATTTCCCATTAGTGACCAAACACCCCACCATAAATGGCAGGGAGGGAAGGGCCCAACTTCTAGGGAATCAAAACCACAACCCAAGACTATCCAATATCTCCACATCCATGGATCATGACTATTCAAATTTGAGACCGATTTACCCAACATACCCCATAAGGACCACTAAAAGCGATTACATTCGGTGGGACACAACCCTTAAGACTTTAAGGCAATGAGATGACCATGCTTCCTCATAGCCACGGGAAGCCCCACACACCCAAATGGGTCATTTGGAATAGAACAACTACAAGAAATGATTTAAACTACCTTCACCTTTAACATCAATGATAGAAATAAGGTTGGGGTCCCATACACTCTCAGGGTTCCTGACCACATGCCAGCTTCGCTCCGAGGCCTATGTCTAGAGTCCTGATATTTGAAGTATCTCCTGTCTCGTAGTCAGGAATTGAAGACTCTAGAATGGAGACTCTTCTTTCCCAGTTCCACAAGCAACCATACTACAATCGAGACAACAACATCAAACACAACTCACTCTGACATCCACCTACTCCCACACGAAACATTTACCAACACAAGAGCTAAAATAGTGCATGTGCATCACCCCTTGTCACACCGAATGAGAACACAACACCACAAATCATCACTGAACATGACCATTGTTGTTGAGAGTGTAACACCCCAAGATTTCATAGTGTGTTATTTCTTCAAAATAATTCAATAACTTGCACTACACGCAACACTGAGTTCAATCACACCATGACTTACAAAAAAAAAGCCATTCAAAAGAGGTTATGAATAGTATTATCAAAATTTTAAACTTTATATAATCCTTATAATTTTAGAATCCATATTATGAGTTTCTTAGATATAATGCAAGAACAAATTCATTTTCAGTATTGCACTTTTATCAACTTTTAATAGTGAACCCTTTTTAAATACAATATTTTAAACTTTTTGACTAAATGGGGACATCAAAAATTTAAAATGAAACATCCCAAGCTTACACGGTACACTTTCTTTGAATAATACAGTAGCGTGTGTTGTATGCAACCTTGAGTTTTAACACACACCACAACCAATCAAACTAGCCGTTATGAATAGTAATACCTACTTTTTAAAATTATATATATTTTATATTTTAAAATGGACTTCATATTTGGATTAGGAATATCGAATTTAGCCTAAGGTGAAATTTTGGTACATTTCGGATAACTTTCATATTTTGATGAATAGTGAAAATTACTAAATTTTAATTAAAAACAACTTTTTTAATCAAAATAATTAATAGTGATAAATTATGAATTTTAGTGGTTTTAAAGTATATTTAGAATATATTTTTACCATTTAATATAATGTTGGTCATTGGACATAATTTTACAATTAAACCGAACATAAACAAGTGTCAATCTTTTGATAGTTATTATCTCTTAAAAACACGCTTTTTGTTTTGACAGCGGGAATTAATTTTAAATTAATTTCTGCCACTTCTGTGTTTAGAATTTAGGAAAATGGATTCCATATTTGGAATCAGGATGTTCAAATTGTGTAAATAGGTAACTTTTATTTTTAGACATTTTGAATAATTACTGCGGTAAATATTTTATTTACCATGGTTAAGGGTAAATCCGGTAAATAAGGGTTAAAAAATAATATTATAATAATACTAAATTACCCTAAAACGTGTATTAACCCTATTGGTTGTTACATGGTCGACCATGGGAATCTTTGGGTCTATTTTGGGACCCCATGGATCCACTTGTAAGTAATAATGACACTTTATTTTAATTAAGTCAAAATGAATACAAAAATGACACAAGCATATATCTTTTAGAAAAACAATTGTTACATAGGGTTATATAAGTTGGATTTTAGATTATAAATATTAATTAGAAAGATAAAAAGATTTCCTACATAATGATATTTTATTTATAATTTTTAGACATTAAATAATTTATTTTATTTATGACACAATGATGATGCAGTAATTACTATAATAGTCAAAAATTAAAATAATTGATATTATAAATACCCAAATAAATATAATATGAAACTTTTAATGAATTAAACTAATTTTCTAGGATAATATGATATATTAGGATTTATTTAATGGACTTTTTTAGAAGTAATCAATCTGTTATGAGTTTCACAAAAATCAACTATTGAATAGTGTCAAAATTGACATAAAAGAGTTCTTAAAACAAATATTATATTATTAATTGATATTAAATTCCTAAAAATCTAAGGTTCAGCCAAGAGACTTATATCATGATAGGTTAATCATTAATGTACCACTTTGGGGTCTCTTGGATGTATATAGTAAGTTTATTAACCATATTATATAAAAATACAAAGAGACATTGTAAAAGTGAAACTAATTAACTTAGAGTTAATACTTAAAGATAAGGTTAATATAAGTACCCAAACCTGTCTAAATTCTATTGGTTGAGTGGTTTTCGACCTATCCCCACATTAACCTTTTAATAATCAACTTTGGAGCCATTATAAACCGAATATGAATTTATTATAAATTAATATTTCTAGCTTTTCCAAAGGTGCCCCTCACCCCTCTTATAAAAGGGCACTCCTCCTTCTCATTTCTTCACACCTTAAAAGCCTTTTGGTTCGGCAAAACTCTGCCCAAATACTCTCCCAACATCCCTCAATACAACCTAGAGGCCTTAGTTTGATCAGAAATCCAACCTAAGGAGCCCTTTTGATCAAATCAAAAGGAAGAACCCGAAGAAGAGGTAATGATTTCACCACCCTTCTCCAAGTTCATTTCTTCTTCCACTTCTTCTTCCTTTGTTCTTACCATTCTAAAATAATAACTCCAGTATCTCACATATACTGTGATGTTATTATAAATATGGTACAATCATATTCAGTATTCTATCCACCCTTTGAATAACATGTCACCATACGTGCGTACGTACGGCTTACCGTCTCCACGTCGTGGTGTAATTGTTATTCAATATAATATTATTTGGATGGGTATAATAATGATGTGTAACTCATGTAAATAATAAATATAACATTTTAATGATTCTGTATATATGATATACCATCCATTTATATATTATTTTAATATCAAAAGAATGATATTGTCGCTCGTGCGTACGTACGGACTACCGTCTCCACGAACGCGATGAGATTCATTCTCCATCGTATCCATTCAAGTATAATTATCATTTGATGATTTAAAAATGTTGTTTAAGGACTGGATATCATTTTGGATATGAATAAGATACAACAACCATGTCTTATGTAACAAAACATATAAAATAAAATGAGTAAGTTAACTCCGGAAACAACGATAATTCTAAGATATTATTAACAAATCAATGTTAAAAGATCATATATGATATCATATTAATATATATGATTCTTGTATAATTTAATAACAACTATTTCACCATTATACAGGAGGTTAACCTACCCCAACCAAGGAAAAGTACAAGGTAAGGGTTATTTCACAATCTCTTCATTATCCGAGGTTGTTTATACGTAATAATCTACTGGGATCTCTTTATCATCCACATCCATGTTTCTTCAAAATGTATTTAAAAATATTTTTATTATTTACTAGAATATTAGTTAAAGTCATTTATACCCTTTTTGACTTTTATAAGTGGTTTATAAAGGAATCTTTCCATCGTTTTCAAAACAAGGTCCTTTTTAACCTTTTCGACAGAATTAAGGTAAGAATGTTTTTTTTAACTTATACGGCGGGTGCGGCTAATTTCCGCCGTTATAAAATCTTCAAAACTTACCTTACAAGATTATAAGAATATTTTCAAAGAAAATGTTTTATTTTATATGGATCTTAAATGATTTCAAAATAAAAAGAGATATTTCTTTAAAAAGAATTTTGATTTCATCTATGTCAACATCCTTTGATGGATTTTACGCTTATTTGAATTTGATCTATTATGATACAAAACTTCTATATTGTATTGAAGGTTTTGTGATATGTTTGACTGTGGATGTGCTATTTTTATACCATTCATAGTTTATGGTGAAATTATTGACATTTCGTATGCTAGTTTTAATACGAATGTTTATGTTATGTTTAAACCTTTTCATATGGGAATGCATTGGACTTAGTAAGTAACGGGTGGAGCCCGCTATAGCTCCTCGATGCATCGGTAGGTCTCATGAGACAAACTAGTGTCTTGGCACAAGGCCTTGACAAAATCTTATTTGTAGTCTTGGCACGAGGCCTTGGCTATGTGGTTATGATAGTCTGGCATTATGCATTCCAACATTATGAAAGTGGTTATTGATTTTTGCATGTGATTATTCGATTAGTAGAATATCCATGTGAATAAGTAAATGGCATTATTTCATTTTATTTATGCCATACCATGTTGAAAGTTCATATTTAAAAGGCTTTTGTTTTAGTTATACATTGCCTTAAATGTTTATTCTTATTTATGAAAGTTTCCGCTATATTGTTATCCTTACTGGGCATTTGAGCTCACCCCTTTTCTATGTTTTATTTTTCCCAGGATGTGAAGAAGTAAGTTATGAATGACCTGCAGGGATTTTATGAGGGGTTAATAGTGTGGATTGTGGAAACATTATGTTGTTGTAGTAGTTTTTCATTTTATGATGTAATGTAAAACTTATGAATATATCTAGTGTTTCCAAGGCTACTAAACCAATCGGTCTTTCGAGATTTGATCTTTCTTGTGATCATGCCAATGTTATGTAATAATGCACCGACTCTGGGTAACTGGGGTCGGGGCGTTACAGTTGGTATCAGAGGAAGTTTAGTACAAACCTTGGAAGCTAGATTTAGATAAACTCTGATTAGAGCACGTAGACCTAAGATTAACTTTGAGGATTAGTATAGAAGAATTTCCTAGAATTTTGGTATTGTAGAGATTTTGTGAGTTTTCCGAGCAATACATCCCTGTCTGGATACGAGCAGGTAGAGGCGGCTCTGGCACAGATGTACCTAGGGGTAAAACCCGAAAACACCGCTTTGAGCTAGACTCGAACGGGAACTGGTGCACGACAACGGGCCTTGCTGCACTCTTGGTTACGACACTCCCAGGGGATATGCTTAGGATAACTCTCATTTTCTTTACAAATCATTTTGAAGGGATTATGAGTATATACTTCCTCAAAGAAAACATTCTTATGATTATGGATTATATCCATAAATAGTTCAATTTATGTTAAGTGTTTTATAAGTATGGGATTATGTATTTTGATTCATAAACTGATCTAGTGTATGCCATTGTTTAGAAATGGCGCCCAGTAGAAGGAATGAGAACTCCAGAAATGCACATGATCCAAAGAGAAGGAAGGATCATATCTTTCATGGTCTTAAGCTAGAATTTATAAGAGAAATAGTCTCCCATGTATTATCATCATATGAAGAAATAATATCATGTGTTGATAAGATAAGTAAAGAGTTTACTGAGTCCTATGGCTTTGAAGGGAAGCAAGAGAAGAAAAGGATGGAAGAGAGAAAGATGGATAAAGGGAAGAGGGAAAAGAATAATTTTCCCATATGTGGTAATTGTGGAAAGAAACGCCCTGGAACTTGCCTGAAAGGAATGGGAGTTTGTTATAAGTGTGGAGGAAAAGGGCACAAAGTACGTGACTGCAAGGGTAAGAAAATGGTTTCAAATGTACAATGCTTCATTTGCAAGGAGTTTGGACACTACGCGAACCTATGTCCCAGTCATCAGACTATGCCGCAAATGATGTTATTGGATAATAATAAAGTTATGATACTACCACAGATGAAGAGGAGTGATTAGAGTTCTTATGTTGATTATGTCAATTGAGTGTTGTATCAACAATGTACTTGTTATAATAATTATGGAGTATATAAGGATTGTACTGCAGTACTATTTCATTAAGGACTTGAGATTATGTGGAACAAAGAAAAGTGACTCAATAGCAGGATAAATTTTTGGAAAATATATGGTTGAGAGAATGATAAATCATAATATAGTTCTGATACTGAGGTAGTGATTTTGGAATAATATGTGATTGTTTTGGATAAATTATATTGGATATTCTTGACTACCTTGGAACTAATTAATGATTTGTATATTCCATCATTGTTGGGGTTTAAAACATTTTTGGATTAATGAAGTATATCCAGCATTCTATATGGAATAGGGGAGCATGAATGTAATCAATAAGGAATATGGTAATTCAAGATGTTTCAGTTTATTAAAAGAATACAAGATGAAGGTATTCATATGCTATTACGGGGTAAAAAGGATCTACATTATGCTTACCTTCCTTATAAATGTTGGACTGTGAGTTTGGACAGAAGTATTTTGGATAGTTCTAGTTTGGATTATTTTGGATTACCATAAAAGGAAAACCCGGAGGTTGGGCGGCAACCCGTCGCGTCCGGCAAGGCTGCGAGACTTGAACCCGCAACTGAAGGGCGACAAGGGTGTATCACTTACCACTGGCCCACGAGATGTCCTGGATTAAATAATGTAGTTTTTTTAAAAGATCTGGTAGATGAATTATAATATCATTTATTTTGGAACCCTGTAAGAATAGTATAAATAGAATTTTTTTTTACATTCTATTATCTTTTAGAGTGAAAGATGAGTTTGTGGTAGAAATTTATTATTGGATAAAACTCTAATTATAATGTAAGTATATCTCCTTATGATCTTAGCCAATCTCATAAATAAATTCCTCAACATTAATAAAAGGAACTTAGAAGAAAAATGTTGTCCTAGATGGTACCTTAAATCATCACTAATTTATGGCTTTGGGATTGTTGGCCTTTTCATAGCCATGTTCTCTACCACTCTCCATCAGATAATTGATGGTTAGATTTCTCTTCCATATCCATATTTTCCTACATGGAACCCTAGTATGTGTTATTTTCGGCAATCTTCATACTTTCCACTCTTTATTTTAAATAGAGGCCTCATTAATTCATTTTTCGATGTGGGATTTCAACTAAGATATTTTGAAACGTCAAAAATGTGTTATCCCAATACCCTATATTTTGTTGAACCGATGGTACTTCAAATCATCATAGATTGATGAGTTTAAGGACCTCAATTTTATACTTTTTGTGATTGATGACCTCAATCACTACCTATAAATATTTACGTTTTTCCTCCAATTATATGTCTCTAATTTCCACCAATGTTCTCCTAATCAAGATCATAATTTGGTGGTGACCATTTCATTTCTCTTTTCCTCATATTAAGACTAAATTTTAGTAACCCAATTTCCGATGTGGGTTTTCCCACAAATATATTTTCTATTTTCAACCTTTTATTTTCGAAGAACAATTTCAAATTGCGAGGACGCAATTTATTGAAGGAGGGGAGAATGTAACACCCCAAGATTTCATAGTGTGTTATTTCTTCAAAATAATTCAATAACTTGCACTACACGCAACACTGAGTTCAATCACACCATGACTTACAAAAAAAAAGCCATTAAAAAGAGGTTATGAATAGTATTATCTAAATTTTAAACTTTATATAATCCTTATAATTTTAGAATCCATATTATGAGTTTCTTAGATATAATGCAAGAACAAATTCATTTTCAGTATTACACTTTTATCAACTTTTAATAGTGAACCCTTTTTAAATACAATATTTTAAACTTTTTTACTAAATGGGGACATCAAAAATTTAAAATGAAACATCCCAAGCTTCCACGGTACACTTTCTTTGAATAATACAGTAGCGTGTGTTGTACGCAACCTTGAGTTTTAACACACACCACAACCAATCAAACTAGCCGTTATGAATAGTAATACCTACTTTTTAAAATTATATATATTTTATATTTTAAAATGGACTTCATCTTTGGATTCGGAATATCGAATTTAGCCTAAGGTGAAATTTTGGTACATTTCGGATAACTTTCATATTTTGATGAATAGTGAAAATTACTAAATTTTAATTAAAAACAACTTTTTTAATCAAAATAATTAATAGTGATAAATTATGAATTTTAGTGGTTTTAAAGTATATTTAGAATATTTTTTTACCATTTAATATAATGTTGGTCATTGGACATAATTTTACAATTAAACCGAACATAAACAAGTGTCAATCTTTTGATAGTTATTATCTCTTAAAAACACGCTTTTTGTTTTGACAGCGGGAATTAATTTTAAATTAATTTCTTCCACTTCTGTGTTTAGAATTTAGGAAAATGGATTCCATATTTGGAATCAGGATGTTCAAATTGTGTAAATAGGTAGCTTTTATTTTCAGACATTTTGAATAATTACTGCGGTAAATATTTTATTTACCATGGTTAAGGGTAAATCCGGTAAATAAGGGTTAAAAAATAATATTATAATAATACTAAATTACCCTAAAACGTGTCTTAACCCTATTGGTTGTTACATGGTCTACCATGGGAATCTTTGGGTCTATTTTGGGACCCCATGGATCCACTTGTAAGTGATAATGACACTTTATTTTAATTAAGTCAAAATGAATACAAAAATGACACAAGCATATATCTTTTAGAACAACAATTGTTACATAGGGTTATATAAGTTGGACTTTAGATTATAAATATTAATTAGAAATCTAAAAAGATTTCCTACATAATGATATTTTATTTATAATTTTTAGACATTAAATAATTTATTTTATTTATGACACAATGATGATGCAGTAATTACTATAATAGTCAAAAATTAAAATAATTGATATTATAAATACCCAAATAAATATAATATGAAACTTTTAATGAATTAAACTAATTTTCTAGGATAATATGATATATTAGTATTGATTTAATTTACTTTTTTAGAAGTAATCAATCTGTTATGAGTTTCACAAAAATCAACTATTGAATAGTGTCAAAATTGACATAAAAGAGTTCTTAAAACAAATATTATATTATTAATTGATATTAAATTCCTAAAAATCTAAGGTTCGGCCAAGAGACTTATATCATGATAGTTTCATCATTAATGTACCACTTGGGGGTCTCTTGGATGTATATAGTAAGTTTATTAACCATATTATATAAAAATACAAAGAGACATTGTAAAAGTGAAACTAATTAACTTAGAGTTAATACTTAAAGATAAGGTTAATATAAGTACCCAAACCTGTCTAAATTCTATTGGTTGAGTGGTTTTCGACCTATCCCTACCTTAACCTTTTAATAATAAACTTTGGAGCCATTAGAAACCGAATATGAATTTATTATAAATTAATATTTCTAGCTTTTCCAAAGGTGCCCCTCACCCCTCTTATAAAAGGGCACTCCTCCTTCTCATTTCTTCACACCTTAAAAGCCTTTTGGTTCGGCCAAACTCTGCCCAAATACTCTCCCAACATCCCTAAATACAACCTAGAGGAATTAGTTTGATCATAAAGCCAACCTAAGGATCCCTTTTGATCAAATCAAAAGGAAGAACCCGAAGAAGAGGTAATGATTTCACCACCCTTCTCCAAGTTCATTTCTTCTTCCACTTCTTCTTCCTTTGTTCTTACCATTCTAAAATAATAACTCCAGTATCTCACATATACTGTGATGTTATTATAAATATGGTACAATCATATTCAGTATTCTATCCACCCTTTGAATAACATGTCACCATACGTGCGTACGTACGGCTTACCGTCTCCACGTCGTGGTGTAATTGTTATTCAATATAATATTATTTGGATGAGTATAATAATGATGTGTAACTCATGTAAATAATAAATATAACATGTTAATGATTCTGTATATATGATATACCATCCATTTATATATTATTTTAATATCAAAATAATGATATTGTCGCTCGTGCGTACGTACGGACTACCGTCTCCACGAACGCGATGAGATTCATTCTCCATCGTATCCATTCAAGTATAATTATCATTTGATGATTTAAAAATGATGTTTAAGGACTGGATATCATTCTGGATATGAATAAGATACAACAACCATGGCTTATGTAACAAAACATATATAAGAAAATGAGTAAGTTAACTCCCGAAACAACGATAATTCTAAGATATTATTAACAAATCAATGTTAAAAGATCATATATGATATCATATTATTATATATGATTCTTGCATAATTTAATAACAACTATTTCACCATTATACAGGAGGTTAACCTACCCCAACCAAGGAAAAGTACAAGGTAAGGGTTATTTCACAATCTCTTCATTATCCGAGGTTGTTTATACGTAATAATCTACTGAGATCTCTTTATCATCCACATCCATGTTTCTTCAAAATGTATTTAAAAATATTTTTATTATTTACTAGAATATTAGTTAAAGTCATTTATACCCTTTTTGACTTTTATAAGTGGTTTATAAAGGAATCTTTCCATCGTTTTCAAAACAAGGTCCTTTTTAACCTTTTCGACAGAATTAAGGTAAGAATGTTTTTTTTAACTTATACGGCGGGTGCGGCTAATTTCCGCCGTTATAAAATCTTCAAAACTTCCCTTACAATCTTATAAGAATATTTTCAAAGAAAATGTTTTATTTTATATGGATCTTAAATGATTTCAAAATAAAAAGAGATATTTCAATAAAAAGAATTTTGATTTCATCTATGTCAACATCCTTTGATGGATTTTACGCTTATTTGAATTTGATCTATTGTGATACAAAACTTCTATATTGTATTGAAGGTTTTGTGATATGTTTGACTGTGGATGTGATATTTTTATACCATTCATAGTTTATGGTGAAATTATTGACATTTCGTATGCTAGTTTTAATACGAATGTTTATGTTATGTTTAAACCTTTTCATATGGGAATGCATTGGACTTAGTAAGTGACGGGTGGAGCCCGCTATAGCTCCTCGATGCATCGGTAGGTCTCATGAGACAAACTAGTGTCTTGGCACAAGGCCTTGACAAAATCTTATTTATAGTCTTGGCACGAGGCCTTGGCTATGTGGTTATGATAGTCTGGCATTATGCATTCCAACATTATGAAAGTGGTTATTGATTTTTGCATGTGATTATTCGATTAGTAGAATATCCATGTGAATAAGTAAATGGCATTATTTCATTTTATTTATGCCATACCATGTTGAAAGTTCATATTTAAAAGGCTTTTGTTTTAGTTATACATTGCCTTAAATGTTTATTCTTATTTATGAAAGTTTCCGCTATATTGTTATCCTTACTGGGCATTTGAGCTCACCCCTTTTCTATGTTTTATTTTTCCCAGGATGTGAAGAAGTAAGTTATGAATGACCTGCAGGGATTTTATGAGGGGTTAATAGTGTGGATTGTGGAAACATTATGTTGTTGTAGTAGTTTTTCATTTTATGATGTAATGTAAAACTTATGAATATATCTAGTGTTTCTAAGGCTACTAAACCAATCGGTCTTTCGAGATTTGATCTTTCTTGTGATCATGCCAATGTTATGTAATAATGCACCGACTCTGGGTAACTGGGGTCGGGGCGTTACAGAGAGAAACATTACATGGAGAGAGAATTTAAACTGAGTCTTAAACAACATGTGATTCCTACAATTAACCATAGCATCCCCATGTGACCAGGTCTTCCACACTAGTGGCCTAACACAAACCCTTTCTTAAATGAAACCAATGAAGGACCAAAGGTCATTTAGAATAGAATCCCACACCGTCAACTCTAGGCTACTTCCACCTTTCCCCAATGGAATCTCCTTCACCATTTCCAAACATGACTTTCAACTTAATGATGTCAAAATTCACCCTGACTATAAAATGACTAAATGAAACCAAAGTTTCATTTAACCCCTCTCGCATCACTCTCCCAATGTGGGAGGATCCTCTTGATTGTAAAAAGGATAAGTGGGTTCAATTCTAGAATTCAAGAAGAGAGTCCTTCAATCAACTGGAGGGCCGACCAACGGCGAATTTCCCATGGCTATACTTCAATCGCATGTTAACGCTTTATGGGGGAATACACTAGTCAACAAAGAAATCCATGGACCCAATCAAACTGGTTCAATGGCCAAGACATACCACAAGTGAACACTAAACATGTAGGGGGAACCACTATAAGGGCTTCCCGAAGAACTTTTCAAGGGATTCCACTAACCAAATTCTTTCACACCAACTTACCAATAAGAATTCAAACTCAAGACACAAATAATCCAAAAAGGATTCTTGGGTCGAAATTCCTCACATACAACATTCCCAAAATACAAGAACACACCACACAATCACTAGTTATTAAAACACCATATTTTACTTTAACATAACTTTTTGTAAATAAACAAAGCTGGTGGGTTGCACAAACCCCAATGGTGTCCCATGTGCCTCACACATGCATGTTCCCATGCCACACTAATACCCAACTCATGTCCATCCAAGAACTCATCCGCTCATACCATTAACTATTTATCTTTCCATATACACCCATACATGTGGTTTCCCATGAGAACACTAATGATCAAAACCCGACCTTTCCATTTTTCAAAAATAAAACATTAAACCCACACTTTTCAAACCTTACACATCATTTTATTTTTAAAGCGCTTCATTTTAAAACATTTTTCCAATACCAAATCATTTTTTCTTAAAAAAAAGATTTACACGAATCCAAAACAAAGAGACGAGGAACGGTGCAAGAGGAAACTAGTGTTAGTAGGTGACTGGGACATATGGTTGGAGGCCATACGCCAATAACGCCACATCCATGGAGAGTATTCTAGGACAACATCCCCGACTCCACATGGATTTCCAGGCCCTAAGAGCTTTCATTCCCCCCTAAACAAGATTAACCATAAGGACCAAAGACTCAGACAAACCACAACTTTCCCCAGTAACCCAAGTCCCGCCACGAGGTGTACTGGCCATTTACCTTACTCGTAGTCAGGATGTTGAGTCCCAACAACCTTAACTCTGGTCTACCGTGACTCTTCCTAAAGGAACAAAAACCAAGAGAGAAAACCTGCTCTGATACCATTTTTTCACAAACCAGGTTGGGTCGCCTTTCGACCCGACACCTGACCCAGTCTGTGGTAAGGCCCAAAGGGCGTTCTTGATCCCCATGGGATGGAACAAGTGCTCAGGTATCCAAAAAAATACATGGGAACAATTTACATGAAACAATAAACACAAAACCACTAACAAGATAAATAAACTGACACTGGAAATAGACAACCAAACATTCCTTTAAACTATAATCAGATTTAGAGTCTACAATTAAACTAAAAACCCAAAGGTAACTACAACAAAGATATAAAACTAAAACTCTAACACCAACCTCCAAGCAACATGAGGTGCAACATCCTCAAGATACCAACACCAACCATTATGAGAAGATCATCAACAACCAGAACCACCATCACTAATCACGATGCCTCAACCTGGAATACACAAAGAACAAGGTTTACATTCACCAAAATGTGTATGTAGGGTGTGAGACAAAGGCCCAATAGGATTCCACTGAAAATAAAAAAAATATTCCACGCATAACCAATAAACAACTAATACATTTTCCAGTTAAATAAATAAAAATAAAATAGATGCTTGAACAATTTTTAAATATTTTTTTAAAGAAAACAACTTAAATTAAAACAAACATGCAAACTTACTTTTAAGATAACCCAAGTGTCATTCCAGTGAGCATAAATTAAAAAAAAAGTACTAAATATGGGAGAGGCCTCATGGGTGTTAGATAACATGGGTCCCTAGATCTTCATGTCTCAGTTAAACATGGCTTAGAAACCACAAAACTCAGCAAATGTGGCTTAGAAACCAAGACCCTCAGAAAACATGGTTTAGAAACCATGACCCTCAGTCATTCATATGTTTAGTTAGTGTTGCAGTCATCGATCCTCCTAATTAAAACAGGGTTGAATCCACCCTAGGATCACTAGCGCACTAGTCTAGCCCCCCTTCCTAGCTACTCGAGCTTCCCGCTTTGTGCTCAAACAAGTTCCAAGTTCATAAAGGGTGCACATCATATAAACAATCCAAGCTAAAACACCACACATTCCAAGATACCATTTACACCATCAATTACACTATTAGAAATCCAAGTTTGTGTCACATGTCACATTTAGGCATACAAGACAAACATGGTACTTACACACATAGAATCACCCTTTGCACACTCAAACCCTCTTTTTAAAACCATACACACACCAAAAATCTTTTTAAAACTTAATCTACATAGGTTACACACTCAATTAAACCATCTGTACAGTTTAAAAAGACATTTATAATTAAACAAACCACTAGGAAAATTTATTAAATAACTTCCAAACATGTCACATAATTTTTAAAGTCGAAATCTCACTCAAAACCTTTTTTCAAGAGAAGATGCATTTTAACACCTCTCCAAAACATAAAACACATCCTTCACACTTTTTATCACACTAACTGCACAGTTTTTAAAATATTAATAAATATATCAATGTAGGTTTTCACAACAAAACACATTAACATCACATAAACATTTATTCTTCAAAATAAAAAAAGACACTACACATGACAAAAACCACCATTTACACACACAAAATCCATTTTGAAATAATACACTCACCAAAAATGCTCTTTAAACCAGACACACACCCAATATATTTCCAACCATGATTATCACTTCAAACTCAATTTAATAAATCATTGACAAAATTTATTTTTAACCATTTTAAAGAACACAATAAGGAATTGCATCAAGATTACACCAATTTTATTTCATGTAAAGTGAACTTTAAAAATTTAATGTATATCAAATTCTTCAAAAATACTTCTAGAACATACTTTGCACCACTTGCACAATTAAATGAATCAAATGCATAGTTTAAAAAGACCATTACCACAGTTGAACAAACCAATAGAAAATTTATGAATTTTTTTTTCAGAATATGCCGCATGACTCAAAATACTAAAAATTCCACCAAATATTCCTCTATGACTCAATGCACATTGATGCTAAACCAAAACACAAACTGTATAGTTTATAAAATGATAATAAATAGTTCAACATGGTTATTCACAGAAAACACACCTATATCACATATAAATATCAAACCTCAATTAAAAACTAGATTCATACTTAAAAAATTAATTAAAAAAATATGCTAAATTAACTTAAGAAGAAAATTAATTCATCAAATAATGGTTAAATTTGGAACCAACTACCTCGGTGAGAAAATATTTGAGGTACGGTGAAGAACTTCAATTTCGCACCAAACACACCACAAGAAAACAGAGAAGGCCCTAATTCAAGTGACCGGACCAATAAAATCAATATTTCACCCTAAATGAAGCGAAACCCTAACCAAAACCCTATAAAAAACATCAAAACCCTAGATTGGGGGAGGAGGGTTTACCCGAAGTGGATAGGGTGCGGTGGAGATTAAGAGGTTTGGAAGGGGCGACGCGTGGCTGGTTGAGGATGATAGGGAGGAGGAGTGCTAGTCGGAATAGTTGGAGGAGGGAGGCCACGATGGCATCGGGCGATGGCATGATGGGAGGTCGGGAGGCAGTTGTCGCAAGTGGTGCGACCAGGAGGTGGGGAGGCCCACAGTCAGTTTGTCGAACAGAAACCATCCAAGGGTAGGGGCGGCACAGCATGGGAGGTCTCTAGAGGTGTGGGAGGGCACCAGATGGAACTTTACGAAAAAGGAGGAGGTCGGCGGTTCGCCAGACGGACTGGATCGACCAAATAGGGGGGCCCACACTTGGGTCTCGGGGGAGGGAGGTGTGCCATGAACAGAAAGAGGGGGGGGGGATCCCTAACCCAAATAAAAATAAAATAAAAATAAAATAAAAATAAAAATAAAAATAAAAATAAAAATAAAACTAGTAATAATAATAATAATATCCTCAAATAATAAAATTATTATTTTTCATTAAAACAATTCATTAAATTAATCACATTTTTCTTATTTTATTTTATTTTTCATTTTATCACACATTTTTATTTTTATTTTTATTTTATTATTCATTAAATTTTATTTATCTGCCTTGAACATCGGGCAGGCCATGCGGTGAACCAGGTGAGATCACGCGGTGACTCAGGCAAAGCTGCGTAGCTTTGACCGTGGTGCGCTAAATGCTATCAAGGCCAAAACATGCATTTTTAAATAAGAACTATTTTTTTAAGCCGGGCTTCAACCCGAACTACCCGATGCCCAGTAAAATTAATAAAATAAAGAATTTAAAAATGACGGGTGTGACAATTCTCCCCACCATAAAGCTTTCCACCCTCGAAAAGCCAAAACAAGGCTTAGAGCAAACAAAACTGATACTCCCTTAAGGATCAAAGTGGATATCCATGAAAAACAAGCAAAAAGAGGAAAACACACTGTGCTCAGAGAAATTGACCTAAACGACACCCTTAAGGAACCCATAAAGATACTTTTGGCTATGTGTCACCTACCCCAAAGAGCTAAAACACCTCTAGTTGATTAATCAAGGGGAGGAACTCTCGCACCCACAAAAACCAACTTTACAAACCGAAACACCTCCAACACCATTAAACGGAAACCACACCATTTGACCAGAATGAACAAACAAGATCAAACCACATCCAAAGAACACTCTTATCACTTACCACCAAGCCATCTTTAGGAACAGAACCAAAAGGCCAACATGGGGAAAGCCCAAAGGGGCTCCCCACCATTAGAAACCTACCAACGCTTGAGACAAGTACCAAATGCCCGACGCAGGGAGGCCTGAATGGACTATAAGGCCCTAGCCTTAAACCTTACTTAATATTGAATTAAATGATTAATTCACATTGAGGATATTTTCAGGTTTATATTTTTAGAGAATTAGGACATAACTATTACATCTCAAAAGATTACAAAGTAGTTTCTTCTACTAAATTTCCATAAAATAAAAACTCTTAAAAAGAAACATGTCTAGTTCTATTTTTTAGGTAGCATGACTTTCGCTTGATCCCATCCTTGACCATATTCCACGCCAAGTCCTGTGAAAAACATTTCAAAAACTTGGGATGAGCATAAAAAGCTCAGTAAGGGATACACAAATAATGAAAACTGTTAGTTTTTCAAAACAACAAGTAAACCATGTATACTTTATCAAAGTGATACTTTTCTCCTTTTCGAAGTAGTAAAAACTATTCACTGAATAAAAGTTCATTACTTACCCTTATGTAACCAAAAGATTACCATAAAACCCATATAAAGATCACATAACATATAAAGGTAACTTGGGACATAAACATACTTAAGTGGAATAACCATAAGGTCTACTTCCACACATATCACTTAATGGAATAGCCATTTGGCCAACTTCCATACATACTTAATGGAATAGCCATACGAACGACTTCCATGCCCAATGCATCGGAGGTTATAACGTAACCACCCGTCCTGGTATTCACGGCACCACCCGTCAAATGTCCAAGTACCATCATTACACATAAAATATTGAAAATATAAACATTTCAATAAAAACATTTCATTTTCAATCATAATAAGTAATTCCCAGATATTGAATTAATCAATCCATTTTCAAAAACCATTTAAAAGATATTTTTGAATCAAAGTGTCCCATACCACTTTGAAGATTTTAATGGAATTATAATTTTAAAACATTAATGTCCATATAAATAAATACTGAAAACCATTTTGAAAACATGGACATTAAAGATAAATATTTAGAATAATAAATCTTTAAAACATTTAAAATGATATTTTTGTTAAATAGTTTTTTAACAAAATGAGAGACTCTTGAATACAAATAATAGCGGAATAACATATAATCCGAACTTTATAATATCATGAGAATAAAGGGATTCATGATATAATATGTCAAAGGACAGTATACACACCATATAAGAGTGAATTGGTGCATAACAACAATGAAGTCTCAAAAGAAATGTAAAATGAGATGAAATCCATTATAAAGAAGGCATCCTTAAATTAAGGATAAATAAATCTCATAATTATGTGTGACAAATATAAATACAACCAATATAAGTGGATATTAAGTGTAAAACAATCAAAGTTTATTCACACATATTCAAAGGATGACATATTCAATAACTACATGTTGAACCCAAAGAAATCGAAATTGGGTTAAGAAGTTCCCTTGGTAAAATTCGACAGCCTAACGACGTCACATAAAATTTTACAAAAAGGGTTGATGAGAGGGATAAAGGGGATCTAATCACTTGGACATAAAATTTACATAAATAAGGATATAGAAGAAAATATCCCAACATAATAGTATGTGAATTAAAATACATAACAAAATAAGTCTTTTAAAAAAAAGAGGAGGGTGAAAGGTTCCCTTACCGACATGGGTATCTTTCAAGACACGCACCCCGTGAAAGAAGGACAATACAACATTGATGTAAATACTCATAAATGAAAGTATATTAAACAATGAGTAAAATAATGGGCAGTACATACACCACTCAAAGGAAATTGTGGTAAATGTAGCATAAATCTCACAGATATAAAAGTGAGATGAAAAATCCCTTACGAAAACTCAGCATCCTAACAGCGCCACATAAAACTTACAAAAATGGATTGATGAGATCAAATAGGGTCTCTAATCATATTAACATAAAGTTTACAGAAAGAATAATATAAAAGAACATCCCCCAACATAACAAAGAGGAGCTTAAAAGAAGTGACATAAAGGAGAGTACTTAAAAAGAAAGAGAGAGGTTAGATCTCTTACGAAATTTCGGCAGCCTAATCGGCGCCACTCAAAACTTCCAAAATGGATTGATGAGAGAGAATAGGGTCTCTCATAATGTGAACATAAAAATTACAGTAAGAGTAATATAAAATAACATCCCAATAACAAGAAATATGAGCTTTAGAAGGAATGACATAAAAGAGTGTACTTAAAAAGAAAGAGAGGAGTAAGATCCCTTACCTCGGGTCCGACTTGACTCGATCGTTCTTTAACATCCTGAATAATAAACTTGAGTTAATTTATATTTGATTAATAACCTTTTTCAAGTTCATTATTCCTTTTATATCACTTATTGACATGTTATAAACATTATGTAATCATTTAAGTTAATAATGTTTGTTTTGTCGATATTTGGTTCTTAAGTCAAAAGTGGACTTCTTACAATTACATGTTGTTCGTGTGGTCAAAGGTTATTTATATCCAGAATGAAATTCCTGATTTGGATATCATATATATCATATATATCTAGAATATACATGTATTTATAATATCACATAATCATTTAGAGGTAAGAAATGAAATGCACCGTTCATGGAGACGGTAAGCCGTACGTACGCATGAACGCTACTTTCATTTCTTTGTCATATTAATGGAATTAAAACTAAATGAGAGGTATGTATATTTTAATTCCAGAATTATATTCATCATTTAGATGTATCATTCATCATATATATCCATTATATACATGTACTTATAATAGTACATTACATTTGGGGATAAGAAATGAAATGCACCGTTCATGGAGACGGTAAGCCGTACGTATGCATGAACGCTACTTTCATTTCTATCTCATACTTTAATGGAAATAAATAATAATTATATAGAGGTATATTATAATTCCAGTATAACATAATATATAATAACATTAAATCCATCCTTTATACGTCCCACGTATGGCATTAACGAATCACATCACTTTGAGGGGGCGGTAGTCCACACTTCCTAAAATGAAGATATCGCGTATACCCATAATGGAAGCCATAAAGGTAAGACACAAATAAAAAATACATAAGCTTAAGTAAAACATAAAAATATTATATATCATATATAAATATAGTGACATCTTAATGGCCACCTTTGAAGGTGTTATATGAGTGTTGAACAATCATCGTTTCGTGAGGCAGAAATTCGCCATCCACGGAAACAGTATGTTCTTTAACCATTAGATGTAGGTGTGTGTAAGTGTAGCTCTAATAATTCTTATAAAAACATCCTAGTATATTTAAGATACTGTAGTTGTTACAAAATAAATGAATAAAAAGAGTTTAGGGGGTTGGAGAGGCAAAATAAAACAAAAGGACTCAAGTGAAGACATTACCTTAAAATCGGGTAACTCCCTTTGGTTTGAGCTCAAAGACTTCCTTGGGAAGACTTCTGCCCAAAGTGAGGCCTCAAGGAGTAATATAGGGAAGTGTAGAGACAAAATGGGCAGGGGTTGGCTGATCCAAAGGCTTTGGGAGTGTGGGTAAGGAGGTAGAGGTGGGGGCCTTTTATAAGAGGAGAGGAGGGGCACTCTTGGAAAGTAAAGAAAAGTCACTTTATTTTAAAATGATATTCGGATTTAAGAGGTCCCACATTGATATAATTCGAGGATAAGGTGATAAGGGTTATAAATCCACTCATACAATAGGTTTTGGACATGTGTAGGTCTTATATATTACATTATATTTCCATTTTATTTAAATCGTTAAATAATGAGGTCATCGCTGCGTCATCATGATGTCATAAATAATTTAATTTATTTAACGTCTAAAAATTATAAAAAAAATACTATGATGTAGGAAATCTTTTTATATTTCCAATGAATATTTATAGTCAAATATATGACTTGTATAACCCCATATAAAAATTGTTTTAGTAAAAAATCTCATGTTTGTGTCATTTTTACTTTAACATTAAATAAAAAGGTATTTATGTCATTTTCCAACCAAAGTGGCTCCATGGGGTCCCCAAGTTGACCCATGGATTGTATTGGTCGGCCATGACACATCCAATGAGGGTAGGACATGTTTCTAGGTCATTTCATTTTATTAAAACATTATTCTTACCTTAAACTACACTAATTACCTCTAATCGCGATTAAAAACTTAATAAGTTACTATTCACCAAAAAATTATTTTAATCCCATTGAACCAAATTTTACTTCTTAATGAAAACCATGTATTTAATATTTTTGAAATTCAAAACACAAAGGTGGAAAAATTTCATTTAAGTGGAAAATCAGTTTTTATAAGTACCACTTAGTGGTTTCACTATTCATCAAAAATTGAAGTTTTTCAGAAAATTACCAAAAATTCACCCTAAGCTATATTTGATATTCCGAATTGAAAAATGATGTCTATTTTACATAATTCAAAACATATAAGTTGCATTAATTAATTTAATAATTAATTCCCGCTGTCAAAACAAATAGCGTGTTTTTATGAAACAAAATGTATCAAAAGATTGACACTAGTTTAAATCCGATTTCAAAGTGAAATTAATTCCATCTACCACTATTGGATTAAATGGTAAAAATATATTCTAATTTCACTTTAAAACCAATTCAAAAGATAATCTAATCATATAAATAAATTAGATTAAAAAGAGGTTTTGAATTAAAATACAACATTTTACACTATTCATTAAAAAAAGAACTTTATCGGAAAGATACCAAAAATTTACCCAAAGTAAATTTTGATGTCCCGATTCTTAAGAAGAGTTTTATTTGGTCTAATATAATGTATAAGAGTGAACAAAACTATATTTAATGATGGTTCTCCATCAGAAGGCGATAAGTGAACCTTTAGTGAAAACTAGGGCATATACGCCTAAAATTGAATTATTTCCGTATTTTAAGCCTTTATCTTTTATTGGATAAATGTAAAAACATTTAAAAACATATATAATCATATTTTAGTTATTTCTATACATTCCCTCCAATACAACGGCTACATGTTAACTACCATTTAAAATAATATTATTTTATTATTAGAGTGCAACGTAAGATTCCCAAGAAACTCGTTGTTGCGTGTTGGGTACGCCATCAAGCATAGCGTCCCCTTTAAAGTCATATTAATATTTTATTCATAAATATGGATAAATATAAAAATGTCATATTCTTTATTTACCTGGGGTGTTACATGGACTCCCTACCATCATAAAAAAATCCAATACCGATTTATTCCGGACACATCTGAGTGAGACCCACTGCAGTTCTCCCCACCATTAGAACTTCCAGGAGGCACAAAATCTCCCAAATTTCCCGTTAGTGACCAAAAACCACACCACAAGAGGCGGAGAGGGTGGGGCCCAACTACTGGGGTGTCAAAACCACAACCCAAGACTAACCAACATCTCCACATCCCTGGATAATCACTTTTTAAATTTGAGATCGATTTACCCAACATACCCCATAAAAACACTAAAAGCAATTACATTCGGTGGGACGCAACCCCTAAGACTTTAAGGTAACAAGAAGACCACGCTTCCTCATAGCCACGAGAAACCCCACACACCCAAATGGGTCATTCAGAACAGAACAATTACATGTAACGATTTAAACTGCCTTCACCTTTAACATTGATGAAATAAACAATGTCAAGGTCCCATACACTCTCGGGGTTCTTGAACACAAACCATCTTTTCTCCAAGGCCTATGGATGGAGCCCTTATATTTGAAGCATATCCTAACTCTTAGTTAGGCATTTAAGTCTCTTGAATGAAGCCTCTTCTTTCCTGATGCCGCAAGAAACCATACTACAACTGAGACAACACCATTAAACACAACACACTTTGACATCCACCTACTCCCACAAGAATCATTTACCAACACAAGAGATAAAATGGTGCATGTGCATCACCCTTTATCACACCGAATGAGAACACAACACCACAAATCATCACTGAACATGACCATTATTGTTGAGAGAAACATTACATGGAGAGAGACTTTAAACTAAGTCTTAAATAATACGTGATTTCTACAATCAATCGTAGCAGCCCCATGTGATTGGGTTTTCCAAACTAGTGGACTAACCCAAACCCTTTATTAAATGAAACCAACTAAGGACCAAATTTCATTTAGAATATAAGCCCGCACCGTCAACTCCAGGCTGCTTCCACCTTTCCCCATTGAAATCTCCTTTACCGTTTCCAAATAGGAATTTAAACTTAACAAGGTCAAACTTCACCCTTGACTATCAAATGACTAAAGCAAACCAAATTTTCATTCAAACCCTCTCACATCACCCTCATAATACGGGAGGATTATCTTCATTATAAAAAGGAGAGGTGAGTTTAATTATAGAATTCAAGAAGAGAGTCCTTCAATCAATTGGAGGGCCAACCAACGACGAATTTCCCATGGCCGCACTTCAATCGCATGTTAACTCTTCATGGGGGGCGTAAAACAGTCAAGAAATAAATCCATGTACCCAATAAAATTGGTCCAATGGCCAAGACATACCACAAACGAACACTAAACATATAGGGGGAACCACTGCAAGGGATTCCCGAAGCACTTTTCAAGAGAATCCACTAACCACACACTTTCACACCAACTTACCAATAAGAATTCAAACTAAAGACACAAATCATCCAAAAGGATTCTTGGATCTAAATGCCTCACATAAAACATTCCCAAAATATAAGGACACACCACACAATCACCGGTTATTAAAACACTATATTTTCCTTTAACATAACGTTTTGAAAAGAAACAAAGTTGGTGGGTTCCACAAACACCAATGGTGTCCCATGGGCCTCACACATGCATGTTCCCATGACACACCGACACCCACATCATGTCCATCCATGAACTCATCCACTCGAACCATTAACTATTTCTATTTCCAAATACACCCATACATGTGGTTTCCCATGATAACACTAAGGATCAAAACCGTACCTTTCCATTTTTCAAAACCAAAACATTTAACCTACACTTTTCAAACCTTACACATCATTTTCTTTTTAAAGCACTTCATTTCAAAATTTTTTTACAAGACCAAATCATTTTTGTTTAAAAAACATTTTTCCATGAATCCAAAACAAAGAGATGAGAAACAATGCAAGAGGAAACTAGCGTCAGCGGGTGACTGATACATATGGTTGGCAGCCATACGCCAATAATTCTACTACCATGGAGAGTATTCTAGGACAACATCCCCAGATCCACATGGTTTTCCAGGACCTGTGAGCTCACTGGGACCACTGAACCTACTCCCTTTTCATTTCCCCCTAAAGAAGATTAACTATAAGGACCAAAGACTCAGACAAATCTCAACTTTCCCTAGTAACCTGAGTCCCGTCACGAGGTGTGATGGTAATGCACCTTACTCATATCCAAGACGTCGAGTCCCAAAAACCTTAACTCTGATCTACCATGACTCTTCCTAAAGGAACACGACCCAAGAGAGAAAACCTGCTCTGATACCATTTTGTCACGAACCAAGTCAGGCCGCCTTTTGACCTGGCGCCCGACCCGGTCCATGGAAAGGCCCAAAGGGCATTCCCGATCCCCATGGGCTTGTACAAGTACCCGGGTATCAAAAAAAATACATGGGAACTATTTACCTGAAACAATAAACACAAAACCACTAACAAGATAAATAAACTGACACTAGAAACAGACGACCAAACACGCCTTTAAACTAAAATCAAATTTAAAGTCTACAATTCAACTAAAAACCTAAAGGGAACCACAACAAAGATATAAAACTAAAACTACAATAGGAAACTCCAAGAAACACGGGGCGCAACATCCTCAAGCTACCAACACCAACCAGCATGAGAAGACCATCAACAACCAGAACCACCACCACTAAGCATGATGCCTCAACCTGGAATAAAAAAATAACAAGGTCTATATACACCCAAAGGTGTATGTAGGTTATGAGCCAAATTCCCATTAGGATTCCACCAAAAAGAAAAAAACATTCCATGAATAACCAATAAATGACGAATAAATTTTCTAGTTAAATAAATAAAAAGAAAATATATGTTTGAATTTTTTTTAAAGAAAACAATTTTATTGAAACCAACTTAAATTAAATCACACATGCACACTTACTTTTAAGATAACCCAAGTGTCACACCGACAAGCATTAAGTGAACAAGGAGCACCAAATATGGGAGAGGCCTCATGGGTGTTAGCTAGCATGGGTCCCCAGATCTCTATGTCTCAGTGAAACATGGCTTAGAAACCACGAACGTCAGCAAACAGGGATTAGAAACCAAGACTCTAAGAAAATGTGGCTTAGAAACCACAAACCTCAATCATTCATATGTTTAGTTAGTGTTGCAGTCATCGAACCTGCTAAGTGAAAAAGGGCTGAAGCCACCCTCAGATCACTATCCCACTAGTCTAGTCCACCTTCCTAGCTACCCGGGCTTCCCTCTTTGTGATCAAACAAGTTCTAAGTTCATAAAGGGTACACATCACATAAACAAGCCAAGATAAAACACCACACATTCCAAGAGACCATTTACACCATCAATTTAACTCTTAGAAATCCAAGTTCATGTCACATGTAAAATTTATGAATAAAATACCAACAAGGTAATTACACACAAAGAATCACCCTTTTCACACTCAAACCCTCTTTTAAAACCATACGCACACCAAAAATCTTTTTAAAACTTAATCTGTATAGGTTACACACTCAATTAAACTATATACATAGTTTAAAAAGACACTTATAAATAAAAAAACCACCAGGAAAATTTATTAAACAACTTCCAAACATGTTGCATAATTTTTAAAGTCGAAACCTCACTCAAAACCCTTTTTAAGAGAAAATGCATTTTAACACCTTGCCAAAACATAAACCACATCCTTCACACTTTTTAACACACTAACTATATAATATCTAAAATGATGATAAATAGATCAATGTAGGTTTTCAAAACAAAACACATTAAGATCACATAAACATTTATGCTTCAAAATAAAACAAGACACTACACATTCCAAAACCCACCATTCACACACACAAAATCCATTTTGAAATAATACACACATCAAAAATACTCTTTAACCCAAACACATGTTGAATTGTAATATAAATGTATATGTATATTATATGGAATAATACAATGGGGGGGGGGGGTGAATTTTATGTTTAAAAACTATATATTTAAACACTCAATAAAAGACTTAGTTTAAGAGATCTTAAACTAATACAATGCACAACCAATACTACATACCATACAAGTCTTAGATCCGATGGAAATACTAAGATGTAATACTACAAGTAATGTAAAACAATTGTATTTGGAATTAATACAATGACAAGAGTAATACAAATGTTAATGATTCTGCCATATAGTGTATAGAATCTCTTAATACAATATGAATCGTGATTGAAACAATTACAATTGAATTGAATTTGAAAATAAAGGGGAAACTATACAATTCCATTTCTAATAAAAATAGAAGAGGAAATGTAAAAGTATTACAATTATTTTAACCAAAAGAGAAGATTATCCTTTCACCTAGGATTGAAGGTCTGTCTTACTACCACCATGGTAAGACCTCGATACGATGATCGGTACAACTGTATTCCTATCCCCGGAAGTCCTCGATTAAGAAGGTAATCAAAACCTCTATCCTTCAAGAAATTGAAGGCCCTTAATACGATGATTGGAAGCATGTCTTCCTATCTCCATAATCCCTCGATCATTATCACAATGATCAGTCACACAAACCAGAAACAAATCACTTATATAAATACAAGAACACAGAATAGGCTGTTCACTTCTTGTATCTACAAGGATTTTTCACGAAGCAAGAGATAAGTCACAACATGTCTCTATAGAACTTGATAGAAGAAAAATTTGTGTATTATGGTTTGAATGACCTCCTATTTATAGGATTCAAGTTATGACAATCATATTTTCTCCAACGGTCATATTTCTTCGAAAAACTCAGAGGGACTTGGGCACCTGACATTACAATAGTCAAAACAAAATAAAATACATGACATTGTTTTGATCGGTAAATAACTATCTCAATGACATAATTTAGTTAAAATTATTAAGTAAAAAAGTATAAAACAATGAGTATGAGATACATGAAATCCGTATTAAAGTTATGATAAGAGTGTAATGCATTTCATAAGTACAATACGTAACTTGTTTGCTAGGCTTATCATGATAACAATGCATATCGATTACAAATTATAATCTAGTTAAGATTCTTAACTTGGTTACGATGCACAATATTTAATCTGGTTATGATGATTGGATACAATACATAATAAGAGTATGAAACATAACATGGTGATGATGCATAACTTGGTTACGATATCGTGATTACGATACACTAATAAGATTCAGTACTTAACCTGGTTATGATGTATAAATACAATGCAATACTTAACATGGTTACGATACATGACACATGAGATTGTGATACTATACTTATCTTGATTACGATACATGATTATGATGTGGTACTTATCCTGGTTATGATTTCTGATTATAATGAAATACACAGTTAGGTTATGATTCCTGACTATGATGCAATGCATAATCTGGATACGATTCTGAAATAACATATAAAACAAGGTGTATGAATAACAAACACAACTTTCATAAGGATACATCAAACATGAAAAACAAAGTCAGTGATTATGATTGTTAAAACAACATACATGATAAAAAATATATGTAATTATGATATGTGTGATTTTGTGATTTCTAAAACAAATGATTGATGGAAAAGTCAAAACATGTTTTGACTCAACAATATCCCCCTTTTTGGAAATCACAAAACAAGACAAAAACAAAATAGGATAACAAACAATAAAGACTTATCTACCCCTAATGTTAATAACTCTAGTGAATATGAATAATTCCACCCTTTATTTAAACAACTCACAAGGGATCGAATTCTCCTTAATTTTTCTTGTGACATCCCCCCCTTAATCATACATTCATAAAAAATAATTTCCTTTTAAATACATTCTCCCCCTTTGTTATTTTCAAAAAGAATAAGGGAAATAATTTACTTCCTTCAAAAAGTTAGAGAAACAGAGTACGAAACAATAAATATTAATTGAAACAAAATTTTATTACAACAAGAGTTAAACCATCATTCTTTGACTTTTTGTTTTTCTAAAAAAATTAAACAACGGGAGTTTCATATTCTTGAACTCTTTTCTATCCTCCATGATCTTTTCAAGGGCTTCTCGCTGAGCCTTCAGATTCTTATTCTATTTAGCAATAATCTTTTCTTGCTTCCAGAGATGATATTCATGAATCCGATTAATAGCTTCCTGAGCTTTAAGCCTTGATTCCTGGTTATTGAAATCATCCATCCTGAGTTGATATGATTTTTATAAGATAGCTACTATATTCGAGAGTAAAACAAAATCATTACTCTTGTCTTATAAATTTTCATTTAAACTCTCAATATCTTTTGAGGCTACTTATTTTTAGGTAACTGGTCTTTGAAATTATTCAAACTTTTCATTCAAATCATCAATCAACTTTAGATAGAGAGATTTGAGTTTGTTTACCTGATGTACCAATTCTTCCTACTTGTCCAGATGGTTCTTTAGGCTTTCATCAACATTATAGGACCACTTCACAACTTTATTACAAGCCTTACTGTGCTCAATAGAAAGTTCCTTAAAAATATTGAAATTGGCTTGAAGACTTAGAAAACTATCCATCAAAACCTTGATATAATCCATTCTACTATTATGGGCATTTGAAAGAATTTCCAACCTGGCTTCAAATTTTGGAATAAAAGGTAATAGCTTCTCCAATCTATTCAAATCCTATTAAAATTACTGAAACCCTTTCACAGTGATTGTCCTTTCAGAATCCATGTCCTTAGAGAATTGTGGAAGATCACTAAAATGAGTCTCAATGCTAATTACTTGAGCTAGATGATTCTGATTCTTATTAGATTCTTCCTCTTCCTCCTCCTCTTCTTCTTATTTATCAGGAATCTGAATGACTCTCTTGGAGGAAAAATTTTGAGATACTCTCTTGGAGAGCTGAGGATCCAGAGATGGATAAACAAAAGATGGCACTTCTGATGACTCTGTAGTAATACTTTTCTTATTTGTATCTTCTTTTTCTTAGAATTATATTTCCTCCTATCCCTATTCTTCTTGATCATTTTACTATTGACCTTATTATTATTATTCTTCTTACTCTTCTTCATGTTCTTTTTCAAGAGATTATGTAGCTGATTGTTCAAAAACTCGTTTCCCCTTACCTTTACCTATTGGAACTGATCGAGTTTTACCAGATGGATCCCTTATTTCAATTCCAGATTTTAATTGTTGAGCTATTATTAGAAGACTATCCATATCAATAGCATCTGCCTTTCTTTTCTTCGATCTATTCTTTCACTCTTCTTCTTTCAAAGTCTCTCCATACATCACTTTTAAAGTCAAAGCTTCATCCAGATCGAATCCAAACCGAGGATCCCCTTCTTTCATTTCTTGATTTTTATTTCTTCATTCAGCAGCAACCTCATCGGATACAACCTTTTGCTTCTTTGAGGGTTTTGGAGTTGTATCCTCAACTGCATTTCTTTTGTTTGAAGATGACTTGGATGGATTAGAAGGTTTATCACTACCTTCAACAACTTACTTTTCTTTCTCAGCATCCAGATCTTTCTCAAACTTTTTCAATTCAGAATTGAAACGTAATTTGAGCCTATTTACCATATCCTTACTAATTAAGGGCTCTTTGAAGAAAGTCAGATCTGACTTAATTTAAATATTACACAAACCTAAGAACTCTTTCAGAAACTTACTAATAATGGTGGGAAACATGATCAACATAGATTTTATACCACCAAATTTTAGCTTCTTAATTTTTTGGAAAATAAAACCCATATGGTTAAACTTCCTCATGTTCACCAAGTATTCAAGCACATACACATCTGAAACTTTCAAAGTTTCCTTATCACATTTTCTCAACACTAAAAACCCTTGAATCCAAAGGGCTATAAGTATATTATCACTTGATAGATGAATCACTTTCCTTTTGTCCTCATGAATTTAAAAAAGGGTTTCTTTGGCTTTAGACCTATCAAATAAAATAGGCTGGTACTGATAATTTAGAACTGATAGAATAATCCAAAACGATAGTCCAGTACTGATATCGATATTTTAGTACCGATAAGGTAATCTAATACTGATTGTTCAATACTGAAAAAGTAATGCAATATTTATAGTTTAGAATTGAATAGATGATTCAATACCGATAGTCTAAATCTAGTACTGAAATTTTTTGAAACCAAAACATAAAACCGATAAAATTTAGAAACCTATAAAAGAAAAAAAAGTAAAAACAAATAACTATAAAACAAAAAGTGAAACAAAAAACTATAAAAAAAAATTGAATTTGATAAACTGTAAAACAAAAAGTGAAACCGATAAATTATAAAACAAAAAGTGAAACAAAAAACTATAAAAAAATGTGAAACTGATAAACTATAAAACAAAAAATGAAACCGATAAACCATAAAACAAAAAGTGAAACAAAAAACTATAAAAAAAGGTGAAACAAAATGTATACCCCCTTTGAAAAGGAGTAACTAAATATTAGAAGATGGCTTAAAAAAAAGACGTGAATGATTACTTTACAATGATAATCCCTAGTTTCTGTTTAATGTATTTAAATATATCAGAAAATAATGGTTTTTTAAAAATGTCAGCAAGTTGTTCTTGCATTCCGATGAATTATGAAACAATATCTCCTTTTTGTGTGTGATCCATAAGAAAGTGATGCCTAATATCTATGTGTTTTCCATGTGAGTGACGTGAAAGGTATTTACTAAGTAAAATGGCACTAGTATTTTCACATAGTATTTGAGTTTTTGAGAAACTCATGGAATAGTCAGTGAGTGTGTGTTGCATCCACAACACCTGAGCACAAAAACTTCCAACTGCTACATATTCAGCTTCAGCAATGGAAAGTGCTATTGAGTTTTGTTTCTTGCATGACCAAGAAACCAAACAATCTCTTAAAAATGACATGTTCGAGATGTACTCTTTTTATCCATTCTACATCCACCAAAGTCAGCATCTGGAAAACTTTTCAAAACAAAATCATTTCTAGAAGAATAGAATAGTACAAAATCCATTGTTCCCTTTAAGTAATGAAAAATTATCTTCACTGCTTTTAAATGAGATTATTTTGGATTATATTGGTATCTTTCACATAAGAATACTGAAAACATTAAGTCTGGATGACTATCCATTATGTATGATAGACTTCCTATCATACCTCTAATTTTTTTTGATATATTGGTTTCCCAACTTCATTGAGATCAAGTGTATTTGAGGTACCAATTGGAGTGCTAATACTTTTAGTATTTTCATATCCATACTTTTTGAGTTGGTCTTTGATATACTTATGTTGGGATACATAGGTTCCTTCTGGTTTTTGAGATATTTTAAAACCTAAAAAGAATGTTAACTCACCCATCATACTCATTTAAAACTCAGATTTCATTATATTTACAAAATAATTAGTTAAGGATTGCTGAGTTGAGCCAAATATAATGTTATCAACATAAATTTAAACAATCAAAATATTTTTTTTTCCATTTTTATAAAAAGATTTGGGTCAACAGTACCTTTTTCATAATTGTTTTGTAAAAGGAATCTTATGAGTCTATTATACCATGCTCTTGGGGCTTGTTTAAGGCCATACAAATCTTTGGTAAGTTTAAAAACATGATCAGGATGTTTTGGATCTACATAACTAGGGGGTTGATCAAAATAAACTTCTTCTTGAACAAAACCATTGATAAAAGCACATTTTACATCCATTTGAAATTTTTTGAAATTGAAGTATGCTGTAAAGGCTAATAGAATTTGAATAGATTAAAGTCTAGATACCAGAGAATAAGTATCTTCATAGTCTATTCCCTCTTGTTGATTATATCCCTTAGCAACAAGTCTTACTTTATTTCTTACCATGACTCCATTTTCATCACATTTGTTTCTGAAAACCCATTTCACACTAATTACAATTGTTTATTTAGGTTTTTCAACCAATTTCCAGACTTAATTCATCTCAAATTCATTTAGTTAATCTTGCATTTCCTTAATATAATCTTCATTACCTAAGGTTTCATTTGAAGTTTTAGGTTTGAATTGAGAAAGAAAAGCAAGATGTTCTATTTCATTTCTCAAGGAATTTCTAGTCCTTACATGTTGATTTACATCACCAATGATATTATCTATGGGAAAATTCTTAAGAAACAAATGATTTGAGTTTTGTGAAACCTATTCATCAAAATATGATAGAAAGTCTTCTGGGGTAAATGTTTCAAAAAAAAATTCTTGAGAATTTTCCTTTTCAGAAGAGTTTTCAATCAAAGGTTGATAATTAGTTTTTGAGAATACACCAGTTGATGTAGGTAAAGATTGTTTAAAAACATAGGGGTTAGTTTCATCAAATTTAACATGCACTGTTTCTTCAATAGTACAAGAGTTTTTATTGAAAACCCTAAAAACCTTGGAGGTTTTGTAATAACCTAGAAAGATTACTTCATCAGATTTGGGTGCAAACTTATGTAAATTTTCTTTTGTATTCAATATGAATACTTTTCATCCAAACACTCTAAAGTATGATACTTAAGGTTTTCGGCTAGTCCACAATTCATAAGGTGTTTTATTAAGAAAAGGTCTAGTCAAAACACGATTTATAGTATACCATGCAGTACTAATAGCTTCATCCCAAAAATTCTTAGCAATTGAGTATTCGATCAACATGGTTCTTGTCATTTCCTGAATAATACGGTTCCTTCTTTCAAAAATACCATTTTGATGAGGGGTTCTTGGAGCTAAAAAGTTGCGAGTAATAACTTTCTTACTATAAAAGGTTTCAAAATCTGAATTTTGAAATTCTCCACCAAGATCACTATGTATATTTATCAATGTTAGGTTTTTCTCATTTTTAAATTGGGATCTAAAAGTTTTGAAATAGAAAAAGGATTCAGATTTTTTTTCTAGAAAATAGGCCCATGTAAATCTAGTATATTCATCAACTAAAAAAAATACATAGTATTTTCCTCCGATGCTTCCATTTTGTGTAGGAAAAAAAAGATCCATGTGCACTAACATTAATTCATTTGAAGTTCAAACTTCATTGATTGATTTAAATATAGTTTTATGTTACTTTCCATATTGATAAGGATCACAAACCTTTGAAGAATCAAACCTAAGATTTGGTAGATCCTTAATAAGTCTTTTCTTTGAAAGTTTACAAAGGTTCCTGATGTTACAATGTCCTAACCTTCTATTCCATAACCAATATTGGTCTTACATTTCACTTAATAAAGGTAAGTCTTGGCTCCTAAGGTCTTCTAAGTTTATTGTGTATACATTCTCATGCCTATGGGTAGAATGAATGAATTAATCCTTGGAATTGTGAACTAAACATTTATCATTCCTAAAATTCACAAGGTAACCTTCATAACATAATTGACTTATGCTTATAAGGTTGTTCTTAAGACCTTTGACAAACAAAACATTTGAAATTAAAACATTTCCTAAAAGAACAATATTACCTATAGAAATGATCTTTGCCTAAGCATTATCTCCGAAGGTCCACCTTTTATTTCAATAATATTTTTTAAAAAATCTTTGTTTCCAGTCATGTGTAGAGAAAAACCACTATCTATGTACCAAATGACCTTGTTTTTGGTACACTTCTTATTTTCCTGAAAAAGAAACAATTAGTTTTTCGAAACCCAAAATTTTTTGGATCTGGAAATGTTAGATAATTTTTTTTGGGAATCTACATTTGTTTTAAAAAATGGTCTTTGTGAAATCCTAAAGATTTAGTTTTATTAAGAGAACAACATATTTCCCAATGTCCACCACATTGACATTTCGTACAAAATGGAACACTTTGAGGAACAAAATAGTTTTTACTAAAAATGGGTTTTGAGTGAGTGTATCCAAATCGAGAAGTACTCTTTAAAGGATAAATTTGAGAATACATATTATTAAAGTTTTCCTTGTTACAGGTAAAGTTTGATAAAAGCTTCTTGAGAGAAAAAAAATCATATTTTAGTCTAATAACTAAACTATCATTCTCACAAGAAGTTTTTTTGGAATTATTTTTAGTTTAAAAAACACTCTTCTTTAAAACAAGTTGTTCAAGGTCATTAGAAAGTTTATCCTTCTCAGAACTTACTTCCTTAAGATACTTTGAAATATTTTCAAAATCAAGAGTTTTATGATCAAGATATTTCGATAGATCTGATACTTATTTTGTAAGAATAAATATTCTAGATTTTTCCTTATCAAGATTTTTCTTGAGTTTTGAATTTTCATTCTCAAGTAATTTGGAAAATATGGAATTTTTTTTAAAGGAAGATAAATTGTCCTATGCTGAGGAATATTATTCATCCTAAGAGTAAGAATGTTTTTTATTAGGGTAATTTGCATTTAAAGATACATTTGTAAGGGATTCATCATTGTGTACCTTAGCCATGTAGAAATGATTTTCAATAGGTAGTCTGGCTATGAGTCCTATATTTCTCTGACCAGAAGATTCATAATTTGAGGATTCGTTTGATGATCACCACCACTTACACTCCAAGTATCATTTACCTTCAAAACTTTCTTTGTCTTTGACTTGAAATACTTTTTCTTGTTTCTTTCAGAAAGTTTATCCTTTATGTATTTTCTTTTTAGTAAAGGAAAATCTGGTCTAATATGACCTGGTCTTTTGCATTCATAACAAGTGACCTTAGAATCTTTCTTTTCTTTTCTATATTTCTTTTTGAATCTGTATTGAAAGTATTTATTTCCAATAATATTGTTCATCCTTCAAGAAAGATTGGCTAAACTCATTATCTAAGTGATCACTATCACTTTATTCTGATATAACAAATACTTTCTTATCTTTGGATATTATTATCCTTTCTGGTGTCTTAGCTTTAGTAGTAGTAAAATATACACTCCCATTACCATTTTTCTTCTTATTTAAATCAACATCTCTTTTCATTCTAGTCTTGTATTGAAGTATAATTCCAAATAACTCATCAAGAGTGATTTGAGTAACTTTCCTGTTTTCATCAATAGATATTCTTTTTGATTCCCACTCATTAGGCATAATATCAATAATCTTGTCTACAAGTGCTTCATTATCAAGACCCTTTTAACCCATATATTGTAGAGTTTTGACTATTTTCATAAACCTTTATTGCACCTTTCATACTGGTTCTCCACAAGGAAAAGGAAACCCATGATATTCTGCTTGAAGCATTTCTCTTCTTGTTTCTATGAATTTGGATGTACCAAAATGTGTGACTTATAATTTATTATAGATACAATTAGCTACTTCACAAGATGATATATGACTATATATATTCCTAGTCATGGAACAAAACAAAGTATTGCGTACCTTGTAGTTTAATTGATATTCTTGTTTCTCTTGATTGGTGAAGGTACTAACTTCCTTGTCTGGGATTTTATAACCTCCAGTCAGCATGATAAAGTTGTCCACTCCAGTATTAATAAAAAATTTCTTTATTCGATCTCTCCAGTACTCATAATCATTCCCATAAAATATAGGTGGTCTAGTTGTATTTATATTTTCAATTGATCCAATACTCATTCCATCCATCTTGTAAAACAATAATTTTCCACTCCACACGTTAGTGTAGTAAGTAGTTATAAACAAAAGATTTGTAAAAGAAATACAATTGTATTGCCAAAATAAATAATGTAACACAAAACAGTGGAACTTACCTTTGATACCAATTATTAGATCTTAATATAAATTTATATGTATATTAGATGAAATAATAAAAGAGGGGGGGGGGGTTGAATTATATGTTAAAAAACTATATATTTAAACACTTAATAAAGGACTTAGTTTAAGAGATCTTAAAATAATACAATTAAAAACCAATACAACAGACCATACAGGTCTTAGATCCGATTGAAATACTAATATGTAATACTACAAGTAATGAAAAACATTTGTATTTGAAATGAATACAATGATCAGAGTAATACAAATGTTAATGATTCTACCATATAGAGTATAGAATATCTTAATACAATATGACTTGTGATTGAAACAATTACAATTGAATTTAATATGAAAATAAAGGGGAAAATATACAATTATCTTTCTAATACAAATAACAGCAGAAATGTAAAAGTATTACAATTATTTTAACCCAAAGAGAAGGGTATCCTTTCACCTAGGATAGAAGGTCTGTCTTACCACCACCTTGGTAAGCCCTCTATACGATGATCGGTACAGATGTCTTCCTATCCTAGGAAGTCCTCGATTAAGAAGGTAATCGACACCTCTGTCCTTTAAGAAATTGAAGGCCCTTAATATGATGATCGACATCACGTCTTCCTATCCCTAGAAGCTTTTAATCGTCATCACAATGATCAGTTGCACAAAGCAGAAACAAAGCACTTATAGAAATAAAAGAACATGGAACAATCTCTTCACTTCTTGTATCTTCAAGGATTTCACATGAAACAAGAGAGAAGTCACAACATCTTTCTCTAGAACTTAATATAATCAAAAGTTGTGTATTCTAGTTTGAATGACCTATTATTTATAGGCTTTAGGTTCCAACGATCATATTTTCTCCAACATTCATATTTCTCCAAAAAACTCGAAGGGACCTGAACACCTAGCATTACAATAGTCAAAACAAAATAGAATACACAACATCATTTTTATTAGTAAATAAACATCTCAATGAAATCATTTTATTTAGAAAGTAGTAAGTATAAAAGTATAAAACAATGAGTATGAGATACATGCAATCGGTATTGAAGTTATGATAAGAGTGTAATGAATTTCATAAGTGCAATACGTAACTTGTTTGCTAGGCTTATCATGATAACAATTCATATTGATTACAAATTATAACCTGGTTACGATTCTTTACTTGGTTACGATGAACGATATTTAATATGGTTTTGATAACCTGGTGATGATTCATAACTTGGTTATGATATCATGATTACGATACACTATTACGATTCAGTACTTAACCTGGTTACGATGTATAAATACGATGTGGTACTTAACCTGGTTACGATACATGATACATGAGATTTTGATGCTATACTTATCTTGATTATGGTACATGATTACGATGCAGTACTTATCCTGGTTACAATTTCTGATTATAATGCAATAAACAGTCAGGTTACGATTACTAACTACAATGCAATGCATAATCTGGTTACGATTTTGAAACAACATATAAAACAAGGTGTATAAACAACAAAAACAACTTTTATAAGGATACATCAAATATGAAAAAAATTCAGTGATTATGATTGTTAAAATAACATACATGATAAACAATATATGTAATTATGATATGTGTGATTTGTGATTTCCAAAACAAATGATTAATGGAAAAGTCGAAAAATGTTTTGACTCAACAACACACACCCAATCTCTTTCTAACCATGATTCACAATTCAAAATCAATTTAATAAATCTTTTAAACAATTTCTTTTTAAATATTTCAAAGAACACAACAAGGAATTTCATCAAGATTACACCAATTTTATTTCATGTAAAGTGCACTTTAAAAATTTAATGCATATCAAATTCTTCAAAACTACTTTCAGAACATAATTTGAACCACTTACACAATTAAACGAATCAATTGCACAGTTTAAAAGACCATTCCCACAGTTGAACAATCCACCAGAAAATTTATGAATCAATTTTTAGAATATGCCGTATGACTCAAAATACTAAAAATTCAACCAAATATTCCCCTATGACTCAACACACATTGATGCTAAACCAAAACACAACCTGCATAGTTTATAAAATTCTAATAAATAGTTCAACATGGTTATCCATAGAAAACACACCTATATCACATATACATATCAAACCTCAATTAAAAACTATATTCACACCAAATGAATTAATTAACAAATATTATAAATTAACTTAAGAAGAAAATTAATTCATCAAATAATAGTTAAACGTGGAACTACCTACCTTGGTGAGAAAATCTCTAAGGTATGGTGTGGAACTTTAATTGTGCACCAAACTCACCACAAGAAAATAGTGCAGACCCTAATTCAAGAGTCCGAACTAGCAAAATTAAGTCTACACCCAAAATGAAGTGAAAACCTAACCGAAACCCTATAAAAAACATCAAAACCCTAGATCAAGGGAGGAGGGTTTACCTGAAGTGGACAGGGTGTGGTGGAACTAAGGAGGTTCGATAGGGAAAACATGTAGTTGGTCGAGGATGACAGGGAGGAGGGGCGCTGGTCGGAATAGCCAGAGGAGGGAGGTTGCAGCGGCGTCGGGTGGTGGCGTGACGAGAGGCCGGGAGGTGGCAGTCGCAGGCGGCATGACCAGAAGTCAGGGAGGCCGACAGATGGATCGTTGGACGGAAACTAGCCAAGGGTTGGCTAGGACTTTTTAGAATAGGAGGAGGCCGGCGGTTTTCTGAATGAAGTGGAGTGACCAACCAGGGGGGCGCGCGCTAGGGTCTCAGGGGAGGGGGGTGTGCCGCAACCCGAAATAAGGGGGGGGGGGAGAAGCCCTAAACTAAAGAAAAATAAAAATAAAAATAAAAATAAAAATAAAAATAAAACTAATAATAATAATAATAATATTAATATCCTCAAATAATAAAATTATTATTTTTCATTAAAACAATTCATTAAATTAATTACAATTTTCTTATTTTATTTTATTTTTAATTTTATCACTCATTTTTATTTTTATTTACATTTTATCATTCCTTACATTTTATTTATCTTCCTTGAAGATGGGGAAGGCCATGCGGTGAACCAGGCGAGGTTTCGCGGTGAATCGGGCAAAGCCGTGCAACTTTGACTGTGGTGCGTTGAACGCTGTCAAGGCCAAAATAAGAATTTTTAAATAAGAACTCAAATGTTTTTAATTCGGGCTACAACCCGAACTACCTGATGCCTAGTTAAATTAATAAAATATATAATTTAAAAATGGCAGTGTGATAGGGTGTGGTTTTTCTTGAAATTTTTTATTCACATTAAAGGGTTTGATCACCATACTAGATCTCTCAAGTGAGTTTCAAAATCTGTGTTAGAAGGAGGAGCATTGTGGGTATGGTGATTTGTTACGGTGTAACTTAAGGATGGGAGTGGGTATGTGAACTAAGTTCTATGGTGGAATGGATTCAATGATTTGAATTTTACTTAAACATACCCATTCACCCTCACCATTTATATTTATAAAATTATTTATAAAATGGAATTTATTTTTATATATAAGGAGAAATTGATGTTTTTTATTTTATGGGGTGGCTGAACTCAACCATATCCCCCTATACATCATCATAGAAAATATTATAAACCATTTTAACCACAAAAATCATAATTATATATCAATTTCCAAATAATATTAAAACCTCACCATAATTATGAAGATGTAATAATGATATATGTTATATGAAATAAGAAAATATATAATTAGTGAATTTAAAAAGAATTTTTTTGAATTTTAGTGCTTAATAAATTCACTACATTTTAACACTTCATGTTTAGGTAAATTCATCATCATTGGATTCCAAGTTATCAAATAATCCCTACCCAAATTCACTTTATAGTTTCCTTCAGTTTTAAATCATGCCTCAGTTCACATAGTTTATTTTCATATAAGAAAACATGCGACACACAACCATAATTTTTAATAAAACCCATGAATAACATTGAAAATTATGTGCTTACTTTTTAAAACAAAAATTTAAATTCCTAAGTCAAATCATCGATAAACTCTTTAATCTATTATTTCTCATCAATATATTTTAATGTTCATAAATTCACATGAACATAAATATAATTATTATGAAAAAATTATAATGAATCTATATAATTTATAATTGAAGAAATTTTATTTCTATAATTCATTTAAATAGAAAAATTATAAATGACTGTCATACCTTCTTCCTCTCATGTTCTAGCATCTTAGTCCACCCCAATGTGTGGAGGTATTTTATAGCATCATTTTTTTATTTCTTTCTGATGTTTCCTAAAAAATAATTTTCAATTATACAAAAAAAAGTATTAATGAAAATCCTGGTAACTTTCATTCAAAAACATCAAATTTGATTAATACCTTAAAATTTATACTCTTCCAATAAGAAATCATTTCTTAATAATGTGCTACTGTACAATCATTCATGATAAGTATGTTCTCTAAATCATTACCAAATCTAGAACACTAGCCACTATATAATTCATTCTTATATTCTCTCCATAGATCACCCAATTCTATGATCCATGCTATCCTTTTAGCCTCACCCTTATGAAAATTATAACAAAGACTACACCAAAATATTAATTCATATAAATAAAATAATAAAATAATGTTAAATCCAATGAATTTTCTTACCCATATTTGTGCCCAAGAATTATCCTTTACTTTATTTTGAAGGTGTCTCTAGGAGAGTGGCCTAATGAAAATGATTCTAAAGTATTTGGAAAGAATCTCCATAAAAATCCAACATTATCACCATATTTTTTCAATTATTTAATTATCTTCATTATACTCAACCATCATCTGTGTGTGGAGGTTCCACACCTCACACATGCATGTAATCCCACACCGTCTAGTGGAAGATCCAACTATGAAAGAAAAAATAAACAAATATTATATCAATACATCTTAAAATTAAAATAAATTATCGAAAAAAAATTACTAGGGTTCTATAAATATACTTGAGAAAGACTGATCTATGGGTATTGCTAGATCCCTAGGATCTGAAGGACCATCAACTTGTATAATAGGAGTGGGATCCATAGACTTCTCGTGAGGTCAAAATGTTTCAGAGTAGAATTATAAGGAGCATGAACGTAGAATACCAGGGATAAGGAAGTAGAAAGAAAATAAGTTTACATAGACATATGTGGAAAAGTATAATATGAAAGGGGATTAAGATCCATCATTGGATAGGTGAAAGAAAGATGAGGAGGACCAGATGTAAATGGTGGAGAATATATAGGAATCCTAAATATCCCAGGTGCCTATAATGATATTATGGGATAATAAAGTGTGATAAATGGTAGATATTATGAAGTTAATGGGTGTGATCATGCATGATGAGTAGTTCATTTAGCTCTAGTACCACTCCCTTTCATCATCTGGACGAGCACCGCTGCCACTAGGTTTTTTCGGAGAGTAATTGTATCCTGGGTGGTGGATCTTGATTAAAAGATAAAAATAAAATTAATCACATGGCGTTATAAGCTATTGATATATATATTTGAAATAAAATACTCACAAATGGAACCAGTGGAGGAACTCCCATCTCTCTCATGTGGCGATTACTGTCTTCCATCTTCTTCCTTTATATCTCTTCAATATTTTTTATTTACTACATTTGAAAACAAATATGTATTTAATTAGAAATTCATAACTAATGTGTAATAAAAACAATAAATAAGACATGACATGACATAATTAAGGAATACCAATTTTCAAACCAAATAAAGGATATGTAGTGATATAACAAAATCATATTATATTTAGTGGTAAGAATATCAAAACAAAAAATACATGTCATAGAAAAATCAATACATTAAAATTAGAATTTTTATAATGGGTATGATATAGTATTAATCTATTTTTAATTAGACCCAATTCAGTTTTGGTTAGGTTATTTGGTTCATTTTGGTCAATTGATTAGGTTATTTTTCTATTTTTTTGGGTTAGGTCATTTGGTTCATATTTTGGGTTAGGAAATTTTTACATTTTTTGGTTAGGTTATTATTTTAATTGGTTTTAATTTTCATTCTAATTAGTTTAATATGTATCAATTCATTTCAATATTAAAAAATGAAACTCAAATAAAAATTCAACTAGGATATATTGAAAATGAACATAAAGGTCAAGTTGGATACAAAATATTTGCAATAAATAGTAAAGCAATTTAAATAATACCAACCTGAACAACCCAAGTCTATTTAAACCAAAATAATTAATAACATATATGTATGGATCTATATATTTTCCACTATAACTCCCGGTTCACAATAAACTATGAAAATTGAACTATTTGAAGTAATAAATTGATTGGGTCCAATGGGAGTAGTGATGGTGTCAATTTCATCATCAACATCATAAAAAATATGTCTTGGTATTACTTTAATAATGACAACAAATTCAGTTCATGAATGATATTTAACATAAGAAACTTGTTTCACCATTGATGCCAATATATATGGATCATCAGTAGTAAGAGTGAAAGTTATTTTAATAACTCAAAATACACAATCATCAATAAATGTTCTATGCCTTATCACTAAATCAAGCCACTTTCATTTCATCATAGTGACTCGATAATGAGAGCAATAATCCAATATTAGAATTTTCTCAATGACTACACAATAAGATAAATTTTCAAATCAAAGTCTAATATCCAATGCACTGACATAATAGTATGTTATTATAGTTACTATAACACCATTATGATGTGTTCTCATGTTCATTGCTCATTCAATGATAATAAATTTGTATCCATTGATCACAATTTATTTTCATTCATGAACCATAGAATTAGGACCAAAATCCAAAGATTTTATTTCATTAGAGACAAATTCAGTAGGAAAACTCAATATCTTAAATATAAATGAATATTAAAATTAAATAAATATATTTTTTAAATTTATTATTGTAATCCTTCTACCTTCAATTTCAACGAAGCATAAAAATCTTTTTTATGAAAAGTCTCTCTCATTGTCAAAGATAAAGAACAATGTTTTTTTATTTATAACTTGTTTATGTTCCCTTTAGAAAAAATAGGAATATTGTAATAGATATGTACACTTAAAAGATATGAGATAACATATACATGTTCAATTTACTTACTTGATGTAGTCATTGAACAAACTATAGTTAAATAAAAATTGTGCGATGTGCCATCTCTCGCTCTTTAAGGCTTAATGTATTCAATGTATATGATCCAGGAATTCCACCTATTTGGGGAAGTGATAGAAATCCAGGTTCAATTTTCTCATACTTCTCTTATTGATTTATCATTGTCTTGTTCTATCTCATAGTTACATCATATAACTACATTGAACACAAATCCATACATTCTTGATCCAAGTAACCTTTCACGATATAACCTTTAGAATGATTCCTTTTCTAGATATAATAATTCAATGTATACATATTTAGTTCAGTTGAATACATCAAATGAAAATAAAAAGGACCTCCAAGAAGTATTTTATTTGGAATATGTATAGTTATATGCAACATTCATGTGAAAAATTATAGAGGAAACATTTTATCTATATCACACAAAATTAATGGTGCCTCTTAAAATTTTTTTTCAAGAAAGAATCAGACAAATTTTTAGAAAAAGTTATTTTTAAAAAATGGAACAATTGAATAATTTACACCCTTATATTATTGGATAGTAGATGATAGATTGATATTGGAATAAAATCATGTAGAAGGATGTGATAATCACGAGTCTTAAAAATATTTCAGCTCCAATTCTCTTTTGTTGACCCATTTTGATATGTTTCTTGAATAACCATCAGGAACTTTAATAGTCTCTAGTACTTAATTTTTTTTTCTATAGGTGTTATCACATAATAATCACATGCAACTTTCCATTTATTTTCATTGATACACACATGATGAAATTCTGGTGTGATACCCATAATTTTAATTGGTTTTAGTGGAAACATTCTTCCTCCTTCTAGATTTTATTTGACCCTCCTCGAATGAAAAACTAACATGTTTAAATTAATTAAGAACTTCAATTCCTAACATATGTTGAGGTGTATTGTCAGTATCCATGGAATTGTCAAATTTTCAATGATTATTCCTATATATATTATCCATTGGAAATAATCATCAATATCACATAAAACTAAAACTATGATGATATTTAAGTCTTATGGATCACGTATTATTCATAAAAATAGGACATGAAAGTTTTCCATTCGTTCTCTATCTAGACATAATTAAATTTGTAGAAAAATCATTTATCATCCACATAAGAGCAACACACATATGAAATATGTCTTTTAAACAAGCATCATATGTGTAGACACCCACATTCTAAAGATACTTCAACTCTTTTAATAAAGGTTTCATGTATACATTTATATCATTTCTTGTATTATAAGGTTTATATATGAGTATAATCATGAAAGTAAAATGTTTTTTCATACACATCCATGGAGGAATCTTATAACTGTGTATGAAAACCATTCATGTGATGTATGCAGTAAGAATCTTTCTAAATGGATTAAAACCATCACATGATAAACCCAATCTCATATTACACACATCAGCTAAAAAATAAGGATATCAAGAATCAAATCTCCACCATTCTAATCCATATACATGATGAATAAACTTATCCTTATCCTTCTTTATATCAGTATCTTTACATTGTATATTAATTGATATTGCATCAGAAATGAAAATATAATGGAGTATGAGAATCAATGGAAAGTTATACATTAGTTTGTGTGGCACATGGGATGGAGTTTCATTTGAATTTGGATTCCATCAGGATGTGCCACATTTTACACAATCATTTGTTTAGCATTTTACTCCTAAAGTAAGATGAAATCTTTTGGGCAAGCATGAATTTTGTTTTTAGAAAATCCAAGTTCGTCAACTAACTTCCATGACATATAATGGTTTGAGGGAATATCAGCATCATCTGGAAGTAAGAACTTTAAAAAGTTAAGAATATAATCAAGGGAAGTATTAGAAATCCCACACATGGTTTTCACAAGAAACAGTTGAATTAAATATTCTAGAATTTTTATTTTACTATATTTCCAATATACTAGATTCATGGTAGCATCATTCATTTTTTTCACCCTATTAATATCATCATTTTCATTACATGCATCATGTGTGATCGTATCAAATTCTTATTGGTTTATAATCCTTTCTTTCTCATGGTGATGAATAAATGGAAATTGTCCATCTAATAAATTCTCCAATCCAGTCCCCTCATTCAAATCATGAACATTTTGAGATTGTATTTTATCCCCATTATGATACCAGAAATAGTAGTTTGTTTGAAAACCATATTTATTTATATGGTAGCTAACTTCTTTATAACTTAACCGAGGTCTTACAATATAATTATAACACGGGCAGTGTACATAACCACTATCTGAAGCATTGTTAAATGAAAAATATAAAAATCTCCCCAACTTATTTTGAAAATTTCTTGAGATATGATCAGTTTCATACATCTAAATTCTATCTATTCTGTAAAAAAAGTTATATCTCATGTTGTAAAATCAATAAAATAATATTGAAGTTAAATTGAAAATATATTTAAGGAAATGATAATTGTTCACTTTATATGAAGAAATAACTAAAAAAATAGTCTATATAAGAATCATAATATAAAAGACAAAAATATACTACATATATAAAAAAAAGACTATAAATATAAAACCATGATATTAAATTACATTATATCAATGAGTAATAACCATACATAATACTACAAAAAATTGTGTTTGTAATTTATGTTTTTATTTTTTCTCTTATTCTATTCACTTTTTAACTTATGTTATTCTTATTATATAAATTCAAGTATAAAAGATTACTATTTCTAGGTAAGCATATTCTACAACACACATAAATTATGAATTTAGGTCAAATAAATCCACAATTAGTGGATTATCATATTAAGGGATGTTAAATTGAATCCTTCTAAGATTTACTAATCATCCCACTTGACTGTAGTTTTGGCTATCTAGAATTTTGTATAAAACCCCTTTATACTAAATTCAGTAGCCTTTGTCATGTTTTTCGATGGTTCTATGGTATTTTTAACAACTAATTTATGTAAAAAATGAATTTTCATACATACTATTATGTTATAGTTCAATAACACTAATATGTAGTTTGAATATACAATTTCAACATGCTTGCTTCATTATAGTATGAAATTAGAAGGCTTTGTAATTTTTAGTTTTAATATGCTTACATTTAACTATGAAGTATTACCATGAAGTATCACATTCTTTTTTATAACATACATTGAAAAATTGAAAGTGGAAGTGGGATTTTGGATAAGTATGGAAACACAAAAATATTGGTGGAGGTGTGTGCAGTGATGAGTGAAAGTGTGATAAAGGTGATAAAATAGATGAAAAGTATAAAACAATGGAAAAACTAAATAAAAACCGTGTGTAAAAAAAATAATGGGAAACAATGGGAAAGTGTAAATAATGGGTGTTTGGGATAAAATAGAGATCAAGTGAAAGTAGTAATGACAACATGATTGAAATCAATAAAATTATTCTAAGGGGGCTACATTTTATTTGGGTTGCTTGAATTTTTTTTCCTAAACATTAATTTTTATTATATGATAACCAAGCATCTTCTAAAGTGTTTGAGATCTCCATCAAGATTCATCAACCAATAAATAACTAGAAAACATATTTGACAAAAAACAAGATCAATTAGTAATAAGAATTTAATTAATTTTAAAAGGCAAACACAATTCTATATTGTCACATGAAATTATTGTAGTTAGACTCACTAGTACCCTGTTGGTCAACATGCCAATTTAGTATTCAATAAGAAAACATTTATATTATTTGAAAGATTGATTTTATCACACTGCACATGTTAGTAAAAAACTAAAAATAAAAAATGATAAGTGAAAAAACTTCCCAAAAAAGTTAAATTAGGTTCCACATAAAAAAAATGCAAGGCTAATAATTAATAGTGAGAAACCCACCACTAAAGAAGCCCCATAGAGGGATTGAGCTAAGAAAATAATCCACTGAAAAAAATAAAATTATATAGATCGCAGTAGTATATATATAAAACAAGATAAATAAATAATGAAAAACAATAAAATTAAAAAATTATCCTTCAATAATAATATGGACAACCCTTATTTCAAAAATTACAATAAGATTTAAAAATATCAAAAGAAATTAAATGCAGACAAAAATAATAATAATTTACCATGGTGTTTTAGATCTAGAATAAAAATGAAATTGATGGTTGATAGAATACCTGAATGATTTGGAAGTCACTAATTTAATATTAAAGAAGGATGGAATTAAAATAGGAGCAGAGGAGAGATCGCATTGGTTGGGAAGAAAATGGAATGCCAAATGCACTGCTAGGGTATTTTGGATGAGAATGAAATGAGAGGAGGGGATCCCACATGGGTTGGGTAGATACAAGAAGGATATACCAATAATTTTTTAAAACTTTTGGTATAACCATCTCTATACCAACAGTTTTTTAAAACCATTGGTATAAACATATCTATCTCAATAGTTTTTAAATCATTGGGATATCCTTGATATAAACTACCTATCCCAATAGCCATGTTGAACTATTGGGATAAGACAACCTATACTAATGATTTTTAAAAACCATTGGTATAGGTCCATGGGTATATCCTATATTTACACTAGTGAAATATAGTATCTAATGAATTATTATAGGTATGACGTGTATGGTTTGTGATGGATCGAGGTACATACTTAGTGTATGGGATGTGATGGCTTGAGGTATAATATCTAATGTATCATACATGACATATGGGATATATTGGATCCTAAAAACTACTCTGTTATCATATGGAGATGTGATACAGGATGATGAGATGACATGATATACTAGATGCATGTTATTATACTTGAGCGCAGGTGTCTTTAGGCAAACTTCTTTTAGAGAGAGATGGATTAGGACGTATGATGTTGGGGTAGAATGGAAAACTAGTGGGAAAGAATTAGTGGGTAACCATGTTTTATTATTATATTATGATCTCTTGTATGAAATACTTGGTGAGAGATATCCATGGAGAGGCAGGGAAATTAGTATACCTGTTTAGGTGATGATTTAGTTTCACTTGTTGTTCACTAGGCTTTAGAATTCTTTATTTGTCTTTTTCATGAGAGGATCCAAGGAGGATCCTATTAATTATACCTATTATTCTAACCCTATGTATATATAAACTATTTTTAGGCCAGTAGTAGTGGGTTAGAGATCAGACTAGATATTACTAACTCATGGTTTTTTAGGAGATGTTTTGACTTCATAGTCGCTGCTGAGTTTATATTTTGGTACTTGTAGTTTTCCTTTATAATTGTTTCAATATTTATAAAATTACATGAATGTACTTGAGTTTTAAATTTATTATATATAAGTAGGAATTTATTGGTGTATCTTTCTTATCTCTCTCTTCCTCATATTCTCTTAGAGGGAAATGCCTTCCATTTGTATGTTCACTATACTCTTGGTGATTGTTTCTAAACCATGGCCTATTGGAGGTGGGATTTAGGTGGTCACTATCCTTCTTATATAATTGATGGACCAATAGGGATACCTTTATGGGTTGGTATTATGATATAGTGGCATCATAGGTTAAGGTTAAGGGATAGGATGAAGTTTGGAGTTAGAAACAGGTGAGGAATGCATGGGTTAGTAGGGAAATAGTGTCGGCTAAGTTTAGTATGTGATGTAAACAAGGGATACTAGATGAGACATGTTTATTTACCCCCCTATGATCTGATGCACAAATATTTATGTTTATTGAGTTTATTAAATGAAGTGATACTAGTTTCAGGGTATAAACCTACAAAAATATCACACATCACTCTTCTTTGAGTCCATGTTTGAAGTGGGTAGACCTTGGGATTAGGTTAAAACTTAAATAAATAAATAAATAAACTAATTAATTAATGTTAAATATTCCATAATATAGGTTTTTGAGTCTCTAAACATTTTTTATTTTATAAGTATGGATCTAGGTTAATGTCCTAGTTAGGTTCACATAGAGGATCTTCAACAAGATGTTCCTATAGATTAACGTAGATTATAGGTGAATGATGATGGAAATTGGAGGAGGGAAATCTAAGAGTTTCAATGCTACAGTCTAATTAAGTACAAGGGATTTATTTCAGACTCAATGATAAAAGACTGGTTAAAGGATGTTGAGATAACTTTCAGTTCGATCCATGGTTGGAATGAGCACTGGGTGGATCAATGAGGTAGTGGTGGATCTTGTTCCTTAGGGATCATGAGGAGTCAACAGTCTCATGAGAGAAGTTCAAGGAACCATTTTCATGCATAGTTTCTTTCTTTATCCATGAAGTTGGCTGGTCACCAGGAGTTTATTACCCTTCAATAGGGGATTTATAGTATGCGATAGTTTGGTATTTGTTTTAGGACCCTTATTTGATATGATTCAGACCAATTTACAGTTGAAGAGGCCAGGGTGAGGCATTTCAAGGAACCTTTGTATCTAGAGATCCAGTGTTTGATCACCCAGTTTATGTTATTGACATATCTTGAGGTGCTAGTAAGAGAAGATGTTATTTAGAGGATGCTGGCCCGAACTATGTCATTATGATAGGGGAACCACTAGGATTCCTCATGAAGAATAGCTATGGTCCAGGGTTCCTAGTTGCCTGGATAGAAAAGATTTCAGATAGCTAGGGGTAGGACCTAACCCTCATCATCTCATTTCTCTAGGGGTGGAGGTGCTTAGGCCTTTTGCAAAGGATCAAATTCATATTTATGATGTGGAGGCCAAGGTCATCAGTGGAGAGAGTGCTTGACCTTTTAGAGTAGCAGCATGTGCTAGGTGTTTCACTTTAAGCCCCTTCATTAAGGCAATTTTAGCAGAGGCAGTAGCAGCAGGATTCTCTATATTAGTATTAGTAGAGAGGAGATGAGGTGAGGAGAGGAAAACCCCATGATGTCTCTCATACTTAGAGAGTAGAGTGTGACTATAGAGGTGATTTTCATTAGGGTCATAGAGGTCATGGAGAATATTTTGGTTAGCTTCATGCTCTAGTGTTTCCAACACCGGGTGAGCCATATTTTGTTTGAGGTACCCTTTTATTTTTTTTCTAGTAGGGTAAATTCTTTGTTTGAATCAGGAGCTACAAAATACTTCATATCACCTTCCCTAGTCCATGATTTGGGGCTTGAGGTAGAGATTATTCTGTTTCCCTTGGCATTGACTACACCAGTTGAAGGTAAAGATTATTTTTATGAAGTTTATAGAGACCTTGATCTAGTTTTTGGGTGACAAAACTCTTGGGGAGACATCCTATGTTTATTGATACAACCATATGACATCATCCTTAGTATAGACTGACTGTATTCAGTGTAGGATATTTTGAATTGATTCAGGAGGTAGATTGCATTCTATGTTAATGAAGTAGTGTCTTCTATGTTTTTGGTGTGAGAGACCCTCATATGGGTCGGAGGAGTGTTCTACCCTTATCTTCCTTATTGGCCGAGATGATGTTCAGTTCATCATAGTTTTATCCGACAGTGTTTCCCAAAGCTGTAGTAGAGTAGCCATATGTTTTTTATGAGGAGGCTGTGATGTTACCCCCTCAATGGGAGATTGATTCTTATGTATACGTATATATAACTTGACATTTCCATGATCTCAATGTCTCCATATAGGTTTGTTCTTTCTAATTTGTGAGATTTGCGAGCATAGTTTGATGATTTGTTATAGTGAGGCTTTTTTCGGTCGAGTGTGTCACCTTGGGGTGTAATAATTTTTTTTGTAAAGAGGATCGATGACAATTTGAGTCTATGTATTGATTATCAGCACTTGAAATAGGTGAAAGTGATGAAATTATATCTTCTTACATGGATTTATGACCTATTTGATCAGTTGAAAGTATCTAGTTGGTTATTGAATATTGATCTATGATTAGGGTGTCATCAGATGTAGGTGAATGATGAGGATATTCCAAAAACTATTTTTTTGATGTCTTTTTTGACACCATAAAATGCATTCCATGAACTTTTCTGTAGAATTCATGATGTTACCCTCACTTAGACAAAAAATTTCAAGTTTGAGTAGAGATGTGTCTCCAATTTATAAGAATATACAGGTTGGATTTCCATGTGCCACAAAAATACTCCACAATGAGGGATATGTGGAAAGAAACCCCCTCCAAGATCAGGCCATGAGTTTCTAAGATCAATGATAAATTTTTTTTGATGAAGTAAAATGATATTTCCATATTTCATTCTAGAAAATTTGGTAAATTAAAAATATAAATAAGTGTATATGTCTTCTATATCTTTGATTTTACTGGTCACAGAGCCCAAACAGACTCACATATAAAAAGTTACGGCTCTCGAAAGTTAGAAATTTTTTTTGAAGGAATTTTCATCACTACGTAGGAAATTAATGTAGGGTACTTTCACATCATCCTGTATGATGGACCGACATATCATCCCTACATGATAGGCCTACATAACATCCCTACACGTCAGCCCTACGCATTACCCCTACACAGACAACCTGTGAAAACAACCTACATGACCAACCTGCGCATTAACCTACACAAAACACCTGTGTGGAACACCTGCGTGAGAGAACCCCTTCTCCCAGGGTCCCATATTTTCCTATAAATAAGACAACGAGGCTCTTAATTTTCATGGTTGAAACTTATCTAAGGCCTCCTGACATTTTGATCTCCCTAGTCATTTGTCCAGGCCCTATGAAATATTTTAAGTACTTCACCAAAACCTAAAGAGGAGGTAATTAAAGGGGGATAGTGGAAATAAAGTCCTACCAGAGTTTATAACACATAAAACCTACACGAGGATCCCCCTACCCCATGGTTGAAAAAAACTAACATGAGCTCCCCTTTACTAATCAGGGACCTATGAGAGGTACTTTTGGGAACACTTATGGAGACCCTTGGGGGATTGATTAAATACTCGCCCAAGTGTTTTTACCTAAGTGGTACATTTCCCAAGGAAACTTCACTTCACCTAGGCTTACCTGCATGATACTCCCTTAGTTCACCCTATCCTACCAATGAGAGCCTCCCTTGCTTCTCCCTAGCCTCTACCCTATGCAAGCCTCTAATCAGGACCTCTTCAAAGCCATCCACGGTAGGGGATCTCTTACTTTGGATCCCTTGTCTGAAAGGAACCAAGTTGAAACCTCCACCGAAGCCTTTGAACTTTCAAAACCATGGGAAGAGGCACACCATAATGTCTACCATTTGTATTTTTATTCTTACGGTCAGAGGTTTATCGCACTTGTTCCACCTGATAATTAAGGTCCTCAGGATGCATGTGGATTTTAATTCTTATGGTCATGAAGACCCCGACCCTGAGGATAGTGTTAGAGAGTTACCGGTCTAGGGTACTATGGATAGGACCATGTCCTTCCCTAGTTGTATCTAATAACCAAAGCCTATGGTTCTAGGTGGGCAGGGTGAGGATCATGCTTTCATTTTATTTTGACATGGAATCACATCTCCACTCCTACTATGATACCAATTTTAGGGAATCCTACTCAGGAGTAATACCCTATCCTTTCTTATGAGAGGTTTCAATATTGATCCTCCTCGCTTCCTGAGGGCTGTGTCTATATGGATAGTCAGGTATGACTATCCTGGATATGAATATTAGAGAGCAGATGGGCACCAGATATTCTCCCGACCCCCAAAGGCCCATCCTCTTCCATTAGCAGAGGAGGAGAAGCACATGGTTTTCTAGATATTCCTCTTCCTCTTGTATTTAAAATTCAATCATGAATCATCCTAACCCATGTGGACATAGAGGTTATTCACAATCATGACATACACATAGTCAGATGCATGTTTCAACAAAGAACCTTCTTTTGAATCTTCCTCTCACATTACTTCAAAGCACCCCCATAGGCATGGGTATTCAAGGCCATGTATCCAACCTCAGGGTAAAGAAGATTGTGTGGTTTCTAAAACCTTCCATTTCCTCTTATTTATCACACTGATCATGACTCATTTGGGCTTAGAGGTTAATGATGGTCATGACATCCACATTATCCCAAACCTAAATGGTCCTCCTACTTGGTATAAGCCCCAACACCTCATCCATGGGCATCCTCCTCAAGAGTAAGACCCAAACCAAACTAATCTATGGGAATAATTATAAGTGTAATACCAAACCAATCAAAAAGTCATCCTCATTAGGAATGAGACTTGAAATCCAACATCAGGGCATCCTTTTCAAGAATAATCCCCAACTTAATCCTCTCAAAGGGCCACACTCCCCAACAAGACAAATTCAAGGGCCTCCATAGGTGTAGGTACTTATAAATGAGCTACATGGGATTTTATTCCCATATAAATGGGATATATAGGAAACCTATTTAAGGTTAAAACCCAACACTCTAGATCAAACCTATTATCTTTGGGCCACATTCTCAGTAGACTCTAATTCAACCTGAAAATTCATATCCCTTACGGGTTCCCTTGGCCTCTTTGGCATAAGTCCCACACTGAAATTTTACTAGGCACATTTCACCTAAATATACTCACCACATGATGTTAAACTACATAGTTTTATTCTTATCACATGACTTTAAAAGGTATTATGTGCCCTATTAAGTGGAAACAAACTACATGGGTTCTAATTCCTTTCACGAGGATACATATGAAGCCCATCACATGGGTTTGATCCCAACATCAAAACAACTCCCATATCCCTGGATAAAGATACACTCCAAAGTATCCCATGAAGTCTCTAGAAAACTAGAATCATTATAATAACGATCAAAGGATATTTAATTAGTACATAAGGGGATACCATTGATGGATAACCTCTAATACATACAAATATCTCCATTGATGAAGAACCTCAAATACATACAGACGATTCTAAGTTCCATACATGATAATATTTTATTGTTAATTCAAGGGTTAACCATACCATACTTGTGAATTAATGAAGGATTTATGAACATATCTTAAATCTATAAGAGAGTCCTAGAGTTGGCAATAATTCCCCCCAAAAGGGTGTGATGAGCCTGACCTCCCATCCTCTCGACCATTGTGAGTTCTTAAGAATAGTTTTCCAAAATTTCCAATGATCACATACCTTTATAAAGTATGTCCCCATGGATATAGAACCATTGGGTGTTTTCAACTCCATGAACAAACCTATTGGAAACCGTTCATAAATAGTGAACCTAACATAAATGATTACACAAAACTCAAGCCCCTGTAATCGGACTTCGGACAAAAAATTAAAATATCTATGGAAAAAAATGATGAACCTAATGTGAATCCTTAACCAATATGATAGTATTACTCACCTATTAGGCCCCTCTCTCTCTCAAAATGAAAGATGTACAAACCAAAAAATCAATTATGTATGTGTTCATTCAAATGACATGATGATTTGATAAGTTTTCTTATTTGAGTTTGTAATATTTTTAGACACTTTCTCTCATAACTCCCTTAAATCTAATGGAGTCCTTTAGACTTCCACAAATTTACACGCCAACTACCATTCAAACCAGGTCTTCATACAAGTATAGGACATCATCACGAACACAATGTCTTCAATGAAGGGTCTCTAACACAATGGTATGATAATATTTTTAACACGGTACCATCCCGACCCTGGAGGTCACCTGAAAGGACCTCCAGCTCACCAATCCCCACCGCTCATCCAATCAGCAATGACTAATGGTCCAGAAGAAGATGGTTCCAACCATCATCTTCAACCATTTATAGATCTTATACTTGGAAAATGACAACCAATACCTATCATATCTCAAGTAGGTGGATCAAGATTCCATATAAAACTTCATCCATAAGACACAGGGTTCCTTCCAAAGTGATACTACTGGTAATCACTGCCATCAAAGCCGCATGGTAGTAAGACCTTAAGAAAGTGAGGGTGATTTCCTCGGCCGACCGACCTAGGTAATCCAGACCTGGGCAAGCAAGAAAACCCATTGGGGGTAGAGACCAATAAATATGGAGTAGGGCCACACACTCTCCCCTCCGAATAATCCCACTAATCAAAGTTGGTGGCCAACTATGAGTGGGAACATACACCGACCCTCCCTAATTCAGCTAGCCAACAGACTCACCTGGTGTCATAAAAAATAATCCCATCATTCAAATCCATCTGTATACTGTGAGTAGGAACATAAAACTTCCTACATTCACCAAGACTATTAGAAAACTCATATGGTGGGACCCAAAGAAGCCCACCAACCAAGTGTGGTTACAATTTGCGTGCATGATCACACACTTTCCTGCCTTTATCAAGCCTGCCAACGGACTCATCTTGCAGCACCTGGAGAAGTCATTTGGAAATCCCTAAATAAAAATAGGGGGAAAACCTAACTCTCTTCCCCCATAAATAAGTAATGTTAGCATCCAAATACATAAAAGGGAGGATAAGAGCAAGAACATACACCTTCTCTAAATACAAAATGAGTATATATCCCCATTACAATTTCTGAAGTCACCAAGAATATCTTGATAGTAGTGAAATGAAATATGAAAATTCTATCCCATATCCTATAGAAGTGTTAATAGATTATTATTAAGACAAAAATAGTGCTATAGGGGTTTATATAAAACTTTGTCCCCACCAATGGGGTAGCTCATCAGCATGTCACCTCGGAGAAAACATACACCTCTACTCCCATCTAGGAGGGTCATGGGGAAAACTCCCCCATGATATATGGAAAATCGGATTGGGAACACACACCCATTCCAATTAGAGGTAATCATCCTATCCCAATGGCCACTTCATGGTAGGAACAAACCCCTTCCAATGAAAACCACTTCCCCTAGAAAGTGGACCCATTCACTTTTAAGAATCCATCCAAGTAGAAGCCTCACCAAAAACAATTTTAAGACAAATATTCGATCTAAGATCCTACTCTACTCAATTCTAGAGTTCTTGAAGCCCTCAGATGCTTTTCCGTGGTAGCTCAAGATCCTATTATCCCATCACCAAATTAAGGGAGCAGTAGTAGTAATTTTGAAGGTCCTCTTTAGAGATTTCACCATGAAGGATTTCTTCATAACCAAAATCCAATTGATCTTGACAACCCATATCTTGATGAGAGTCATGGTAGCCCTCTACATGTCCATAAGATCAAGGAGCAAGAGGGTTTTCTCATTAATGTAATCCACCATGGTGGTCCTCCCTATGATGGCGCTCACTATGAAAGTTATCTCCATAATATTATTTCACATTTTCAAGATAATCCTCCACTTGGAAATATAATGACAATAAAGACCTCCTATCATGAGACACTTGGGAAAAAAGGCCAGTCATGTTTGATTCCTTGTCATTTAAAGGTGAAATCATTTCTCAACCGGAATAAATCCCAAGGAAATGTTCATTCTCCAAACCACCCTTGGGACATCTACCTTTCAATATAATAGTGGAAGTCACTAAAAATATTTTTTCTTATGACAGAGAAGCAGGAAAGAATCCACTTTGTTTATATCAGATAGAGGAGCCTCTGGAAAAAGATGAAGATGAAATATTAGACATGAGAAAACAACTAGCTAAAGATGACATACTGGTCATGTTCTGTCCTTCAACCCTCAGTATAGTATTCCCAAGGAATTTTTAGAAGATTGCGTGTACTATATCCTCCTCAATATATGAAAAAATCTTTGTCACTTAAGAGAAAAAGTATTACCCTATAACGATTATCAAAGTCACATCAAGGTAATAGAAGGGATGTAATTCCAAATTGATATGGTGATCCTCATAACTATACATGATATCCAGAGAGATAACCAGGATACCTTAAACATGCATGCTTTATCATGTTAGAAATATTGTGACAACTAGTCACAGATTCCCCATCTAGTGTTTATATCAGAGGATGGGGTGGACTTGAAGCATTGCATTTCACAATGATCCCCAACTAGAAAAACCTTCCAAAACTGGTATTAGGAAATTTTATAGCTCCAAACTATATTCATCAAATGAAATCTATTCATAATCTAAACATGCTCAACAAAAATAAGCCCCGTCTATTTCTCACCGACATCAGGCCCGAAGAGAGCAGGCAATTCATGGAATTTTACGTTAAGAATTTGAGAATATTGAAAAAGCCTCTCATTTAGGGTAATTCCATCATCTGATAGCAAAAATTTCAGAAATAGTTCAACGGTATTTGTAAATGGGTGATATAAGTGCATAATGAATAATGAACCCAAACCATGTTTGGAAAAAACCTTGTAAAATCAGAAGGGTGGCTATGATAGTAAAAACCATTACAATTCAGGAGTAACCCTAGCCCACAAGATTGGGAAATTTTTTAACCCAACCTTTAAGGTCAGCAAATCATATCTGAATAGTAGTGAAAGTAAAGTCAGAACATCTCCAACCCTCAGGAATAGGGGATTTTTCACCTCAAAAACATCCTCCTTAGAAAAAATCAATCTTCTTTTGATTAAGAGAAACACTGTAGAATGGATCCTCCCAATTCATCCCATCTCATAATATGGTACCCTTATTAGGAACACACATGACTGAACTGTCTAAAGATTCCCTTCATATTACCTCCACCAAAAAGATTCTATAGAATAAGAAAAGGAGAGGATGAGGCCTCATAAAGAGAATAGAAAAAGAAAATATTTCAAATACACCGATAGAATGCCTACCATGCATTACACATTAGTGAATGAAATCAATGCAACCCCCACAAATTCTATAGAAAACGAGGCCAATTCAAATGAGGATATAGAGAAAGAATCTCCAGTTTATAATGTGATCCACACTAAAACAATTGAGGGAGGAATGCATTCCAAGAATCAAAATCTTGCCCTAAATATGGGAATTTCCTCAAATAATCCAGCCTTACCTCCTCAAAATTAATCCAATAAGGAAAATGGTAAGGGTGAGATTGTGCCTCACCTACCTCATGGAGAGGTTTAACCCCTTTTATTGGAAAAAATATTTTCTCAATAGGAGGAAGAGATTAAATAATTGATGAGACTCAATGAATAACTACTCTAAGGTAGCTATCCTGCTGGATATACTCTACAAACAGATCCTTAAATCACACCCCCAAACAGAGTACCTCAGTAAAGAGGGTTTATCTCAACAACTGAAGTGAATCTAGAACACCCAATCAACATGGGATACCAACCCCCAATATACTTGGATCTTGTAGCAGCAGAATGGGAATTCCCTCCATTGGGTGAACAAACAGAACATGGATAGACACATCCATAAAATACCTCCCCTATGGGCTACCCATGATAGATACCAGTGATACCACCAACCATGAATTTACTAGCTACTACACCTGCTCAATATTCGGTTCAACTAGACATTCCTCAAGGAATTATGAATGATCTTTAGTCACCCACGAATCAATTGAAAGCCTTGGAAGAACAAAAATCACTGATACAACAAAAAAAGAAGCCTTTACCCAAATGGGTAGATCCAAACCCTCCCTCACCGGATTTTAGGAACCCAACATCTACCATTTTTAATGGATCATAATATTTTGAGTAGCATCTGATGAATTTCATCTCTAAATGTGATCCTATTATGGTGACCCCTGAACAATAGAAGGAAGTGATGATCATGTGCTTTGTGTAATCACTATAGAGGAATGCATTTGTATGATATACCCATTTTTAGGCTCGTTCAATTACAGGGTGGGAAAAACTTCATCAGAAGTTTCTATTCCAGTTTAGCTCAATGCTGTAGAAGACAAAAATCTTTAATCTATCAAAATGAAAAAAGTGGGAGAATGAAAGGGTCTCATATTACATTTCTTGATGAAAAGGATTGACATATTACCTAAACCTACCACTCCCTCAAGAATAATTGTCTCCCATTTGTATAGATAATCTTTGAAAAAAGTTGTGCACACCATTGATTCCTGTGAAATATATAGAATGGTTTTGAGACCTTACCGTAATTACTAAAAAAGTGGAGGGCTCCATTCTAGAAACTAATGTGAAACCTGAGTAATTCCTTCAACTTAGGGAATGAGAACAATAAAAGTATAGGCTTCCAATTTTACACTTAAGTAGCCCCCTCTACCCCCTCCTACTCCAAACCCCACACCATATTGTGTGGTTGTACCTTTTTAGAATTAGAAACAATGACTGACTCATCAGGATGATAAAAAAGAGAAGAGGCAAAAATAGTTTGTGGAGATGAAAAACAAGGTCTATTATTTCTAAAATGACAAAGTCCATGACTAATTCATATTGAAACTGGAAGAAAACTTGATAAAGTTTCCAAATCACAGGAATCCCAACAAAGAGGGTGATGAAGATCTCCCAAATTATCGACCTTTCCATCCAGTATTGGGGAAAAAACATTCATGAGTTTTTTTCTTAAATACCTATTGCAAAATATGGTGGACTCTGGGAATGTGAAGCTGAATAATTCACCTAATCAAGTAGTGTGTGTCTCTACCACTGATCCAAAGGAAGAAAATGAATGGAAATAAGTCAATCACAAGGGTATACAAAATTTTAGTGACTAGATGGTTAGGAAAAGGATTAACAAGAAACATTCCATCCTATGAGTATAATTGCAGTAATTGACTGTACCTCCAGCCACTTCCTCTATAACACAACCAAATTCATTAAAAAACCAATCATATGAAATCCAATCCTCCAAAAAGTGACATGTCCAGAATAATAAGAAGAAAACATAGGAATATGAGCTCATGTTAATGTCAAATTTATCCCCGACCTTAGAGGACTTCATGCCAATGGTCTCAAAATCATGGGCACCACCCCTCCAAATGGTACAGAAGGGGTCCACCCACCAAAAAAAATCTCTATCAGAAGAGGAGTTGATCTTCAGTTACATTATTTTTATTTAATTAATAGATCCATTCTCATATGATGAGTATAATTATGAACCCAAATTCTCTACACTTGATTGGGAAACTAGGTAAAGAGTTCTCCGGAGTTAAGGATATAGGGGAATATGCAGTCATTCTAGAAGTCACTACTTTAACCATGAACCTGATTAAACTGTCTACATAGCCAAAAATCAAGGGAGAGATCTCCAATAAGATAAAAAATAACAAGTAAGTTCTCCCACACATGACGGGGTCTATCTTGACATGATCATCCTGGAAGATTGGTTAGAGGATACACCACCACCTAATCAACCTCAGTGTGTAGGAAGACCTATCCGACCTAATCCACCAAGTGTGGAAGAACATTCAAGTCCTATTTGAAGGGATGGTCCATTGACATTAAGAACATCATCTCCCAAAGCACCTATAAAAGAACATCCACATGTTGGGAAGCGCAGACCTTTAGACTAGAAATATGATTTATTGAAGAAATTAACCTTGGTGTTGGCTAAGTCATCAATCCTAGATACCCCAAGTATATCAAAATAACTTTGAGAATCACCCATAGAGGCCTTTTCGAACCCTTATTAATTTGAAGTTGAGGTTGATACTATTGAAGTTTATCATGCAGAGAATGAACCTAGAGAATACCACACAATCATCTCTTTCACAGATCAGAATGATGAAGCCATCATACAATGACATGTTAGGCCCTTTTATATATCTGGAAGGATAAATGACATTGATATCCTACTATCATTCATTGATAATAGATCAAGAGTCAACCTCATCCCAAGATGAACACTTCGTCAAGTGAGTTTCAATGAATCTCACTTGTCCCCCTCTGCCCTAATGTTATAGGGTTTTGAAAAGAATGAGAAAATCTTATTGGAGAAATAAAATTCATAACTCAGTTCAAAGATCTTGTGTATGACTCAAAATTCATGGTTGTTAGGAAAGATACGACATTAAATGTTATGTTGGGAAGACCTTGGATTCATCATCATGTGACTATCCTCTCGCCATACCACCAATGCCTCAAATACTATATCAATAGTAAAATTAGGAAATTTCATGGTGATAAAGCCCCATTAAAACCCTATGAGTCCTAATAAATTGACATAGGATTCTACCATAAGGAAGGGAAACAGTCCATGGATGATAATGTCACTTAGATCAATGCCCCAAATGGTTTGGAGATGATTATAGCCAATAATTTTAAATAGCTCAGTGTAGAGTACATGATCCCCATCAACCAAATAGAAGAGGTGGGTCCAAATGTAAGAATACATTCAACAAATTTGGTGATGTCAATTGTGACAGATGACCCCGATAGCATTGAAGAATATTTCAAACCTTTGAGAAATAATGAAATCCCAGATGAAAATGTCTTCATTCCATCCCCTAAGCTCTAAAAAAACCATGTTTTCTCATCTAGGTTGGAATAAGCTATCATGTCAACAAGAGAAAATGAAGAGAATTATCCTCAATCCCTTATTTCCCCTTTAGAGCTCCAAGAAGGCCTCATACTAGAAAGTGATCATGAAATGGTTGCTTTATCTTACAGATGCCCAAATTTCAACTTCTATATTAACTTTGAGGAACATTCTTCATCACCTACTTCCTAGCTAGAGGCGAAAGAGGAAATTCACGAGGAGTATGAATAAGAGGAAGATCTTAGGGATTCCCCTCCAGCATTCTAGGAAGGTGTATCCACCGCTATTGATAAGATCAAGGAGATAAATATGGGTATAGAAGAAGATATATGATCAAATTTGATTAGTTTATCCATGAATCCTGAAGAAACACCATGACGTGTTCACCTGGAATTATATAGAGATTCTAGGCCTTGACCACAAGGTGGTCACCTATCACTTGGGTTTTCCAGAAGACCATTGAGGATACAAGAAGGAAACTAGAAGGACACACCCAACTCATGCCTAAAAAATAGAGTCTGAAGTAGATAATCTCATCAAAGGAAACTACATCCAAGAGGTAAAATATCTAAAATGTATAGAAAACATCATCTCAATAAACAAGAAGAATGAGAAGATTAGATTTTGCATCAACTTTAGAGATCTCAATTAGCACTTTCTGAAAGATGACTTCCCGATTCCAATCACAGAACTTCTAATTGATGTAGTGGATGGTTATCAATCCCTCTACTTCATGGATGAATATTCAAGGCATAAAAAAATTTATATGGCCTCTAAAGATGAATAATCCACCACCTTCATATCTCCCCAGGGAGTATTCTGCTATCAGGTAATTCCATTTGGATTGAAGAACGCTAGTGCCACATACCAACATGCCATGCATCACATATTCAAACCCTTCATATGAAATTTTTCCAAATTTTATGTTGATGACCTAGTGGTCAATTCCTAACAACATTCTGACCACCTAGAATACCTGGAGACTATTTTGAATAAGCTACGATAACATATCTTGAAGATAAACCCCTTAAAATGTGCCTTTGGGGTAACCTCAGGGAAGTTTTTTTTGGATTCATTGTACACCATTACAATATATAATTTGACCATGATAAAATTAAATCTATCCTTATCTTTTCACCACCTAGAAACCTTAAATAATTAATAGGTCTTCAATGAAACTTGACCTACATCCAATGCTTCCTAGACAACCTTGCATGAAAGTGTTTTCTCTTCACCAGACTGATGAAGAAGGGGGTCACATATCAATGGACCAGTGACTACCAGGAAGCATTTGAAGCCCTCAAACAACACTTCTTGAGTCCACTAGTATTAATACCACCCGTTGAGGGAAATCCACTCATCCTATATGTAACAACCCTAGAGTGATTACTAGGTGCCTTATTCATGAAAAAGAATTATACTGGGAATGAAAACAACCTTTATTATCCTAGTCAAACCATGATCGATACTAAGACTTATTATTTAGATATCTAGAAGAGATTCATGGAGTTAATATTTATGGTTCAAAAATCGAGGCACAACCTACAACACCATGAATTACAATTGGTCTCTCACAATAACCCACTCAAATATATCCTTAGTCATCCTATATTTAAAGGAAATATAGAATGGTGGGAAGTTATTCTATAGTAATTTTATATACAATTTTTACCTTAGAAATCAATGAAAGGTCAGACCTTGGAATATTTCCTTGAATAACACCCATATAGAGAAACAACATAGTTAAATACTAAATTTCCCATTGAAGAAATATTTTCCATTCAAGACAGCCCCCAAATGTGGGAAACATATTTTTAAAGCTCCTCCAGGATCCCAATGGGTAAGAGAATAGAAGACCCTAAACTCAACAAAGTCAGGTTAGGGATCATTCTCATTTCCCCAACAAAGGCAATTTTACCTTACTCCTTCCTGTTATCATAAGGTTGTACTAAAAATGAGGTGAAATATCAGACCCTTATTGCATGCTTGGAACTGGCACTCCAAATAATGGTGAACCACCTAGAGGTGAAAGACAACTCAAAGTTAATAGTCAAAGATATCAATGAGTATTACACCATCAGAAAAGAAGAGTTGATCCCAATTCTTGATTATGTTCAAGGGTTAATGGTAGATTTCCCCTTAGATCCAACACTGACTCATGTCCCATGATCATAGAATACCCAGGTCAATACATTGGAAAATGAAGCTACAACTCTAGATGATCCAAATTGAGATGAAAAATTCATCATCATTTCCCATCACTGGATGGTCTCACCTTTTTTTTCAAATTGGAATGGAGGAGATCGAAGAAGTCAACCCTATCCTTGATCCGTATGGTCCTAACATGGGTGGATGATTCCCATCATGAAATACCTCCAATATGGATTAATTTCATCAGACAGAGTTGGGAATTAGAAAATACGGTGGTGATCAGTCAATTTCACTCTTTATGATGGACAAAATCACCAGAAGTCCTTTATAAATGAGGATTTAATGGATTCATTCTTAGATGTATCGATGGAGAAGAGACCGAAACTATTATAGAAGAAGTATGTGGGAGCCTGTGTTTTTCACCATTCAGGGTATAGAGTTTTTGATCAAATTTGAATACTTGGATACTTCTGGACTTCGATGATGCATGATTGCACAGATTTTACCAAGAAATGTTATTCCTATCAAGTACGTGTCAACTTTATCTATTAACTGTTGGAGTTTCTATATACAGAAAAATACTCATGGACATTCTCTTTATGGGGAATGGATATTGTAGGTCCATACCCTCCAGCTATGACCAATTAGTTCAAATACATATGAACTTCTACCGACTTCTTCTCCAAATGGGCTGAGGAAATACCCCTCAAAGAAGTTAGGTCCATAAGCATTATCAACTTCATAAAAGCCAACAAATTTACTAGATTTGGTGTACCTCATAAAATACCAATGAAAAATGGAACCATTTCTATTATTCTGAGGTTGATAAGCTATATCAATAGTAAAATATCAAATCCAACCATTCATACCACTATCATGAAGCTCTAATGGACAGATAGAGGCCTTCATCAGGACCTTATCAAACATACTCTAGAAGATGGTGGATAAAGAAAAAAAGTCTTAGCCTAGAAATTTCTTTCATTCCTTATGGGATTATCGGACCACAAACCACACTACTACATGAGAAACCCCGTACTCAATGGTATACAAAACATAAGCAGTTCTTCCCATTGAGGTCTAGTTTCCATCACTATATGTTTCCATCTGTGATCAATTATCCATAGATGAGAAATCCCATAAATGACTGATGAATTGGAGTTACTGGATGAAAACATATTTCATACCTTTCATCACTTGTAAGTCTATCAAAATTGGATAGCGTGATCCTTTAACAAGAAGGTCCACCTCCATTTATTTCTCTAGGGAGAATTGTTACTGGTCCTTAGTACTCCAATGATACCAGGAAAGAGGCCTTCAAAACTTGAACCAAAGTTGGAGGGAACTTACTCGATACACAAGGTCCACTCCAATGAATCTTATTCCCTAATATCAATGTATGGAGAGATCATTATGATCCTAACTAATGCAAGGTTCCTAAATAAATATTCCATGTAATCACATGATCAACATCCAAGTTATAAGACGTTAAACTATGTAGTTTGTCTTTATCACATGAACTTAAAAGTCACGACACCACGTTTGTGACACATGATGTTAAACTGCACGATATCACTGTCCTTATTGCATGACAATAAACTGCGGGACTTACGGTCCTATTCATATTACCTAAAACTGAAAGACACTATTTCCCTCACCGTATGACATTAAACTACATGGTTAACATATATCTCATTCGCTTTTAAGTAACCCCCTAAATAACATGAACTGAGATAGTCCTTGTGATCCCTTAAATCTGAGCCTCCACCTCAGGTATAAGTCCCAACTGTATCCCTTTAACCCCTCAGCAGGCCTAGATTACCTCTTGTCCAAACATGAGGAATAAAGGATGGGAAGCCCCTCTGCATAAGCCCCACTTACATCGTTTCCACCCCATAGTGTTATTTGGGCCCCCATTATGATCATAAGTCCCAAGACTATCATATCCTCATCGCATAACAATAAACTAAAAAAATCCTATATAGAACTATATATGGATTTATTCTCATTCCAATGAGATATGTAGTGAAACCCAGACCTTTCATCCTGGGTTCAACCATGATTAAGGAAAATAAAACCCCCTTTATTTTCCCTATGTACGAATTAGATCTACATAGGGAACCTTTCCAGGACACATGGATTGATTCCCATTACAGAGGGATGCATAATGATGCTTAAACATCATGTTTTGGGCCCAACCATCATCCTAGAAAATAATAAAGCCACTTTTCCTATGTCAAATCCTAATTAATGTGGGGAACAATTTTCAATAACTAAGTGTGGCTTGATTTTTTCTACAAAAAGATATGTAGTGATACCCAAATATAATATCCCTATATAGATGTAATATTTCTTTCACATTAGGCAACCCACATCCTTACCACAAGACGTTAAACTGTATGGTCAACATCCTCATGGCATGAAGATAAATGACATAATCTTTCAATAACTATGTGTGGCTTGATTCTCATTCCAATGAGATATATAGTGACACCTGAACTCCAATCCTAGGCCTAATTGCAAAAAAATAAAAAAATTCATCTCCCTATGTAGGGGTCAAACATACATAGTTATTTTTTAAGAACTAAATGTGTCTTGATTCTCATTCCAATTAGATACGTAGTAATGCTCAAATATCTGGTCTTAGGTCCAACCATAATAAAACAAATCCCCCACTCCTTGTGTATGAATCAGAACTGCACAAGGAACCTTACATGAACTACATGTGGATTCATTCTCATTCCCATGAGATATGTAGTGATGCTTAGATTTCCATTCTCAGGCCCAACTCCAATATTTTTTTTTCTTTCACATCAGTTCATCTTTATCCTTACCGCATGACATTAAACTATACAGATAATGTCCTGAACGTATGAATTTAAACTACATGATACCTCAAGAACAACATATGAATTGATTCTCATCATAATGAGATACTTAGTGATTCCTAGATCATATATATTGGCCCATCCACCCTAGAATCTAAAATTCTCTATCTTTCACTTGTGTTTCCTTTGTGTCATGGAAATAACATTTTCTGCTCCATGTTTCTCACACCGAGCATAGCTCACATGGGATTAGGAGTTTCGGTAAAAGGATTCCCCACATAAGAGAGGCATATAAAATCACATTGTGGTTATGATGGTCCTAACTGAAAGACCTTAAAAGGTACACTAGACATCCTTATCGCATGACAATAAATTACATGATTTCCTCAAGAACAATGTGTGTCTTGATTCTCATTTCAATGAAATATGTAGTGATGTTTAGATCTTCAATCCTAGGACCAACCATAGTATAATATAAGAAATATCCCTACTCTCCTATTCATGAGTCAGATATACATTAGAGGACCCAATATGAGTTCTCACCCTATGCATGAACCCATATTAAAAAAACCCCATTTCTCCATGTATGAATTCAATCAGTGTGGGGAACTTTTATTTTAGAACTACATGTGGCTTGATTATTGATTTTAAAATATACATAGTAACATTCAAGTATTATGACCTAGCACATCCATAGTATTCCATTTTTCTTCACATCGAGACACATTCGTCCTTACTGTATGATGTTAAAATACATAGCTAATGTCCTGACCATATGAATTTAAACTGAATGGTACCTCAAGAACTATGTATGGATTTATTCTCTTTACAATGAGATACATAGTGATTCCTAGGCCTCATTTCCTAGTCCTAGACATAGGGTAAAGAATATTACCCCTATCTTATGTACAAACAAAGATATATATATATATATAGGAGCACTTAATTTGGGTCCCCTCATTAGGGGTCCACCGAAGAAACAAAGATACCCCGCTTCTACATTTGAGTCAGATCTATGCAAGGGAATTTACACTTAATGTCCAATATCAGTCCAAATGATTACTTTTCACTTAGGAATATACATTATACACACCATACTCCTAATATTATACACTTTTGTATCTTCATAATCTTTCTCCAGCTCCTAGTGATAGAATGTTGGATACCTGAGGAATCCTTTTTCTGAATATACTATAACATGCCCCAGGGGATTTGCATAAAGTATCCCACAAAATGTTTTTTGTTTAAAGGATTACACTATTGACTATGCTATAACATGACCCATTTTTATTTTCATAAAACATCCCACAAAATTGGTTTGTCAACCAAAGGTAACTTTTCCCTTGGGAGAATCCTAATCTATCCTTGTAAGATTTTCTAACATTATATTGGAATCCATGATTCAAATTCAGTATACAGTCATCCCTTGAATACTTGTCCCATATCCTTTACCCTAATTCATAAACCCTTAAGACCATGGTTTATAATATTCTCCCTCATGTTCGAAGTATTCTGGAACAATCTTGGTCTAGTAGTCCACATATCATCTATCGTTTCCATAATATTATGGTACTAGTCCTATGAACTAAAACTACATGAAATATTTTCTCTATATTGAGTTATATTGTAGAAGGAAACCTTTTTCTCCCATTCTTGGGTAATTTTTACTTAAAATGATCCTCCAATATTAGGTTACTTTCCTTTCACAAACCAAACTCTGTTCCTAGGGAAATCAGAATCTCCACAAACTTCCATCATCTTTTAGTGATATAATTTCAGAATTCCTAAGGAATTATTTCTTAACTATGCTGTAACACACCCTAGATGGATTTTAATTAAGTAACCCACAAAATGGGCTTATTATACAAGGGATTCCACTATTGACTATACTATAAAATGGCCCAGTCGATTTTTTATAAAGCATCCCAAAAACTGGTTTTGTCAATTAGAGGTAACTTCATCATTGTGAGAGACCTCCTATAACTCCATAATCACTTTCCCCATACCAATCTTCAGATTTGGGGATCCCCAAATCATATCTTACAACTTTTTCCCTTCACACCTGAATATGGTAGCACAATCCCAGGTAGATTACCGAGAATCGGAGAATCATTAATCTTTCGGTCAAGGATAAAGACATTAAATTATATCTCCTATTGTCCTTTCAATATGAAATTAAACTACATAGAAAAATATCTTCACTGAATGAATTTAAAACTTCATAACACAACATCCTAGTCATAATAAATTAAAATTTATAGTAATATACTCACCGTAAGATGTTAAAAAAAATAGTCAATGTCCCAGTCACATGAAATTAAACTACATAATGTTTCAATTTATGTTAGGAATTCCCCTTGACATTGATTATTTAACAAAATGTACCCTCCTTTAATCAATACAATTTTTTGCAGGAGAAATTTCCCATTCACAGTCAATGCCAATATAGATGCTCTCTTCATTCTCAGACACCCCCTTTGGAAAAACCACTCATTATGGTCTTGAGAAATCCAAATCTCCATAAACTTCCTTCAGTAATCGATGATAAAAGTTTATAATTCTTGATAAATTCTTTACCTAACTATTATGTAATATCCCCCAGTTTTCTTTGTATAAAGTATCCCAGAAAGTAGGTTTTCCAGCCAAAGGATGCCACTATTAACTCTACCATAACACACTCCAGTTAGATTTTTATAAATTATCCCACAAAATAGGGTTTTCAACTAGTGGTAACTTCATCCTTAGGAGAGAGCTCCTATATTCATGAATATATTGTTTTAGATTTATAAAACCAAAAAACCATAGATCAAGATTCCTCATCAGGTATCTGAATAAATTTGGAACACTCTCGGTCCAAAATCCTTGTTTGGGGTCATCATTTCAAAACTTTTGGTCAAATATTTTCAAGATAAAGCACTATCCTTACTAGTCCGGATTACATGACTCCAAAATGCCCACAAAAAGAGACATAGTACTTAATAGATTTAAAACCCACAAAGGAAACTCTGGAAAAAAATTGAGTCTCAACTCACTCGACTTACACTCTAGGTAGTTTTTGAAAAAAAATAGAGCAATGAAAAAATAAAATACACAAAGTTTGTAAGTTTTTCCATATGAACCTAGAAATAGTAAAACTATGCTATATAGGTCCCATGGATTAGGAAAAAATTAGGGCATACTTCTATAATTTATATAGATCTAAAGTTCACCAAATTATTTTTGAATGCATTAAAGTTCCCTACAGTTAACTTAGAACCAAATTGTTTTCATTATGAATGAATCTAATTCTAAGGGGGGATTTTATTGACACCATAAAATGTGTTCCATGAACTTTGACACAAAATTCATGATGTGACCCTCACTAGGAAAATAAATGTAGAGTTTGAGCAGAGATGTGTCTCCAAGATAGAAGAATATATAGGTTGGATTTCCATGGGCCACAAGACTACTCTATAATAAGGGATATATGGAAAGAACCCCCTACAAAAGTAGCTTGTAGAATTATAAGATCGATGATAAAAAGTTGTCAATTCATTAAAATTATATTTCCACATTTCTTTTGAGAAAATTTGGTGAATTCACTACATCAATAAGCATAAATATATTCAATAGATTTGATTTGACAAGTCATGAAGCCCAAATAGACTCACATATCAAAATTTATAGATCTCAGAAGTCAAAATATTATTGTGAAGGAATTTGAATAACTGTATAGGCCATTCATGCAGGGTACCTAAACATCATCCTACATGATGGACTTACTCATTATCCCTACATGATGGCCCTGCATAGAAGCCCTACGCATCATCTATGCTCATTGGCCCTGAGCGGACAACCTATGCATTTGCCCTATGAGGACAACCTGTGCATCAACCTGCACGATGGACCTACACATCATCCATCAAAACACACCTATGCAATATAACACCTTCACCCAGGGTCCCATATTTTACTATAAATAGGAAAATTAGGCTCTTAATTTTCATGGATTAAACTTACCAAAGGTCTCATAATGATCTAATTTCTCTAGTCATTCCCCCAGGCCATTTGGAATCTTCTAGATACTTATCCAAAACCTAAAGAGGAGGGAATTAAAGGGGGATAATGGAACTAAATTCCCCCCAAGGTTTATAACACACAACACCTATGCAAGGATCCCCCTAAATTTTGATTGACAAACACTATCTTGAGGTCCCCTTCACTAATCAGGGACCTACGCTGGATACTTTTAGGAACACTCATGGAGACCCTTGGGGGATTGAGTAAAGACTCTCCCAATGTTGTTACTTAGGTGGTACGTCACCCAATGCACCTTTAATTTTCATAGGCTTACCTGTGTGAGCCTCTATTGGTTCTACTTATCCTACCTGAATGAGCCTCCCTTGGTTTTCCCTAGTCTCTACCCTACATGAGACTCTAATCAGTCCCTCTTCAAAGATATCCATGGTAGGTCCTCTCTTACTTTGGATCCCTTGTCTGAAAGGGACCAAGTTTAAACCTACACTAAAGCCTCAGAACTTGAAAAACCACAGGAATAGGCACACCAATATGTCTCCCATTTGGATTTTCATTTCTATGGTCAGTGGTTTACCACACTTGTTACACCTGATGGTTAGGGTCCTCAGGGTGCATGTGGATTTTCATTCCTATGGTCATGAGGACCCCAACCCTGGGGACAATGTTGGGGAGTTCCTAGTCTTGGGTACTAGGGCTAGGACCATGTCCTTCCCTAGTCATATCCATGACCCAAAGCCTTTGGTTCTAGGTGGGGAGGGTAAGGATCATGCTTGTATTTCCTTTTTTACATGGAATGAAATCCTCCTCTCCCACTACAGGACCAATTTTAGGGCATCCACCTCAGAAGTAATCCCCTAGACTTTCTTGCAGGAGGTTTCACTCTTACTCCAACTCACATCCCAAGGGATATGTCTAGATGGGTAGTCAAACATGACTATCCTGGATATGAAGATCAGAGAGGCAATAAGAACCATAGGTCCTCCTATTCCTCGTAGGCCCATTCCATTCCACTAGTAGAGGAGAAGTGTGTGGTTTTCCAGATCTTCCAATTCCTATTGTCTTTCACATTCAATAATTATTCATTCTAACTCATGTGGATAGAGAGGTTAGTCACAATCATGGAATCCACATATTCAGATGCATGTTTTTATAGATATACTCCTATTAGATCTTCCTCTCACCTTCCATTAGAGTTCACCTATAGGTATGGTCCTCAAGTCCATGTATCCAACCTCAGGAAAAACAAGATTGTTTTGTTTCTCAGACCTTTCATTTCCTATTGTTTCTCACACTGATCATGAATCATGTGGGATTAGAGGTTAACAATGGTCATGAAATCCACATGATCCCAAGACTAATTGGGCCTCCTACTTGGTATAATCCCGAACACCTCATCCATAGGAATCCTCCTCAGGAGTAATCCCCAATCATACTCATCCCTAGGAATCCTCCTCAGGAGTAAGCCCCAAACTAAACTAATCCATGGGAATAATTCCAAGTGTAATCCCCAACCAATCACCAGGGAATCCTCATTAGTAATAATCCCCTAAATCCAAAATTAGATAATACTTTTCAATAATAATACCTAAATTAATCCTCTCAAAGGGCCAAAATCCCATATGGGACAAATCCAAGGGCCTCTATAGGCATAAATACTTATAACTAAACTATGTGGGATTTGATTCAATTACAAATAGGATATGTAGAAAGCCTCCCTGAGGTTTAAACCCAACACCCTAGATCAACCCTATTCTCTTTGGTCTACATTCCTAGTAGGGTCTAATTCAACCTAGAAATTCATATCCCTTCTGGGTTATCTAGGCCTCTTTGGCATAAGTCCTACACTAAAATTTGACCAGGAACCTTTGACCTAGATTTCCTCACCGAATGAAGTTAAACTAAATGGTTTGGTCCTTATCACATGACCTTAAAAGGAATGATTTTACCTATTAAACAACACCAAACTACATGGGTTTTGATTCCTTTCACGAGGATACATATGAAGCCCATCACATGGGTTCAATCCCAACATCAAAACAAATTCCATCTCCCTGGATGAAGATGAACTCTAGATCACCCCACTACATGGAAAGAAAAATAACATCATCACAATAACTACCAAATAATCTATAATTAGTATATAAGGGGATAACATTTATGGAGAACCTCAGATATATACAGATATCTCCTTTGATGAAGAACCATAGATACATACATATGATTCTAAGTTCCATACATGCTAATAATTGATCATTAATTCAAGGGTGACCCATATAATACTTGGTAATTAATGAAGGATTTGAGAACTTATCTTAAATCTATAAGAGAGTCCTGAAGTAGGTAATAATCCCCCCTAAAAGGGTTTGATGAGCTCGACCTCCCATCATATTGACCAATGTGAGTTCTTAAGAATTGTTGGAAAAACTTCCCAATGAGCACCTACCTTTGGAAATTAGGTCCCCATGGATATAGAAACATTGGATGTTTCTGGTTCCACTAACAAACCCATTGAAAACCATTTATAAATAATGAACCTGATGTAAATGATTTCACAAAACTCAAGCCCATGGAATCGACCGTCGGGTGAACAATAAAAATATTCATAGGAAATAGTCATCATGGGAATTATGAGTTTTTTTATACTATTAGGTATGAAGAATTATCCAAATGTGTTCATGGGTCTGATGAATATAATGTTTATAGAGTTCTTGGATCAGTTCATAGTGGTTTTCATCAATAAAATCTTACTCTATTTTTGAGGAGCAGCATCCAAAGCACCCGCATGCTATTTTAGGAGTTCTTCATTGTCAATAGTTGTTTAGAAAGTTGTCGAAGTGTGAGTTCTAGGATCATGAAGTTTTATTCATGGGGAATTCCATATCCTATCAAGGAGTATATGTGTATCATTTTAAGATTGAGACAATAATTTATTAGGTAGAACCCAAGACTGTTACAGAGGTGAACAATTGCCTTGGACTTATAGAATATTATAAGAGGTTCATAGCTGAATTTTATCAGGTTGTGTATCCTCTAACAACCTTGACTAGAAAAATAATGCATTCTTGTGGACTGACAAGTGTTAGGTTTCTTTTGAGTACCTTAAAGAGAAGTTAATCAGTGCTTACATCATTTGTTTGCAAACAAACTGTTCTTTAAGATTTTCAAAAATATATATTCAATATAGATTTTTTCAAGGAACTCATAAATATTTTCAAATATTCAACTTATATATAAAAAATTCAAAATAATTAGAAGATAATTGATCTGATCAGATATTGAACGTTATGATCTGATACCAATTGAGATGCTATATAGATCATGCAGTCACACTAAGAGGGGGAAAATCAATGTAAACCAATGTTAATAAATTATTTACCTTTTATATAATGAAAATAAATGAATCTATTAATAATAATAGATATGTTTAATACAAGAAGGTTTTATCCATGGGATGAAAGACCCATTCCCATAAATTTTATTAAGAGAAATTACAGAGTAGTAATAAGTGTAAAAATCACCCATAACATTATAATAATGAAGTCTCAAGAAAATAATCATTGAGAAAAATAGACAAAATGTGTTTCCATTCTCCACATCATGCTTGGATGAGGAATAATTTGTGATTTTTGCCTCCCTATAAGTATAATAATCCATAAACTAAATCTTCTCTAAGTAATCTAGACATTTCATCCACTTACTAAAGATATTACAAGGAAGAGGATATTAGTTCATGGAATTTATAAGTATCCAATTTGATGTGTGTTCCTATATCCTTATTATGTTTGGGTTAAATCTAATACAAATATATCCACTATAATTATATTTAATATAATAATTAAGGTATCATAAGTGACCACAAGAATAGTTTTCCAATAGTTATTTTACTCTCAATAGGTTCTTTACACTGGATCCCTCCAGTTTAAAATGATGGTTCTCCAACAACCTATGAAAAATATATTTAGTAATACTCTACAATAGTTTAATAGAAATATTATATATTCTATATAACCCAAATTATTTCGATTCTCAAAGGATAATCAGCTAAAAATGCATACACGTCAAACAATTCTCAATTTTAGAATAATTAATAAACTAATCTAGTAAAAAACTATAGGTTGTATTCTTCTTAAAAAATAGAGAGTATTATGGTAAGTGGGAATGATAAATGAACCTTTTGGAATGGGGTAATAATTAGTAGTATTTTCATGTCGATATCACTCTATTATTATTAGTTAAGAACCTTTACACTTAAGATATTCAATGAATCAAGTCGGTATCTCAGTAATATTCCCTATAATTTTCTTTATTTGATTATAATCTTATTTATAAACTTAGAATTGATCATATGGATATTTACCAATATTCATATTTAAAAAAATTCCCTAAAAAGTGTGGCATTGGGATCTTTATATTTGAAACTAGTCAAATATTCATCATAAAAGTACCAACTTTGATCTTCATAAATGGAGTAAAAATTTCAAATCTCTAAAATTCCTATGTAAATTTACTCAAAAATATTCACATGATATTATTTATTTAAGTCTCCATAAATATTATCTTTTTTACTTCATTTTATCTCCCAAAAATTCTGCAACTTCATTTCCATATTTTCAAGCTCCCAATCAAATAGAATTTTAATACAAGTCTCTAACTCATGATGCAATAATCCTCTTTAAATCTTAACACTATTAATAGTATGAATCATGGATCATCACATAACGTTGTGATATTTAAAATAATACAGATCATCATATCTTCATCTAATTGAAACTTACATATCTCTTGAGAAAGCACATATTAAATCATACCGGACCTCTTGAAGGACCTTATCTATCAACTAAAACCTCAGGTTACTCTTATATATCCCTAAATTTAGTATTATATAAGATGTAAAACATAAAACTAAATCTTATTATAACTAGATTTATTTTTTTCAAAATTTATAAAAATGTACATATCTTCTAAAAATCTAGGTTACACTTATGTAATATCATAATCACTCTAATGTATGACATAGAAAACTCAACATTATTTTATATATTCTAATACTTTAGAAAATTTCTCTACAGGATATTCAATATCATCAATGAGATATTATATACTTTATAAAAATAGGAATATATTATTTCACATGATCAATCCACTATTACTTATCTCATTACTTTATCCAGTTATCTTCAATATACTCAAAACTTCTTCAATGAATCTTTAGATACTTCAAATCATCTCAAAACAACTCAAATAATATTAGTAATTCATCATAAATTCCTAAAACTTATCAACATAACTATAAAATCTATTTTTAGCGTGAATTAGTTTATGTAATTTAATTTATCTTCCACTTCTTCAACATATTATCAACCCAATACTCTTCAAAATACTTCAAATTAGAGTTTCTTAATCAATTGTCAAGATATGAAGCACTTATCTCAACTTAGTATAACTTCAGCTCATCAATCGTCATCATTGTGAATACATCCAAATATTTACTCAATAATCATGCTTAATAACACAAATATGAAAATAATAATTCTATCAAGAATCATTCTACTCTAATCTTATCCAAATCATCTACATCTTCATTGAGGATTCTTATTTAGAAATCAATATTCTTCATGAAACTTACCAATATTCAAATAGAATAGTATAACATATTCATAATTCATGATCCAATGGATTTAGTTCAAAATCATCCTTTAATTAATATGTGACCTTGAAATTCATTATTCCACAGTCATCTTGTGATGAAAAGACCTGTCCTACCTCTGAACACAACACCCTACCCAGCTGGTCAAAAGGCCCAAAGGGTGTTCCTGATCCCCACTGGCTGGAAAGCACCTGAGAATCATAGAAACTCATTTGGGAAAGGTTTCTTCTAAATGAGAGATATAATATTATAAATAAAAAAAATACAAAAGACAAAATAAATAGACAAAATTACAAAAGTGGACATAACCAAATACCACAATCCATTTCATTTGAATAAAAATCATAACTCCCAGAAAAAAGAGATACATGCAAGTAGAAAAAAGAAGCTAAAAAAATAATGGAGAAAAAATACTAAGACCAACCAAGAAGATATGAGACTAAAACCAACTCTATTTAGCCTCTGGATTCTCACCACCACCCAAAACATCCCATGTCATCCACAATGAATTATAAGAATCCAAAAGAGAACCTAGAACCTAAAATTTTGTAGGAATGAGATAAAAAACCCAGTAGGTCACCACAAACCACTAAAACTATGAAATATGTTTCATCAGGAAACTCATACAGCCTAGTTTTAAAATAAATCTTGAAATAAAGCTTTACGAATATACAATGCATGGAGAAACAAATTCCATAATCCACTTTCAATGAATTTTACATTTGTTTCCCAAAACTGAACACACACTCTTTGAAAACAAATACATCGGCAAAATCCATTTCAAAACCACCCAAAACATTAAAATTTCCTAAAAAAAAACTCACACTTGTCCTATCTAAATTAAATTGGTTACTTTGAAACATTTCACCAGCTGAACCCACCTTAAAACCCAAAAACCATTTTGAGATTGAATTTAAAGTACCCACAAAATATTTTTAAAAAATTAAAAATTAGTTTTCACAAACATCTTAGAATACACATTTTAAAAGGAAACAACCCAAATCACATGGGTTAATTACAACAAAAGGCACAACACACACACACACATATATCACAAGACATATAAAAATGAAAATTAATAAAAAAATTTCCATATCATGGGAAGTTGGGGAAATGATACAATTAAGAACTTGATTAAAATATAAGTAATCAATAATTAAATAGGAAAATGAATGTGTCATGGTTTGAACCAAGTCACTAATGTTCAAAGCTTGTAACTGTATGGTTATAACCACCCAAAATTTCTACCAGTATATTCTTTGTCCACAATCATCATCCAAGTAGCCCAAAAAATCATCACATTGATGACAAAACCCACCGAACCCTTATTCCTAGCATGACTGGTGGAAAACTAGCAATGTTTGAACTAACTATAGGAATGAGTTAGATCTCCCAATTAGTACCTATCATCCCATAAACAATAAAGGAAGTGAGGCATGGTGAAAATAATCTAAGTCTTCCCATAAATAATAACCATAACATCCCTCACCCCTAACACATGAATGATGAAAATCCCCATACACTTAACATGAGCATAATCCATAACAAAAAAATTACCACATAATAGGAACAATAAGCATCACATAGTGATAAAAAAACCACATAAGTGGTACACAAGAAATGACCAATCAAGGGGTGTATATCATAAACACAATTTTAAAACAAAAGTTTCAAATAATATTTTAACATCAAAACACAGATCAGATTTCCAAGACCTTTCACATTTCATAAAAATACATTCCAAAAACCATTTGGAAAATGATGGAAAACACCAAATAATTTAAAGGATTTCAATTTTACCCTTACATAAGGGATATATTATTTGAAAATCCAAAACATGGATAAAGGCCACTATTTCAATCACACATTTTATAAAACACCACTTAAATCAATTTAATAAGTTCAAAGAAATCGCCCATTTCTTTTAAAACAATTCAAAGATACCCTCAAATAGGGGAATTTATCATTGAAAACCAAAACAAGGCCAAAAGGCCAACTGATTCCACCAAACCAATTAAAACAAGACAATAAGGCATTACCCAAGGGGAAAACCGCACACATATTTCAAATCACCATTTGAAATGAATTAAATAATCCATTTTTAAAAACCATCAAGAGATCAAAACCTCTCGTAAAAACCCAATTCACTTTAAAACATTGTTTTTACTCATTGACAACTAAAAATGGGTCAAATCCCATTTCCCAACATGAAAACCAATTCAATATTCCATAAGGCATTTCACCATAAGATTATAATATTTAAACATTCTATTTCAAGCATTAAAACATTAAATTTTCATGAAAACCCAATTAAACCAAGATAATGACATTAATAAATGGTTTCAAATCACCAAAGGGATATCACATATATTAATACTTTCATAAAAAGAGAATATTGAAATCCAAAGAATGATTATAATTCCATAATAAAACAATTTTTTAGAAACACCTACCTCAAAGAAGTAGAAACTAAGAAGAACCACCACAAAACATGTCACCTTTAATGGAAACCACACCCACGTGACAAGAAATGAGGACTAAAACCCCCAGACACCAAAAAACCACATCATTAGACCCACCTAGTACCCTAAAATAAAACTACATATTACCTAGTGTTCATGGGGGAAATTAAAAAACCAATAGGGTATAGAGGGAGAAGGAATGAGTGAAAGAGAGGAATAAATCACCTCAAATCATATTGGAAAACACCAAAGGTTGCCAAGAATCCAAGGGGAGTTAGAAAATGGATCTCCTCCCAAGTTCCCATAGGTTGGTCAATGTAGGGGAAGTGAAATAGGGGTGAAACCCTATCATAACCCATCCTAGTGGGGCCTATGCCATGACTCCCCAAGACCACCGCCAATAGGTCAGGGGATGGTAACTAGCACCGAGTAGGCATATCACTAACATGGGAGGCATTTATTATATACCTTCACGCACACACTCATATCTAAGCCCAAAAAATTCTAAAATGTAAAACCACTAAGAACTAAATGCATGCATACCACTACATCCCAACCAGAGTATGACATGAAAGTAAGGCGCGGTAAAGTAAACCAGGCTAGAATACAAGCCCACCAAAAAGAGTTTATAAACTAAAAATTCCATCCTGTAAAAAAAGGTACTGGGATTGCTGTCTATAGCCATAGGAACACACTTCATCCTGTCTGAACTCACAAAGCTCCGTATAGTCCTGGTCTACCTAGGACTTCATAAAAAGTTCAATCATCTTCACAAGACATGACACATGCGGAAATAGACTATATAGGGGTGAGTATAACAATACTCAACATGACACCCCAAAACCATAAAGCAATACACAAAGGAAAGATATAGTCAAATCTACACAGGTATATGTCTACAACACATACAATAATAATATCTAGATATACTCAAACCAAGACATGAAGTCTAGAGGTAGGTCACAACCACTATATACCAACATTAGGGATTCAGTTTGAGAATTCCATGAATCACTCATCTGGGAGTACACACTCTTGAGTTCGATAACACTGATGATGTTTGTCTAAGAAGTACTATTCATTAGGAATTGTCATAAGAGATATATTTTGATATATCTGAAGAGGAAGATATGATACAACATATGAGGATCACAGTGAGGGCCATAGGGTGATACCAACAACTCCATCGGGATTCACCTGCTAAGTAGAAGATCAATGCCCGGTGAAGTTGGTCACTTCAATACCAAGGACTCTACCTAGGGCATAAATAATGAATAGAGGATATTTCTTCGGGCCTCTCTAGGGGGATTCTAACAACTATATCAAGGAATTCATACTGAAGGGATCATACTCCTATGAGTAAGAAACGATACACATCAACCTTTAGGGAAACAATCAAGGGAAAAAAACCTAATGAAACTTGTCCAAGAAATGGTGTACCAGAGATTCAAGCAATGTAGAATGGGATACACAATGTATAGTAGGGTCACACACTGTGTCCCTTAACCCCTTATACTTCCTATGTACAACGACACGTGTCGTTTAGAACATGTTGTGTAGAAGATGGTTACACATTATGTAAAAGGGTCACACACTGTGTCCTTTCATCTGAGGTTTACTCGTGTACTTTTCTCGTGTGCCAGTACATAGTGTCAACCCATGTCTGCCTACCCATGTACCTGTACACAGGGTAACCTGTGTATCTAGTCTGGGCTAAGCTGTGTGGTGGGAAATATGTCGTGAAGGCAACCCGTGTACTACACCCCATATCCGTGTATCTCTTAAGATACACGCCAAGTCTCTAGGAATTGTCTACATGTCGTGTGATAGGGTCACATGCCCTATGGAATTCAACCAACTCCTGAAACCCTAGCCTCCACTCAAAGTGTACCACATGCCGTGTAACCCCAGGTTACACGTCATGTCCTTCACAATTTTCTAGAGTATTTCATTCTTCCTCCGTGTTCCTTAGTTGAACTCCCAGATCTCGATCTATTGGTCCATTCACCTTGAAACTATAGATCAAGGGTTGTATTTCTATCACAACATCGAATCAGTGAGTTTCAGATATTAAATCATCTCCAAAAACCGATTTTGTTCATTTGCTCATAAATGGTCCGAAGAACAGGTATTGTATAATTACTTCAATTCATATATCACCATCACCATCTCACCTCTACTAGGTTGTCCTAATATCAAATCTTTAATTTTGGATCATTTCTCTGAGAAACAAAGATGTGATGATCAATCATTCATAACCCATGAATAATGAAGAACACGAAGAAAAATATCGGGGGAGAAAAGGCACAACGAACAACCCAATGAACAAACCTCAGAAATTTTTCATTCCATCCTCGATCTATTCCCATAATAATGATCAAGAAATCAAAATTAATTCTCAATCAAAAAACCCCAATAAAACCCCATAATTAAAGCCCATCCCATAAGAATAATCGATCTGCAGATCAACATATTCGTTGGTTGGTCCACATTTGTCTTTGAATCCAATAATAGTGAAGGAAATACAAAATATTGAATCCTACCTTTGATTTGGATTTATCTCTAAAGAATATCGGTTTTTATGTCATCGCCGTTGGCGAGATCCATCGAGAACAATGCCCAACAATCTCCCATCCAAAGTCTCGTCATCACCACCGAGAGAAATATCTGGGATTTATCTCCAAAGCCTCCAGGGAATTCAGGGTTATGAGTTTAACCCTATATCTCTACCTATAGGTTTATTTAAAATAAACCATCGATGCATCGATTAAATAAAAATAAAAAAAAATAAATCCGTAAATTTATTTTATTCATTAAAATGACCGAAAACTACTTTTCACAGATGACCCACACCAGCTGATGTTAGTCCTTTCCTAGGGAAAAACCAATGCTCTGAATGTAATGGCTCCCCCATATTTCTAATATGGGTACCCATTTAGAAGTTATTCCACTTTTTTAGAAATACTGTGTGTGTGTGCTATTTGAAATTTTATTATATTTAAAACATTTATTCCAAGAACACTGGGCCTCAGAATTGCATGTCGTCTCATCTCATGGCCTCAAAATTAGTCCATATAATATTTAAAAATAATACATGAAAAAATACAGGACATTAAATTCTCTCCAATTTGGGGATTTATGTCCCCAAAAAACCCAAACAAAGGCTACTAAAAAAGATGAGAGTACTAAGAATGTATCTAATCCTCCTGCTCTCAAGTGCTCTCTAAGAGATTCCCGTGCTTCCACTATAAACACACTAAAAGAATCACTCACCCATGAAGGATACTCTCCTTATAATCCTCAATATCCACTGGGTACTTAGAAAAAGTCACTCCATCCTCAATGTCCATATCTCCCTAGTCGATGACGTGCGATAGGTCATGCACGTACGTCATCAGTTGTGACATGTGGAATACGTTATGTACTCAGTATAAATGTGGGGGTATAACTAATTGGTTGGACACCTCGCAAACTCTACATAGTATCTAAAAAGGGTAGATAAATGTCAGAGATAACTTTTTTCCCTTACCAAATCTCTGCAATCCCCATTGAGGTGAGACCCGAAGGAACACATGGTCTCCTTCCTCGAACTCCAAGGGCCTCTGTTATCTATCATCATAATATTTCTGAGAGATCTACGTAGTTTTAATCTGGTCTTGGATGATTTGAACCTTATCTATAGTATCTCAAACCTACTCTGGGCCCATGAATGCAGACTCTCCTGGATCAGACCAGAAAAGTGGTGACCAACAGGGTCACTCATATAAGGCCTCAAATGGTGCGATACCAATGGTGGAATGGTACCTGTTTTTGTATGAGAACTACACCAGTGAAATGGATCCTCACAAATATGTCTGAAGTCCAAATGGAAAGCTCGAAGAATGTCCTCCAGGACCTGAATGGTCTACTTTATCCAGTCATCTGTCTGTTGGTGAAATGCTGTGCTCAAGCATAACTGGGTAGCAAATTTTTTCTACAACCCCTTCCACAATCGGGATGTAAAATGAGCATCACAATATGAAATAATTGTCGATGGAATTCCATGGAGTCAAACTATATTCTGAATATAGAGGCATCCCAAGCTCTCTACTGAACTATACTCTCAGATAGCTGAAAAGTGGGATGACTTGGTGATTTGGTCAATGATCACCCAGATGAAATCATGTCCCTTGGATATATGTGGTAAAACCATCATTAATTTCATCGATATCCCATACCACTTCCATTCCAGTACCTCAAGGGGTTAAGCTAAACCCGCTAGAACATGGTTCTCATCCTTAATTTGTTGAAAAGTAAGGCATCGAGAGACAAACTCTGAAACTCCCTTATTCATTCCTGGAAACCAAAACTAATATCGGAGGTCTTGGTACATATTCACCACAACTGTATGTACCGCCAAATGGGATGTATGAAACTACATTAGAACCTCCTACCGCAACGCCACTGGTACTACTGTGCATCCTCTGAAAAGTACAATGTGATCCCCACCTTATGAATATCCATCAGGCACATGTCTTGTGGTCATCTGAGCATGTAGGGTCTCACAGTTAGTATCCCCAAGTTGTGACTCCCTGACTCACTATAAGATTTGAGGGGTAATAACCATCAACATGAGGTAAGATTCTCCATATCCATACACAATGGATAAATGTAACGAGTCCAACTGCTCTGACAACTCGTTCAATAACTAAAAACTAGATATTCTACTGAGAGAATCTATATCTATGTTCCCCTTTCAAAGAGTATAGAAAATATTGAAGTCATAGTCTGGTAGAAAATCTAACCATCACCTCTATCTCTAGTTTAGATCCTTCGAAGAGAAGATATACTTGAGACACTTGTGATTAGATTAGACGATAAACCGCTCGTCCATTAGGCAGTTTTGCCACATATTCAATGCGAAGAATACCACTGCTAACTCAAGATCATGGTTCACATAGTTATTCTCATGTGGACTCAACTGGTGTGAAACATAGGTAATAATATCTTTCCTTTTCATCAGGACACAACCAAGTCCGATCCCTGATGCATCATAGAACACTACATACTCGACACCCTCCTCCAATAATCTCAAGATCATAGTACTCATTAAATTCTTCCTTAACTACTAAGAAACCTGCCGACATTTCTCTGTACACATGAAAGGATGCCCCTTTTGAGTCCAAGATGTAATCAGTGTTGATATCATAGAGAAATGTGGTATGAATCTCCGATAATAGTCTTCTAGAAAAAGGAATCTCCGCACCTCCATCACACTCCTAGGTGGCTCCCATACCAAAATTTTCTCTACCTTTTCCAGGTCCACAACCACTCCATCCATTGAGATAAAATATCCCAGAAAGTGGACTGCCTAAATCCAGAACTGGAACTTCAAGATTTCCCTATAAAGATGGTGCCCTCGAAGTATGTCCAGAACCATCCTTAGGTGTCTCGCATGCTCCTCCTCAAATGTCGAGTACTCAAGGATATTGTCGATGAATACTACCATGAACCGGTCTAAGTAAGGCTGATAGATCTGGTTCATGAGTTCCATGAACACCACTGGGGTGTTCTTCACACAAAATGGCATCACCAATTACTCATAGTTACTATAATAACATCTGAATTTCATCTTTGGTATATCATCATCCTGTACTCATAGGTGGTGATAGCCTAACCCGAGGTTAACCTTTGAAAACCATCGTGACCCTCTCAACTAATCAAATAGGTCATTGATTCTCAGTATTGGATGTTTTTTCTTCACAATCATCTGGTTTAGGCGCCAGTTGTCCACACACAACCACAATCTCCCATCTTCCTTTTTAGTAAACAAAACTGGGTCCACCTAAGGTGAAACACTAGGTCTCATGTTTCCCTTATTCTATAATTCCTCCAACTACACCCTCAGCTTATGAATCTCTGCAGGATCCATCTGATATGATGGTGTAGATATCGATGCCATATTGGGGATTAAATCAATGTAGAAGTCTATCTCACGGTGGAGAGGTAATCCTAGAACATCTTTAGGGACTACATCCTCATACCTCTCCACCATTGCAAAAAACTGGAAACTCATAACATCCACTACACCAAGGGCCAGGCTATCCAACTAATGAGTAATTGGATGCACCCTCCTATGCACGAGTCCATCCTGTGCTTCCTGGGTTTCCTTTTCACTAAAAAAGGAAAACCTTATTCCATCTCTACAGACACACCACACCCTTCACCTAAAATAGTCAATATGGGTATGGACTATGTATAACTAATCCATACCAAGAATTAAATCGTAAGGCCTCAATGCAGTCACCAAGAGGTTCCAACCAAAACTCTCACCTCTAAGGGTCAGTTCACACTGTCGGTATAGATGTGTGATCACTAATTCTTCTCCAGTGGGTGTCTCCAAGTACAAGGGTCAAGTCAATGGTTAAACTATAATATTTAGGTCTCGAACAAGATATGTGGTGAGAACAGAATGACTAGAACATGTGTCTATTAGTATTATAACTAAAGTAAAAAAAATACATAGATCATACCTTGAATCATTCCCGAAGCCCCTAGTTCATATTCCTCGACCACATGAAACTATCCCCACCCCCTTCCTCCAGCTCCCTAAGCCTGGAGTGAACCTTCTGGGGGAGGTGGTGGTAACATGTCGAAAGGTATAACACCTCCTTCTACTCTCCCAGCTTCTCTACCACATCCGTCACCCTACAGATCTACCTTTTATTATCACTATCTCTTCTTTGTTGGTCCATACACTATTTCTCTATCAGTAGCATGATAGGTCAAACAATATCAAGTGACATGCCCCTACCATCACAAAAATAACACCACCTCTCCCTAGGTTGACTGAATGCACCCTAGGAGCCCTGAACTTCAGATCCTATATCCTGGGATCTACTCCTAAAACATCTCCCACGTACAGATCCTTGAGACCGATGTCGTCTCCCTACTGTCGAGGTCTCTGCACCTGCTCGTCCACTGTTGACTATCACCTACTGTATCTGCTCAGCCAAGAAGCTTTCAACCACCAAATATCACTCAAGCACCCCAACATATGTTAGAATGTATAGAGGGATAACTCTGGATTGAATGTCTCTATGAATACCTCACTCAAAGGTCCAAGCCCTGAAGTATTGATCTCTCACCATATCCATCGAGTACCTAGAATGATTGGTGAAGTTTGATGAATAGTCATCCACTATAAAGCTACCCTAATGGAGATGGATAATATCCTGTATACGCACTGATCTCGGAATAACCAGTGAGAACTCCTCTCTAAAGAGACACTTGAACTCTGTCTAAAAAAGAGTTGCCTCATCATTAGTCTGCATGGACAAACTCCACCATCACCCTACCGAGCCATGTAAAAGTATCACCACCAGGACAATCATCTGATCCACTAATGTCCTAAATAGATAGAAAACTCGGGTAACCACCTCAAGCCAGTCCTCAACCACCTGAGGGTCGAGCTCACCTTGGAATTTGATTGGTCTATATCTCTGAACCTCATTAAGCGCACTTAGCCTACACTCCTCATCTTTTAGTACTACAAGTACCATGTGCTTCTCCATAGGTGGTGGTATAGTTGGTGCACCATATGAGGGTGATATCTGGGGAATTGGTCCCTCTATCGAGACCTCATCACTAAGGGGGACATCCTTATGATTGAGATACTGAATCCTAGATGGTATATATCTCAGGGGAATCCTTTAAGAAAACAAGATGTACCAAGGTCAATGAGTATACCTAGATAACTGAATCAATAATGAAATGGAACCAAAACCCATTCCTATATAATGCATGTACCATTATTTTCCCTATAAACAATTTTCTCATGTACCGTGTCAAAGAGAAGGTTATCATAGTCCTAGTGTATGGATACGTCATCCACCCACACCAACACTAGAGTCCTTGGCCTGAAAGATGAACTTGAAACACTCAACACCATTGCCCCAAACCAATATCATATACTCTTGGACCTAAAGTAGAATCGAACACCTCTGATACCACTCTGTCACAACTCATCCCAGTGGGGCCTATGCTATGACTTCCCAATCCCACCTCTAATAGGACAGGGGATGGTGAATAGTAACGAGTAGGCATATAACTACCATGGAAGGCATTGCCTATGTACCTGTATGCATACACAAATATATAATCCCACAAAGCGATGAAATTTAAAAACCACTAAAAACCAAATGCATGCATACCACTACATTCCAACCAGAGTATGATAGGAAAGTAATGTGAAGTAATGTAAACCAAGCCAGAATATAGCACCACCAAAAAGAGTATGTAAACTAAAAATTACAACCTATAAACAAAGGTATTGGGACTATTGTCTGTAGCTGTAGGAACAAACCTCAGACTATCTAAACTCACAAAGCTCTATCCAATCATGGTCCACCTAGGACTCTATCAAAAGGCCGCTTGTCTACACAAGGCATGACATGTGCGGCCAAAGCCCATGCAGGAGTGAGTATAACAATACTCAGTAGAGGACCCACCACAAAGAAATAAACAAAGGAAAGATATAGTTATATCTATGTAGGTATATGTCTAAACACATATAAAAAGACTATACAGATATACTCAAACCAAGACATGTAGTCTAGAGGTAAGTCACAACCACTGTATACCAACACTAGGGATTCAGTCTAAAGATTCCACGAAGCACTCATATAGGAGAACACACTCCTAAGTCTGTTAGCACTGATGACATCCATCCAATAAGTACTATTCATTGAGAACCATCATGATAGAGATAAACTGATAGATCTGAAGAGGAAGATAAGATATAATAGATGAGGATCACAACCAGGGCCATGGGGTGATACCAACAACTCCATCTAGATTAACTTGCTAATTAAAGGATTGATTCTTGATGAAGTTGGTCATGTAAATACCAAGGAATCTAACTAGGGTATGAAGAATGAATAGAGGATCCTACTCTAGGAATCTTGGGTGGGATTCCAACAAATCTATATGGGAAGTCATACTGAAGGGATCATACTCCTATGAGTAGGAAACGATACACATCAACCTTTAGGGAAACAATCAATGTCACGAACCCTAATGAAACTTGTATAAGATATGGTGGAAAAGAGATTAAATACAAGTAGAAAGAGATACAAAACATGTAGTATGGCCACACACCGTGTCCCTTGACCTTGGGTACTGCCCGTGTATAACATCCCATGCCGTTTAGAACATGTTGTGTAGAAGATGGGTACATGCCATTTAGAAGGGTCACACATCATGCCCTTCCATCCAGGGTCTACCCATGTACTCTGGTTGTGTGCTAGTACATGGTTTCAACTCCTGTCTATCTCCTCGTGTACCAATACATGGAGAAATCCATGTATCCCTTTGGGGCTAATCTGTGTGGTGGGGTACACGCCATGTAGGAAAACCATGTACTCCACCTAGTGTCATTGTATATCCCAAGATACATTCTGAGTCTCAGGGAAGGTTCTAAACGTTGTGTGATAGGGTCACATGCCATGTGGAATTCAACCAACTCCCGAAACCCTACCTGTCACTCAGATGGGGCTACACACCGTGTAACCTCGAGTTACATGCCATGTCCTTCGCGATTTTCTAGAATCTTTCATTCTTCCTCTGCATGCCTCAGTTGATCTCCCGAATCTCGATATATCTATCAGTTTTCCCAGAAAATGTAGATCTAGGGTTGTCTCACCATTGTAACACCGAATCGGTGAGTTTTAGGCTTTCAATCAGCTCCAAAAACCAATTCCATTTATCTGCTCGTAAATCATCTGAAGAACAGGTTTTCTTGAATCGCTTCGATTCATCCATCTCTATTACTGTCGCACCTTCACTAGGTTGTCTCGATGCTAGATCTACAATTTCGAATCATTTCACCAAGAAATGTAGGTGAAACAATCAATCGTTCATAACCCATGAAGAAATAATAAAGAATAATACGAAGAAAAATATCAGGGGAGAAAAGGCACAATGAAAAACCCAAGGAATGAACCTTAGTCACTATTTGTTCCATCCTTGATATTTTACCATAAGAATGATCAAGAAATAAAAATTAATTCTCAATCAACATACCTTGATAAAACCATGCAATTAAATCCCATCCTACAAGAATGATCGATCTATGGATCAACCTATTCATTGGTTGGTCTGCATTCATCATTGAATCCAATAATGAGGAAGGGAATAAAAAATAACACATCCTACCTTTTATTTGGATAAATTTATAAATAATATCAGTTTCTCCATCATTGCCATTGGTGAAACCTGTCAAGAACTACATCCGTCTATCTCCGATCCAAAGTCCCATCGTTGCCGTCAAGAGAACTCTCTAGGGTTTCTCTGAAGAGCCTCTAGAGAATTTAAGGTTATGATTTTAACACTGGATCCCTACCTATAGGTTTATTTAAAATAAACCTTCACTGCATCGCTGCATCGACTAAACCAAAAGAAATAAAATAAATCCACAAATTTATTTTATTCATTAAAACATCCGAAAACTACTTTTCACAGCTGACCTGTGCCGGCCAATGTGAGGTCTCTCATAGGGTAAAGCCACTACTTTGAACTCAAGGATTCCCTCAGATTTCTGATATGAGTACCCATTTAGAATTTATTCCAATTTTTTAGGAAAAATATTCATGCATGCTATTTAGTATTTTAATATATTCCAAACATTTATTCTAGGTACACCAGGCCTTAGAATTACACGTAGTCTCAACACCTGGTCTCAAAATTAATCCATATAATATTTAAAAATAGTACATGAAAAAATATGGGAATTAAAAACCCTTTAAAATGGATAGGGAGAATATTAAAATCTTTAAAATTAAACACTTGTAGAGCTCTCACAATTTTTCCTCATTATTATGAAAACTATGTGCTAACCGTGTGGGTGCCACTGGCACCCAAAAACAATATTCCACATAATTACTCATGAGAGAATGAATGGTTAAAAAAATCATGTGTCTCACTCCAAAACTAACCCAAGAATTACACAACCCCTTGGGTTTCCCCTCATGGTTTGTAAAATAGTGCAGAAGTCAAGAAAGCGACTATGTCAAAAACTACAGATCCAAATACAATATTTCCGCATGATTTACCAAACTATACATAAGTTGTGAAATACACCTCAAACACATCAAGGATGACACATGATTTATCCTAGGAGATTCATGGTTTATAATTAACCATGAATTTTCAATTATAATAAACCATGTGTAGTTCAAAAATATCTAAAAAGGATCCTCGTGAAGAGAGGCCACATGGTTTCTCCTAACTCTAAACCTTAACCATAAAAAAAAGAAAAAACTAAAAAATTTCCATGTTTTGAGCAAAAAATTCATGGAAACTAAAATTGGTCCTCCACATCACCCAATAACACCAAAATAAAAACATCATGACATAGGGGTGTCACAAATAATCCACCATTATACATTCTACAACAAAAAATTCCTAGTCAAAATGAAAGGAAAAATAAAATGGATGATCCTAAGATAACATAACTAAAGAACTAATCAACATGTATTAACATCAAATCCAACAATAGAGATCCTAAAAATGATCAAAATTATAAACCATGAAACACAAAATATCTCTAAGAACAAATGAGATGATAATCCCTAAAAGGAATCCCTACTAAGAATAAGAGACCAAAAATTATCTCCCCACCATTTAAAATTCCTCTAAAATGGTGTATCCTCCATTTAGAGTTCATATAACATGGTGGCACAAAGGAACCACTTCCAAGAAATAATCCTCAAATAATGAAAAACCAATAAAATATGAGAGGAAAAAACTCAAAATCATAGACACTTCCAACCCCAATATAAGGAAGAACAACTAGAGAGTGCCTCAAAGAATGATACGAGCACTTATTATCGGTGATGACATGAACAGATAACCTAGGGTCAACAATGGATCACCCTCACACGTGCTTCCCATAAAAGTCCAAAAAAAAGTTTGTATACTACACTCAATTGGTGTATCACACAACCTACTTCCCCTATCATGAAACCAAAGTACCTTATCAAGTCTAAACAATGAGAACCACTATGCTCAAAAAAATAATAATAGGAAAAACCCACTATCACTAAGAAAGGTTTCCCTAAATAACAAGGCTCAAAGAAAAGACACTCACAACCCAACCACAAAACACCCAAGAGGGTGGGATAGGGGAAGAAACATTCCTTAATGGAATAACACATACTATAAACCAACATTCAAATGATAGATAAAAACATTACAAAAGTAAATCATCTATAAGAAACATCCTAAAAAGGGAGAGTATCTATAATTTCAACCATAATATCTTAAGGTCTAAGGTCATGATCATACCCTCCAAATAAAAGAGTCCTAAAATAACCAAACCATTCTCAAAAGGATAAAACCTGAGACTTATTCCAAAAATAAAATCTTACTAAGCATCATAAAATGATCTAAAGTTTATAATGGAGGTGAAATCAAAGAACCTCAAGAACTTTCTCCCATTTCACACTTCTAGGACGAACTGACGCTCCTACCAACTTGGTTTAAACTAAAGAACAAGCCCTCATCTGAGAATCTTTAGGTGTCCCAAGAGAACTTGGGATCACCTCAATCTCTTCCAACCACCTATTTTCTTCCAATCTCGATGAAGTTTCTATGTCAACCACCCTACTTTGAGTCTAGGTAGGAAACAAAACTAAGAAACCCTTTTGACTATTCTAGGGGAGAACAATAAAAATTACATGAATTTCCTTGAGCCATGTCCAATAATTAAAACCAAAATAACCCCTTCAAAAGAAAGGAATCAAAACCACAATAATAATCCCTCAAATGAGGAACAACACAACTACATCAAAAGAATATTTTCTTTTGAAAACCACCCATTTACCAAGGAATATTGAAATCACCCTCTACCAAGCCACACACCAAAAGGCTAAACTACCACATGTTTAAAAACAAAACAACCTCAGTGGAACTCACACATTTACCAAACAAGAAAAGGTACAAAATTCCTATCAAAAACTCATTTTACTTTGAAAGTAAAGCATCCCAAAAATGATTATCCAAACCCATTTCCCTTTTTGAAAACACTTTCTAAAGTTGTTTCAAAAATAAAATTCCTTCTGTAACATTTTAAATACCATAAGCATAACATCCAATATTTTATAAATGATATTTTTTTATTAAAATAAATTTATATTATATTATATTATATATTATTATACAAATTCATCACATATATAAACCAAAAAAACTTAATTTCATTAAGGGAAATTTTTATATAATTCAATGACTAAACCAATTAAATTCCAAATATTACAATGATAAAAAATAGAAAATAAAAATACTACAATGGGGTGATTTGGATCACCTTGATCAGCTAGAATCCTTCCTTCCACAAACCAAAATATGGAAAAGAAAAATTATTTTATTAAACCAATCTTCATTATAAAAAATGGAAATGTTAATCCTTGAGAGGAATTAAGGTGAATAATTAATGAAGGAATGTAATAGTATTTATAAGCGGTAATGTGACCATTGGAATAGTAATTTCACCTCAAAATAATAAAACATAAAATAAATAATATTTATCAAGAATAATTAATTTAAATATAAATATTATATTTCAATAAAAATAAATATCATGATTAAAAACTCAAAGAAAATATAATCACATTTTAAATAAATTGTATTTTAAGGCATTTCGTAAAAATAAAAATTTTATCATTAAAAATTAAAAGAACCAATTTTATAAAATAATTCTGATAAAATGAATATATTTTTTCAAAATAATAAAGCCAAAATTTTCCAAGCATTTTTTTAAGATAATTTTTTGAAACACATCAATTTTTATGTGAATAGTAAAAATACAGTTTTTTTGTAACTAGTGTATTTTAAATTACATAATTCATGATGTAATAATAACCTAATAATGTATATAAATTTAGGATAAAAATATTTTATTTGATTAATGAGTCATTAAAATACAATAAACACGATTTACATACCTAAAAATCACTTTCCAAAGTCTAAAATTTAAAGTATTTCATTAAAATAATATTTTATCAGTTTTTCCACATTTCCTTTTGATTAAACAAATGAATTCAAATTTTAAAGTGATTAAAAGTCTTAAAGTCATGTTATTTAATTTAAATATGGTATAAAATGTATAAAATATCAATATTAGTATGTTTACCATAGATATTGTATTTTATTCAATATTTTAACTCAAAAATACCCCTCTCCTCAAGTATAAATAACCCCTATCCCACCCCTTGAAAAAACACTCAAATTACACTTTATAAAGCCAACTATCTTCCAAAATTCTCTCTATTAATACTTTTATGATATATATGTAAGCTCTATTGTAATACAACACTAATCATCAATGGATTCTAGTGCCGTATAAGGGAAGATACACCGAGAAGAGGGTATGTTTTCATTAACTTATCTTTGTGTTTTCATATTCTCTCTCTTTCTCTCTATCCCTTAAAAAACCAAATATTATAAGATTAATTATACATTCTGATAAAATTATTTTAATGATGTTAAAATACTATAAAAATTATATTTTTTATGTATTTGGATTTTATACCACTCTTTCTCTTCATTTGGACAATATTCCCAATAACGGTATGTTAACCGCCAACAAGGACATTTCTAAGTTATTTCATATAACCAACCTTATGTATAGTTATAATAAATTATTTATAATATATAAATTTATAAATATATGTATTTCAATATTCTATAATTAATTATACTAATGTATAAATTCATTTAACAAAATAGTGAAATCGAATCCAAACGAGAAATTTTTAAGGAAAAAAAGATATCAAAATGTCTACCCTTTAACCAAGGAAATTAAGAAATACGTTTAATGATTATAATTGAAAAATAGTAGTAAGAAAATATTAATTAACTTATGGATCAATTTTCTAATAAACTTATGTTTATTATTCATGATTCAGAAAAGTGATGAAATAAAGTGGGATTTAAGGTAAGATGATTCTTAAACCCAACTCTTTTTCTTTGGTTTATCTATCTTTCTCATCATTTTGAATATTAATATTCCTATAAAATTCCTTAAATAACCTCTCAATACTCCACCCTTTTATTTTTTGGAATATATATGTTTTCTCCATTCCAAAAATAATTTAAAGCCAAATACAATGAATTTCCAAAAAGACTTTTATTTCCAAATCACATCCTTAACTCATCATGAGTTGTTTCTTATTCACTCAAGAATGATTATTTTTATTCCTAATATGTTTTCACTTATTCATTTGGGAAAAATGTTTTTCATGCATGTATGATTTATTATATCCTCATTAAACTCATTCCCTTCCATGGTTTATTTCATGACTATGATTGTTATACATTCTAAGTAGAATGTGTGATTATGAGCATCTATAATGTAATTAGTGGTCCTGAAATTATATATCCCTCTAATTCACTGTTTAATGTGATGTATCTTTAGATATTGTGTTGATTATGTGTGAACATGATGCTATCATTGTTTACAATGATGGTGTTTTTATTTATGAATATATGTTATGTTTGGACATGATGCAAGCATTGTTCACAACTGTGAGTGGTATTTGACCACTATGACTTAATGTTTCATTTTTATGCATGTTAAACATTCCATGTTTTTACCAACTATTTCTCTCATGATGTTGATAATGATCATATGCTTATGATATGATGATGTTTATTATACTCAACCTTGTACTTTTGATTAATGTCTCTTATTTCTCCTCTTATTATGCTTTTAGCTCACCCCTTTAATTGATGTATATCCTCAGGTGATTACATGTGATCTGGAGAATTTGAGATTTTATAAGGACAAAGATGAATTATTTTAATATATGTCTATGTTTTATTATATGAAAGTTATGTATAATCCTAATTTTTCCAAGACACTAAACTGATGGATCCTGGATTTGTATCACTATTATGTTTTTTATCTTAAAAATTAAGTAATAGTCATGTAATAAAAGGTAGGGTTATTATAGCAAGGTAAAACACCACTTGATAAAACATACCAAAAACCATGGGAATTCACTCTTCCCACCCATTTTCAAACTAATTTGGATTTTTTTTCACAAAAAACTTTTTATTTTCCAAAACAATATTTTAAAATCCCAACACACTCAAAGCACTACAAAAGAATCCAAAAAAGGATAAAAAATTCACTTCTCAAAAGGTAAAAAAACACTCTACATTCCACATACAATAAGTGAAAACCAAATTTAGAGAAATCCAAAATCAAAAGTATTCCAAACAGGATAACCGAGGAGAAACAATGCTATGAATTCCTTGACCACCATGGATTGGGTGACTAGGTACCAACTATGCAATACACCCTACAAAGAAGGTCGACTCGACCACATGGGCACCACATGGTTTTAAGGCATGTGAGCTAATTATGTAGCCTGATATCCTTTTTTCTTCACCCCATAATCCAAAAGGTGATCTCCTCTGTCACAAACACAATAAAAGAAGATATAAAAAATGATAATCACATCCAAGCTGCTAAAAAACTATCTAATTCACAATTCAATACCTAATAACCCATGAAAGCTTGAGGTTTGGGATAACAGAGAGCTATCTAGACTCTCTCCCAACTTTATCTCTCTAGCTATAATAGCCTTAATCTCCACTCTACAATGACATATTCAAATAAAAAAGGCTACATAAGAAGATTATATTCCTACTAAGGAAACTCAAAAAAACTTTGATACCATTTTGTAATGAACTGGTTTGGAATTCCACTGAACAGGACACCTGAACTGGCCTATAATGAGGCCTGAACGGTGTTCCTGATCCCCATAGATTGGATACAAGCACATGGGAATCATAGAAACTCCTTTGGAAATAGTTTTTTCCCAAATTAGAGATACAAAAACGAAAATAAATGAAAAAAGAAGAAAAAATAAATATTCAACATGCCAAACATGATAAAACCAACTACCATGATCCAACCCGTTTTCATATACATCACAAAACCAAGAAACAAAGTGATACAGGAAGGAAATATATATAAGGAACAAAACTATCCAAAAATAAAACTACTGCAAACCAAATAACTTGAGTCGAGCCTGAAACCAACTCCATGAAACCTCTAGTTGATCACCACCACCAAAATCAACCCATGTCAACCATGATAAACAAAAAAAATCCAACTTAGAACCTAGAACCTTAATTTTTGTAGGAATGAGATAAAAATACTAGTATGTCACCACAACCCAAAAAAACTATGAAATATGTTTCATAATAAAATTTATCAAGGCTAGTTTGAAAATAAATATAGAAGGTAAGATTTACATATATATAATTAATAGAAAACAAAAAAATTCCATAATCCACTTTCAAAACACTTTCCATTTGTTTCTAAAAACTGAACACATGCATTTTGAAAAAAAAATACACTGGCCAAAGACATTTCAAAACCACCCACATTGCTAAACTTTCTAAAAAATAACTCACATTTTTTTAATCTAAAAGAAAATGGTTACTTTAAAACATTTCACCAACTGAATCCGACTTCAAACCCGAAACCGATTTCAAAATCCACTTTAATATAATCACACATGATTCTCTAAAAATTCAAAATAGATTTTCACATACATAACTAAGAACTCATTTTCAAAGGAATCAACCAAAATACCTTGGGATAATCACAATAATTAGGCACCAATATATATATCACAAGGCATATAAAAATGAAACATAAGAAAATAAGGTTCCATATCAATGAAATAAGGGTAAATGATACAATTAATCACTAGATAAAACTCCCATCAATAAATAACTCAAAAATAAAATGAATGTGTCATGGTCCTATCCAATTCACTAATGTGACAAGAATATAATCGTATGGGTATAACCACCCAAACTATCTACTTGTATATGCTAAGTCTATATTCATCATCCTGGTAGTCCACACAAACATCATAATGATGAAAAAATCCAACCTATCCCTAATTCCTAGCACAGATGGTGGGAAACTACTAGAATGTGAACCAACTAGAGGAATAATCTAGATATCCCACATAGTAACCAACATATCATGACCAATAAAGGAAGTGAGGCATAGTGAAAAAAAGACAAGTCTACCCATAAGGAAAAACCATTACTAGCCTCACCCCTAATACCCAAATGATGAAAATCCCCATACACATAACATTCACATAAGGTATAAAAATCCCATTACCACATAAGGGAAGGAAAAATAATCACATACACAAACCCACAAAAGGGGTTCCAAAAAATTAGAAATCAAGGGGTCTCTTTAAAAAAATCAATTTAAAAACCAAAGTGAAAAATGAGTCTTTAATATCAAAAAATGTCTCAGAATGATATACCAATTCATATTTTAGAAAAATAATCCCCAAGAACTATTTAAAAAATGATGAAAAATTCCTATTTATTTAAAACATTTCAATGTCACCCTTTCACAAGGTCTATCTTCTATGAAAATCCAAAACATGGACAAATCCTCTATTTTTATCACACATTTCATTGAACCCCACTTAAAAAAATTTAGGATTTTCAATGAAATCATCCATTTCTTTTAAAATGATTCAAATATACCATTCAACAAGGGGATTTCTATATTAAAACCAAAATAATGCCAAAAGGGAAACCAATTCTACCAAACTAATTAAAATAATAAGTCAAGGCATTATATAAGGGGTAAACCACCAACACTTTTCAAATTACTATTTCAAATACATTAAAACACTCCATTTTATAAACTAGCTAGAGGTAAACACCTCAATTTAAAACCAATTACCCTTTAAAACATTGTTTTTAATCATTTAATACTGAAATTGGGTCTAACTCTATTTCACAACATGAAAAACATTTAAAAAATCCATAAGGAATTTCCTAAGAAGATAAGAATCTTTAAACATTTCTTTTGAAGCTTAAAAATATGGAATTTTCCAGAAAAATGAATTATGTCAAGCTCAAAAACAATAATAAATAGTTTGAAATCACTAAAGGGATATCACATATATTTCTATATTCATAAAGATAAAATTTCTAAAGTGAAAGTGTGATTAGAATTAAAAAATGAAACAATTTCATAGAAACACCTACCTCAAATAAGCTGAAGCCATGATGAATTCCCTAATAACATGTTGCCTTCAATGGAAAACACACATACGGGATAATAAATAGTGAATAAAACCCATTGAAACCAAAAATCTCATCATTAGACCCACCCAAAACCCTATAATCATGCCACATGATACATAGGGTGCATGGGTGAAATCCAAACCATGATAGAAGATAGGGAGAAGGAAAAAGAAAAAAAAGAAAACTCAACTCAAATCTACTTTTAAAACACCAAAGGAATCCAATAATCCAAATAGAGAGATAAAATGAATCTTCTACCAATATCCCTAGTGTTAGATGATGTAGGGGAAGATAAATGGGGGTTAAACCCCTTAAAAATAAAGAGAGTAAAATGTTAAAACTACAAAAATTAAACACTTGGAAAACTTACTTAGTTTGACCACACAGTTTGTAAAACTAGACATCAACCATGTGAGTTACATTGCCTCCTAAACACTTTAAGTTTCATGATTACTCAAGAGAGTCTACGTGGTTAAAAAAATCACGATCCTTACTCTAGAACCACCCTAAAAATTGCACGACCTCTTAGTGTTCCCTGTATGGATTAAAAAACCATTTAGAAGCTATAAGAATGGATCCATAAAATATTATAGACCCATCCTCATGATTATCACATGATTTACCAAACTGTGTGTAAGTTTTGTACCACACATCATACACACTGAGGACCCTGCAAGATTTCTCCTAGGGGTCGCACGGTTTGGACTTAACCATGAAAATCCCATACTGACAAACTGTACATAGTTAAAAATGATCTAAAAAGGATCCTTATGAAGGAAGGACACACAGTTTCCCCCTTAACCATGCACCTTAACTGTGTACAGAAGGAAAACCTCAAAATTTCTCATGTTCCATGCTAAAACCCCGTGGAAATTGTAACAACCCTAACCCATAACCCAAATCTAGTGTCTTAATTTATTACATTATCATAAGCTACAATGGATTATATCCTAAATGACTGAAAAATTTATTAGTCATGGAAAACTAGATACATACTTGAGACTTATGATAAATTTGAATATATAAAATACAACACAATTGTTTTTATAGAATATCATTATTCCCTCAAGCTTATCCTTTCATATCATTCATAATACACTTAATGGATTCCTAGGAAAGGGAAAAAAATAAGGGTGATATAAATTTCTTAGTAAGTGTTAATTATAGTTTAATATATCTTGAATCAATAATTATAATCAATATTGTAAGTTAAATAACTGAAAAAATATTCCATTTAATCAATATTCTGAGATTACATTGCAGCGAGAGATAATATCATTGTAAAAATATCATGTATAATAATAAATGAATTCTTAATGAAGGATATGATTAATAATTGTAAATCATGTTCTTAGGTACATGATACCTCTACCATCAAGACCTTTCACAATATGGTTTAAAACTACAAGTAAAAATGTGTTTAATGCTTGGTCATCGATTCGCCTCATGAGACTACCGATGCATCGAGGGGCTATATAATTTTGAGCAACACTAGTCACTACAATTCCAAAGAATTCCACATATATTTAATAATAAATTTATTTAATGAGTAAATATTCCTTATCATCAAATGTCTATATTGTGTAAAGTATATGTATTTATCAATATTTTCTTTGTTAATCAAATAACTTCCAAAGTAAACATCGTATGTAAATATGGTATACAATTTAGAAAATAATCAAATATGTCATAAAATAACATGGATAAACATGAATTGAAACTTTAACCATCATTAATAAATACCCATTCATGTTAAATATATCAAAGGGATAGAATATACAAAATGTAAAAGTGATTAGGTCTATATTAGAAAAAATTTCCCAATGAAATGGAAATTGAGATGAAATCGCTTACAATGATCATAATATTGAAGTGAGAATTATTAAATGAATAGATTATGGATATCATATGTTAATACACATATAAAAAGTAAAAATGAAATAAAATATAATCAAAATACTTTATAAACATAATCTTATAATATCAAAGTAAAACAAATAAGTAATATAACCCAATGAAAAGAAATTGTGTTATAAAATTATTTACCACTTGGTAAAATTCATGTCAAATCCAATTAGAAAAAATAATTTAAATTAAAACTTAAAATAGAATTAATTATTTACGAATCATGATATTACATGTAAAAGGGGAAATATATACACCTTATTAATGAAATTAGGTGCATAACATTACAATATGCCTCAATGAAGGAAAATTGAGATGAAATCCCTTACCTCACTCTTCCTTTTAGTCGAACGTTATTTAAACTCCTATATGGTGAATTTAAACATGCTATTAGCTTATAAAAGAACCATTTTAATATTTATAATATTATATATAATCCTTTTATAACATATTATCATCCGTTCGTTCATAATATTCCATTATTTTCATTGTTTTGGGTGTTAATTGCCTTGTTTTCTCATTCATGTTTTATCATGAATGTTCTGCTTCCTATGCATATTATATAGTTACATCATCTATAGAATAATAATAATAAAATAATTATAATATTTATAAATCAATTATAATTTAAATACTAATTAGAAAATATTGTTTTGAGTAATGAATTAAGCGAAGATCATGGAGACGGTAAGTCGTACATACGTATGAGTAATGTTTCAATTTTTCAACGATCATTATCAAATGGAGGTAATTAATATTTTATATTTCCAAAAAATATCATAATATCATAAATACCATGTTATTTATTTAAATATACTTATATATATCATCCATGTGGTGTGGTGAGGAAAATAGTGTCACATCGTTTCATGTAGGCAACCGTCCACACGTACACGAATGGTGTTATCATCTTTCAGTTAATGAAAAGGTAAGAAATAAAATGATATATAATCTTATAAAAATGGTAAATATTTAATTAATATCATAATAATTTCATTTATATAACATATATCCATTTACATTATTCTCATTACCTTTAATTTAAATCATTAGTGAAAAATGAATCACAACGCTTCACGAGGAGGTAGTCCACCGTACACTCGAGTAATGTTATCACATCCCCTTTGGAATGGAAATTAAAAGGATATACATGATATAATTATTATATAGGCATAATTATTTTATAAATAATATATATATATATATATATATATATATATATGATTTATATTAATCATCATACCCAGCTGTGAGAGGTGTTGCTGGAAAATGTGTCACATCGGTTCACGAGGCGGTAGTTCTCCATACACACGAGTGATGTTATCGATTCCTATTTTAAAGAATATGGGTTTTATATAGGTCATTACATTATTATAATAAAATTAAATTATATTGGATATATTATTATAATTATTAAATTACAAACGAATAATATTTTAAGGACGTGAAAGAAAAAATAATACAAACACACATAGTTAGGAATTTTACCTCTTCTCAGACTACATCTTTAGGATTACACCTAATGTATTACTAGAATAGATTTATGACCAAAATAATTATTCTAGAATTAGTTTATGGAAATTTTTATGTTATTTTTATAGTTATTGGCTGAACAAAAATGTTTTTAAGGTGTTGAGAAGATAAGATAGGGGAATCATTTTATAAGTGAGGCGAGTGGCACACTTGTAATTTTTGAAAAGGAAAAAGGTGTGACCAAGTTTTTCACATGTAAAAAGGGTAATAATAGATTATTACTGAGACTTATAAATTATTATGTAGAAATATTGGAATAAAATAGATTTTATATAAGTTTTAGGTCATTTTAATCCTTATCTTTTTAGTTTAACCCCCAGTAAACCCATTTTTACCTTATCTAGGGTAATTAATATTTACTATATTTACTATTAATTTTGGTCAAAAATTAATATTAAAATATTATATAATATAAATTATAATGATTAAAAATATGAAATAAATATTTTCAAATTAATTTAACATAAGTAGAAAAATTCAATTTAAAATTATACCTATAGATGCAACGAAAAAAGGGTTTCCAAAGAGAAAATTATCATAAGTGTAGAAGTTTTTAATATCAAAATTCAATATGTAATTGATTATAGTGAACTAAATTATTTAAATGGTAATATAGATGAAATAATTTTACTTTAAAACCAATTTAAAAATAAATTTTCCTTGTAGAATATTTAAAAAAAGTGGTTTTCAATACAAATCAGTATTTTTCACTATTCATCAGAAAATGAAACTTTCCAGAAAAATTAAAAAACATTTCCCTTAACTAATTTTGATATGATGATTTAAAAAATGAATTTTATTTTTTAAAATTAATTTTATAAAATTGGTAAAAATGAATTTTAAATTATGTGAGAAAAGCATGACTAAACCGTTTTATAGAAGAAAGAAAAATAGTTTTCAGAAAACATTTTTTTCTATTTTAAATGATTCTTACTTTATTATTAATCAATAGGTAACCATAATTTTAATAATTTATTTAGTGATATTAATACCCTACAATTTACTATCTAGGTTATAAAAGTATACTATATTACGATTCATTTAGTATAAGGGTTGTGTGTTATGAAAGGTGTCGAAAAGATTAAATTTAAAGAAATATATTTCATGGGTTGTTGAAGGCCAATGTTTTTTTTGTTGAATATGATATCGAATAAAATTTTATTCATTTATAATTTTGTATTTTTAAATTCTCCCAACCTTAAATAAATTGTGTTCTCTCAATTTAAACTTGATCTTGGTAATCAATGGTTTGATATTTGAAAATTCCTTTTTTTAACCCGCATTGTAAAAGGGTTTAATAAAATATCCTCTTAATAAGTGAGTAGGGGAAACACAAAGGTTATATGGAATAACACATAACTATTAATCTATGTAGGATAAAATTTGTTGAATGATAAGATATGGACATGTTAGAAAAGAGTAAATAATTATTGATAGTGATAGAGTTTATTGATCAAAATAATGTGATTGATCAATTGAAAGTTAAGGAACTCATAACCATAAATCTATGATGATTTAAAATAACTTTTGATTAATTTTATATGAAGGTAATTGCATATATTTTTTTCAAAATCATTTTCTTAATGCTGAGGAAATATTTTATAGTTTAAGAATATATGGAAATATACTTACTTAATAGGGTTCTATTTTATAAGCATAATTTCATCCTTTGGTTATTCTTTGTAAAATTTCCAATTCATCACATACTCCAAGAAATTAATATCCAAAAAATATTTTTTTATTCTTGAAGAACTAAAATTCACTTTTAGAAGATCATAAGATCCATAAAAGAGTGAAAAGTCATTATATCTGTCTCTAACTATTTTCCAAAACCAATGTAGTTAGAACAAGTTATCTGATATAATATATTAATATATAAACCTAAATAGTAACAAAACTGGTTCAACATTAATATTTATACATCAAATTGTTTAACTAAAAAAAATTTTCATATTAACTAGGACAACAGGTAGGTTGGTGGTAGGAACTAAACCCTTATCATCCTTAGGTTATGGATTCAAGCCTCGTGGACTTCACCGAATACAATAGGATGTCATTTTTCCAAAAATATATTAATATATATTTTATAATGTTCCCAAATTGTGATAAACCACAATTACTTCAACACCAATATAACATAAACTCTAAATGTAACCAATACCTTTAAACTTATTCCCATAAAATTTAAGGTCATTCTTACTTAAATAAATTTTTCAATAAAACATATTCTAAACCAATGGGTTGTATTCCTATAAGTGTTTTCAAAAAATATCTTTAATATTGTTATATCCTTACCAAATAAGTTTTAAAAATGGGTGTTTAATAATTTAAACTTTTGATCTACCTTAAACCCATTAAACCATGATGAAATCATTAAATCTTAAGTTAATGAAAACATATATTCTTCAAAAATTGAACATAATCCTTAGATGTTTCATAATTATTATCACCAAAATTCCATTGGTAAAAATACTTCTATAATTCAATTCTTGAATCCCAATACACAAATACTTAATATTTTTTATTTAAACATAAGACTATCATTGTTATAGGGGTTAACCTTTAGAAGTGTTCATTAATTCAAATAATGTATTGGTTACCCATATTTAAGATAATAAACTATAAATGTATCCCTATAATGAAATTTATTTCCTTCCATCATACACTTCATTTTTCCTTGGGAATTATTTCCTTTATTCCCATCTTATCCACACATAAATAATTTTCCCTTTCATTTGAGACACATTCATGTTTGCCTCTTTCCAAATTTATCACATGATGGAAATTGATCCTTATTTTCTCCATGCTCTCCACCACTAAAGCTCTTATAATACCCCATACTTTACTTATTTGGTGAGTAAAAGAGTTGGTTAAGGTATAAGTTGTTAATCATATTTTAGGATAACATATTATGCATAATCATTATATCTTTCACTCTTTTTTTCATCCCATTTGGTATCTCAAAGTCACCACATTATCCTTTATGTTCAATTTTAAAATGATTCCATTAGGTTCTATCCATTTACTAAAACCAAAGAACATAGTGTGATCAAAAATAATAGTAGTGGGAAAACCATATAATAAATTATAGGAATTTCAAACAATGAAACTTTTTTTAGTCTAATACACCTTATGTTTAACATATTTCATTCATTATCATTGTTTATTCAAATACTTTAAAATGGTTTATATAGAAAATGTGAATTATAATAATCATATCCCAAGGGAGTTTCAATCCAGGTGTGTAGTAAGGCACATTATTATGCACAAAGTGAAGATTAAGTCAAGACCAATGCACCCTTTTTGGAGTTACTGCCCCTAGGTACAAATATTCCAGAACCACATCCACTTGTAGTATCCAAAAAATGATGTATTGCAAGAAAAAAACATCACATTATCTATTCCTTATCAAAAAATTATGATGTACTTCAATATTTATCCTCGAATTCTATCATATGGTTATGATACCTAGTATATGTTTTCCTAATTATAGTTACCAAGGTTTCAACTAAAATTCCTCTGATATCAACTATAATGACCCTGCCCCCAGTAACCAAGAGCCTCTGTGTTACTTTATTAAATTGGAATAATATATAAGAAATCACATCCTAGAGGATAGAATAGTTTAATAATTTTTTAAACTATATACAAACTTGATTCTTGCATTAAATTTTAATATAAAAACTATAACATAATTTTTTTAAGAATATCATTATTCCCCCAAGATTATTTTTTTATATCATTCAGTATACACTTCATGGATTCCAATAAAAGGAAATAAAATAAGGTAGAGATCAATTTGTAATTAAGGGTTAAGTATAACAAAAAATACCATGAATCAATAATAATAATAAATATGTAATGGTAAATAACTTAAATCAAATGAAATTTAATCAATACACTAAGAATGAAATTCATCCAGAGATAATATAATTGTGAAAATATTATGGATAATAATAACTAAATTCTCAAATAAGGAAATGATTAGTAATTAGATGTCATGTTATTAGGAACATGATACCACTACCATAAATACCTTTTATATGATGGTATAAAACTACAAACATAAACCCATTTAATTATAGTTTACTGATTCACCTCATGAGACTACCGATGCATCGAGGGGATATAAAATATTGGGATCCACCCATAACTGTGTGTCCAAATAATTCCTCATATATAAAATAATAAATTTAATTCAAGAATCAATATTCCTTATCATAAAATATCTTTATTAAGTAATGGATATTGATTTTTCAACATTTCCCCAATTAATCAAATAACTTTCAAAGTAAACACTGTATGTAAAAATGGTATACGGTTTAAAAAATAATCATATCCATCATAAAATAATATAGATAAACATGAATTAAAACATTTAACATCATCAATAAATATGTATTCATGTTAAATACATCAAATGGGTAGTATATATACTACATAAAAGTGTATAGGTTCATATTAACAAGAATTTCTTGATGAAATATAAATTTAGACGAAATCCCTTACAATGATCATAACATTGAACTGAGAATTAATAAATAAATAAATGAAGTGTATCAAATGTAAATACATATATAAAATTTTAAATAAAACATATGAAAATAATAATTAATTATACACATAATCGTAGAATATCAATGGAAAATGAATAAGTAATATAACCCAATGAAAAGAAATTGAGTTATGAATTTTTTTTACCACTTGGTAAATTTCATGTAAAATTACATTGGGTGAAATAATTTAAATTGAAACTTAAAATACCATGAATTATTAATGGATAATGATATTACATGTAAAAGTGGTAGTATATATACCATATAAAACAAATTTGGTGCATAACATTATAATATGCCTCAATGAATGGAAATTGAGATGAAATCTATTACCTCACACGTCATTTTCGTTGAACGAGTTTTAACCTCCTATATGGTGATTTTAAACATGTTATTAACTTATTTAAAAACAATATTGATCCTTATAATATCATATATGATCATTTTATAACATCTTGTCACCCATTCTTTAATAATCATTCATTATTTTCATTATCTCGGGTGTTAATTGCCTTGTTTTTTCATTCATGATTTTTCATTAATTATCGAGTTATTTTAAATATTATATAATTAAATAATATCTATAATAATAATAATAATTAAATAATTATAATATTAATACATCCATTATACATTTAATACCAAACATGAACAAGGTTTTGATAAATGATGTATGTTATGATCATCGAGATGGTAGGTTGTATGTACACATGAGTAACATTTCCATTTATCAATGATCATTATAGAAAGATGGTAAGTAATATTTTATCATTAAAAAATGATCATAATTTCATAAATAATATATAATTTCGTTAAATATACTTATATGTTTCATCCAAATGGGGTGGTGATGAAAAGAGAGTTACATCGCTTTGTGAAGGCGATAATCCACACGCACACGAACAACGTTATCATGTTTAAATGAGTGAAAATGTAAAAAAATGACATAGTATCTTTTAATAATGATAAATATTTCATTAATAAAATTATTATTTCATTTATATCACATATATTTATTCTTTTTTATCCTTATTACCTTCCATGTAGAACATAGTGAAAAACGAATCACATCGCTCCACAATGTGGTAGTCCACCGTACACTCGAGCAATGTTATCCTATCCCATAAGGAATGAAAAGTAAAATTTTATATATGATATAATAATTAAAATGGAATGATTATGGTATAAATATCATATATATACTTTATATCCATTATAATACCAAACTGTGTGGGGTTTTGATGCAAAATGTATCTCATCGATTCGTGAGGTGGTAATCTGGTGTACATATGAGCGATGTTATAATTTCCCATTAGAAGGAAGAGGAAATGGATATAGGTAATGAACATTAAAGAATAACATCCCATTATATGGGATATAATTTTTTTTATTATAGAATAATAAATGAATAATATTTGAAGGAGGTGTAAGAAGAAATAAAAGAAACATGCATAGTAAGGAATCTTACCTCTTCTCGGACCACCTATTTATAATTATACCTAATGTATACCTAGAATGGATTTATGACTGAAAAAGTGACTCTAGAATGAGGGGATAAGATCTGATAAGTGATTTGGGTAGGTCTTTAATGGACCAAAATTTTTTTAAGGTGTGAAGAAGAGAGGAGATATGGTGACCTTTTATAAGTGAGGTGAGTGACACACTTGTAATTTTTGAAAAGAAAGAGGTGTACCCACGTTTTTCACATGACATATGGGTAAAAAATTAATTATTTTTGAGAATTAGACATTATAAGGTTGAAATATGGAAATAAAATCTATTTTAGATAAGTTTTTAGGTCATTTTAATACTTATTTTTTTTAGTTTAACCCCCAGCTAAACCTATTTTTACCTTAACCACAACAATTAATTTTTGTTAATCTCACTATTAATTTTGGTAAAAAATTAATTTTTCCTTATTAGATAATAAAAATTATTATGATTTAAAATATGGTTTTTTTCCAAATTCAATATATTAGTGTGGAATAATTCAATTTAAAATTATACCCACTGATGCGACGAAAAAACAGGTTTCTAAAGAAACATTTATCATAAGTACACAAGGTTTTAATATCAAAATTCAATATGAAGTTGATTCAAATGACCTAAATTGATTATATTGTAATATATTTGAATTAAATTTATTTTAAAACCAATTTAAATATAATTTAACATTGTAAATTATTTAATAAAAAATGCAGCTTTAAATAAAAATCAATATTTTTCAGTATTCATTGAAAAATAAAACTTTCCAAAAAAATCCAAAAAATTCACCCAAATATAATTATGATATTATAATTTCAAAAATTAATATTTTTATTCAAATATATTATCTAAAATTGGTAAAATTATTTTTAAATTATGTTTCCTAAATGCAAATAAACCATCTTTTAGAAAAAATACAGTCTTTTAGAGAACATTTTAGTTTATTTTAAATGATTCTTATTTTAAATCTAGTCAATAGATAACCATAATTTTCATAATTTATTTAGTACTATTCATACCTTCCAGTTTAGATAATATGTTATAATGGTATAGTATATTAATATTCATTTAGACCCGGGGTTGTGTGTTCCACAAGCTACCAAATATATTAAATTTAAAGAATTGTATTTTGTGGATTGTCTAAGCTCGATATTGGATGTTACATATGATATCAAATATAATGTTATTTTTTAGAATTTTATGATGTTACAAAAACTCAAACCAATCCTACACTTCATCCAAGAACACTAAAATTACAATACTATGATATTTCTATAACACAAACCCCAAGTTTTGTGTCACTTAAATATCTCTATGCATTGGGTTCTCAAATTTACTCTGTATATATTGAAAATTTCAACTATTTAAAAAAATACTCTTCATCACAATCCCCAAGTTTTGTGTCACTTAAATATCCCTATGATTTTGGTTCTCAAATCTACAGAGCATATTTTGACATTATCAACTATTGATAAAAAACACTATTCATCACAACACATTTGTCACTTCATATCCCCCTACCATAATTTAAACATTTTAATAAATTTTATAATCATGAAATGATATTTATTTAATTGATTGAAAAAATTAAAAGGAATTAGAAAATATAAAATTTTAGAAAAATATTTTTGGGTTTGTGTAAAATTTTATACCTTGGTCCTTTATTTTTGATATATTGATATTTTAGTTTTTTATGTTTCTTTTTAAGTTTATCCACAATGATATATTTTCAGTGATTAAAACCTATTTTTTTTTTCTAAATATCAAACTAGTTAATTTCATTATTATAGTGGTTTTCATAAATTTAATAATAAATAATATATATATACACACATATATATATATAAAGTATCAGGATGTACCATAATTTTTTTTCAAACAAATCACTATGTTTCCAACAATATTCAGATTGAGTTTTCAATATATCTCACATAATATATAAAATCAGAAAAATATTGGGGAGTGTTAGAAAATTTATAAAAATAATTAAGACATAAAAAATGATCCTAGGGATCCTTAGACTTCTCATTTTCCAAGTTAACCTCATTATATCCTATCATCTCATTCTTTATGGAAGAATATGGATTATCATTCAAATATTTCCCACAAAAATTCTCAAATAATTTAATTAAATTTTCATGATATGCATTATCTTTCTCTAAAAATTCCATGATATATGAAGAATCAAGCCATTTAATTTGAAGAATTGTGTGTGTATTATCTATTATATGTAGTGTATGAGAAATAATTAAGTAAAAAATATACCAATTGGGATGAAATATAGAAGTTCAAGTCCTGCAACTATAGTTTATCACTCTTTGTTTCCATTAGTTCCACAAATGGTACCTCTATAGGCTAGTAAAACATCATTCCCATCCCCTTCTGTACCTTCTCCTCGACTACCTTCATGTACTATTTTATATATTGGTTTTAATTTTAAATAAAATTTTATATTATAATTAATTTAATTCCAAAAAATTTGGAACACAAACATACATGAAAGAAATAATTCATCTTGTAAGGCCTAGGTTTTGGGAATTCATCGCTCATTAAAATTTATTACAACCCACGATCCAGAACTCTATCACATGTCCAAATAAGGTTTGTTACTAGACTTCAAGTGTTCCTGTATGTACGCCAGAGGCTTCCAACCAGTAGTAGGGGTGTGATAATATAGTGGGGAGACTATACCCCATGGTATGGAGTTAAATATTGGTGGAAATAAACATTATAAATAAACATAATCAGAGTAATAGTATTAGTGAATACAAAAAAAATATACAATTGGGAAGTAAAATATGTAACCAATAAACCAAATAATAATGAATTATATAATGAAAGACAAATATGTATATAATTTAAACTTAAAAACTATACAATAAAACAATAATGTGACATAATATAATCTAAAAAGACACCAGTCCTGAACCCCATGTTAGTATTGTATCCAAAATGTATCCTAACCAACAAGAAATAAAATAGCAACAAGTTACCCTACCCTTTTCCAAACCTTTATACATGTAATCTCCTACCAAACGTCGACATGAATAGGGTGTGAGTAAAACTTAGTAGGACAACACCATTGTATCTAAACATAACTAGTCTGATAATAATTGTACGTAGTAAGTAATAAATATGAGTATTAATTAACCAAATTAATACAATATAAAAATCAATCTGCTTTGACACAATGTCATAATATTTATGAGCATGTAACATAACCATTCCAACCAACATCCAAAAAATATGGGATGATCCTGGTGTATAAGAATATCATCATGGGACTGGGTATAACCTACTCAATATAATCATTACATCATGGGAATAGGAATAGACCTCTCAATATAATAATTACATCAGGGGACTGGGCATAGCCTTCTCAATATAAGCATTACAACATGGGACCATACATAGCCCGCTCGATATAATCATTATAAAAAGGGAATGGGTAGAACCCACTCAATATAATAAATATATCATGGTACTGGGCATATCCCACTCAATATACGAATTATAGCATGGGACCTGGTTGATCCACTCAATATAAGCATCATAACATGGGACTGGTCAGAGCCAACTCAATATAAGCATTACAAAATTAATCACAAAACATGTCATAACAATAAGAATATCACAATATCACATCATATGGATCAATGGTTAATTATTCAAATTACCATTTATCTTTCAATTACACAAACATTTATATATTAATTTATCAATATCCATAACAATAAAAAAAGAAATTTCCATTGTGAATCTATATCAAGAAAATACCCGAATCTCATGTCATGCTAAAAATGTATTAAGAAATTATCCGATTTATTATTAATCAGAGGGTTTGATCACCCAATTGGTATCCATAAGATTGGCCAGATCAACAATTGAATCCAAATGTATCCAAAAAATATTCAATTCCACGATTTACCATTAATCAATGAATAAATTAATTAGATATCACATTACATAGACACAATCACAATATTATATATACTTTGAAATTAAACAGGCCATATATCTACGTTCAGACTCCCTACCTATAACAAGTGATTAACACACCACACCCAATGGAAAATTCAAACATGGATGGAGGCGTATAAGATCATAAGAAGAACCTAGATCATCCTAGGTCAAGGTCAAAACCCAAAACAAACCCACAATTATGGGATTTACATCGCAACAATAAGGAATGATGGGAGAGAATAAGGAAACCAAAGAAAAACCACTCACTAGGGATCAAATGTGTAATCAAGACATCTGAGAAAAAAGAGGAGAATCCAAAATTTCCTAGAAAATTCTATAGGGTCGATAAGAGAGAGTTATATGTGATGGAAATAAAAATAATAATACACGTTTCAAACTTAATAATTTTGGGTCTAAGGAGTACATGGCATGTAATACTTTCACATCATGTATTTTCCCATTTTTAAGTTATTCCAAAAAAACCCATTGCCTTAGGTTAATATTTATCATGATCAAAATTTATATAGTTTGAATTTAGTTCAAGAAGTGTAACCACTACACATCATGAACCAGTTCAAGATATGGGTCTCGTGGCAGTTACACATCATGTAATGTGTACACAGTGTGTCAATATTCTGTAGATAGTTTTAATTGAAATTTTTATATAAGGATCTAAACCACCTCCAAAGCATTTCATACCATGGAAAACCATCATAAGATTGTCTAAAAAATTTAAACTTGGACTCCATTAATTCAAATAAAAATACCTCCCTGAAATTTAGGTCATTTTTTCTAACAAAGGATATCTATATCCAAAACAGACTCATCCACCAATGTCTAATGAAAAACTCAAAGAGGGACATACCTAAAAAAAGACAAGATCTTACAACCTCCCCACTATATAAAATCTCTTCCCCAAGCTGCTCCAAGAATCACTCTGGGGTATCGGTGAAAAAGCCTAACCTTTATGCTCACATATAAGAATCCCTCTCCCAGATCTCTTTCTAAACACACCCATTATACCACTACATACAAACTAGAGATATAGTCACAACTCAAAGATGCTTCTCACTATGGTATATAATACTTATTGGATTCTCCTTAATGTAAACATCAACATAGAGATCAATATTCTCAACATCTATTACATGAGGAGGGTCAAGATAATATCTCCAAATATTCAACACATGAAACATGTTATGCATGAAACTTTATCCTTTGTAAGGGATAATTAGTATAGCACTAGACCAACCCTCTAAACTATCTCAAACAACCAGAAAAACTAGTGTGCTATATTTCCCAGTTTACTGATACAACATTGCCCCAACCTTGGAAACGCCTAAGGTAAAACATGGTGACCAACCTCATATACCATAGGCCATCTATGATGGTCATAGTACAATTTCTTCCTAATCTATACGGTCACAAAGCACCTCCTAATCAACTAAACCTTCTCAAACATCTCCTATATGAGACTAGGCCCAATAAACCCTGGCTCACTTGCCTTCGACCAACAAATAGGTTAACAGAATGGCCTTCCATAAAAATCCTTGAAATGTGTCATCTAGATATATTCCTAGAATGTTTATTATATGTAAACTCCACATGTTCCATATTCTGCTCCCATGAACCACCAAAATAAAAAGCATAGGATCACAACATATCCTCCAGAACCTAAATAGTCCATTCATATTGACTGTCATTCTGAGTATGACAGGATGTTCTCAAAAGAACCTATGATCCCATAGCATTCTAAATAACCTACTAGAATCATGATGTGAGATGAGGATCCTCATCTAAAATGAAAATACTCAAAAAACCATCCAACTGAACTATCTCATGTATGTTAAGTATACTCATATTATAAATAGTGAAGGTTTCCCTGATAGGAAAGAAGTGGGCTACCTTCATCAGTCGATCCAGGATCACACATACTACATCATTCTTATAGGAAGTCTTGGGTAATTTTGTGATAAAATCCATAGATACATCATCCCATTTCCACTCAATAATGGATAGAGGATGCAAAATCCTAGCTGGCCTCTGATGCTTGGATTTCACCTACTGACAAGTTAAACATCTCTCCATTAAGCCTGATACCTCCATCTTCATTCCTGACCACTAGTACTATCTATAGAGTTCATGATACATGTTTTTAAAATCAAGATATACCTCATATCTAGAAGCATGAATCTATCTCATCATGTCCTTGCATAAGCCCATATGAATCTATAATCAGCCATGGGAAAGAATAGAATTGCCGTTTTCAAGAGACCATCCTGCTGGTGGATCCCCATAGTACAGGTTATCTTTAAGAACTACTCACTCTAGATTAGATAACCGATATGTCTTGATCCAGCCCAAAATAACAGGTATAACAGATTTCAAAGTTAGAGTTACTTGACCCCAACACTCCTAAACATCTAGATGCAAGTTTGAAAAGTGTTCCATCACCTGCCACTCCTCGAGTGACTCCTAAACTACTTTTGTTTACTTATTCTGGATCAAAGTATTGAAAACAATGTTTCCCTTTCCTAGTGTATAATCCAACTCAAAGTTGAAAAACTGAAGATACTTAACCCACCTCCTTGGATGAAGGTTCAGGTCCAACTGAGAAAATATATACCTGAGGCTCTTATGATCTGTTTATACCAAAAACCTCTCACCCAAAAGATAATGTCTCTAACATATCAGGGAATGTACAACCATATCAAACTCTAGATCATGATTAGGGTAATTCCTCTCATATGTTTTCAACTGTCTGGATCCATAAGAAACCACCTAATCCTCTTTCATTAAAATTGATCTAATTACAACCCCGTATACAACACAGTACATAATATACGCTTTACCTAGAATAGGTAAAGTGAGTATAGGTGATGAGTTCCTCCTTAGCTTCAGATCTTGAAAAAAGCATTTTTAAGTATCTAACCAAAAAAAATTCACCCATTTATTGATCATCTCGTACAAAGGTGCTTCCATAAAGTAAAATTATTGTATGAAAATATAACAATAACCTATTAAACACAATAAATTTTGAGTCTTGAAGACATTATTTGGTCACTCACAAGATCCCACGGTCGCAAACTTATATGGGTCCACTAACACTCCCACCTTTGAGATGGAATATCCCATGAAGTGAACTTTATCAATCCAAAAGACACTTTTGGTTACCTTGGCATAAAGCCAGTTCTCTCTCAATGTACTCAATTTGATGTTAAGATACTTGAAATATTCATCTGATAATAGGGATTCCACTAAACTTTTATAGAAAAAATCACCACAAACCAATATAGAAAAGGATAAAAGATCTGATTCATCTAGTCCATGAACAACACTGATGCATTTTTTAAACCAAACAACATAACTATAAACTCATACAATTCATACATGCTTCTAAAAGTAGTCTAAGGTATGTCTAATGGTCTCACCCTCAACTAGCGGTAAACTAATATCAAATACATCTTATAGAAGATCTTAGCACGTCTTAGATGATTGAAGAGTTCATCAATACATAGAAAACGATATTGGTTCTTAATATTAATATGGTTCAATCTCTGATAATCCACACATAACTGAAAAGTACCATCAGACTTCTTTATGAAAATAACTGGAGAACCCCATAGATATGTACTAATCCATACGAAAACTTTAGATTCCATATCTTCCAACTGAACTTTCAACTCTCAAAGATTTGATGGTGATATTATATAAAGAGGGATATAAAATGGATCTATTCTTGGCACCAACTCAGTTGTGAACTCAATCTATCACTCGAGTGGTAATATTTATAACTCGTCAGGGAAGACATACTGAAAATGTTCTACCATGAGAGGAAAATAATGATGCTATATTTCACCATCATCTAGTATAAGAATTGGTATCTGAGCTATGAGATAATCCAATATGTACTGAATTGATCCTATATGACTAGCCTGAAGATACCAATAAACCCGGTGAGAATAATGGTCTCCTTCTAGATAAATAAATTTAACTCTTCTATGGTAATAGTCAATATGAACTAGGTTTAGGTCTAACTAATCCACACTAAGAATCAAATAAAAACCTATCATTTCGAGCACAAATAGTTCCCATAAGAAATGGTTACAAAAAATATTCTAAGAACAAAATTTGAAACATTTTATATCCTCTGAACGCACTCCCAATAGTGTGTCAATAGTCAAATAATCATATAGGATTTACAAAACCGATCCCAATTTTTTTTCAAAAAGACAAGATAAAATGGAATTTGATGCTTATGTATTAAAAAATGAAGGCAAGGGTAGATGACACAATAATCATACCTCTAATAGTAAATGATCATGTATCCAAACTAATCAGAGTAGTCTACATAACATGTAGATAAACAACCCCTCTACCCTAGGATCTAGCTTGAATCCCTTGAGCTATTCCCTCTAGATGATACTATCATTCCCATACTTGGGTACCACATCCCCTGACTCGAACCAAACGACCTATGGAACTCTAGATATCTATCCTCTAAGGAGTATTTGTGTCCTTCCTAGACTCTGGTACCTATCCTAGTCCCCTTCCACTATTCTAATTCAGTATTCCCATACAAAAACTCTACAAGTATCCCATCCCACTGTAATAAAAACACTCAAAAGAAGGGTATGGACACTTAGGATTCATACAGATCATTTTTTCACACTGAAATGACTACAATGGAAAATTATCCTGAGATAGATTCCCACCACCCTGACTGCTTTTTCCACAATTTACTTAAAGGAAACTATCATAGAGATGCTTCATTATACTAAAAGAAAAGTTCCCAATTCACCCTATTGAAATAGTATAGATGATACTCGAAGCCTCTCTCATATTCCCTTCTATAATAAGTTCCTAATTTATCACATCTAAAAATATATGTAGAAAAGCTTCACCCTCTTATCTATGGGTGTCTCGATATTTTTAAAGATAGTTTGGACTGACTCAATCTAGAAATCCGATTTATAGGGGCCTCCCTACAAATTGAACATAAACAGATGTTGTAGCTGGAACTCTCTCATCATCTCAGACATAAATTCATGGTATGAATATTCTCCCTTTCCATGGATCACATAACCCTCCAAAAGTTTTCATGAAACTAAAAATCCATTTGATCCTGAAGAGCTATAGAGATTTCTAACTCACCTGCATTAGGAGTGTGCTGATCTCCACTCTCCTGATTCTTAACTCGAAGAAAATGAGGATTAATTTCCTATACAATATAAACATACCCCTTATATCATTATCTAACAAACAATTTCAACCTCAATAGGTGAAAAAAAATAGAGAACCACTCCTCCTGGTCTCTCTAAACACGGTGTTCAAGTGTTTTAGCATGACATGTTAGTTCTTTTCTTTCATTTATCATATATTATAGGTATCTCATTTCAAAACTAATATAGACAATTATATATCACATGCAATGAATATGTAACTATAATGAATAATGAAAGTCAATATATGTTCCTATGTGCCTATCATGATGCATGCATACTCATCATATTCCATACCAATCCAGGAATATAAATATAAAGAAAATATCATCAAGAATCAATAACATCACACAAAATTTGAATCACCCAATGTGAAATAACATCAAATGTAACAAGAAAACAACATAAATAACAATCCCAACCATGTGCGCTCACATTTCCCCCCATACATGGGTCAACTTCTCCCATTCACAAGCTCATTACCAAGTCTCAACACATACTTGTATCCTTCTTACCTTTCCAAAATAATAAATAAGTATAAAATAAAAAAATTATCCTTTGATACCACTTTGTAATGTCCCTCAATCTGGTACTCTCTCACATGGACAAATCATGTTGTTTACATAACCTCAATCGCGCCTCCCTATACGTCATTGGCTACAACTAGAAGTGGGGTGTGATGATATAGTGGGGAGTCTATACCCTCTAGTATGGAGTTACATATAATTATAAATAAATAATATAAATAATCACAATTAGAGTAATATACATAGAAAAAACAGTACAATATAAAATTGGGAAGTAAAAGGAGTAACCAATAAACCAAATAATAATAAATCATATAATGATAGTCTAATATGTATCTATTGTAAAACTAGAAACTATAAAATAAAAATAATCACCTGACATAATATAATCCAAAAATAACCCAGTCTTGAACCCCATGTATATCGAATCTCTAAACTCCATCCCAACTACCAAGAAATAAATTAGAAATAAGGTCCCTTTCCCTTCTCCAAACCTAAAACCATGTAATCTACTCGAGTACTAAATGACGACCCAAATAGGGTTTAAGTAAAACTCAGTGGGTCTACACCACCATGTATGAATATAACAAGTCTAATAATAAGTGAATGTAATAAGAGATAAATAGGTGAATTAATCAATCAAATAAATAAAATATAGAAATCAACCTACCATGGAGCCATTCTAGAATATCTCTAAGCATGTAACACAACCATTCCAAACAAAATCCATATATCCATGGAAAAATCAAAAAAATCTATGATGTTCTTTCTATATAAGAATTTCTATATTGGAATTGGTAAATCCCAATCAATATAATAATTACATCATGGTATTGGGAAGAGCCCTCTCAATATAAGAATTACAACATGAGGTTGGGTATAGACCACTCAATATAAGAATTATAGCATGAGATTGGGAAGAGCCCTCTCAATATAAGCATTAAAGCATAAGATTGGGTATAACCTACTCAATATAATAATTACAATATGGGATTGGGAAAAACCCTCTCAATATAAGCATTACAACATGAGACTGGGAATATCCCACTCAACATAAACATTATAGCACGAGATTGGGTAGATCTCACTCAATATAAGCATTAAAGCATGAGTTTGGGAAGTTCCAACTCAATATAATCATTTTAGCATGGGATTGGGTAGAGCCTGCTCAATATAATCATTATAGCATGAATCAAAACACATGACACAACAATAAGGATATGAAAATATCACATCATATATCTCAATAGTTAATTATTAAAATTACTATCTATCTTTAAATTAAACTTCCATTTATATATCAATTTATCAACATCTATATTAAAAAACAAGGTTATTTTCATGGTGAATCTTTATTAAGAAAACACATAAATATCATGTTATGATAAACCCACTTTAATATATTAACCAATTTATTATTAATAAAAGTCTTCACTCACTAAACAGATATCAATAATCTAGGTCACATCAACAAAGGAATCCAAAGGTATCCAACCAATATTCCAATCTAGGATTTACAATTAGTTAATGAAACAAATTAATTAGAGAACACGTTACATTGTAACAATCACAATATCATGTATAGTTCACAATTAAACAGACCGTAGGGCTAGATTCATACTCCCAACCTTTAACTAACGATTTATGAAACACTTCCATTGGGAAACACCAACATGGATAAGGACACAGGAGATCACAAGAAGATCCTAGATAAACCTGGTTCAAGGTAAAAACATAAAACAATCCCACAATCACTAGATTTAAACTTCAACAATAAGGAATGATAAGAGAGAAGAGGGAAACCTAAGCGTAACCACTCACTAGGGATCATATGTGTAACCAGGACATTCGTAATAGAATAGGAGACTCCAAAATAGCCTATAAAATTCTATATGGTTAAGAGGAGAGTGATTCATATGATGGAATGAAAAAATCATACATGCTAAAAACTTAAAAAAATTGGGCCCAAGGAATACATGGCCTGTAATCATTTCACATCATGTATTTACTCATTTTTAAGTTACATTGAAAAACCCTTTGCCTTCAATTAATATTTTTCTTGATAAAAAATTACATGAAATGAATTCGGTTCGTGATTTGTAACCACTTTTCATCATGAACCATTTGAAGACACAATTCTCATGGAAGTTACAAATTGTGTAACATGTACACGATGTGTAAATGATCTATAGATAGTTTTCCAACTAATTTTTACATAAGGACTTGAACCACCTCCGAGACCTTCCATACAATAGAAAACCCTCATAATCTTGTTTAACATGTTTATACACAGACTCCATTAATTCAAACAAGAAAACATCTATGAACTTTATGTCATTTTACCCAAAAAAGTATCTTTGTCTTCAAACAAGAATCGACCACCAAAGTACAAAAAAGATCTCAAATAAGGACATACCTAGAAAAAGATCGGATCATACATCAAGAAATGAAATATTTATGTTTAAAGAAGGTTTTATAGTGGGTTTTTGATTAATTTTGAGAAATAGATTTCCATATTTTCAAAAAAATGAATTTAATCACACCATTGGATAGAGAATGGGATTTTTACCAAATATACCATGTTTTATGTGAATCTGAGTAAAAAATAGAGTTTTTGAGGAAGCATGGTTAGCTGGAAAGGATAATTTCTAATTTTGGAAAATTTATTTTAGATAGGATTGTGTAGCTAGTAGGATTAGAACTAAAAATGTGTCTTAACCATGCTTCATTTTTCCAGGAACAATGGAGAAATTTTTTGGATAAGGGTTGCCTAATCATGTTAACAAATCATGTAGGTCATGGAAATCACTAAAAACTATGATTTTATTACCCATATTAACTCCCTAATACCCCATTAACACCCACACTAATCTTTGAATTGATCTAGGAATTTCTTGGTAAATTTTTAGGATTATAAACCTTTCAAAAAATGGATATCATGTGTGAATTTTTCAAATAAATGTGGAATCAGAGGTTGTAATTTAATGTTCTTCGTGGTACTTGGATCTCCCCCACCTTATATATCTCTTTTTTTAAGATTCAAGCATAATAGTAATGGATTTTTGAATTTATTGGATGAATAATTGATTATTTATGTTTATCATCTTTAGTGACTACACAATTTGTACAACGAACCAATATTAACATACATAGACATTACATAAATTTTTTAGAATACTTAAAAAATTATATAAACAGAAACCCAAATACCATATTAGTTTAGTGCCTTTGAAAACATGGAAACATAAAAACTAGTACATGAGTGAGCTACATTATCTATAATACCCCATAATTCCATGATTTTTTTAAAATTAAATAGGATTATTTTGAGACCAATCACCAAGATGACGTGCGATTACAAGGCCCAGAGTTCCTGAAATGATCCATTAAAAAATGTTAAGTTTTAAATAGTGAAGGTGAGTGGTTTTATTGAAAAAGTGGAATAAATATTAAACAGTTTCCCAGATTGAAAATATGAGGGCACTGTTGTGTTAAGGATTATGGGTTTACCCTAGGTGTGACTTCTGTTTAGTTGGCATAGTCCTCCAGTGAGAAAACCCAAAAATGGCATAACTGTAAATAAAATAATTATATAAAATTATTTTATTTTTCAAACGCTTATAACTCATGAACGGTGACTCAGATTGAAAATCTGAGACCACCATTGAACTTGTGAGGGTATTCTTTCCTTAGGTAGAGGCTAATGTTGGACGGTGCGGGAAAACATTTAAAGTTAGTTTTTGGCCATAAATAAAATAATTAAGTAACAATTATTTTATTTTGAAATCCTTATAAATCCTAAATGGTAGCTCAAATTTGATATCTGAGAGTACTATTAAGCTCATGAGGGAATGTTACCCTTAAGAGGAGCTTAAACTTGACTTGCGCGAGTCGAGGGTGAAAGATAGTTTTTAGAATTTTTTTAAGCGAATTAAAATTGTGCGTGTGCATAGTTTTGGAAAATTCTAAATGGGTGCTCGGATTGAAAATCCAAGGGAACCATTGCATCCAGAATGTTAAAATTACATAAGAATGGACCTAACCTCGATCGACGCGGGTCGAGGGAAAAAGATAATTTTTGGACCCTTTGGAAGAGAAATGAAATAAATTAAAAAGTTATTTTATTTTATTTTACTCACTGTTGAGAGGTGGCACACCAACACTACCATTCGACGATGAGGCGGTGACGAACCCCATTAATGAGGATCTTAAATGAGCAATGTAACGACTCATTAATCAAAGCGTAACAAATACACTGCTTCACTAATGAAACAACGTAATGATGAAACGATGCAGCGTAATAGAAATTCCGTGACACGTTTATCTTTTAATGATATAATGTGTTGGAGAATCAGAGTTAGAATTTATCTAAATAACGGAAAAGGATTTTCTCTCCAATGAAGAATTACGGCAGATAGGAAAGTGGAGATGACGCCTTGGAGGAAGGATCCGGGACCGGAGGTCAATGAACGCCAATAGCTCTGAACGGATCGACACCAACGACTAACCTTCTTCAGGTAGGGGTTTATTTGACTTGAATTTAGTTTCCCATTATTCTTCCTAAAACAAAGAATGTGGATCAACCCACGAACATGCTGATCTATGGATCGCTCGTTCTTGCAGAAGGGTGCCTTTTTCTTGGGTTTTTTGTATTGAGATTAATTATTTGGTTGACAGAACTTCAATACCAAACCTCCCCATGTTTAAACTCTAATACAGAGGGTGAGTGATGAAATGAACAAGGCCCAAGACCCTTATATTTGTGCATTCTTCATGGCCAAACCTTTGAAATGGAAGCAAGAAGGTTCTGAGGCCTCCGTAGGGAAGGCGACACACCATGGAAGCTGAAGGCGCAAATGACATAAATAACAGACCACCAGAGCAGACTCAGTGGTCTGTGGAAGGTGCAGTGGGTGCACCAGTAGTGGAGGTGGCGGCAGGCTAGTGGCGGCATGCCAGAATGGCGCATTAAGGGCGGCAGCCGCAGCCGGCTCGAGCTACAGCGAGGCCGTAGGAGCCATCGATGATTGGGCCGACAGCTGGCGGACAGGGACACGCCCCCCCAGCTGCGTCAGAGGGCATCCCGCATCATGCGAGGCATGACTCTCTACTGGAATGCGGTCTAGAGACCACGCAAGATAAACAAAACACGACTGAATTAGCTGGTCGCGGTGCGCCGAATCAGATACCTTTAGTAATCTAGGATGAGGGAGGCCAGCCCGCAAGCTGTGGGATGGATCAAGGCATGCAAGTTGGGACACTATGCGGCCAAGGATGGAATCAAAGTCAGCCCGCTTCTACTGTCTAGGATGGAAAATCAACATCGGTCTGGATGGGACCAGGCCGCCGGGCGACCCAGCAGGCTGAACCCCTAGCCGAATCGGGCCAGGTCTGACCCACTGTCTATCTAGGTCATACCGGCTGGCTCAGACCCAAAACAAGTCGGGTTGGGTTGGTCGAATCAGGTTGAGTCATGCGGGACCCCTGGGCTGGGTTGGTTTGGTGGATTTGACCGAGTCAGACCAGGTTGAGACACAACCAACCCCTATTTACTAAAACACCAATATCTTTCAGACCAAGCGTTCGATTGACACATCGTCTCCGGCATTGTGACTCTTATGATAAGACAATTCTTTGGGAATAATATATGTTATTTTTTCGTGGTATTAAAGATACGATTGATATATTGAGGAGTATATTCTTCTGGAATCAAGCATTTTATGTGTTGGAATCCTACGGCTGGTTGGGACCCAAAGAAAAGAGACCCTTTTTAGACTAGATCCTAGTGATCCTGTGTGGATCAGATCTTAGTGACTCTATGTGGATCAGCTATAAGTGGCTTTGTGTGATCCAGCAGACCCACGGTACTCATCTGGGATGAGTACCTCAATAATCCATGGTGTTCAGTGTTATGATTGATAGTCTATATTTCCGTATTTTAGATTATACCTGCATGAGATGACTCTTAGTATACTTGGAATACTCTCCTTAGTGGTTTACTTAGTGTTCTTGGTGTACTCTCCTTGATGGTGTACTTAGTTTAATTTTCATACTCTCCTCATTGGTTTACTTTGTGTACTTGGCGTACTCTCCTCAGTGTTGTACTTAGTGTACTCTCCTCAGTGGTGTACTGACAGTACCTTGTGCATACTCTCCTTTGTGGTTGGGTTCCCTACCGATTATTGTGTTACTCACCCCTACATGGGCTTCGTTGCACCTGTTGTATCTCGTGCAGGTGATCGACGCTTAGACGGAGACCTTGGTGGTATAAGACTAGGTGGTGCTCAGTGAGATGGGACAAACATATGCTTTGACAGAGACCTTGGTGGTATGGGACCAGGTGGTTCTCATTGAGACATAACGGACAATCGTACTTCTACGACTACATGCAACTACCCTTCACCTACCCTTCAGGTTGGTTATTCTGCGGATGTCTTATAGAGATATTTTGTACTTTCATTTTTTCAGTTTGTCTTTTGTTGGGTTTGTATTCTGGCACATTTGACTTACAGATTGTACCTTTACTCAGTGGTTGTTTAGTGGAATGCATGTTTTTCTTTCCATCTGTTGGGGACGTGGGTGTGTGTTCATGCATACAGGTACTCAGGAAAATTCCTCCCACTCATGGAATAAGTCTTTCGTTTCTAGTCGCCAGGCCCTGGCCTTTGGGAGCCAGGCTTGGGGTAGTCACGACATGGGCCCTAGGGGACGGGTTATGACATTATCTCCCAGTAGGTTCTTCATGACTATCACTCTTCTTAGACACATCATACTTAATAAATTTCTCAATAACCTAGGTAAGGAAACATAAAAAGGGGTGACCTCATATGCTCAGTAAGGTTAAACAATGGAGACATGTAAGCATAAACATGAACATAGGGGTATGAGAATGTGATCATAACATTATAAGATCATACCCTGCATATCAAAGATCATAAATATGAATAATGGCATAAATCTTGGCAGTTCATAAGACATGAATCATGAAGAAATAAAAAACATAATCCATGAAATCATAATATAGGAATAAAACATGGAATTATGGAAAACACTTAATCATATAATCTGATTTCTATAGTAGTCAAGGCATTGCTTCCAAGGCCATCTTGGTAGTATGGGTTCACTCCCTATACTATCATGGTAGTCATGGTTCACTCCCATCACCATCTTAGTAGTCATGGTTCACTCCCATACCATCTTAGTCTATCTCATTAGATATAAATCTTTACCAAGTGCATTGGAGGGAGATATAGGTACCACCCATCTCATAATGAAATCATACATACATGTGCCACAAAATCAAAAACAATCATATCATAACCCCTGAAAATATATGGGTATCATAAACATGTAATCATATCATAACCTATGGAAAAATTTATAGGTTTCATAATCATTTCATCAAAATCATAACCTATTAAAAGAAGAGGGTTTAAAAATCATATAACTTGTGGAATAAAAACAAGTGTCATAAAAAACATTCCATAAAATGCTAAACCATTAAATAAATAATATGAATGATATTCTTGGATAATTTTCCTATAAATACACGAGTAACACCAACAGATGTCATCCTATATGAAAAATAAATTTGAAATATCTTTTGAAAACATTTCTTGAGAAAAATATTTGTTCTTCTTTGTAAAATTATTTTTCTTAAAACATAAAAAATTTTGAAAACCATTTTAATAAAAAAAATGAAAAATTATAAAGAAATTTTTAAAAACCTTTTGAAAACCTTTTGAAAACCTTTTACTTTGAAAAATTCTTCAAAACTTATAATGAAATCTTGAAAACATGTTGAAAAATATTTCATTGAATATACTTTGAAAACTTATAAAGAAATATTGCTTTTTTTTCAAAAAACATTTGATAGAAAATGGATTTTAAAACTTATAAAGAAATATTAAAATCATTTAAATAATTTTCTTTGAAAATAACCTTTTAAAAACATATAAGGGAATCTTTGAAAATCACTTAAAACACTTTTTGAACATAAAACATTTTTGGAAAACTTTTTCATAGAAAAACAATTAAAAAAAGAATTTCAAAAATATTTGGAAAATACTTTCTTAAAAAAATAAATTTTTAATCATGTAAAAGAAGCTTTATGGAAATTAAGTTCATGATGATAGGTAAATCCGTACATGATGAACATTCCTTTTGCATCGTAAATTTTTTAGAAAATTACCTCAATTGAAAAACAACAAGAAGATTACCTTTTTAAAAATACCTTTTTGAAAAGGTAAAACATTGGTAAAAATGTATTTTAACATTAAAATATAATAGTAAAAAAAAATTATTTTTTTTATAAATCATGGTTTTGAAAGAACATAGATTTCTGATAGAAAGAAATGATATAGCCATATTTTCATAAAAACATTTTCTTAATTATCTTTAGTACCAAAGAGTGAAAAAATGGTACCAATACAATAATATATATTGAATAGTAATAGGAGAATAAAATTCATGAGATTTATTAAGATATAAATCATAATATTTCATCAAAAGAAGCATGATCATCAACAATCTCAAAAAGCGATGAGACTGTTTTAAAAAACTCTTACCACAAGGTAACTTTGAACCATACTCCCCGTATAAGAAAATGAAATTAAATTAAGATTAAAATATCATGAATTTAATTATATTAATGATATAAAATTTCAAATGGAAGTATATACACCTCAAAAAATAATTTAGGTGCATAACAAAACTTGTGTCTCAAAGAAGTAAAATTGAGACAAAACTGTCTTACCGATTTGGTAAAATTTGAAACATAAAACTCATGAAAGTAAGATAATAAAATGGATACATAAATACAAAAAAATTTAATAATAATAATCATAGAATACATTCAATTTCAGTATATACACTATACAAAATAAAATAATGGTGAACATGGCATGTATCTCACAGAGATAAAAAGTGTGATGAAATTCCCTTATCTTGTGTCTTGAACCTCATCGTACTCATAAAAAATTCCTATATAATAAATATAAGTTTATTATAAATATATCACAGAACCATATTATTATATCTAGTACCATATGTGGTTTTATTATGACTTTATATTATCCTTTTGTTAACAATTTTGTGTTAAGGTCACGCTTCGGGTAATATTAGCTTTATTTTTCACATTTGTCTTAATTTGTTATATATTTTGTCCTTATACATATATAGTGATTTCAAGAATATAAAACATTATATAAATATAAATTATACTCATTATATTTTTATTATAATAATATATCTAATATATAAGTATGAAATGGAATACACTGTTCATAAAGACAGTAGGTCGTACGTACGCATGAACGTTGTTTTCGTTTTATTTTCATATTGAAAGAAAGAAAGAAAATGATATACATGTATATATATATATAATATCATTAAAATATCATTATTATGTCATATATATCATATAAATTCACTGAAAACATCCTTAATTCATTCCATGTAGTGTGTGAACAAATCACATCACTTTGAGGGGGCGGTAGTCCACACTTCATCAAACGAAATTATCATATTTACACAAAATGAAAAATATAAAAATATGTGTTGTAAAAGAATTTAAAAAGATTAAATAAATTATAAGTATCATATATATTATATATAAACATAGTTTTCATCATAATTCCCACTATGAGAGCCGATAAAGGAATACCGAACAATCATTGTTTCATGAGGCGATAGTTCGTCAGACACATAAACTATATGTTCATTACCCATTAGATGGAAGTATATCTATGTGTATTTAAAAACCTTAGAATAAAAAAATATCAGTATATTTAGGATATTTTTTTGTATAATCATTTAATAAGTAGAGTGGATGGGGTGGATATTGAAAATAAGATAAATGAGTACGAGAAAGGATGTTACCTCTTCTTTGGGTAACTCCTTTGGTTTTCACCAAAGGGATTCCAAGGATTTATTTCTACCCAAATGGAGGCTTAAAGGAGGAATGAAGGGGTTTTTTTAAGTTTATTGGGTAGATATTTTTTGAACCTAAGTGGTTTTAGAGGTTTGAGGAAGTGGGAGAGGTGGTGGCCTTTTATAGGGGTGGATAAGACGGACTTGGTATTTTTGAAAACAAGTTAGGTGTACCCACTTTTTTACCTAAAAAAGTCATAAAAAACATACCAAAATCAATAATGGAAGGTTAATGGACCAATAATGGACATAAAATGGGTTTTTGACATGTTTATATATCATTTGGCCCCTTAAGTTTAAGGTTTATTCCCTTGTTAAGCTTAATTTTACCTTAATCTCTCTAATTAATTATAAATGCATTCACTAATATTTTTTTTGTCAAAAGCTAAGTTAACCTTATTATACTTTATAAATTATTTTAATTAAAAATATTAAATCTATTTTTCTAAATTCCAATCACATAAGAAGTATAAATTAATTTAAATTTAATCCCACAGACGGGACGACAATGCAGATTTTTAAAGTAAAAATGTTCAAGAGTTTGCTAGGTTTTTTAGTCAATTTCAAAGTGAAATTAATTAAAATGAACTAAATTGTATTAATTTATAAAAAAGTTATCTAATTAAACTTTAAAATTAATTTAAAATATAATTTAACCTTATAAATAAATTAGATGAAACAGAAGTTTTGAATTAAAATTCGGTATTTTTCACTATTCATCCAAAAAATTAAACTTTATAAAAAAAATAAAAACAATCCACCCTAATATAATTTTTATGTTTATATTTAAATGATAAATTTTATTTTGACATATAATATTTATAAAAGTTCCAAAAATTTTCTTTAAAATAGATTCTCTATTAAGAGGCGGCAAAAATGGCTTTATAAAAATATTTTATTTTTATGCGAAATATTGAGTTTGTTCTTATCTTATGATTATCAAATCTATTAGATGAATATAAAAAATATTTTATTTATAATATAAGAAATATATTTTATTAATATTATTCTCTAATTTTAATTAATTTAATTTATTAACACAAAACACCTTTGGGAGCATAAAAATAAAAATATATCTTTTATATTCAATTGGTTCTTATATTTTCATTTTTAATTAATTGGTAACCTATGAATTAATCTAATATTTTTGTAAACCATAAATTTTCATAAGTTAGTTAATACTATTAATAACCACTAATTTAACAGCTAGGTTATATCTTATTATATAAAATAATAATATTTTAATAATATATTATTATTTAGTAAAACTCAGTATTGCGTGTTACACAAGCCATTGAGGAAATTCATTTATGTGTGTAATGAAAGTTAAACCTGGTGTATCATGTAGAGAAATAAAACCTTTATGTTTTATGTAATGTATGACTCACTTGGTATTGTGAATAACCTAAACCAAACTTAGTTCTTTAATATATAAAAAAACTATTTTCGATATTACGTGAAATGAAAAATATAAAAATTATTTAATTAATTTGGAAAAAATATTGCACATAATCTCAAGGTGTTACGTTCTACCCCCCTTAAAATTAATTTCTAACTCAATTTTTTTAGGTTATTAAAGGTTTAATGTAACACCCCAAGCTTCCATGATATACTTCTCTTTGAATAATACAATAGCGTGTGTTGTACGCAACTTTGAGTTCTAACACACCAAAACCAATCAAACTAGCCGTTATGAATAGTAATACCCACTTTTTTGAAATTTTATAAATTTTAAGTTTCAAAATGGACTTCATTTTTGGATTCGGAATATCAAAATTATCTTAGGGTGAATTTTTGGTAATTTTCTGAAAACTTTCAATTTTTGGTTAATAGTGAAAAAAACTGAGTTATAGTTTAAAACCAAATTTTTATTTAAATAATTATTTATTTAATTTAAATTTATATTAGGTAAAAATAGATACATAATACTTATATAAGTTCAATGTAATTCATTGGAGTCAGTTTATAATAATTTTACGTATATAAAATTTTTATTGAACTTTTTACCGTCTTTTACCCACCTCCTAGGAGCATTTGAAAATGTACATAAAACTTAATTTTACCACTACTGTGAGTTGAATTTAAAAAATATGAGAGACACAATTGATATCAGTATGTAAAATTTGGTTCAATAAGATGAAAATAATTTTTGGTGAATAATAAATCTTTACTTTTATTTACCACGATTAAAAGTAAATAGGGTAATTAAGGGTAAAAATGATATTATTATTACCCTAACACATGTACTAATTCTATTGGATAAGTATAAATCGACAAAAAAACCTTAGGAATAAAATATGAACCTCTTTGGTCCACTTGGATTATATTAGGACATTTATTATTATTTAATTCAAAGAAGAGTTAAAAGAGTTAAAATCAAATTTTAATAACTAAAACATTTTTAATATAGGGTTACACATAATATAAATTCAACTATAAATATTAATTATAAATATAAAAATATTTCCTACATAATGGTATTTTATTTATATTTTTTATACATTAAATAATTTAATTTACTTATGACACAATGATGATGCAGTAATTACCTAATTAATGAAATATTAAAATAATTGATATTATAAATACCCAAATAAATTTAATTTGAGACTTTTTATGAATTCCACTAATTTTCTAGGTTAACATGACATATTAGGGTTTTTTGGATGAATTTGTTTCGAAGTAATAATGTTGTTATGAATTTAGAAAAAACAAAATACCAAATAATGTCAAAATTGACATAAAAGAGTTTTTAAAAAAATATAATATTATTAATTGATATTATATTCCTAAAAATCTAACGTTCGTCCAAAAGACTTATATAATGATAGGTGTATCATTAATGAACCACTTGGGGTTTTCTTGAAAGTATATAGTAATTTTATTAACCATATAATATAAAAATACAAAGAGACATGGTAAATGTCAAACTATTTAATTAAGAGTTAAATCTAAAAGATAAGGTTAATATAGTGATAAAAACCTATCTAAAACCCATTTTTTAGTGGTTTTAGACCCATAACCACCTTATACTTTAAATAATCCATTTTTGTTCCATTAGAAACCGAAAATTATTTTATTATAAAATAATATTTCTATCTTTTCCTAAGGTGACCCTCACCCCTCTTATAAAAGGGCACCCCCCTTCTCTCTAATTCACACCTTAAGAGCCATTTGGATCATCCAAAACCTGAACCAATACCCTCTAAAATGTCCTACCTTAATCCTAGAGGACTTAATTTAGTCATAAAGCCAACATAAGGAGCCCTTTTGATTAAATCAAAAGGAAGAACCCGAAGAAGAGGTAAATATTTCATCACCTCTCTCAAGTTCCTTTCTTCTTCCACTTCCTCTTTCTTTGTTGTTTCCATTATAAAATAATAACTCCATAATATTCTATATACTATGATGTTATTATAAATATGGTGCAACCATATTCATTATTCTATCCATCCTTTGAATGACATGTCACCATACGTGCGTACGTACGGCTTACCATATCCACATCGTGGTGTAATTGTTATTCAATACATTATTATTTGGATGGGTATAATAATGATGTGTAATTTATGTAAATAATAAATATAACATTATAATGATTCTATATATATGATATACCATCCAATTATATATTATTTTAATATTAAAATAATGATATTGTAGCTCGTGCGTACGTACGGATTACCGTCCCCTCGAACGCGATGAGATTCATTCCCCATCGTATCCATTGAAGAATAATTTTCATTTTATGACTAAAAATAATGTTTAAATACTTTATATAATTCTGGATATGAATAAGATACATCCCATCCATAACAAATATTACTCACATAACAAATAATATAAAAGAAAACGAATCTGTTAACACCCGAAACGACAATAATACAAAGATATTATTAACAAAGTAATGTTAAAAGATCATATATGATATCATATTAATGTATATGATTCTTGTATAATTTAATAACAATTATTTCACCATTATATAGGAGTTTAACCTACCCTGAACCAAGGAAAAGTGCAAGTTAAGGGTTAATTCTACAATCTCTTTATCATCCGAGGTTGTTTTTACATAAGTATCTATTGTGACCTCTTTATCATCCACATTCATGCTTCTTAAAAATGTATTTCAAAACATTTTTACTATTTACTAGAAAATGGTTTAAAGTCATTTATACCCTTATTTTACCTTATATGTTCTGAAAGGAATCTTTCCATCGTTTTCCAAACAAGGTACTTTGTGACCTTTTCGACAAAATTAAGGTAAGAATGTTTTTTTAACTTATACGGTGGGTAAGGCTATTTTCCACCTTTGTAACATTGTCAATGGTTCCCTTAAAAGCTTATAAGAATATTTTAAAAACAAATGTTTCCTTTATAATTATGTGACTCTTAAATGATTTCAAAATAGAAAGAGATATTTCTCTAAAAAAGGTTTTGATTTTATCTATGTCAACATCCTTTGATGGATTTTAAGTTTATTTGAAGTTGATTTATTATGATACAAAACTTCCATATTGTATTTAAGGTTTTGTGATATGTTTTACTATGGATGTACTATTTTTATACCATTCATGGTTTATGGTTAAATTATTGACATTTCGTATGCTAGTTTTAATACGAATGTTAATGTTATATTTAAACATTTTCATATGAGGAATGTATTAGACTTAGTAAGTGACGGGTGGAGCCCGCTATAGCTTCTCAATGCATCGGTAGGTCTCATGAGACAACTAGACATGGAATTGGCCGATGCCTTTCCCATTTTGATATATGGTTTTGGCCGAGACCTTAATCATTTTTAGACGTCTTGGCCGAGGCCTTGACAAAATGTTTCAGAATGTCCGACATTATACATTCCCTCATTATGAAAATAATATTGATGGTTCATGTGGTCATTTGACTAGTAGAATACCCATGATTATGTTTTATTATAGAATTATTTTCTCAACTCATATTCCTGCCATAAAAGTATTCATTTTTATTATTGGTAAAGGCATGTGGTTTCAATTATTTACCATGATTAATATTTATGTTATCTTCCGCTATATTGCTTACCCTTACTGAGTGTTTGAGATTACCCCTTTCTTATGTTTCATTTTCCTAGGATATGAAGAAGTTAGTTATGAGTGACTTGCAGGCATAATCTAGGATGCTTAGATGTTTCTAATAGAATAAATTTATGCTGTATTTATTTCCAAGTTGTAAAGTTGAACTTATGTACGAATCTTGTTTCCAATAATACTAAACTGATAGGTCTTTCGAGACATGATTTCCTTGTGATCATGCCAATGTTATGTAATAATGCACCGACTATGGGTAACTAGGGTCGGGGTGTTACATTTAATACCTGGAAGTTCCTTTCATAGATACCCACATCATAAAAATGAATCCTAAAACTTCATTTAAAAAGGAAAAGTTGGAAAATTAATGGTTACCCAAAGTAAGAGATTACTAGGTTTCCACATATGAGAATATAGTTAGAAAATGAAAACATAGACTTGTAGAAAAACCATAAATATTCATAGGGAGTGATTGAGGTCATCAATCACAAAAAAATGAATGATTAATGAAAATTTGAGGGACTCAAAATCATAAATCTATGATGATTTAAAAGGCCATTGGTTCAATAAAAAATAAGGTATTAGGACAACATTTTTGATCATTTTCTTAATGTTGATAAATTCATTTATTGACCAATAATATAAGGAAATATAAATACTTGATATATTTCTACAAAAAAATTTCATTCTTTGGTTGTGCTTTAACAATTTCTAATTCATCCATTACTTCAAGAAATGGATGTCCAGAAATCAACTTTTATTCCTAAAGTACTAAAATAAACTTTTAACATATCTTAAGGACCATAAAAGAATGAAAAGTATAACTATTTGTCTCTAACCATTCTTTAAAATCAATAAGGTTTATACATTAATATCTAAACATAAAAAGTAACTCTATTGGTTCATCAATAATATTTATTCATAAAAAATAATTACACATTATCCAGGACATCGTATAGGCCAAGGGTAGGCATGAATCCCTTATCATCCTTCGGTCATGGGTCCAAGACCCATGACCTTACCAGACTTGATTTTTTGTCACTTGAAACACATGATGTCCTTTTCTAAAACCATACTAATATAATTTTCAAAATAAATATGATGGTCATCCTTGAAAAAAGGTTAATCACTAAATATCCTTTTAACCAAGGTTTTGAATACAATATCAATACATATATAATTCCTATGAATCTTAACTTAAACTTTTCATGAATGTTTAACCTTATAACCCTTCTAAAAAATGAAAATCCAAAACAGTAGAAAATAGGTTAGCTTAACATTGGTCCCCATATATCACAAAGTATCTCTTGGTTATTACATTCCAAACATGTGAATATCCTCATCATATATTCTCTTGAAACATGGTAATGAACTGAATTACCATAAATCCTTATTAAAAACATGCACGTTTCCTTATAAAAAAGTATACTGGATCCATTCCTTAAAAATATGAAAATGTTGTATACTTCATCAATGATAGCATAAACCACCTGTCAACAAGTTCTTACATAGTTCCGATATAATCAGTACTATCCTATTTACTTATTCATATCCCACTTATCTTTATTCAAACAAAATTATCTTAACATAAAGAACATATTAAGGGTTATCATCCCTTAGTTTTCATGACCCATCCCAGTGGGGCCTGTGCAATGACTCCCCAAGCCTGCCTCCAACAGGACAAGGGCTGGTGACTAGCACTGAGTAGGCATATCACTAACATGGGAGGCATTTTCTAAGTACCTATACACATGCACACATCTCCAAGCCCCCAAATGATAAAATGTAAAAACCACTAAGGAAAAAAATGCATGAATACCACTAAACCCAACCAAAAGAGTATAATAGGGAAAGCAAAGTGCTGTAAATTAAACTGGGCTGGAATACAAGCCCACCAAAAGAAATATTCTATAAACTAAAAAGTACAACCTATAGAAAAAAGGTACTGGGATTGTAGTCTATGGACATAGGAACACCTCAGCCTGTCTGAACTCACAAAGCATCAGCTAGTCCTAATCACGGTCTTGGTCCACCTATGACTCTATCAAAAAGGGTCAACTATCTACACAAGACATGACACATGCAGGCAAAGCCCGTGCAGGTGTGATTATAACAATACTCAGTAGGACAACCCAAAACCACAAAGAAATACACAAAGTAAAGTTATAATCATCTCTACACATGTATTTTCTAAAAAACATATTACAACGATATCTAGATATTCTGAAACCCAGACCCATATTATAGAGGTAATTCACAACTACCGTATACTAACACTAGCGATTCAGTCTGAAGATTCCACAAAGCACTCATCTGGGAGCACATACTCCTGAGTCTGATAGCACTAATGACGTTTGACCAATAAGTACTGTTCATCAAGAACCATCACAAGAGAGAGATACACTGATAAATAGGAATAGAGATATGATACACTCACTTAGGGATAACCAACTCCATGAGTGGGGAAAATCATGATACATAGATGAGGATCACTACCAAGACCATGGCGTATACCATGACTCATCAGAATTTTCCTGCTAATTAGAGGACTTATGTTTGATAGGATTGGTCATGTCGATACCTGACTCTACCTTGGGCCAATAATGGATATAGGATCCCACCCAGGGCCTCTCAGAGGGGATTCCCGACTATATCTAGTAAAATCTAGTTGAAGGGACCATACTCCTATGAATAGGAAATGATACCAACTAACCTTTATAGGAACGAGAAAGGGAACCGAACCTAATGAAACTTTCCTGAGATATGGGGGATAAGGAGATCAATCCATGTAGAAAGGTATAAATGGTGTGTAGTAAGGTCATACACATTGTTCCTTGACCTCGAGAACTACCCATGTACAACGACCCATGCCATTTAGAAAATATCCCATATAATATGGGTACACTCCATGTGGAATGGTCACACGCCATGTCCCTCCATTCAGGGTCCACCTGTGTACTTTGGTCGTGTTCCAGTACATGGTGTCAACCCGTGTCTACCTACCCGTGTACCAGTACATGGGGTTATTTGCATAACCAGCTCAGCAAATCCATGTGGTAAGGTACACGCTATGTAGGCACGCCGTGTAATCCAAATCATGTCTGTGTACCTCCTAAGATACACACCTAGCCTGGGGGAAGGTCCCACATGCCATGCAATAGGGGTTACACACCGTGTGATACTTTTACTGCCTCCCAAAACAGTAGCTACCACTAAGCGGGGGCCACACGCCGTGTATTCCAGACTATATTCCATGTTCTTTGGAATTTTCTAGAATCTTCGGTCATCTCCTTCACTGCTCCATCCACCATTTATAGCCATGCCAGGTTGGTAAACTCAAGATCCAAGGTAGTCTAGTCACACCATCACCAAATTAGTAAGATTTGGGTCTTCTATCATCTTGAAAAACAATATGATCATTTTTTTCATTTCCAAAAAATAACAAGAAATCAATATCCATCATTGTTCAATCCACTTCCGTAACCACCTTAACACCTCCATAGAGTCGTACCAATGCCAGATCTTCAATCTTGGATCGTTGTGCCGTGAAACTATGGCACACCGATCATTTTTTCATGAACCATGAAGAACACGAAGAACATAGGGGGGTGGGGGATCATAAATAAAACAAGAGGAACAGAACTTGATCAATGATCATATTGATCTTGGTTTGTTTCTATTATAAAGACAATAAAATTATCCAAAAAATAATAATAAGATCAAACTCCCAATAAATCCTACAGAAAAACCCATCCTACAAGGTTACGATCAAACTGCAGATTAACTTGTTCCTTGGTTGATCCAATTTAATCATGGAACTCAAGAATAGGGAAGGAAATCCAAAATAATAGATACTACCTTTGATTTGGATTGCTCGTTGATGAAGGTCAGTTGCTGCGTCGCCGTTGTTAGTGAGATCCATCAAGAATGGCTTTCATCGATCGTCGATCTATGATTCCATCATCATTTTCTTGAGAGGTTTATCCAAAGCTCCCCCTAGTGATTCTTTGGAATTCCTAGGGTTATGTGGATAAACTTGATATTTATGCATAAGGATATTTTTTAAAGGGAATCATCACTGCATCAATTAAATAATTTATCTTTAAATTATTTAATAAAAATTACGTACTTTTCAGGTTTTTCCATAGAATACCCACACCAATTAAAGTTAAGTCACATCTAGGGAAAAACCGTATTATAAACTCAACAGTGGTCTTAGATTTCTAATCTGAGTTACTATTCTTGAGTTATTAGTATTTGAAAATAAAATAATTTTTATTTAATTATTTTATTTATGATTGCGTCCAAAAACTTTCTTTCACAGCTGACCTGCACTGACCTATGATAGGCCTCGCCTAAGGTAAATCCACTTATTAAAACATAACAGTGCCCTCATATTTATGATTCAGGCACTCAGTTAAGAGTTATTCCACTTTTTAGGAAAACTATGCACACATGCTATTAAAACTTTAATATTTTTCAAAAATTTATTCTGGACATATTGTGTCTTGTAATTTCACGTTGTCTCAGTGCCTAGTATTGAATTTAATCCATATAATATTTAAAAATAATATATAGAAAATCCATGAAATTAAATTCTCCCCACCTTAGGGATTTAAATCTTGGAAAATCCAAAACAAAGGCTACTTAAAAAGATGTGGGTACTGAGAATGCATCTGCGCCTCCCACTCCTACGTTATCTCCTGAAGATTCTCGTATTGACACCAGACAAACATGAAGGAAATCACTCACCCATTAAGGATCCTCTCTTACTAATCCTCAATCTTCACTGGGTACTCTATAAAGGTCACTCCGTCATCAATGTATAACTTTCCCAAGTCGATGATGTGTGATTGGTCATGCACATACCTCCTTAACTATGACATGTGGAAGACATCATGTACCTAATGCAATTTCGGGGATAGATCTAAGAGCTACACCACCTCACCAAATCTATGAAGTATTTTAAAATTGCCGATAAAACTCGGAGATAACTTTCCACATGGCTAAATCTCTGTAACCCTTGTTGAGGTGAGACCCGAAGGAACAAATGGAATCCTTCCTTGAACTCAAAAGGTCTCTGTATCCTATCAGAATACAAATTTTTCCATCTTTGGGTGAAGACTTTATCTACCCTTAGATGATCTACCCTTTCTCATTAGTAGCTCACACCAACTCTGGGACCATGAGTGTTGACCCTCTTGGGTCAGTCCAGTAAAGTGGTGACTTGAAGGGTCACCCATACAGAGCCTCTAATGGTGACATACCAATGGTGGAGTGGTAGTTTTTGTATACAAACTCCACATGTGGTAGTTGGTCCTCTCAACTATGAACAAAATCCAACACGCAAGTCCAAAGAATGTCCTCCCGGACCTGAATGGTCTGCTCTATCTGGCCGCCTGTCTGCAGGTGAAATGCTGAGCTCAAGCGTAACTGAGTTCCAAATGCCTCTTGAAGTCTCTTCCAAAACCGGTATGTGAAGAGAGCATCACAATATAAAACTATCATCGATGGGACTCCATAAATCCAAACTATCTCCTGCATGTAGAGGCGTCCCAATCTCTCTACAGAACTCTTCCATAACCTTCCTCATCCCTATCCACCAGAACTGAAGTAGGAGGTCCCGATACATTTTCACCACTCCAGGATGTACTTACAAGGGGGATGCATAAAAATCCTACATAACCTCATCCTGAAATGTCACTAGTACAACTGTGCATCCTCTAAAAAGAACAACATGCTCCCCACCTTGTGAATATCCATCAGGATCATTCTCCATGGACATTTGAGCACGTAAGATCTCATAGTCGGTATCCACAAGATGTGCCTCCCTAACTTGCTACAAGAGTGGAGGTGTGAAAACCATAGACTTGAGGTAAGATAAATCATCTCCATCCATAAAGGATAACTTTAATGAGGTCAACTACTCTGATTCCTCATTCAGAAACTGCAAACTAGATCTCCTACTGAGAGTATCTTCCACCACGTCCCCCTTCCCATGAGTTTAGACAATCTCAAAGTCATAGTACCCAAGGAACTCTATTCATTAACTATATCTCAAGTTCATATCCTCATGAGATATGATATACTTGAGACTCTTGTGATTGGAGTAGGCGATAAACCTCTCACCCATCAGGTAGTGTCACCACATCTTTAATGCAAAGACTACCACTTCCAATTCAAGATCATGGGTCACATAGTTCTACTCATGTGGACTCAACTATAATGAACCATAGGCAATAAATTATTGCCTATGAATTAGGACACAACCAAGTCTGATCCCTAATGCATCACATAACACTACATACTCAACACCCTCCTCCGGTAATCTTAAGATTGGGCATTCATCAAATTCTGCCTCAACTTCTGAAAGAATTAACCTGGGCTCAACCTTCGAGAACCATCATAACCCTCTTAACTAGTACAAGAGGTCATTAATCCTTGGTAGTGGATAATAATTCTCCACAGTAACTTGGTTTAACACCATAAATCCACACACAACCTTAAGATCCCATTTTCATTTTTGGAAAACAAAACTGGGTCCGCCTAGGGTGAAATGTTGGGTCTTACTAAGCCCTTCCTCTGCAAGTCCTCCAAATACACCCTTAGCTCATGAAGCTTTTTGGGATATATCTGATATATTTTCACTGATATAGGTTTCATCCTTTGGTGTTAAAAAATTTAGAAATCTATCTCCTGATATAGAGGTAATCTTGTAATATCTTTAGGAAAGATTACCTCATATTATTCTACTACTGCTGGTAATTGAAAACTCATAACATCTACTAATCTGAGGTTTAGGATATCCAACTCGTGAGTAATCAGCTGCACCCTCCTATGCATGAGTCCATCCTATGTTTTTGTGTTTAATTTTCTCTGACAAAGGAAAACCTTGGTCCATCACTGCGGACAAACTGCACCCTTCACCTAAAACATTCAATCAGGGCATAGACTGAAGATAAATAATCCATACCAAGAATGATGTCGTAATACCTCGATGCCACTACCAAGAGATCCCCAACCAAAAATATCACCTCCAAGGGTCTGGTCACATTGTCAACACCAGTGCGTGATCATTGGGTCTCCTCCAGTAGGAGTCTCTATATATGAGGGTCGAGTCAATGGTTTAACTAGAATCTCAAGGTATCGTATAGTAATTGTGAAAAGGAAAGAATGACTAGTATATGCTTCTATTAGTTATGACAGCTAAAGAATAAAATAAATAGATCTTACATTAAATCATTCTTTGAGCCTCTAGGTCATATGCCTCGACTGCACGTAGTTGGATCCGTTCCCATCCTTCAGCTCTCTGATCCTAGCATGGACCACCTGGGGGTGGTAGTGGTGAAATGATGAAATGTATACCACTTATTTATACTCTCGTAACTCCTCTTCCACATTCTCTATGCTACAGATCTTCCTGCTCATGTTTCTACCTTTTCCTCGGTGGCCCATCCACTGTCTCCCTATCAACAACTCGATGGGTTGGACAATATCTAGCGAGATTTCCCCTACCTCCACAAGAATAGAATCACCTTACTCTAGAATGATTGGACCCAACCCATGAGTCCTGAATGGTAGACTCTCTATTTTGGGTCCTGCTCTTGTGATGTCTCCCACATCTATGTTTCTGAGGCTAACATCGGCTTCCCACTACCAAGGTATCTACTTCTACTTTCTTGTTTCTAACTACCACTGGCTGTATCTACCTATCCAAGGAAATATCAATTTCCAAAGCCTACTCTATCACTCCATCATAGGTAGGAATTCACAGAGGGGATACATTAGCTTGGATGTCTCTACGCAGACCTCACTCGAAGGATTGATCCCTGTAGTTCTGATCACATGTCATATCCATTGAGTACATATAGAGGTGGGTATGCCTCGAGGAATACTCAAACATTGGCATGTTGTCTTTCTAGAGCTGTATAATCTCTTAGATATGCATAAACATAAACTTATAATTTGATAACTCCTCTCTAAAAAGGTCCTCAAACTTTGACCATGAAAGGGTTGTGTAATCGTAAGATCATGTAACTAAACCCCACCATCACCCTATTGATCCAATGAGAAGGCTCGCCACCAAAACCACCATATGATCTACTGGTGTCTTGACTTGATAGAAAACTCAGTTCACCACCTCAAGCTAGTCCTCTGATTCCTATGTGTTGGGCCCGCCTTAGAACCTAAGGGGTCTCTAATACTGAAACTCATGAAGCGCGCTTAGCCTACACTCTTCATTCACTGGTACTGTGTGTACCATGTGCTACTCTATAGGTGGCAGTATGGATGGTGCACCACTTGAAGGTAACATCTAGGTAACTAATCCATGTATCAAAGCCTTGTCACTGAGGGGGTCATCCTTGTGATCAAGATGCTAAATCCCAGCTGATATACATTGCGAAGACATCCTGTAAGAAAACAGCATGTACCACTATCAAAGAGTATATCTGGAGAGATGACTCAAGAAGGACATGGAAACCACAACCCATTCCGATATTATGTATGTACCATTATTTTTTCCTTGCAACCAGTATTCTCATGTATCAAGTTAAAAGGAAGGTTATCAGAGTCCTAGTTTATAGATATGTTGGATGCTGTACCAACAATAAATTCCTTGGCCTGCAATCCAAACTCGAAACACTCCACACCATTTCCACAAACTAATATCACAATCTCTTGTTCCTAAGGTAGAACCTAACACCTCTGATACCAATATATCACAACCCATACCAGTGGGGCCTATGCCGCGACTCCCCAAGCCTACCTCTAATAGTCTAGGGGATAATGACTAGCACACAGTAGGCATATCACTAACATGGGAGACATTTCCTAAGTACCTGTACACACACACACACACATCTCCAAGCCCACAAATTCTGAAATGTAAAAAACACTAAGGAACAAAATTCATGCATACCACTAAACCCAACAAAAAGAGTACAACAGGGAAAGTAAAGTGCAATAAAGTAAACTAGGCCAGAATAAAATCCAACCAAAAAAAGATTCTATAAACTACAAAGTCTAATCTATAGACTAAGGGTACTGAGACTGGTGTCTATGGCCATTGGAGCAGCTCGGCCTATCTGAACTCACGAAGCACCACCTGGTCCTAGTTATGGTCCTCCTAGGACTCTATTAAAAAGGGTCCTATGTATATATAAGAAATGAAACATGCATAAAAAGACCATGTAGGAGTGAGTATAGCAATACTCAGTAGAACACCCCAAAAACACAAAGTAATACACAAAGTAAAGGTACAGTCATATCTACACAAGCATGTGTCTACAACACATATAACACAGATATCCAGATATACTCAAACCCAGACATGTAGTCTAGTGGTAAGAAACAACTACTCTATACTAACACTAGTGATTAATTTTGAAGATTCCACAAAGCACTCATCCGGGAACACATACTACTAAGTCCGATAGCACTGATGACATCCACCCGAGAAGTAATGTTTGTCAGAAACCGTAATGATAGAGAGATAAACTAATAGATCTAATGAGAGATATGATACACTCACTCTATGAGAACCAAATACATGAGTAATTAAGATCCTGATACACATATGAGGATCACTTACAGGGCCATTGAGTATACCATGACTCATCCAGATTCAACTACTAAGTAGAAGACTGACGTCTAGTAGGATTGGTTGTGTCGATACCTGACTGTACCTAGGTCCAAGAATGGATATTAGATCCTACTCTGGGCCTCTTGGAGGGGATTCCTGACTATATCCAATAAAATCTAGCTAAAGGGACCATACTCATATTAATAGGAAATGATACCAACTAGCCTTAAGAGTAACGATCAAGGGAAACAACCATAACGAAACTTTCCCAAAATACGGTGGAAAAGGACATCAAGCCATGTATAAAGGTATAAATGGAATGTAGGAGGGTCACACACTGTGTTCCTTGACCATGGGTACTGCCTGTGTACAATGTCCTGTTTCGTTTAGAATATGTCGTGTAGAATATGGGTACACGTCGTGTAGAAGGGTCGCATGTCGTTTGCCTCCATCTAGGGTCCACCCATGTACTCTGGTCATGTGCTAGTATATGGTGTCAACCTGTGTCTTCTAACCCATTTATCGATATATGGGGTTATTTGAGTAACCAACTTCACAAAGCCGTGTGGTGGGGTACACACCATGTAGGCATGCCGTGTACTCCACCTTGTGTCTTTGTACCTCCCGAGATACATGCCAATTCTGGGGGAAGGTCCCACACACCATGTGATATGGGTCACATGCCATGTGATACTTTTACTACCTCTGGAAACCCTAGCCACTACTGAGTGGAGGCCACATGCCGTGTAGTCGGGACTACATGCTGTGTTCTTCAGAATTTCCCAAAATCCCTGGTTTGTGCTCCAGTTGTCTCCTATGCTGCTCTGATCACCATTTATGGCTACACCTATCCAAGAAACTCAAAATATGAGGTCTTTTGGTTGTTCCATCACCTAATTGGTAAGATTCAGGTCTTCTATTATCCTAGAAAATAAGATCATCATTATTCTTCATTTCCGAATAAGATTGAGAAATTGGAATCTACCATCATTTGATCTACTGCCACAACCACCGTCACACCTCCATCGAGTTATACTGATTTCAAATATTCAATCTTATATCATTGTGTTGTGTAATGATGGCACAACGATAATTTGTTTGTGAACTATGAAGAACATAAAGAACGCAAAAAAATATGGGAAGAAAATCATAAATCAAACACAAAGAACGAAACTTGATCAATATTTGTGTTGATATTGGGTCGTTGCCATTAGAACGAAAATCACATTATCCAACAAATCATTGTAAGATCAAACTCCTAATAAATCCTCTAGAAATAAAACCCATCCTGAAAGGTTACGATCGAACAACGGATCAACATGTTCAGTGGTTAGTCCATCTTCATCATGGAAACCAAGAACAAGGAAGGAAATCCAAAATAACGCACCCTACCTTTGATTTGGATCCGTCGTTGATTAAGGTCAGTTGATGCTTCACTGTCATTGGTGAGATCCATAAAGAATAGTGTTATTCGATTGTCGATATGTGATTACTTTACCTCTTTCTTGAGAGGTTTTTCCAAATATCTCCCTAGAAATTCTCCAGTGTTCCCAGGGTTAGGTGGATAACCCTAAGATTTTTTCATAAGGATATTTTTTTAAAGGTAATCATCGCTAAATCAATAAAATAATTTATCTTTAAATTATTTAATAACAATTAAATCATTTTTTGGGTTTTCCACAGAAGACCCATGATGACTAAAGTTAAGTCGCACCTAAGGAAGAAACCATATTATGAACTCAAAAGTGGTCTTATAATTCCAATACGAGTTACAATTCACGAGTTATTAGTAATTGAAAATAAAGTAATTTTTATTTAATTATTTTATTTATGGTTACATACAAAAACTATCTTTCACAGCTAACCTGCACCAGTCAATGTTATCCCTCACCTAAGATAAAGCTGCTACTATGAACACAATTGTGCCCTCATATTTCTGATATGGGCACCTGTTTAAGAGTTATTTTAATTTTTCAGGAAAACTATATGTATGTACTATTAAAAGTTTAATATATTTCAAAAATTTATTCTTGAAAAGATGAGTCTCGAAATTGCATACCGTCTCAGTACCTGGTCTCAAATTTTATCCATATAATATTTAAAAATAATACATAGAAAATCTAGGACATTAAATTAGCCAAAATATCACCTTGTCATTAAATCACTTTACTAGTCCATCAGAAAAATTCAACATAAAATTGTAAACACCAAGAGAAAAACATAAATAGAACAATCCTTGTATATTTCATCATTCATATAACATAATTTTTGAATACAAATACATAAAAACTTTAATTATTCTACTTTATCAATAATCCGTAAGAATGATAGCTCATTATATTATTTAATAACACTTTTATTTCACATTTCATCTGTAGTCTCATCATCATCAAAAATATAACCCTTATTCGTACCACCTTGCGGATTCTCTTTGAAAGCTTTCCCCTTAGGACATTTATTTTTATAATGAACATTCATTCCACACTTAAATCATTTTACCTTTGATACTATCTTAGTGAGGAAATTATTCCCATCCATTTCATTAACCGAACCCTTATTTTTTACTTTATAATTACTTACTTTTTGGCATTCTTTTTCACAGTCAAAATACCTTCTTATTGATCTAAGAAATTCACTAAGGCGATTATTTCCAATTTCTTGACACAAAGGAAACCAAATATTCTTTCCTCCATGGTCTCTAATACCTGAACTATTAGAAAAATATTTCCTTATCTTCTATAGTGTGTCTGATAGTTGGTTAAGGTACACATTGTTGATCATGTTCCTTGAAAATTGATTAATAATGATCACAATATCTTTCACTCCAGTGATCATTCCATTTTAATGCTCATCAACATATTTTTCATCATATTAAACATTAATCAACTTCCTTATGGTTACCTACATTAAATAAAACCTAGAATAATTGAGTAAATAATGATGATCATAGTGAGTAATCACATAATCATGAAACCCACTTTTATGTTGTCTAAATTATGACACCTTTATTAAGCTTTGACACCTCAGGTTTATCCTAGGTTATTCATAGACAACTTCTATTTAAATCCTTCATGATGGTTTGTTAAGAGTTTTATAAATCCAAAAGAACATCCCCTAGGAGTTTCAAACCAGGTGCATAGTAAGACTAGTCTTGATGTACCAGGTTACACCGAGTCAGGATAGACACACCTTGTCAGAGTTATTACTCCTAGGTACATCTATTCCAGAACCATATCCACTTGTAGTATCCAGACAGGTATACATTTCTAGGAATCCACCCACTCTATCCATTACCAAAATTCTAGGATATTTTCCTAAATTTTAACTCATCCTTATACTTATCCTTAAATACATCCCTATATATAACCTTATAAATATACCTAGATATTTCACTGAATTTTTATCATCCTAGTTTCCAAAATTTAGCTAAACCTTATCTTTAATACCAACTATAGTGAATCAGTCTTAACATACATAGAAATTATATAACTTTTTTGTAATGCCTTAAACATTATAAAAATAGAAACACAAAATCCATATTATTTTAGTGCATTTGGAAACATGAAAACATAAACACTGGTACACAAGTAAGCTACATTATCCCTAACTAGGTTCTTCGTGACTATAAAACTTCTTAGACAGATTATACTTAATAAATATCTTCATAACTTGGGGAAGGAAACATAAAAAGGTGTGAGATCAGATGACCAGTAAGGGTAAACAAGGGGGAAATGTAAGCATAAACATGATCATATGGGTATGAGAATGTGATCATAATATTTTAAGATCATACTATGAATAAAAAATATCATAAACATGAATCATGACATAAATATTAGTAGTTCATAATACATAATTCATAATAAAATAAAGAACATAATACATGAAAGCATAATATAGGAATAAAAAATGGAATTGTGGAAAACACGTAAGCATATAATATTATTTCCATAGTAGTCAAGGCATCACTACCAAGGATATCTTGGTAGTATGAGTTCACTCCCCATACCATCTTGGTAGTCATGGTTCACTCCCATGACCATCTTAGTATTCATGGTTTACTCCTAAGACTATCTTAGTCTATCTCATGATATATAAATCGTTACCCAATGCATTGGAGGAAGATATAGGTCCCACCCATAAAATAATGAAACCATACATACACGTGTTACAAAATAATAAACAATCATATCATATCCCATGAAAATAGATGAGTATCATAAACATGTAATCATATAATAAGCTGTAGAAAAAGATACAGGTTTCATAATCATTTCACCAATGGAATAACCTTTGAAAAGAAGCCGATTTCAAAAGAATATAACTTGTGGAAGAGAAAAGAGCATCATAAAAATCATTCTGTTAATGCATAAAACATTCAAGAAAGAATATTAATGGAATTATAGGGTCCTTTCAACATAAAGACAAGAGTCACACCAACAAATTTCATCTTATATGGAAAATAATTTTAAAATATTTTTTGAAAACATTTCTTGAGAAAAATATCCTTTGTTATTTGGAGAATTATTTTAAAAAAAAACACAAAACCTTTTGAAAACAATTTTCGTAAAAATAAACATGTAAACTTATAAAGTATGTTTTGAAAACATTTTTAAAACTTTTTCCTTTAAAAACTTATTGAAAACTTATAATGAAAGATTGAAAACCTTTTTAAAACAATTTCATTGAAAATAATTTAAAAACATATAAATAACTATTGAAAACATTTTAAAAACCCTTTTATAGAAATTTTATTTGAAAAAATATAAATAAAAATTGAAATCATTTAAATATTTTTCTTTGAAAACAACCTTTTTAAAAATATAAGGGAATCTTTGAAAATCACTTAAAACACACATAAAAAATTTTGAAAAACTTTTTCATAGAAAACCACTTTAAAACAATGAATTTATATAATATTATGAAATTTTTTCATAAAAAGTAACTTTGTGATCTTTTAAAAGAAGCTTAAGGGGAATGGAGGTCATTATTATGGGTAAATCTATACATGTCGAACATTTCTTTTGCACCGTAAAAAGTTTAGAAAATTGTCTCAATAAAAAAATGACAAGAATATTACTCGTTTTGAAACCATTTTGTTTAAAAAGGTAAAACATGGGTAAAAATTTATTTTAACATCATAGTATAATAGTAAAACATTTTTTATAAAATTTTTATAAATCAAGGTTTTGAACGAACACAGATTTCCAATCGAAAGAAAAGATATAGCCATATTTTCATAAATTTTTTTCTTAATTATCTTAAGAACCAAAGAGAGGAAAAATGGTACCAATATATGAATATATAAGGAATAAAAATAGGATAAGAAAATTCATGAGAGTTCTTAAGATATGGATCATAATATTTCATCACAGGAAGCATAATCATAAATAATCTTGAAAAACGATGAGATTGTTTCAATAAACTCTTACCACTTGGTAACTTTGAACCATACTCTCCATGTAAGAAAATGAAATTAAATGAAGATTAAAATATCATGAATCTAATGAGATTCATAAAATAATATGTCAAATAGAAGTATATACACCATGAAAAAGAATGTAGGTGCATGAAAAAACATGTGTCTCAAAGAAGGCAAATTAATACAAAACTGTCATACGAATTTGGTAACTTTTGAAACATAAATCCCATGAAAGAAATATCATTGAGTGGATATTTAAATACCCATAAATTTAATAATTGTAATAATATAATAAATTAATTGGCAGTATATACACCATGAAAAATAAACAATTGGGGAACATGGCATGTATCTCATAGAAATAAAAAGTGAGATTAAACTCCCTTACCATGTGTCTTAACTCTCATTGTAATCGTAAAAAACTCATGTATAATAAATATAAGTTTATTATAAATCTGTAAAAGAAAAATATTATTATATATAATACCATATATTGTTTTATTATGACTTTATATTATCCTCTTGTTAACAATTTCATGTTAATGTTATGCTTCAGGTAATATTCGCTTTCTTTTTCGCATGTGTCTTAATTTGTTATATCTTTGGTCCTTATACATATATAATGATTTAAAGAATTTAAAACATGATATAAATATCATTTATATTAATTATATGTTTATTATAATAATATATATAATATATAATTATGAAATAGAATGCACCGTTCATGGAGACAGTAGACCGTACATACACATAAATGATGTTTATGTTTTATTATCGTATTGAAAGAAAGAAAGAAAATGAAATATATGTATATATGTATATAATATATTTAAATTATAATTATTATTATATATATAATATAAATTCACTAAATTAATTCTTAATACATTTCATGTAGTGTGTGAATGAATTGCATCGCTTTGAGTGGGCGGTAGTCCACACTTCCTCAAATAAAATTATCATACTTACAAAAAATGAAAAGTTTTAAGATATATGTTTTAAAAGAATTAAGTAATCTTAAATAAATTATTAATATCATATATATTATATATAAAAATATTTTATATCATAATTACCAACATGAGAGGTGGTAAAGGAGGAATGAACAATCATTTCTTTGTGAGGTGGTAGTTTTCCATACGCATAAACAATATGTTTGTTACCCATTAGATGGAAGTGTGTGTAAGTGTATGATGAAACCTTATCATAAAAACACATTAATATATTTATGATACTGTTGTTTTTGTATAATCATGTAATAAGTAGAGTAGATGGGTTGGATAATGAAAATAAGATAAAGGAGCTTGAGGAAGGATGTTACCTCTTATTTGGGTGACTCCTTTTGGTTTTCACCAAAGGGTCTCCATAGATTGATTTATGCCAAAAGAGAGGATTAAATGAAGAATCTAGGGATTTTTATTAAGTTTATTGGGTAGATATTGTCCGAATATAAGTGGTTTGAGATGTGTGAGTGAGTGCGATATGCAATGGCCTTTTGTAGAGGAGGAAAATGACTCACTTGGTATTTTTGAAAATAAGTTAGGTGTACCCATGTTTTTACATAAAAAAGTAATCTAAAACAAAAAAAACTCAATAATGGAAGGTTCATTGATTATTAATGTCCATAAAATACTCATTGGATTGATGGATAGAACATTTGTCCCTTTAAGTTTAAGGTTTATTCCCTTGTTAAGCTTAATTTTACCTTAATCACTATAATTAATTTTAACTGCATTCACTAATATTTTTGGTCAAAAAATAATTTTATATTATTAAACATTATAAGATATTTTTATTAAAAATATGGAATCCATTTTTATAAATTGTAATCACATAAGCGGTAGAAATTAATTTAAATTTAATCCCATAGATGAGACGATAATACTGGTTTTTAAAGTAAAAATGTTCAAAAGTTTTCTATGTTGTTATAGTCAAATAGAATGTGAAATTGATCCCAATTAACTAAATTGAATTAATTGGAAAAAATTTATCTAATTAAACTTTAAAACTAATTTAAAATATAATTTAACATTATAAATAAATTAGCTGAAAAAGCAATTTGGATTTAAAATTCAATATTTTCCCTTATTCATCTAAAAAATGAAAATTCACTAAAAAATACAAATAATTTACCCTAATATAATTTTTATGTTTATATTTTAAATATTAAGTTTATTTTTACATATAATATTTATAAAAGTTCAAAAAATTGGATTTAAAGTAGGTTTGTCATTAAAAAGCGACAAAAGTTCCTTTATAAAAATATTTGATTTTTATACCAAATGTTGAGTTTTTTATTATCTTATGATTATAAAATATATTGTATGAATATAAAAAACATTTTATTGAAAATATAACATATATGATTCATTAATATCATTCTATAATTGTAATTAATTTAATTTCTTAAGATAAAACTTCTTTGGGAGCATAAAAATAAAAATATATCATTTATATTCAATTGGTTCTTATATTTTCATTTATAATTAATTGGTAACCAATGAATTCATATTATATTTTTGTAAACCATATATTTTGATATGTTATTTAATACTATTCATAACCACTAATTTAACGGCTATGATATATCTTATTATATTAAATAATAATATGCTAATAATATATTATTTTTCAATAAAACTCAGTCTTACGCGTTACACAATCCATTGAGGAAAGTCATTGTTGCATGTAACACAAGATAACATAGGTGTAGTGTGTAGATAAATCTAACCTTTATGTTGCATGTAGTATATGATTAACTTGGTATTGCATATAATGTAATCCAAACATAGCACTTTAATATATAGAAAACTATTTTCAGTGTAATGTGAAATGAAAAATATCAAAAATATTAAATTAATTTGGAAAAATATTTCACATAATCTCAGGGTGTTACAATTTTACTCTATTAGTGTGATTCACCGAGTTCTAAATTTGGGAATTCTTGAAAACGACATGGCTACTTAGGTGGATCTAATATCCTCTATGAATTAGATAATTTTGTATGAATTATTGATCGATTATGATCTATATAGTATTAATTAAAATCCTATGAAATTATAGATTTATGAAAAATGTGGATTTTGGAATATTGGTTTCGATAGAATAGTTTTGGATACTTTTAACCAATGATTTTGAAAAAAATAAGTTGAAATTTAAAAATAAATATTTTCAAAAATATGATAGATTTACTTTAGATTTTTAAAATTGAGATTTTAAAAAGTTGAAATTTGTGTGTTTTTTATAAAATTGAAATATATATGTAAATGATAAATAATTGGTTAAATTTTTAAATAGTTTGGATATCTCAATAGAGAAATTTTGGATTTGATATGGATTTTGACTTTATGATTTTTTTGGAATTTTATTTTTAATTGATTATCATAAGTTTGATTGATTGGATTGAAATGGGATATTTTAATTTGATTTTATTAATCTTGATTATATTATTATTTTTAATAGATATAGTTGGTTTAATTTAGAGATAAAAATATATTTATAAAATAATATCATGATTTCATAAAGTGGATTATTTTTTGAAAATTTTGGAATATTATGATTAAGTTTAATTTTAATAATTTGTTTTTTAATGTAAATTATTGATAATGTATTTTCCATGAATATATAATAAACATATTTCTTATTTATCTAATCACGAAATATAATTGTGCATGTCATAGGTTCAATCTCTCAAGGAGGACACTAATAAAAGTCATTTTCTTATTATCACTATTATCTACTATATAAAATATACTAAAATTACACTAGAAAATGGGGATAAAGATTAAATGAATATGTAATATATATATATATATATATATAAATTTTGATGAAAAAATAATGAGTGTGAGTCAATAGTTAGTGAAATTTGTAAATAAAACCTGTTATACTTTGAATAATCCAATATAAACTTATCATTTTTATATGGAATGAATGCTTGTTCCTATTATGTTTATTTAGTAAGAGATTCAACATAATTCATCAATCAAATATCTTATTAAAATAATTATAGTCTCACATAAAAACATTTGATGTGAAAAAAACATTTCCTTTAATATTAATTATAAATAAATTCATCTTACATCATTGTCATAATTAAACTTCATTATATAAAGATTTATAATAATGAAGCGAATTAAAATAGTTGAAATAAAATGAAAATAATTCATATGATAGAGGAAATAAAATTTGTTGTATATTATAATTATTTTCACTATGTTGGAACCACTAAATTTATTCCATACACTTTTCCACAAAAGGACACATGTGATGAGTGTTTTGTTGATCACAGTTCATAATGACATGCACTAATGATGCTTAGGGTGTGTGAATTGTTTAAAACAATTTAAAGAGTTTTATTATTATTATTATATGATTATATATAAAAATAATAAATAAATAAATAAATAAATAAAACAAACTATATTGCATGTCATGTTCTTCAACATCATTTTGGTGGAGTTTCTGCTGGCCTATCACACCTGGAATTGATATCACGCACTAGAAGAATCTAAAGCACATGAGATTTATCAAATCACAACTCATGGGTTCATGAAAAGAACTATCATTGCATTGTGATATATTTTGAGGCACAATGGAATCTCACAATAAGAATTAAATGAACATGGTAATGAGTGTTTTTTTTGATTTTCTGAAGCCATAAAACAAATCATAAGGACATGAAAAAACTCAAGGATGGTTCATGGATGGGATCACAGTGTGACACACATAGTCCATGATCATCAGTTTGGAAGTCATGTATGTGTATGAGACTGCATTGTGTAAATGAGGCTACCAATCATGAGATATTTTGTTTTCCATACAAAATAGAGCATCTTGAGCCCACAGAACAGTTAAATGAATACGATTTTTTTGAGAACTCATGATTGTATTTGCATGAACTAGTAAATTTGAAATAATTGAAGCACCATATAATCATTAAAGAGAATAAAATACATGAATGGGAAGGTAGGTCATGTGAAGGATATTGACTCATGTGATCCTTCTATCCTGAATGAACTAATGTTTCATAAAAATAGATACATATTACACAAAGGAATATAAGATGCTTTCTCCATATAGTGTATATTGGAATAGAATACCTTCTCAATTCATTAATGTCAAGAGGCTTCATGATGTTTTTATATGACCAATATCATGTGAACCTCGAGTCGTACACCCATAGTCATCCACCACCCCACATGAGACCCCCAAAAATGATGTAGGTTTGAGGAAGCTTGATCAATTGAATATTTTTATTTACTCGATTCCCGTGGATTCATGTGATCAACTCTATGACAAACCAACGACACAAATTAGTTGAGAGAGGTTTTCCTTAAGGAAGCCTTTGGAGGAATGCTCCAGCTAACCATGCATTATGCAAGACCTCATCATGTGATCCCCTTTTGTGATCGTGTGATTATTTAAACATAATGAGGCACCCTTGTACAAAACCTTCATCACACCACATTAATGCAGTTGGGGTTACGTGACTCACTCATTTAACATATTGTAAATACAATGCATTAAATCCTTGATTTTCATTATGATGATTTCATATAGATGTGATCATATAACCCCTTGGTCATTCACCCCTGGTCATGTGCCATCATAGAGTTTTTTTTCTACTTTTTTTGAAGGAAAAAAATTTAAACCTGTATAGGTAAAAAATTGACTTTTGTATCGAAAAGGTGGTAGAGGACCCACCTCCTTCCAAATTTATTAAAATTTGGTAGGTGGTGTGCCCCCTTTACCTATCATAGACTCGAATCGATGACATGGAAAAGGAAGGGTACCACCTTTTCCTGTCATCAAACCGAATCGATGACATGGCAAAGGCAGGTGGGGGCCTTTCACCTTTTTCCTTAAATAAAATGAATGACAGCCCGAGATCCGACACCTTTTTCTTAATGTAAAGGAAAAAGGCGACACCCCTTCCATCTTTCCCTTAATTCCCTATAAAAAGTAACCCCTAAATTCTACTCAATTCAAAATTCCATCTTCTCTCTAAATTCCACACCCTCTATCTCTAAAAGAAACCTTCTTTTTGCATGGTGGTTCTGGTGGCCTAAATAAAGTGCAATTTTTTTTTCGAAGCATCATTTAGAGGTATTTTTTATTATTTAATTTAAAGTTATTTATTTATTTAATTTATTTGGTTTTACTTAGTTCTAAATATGTAATTTATTTAGTAGTTTAGTTAGGTATATATAGTTTATAAATAATTTTTATTATTAGTAATGATTAAGTATAGATCAACTAATGAATAACTTAGGATTAAAAAATGATTACATATAATGATTGGATAATAATAACTAACTAATGAATGTTATATGATCAACTAATTATTAAGGCATAATTAATTAAGGATTTAGTAATGTTTAACTAATTATTAGGTAATGAATAAATAATGATCAACTAATGATTAACTAATGATTAAATAATTATTAAGTAATAATTATAGAATATTTAACAAATGATTTAGTAATGATTAACTAATGATAAAGTAATGATTAAACTATGATTAAACTATGATTAACTAATGATTGAGTAATGATTAACTTATATAATGATTAAAGATTGATTAACTAGTGATTAAATAACCATTAAATAATGATTAAGGAATGATTAAAGAATGATTAAGTAACGATTAAAGAATTATTAAAGAATGATTAATTAATGATTAACTAATGATTAAGTAATGATTAATTAATGATTAACTAATTAATAATTAATGATTAAATAATGATTAAGTAATGATTAAATAATGATTAAGGAATGATTAAGGAATTATTAAGGAATTATTAAGGAATGATTAAACAATTATCAACAAATAAAAAACTAAGGCTTAACTAATGATTAATTAATGATTAACTAATGATTAAATAATGATTAACTAATGATTAAATAATGATTAACTAATGATTAAAAAATTATTAATTAATGATTAACTGATGATGAAGTAATAATTAACTAATTATTAGTTAATGATTAATTAATTATTAAGGAATGATTAAGTAATGGTTAAATAATGATTAAATAATGGTTAACTAATGATTAACTAATGATTAATTAATGATTAATTAATGATTAACTAATGATTAAGTAATGATTAACTAATTATTAAGTAATAATTAACTAATTATTAATGAATGATTAATTAAAAATTAACTAATGATTGCGAAATGATTAATTATTTATTAACTAATGATTTAGTAATGATTAAATAATGATTAAGGAATTATTAAGGAATAATTAACTTATGATTAAGGAATGATTAAAGAATGATTAATTAATGATTAAATAATGATTAACTAATGATTAAGTAATGATTAGGTAATGATTATAGAATGTTTAATTAATGATTAACTAATGATTAAGTAATGATTAATTAATGATGAACTAATGATGAACTAATGATTAAGTAATGATTAAATAATGATTAAGGAATGATTAAATAATGATTAAGGAATTATTAAAGAATGATTAAAGAATGATTAACTAATGGTTAACTAATGATTATCTAATGATTAAATAATTTTTAAATAATGATTAAATACTGATGAATTAATTATTAACTAATGAATAAATAATGAATAAATAATTATTAAGTAATGATTAACATATGATTAAGGAATAATTAAGGAAATATTAAAGAATGATTAACTAATGATTAAACAATGATTAACCAATGATTAAAAAATGATTAACCAAGGATTAATTAATGATTAACAAATGATTAACCAATGATTAACCAATGATTAACCAATTATTAACTAATTATTAACCAATGAATAACTTTGTATTAACATAGAATAAACATAATATGAAAGATGACAAAATGGATGACAAAGAGGCATAACTGCACACATGATTTGTTACTCCCGTGATTTATATGATTCATCCCTTATTGAACACCTATTTTTTTTAATGTCTATGGATATGTTTTAGATGAATATCATTCTATTTATAAACCATTAACCAAACATTTAGGAAAGTTAAAAACTATACTAGAAAACATTAGTTCATATTTTAGGATATAAGAAAACGTTCTAAAATTTTGGTAGAATAAAGATTATGTGGTTATCTAAGAAATAAAATACCTATATGGATACTATAAGTGGATGTGGCTCTGATACAAATGTACCTAAGGGAAAAAGCTAAAAACACTACATTGATATAAACACAATCAGAAACTGGTGCATGATAATGGGGCTTGTTGCACACCAGGTTTGACACTCCTAGGGGATATGATTTAGATGATTCATATTTTCTTTATAAACTACTGAATTACCTTTATGAAGATTAAAAAGTATAATATGAAACATTAGTATCATATTTTAGGATATAAGAAGACACTCTATAATTTTCAGTATCATAAGGATTATATGGTCAACCCTCATTTTCAATAGTATTCATAAAATGTTTTCGAAACTAAGGAATAAATTAGAGAAATATCAAATAAGTTTATTTATCCATGATAAAATGAAAATTATTATCATATAAAGTGAAATGGAAAATAAAAAACACATTAAATAACACATGAATTATTTATAATAGACAAGAAATAACTTACCATTTTTCAATAGAATAGAGTTTGGATGAGACAAGTCTGACTTCTGAAGTGAAGTAAAATCCATCTTATTTTCATGTGGTATCTTAATGACACCTTTCAAATAGATGAACTTAACTTTTTAGTTTTCAAAATATTTCATCCATCTAATGGTACGCCTCTCCATATGGTGATGGTTTCATTAGAAGGCCGATAGATTTTGAAAATCCAAAAGTTAAGTACATCCCTTTGGAAGATGTTATTAAGCTATCACTTGAAAATAAGCTAGATTTTAATTCACTTTTTAAGTCAAGATCATCTCATCCAAACTATTTTTTGTTGAAAAATCACAAGGAATTACTTGTTTGTTGTAAAGAGTTCATGTGTTATTTAATGTGTCTATTCTTGTTTATTTCCCTTTATATGATCATAATTTTCATTTTATCATGGTTAAATAAACTGATTTTATGTTTTATCTTATTTTTAACATGGTTTCCAAAACATTCCGGGACTTATTATATAATAATTTTTTTTATAATGAAACATTAGTATTATATTTTAGGATATAAAAAGATATTCTAAAATTTTAGTATCATAAAGATTATATGATCAACCATCATTTTCAATATTATTTACACTATCAAAATCTTGATTAAAAAACATTTTTGACATAGAGAATCTTGTTTCCCTCTGTCTACTACTATGGGGGGTTATTCAAACCAAGAAAGGAGTTTCTCATAGTATACAACCAACAAAAAATATTAGGAAATTTGATTGTGTAAACCTAATTAAACTTCAAGATAGTATTATTGGTTGCTTAAATTTGGGACATGATCAACAGATCATGTTTATTAGCTATATAAATTTTCAATTCCCAAATACACTATGACATCTATATTGTCCATTTGTTGCTGATGAGCAGTGGGTACAAGATAAAAATTCATTTTCTCAGTGGTCAAATGGTCCCATGATGGAGTTATATGCTGAGGTTTCTACTGTACAAAAACAATATCCAATTGTATGAAGATGTGGAATTATTAGAGTGGTTGAAGAAGTTTTGTCCCAAGAAATTGAGGATCCTCCCTATGATGCTGTAGAGGACAACCTAGATGATCTCCCATATATACATGTAAATCTGACTTCTAATGAGGATTTTTTTAATTATGGATTAGACATAAACAATAGTACTGACCAGAAGGGAGAATCATAAGTTGGGGTGGAAGTTTCTAGAAATGCAATAGTTGTACAATAGCATTGACCCACAATAAATCACCCACCACTCTTTGCATATTGTTCAGAATCAATGACATGTTTTCGTAAATTCGACTGCAATTTTCTCACACCTAAAACTGATTTTCCTAGAGTTGTAGTGGATAAGTTCAGTGAGATGGACAAAATATTATATGTTGGAAGGGATTTTCCAAGTTAATATGTGTTGGAAAACATGCTAAAAATATTTAATATAGAGAGGCACTGTAGATATTTAATTTAGGAATAAAGCCATCAAAAATACATCATATGGTGTGAGAAATATGGGGATGATTGTAGATTATTATTGAGGGTGATTTTGAACATTTCATTTTGAGGTTGGAGAATTTTGAAGATTGAGGCAGCTCATACTTGCATTCATCCAAATCTTACACAAGATAATACCTCATTGGATGTTGAATTTGTGTCATCTATTATCATCAAGATGATTAGGATATTCCAAGATGTTCCTATAACCCTTTTTCAAGAAAGGATACAAAAAATTTTGGTTATAAGATTTCCTATAATAAGGAATGAATGGAGAAACAGAAGGTAATTATGACGGTCTATGGTGATTGGGATGACTTGTATCAAGTGTTTCTATAATTTTTATCCATACTCAGACACAACGACTAAGTTTTCTTCCGTATTCATATGAACAAACATGTGTTTCAATATAATCTACTTAATCTATATCTTATTCAATTTCATTGGTTGTTATGTTTATTCCTCCCCTATATTTCCACATTTATTTTTAGTAAATAGTTCATACAATTTTATGGAATGTTTCTATAGAGAAAATACAAGGGTGTATATTGTGAAAACCTAATATAGAAACCGTTCATCACTTACTCTTTCATTTTTCATTGTGTATAATGAAAACTATGAATCATGGAGTTCGTTTTTAGAATGTATCGACAACTATTTCAGCCACATTTAGGGTCTTTGTTTGAAATCTGATCGGCATCAGGAAATCAATGAGGCAATCAATGAGATCCTGATACATAGAAACCAACAGATTCACATCAATGGTACTAAATTAGGCACATTTCTAGCAATGTGTGAAAAATATTCCATAATGAATCTATGAAGAAGGTGATCACGAGGATTGGTATGCAATGTATTTGTTATTTTTTACAATTTCAACATAAAGATAAAATAAATTTATGTGAAAAATTATCACTTCTATGTAGCTTATGAGCCAAATCAATGAAGGTTTTAAAAATATTTCGAACAAATACACAAGGATAATCAATAATTGTATGATTATATGATGTGTATTACCAAAGATAAATGGAAATTGGAATATTATGGGGGGAAGAGGTACAAAAAAATGACCACAAACATTGTGGAGTGCATAAATGGTGTCTTTAAGGTTCTTTTCAAGTTACCTATAACTACCCTAATATGGGAGAAATTTTATCATTGTGTAAAGTACTTCATTGATGGATAAAAAATAGCTTTTGATAGGGTTTTAGTAGAGTCTAAAGTATAGAAGGCACTTATAACTAGATATTGAAGAGAACATTGAAGAAGCTTCTAGTTATTGGGCATGCCTTTTCTATCGAGAAGACTCTCTATTTGAAGTTAAACAGTGTTCAAACCCCATAAAAAGTAGAAGTAGTGAAAAAATGGTGGTATTATTAGATGTGTAAAAATTCCAATGTGGAAAATTCTAGGCATTATGGTTTCCATGCGCACACTCCATCACAAAATGTGCCATTGTGAACATATCATGGGAAGTATATGTTGATCCAGTGTATTTGATGGACACCATTTCTAACTGTTATGTTAAACCATGGAAACCTATTGGGGAATTTATATATTTCATAATTCCTAAAGACCATCCAAAATTAACACCTAACATCAATAGGTTGTGTCAATGAGGGAGACCAAAGTCTAGAAGGATGCAGAATGGGAAGGACTAGCCTCAAGAATAAGGGAAAAGTCTTGGATGCAACATATTTCATCAAGAAGTTAATAATCGGAAATGATTCTCTAAAATTGTTGGATTAAGTTCAAAATCTCATCTATAACGATGTATTGTCTCTAATGTGATCTTCTCATATTGTTAATTACATGGTGTTAATATAAGATCCTTTATTTTGTATATTTGTATGACATTTCTGAATAGTTTTACTATCAAATAATAATAAGCCTTTCATATTCACATTAAAAGGAATATGAAAAGTACATGTGAGGTGACATTAAAGAATAATAAAATTTTCCATGGCTAAACCATAAAACAAGCATGTGAGAAAATAACCATGAAGCATACCATCATGTGAGAAATCATACATAAATTATGAAGGACACTATTTTCTTATAAATTTTAGATAAAAAAGATAAAATTTATATATATATAAATATATAAACCATATCTTATAAAAATACTTTTCCTATGTAAAAAAATATCTAAAAAATCTTTAGAAATATTATTTGAGAAACATGAAGACATTCCCTTTTCTTTTGGTAAAAAAACTTAATAAAACAATGGGAATAAACATGTCATGTATTACATTCTACCATTAATACCATTTTTTTAACCATAAAGTTATATTTATATTTTACACTTAAGACTTATTTAAATTTTTTTACATATAAATAGAGGATACTATACTTCTCATTGATTAGAATAGGAATGTTTCTTGTGCTGTGATAGAGGGTAATCAGGTTCGATGGATCAGGGTGCGTTGAGTGCACCATAATCATCACATAATGCCTCTAACTGCCATTATACGGTACCTACATCGTGCTTAATTCTAAAACATTGCGTTATCTGATTTCACATTCATTGATCATCACCTTCTTACTTCCCTCCTTGAGAGATAGATACTAGAAACACACACATTCCACATGCCTGAGGGAGAGATTACCATCACCCTTGGGGATGTGGCAATCCCACTCGGTCCTTCAATCTAGGGGAATGTAGTTATTGGACCCACCCATTTAGACTAGCCTGAGCTTGTACAGATATTTCTAGGCATCAAAACTTTGGCCGATTATACTTATATAGATGGTAGGTTGATATCTATGAGGTGTCTTGATATGAACTTTTCACATTTACCTGATGATGCTGATGAGAAGACTGTCATGCGTCCTACCCATGCTTATATCTTACAGATCATTGGAGGGAAATTGTGATCTGATCACTTAGGTATGCATTTTCAAATGATATATCTTAGGAAAATTAAGGATTTTGATCATTCTAAGACATTGAGATAGGGATCTGTGTGCTTAGATTACACTTACAGGGCATTATGCATGGTATCCCACTCATACCGCACCGATATCAGGGGATGTGTCATCCTTCTTCATATGTGGGCATGTGAGAACATCCCTCCCCTCTCCCCTATTCTTACTAGTTAGGAGCTACCTATAGATATTCTATGTGACACTTTGTGTGGATGTTGATATGATCACTCATCTCTATTTGTTTCTGTTTCTAATAGGAGTTATAGAATTTTATTTTTTATTATTTATCACTTTTGATGTTTTATTTTATAGGTGGAGTCAGGAACACCACTCCATCGGCACTTCAACACACCATTTGGGTGCATACCGCCTCATGTTGGATAGTCTTATGGTTGATGATGTAAGTATATAAAATATTTCATTTACTTAAAAAATTTCATAATAGCATCATTTTTGGTTTTTAGTAAGATTTTTTTTTAAAATATCACATGTCATTTTAGATTTTATGGATTCCAAATTGGGATTTATTGGACTAGTTTATTGCATACTGAACTGCATGAATATATGATGCTATAGATGTAGTTCCTCTCATTCACTTTAATATTATTGAGTGGCACCATCTTGATAGACTCATGAATTTGTTTGGATGTGTTTAGCACATTCCATTTCCACCGAGAGAATTATAGGATATTTATTTCATGAAGCTGATGGGGAGGCATTATGTTGACTGGAATCGATGAAATTCCAAGTATCTCTACCTCTAGGGTAGATGATTATTGATTCATATCTAGGGTGTATGTATGATGTGATTCCATATTTCACAGTAGGTCAAGTATGAGACGTGGTATAGATTGAAGTCTTTATTTTCATACTCAACATGGTAGAGGGATCTAGGATATTATAAGTCAGTAAATTTCTATTAGTTTTTTTATTTTACAATTTTCTAATTCATTTTTAATCTCTTTATAGTATAATCAACTACAAAAGATTATCCACATGAGTGACCCAGAGGAGGAGGTTTCTAACCTGGCTGGGATTCATGATGAAACGTATGGGATGATTCTAGCTTACCATGTATGTAACAACCCTAACTTTTTAATTATATTTGTTTCCTAAATTTGTGTGTTATTTTATTTATACTCAACAAAACTATATCCTTTAATTAATGAAGTGGGTATAATTAAAATGAGACAGTTGGGTTTCAACTGTTATATGACCATTGGTCAATATAACCGTTGGTCAATATGACTGTTGGTCAACATGACCATTGGTCAATATGACCGTTCGAAACTATAATCTTAACGTTGTGTTTTTATAAATACAGTTATCTTGGTTAATTAATACAGAAAGAATATTTAATTTCCTCATCCAGTAGACTTGGGCCATATGAATCCCATCTGTTGGAGTTTGGGAAGGAGGTAGCATCACTGGGCTTTGCTTTGGACCAAGCCCAAGCCAAACTTCAACATATGAAGCTTGAACAGAATCTCCTAAGGGAGAAGTTCAAGATGATGGAAATCACCACTCGGGAAATGTTTTCGGATCCACCCCATGATTCTATCACCATAGAACACCTTACAATTAGGTCCTATGCTGGTGTTATAAGGGGCTTTGTAACGAGACCTTAGCTGCTTTGGGTAATCATTTTATAAAAATAAAATTGTTATTTATTACTATGGAAAATTTTGTGAATTTAAAATATCTAGATAAATATAGGATGTGTATTATTGATGAATTTAGGAAAAAAGGGTATTTTGAAATATAATTTTATTCTTTAAATAATTAATAATGTGAAATGATTTTCAAAAAATGGTCTTCTGCAGTTGTGATCAGTGAGAAATTTAGCATCTAGTAAGATCAACTTGGTTTTTAGTGAATAGTAAAGTATGGATAGTAACATGCCCCGTATGAATAGTAATGAATAGTAAATTGTCCAAAAAAATAGAAACTTCACCCATGAATATATAAATACAATTTAAACATCCTAAAAGTGAAAAACCAATTATAGTATAAGTTTTGGTATTTTTATATGTCATAAATATTTTATTTACAATTTCATTATTAATTTAATAATTTATAATGGAAATATATTTTCATAAAATTTAATCATAAATTGTTACTTTATCTTATTATGGTTATATGGTAATTTTATGGGACCTTGATTACTTTTTTAAGGTGTTACAAAATGAGTTATAATTTTAAAGTTGTATTTTTGGAATAAATAAAGATTTTATTTAAAAATTAAAATAAAAATATTTAGAAAATTATTTTCATAAAATGGAGTTTATTTTTGAATTCACAACATCTATATTAGGTTAGGGTGAATTTTTGGGATTTGTCTGAAAAATTTGAATTTCCAGTGAATAATAAAAATGCAGTTTTGAGTTTCGGGTGTTTAATGACATCATTAATGATGTAATAATTATGTAAGATTTATGGTAGACATATGGATAGTGAGATATTCTATGAGGTGTCCCAAGTGGCCAATACCATGGGAAAATACCATGGGAAAGTCCATGGTTTTTCAAATACCACCAATGATGCGTCCCTTGGAAATTAATAATTTATTCCCTCACTTTTCTTATAAAAACCAAGACACTTCCCTCATTCATTTCATTACAAAATATTCCTCAACAAATTTCTGGTTTCCTTACCTCCCAAGGAGTCCTCCCATGGTTCCCTCAGGCCTCCCAAGTTCTCGACCTTCATGCTTTCGAAGTTACTCTTCAATGTAAAGGAATCTTTCACCCTCCTCTTTTAAGTCATGACTTCCTTTATGTTATGTCTTATAGTTCTATTTTATTATGAGGGGGATTGTTTTTCTATATCTTTAATACTGTACATTTCATTTCCAAATGATTAGAGACCCTTTCTGCTTTCATCAATTGGTTTTCTGAATTTTTAAGTGACGCTATTAGGCTGCCGAATTTTCGTAAAAGAAATCGCGCTTTCTATTTCTTTTCAAGTTTCCTTTTCATGTGGTGTGCCATTAAAATATTCACACCATGATAATATTTATTTTTATTATTCCCCTATACTAAAAAATGATCCATTTATGTATGGGATACCCTTTTCCCCGCTCTTTTATATTATTTTCTAAAACCATGTTATATAGCCATTATGCTGCATAAATTTCATCTCAAAATTTCTCTCTCTTTCTCTCAAGGAATTCTCTTGTTTTATTTATGTGAATACCCAGAGCTATTTTGTTTATATGGGTGTTAATAGATAAAAAAATGATATATTTGATATTGGAATTTACATACATGTAACCCTCACTCCTTTTCCATGGGTTATAAATGACATAATGATCTTATTTTTAAGAACTTTTAAAAAATCACGATTTTGAAGTGAAACCCATTTCTTTTACTCTCTTTGGGTTATTTATGAAATGTTTGATTATGATCTATGTGGATCACATGAAAATAAATACATATTAAGGGTGTGATCTAATATATCTTTAATTAATTGGGTAATGAATTAATCTTTAGAGATGACAAGTTTCACGATACCTTGGTGAATAAACTTGGTAATTTTTATGACACCTCAGGGATAGACCTTGGTGATATGTTCATGAATGTCTAAATGAAATTTTGTAGCCATATATTCAAGTTATGATTCAATTTATTTTTATTATGATATTCCTATTATTCCATTTTTCATGCCTTTATGACTTTTATCATGTTCTTATTAATACTTCTCAAGATCACATGTCAACTATTTCACTTGTTTTCCTTACTGAGCCTTATGCCCACCCTTTCCTTTGATGTATGTCTCTAGGATATGAGATGCATTAATAGGATGAAACTATGATGAATCCTTATAAGTTGTTTAGAAGAATGTTTTATATTTTTTTCATGTATTATGTTCATGATTTCCAAGACACTAGAATTTAAAGATCCTATGTTTGTAAAATGTAATGAAAAGTTATGTAATAAAAAGACAGGATTCCATAGTTGGTATCAAAGTATAGTTTAGTTATATATTTAAATTAGGCTATGAAAACTTTAGGAATAATCCTATATAAAAGTTTAAATATATGAAAAATTTCTAGTATTTTGGTGAGTAATGAGTAAGTGGTTTATCAAGAAAATACATCCCTGTCTGGATACGAGCAGGTAGAGGCGACTCTGGCATAGAGGTACCTAGGAGTGAAAACTCTGAAAAGGAGTTTCGGGCTTGACTCGAGGTATCCTGGTACACGACAATGGACCTTGCTTCATTCTTGGTTATAATACTCCTGGAGGATATGTTTGGTTAATCATAAGCTTTTTATGAATCATTATGAAGGAATTATAGAGAAATGTAATTATTTAAGCATGATGTTTTAAGAAATAAAATCCTTTATAGTTAAAAGATTCGTAAATGAAATAAGTTTCTCACTTAGGTTTTATTCCTTTAGAAAATGGTGGGAAATAGGAGGAACTGTGAAAATAGTGATCTCAATGGACCATGAACTGACGACCCTCCGATCGAAGCCAGAATGGAAACATTCATGAGAATGATGAACCAACTGACTCAAGTTATGGGAAATAAATTGAATCTAGCTGGGAGACCAATCTCACCGAAAAGGGAACAAAATTCTATTGAGTCATTTATGTGTCAAAAACCACCAACCTTCAGTGGATCTACTGACCCATTGATTGTTGAGCAGTGGATCAGCTCTATCGAGAAGATCTTTTCTGTGCTCCGCTGTTCAGAGCAAGAGAGGGTCACCCTGGCTGTCTATCGCTTAGAAGGAGAAGCTGATCAGTGGTGGGAGCTGATTAAAGACACGAGGAAAAGAGTGAAGGTTGAATCTATGGAGTGGGAAGAGTCCATTTGGATATTCTTTAGTAAGTATTTCCCTCATTCCATGAGAACAATAATGGAGAAGGAGTTTCTTGAGCTGAAGCATAAGGAGAATAAATATGTGGGAATCTATGAGATGAACTTCACAAGGCTTTCTCGTTACACCTCTAGATTTTTCATGGATCCAAATGAAAAGGTTGATAGATTATTCGATGGTCTGAGACCTCATCTGTGGAAGAATCTAGCCAACCGATATTATGATAGATATGAGAAGATCATGCGAAGTGCGATGAAAGTCAAACTGAAGTTTAGTGAGATGCAGTGGTATCATAAATTCAATGACAAAAATAGATCGATGGAGCCAAGTTTAGGGAGGAATTTGATCAAGGAATAGGAGGTAAAAAAGTGAAACATCCCATGTGTAATAAATTTGGGAAGAAGAATTTGGGGAACTGCCTGCTCAGGAGAGGGAAATGCTACAAGTGTAGAAGAGATGGTCATATTGGGAGGAATTGTCATAGTGAGGTGAAACCTCAACTTCCAAAAACTAATGACAAGGGGAAGATGGTGCAGGCCCTACCTGATGTCTAGTTCTTTAAGTGTGGAAAACTTGGGAACTTTTCCAATCACTGTCCAAATATGAGGGTAGTAGAGGGGAACCACCATCATCCTCAGTAAAGGCTAAGGGATAACGTTCGTGCTTTTTCTATCACGACAGCTGAAGTTGAAGCTCCAAATGATGTGGTAGAAGGTAATATTGTTTTTCTCTCAAAGCTATCAAGTAATTTGTTTGATTCTGGTTCTACACATTCCTTTATTTACTCTAAGTTTTCATAGAATTTAGAATCAACTCCTGATTTTATAAAAGTAGAGTTATCAGTCAAGAATCCTGGTGGGATTATCCAATCATCATCAGTGTTTAGAAACTCTAGTATTTACTTTGGTGAGCACAATCTTATCGCAAATCTAGTAGTCATTACTATGATGGAATTTGACATTATACTAGGGATGGACTAGCTCTCAAATTATAATTCTAAGATCAAATAAAGAAGTAAGGAAATATCAGTAGTCTTGAATGGAAAACCTACAGTTATCTTCCAAGGAGAGATATCTCAACCTGATCTTTGTCTAGAAGAACCTCCTATATTCTTTTTTATGGAATTTATCGGTGAATAAGAAGAATGAAATGAGAGTTTGAGGATAGAAAATGTCCCCATCATCCAGGAATACATTGACTTATTTTTTGAGGAGTTTCTTGGACCTCCCACAGAAAGAGAGGTAGAGTTCTCCATTGAACTTGTACCTGGATATCATCCGATATCAAAGACCCCATATAGGATGGAAAATGTGGATCTGGAGGAATTAAATAAAAAACTCCAATATCTTTTGGAGAAGGGGTTTATCTGACCGAGTGTGTCTCCTTGGGGAGCACCTGTTCTCTTTGTGAAGAAGAAAGATGGATCGATGCAGCTATGCATTGATTATAGAGAACTGAACAAGATCACAGTAAAGAACAAATACCCTCTTACAAGAATTGATGACTTATTTGACCAACTTCATGGAGCTCAATTCTTCTCTAAGATTGATCTTCGATCATGTTATCATCAATTGAGGGCGAAGAATGAAGATATTCCAAAAATTGCCTTCCGATCAAGATATGGGAATTATGAGTTTGTTGTTTTGCCTTTTGGACTAACTAATACACCTGCTATTTTTATAGATTTGATGAATAGAGTCTTTAAGGACTAACTTGATAACTTTATGGTAGTTTTTATTGATAATATTCTGATATATTTGAAAAGTCGTGAGGATCATGAGGATCATCTAAGGGATATTTTGAAAACTCTATGGAAGGAAAGGATTTTTGGAAAGTTTAGTAAATGTGAATTCTGGTTTCAACAAGTTGCTTTCTTGGGGCACATTGTTACCAATGAAGGAATCAAAATTTACCCATGCAAAGACAAAAGTTGTAGAGGAGTGGCCTCTGCCTATAATAATAACTGAGATTTGTAGTTTCCTTGGATTAGCAGGATATTATAGGAGGTTTGTGAAAAACTTTTGAAGACTTTCTAATCCATTAACCAAGTTAACTCAAAAAGGGGTCAAGTTAATCTGGAAAAAGGAGTGTGAGGAAAGTTTCCAAGATCCAAAGAAGAGATTAGTTACTGCACCCATGTTAACTCTGCCCTCAAGTGGAGAAGGATTTGCTTTTTTAGTGATGCATCTCTAAAAGGGCTTGGGTGCATCCTCATGAAAAATGACAAGGTCATTGATTATGCATCTTGATAGTTGAAGACTCATGAGAAGAACTATCCTATGCATGATCTAGATCTGGCTACGGTATTTTTTCTCTGAAGATATGGAGACACTATCTTTGTGGGGAGAAATGTGATATATACCAGACCATTAAAGTTTGAAGTATATTTTCACACAAAAGGAATTGAACATGAGACAAAGGAGATGGTTGGAAATCCTTAAATACTATGATTGTTCAATTCATTATCATCCCAGAAGAGAAAACAGAGTCACTGATGCATTAAGTAGGAAATACCCAGTTGTTCTTCTATTATGAGGATTCAAAGAGATCCTTTGATCAATGACCTAGTAAATGTTGGATATGGGAATTATAAAGGAAGGGACATCATCAACCCTAACCCAAATGATTTCTCAACCTTCACTACTATAGAAGATCAAGAAAGCTCAGAAAGAAGATCTTTTGTTATAGAAGAAGTTTGAGGTTGTGAAGGATGTAAAGTTTCCTGAGTTCAATACTGATCAAGAAGGTGTACTAAAATTTCGTACAAGACTATGTGTTCCATCTTTTCCAGAAATAAAGAAAGAGTTGATGGATGAAGCTCATAGATCTACTTTCTCTATACATCCTGGTAGCACGAAAATTTATAGGGACCTTTGTGATTATTATTGGTGGGATAATATGAAAAGAGAGATTGCTGACTACACTTCAAGGTGCCTGGTATGTCAGAAAGTGAAGGTGGAGAGACAACTTCCTAAAGGGGTATTGCAAGCACTACCAATACCAGCATTAAAGTGGGACAATATCACTATGGACTTTGTCACTGGTCACCCGAGAAAATCCAAAGGAAACAATGAGATATGGGTTATTGTGGACCGTATCACCAAGACAGCCTATTTTATCTCCATTTGGGAAGATTTTTCTCTTGATCAACTTTCCAGGATTTACGTGAAGGAAGTGGTAAGGCTGCATGGAGTTCCACTTTCTATTATATCTGATCATGATCCAAGGTTCACATCAAAGTTATAGAGAAGTCTTCAACAAGCTCTGAGCACTAAATTGAATTTCAGTGTGGTCTATCACCCCCAAACTGATGGCCAATCTGAAAGGACTATTCAAACACTCTAGGAAATTCTGAGAACTTTCTCAATGGGATTCAAAGGTGGATGGGATCAACATCTCTCTTTAGTTGAGTTCTCTTACAACAACAGCTTCCACTTGAGTATTCAAATGGCACCCTACGAAGCTCTATATGGTAAGTTATGTAGAACTCCTACTTTTTGGGATGAAGTTGGTGAGAGGAAGCTTCTTGGGTCTGATCTTATATAAGAGATGACATAAAAGGTCCATTCCATCCAGTAACACATTAAGGCTGCTCAGAGTTGGCAAAAGAGCTATGCCAAAAACCATCAAAGGGAATTTTAGTTTGATGTTGGTGACAAAGTCTTTCTTAGGATATCACCTTGGAAGAGATTCATGAGGTTTGGGAAGAAAGGGAAGCTTAGCCCTAGGTACATTGGCCCCTATGAAATCCTTGATCATGTGGGAGCAGTGGACTATCGTCTTGCACTTAATCCAAATCTAGCACAAGTTCATGATGTTTTCCACGTATCCCTCTTGAGTAAGTACATACTTGACCCTTCACATGTAATAAATCCAGAGGTGGTATAACTGGAACATGGCCTCTCTTATGAGGAGCAGCCGGTGGAGATCTTGGATCATAGAGACACGGTTCTACGCAACAAGACTACCCACCTTGTTAAGGTGTTATGGAGGAGCCACAAATGTGAAGAATCGATGTGGGAACTGGAGGAGTCTATGAGACAAAAGTACCCACACCTTTTCTCATCAGAGGGTACGAGATGAAATTTCAGGGATGAAAGTTTTTATGGGGGGAAGAATGTAACGACCTGAACATTTTAATTATATTTTCCCATAAATTTGTGTGTTATTTTATTTTATACTCAACAAAACTATATACTTTAATTAATGAAGTGGGTATAATTAAAATGATACCATTGGGTTTCAACTGTTATATGACCGTTGGACAATATGACCATTGGAAACTATAATCTTAACATTGTGTTTTTATAAATACAGTTATCTTGGTTAATTAATACAGATTGAAGATTGAATGGCCTCATCCAGTAGACTCAGGCCATATGAATCCCATCTGTCGGAGCTTGGGAAGGAGGTAGCATCACTAGGCTTTGCTCTGGACCAAGCCCAAGCCGAACTTCAATATATAAAGCTTGAACGAAATCACCTAAGGGAGAAGTTCAAGCTGATAGAAATCACCACTCGAGCAATGTTGTCTGAGCCACCCCATGATTCTATCACCATAGCACACCTTACACTTAGGTCCTATACTGGTGTTATAAGGGGCTATGTAACGAGACCTTAGCTGATTTGTGTAATCCTTTTATATAAATAAATTTTTTATTTATTATTATGTAAAAGTTTGTGAATTTCAAATATCCGGATAAATATAGGATGTGTATTATTGATGAATTAAAAAAAGGGTATTTTAAAATATTTTTTTATTCTTTAAATAATTAATAATGTGAAATGATTTTCAAAAAAATGGTATTCTACAGTTGTGATCAGTGAGAAATTTAGAGTCTAATAAGATCAACTTGGTTTTTAGTGAATAGTAAAGCATGAATAGTAACATGCCCGTATGAATAGTAATGAATAGTAATGAATAGTAAATTGTCCAAAAAAATAGAAACTTTACCCATGAATGTATAAATATAATTTAAATATCTTAAAAGTGAAAAAACCATCATAGTATAAGTTTTGGTATTTTTATGTCATAAATATTTTATTTACAATTTTATAATTAATTTAATAATTTAAAATGGAAATTTATTTTCATAAAATGTAATAAAAAATTGTTACTTTATCATATTATGGTTATACGGTAATTTTATGGGACCTTGATTACTTTTTTAAAGTGTTACAAAATGAGTTATAATTTTAAAGTTGTATTTTTGGAATAAATAATGATTTTATATGAAAATTAAATTAAAAATATTTAGAAAATTATTTTCATAAAATGGAGTTCATTTTTGAATTCAGAGCATTGATATTAGGTTACGGTGAATTTTTGGGATTTTTCTGAAACAGTTGAATTTTCGGTGAATAGTAAAAATGCAGTTTTGAGTTTCGGGTGTTTAATGACATCATTAATGATGTAATAATGATGTAATTTTTCTGTTAGACTTATGAATAGTGAGATATTCTATTAGGTGTCCCAAGTGTCCAATACCATGGGCAAGCCCATGGTTTTTCAAATACCACCGATGAGGTGTCCCTTGGAAATTAATAATTTATTCCCTCACTTTTCCTATAAATACCAAGACATTTCCCTCATTAATTTAATTCCAAAATCATCCTCAATGAAGTTTTGGTCTCCTTAACTCCCAAGGAGTCCTCCCAAGGTTCCTTCAAGCCTCCCAAGGTCCCGACCTTCAAGCTTTCGAAGTTACTCTTCAAGGTAAGAGAATCTTTCACCCTCCTCTTTTAAGTCATGACTTCCTTTATATTATGTCTTATAGTTCGATTTTATTATGAGGGGGATTGTTTTTCTATATCTTTACTACTGTCCATTTATTTTCCAAATTATTATATAACATTTTTTCTCTCATCAATTTATTTTCTGAATTTTTATGTGACGCCATTAGGCAGCCGAATTTTCGTAAAAGAAATCACGCTTTCTCTTTCTTTTCAAGTTTCCTTTTCATGTGGTGTGTCATTAAAATATTCACAAAATGATCTTATTTATTTTTATTCTTTCCCTATACTTAAAAATGATACATTTATGGATGTGTTACCCTTGTCCCTGCTCTTTATATTATTTTCTAAAACTATGTTCTATAGCCATTATGCTGCAGAAATTTCGTCTCAAAATTTCTCTCTTTTTCTCAAGGAATTCTATTGTTTTATTTATGTGAATACCCAGACCTATTTCATTTCTATGGGTGTTCATAGATACAAAAAAAAATGATATATTTTATTCTGTAATTTACATACATGTAACCCTCACTCCCTTTCCATGGGTTATAAATAACATAACGATCTTATTTTTAAGCACTTCTAAAACGTCACGATTTTGAAGTGAAACCCATTTCTTTTACTATCTTTGGGTTATTTATGAAATTTTTGATTATGATCTATGTGGATAACATGAAAATAAAGACATATTAAGGGTTATCCCTGATAGTGCTCCAATTCATTGGGTAAAGAATTAATCTCTAGAGATGATAAGTTTCACGATACCTTGGTGAATAACCTTTGTAATTTTTATGACACCTTGGGGATAGACCTTGGTGATATGTTCATGAATATCTAAATGAAATTTTGTAGCCACATATTCAATTTATGATTCATGTTCTTTTTATTATGATATTCCTATTATTCCATTTATCATGCCTTTATGACTTTTATCATGTTCTTATTAATATTGCTCAAGATCACATGTCAACTGTTTCACTTGTTTTCCTTACCGAGCCTTCTTCTCACCCTTTCCTTTGATGTATGTCTCCAGGATATGAGATGAAGTAATAGAATGAACCTATTATTAAGCCTTATGAGTAGTTTAGAAGAATTTTTTTTATGTTTTTTCCTATATTATGTTCCTGATTTCCAAGACACTAGACTTTAAAGATCCTCTGTTTGTAAAATGTAATGAAAAGTTATGTAATAAAAATGTGGGATTCCATAATGTAGTTACTAAAGAAATATTATATTTTCCACCCTAGGTCAATAATGTTCCTACCTAGAGAGTGGAAATTCCTACTTAGGAACCTCCTCCAGTATCTACTGATGCTGATGTTCCATGACGATGACAACGTAGACTACGTTGTGCTGCACGTGAGGCCTCACCTATTACATAAGCAATGGTGTTCCATTTAGAATTACCACCTCAAATGATTGTGAATGTTCATCAGGATTCATGGTATCCATCAGTATTGGTAGGATACTGACAATTTTATCAAGGTGTAGATTATCTATGCTTCCATTAAGGGTCATTTCCAATGCCTCCAGCTGTAACACCCTAACCCCAGAAGCCAATAGCCGGTGAATTAATTAATACATTGACATGATTAAAATGAATGAAATCCTGAAGGAACGATCAATTTAGTAGTATTGAAGAAACTAGATACATACATGATACCCAAAGTATATTGGAAAATGTAACAAAATACAATACATAACAAAAACTAATAAACTAAATCCACGAGAACTCAATAAATGGTCTCCTCTCCATAAACTGTTGAAGGTAATCAAATGAAAGGGGTGAGATCAAATGCTCAGTAAGGGTTAAAAATAGTGAAATCGTGAATCAAAAATAATTGAATCATAATAAAATTGGCATAGTCAATATGGAATGGTGAATAAATGAAAAACATACGCCATTAATAAACTAATAATGAAACAACATCCATAGATTTTGTCATAGTAAAAACCTCATGGATAGTAATAACTAAAAATAAATAATGAGAATTATTATTAATACTAATTCATGTATCTGTAAAATGATACCTCTATACAATTGAAACAGTTTAATTTTGTGGGTAGATACTTGTCTGATTCTATTTTGGAAACAGACTCGTAGAGTTTTTCGCCAACTGATTTGTCTCATGAGACCTATCGATGCATCAAGGGGATACCGAGGGCCCCACTTATCACTTCCTATCCAAATAATTATTTATAAAAATATTTAATACAAGAAAAATATGCCTTTTATATATCCATATTGAGTATAGGATACATATTCATCATTATTTCCATAATTAAAGTAGCATTCAAAATAAACACCATATGTGGAATGATATACAACTTAAGGAAATAATCATATCCATGATAGAAGAAAATGGATATTTAATAGAATCATAATTTTAAATGAAAAATGATCTCAAAGGGGAATTATATACACTACATAATAAATATTAAATGCACAAAACCAAGTAAGTCTCAATGAAATGGAAATTGAAACAAAGTCCCTTACCACATTATAGTCAATCGATACGTATGACCAAAAATTAATAATCATAAAAAAATCACATAATACCATGAATATAATTAGAATAATCATATTATATATCAAATTTTAGTAAACATATAGCACATACAATAAATAAGTGGCGAACAATGGAAATCTCACAGAAATAAAAGTGAGATAAGAAACCCCTTACCTTATACCTAAAGGTGTTCTTTGATTGATCTTAATGACCTGAATAATCAAATTTAGATTCATTAATTAATAATTACATAACCTCATATACATGTAATTTATTTACTTTAACCTTATTAGTTTCATTAATTGCTTTTTTTTATGGGTTTAAGAGGTTCAATTTTATTGTTTTGGAAGTATTTTCTTCCTCAGTTTTCATGATTAGTTTGCTTGTATATGAGTATGGAAGTTCTTGTAAAATGAAAATTGAAATCCAAAATTAAAGTTATGAGTTATTAATGATAATACAGAAGGTTAAATGATCATATAAATCTTTTGGTTATTTTGGGGTAGGATGAATCATTATACAAAATTTTAATGATAAATACTTGGATTATTTTGATGGTTTTTGATCACCACGAACTCATTTTGTTTTATAATAAAATACCATGTGTAAAAAATTATTCCAGATAATTAAATAGGATATATTACATATATAATTATCTTTTTAAACTATGAAAATGGTTTAATGACTAGAATTGAACACAAGAATAGAAATTGAAAACCTTAGTCCTTGAATGTGATAAATTAACACATCTTGGATGGTGTTTTCATTTTTAGTATAAAAGGAGGGTTAAAAGAGAGATGATGATGAAATATTCCATTATCATAACAAAATTATAATAAATATAAGTTACTGGATTTTTCATAACATTTGGATGATAATAGGTGAGAATAGAAAAAATAACAAAGGAACTTGAAAAGAAAACAAAAGAATTGAAAAGAGGAATTTACCTCTTAAGTCTGTCTTCCTTTGAGAGCCTCTTTTGGGGAGAGGCTTTGGTATTTTGAAGAGACCAAGGGATGTTGGATGTGGGTGATGATCTTAGGGAGGGATTTGAGCAGAATTTAGGAAAATATTGAAGCTTGAGAGGTGTGAGAAATGAGGGTTTGAGGGGTGGTATTTATAGTGGAGGGGAGGAGGGTTTTCTTAATATTATATTTATTAATTTATTATTTCTCCACAAGAGAAGAAATAGTGAGGATTCCATGGAATATAATAGTAATAAGTGCATGTGAGTTTTAGAATTTTTTGCTTACACCACTCATTATTATATTAATATTGGATTTAAATTATAATGTATTAAATGGTAAATTAATGTATTTTACTATTCACAAAATTCAAGTATTTCAGAAAAATATCAAAAATTCACCCTAAATATTTTTCAACATTTAGAATCCAAAAAATTAACTTCATTTTTCAAAAACAATTTTCTAAATATGAGAAATTTATTTTTTAATTAAAATCATCATTTAATCAAAAAATACAAACACTTAAAATATTCATATTCATTTTTAAGGTGTCTAAATTTTATTTTCACTTTCATGGGTAAGGTTACCATTCATAAGGGTAATATTAATATTCATAAGGGTAAGTTACCATTAATAAGGGTATGTTACTATTCATAAGGGTAAGTTACTACTCACCAAAAATTAACTTGATTCTATCAAACTACAAATATCACCTTGAACGCAATGGTGTATGTCAGTTTTTCAAAATTCAAAACACATAAGTAGAAAATTTAAGTTTAATGGATAGGCTATGACTATCTCCTATAATAACCAAGTGTTGTATCACATAGAAAATTATTCATTAAATATAGGCTGTCTAATGAATTGGAAGTATTTAAGATAAACATACCATAAAATGTTTGGGGTGTTATATTATTCCCACCTTCAAAAATTTTGTCCTCGAAATTAAAGTCATTTAAAAATATGTGGGTGGATATTCTTTATAACATCATCAGGTTACCAGATTTCTTCCTCCATTTTATGGTTTCTCCCAAGAACCTTTACCAGATGAGTCATCCAATTTCTCAATACCCACTCTCTAGTGTTAAGAATCTCGAAAGGCTATTCACAGTAAGACAAATCAGGTTCTAGCTCTATTTCTTCATAGGTGAGTACATGCGTTGGGTATGGCTTGTATTTATTTAACAACGACATGTGGAAAAAATTATGAATTTTGGATATAATTGGTGGCATTTATAAATGGTAAGATAAAGCTCTAATTCTTTCCATAGTTTCAAATAGTCCAATGTACCTGGGTCTCAGTTTCCCTTTCTTACCGAACCTTAAGACACCCTTCCATAGTGATACATTTAGAAGGACATGATCTCTTACTTGAAATTCCAAATCCTTTATCTGGTTATCAGTATAAATATTTTTCCTACTTTAGAATGCTTTAATATGTGCCTGAATTTTATTTACCTTTACATTTGTATCTTCAATAAGTTCTGAACCAATAAGTTTCCTCTTGCCAACTTCATCCCAACATGTTGGAGTTAAACACCTCTTACCATATAATTCTTTATATAAAACCATTTGAATGCAAGAATGGAAACTATTATTGTAGTAAAATTCCACCAAAGGCAAGTATTGATCCCATATACCTTTAAAGTAAAGAGAGAATGATCTCAAAATTTCTTCCAGTGTTTGAATAGTCCTTTAAGATTGTCCTTCAGTTTAGGGGTGATAAGTAGTACTCATATGAAGCTTAATATCCAAATACTTCTGGTGAATTTTCCAGAATTTTGATGTAAATCAGGGATCTCGATCAGAAACAATCAATAGTGGTGCACCATGAAGTCTTACAACTTCATTAATATAAAGTCTTTCCAGGCGCTCAAGTGGTAAATCCTCTCTTGTAGTAAGGAAATGTGTTGATTTTGTGAGATGATCAACAATTACCCATATTGCATTATTCCTTCTAGGTGTCCTTTGTAGTCCTGTGAAAAAATCCATCATAATTTCATCTCACTTCCACATAATAATAGGTATAGGTTGCATGACCCCTCTAGGATGTTGTCTCTCGGCCTTCACTTATTGAAAAACTAGAAACATTGACACATAGTTAGAAATTTCTCACTTCATGTTATCCCAAAAAAAATGTTCCCTTAGATATATATACATATTAGTGATACTATAGTGTATAGAGAAATTTGAGCTATGAGTGTTGTCAAATAGTTCTATTTTTAGCTCAGGTACCAATGGAACACATAACGTCTTCCCAAATTTTAGAACTCCATCCACATACACAAAGTCTTCCAGTCTTCCATCCTTAACAGCTTTAATCTTCTTTTTTAGACTCTCATCATCAGATTGAGAGCTTTTTTTCTTCTCTATTAAATATGTTTTAGTAATCATTTGAAAGAGGAAATATGTTTCCCCTTACTTAAAAATTCCCATATCCATCTTTAGTAGATCTAGGAATATAGGATCTCTCTTAATCCATATTTGGGTCAGAAGTCCATGATATTTCCCACTTAATGCATCTTCCACCTTATTTTCCTTTACTGGGTGGTAGTTTATTGAAAAATCATAGTCTTTGAGTAACTCTATCCATCTCCTTTTCCTCATGTTGAGTTCTTTCTGTGTAAAAATGTATTTCAAACTCTTGTGATCCGTATATATCTCACATATTTTACTGTAGAGGTAATGTATTCATATTTCTAGGGAAAAGATTATGGCTACTAACTGAAGATCATGTGGTGGGTAATTTTTCTCATGAGTATTCAACTTCCTTTATGAATAAGTAATAACTTTATCATTTTGCATAAGGACGCAACCTGATCCATTATTTGATGCATCTCTGTATATCACAATTCCATCATTTACAGAGGGAAGATTCAAAATTAGAGCATTTACCAATCCTATTTTAAATTATTCAAATCACTCTATACATTATTTTATCCATAAAAATTTAATACTTTTAAGTGTGGACTTGGTTAGAAGGTTAGCCAATCGGGCGAAATTTTGAACAAAACACCGATAGTAACATGCTAATCCAATAAAAATACGTACCTAAGTTATGTTCATTGGCATAGGCCATTCTTGGATTTCCTTTTTATTCATAGGATTGACTAATATTCCATCCTTAGATACAATATGACTAAGAAAAGAAACTAATTGAATCCAAAATTCACACTTTCTAAACTTCCCATATAATTCATTTCATCTAAGAGTTTTCAGAATAATCCGCAAGTGATTCTCATGGTATTCACAGCTTTTGAAGTATACCAGGATATAATTGATAAATTCCACAACAAAGTCATAAATATATTCCTTTAAAACTCTATTAATTAGATCCATGAAAATATAGGGTGTATTTGTCAGTTCAAAAGGAATTACTGTAAACTCATAATGCTCATACCTGATTCGAAATACTGTCTTTGGAATATCTTCCTTCCTCACACACAACTGATGATATACAGATCAAAGGGAAATCTTCAAAAAATATTGGGCTCCATGAAGTTGGTCAAATAAATAATCAATTCTTGGTAGAGGATACTTGTTTTTTATTATAATATCATTAATTTCCCTATAATAAATGCATAGCCTCATGGATCCATCTTTATTCATGACAAAGAGGACATGGGCTCCCTATAGAGAAACACTATGTCAAATAAATACTTTATCAATAAATTCATCTAGTTGTTTCTTTATCTCCACTAATTCCAAAATTTTTATTCTATAGAGAGTCGTTGATATAGGTATTCCACCAGGAATTAAATCAATAGAGAACTCAACTTTCCACTCTGGAGGATGTCTAGGTAAATCATCTAGAAATACATCAATGCATTCTTTCACAATATGTACGTCTTCAATTTGAATATTTATTTACTCACCCAAATATGTTGTGTTCTATTTTTCTCCAAGAATATAATTCAGTAGAGCTAATGGGGGTGGATCTAGATAAGAATCAGATTGTGAGGTTTCTACACTAAAGATAATAGATTGTACATCATTCTCAAGAATTGTAACTTCCTTCTTCTTGTAAAAGATCTTCACATCATAATTTGATAGCCAATTCATACCGATAATTATATTAAAATCAATCATTGGTATGATGATAAGGTTAGAAACTAAATCATGTTTATGTGTCATGAGGGGGACTAATCGACACATATTTTTTTCAATGATACATCCCCTAGGAGTTTTTACTGACAACTCCTTTATTAAATCAAATTGGACATGTCTAATTTTCTGGGAAAACTGAGATGATATAAATGAATGTGATGGTCCATATTCAAATAAGGCATTGGCTAAGTTTTAGGAAACAATTAAAGTACATACCACTACATCATTAGGAATTTCAACCTCCACGGTTTTAATCGAATAATATTTCCCTTTCTCTCTTGGCCTTTTCTGAGGAAAGTTTCCTTGGAACTTAGGACACTCATTTTAATAGTGTCCCATATCTCTACAATTATAGTATTTAACATAATTTACTTGTCTCTTCCCATTGAATTCACTATATCGATGACCCTTTTCTCTACACTTATAGAAAACTCCCATGAATTTCAAGCATTTCCCATGATGATTCTTTTTATAGTTCTAACATAATGAAAATTTCTTCATTACCTTATTATTTATTGGTGCTTCAGATTTTCCATGGTTATTAGAATTCCTCTTCTTATCTTGATTTCTCTTAAACAAATTTTATCTAGCAAATTCCCTCTTTGTTTTGATGGCACTTAATACAATTTCATCGTATGATGAAAATGTTTGATAATTAAGTGCCCTTTAAAGATTTGGATTTAGAACTTGAAATAAATGATCAATCTTGTCTTCCAAACCACATACATAATCTATAGCATACATGGATAATCTTGTAAATGTAGCTTCAAACTTTAAAACACTATCTTCTTCCCTTTTCTTTTGGATAAGGAATTTCCTCTTCATTTCAGTTCATTGTTCATGAGGGAAATATTTTTCAAAGAATATTTCCTTAAAATTTCTCCATTCCATATCTTATATTTCTTCTTCCTCTATGGTATTCTGAATTATGGACCACCATTGATCAACATCACCCTTGAGGCAATATACTACCAGCACTACCTTTTCATTTTCATTGTAACTTAATGACCGAAATATCTTTTCAAGGGACTTGATCCACTACTCAACTACCACCAGATTAGTAGTCCCACTAAAATATGGGGATTATGCCACATGAAATGATCCAGTACAGGTGTAGCGTGGTTATTCATCACAACCTGAGTAAGTTATCCTAATATGGTTATGATCTGATCATCTTCAATATTGACTATGTTGACTTGATCAGTGGGGAAATCCCTACATTTTCTGTGGGTATTGATTCCTCTTATTTCATTAGGCACCATCACTAAACAATGGAATAAAATAAATTAGGTAATAGTTCATAATTTATAACTACCAAAAACTTAAGATAATATGAAAATTTATACACAACTAATCTCATAATCATAAACATTGTTTATATTTAATTTTAAATTCTTCATAATGGTTTGTAAAGAAAATGTGAAATATCCTAAGCATATCCCCTAGGAGTGTCGAACCAGGTGCGTGTTAAGGCCCATTTTTGTGTACCAAGATACCCTGAGTCCAGCCCTAAACTCCTTGTTGGAGTTGTTACTCCTAGGTACATCTGTTCTAGAACCACGTCCACTTGTATTATCTAGAAAATGATGTATTTTCTTGGAAGACTGACATAATATCTAATTTACCAAAATTCTAGGATGTTCTTCTATTATTATCCTCAAATTCCATCTTAGGGTTATGTCTTCTAAACTATATTTCCTAAATCTAGTTTCTAAGGGTGATAATAAACTTCCTATGATACCAACTATAACACCACAACCCTAGAATCCTGGAGCCGATGCATTACTTAATACATTAAAATTATTAAAAGGAATGAATTCCTGAAGGAAAAATTAGTTTAGTAGTATTTAAGAAACTAGATACATACATGATACCCAAATTTTATTGGGAAAGGTAACAAAATACAATACATAACAAAAACTAATAAACTGCATCCACATGAACTCAATAAATGGTATCCTATTAATAACTTGTTTAAGGTAAAAAAATGAAAGGGGTGAGATAAAATGCCCAGAAATTGTTACAAATAGCTAAATCATTAATAAAAAATAATTTAATCATAATCATTTTTGCATTATCAACATGGCATGTTGAATAAATAAAAAACACATGCCATTAATAAACTGAGAATGAAACTGAATCCATAGATTTTGTCATAGTGAAAACCTCATGGATAGTAATAAATTAAAATAAACAATGAGAATACTTATTAATATTAATTCATGTATATGGTACATGATACCACTATACCATCTAAATATTTTAAGTCTGTGGGTAGATACCCGTCTGATTCTGTTTTGGAAACAAACTTGAAGGGTTTGTCACAAACTGATTTGTCTCATGAGACCAGTCGATGCATCAAGGGGAAATAGAGGGCCCCTCCCTTCACTTCCAATCCAAATAATTATTTATAAAAATATTTAATACAAGAAAAATATTCCTTTTAAATATATGTATTGATTATAGTATATGTATTCATCATTATTTCCATAGTTAAAGTATCATTCAAAATAAACACCGTATATGGAATGATATACATCTTAAAGAAATAATCATATCCATGATACTGAAAAATGGATATTTAAGAGAATCATAATTTAAAATGAAAAATTATCTCAAAGGGGCAGTATACACACAACATAATAAATATTAGGTGCACAAAACCAAGTAAGTCTCAATGAAATGGAAATTGAGACAAAGTCCCTTACCACATTATAGTCAATCGATACGTATGACTAAAAAATCAATAATCATAAAAATAATCATAGAATACCATGAATATAATTAGAATAATTATATTATATATCAAATTTTAGTAAACATATAGCACATACAATAGATAAGTGGCGAACAATGGAAATCTCACAAAAATAAAACTGAGATGAGAAACCCCTTACCGTACGCTCGAAGGTGTTCTTCAGTTGATATTAATGACCTGAATAATCAAATTTTTCTTCATTAATCAATAATTATAGAACCTAATCTACATTTAATTGATTTATTTTAACCCTACTGGGTTCATTAATGGCCTTTTTGATGGGTTTAAGTGGTTCAATTTTATTATTTTGGAAGCATTCTCTTCCTTGGTTTTCATGATTGGTTTGCTTGTATATGAGTATAGAAGTTCGTGTAAAATGGAAATTAAAATATAGAATTAATTTTATGAGTTATTAATTATCATACATAAGTTTAAATTATCATATAAATCCTTTTGTTATTTTGGGGGAGGATGAATCATTATAAAAAAATTTAATGATAAACGCAGGGATTATTTTGATGGTTTTTGAGCACCGCGAACTCATTTTGTTTTATAATTAAATACCATGTGTAAAAAATGATTATAGAATATTAAATAGGATATATTACACATATAATTATCTGGTTAAACTATAAAAATGGTTTCATGACCATAATTGAATATGGTAATAGAAATTGACAACCCGTCGTCCTTGAATGTGATAAATTGACTCATCTCAGACGATGTTTTCATTTTTAGTATAAGAGGAGAGGGAAAAGAGAGATGATGATGAAATATTACATTATCATAAAAAAATTATAGTACATATAGGGTAATTTATTTTTCATAACATTTTAGGAGAAGAGTTGAGAATAGAAAAGATAACAAAGGAGCTTGAAAAGCAAACAAAAGAATTGAAAAGAGGAATTTACTTCTTGAATCTATCTTCCTTTGAGAGCCTCTTTAGGGGAGAGGATTTGGTCTTTTGAGGATACCAAGGGGTGTTGGATGTGGGGGAGGATCTTAGGGAGATATTTTATCAGAATTTAGGCAAGTATTGAAGCTTGAGAGGTGTGAAGAAATGAAGGTGTGAGGGGTGGTATTTATAGTGGAGGGGTGGAGGGTTTTCTTAATATTATATTCATTAATTTATTCTTTCTCCACAAGATAAGAAATATTATTCCATGACCTATAATAGTAATATTTTCATGTGAGTTTGATAATTGGGTTCTTAAATCACTCATGATACTAGGAATAGTGGATTTAAATTATAATGTATTCATACGGTAAATTAATGTATTTTACTATTCACAAAAAATTCCAGTATTTCAGAAAAAATATAAAAAATTCTCCCTGACCATTTTTCAACATGTAGAATCAAAAAATGAACTCCATTTTTCAAAAATAATTTTCTAAATATGATAAATTTAATTTTCAATTAGAATCATCATTTAATCAAAAAATACCAACAGTTAAAATATTCATCTTGATTTTTAAGGTGCCTATATTTTATTTACACCTTAATGGGTAAGGTTACCATTCATAAGGGTAATGTTACTATTCATAAGGTTAAGTTACCATTCATAAGGGTTTTTTACTATTCATAAGGGTAAGTTACTATTCATCAAAAATTAACGTGATTCTATCAGACTCCAAATATCACCCTGATCACAACCGAGTATGTCTGTTTTTCAAAATTCAGAACACAGAAGTGGAAAATTTAAGTTTAATTGATAGTCTATGACTATATCCCATAATAACCAACTTTTTTATCATAGAGACTCAGTGATTCATTTAATTTAGGCTATCTAATTAATTGAAAGTATTTAATAGCAACATACCATCAAATGTTTGGGGGTGTTATAACAACTATTGTGTTAGATCCTTCATAGGCTATATGATTCCCTCGGGCGATGATGGAAGGTCCTTATACTCACCTAGTGAGAGAAGGATCAAATTTATAGGTAGAAATCTAGTTGAAACCTCCTCCCATTGTGATAGAGGTAGAGTATCCGATAGTTGACATTCCATCACCTAAGGATCACCCCTCTCCAGTTCATCAAAGTCCACCCCTGCACTGAGGTCGGTGATCTCGATACGAGCATCCCATTCGCACACCACCATGTGGGATGGGACCTCACCATATAGAGTGACTATACTCTTTCATGTATATGTTTTTATTATATTAAAATGATGAATTTTTTTTTTCTATCAACTATTTTTACATGTTTATCCACTGTTTCAATTTTCATTTATATTTTAGTTATAATTTATATTTTATATGCTCTCAAAGTCAACTACTTGAAACATAGAAAATATTATTAAATTTCAAGTAGGAAACTTTAAGATATTATAAAATATAAACTATAAAAACCACATAAATAAAACTTAAAACATAGCCTAAGAATCTAAAAGTTTGTTGGAAATAAAAATAATTTCATAAATATAATAAATAATTGAAAATGGAAGGAATGTAAAAAAAATTTATAAATACAATTGTAATGGTTTAAAAAAACAATATGTTGTTCTACTAAAATTTATTTTCATTAATTTATTTTAAGAAATTATTTTTATTTTGAATTATTTTTCATATGTTCAGTAAGTGTTTCAAGTGTCATTTAGATGGTATTTATATTTTATAAGTCATATACTTTCAAAGCCACCAACTTCAAACATCATTATATTTCATATAGGTGACTTTAAAAGCATATAAATTATAAAATATAATTATAATCTAAGGGATATTTGAAAAAATGAATCAATATATAAAACATAATTGAAAATAGAAAAAATCATAAATATAATAATTAAAATCTAATTTACGTGTCACAAAATTTATTTCTTAAAAGCATAACATTTTATCTTTCAAATATTAATGACATAATTCTAAAAATAAAATAAAATAAACACTATATATATATATATCATAACATAATAAAATATATATTATTAAATATACAAACATATATATTTAATTTTTTTTATGAAAGGTGTCATAGGCCCTACCACCTTACCACTTAACTAAAACGTGGCAGGCGCCCTACTGACTTTCAACCTTAATTTTCATAAAAATTTTGACATAGGATTAATTTAAGAAAAATAAAAAAATGTAAAAAAACTCAACATCTTGAATATGACCCAAGACATGTATTAGGTTTGAGGAATATGGTAATGATTGGTTGATCAGATGAAAATTTTTCTTTATACTATTCCCATGGAGTCATGTTGATCAACTCCATGACAATATGATGACATAACTCAGCCAAGCAAGGATTTCCTTAACACAAACTTCAGATGAATACTCCATGTAACCACACATTTTTCATGACCAATTCATGTGATCCCTATTCATGATAATGTGATGATTTAATCATCTTTATATTACCTCATACTAACTCGATCTCATGACACCTTCATGCAGATAGGGTTACATGACTTTTTCATGCAAGGCTTGTAAACACAAAAACTTTCATCCTTGATAATATTCACATGATCATGTGATAACTTAGTGGACATAAAATATATAATGTCTAAGTATTCACATAATGGAAGATATCCATGATGGAATCTTCATATGATTGAAGCCAAAATTTTCTTTTTGTGAAGGGTTTATATAAACAATGTTGTCCATGACAGAAGGTTCATCTGATTTTTGTTCTTCACATGAAACCCCAATGATTCATATAATAACCCTTGTCATAATCAGGTAACATGGATCAAATTATAAAGTTTGGTAATTACAAAACCTTCTCATGATAATTTTTTATAACATGTTAAATTGGAGTATTCCACTAATGATGTGTGCCTTGTTCACATGAAGTTCATGAGACATTAATGACATAGGTAGACAGTCCTTCCATGGACTGAAGTTAGGTTACATAGCTCAATCAGAATATAAAGTGGCACAAATATAGGGGTAGTGATTCCTGTAATAACCTACATAAAGGTGATTAAAGAATAAACATGGGGATATCTTTATAGAGTAGAGAGGTTACATAATATTAAGAGTCTTCTTCTTAAGCTTAGTGAGTAACTTAGGATAAATAAAAGGAGTTGTGTAAGGGTTGATCACATGACTACCCCCAGTCATTTTAACACATGAAACAATTTTGGTGATGTGATGGGAATATGATAGAGATACAACCTATTGTTCATGAAATGAACATACGATCACAAGAAGGCCTCTTGTTAACACAACCAAACCTTTTGATTATTTTACCCCTTGTCAATCATGTGATTGCATGTCCCTCATGTCCTTTCATGCTTGCATGAATCCACAAGATTCATAAGAATAAAATAGACACCCTTCCATTATGTGAAGCGATTGACCCCATTACACTTGCAAACCCACATTACTCCCATGGGTGTTACTCATGCGCTCATAAGTCCTTCACCTCCCATAAAAGGCTACAATCATTTAATATACTCCAACATTACCTAACATATGTGGCCATGATATCTATAAAACAAACCATGAATCCTCACCCATAAATGGGAAAAATAATTGTGAACTACAAGGAATATGATTCTAGTCTAAATAGGATACATAGGACACCTTATTAAGGCCTGAGTTCCTTGAAAATAAATACAGTCATGGCCTATTTCTATACAACCACATTTCCCATAAAGACCTTAGTATCCTCGTATAATCCTGTATATTATAATGAATTCAGTGAAAACTCGTTAGTACAAATTCTTTATGGGCTTAGTGCATAAGTCCCACACCTATATGAAATGAATATAATATCCTATTATCTATTATTTCTCACACCTATCATGACTCATGTGGGCATAGAGACTTGAAATGATCATGAAATTAACATAGTAAAATAATCCTATATGGTAATCCTCCTTAGGTGTAAACCATGAAAAATATTATTTCCTTCCAAGGGCTATAATTCCGATTAAGTAGCTCAAAGAGACCTCAATGTGTAAGACTCATACCCTAAATACCTAAAAAATGGAAATCCCCTTAGGTGAAAGCCCTGACCAGATCCTTATCCTATTCAAAGGGCCATATCCCTAATAAAGCATCCCATAGAATCCTTAATGTGTAATCCCCATATAATTCAATATTATACCCTTATGTGATGTTCCCAATCTTACAATACCACTTTTTTTTATCATACTGAGTGTGACTCACATGGTCTTAGAGATTGGCGCTGATTATGACAACCACATTATGTGAAATCCTCCAATATGGGCCTCTTTTCATATGTAAGTTTGATTACATATTATCTTACTTTATAGAAACATGTTCTTGTTAAAATTTATTATGGAGGACTCATGTGCATAATACCTATTCAATATTCTATCTTCATTCCTTTCACAACATAGAAATCAAAGGAACTATGTGGGGTTTGATTCCTGTTCTCACATGATACGTATGACACCTCATCAAAGTTTAATACCAATTATAAAACAAAAATTGATTCACTAGAGGGTAGTAAACTCTATAGTTATTAGTCATACATATTTAAAACATAATAAATCCCTAATTATAAAGTAATAATTAAAAACCAGATGGAGAACCTCTGATATATATAGATGGTGCCACTGATAGGATTACCTCCTATAACTAATCCTTTTTTTTGTTAACCAGTCTCATACCATGATATGAGAAAGATTCATGAACATATATAAAATCTATAAGATAATCTTGGAGTATGAAATAGTGTTCCTCAATAGGGTGATATGAGTCTGACCTCATATTTCTCAACCAATGTGAGTTCCTAAGTTTCATCAGTAAGAAACCAAGATAACTTCTTTCATATGGAAGGAAATATTGTATCTTGTTACGGAACCATCAAGTATTTCCATGGATAACCCATACTGGCCTGAATGATGTGAAACTATACTAAGACCTCCCAGGATCAAGAATCAGGCCACAGATCTTTATGAAAAAAATGGTAGACCCCTCGTGAATATTTTAATAAAAAAATGTTGTCATAAGTCATGTCATTTTTTTGTGCATTCTATGAAAACAAGATGATAAGCCTAAAAATATAATAAACAATTGTGTTACCTTTTCATATCTAATTAATAATGTCCTTACTTATAATGTTACACTAATTATAGATCTTGTTTATTATTTTACTCTTGATTATAGATAATTTTATCACAAAGTTCACTTTGTCCCAAGACTATTTCATCATCAAAAAAACATTTTAGAACCTCACCAATAGCAACAATCTTCTACGAATTGTGAAATAAAATCACCTACTTGATGTCTTTCACATAATATGGAAAATGAAATGGTTAGGGTGTACCAAAAACATGGTATGATCCTAACACTCATGGATGCATGTAGGGGACTTCGAGAATTAAATCCTATAACCCCACCTTGCTCAAGGAAACCTATAATGAAAATGATGATGCATCTCGCCACTACTAAGAGCTTCTAGATTCAACCCCAAAAGCATGAAAATAAATATATTCCTAACTATATAAAGGTATATCAATGAGGTTACCACGACTCCATCATAGTTTAGGAGCTTCCTAGGATGAAACTAATAAACCATCACCACTAGTTTCATCCCACAAATTCTCCACAATCACCTGCTAAGAGTGCTACTTAATAGACTGCCTCCCCAGACACTTAGATTTGGGCACCGAGGATATCTTTCTCAGACTAGGAATATGTGGAATAAAGGGAGAAGACTAAAATTACTACTTCCATTAATGAATTACACTAACATATTCTGATGGAAACTAGTGATAATGCACATATCCCTTCTCTCCCAAACCAAGTCGTCCCACATATCATAGTAATTCACATGGGGCAGGCATATATCCCAACCCCGTGTATGATTCCCATTGATATATCTTGATGGAGTAAGGAAGACATGAATGGGATTATATCACCACTTCAATTAGAGACTTCTATTGGTATGTCTTGGAAATTAGGATTGTTCAAGATTATGTTCCTACACAAACTCTTATGATGTACCACTATATCCTAGTGGTCATAGAGGAGCATTTCCAGCATATTTCAGTGATGATGTAGTTATAGGGACATGCACATATTCATATCAAAATAACTAGAGTAAAATATCAGTATGTCGAACATGAAAATATGGATACTATGGAGAAATAACATTTTCTTGATCCCATCCTGGTGAATTAGTTAAGGTAGAGGAACATGATTATGCACATATTATAATTCTGAATGGGGTTAATCAGCCCAGTTTGACAATCACCTTAGGATAGGTGCATGTCCCTATCAAACAAGGCTAAAGGAATATTACAAAGTTTATCTATGGATAGAATCATATTCCAAATCTTACTGGGGTTCTTCAACCAAGTTTTAAAATTACTTTAAGAAAAAAACTCTATCGGAGGGAGGTATTAATGTTAGAATCATTTCAAACACAATGTAAGGCTTTCATTCTAAATTAGCATGGGAGGTTATTGAGAGGAATAATATTTGGGGAATGTTCATGTAAGAGAGGTATGATGTTGATATGGAAAAGAAAAGAGAGAGGACTTAGTAAATACAACTCATGATAAAACCCTATATATTAAAACTCCAAAAAAACACCCATTGTATAGTGGGAAGTGGAGATATCAATTTTTGGAAGCATAAGAAGATAGAAAGTAGTCTTGGATTCCTGGGATACCCCATCCCCGATATTGTCTTTAGAAAAGCATCTACTTATCTGAGATTCATCTAGGACATCCTAAATATATATTAGAAAATAATCTTTGATAGTATTGAGCTCAACTTGGAACCAAATAGATTCATTTTTACAGGATCCTCCTTACAAGTTTTTTAGCCAAATACTATCGTAGAATTATAGTTGAAAAAAATCATAATGTTTTGAGTGACACTATTTTTATGCAAAAAGGTTCGATCAAAAATTAATTTCTAGCATAGAGGGTTAGGAACCATGGTTTTATTACTGATGATAGCATTCAATGCCTAGAATTTATCTTGGACTCTAAATGTCAATGCTACAGTGAAGCCCAGTATAAATCCATTGAAAAAATATTCTTTGAAGATGCTTGGGTGAAATAGGTGACATGCCTTTTATGGATTCAACGGTTGGATTCCATAGGGATCATCGAGTGAAAAAAAATTTAGGAAGTGGTTTTCAGGGGTATGGGATACCGACCTCAAGTGAAGGACAAGATCTATTATTTTTTTGGTGAGCTTCTAGTGTCTCTAGAATTGAAAATACAATTCCAAACACAAGGGAATCCTAGGTATGGGAACTGGTCTCATTTGTAAGATTAAGATCACTCTAATGGACCTGGACGACCTCAATAAATGATGGGATGATGATCCTTCCCTTAGAGCGATCCCTGCAGGAACCTCAATGTCTAACAATGCCTCCAACATCATGTAGGGAAAGTGGGTTCACTGACACCTGCATCACTCAAGGCTTAATATGAACACTAATGGAACATGTACCATGGGACTCATGTGTGTGTGTATGTGGGTGGGTGGTGGATTTTCTAAGATACCAAGGGATCCATGGTTATGACCTTCTCTATCTTCCCGGGGAGTGAAAATTTTCTCCAAGAAGAAGCCAAATCCATGTTCATTGGCCCCCAACTATACATTCAAAGAAACATCCATCGAGAAATAGTAGAAATAGATTCTCTCTTACTTTGTAATTCTATGTGTGGTAGTTGATTGACCCCATGGATTATTTTATACATCATCTGAAAATGAAAAGGGATTATGAACAACATCACTAAGGTTAGTCACACCCAGTGTGAGGGGAATACAGTTACCGAATTCCGTACTTATAAGGTGATTAAAGGTACAAAAAGTTTCTATTTTTCAAATCATGGGACCTTTCCCCCTATGGGGATAAAATTTTTGTGTGTGGATTCACTTGGTCTTAATTTTTTCATACCTCCTTGATCACATGGTTCAACTTTCTTATTCCTTTTTATTGCTTGTAATCTACTTCTTTAAATGAAATAAATATCATAGGTTGGTTGGTATAGAAGCCGAGTGTATATTCTTGGTACCGCTAATAAAATACCACACCATCATCCTTCTGAGGCTATACAGGAGGAGGCCCATAATGCTTATCCCATTCCAGAGGTTCATTGACATATTCTAGTGAGGAATGCATATTTGAATTGGGATTATACCTTATTTTAGCTAAGGTTGACCAGAATATTTTGATAACCATCCAAAGGTAGGCTCATATTCCTACTAAAAATATAGAAGATCCCCGATATACTCCATAATCTTCTCAAAATCATTTTTGTATTCACAAGTAAATATAAAATCATTGACATACTATAGTGACCACCATGAAGAACACCTGTATTCATTATCAACTCCAAAATTCAATTTGGAATATTCTAACCATGTTGTAGGATGAGGATCATATTCATAACCTAGTCGTAGATAGTATACTTGAGGCTATACAATGCATATCTGCAATACCTCATGGGTCTACCAACTTTTCTTCTAAAAAAATGAGACAACTACCATGATTTTCATACTTGTTGTATCATAGAGATGGATTATGGGGATCTTAACCTTGAAATATATCATAGATGAGCTCCCCAAATTGATATCACACCCTAATATGAATATCATCTAATTTTTAAGATACACTTATATATATAGGTATTCAAAACACTAGGGTAAACTGTATATAGTGCCCCATCAACCACCAACAATACCTAGCCCCGGTTAGTATGAGACCTAATGAAGTAACCTCTGTGGTCTATCTGGGTGTAATAATCTTCCTATGATGAATAAGTATCTATAATGTATATATGGAAGGAGATGGCTAAGAACATCCATCCAACTATGTTTTATCCCATCACCATTTCCACTTACAAAGACCTAGATGAGCTAAAGGAGGAGTGAATGCCTTAATTAAATTAGAAGATATTGGTAACCTCTCAATGGTTAATGGCTAGAAACCTCCCTTATCATAAATATGAAGTTCATATATAGGAAATATACAAATTTTATTATCGGATAGACCTGTCTTCTTTCCCCATGGTCTTGGATCCACGACTGAAAAGGTACAATAAAAGCCTACTGAAATATTTTCTCCACAAACTTATGTTTCTTCGAAAACTAATCATTGAATCCATGTAATACATCTATATATAATGATGGGGAGAGTATGAATCCCTACATTTCACCCCATACCTAGGACAAAAAAATCCACCAGACCTAGTGTCCTACAATGTCATAGACATAGGAGAGATCATGAGACCAGACAAAGCATGAGCCAATTTGTCAATAGAACAAAGATACCCCATTTTGAAACCAAAAATGTGTCATGAGAAGAATGAGAGGCCCTATAATATGATCATAAGCCAGGAATATCAACAAAAAGGGAACATGTCTCAAATAGAGAAGTCAAAGTCCTAGACTGATCGACAACTCTCCATAAAAAGTGATTCTCATTACAAGATGACATTGTACCCAACCCATGCAAGAGTTAAACTAAAACAAATAAGGAATATTGTGATGGTAGCTACCATGGAATCCACTCATGAACAAAACCATCCCTCATGATTAGGGGAATTTTTACTACCACCTCCACCCTAGGGGTCATCAAGTCAAAATAGGGTACTGAATAAATCATCAAAAGCTCAAAATAAACCCTATCCAGTAGAGTTTGGGGAATTTTAATCACGAAATCTATCCCAAGAGTCATATGAACCTCAAAAATAGGATCATAAGATACAACTAATGGATCTGACTCAACCCCATATAATATGGATATGGTTATTTCATCATCTCCCCCAACGATATCGGTCTTCTCTTCGCTATGTGGTAGTTACCAATAGCCGAAACCAAATCCGTTCTTCCCGACACATAACATACCCGTGACATTTAGGTCCTGCTCGACAATCATGGATGAAGACTCCCTCAAGGAAACTATTCATAGACCATAACTATGGGAGAATCTAGTAAATATTACTAAATCCCACATGGTTTATAATCCAAGATTTCCAAACAAGACCAAGATCCATAAGTGAGACTAAACTGTAACTCTAAAAGGGGAATCAAGTGGTATAAAACTGCCCTATTATTCTGAGTATGGAGAGATGATTCGTGATGCCTGGTAATCCTTAGGGAGCATCTCCACCATCAATTAAGTAGAAAATATAGATTGAGAATTGGATTCTATTAGGTGTAATGTGGAAATAGTACCTTATGAGGAAGGTGATATTGATGCACAAACTGAGGCCATGCATACATAGAATCTAAGGAGTAAACAGAAACTAGCACCTAAAAATGACAATTTTCAACCTCCTTGTTGAAATTCCACTAATGATAATGGTAAAGGCATGGATAAATCCCACTGAACACCTATAAAGGTTGAATTCCCCTTCATTTAAGAATTGTTAGCACAATACAATAATGAGATATACTACATCATATAGATCAATGAGGAATTAGCTAGAAGAAATATCCCCTCTATGTAATATCTTTAAGAAGAAATGTATATCTCTCCTCCCACACATCAAGAGGGAGATAATCAACTTTAGAAGATGGAATTTTATTATCAACATGTCTCCATATCCAAAAAATAGGATTACATAAACATATGAATCAGGGAAGACTGTGATTTTCCTATGTTACAGTGACAACCCCCCCTTTATCGATATGATTATTTGGTATCATTATTAACTATAGATTATTAGTAGATAAAATTAGGAAAAACACATCATGCATCACCAACTTATCGTGCTCAGGGTTATTCCATATGGAATTACCCACATAACTCCTCAACACCATTGAGTATCTATCTTTGAAATGAAAGAAATAGAGGGGAGACACACCCTCATAAAACCTGAGTGGAAGTCAGACCCTGAATGGTTGGATGAAAATTTTCCCCAACCCAATTTCATAAATCCTATCATTTGAACCTTTGATGGTATAGGAGATCCAGAAAAACATCTCATAAACTTCATGTCCTGATGTGGCCTTATGATGGGCCCTCAAGACCAACAAGAAGCAAAAAAACTGATATATTTTCTGAAAAATGTAGTGGGGATTGAATTTATCTTATATAGAATCCTCCCAGTAGGGTCCATCACTAGATAGGAATATGTCCATCATGAATTCCTCTATAAATTTAGCTCTAAATTGAGGAAAATAATTTTCACCGATATCAAAAATTGTAAAAAAAGGGAAAATGAGAGTCTCTGAATTTATCTCTACATGTAAAAGTTTAATGCACTCACTCAACATTACAATATCATAGGAATAATTGTTGGAACTTTGCACTGATAACCTCTATGAAAAGTTGTAGTCAACTTTAATAGAAATGAAATACCCATTCATTTCCCGAGAGTTCATAGAAACTGCACAATGTATGGAAGAATACATTTAGAGAACTAGGGATAAATAATGGCACACTCCCATGGAATGTGGAAAAAGGTCTAATAAATCCAAAAAACCAATTTCACGATCAAACTAGTAATGATGCTCTCCAAAACACCATGGCAGGATCCAAACTCATAACATCTCCCATTAAGTGACAGTAGTAGAAAAACCTCTGTCAACCAGAGGTAAAGTGGGATCGTGGACACCTATGATTTGAGGAATGGAATAACACGTTATATTTATTTTAAAATGAATACATCCCTTTTTATTTCATCATAGCCATATAAAACAATATTATTAAGATTTCTAAGACTAGAAGATCTAGGGAGGCTCGCATCCATGATTATCTTGACTAGTTTCATTTTCATGGGATATTTAGTCAAATTATATAAGGATACTTTGTCTTCAATTACATTCTATATGATATGGTTGAATCTAGAGAGGTGATATTGGGAACATCCCCTATTCATGTGACCTATAATACCACCACCCAAGAAAAATAATAAGGTTATTGGAAAGAAGTTACAATTAGGTGTGAACAGAAGTTTAATAACTAGATGACTTAAAAAGACAATTGAATGAGCTTGCACGACCCTAAGAGAATAACTTTTCAGATCTTTCAATATTCTGACACATAAGGACATGTTGTTAAAACCAACTCCCAGAGGAAAATGAAATCATCAATAGAATTAATGTGCACCAGGAAAAGAGTCTCATCTAACAACTACACTGGCTATGACTCTTGTAGATTTCCATCTTTCATCATCCAAAGCATGGGCACCATCCCACAAAATGAAATAATCATTGGATAAATAGATTATTTTTTGATCAATTAATGTTATCCACTTACAATACCCTTTCTTTAATGTTTAATATAAAAATGAAATTAAGTTTCTTATAACTAAACAGTGATTCATAGACCAAGGTTATAGAAGCTGAGAGAATAGGAGACATCACGATCATGGATAAAACCAATATCCCAAACACAGCCCTAACGAAGATATTTAAGTGGACAAGACTCATGGTTAATAACTTCAGTTATCCTAATGGGGGTATGAATATGGATTAGAGTCTTCCGATGGTCATCCAAAACAAATTGTTTTAGATGATTTTCTAGAAGCTATGAAACTATTTTATTAGGCTAAACAAATGGGAAAACCAGCACAACCTACACCATTTGTAATATATACTCCCTTTACTTCTCTTTAAGAATTGAGCCCATCTACCTCAATCACTTTTCCCCCTAAGATGCATGTTAATGAGAGACCCTATGATAAAAAAACATCAAATTCTGGTATATATGTATTACATTTTTAAACAGTTGGTGGATGTCCTATCCAATCTCTAGATCTTTGATATTTTCCATTTTCAAAAAATATCATAGGGGAATTCATAAAGTCACTCCAGAGTCTTTAAGAGTCTGAGATAGAATTCACCACAATTGTGGTTTATCAAGTGGAAAATACTCTAGTAGAATATTATGCTACCATAAAATTCATATATAAAGATTAATAGGAGTCTAATGAGTGAAATATTAAACCCTTATATATTTCAAGAAATATTAATAGATATTATATATGATGGGAACAACTAGAAAATGTTTCCAAGACTAATCCCATAACAGTCCAGACCCTCTAATATTTGGGATACAATGAGGATGATTTTTCTCTGATGAAGATTACCAATCAAGGGTTTGAAAATAGAAATAAAAATTATGTTGAAATGATCAATATAAAATACCAACTCAAGGAGCTCATGTCTAATGTCAATATTATGGGAATCCAACAAGACACTGAATAAAATTTCTTATTTGAGAGACCTTGGAATCATATCAACACAGAGGTTCCATCAACATTTCATCAATGTTTGAAATAACCCATCAAAAAAAAGGTTGGCATACTATATCGTTATAGTTACCCCATTGAATATTGTGATTCTCAATATGTTGAGGTGAGTTTATATAGGAGGTGAGAAAAATAACCAATAATAAAGGGTGACATGTAGGTTTATGCTCCCAATATATTGGGAACATCCCATAAAAACCCATGAGGATTTCTTTACAGTTTCTATGTGCTACATATAAACTTAATGAAGGTATCAGTCTCATCCCTAGAAGGATATTAAAAACCCCAATATTCCCTAATCCATTTCTATGAAATAATAGTCAAGTCAGTTGATATGGTCCCATTAAAAAAAATTTATACTAATTCTCCATATGATTTGGAAAATTTACCCTCTTCATGATTATAAATTAAGAAATACCCTAATAAATTACTAAAAACTAGATATTTCCATACCTATTTTGTCCCTAGTGGTAGTAGAAAGAAAGAAACCATCTCTAAAATTCCCTCAAAAGTCCCCTGGCAGTTTGGGGTGGTAGTGTTTCTTCAGGTAGCCTCTCATCCTTTTTCAATGATAGAGACAACCTTGTATTATCTACCATGGATAATAATACTTATGCATAAGATAAAATTTAATGGGGAGAGAATGATCTTAGGGATGTCACTCCGGTATTTTAATAAAGTCTCTCTACTGCCATTGATGAGCCCAGACATGTAAATCTAGGAACAAAAGGGGACCTGCGACCTATGTTGATCAGTGCCACCATGAAATTTGAGAAGATATATATATATATATATATTACTTTTTTGAAATAACATTGACATGTTTTCTCTTAGAATTATAAAAATATGTATAGGATGGACCTAGATATAGCTACTTATTACCTAGGCATTTCAGATGACCATTGAGGTTTCAAGAAGGAAATCAATAGAATCCACCCCTCTCACTCCACTAGGGCATACTCTTATGTTGAAAAATTTATCAAATCCATCTTTATATGAGAGGTGAAATACCCAAAATGGTTTTCCTAAAATTTTCCTATTAAAAAAAAACTAACAAATTCGGGTTTACATCAACTTTAGGGACCTTAATCAACACTTTCCAAAGGGATATTTCCCATTACCAATCATAGAAATTCTTACTGATGTAACTTCATGATTCCAAGAACTTTCTTTCATGTATGAGTATTTAGGATATAATTTGATATAGATTTACTTTGAATTTGTGGATGTCATTACATTCAGAGAACATCATGGAATATTCAGTTACCAGTTCACACCCTCCAGTTTAAAGAATGATCACACCACTTATCAATGTTCCATATATTATATATTTAAAACCTTATTTGGAGGAATCATTGAATGAAACATTTAGAACCTCATGGTTAAATCTCAGTATCATTCTGATCATCTCAATGATCTTTAAACAATCATCAAATAATTTTGACCACACAATTTGAAGATGAATATTCAAAAGTGTGATTCTGGGGTAATTTTATTAAAATCACTTCTTTTTGTGGAATTCCACTATAGTATTTAGGTTGATCTAGAGAATACTAGTTTAATCCTATAAATTCCCCATCCTCAAAATATTAATGAATTGAGAGGGATATAAGGGTTCCTCGCTTATGTCTGGAATTTTATAGTTAACCTAGAGAGTAAATTTATCCCCTTCATTAAGATAATGAATCAGGGATTCACCTACAAGTGGGATGAGGACTGTCAAGAAGAATTTTATAATCTCAACTAGGTAATGTTTCACCCACCATTATTAATTACACCAGTATAAGGGAATCCACACATCTTATACATGGCCACTATGAAGTGTTCTCTCGACACCCTCCTCGCCCAGAAAAATGATTTGGGGAATAAAAACTATATCTACTATCTTGGTCAAATAATGATAGATATCAAGACTTGATATTATGATATAAATAAGAACTTTCTTCTACTCATCTTCATAGTAAAAAAATGAGGAATTACTTGAATCGTCACAAAGTCCAAATGGTCTCTCATATTTACCCTTTCAAGTTTATTCATATCCTGAAACACTACAACACTATGACATCTAATTCATGTCACATATGGTAATTAAAGGGCATGTACTGGCTGATTTACTCATGGAACATCCTAACTTGAAAATCACTTCAGTGAACACTAAACTTCTAGAAAAAGAAGTTTTTTTATTCCCATTAACATCCCCAAACATGGGAGATGTATTTTCCTGAGGCCTCCCAAAGTCTGATAGAGACAAAAATAGAAAACCTGAAGCTCAACCAGGTTAGTTTTGTGATTGTGTTTATTTACTCCAAAAATGTAATTTTTACCTACTTATTCTCACTTTCTAAATGCTACAATAATAATGAGATGAAATACCAAGACCTTATTAGTGACTTGAAGCTAGCCCTATAGTAAAAATTAGCCAATCTGAATGTCAAAGGTTTCTCAAAGATGGTGAAGACACATATAAATGATGAATATTCTATCATAAAGGATGAATTGAACTCTATAATTGGATATGTGAGGGGAATGATAGAGGAGTTCCATTTTTAGATTATTTTTCATCATGTCCCTCAATCATAGAATGCTTGTACTGATTCACTAGCCAATAAAACCTTAGTCTTGGCCGATCTAGGATAGGATGAGTTAGTATCTCACATTACACACTAAATAGTAGTCTCAACAGTCATCCTCTGTTACATGGAAGAAATAAATCTAATCAACACTTCGTCAGTGCATGATGAGTTGACATCAATTTCTAGATAGATGAAACCCATGATAGTCTAACTCCAAGAAGGGACCCTCTCACTAGATTCGGACAAAAGGAATAGATCTAAAGTCATCCTATGATCTTTACCCTTTGAGATATACCAAACCAGTAGAACTACCTTTATAAATGAAGCTTCTATGAAGTCCTCCTAAGGTGTATTGTCAAATGAGATACCCCCACTATTATAGAAAAATTCCAAACTAGATCCTTTTTTGATCAGTGGTATAGAACTAGGATCTCTTAATAAATTAGGAGGCTTGGTCACTTCTGGAAAACAGTGATACGTGACAACACATAGTTCACCAAGAAATTCAATTCATGTTAAATACATGCAATCTTCATCCATCTTCCCCCAAAGATGCTACATATGGATTAATATTCCTGGTTATTTGAGGTATGGGGAATATATTTCATGGGTATATATCCCTAGCTATTTCTTAGTAGTTTAAGTACATCCTTATAGGTATTGAATTAATTTATAAATGGGTCAAGTCAATGCTACTTAAGGAAGTCTAGGAAAAGAGTATCACCAACTTCATGAAGACCAAAATCATCACCATATTTAGTGTCACTCACATGATATTGAAAGAAAATGGAACCAAATTCTATTTATCCAAGTTTAAGAGGATATATTAGGAATATAACATTGATTATAACCATTATTCTCACCATCATGTAGTATAAATGTGAATATAGAGTCCTTCGATAAGATGTTGTCAAATATACTATAGAAAATGGTGTAAAAAGACAAGAAGTCTTGGATGGATAAGATCATTTTCACTTTATGGGCCTACCATACCAAAACCCGCACTACCTCAAAAGCGATCCCATACTCACTTGTCTATGGAAAAAAGGCAATATTACTCATTAAAGTCTAGTTTCCCTCACTCAAAACTACTATCTATGGAAAAAATTTAGAATATAAACAATCACAAAAGTGAATTGATGGCTTATAAAAAATTGACGAGAAACGTTTGTGTGCACTACAAAACCTCAATATACATGAGAAATGGATCACACGACCCTTCAACAAAAAGTTCCACCTCCACTCATTTCTCTAAGGATATTTGGTACCAGTTCTCAAAACCATAATGATTCTTGGGAAGAAACCCCCAAATTTGGAACCCAAGTGGGAATGAACTTATATCATAAATAAGGTCTATTTTAATAGATCCTACTCAATGGACACAATGGATGAGGAATGAATCATGCCTCATTTCAATATAAGGTTTCTTAATAAATACTTTGCATAATTTCCACTATGCAGATATGTTATGGTGGCATGTATTTAAACTAAACATCATTTTTATGTACTTACCACATGACATTAAACTATAAAATATATATCCTTACAACATGAAATTAAACTTCATAGAGTATGTCTTGGTCACATGATGTTAAACTGTGAAACATATTAATTAATTAATGAAAGATTTTAAACTATATAGTGATCCTTTTTGTATGACCTCAAACTATAAAACATGTTTTTTTTTCTAATGGTACCTACTCCCATTTTAAATATGAGCCAGATCTTCATAAATTTTTCCCCAATGTAGGGGTTTACCGACTCATTATGAGTTTTCTCCAATAACCCTACTTGAGAAAATATTAGTACCACATTAATCTTGGCACCAAAACCTCATCCACATCTGTTTTTTTATTTCTCAATCCAAGATACCTCCTCACTGAAAATTCAATTTACATGAGCTAGATCTGTATAAAAAATAAAATTCCCCCATCACTATTTGAGAGTAATATCTACATAAGGGACCATATATGAGGACTATATATGGATTGATTCTCATTTATTTGAGGTATGTAGTGATGTCTGGATCATTTATTATAAGCCCATATACAGATCAATAAGAGAATACATAATGAAATTCTCTCTCCCTCTTCATAATTAAATTCAAAATATCCCTACCATGTCTCGACGTGTGACTCTTCACTCAATAGATACAAGGTCCTCACAATTTTCATGTGGATGAGACCCATGTGAAGCCACACATCCTTACCCCATGATGTTAAACTGTATGGTCATTATCCATTTTAAGATATTTGAAACATGGTTATTCAATGATTGAGAGTATAAATTCCCCTTATTCCCTAAATATGATTGATATTTGGGCATTGATTTTTCTATAAAAGAACCATGTGTTTCTTGATTCATGTCCACACAAAATATTTAGTGAAGCCTAGATACCTAATCCTAGGACTTACTAAAATGACAAAAAATTCCCACTCTCTCTATGTATGGGTCAAACCTACATATGGAATACTATTTAAAAGAACTATGTGTGGATCAATTCCTATTAGAATAGGATACGTAATGAGGCTTTATTTTTGTTAGTAAATGATATGTAGTGACCCCCAAATTCTAAATTCTAGGCCCGACCACAATATTTAATATAATAATTCCACCTTCCATGCACATGAGCCTAGTTTATATAGGGAACCATTCCCTGTAAAAACTACATGTTTTTTGATTATTAACCAATCTGGATACATAATGACACTTGGTTATATTATACAGGGCCCATACATAGGTTTTACACTATTAAAATCTAACTCGGTTCCTAGTTCAATTTGAAAGATGTCATCCTTTTTTGGAAGAAAGACTATAAATATGTCCCCACCAGTGAAAGCCTATAATAGTATGAGGGATATTCACCTTAAAAATATCATCAAGAGTCAAGTATAATGCACTTGGATGAAATTCGGTGACTTTCCTTTTTAAAAATTACATGGGCTTATCCTATGTATGAGTTATATTTGCACAAGATATCTAGATATGGGCTCTCTAGTTTAGGAACCTTTTCTAAAAATAAAGTACCTATTCCCTTTCATATGATTCAGATATATATAGGGTACTCTTTAACATTTTTATAAATATGTATGTATTGGTTTCTATCCCCATAGGATATTATGTGATGATCTGATCACCTGTCACTAAGACTAGATATAAATATAAAAATAAAATTACCCCTCTGACCTTAATGTTTGAACCTTTACAATGAAACTTTATATTCTTATTGGTTATACACTAATGTAGGAATAATTATCCTTTTCTATATGTGAGTTGGATCTGTGTATATAAATCCTAAAATATATTGTGATTGGATTGAAAAAAAAATCCCCTTCTTACATATGAGTTTGATCCATGTGGGGACCCATATGAGAATTATGCGTGTATTGATTATTATTATTAAAGGATATGTGGTAATTCCTATATCCTTTAATCCTATTCTCAAACATGAAATCTAACACAAAATTACCCCCTTCTTTGTACAAGCTAGATCTATACAGGGGATATCTTTTAGGTAGCTTACCGTGGCATTATTCCTATCCTCACAGGTTTCATAGGGAAACCCAGGTAAAGCCCAAACACATAAATTGAATATCCCCTAGCTAAACTTAGGGTCTGGTAGAGTCACCTACTATTTGAAATGGTCATTTTACATTGTTAGTACCCAGACCAATTGACTTCTTAGTCATACAACCCTAGCCAACATAGTATGGGTTATTCCTTGTTTAACTCTTGTTTCTTACACTGATCATGACTCACATAATCGTAGAGGTTTGGACTAAACCATTTGAAAAGTTTTTGAGTATCAAGAACAAAAGTTTGTGGCATTGATGTTTCACCACACAATACCTTAAACTACTTAAGAATGGTCAAGTTATATAGACTCGTTTCCTTAAACAAAATGAATCTTTAACTTGAAAAAATGATCTCATTAACCCACATAAGTCCTAAAAACATTACATCAGAACTCATCACCTTAACGTGATTCATGATCATCCTTGAAATAATTATCTCATACCATCACTCATGATGCAAGAACCATGATCCATAGTTTACATCATTTTCACCCTCTATTAAAATTTATTTTGGAGTGCTCTCAACCTTATAAGACCTAATCAGGTTATTGTGAAACACTACCATGATACCAGGTTCACGTACCATGACCTTAAACTATGTGGACTTTGTTAAATGATGTCTAACATTAAAATCTATCCCTGATGGTCTAGATTGAAAGACCATTATCTACCAGTGAAATAAACACAAAACTTGTCAACCAAAGGACCCATAATGGGAAGTCAGAATAATATTCAAGTCTCTTCTTTCTAAACAGTTAATCTTCATAGTTTTGTTAAAAGTTAGAGTGTAAATAAAAAAAGAATAAATCTCATGGGAACTATATTATAACCCTAGTAAAAGCTAATACACACTCATTTGGCCTCTCTAATTTTGGAAAGAATTTAATGAAATGATTTATTACATTCCCCCTCCATGAAAAAGTGTTCTGTATGTAGAGAAAAAAAATCCAGGGTTCTCTAACCCTCCTTGGATATTTCATTTTCCATAAAATAACTCTGTTCTTTTGAAATATGAATTGAAACCCAGTAATTAGTTGATTTCACACACTTATCTAATAATTCATTAAATTTCATCCATTTCTATTGGTTTTAGATCATAATATATTATTATAAGGGACTAAATATTATAAAGGAATCCTACTAGGATTCACTGGTAAATAACAAAATGACTTAGAGTTTATTCCTAGGGGATGTTTAGGATTTGAAGGAAAGGCCCCCCCTTTAACACATGGGTTATTATCTTGGTTGTGTGTGATACTGGTTCCTGCCATTACTAATGGTCATCCTATACCCACCGGTCTCCATTCTCCATTAACTCAAATATTTTTGGGTTATGATTTACAATTCCCATAACTAAACTATTCATGTGGATTGGATATCCATAATGTTACACCACTGTTTATTGTACTCATTATCCAATAAGGAATATGTTACTTAATTATTGAACCTTTTGGTGGACATCATCATGTGATCCTAAACCTTGTGGTATAGGTCATGAGCCTCACGACTATAAACCAAACAACTCCCAGGGTGAAATAACCCTCCTTGGATAGTATTTTCTATATACCCTACTTCATTTTCCGAACATTATATTCTTCATAAATTTTCCATAGAACTAAGAAAGTATAAGGGACCCATCAACATGACTATGCATGTAATAAAATATTAAATCACTCTTAAAGTCCCTTGACACATAAAAAAGAACCATATTTTCCTTTCAAAAAAGGGATTATTACCCCTATGAGCCCTAGAAACATCATAGTGGAGCTCGGTACATCTATGTGTTTTACAATAATCATTGAAATTATTATACCATCTAATCACATTCAATTAAAACTATTTGTTACATGACTTACACTATCCATATTCTAACTATCTAAGAGGATTTTACATCCCTAGAAGTATGTCACTATCTTCCAAGAACATTATGTAAGGATGTTGTGTTTTAGAACCCTTCATGAATATCCATACTTAATTTTCCAAGTAAGGATGTAGAGTCTCATTACCCTTCATGAATATTGATCCATTATAATTCAAGTAATGATGTAGGGTTTCAAAACCCTTAATGAATATCCATCCCTCAAAATTAAAATAAAGATTCAGGGTTTCATAACACTTCATGAATATCTATCCTTCATAATTATTATAAATATGTAGAGTTCTATATTTCTTCCTAAATATTAATCCTCCATGTATTAAGAATCTAAGATATTATATTGGTCGAAGATATATTACCTTTAACTGTAGAAACATAGGGTCTAAACTATTTGACCTAAAATAATTTCACCTCAAAGGTCTATCTTGACAGACTTTAAACTACCAATAAAAGATATACGGTTCTCAACAAGCCGAAAAGCCACAAAACATGGTCTGGGTAAAGGTCGGGTATCTTATCACTAGACATTCACCTTTTGTGATCTAGAAAAAATTTAACACTCATAAAATAAAATATTCATAAAACTAACTATTTCAAAAACTTGTAAAGGGATTCTTAAGAAGAAGTCATGTACCTTCTTGCTAAGCCTTATACACATGAAACTTAGGATGAAGTAAGAACTACAAAAAAATAGAGACATAAATTCTTATGGGGCCCATTATATGACCCCAACAATAATCAAGTTATGATCGCTAGGCCCATGGTCTAGGAAAAAGATAAAGAACCCTCTCATTATAAATTATACACCCAAATCACTCAATTAAACTATACTATTTTGGGGAGGCTGGACCTTCCATATAAATGATGGTTTTTATCACTAAAACACATATTCCATTTAATAGTTCACAAAATGGATTTTAACAATGCTAAAAAGCACTGCTAATCATAGCACTGATAAACGGGGTCCTTTATCCGTGCTAAAAAAAGAGCAGATAAAGGACCCCCTTTATCGACACTCAAAATAGCATTGATAAAAGCCTAACAAGTATTAATGTGTTCTTAATATAACAATACATCTAGAAAAAACCTATAATTTCAAAAAATGATATATAAATTTAATGTGACACCATGAATACAAAAATTTCTACCCATGGTATATACAAGAAAACACTACTACACATTTCAAAAAATGTTTTACATAATTATATTTACAATTATACAATAAACATTTAAAAACATTAATGTTTCACCTTTTGACACCTATTATCCCCTCTAAAAAATGACTGCCCATGGTATCAGTTAACAAAAAAATCATCTCAACCCAATCAAAAGATTCTACCAATATAAGAAAAAAATATTTTGTTCGAAATATTATAAATAAATAAATTAAACATTAATTTGAAATAATACATTAATAAAATGTCAATATTTAATAAAAAAAAAGAAATATTTGGAGTTATACTAGTCACACCATGCATAGTATTGAGGTGTAGTCGATTATTACACATCAAAAATGACTCATGGATAATTGTCCTAAAGTATCAAAATAATCCAAATGCGTTTTCTTGGTTTTCAGTATGTTACTTGTTCTTTTTACTAAAATTAATGTAAATTTTGAATAAAATGACACACTTGGAGTTATATTGGTCACTCCATGTGTCATATTGAGGTGTGTTTGATTCCTAAATTTAAAAAATGATTCAGGTATCATTGTCTTAAAGTATAAAAACAATTTTAATGAATTTTATATATTTTCAGTATGCCAATTTTGTTTTTTACTAAAATGTAATTTCAATATGGAAACACGCATTTTGAGTCATAACAATCGCATTGTGTGTTAGTTTGATATGAGTATACTTCATACATGTTTATGAATTTATTTCCTAAATTATTAAGATAATCAGAGTGCATTTTTTGTTTTTTAGTGAGTGACACATTTTGAACTAAAATGTCAACTTTAAACTCATAACGAACACTTTTAGTAATACCAGTCACACTATGTGTCAGATTGATGTGGGGTTCATTTATGTATGTCAAAAATGAATCATAGATCCTTTTTATAAAGTATAAAAAAACTTGAATTTATTTTCTTTGTTTTCAGTATGTCACTTGTTCTTTTTTACTTAAATTAATGTCAATTTTAAATAAAAAGACACACTTGGAGTCATATTGGTCACAATTTGAATTTTATTGAGGTGAGGTTGACTCCTACACATAAAAAATGACTCATATATCATGTTAATAAAGTATCAAAACAATATGAATGCATTTTATTGTTTTTAGTATGCGAGTTGTGTTTGTTTTACTAAAATATCATTTCAAACTGGAAACATGCATTATGAGTCATACCGGACGCATCATGCGTCGGTTTGATGTGATAATACTTCATACACATCACAAATGACTTACGAATCATAGTCCTAAATTATCAAGACAATCACATTTTCTTGGTTTTTAGTGAGTGAAAAATTTTGAACTAAAATTTCAATTTTAAACTGACAATAGACAATTTTGGTCATACTGGTGACACCATGTATCGCATTGAGGTGTGGTTGATTAATAAAAATCACAAATAACTCATGAATAATTTTCTTAAAGCATCAAAACAATAATAATGTGTTTTCTTAGTTTTCAATATGTCAATTGTTCTTTTTACTAAAATTAATGTCGATTTTAAATAAAAAGACACACTTGGAGTCATACCGGTCACACCATGCATTGTATTGAGGTTTGGTTGACTCATAAATGAAAAAATGACTCATGGATTGTTTTCCTAAAGTATCAAAACAATTATAATTCATTTACTCAGTTTTCATTATACCGATTGTTTTTTTTACTAAAATATCATTTCAAACTGGAAACACACATTTTGAGTCATACTGGTTGCATTGTTCTTCTATTTGACATGAGAATTATTCATACATATTTATTAATCTATATCCAAAATTATCAACATAATCAGAACACATTTTATCAGTTTTCAGTGAGTGACACTTTTTGAACTAAAATGTCAATTTTAAAATGATAATAGACACTTTTAGTAATACCAGTCACATCGTACATAGAATTGAGGTGGGGTTGATTCATACACATCAAAAATGACTCATGGGTCATTTTACTAAAGTATAAAAACAATCCAATTTTTTTATTGATTTTCATTAGGTCACATGTTGTTTTTACTTAAATTAATGTCCATTTTAAATAAAAAAACACATTTAGAGTCATACATATCACACCATATGTCATATTGAGGTGTGGTTTACTCCTACACATAACAAATGACTCATGGATAATTTTCCTAAATTTTTAAAATAATCAGAATGTGTTTTATTGGTTTACTATAAGTCACTTGTTCTTTTTACTAAAATTAATGTCAATTTTAAATAAAAATAGATACTTTGAGTTATACTAGACACACTGTGCATCATATTAAGGTGGGGATTATTTTTACACATAAAACATGATTTATATATCATTATACTACAGTATCAAAACAATAAAAATGTGTTTTATTAGTTTTGATTAAGGGAGTTGTCTTTTTTTACTAAAATTAATGTCAATTTTGAAGAAAAAAGGCACTTAGATTATGTTAATGCAGTACATAACATATAATATCATGAGAAAAACATAGCATATTAAAAAAATCTTTACCTTCTCATTGAATTTTGAGTTTCAGTCTTGAAGTAATATCTCTCACTAGCATAGGAATCTTCGAACAAACCACCTTGTCTCAAATAAAGGAATCCACCTGTATAAGAAAAAAATTCTTATGTGAGTAATACTAAAAAGAAATAAATTAAACATAAATATGAAAAATACAATACTTCTATAAAAGTCACATTTTCATGTTATTTGTGTACATTCTTTTTTCAGGTATGCTACCCATTCGTTTCTAAGAAAATATATATTATCTTGTGAATATAAGTCTTTTTGACAGTCGTAGTAGCACTGGAAAAATATAAATACACAAAGGATTAATAAATATTTTAAATTAAATAGAAATTATCTTAGAAAATGCCTCTTTTGGGGATTATTGTTTGTTGATGGAATATGATCTCTCTCATAAATTTATAAACATAATAACCACAATATTTTCCATTTGTTTATTTCAAACATTGTAGAAACATTGGGGAGAATAAGTAATTTTTTTTCATATGTGTTTGGATATTGAAATATTATTATATATACCCCGATACTTGTCCTATCATAGAACTTTTCATAGTCCTTGTTCTTATCCCCTAGAATCATTCCTTGTTTTTCATGACATTGATGCACCACCTAATTATAACAGAATCCTTATTACAAAATAATCTAAATTTTATAACTTGATGTTTAGTTTTAAAATGTTGGATGTATTGTGTTAAAAATTTAAAAATTCCATCATGTGTGGTCTATTTAGTGGATATCCATGCATTGAATCCAGAAAATAAATTTTTGGAGTATCCAAATTGACCGTAATGAGCATCCAATGTTGCCTAAAAACACAAAAATTAATAAGTAATAAAAGAAATGAAAATATATTTAATATGACTAAATTTTAGAGTTTTACCCCTGTATAGTTGGTATTAAGAAGAGTTTGTCATTTGAAAGTTTTATTTCAAATGATTTGACCAGGCTTTCTACTATTTCATCCTTTTTGTTGGATTCTATTTTTGGTTGTTCTGTAAAGGAGATGTGAGGACTAACGAGTCCAATTTTTTTTTCGTCGGAAAATTCCTTCAATTGTTTTTGATATATACGTCTTCTAAAAATATGAAATGTATTTAGTCATAATTAATATAGTATATCAACTTTTGGAAAATCAAATCATGAAAACATACCCCATGTATACATTTACAACTGAGGTGCCTATCCAATCATAGTAGAGGATTTAACTTCCATTCTCAACACCAATGAAGTCTTGAACTTCCTCTCCATACATATTTTATTCAAAATAAACTATGTGACTACAAAAATTTTTTAAATTTATATTCACATGAACCTTCAATGATAGTAAATGATAATAAAGAATGAGTAGGGTAAATGTCCTTTTGGTAGATATTTTTGACCAGTTGGTTGATCTTTTATATGTTTTTGAGATGGTCTTTTGTTTCACCCCTTCCCTTTGTCCATCAGTAATAACATTCATCAGTTCAAACATTTTTTCACTATTAAAGGTTTAGATTGAAAAAAATTGAAAATGCATACCTCCTTGTCAACATGTTTTTTACAAGATGTTACAGTCTTGTGATGAATGTTACAACAAATTGTTAGACCTTATAAGTATCTTCCTCATCAATTGGAATAGGTATATCGATACTTGGATCATGGGATATGCTAATCGATACTCTCACATTACTTGTTGGAAGTGGTATGTTGTATAGAATGTCCTTTTAGATATTAAACACTATAGCCCTAACTATAAGGAAATGGGTGAGTGTTGATAGATATAAATCATAGTCATTATCACCCTATAGAATATTAGTACAGGAAAGGTATCCATGTCCATCTGATTAAAATTTCAAAGAAACAATTATTAGAATATTCATTACCTAAACTAAGGTAGTTTTTTAGGGGAATGGATCACCTCCAAGCAAGTGGGGGTGGGGCGGAATTTTCATGTGATGGTTGTTATTGAGTTTTTTATTCTCTCTGCTTTCCCCCATAAAAGTTTCTATCAACTCTCTCTACCATTGGAATTTTTCATCAAGGGTATATATTCTTTATTTCATATGTTTCATTTCTTCTCTTTGATCCTCCTATTGTTTTTCTCTCAAAATATGTTCGGGTGTCACCCCAAAACCTACACCTTTGATGAGGACACACTGTTCTGGATACTTCAAGGCCACCGATAGTTGGTGGTCATCCAATATAGGTGTTTATGATTCCTCTGACTATGTTAGAAAGAGAATATAGGAAAATAAGTAATCATTGTTATGCAATATCAATTTAAATAAAAACAAATTTTTATTATGTCATACTTACACATGTTTCCCACACTTTTTATGTGTTTTTATATTTTAGTATCCCATGTTTATTTACACATGACTCCTTCCATAGAACATGGTGTGGGATGAAAGTGGCTTGGTATTTGGAGTCATTAATATACATGTAAACAGAGGATAATAATTATTTTGTTGTTTTGTGTCACAAAAAGTATTATGGTTGATTTAAAATATGTACCAATTTTTTTAAGTGAATCATACCCCATCCTTTATTTACAGTATAAGTAAATTGGTTTTTATATCCATTCCTTATTTCTAGCACATAGTTTCTATTTCATAAATAAAAAATTGTCAATAAAAGTGATGAATCCAAATATCATCAAGAAATATACTACTAGATACAATGTACCTGAAAAGAAACATCCACACGATGAACAGTAAATGCATCCCACACATCATGGGTTAACAGGTGTGCATAGATAAGCAGTGGGTGCAGGTTTATTTTCCCTTCAACATCTTTAAGATAATGTCTCATTAGAATTTTGAAAAAGCTTCTGTGATTCCTTACAACAAGAATTAATACATGTTCTTATGATATTCATCTACTATAAATCAACTCTACAAGTGATGATGAAGAGTAAGTCAGTGTTTCAATATTATTTTTAAATAAATAAATGACATCATAATGGTACCATAATTTTTTCCCACATCATTGTATTAATCCCGGCCACAACATGGTGCCACAAATCTGCATTAATCGGCATGTGTTGCTGAGTGATAATTCCAATGTAACTACTAAACATGGCCTTGTTGGGGTTAACATGCTATCCCCACACATTCCATCGAACCATGTATTTGATGCCTTTGATTTATGCCTTAATGATTTTTTCTAACACCATAAATCTATAGTTATTCTATTTTTTCTACATCATCGGTCCTTAATCTCCTATCATTTTGTCGAATTCAATGTCATAAATATGTTACTCTAGAGGAGTAGCATCGACATGTGCATATAGTTGTTGTAGCTCTGCATTGGGAGAAACAATAGGTTTAAAAACCTGTTGTTAATCAGGATTGGGAGAACCAACATGTGAAGAAGGTTGTTGTTCCTCTACACTACGAGAAATAGTAGGTTCAGAGACATTTTGTTCTTCGAGATTAAGAGCATCGACACATAAAAAATTCATTATGTTCAAAAGTGGTTTAATATTTAATTTAGAGTACATAAATGTAGTAGTGAACAAATAATAACATGAGGTAACATAAAGTATATTAAAAAAAATATAACCTGATTATTGAACTATTTTTTTAAAGGATGAAGGGATTTGACCCCTTTATCAACAATCCAAATCCCTTCATTTTGGTCTCCTCTGATATAAAAAACGCTATCTACATTGGGACCTCTAAAAAATGATTGTGATATCCCAATTAAAGGTTCATTCTCAATTGAATTTTCATCTGACCCTTTAATGGTTTTGGTCGATAACATAACAATTGAACACATTTAGTTTGCAGGATCTGGAATATAAAATAATTATACCACTTGTGATGACATTATAAACAGTTCATCTTTGTACCCTTCCTTATTGAAATCAACTTTCATAAATCCCAATTCATATATTTTAGTAGCACTAATTTTTTCAACCCACTTGAATTGAAAAATTGACACTTGGAATGTTGTATAATCCAACTCCCATATTTTTTTGATGATTCCAAAGTATGACATATTCACGTAAATTAGATTTCATTACTTAGTACCAGAAACATGCATTTCTTAATCCACAAGTGTAACTCCACCATTTTTCATGGTACTGTCTTCATCATGTTCATTTGTATAGAATGTATAACAATTAATTAAATGACCATTATAAGATAATACATACACACTTGGTCCTCTGACTATATATCAGATTCATTCTAAAATTGAATCTATATTTTCATATGACTACTTAAAAATATAGGTCTCAAACCATCCTATAAACTATTGATTATGTGTATTTTATATCCATATTTCAACCCTGGATGGATTCAAATTCCTATGAATTTCTTTATGGGTTTCAACATATGGGGAAACCTCCAAACTATTATGAAAAATGTAAAGGTGGGCCTGCTTCCGATATGTAATATTGATTGTGACAACATCTCTTCCAGAAATTTCTTCACCCACAATCTTCCCAGTGTGATGAGATTTTGGTAGACCAATGCTTTCGACACCAAACATGTATTAAATATAGAATTCAACAGCTTCCTCGATAATATATTTCTCTTCAATATAACCATCTGGATGACTTTGATTTTTGACACACCCCTTCAAAATCGTCATATACTGTTCAATGGGGTACATTCATCTATAGCGTACAAGGCCACATAGTCAAATATCTCTCACCACTATAAAAGTGCGACCCTTTCCTTTTACCTGTATCATAGAAAAATATGTCTATATACACACTAATGTGTATATGTATGGTGTGAGAAAAGATCCTAGTAAAATATCATCAAATATTTTATACCATTAATTTTTTAAGACAAACAAAAAAATTCTCATTTTAGGGAAAATAAAAAAAATAATTTTGTTATATAGGGTTGAGTAAATTAAACTAACAAAACATATGTTTTTATTTTAAATAAAAAATAATTTACCAATATACAACCATAAGATAAAATAATAATAAAATATCAAGCACCAACCATTAAGGGGTACCACCCAAAGACCCAAAGAGATAATCTAAGTTGAAAAATTAAGGGAATCATCACACTAGAATGTTGTTGCAATACAAATACAAGACATTCAACTCTCCATTAATGGCCTCATCGAGAAGTAAATTCTCGTAGTGGGTGTGAGACCTAAGATAGGGGTACTATAAATATGTGACCATAATATTGTAACTCATGTCTCTATAATTCCCATATCTTTGTTTAAATATTCCCATGACTTTTTTCTAAAATCCCAACACTAATAATCGATGAAACACATTTATAAAACTATCATGTCAACATGGTATAACATCCATTGAAGCATCCACTTATAGAAAAACACCCATTATTAAACATGATAAAATTTCAAATATATATTATAAAAACATACATAGAAAACACTTGGATTCATCCCAAATCAATCATCAAAATGTTAATCAAAACCCAAACACAGATCCCACTTTCAATATAATTTCCACCTCAAATTTGTTTTATCTTATTTATTCATTGAAAAAAATTATATTTTATCTAAACTACTCACCATAATCACTCAATTATAATACCGATCATGATAGTTTTCACTTAAAACGATCCCTATAATGTTTCTAATATGTCAAACCACCTCATCCAAACTTGTTCTGACATTTAGATCAATCCAAATTTATAAATTTTAATTACACCAATGTCTTAGACAACCATACTTATAAAATTATAAAATGTTTCATAGAATATGCCAAAAAACTAACCAAACACTTTACCAATCAAAAAACAATTGTCTCTCAATAATGAATCAAACCAAACACATAATTCAAACATCAAAAAGATTCCAGACACTAAAACACTATAATTAATCTTTAAATATCTAAGAATTCCTAATAAAATAAGAACATACCTTAGATTTTGAGGTCTGATAGGAGTATTAAGGTCGAGTGGTAGTGGAGTCGGGGTAGGCGGCGACGACGATGGACGTAGAGGCCACTGAGGGGTTCATGGTAGAGGTAGGGTTTGCGATGGAGGTGGGTTTGAGGTGGAGGAGGGGTTCTTGGTGGAGGTGGGGTTAGATGGGAGATGTGGGGTTCACAATAATGGTTGGTTCACGGTGGAGGAGGGGTTCACAGCGGAGTGGGGTTCGATGCACGACGGAGGTGGGGTTCATGGTGGAGGAGGGATTCATAGCGGAAGAGGACTAATTCATGGTGGTAGAGGAGGGGTCAGGGCAGAGGAGGGGTCAATGGTAGAGGAGGGGTCGGCGGCGAAAGAGGAGGGGTTGATGGTGGTAGATGTCGGCTTCTATGAGAGCTTGAGGTGTGCGAGAGAATAAACTGACTGTTAGGGTTCATTTATAAATAAATATATAAATATATAAATATATATAGTTATAACTATAATTATATATATATTTATAAAAATAATTATAAAATTATAAAAAATATGTTTATTTTATTTATAATTTTATAAATATATATAATTATTTAAATATATTATTTTTATTTAGAATTATAATTATAAATATTTTTATTTATTTATAAATATTATATATATTAATAACTATTTTTATTTAACAATATATATTTATAACTTTATAATTTTAATAAATATATTTATTATAATTTTATAATTATTTAAATATATATATATATTTATTATTATAACTATAAGTAAATATTTTTATAAATATTTTTATATAATTATATATATATAGATGGTCTCTCTCTTCTTTAATGGTGATTAGAGTGAATCTCCTCAAATATGTCGATTTTTGATGGTTACTTAAACCCGATAGAGGTTTTTATCGGCACTTTGAAGAAGACTGTAGCTCTTTCTTCTCCAGATTGAATTAATCCTGTCTCCTTGGATGCAGTTTGAGACTTGAAGAAGGTACCCTTTTCTCACTCTATAGATGATTACGATTTGACCTGTCATGATTCTTTGAAGGATACATCTATGGTGTGGGTCGATGCCTCTATTAGGGATAGGTTTTTCCCTTGTCTCCGGAGTGAATTAGTGGTGGCCACTAATCATATTTCTAGGAATTTCCCAATTTCATTCATTGAAAATAATCCTAGTTTCTTTGAGGATTGGTTGGAAACTTTTAAGAATTCCATCATTGCAAAGATGACTTCTTATCCAAGGAATGGTGGTTGTAAACTTGATGATCTCAAAAATGGACTACAATAGGTATTGGGTTTTGGAAATTGGAATATGGTGTCACAAGGTTAGGGGTATTATCACATTAATCTTTCTCTAATGATATGAAAATAAAGTCATGGAGCAGTGGATTTGTCAACTTGATGACAAGGGTCCTTCTTTTTTAGGATTAAGACCCTTGTTTCGATACTTCTCATGCCAAGAACACATTTACATAGTCTTGGATTCATGTCTGGGGATTTAATTGGTTCTTCTAGAACCCGTGTGTTCTGTGGGATACTGCTTTGAGCATCGGTGCCCCAATTAACTTTGATAAGGAGACATAAATGGCTAGGTATGGTCATTATTCCTACATCTTAGTTTAATTTAACTTCAATGCAGCGCTTGCAGAGACAGTATATTTGGCTGCTTGTGATTTTAAATTTGAACTTGATATCAAGTATGATTTTTTTACTAAATTATGTTTTAAAATTTTGTGTATTGGACATGTTTGAGTTAACTATTGTAAGGGTGTCAGATGTTCAAATTATAGGATATTTGTTCATCATGTTGATGGCTGAAAATATAAATTACCTTCTAGCACTGTTACTAAATCTGGGAATCTTAATGATCAACATGTGGTGTATGGAAGGATTGCTAATTCTCATATTTCTGAAAGAGATACGAGTTTCTATAGGCCTGTGAGTGAAAAAACCACATCCTTTGGAACTCCTTATTTTTCTCAAGTGGTGGCTGGAAATAAGTGAGGTAGTACTTCAGTCCCTACTGATGTTATTACTTCTAATGGTGTTGATACTACATCCCATGATATGGGATCACATATTGATGTCCCTGAAAGTAATTGGATATATGCCTCTATTGAAGGGAACATCAATGGGAATATTGATCACTTGGATACTGCGTTTGAAGTTCCACATAACAAAACTAGAAGGGCCTCTCAAGCCGATGTACAACATGTTAACATGCAGGATGAGGGGTCCTTTGATGTATCATTTGATTATGAAAATGTGGCTGACTTGTTGAGAGGTAATAATAAGGGGAAGCATGTGCACTTTGATCAACTGAAGTTACAGGTGAAACCCATCATGTCTTATATTGGAAAAATGAAATCCGTGGATGTTGTTGGAAGCATGGGGGTTACTCCCTTTTTTTTCTGAAGGTTCTGGGAGGACTGACATGGATTTTTCTGATCAAGATGATACACCTAGTTCTTCTGTTATTGTGCAGGATGGAGGTATCCTGGTTGTCCAGCCTGGTGGGGAAATGGATGGTCCTGGCTTGACTACTCCATTGCAGGATACCTCTTTTGTGGAAATGGTTCCACCTTGTGATGTACATAATGATTATGAGGACCCATGAATATGTATTGAGGAGAAATTTCAATTACATATTAGTGGGAAAGAAGGGTTTAAAATTAACTAAACTCTGGATGGTCAAAGAAGACGGTCTGTGGGAGTTGTATCTAATTTTTTTTAATATGATGGAGTCAATTAACAATCAAGAGTTTGATGCCTTTTACCTTGAGATACTTGAGTATAAAGTCATCAAGAATAATAGAAAGATACTGTAAGGTTCACAACCTATATAAACTGTTGATGATTATGCATCACCTTCTTCTATTAATGTGCAGGTAGAGATTTTGGATCCCCAGGTGTTGGATTATGGGGATCCATTCCTTGTTTATGCATCAACTCAATATTTTTATAGGAATCCCATGCCCCACGTTTATGATGTTAATGAACAAAAATATATGTTTCTAGGAAATGCAGAAGATGGATTTCTAGACATAGAACCTAATAGTGAGAAAGAGGTCTCATTAGACATTGATGATCAAGGTGGTTCGTGGAAAAATCCAAAACAATGGAGGTAAGGTAGGAATATGAGAGGTCATGGTGGTTCTTGGGGGAGGGTTGGAAGGAACCAAAAAGGATGATGTGCAGGACTGTGTTTTTTTATGGTGACATGTATGTCACTTTTATCTCACTTTTTCATCTTCTTTATGTATGTATACTTTTTTATAAATAAATTTCATAGGGCTATGGGTTTCAACCCATGGTCTGCACTTTCTGGTTATATTTATAAAATTATAATAGATGTATCTATAGTTGGGGGATTACCTGAGTGGTAAAAGCTCACCTTAATCCTGCATCAAAACTGGGTTCAAATCCAGGTGGGAGAAAATTCTCGCTGGCAGGCGATGATACAGGCATGACGTAGGTAGGCAGTGATGTAGGTGGTAGTGAAAACATATGGTGACATAGATATATTGTAGGAATGATGTTGCACTGGGCCTTCAGGCCATTTTTTGGTCCTTTGGGCCATGTTAATGGCTTCATGACCACTGAGTCTTCAGGCCATGTACTAAATAAATAAGGCTTGATGAGTTGGATATCCCTTGGGGGGATATAGTCCACCTTTCCGACCTGTGTGTGTGATGTGTGTGTGTTTAATGTAATTGTACCCCCAAGCACCTAATATATATAATAGATGTTTATATTATAGTTTTATAATTATTTAAATATATATATAGTTATAATTATAATTATAAATAAATATATTTTAAAAGTATTTATATATAATTTAAAAATTATAATTATAAATATAATAATTATATTTATTATTTAAATATATTTATTGTAATTTTATAAGTATTTATGAGAATAGATTCATGAGTATAACATGAATGAATCATATACCTAATAATGTATATATATAATAAAAAATGATTCATCACATGTGGACAACTTGAATAATAATAATGTGGGTTTAATGTATAAATGAACATTAAATCATGATGAATACATAGCGTATGTAGGTAAATTATAGTCACACATCAATATATTTATTGAAAAAATTTATTGGAAACATATATTTATTTATTTATATATATATTTATTTATAATTATAATTATGATTATATATATTTAAAAATAATTTATATATAATTATAAATATAATAAATATATTTATTATTTAATAAAATTTATTATAAATTTATAATTATTTAAATATATATTTATAATCTTATAAATACTTTTTTTAAACATTATATATATATATTAATTATTTTAAAAAATATATTAATTATAAACATGTGTTTTTTATTTAATGTGTATAAATAAATATTATTTTTGAATATAAATATAATAATTTTATATAAATTAATAACATTTTTATTATAAACTTTTACGAGTGCTAATAATAGCGCTGTTAAAGACCCCCTTTTATCTACGCGTTTTTCTTAGTGCTAATAAAGGTCAATACTGCCCTTGCGTCGATCTATGGTTGTGTATACTAATATCAGTACATGAGATGCACCCAAGAGAAATTAATTATCATTTAGATATAAGGGAAAGTGTCTTATATTTACCTTACTATTAGATTCTTTTCATTCTGAATGAATTTAATTCTAATGGGGCATTTTTTTTGAATTCTAAACATGTTCTCCACACTTTATAGTGGAAGGAAACATTTGATGAGTGTTTAGATGATCATAATGCATAATGACCTGAGAAAATAATTCTTGGGGTGTGCACATTGTTTACTAAAATTAAAGGAGTGTTTTTGTTATAATTATTATTATTTTTTATTATTATGTGTATAAAAATAAAAATAATGATAATAAATAAAAATAATGATGTATTACATCATCTTCTTCAACATAATAGTGTTTGAGTTTCAAACGGTCTATCATGCCTAGAATTGATATGTCATACTAAAAGAACCTTGATAGTATGAAACCTCTCATATCACAACTTCTGGGTTCATGAAAAGAACTATTTTTGCGCTATAATATATCATAGGGAACATTGGAAGCTTACAATACGAATTGCGTGAAAATCGTAATGACCAGATTGTGTGTTTTTTTAAAATCCTCTATGCTGAGCATAATGACACATGATTCCAAAATTATGTTTCATATATGGTATCATAGTGCGAAACACATTTTCCATGGAGATCATTATGTAAGGACTTTTCATGTACAATCCTATGGTTCATGAATCAAATAAGCACCACTCTCGCTTAGCCAAGTGTGTGGTCAAACATTGGGGTAATTTCCATATGAAGAAGAGCTTGTGATTGAACCAGAGAAGCATATATGTAGTGATCCCAAAACAAAATTCATGCAGTGGTGATGTTATATGAGGTATCTACTGTTCAAGTAAACCTAATCCACTGTGAAAATACTCAGTTTTAGGGATAACCTATGGGTGAGGAGGCTTCGTAGCACATGAATAAAACTCCCAAAATAGATTATGTGACTACATAAAGCCTGCATAATGTTATGCGATCAAAAAAATATTAATATGTTAGGGAGTTATGTCATTTGTTTTGACATCAAATAAATAACACCGATAATTTTTGTTTTTTGAATATTTATCTTAATGTAGTGTAATCCTTAGATTTAAGGCAAAGTATATTGGTGTGATGAACAATGGAATGTATTTATCATACATGAAACCTTTCTTAGACGATCATGCTAAGTTCGATACTTTATCTATAAGTACCTAAGAAAGATCTATAGTGTGACATGGATGTAATTCTTTAGAGAGAGATATTGTTTTCAATAAAAAATAGAGCATTGCAGGCCTGTACAATGGTTATATAAAGAAACTTCGGCAAGGATGAATTCTTTTATTCACATCAATTGAAAAAAATCTTGGGTGGTTTGCTTCATATGAATAGAGGTGTATTGTACATACATACACAAAGTCCCCAAAATATTTTCTAAAGAATTAAGAAACCCCAATGATACAATACATGAGAAATATTTGAATCTCCCTACAATCATCTATGTAAAGAATATATGCGAAGGGGAAGGTAGGTCATGTGAAGGACATTGATGTGCATGATCATTATATCCTAAAGGAGCTGAGGTTTTTCATAAACAAATACCTATTACATGAAGAAAAAATAATATGTTTTCTCGATATGATTCATATATGAGGAGAATCCCTTTGCAATGCATTCATGCCAAGCGGCTTCATGATGCTATCATATGAATGGGATCATGTGAACCCCAGGTCGTACACCATGTTCATGCACTATCCTACATGGTACCCCTGACATGTTGTAATTTTGTAGATGATGATAATGACTGGATGATCATATGATCATTATTATTTTTGTTATTCCAATGGAGTCATGAAATCAATTCTATGACAAGTTGAGGACACAACTCAACCAAGACAGACTTTCCCTAATACAATATTCATAGGAATGATCCTTGCAACCACACATTTCAAAATAATTCATCACATGATCCCATTTCATGTTTGCATTATGATTTAAAAATCATGTGAATCCCTCATTTGAACTCCGTCTCATGATACCTTTATATGGTTGGGGTTATACGATTCATTCATGTTATGTCTTGCAAAAAAAACCTTGAATTCTTGATTGAATTAACTTGATCACGAGACACCTTGAGGACATGAAATTGATAGTGATGAAGTCTTCACATGATGGAATATTTCCATGATGGAAGATTCACATGATGGAAGTTACACTCTTTATTTGATGAAAGGATTATGTGATTGAAGATCCCCATGATAGAAGGGTCATGCTATCACTATTCTTCATGAAATACCTCTTGGAGTCATGTGATATCCATTATGAAAATCAAGTCATGCAACTTGAAATAACAAAGATGTAAATGAAAATCCCTTTTTTATGATAATATTTTTATCATACGATAGATAGGAGGGAATCACTGATGGTTTATTCCTTGTTCATGCGAAGCGTATAAGAGATTGTCAACCTATATGAACAGTCCTTCCACACACTTAGGTCGGGTTGCGTGGCTTGGTCACCATATAAATTGTTATATATATAAGTTCAATGATTGTTATAAAACACCATGGAAAAGGAAATGAAAGGATACACATGGGAGAGAGAGTCACAGAGTGAAGAGATCATATGATCACAAGAGTCTTCCATTTATACATGGTGAGCATTTTTGAAAAAATAAAATGAGTGATGTGAAGATCAGTCATGTGATATCCCCCATTAATATGAATACATGACAACCTTTTGGTTGTGAAATGGGTATATGAATGGGATACAATTTCATAGTTATGTGATAGGTATATGATCAAAAGGGAGTCTCTTAGTCACATGAACAGGCCATGAGATCACATGAACCCTCATCAGTCAAAGGATTTCATGGACCTCATGTCCTTGAACACTCACATAACTCCACATGATTTACACTATACGCATGACCACCCGTCCTTTGCATGAAGTGAATGAACCCATGACACCCATGAAACCAGATGACTCCAAATTGTGTCACTCATGCTCTCTTTTGTCCTTATCCTCACATAAAAAACCATACTCCTTTAATATCCTCCAACACTGACTAACTTATGGGTCTAATATCTATTTAATCCCAACTATCAATAAATACCCATTGGGGAGAAAATTTCTTGTGAAATATGATGACTCTGATTATTATCAAAATAGGATATGTTGGATTCCTTCATAAGTCCTGAGTTCCATGTCAAACATACATTCATAGGCTATTTTCGAATAGTCATGTTCCACATGAAGACCTTAATATCCTCATATAATCCTCCACAATATAATTTATTTGGAAAAAACTCATGGAACCTTATCCTTTGTGGGCTTATAATTATATTCCCTTAAGGAAGACTTAGTGTGTATTTCCCAAACCTATATGAAATGCATCTAATATCATGTTATCTCTTTCTTATCACATGATGCATGTCTCACATGGTCTTAGAAACTTGAAATGATCATTCCATTAATATAATACGGTTCTTCAATATATTAATCTTCCCTAGGTCTAAGAACCAACTATATCTAATTTACTTCAAAGGACCATAATCCCATTAAAGTATCCCAGGGTGACCTCAATGTGTAATATCCACAGTCAAAAATACATCCAATATGGGTATCCTTATTAGGTGTAATCCCTAAAAAAACCATGTTTTCTTTAGAGGTCAATATACCCAGTGAAGTATCCCAGAGAAACCTTAGTGCGTAATACCTATATAATTCAATCTTATGAACTCATTCAATGATTCTAATATTCTATTATCTATTGTTTCTAACAACATGTGTGAAACATTTGGGATTCAAGACTAATGATGATTGTGTCATCAATATAATGCAAATGCCACAAATATGGGCTATCTTTCTGATGTAAGTTAGATTACTATTTCTTTATAAGACCGTGTTACTAATAAAATATCTCAAGAAGAACTCATGTGTATTATCCCCACCCAGTCTTATATTTTTATATCGTTCATGGAACAATAATCTTGTGAACTTTGTGGGTTTTTATTTCATTACTTATAGGATACATAGATATTTCTTGAAGGTTCAATCACAATTTTGAAATACCAATTTCATCCCTTAAGGTTGGTAAACATTAGAGTTATTTTTAATAATAATTTTAAACATAATTAGTTCCTTATTTTTAGGTAATAATGAAAAACTATATAGAGAACTTGTGATACATATAGATGGTTCCATTGATAGGATTCCCTCCTATAACCAATCATTTAGTTAGGGTAACCAGTCTCATACTGAGATCTGGGAAAGATTCATGAACATATCTTTAATATATAATAGGGACCTATAGTAGAAAATAATTCACTACAATAGGGAGATATGGATCTGAACTTCCATCCTCTCGACCAATGTCATTTATTAAGTGTCATTGGTATGAAAACCTAATGACCATATGAAATTAAAAAGTAGGATCCAAGATCATTTCATATGTAGGAACCATTGGGTTTTTCATGGATAATCCCCATCATTATAAATGATTGTGAAACAAAAATAATCCTCCCAAAATATACCATCAGGCTATATATATGTTCAAAATATACCGCTACTAAAAAAATAGGATAAAAGTAATAATACACAAGAATTAAATGATTAAAACTCAAATATTCCATTTTTACCTTCCTAAAGTTTGAATCATAGTTAGGACACCACCAATGTGAAGAGGAGATATTATAGTATGTGAAAAATAGAAATAAACTAAACACTTCATTACACTTCACTTAGAATAGAAAATATATTTATAGAGAGAGAAGAGAGAAAATATAGAACACAATTTTCAAGAATGAGGAATTATTATCTTAGTATAAATAACCAAAATTTATACAAGAAAAAATATATTTTGGTATTACCACTGCCTAATCGAAATGTTAGCTCCTCCCGATGATCTTCAGCTAGTTCCATTGAAATTAAAGTTATGATAGCTCAATCTCTAAACAGATAAGATCCGTCACATGTTTCCACATCAGATTCATATAGGATGTATCTGATTGAAGTTCTATTATGGGTTCAATATTCAAGGAAATTATAGTTTAGATCATGTGTTCAATTTATAGTGATCATCATTATTAAAATATTCTTACAACTTCTTGTTTTCCATCTTCCTCAAAGTACCCCTATTAAATATATATTTTCCAATTAATTCTTATTTTTTCCATTGAAAATAAAAATATCCATCAATGAATTTATTATTACGTAAGAAATACATTTCTTCTTATGTATGATCCTACTTTGATTTTTTTATTCTGATGCATCATAATATGAAAAATCCTTATATGACTTTCCCTTTTAGTTTTATATAAGATGCTTCTTGGACGCAAACCTCTCAATACCAAATATCAAAATTAATATTTCATATCTTGTACATTGAGAAGAGTCACAGATTGATAAGAATCACCATTAATATCAAATAACATTTTGAAAACTAATTATCTATTATAAAATTATCCTACAATACAACATGAACATCCAATAAAAAACCACCTAAAAATAATCAATTAAAATAAAGTCAATAATTTAATTTTCAGAAACTTATTTAAAATCTAAAATTAAAAACATATTAACATATTAACAATAAATCATATTCAATATTTCTAAAAAATCAATCATATTTACAAATTCATTTAATTCCTAAAATACTTATAACTTAAAAAAATATTTTCTATCTAAAAACCATCAATGTAGACAAAAATAAATTGTATTCAAAATATTTTTAAGTTTAAATTCATAAAAATTTGTCAATTATGATAACAATATTTCAAATGATTATTTAATGAATATAAAATTTTATATAAATTATTAAATAATCAATAATTTATCCTTAAAATATCAATTTATCACAAATTGATATAAAAATTCATGTGGGATATATAATAAAATTATGCTACATTAAATTCTCCCACAATAAAGCCTTGATTGTCCTCAATAAATTTGAAAAAAAACTAATAATAATGAAAATTAATATTAATATTAATTTTAAATGATTAATATAGTTAATAAATAATAAATATTTTCTCCCTCTTTAAAATGAACTTATGAAAAAAGAATTATCTCTAAAAATAAAATAATTTTGGCACAAATCCAATTTCTAGTTTTAAAATGGGAGATTAAGTCTATAATTATTGAATTTAATTTCACCATACTCATTCTACTTTAAATTATTCCTTTATAACTACTCTTTTTATAAATGGATAATACAAAAATAACTCAATAATTATGCACAATTAGAAACTCAACATAAATAATTAAATAACACCCATGAAATATAAATGAATGAGTATGAACAATAAATAAATATCAGGTCAAAATAAATAATAAAAAACATCCAAAAAATTCATATAATCATATATCAATGATAAAATAAGTGTAAATTTTCATATTACATGAAAGTATAACTTTATTGTTTAATTTAAATCATGAATAGAAAATTCAATTTAAAAAGTATAAAATAATCCTAAATATTCTCCAAGAATGAATTTTTAATTGAGAAATATAAAAAAAATCCATTATATTAATTCCAAGGAAAAAAATTAATTGGTTTACTACTCATGGCTAAAAAAATATCCTTTAGTTTTGAAAAAAGCTACTATTATTATAAGAATAAAAATGATCATTTTTGGCAAAAAAAATTAAAAACAATTATGGAAAATTTTATGTGTATTAAATGATGTTTAGTTAAGAAAAAATATAGACCCATATCACACATTTATCTTCAATTTTTTGATAATAATGAAAACATTTAAAAGGATTTGGGTGGAAATAAACAATCTGATTATTCATTTATTAAAGTGGGTACCTGATTGAAGTTGTCTTTGATTTTTTGGATAGCACTAATTTATTTTATCCTACCTATAAGAGAAACGAGAACAACATTATTATACTAGAAAACAATAAATAAAACCATACTCTAAGGAATTTAATTAAGTTGAGAAGAAACTCCATTTTATTTACATAACATTCCCTATTTTACTTCTCTATAGATATAACAAGAAATAAAATTAGAAAGATAAATCTAAAAAAAATATAAAAACAAAGAAAGATAAGATCATCTTATGATGAAACCCCAATGAGTGATATATTTATATTTTTTAAACTTGGATTATATTAATGGTTTATCCCCAATTTTATGGGGGATGAAATTTATTGGTTAAGAACCACCATGAAATCTTCATGGAAGTGTGATAATATAAACATTAGTTCTTAAGCTTAGGTTCAAAAACTAATTCTAGGAGGACCTATTTGAAAATCTAATAACATTTTTCCCCTCATATTCTTATTCTTTTTAATTTCTACAGTACAATTAAGGAGAAAATAAATGTTGTGGAGCCATAAACTTAACTTCAAATACCCCTTTTACAAGATCTTTTATAAACTTTAAGAGATCCTATTCATTATTTTCTTTCTTAATTGGATATACAATGTGTATAGGAAGCTTAACTTTTTCCTCCTTATAAACACATTACCCTTATATTCATAATTATTTCCATAATTCTACTCTTTTATTTGGTCTAAAATATATCTAGGGTGTTCCTCACTTATTTTCTTAATAGGTGTTAAAACTTCATCATCATCCATATGAAGTAATAAAATGTTAAATGAATATTTATATTCAATATAAGAATAATTTTTAAAGTATAAAATAATTATAAAATAACTAAATTTCTAAATTACCCCCACCAAGGATTCGGCTAGAATCCACTTTTTTTCCTGACACACCTCTCTAAAAGTAATTATGTTGGGATCTGTAATATCCAAAATCTATTCAAATTACAATTGACATTTAGTGGCCAACTTTTAGGTAATCAATTATAATGAATTTAAAGGTATATAGCTAAGAAAAATTTTAAAACAGTAGTCAATAAAAAGTTTTTTTTTCAATGAAATTTATGAAAAATGATGTTTTGAAAGAAAAATTCCCTAAATTATTATCAGTTTCAAGATCCTCTTGCATTTGGAATGCCACATAAGTAATTTCAGCAGTTGTGAGAATTATATTGACACCCTCTATTATTTTTTTAAAATTAATTAGATCATCTGTGTAATTATATTCAGTCAAAGTAAGAAAAAATGGTGCGAAATTTTCATTTTTGGAGCAATTTATGGCATGAAATCTTGAAAAAATTAGGCCGATACTCAACTATGCCACCTTAATATACCAAAAATATATTCATTGTATTTTTCCCTCATACTCTTCATTGGTAAAAGTATTAGTGATAGACCATGAAGGGAACTCAAGTATCCCATTAGCCATAAGAATATCTTCTTTGAATATGGGTAGAATAATATTATCCTTTTCCCCAGCCTCCTTTTTATGTTTCTCTATCCTTTGATCATTTTTATTGAATTTTGTGAAAATAGATGATATTTTCTATTGAAATTAATTAGTGGAATATTTCTAGAGTTTCATATACACCTTATTTGTTACACTTTCTTCCATTATAAATACTATCCATCCTCATCACTAGACTCAAAAATTTCTAAATTTTTAGTATTATAATTAAGAAAATTATAATCATTCACCTGTACCTGGGAGTAATCTATGAAATAATATTAAGGATATATATCAAAGAAATTAAACTTTGAAAAAGGGAATTAAAATTTTTATATGAATATTTTATATTGTTAAGGGTGAAAAATACTATATTTCAAGTGTAGCACTTCCTCGATAATGGAAAAAATTGATAGAAGATAAATTTCATGAATTAAATATTAATAAAATTTCAATTTATATAATCATAAAGTATATTGGTAAATGTGAAATTTTTGATCTCACAAGGTGTCCACAACCAAGAAACATATTCCTATATAGTAATTATTTACTATATAAAATATTATAAAACTCCACTAAATAGTGGGGGATTTAATTAAGATATAGTGACCCAAACTTTTCATACATAGATATTAGATATTATTATATTATTATTCACTATAGAACATAACAACCCATGAAAGAATCATATACTCTTATTTCCTTGGAAAACTTTTATACATAAACAACAATTTTATAAGTGAACTTAATCATATCTTACTATGTTTTTTCATAACAATAACGCTTATTATACATATCATAAATAATAACTTTATTTATAAACATGAAAAAACAACCATAATAAGGGACGATGTCAAATTTACAATATTGGTAAACAAGGGATAAATCAAAATTTTCATAAATATATCATAAGAATAAGTTTATGAGAATATGATCATAAAATATTAAAACCATACCCAACATATCTAGGATCATAATTTTGATTCATGGTATAAATCTTGGGAGTTAATAGGACGTGAATCATAAAGGAATCAATAAACATGATCCTTGAGAGAATAAAATTTTCATAAGACATAAGTTTGTGGCATACAAATAAGCATAGAAAATGATTTCCTTAGTAATCAAGGATCACTATAAATACTATTATAGCATATAGGGTTTAGTACCCAAACCATCAAATTAGTTATGTTTCACTCCCAATACTATCATAGTGGGCAGAAACCCTTACTGAACTTGGTTCACCCCCATTCTAGTTTTGTTTAACTGATGAGACATCTATTATTACCCAATGAATTATAGAGATATATAATTATAGGACCACCCATAACATAATAAAAACCATATATATTTGTGACATAAGATCATACAACATTCAACATATGATAACCCATGAAAAATAAAATGGTTTCATAAATATTTAATCATAGCATAACCCATGGAAAAGAACGAGTTTCATAAATATCTTTTCATCATAATTATAAACCATTCAGAGAAACAATAATTATGGTATAAATGGATCATATCCCTAGTAAATCATAAGTAACATCAATTTATGTCATCTTATATGAAAATTTCTTTAAAAGGTCACATGGAATATCTCTTGATGGAATCATTTTCACTTTGAAATCACTTCTTTAAAGTCTAAAAAAATTACAACATGTTAAGGAAGAAATTTTATTTTAAAAAAAGATTAGAAACTTGTAAAGTAATGTTAAAATCATTTATTTTTCATTATGGTATAAAATTACATTAATTTAATATAAGTTAAAATAAAAAATTCCTTTCACACTTTTGTAAAAACATATAAAAAAGTGTCTCGTTTTGAAAAGAAAAAGAAGATTACTTTGAATTTTTTTAAAAAGTTAATAATGGGTAAAAATGACTTAAAAAATAATTTTATAATATTAATAAATTTTTTAAAACATTTTTATAAAACATGAATATGGAAGAAAAGGGGGTTTTGACCAGAGATAAAAATAAATTCATTTTTCTTTAAAATGTTCTCTCATTCTATTAAGTACTTAAAGTGAGGAAAATTAAAGGGAAAAATAAATTCTAAATAAATTAATAGTGGATAAGAAAATTCATGAGTTTCTTGAGAGTTATATCATAATATTTGATTATAAAAAATTTAATAATAAACAATCTTGATAAAAATTTAGATTATAACATAAAACCCTTACCACGAGTTCCAGTGACTTTGAAATCAATATAGCCTCTTGTATAATAAATTAAATTTTATTATCATTATAATCTAGAATCATTTAAATACTTATTATATCATAAATATTCCACCTAGAATATTTCAATATACATTTATTAATAATTCATTATTTAAATAATCATTAATGTGTGTTAAATGTTTCTTTTTTCATGAGAGTTTTGGTTTGGTAGTTCTGATCCATGTAATTTGACCATGGTTCCATCATGTCCAAAATTTTAATCATGATATAAATATAATATATATTCATTATATGTATAGTCAACCATAAATCATATAGAAAAAAATAATTACAGTGTTCATGGAAACAGTCAGTCATACCTATGCATGAACGCTATTTTCACTTTTCAATAGATAGAATAAAAGAAATGTAAATACTAATTAATATTTATAGTGTCATTATTATATCATATATATCATATATATTCATAAAATTTTTATTTATCACCATACATATAAATAATGAATGAAAAATGAATGACATTGCTTTGTGGAGGAGGTACTCCACACATTCACACGAGCGACATTATCATTTTCAAAAAGATTCAATGTTATGTAAGTATATGTAATATTATGATTAAATAAGTATAATATTTTTATTAATATAATATATATACTTTAAATAAATCAATATATAAAGCTGTGAGAGGTGGTGATAGAGAATGAAATACATTGGTTCATGAGGCGGTAGTCCGCCGTACACACGAATGATGTTTTTATTTTCAATTTGATGGAAGAGAAGATAAATATATGTTATTAAATAAATATAATAAAATATATGTATAAGGAATATACTAATTTTATTATATTATAATGGTTGAATATTATTTTAATGAGTAATAAGATGAAATAAAACGAAAGAACTTTGTTAAAAAATATACCTCTTATTCGGAAAGCTTATTTAGATTTATACCTAAAGCCTACCTATGATGTTTTTATTATAAAAATAGGAAACATAGGTATTGGGTATGGATTTAAGTAATGAATATGGGTAGGTATTTGATGAAACAAAATACTCTTTAAGTGTATATATGGGAGGATAAATGACGTCCTTTTATATGTTTGGGAGAGGACACACTTGGAAGATTTAAAAAGAATAAAATATATTAATGTATTATTCAAACAATGTAGCTCCAAAATAGATCATTTACAAATATTATATTATTTTGGGTTGAAATAAGACTATCTAATATAATTTGGATAATTTTTTAGGTCATTTTAACACTTATCTTTTAGTTTAATCCCTTGTAAACATATGTTAACCTTAAATGTGGTAATTTTTTTTTCTATTCATTATATCGCAAAAATTAAGTTTACATTATTAACTAATATTAATTATTATAATAAAAAATATTTAATCCATTATACCAAATTCCATTAACATAATTTTTTGTAATTGAAATTAAAATCAAACCCACAGATGCAACGTATAGTGATTTTCTAAAGAAATAATTTTTTAAATATAAAAATATTTTATATTAAAATTAAGAATAAAATTGATTAAAATGACCTTAATTGGATTAATAATAACATTATTAAACTAATTATAGTTTTAAAAACATTTTTTTAAAAAATTATCCTTTTAAATTATTTAAATTAAAATATAATTTTTAATAAAAATATGTATTTTTCACTATTCGTAGAAAAATTATTCTTTTTAGAAAATTATAAAAGATTAACACTAATATAATTTTGAAATGTTGAATTAAAAATGATTTTAATTTTTTCAAATAAATTTTCTTAAAGTGGAAATAATTGATTATATTATTTTATAACAAAAATAAATAAAAACCATTTTAAGGAAAAGTTTTTTTGAATCATATAAAGACCTTACTAAAAATATATTTTCATTATTTAAAACCTTTATAAATATTATTAAAGTATAGTTATTTTTTTCATACTACCAGTTTAATGTATATTATATAATGGTGTACTATATTAGGGATCATTTTGACTCGAGTTTTTAGATATCACAATCTATTGAAGAGATTGAATTTATTTAAAAATAATTATATCATAAAAACTTAGGTGTTACAATTTATCCACATTAAAATTAATTTCACCCTCAAATACTATTATTTAGATACAAAAAATTAGTAAATATATATTTCATCACATACTAGGGTTCCCATGTATCTTATTTTAATTTTTGATTCCTTTAGATAACATTAACTTGGTTAGTAGTCTTATTCAGTTTAGATTTATCTCTATGGTCCAAGATTTCTACAAATTGTTATTAATAGAAAATATCATCCAAAAGTGGTATGATATATAAGTTTAGTACATGTGAAGGATCAAGTATACAATTCCTCATCAGATATATATGAATCACATCATGATCTTGAGAGAGGTTCAGTGGAATCACCAAGAGATAAGCTACCATCCCTACTAGATTAAGAATCTCAAGGGGGAAAATATACCTAGGGATCATGTTTCATTTATTTATGAATATCATAATCTTATTCTATGGATAAATTTATAACAACACCTTCTCACCAACCTTCAATCCCTAGATCTCATGGATGACTATAAATATCAATTTTCTGTCAACTCTGAGCTACATTGATGTGTTTTTGATCCCATCCACCTTTTAAATCCATAGAATTAGATATAAATAATTCCTATAGGGTTTTAATTGATCTATTAGACTAACCATATATATGAGGATGATATGAAGTATGAAAAATCAACTATATATTCAGATCCTACTAAAGAATTCTCCAAAACATTGAGGAAATCCTTATATCCCATTAATATACTGTAGTATGTAGTACTCTATGAAATATTACCACTTTATTAATATATATTCTGGATATATGGTCAAGATAGAAATATTATTTAATAGTAAAGAAGTGTTCCTACTTTTTAATATAGTATAATACAACCCAAATAACATTATGGCCTCTAGATGTTTTGGGGAATCCAATGACAAAATATGTGGTGATGCTTCTCCATTTCTATTATGGTATGGGTGATGGTTATAACACCTCCAATGAATTATATCTATCAACCTTAACTTTTTGATATAACATGAAATAAGAAACATACTATTAAATATATCTCTTTATACTATCCCAAAAAAATAATATTTGTTATCTATATACATTTTTTACTTCCAAGATGGATAGATAATAATGAACTATGAGCCACATCCAAAATATCCTTATTTAAATCTGGTGTGGATAAACACATACATAGTTCTTTAACATTATCATTCCATCACAATAAAGTTTAAATATAAGAACATTTATCACATTATTTTTCATCTCTACATATTCCTTATGTTCTTATTTAATATTCAATTTTATAGATGGATAAACAATCATAGGTTTAAGATAATATTTCTACCCTTCGTTCCATATTTCAAGATCCATCCTTTACAAATAAACAATATTTCATATTTTGTTATCCTCATCATATATATACTAGATTCCTTTAAAAATAAAAAAACATTGTATATTTTGTTATCCTTATCATATATATGCTAGCTTCATCCTTTAAACTCATATAATATGACACTTTGTTTGCTTTCCTGGGGTGGTAATGTATTCAGTAGTCAAAATTATTTTTCAACTCCTACCATCTACTCTGGTGCATATTTAACTAAATATATATGAAAACATACTTCAAAATTTTATGATTAGTATATACATAACACCTTTATCTATAAAGATAATTCCTCTATATATTTAATGAAAAAATTATCATAGATAACTCTTAATCATGATTTGGGTAATTTTTCTCACAAACCTTCAATTTTCATGAGGTATAAGTTATAACTGTATTATTCTTCATGAGAATGAATCCTGATCCCCTTTTTAATTAATATCTATAGATCAAATACCCTCCTCCACTATAGGATAATGTATGGAGAAGTATTCTTACTAACCTTCTCATCAGTTCTTAGAAATTTTATTCACATTAACTTTCCAAAGGAACTTGGATCCCTTCTAAGTCAACTTGGTGAGTAGATTAGATATCCATGATAAATTATACAAAAATCACTGATAATATCTAGAAAAAATAAGAAATATATAGAATATATTCACAATCGTTGGTATGTGTCAGTATTTAATAACTTCTATCTTTGATGGATCCACTAAAATACCATCTCTTGTGATTATAAGACACAAAAATGAAACTTTTTTTACCAAAATTTACCCTTTGAAAATTTGGAATATAGCTACTCCTTCTTTAGGATATTCAGTAAAATACTCAAGTGATCTTTATACTCTTCCATTATCTTTTTATATATAACAATATCATTTATAAATACTACTACAAGCCGATCTAGGTAATCTTTATTAACACTATTCAGCAAATCTAATAAGACAATGGGAGAATTAGTAAGACCAAATAGAATAACTATATATTTATAGTGTCCATACCTTGTACATATTTTTTTAATGTGTATATCCTCATTCTTGACCATCATTTGATGATATCCGAAATGAAGCTCAAAACTGGAAAAGCATTGGGCTTCACATAGTTGATTAAACAAGTGAATAATATGAGGTAAACAATACTTATTTTTTATTACAATCTTGTTAAGTTCCTAGTAATCAATGTAGATCCACAATGAGTTTCTCTACAATCACATGAGATAAACACCCCTTTTTAAAATGAAACAAGACCCATATAATGGATGTGATTTCCATTGAAATTTCATATTTTTCATCACAAAGATAGATGATCATAGTTTGGTTTGGAATATCAAATACGACTTACCTTAATCAAAAAATGATGTGGGGTTTATATACATAGACTCAATACATGTCTAAAATAACATCAAATACAACCAGAGAGAGAATAATGAGATTTATAGGAAGGAAATTCCCACAAAAATCAACCAAATAATAGTTATAAAATAGTGATGTGATCATCATACCATAAGGGGTTTTCACTAATAATTTAATATCTAATCATTGAGGTGGTATTATGATACACTAATAAAATTACTCAAATATAAAGGAGAGTGTAGATCAACAGTCAAATAAGAAATTAGATATTATAGAGTGGATGGTATGTGTATCTTTCACCACTTAATTATCCACATCAGCAGTAGTGATCACTTGAGATTTCCCCTTTTCTATGGAATTAAGAGGTTTCTAAAATTGATTATCATAATTATGATTCATATTTCTTAATTGGTCATAATAATGACCATAATCCTTACATTTGAAACATTAGAGTGTGGTTGGTTCATTCTATGGAGCTTTCTCTTTATTTACACAATTAGTAAACTTTTGTCCATCACATCATCATTCGACTGGTCAATGAACTTCCTTTCAACACTTAAAACATTTTCCAATCCCCTTAATAAAATGTCCTCAATTTTCCTTCCACACATTGATCATGAAGGAAATATCATCTTTATCTTTAAATGATTTTTATAATTTCCTTTGAAGTATATATTTATTTTCATATCAAAACTATGAGATGTATAGGTAAATACAATCTACATTTCCACCTTGATATCACATTGAACTATTTATTACTAGCTACTGACGTCTCTTTTGGATAATTCCCTTTATATACTTGGTTTTAAGACACTAATGAATCTATAAAACTTACCTTTATGTTGGATTATAATACCATAATTGTACCACAAAAGTCTTTTAATATTTGACTCATAGGTATTAATTAAGTGATCATCCTCCTTTTTTATCTCAAGGCATTTATTTACCATTTTCATATGAAGAATACATGGAAAGTACTTATTGAAAAATAATCTCATAAAATCACCCCACTCCATGGAGTCAACTTATTTATATTGCATCGTGTTCTTGATAATATTCCACCATTTATCTCATTCTCCTTAAAAATTACAAAAATCAAAAATAACATTTTCAAGTTCCAAACTCTATATAATAGAAAATATTTTCTTATTGGTACTTATCCATTACTCAGAAACTATTTTATTTAAAGACCCACTAAAATAAGGTGGATTTTTCCTTGCAAAGGACTCAACATAACATTATACCCCCATTTATATATTGGAGATTATCATGAATCATATCTTGATAAATATGTTTAGTCATAAAAATAATATTTTTACTTCATATATTATAATATTTGGTTTCTATAGAGGATAATAATTTCATTTTTCTTTATATTCATCACTAACATGATTCCTTTAGGTTTTATCCATTGAATAAATCCAAAAAAATAGTTTTAGAAATGATAATTATATTGTAAGAACACATATTAATGAAAGATAGTTTATAGGATGTTTAAATCAAGACACATTCTTTTAAATCTATAAAACCTTATGTTTAACATAGTTCATTCATGATCATTACCAAAACATTATGATTTTATTCTATACTTTGACTTATTCCCATAATTCTCACTAAAGTTTCATCATCATAGTTTTCAAAGGTAAATAATCCTTTCTCTGATACTAACTATAGTAACCCTAAATCTTCATACTTAGATATTACACCTTAAGAGATGATTATTCATTACATAACACAATAACCCACACTATAATATTATAGGTCTATAGAATTTAGAAACATGGATATTTAAAAAAACTGGTTTATAAGGGAACCAAATAATCTCCCACTATTTTCTTAAAAATGACTACTTATTATACATATCATATATAATAACTTTATTCATAACATGGGAAAAAATAAACTTAAGAAAGGGAGAGCTCAAATGATCATTAAGGGTAAATAAGGGAGATATTAATGATCACTTAAGTATAACATGAGAATAAGTATATGAGAAAATGATAAAAAACATTTGAAATTCATACCTAGTATATCATAGATCATAATCTTGAGTCATGGAATAAATCATGATTGTTCATAATACATGAATCATAATGTAATCAAAGAACATGAGCCATTAGAGCAGAATATTTTCATAATACACATGTTTGTGGCATAAACATAGGAATATAAAATCATTTCCTTAGTATTTTAGGATCACTACCAATACTATCATAGTGGATTGTGTTCACTCCCCAAACTATTATATTAGCCAAGGTACACTCCCAAGATTATCATAGTGGATAGATCCCCTTATAGAACTGGGTTCACACCCCATTACGATATTTTTTATCTCATGAGATATCCATATTTTCACAATGAATTAGAGGGATATATAATTCTTGGACCACCCATCACATAATGAAGACTTTCTATATGTGTTCCAGAAGATCCTAAAACATTCATAATATCATAATCAATGAAAAATAAATTAGTTTCATAAACATATCATCATAACATAACCCATGGAAAAGAAAAGGATTAATAAAAAAAATTTCATCATAATCATAATAAACCCATAAAAATAATAAGGATGGTATCATTGAATCATATACCCTGTAAAAAATTTCTAAAATCAAAGGATGTTATCTTAGATGAAAATTTATTTAAAAGATCACTTGGAATATTTGTTGAGGAAAATATCCTATTCACATTGGAATCACTTCTTTAAAATCTAAAAATTTATAAAATATTATTGAAAAAATATTCAATGAAAAGAACCTTTGAAAATTGTAAAATAAGAATTAAATAAATTATTGGTCATGAGGGTGGAGAATTATGTTCATTTCATATAAGTTAAAAGATAACATTCCTTACACACTTTTATATGAAAAGTAAAAAAGTATATCCTTTGTAAAATGAGAAGAAGATTCCTTAAAAAAAATTTAAAAATTCAATCAGGGAGAAAATTAAATTTATAAAATAATTATATAATATTAATAAATTATTGAAAACATTTTTAAAATACATCAATATGGAAGAAACAGTTTTTTCTATGGCAGATATAAATAATGTTGGTTTTCTTTAAAAATCCAATTTCATTCTCTTGAGTAGTTAAAGTGAGAAAAATGAATAAAAATAATTTATTCTCAAGAAATAACATGAGTGTAAGAAAAATCATGAGTTTCTTGAGATTATATCATATTATTTCCTCAATTGTAAACTTATACATTGGTGTGGGGAGGGTGATAAAATTATAATCCCGATAAACAATGTGATTATAAAATAAACTTTTACCTCGAGTTCCATGTTATTATAAAGAACTCTAACATCATATATAATAAATTAAATTTATTAAAATCCTATACCAAAATCATGTACATACTTATAATATCATAAATTATCCACTTATAATATGTCAAAATTTATTTATTAATAATTTCTTATTAAAGTCATCGTTTCTGGGTGTTAGTTGTTTCATTTTTCATGAGAGTTTCAATATGATAGTTCTAATCCTTAAACTGGTTCCATAATATAAATTTTTGTAATCATAATTGAAAAAAATATATATTATCTCTCCCAATATCTATATATATTTATATTCATCTATAAAATATATATATAGAAAAATTAATTACACCATTCGTCAAGATGGTAAGCCGTACGTACACATGAACATTATTTTCACTCTTTGATGGATGTAAATATAGAATGGTAAATAATAATTAACATTCCAAGAATAATTATTATATCATATATATCATAAAAATTCATTAAATCTATGCATATTATAATCTATGTAAATTGGAAAGGAAAAATTGATCACATCCATTTATAGAGTCGGTAGTCCATACATGCGCATGAGCAACGTTATCATTTTCTAGTAGGTTAGAGGATAAAATGGTAGATGTGATATTATAATTGAATAAGTTTAATTATGTCATAAATACAATATATATAATTTAAATACATAATTATATTCATATTTGAGGGGTGTTTATAGAAAATGAATTACATCCGTTCGTAAGGCTATAGTCTTCCATACACATGAGCGATGGTATCAATTCCCATTTGATAGAAGAGGATATAGATATAGTTTATTAAATGAAAATAAAATATATTATTATATTTAATATTATTTTATTATTATTTTATAATGTTTGAAGAATATTTTAAAGAAACATAAGAATAGATAAAAGTAAAATTCATGGTTAATAACTATACCTCTTCTTCAGACAACCTCCTTGGGTTTATAACTAAAGCCTTCCTATGATGGTTTTATGACCAAATTAAGAAATATATGTCATGGGGAGGTATTTAAAGAATTTATTTTGTTAGGTATTTCCCAAATCAAAAGGATCTTGAAGTGAATAGAGGAGAATAGTGTGAGTGTCCTTTTATAAGTGGGCGTGAGGACACATTTGGAATTTTTGAAAATAATAAAATATATTAATTTTTTATTCACACTAAATTGCTCAAAAATGGAAAATTTTAGGATTATATAGGACATAGTTTCTAAATATTTCCATAAAATATAATTTATATAGATTTTTGGTCATTTTAACCCTTATCTTTTTAGTTTAACTCCTGATATAACTATTTTAACATTTACGATGTTAACAAATTTTTACCGATTTTACTATTGATTATGACCAAAAATTAATTTCACCTTGTAAAAAAATATTAATTATTATTATTTATAATTTTTAATTCATTTTATAAAATTAAATTTATATAATTTCCATAATTTAATTTAAAATTAAACTTATAAACATGATGAAAAACAGTTTTCAAATGAATTTTTTTACTTAAATAGAAAAGGTCTATATTGAAAAACTAAAACTAAAATTTATCCCAATTTACTAAATTGGATTAATAATATTATAATTGAACTAATTTTACTTTTAAAACCACTTTAAAATGAAATGGAACTTTTAAAATTCTTTAAACAAAAAATTGTTTTTTAATAAAAATCATTATTTTCATTATTCATTGAAAAATTATTATTTGAATTTTTTTTAAAAATAATGATAAGATAATATTTACATGATTATTTAAAATTTTAATTTCATTTTTATAATAAAGTTTCTAAAAATGGAAAAATGAATTATATTATTTTCTCTCAAAATGCAATAAAAACCATTTTAAGGGAAAAGTTTTTTTCGAAACATATAAAGGATTTGCTAAAAGTATTTATGGTTTATCAAAAATATTTATAAATATTATTAAAATTTTATTATTACTATTCATAATTACAATTTAATATCTAGTTTATAATTTTGTATTATAATATAGTTCATTTAGACTCTGGGTTGCGTGTATCATAAGCAATCAAAGTGGTTCAATTTTTTTTAAAAGAAATATATCATAAAATATGGGGGAGTTACATGAAATGAATATGTAATATGTATATAGATTAAATATGATTTAAACATAATGAATGTGAGTTAATAAATAAATAAATTAGTAAATAAATATTTATTTTCTTGAGGTGTATTCAAGGGAGACACATCATTATTCTATGAAAGGATTTCATGTTCTTATTGATTTTATATATTAAAATAATACATATAGTTCACCAACCCAATTAAATGTTAAAATATTGATCTCACACAAAAAACTTGGACATGTAATAAAAAAACTTCTTTAATATGAACTATTAATCGCTTTATCATTCATCATCGACATAATTCTACCCCACTATTTGAAGAATTGTAATGATAAAGGGAGTGAAAATAGATTAATGGAAATAGAATATTTCATATGATATAGAAAAGAATATAAAATAAATATTCAAATGAATTTATCCACCACTGAAAACTTGGGATACAAGTAATAATAAATAAAAATTAAATGATTGGAACAAAAAACATCTAATGTTACCTACCTCAAACAAGAAAAAAAGTCTGTTCTCCACCACTATAGAGAGAAGATATATAAGAAAGTAAAAAATGTAGAGAAAAAACATGACACAACACTTTTATGATAACATAATAAATATTTATAGAGAGATAAAAGGGAGAATGACATAGTTCTTGAGAATGAGTAATTTTTCATATATTAGAATTGACCAAAATTTATACTATAAAAACATATTTTTGTATTACTATATCCAAATCAAGGTATTATCTCCTACCAATGATCTCCATATCACTACATAGAAATTCCAATGAGGATAACTTAATCTCTAACCAAGGATGCACTATATTATTTTTCCACATCAACTCCAAGTATGATGTAACTGGTACAAGATCTGGTCTGTGTTCAGTCTTAAAGGAAATTTTGGTTTAGCTTCTGTATATAGTTCAGAGTATTCATAGTTCTAAAAAAACTATATAGTTTATTTCTTTCCTATATTCATCAGTGTTTCCCTTATTAATCAACATTATTACGATTAATTCTTATCATTTTTCCTTTGGGAAGATAATATTCCATAAATTAATTTAATATTATATAATAAATTCTTGTATTATTACATATGATCCTCCTTTTATTTTTTTTATTTTTAAACATATTTATGTGAAAAAATATTTATAAAACTTTCCCCTTTAATATTTCATAAGATATAGATTGGAAAAATAATTCTCAACACCAAATATCTAAATTAAACATATATATTGGGTACAATAAGTGAATTCATAACCTGATTTTTTTTGATATTACATAACTGATTATAAATAGATTCACTATCTAAAAATTATCATACATCCAAAATGAACATCCATTAAAAACCAATCTTTGAAAAATCAATAGAAACAAAAGAAATCATTTAATTTCCAAAAGTTTATTTCAAATATATAATTAAAAATGTATTAACATCTAACCAAAATCTTATTTAGCATTTTGTTTTAAAAAATATCATATTTAAAAATTCATTCAACATCCCACAAATATATATATTTCAAAAAAATGAATATTATAATTAAAAATACTTTGCACATCTGAAAATAATGTTTTTTAAAAATATTTATAATATAAAATTAAGAACAATTTATCAATTAATCCAGAAAATTAATCATCATAACTCATTGTTCAATAAATATAAAATTTCACAAAAATTATTTAAATATTTATAATTAATCATTAAAAGTTAAATTTATCAAAAATTTCTCGAAAATTGATATTAAAATTAACGTGGGAAAATTAATATAGTTAGGACACAAAATTTGTTAAAAGTGGTTTTCAATTTATACTTTGTGATTTATCACATAATGTGTGTGTTTGTGTTTAAAATGTTTTTGTAAGACCTATTTTTAAGAAAACAATGCTTATATCATGGAAAATTTATGAACTTAGGGAGTGCTTGTTAAGGTGATAAAATAATTGAGATAACCAGGGAAGAATAGACACAATCACTATTGTATGAGTTTGAAATATGAATGAATTTAATATATTGGAGATGCTAATTAGAAATGGAGCACAAAAAATATATTTTTTCATTTTTTTATTCTTTAGAAAACATAAGACAAGAATGTTTTTAGAGTCATTAAGTTTCAAATGTATTTTGGGAAATAGAGAGTTTACAATGGATTTTAAGAAAATATAGATATTTCTTATAAATTTGGGGATAAAGAATTTTCCATTAGTTTTTCAAAATTATAAATTTATTTTAATTTGTAATTTTTTTTTGTTTTTATAGAAGTTTTTTTCAAGGGGAAACTTGGATATATAAAAATTATTAGAATTTATATAGGTGAATTATTTAAAATTTCAAAATTATTTCCAAAGAATGATTTGGTCTCAAAAATCAAGATAAATAAAAATTTTTAGTTTTAAATTTTTGATTTATTTATCATAGTTGTTTATGTTACATTTGATATAGATTTTACATGTTTGTATATTGGATTTGTGTGTAAATCCTACTTTGTTTATAATAATCTCATATATATTCTCATTGATGGGAATGAAGACATGATTTTCCAGATTTTGATATATATAATGTATCATGATTCATCTGTGGTGTGTCATAGATCCACTTTAGATTCATGGAAGAGGAGATTATAGTTCATGGTTCAATAATTGGTCTTTTAAGTCATCGTGTTTTTATTGTTTTACATTGTCCTATGGAATTGGTCAATTTTGTGAAAAAAATCAGTCATTGGTGTTAAAAAATTGTTTTTAAAGTATATTCAAATGGATTTTCCTTGGTATATGGTTTTGTGTCTGAGGTAAAATCATTCCCCAAGTGGGTTGTTTTATCCCTCAACAATTTTAAGTGGAATCTGATGATTAGGGTATGTTATTAAGGTCATGTTTCACCAAACCACAAGATTTAAGATTTAGTCCCCTAGTTTCAGGTGTTACAAAATGGTATCAGAGTAGGGTTTTATATCTAGGAAGTCCGGTGAGCATGGAAAATAGAACACTTAGGACTCATAGTGTACTAATAAAAATTCATAGCTAACATTTTTATAGAAAACTGAAATTCACTTGGATGTTTCAGCAGATGAGAAGTTGTTGATGGCCTCATAAGGTTTTATTTGTACCATGCTAACCCATATTGAGTTAGAACTAGTAATAGTTCTTACATCATTGTTGGAATGGTATAGACCATATCACATGGAATTGTTTTGAAAGAAAAAGGGTTTTTTATTATGTGAAAATATATTTCTAATTCATCTCAGGTTTTGATCATTAAAAAAAATAACTATTTGATACAGACTTGATGGGATTTTTCTGAAATCGATTTATCTATTCAGATAAATTATTTGGAATAAAATTATCCAAAGGAATAGGATTTAACCAAGTAAAATTTTTAATTGTTTATTTTTTATAATAAAAACTAGAGGGGTTATCTCATTATTAAATATAATAATTTTTTAGATATAGAGTAGACTTCCTAAGAGAGTTTTGGTTGGTCATGGATGAGGGCAGGAAGTAGTGGGATATGCTTCTATGGGCCCTTAGGTGGTGAATTTTATTAGGTAGGAAACCAAAGTAATTTTAGGGGGTGAGGATTAGGATGAGATATGTAATGTGGATATTGGTTGGGTTTATTTGTCATAATAGTTTGTGAATGTAAATAAGATAAATGATTATATTGATTTTTCTAGTGTTTAGTGAAATTTGTTCTCACTACCCATGGAGTTGAGTGAGTAGGTTTTTTGTGATGTAAAATTAATCATGATTACATGATTTGGGATTAGTAGAGAATGTGAAAATTCTTTGATTTTTAATTTATTTTCAATATGTATGTGATTCTGTGATTAGTTAGAAATTTTAATTTATTGGGTTTGTTTAGAGTAGATTTATGGTTAGTGCATCATGCGTGTGATGTTAAAAATATGAGAGACACATTTTCTCTATTTTTAATGAATTATTATGTTAGGTTAGATAAGACTCATGGAGGGATAATTCAAAAATATTTGATGGTATAAAACAAATTACATATCCTACTTAGGAATGAAATCGGTTAGAAATAGATGTTGGTTGGGAACCATTAAGAGAATGGTTTTCTAGGTTTTCTGTATCCCTATAAGGAAGAGAGTGTATTTTCATGTGACATATGTAAAAATTAATAGGATTATAAGAGGTGTATGATAGTTTAATTTGAGTTCTCATTTGTATATGGGGTTACCAGACCCTAAGGGTTCCAATCATAATATAAGGGAGTCAATAACTCTACACCACTATTAGACATTGGTGTAGACTAATGGAGGATCACATTTGAGAATGTGACTGGTATAGAAGATACATTATCTATGGTGTCTATGAGAAATCATTGTTGAGGAATGAGAATCAATTTTCACTTGATATTGTCATCTGGGTTGAAACAATGTTGTGAAATCAATTTGGGTTGTTCAATGGTGTGTGATAAATGACATGTTTGGTTTGGAATAGCGGTTCATTGATGATATTCTCACGATTCTCATTATATGAGGTCATGGATACATATAGAAGGAGCTTGGGCGTCACATAATGGTAATTTAATTCTCCATGTTCAGGTTTTATCCATCAATGAACGAGGTTTTTGATGGTGGTCTATCGATAGTGTTGGGTTGTGATACCTTGAAACATTTTAATGTACATTGATCCATATATGAGGTGTATGTTTGATTATTGAGATAGAATAAGTATGGATGGTGAAAATTGGTTCTCATAGAGTTATAGTATGTGAAGACATATGGTAGGTAATACACCATCAAGGGTTAATGGGGTGTCATGCTCATAGAAGGATAATTTTATAACAACTAAGGTGAGTTTACAATTTTTTATAACCCAGTGGGAGTTGAGGTTGGATGTAAATTTTTGAGGCTGAATATCTAAGTTACTCTTGCATAGTATTATTGGTAGTTGACTGTATATAAAGACTTAAAATTTGTTTTAGTGTATTCATATTATCCAAAATCTAACTATATGTATGTTGATGGATAAGAATTTTTAGGGACCAATTTGGTGTAGTTTTTGATATAATGTATTATTAGTAATTGGTGGGGAGTGGTTTAATAGAGAACTGTGTTGTCTTTATATCACTAAGTGGGACCTAAGAGATAAATATCTTATGGTGTTCAACCTAAGTTCATGAGTATAAGACTTCTAAGAATTTAATAGATCAAAAGGATCATTTTAGTGGAACAACAATCTGGGTAGTCATATTATGGGACTATCCTATCAATCTCTTAGTGGTGTGGACTTGAGTTAGAGGTGTTTTGGGTATATTAATATCAATATATGGATGGATTAGGTATCATATATAATTTTTAGTGTCTAATAATAATGATTCAATATGGTTTATTGATATATACTATATTTAGAATTAATTTAGGGTGTTTAAGTTGTGTCAGTGTCTCCAATAACTAATTTGAGATATAATTTGAGGAATTAATAGAGTATTATTCAAATATTTTCTATTTTGATACCATTGGAAAGTTTGTGTTGGTGTGTTGGTAGTTTTGTGCTATTTTTAGAATTAAGACATTGTTATTACCATTAAGAATCTCACATTATGGTAGGTGGGTAAAGGTGAACCCGAGATATGTCAATGAAAGGATTAAATGAAATATTATCTTAACTATAATTGATTATGGTGAGGTAAATTTTTTTATTGAGAAATCATTCAAGTAAAAAAAAATTATGTGATAAGTTTCAAGAAAGGGGAATTTCCTTTTTGAAAAAAAATATTGTGATGAAATCCACGAGTATGAAAAACCCCAACACCAATAGTTGGTAGTGTTATAGGATATTATATTATGTATGTATTATAGATTTCAAGTTTGGTTAAATTTAGGATTTATGTAATAGACATATTTGTTGAGTGAGTATTGAAATATAAATTATTTGAGGATGATCACAAGAGGATAAGAGACATCATTTATGTTGGGGAGACCATCATGGTATAGTTAGTCTTAGTAGACCGAATTATTTATTTCAAGTATGTATAGTGGTTCATAAAGAGATATGGGGGGGATGTTTTTAATGCTTTCCACTATTATATTTTGTTTGTATATATTGTAGTGATGAAGGTGTGTAATGATATCAAATATGATTTATGAGGGATAGGGATAATGAAGTATATTTTGGGTTTTGTTTATCATTGTTTAGAACATAGAGTATATCTATATAGACTTCTTGATTGGGTTTCCAAGGAAACCATTGAAGCTTAATGTTATTTGGAAGATAATGGATCTACTAAAAAACTCAATTCATTTCTTTCATAAAAAAGAAATAGTTTTAGTTAACAATATTGAGAAGATTTATATAGAAGAGGTTATTACACTTCATAAGGTTTCAAAATTCTGTTATGTTAGATATGGATCCTTGATTCACATCATGGTTCTATAGAGGACTCCAAAGTATTTTAAAAAAACACCTGAGTATAATCACAAAATATATTCTATTGATGGATGGATACACAAAGTGTGTTATTTAGATTTTATAGGATATGGTCCAAGAGTGTGTTATTTATTTCAAGAGTGTTTTGTAGGATCATATTCTATTGGTGGAGTTAGTGTATATCATTACTTAATAGTCATAAACTCAAATGGCACCATATGAGGAAATATATGGTTGACCATGTCTGGTGGGAAGGCACTTGTCAGACAGAGTTTGGTGTTGGGGATGGTGTAATGAGTAAAAATAATCTAACATCATATGATTTCATCTCATATTAAATTTAAATATTATTTTTTCCATTTAAAATTACGCTTGTTATTTTTTCATCTATTTGTTCTTGAAAGTGTCTCTTGGGTTGGGACACAACCATCTTGGGAAGTAAGAGAAGTTGATTACATGATATATGGGACCCTTTGAGATCATTAAGTAGATTAGATAATGAATTTTACATCATGTTATGTAGGGTTCATAATATGTTCAATGAATCTCAATTGAAAAAGTATTAACCAAATTCATCACATGTATTGAGATAGGAGTAAGTATAATTGGAATTTGATTCATCTTATGTGCAAGAACCGATTTGGTTTATAGATTATAGATATAAGGAACTTTTAGATAGAAGAATTACTTTGGTTTAGGTTCTATAGAATCATATTATGATCCAAGAATAGATATGGGAGAGATAATCAAATATGTGATTTCTATTTTGGGGTTTTTTATTGAAAATAAAGTCCATTGAATTTTCATGTATGAAAATTCCTATGGTGGAGATAACTGAAACACTGAGGTTTCAAAACTTCTTTATTTATGGGAATAGAATGTACTATGGATGTTTAAAGAGGGTTCTACAGTGTCTTACTGAATAATCTTGATAAATGGATGTTTATATTATTTCAACGTGAGTTTTAACTACACTATTAGATCTAGAATGGTATGTTTTATCTAGGTATTGGGTTTTGTGTGAATATAGGTTGAAATTAGAATTTATAAGGAAGAATGGTTAGCCTATAAGGTTAGCTGGAAAACTATAATAAATGTATTATAACATATTATGGTTATCTAATCGGGTTAGAAATAATCATGTGTCCAAATAATGATTAGTGTTTTTAGGATGAATTGATGCATGGTTAGTATAGCGTCCTGCCTCGAGTTCCACTGAACTGGTCCCTGAGATGGTGGACTATAAGACCTCAAGCACATCTCCCGGAATGCCAAAGGTTTATGACTAGAAGTGAGGGAATTCAGTGTGTCTGTGGGTAGACTATTCCATCATAGGATAAGGTATAACACAACAATATAAAATATATAACAAGTAGCAGAAGCAAAAGAATAACCAGACAGAAGTAGAAGAAAATAAATGACCCAAAAGAAATAAATGATAACAACAAAAGATAAATGGTCATGACAAACACCATGATGATGTCAATGTTTGATACTATGTAGAATAAGAGTGTAGGGGTATGGGGGTACATCCATGTACTTCATGCTACAAAAAACTAAAAAAAGAAAAAAAAACTACACAACATCTTGGTCATAGGCTCGATCCTCTACCCTCAAATCTCCATTATAAACAACAAACAAATCAAGCATCAAAAGTGTCATGATTCACTTTATCTGTTCCTATGAGAATAAATTCTACTCAGGTACCAAACAGTGCCCGATCAGGGTGTGAGATATAATCTCAGTAGTTCGGCACCCATGGTGTCTAGACCTTTCCATTTCGTACTATAGATAGATGACAATGTGCTAGATAAAATAAATGCAAGAAGTTAAATAAATAAAATATTTGCAAGTTGGTCTGAGTTCCTAAGAGGACAAACATCCCATACCACATGATTTTCCCTATACCAAGAGTCTTAATAAAGTACCCATGCAAGGTAGAATATGTATACATGGTCCAACTATGGATGAAAAGCCAAGAGGCATACCCCCAATCATATGATTTTCCTTGGAGTCTATTTCTCATGTCACCACCAAGTGTTCTAATAAGGTAAAGAGAGGTATCATAAGAAACATAAACATTCTTTAAGAAATATTAAAAATTTCATCACATAAAATCCAATCAATTCAATCAATTACATCAAATCCCATGATTGTGTTCGAGTCCATCCCTGGTGATCTAAGAAGAATACCAGGCATCTCTATGGTACATCCAATATAATCCAATACCAAAAAGCATATCCCAGACGATCTATAAGGAGTCCCTGGTATCACTTGAGGCATGGTGATTCTGAGTCTGTCCCAATTATCTCACTAGAGGACCAAGTATCACCCAAGGAATGGAACTACCATCTTACCAATGGTTTTATCCAAAGTTTCCACCCTAGGTAACTAGTATCACTCAGGAGTACATTAAAATTCCTGGGAATCCCTTGCATGAAAATCCAAAGAATCACCCTCGACACATCATGGTATAACCACCCGTGCACGAGATTCCATTCACGAGTCCTTAATATTGAACCCATGTTATCACCCAACCCGTCTCAAGTGATTCAAGTATCCAAGCATATCACAATCAAGGTAAGCATCAATATAACAAGGAAAACATTTATAATTAAAATCCATTTAAATAACTATATCAATCCATGAAATTCAAACTAATAAAAAATTTCACATTTAATTTTTCATGGTAATAACATCCATTATAAGAAAGTCATAAGCATTTAGCATTGAACTTAAACAATTTCATGCCATCACATGCAATTTTATAGTGTAATCTAAAAATATTACCAAAAAATATTAATTCACTTCAAGAAATTTAAATGGATTAAGAAAAGAGAAATAATAAGGCCAAGAACTTGTTATAAAAATTAGGAAAACAATTTCACATGGTATAAAGCATATGGAAATACCAATGCCAATCGGCCAGACATTCATTTAGTGACTAATAATAAATTTTTTACTTAAAATACAACACACCTTGTTGGATGATTTTTATTATAAAAACATGATTTTATTCATCAATTTTTTTTAAATATATTTAACATTTATTCAAGCATCACAATTCACCACCAATTTAAAAGAAATACCAAACATAAGAAATTTCACACACTGCATAAGCAAGTAATTTATAACCTGCATGAGAAAATATAAATATAAAATTCCATATAGAATGAGAATAAATAATGGCATTTAGCTCTACACATGGCACACCAAAAGAAACATGCACATGCATAATAAAAGAGATCTATCTAATATTTAAACACACCACATAATTTATTTTATCAATTAAAACACTAAACTAAAGATATACAGACAACCAAAGTAAATTACAAATTTTAAACAAAGTAAAAATAATCCCAAAAGGATAGAGCACCCAAATGGGTGCCCGAAAGTAAAGCGGTCACCCCATGAATTAGTTTCACTACTCATATGGGTCACTATGGAAACAAAAAGGTATTTAAATTAATTTAATAGATGATATCAAAGCACCGTCAGAAGGTTCCAATGAGCGACACAATGATGAGATTTTAAGGGGTGGCCAAGGTAAAGTGAACACCCCATGAATGGGTTTTTCCACATGCAAGGGTCACTACAGACACAACAAAATAGTCCAATTAATTTAATACATGATGTCGAGCTTCACTGGAAGGTTGTGACAAGTGGCACAACAAAACAATCTTTAAAATTCAACTTAACGATTAGAAAAAGGAATAGGAAACCTACCAAAATGTCATAGTACTCACTACATCTAGAAACAACCTTTGATTCCACTAAAATAGAAGAAATCATAAGAATTAAAAAGCCCCCAAAATATGGAACAAAACATTCCATTCCAAAATAGCACAATGAGAAATGGAGTGACCAAGAAATAGAGGAGTTTGAAAGAGAGAGTGTACTGAGAGCTTTCCAGAACAATCGATGCAAACAAAATCAGAGGATAATCATAGGTGCAAGGACAAACCCCCCAAGAGAGGAGGAGGAGGGTGGAATATGCACTTAGAGTGAGAGGGGAAGTGGGAGGTGCATGGGGAGAAGAGGAAGTAAGGGAAAAAAGAAACGAGAAAAAGAAAAGGAATAAAAGAAAATAAGAGAAAAATATAAAGAAAGAAAAATAAAATAAAATAAAAAAAATAAAAGAAAAATAAAATAAAAGGGAAGAACCCTATTTTATTTTTCTAAACACAAAAACACTATGAACAAGAAATGAACATAACTTAAATAACTACATGTAAACCGTGCGTCTACCCACTTCCTGGAACCCACAATGGCCTACAAGAGCATGCGCCCTCGGTCACGTAGTTCTAGAAAACAACATGAACAAGTCTTCCTTCCACATTTTTGGTGCACTTGGCTTCAAAGGATCCCAAATCTCACCCATGGTCACATTTATCCTAAGGCATAATTTTTTTGAAGGGCTATTTTAAGGTATTAAACTAAAAGATTATAATCGGCCCGCACCTTGGATGAAGTTGAGACATTAGAACCTCTCCTCATTAAGATAACTCATCCTCAAGTTTTCCTTATGAGGGTAGTGGAATGTCATCTGAGAAAATTTATGGCCACTACGCAGATATACCAGCCTCCTGCTCCCAGGTATCATCATGAATGCATCTGTGCTGCCATAGCACCCAGACCAAAGGAATTGACCAACCTCGGAGAACCTTCATGCTATGATTGATGATACGAACCAAATGCTCCTCTAAGGCTGTATCCTCTTCATGATATATGTATCCATGGTAAAATGAATGATATGGGCCTGGATGATATTGTCGGAGATGAGAGATGTGGAAGACGTCATGCATGGAATGGTACCTCTAAGGTAACAACAACTAATAGGAAATCAACCCCACTCTCTCCACTATCTCAAATAGTATGACATATATAGGTGATAAATTTCCCTATCTCTTAATTCAACTATGACCCAACATCAGAGAAACACAGAGAAAGAGCTGATGTCCCACCATGAATTCTAGAGGTCTGCGATGATGATCATTATAAAAATTCTTCCTCGACTGAGCTATTTCCATACACTTCTGGATCAGCTATACTTGCTCTGAAGTCTCATGAATGAGATAAGGACCTAGTAGAGCTACCTCACCTATCTCGAGCAATCATAGAGGCGAAAAACATGGTATACCATAGATGGCCTCATACATATCCATCTAAATTGTTTCCTAGAAGCTGTTGTTATAGGAAAACTCAACTAGAGGAATATATTTCTTCCAAGAACAACCAAAATCAAGGATAAGTGCCCGAAACATGTCCCCTAACACCCGTATGGTCTTCTTAGACCGCCCATCAATCTGAGGGAGATATGAAATACTCAAGAGCACCAGTGAACCCAATGCCTTCTGCAACCCTTTCCAGAACCATAATGTGGAACGAGAATCTCATCCTGATACGACAGGAAAGGGAATGCCATGAAGTTTCACTATCTCCTAGATATATAGCCTCCCCAACTCATCAATAGAGAAGGTCTCCCAGATTGGTAGGAAGTGTGTGACTTTTATCAACCTATCTATAATCACCCATGCTGCATCGCTACCATGAGGATATATCAGAAATCCTGTAACAAAATCCATGGTGACATCATTCCATTACCACTCAAGAATAGATATAGGCTATAGAAGTCTACTAGGTAACTGGTGCTCTTCCATAACCTACTGGATAGTGGAGCACCAAGTGATGAAACCTTCTATATTCTTTTTTATGTATGGACACCAATATTGATGATGAATAACTCTTTACATCTTGGTAATCCCAAGATGAACTTCCCACATCAAGGTATGAGATTCCATCATCATCTCTTCCTGAATATATGAAGACACCCAAACACATCCACAATAGAGTATGGTCTCACCACCATCAACAACCCAAAAAGGATGCAAATTCTCTCATAAGAAACTATCCCTCAAAATGGGCCCCTTTGAATCAGATAACTATCACATGAAGACTTTCTCCAGAAGAGTGGGTGTAACTGCATGAGCTGCTAAACATGGTTGTCCATATTGTTCCTAAACCTCAAGCTACAAATCAGAGAACATAGACATCATCTATCACTCGTTACTAGATTTGTGGATGAATTGTGTACGAGTCTTGTGGCTTAAAGGATTAGCCACATGATTACCCTTACCAGGTGTATAAGAAAACTCAAAGTCGAATAACTTCTGGTATTATACCCACCTATGCTTCCTCATATTCAAGTCTCAATGCGTGGAGATATATTTCAGGATTTTGATGATCTATGTAAACAAAAAAAACTCTCTACCAATAGAGAGTGCCTCCAACACTACATATCATAAACCACAACTTCTATCTTGAGATCCTTTGTAGAATTGTTCCACTTGTAAGGCCTCAGTTAGAGGGATCCATAAGAAATGACTTGATCTATTTGCATCAAAACTAACCCCAATCCAATTCTAGAAGAATAAAAAAGGAATGTATAACCTTTTCTTGGATCAGGAAGAGTTATAATCAAAGATGATGTGAGTCTTCCCTTTAACCCCTGAAAATATTTATCACAAGCTTCAGACAAGATGAAATGCACACCCTTCATAGTCCGGGCTGTAAGCGCCACTACTATGAAAGATAAGTCCTGGATGAAATGGTTGTAATAGGAATCAAGCCTTAAGAAACTGCATATGTGAAAAAATTTATTAGGATGATCCCAGGAAACCATTATCCTCACCTTCTTTGGGTCAACTGATACACTTACTTCTAATATGATATGACCAAAGAAGTGAACTTTACTGATCCAAAAGTGGAATTTGCTGAGCTTCACATATAACTAGTGCTCTCTTAGTGTACTCATCACGATATCAAGATGATTTTCATAGTCATATCTAGAGCACAAGTACACTAAGTTATCATCTATGAAGACTACCACAAAGGAATCAAGGTATGGGTGGAAAATCCAATTCATCAGAGCCATGAAGACTACCAGTGTGTTCTTCAGACTAAAAAAAAACCAAAAACTCGTATCCCTACTCCTGAATGATGTACGTGAAATATCTAATGATTTCACATGAACCTAATGGTAGACTGAACTCATATCGATCTTTGTGAAAATATTTTCTCCTTGGATCAGATCGAAGACGTCTTCTATATGAGGTAATATATACCGATTCTTTACCGTAAGCTGGTTCTGTCGGCGGCAATTCATGCACAATCTGAGGGTACCATCAACCTTATTGGTAAAGAGGACTAGTGAAACCCATGGAGATGTGCTGGGTGTGATAAAACCCTTCCCTAAAGATCTTTATGATGCTTCTTAAGTTCTTGGAGCTCTGTAGGTTCCATCATATAAGGAGGAATAGACACCGGTGCTGCAATAAGCACTAGCTCTATGGTGAACTCAAACTCTCTTAAAATAGGTAATCCATAGAAATCATCAAGGAAGACATCCATAAAAATATCCACAATAGGTGGAAATTCTGTTGACTGAATCCCTTGATCACTCATAAAGAGAGATTTTAGCCAAGCTATCACTCTACCCATCCCAGATTTCTTGGGTTGAGCTCGATCTTCTTGGATATCCCATTCTCCCATATGTATATATGTGCTACCATCAGGTATTGTAAAGGGAACAAGATGGTGATAGAAATATACCCGGAAATGATAAAGTATGATCTAGTTCAAATTGATAATGATTTCAAAGCAAGTCATATCGAGGATGAAGAATTTCCAGAAGAAATAGTACCCATCTATCTCAAGGGGAACTCTTAGAACTGTTGCCAGAAAGAAAAGTTAATGGTGATTTGTAAAATTTACTTTTTATAAATTAAGTTAAAATAAATATCATAAATTCTGAAAAATTATATTCTTATCCTCATTTATATTTTCTATTATTTTTGGTTTTTACCTTTTATGCTTGTTGTGTTGATTAGTGTTGTGCGAGACCACAGGTTCATGAGTGGCAGGATTAATCATTCCAAGAGCGCTGAGTCATCTAAAATACTTCTGCTTGACCCCAAAATTGAACGAATGATCTCAAGGTGACGTCAGACACTTATAGGAGAGAAAAACCAAAATATCCCCATGGAAAATTTGGAAGAGGGAGAAGCAACTGCTATCTAAGGATTTGGACAGCAGTTTATGCTTGATGAAAACCTGAACCAATAGCTTACTGGTGAGGGTGATAAGAACCAATATCCACCATAAAATTTTATAGAGTTCATGCCACAAAACCAGTAGAGAAAACCATCACAATTTGTTCTGGGATATAGACTATAGCAGCTACGACAATACATTCCCTCAGATCCACAACCATACTTACCCCCAAATCAGTAGTAGTATTTCCCATATGAGCAGTATTTTATGCCCCAAATTCCTAAAGAACAACTACTTTCATACCGTACCTTTATGAAGTATGGTATGTCTTCTATTCATGGGGTGGATATGGGTATTATCAGGCCATTGATGCAAGCCCAACATTTTGAGATTAAGCTGACTATCATGCAACTTATCCAAAATATGATGCAGTTCGAAGGTTTACCAAGTGGAGACCCCAATGCTCATCTTTCCAATTTTCGTGAGATATGTGACATGTTTTGTTACCCTGGAGTGTCCGAGGATTCCATTCATCTTTTCTTATTTCCCTTTTCATTAATGAATAAAGAAAAGGATTGGATAAAGGGATTACCTTAGCGTTCCATCCTCACTTGGGAGGAATTGGACCATGCATTCTTTCTAAGTATTTATCTCCCTCCAAGATGTGATGTTGCAGAACGAAATTTACAACTTTCAGTAGCACGATTTGGAATCACTATATGAATCTTGGGATCATTTCAAGGAAATTTTGTGGAAATTCCCTCATCAAGGACTTCCGTCACCAGTGTCCCGTCGAACTTGTCTACAAACAGACCTAACTTTCGATCCGCATGTCAGTTTGGACTCCTCCACCTGCCAGATCGTAGTTCGTTCCATGAGATTCAGTTTGATTAGTCACGGTGCCCACATGGACTCCGGGAACATAAGTTATGGCCTTTTTAGTGGGTATCAGGTTTGTTATGTTTTTCAATGTCTCGTTTCTAGCACCCGTTCCCCGTTAGTTTTTTTTAAATGGTCGTAACTTTCGATCTGCTGGTCCATTCGGTCTCTTTCACTTATCAGCTCGAAGATCGTTTTAGGATCTTTGATTTGACAAGTCACGGATCTGGAACGGACTATCAGATCATAAGTTATCTCCATTAATGTGAGTCCAATGTTTTTGTCACTTTATGACCGTTTTGACGGGTTTTAACGGTTACTCCATTTATTACTGTTTATTTGGGTTTCCATGACTGGTTATCTTTATAAATGGTTTTTTTGTGGGTTTTTATGAGGATTTTGTTGAATTCTTAAGGGGTTTTCCAGAGTTTTCATGAGTCTTCATGCGTTCTCATGCTTTCTAATGCTTCCTTCTTCTAGCTTCTCCTTCTGTTTTCATGCGTTTTCATAATTTTTCATCCCTTATCACGCCTTTTCGTACTTTTTCACGTGTTTCATTTATTATTTATTATTTATTATTTTTTATATACTTTAATTTATTTATTACCTATTATTTGTTACTGTTTATTTCTTATTTCTTATTTATATTTATTTATTATTTATTTATTTATAATTATTAATTATGTGTTATTTATTATTATTATTTATTATTTATTATTTATTATTTATTATTTATTGTTTATTGTTTATTATTATTATCTATTATTATTATCTATTATTATTATTTATTATTTATTATTTATTATTTATTATTTATTATTTATTATTTATTATTTATTATTTATTACTTATTATTTAATATTTAATATTTAATATTTAATATTTATGTATTATGTATTATTATCTATTATTAATTGTTGTTTATTATTTATTATTTATTATTTATTATTTATTATTTATTTAATTATAATTATTAATTCTATGTTATTTATTATTATTTATTATTTATTATTTATTATTATTTATTATTTATTATTTGTTATTTATTATTTATTATTTGTTATTTGTTGTTTATTATTTATTATTTGTTATTTATTATTATTTATTATTTATTATTTATTATTTATTATTTATTATTTATTATTTATTATTATTTATTATTTATTATTTATTATTTATTATTATTTATTATTTATTATTTATTATTTATTATTTATTATTTATTATTTGTTATTTATTATTATTTATTATTTATTATTTATTATTTATTATTATTTATTATTATTTATTAATTATTATTATAAATTATAAATTATAAATTATAAATTATTTTTTATTTATTTATTATTTATTATTTATTATTTATTATTATTTATTATTTATTGTTATTTATTATTTATTATTATTTATTATTTATTATTTATTATTTATTATTATTTATTATTTATTATTTATTATTATTTATTATTTATTGTTATTTATTATTTATTATTTATTATTTATTATTATTTATTATTTATTTATTATTATTTGTTATTTATTATTTGTTATTTCTTATTTATTATTTGTTATTTCTTATTTATTATTTGTTATATATTATATATTATTTGTTATTTATTTATTATTTATTATTTATTATTTATTATTTATTATTTGTTATTTGTTATTTGTTATTTATTATTATTTATTATTTATTCTTTATTTATTATTTATTATTTATTATTTATTATTTATTATTTATTATTTGTTATTTATTATTATTTCTTATTTAATATTTAATATTTAATATTTAATATTTAATATTTAATATTTATTATTTATTATTTATTATTTATTATTTATTATTTATTATTTATTATTTGTTATTTGTTATTTTATTTTCATAATTTTCTAATTTATGTAAATATTATTATAATTTATTTGTTATTTATTATAATAAACAATAAATAATAACAAATAACTCAATAAATAACTAATAAATCAATAATTATTAATTATTAATTATTAATTATTCGTTATTAATTGTTGATTATTGTTTATTGTTTAATTATTATTGAGTTTATATCTATTAGTTATGTATTATTTGTTTTTTCAATTAGTATATAAAAGTATATTAAATTCTGTTTATTAACCACATGACAAGTTTGCTGGAGTGGTAAAGTCTTTGGAAAATATGCAAGAGGTTAGGGGTTCAAATATCACCAAACACAGTATTTCTTTATATTGAATGAGCATGCATGCATGGATAAAGTAAATAAAGTAATGCGAATTAAATGAAATAAATATAATAAATACAAAATAAAAAAATAAATACGAAATAAAAAAAAATAAAATACGAAATAAAAAAATAAAATACGAAATAAAAAAAAATAAAAAAAATAAAAAAAAAAAAATAAAAAAAATAAATAAAAAAAATAAAAAAAAATAAAAAAAATAAATAAAATAAAATAAATAGAATAAATAAAATAAAATAAATAAAAAAATTTAAAAAAATTAAAAAAAATAAAAAAAATAAAAAAAAATAAAAAAAATAAAAAAAAAATAAAAAAAATAAACAAAAAAATAAACAAAAACCGCCGCTAAATCCCCATTTTTCCGTAGTGTAATGAGGAAATCCCCTGAGTAGCTTTTTGATCTACTAGAAGACATGTCAGACAACAACTTTCAATGGAATTCTAAGCAGGGAACTTAGAAGAGGGGTATGCATAACATCAATGCTATTATAGTGCTTGCTGCCCAACTTGACGCCATATCAAAGGTGATTGATGATTTGAATCTGAAAACCATATCCCATGTTCAAGCGATTAATCATCCATCATGTAGAAAATGTGGTGACAATCATGTCATGGGAGAATGTTTGAGGTCAAGTTCTGGTCCTTTAATAAGTGAGGTAAATTATATTTCTCAAGACTGAGGGCCAAACATGTACCCTCGATACCAGAACCCAGATCATAAAGATAATGAAAACACGAGATCAGGAAAACAATAAAAAAATCCTTAGTCTCATCCCTAAAGACCACCCGGTTATGGTCAGCAGTAGTAGTATCAAAATCCGTACCCTAGAAAATATTAAGGAAAACAGTATCAGTAGGGATCCTACCAGAAGCAAGGGTATGAAAACCTTATTTATCAGAATCACCAAGACAACCACAACCTTAGCAAGCTGTACAACAATCACCTTAGCTAGAGCCACTATCAAATATGGAAGAGATGATATCTAAATTCATTACAACTGATGAGACTATATTTCAAAATCAAGAGGCATCAATTTGAGGCCCCGATAATCAGATTATATAGCTTTCCAATCAACTCTCTTCAAGGAAACCCGATACGCTGTTGGGTTACACTAAGAAGAACCCAAGGGAGGAGGCTAATGCTGTCATATTAAGAAGTGGGAAATAAATTCCTTTGCAAGTTACTACAAGGAAAGGAAAATCTAAGAATCAAGATCAACCCACACCCTCTTCAAATAGAGAGGCTGAAGTCGAGGGGCCTTCCTCATCATAAGAGTTTTCAAAAGGGAAGGAAGCTCCACGTGATAAGGGAAAATAGGTTGTTAAACCTTATAGACCCACCTTACCGTTTCCAGAATGCCTTAAGAAAAGTAAATTGGACCAAAAATTTGGAAAATTTAGGGAGGTATTCAGGAAACTTCACATTAACATTCCCTTCTTAGAATCATTGAATCAAATGCCAACATATACTATGTTCATGAAGGAATTCCTCTCAAACAAAATGAAGATAGAGGATTTGGGAGGCATTCCTCTTACCAAGGAATGCTCAGTAATGGTTCATTACTCTATTCCTCTAAAGCTTCAATATCCTGTAAGTTTTACTATCCCATGCACAATTGGATCTTGTGAGTTTGGGAAAGCACTTTGTGACTTAGGGGAACGTGTCAATCTGATGCCCTTTGGTGTTTTTAAGAATCTTGGGCTGGATGATTTAAAACCAACCCGAGTGGCATTGCAACTAAATAATTTCTCCATTAAATATCATAATGGGATATTTTGGGATGTTCTAGTCAAGGTAGTAAAGTTAATTCTTCCAGCTAATTTTATCCTACTCGATATGGAGGAAGACCAAGTAGCACCACTAATTTTGGGAAGACCCTTTTTGGCTATGGGAAAAGTGTTGATAGATGTTAACCAAGGAGAATTTATTTTCCAATTAGGGGAATAAAACGTATCTTACAACATACTCAAGGCTTTCAACTAAGGATCATTCATGGAGAATGCATACTATTGTTCCTTAAATATAGTTGATGACTATTTTGGATACATGAAGGGTGACATGGGATGTTTCTCTGCTACCTATGTAACGGTTTTCATAGAACTCCAGCCCAAATATGAACTTAAAGAGATGTTGTTTATCATTGGTTAGGGTGGTCATTATTAGAAGTGAACAGTGGTCCTAGATATCTTGCAGTGAACTGAAGTAGAAACAATTGTGCCTTCTATTCTTAAAGCCCCATAGTTAGAACTGAAACCTCTTCCATCCTCTTTAAAATATGGATACTTGGGCAATAGAGACATGGTACCAGTTATTATCAATGCATCGATCATGAAAGATCAAGAGGATTCACTTTTACATGTTCTAAAAAGAAGGAAAAAAGATATTGGTTGGATGGTTTCTGTCCTTAAGGGAATCATTCCAACCATTTTCACACACAAGGTGCTACTTAATGGGGGAGAAAATCCCTCTTGGAAACCGCAATGATGGTTAAATCCTCTAATGAAAGAGGTTGTAAAGAAATAAGTGATCAAGATTTTGGATGCTGGTATTATCTATCCAATCTTGGACAACCCATGGGTGAGTCCCTTGCAAGTAGTGTCCAAGAAAGAAGGCATCACCATGATTTCTAATGAAAAGAACGAGCTTATCTTGAGAAGAACAATTATGGGATGGAGGATTTTTGTGGACTATTGAAAGATCAATGATTACACACAGAATGATCACTTCCCTATTCCGTTTAGGGATCAAATTTTGAATCAATTGGCTAGGCATGACTTCTATTTCTTTTTAGATGGCTATTCGGGGTATAATCAGATTTCTATTACCCCTTAAGATCAGAAGAAAAATACCTTCACATTCCCTTATAGTAACTTTTCATATCGTCAAACATCTTTCATCATGTGTAATGATCCCGACACCTTTCAATGATGTATGTTGGAAATATTCCATGACATGGTGGAACATATTCTGGAGATTTTCATGGATGATTTCTTAGTTTATAGGAAATCATTAAACACATGTTTGAAAATTTTGGAATTAGTCTTGGAACAGTGCGAGCATACAAATCTTGTATTGAATTGGGAGAAATGCCATTTCCTGGTGCATAATGACATTGTCTTGGGTCATCAGATCTCCTTGAAGGGAATTGAATTAGATACCGCAAATACTAAAGTGATATCACAATTACCCATTCCAACTTATTTTTGAGAAATATAGAGCTTTCTTGGGCATGTGGGATTTTATAGATGGTTTGTTTGTGATTTCTCAAAGATATCCCAACCGCTCACTAATCTCCTTTCAAAGGATTCTATGTTTGAATTTTATGAAACAAGTACATTAACCTTTCAACTCTTGAAGTAGAGATTGGTTGAATCCCTCATCTTGATTGCTCTAAATTGGGATCACCCATTTGAAATTACGTGTGATGCAAGTGATTATGATGTGGGAGCAGTCCTTGGAAAATGTATAGATCACATCTTCAATAGGTTCCACTCATATTTAGTGCTATCAAAAGTTGTTGTTTATACTGACCATGTAGAACTTAATTATTTATTGAAAAAGAAGGATGCAAATCCTTGGATCATTCATTGGGTGCTTCTTCTCCAAGAGTTTGATCAAGAGATTCAAGACAAGAAAGGGAGTGATAATATATTTGCTGAACATCTCTCCTGCTTGTAATTTCCTTACTTGGAGGAAGAAGATGACATAGAATTTAAGAAATATTTTTTGGATGGAAACCTTTTATCAGTTGAAGTTACCCCTCATCCATGGTTTTCTGATATATCCAATTATTTGGTTACGAGGGTGTTCCACCCTGTTCTTACATTCTAGCAATGGAAGCACTTTCAGTCCGACATGAAGAAATATTTTTTTCTAACAACCCAATGTTTTATAAATGAATTTCCCTTATTTTAATTATACCTTATAGTACAATAACATTAGGTAACAAAATGAAATTTCATGATACTAAATACTATGTGAACATTAAACATAATTTTTCCACTTCCGTGTCTTGAATTTTGAAAATCTGACATACATGGTTGCGTTCAGGGTGATTTTTAGGGTCTGATGGAACAAACTTAATTTTTGGTGAATAGTAACCTACCATTTTGAATAGTAATCTACCCTTATGAATAGTAATATGACCCTTATGAATATTAAATAATCCAAAATAATAGTAACCTCACCCTTGAATGAATAAATAAAATTTAGGCATCTTATAAGTTATAATATGACCATAGTAAAAGTATTCGTATTTTTGTAAGTTAGAAAAAATTAATTATAATTAATTAATTAATTTAAAAGAAAATGTATTTTTCTAAAAGGTGTCCATAAATTAACAATTTTATGTCTTTTGGTTTTATGATAATTTACTAAGACCTTATGTAGTTTTCTAAAGCATTATAACATCGATTATAGTTTTAAAATCTGTATTTTTCAAGTAAATTATAATTCTAATTAACAATTAAATTAATCATATTTAGAAAATTATTTTTGAGAAATGAATTCAATTTTTATATTATACACATTTAAAAATGGTAAGGGTGAATTTTTTAGATTTTTCTGAAATACTTGAATTTTTGATGAATAATTAAATACGATAATTTACAATATAAGCTAAATACATTAATTATTGAGTCATGGGTGATGTTCTTTTGATGTAAGAGCCATTAGTTTGAATTCACATACACATATTAATATTTTTTTTCATGGATTCATCACTATTTCTTGTATTATGAAAAAATAATATACTAATGATTTATATATTAAGAAAACCCTCCTCCTAACCACTATAAAACCACCCACACTTCCCTCTTATATTCACTCCTCTAAAGCCTTGTGCCTTGCCTAAATTATACTCAAATATCTACCCAAAATCCTCCCATACTTCCATCAGCCCTTGGTCTCTTCAAAATACCAAATCCTCTCCCCTTAAGTGGCTCTCAAAGAAGATTAATTCAAGAGGTAAATTCCTCTTTTCAAATTATTTACTCTCCTTTCAAGTTACATTGTTTTCATTTCTATCCTCATCTCTCCCCATCCAAATGTTTTGAAAAATCTAGTACCTTATATATACTATAATTTTTTTATGATAATGTAATAATTTATTATCATATCTCATTTATCCTACTTTTATTCTAGTAGTAAAAACACCATTCGAGATGTGTTAATTTACCACATTCAAGGATGATGAGTTTTCAATTTCCGTTACCGTATTTAAATAATGGTAATGAGACTATTATTATAGTTAAAACAAACTATAATATATTTATTATGTATCCTATATGGTTCAGTGATATTTTTTTTCACATGGTTTTGATTTATAAAACAAAATGTGTTCGCTGTGATAAAAAATCACCAATTAACCCAAAAGGTTATCACCAAAGTTTTATATAATGAGTCATCTTCACTCTAAGTAACTAAAGGAAATTTAAAACTATGTAACCTTTTGGATGTTAAATAATATAACTAAAATTTTGGAAAACCATCTTCATTTTACATGATTATCCATTCATTTATATAAGTAAATCGATCATGAAACAAACAGACCCGAACAATGAAATTGAACCTCATAACCAATCAAAAAAATATGAATGAACAAAAGGTTATAATAAATCAATTAAATGTAAAATAGGTTCTTTAATTATTAATTAATGAACCTAATTTTATTATTCAGGTCATTAATATCAAGTGGAGAACACCAAAAGACTTAAGGTTAGGGATTCTACTTGAACCTCCATTATTCATTTGGGTTATTCTTAATCTCCTTTTACCCAAATGAAATCCCATATCTTATTTATGTATATATTATAATTTCTTTTTATATATAAAAAATCATGTATAAAGATCCATTAATCATTTTCTTCTGGGGATATACATGCTTTTAAGTGATTCCCTCCTCAATACTTCTCGATAAGCAAACCCATTGTAAGGGAACTTCCCAAAATTTTACCCAATTTCAAGTGAACTCTACCATATGTTTTAATCCACCATTGGTTTTATAAAATCATTATTTTAATTAAAAAACCTTCTTGTTTCAATTTGAATTTTATATAAAGGATTATTCCCATTTTGATTTTAAATTTTCCTTAAAACTGTACTAAAATATTTAATGCTAAAATTTCTTAAATACTCTTTTTACATGTTATCACTTCTATTTGACATCACTTACCATGATATATGCCAATTTTTCCTTATGAATTTCCATGTATGTTATAATTCCTTTCTTTAATGGATTCTTATATGATATTCCCATTAAATTATGATCTATGACATGATTATGATACCCATTTCTTTCCATGGGTTCCCTTATGTTTATATATGATTGATTTTGTATGATTAATTATGTGGAAAGAATATTCATGAACATGTTAAGATGGGTGCATCTAGATAGCATTATAATGAATTTGGTAAAGTTGAATCTCATGAGACGTTATGTGCATTGACATTGGCGGTTAACCTTGACTTGTGCTACCATCTACAATGGTCTTAGCAGTTAGCATTGAATTATGATACCATGTGCAATGATCTTGGTGGTTAACCTTGAATTTTGATCCTCTAAGTGAAAAGATCCTTGAATCATGCTAAATTAATGTTTTATAATGGTACCACATTACTATGATCTCATGTTTATATGATCCTAAGTTATACATGTTACAGTTCCATATGTTCAATTACATTATGTTCCTTTTTATATCATTATATCATGATTCTTAACCAATGTGATAAAACTTTATTCTTATGATTATTCCCTTACTGGGATTTTTTACTCACCCCTTTGTTCATGTTATCCCCAGGTTATCCTATGTTGATGTATGAGCACAATGGAAGTTCGGAGCTCAATATGAGGATTAAATAAAGATTTTTTTTGTTTTTAGTTTTATGTACCTATTCTTCAAAGACACTAGACTTCATGATCACTAGCTTGTATTTTTATGTATAATTATGCATAAAATCATGTAATGTTATATGAAAAAGGCCATGGTTGCTATATATGCTATCATAGGATGGTCTAGTTATTTTTGGAGATTAGGAATAAAGCAATTTAGTAATAACCTTAAAGATGATAATAAGTATAAGAAAACCTCACAAGATTTTGGTAAGTATAGAGTAAGTGGTTTATGAAGAAAATACATCCCTGTCTGGATACAAATAGGTAGAGGTGGCTCTCACATAGATGTTTCTAGGGGTAAAACCTGAAAACACAACTTTAAGCTGGGCTCAAATGGGAACTAGTGCGCGACAATGGGCCTTGATCTACTCTTGGTTTGACACTCTTGGGGGATATGTTTTGGTAAATTCATGAGCTTAGTATGAACCATTATTAAGGGAAGAAAAAAATACCATTAGAATATATGTTAGGAAACATATCATGGATAACCTAGATTAAAACATAGGGAATCAAAAGTTAGAATATAATTTTCCTTTAAGATTTTATCAATTTATGTTTAAAGTTTCATTTTTATACTTATTAGCTAAGTATTAAATCCCCCTAACTATACTTTCTTTTTCATAGTTAATGGTAGTAAATAGAAGAACACATACCAATAAACAATGCGATTGGGAATGTGAATATTTCCTTAATGATATGCTAAATATGATGGGAATAGGTGCTCAAAACGTTATGAAAATACTTGCTCAACTGGATCAAGTGATGAGTAATAACTTGAATCATGTGGAATGACATCCTCCTCCATGGATAGAGAAAGTTACCATTGAATCCTTCATGTGGAAAAGGAATCCCATGTTTAGTGGATCTTTTGATTCCCTCCTATTGGAATACTGGATTAACACCATTGAAAAGATATCCTCTATACTCTAGTGCTTAGAAGAAGAGAAAGTTGTACTAGTAGTCTATTGTTTTGATGGGGAAGCTGATCAGTGGTGGAAACTAATCAAAAATATGAAGTACTAAGAGGAAATTGATTCCATGGATTGGAAGGAATTCAAGAGAATATTTTTCAACAAATATTTTCCCCGAACCCTCCATCTCAAGATAGAAAGAGAGTTCCTTGGACTCAAGTATAAGGAAGATGATTCCATCAGGGCATATGAAGAACACTTTAAAAGGATTTCAAGGTACACATATAGATTTTTCATGAACACCAAAATCAAGGTGGGTTGCTTTTTTAGCGGACTAAAGACGAGTCTACGAAAAGTGTTGGGTATTCAAGACTTTCAAAGTTATAAGGATATTTTTCGTTGTGCCCTCAAGGCTAAAATGGAGATCAGAGACTTGAAATGGTCTTATGGTCCCAGTGACTAGAAGTAGAAAATGGAGTCTAATATGGGTGGTTTGAAAAATAAATCCCATGATGGAAAGAATATCGAACATACAACATGTCAAAATTGTGGGAAAAAACATCATGAGAATTTTTTAAAGGGAATCCAGAATTGCTTCAAATGTGGAAGAATAAGACTTATGGCTAACAACTGCTAAAGGGATATGAAGAATCCTACTAATGTGGAAGAATAAAGGAAGGTTAAAATAAATTATTAGCCAATGGTGTAGTGTTAAAACTGCAAGGAACATGGAAATTATGATAACAACTTCTGTAAGTTGAGGGTTTTTGGAGGTAATCAACAACAACCTCCAAGTCAAAAAGGAAGGAATTATGTGATCACTACTACTGAGGTGGAGCCAGAAAATGATGTGATGACAGGTATGGTAGTTATTCATTTAAGAATAGTGAATGTACTATTTGATTCTAGTTCTATGCATTCTTTCAAATCTTGAAAGTTTAGTATAACTATTCAAGCACCACCTCAAAATTTAGAGGATAAGTTATCTATGAGAACAAAGAATGGGGAAATTATTGTGTCCATGGTTTATAACTCCTCCCCAATTAATGTATGTGGACTGAACCACCTAGAAAATCTCATCATACTTCCTTTAGTGAAGTTTGATGTTATATTGGGCATGGATTAACTATATTTATACAAAGACAACATCAACTGACGGGAAAGGGAGATAACTATTCACATCCCAAAGAATCCTCTAATTCTTTAAAAGTGTAAGGAGGGAGATGAATCTACTTTAGAATAATTGTCTCAATTTTGGATATTATTTCCTTATGAGAAATCATGTCTAGCTAAAATGATTGAGAAAAAGGATATGATACTTCTTGAAGATATTCCCATCATGAGGGATTACACTGATGTATTCCCTGCAGAGTTGTTTGGTCTTCCTCCTAATTGAGAGGTTGAGTTATCAGTTGAACTTATTCATGGATATATGACTATATCAAAGATACCTTATAAAATGACCGTCGTAGAGCTGGAAGATCTGAAGAAGCATTTATAGAAGAATCTAGAGAATAGTTTTATACACATAAGTGCATCACCATGGGGTAAGCCAATCCTCTTTGTCAAGAATAAGGATGGATCAATGATCCTATTCATTGACTTTCACAAGCTCAATAAAATCTTGATAAAGAACAAGTATCCCCTACCATATAAAAATGACTTGTTCAATCAGCTTTGTGGGGATAGTTAATTCTCTACGGTGGACCTTTGGACGGGATATCACCAATTAAAGGTGAGAAAGGAAGATATTCCCAAGAATGACTTTCAAATGAGGTATGGACACTATGAATTCACAGTGATTCCCTTCATAATCACTAATTATCCAAAAACATTTATGGATTTAATGAATAAAGTCTTTAGAGATTACCTTGAAGAATTTGTGGTGGTCTTTATTGATGATATTCTGATATACTCCAAGAGCAGAGAGGAACATGAGGAGAATTTGAATACTATGCTAAAGAATTTGTAAAGGGATAAACTATATGAAAAGTACAATAAATGTGAGTTCTGGATAGAGGAAGTATCATTATTGGGGCATGTTATCAATATAAAATGAATATCTATGGATCCCTCTAAGACAAAGGCAATTAAAGAGTGGACCAGGACAACGTCTGTAAGGGATATTTGTAGATTCCTTAGTCTAGTTGGGTATTACTGATGATTTTTGAAGAAATTTTCATGATTCTCTAACCCAATGAACAAGATGACAGGAAGGGGATGAAGTTTTTCTGAACTCAATAATGTGAGGAAATATTTAAGGACCTCAAAAAGAGGCTTTTCACTGTGCTAGTACTCACACTCCCAACAAGTGGAGAAACATTTGTAGTGTATAGTGTTTCTTCAAAGAAGGGTTTAAGCTATGTGATGATTCAAAATTATAAAGTGATATCCTATGCCTCAAGGCAGCTGGTAATCCATGAGAAAAACTATCCTACGCATGATCAGGAGTTTGCGACTGTGATCTTTGCTTTAAAAATCTAGAAAAATTATCTCTATGGGGGAGAATTGTGAGATATATACTGATCATAAGAGTCTAAAAATATATATTCACATAGAAGGAGCTTAATATTCCACCGAGAAGATGGTTAGAGCTCACCAAGGATTATGACTGCTCCATCCAATACCATCCTATTAAGGAAAATAAGGTGGTGTATTCTCTAAGTAGAACAGATCCTTCATCTTTATCAATGATGAGAATTGAAAAGGATCCAATATTCTTATATTTACAGAGGATGGACATGAGAATCATTAAGGGAGGAACATAATCAATCCTTTCTCAAATTATTTCTCAACCATCCCTCATGAAGAAAATAAAGAACGCTCAAAGAAAAGATATGGAAATTCAGAAAAGGGTGGAAGCTACCAGAAATGGGAAATCCTATGAGTTAAAGATTGATGAGGAAGGAGTTGTATGATTTGGGTCATGATTAGGTGCACCATCCGATCCAGAAATAAAGGAAGATATTTTTAATGATGCACATAGCTCAAACTTATCTATTCACCCACGGAGCACAAATATGTATCAAGATCTCTACGAGAACTTTTTGTGGGACAATATAAAGAAGGAGATTACTGAGTATAAATCGAAGTACCTGGTATGCCAGAAAGTGAAGGACGAAAGACAAAAGTCTAAGGGGATGATGTAACCACTACCCATACCAACATGGAAGTGGGAGAACATCACTATGGACTTTTTCAGTGGACTTCTAAGGACATCTAGAGGAAACAATGCTATATGGGTCATTGTGGATCATATTACAAAGAAAACTCACTTTATCAAAATTCGAGAGGACTTCTTATTAGATCAAATTTCATGGATATATATCAAATATGTGGTAAGGATGCATGGAGTACCACTATATATTGTATCCTATAGAGATCTGAGATTCACCTTAACGTTCATAAAATGTCTCCAACAAGCTCTAAGTACTGAATTGAACTTCATTATGGTCTATTATCCTGAAACTGATGGCCAATATAAGTGAACTATTCATAAATTGGAAGATATGTTGAGAGAATGTTTCGTGGACTTCAAAGGAGGATGGGACCAACATCTTTGACTAGTCGAATTCTCCAACAACAATAGTTTCCACTCCAGCATCCAAATGGAACCATATGAAGCCCTTTATGGGAAAAGGTGTAGAACACCAACGTGTTGGGATAAAGTCAGTGAGAGTGAGATTCTAGGACCTAAAATGGTTAAAGAAATGGTGGAGAAGATGAAAACCATTTACAAACACTTCAATAAATCCCAAAGTCTACAAAAGAGTTATGGATACAATTATTGACGAGACCTTCAGTTCAAAGTTGGAAACATAGTATTTCTCTGGATATCTCTATGGAAGAAGGTCATGAGGTTTGGGAATAAAGGAAAGCTAAGTCCCAGGTACATCAACCCTTTGATATCCTTGATTGTGTCAGAGATATGGCCTATCAAATGACATTTCCACCTACCATGTCTAAAGTGCACGATGTCTTCCATGTATCCCTCTTAAGAAAATAAATAGCAGATCCTTCACATGTACTGAATTTAGAGGAGGTACAGTTGGAGAATGATATTTCTTATGAGGAGAAGCCAGTGAATATTTTGGATCAAAGAGATAAAGTTCTACGCAACAAGACTACTCACTTGGTTAAACTACTATGGTGCAACCTTGAGTATGAAGATGAAACATGGGAACTGGAGGATACAATGAAGGAAAAGTACCTCCACCTGTTTATGGATTATAATGTAAAATGAAATTTTGAGGGTAAAAGTTCATAAGGGGGGAAGAATGTAATGACCCAATGTTTTATTAATGGAATTCCCTTCTTATAATTCTGGCTTATAGTATAATAAAATTAGGTAACACAATGAAATATCATGATACTAAATACAATGTGACCATTAAACATAATTTTTCCACTTCTGTGTCTTGAATTTTGAAAATCTGACATACACCGTTGCGTTCAGGGTGATTTTTAGGGTCTGATGGAACAAACATAATTTTTGGCGAATAGTAACCTACCCTTATGAATAGTAATAAGATACTTATGAATACTAAATCTTCCAAAATAATAGTAACATCACCCTTATATGTATAAATAAAAATTAAGAATTTTATAAGTGATAATATTACCATAGTAAAAGTATTGATATTTTTACCAGTAATAAATAATTAATTACAATTAATTAATTAATTTAAAATAAAATGTATTCTCCTAAAAGGTGTTTATAAATTAAAATTTTTATGTCTTCTCATTTTAAGATAATTTTATAAGATCTTATGTAATTTTTGAAAGCATCATGAAATCAGTTATAGTTTTAGAATTTGTATTTTTTAGGTAATTTATGATTTTAATTAAAAATTAAATTAATCATATTAATAAAATGATTTTGAAAAAATGGATTTCATTTTTGGATTCTAAATTTTGAAAAATTATAAGGGTGAATTTTTTGGATCTTTCTAAAATACATGAATTTTTGATGAATAGTGAAATACAATAATTTACAAAATAAGCTAGATAAATTAATTATTGAGTCATGGGTGATGTTATACTGATGAAAGAACCATTGGTTAGAACCAAAATGCACATATTACTATTTTTGGTCATGGATTCATCACTATTTCTTATCTTATTGAAAAATAATAAACTAATGATTTAGATATTAAGAAAACCCTCCTCCCCTCCATTATAAAAACCACCCACACTCTCCTCCACTATTCACTCCTCTCAATCCTTGTTCCTTGACTAAATTCTACTCAAATATCTCCCCAATCTCCTCCCCCACATATAGAATCACTTGTTACCCTCAAAAGACAAAATACTCTCCCCTTAAGAGGCTCTCAAGGAAGATTAATTCAAGAGGTAAATTCCTCTTTTTGAATCTTTTACTTTACTTTCAAGTTCCGTTGTTCTCTAATATATCCTTACCTCTCCTCATAAAAATTTTATGAAAAATACGTTACCTTATATGTAATATAATTTTATTATGATAATGGAATATTTAATTATCATTTATATTTTACCCTTCTTTTATACTAGTAGTAAAAACACCATCTGAGATGTGTTAATTTACCACATTCAAGGATGCTGGATTTTCAATTTCCATTACCATATTCAATTCTGGATAGGTAACCACTATTATGGTTGAACAAGACTATAATATATTTATTATTTCTCATCTATGATTATGGAATCATTTTTTACATACGGTTTTTGATTTATAAAACAAAACGTTCTTGTTATGATAAAAAACCGCCAATTAACCCAAATGTTATCACTAAAGTTTTATATAATGAATCATCTTCACTCCAAGTAACCAAATGAAATTTAAAAACATGTAAAATTATTTATTTTCATTAATATAACTCAAATTATGTAAAACCATATTAATTTTACATGATTATCCATTCATGTATATAAGTAAACTGGTCATGAAAAAAACGAATCCGAACAATGAAATTAAACCTCATAACCAATCAAAAAGGTTATGAATGAACTGAAAAAGGTTATAATAAATCAATTACATGTAAAATAGGTTATTTAATTATTAATTAATAAACCTAATTTGATAATTCAGGTTATTAATATCAAGTGGAGAACACCAACAGACTTAAGGTATGTGATTCTACCCGAACCTTAATTATTCCTTCATGTTATTCTTACTATTTTACCCAAATGAAATCCTATATTATATTTACTTACATATTTTAATTTCTATTTATATTTCCAAAATCATGTATAAATATCCATTAATCATTCTATTCTAGTGATATACATGCTTTTAAGTGAGTCCCTCCCCAATACTTTTCAATAAGCAAACCCGTTTGAAGGGAACTTCTCAATTTTTTACCCAAATTCAAGTGCACTCTACCATATGTTTTAATACACCATTGTTTTTATAAAATAATTTTTTTTATTAATAAAACCTTATTTTTTCACTTCTAGTTTTATATAAATTATTATTCCCTTTTTTTATTTTAAATTCTCTTTAGAATTTTCTTTAAAACCACACTAAAATGTTTTATTGCTAAAATTTCTTAAATACTCTTTTTACATGTTATCACTTATGTTTTACATCACTTACCATGATATATTCCTATTTTACCATATTAATTTCTATATATGTTATAATTACTTTCTTTAATGGATACTTTTATGATACACCCATTAGATTATGCTTTATGACAAGATTATGATACCCATTTCCTTCCATGGGTTCCCTTATGTTTATCTGATTGATTATGTACAATTCATTATGTTGAAATCATATTCATGAACATGTTAAGATGGGTGAAACAATATAGCACTTCAATGCATTGGGTAAAGTTGAGTCTCCTAAGACTTTATGTGCAACGGTCTTGCCGGTTAGCCTTGACTTGTGCTACCATGTGCAATGGTCTTTGTGGTTAACCTTGACTCATGCTCCTCTAAGTGAAACGAGCCTTGAATCATGCTAAATTCATTTTTTATGATGCTGAAATATTACTATGATTATGTGTTTATATGATCCCAAGTTATACATGTTATGGTTTCATATTTCTAATTACGTTATGTGCCATTTTATATCATTATGTCATGCTTCCTAACCAATGTGCTTAAGCTTTATTCTAATTCTTATTCCCTTACTGGATTTTTTTTTTATCTCACCCCATTTTTCATGTTATCCCTAGGTTATCATATGCCTATGTATTAGAACAATGGAAGTTAGGATCTCAATATGAAGATTAAATAAAGAAATATTTTATGTTTTCAGTTTTATGTACCTAGTTTTCAAATACACTAGAATTAACGATCCTTGGATTGTATTATGGTGTATAATTATGCATTAAAACATGTAATGTTATGTGAAAAATGAAAGGGTTTATATATTTTTTGGAATAGCTACTTTTCTTTCACTCATGTGGAGATAGGATAATTCACCGCTGCATCCCTAAGGATTAATTTAATGGAATTATGGATTTTTTTCACTCCTTATTGGCCGGGGGACATCATGGGTTGGACCGTACAATAGAAAAAGTTTTTCAATCTGGATTTTTCTAGCCCACTATGCATAATGATGCCCGATACATCGTAGCATGCTGTGATAAATGCCAATAGATTTATAACATTGGGTGTAGAGCTGAAATTACTCAACACCCCATCCTAGAGGTTGAAGTCTTCAATGTATGGGGTATTGAATTCATGGGGACATTTCCCTCATCTTATGGGAATACATACATTATGGTATGTGTGGATTATGTATCTAATTGGGTGGAGGATATTAACAAGAAAAAAAACACGACGAAGGTGGTTGTTTTTTTCTAAGGAAGAATATCTTTAGCAAGTTTGGTGTTCCCCAAGTTCTTATCAATGATAGGGGGACCCATTTTAGTAATAATTTAATGAGGAATGTGAAAATGAAGTATAGGGTAAAGTATAATGCTGGGACACCATACCATCCTCAATCCAAAAATCAAGTGGAGGTCTCCAACCACAAACTTAAATAAATTTTGTAAAAGACTTTGGGAGCCTTGAGAAAATATTGGTCCAAAAATCTTGATTAATCCTTATGGGAATATAGGACCACCTTCAAGACGTCGTTGGGTATGTACCCATTTCGTTTGATCTATGGAGAACCCTATCAACTGCTTATGGAACTTTTCTATAAAACATATTGGTCTGTGAGAGGCTTGAATTATGATTTAAAGGCTATTGAAGAGAAATGAATATTTCAACTGTCTGAGCTTGATGATATCCGTCGAGAGGCATATGAAGATGCCAATCTTTACAAAGAAAAGAAAATGGTGGTTTATGATTGTATGATTTCTTGGAAATACTTCCAACCTGTTGATTAGGTATTATTGTTTAATTCATAGTTGAGGTTGTTTTTAGGTAAGTTGAAGTCCCAGTGGCTGGGATCTTTTAAAGTTGTTAATGTATTCCACTATGGTGTGGTGGAAATTGCTAGAGAAGATAAAAAATCATTTAAGGTGAATGAGAAATGTCTAAATCCATATCCTCAAATAGAGGACATGGTGGGAATGGTTTCCACCATGCAATTCAGGTGATAAGATTCCTAGGTATGTCAAGCTCAAGAAATTAAAAAAATTACTAACTAGGAGGTAACCTGACATTTTGAAAATTCCATAAAAATAATAGTGTGTTTTTGTGTTCTTAGGAGTGCATGTTAGTGTGTTTTTCATTTTTGTGTGTTTTATTCATAGGATCAATGCACTGTGATAGATAAATTATTTAATTTCTATTATTATTAACTTAAATATCCTATGAAAATCTCAAATCATATTTTAAAATAATGGGGGAAAAGTGTTTTGATTTAAAAAGTGGTGCATTTAATTTAAATTAGATATATTTTTAAAAAAAATCAAAGAGAATCACACGAAAGGTTTGAGCACGGTTTACCAAACCGTGCACAATAACCATGAATGATGTTGAACCATTCCAGTGGCCACACGCACGGTTTCCGCATGGTTTAGCAAACCATGTCCTGAAAATGTGCATATCATTTTAAAAACCTGAAAATTCTTGAAACCTAACAAGTTTTCCCCCTCTGAAACCCTAATCACGCCACCCATTTCCTCCCCACCTTGTGTCAAGCCCTCACGTACCCTCTCCTCTCCTTTAATCCTCCTCCATTTCACCGGATCCTCAATTTAGGTATCATTATATTTCTCTTTCTCCTCCTCATCTCCTTATTATTCACTTCTTCTTCTACACTTTCTCTCTAGGGTTTGGGCATCCTGATATTACTCCACCCCCTTGTATGATTTTCTTTTGTTTTTCATTTTTCTTTCATTTCTTCATTCTCTACCTCCGTTTTCTTTAATCCTTCAAAAAACACATGCACAAAAATTTGATTTTCTAGTAGAATCCCCCATTTCCATGCCTTAATTTTTCTAGATTAATACTTTGACATAGTGAATTTTGTGTTTTCTTAATATTTCTTCAATTTATTATCTATTTTTGTTGTAAAATATACAATTTATTTGTTCATAATCCACTTCCTATAGGTTTCCACACCCTTATATCATGGTAACCTCTAAACGTGCAAGTGCCTCAAGCTCTGACAACCCTCTTGGTCCTCGTTTGAAATTAAACAAGAAGAAAGAGAATAATAGTTACCCGATTTTGGACACCCGTAAGGTTAATACCCATTAATGCTATTCCCGATAAGATATTTCAACCTTGAGAATTTCTGATGAGCTTCGATGATTGATTGACCAAGGTCACCTCACCCGAGCACTTTCTATGTCCCAACCAACTTATAAAGATCTTATTTTGGAGTTTTTAGCCACCTTATAGTGCCTTGATAGATACACTGAGGATGAGTAGGGATATCTGAGTGATGCAGAAGGTGATGTATCATTCCTCCTTATAAACCAATGTTTCCAATTTCTTCTTAGTGAATTATCAACACTCACTAGTATTTATGATCACACCCATGTTCAGAACATTGCCTACGCTGAGGCACCCCTCAAATGGGATCTGGATTTTGCATGAGCCTTTTGGGATACCATTGCTCAGTCTGGAAATCCTTATGTTCCTCAAACATCCAAATATTCCAGGTTGCTCAACCCAATTCATCATATTTTACATAAAGTCCTCACTACATGCTTTATCGACTGATCTGATAGTGAAGGAAACACCAACCTACCAGATTTTTTTCTCTTGTATTCCATGTTTACCAGTGATGAGGTTAACCTCTCATAAATTTTAACTTATTACCTATATCGCATGTTCTCTAAAGCAAAGGGAGAAATTTTTGGTAGACCCTTCATCACTCTCCTTATGGACCGATTAGACATTGATTATGATGAGGATACTTTCACTGTGCTACCATAGGCCCCTACCCTTGATATTACTCTTGTACGTTACATGAGGATGATCAAGTAATATGGTACCTGCTACCAGTTTCACAAACAATGTATAAAAGAAGCGGCTGACCCACAACACGAGGCTGCTGAGGATGAGGCCCCCATTGTATCTACTTCCTCACACCACTCCTCTCCCTATAATGTGGACTACAAATCACCCACCCCTCCCACCTCTATGTCACCACCATAGTTTCCCCTATCTCTCATAACCCCACATTTAGGGCCCCCCTATGGGGATCCAAATATTTTCTAGAAATGGCATTAGGACTCATATGCGATGTTTGATTGGAATATGAAGGCTACTCAGCGCCAAGTGGCATACCTTAGTATGGTTGACCTTCCTAAGCCTGATCTATACCGCGTAGTACCCATCTATACAACCTCTTACTAAATGTATGGTGCTACTCTATTTCATCCAGATCTATCTTGGGGCCCCTCTACATCAGTAGGTCCATCAGCAATACCTCCCACCAAAAAGATGGACACCGATCCACCTCTTGAAGATCCATCATGGGATGAGGCTACCCGTGATCTATTCTGTGATCCCTCTAATCCCTCCATGGGGTGGAACTGATCCTACTTTGGATTCTACTAATTTTTCTACTATGTCTTGTGTGGATTTTTTTGAACTTATCATCTCAGTCTCATGTGTTGTTATAACTTTTAATGGTTTATTCACTTTTCATCCTATAAATACCTGGAAATTTCAAGGATTTTTTTTCTTAATTTTCTTTGGAATTTTACAAGAATGTAGTTTCTGACGGAACCAGATTCTGAGGCCCGGTGTGCCCGGAATCATTTTCCGAAGTTTAGCTCGGGTACGTTTAGTGAACGAACGAGCGGGTTTTTCTAACTTTTGAACCGGTGCTCAGAATCGAATTCTAAGGGCACCGATGGAATCACAGTGCCGGTAATTGCTTAGAAACACCTTTTCTGGAGTTTCGTGTACTCGGGTGTGGTTTTAAAATTTTTGGGTTAAGTAAAAGAATAAAATAAAAACGGTGCGACCAATTTTTATTTACTTAAAGTTGTTTAACCTAACCTAAGTGTTTGGGTGGGACCCACAGTATCCTACCCACTAGGTAGGATATTTGTGATGTGGTTCCCACATGAGCCTCGCCGTTTCTTTTCTTCCTAAACCCCCCTCCTTTATTTAGGTAACGCACCTGCACCCCTATTAATTGGAGGTCAACCCTTGTGTTTATCTGTTTATGAAATGCCTCTTTTAATTTGGAAGTTTAAACATTCCTATTAATTCAATTTACTGATTAACTCAATTTTGAATTTCAAGAGGTTGTCTTGTGTGTTAATAAAATAAGACAAGTCTTATTTTATTAAGAGGTTCGTGGTGCGTGAAGGCTTGGGAGAAAAAGCTCTAAGCCTTGAAGTTCTTCTTCCTCGATGAAGAATGAGAAGAACGTGAAGAATGCCGACCTTCGATGAAGGTCAACAAGAAACGACGGATCCTTGGAGATCAATAACGTGACGCCGATGAATCTTTTCTCTACGATGTGACGATCCTCCTTCCGCGACGTACAATTCTGTGACGAACCCTCGCTCGACGACGCTTGAGGTAGGGGTTTTGGTTCAATTAAATATATGTGATTTATATCCTCGGCATGTGTTAAAATTTGTTGGAATCCATTTAAACCGCTAACACGGTGGGTGCGGACCAACGAACAAGTCCGAACCCACCGTTTCTTCGTTCTTGGTGTGCGGATCGATGGGCGACGACGAAGCAGGCCGCAAGGGTATTTTGAGGTCTTCGCAGTGAAGAGCCGGTCCCGAGAGGACCACTGGCGAAGACGATAGGAAAACGGACCACCACAACACGTTCGGTGGTCCGCGGAAAACCCCACCGGTGCCCGACGCGCCGCCAGGAAGGCCCGCCGTGGCTGAAGCCACGGCGGCAGGCTGCTGGTCCCGCGACCGCGTGGGGCCAAGGAGGCGGGGACGCAGCGCTAGGCCGCGTCCGTTGGAAAGGAGAGGCCACCATGCGGGGGCCACGATTTCATTCAAGGGGCGGCACCCCCTTTTTGCACGGACGCTCGGCCAGCGCCGAGTCGCCTCGGGCCGGACCAGCCGCACCGGGCCGGGCCGCCCAGGCCGGGCCGGGTCGGACCGGGCCCAGACCCCCCATTTTCAAACTGTTTCGGTCTGTTACCCATAACTTGTGATACAGATCTCCGATAAACTTACCATCATCTGCGATGCGATCCTTGGATTGAGATGGCCGTTTAGGTATATTACACTCAAGGTTTCGGAGAACTTTGGGTTCGGCCGGGTTGGTTCGTACACGAAACCAACCGGGCCTTCAGAGCGGAAACACTTATAACTTGAGATCCGGATGTCCGATCGACGTGCTGTCGACTCTGATGGATTCCTCTTAGTGAGACGGACCTTTTGGCTTACTCCGCTCGAGGTTTGGACGTAGTTGGAGTATGTTCGGGTTGGTTTTGACTTAAAAACCAACCAGGCCCCTGGGACGAAAAAGCCAATAACTCTCAGACCGGGTGTCTGATTGACGCACCGTCTGTGTCGTTGAGTTCCTATTGATGATACGGAACTTTTGGATACATAAACTCCGGACTATGTGTCAGTTGATGTATCATCCCCTCGGCTCGTGGAGCAGACCCTCCCAAACGAGCTTGCTCTGTGCAAAAACCCTAGAGCTAGCTGCGACTGCGACATCGATGACGACTGTACAGAAATCTTCCGTGGATTCAACGGCGACGACTACAGCACTCAAGGATCCTACATGGATCAGTGCTACTGATCCTATATGGGTCAGATCCTGTGTGGGTCAGCGCTCAGCGGTCCTATGTGGGCCAGCGCCTACAGATCCTGTGTGGGTCCGATCCTGTGTGGGTCATTGCGGGGGTTAGTACCTATCGATCCTGTGTGGGTCCGATCCTGTGTGGGTCATTGCAGGGGTTAGTACCTATCGATCCTTTGTGGGTCATTGCAGGGGTTAGTAGCTGTTGATCCTATGTGGGTCCGATCCTGTGTGGGTCATTACAGGGGTTTGTACCTATCGATCCTTTGTGGGTCATTGTGGGGGTTAGTACCTATCGATCCTGTGTGGGTCCGATGGCTTAGATGAATCAGTGGCTACATTTAATCATCTCTATCATCATACGAAGAAGTATAACTGTGTGAGATGAATCTTGACTTTCAATCATTATCTTCGATATGATTGAATTTATTTCCTATGTGGATTACGTTATGATTTTTTATGTGGATTGGGTTGTGAATTCCTATGTGGAATGGGTTATGTTTTCTTGTGTGGACTGGGTTGTCCTTGGGCTCGGATGTTGGAGCTGAACTGGAATTGATGACTTAGGTATATGTATGGGCATATACCTAAGTAATGTCGGTTGTTACTTCATGATTGTATCTTTCATTTGTGGATTATCCTTTTTGGATTCTGGGAGACCTTCGGGGGTCTCGGAGTCCCTACTGAGTATCTTATACTCACCCCTGCACGGGCTATGCCCGCACTACGTTGTGTTGGTTGCAGACGAAGGACAACGCTGATCGTGGTTGAGTCTTGTGGAGTAGGTCGGTACCTGGAGGTGGACCACTGGGCGGGACGTACGCGGAGCGGGTGGCTGGACCCGAGGAGCTGTAGAGGTTATCTGTACCCACCCATCAGGTGGGACTTCCAGTGGACGGCTCGAGGCTGCAACTTTACTTTTCAGTTGCGGTACTCCCTTTTTCAGTGGTACGTTACTTTCAGTTTGTGTTTGTATTCTTGCCCACTTACTTTTCCTCACTTACTATTGTACCCAGTTTTTACTTAGTGTTTACTTCTTCTTTCTTGCTCTGTGGTGTTTGTTTACATTACAAAGGCAATGCCTTCCCTTTTTACCAGGAATTACGCCTTGGTGCTAGTCGCCAGCCCCTGGCCTATGGAAGGCGGTCTTGGGGTAGTCACGACACGGGCCTCGAGGGCGGGTCGTGACATATCCACCTACTGCTAGTCAAATTTTTATTTTTTCACTCTTTCTAGTTTCTTTGATAAGTGGGTAGGTGTATCACTCACTCCATCTCAAGGAAAGGTTTCTGCACAACTGGCTCTTTCACAACACTTGTTGACCTCTCTTCGTTATTTTTCTAGGGGATTTTTCAATTCTCAATTACCATTCCATTTTTCTTTACTCATTCCTTCCCCTTTCCAATATTTTCTTGTTTCCAAACCTTCTCCACCTTACTAACTTCATAGAGAACTATGCTATGTTTTAAGTGTGGGAGAGGGAGCCCATTTTAGCCCCCCATTTGATCCTTTCCTTAACATTACTTAGGATGACATGCCTTTTCTTAGGGGTTGTCTAAAAGGATTTTATAGGTTTCACACAAGTATATCAATTGGATAAAAATGTATTTTGGTAATTTATTTCTAAAATTACTCATATTTCTAGATTGATAAACTCGTTTTTGATATGAATAAACATTGTAATACTTAAGGAGAAAATTTTAGATATTCATTCATAAAAAAATCTCTTTAAAAATGAACTTTGTAATGAGGTAGTTTAAATTAATAAACCCCGTAAAAATGGAAATAAATTTATGCATAAAGGGATGTGAATTATGAAAATTTTTGTTACCACACTTGTGGCTATTATGCAGTCTTAATTTCATAAAATCTTGACTTTATCGCTATATTCATCATGATCAGACATGAAAAAAAATTAGCCAAATTTTTATTCTAGTATCTCATTCCAATGGAAAATAATTCAAGATATGAAAAGGCATGCCCATATTTTTTGATGAACTTTCATCATTTTTCAAAACCTGCAAGTCAATGAGGTTGCGTGACCTATAAAAGTGATAGAATGCCATTTGTAGATGATGAAATCCATTCTTAATTGACATGAGGGTATGATGAGATGGAAATGGAGGTCATAAAAGTCTTTTAATGAGCAAGGAAAATTTCAGTTTTTAAACAAAAATTATTTTTGAAATAATTTTTGGATGTTTTGAATTACACTTTATTTTTTGGATACTTTTAAAAAATGGCAAGTCATGAAGAATGAATGTATAAATTTTAATGATAATTTATCCAAAATATATATTCATTTAGTTGATATAAACCACAACACTTTTATATATTTCTTTATAGATCCTTTGAAACAATCGTCTAGAAATGTTTTTAAGTACAAAAAATCAATCAGGTGTGAGGGAATTTGATGCACTCTTTTGCATAAAGATTTTTTTTCTCATTTAAGAATATTGAAAATGGTTTTTTTAAAAGTGTTATGATTTTAAAAACATATCATAATTTGATATGTATAATTTAGTAATAAAAGGATGAGAGTTGAATATTTTTCATAATTGGGTGATTCAGATGGGAATCTGAGGCTTATGGACCCTTTTTCCATGGTGCATGCTACTATTAAGTAACCCAAGCCGATCATTCCAACCCTAAAGACCAAATAGAAAATATCGTATCAAGGAAGTGACTCCTGCATGGTCTCCGCATAGTCTCTACAGGGTTTGGAAGATTATGCGGGGTGTTTAGGATTGGACATAGGCCTACAACACGATATTCTCATAGTTGTGTAGATTGGACTAGGTAACCATGAACCACCTACCTTGTGGACAGAACTAAACACACAGTTTCTACACGGTTTTTCTAACCATGCACTAAAACCATATAAGAGTCAGTAAGCCCCCACTTACTTTCTATCTACCCCTACTACCCATCCTTTGACCAGGTATTTGGACCCCTAACCACCCCGGGATATTGGGGGATGGACAATTAAGAAAGAAAAGACTCTTTTAAAGGGGGTAATCATTGGGAGGAGTATCATCTCAGACATAGGGGAGCTTAAAACTAATTCTAATAAGTTTTTGGAGTTTTTTTCTAGTGATTTTTTTGTCATTATTCTTTTCAGTATAAGATGAAATGAATACTTCAGGTATCAAGACATTATCTTTCCTTATTTATTCAATGTGTGGCTAATTATACTGTGTATTGGGGATGAGGGTAATTAAGGTTTGTTGTGAACCAATTTTCTTGTTATGTTTATGTTTCTTCTTCTTCCTTTCATAAATTTCTCCAAATTTTTTTTTAAATCTTGCTGGAAATCCTGTATCAGACCAAGAACATGGTTTCTAGGGATCTTCATGGAAGCTAAGACAAAGTAAACTCATGACCATTGAGTTCACTTGTTGTCTTGGAAGGGATTGTATTTAATGAATTTAATAGAAGTTAATTTCTATACCTATAAATTAATCTTTACTAATTTAATTGGAACTCAGTAGACCAAGGGGGTTCCATTACATTCGGAACCCATAGATGTGGGTTATTATGAACAACACAACACAATAAGCAAATAAATTTTTTATGACCTTAACTACACACAACCTTGTTGAATTTATCCCATTTATTTTTAAAACCAGTTTTTCATGTTTTTTTTGACTTTAAGATAAATCATCAATTAATTTGAAGGATCTATTACTTAATCATTGGAATGAATATTTCAAATCTCAAAAATCGACTCTAAAATTTAGAAATATTTACTTAGTCAATACCAAATCCAAGAAATAGAACCCATTATCTCTTTCCCTATGGATTTATCCCATACTTACACTATAATAGTTGTAAGAGTGGTTACTTCACTCTGGTCCACTAAAAGTAACACTTAGGCTAGAACAACACCACTTCTTATCTCTCAAATAATGAGTTTCTTATAGGGATTGATCATATCAACATGAAATTCACGGTTAGGGTATGGATTTATTCTCATTTCTTAGATCAATCTATCTCTAAATCTATATTCTATTAAATCCATGTATGTAGGTAATGGATTTTTGAATTTCTTAGAGGGAGAATTGGTTATTTCTCTTCAGTATCATTATAATTTTAAGGATTCAACCTTGTTGTAATGATTTATGCTGTTGTAAATTTGGGAATTCCATAAAATGACATGACTATGTAATTATCTTTGATATCTTCTATGAATTTTATAATTTCATTTGTATTGTTGATTTATTGTAAAATATTAATGATTTATTGGATTAATTTCTTGTGAAATTATGGTTTCATGTAAAATAAGGATTTTATCATACCAATTTCAATGATTTTTTTTTGGATTTTTTATAATAAATTATTTTGGAAAAAAATTAATAATTTTAAAAAATTAAATTTTCAAATATATGACTGTATTTAACTTGGATTTTAAAAATAGCGATTTTTAAAAATTACAATTTTTTCTATTATTCGAAAACAAAAATGAGGCTTTTAATGAGGAATAAATGGTTAAATTTGGAAATTGATATAAATATTATAATGCAAAAATTATGGCTTCAATATGAATTTTGACCTTATCCAAATTTTATAATTTCATTCTAAATAGATTTTAATAATTTTTTTGAATGAATTAAATCTGTATATGTGAATTTGATTTCAATGTATTTGAAAACTTTTTTATTTTTAAAGGATATTGATTATGTAGTTTACAATTGAAGACTAGGGTTTCAAATGAATATCATGATCTAAAAAATTATAATGTTTTATAAAAATTATATAATTTTATAAGTAAATTAATTTTTTGTAAATTGGTTTTGGGATGTGAATTATGAAATGTGTTTTTGAACATGTATTTTGGGACTTATCCTAATAAGTATGTCCATGTGTTGAACATTTTTTATAAGACCTATTTTGAAAACCCATATGCTTCCACCATGGAAATGTAGGGAACTTATGGACTATTTATTAAGGTGAAAAAAAGGTTGAGATAACCTATAATGAATAGAGAAACTAACTGGTTTGAGTTTTAATTACAAATGGAGTTCATATATTAGAGACACTTTTTAGAAATAAAATGTGGAAAATAGTGTTTTCCATTTTTTAATACTCATAAAGACTGATCACGATAATGGTTTCATATAGTGTTTTTAATACCCACTCCCTATATGTTCTCCTTAGTGGAAATTTATACATGATTTTTCATGATACTATTAATTAAAAGGCATCATAATTTTCTAATAGTGAGTCATAGTTCCACATTAGATTTGTGAAGGAGGTAATGGTAGCTCATGGTTTGATCACTGGTCTTTAGTGTCAATGTGTTTTTATTATTTTACATTGTACTATGGATATAGTATATTTTTTAAATAAATTTGGTTATTAAACTTTAATATTTTTTGAGAAATGTTTTATTTGAATAAATTTTCTATCTCTATGATTGGTTTATGGTTTTTTATTTGTGTACAAAGCATTTCTTAAGTGGTCTGTATTGTCACTCACCTCTTATTGGAATCCCCTAGCGATTGATTGATGTGATTTAGGATATGTGGGACCCTAATTTGGGACTCAAGATTAGAGCCATTGGGTCACTGTGTTACACATATTTTTTGTAGTAGTGGTATCAGTAAGTGGATTGGATAGAATGGAATTTGTTCCTTTTGAAAATAAATCAGAAAGATCAACCATCTCATTAAGATTAGGTACTAATTCATCATAGTGTGTCAATGGTTTATATTGTTGCATTGGTGGATTCCTGAAAAAAAATAAAAAGTAAATACAAATTAATATCACATTCATAATAAAATGGTATACTAATGTTATTACATAATTTAATTTTTCTTCTAAAATAATTTTAGGGAGAGAGGGGACTTCATTATGTGGATATTTCATAGGTTCAATACTTTGTGTCTTGAAAGTTTCATATATAGAACTTTTATAAGTAGATTTTTATTTTCATTCCCCATATTTTGAATCTTTTTACACCAAGACATAATAAATTTTCTTCATATCATGAAACTTAGTCTCTTTTAGTGTTGGAAAATATAGTATTTGAATCTAAATTAATGATGTTAATTTTTGCGATTTTATTTTATTGGTACATGAACAATGGTGTCATATTCAATGGAAATAGATAGAAATTATTTCCAATTTATTGGGTAAGTGGGAATATTATATATGTTAATGAAAAATTGGTAATTTAGGATGGAATAAAGGTTTACCATCAAGATTTGCATCTTAATTAAGTGGAAATGAATAAAGAATACGAGGATTCAGAAAAATGATTTCATATTGAAATGGATAAACTAAATGTTTTATCTATCATTTTTATAAGTTTATTTTAACAAAAATGATCATTATATAGAGAAAAAGTCATTTATATGTGTTAAAAATAGTATCTTCCTCTTAAAGGGTGTGGTTTGAGTCATTTTGGTTTGGATATTTTAGTGTTTTTGCAAATAATGACACAATGAAATATCATTTTTGATGTCATGGTTGGTATTAGTATGGGTTGGTATTAGTTTTCATAAAATAACACATTATTTTCATACATTTAAACATCATGGTTTGGAAATTGGGATTTAGGTTGGTTTTCAAAATCATGACTTAAGATTTTTAAGGATGGTTGAAAATATAATTTTTTATAGGAACTTTATAAATTAAATTATTGAAATGGGTATTTTTAACATATGGGTTTATTGGTGAAGAATGTCCCTCCCTATTTTCAATATATATAAAACATAGTTAAGAATTTATAAAATGAGTTCTCTTTGAGTTTTGATATTATTTTAATGTTAATATTTTTTTCGATTTTTTTCTCAAAATAAATTAGCATAAATTTTTAATAGATCTAGTTAGTTAGAATATCTATTTGTCATGATTTTATTAATTAAAAAAATAATTCCAAGAAAATTGTAGTGATGGGTTAATTTATTTATGGAAAAAATTTTAAGGAGGTATTTTATTTAGTAGGCTTCTATTAAGGGTAAGAAACCAAGTGATGATAAATGTATATGGCATTTTTTTTTCTTAATGGTTGACATTGTGGTTACTGATGTTTCAATTCTATCTTGAACAGGAATTGAGAAATTTGAGATATATGGTTTTGGGTTTTTTTAAATGTGGCTCTTTGAAATGGTTTGGATGCAGTGGTCCGAGTTATACTTGTGGTAGGGGTATATTGAGTTTGAGGATGAATAAATCATGTCATTTTAATAAATAAAATGATTTTTATTTCAAGTTTTAAAATTCATTAGGTTAAGAATATTAATGGTTCATTTGGAAGGTCATGGTTATATGGTTCATCATCCTGGTAATTTATGCTAGATAAGGAATTCATAAGTCATATTGTGCCTACTATGTCATGATTTTTTGTTCTTATTCTAAAAATTTCCAATATCAACAATGATTTTAATGCCTCTCCATCCCCAGTACACTCACCAATTTTTGGGTTAGGGGTGTAACCTCACCTCAGGTGTGGAACCCCATTTTCTAGAGGTTATTGACCAATACTAAGGGTCTAAGGTGTTACCATAGGGAAACTATACACTCATATTAGAGTAATATAACATTATATAATTACCAAACATCATCAATCACAAATAACTATAGTATGGATAATAGATAAGAATAACCATGTTATATCAATGAATGTATAAGTATACAATCATACATTATGACTGGTAATCCAATATGATGAACACATATTAAAAATAAACAAAAGAAATAATAATACAAGAAATATATACTACCATTCATGAGCTTTATCACATTCCAGTCTCAAAATCCCAATCAAGCTACTCCATTCCAATATTACGATGCATAGAATCTTACACACATAAACCTATGAGTGATGAGTTCCACCCGGGTACCAAAGTGTTAGGTACACCTAAGTATAGAGTGAATAAAATTTAGTTTTCCACCGTCAACGAGGACCTTAAAATAACCAAAAAGGTAGTGTATGCATACTTGATATTCGAAAAAAATAAACAATTTTTTTTAAAGAATAACTAAAAAAACCATTATCATTCCCTAAATTCAAAGGTGACACTTGAGATTAACCATTATTTCCTCATGTAATATCAAAGTGTCTCTAAGAATAAGGTATACAATTCCATTGTTTAAGTGAACACCCTTATATAACACCATCATAAGTACATCTCAAGTACATACAATCACTCAGGGTTAGTGTGCCTCACATATATCATGTCATATATACATCTCAAGTACATCCAATAACTTAGAGCTAGTTCATCCCACCCAAATCATCTCATATATACATTTCAAGTACATACAATCACTTGTATGGTAGTGCATCCCACCTGAATTATCTCACATATACGTATCCAGTATAAAAAATCACTTAGGGGGTAATTCATCCCACCCAAATCATCTCATATATACATTTAATTAGGGGTAAAATGTCCCTCCTATCCATAACACAATATAATTGAGGGTCTGTGTGTTCCACCCAAGAATATCATTAATTGTATTCAATTATTATTAGGGGTAACGTGTAACACCTACCCATATCATAATATATTCAAGGGAATTTCATTCCACTCTACTATATCATTTGTTTTATTTTATTATTAATTTTTCAATTCATGATTTTAACATTCATTTCTATAATCCTAGGGACAAGATTTTCCCTCAAAGTCCATAGTGTCCCTCAGCATTCCCATGATGATGTCATGGACTCATCAACCTCATAAGTAATAACACACTATAATCAAACTTTTGATAGATATCATAATGCATGTCACACTCCCCATGTCTTCCTTGTTCAGTCCTCACATGAATGACCCATCCATAATCTTTCTTTGGGAGTATCCTCCTAAGTACTCATGAAGTAGTGGGGGAGGAAAACACACCCCATATCTATGGAGAAAAAGTCCCATTTTCTAAGAATATCAAGGTCCCCACATAGCCTATCCTTGGGTTCTAATGTGTCACCCAATGTTGGATATATAGATCTATCATTTTCCCTACTTAGTGGATATTGGGTGAACCTATCTGGAATTACACCGTGTTTATTCACTTATGTTTTACCCCTATAGGGTTCAAAAACCTCCATTAATTTATTTATAATAAATCCCTTGGTCATAGGTGGTTGAGGAATCAAACAAGTCCTTGAGGGTCCCTTATAGACCATGGAACTTGAGACTATCCATAGGTGTTGACAACAATTTATTACATTGAAATGTCAACCGTCTTTATATGGTGAGACCACATATCAAATTATAAATAAACAACAGACATAGAATTTAATGAGTTTTTAATGGACAAACCAAATAATACATAGTTATTCCCTTTAGGTAATCTTATCCATCAACACCTATGTTCATTCAAGCCTTGTCTATGCTCACATCACCTCTTGAGAATCTGTATCAATCCATAACTCCCAATTCACTTAGTTATAATAATTTATAACTAATTTTTTAATTTAATTTTAATACTAATAAACACCTAAAAACTCAAATAGTAATATTTTCTCAAAAATCCTTTGGCAACAAGCTGCGGTACACTCTTAACCCATTCCGAAACCTAATCCATACAAAATACACAATTTACCCACAAAAAATGATGGCTAATATCTTCTAATTTAATCAAAACCCCTAGATAAATTAATAGGGAAACATACCTTCATTGAAACTTAGTTAATTACACGTGTTCTTCATCATGGCATGTCATATATCTATCCTGAGAAAAATACCCATCATATCAGGATGAATCTGCTATGATTTAGTGGAATATGCAATGAAACCCTAGCTAAAGCTGCACCAAATCAGTGGGTTAGAAAGTATAATAATAATTTATAATGAAATATAGGATCTATCCATGAATTTCCACTAAAAATTACTAAGAAATCATCCCCTAACCAAGGGAAATTGAGTGTAATAGAGGAGGGAGATATCCCCTTGGCTTGGTCGAAAGTGATGGAGAATAAAGAGTAAGAAGGGATCTAGAAGTTAAGGTAGGGTATGGTATTTTCACAATTTTAAATAAAATATTGGTATTGAAATTATGATCACACGGTTTTTCAAACCAAGATACAAACATTTGTCTCATACCAAAAGATCATAACCATAACTTATACCATGATAATTCTAACCCACTCATTTTTATCCTAAGAAACTATGGTTTCTTCCACTGATTCATCCTCAGTTTTATGATGTTCCAACCAATATGATTCTGATAAAAAAATATGATTTCAAGATTTGGTACTCCCCACTACTATAATAGATTAATTAAAAATCTTTTTAGTGGCTAAATGACAAACTCGACGTGGATCCCACCTCACTAATCCCATTTTATTTCAAAAACAAAAGTTATTCATCCTTTGGTTGGCCTTTCTGAAAATCACTCTACTGCACCCACCAACGTGTTATCTCATTTACCACTCCCAATGATTCAACTACTCAAAAACATATGAAGATTATTTACACACCCACATTTAATTAAAAACTCAAAAAATGGTGCAATTACATGATTGGATCTTCAAACAACTAAATTGGTAATTATACTCTACCTGCAAGCACTGGTGCATCTATGATCTTACCCACCCTATGATCACATCCAAAACAACTCTGATCCCAATTATGATACATAGACTCTAACCAATACTATATAAAATTCCCTACAAACATATGAATTGTACCTCCTTATCCCATAATCAATCCATTACCACACGTAATGATAGTACTTGGTCATCCCATTCCTACTCGAGTTCCAGCATGAAAGACTAGTTGTTATACTTTCCCAACTCACCTAGATCATTACCCTCAACATCCACCGAATTTACATAAATAAAAGGGTCACACCATCCAATATATAATGTAGTGTTATATTCCATATTTCATCCATTATACCAGTCCTCAAGTACTGACCTAGCCAGGTCCCATTATCACATTCATATCGCTCATCCCAATTCACACTCATCCATCATGTCAACCCCTCACACTATCCATCCATTATAAAGGAAACACATCTCAATATAATCCAACACCCTAGGATTCTATGCTTCAAAGTTCTATATAAAAACCATTGGTCATGGAACCACACTTGATCATTCACCAATTAACAATAAATTAAGTTCCACACTTACCTAGTGCACACTCTCCATCAAACATTTTGAATTCTCAGAAAAAATAAATGTCAACCCTTACACTACTATACTAAGGTCAAGTGAACATCTTAAGAACCTTCAAACAACTTTTAAACCACTATTAATCATGATATTATTTGAACCCACTGGGTGTACACTTCTATATAACCCAATCACAATGACTAACTCATGCTCCCATGAGTTACACATAATCAAACACAAGCTTATGTATAGATAAATGACCATGCCCACTTCATGTAAATCAAATATTGTTAAAGAATTTCAACGCTTCTCTTCCAACCAACTCAAGGAACTTTACTTTCACCCAGATTAACCACATGATCATTTTCCACCTAGGAGTAAGTAAAAAAAATCAGAAGTTTCTTACCATACTCTATCCATCCTAGATTCAACAATATTGGATTCAAACTCTTTTATATCATCTGGAATTACACCCAAAATATACAAGATCATACATCCCACCAACCCATTGGTCAAAATATAACATTGATACCAAAACACCTCAAGTGATTTAAATCATAAAATCTCAAGGTATTTCTATTCCTATACCACATATCTAATAGAGATTCTTATACATAAATATCATAAACTGAAGAATCTACCCATGATTTTATCTTGATGGGATCTCACAATCCCATGGTTGATACCTCTCTTGGATTAATCTTATACATCTCATCTCATCCCTAAAATAGTAGGAAAATTCTCTACTACTCAATCACTATACTCATCCCACCAATATCCTTAGTTTCATCTCAAAGGGATTGGGATCTCATACATCTCCCTTAAAACATGTCTTATATAGCTCATAACCTATAGGGAAACACCTTTTTTATTATCCAAAATATCATAAAGAAACTCATGTGAATACACACCACATTTAGTGTTCTCACATACATAAATTAGAAATCAAATTCCAAGTCAACCACCCACTCCTTGAAATTGATTCTGAATTGGAATCTAAATACCAGACTACACAATTAAATATGACAATATCATCCAATTATATTATAATAATAATCATCAGATGATATGTGTAGAGTAAAACCATATTCATATGGGTTTTATGTTTATTTTCACCAAGAAGTAATATAGTAAAACACCATATTGTTTTTTTAACACTTTATATAATTGAATATGCATCACCATCACCCATAAGGTGTATATCATAAAGCCATAATTTTTTTATCAAATCACTAGGGGTAATTATATATCACCTACACAAATGTACCATATATTCATCATCATAGAGAATCTCAATGGAACATCCACATGAATTTTCAAAGATAGGAAATATACCATGGTGAAACCTAATATAATTTCACCAATAAGTTGCATGGGAAAACACCTTATAATTTATTTTTACAATTTGAATAACTAAACCCTCAATATTATTGATATTAATCACACATAAGAAAACTAACATCACTTGAATCTTATTTTATAAAAATGATACTTGCACAATAGACTCTTACCAATGGGAAAAGTGAAAAAATAGACATCAATCTAAAAAAACACATAATATTTATATAAATATCACATTCATAACATCAGAGAACCAGAATAACAATCCCACATCCCTAATAACCTGGACATCCCATCGAAAAAGTTATTAGATATGCACTAGTACAATGACAATTACAAGCCCTGACATGTTTATTTATCACCTATATACTATCTCCCTAAATAATAAGATATATAAAAAAATATCTAATATAAATTTATAATGCCTCTCTATCCCTATATCACTCACTAGTGTCCAATATGGGGGTGTCACATGACCTCCGACATGCATCCTAATACGATAGAGGTTGTTAGCAAGTAGTAAGGATCTAAACTATTACCAAGGGGAGACTATACCCTCATATTATAGTAATAAATTTTTTTAAAGTAGAAAAACACCATATATCACAATTAATCAGAGTATTCAGAATAGATAAATATAACCAAGTTATATCAATGAGTGCAGAAGAAAAATATCATAATTCGTGGATAGTCTCCCAATAAAACATACACAGATATAAAACAAAAAACATTGTGGCTATACTACCATTACTAACCCTCATCACATCCTAGGATCCAAATCCATGTTGAGAAAATCCTACCCAGTCATACAATGTTGGGCCTCTTACCTACTTAAATCTACTAGTGATGAGGTCATCTTGGGTCCCAAATTTCTAGTATCACTTGATCAGGGTGTGAGTAAAAAACATCGATACACCACCAATAGCTTCCCTATTATAAATACCAAATAAATATATGCATGTGTGATATAATAAGAAAAAAAAATTTCAAACCATTGAACAATAAATAAATAAACACCATTGATCCTCATGTTCTAAGGTGAAACTCAGGATCAATCTTATTTAATTCAACCAATATCAGAGTGTCTATAATCATAAGGCATACCTTGCTAATGGTTGGGTGGACACCCTCCACAAATATCACTATAATTATATACAATCACTTGGGGGGAAGTGTGTTCCACCCATATCATTTAATATATGCATCTCAAGTATATACAATCATTCAAGGGTAGTCTGTCCCACCTAGATCATCTCATATATGCATATGAAGTATAATAATTACTTGGGGGTACTTTATCCCCTTTAATCATCTCATATATACATCTCAAGTATATAAAATCACTATGGGGGAATCATATCCGATGCATATCATTTCACACCCACAGACATAGAAAATGACTGAAAATTAAAAATTTTATTTCCAAACACTTTTTGGGAAAAAGTGAGAAACCATGGTTCAGACACAAAAGGGAATCACCGAACCATTAAAAGAAAATTTAAGACTACCAGAAATTGGCTCCCTAGATAGATTACATGATATATTGCATACCTGAGTTTCTAGTTCATCTGTTAAGAGATATTCAAGCCTTAATGTCAATTTATCCTAGGTCTGAATGTACTCCTCAATGATGATCTTCCCATTGTTGAAATCCCCAACTAAAATCACGTCCTATCTGTCGATCCAGTTATACTGTTCCTCATTAAGATTCAACCTCAAAGACCTTCTCGTCGCTCTAACATCTTCTTCTTCAGCAGCGTTAAGAAAAAAACCTGTTCAACCATTTCTTCATCCGAACTCATTAGTAAATCTAATGGGTGATTGAGAGCATCATAGTCCATCTACTTGGCGTTTAATTTTTTCACTGAACGTGTCTCCATGGGAGGTGGAAATTATGAGTAATCTTTGTGCTCTTTACGGATGCCCATCCTGTCCCCATCACTAGTCTCACTCCCCTAGGCTTGCTGCTCATCCATAGTGCATCTGATCTGATCGGTTTCAACCTATTGCACCAGATCTTCATTAGTCAGACCATCAAAATGATTGCCGAGCTCAATATCCTCCACTTCCTTTCTAGTACCTGATCTGGTTGGACTCTTAGTGACCACAACCTATCCTCCAAAAGGTGACCGGACTGCCTCCGCATAAGAACCGACACCAAAAGTCAGGAGAACTTCCTCATGAGTTTCATCAACAACCCTTTACATCTCAGAATGGGTACCATTTAAACCAGAGTCAATGAAAAAACCCGCTAAATTGCACTGAGAATTCACTTCCATTTGGTGTTTCATACCATTAAGGTCTTCGATCAACCTGTTGAAAACATCCATGAACTTGGGCTCATGAAATAGAGGTACTGACTTCAAAGACTCTTCATTCTTGGTGATCTGATTAGGCATTGAAACATCCTTCTTTGCAGGAGGAGCCATATCTTCAGCAATCAGACTCATACCTCTGTCAACAGGGGACACAACCGCATCATCCTTCTGTAAAGAGACACTAGTACCATTGGGATCTGAGGTACCCACCTAATGTTTCTCAGGGGGAACAATTCCACTTTCAACCAAATTTGAATATTTCTGAAACAGTGAATGAAAGTCCTGTTGAAGATGACCTAATCGACAACACGAAGCACAGAAATCATACCAGTTCTCAAAATCCACCAGTTGTTGGCACCAAAGATCATTTTCAACCTCAATCCATACTTCTTCAATAGGGGGTTTGGAGACATCGACTTCCACATAAATTCAAGGTGTTATAGGATGGAACAAAGTCCTCGACCTCTCATCAAAATCCAAAAACCTTCCAACCATATTGCCTAACAATTGTAGAATAGTGGGATTTTGGAAGGGATGGGGGAGACCCGGAAAGCTCACCCAGATCGCCGTAGAGGGGGAATCCCTCTTCCAATAGAAATCATAGCTCCAGCAAAGAAGAAAGAAACGATGCTCTCCACAGAAATGAAGACCTTTGGACCAAAATACGGAAAAATATTCATTATTGGAGAACTGCAGAGTGAAGTGATGAGGATCCAGGAGCCCGATGACGACACGATCTTGTAGGGGGAAATATTCATTGGAAAAATAGGAGAAACTGTCTAGGGATGGGCACTGTCGGCCAAAACGAGCTATTAGAGATAACCCATGGAGATTAGATGCCTCAAAGAACTCCTATAGTGAGAGTGGAAGAGAAGGAGCCCCTCGGTGAAGGGCCGAGAATTTAGGGAAAAGTTGAATCCGGGAGAAGTCGGGTAGGAGGGATGGATCATAGAACGACGAGAAGGACGCCGTAGCTAACTATCGTTTCTGGAGAAGGATGAGTGTGGCAGCCATTGCTGCCGCCCGAACAACACACACACACACACACACATATAACTGAAGTACATGAAATCACTCATTAGTAGTTCATCTCATGCTGATCATCTCAGATATATATATATATTTCATGTATATATAAACACCGATGATTAGTTTTTTGATCTCTTATATAGAATAATATAATCAGTGGTAGTGTATCCCACTTGACCATATCAGTTATTATATTCATTTTTTAATTATTCAATTCATAATTTTATCTTTAAATTTCTTATTCCTAGAGTAAATCCTTCTTATAGGGAATAATATACCTCAAAATTACCATTCTCAAGTAATGACCTTATCATCCTCATAAGTAATACCATGCTTGAATCCCACTAGATAGAGGTATATTAATTCTGATCTTTCTCACCAAGTCATCCATGGTCAGTACACATGTACCAAACCCATCCATTGTCACGACCTTCCTTCACCAAAAGGAGGGAAGGGTCAGAAGATTGCCAGACCCTTCCTTCTTTAAGTTGAAGGAGAGATAATGACCCCTGAAACCCGCCTTCAATAGGTCCCGTAGTGGAGACCAGCACCAAGGGTATAAATTCACACAATAAATGGAAGGAATTACCCTTTTTCTTTTAATAGGATCGGGAGATAAGATAGTTAATCACACAACAACAAACTGGAAGTAAAAGTAAAGCCAAGAACCATTCCAAATGCATGTTACAAAAGTAAAATCCATAATGTGTAAGGAGACTACAAAGAAAAATACTAAAAGAAAGAACAACAGTAACTGCGATGATCTGTCACAAGGTCTAAGCCAGTACGGTCCAGCACGATCCCCGAAGTCCTCCCAGAAACCTGAAATCAGTTTTATATACGTAGGGTGAGCATACATGTATACTCAGTAGGGAAAAACCAAAGACTCTCATGCACAAGTGGGGAGGCATACTAATGCCCTGTGAGAAAAGAGATAACCAAGCACCTAATAAGGAAACTAACCACCCAAACCTCCACAAGGAACACTCCCCAAATAACGCAAGTCAAGTAATGTATAGTAATAGCACATCGATGTTTGGGTAACTCACGCCACTTTCCCACTAGTTATTAAAGACATCCTACGCATTGCACCAATCCCTCCATTCTAACCGCAGTCCCACTACCATACCCCACCTGCACACACCTGGGCCACAACCACACATCCCGCCTGCAAACACCTGGCCCACAACCAGTAACCTGCCCGCAGACACCTGGGCCACAAATATCACACGTAACCATGCCTACAAACACTTAGGCCAGAATAACCACTGCCACGCCCGAAGACACCTGGGCCTCATCCCGAAGATACTTGGGAAACCACCTTCCCGCACACACCTGGGCCAACCACCACACTACCCTGCATGAAGATTCTTGGGCTAATAAAGGACTTCAGGCCATCACAGCCTACCCAAAGATACTTGGGCTATCCGGGAAAGGGATCAGAAAGGAGCTAATAACCAGCCACTAATAGAAGTGTTGGAAAAAACACCCTCCCCCATGAAATGGGGGTTTTCGGAACTAAGTGCTCAACTTGGGTGGGGAATGAATAATAAACACAAAAACTACAAGTATGTATAGGTAACAAGCACTCACCCAAATCTAGGTTTTTCTTCAGCCAGCCTAAAGAACACACTCAGCACCTGTATCCAAGTCACAACTTGCACCAAAACAAAACCCATTTGTCCCATCCTTGTTTTCATGTTCAGTAATAAAGGTTAAATAAGTTTCTTCACCTACTTGGGAAACTAGTAAGCATAAGCACATGCCAAGGAAAGAATTCAGCCAACAACAATTTAAGCATTCACACCCGATTCTCCTGTAAAGTCACAACAATAGAGGGATAAATGAGATACCTCAAAGTAATGGAACCAAAGAAAACCCCACGATACAACCCCTTGTCCCTAGGATCCAAGAGCCAACAGTTTCTCAACAACAGAGGATCCCACCCCAATTCGTGATATAATCAAGTAACCACACGACCTCAAATTCATAACCAGCAAATCCATAACAACAGGGGATCCCATCCCCACCCACATCACCCAGCAATCAGCCCGTGAATGAAAACAAACAAACCACTGCCACCAACACAAAGCAGGCCCATGCTGGTATTTTTAGATTTAAAAGATTTAACACACTCCATGATTCCAATTCCGCTGTACTTTAACCGGGGTTATCACAGAAAAGGATTGATCCTGGTGCTTTCAATTTATTTATCCGAATATATGTAATTAACCAATTTATTTTACACAGACAACACTATAAGTAAGGTTTTATTAATGAACAGAGAAAATCACCAATGGACATGATTTTAAGTAGGCGTAAACCCGCAAAATCCAGAAACCATTAATCATGAAAGAGGAGAAAAACAGACCAGCATCATCGGTCACACCCCTCCCCTTTGTTCTTTAGAATCCGTATATTATATTCATTAAAGTTTGGTTCATCCAATTCTACAAAATCAATTGCATACCCACCCCGCAGGATACACAGAAAGTAGAGATGAAGGTGAAACCCTACCTGACGATCAAGGATCGATGTTAAGTCCTCGCGTGGAAACTGGAAAACAGGAGTGGCGGGATCTCCACAGAACGTGAAGGTAAAATCTAGTAATAGGAGTAAGGGTCATCAGGAGGAAGGGTACTCTAGGAAGGATGATCGAGTAAAGTAAATGTTGGGATAAGACTTTAGGTTATAAAGGATAATAAGGACTGTGATATAGCACTCCTGGATGGTTAAGATACAGAGAGAAACCACGTAAGGAACTGGATCGTGGGTTGACCACGTGGGTGGGACACCCCCCAAGACTGGATTAATTGTTATTTAGTAGGGTGGTTTATTTTATTCTTAGATATTAATTATGGGCTTAAAAACGGCCTTGAAACGCTTTAAAAAGTTAAAAAGGCCTAAAAGTGGGGTTACGGGGGAGGCTGCAGAAGAAAAACCCGCCAAGGATGGGTGACACCGATCGGTCGCGCTGATCGGTCTCCCCGATCGGTCGCACTGATCGGTCACACCGATCGGTCACGCCGATCGGTCACGCCGATCGGTCGCTCCAATCGGTCTCACCAATCGGTCACGCTGATCGGTCACGCCGATCGGTCGTGCCTATCTGTCTCACTGATTGTTCGCACCGATCGGTCGCGCCAATCGGTCTCACCGATTGGCCGTGCCGATAATTGGAAAAGGAAGGGGTCATGAGGGTCTTGGTCATTACATCAGATACCTCTCAAACCATTCTCGCCCTCGAGAATCAAAATCAGACCTGGTGGGAGGGGGGATCCGAACAACCACCCTGGAAGATACCTCTCAGGAGTGAACCTCTCCAACATAGGAATATATTATCTTCTAAACAAACACAAACGCCCCACTTCTCCTTCCCCATTTCATGCAAAACAAAAGGGCCAAACTGTCTGGTCTAGTGGGAGAGGGGTTTCCCTTCCTCCGTGTTAAGATACTATCCTCTTTGGGCTACACTAACTCACCCGAATGGGTTTAGGTGCATGTTCTTTAATGCGTCTTAATGAGGGATCAGGTCCTCTCATCCCCATTCTTTAGGACACTTCACACACACATCCACAAAAAAGGAAACTGCACATCCATAGCCGACAAAGTAAGCATTACACAGCAAACAAGTACTGACAAAACATGATAAAACTCAAAAAAACTTGGGGTATTGGGCGCGCATCTGCGCTTCCCTCTCCCAGGTACTTTCCTCAAGCCCACCATGTCTCCATAACACATGAACCAAGGGAATGGTTCTCCCATGAAGTACTTTCTCCTTAGGATCCTCGATCTTGATCGGTCATTCTATGAAGGTTGCATCGTCTTCGATATCTAGCCCTCCCCAGTCGAGGACATGTGAATCATCATGAAAATATCGTCAGAGCTGGGACACATGGAATACATCGTGTATCCTTAGTAGCGGCGGTGGTAGCGCTAGCTAATAAGCCACTTCACCGACCCGTCGCAACACTTCGAAGGGCCCGATGAACATGGGAGAAAGCTTACTTCCTCTGCCAAACCTCCGCTGTCCATGCTGAGGGGAGACCTTCAAGAATACATGTTCCCCGACCTCGAACTCCAAGGGTCTCCTCCTATCATCGGCATATGACTTATGCCGGTCTTGAGCCGCCTTCATCTTCTCTCGTATAAGCTGAACCTTCTCTGTCGTGCTCTGCACCACCTCCGAGCCAAGAACACCTGCTTCCCCAAACTTGGTCCAGCACACAGGTGAGCGACACGACCTTCCATATATAGCTTTGAATGGAGCCATTCCAATAGTATAGTGATGGATATTATTGTAGGCGAACTCTACCAGAGGCAAGTGTAGCACCCATGATCCCCCAAAGTCTAGAATACATGCCCGCAGTATGCCTTCCAAGGTCTAGATGGTGCGCTCTATCTGCCTATCTGTATGGGGGTGGAAAGCAGTGCTAAGACGTAGCCGGGTGCCAAAAGCATGATGTAATCCCCTCCATAATCATGAGGTAAAACGTGCATCCCTATCCGAGACTATGAAGCTCAGAACTCCATGCAACCGCACTACCTCATCCACATACTTCTGTGCTAGAGCTTCCACTCCACCCGACTCCTTAATCGCCAGGAAGTGAGCCGAATTTGTCAACCGGTCCACTACTACCCAGATGGTGTCGCAACCTCCTTGCACTTTGGGTAGCCCCGTGAAGAAATCCATCGATATGTCATCCCACTTCCACTCGGGGACATCTAAAGGTTGCAACAACCCGCGTGGAACACGGTGTTCAGCCTTCACCTGCTGACACACTAGGAACTTGGCCACAAACTCTTCCACTGCTCACTTTACTCTGGGCCACCAAAACTATCTCTTCATACCCTGGTACATCTTGAAAAATCCCGGGTGCACTGCTAGGGGTGAGTTATAAAACTCACTAAGGACTTGGCTGCGCATCGCCTCTGGACCAAACAACTTTTCTCGGAAAAGAATCCGATTCTGACCATCCTCCGTCCACCCTTCCGAAGCATTGCCCTGGGCAACTCGGTCACGCATCACTTCGCACTCTGAGTCTCCCCACTGAGACTCCTCCACCTGTCGTAACAGAGAAGATTGTACTGTCATCTGATACAGGAAACCTCTACCACTATCCATCCTCACATCCAGGTGAAGAGCAACCAACTCATCCATCACCCTCCAAGTGTCCGCCGACTCTCGGACCGCATCCCTATGTGATTTTCTGCTCAAGGAATCAGCTACCACGTTTCCTCTCCCTAAGGTGTAGGAAATCTCGAAATCATAATCCTGGAGGAACTCCATCCACCTTCACTGCCATAAGTTTAGGTCCCGCTGGGAGAAGATATACCTCAAGCTTTTGTGATCCGTGAAGACCACAAAGTGTTCTACGATGAGGTAATTCCTTCAAAACTTTAGAGCGAAAACGACCACTGAAATCTCCAGATCGTGGGTGGCATAATTACACTCATGAGGACGTAGCTGCCTAGACCCATAAGAGATCACCCCTTGTCGCTGCATCAACACACATCCGAGGACCTGCCATGAAGCATCACGGAACACCTCATACACCGCCCCTTCTTCTGGTAGTCTCAGCACTAGGGAACTAACCAATTTCTCCTTTCGATAGATTAAGGATGCCTCTCACTGCTCACCCCATATAAAAACCTAGTCCTTCTTGGTCAAGGCTATCAAAGGTGCTACAACTCGGGAGATGTTGGGTATAAACCTCCGATACTAACCTGCCAGCCCAAGGAAACTATGAACCTCTTCCATGTTCTTGAGTGCTGCCCAAGAAACAATCACCTCAACCTTTGATGGGTCTACCGCTACTCCCTATTCGGACACTACGTGCCCAAGGAAGTGTACTTCTCACGTCCAAAACATTCATTTTGAAAACTTCCCATAAAGCTGGTGCTGTCGGAGGACCTTTAAAACTATCATCAGATGCTCTGCGTGGTCCTCCTCTGATCTTGAATAGATCAAGATTTCGTCGATGAACACAACTAAGAACCGGTCTAGGTACTCCCGGAAGACAGAGTTCATAAGTCCCATGAACACAGCCAGGGCGTTCGTAACACCGAAAGACATGACTACGAACTCGAAGTGCCCATATCTGCACCTGAAGGACGTTTTCGAGATGTCGCCCTCTTTCACCCTCAACTAGTGATATCCAGACTGTAGGTAGATCTTTGAGAACCATACTTCCCCTTTCAGCTTGTCAAAAATATCATCTATCTTTGGAAGAGGGTATCGATTCTTGATCGTCACCTGATTCAGCTTCCTATAGTCTATGCACAACCTGAGACCACCATCTGCCTTTTTTGCGAACAAGACTGGAGCACCCCACGGTGATGCACTTGGTCGAACATAACCCCTCTTCATCAGATCATCAATCTGAATCCACAACTCCCATAGCTCTAAAGGTGCCATATGGTAGGGAGCCATCAAAATCGGACAAGCACAATACTGTAAGTCTATCTCAAACTCGATATCACGTCGAGGGGGTAGAGCCGTTACCTCCTCAGGAAAGATGTCCATAAACTCACTGATGATTTCTGGTACTTCCACCATCTCATCATCTACTAACTCTAATAACAGATCGACTAACAAGGAGAGGAGGGTTTCCTCTTGCCTACTGCCCTTTTGACCATTCTGTTCGCCGGTGAAAGTAACACGTCGGCCACCCAAGTCTGAGAACTCAACCCTTCCTCGAAGGCAGTCGATGATGGAACACACAGAGAACAACCATTCGATGCCTAAGATGACATCGTATGGCTGTATCTGTAGCAGTAGTAGATCCCTGACCGACTGGTGTGGCCCTATCATCAATGTGCATCCTCTACAAACATATAACAAGTCGTTCTGACCTCCTAATGGTGTTCTCAACACTAGGGGAACTAAAAATCTCTAGGAATCTAGGCCCAGAGCATAGGCCAGACCGGGTGCAACAAAGGAGTGTGAAGCTCCAGAATCGAACAAGGCATAAGCAAGGGTACTGAACAAACTAATCATACCTAGAACAACCTCTGGTCCGTCTGGAACTGCTGCCTCTGTGGCATGCAACTGTCCATGCCCAGCTCCTCTTCCCCTCGACCATCGGCCGCCTCCCTGACCACACCCTAGTCAAGGTCCCTGAGGAGCGCCCTGAGGTCATCCTCCCCCTGCAACATCGGTCTTCGGAGGAGCGGGAGCTCGCTGCCCCTGCTGCTGCTGCTGGAAGGGCCTCGCTGGAAGCTGCTGCTAAGGCAGGTGCTGGGCATGTCCGCCATTTCCATACTGAAATTGGTCTGGGCACTGATTCCGGAGATTTTCATGGCTCCCATAGACAAAACACCTCGGTCCTAGGCCTGAAGGGAAAGGGAGAGGACCGGGGGACCAGAACTGGAACTGCTGCGGCCTGCTCTCTGCTGGTTAGAACCTAGAGGGTCCCGATGCTGGAGGTCTAGTGATGATGACCTTCCCCTTTGACGGGCCAAGCTGAATCCCCTATTGTGACACACCGCTTAGTGTGTGCATCCTCTATACTACCTCTGTCTTATTTTAGACCTCCAAGTATGTCAGCAAGGTGAAGGGGGTAACAATGTATTGGAGGGAGGGTTGGAGCGCCTCCTCTAAATGTCTCGCCCAAGACTCCTCATCTGGAAAGAGGTCTGGAGCGAAGAGGAGGAGATCCTTGAACTTGATCTATAGCTCCCTTACTGACATACTCCCCTGCTGGAGGGAGAGTAGCTCCTGCCTCTTCTCTGCCTTCATTGTAGAAGAGAGGAATTCTGCCCGGAACTCCATCTCGAAATTAGCCCATGCCACCTCATCCTCTCTCCTCTCCCCTAGGTAGAGCGTCCAACCCTAATGCGCTGCTCCCTGCATCTGGCTGACAGCCAGAGGAACCCAGCACTTAGTCGGAGCCCGGATCAAGCCGAAGGCTATCACCAGCTCCTCTAGCCATCCCTCCATCTTCATGTCAGAGGTGCTGCCCTCGTACTTCTCGAGTGTCTCTCGCTGGAAGGGTCAAAGCGCCTTCTTCCACTGGTCATCCTCCTCCTCCTCCCGATCATCCCTCTACTGATCGGCCAAGTCAACCTCCTTGGCCTAGATCTCCATTACAACTCGTGGTTGTCTCCCTGGTGCCATAACTGCAAGGTAAACAAGGAATGCCTAAGCCTAAGTAGTGCAGAATATTGTTCTTAGATTTTATTTGACTTATTTATTTTTTTGAATCCCCAAAACACCCAGAAACATGAGAACACATGTCATTATGATGCATGTACCTTTCCTAGGGTCTCTAACCTACAATCAGTGTAACCTCACTTGGTCGTTTGGTAGGTCCAGAGTCCTTGCATTAGATCACGGGGGACCTAAAATGTCGTGTCCAAGCCGGTATTCCATGGATTAATTCACGCACCAAGGTCACCCAACACCATTGACCTACCATACCATGCAATCCTCAGTGTTCCTAACTCCAGACTCCATCCTATCTCTCAAAATCCCTTTGATACCATTCTTTCATGACCCGCCTTCACCAAAAGGAGGGAAGGGTCAGCAGATTGCCATGCCCTTCCTTCTTTAAGTTGAAGGAGAGATAATGACCCCCGAAACCCACCTTCAATAGGTCCTAGAGTGGCGACCAGAACCAAGGTTATAAATTCACACACTAAATGGAAGGCATTACCCTTTTTATTTTAATAGGATCGGGAGATAAGATAGTGAATCCCACAACACCAAACTGAAAGTAAAAGTAAACCCAAAAACCATTCCCAATACATGTTTCAAATGTAAAATCCACAATGTGTAAGGAGACTACAAAGAAAAATACCAAAAGAAAGAACAACAGCAACTGCGATGATCTGTCACAAGGTCTGAGAAAGTACGGTCCAACATGATCCCCGAAGTCCTCTCGGAAACTTGAAATCAGTTTTATATACGTAGGGTGAGCATACATGTATACTCAGTAGGGAAAAACCAAATACTCTCGTGCACAAGTGGGGAGGCATACTAATGCCCTGTGAGAAAAGAGATAACCAAGCACCTAACAAGGAAAATAACCACCCACGCCTCACCAAGGCACACTCCCCAAATAACGCATGTCAAGTAATATATAGTAATAGAACATCGATGTTTGGGTACCCTACACCACTTTCCCACTGGTTTTTGAAGACATCCTATGCATCAGACCAATCCCTCCATTCTCACCGCAGTCCCATTTCTATACCCCGCCCACACACACTTGGGCCACAACCAAACATCCTGCCCACAAACACCTGGGCCACAACCACTAACCCGCCCACAGACACCTGGGCCACAACTATCACACGTAACCATGCCTACAAACACCTAGGCCAGAACAACCACTGCCACACCTGAAGACACCTAGGCTAGAAGAACTACTGCCACACCCGAAGACACATGGGCCTCATCCCAAAGATACTTGGGAAACCACCTGCCCACACACACTTGGGCCAACCACCACACTACCCTGCCTGAAGATTCTTGGGCTAATAATGGACTTCAGGCCATCACAGCCTGCCCGAAGATACTTGGGCTATCCGGTAAAGGGAGCAGAAAGGAGCTAATAACCAGCCACTAATATAAGTGTTGGGAAAAACACCCTCCCCCATTAAATGGGGGTGTTCGACACTGTGTTCTCAACTGGGGTGGGGTGTGAATAAGAAACAAAAAAACTACAAGTATGTATAGGTAACAATCACTCACCCAAATCTAGGTTTTTCTTCAGCCATCCTAAAGAACACACTCAACACCTGTCTCCAAGTCACAACTCACACAAAACCAAAACCCATTTGTCCCATCCTTATTTTCATGTTCAGTAATAATGGTTAAATAAGTTTTTGCACCTACTTGGGAAACTAGTAAGCATAAGTACAAGCAAAGGAAATAATATACCCAACAACAATTTAAGCATTCACACCCGGTTCTCTTGTAAAGTCACAACAACAGATGGATAAGTGAGATCTATCGAAGTAATAGAACCAAAGAAAACCCCAAGATACAACCCCATGTCCCCAGAATCCAGGATCCAACGGTTTCTCTACAACAGAGGATCCCACCCCAATTCGTGATATAATCAAGTAACCACATGACCACAAATTCATCACCAGCGAATCCATAACAACATGGGATCCCATCCCCACCCACATCACCCAGCTATCGGCCCGTGAATGAAAACAACCAAACCACTTACACCAACACAAAGTAGGCCCATGTCGGTATTTTTAGATTTAAAATATTTAACACACTCCATGATTCCAATTCCACTGTACTTTAACTGGGGTTATCATAGAAAAGGATTGATCCCAGTGCTTTCAATTTATTTAGCCGAATATACTTAATTAACCAATTTACTTTACATGACAAACACGAGAATTTAGGGTTTATTAATGAATAGACAAAGAACACCAACGACCATGATTTTCAGTAGGCTTAAACCCACAGATTCTAGAAACCATTAATCATGAAAGAGGAGAAAAAAGAGCAGCATAATCGGTCACAACCCTCCCCTTTGTTCTTTAGAATTCGTTTATTATCTTCATTAAAGTTTGGTTCATCCAATTCTACAGAAGCAATAGAATAACCACCCCTCAGGATACACAGAAAGAAGAGAAGAAGGTGAAACCCAACCTGACGATTAAGGATCGACGTTAAGTCCTCGCGTGGAAACTGGAAAACAGGAGTGGCAAGAGATCCCCTAAACGCGAAGGTAAAACCTAGTAACATGGGTATGGATCATCGGGAGGAAGGGTACTCTGAGCAAGATGATCAAGAAAAGGAAACATAGGGATAAGAATTTAGGTTATAAAGACTGGTAAGAGCTATGATGAAACACTCCCAGACGGTTAAGATACAGAGAGAAACCGCGTAAGGAGTGGGATCGTGGGTTGACCACATGGCCGGGACACCCCACACGACTGGATTAATTGTTATTTAGTAGGGAGGTTTATTTGATTCTCAGATATTAATTATGGGATTAAAAACGTCCTTGAAACACTTCAAAAAGTTTAAAAGGCCTAAAAGTGGGGTTACAGGGGAGGTTGTAGAAGAAAAAGCCGCCAAGGATGGGTGACACCGATCGGTCTCGCCGATCGGTAGCGCCGATCAGTCGTGCCGATAATTGGCAAAGGAAGGGGTCATGAGGGTCTGGGTCATTACATCCATAACCTTACTCAGTGTGTACAATCTTGTGTACTCACAATGTAGTGGGGAAAGAACATGATCCCAACTCTCTAGTCAATAGTCCCAAGTCTCTCGGTATCACAAGTTACCCATATAGAATATCCTTTAATTCTAAGGGAACACCCAAGTTTGAGCGCACCTGATCCATCACATTTCCTTACGCAGGGGTTATAAAGAGAACCTATCTTTAGGTCCACTATGTTCATTAATTTATGTTATTACCCTCTCAAATCCATAGACCTCCTAACATATTTTTATAATCAATCTCTTATTCATTAGTGGATAAAGCATCCAGAAAGTGTTCAAGGGTCCATTGTATCCCTTGACACTTGAATATATCTCTAGGATTTGACAAAAAATTATTATATTTTATCTTTGGTCACCCATATGTGGTTATATAGAATATTACATGTTACATAAAAAAAATTCATATACTTTAGGGAGATACTAAAGGGACCACCTACCTCATGTGTAGGTATTCCCTTTAGGAAATCTTAGACATCACCATCTAAACTCTTCCAAGACTCATCCATGCTTGTATCACCTTCTAGTAACCCATCTCAATACATAATGCACAATTCATTTAGTAATATTAACAAATAATTATTTTTAAGATTTAATTTAAATATGCATAGACACATAAAAATCATCTGACAAAATTCTTTTACTGAAACATTGAGCAATAGGGTATAGTCCACACCTTAAACACAATCAAACATAAGACACACAAGAGATCCAATCTACTAACCCTAAACGATGGAAAATTTCAACCAATTTCATAAAAAATACTACATAAATTTATAGGTAAACATACCTATAATGTAACACCCCAAGCTTTTATGGTACGTTTCTCTTTGAATAATGCAATAGCGTGTGTTGTACGCAACATCGAGTTCTAACACACACCACAACCAATCAAACTAGCCGTTATAAATAGTAATACCTACTTTTTGAAATTTTAGAAATTTTATCTCTCAAAATAGACTTCATTTTTGGATTCGGAGTATCGAATTTATCCTAAGGTGAAATTTTGGTACTTTTCGGATAACTTTAATATTTTGATGAATAGTGAAAATTACTAAATTTTAATTAAAAACAACTTCTTTAATCAAAATAATTAATAGTGATAAATGATGAATTTTAGTGGTTTTAAAGTATATTTAGAATATATTTTTACCATTTAATACAATGTTGGTCATTGGACATAATTTCACAATTAAACCGAACATAAACAAGTATCAATCTTTTGATACTTATTATATCTTAAAAACACGCTTTTTGTTTTGACAACGGGAATTAATTTTAAATTAATTTCTGCCACTTCTATGTTTTGAATTTGGAAAAATGGATTCCATATTTGGAATCATGATGTTCAAATAGTTTAAATAGGTAACTTATATTTTTAGACATTTTGAATAATTACTTTGGTAAATATTTTATTTACCATGGTTAAAGGGTAAATCTGGTAAATAAGGGTTAAAAAATAATATTATAATAATAAAAAATTACCATAAAACATGTCCTAACCTTATTGGTTGATACATGTCCGACCATGGGCTTCTTTGGGTCGATTTTGGTACCCCATGGTGCCACTTGTAAGTGATAGGGACACTTTATTTTAATTAAGTTAAAATGAATACAAAAATGACACAAGCATATATCTTTTAGAAAAACAATTTTTAAATAGGGTTATATATGTTGGATTTTCGACTATAAAAATTAATTACAAAGATAAAATAATTTCCTACATAATTATATTTTATTTATAATTTTTATACATTAAATAATTTAATTTATTTATGACACAATGATGATGCAGTAATTACCTTAATAGTGAAAAATTAAAATAATTGATATTATAAATACCCAAATAAATATAATTTGAGACTTTTTATGAATTAAACTAATTTTATAGGTTATTATGACATGTTATTATTTACTTAATTAACGTTTTTTAAGTAATAATTCTGTTATGAGTTTTACAAAAATCAATTATTAAATAGTGTCAAAATTGACATAAATGAGTTTTTAAAAAAAATAGTATATTATTAATTGATATTAAATTCATAAAAATCTAAGGTTTGGCCAAGAGACTTATATCATGATAGTTGTATCATTATTGAACCACTTGGGGGTCCCTTAGATGTATATAGTAAGTTTATTAACCATATAATATAAAAATACAAAGAGACATTGTAAAAGTGAAACTAATTAACTAAGAGTTAATACTTAATGATAAGGTTAATATAGTAAACCAAACCTGTCTAAATTCTATTGTTTGAGTGGTTTTAGACCCATACCCACCTTAACCTTTAAATCATCCACTTTTGAGCCATTATAAACCGAATATGAATTTATTATAAAATAATATTTCTAGCTTTTCCAAAGGTGCCCCCCACCCCTCTTATAAAAGGGCACTCCCCCTTTTCATTAACTCACACCTTCAAAGCCTTTTGGTTTGGCCAAACTCTACCCAAATACTATCTAAACTTCCCTCACTTCATCATAGAGGCCTTCCTTTAGTCAAAAATCCAACTTAAGGAGCCCTTTTGATTAAATCAAAAGGAAGAACCCAAAGAAGAGGTAATGATTTCACCACCCCTTTTCAAGTTCCTTTCTTCTTCCACTTCTTCTTTATTTGTTATTGCCATTCTAAAATAATAAATCCAGTATCTTATATATACTGTGATGTTATTATAAATATGGTACAACCATATTCAGTATTCTATCCATCCTTTGAATAAATGTCACCATACCTACGTACGTACGGCTTACCATCTCCACGTCGTGGTGTAATTGTTATTCAATAAATTATTATTTGGATGGGTATAATAACGATGTGTAATTCATGTAAATAATTAATGTAACATGATAATGATTCTGTATATAGGATATACCATGCAATTATATATTATTTTAATATCAAAAGAATGATATTGTCGCTCGTGCGTACGTACGGACTACCGTCTCCACGAACGCGATGAGATTCATTCTCCATCGTATCTATTCAAGTATAATTCTCATTTGATGATTAATAATAGTATCTAAGGACTTGATATAATTCTGGATATGATTAAGATACAACCTATCCATTAAAAACACAACTTAAGTAACAAAACATATAAAATAAAACGAGTAAGTTAACACCTGAAACAACGATAATACTATGATATTATTAACAAATCAATGTTAAAAGATCATATATGATATCATATTAATGTATATGATTATTTTATAATTTAATAACAATTATTTCACCATTATACAGGAGGTTAACCTACCCCCAACCAAGGAAAAGTATAAGGTAAGGGTTTATTTCGCAATCTCTTCATTATCTGAGGTTGTTTATACGTAATAATATACTGGGATCTCTTTATCACCCACATCCATGTTTCTTAAAAATGTATTTCAATTTTTTTTTACTATTTACAAGAATATGGTTTAAAGTCATTTATACCCTTGTTTAACTTTTTATAAGAGGTTTATAAAGGAATCTTTCTATCGTTTTCCAAACAAGGTTCTTTTAACCTTTTCAGCAGAATTAAGGTAAGAATGTTTTTTTAACTTATATGGTGGGTGCAGATATTTTCCACCATTATAAAATCTTTGAAGGTTCCCTTACAAGCTTATAAGAATATTTTCAAATAAAATGTTTTATTTTATAAATATATGACTCTTAAATTATTTCAAAATAGAAAGATATATTTCTCTAAAAAGAGTTTTTATTTCATCTATGTCAACATCCTTTGATGGATTTTACGCTTATTTGAAGTTGATTTATTATAATACAAAACTTCTATATTGTAGTTAAGGTTTTGTGATATGTTTGAATATGGATGTGCTATTTTTTATACCATTCATGGTTTATGGTGAAAGTATTGACATTTCATATGCTAGTTTTAATACGAATGTTTATGTTATGTTTAAATCTTTTCATATAGGAATGCATTGGAATCTATATGTGATGGTTGGAGCCCACTATAGCTCCTAGATGCATCGGTAGGTCTCATGAGACAAACTAGTGTCTTGGAACAAGGCCTTGACAAAATATTATTTGTAGTCTTATCACGAGGCCTTGGCTATGTGGTTATGATAGTCTGGCATTATGCATTCCATCATTATGAAAGTGGTTATTGATATTGCTTGTGATTATTCGATTAGTAGAATATCCATGTGAATAAGTAAATGGAATTATTTCATTTTATTTTTTCCATAATATGTTTAAGTTCATGTTTAAAAGGCTTTTGTTTTATTTATACATTGACTTAAATGTTTATTCCTATTTATTAAAGTTTCCTCTATATTGTTATCCTTACTGGCCATTTGAGATCACCCCTTTTCTATGTTTTATTTTTCCCAGGATGTGAAGAAGTAAATTATGAATGACCTGTAGGGATATTATGAGGGGATAATAGTGTGGACTATGGAGACAATATGTTGTTGTAGTATTTTTTCACTTTATGATGTAATGTAAAACATTATGAATATATCTATTGCTTCCAAGGCTACTAAACCAATCGGTCTTTCGAGATTTTATCTTTCTTGTGATCATGCCAATGTTATGTAATAATGCACCGACTCTAGGTAACTGGGGTCGGGGTGTTACAGTTGGTATAAGAGGAAGTTTAGTACAAACCTTGGAAGCTAGATTTAGATAAACTCTGATTAGAGCACATAGACCTAAGATGGAATTTGATGATTAGTATAAAAAAACTTCCTATAATTTTGGTATTGTAGAGATTTTGTGAGTTTTCCGAGAAATACATCCATGTCTGGATATGAGCAGGTAGAGGTGACTCTGGCACAAATGTACCTAGGGGTAAAACCTGAAAATACTGCTTTGAGCTAGACTCGAACGGGAACTGGTGCATGACAACGGGCCTTTCTGCACTCTTGGTTACGACACTCTCGGGGGATATGCTTAGGATAACTCTCATTTTCTTTACAAATCATTATGAAGGGTTTATGAGTATATACTTCCTCAAAGAAAACATTTTTATGATTATGGATTATATCCATAAATAGTTCAATTTATGTTAAGTGTTTTATAAGTATGGAATTATGTATTTTAATTCATAAACTGATCTAGTTTATGCCATTGTTTAGAAATGAAGCCTAGTGGAAGAAATGGAAACCATATCAATGCACACACTCCATGTAGGTATTTCCCTCCTGATCAAGATAATTATAGTGGAGGTCGTGATGCAACTGGTGCCGATCAGCTAATCACCATACTGGGACAACTCACTCAGGTTATGAATAATAACCTTACCCGTATGGAGAACCCTGATCCGTAGCGTGGAGGATCAATGATAGATCGATTCATGAGGCAACAACCACCAACGTTAAATGGGAGTACAAATCCCTTAGTAGATGAGTAATGGATAAATTCCCCAGAGAAAATATTTCAGGCTTTGGGGAGTAGTGAAAGAGAAAAAGTTATCATGGCAGTTTACCGCCTCACTGGAGATGCTGATCAATGGTGGTCATTGATTCAAAACATGAAGGAAGATTATGAAGTATCAAATATGGAATGGAGGGAGTTCAAAGATCTGTTTTTAGAAAAATACTGTCCTCGTGACCATCGAGCAGATATGGAAAGGCAATTTCTGAGTCTGAGACAAAAGGAGGATGAGAATGTCACAAAGTATAAGGCTAACTTTATAAGGTTATCAAGGTATGCTGGAGATTATATACGTAACCCAAGAAGTAAGATTGATCGTTTCTTTGATGGGTTAAAACTATTTCTCCATCGAGCATTAGTCTCACAATCCTTCTTGTCGTACGAAGACATTGTATCATGTGATATCAAGATAGAAAAGGAATTCTCTAAGTCTTATGACTTTAAAGAAAAGAAAGAGATGAAGAGATCTACTGATCAATATGGGAATGGAAATAAGGGGAAGAAGGGAAAGGTTGAATATCCATCCTGTGGTAAATGTGGGAAGAAACACCCCGATACTTGCTTGAAGGGAATGGGTGTCTGTTACAAGTGTGGTGACAAAGGCCACCAAGCTCGTGAATGAAAAGAGAAGAAGGAAGATACCAATGTTCAATGATACAATTGCAGGGAGATGTGACAATATTACAATGTACTTTGTCATGGGGCTACCAAAGACTCCTAGAAGGAACGATGCAATATGGGTCATTGTTGATCATCTTACCAAGTCATCACATTTTCTTTCTATAAGAGAAGATCTACCACTGTAATGTCTAGCAAGACTATATATTAATGAAGTTGTGAGACTTCATGGAGTACCCCTATCGATTGTTTCTGATCGTGATCCCAATTTTACTTTAAGATTCTGGAAGAGTCTTCAGAAATCCATGGATACTGAACTTCATTTGAGCACTGCCTACCACCCTCAGACAGACGGACAATCAGAACAGACTATTCAAACCTTAGAAGACATGTTGAGATCTTGCTCACTTGACTTTTAGGGTATGTGGGATCAATATTTACCTCTGGTAGAATTTTCCTATAACAATAGCTTCCATTCGAGTATTCAGATGGCACCATATGAACCGTTATACGAAAAGAGATGTCGCACACCAACCTGTTGGGATGACGTTGGTGAAAGAAAACTTGTAGGCCTAGAACTGGTGGAGGAAACGATGGAAAAGGTGAAGGTAATCCAAAATCACATCAAAGCAGCTCAAAGTAGGCAGAAGAGCTATGCTGATAATCGAAGGAAGGATTTAGAATTTCAAGTCGGTGATCATGTTTTTCTGAAGGTATCTCAATGGAAGGGAGTCATACGTTTTGGTAAGAAAGGTAATTTGAGTCCCAGGTACATCAGACCTTTCAAAATTCTAAAACGAATTGGGGCTGTAGCTTACCGATTGACAATGCCGCCAAGTGTCTCCAAAGTTCACGATGTGTTCCACGTATCTCTGTTGAGGAAATACATGCCTGACCCAACGCATGTACTCAACTATGAGGAATTATAACTGGAACCCAATCTGTCTTATTGCGAAGAACCCGTCAAGATTATTGATACGAGAGAACAAGTACTAATAAACCGGACGACGCGTCTAGTAAAAGTTTTGTGGAGAAACCATAAGATGGAAGAAGCAACGTGGGAACCCAAGGAACTTATGATGAAGAACCACCCGAGTCTTTTCATGCAGTAGTATTCTAGAAATTTCGAAGATGAAATTATTTGAAGGAGGGTAGAATGTAACACCACAAGCTTCTACGGTACGTTTCTCTTTGAATAATGCAATAGCGTGTGTTGTACGCAACATCGAGTTCTAACACACACCACATCCAATCAAACTAGCCGTTATAAATAGAAATACATACTTTCTAAAATTTCAGAAATTTTATCTCTCAAAATGGACTTAATTTTTGGATTCTGGGTATCGAATTTAGCCTAAGGTGAAATTTTGGTACTTTTCGGATAACATTAATATTTTGATGAATAGTGAAAATTACTAAATTTTAATTAAAAACAACTTTTTTAATCAAAATAATTAATAGTGATAAATTAGGAATTTTAGTGGTTTTAAAGTATAATTAGCATATATTTTTACCATTTAATACAATTTTGATCATTGGACATAATTTCACAATTAAACCGAACATAAACAAGTATCAATCTTTTGATAGTTATTATATCTTAAAAACACGATTTTTGTTTTGACAGCGAGAATTAATTTTAAATTAATTTCTGACACTTATGTGTTTTGAATTTGGAAAAAATAGATTCCATATTTGGAATTAGGATGTTCAAATTGTGTAAATAGGTAACTTTTATTTTTAGACATTTTGAATAATTACTTCGGTAAATATTTTATTTACCATGGTTAAAGGGTAAATCCGGTAAATAAGGGTTAAAAAATAATATTATAATAATAACAAATTACCCTAAAACGTGTCCTAACCTTATTTGTTGATACATGTACGACCATGGTCATCTTTGGGTCGATTTTGGGACCCCATGGTGCCACTTGTAAGTGATAGGGACACTTTATTTTAATTAAGTTAAAATGAATACAAAAATGACACAAGCATATATCTTTTAGGAAATTTTTTTTTACATAGGGTTATTTATGTTGTATTTTCAACTATAAATATTAATTAGAAATATAAAAATATTTCCTACATAATTATATTTTATTTATAATTTTTAGACATTAGATAAGTTAATTTATTTATGACACAATGATGATGCAGTAATTACCATAATAGTGAAAAATTAAAATAATTGATATTATAAATACCCAAATAAATATAATTTGAGACTTTTTATGAATTACGATAATTTTATAGGTTACTATGATATGTTTGGATTGACTTAATTAAATTTTTTCGAAGTAATCATTCTTTTATGATTTTTACAAAAATCAATTATTGAATAGTGTCAAAATTGACATAAAAGAGTTTTTAAAACAAATAGTATATTATTAATTGATATTAAATTCTTAAAAATCTAAGGTTTGGCCAAGAGACTTATATCATGATATGTGTATCATGAATGGACCACTTGGGGGTATCTTGGATGTATATAGTAAGTTTATTAACCATATAATATAAAAATAAAAAGAGACATTGTAAAAGTGAAACTAATTAACTAAGAGTTAATACTTAATGATAAGGTTAATATAGTAACCCAAACCTGTCTAAATTCTATTGGTTGAGTGTTTTTCGACCCATAACCACCTTAACCATTAAATAATCCACTTTGGAGCCCTTAGAAACTGAATATTAATTTATTATAAAATAATATTTCTAGCTTTCCAAAGGTGCCCCTCACCCCTCTTATAAAAGGGCACTCCCCCTTCTCATTAACTCACACCTTCAAAGACTTTTGGTTCGGCCAACCTCTGACCAAATACTCTCTCAACTTCCCTCACTTAATCCTAGAGGCCTTACTTTAGTCATAAATCCAACTTATGAAGCCCTTTTGATTAAATCAAATGGAAGAACCCAAAGAAGAGGTAATGATTTCACCACCCTTTTTCAAGTTCCTTTCTTCTTCCACTTATTATTTCTTTGTTGTTACCATTATAAAATAATAAATCCAGTATCTTATATATACTGTGATGTTATTATATATATTGTACAACCATATTCAGTATTCTATCCATCCTTTGAATAACATGTCACCATACGTGCGTACGTATGGCTTACCGTCTCCACGTCGTGGTGTAATTGTTATTCAATAAATTATTATTTGGATGGGTATAATAATGATGTATAATTCATGTAAATAATAAATTTAACATGATAATGATTCTGTATATACGATATACCATCCAATTATATATTATTTTAATATCAAAATAATGATATTGTCGCACGTGCGTACGTACGGACTATCGTCTCCACGAACGCGATGAGATTCATTCTCCATCGTATCCATTAAAGTATAATTCTCATTTGATGATTAATAATAGTATCTAAGGACTTGATATCATTCTGGATATGATTAATATACAACCTATCCATGACAAACATGACTTACATAAAAAACATATAAAAGAAAATGAGTAAGTTAACACCCGAAACAACGATAATACTGAGATATTATTAACAAATCAATGTTAAAAGATCATATATGATATCATATTAATGTATATGATTCTTGTTTAATTTAATAAAAATTATTTCACCATTATACAGGAGGTTAACCTACCCCCAACCAAGGAAAAGTACAAGGTAAGGGTTTATTTCTCAATCTCTTCATTATCCGAGGTTGTTTATACGTAATAATCTATTGGGATCTCTTTATCATCCACATACATGCTTCTTAAAAATGTATTTCAAAACATTTTTACTATTTAAAATAATATGGGTTAAACTCATTTATACCCATGTTTGAATTTTTATAAGAGTTTTATAAAGGAATCTTTTTTTTGTTTTCCAAACAAGGTGCTTTTAACCTTTTCAGCAGAATTAAGGTAAGAATGTTTTTTTAACTTATACGGCGGGTGCGGCTATTTTCCGCCGTTATAAAATCTTCGAAGCTTCCCTTACAATCTTATAAGAATATTTTCAAATAAAATGTTTTATTTTATAAATATATGACTCTTAAATGATTTCAAAATAGAAAGAGACATTTCTCTAAAAAGAGTTCTGATTTCATCTATGTCAAATCCTTTGATGGATTTTACACTTATTTGAAATTTATTTATTATAATACAAAACTTCTATATTGTATTGAATGTTTTGTGATATGTTTTACTGTGGATGTGCTATTTTTTATACCATTCATGGTTTATGGTGAAATTATTGAAATTTCGTATGATAGTTTTAATACGAATGTTTATGTTATGTTTAAACCTTTTAATATGGGAATGCATTGGACATAATATGTGACGGGTGGAGGCCACTAGAGCTCCTCGATGCATCGGTAGGTCTCATGAGACAAACTAGTGTCTTGGCACAAGGCCTTGACAAAATATTATTTGTAGTTTTGGCACGAGGCCTTGGGTATGTGGTTATGATAGTATGACATTATGCATTCCATCATTATAAAAGTGGTTATTGATATTGCATGTGATTATTTGATTATTAGAATATCCATGTGAATAAGTAAATGGAATTATTTCATTTTATTTTTTCCATACTATGTTTAAGTTCAAGTTTAAAAGGCTTTTGTTTTAGTTATACATTGCCTTAAATGTTTATTCTTATTTATGAAAGTTTCCGCTATATTGTTATCCTTACTGAGCATTTGAGCTCACCCCTTTTCTATGTTTTATTTTTCCCAGGATGTGAAGAAGTAAATTATGAATGACCTGCAGGGATATTATGAGGGGATAATAGTGTGGACTATGGAGACAATATGTTGTTGTATTATTTTTTCACTTTATGATGTAATGTAAAACTTTATGAATAGATCTAGTGTTTCCAAGGCAACAAAACCAATCGGTCTTTCAAGATTTGATCTTTCTTGTGATCATGCCAATGTTATGTAATAATGAACCAACTCTAGGTAACTGGGGTCGGGGCGTTACATATAATGAAATACAATGAACCAATATGAATTCATTTTTATGGGATATCATCTATGTATGTTGAAAAAAATCTTCATCATGTTGGGAAATTCCACTTTACTCTACTATAATATTCAATGAATCCATAGCTAAAACTACACCATAACTATAGTCTATCAAATATAAGGAAATTGGAGAATAAAAGAGAAGTTATATCTATGAATAATTTCCAGAATTCCCAAGAAACCACCCCTTAACCAAGGAGAATTGAGATAATTAGAATAGGGGGAGAACCCTTTGGCTCAGCTGTATGTGAGGGAGAAGAATGAGGGGAGATATGATAAAAAGTTTGATATGGAGAAATAATTATTTCTCAATTTTTAATAAAATTTACACAAGAAAACATTTACCATACTATTGTTTGTAGTGATTAACTCAAGAGGGGGTGAATTGAGTTCCCAATAAAAATTTTTGTTAGTAATTAGACTAAAATAAAAACCCCTTAATAAAATAAATAGGATAATTAATATAAATAGTAGATCGATATGAGATATGTCCTTTTAAATATTTCTTAATTAGTGATTAAGTCTTAGTTAAAATACTATTTATAAATACCTTACTTTTGAAGTCAATTTACTTAGATAAAAAAATTATTAACACTAGTTAATATTAATTATCAAAGTAATATTTTTTTCATATGTAAAGAGTAATCTAGGATATAATACTAAAACAAAACAATGACACTGTGGAATAAACAAGTGGTTCGGTCTCAAGGTGATACTTAATCCCCTCCACTTTTAAATCACCTTCTTCTAATAATATTATAATTATAATCAAATAAATATACAACCTGGATCAAGTAAACAATCAACAACTACAATATTTTTAAGCTAAAAATCACCCTCCACAGTTATTCATGGGAAGTAAGAAAATCACAGGTCACACAGGGACCTCTTCCACAAATACAGTGAAAAAATAGATATAGATAAAGAAGAGAGTAGTAAGTATTCTCTAGGTAAATATAGGAGAAATTTTGTGTTTGATAGCATGGTAACAACACACTGCTCAAAATAAAGTAAAAAGAACAATAAATAATATATAAAACCTTGGTCTGATTTGTTATGAATGTTCGTAGTCCTCATATCAGCATGGGTGAGGAATGTGTGATTAATTATAGAAATTTGGAGCAGACATAGGATCATAGAGAATCAAAAAGAATGTATTTGTTGATCTCTATCAACTTCTCAATCAGTCTCAATGATGAACTCTATGCTTCTATGTCATTTGATCTTTATAGAACATGAATCAGTAAGCTCATGAGAATTTACAGATTCAGTTGCACAAGTAGTTGTCTTAGCCTTTAACTTCTAGTTCGTAACTTGTTTTATTTTATTTCATGACTCGTATCAAAAGAGAGAGAGAGAGATCCTTCACATATATATAACTGCATTAGATCCATAATCATTAGATCGGGTTTTAACTATGTCATGAAGACTTGGTCAAAAAATATATCCATAAATAAATATTCATTGAGCCATTCAGGCCGAATTCCTCATACATAAATGGTAACAAGATACTGGCAGTGACTCAACATCTAGTGGCATCTCGTTCTGGAAATAATTATGACTCAAGTATGGCGGTAGCTCGTCCTGGTGGTAGCTCGCTTATAGAGGTGACTCATTTCTGGTGGTGACTCACTTATGGAAGTGACTCTCTTTGGAGGTGACTCAACTATGGTGGTGACTCACCTATGGTGGCGACTTTCCTTTGGTAGTAACTCATCTCTAGTGGTAATGGTGACTTTCCATAAAACATAAAAGAATTATCATAGAAATAGTATTACCATATAAAATTCCATCAAACATCATATGAGCCATTTTTACTAAAATAATCATGGTTTGTGATCATTAAAATAAGAGAGTGTGAAACATACTCCACATTAAGAAGTGGAAACACATATAAGATGAAAAACCATGCACCAACCATGCAACTTGCACTATCTTGATCCACACTCCCTCACATGGTTTGGTTGCACTGTATATCAAACTATGTGACAACTATGTAGCACCCTTAGATAAATTTAAAAACTTCACATTGTTTTCCTAATATAATTTTTTGTGACTATGAGTAACCCATTTTTGAAAACCCCTTGTAAAAATAACCACATATGGTTTTTTCTGGTTACCTATATGGTTTTCTCTATCCATGTGGTAACCATAAACAAGGGTAACACCCTTCCAAAAATTCCAAATTTTAACCCAAAGATTTAAACATTCTCCTAAGAACCCAAGACCACTCCCAAACCTCAATACATATCCATAAACATCTTCTTATGATATTTAAAATCTCAAAATTCTTATCCAAATCTTAGCTCTCAATAACATCCCATTCTCCAGGGATAAAAATTCAAATTCCCTTGAGATTTATTAACCCATAATGATGTAGGGTTTCATAATTTTCAATTATTTACTCCCTTAAATATATTTCTATAATATATCTCATATTTGAAGGTTTTATAATTATAACACTAAAACATAAAGTATTTTTTATATTTTTAAACAATTTACCTAGTTTTCCACCTAATCAATAATTTATTTATATTCTATAGTTAAACATATATATGTTATCTAAAAAATATGAGGATAATGGAATATATCAAATGAAATATTTCCAAGTAAAGATTTAATTACTATCAATTAACCTAGAAATTTACTAATTAATCTTATATATTTTTCAAAACTCTATATAGAAACACTCTTATAAAATTGAATAATATAGATCACCTCAACTACATTTATTATAGAAAAAACATAAAATATGGACACTAAAAAAGTTCCTTTAATTAAATGTGGAATTATCATTGTGAAATATAGAGGTTATTATATTGTTTTTTTATTTTTATAGAGCTTAAAATTTTCATATGCATCCCTATGAATTTGTTCAATTTCATCTAATAAAATGCATCTTCTTCTTTTAGCTTCCTATTAATCCATATGAACAACATTTATGGGATAAAAGGATTTGTGCTTAATTTAATTTGGCTGATAACATGGATTCCCATACAGTAATCATAATGTTAATGTTCTCAATAGATTTTTTAATGTAGTCTTATATTACAATAAATTTTCATCAAGACTCTTAAACCAATAATTCTTGCTTGATCTCACTCATTTTTCTAAAATTTTATTTAATTATAATTTATTGGGTTTATCTTTCCATCCTCTATGTGGTTGTTTTATTGTTCTTCTGTTCTAGAAAACTCTATATTTTATATTAATCTCTTAAAACGTTATTATTTTAGTGAGTTATGTTATCACTATTTAACATTATAGGTACTCCAAACTAGGAAAAGATATTTTTATTTAGAAAATTTTTCACAACTTTCATGATGTAATTTATTCTTAACTTGAATTATATATATATGGAAATGTAATAAACTCATACTAAGATGTGTGCATTCTAAAAATGGTTCGGAAAGAGTTATATAATGTTGATTCCCCATAAATAAAATACATAGACTTCAATAATTAGGTTTTTTAGAATCTTATTCCTCTTTATTATAATATAAGTTTATTGAAAATGATCAAGTGTTACATTATAATCTCTATCATCATTATAGAGAGTGGGAAAAAATATATGTTGTAATATTTTTGAAATTTTGGTGTCTAGTATAATATTTTCTATGGTAGGTTATGAGTGACATAAGTCTTTAATAATTCTCACCAAATATTTTGGCACACATCATTTAATTTTATCATTTTTACACTAATTTAATGGAGTTGAATTACCCCAAATATAGTTTTTTCTTCATCTATAAATAATTTTCTATGGAATGATGTAATGAATGGACACATTTTCTAGGTTTCCAAGTAGAGTTTGAGGCTAGTTCAACATATATGAGTGTGTAAATTAGTATACAATAATTTTACATTTAGGAATTTACCTTATATGTTCATCTATTTCCCATCATAGGCATTTGGTAGTTATAATATTGATAAATGATTGAAAATGACATTCTAAAAACCCTTAATGTTTTTTTATTTCATTTTAAAAAAATATTATAAAAAGATAATCTACCATACGAGTATTGGTTTTTCATCTTTCATGTCTAAGATATTTTCAAATTTACACGGTTTCTATTGACCTCTATCTTGGAAAGTATGAGGAGTGACATAAACATATCAAAATAAATGACTTTCATTGTATGGTTTTTCATCTATTAGAGTTAAAATCAAATAATATATAGGTATTAAGACTTTATCAACTAATTTTACAATTAAATAACAGATATAATAATCAATATATTATACAATAGCTAAAAATTCTACTCATAATTTAGAAAAATCCTGATTATATAGTCCACCAATTTTTTTAAAGGACACCTTGAATGTGTCCCTTTTGAGGTCAAGGTGATACGATGTAGAACTTGTGGTGAGTCTTCCCCCACCCTTTTAGAGGGGAAGGGACTCAAGGGGTGTCCATTTCTACTAGGTAATGAATGGTTTATCTAGTATAGAACCATATTTGGATTCAAAGGGTGATTGAAAAGCTGTTTATCACTAAATCTAAGTCTAAATATTGATTTGGTGTTCTTAAAAGTGTTAACCTATTGATACCTAATATACTGAAGAAGGATATTGATTGAGGGAAAATGTATTGAATATAAGGATGGTTGGTAATAGGAATGAGATATCCATACATCCTATTTTAAATATTTTGTCAACCACTTTCATATTTTTAAAGATAATGAATAGAGGATGAGTGATACATTCCCATATACATGTAATATGAGGACAAGGTGGGGAAACTCTAATCTATAACCCCTAAACTGTTTTTAAGTGTTATTGAATAAATTTTAAGAAATTAATATAGGAAGGGTCAATCATTAAAGTATATATAATAGGAAAGGATTAGCATATAGTACCATTGATAGACTCAAAACAGAAGGATATTATTACAGATGGAGTTCACTCCACTTATGAGGCTAGCTCATGAAATGAAATCTCCTAATTATTTCATCAGATTATGGAAAATGATTCCAATCAAGGGAGATTTAATGATTAAGATGGAATAAATGTAATAAAGGTACACTTGATTAAAGAATCTACATGGTGAATAATAAAATAAATATAGGTGTGTAAAAACTACTCATATCAAACTAAACCCATGGAGGAAAGGTTAATAAGGATGTATGTGGTCTAAAAGAATCTTGGGTTTAATATTATAGACCTGATGTTAGAAAATTATATTTATATTTCATTTTAAGAAGAGGTTTAAAGGGTATTTTACAATGATATCAGAGTTCTAGGTCATCTAAGGAGTGAAGTGGGTGGTGAAAGGGGGGAACATAGAGAAAATGACCATGTATATTAAATGTAATTTCTTATATACTCTATTGGGATAGTGGAAGCTAAATTTATAATTCATGATAAAAATAAGTAAAGGATGGTATTTTTTTCAAGAAAAATTAAATTCATAATAAATATATGAAAATCGATGTGGATCGATACCCAATACCAAATTATACTATTTAGATTCAATGAAGGTAATATAAACTTGGATGAGTATCTAAAAACCTTAGATAAGATGGATACTCTCTTAAAGGACCTCACATAAGAATATCTTTAATGGGACAATTTATATATTTTCTAGTGTCTCCTAATGATATACGAATCTAAATTTTTAAGGATTTTTTGGAATGGTTCATTGTCCTCTATTATTGTTTAAATACTTTCCATATTTTTTCGACATGTACTAGTTCATATTCAACCCCTTATGATGAATCCAATTTTCAAAAATTCAAAAAATAGATTTTTAGAGAGAGATAGAGTGTCTCTGTGTGTGTGTGTTCTAGTAATCAATGAAGATTCATTCTAAAATATTTAATAAAATCATAATTATAAAAAACATATCTGAATTCCCCATATTAAAGTAAAATTTAATAGTTTCTTGTTATTTTTTATAAGATCTATTATATTCCATTACTTTATAATTTTAAATCATAATTTAACCCATTAATTAACCATGATGTGTAATTTTTTTCAATTAACTACAAAAAATTTCTCTTCACATAGCATGATCACCAGGTCAAGATTCTTTAAGCACCACTCAAACTAATATTCATAACCTGAGAAATAAATCATAAATATCTTGATAAAGTCCAATTTACCTTCTTGAAATTTATTTTTCATATTCCTATTGAAAAAATATGGATGCATAAACTGTTCAAAATGACATTCTTTAGTGGGTGAATGTTCCATAAGGGAATTTGAATGAAATTTTAATTTAATATTTCAAATATTCAATAATTTTATTATAACATGAATATTCATATAAGAAAAAAAATCAAATTCCTAAAATTCATTAAAATATTTAGTTAATATGGGGAAGTATAAAGTAATCTTTTCATATTACATATTTCATATTCCCATACATTATCAAATATTAGGAATGAGTGTATTAAGAAATTTTATCACTACCTTCTCTACAACTTCATTCATCATAGGTATCAATGACCCATGTGGTTCTCATATTTTTTTATTTAATCTAATAATAACTTTTGATTTTAAAAATTATAATTAATTCCTTTGATGTTTATGATGATTTAATTTATCATTTTTTCATTTATATTAACACCTTAAATAATTTATATTTTTATTTCATTATCGTACTTTCATTTATAAAAATGGACACCAATTCATCTTCTCTTAAATATGAATATCTCAATCTATTTGGGTGTTTATTTAATTTGAGTCTTTATGATTTTATAAAATAAATTACCAACTCTAGACATAATTTCCTTGATAATTATTCCACTTACCTATTATGAAGTTATATACCTTTTAAGTTGTTATGATGAAGTTTTACTCCCACCATTCCATAAATTATCTTCATCATATTATATTATTCGTCTTGGTGAATGATTACTTTTCCAAATAATTCATTAGTGACAAATATTTCATTAAAAAATTACTAAACTAATAAATTATTAATACAATTCATGAAATCAAATGATAATTTCAATTATCTCACTTTAAATATCAATACTCTATTATTTAAATCAATCAACTCTTTTAAAATTTAAGTTAAGGGTCTTATGAATATGATATGATCCTCAGATTCTACTCCCATCTCCAGACTCTAAGATAGTGGGAAATATCAACTTCTCCACTCTATCAAGTACATCTTCAAGAATTCCTTAATGGTAAATCACTAAATTTTTTACAATTTAAGGTTCTAATATTATATAATTTATATATTTTAATTTTATCTTTTTGAAAACTCTTACAGTCATCAAATTCAAACTTCCCCAAGGTCACATAATTCCTTTATAAATTGATATATTATTGAGTAACTACTTTACCATTATTTATGTTTTGATAATTAATTTTTCCTCAACACTTTACTCTATATGTTTTATCTATGATTTAATTATTTATCATTTATTATTATAAAATTTATATTCATATATTTCTTTGTTTTTTAAATAATTTTCTTAGAATAGAATATTATGCATAATAAATCATATTAAAAATTATAAAACATATTGGTAGATTTTAAAATATTGTTAAGTATCTTACTTTCATTCATGCATAAGTTAGCTTTATGTTTGGAATTTTCACGAAGGATAGAATGTTACACATTACAATAGATTAATCTTATGTTCTAAATATATTACTATTATATATATATATATATATTCCTTCAATGAATTATTGTTTGCATATTTATCAAATTTTAAGAATATCTTGATATTTTTATAGTATTGGCTATAGGGAAGTTGGATTCCACTTTTAAATATTATAGAAATTTAAAGTTTTTACTCTTACATGTCACCAAAAGTTAAGAAGAGATCAATATTTGGAAAAGCATTGAATAAAAGTTAAATTAAGTTACTTTTAAGTTTTGTGAAGATTAATTTTTCTCATGCTTCACCTATCATTCGAGATGATGTATTTTTCTCAACCATGATGAATAATTTTATGATGTTACAAGAGAAAAATAGATTTTAATGCTTCTGATTGACCACTCCATGAATAAGAAGCCATTTCATGATCATGAAAACCTATTTGAGAATAAAGGTAGTTATATTGTGAAGATGATTGACAAGCCATGAAGACTCGGATAGTGACACTTATTCAAATTAAAATGATTGATTTTTTATAAATAGTCGGTGTCTTGATATTTTAGGGTTCTTAAAACACATAAAATATAGATTACATGGAATTTATTAACAACTAAAATTTTTAAAATTAATTTTCTAAATGAGTTATAATTCTATAATTCCAGTTATTCAAAGTTTTATTTCAAAGGAATTACACAATGACTATGCTAAAAGCATAGAGAAGATTATTAATCTCATTAACAGTATTTATTTTGAATTTTTAGTGAGAGAAGATTGTAATGATAATTATTTTTATAATATCATTTCTTTATAGCTATATTTGTAGGAGTTACACATATGAATAAGTTTTTTGACAAATGTATAATATATTACCACTAATTCGTGATATCTACAACATACATAAAATATAATTGAAATAATTTTAATATTCATTTATTATTTTACTTATTTTATAAAAATACATAAAAAAAGAGAATAGAATAAGGAAAATAAGAATAATAAAGAAGTGAGTCTGTGTTAACTTGAATATCACTTTATGATTATTGTATTGAAAATCGTGAAAATATATTTAATAAAATCACCTTGAACATTCATTTATTATATATAATAAGTCTACATTTTTTAGTTTTTGAAGTTGTAACTATATTTTGATGTTTTTAATATTTCTATATCTCATAAACTATTATTCTAAGTGTCCATTTCTTGTATATAGTTTTGGGTGAAGTTTCAATTTGACGTACTTTGTTGTGGAAGTGTTAGATACACTTACATACCTATAGTTATGTTCCAAAAACTTATACTTAGCTAAGAGGTCCCTATTAAAAAGATTCAAAGGGATAATAATATCCTTATACTAAGTGTCAACTACTTACACTCAGTTTTGAGGTCCCTAAGAAATGGATATGAATAAAATCACAAATAATGCATTGGGTGTTGGTGGAGTGGACTAGGGGATGTTCATTATATCCCAAACCACTATAAAGATAATGTGTGTTATGCCCTTTACCTTACATTATTTAGTTACAATTCATTAACTAAACTAAAAGATAAGGATAAATTCTAACAACTTAATGGGTAAGTTTAAATTGGTGAAATTATTTAGCTGACACAATTCACCCCTATTGAGTCTTTTCCTATTACTAATATGATACAACATTTGGTATCAGATTTAATCTCTTGAAATCTATATATTGGATAGTTGAATATAGAATATTGGAATATATTCTACTTGATACCAGTAATTGGTATCAGAATAATACTCTTGGATTCTCTACATGTCTCGAAACTAACTCTTAAAAAATACTATCGTTTCTACATTAACAACATATAAATAAAGATTCAAAAAGAAAAAGACAGATGGATTATCCAATAGAAGGTATGTAAATGATTAATTATTCTTATTTATATAGTGATACTTTTGGTTTTTATATATCTTGAAATATTATCTATTTATATAATATTATGTATAAATTTTAGATAATATTGTCGAAACATTATAAGATTCATACTAGAGAAATTTTTAAATGGAATGTAACTCAATAAGTTGATTATGATTTAAATTCAATGTCTATGAATGATGTCATTTTTGGATTAGGACTTTATGATTTCAAGAGTTTCTTAATGTGTTAATACAAATGATATTTGTGGGAATATTATTATTTCTTATAAATGAAATGGTAATGTGAGATAATCAATGAAAAAACTATTAAACATAAATTTTATACTTTTAAATTTTTGATGTAGAAATTATTACTGAAATGAATGAATGTCACACTAAGATAAATAGTGATGTTATTGCTTTGGGTACTATTATAATTGAATTAGAAAAATATTTAAAATGGTATTAGAGTTGAACCTACTAAATAAAGTAGAATAACTATTTCTATTAGACAAACTATACTTATTAAATATCTAAAAATGAAAAATATTATTGGAACCCTCATGATGGATAAATATGAGATATACGCAGAATCTCATGATCATAATTTAGTCTATAAAAAAAGTTTCTATTAAGGTTATATATTCTAACTCATCTAATAAACTTTATTTTCGTTTGAATTCTGGTGATGAACTTATAGAAATTCGTATAAGATGTACCATGTTTTACAAGATCATAAATGGATTATCTAAAAAAATCATTAAGGGTAATGGAAACCCAAAGAAATTAAAATGCTATGAATTTAATAAAAAGGTTCTTGTTAGACCATACTACCATCAACTTGAATATTAATGGAATTTAATAAAATATTATTACAAGGGTAAAAGGAAAAAGTTTTGAAATTGACTTTGAGTCCGTATGAGGATTCTAATATTGAATCTATTTATAACTATAAACTTGAGCATCTAAATCAAAAAAAATATATCTTATAGATTATAATAAACTGATCTGATATATTTCTCAATATCAGAATTATTATTTTTATGAGCCTAATGTGTGTTACTTCATGCTTTAAAATATATCTTCTTCTTTAAAAAAAGAATATAGAAATATTATAAACTCTTTTGATTCAATTCTTATTAAAAAGAATTATTTTTATTAAAATATATTTAAATAAAGTATGATCTTGATAAAGATGTTCCTTATTGTGATATAAAATAATGTATAACTAATGAATTAGTATTAAAATTTGATAATTTCAAACTATATTTTTGTATTTTTACTTGGTGGTTATCTCAAAAATACCTTTGTAATAATAAATTAAATAAAGGTAAAATTGGAATTATAAGAAATTATTAAAAGCTAAAGATTTTAAAAAATGTGCATGGTTTAAATACTAAAATCATACCTACTGTTACTTGATTTAATCATGGAATTTATAGATATTATTCTATTGATTATTGGATTATAATTACTCAAATATCTCATGTTAATAATGAAATTTGTTTAAATATTTATCTAATTTAAAGGATAAAATTTCTATTCAATGTAAGTAAATTTAGTTACTTAAATATCTTATCACTAATAGTGATTGACCCAAAATCATATGCGTACCAAAATATATTTTGTTTTAATATTATATAGAGAATAATTCACAATAACTTTAAGGTAAAATATTTTATAGATGGTTTTTGTATAAAGATGAAGAATTATTGAACTTATATTCTTTTCAAGATTTATGAAAGTTATAGAAATAATGCTAGATTAAAGATCATAAAAACTAGATAATTTAGATATCATAAATAATTATTATTCAATAAATTACAATGTGATGAAGTTAAATTGACCCTTTTTATTAGTTGTTTCAACTAAAGGGAGTTCACTAAACTTATACTGACATCTATAAGAAAAGTATTTCATTTTAATTGTATTTATATTAACAACTATATGTGCATTAACTATCTTATACAAAGAAGGATACTTTCATTACTATTTTACCTTATAATCTAATATATTATATGTTATTATTCTAGTGATTTATTTTCTAATATCATAATCTGATACTTTGTTTTTAATATATTTTATTATAATTTCATCACTACGGGAAATATAGATATTTGCGACGGGATCCCGTCGCAAATAGCCTTTTGCGACGGGGCCCCGTCGCAAATCGCCCGTTGCAGAAAACGCCGTCGTAAATAGGTTTCTGGTTTTTTTTAAAAAATCTTTTGCGACGGGCTCGTCGCAAACAAGTATTTGCGATGGGCCCTTTTCCCGTCGCAAATGGTTGCTTCGAAGCAGGTATTTGCGACGTGAATACATTCCCGTCACAAATAACAATAAAAAAATTAAAAAAATTAAAAAAATTATTTATTATTATATAAATCAATAAACCAATTTATATTGATATAAATATAATATTTATTTTATAAAATATGTTTTAGAAAGGAAGAATGAAAATAAAATATGAATGTATAAGATGTTCAGTAAAAGAGGCTTATAAAATAAATTAAAAAATATTTTTAATTAGTAATTATGTAATTTTTATCAATTAATAGTCATTTAATAACTCTTTGAATATAAAAAAATAAAAAAATTAATGAAAGATGGAAAATAAGTTAAAAATGAAACCCAAACTTCAAATGGCCATAAATTTTGATTCGGGACTCCGTTTGAGCTCCACAGCATATCAAATCGAATCCTGCGATGATCTCTACAGCCCTATGTATTGGCGGAACCCGTCCAAGGTTTTTTCGAGGCCAAAAAAGGCCCAGAAGACCTCCAAAATTGAGTTTTTAGTCGGGGTACCCCGGTTTTTCACCGTTTAAATAGCTATAACTTCTGCTCCTGATGTCCGATAAACCTATACCATATATCATATCGAATATCATTTCATGTTCTTCGATTTGACTGATTGTGGAGCTGAAACGGACTCCGGGATTAGAAATTATGGTCGTTTTAACATTCAAATGACTATAACATCCGATCCGAAAGTCCGTTTGGCTTGTACCGCATATCATATCGAAGATCGTTTCATGTTCTTCGATTTGACTAGTTGTGGAGTTGAAACGGACTTACAGATTAGAAGTTATAGCCGTTTTAACATTCTCGGTGGATTTTCACCCCCTCATTCCTATGTATTCATTCATAACTATACATATATATATATGTGTGTGTGTGTGTGTGTGTGTGTGTGCATCTATTCTATATATGTATGTATGTATTTATTTATTTATTTATTTATACATATACATAAAAACCCATATTTTATAAATTTATTTAAAACTAAGCTTATAAATATATATTAATTAATATACAAATAAATATACGAATAAAAACTTATAACTACATATATATATATAAATAGAATAAATATATATTAATATATGAATAAATATATATATATATTTATTCATATAACCAAATATATTTATATTAATATAAATCTATATTAATATATGAATAAATATAACTATATATATATAGATAGATCATCAAATGTATAAAAAAATGAAATGGCTTAGTTGTAATGGTTAATGCGCGCATGGGGGAGGTTTATTCCTATTTATTATTAATTATTCCTATTTATTATTAATTATTTCTAATTATTATTAATTACTACTAATTACCATTAACAATGAACAATTAATACTAATAATTTAAATTTATTAAATAACAAAACAATATAAACATAATTAAATTACAACTAATTAAAAATAAATAAAACTAATAAAAAATTTAAAATAAATATTAAATTAAAAAGAACATAAATACCTTTAAAATTGATCTGAGGTTGATCTCCGATAATTGTTGAAGACATCAATATCAACTCTGGAAATAAAAATTAAACTTAAGAAACTGTGAACTCTAAAAATAAAGTTTTGAGAGAAGTTGAGAATGAATGGAAAAAAACGGGTGGGGGTATTTATAGGTTAACTTATTTGCGATGGGAGTATTTGTGACAGGATACCCGTCGCAAATAGTATTATTTGTGACAGGACCCATCGCAAATACTTTAGCCCGCATTTATCACGGTCAACGGTTAAATAGTTATTTGCGATGAGACCCGTCACAAATAATAACCTTCCGACATACTATTTGCGACGGGGGGTATATTCCCATCGCAAATAGTTTTTACCACCGCCGAGTATTTGCGACGGGGGGTATATTTCCGTCGCAAATAGTTTTTACCGCCGCCGGGTATTTGCGACGGGGGGTATATTCCCGTCACAAATAGTTTTTACCGCCGCCGGGTATTTGCGACGGGTGGTAACCACCGTCGCAAATAACTTTCCCGCGGTTTGGCGCGCTCTGCGCGCCAAGCCTTTTGCGACGGGAAAATACCCCCATCGCAAATAAGTTTCTAACGGGACTATTTGCGATGGGATTTAATCCCGTCGCAAATAACTCGTCGCAAAAACCCCTATTTCCCATAGTGCATGTGTTTAATTTTCTACATGTTTTATTTTCTATTATGTTGTTTAATATTATAAAGTGTTGACTCGAATTATTCTATTAAATTTTACCCTACATGCATTCTATTTGTTGTTTTATTTACTGGTATGTTGGAATGATATGATTTTTAACTTTTTATTTCTCTAGTAAGCATGAATTTAGTGCCTTATCATTTAGTTTAGTTACATGTATTGAACAAATTTAGTATTCCATGTCATATTACTAGTTTATTATCTCATGTGTTTTTACTGGTTTATTATTTCATGTGATGGAGTGATTATTTAAGTTATTATATATATTATACATTATTATATAGAATTATTATCCTATATTTTTTTTGAATTGTTTATATATTATTATTTAAAAATATTTTATTTAATTCCATGAATATCTTTGACATGTTATACTTAGTTTGAGGGGGTTTATCTATTTTATTTTACTATAATGAAATTAATCTAATAGTATTTCTTTCATTGAAGATATTTTTATTATTTTAATATTTAAACCTATTTTTTGGTTCCTTATAGTCATTTATTTTATAGAGGATGGTTTTACTTTGATGAATATTCAACATCAAATACTTCCAAGAAAGGAAGCCTTCACTATCATATTTTCTAAGATGAGGAATCATATAATAAGTGGATCTTTTATTGCTTTATTATTTTATTATCATTTAATGTTCATGTATATTTTAAAAAGTCATGAATCTAGGGTATTTATTCATTTAAACCATCTGTATTCATTCATGATCATGTTGTTTACTTTTTTATTTCTTAATTGTTTAAAGCATAATTTTTTTCTAGTTAATATATTTTTGTTCATAATTTTTAATATCTAAATGGGGATAATGATAGTTCTATTTAGTAATTATTAAAAAAATATGTGTTTTTTGTACATTATTATTTAGGAAAAGTTTATAAATTAATATTTCAATTTTTCATATCCATGTTAATTTTAGTCTCTTTAGAGGTGTAACATCCTCATATTTTTGGGTACGTTCAAATACATACTATGTTCTATAACTTGTGTCACCTCCTACACCCAATATTTAAAAACAAAAAAAAATTAAAAATTAAGTATTAATAAATCTATAATAAACATAAATATGGTAGACCATTAATAACTATTAACTTTAGTATATAGATAATTAATATGAGTTAATATTGAAAAAGGTTATCATAAAATTCATTTTCTCAATATTGTTCCTTCTTTCAAAAATTGAATTCAGAATTTTTATAAATTTAGATTTAATAAAAAAAATTAAATTTTTAACTCCCCATAAGAAAATTTACTTAGTATGATTTTGTGATTTTTTTTTGAAAATATTGTTTTTTAATTGAAAATATGGTTTTTGAAAGAATTATAATTTTTATGATTTTATCACTATGTAAATGTATCATAAAAGGTTAAAAAACTTTTAAGTAATGAAATATATATTTAAGTAAAAAAATTATGAATTTTAATGTATTATTTAAGTTTATAAATAATATTTCCAACATTTACAGAACTAAAAAAATGTTTTTTTAATAATTTTTTTTCTGTCTTATCATTGAATGAAGTATTTTCATGGTGATATTGGATTTTGGATTTCTGAAAGGATCATGCATTTATTTTTACTTATAATAAATTTATTTATATCATTAAAACCATCAATAATGGTTTTTTTCCTATATATAAATTTAAAGAAGAAAAACATCATTTCTTTAAAAAATGTTTTTACATGATTAATTGTGTTTATTTTAAAAATAAATTTTTAAACATTTCGAAATTATATATATGATAAAATGATTTTAAAACTTATAATCATCAATCTGAAATTAGATAACAATTTAAATCTTAATTTTAGTTATGAAAATTATTCACTAAGGCTAAAAAATAGTTAACCTGTTAAAAATTAAAAATGGTAAAAAGAGTTTTACTACGGGGATGTAACACCCCGAGATTTTATGAAAAATATTCTTTTTAATTTTATTGATGTCTTCTATACACCACACAAAGTTTAGCTTGTACTATACGCAACACCATATTAGCTTTCAGTATACGCAATGCTATTCTTGGATCGTGTTACACAAAATTTCAAGTTCGTTTTATAATAGTCATTCTACGCAACATTGAGTGTGTTTATATATATATATATATATATATATATTCAATGTATAAAATATGGTTGGATTCTATTATATGAAACAACGAAGGATTCTTGCACAACACGCAACCCTGACTTGGCTTGCATTACACGCAATCGCGACCTTCCTCGATAGCGTGTGTTGTACGCAATACCAGGTTTTACTAAACAACGATATATTATTATAATATTGTTATGAACTAGACATTATGAATAGTATTAACTAAAATTTTAATTTTATAACATTATTATTCATCTTATACATTTTCTAGAACGTGTTAAGAGAAAAAAATAATTTTTTCGGGTAAAATACGTATTTTTCAAAAAAATGCAGTTTTACCGCCTTTTGATGGCGCACCCACATTAAATCTAGTTTTTGACAAGTTTATAAGTTAAATTTGACAAAATAAAATTCTTCTTTAGAATCAAGATATAAAAATTTACTTTGGATGAATTTTTTATATTATTCTGAAAACTTTCATATTTTAATGAATAGTAAAAACACGCTATATTTTAATTAAAAACAACTTTTTTCATCGTAATAAATTATGTGGTTAAATAATAATATTGAATGGTTTAAAAGTATAAATATAATATATTTTTACCATTTAATATAATTTATGTCATTAGCCTTGATTTTACCTTGAATTCGTAGGTTAAATCAATTCAATCTTTTGCAATGTTTTAAACAAAAACCCATTTTCTTTCGACAATAGGATTAATTTTAATTTAATTTCTGCAACTTTTGTGTATTGAATTTGGAAAAATGGATTCCATATTTGGAATCAGTGGGTCCAAATTTTGTTAATAAGCTTCTTTTTATTTTTGGGCATTATGAATAGTCACTACGGTAATTTTTTTTATTTACTACGGTTAAAGGTAAATAGGGTAATTCAAGGTTAAAAGAATATTATAATAATTCAAAATTACCTTGAAACTTGTCCTAAACTTATTGGATGAGTAGTGGCTGACCATGGGCATCCTTGGGTCGATTTTGGGACCCCATGGAACCACTTATGAAAGACAATGACACATTAGATTAATTAATTTAATGTAAAGACAAAATTGACTTTAACAAAAATCTTTTAGTAATTAATTTTTATAAGGGGTTATATAAGTTATATTTTTGACTATAAATATTATTTGGAAATATTAAAAGGTTCCCTACATCATGGTATTTTTTTCATAATTTTTAGACATTAAATGAATTAAAATATTTATGACACAATAATGATGTAGTGTTTACCTCATTAAAAATGATTTAAATAAATAAGATTAAAATGATTAAAATATAATCCAAAACCTGTACAATTCCTATTGGATGATTTTATTTATAATATGAGTCATATTATATTCGAAATTAATGTGTTTTGGACCTCTTGAAACCGAAGATAAGTCTGTAATAAAATAATGTTTTCACACTTTCCTAAAGAGCCCCTCCACTCCCTTATAAAAGGACACCACTTCTATGCAATTCCTCACACCTCTCAAGCCTTTAGGCTCGTCAAAACTCTGCCCAAATAATCTCTCTACATCCCTCTCCTTCCCCTTGAAGCCTTACATTAGGCATAATACTCTCTAAGAATTCCTTTTGGTTTAAACCAATGAAAGTTACCAAAATTAGAGGAGGTTCGGACACATACGAAGCAAATGAGACCTAAGGTAAGGGAAATATCACAATCTCATTTTTATCCAAGATTGTTTATACTTTGGTATTTACTAGGGTATATTTTATCATCCACATCCATGTTTCCTCAATATGTAATATTATTTCTATCCACCTACAATTGTTTAAATCCAATTTTACCCTTCGGTGAGTTTTTAGTAAAAGATATGAAAGGAATCTTTTGTCGTTTTCCGTACGAGGTACTTTTTGACTTTACCGACAAAAGTACGAGAAGAATGTTTTTTTTAACTTATATGGCATGAATGTATTTTTGAATCATTATTTCCAAGAATCTTCCTTTACAAGTTTTTAAGTTTATTTTTAATCAACTTCTTTTAATTTAGAATTGTATGACATGTTAAGAAAGGAAAAGTGTTTTTGAAGTAGAAAGGATATTTTCCTCAAGAATGGAGTTCAAGTGTTTTATAAAAATTATTTTCCATCTAAGATAATATAGGGTTATGTTTATATCCCTATTATTACATTTATTTTATTATGTTGTGATGGAATTATTTTTATCTTATATGAATTGTTTTATGATGTCACGATGTTTATGAATCCCATTTTTTTTACATGGGTTATGCTATGATGTATGGTATATGATTTTGTGGAACACATAAGAATGGTATCATTATGAGATGGGTGGGACCTATATCTCCCTCCAATTTATTGGGTAATGATTTTATATCTCATGAGATAGACATGGCTGAAATGGTAGGTTATACCGGTTCAGTGAAACAGGACTGAAACGAGGAATGAAATCGGTTCAGAAATGGACTTTGTCCACTAAGATAGTCTTGTCAATGAGTCTTGACTAACAAGAAATGATTCTCTATGATTATGTGTGTATGACACCAAGTTTCATGTTTTATGTTATGATTATTGGGATTCCATTTCACTACTATGATTTATCCCATGTTATGAAATTATGCTCTCTTTTGCAGGTTAAGATTTCCAAAAGTTATGTTCTTATGAATATGATGTGATTGATATTTATTTTGTTTACCCTTACTGAGCATTTGAGCTCACCCTTTTGTATGTTTTATTTCCCCAGGATATAAAGAAAGGTTTTAGGTAAAAAAGAAGAAGATCTTTATGGGAGATGCTGAAGATATTTCACCATGATTAGAAGATTATATTCCGAGTTTCCAAAGACACTAAACTATTACGGTCCTTGTGTGTGTGTTTTTGTTATGTACTAAGTATTCCGCAAAAGTAATGTAATGTCCATGTACGTCATGATTAGGGTGTCTACAGTCGGTATCAGAGGAAAGGTTTAGTCAACCTTTGGAAACTAGGATGCGAAAACGTTAGTGAGATCCCTAGAGATATTTCTAAGGTATGTCTATGGATGTCCCTAAGGATAAGTATACGTATAAGATACAGTCCTAGAACTACTGTAACGATCATAGAATTTAACCTAAGATGTTAGATATTGAGGATACTCCCCCTTTATTATGTTGTTTTCCCTAGCATGATTTTTGCCTCTCACACAATTCTTTTTGGGTTTTAGACGATGGATGGATCCCGAAGGAATCGTGTTGATCAATGAAATGGACAATGAAATGATTGTCCTCCTGAACAAACAAATGTTATGGGAGATGGAGTGAAAAATATTATTGCTATAATTACACAAGCTATGAATCATTCTGGAATTCCAAATGAGTAGAGAAGGGAACAACATTCTATTGAGTTCTTCATGAGGCAACATCCACCTTCTTTTAGTGGGTCTTCTGATCCACTTGTTGCTGAACAATGGATCATTACCACTGAAAAGATATTTTCAGTTCTTCAATGTTCTGAACATGATAAAGTCATCTTAGAAGTATATTGTTTGGAAGGTGAAGCTGATCAATGGTGGAATCTTATCAAGAATATGAGGCAAAGAGATGAAATTGAGTCCATAGAATGGGACGAGTTCAAGAACTTATTTTTCAATAAGTACTTCCCTTGTATTCTTCGAACAAAGATGGAGAAGGAGTTTCTTGAACTAATGAAAAAGGATGATGAATCTGTTGGTATATACGAAGAGAATTTTACAAGACTTGAAAGGTATGCATCTGGATTTATCATCCAACCTAAAAGTAAAGTTGATCGAATATTCAGTGGCTTAAAACCAAATCTTTGAAGGGAATTAGCTATAAGAGACTTCAGTAGCTATGAAGAAATTGTGCATTGTGCTATCAAGGTAGAAATGGAAGTTGGTGTTACTTATCCATCTCATAGTTTTGACAAGAAATGAAAGATGGAGTTCAAGGAGAAATCTCAGAATAATGGTGAAAAGAAGATGAATGTTTCCTTATGCTCAAAGTGTGGAAAGAAGCATGGTGGAGATTGTCTTAAAGGAACAAGTAAATGTTTCAAATGTGGAAAGGAAGGTCATCGGGCATTTGAATGCCGCAATGATGGGAATAAGATGTCTAATGATGCAAACAAAGGAAGGGATACACAGAATGAACCTACTACACTTCAATGCTTCAAGTGCAAGGAAATGGGGCATTATGCTAATAAATGCCCTAATCCAAGGGTTAGTGATGATCGACGTGAGAAACCACTTATGTCAAAGGACAAAGGGAAGTCACATGCGATCACCATTGGAGATGTTGAATATGACAATGATGTGGTGGAATGATTATGTGTTTATGTAATGGGATTCCAAAATAATGTTGTATATAGTATCATGGAATATTAGAATATTTATGTATTGGTCTATTGTGGTTTTCAATAATTTTATGTCATCGGTAACCATGAAAAGTGATTGAAATATTTTTGGGAATCAGATGATATGCACATAATAAAGGGATAAAGAGAATCTAATACGTTTTATAGTATTCATGAGCTCATGATTGATATAAGGACTAAGTGATATCATGGTTTGAGGATATAGAATTTTGAGGATTTTGGTATGTGGAAAGTGTTAACTTTTAACTGCATTCATGTTTTCACTAAGGTTCAATAGATATTAATTCTTCAAGAGAATACATGATTAAGGTATTAACATATTTTTAATTTGACCAACAAGATATATCTTATGATATATGGGGGATAAATGATGGCATTCACGTGATCATTTTCTTTATACTATGAGCTTGGACCGAAGTATTTTAGATAAGCTTAAAGATTGGAATGGATTATGTTGGACATAAGTTAGTATTGTTTAATGATAGAACTTTTTTCGATATTATTGATGGGATGTTATAGTAATATAGCTTTAGAAAAAGGACAACCTGCAGGACAGGCGGCATTCCATCGCGTCGGACAAGGCTGTGGGAATCGAACCCACAACTGAAGTGCGACTGGCCTTTATCGCCTACCACTGGCCTACAGGAAGTCCCTGTTTAGTAGAAACTAGTTTTATTATATTAAGCTGTATGATATATGAAGTATAAGTCTATTTTAGGAACCATATATGATTAATCTCACTATATATGGACTTATGTATTTTTTGATAACTTTTCTAACCTTTTGTTTGAAACAGATAGAATGACCCATCATTCTATCTCATGATCTGCTAATGCTTCACGAATAACAAATTCAACTTCATTTCTTTATGATATGAAGTGGAAATTTTTCAATTCACGAACAACAGTGGGATTGTACCAAAATCATGTAAGTATTTCTTTTAATTCATCAACTTTAGGGAAATGATCTTGAAAACCCAAAATGTTGTCCTAGTGCTCTTATATCCGATGAACCGGATGGTACCCTAGATCATCACAAATTTATGGCTTTGTGATTGTTGGATTTTTCATAGCCATTTTCTCTACCTCTCCCCATCAGAACTTGAGGGTTAAATTTTTCTTCCATATCCATATTTTCACCTATGTTCTCCTACGTGGAAACCCAGTGATGAGTTAATTTGGGTAACCGTTACGTTTCATACTTTAGTTTTTAAAGCCAAGTTTTGGTATTACTTTTTACGATGTGGGTTTCTATTAATGAAATTTTCAAGTAGTAAACCATGTATAACCCCGACGAATTTTGAGGGCGAAATTCATTTTAAGGGGGATAGAATGTAACACCCCGAGATTTTATGAAAAATATTCTTTTTAATTTCATTGATGTCTTCTATACACCACAACAAGTTTAGCTTGTACTATACGCAACACCATATTAGCTTGCAGTATACACAATGCTATTCTTGGATCATGTTACACACAATTTCAAGTTCATTTTATAATAGTAATTCTACGCAACATTGAGTGTGTTTATATATATATATATATATTCAATGTATAAAATATGGTTGGATTCTGTTATACGAAACAACGAAGGATTCTTTCACAAAACGCAACCCTGACTTGGCTTGCATTACACGCAATCGCGACCTTCCCCGATAGCGTGTGTTGTACGCAATACCAGGTTTTACTAAAAAACAATATATTATTATAATATTATTTTGAACTAGCCGTTATGAATAGTATTAACTAAAATTTGAATTTTATAACATTATTATTCATCTTATACATTTTCTAGAACGTGTTAAGATAAGAAAATAAATTTTTCGGGTAAAATAAGTATTTTTCAAAAAAATGCTGTTTTACCGCCTTTTGATGGTGCACCCACATAAAATCTAGTTTTTGACAAGTTTATAAGTACAATTTTACAAAATAAAAATCTTATTTAGAATCAAGATATAAAAGTTAACTTTGGATGAATTTTTCATATTATTCTGAAAACTTTCATATTTTAATGAATAGTAAAAACACGCTATATTTTAATTAAAAACAACTTTTTTCATCATAATAAATTATGTGGTTAAATAATAATATTGAATGGTTTAAAAGTATAAATATAATATATTTTTACCATTTAATATAATGTATGTCATTAGCCTTGATTTTACCTTGAATTCGTAGGTTAAATCAATTCAATCTTTTGCAATGTTTTAAACAAAAACCTGTTTTCTTTCGACAATAGGATTAATTTTAATTTAATTTCTGAAACTTTTGTGTATTTAATTTGGAAAAATGGATTCCATATTTGGAATCAGTGAGTCCAAATTTTTTTAATAAGCTACTTTTTATTTTTGGGCATTATGAATAGTAACTACGGTAATTTTGTTTATTTACTACGGTTCAAGGTAAATAGGGTAATTCAAGGTTAAAAGAATATTATAATAATTCAAAATTACCTTGAAACTTGTCCTAACCTTATTGGATGAGTAGTGGACGACCATGGGCATCCTTGGGTCGATTTTGGGACCCCATGGAGTCACTTATGAAAGACAATGATACATTAGATTAATTAATTTAATGTAAAGACAAAATTGACTTTAACAAAACGCTTTTAGTAATTAATTTTTATAAGGGGTTATATAAGTTATATTTTCGACTATAAATATGATTTGGAAAGCTAAAACTATTACCTACATCATGGTATTTGTTTCATAATTTTTAGACATCAAATGAATTAAATTATTTATGACACAATAATGATGTAGTGTTTACGTCATTAAAAAATGATTTAAATAAATAAGATTAAAATGATTAAAAGATCATCCAAAACCATTCCAATTCCTATTGGATGATTTTATTTATAATATGAGTCATCTTATCTTCGACATTAATGTGTTCTGGACCTCTTGAAACTAAAGATAAGTTTATAATAAAATAATGTTTTCACACTTTCCTAAAGAGCCCCTCCACTCACTTATAAAAGGAGACCACTTCTATGCAATTCCTCACACCTCTCAAGCCTTTAGTCTCATCAAAACTCTGCCCAACTTATCTCCCTACATCCCTCTCCTTCCCCTTGAAGCCTTACATTAGGCAAAAGACTCTCCAAGAAGTCCTTTTGGTTCAAACCAAAGAAAGTTACCAAAATTAAAGGAGGTTCGGACACATACGAAGAAAATCGGACCTAAGGTAAGGGAAATATCACAATCTAATTTTTATCTGAGATTGTTTAAATCCAATTTTACCCTTCGGTGAGTTTTTAGTAAAAGATATGAAAAGAATCTTTTGTCATTTTCCGTACGAGGTACTTTTTGACTTTACCGACAAAAGTACGAGAAGAATGTTTTTTTAACTTATATGGCATGAATGGATTTTTAAAACATTATTTCCAAGAAGTTTCCTTTACAATTTTTCAAGTTTATTTTTAATCAAATTCTTTTAATTTATAATTGTATGACATGTTAAGAAAGGAAAAGTATTTTTGAAGTAGAAAGGATATTTTCCTCAAGAATAGAGTTCAAGTGTTTTATCAAAATTATTTTCCATATAAGATAATATAGGGTTCTATTTATATCCCTATTATTACATTGATTTTATTATGTTGTGATGGAATTATTTTTATCTTATATGAATTGCTTTATGATGTCATGATGTTTAAGAATCCCATTTTTTTACATGGGTTATGCTATGATGTATGGTATATGATTTTGTGGCACACATAAGAATGATATCATTATGAGATGGGTGGGACCTATATCTCCCTCCAATGCATTGGGTAAAGATTTTATATCTCATGAGATAGACATGGCCGGAATGGTAGGTTATACCAGTTCAGTGAAACAGGACTGAAACGAGGAATGAACTCGGTTCAGAAATGGACTTTGTCCACTAATATAGTCTTGGCAATGAGTCTTGACTAACAATAAATGATTCTCTATGATTATGTGTGTATGCCACCAAGTTTCATGTTTTATGTTATGATTATTGGGATTACATTTCACTACTATGATTTATCCCATGTTATGAAATTATGCTCTCTTTTGCAGGTTAAGATTTCCAAAAGTTATGTTCTTATGAATCTGATGTGATTGATATTTATTTTGTTTACCCTTACTGAGCATTTGAGCTCACCCTTTTGTATGTTTTATTTCCCCAGGATATAAAGAAAGGTTTTAGGTAAAAAAGAATAAGATATTTATGGGAGATATTGAAGATCTTTCACTATGATTAGAAGATTATGTTCCGAGTTTCCAAAGAAACTAAACTATTACAGTCCTTGTGTGTGTGTTTTTGTTATGTACTAAGTATTCCGTAAAAGTATTGTAATGTCCATGTATGTCAAACTTAGGGTCTCTACAGGGGAAATGGAAAAAACATGTTAAAAATGTTTTAAAATAAGTGGTTGAGATGATTTTATATATTATATTTTCCCAAACTCAACTTTATTCCAATTTTTAGATATTTATCCTTGAATATTGTAATAGAATTATTGAAAACTGATGAGTGTTTCCAAAATTTCCATTTTCATCACTTATAATAGGTTACCACTAGCACCTAATCAAAGTTACACTTAACCTTATAATTACTAGTTTAAACTCTAATGTTTTACTCAAACTATAATACTCTCCCATTAATATAATCCCATGTCCACTCATTGTTATCCTTGTCCATTAAATTTTATGAGGACTTCCACAGAAATATCATGTCTCCAACGTAAGTATTATCTCCTTATTAAGCTTTTATTATTAATATTACTCTTCCTAAAACCATATAATCACATTAATATGTTGAATTTAGTATCATTATTAAAATTATATTTCTTATATTAATGTTACAATACCTAGTTATTCATTTCCCTCAACTTATAAAAGTAAAGGAATGCTAACTGTGTGTGTGGAGGATTGTTGCCTCCATAAAGAATTGTTTTTCCATTTTTCTTCAAGTTTTTTATTCATTATCAAAAAAAATTAAAATACGATTCACCATAATAAAATCATAAAAAATATCATTATGAATCTATAATAATGATATTATTTTAAAACAAACACCCCATTAACCATATCCCCAAATTGTTCTAGAGTGTGTTCATGTTTGGGTTGGTTTAAACACTTACATGGACGATGATATAAAACAATATCAGGGATGGTTATGGGAACCTGAAAAATAATATTTTTATAATATAATAATCAAATAATTATTGGTACATGGTTCTTGAAATATTATATTATTAATTTAACTTATTATTAAATTATCATTTTTGTTCGTTAAAATCAGTAAAATTAGAAAACACCGATTCCATTTTCTCACAATGTATTGAAAAAACATATGGAATAATAAAATATATTAAAAAATAAATATAATACATCTATTATAGTATCTTAAATTTTATATCAATTATTATCTTTGTTTCAATAGATGGGTAATGACATTAGTATTATAAAACAAGCGAAAATGGTTAAAGTTATTAACATTGATGGTTGATATTATATATAAGGAAACAATAGAGATTTAATAAAAAACAATAAATCAGGAATATAAAAAGAAATATATATGAATAATTTAATAAAGTATATTAATAAGTTACCTAATTTTGTATTACAGGAATATAGACTCTCATTAACAAAGCTTGGAAATAATGTAAGGGTTTGTTGTCTCAATTCACTTTCATTGAGGAAAGATTTTATATTTTTCACCTATTAATCTTGAATATGATATAGATACTACCATACTTGTTTAATGTATAAAAACATATAATTCATTAAACTCTATTTTTTGGTCAATTTTATAGTATCCTTCTCTTTTCTATTTTATTATTATTATTCCATTATCGTAAGGGTTTTCTTGTCTCAAATTTCTATCCCTTGAGACATGTTTAAGATATACACCATGTTTCAATTAATATGGTGTAAATAATACCGTGTTTTAATTTTGTATCATGATTCAACTATATTTAATTATATTAAATTTTCTTTTTAATGTTATACCACCCATTGTGTTTTGATTGAAATGTTATAGAGGTTGTAAGGGGTTATCATGACTCAAACCTTATCCTTGGATTGTAATCACTTTTCTTTTACTATTATCCTTACCAATTGATCTATTATAACATATAATTATATTATTTTCTATTTAAAACATATTTTCTAGTTTAATCAAGATAAAATAATTATTCTTCATTTATAATTCAATTGTTTCGTTAAAATGCATTTTTATTAAAAGTAATTACCAGTTATTTTAATGATTTTTTGTAAGCCCTTTTTTTAGTTACAGAAAATGTTTTCATTTTCCTAATAGAGACTCAAACTGATTTTATATCCAATGATATGTTTTTTTCATTTAAAAAAAATGTTTTGATATCGATTTTTAGTTATGTAGTTTTTCAAAAATGTTATTTTAAAATGTTTAAAAGATTTTTCCATCACTTCAAAATAAAAAAAGTTATTTTATCCACTCCGCATTTGATTTTTATAAAATTTTTTACTTTTTAAAGTTTCCATTAATAAATTTTATTTTTAAAAGTAAAATTTTTCAAAGTATATTCACTTAAAATTTTGAAAATTTTATGTATTATTCAAAGTTCCTTTATTAAATATTATTTTTTAAATGTAAAAATTTTGAAAGTAGTTTTACTTCTAATTTTTATAACCTTTATGTATTTTAAATGATTTATTATTTGAAACTCTTTATATTAATGTTTTGAAAGTTTTTATATTAACCTTTACATAAATTTATCTTTTTATAAAAGTTTTACATTGACGTTTTGAAATGTTTTTTGAAAACTTATATATTTTCAATTCTATTTATCCTATAAGGATTATATTTCATATATTGATGTTTTGATAATCTTTTATATGTTATTATGATATTATTTAATTTTGAAAATGAGTTTTTAGATGTTCTATTATATTTTAAGTTCATATTATGTGATTTTTTGAATATTTTAAGAAACCTATCATTTTTTCATTGGTTCATATATGAGATGGTGAATGCTTTATTTTAATGTTTCCCAAAAATGCATGGATTTTGAGATGGGTGTAACCTATATCTCCCTCAAATACATTGTGTAAAGGATTAAATCTCCTGAGTTTGAAATGTTATGTGAACATATTATTTATTAGATTCGTTAACAAAGGTTGAGTGTGATGGGGTTAATCTGTACTCACAATTTTGTGTGTGGGAAGATTAGAAAATCGATAGGTTATCAAAGGGTGAGTGTGATGGAATTAAGTTATACTCAAAATTATACATGTGAAGGGGTTATAAAGTCTCTTTGATCACAAAGGGTGATGATGAAAGAATTAATATCTACTCACAATTTTATGTATCAATAAGTTAGTGGGTAACCAGGTTCACAATGATAAGAAATCTTGTGTGTATGATTGTTCCACATTTTCATGTTTTTTTCATGTCATACCAAGTTGTCATGATTATTCCATGTCTTAAAGCATTCATCTATTTTATGTCATACTCACATGTTTTTGGTTTTTGATATCTATTTTGAGCCAAGACATAACTTTCACACATACTTAGAATTATAGTTACGATATTATATTATTTTATCATGTTTTATGATTATAAAAAATTCTTCAACAATCTCATAATAATATATTTAATTATTTCTCATGCTCTCCTTCTTGTTTATGATACAACAATTTAGAATATGTGTTTTACCTTACTGAGCACTGAGCCCACCCCTTTCTTATGTTTACATTCCCCAAGTTATAAATTTGATTATATCTCATGATATATTTAGTAAAGGATCTAGAAGGATTTGATTATACATAAATGAATGCAATTGTAGAAAATTAAGATTTTTATATAGCTAATTTCCAAGACACTAAACCTTTTATTCTTGAGGATGTATGATTTTGTGATGTATTATTTAAATCATTTGAATAATATATTATTTAATTCATGTCTATAATAGGTAACTTTAGGAGGATGGTGTTTTCCTTATATTTTATTCTCTACACTACCCATACCTTTATTATCCTTACAATAACATGGATATTATGCTTGATGTGTTTTATTTTGGTAATTTTCAAAATGGGAGAGAATATTGAGTGTATATTCACCATTTATTTATGTTTTTGATAATTAATTTATCCCTCATTCATTATTTTACATTTTTTATCTATGGTTTAATGATTTATCTTTTATTATTATTCATTATTATTCTAGAATTTATATTATGTTATTTATCATAATTTTTGGTGAATAATTTTGTTAAGTATAAAATATTATTTGTATTGAACCATACCAAAAATTATGTTACATGTAGGTAAATTTAGAAATATTATAATGTATTTTACTTTTAATATTAGAAAATTTACCCTTTTATTCATAATTTTCACAGAGGATAAAAAGTTATGCATTGTAGTAGATTAAACATACTTTATAAAGTTATTACTCTTATATATACTAATAAGTAATGAATTATCTTTTAGATATCAAGAAGAAAATAAGTAGAATTCAATATTCTGATAAGTATTGGTTATAGGGAAGTTATAAGTTACATTTACATATTAATAAGAGTTATAGTATTTACTTTAACATATATTCAAAATTTTATAATAACATGATAATTATCAAAGTATTGACCAAAAGATAAAGTATGTTACATTTATATACTAAGAGGATTAATTTTACTCATGTTTCCTTTATCATTTGGGATAAATATTTTTCCATGACCATGATTAATAATTTCATGATGTGAAGAGATAAAAATAGATTTTAGTAGTTATATATTTTTTTTAAAATTTTCCATTATATAAAGAAGAAAACATATCGTGATCATAAAAAATTGATTGAAAAGATGGATAATTACACCACGAAGAGGATTGAAATGTTGTGAACACATTTATAATAATACATATTTAAAATAAAATGATTTAATTTTTAGAATTTTTTTAATGAAATATTTCAAGGACTATTAGAATACATAAAATACAAATTATATGAAATTGATTATTATCTGAGTTATTTTGAAATAATTATTTAATATAGTGAGAAGTCTCCATAGGTTTTGATTCAATGTTTTATTTCAAATGATTCATACAATGGCTATGCTAAAATCATAGATTAGATTATAAATCTCTTTGACTATATTGATTTTGAATTTTCGAAGTGAGATTTGACTACGGTGACTATTCTTTTCATAATATATATTGTAATGAATTAACCTAAATACCCTCTCAAGATGGAAACCAGATCTACCCATCACATACTTGAAGCAAATTCCCAATCCCCATGAGATGGAGACCGGAACATGAGAATGAAAAACAATAATAGGGGATGATTTTTCCCAACCTAAATCAATAACATGACACACACACACACACATATAACATAGAAAATAGAGGAAAAGATAAATATATTCCATAATTTAAAAAAACTGTGGAAACCAAAAAACACAATATTAAAAACAATCACAATGTTTAGGTTTAAGAAAAAGGACAACGAAAATTATAAAACCAACTACTCAACATGGTAGCATCGATAGACTCCCACTATCTCACCACCAAATACTCAACCTAGCTGACAGAATACCCTATCATATCACTACAATTCCTTACTTTTCCCTAAATCAAAAGACATAACCAGGTCTAAACACCACTAAAGGGGTACACATGGTGTGAGATAATAAGCTCAATATGGTCTCTCCCTAAGTGTTCTATATAAAGTATCTGAACAATAATCCAAGTATGATAAATTTAATGAAAACTAGGAATTATGATAATTTAAAATTTTTTATACCAAAATCATGAGAATAACATTTAATTTACCCTTTTTCCACATTTCCAAAAAAATAAGGTAAATCATTTTCAAATAACTTCATATCTATATATCATAGAAGATATATCATTTCAAAGAAAACCAAATCATGCATCAGATATCATATCAAATTCATAGAAGTATGGCAAACAAGTATATGCCGAAAGCAAGAGCATAAGTAAAATGATGATAGGGATCACACTAGGTTAGGATATTTGGGACACTCATACATAAAATATATGATTTCATAAACATCAAGTCACTATAAATATGCATCGAGTCTAGAGAGCAGATGAACACACAAGAAAGTGAACCTCCAAAAAATAATAATAAGTCTCTAGAAAAAAAGGCATAGGGAGTAGAGGAAAACCCCATGAGAAAACCAATAAAAAATGGAATTTTCCAATTACTATTCCTTCCACCTAGGCACCCAAGGCTTCACGTGTGATCTATTTTTGAAACTAGTACATTAAGACACTTCTATCAAACCATTATTTGAAAATCATTTCACAAATATTTGAAAACAATTCTCCATTTACCAAAACCTAGAGAAAACCATCTTTTATAAAAACTATAGTTCCACAAAAAAAGTCATATAATTCCATTTAATTTAATAAAAACAATTTATAAAATTAGAGTAATGATGTTCACCAATACATTCTAGAGGCGGTACCACCTACCTCAAAACTTGTGTCACACATACCCGCAACAGAATCCATCGCAAGGAAGAAACCAAAAATGAAAAGGAGTCCCCAAAATAAACCTAAAAAAATTATAATTAATTCAATTAAATTAAAGGGTTAGTAGAGAAGAGGAGAAAACACAAACCTTAAGAGCGCATACCCGCAACACCCCAACCAACAAGGATTAACCCCAAACAAAATATCGCCCAATAGATCTAGAGAGATTGAAGAAGAAATAACACCACAGAACAACAAAACTAAAATAGAAACACAAAAACTCTTCCACATTCAAAAGAAATGAATAATTATAAAGGATATTTTACCCAAAGAGATACAATGCAACCACCCTGATGATCCAACACCGAATAAATCAATCTGGATCAAACAAAGGCTCCAAAAATCTTCAAAGAAGGGATCTAGGTCAAGAGTAAGGAGGGATGTGTAAGAATGAAATAAAAATCAACCAATCCACCATTATAAAATCCCTATCTATGACATTTTCATAGCATGTAAATCCTTTACACTCCATGTAATTCCTAGGACTCAAATACAATAAAAAACCTATTTATCAAAAACTAATCTTTTAACGTTACACATTGTGTAATCGTTATAATGAATGTAATAGTTATAGGATATATACAAGGATCATGGAATTTACCCTTTATAACTTACATACTGTGTACACCCATTACACGGTGTGTATTTCCCTTAATGACTAAAAAACTACAGATTCTTACATTAAAACCCAAAACACCTCAAGCATCCTCCAAACTCTGAGAGAAACCTAAAAAAACATTAAAACATTTATAAATAGAATATATTAATTCAAAAACATATATCTCTAAACATTAGGTTATTTAGATTAGAATTTTTTTCATTCTTATGAGTCCTTGAAAATACAAAAAATAAAGAAAACAAAAAAAGAGATGAAAATTACCTGAAAGTGGATAGAGAGATGTCACAAACTAACCAACATAAGAATTTATATCCCTGGGAAGTCATGTAGAAGAATTATGTCTAATAAATAGGTGAGGTCATTACTCCATCAGCAATGACTCTCTCTCTTAAGTCTCATGAGAATCTAATCCATGTCACCATAACACTCTGACCGACAAAATATATATCCCACACAAGACTTTCCATTGATATTAAATGATATTAACTAGCTACTCAACAATAGAAACATTTGGCTCTAACTCAATATCTTCCTAACTCAGAACATAAGAGGGATCAAGATGGTACTTCCTGATATGAGATATGTGGAAAAACCAATCTATGCCTATTAGCTGAACCATAAATACTAACCGATAGGTATCTTACCTAAGATTACAAATGACCTCAAAAGGCCCAAAATATATGGGAGCTAACTTTACTAGTTTTTCAGGCCGATAGTGACCCAATCGAGGAGATAATTTCAATAAAACATGTTCATCTATGTAAAATTCCAATGGATGATGTTTCTCATCTACATAATACTTTTTACAAATCTGTATTGTAACCATAAAATAACGTACATCTTGAATCCTCACAGATGTATCCTAAACCATACTAGATCCCAATAAAGAAGATTCTACCACCTCTTCCCAAAAAAGAGTTGATCTGCATGGATGTCCATATAAATCCTCAAAAGGATACATTATGAATGATGAATGATAACTATTTTTATAAGAAAAATTAACCATCCAAATATATATATCCCAATATCCACCAAACACCAAGACACTAACATAGAAAATATCATCCAAATTCTGAAAAACACACTCCTTTTTACCTTCTATATGTGGATGATCAGCTGTACTCAATCTAACCTCAGTCTCTATCACCTCTTGGAGACTTCTTCAAAACATTGAAGAAAACCTAGGAACCCTATATGAAATAATGTAAAAAGGAACCCCATGTAACCACACAATTTTCTATAGACATATCTTACCTAGATCTTTTACTTTTTAGAGTCTTTTATCAGGATGAAATATTGTGAATTTTTGAACAATTAAACAAAAACACAAATAGAATTCCTCCTTCAGGGTTTCATTGGTAATAAAACAAAAAAGTCTATGGATACCTCATCCCATTTCCAAACTAGAACTTACATTAGTTAGAGAAAACCATAATGTTTTAAATTCTCTGACTTAATCTATTGGAAGGTGTAACATCGGGAAACATAATCAGTAAAGTCACACTTCAAACTTGTTCACTAGAATCTCCATATCATGTCAAAATACATCTTTATAGTGCCCTGATGAATGTACAAAAAATAACTATGAAATTAAAAAAACTGATCTCCTCATAGATATTGAGATGAATAACCAATCCCCCAAACTGATAATACCACATAAAGAGATATACTAGTGAGAAATGGTCTCCCCATTATATAGGGTTTCTTGAATTTCTCTAAACTCGAAATCCGACTACTGACTATGAAGAAGAGACTAAAAATGGGATTATGATAATTGAACACTTATTAGAACCATACTTAAAACATCCTCCTGAGCATCCATAAGCAACTGAGAAAAAATTCCCATAAGGTTTCACTCTTCATCTGATTCTAAAACATCCTGCAATGGAACTTTCCTACTAAGAGCGTCTTCAATGGTATTTCCATCATCGAGGCATAGGCAATATAAAATTCAAATTTCTTTTAGTATTCCCCCACCTCCTCTATCTGATATTCAATTCCTTTTGAGAAAAAATATAGCTCAAACTCTTATGGTTATAAAATATTATGAATCTTTCCCCAAAAATGTAATGCTTCCAACACTTAATCACATGCATAACTACTATAATATATAATCATGAGTGGGGAAATTCCTCTCCTTTGGTCAAAGTTAATGAGAGTGATAAGGAACCACATGATCATCCTACACAAGAACATAACCCAATCTAGAACCAGAAGCATTATAGAAAAACAAATACCCCATACCAGGCTAAGGTAAGATCATAATAGGAGCTAATGTCAGATATTGTTTAACCTTATTGAAAGAAGACTGAAAATTTTCATCCCATATTAATTCCACCCCTTTGATTGTAAGAGCAATCAAATGTGAAACCATCTTTTAGAAATAATTGATGAACCATATTTAATATCTATCAATACAGTGAAATATCCAAATATCACAGATACTCCATGGCCATTCCCATGAAAAAACATATTTTACATTGTTAGGATCAACTGATAAACCATGCTTAGAAATCATGTTCCCAAATAATTTCACTACTTGAATCTAGAAGTTGAATATCAAAATCCTTCCATACAAATGGTGACTTCTTAGTATTTACAAAACCAAAATCATATGGTGTTTATACTCATGCGTGTATCTTGAGTAAAGAAAAATATCATCTACAAAAACTAAAAAAAACAATTCTAGCTACTGATGGAATATTTGATTCATCAAATCCATAAAAATTACATGATCATTAGTCAGAAAAAACGAAATCACAAGATATTTGTAATGGACATACCTTCACCTGAAATTTTTCCTTGGTATATCAGAATCTTGAACCCTAATCTAATGATAACCCAACAGAAGATAAATCTTTAAAAACCAGTCTTCCCCCTTCACGTGATGAAAAAAATCATCCACATGAGGCAAAAGAAACTTTTTATAAACCATCAATCTATTCAAATTATGATATTATACAAATAATAAGATGGAACTGTATACCTTATTAGAAAAGAGAACCGGGTCTTCCCATGAAGAAACACTAGGGAGAACAAAATCCTTCACCACTAGATCTTCTAACTAAATTTTGAGCTCTTTCTGCTCTTCTTGTTTCATATGATAAGAACGTATCAATGTCAGATGCGTCCCAAGAACTTGGTCAATATTACACTCTACCTGCCTATCTAAAATAAGTTTAGTGAAATCATCAAGGAAAGAATCTGAAAAGTCCTGAACAACATTGGGAAGACTAACAACAGAAGAGGCATCATTAGAAATAATCATTACCATAAACACCAAACTCATGAGTTCTAGGTGGGAAGGTCCTGCATGACCAGACCTCAGATCCCACTCTCCCTAAAACATCCATGATTACCCATTGAACAAAACAAATGAAACACACCAATGATGAAAATCAAGCTCATCTCAATGAGAAACAAGTCAATCCATCTCGATGATGACATCACCAAAATATAGATTGAAAAAAAAGAAAATCTCATACTAGCTCTGCATGAGCTATCGATAAAAAAAAGAAAGACACTGAAAAATCCTCCTTCCTCTTATTAAGAGTTGTTTTTAAGTCAATAAAAAAGGAAATGATATCCATCATATTGTTAATAATATCAAAAAAATAGTTATATATAAATGAGTTTCAAGTACCAGTATCAAATAAAGAAACCTCTATTGAATATACAATAAAGATTGTACTTCTCGTTATCAGTAGACCTGCATCTAAATATGTTGGGAACTCATCTATCAAGTGAAGGTGATTCAATATTGAGGCATGATGCTAGAACCTTATAGTCATTGAAGCATCTGACTACCCCATAGTAGCCCTTGCAGCCAAAAATTCTTGACCATATCGAGGAGTAGACATGTTCGGAAAGAAACACTAAAGATAGTCATAATATCCAAATCTTTTTAAAGTATTTGTAGGTAAATGACATTAATTCCTAGTATGTTCGACTTTTCCACACTGATATAAAGTCATATTCACACTACTAGATATAATCAGAGGTGTTGAAGAGGCCTGTTATTGAGAAGAACATCTTCCACTCCTACGATGATCCTGCCACTTACTATTTTACCAAGCATGCCACTAAAGCTTCCACTAGGTAAAAATAGAAGGGAAAGAATATAAAAACTTTCCTTCCATATTTAGTTCACCATCATAGAATTTCTACTGTCACTACATAGGTAAAAATTTATAAAATGAATAACTATGATTTGATATCCAGTCGCAAACCCTGGATATACTGATGAGATTTTATCTAGTTATTCTTCAAAACCTCTGGTGCAGAATTACCCAACTCAGAAAAAAGATTGGATTATGAAAACATTGAATAGTCTCCCTGTAGTAGAGAGAGGAACTCTAGAAACTTCACCATCATTATCGAATTTAAAAAAAAAACTACTGGAATAATAGAGTCTCGAAATCCTTCCAGTCCAAGCCCATGTTCCTATCAACATGTACCATAGAATCCCACAAATTATTATTGGGGACATAAAGTTTGAATGATTCACACTCTATATTTGATACTCCTAGGTTTATCCAGGAAGTCAATTATTTGACCAATCTTGTTAGGTTAGTCCACTACCTCTTGAGGTTTATTTTTACCTTTAATGGATGGTGGTTTATCATGCATGTACTCCTGTGATCAATCTCTTTATCATAAATCTTTTGGTTGTACATCAATAACTAGTTTATGAACTTTTGGAACATTCTATTTAATGTAATTAACTCCTCTCATGATAGCCTTGATAATGTTTTCATCCATATGAGGATTCCCATGAGGATCATGAATTGTACCCTCCTTAGGAACTCATAGAACATGTCTCAGAGGCATACTGTTTCACACCAAAATAGATGAAATGATAAGGCAACTGAATAATCTCAGTTCAAACAATAAAAACCACAAGTAAAAACTATTTTTAACATCAAAACTAAAAACAAGATACAAACATCCCAACATCCCATGGTATCATGAGTCTCATTATGGAAAGAAATGTCCTGGAACTCACTGAAATCTACCCCACATATCCCAATGATCCTATCTTTAGTATACCAAACATCCCAAGACAAGGACTATAAAGGATACACCTCCTTTGATACAAAATTATAATAAACCAACCTAAATACCCACTCAAACTGGTACCTTACCTGACCCGTCATATACCCTATGGGAATTCTCAATCCCCATGGGCTAGCCACTATCACTCAGGCATGAAACAACAATCAGAGGGAATGATTTCTCCCAACATGAATCAATAACTTGGATTTTATGTATATTAATATATTAGAGATAATAGTAGAGAATATAAATATATTCCATAACTAAAAAAAATTATAGAAACCAAACAACACAAGAGTAGAAAAATTCTTCAAGTACAAGTCTGACCAAAAATGACAACCCAAATAGGAAAAACAATTACTCAATTTGATACATGGGAAGACTCCCACAATCTCACCACCAGCTAATCAACTCAGCTGAGATAAAACATCACCACCTCACTATAAATTCTTTCCTTTTCCTACATCTAAAGTTATAACAAAGTATATGTACCTTAGAAGGGATAAAAAGGGTGTGGACCAATTAGATTTGGAGTTTCTCACCCGGGAGTTCCATATCACATCTCTGAAAATCAATCCAAGTATGTTCAAATTTATAGAAAACAATGCATGAAAACACTTTAACAATTTTTATATCAAAAGAATGGAAAAAAATTTTGATTCCCCCTTTCCGCATATTTCCAAATAAAGTAGGTAAATCTGTTTCAAATAATTTAATTTCTATATATCACATTAGATATATCATGTAAAAACAAACCAAAATATGCATCACATATCATATAAAATACATGGTAGCACAACAAAATAGTACAACCCAAATACAGAAGAATGATTAACGTCATTCCAGGGATCCAAATAGGTTAGTATAGCTTATACACTCATACCTAACATAGAAAATAGTGTATTCATCCTGTCACTAGACATATGATTGAATTCTGAAGAGAAGAGTAAGACCCCAACAAGTGAACCTTCCAACTAGTATAAAAAGTCCCTAGAATAAAAGGCCTAGGGAATAGAGGAAACCCCTATGGTAAATCATCACAAAAGTGGATAAGACCTATTACTATACATTCCACCTAAGTACCCAAAGCTTCCCATGTTATCTATTTTCCAAAAAAGTTCATCAAACAATTTTCACCAATCCTTTATTGGAAATTTTTTTCACAAAAACATTTCAAAATTATTTGAAAAAACATTTCCATTTACCAAAAACTAGGGAAAACCATCTTCTATAAAAACATAGATCCACACAGACAAAAAAATCATTCATATCATTCCATTTAATTTAATAAAACCAATTTATCAAAATATGAGAAATGCAGTTCACAAATAAAGGCAAGAGAAAAACTCTATTTCTATACACTCGCAATGGGATCCACAACAAGGAAGAAACCAACAATGAAAATAGAGGCCCTATAATTAGTCTATATATCTAATAATTGATTCAATTCAATGAAAGGTTCAACATAGAAGATGAAATAACACATACCTCAAGTAGGCACACCCACCACACAACAACCAATAAGGATTGTCCCCCAGAATATGATCGAACAATAGATATATATATAATCAAGAAGAAACATTACCATGGACCAACAAAACTAAGAGACCAATGCAATGATGCTACCATGATCAAAGGAAATGAATAAGAAAAAATTATCTCTTACCCGAAGAGACACAATTCAACCACCCTGATGATCCAATGCTAAATGAATCAATCCCTATCGAACACAGGCTCACTAAATCACTGGACAAGGGCTCTAGGTTGAGAGGATGGAGGGATATGGAAGAATAAAATCAACATAAACCAATTTATTTCCCTAAAATACTCATTCGTGACATTTACATAGCATATAAATCATTTAAACGCTGTATAATCCCCAGGGATCAGATAATCCAAAACACCTATCACCTTTTTATTAAAATAAGATCTTTTAACATTACACTTCATATAACCATTACTAATTTTTTATTACTTTCATTATTTTTACAAGGTTCATGGCATCAATCGTGCAGAACATACACATTATTTACTTCTATTACACAATGTTTATTTCTCATGCAGACAATAAACACTATAAATTCTTATATAAAAACCCAAAACACTACAGGAATCCTCCAAATTTGGGGATAACCCCATAAATACATTAACACATTTATACATAAAATCTATTAATTAAAAAAAACATATATACCCTAACTTTAGGTCATTTTTATTATCAAATGTTCTTCATTCTTGGGAGTCCCCAAATATACCCAAATAAAGAAGAAAAAAAGAAAAGAGAGGAGAATTACCTGAAAAACGGGTAACTGTCTGTTACATATATTATTTTTGAAAATATTTCAAGAACTTGAACACAAAAATAAGATGTAATAAAAATTTGTCTCATACTACTAATATTGTATGATATTTAAAAAATAAAGAAAATATAATTTAAACACCTTTTATCTTCAATTATTATTTTACTATTATTATCACATGAAAGAAAGAAATGAAATATATATAATAAAAAAGAATAAGTAAGAGGGCATCCTACGTTATCTTGAATATAAATTGTTTTTATTGGGTAATTTAATGGATATTAAGAAAAATTATATTTCACAGATGCACCTTAAAGATTAATTTATTATTTGGAAGAAGACTGTATATATTAGGTGTCGGAGTTAAAGCTATGTGTTGAAGATATTTATGATTTTTTCACCTCATCAACTTATATTCAAACCACCTGCTTCTTTTTCTCATAAATGGCTGAAATTAAAAGTTATTGTATTTGGTTATGGAAGTTTTGGTTACTAGTACTTAGTTATGGAGTAAAGATTCAACTGCTTGTACTCAGATGTGAGGTCCCTAGTAAAAGGATATGGAGTCTTGGTAAAATAATTATATCAAGTTTCAGTTTCTTACACTCAATTATGAGATCAGTAAGAAAAGTATCTAAATAAAATCACTAAGATCACATTTACTTTTTATGGAGTGGATTAGGATATGTTAATTTTAGTTTAGAACCACTATAAAAATTCAACATGACTTAATATTTACTTTACTTTATTTATTTCTACTAGATTAACTTGACTAAAACAGAAGGATAAATTCTTAGAACCTAAAGGGGAAGTTAAAATTGAAAAAATATTGAAAGAACTCAATTCACCCCCCCTTTTGAGTCTCTATTTATTGTTAATATGGGACAACATATATACCACTTTTTATGTTAATAAAAAGAAACCTATAACTTGTTTTTTATGAGATATATTTTATTTAACCATTACTAAGAATTATTTTCATAAATATATTACTACCAAGTCTTTGATATTATTTTTATTACATTATAAACTTTGAATAGTATGGAATAAGTGAAAATAATTAAAAAATGGTATATTCATATGTATATATTTGAAAAATTATTGGAACATTTTGTATTGTTATTTTACATTTCCTTACCTCATCCATTAAAAGAATTGAATATGGGGTTTATTAATCTATACATATAGTTTATTAAATATTTTTCCTTGATATGATAATTTTATATTAACTTTTTCATTAACTTTATATATTTTTTATTTTTAATATTTCATATTTTATCTTGCTCATTTTATTTTTTGGCTTCAAGGGACTATTTCATTTTATTTATTTATTATTAAAAATCCTCCTCACTACATTGAGTTATCATATTGGATTTATATTAGGGGATTTTTCCCATATAACCCAATAATATATTAGGTCTTATTTTTTATAATTTCATCATTAATTTAAATAGTTAGTGCTCAATATTTTATATAGGATATTTTGGATTCATTAAAAAATTATCCTGAAATTGTATATGTTATTCATTTTGTTATATAGGTTTTCAATAAATTAATTTAATTCTTGTCACATCCTTTTTTCTTGTTGAACTTCTAGTTGAGTCTAATTATATTGGATCCTTATAAGTTGGTAATACTACCAAAAAGTTCTTAGAAATTAATATTTTGGATTAAATATTGGTTTTACATGATATAAATTAAATTTTTTTCTATAATTTTGTTTTCCCCATCCATGATTTTGATTTTTCAACCTGTATTATTGGTTATAAAAATTCTAAAGTTATTTTATAGGTAGGTTTTATTTAATAACATTCACTTATAAGAATTGGTTATGAGTGTTTCCATCTGGGTATCGACTTTTGTTGTATATTTCACCTACTTTATACTTCTGCATGGTAGTCATTGATAATTTTTCTGTAATATAGAATTATCTTACATATCATCAAAAATGTCTTAAGATACATTGTAAATCTACATCATTAATCTTATATTAGCTAAAACATCAATCATAACTCGCACATTGGGAAATATAATATAATATAAAGTTTTCATTTCAAGTACCAAGTTCAAGCTATGATGGAGGGAACTTTCTTATTAATTTTAAAAGTCCCCCTATACCATGAATGAATTTGTTTGATCAAGTTTAATGATTTTTTGAATATCATTGAAAACCTTAATTTTATTTTATGGTATAAAATTATTGTCTAAGACCTTCCTTTTCCACACATACCATACATAAATAGAACTTGATGAAAGAATTTTTAATGAATATTTTACTCCATATTTTAAGTAAAAATAAGTTCCTTTAATTAGATTGTACTATTAAAAAAACAATTATACTTAAATGTTTCCTATATTTTGAAAATATTTGTTAAATGTGTTTATAGATCATGTTATTGTAATCCCTAACAATGAACTGAATATTAAATCATTATCATTGGACTTGGATTTATTTTGAAATTTTTTTCATGTTCAAGTAGTCTAAAATTTCTTAAATCTACACCCATGATATAAGTTAGGTCATTTTCTATAGTATCCATATTGTAAATATCTTATTGAGGTGATGTTCCTTGATTTTGAATATAGAGATACCCTAATTTTTTATCTCATGGTGTAGTTATAAAAACCCAAAATTATAAAATAGGACATGTTATTAGATCACTTATGTGACATGAAACAATGATATTAAACAACACATGAAATATATTTCTTAAAATTTAATCTCTTCAAAGGCTTGTGGAACATGAAACCCAAGTCTAAATGAATTGTTATACAATTACCATTATAACCAAGATATTAAATTGGAGGCTATGTATAATACTAACTAAACTATAAAACTTATATGGTTTAAACATGTATAAAATAAATAAAATTGATATCTACTAATTATAGATAAAATTATAATTTTTATAAATAATTTTGTTTCTGAAAAACAAAATTTTCTAAAAGGTAGTTTAGTCGCACTTTGCACACATAATATAAAATTAATTTTAAAAAATTTTATAGAATTTATTTATAAAAAATTTCTTTATTTTTTAAATAAAAATATAAAAAATTTCTTAGGGAGTGTTTTTGGGATTTTTTTGAACCATTTAATTTTTCAATGGATAGTGAAAATACTAAATTTTAATTGAAAAATACATTTTCAGTCAAATTATTTATAAATATTAATAATATTTTAAATTTAATTTAAATTAAAATAAGTTAAATTATATATATATATTAATAATATTTATGTCATTTGAGTCATTTTCATATATAATTTTGATATAAAAACTTTGTAAACTTTTGAGAATTTTCTCTCTGAAAGCCTACATTATCATCACATCTGCAGAAATAATTTTAAATTAAAATTGTACACTTACATGAATTGATTTTTCTAGAAATAGACTCAATATTTATAATAATAATAATAATTTATATTTTATAATAAATTAAAACAAAAATTTTACCATAATTAATTGTAAAAACATAAAAAATTATTTGTCGCGATTAAGGTGAAAATGGGGTTTAACAGGGGTTAAAATAAAATGATAAGAGTTTCAATGACCTAAAAGCTTGTTGAAAATATATTTTATGGAAATTTTATACAATAGAATTATTTATTCCTTAAAATTATCCATTTTTAACCTTTTTACATGTTAAAAATACGGGTACACATTTATATTTCTAAAAACTACAAGTGTGCTAGTCACCTCACTTATAAAAGGTCACTCACTATTCGCTCTTATTCACACTTTAATACCATTATGGTTCAGAAAATAATTTCAAAAATAACTTAACAACATCAATACCCTCATCCTAGAAGTTTTTTTGTCATAAAACCATTTTAGGAATAATTTAGGTGCAATCCTAAAGAGGTGGTCTGAGAAGAGGAAAATTTCCTAACTATGTATTTTTTATATATTATACCATATACTTTAAATATTATTAATTTATTATTATATAAAAAATTACATAAAATATACTAATATGTTATTATATTAATTACATGACTTAAAACCATCCCCACTTCCATAAAATGGGTTAAGAAATCATCATTCGTGTGTTCAGCGGACTACCGCCTCGTGAATCGATGTCAATCGTTTTTTCATTAGCACCTCTCATGGTTAGTTATGATTATGGATATAATGTATATATATATATATATATGATATTTTTAAAATAATTATACCTTTAGATTAGTTATATCATATATATCCTTTTTTTACTTTCAAATTCTATGGGGATTTGATAACATCGCTTGTCTGTACAACGAACTACCACCTCGCGAAGTGATGTGGTTAGTTTATCACTAAAAAATTACATGTAAGGTAATAAGAATAAAGTTAATAAATATATGTGATATAATTAATTACATATTTATCATTCATAAATTATAATATATCATTTTATATTTTACATTGGAAAATGAAAATGCCATTCCTGTACGTGTGGACTACTACTATCATGAAGCAGCGTAAATCTATTTTCATAAACACAACACATGGATGATATATATAAGAATATTTAAAGAAAAAATATTATATATATGATACTATTATCATCTTATAAATATAAAATTTTACTTAACTTATTTCTAAAATTATCTTTGAAAAATGGAAATGTTACTCATGTGTACATATGACTTACCCTCTCCATGATAGAATTTTAGTTCATTTTCCTCAAACATATTTCATTAATGGTTTTAAAAGAATAATTTATGTATATATATGATTATTATTTCATGATTATTATTTTTTATATGTGTAAATAAGGACCTCTTTGACCATAGTCATTCTACCGAGGTCAATTTTGACCTGTAAGAAAAATATCATCGAAACATCTAACATAAACTTAACTGATCAAGTAATCATATATAACATGGTAAAAAGAAAATAAAAAATATAATTAAATTTAAAAATTTTATTATTAAATTAAACAATTAACATATTTCTATTACTCAGGAAGATAGAGAATATATGTGACGAGTCAGACGCAAGGCATGGGTTTCACATGTCACTTTTACTTTCGCGAGATATACGCCGTATTCACCACTTATTTATTTTTTGTGGTGTATATTATTAAATTTTTGTATGTTATCTAATGAATTCATTTATATTCAGGTAATTTAATGTTTTGTTAAAATTTATTTCTTTCATGGGTCTTATGATTGAAAAGTCACCAAAGTGGTTAGTGTATATTTCACAATATCATCATTATTCAGGATTTTTTAAGTCAATATTTATAGTATTATTTGATATTTATATATTAAAATAATTATATTTTCTTCTACTATGGTTATTCAAGAAATTTTTCAAGTAATAGTACCATTTATCCACTCTTTAGTACTTAAAATTATTAATATTTTTTTTAAGAAAACATGACTTAATTTTTCTATTTTTTCGAAAATTCTTTTTCTTCAAAATACATTTTAAAAAAAACATTTTCAATTTTTTTTAACAATATCCGAATAATTTATTAAAACAATTTACCCATTTTTTTTTACAAAAAGGATTGAATGTAATAATCTTGTGTTTTTCCAAATAAAGTAATTTTTTAACCTTTTTACAATGAAAAAGGAATGTTATTTTTAAATTATATGGCATGTATGAAATTTATTTACCTAATGGCCATTATTTATTTTAAGCTTAATTTTCATGTTTATAAGGTTATTTGTGAATAAATTTTTTCCCTAATATTCTGGAAATTCATATTTTTTAAAAGTGATTTTCAATGAAAAGTATTCTAATTTTTTTATAAATTTTATACTTTTAAAATAAAAAGTGTGGTAATCAAAAAAAGAATATTTTACTCAAGGAATGTTCTAAGTGATATTTAAAAATCATTTTTCATCTATTAATACATTATTTTATGTTACTTATTACTTAATGAGGATATACTCCAATGATACCATCCTTATTATTTCTCAGAATGATTTATGATCCTTTTAACTGGGGAAACACAATGTTGATACCAGTCACATTACTCCATATAGTTTATTATTACGTTTATTGATTTGGGAAAGTATTTTAATTTTGTATGCTACTTTAAATATGATTTTTTAGGTGCATTATGTTTCACCCCTTTCATATGAGGATTGAATTGGACATAGTAAGTGATGGGTAGAGACCACTATAACCCCTTGATGCATTGATAGGTCTCATTAGACAAACTAGATTGGGTTTTGGCCAAGGACTTACCCATTTATATATATTTTTTATTACAAGAACTTGATGGTAAGTTTTATGTAAGGACCCATGTTTTTTCAGACTACAATTTTGAGTATAAATTTGAATTTTTGTTGTCAAATTCTTGTAAAGGGGTAAGATGGACTTTTTTCTCTCATGGATGATCTTGAATAATTTTCATGACTACTATCTGGTAACAGAATAGGGTTTTTACCCTAGGATGGGTGTTTGGTGAAAATATGAGCCGTTCGTATTTTATCAGAATAAATAATATTTAATATTTAATAAATTTATTATAAATTTATTTCTGAAAGTTCATTCATACCTAACTTTTGAACGGGGGACTCTATTGAGATTTTTTCTCCTCCATTGAGTCTGTAATGGGGAGTTTATCCTATCCGTAGCATAAACTAGAGTTGGACACTGGGGTCAGCCAATGCCACCTTTTTTTCTTTTCTTTCTTTCTTTTTTTCTTTTCCTTTCTTTTATTTTTCTTTCCTTTCCTTTCCTACAGGATTTTGATACATTCCCCTTAGGTCTTCCATTAACCATGACCAAAGAGAGGAGATGGAGAGGGAGAAATATAGATAGAGGGAAAGGAATATAGGTACCTTTGCAAATCCCTCAACGCGCTGGATTGATGTGCGACAACCGTGGATCGCGAAATCGAATAAAGCACTCGTGGTTTCCACCCAAGGGTAAGCCCATTTATGTTTTACCACAAATAACCCTTAAAATAAGTCATTTCATGTTTTTAAATCCCCATTATTCTTGTATGAGTCACTTAGTGGCCAGATCTGTGGTTTTGGGGATGAAAACAGGGGATTTGGTTGATCTGAAGGTTTTTCATTTTGGAAAACCGGGTTACACGGTGTGCGATATAGGGTGACATTCCATGTGTTCTTTTCATTCAAGGAAGATGAATTTTAAAGAGCATATTCCATATATAGGGTTATACACTTCATGTACTGGTACTCATCCTTGTTGTAATGCCCCAACCCCAGTTACCCAGAGTCAGTGCATTATTACATAACATTGGCATGATCACAAAAGTTCAAGTCTCGAAAGAATAATTAGTTTTGTAGCCTTTGAATTACTAGATACATTCATAAGGTTAACATTACATCATAAAATGGAAAAATACAACCACATTGTTTCCATGTACAACACTGAGATCCCATAGACTATCCCTCCAAGTCAATCATAGTATACTTCTTCGCATCCTAGAAAAAATATAACATAGAAAGGGGTGAGTTCAAATGCTCCGTAAGGATAACAATATAGCAGAAACTTTCATAAATAAGACTAAACTTTTAAGGAAATGCATAAAACAAAAAAAATCCTTTTCAACATAATCTTCATCATAATATGAAAATTATAAATCAAAATAATGCCATTTACTTACTCACATAAAAATTCTACTAGTCGAATAATCACATGAAATATCAATAGCCACTTTCATAATTATGGAATTCATAATTCCAGACTTTCATAACCACATAGTCAAGGCCTTGTGCCAAGACTACAAAAAATATTTTTGTCATGGACTTATGCCAAGACACTAGTTTGTCTCATGAGACCAACCAATGCATCGAGTAGCTATAGCGGGATCCACCCATCACTTACTATGTCCAATGCATTCTTCATATGAAAATGTTTAAAAATAACATAAAAATTCTTATTAAAACTAGCATACGAAATGTCAATACTTTATCTATAACCATGAATAGTGTAAAAATAACGCATCCATATTCAAACATATTACAAAACCTTCAATACAATTTTTTATTTTTGTATCATAATTAATCAACTTCAAATAAGTTTAAAATCCATCAAAAGATGTTGACATAGATGAAATCAAAAACCTTTTTTAGAGAAATATCTCTTTCTATTTTGAAATCAATTAAAATTCAAAAAATTATAAAGAAGAAATTTATTTTAAAAATATTCCTATAATCTTGTAAGGGAAGCTTCGATGATGTTATAATGGCGGAAAATAGCCACACACACTGTATAAGTTAAAAAAAACATTCTTACCTTAATTTTGTCGAAAAGGTCATGAAGTACCTTGTTTGGAAGACAACAAAAATATTCCTTTAAAAACATATGAGGTCAAATAAGGGTATAAATGAATTTAACCCATTATGTATTAAATAGTAAAAATGTTTTTAAATACTTTTTTAAGAAGCATGGATATGTATGATAAAGAAGTCCCAGTAGATAATTACATATAAGCAACCTCAGATAGTGAAGATATTGTGAAATTAACCCTTACCTTGTACTTTTCCTTGGAAAAGTGTAGGTTAACCTCTTATATAATGGTTAAATTAATTGTTATTAAATTATAAAAGAATCATACACATTAATATGATATCATATATGATCTTTTAATACTTGTTTGTTAATAATATTTTAGTATTATCGTTGTTTCGGGTGTTAACTGATTCGTTTTCCTTTATATGATTTGTTACATAAGTAATGTTTTTTATGTAAAGATTGTATCTTATTCATATTAATAATGATATTAAGTCTTTAAACATTATTTTTATTATATAATGAAAATTTTTCTTGAATGGATACGATGATGAATGAATCTCATCACGTTCGTAGAGACGGTACTCCGTACGTATGCACAAGCGTCAATATAATTATTTTGATATTAAAATAATATATAATTGGATATTATATCATATATACAGAATCATTATCATTTTATATTTATTATTTATATTAATTACACATCATTATTATACCCATCCAAATAATAATGTATTCAATAACAATTACACCACGACGTGAAGACGGTAAGACGTACATACGCACGTATGGTGACATGTCATTCAAAGGATGGATAGAATAATGCAAAATGATTTATTTCTAAGATAAGGTGGGTATGGGTCGAAAAACAATCAACCAATAGGTTTTATACAGGTTTGGGTAATTATATTAACCTTATCTTCTAGATTTAACTCTTAGTTAATTAGTTTGACATTTACCATGTCTCTTTGTATTTTTATATTATATGGTTAATAAATTTACTATAAACTTCCAAGAGAACCTCAAGTGGTTAATTAATGAAATATATAATATTATTTAAGACCTTTTTCTGAACCTTAGATTTTTATGAATAGAATATAAATTAATAATAAAATATTTTTTTAAAAAAACTCTTTTATGTCAATTTTGAAACTATTTGCAATTTTTTTGTTAAATTCCTAACAGCATTATTACTTCGAAAAAAATTAATTTAATAAATAATAACATGTCAAATTAACCTAGAAAATTAGTGTATGAAATCAAGAATTTCAAATAATATTTATTTTAACATCTATAATACCATTTATTTGATTCCTCCATTAAAAAAAAATACTGCATAATCATTGTGTCATAAATAAATTTAATTATTCAATGTATAAAAATTATAAATAAAATAACATTTTGTAGGAAATATTTTTAGATTTATAATGAATATTTACAGTTTAAGATATAACATATATAACCTTATGTAATTTTTTTTACTAAAATATATATGCTTATGTCATTTTTGAATTTACTTTAACTTAAATAATATAAAGTTTGATTATCACATACAAGTGGCTCCATGGGGTCCTAAAATCGACCCAAGGATTCCCATGGTTGGACATGTATCTTCCAATAGGGTTAGAACATGTTTTAGGGTAATTTAATATTATTATATTATTATTTTTTACCCTTATTTACCGGATTTACCTTTTAACCGTGGTAAATAAAATATTTACCGAAGAAATTATTCAAAATGTCTAAAAATAAAAGTTACCTATTTACACAATTTGTACCACATAATTCTAAATATGGAATCCATTTTTATAAATTCAAAACACATAAGTGGTAGAAATTAATTTAAAATTAATTCTCGTTGTCAAAACAAAAAGCGTGTTTTTAAGAAATAATAACTATCAAAATATTGACATTTGCTTATGTCCAGTTTAAATGTAAAATTACATCCAATGACCAAAATTGGATTAAATGTTAAAAATATAATATAATTATACTTAAAAACCAATCAATAGTATAATTTAGCACTATAAATTATTTTGATTAAAAAAGTTGTTTTTAATTAAAATTTAGTATTTTTCACTATTCATCATAAACTGAATGTTTTTAGAAAAATATCCAAAATTCACCCTAAGATAATTTCGATACTTCTAATGAAAAAATGAAGTCCATTTTGAAAGATAAAATTTATAAAATTTCAAAACATGAGTATTACTATTCATAACGACTAGTTTGATTGGTTGTGGTGTGTTAGAACTCGAAGTTGTGTAAAACACACGCTATTGTATTATTCAAAGATAAGCATACTGTGAAAGTTTGGGGTGTTAAATTCTCCCATCATTCAAATAATTTAATGCTCTAAATTTCTAGAATATTACCGCATAAAAAGACTTAGGTGGTTCTTCATCATAAGTTCCTCGGGTTCACAAGTTGGCTCTTCCATTTTATGGTTTCTCCATAGAACTTTTACCAGACGAGTCATATGGTTTCTCAGTACTTGTTCTCTTGTATCAATAACCTTTATAGGATCTTAGTAATAATACAGATCAGGTTCTAGTTCTAATTCCTCATAGGTGAGTACATGCGTTGGGTCATGCATGTATTTTCTCAACAGTGATACGTGGAATACATCGTGAACTTTGGAGAGACTTGGCAGCATTTTCAAATGGTAAGCTACAACCCCAATTTGTTTCTAGAATTTTGAAAGGTCCAATGTACCTGTGACTTAATTTTCCCTTTTTACCGAAATGTATAACACCCTTCTATAAAGATACCTTTAAGAAAACATGATCTCCTTCCTGAAATTCCAAATTCTTCCTTCGGTTATCGACATAGCTCTTTTGCCTACTTTGAGCTGCTTTGATGTGGTTTTGGATTACCTTCACCTTTTCCATCCTTTCATCTACATGTTCTTGGCCTACGAGTTTTCTTTCACCAACATCATCCCAACAGGTTGGTGTGCGACATCTCTTTCCATATAATGCTTCATATGGTGCCATCTGAATACTTGAATGGAAGCTATTGTTATAGGAAAATTCTACCAGAGGTAAATATTGATCCCACATACCTTTAAAGTCAAGTGAGCATGATCTCAACATGTATTCTAAGGTTTTAATATTTCTTTCTGATTTTCCATCAGTTTGGGGGTGGTAGGCATTGCTCAAATGAAGTTCAGTATCTAGGGAATTCTTGAATACTTTTCCATAGTCTTGATGTAAAATGTGGATCACGATCAGAAACAATCGATAGGGGTACTCCCTGAACTCTTACAACTTCATTAATATATAGTCTTGCTAGAAATTCAAGTGGTAAATCTTCTCTTATAGCAAGAAAATGTGCTAAATTGGTAAGACGATCAACAATGACCCATATTGCATTGTTCCTTCTAAGTGTCTTTGGTATTCCCATGAAAAAGTCCATCGTAATATTATCCCATTTCCACTCAGGTATGGGAAGAGGTTGAAAGACTCCTCCAGGCTCTTGCCTTCCAGCTTTCACTTGTTGAAAAACCATACATATTGACACAAAATCAGTAATCTTCCTCTTCATGTTGTCCCACCAAAAATGTTACTTCAAATATATATACATTTTGGTGCTCCCAGGGTGTATAGAGAAATTAGAACTATGAGCATCATCCAACAATTCTCTTTTTAGATCAAGTAAATCGGGAACACAAAGACTCTTCCCAAATGTCAAAATTCCATCTTCATGTACGAATTCACTCAATCTCCCATCATTCACAGCTATAATATTCTTTTGAAACATCTCATCATCAGCTTGAGAAATTTTTATCCTTTATAGTAAATATGGTTTGGAAACCAATTGAAAAATCATTAATGTTTCACCTTCCATGGTGATTCCCATATCCATCTTTACTAGATCCATGTATATAGGATCCTTTTTAACTCTCATCGTGTTCAAAACTCCATGATCATTTCTACTCAAATCATTTCCACCTTTTGTTCCTTCCCCGAGTGGTAGTGTATCGTGCAATTATAATCCTTGAGTAGTTCAAGCCATCTCCTTTTCCTCATGTTGAGTTCTTTCTGTGAGAAAATATACTTCAAACTCTTGTGATCAGTATAAATATCATATTTTTCACCATAGATATAGTGTATCCAAGTATTCAAAGAAAATATTACAACTTCTAACTCAAGATCATGAGTAGGATAGTCTTTCTCGTGAATTTTTAGTTGTCATGATGCATAGACAATAACCCTATCATTCTGCATAAGGACACAACCATGTCCTTTTTTTGAAGCATCAATATAAATAAAAAACCCATCATTCCACAATGGGAGAGTCGATATAGAAGAATTGACTAATATTATCTTAAATTATTCAAAACATTCTTCACATTATTTTGTCCAAATAAATTTCACCCCTTTACGTGTGAGCTTGGTTAATAGGTTAGCCAATCGGGCAAAATTCTGGACGAAACACTGATAATAACCTGCTAAACCAATAAAACTGTGTACTTCAGTTATACTTGTTGGTGCTCACCATTCTTGGATTATATTTGTCTTTGAAGGATCAATAGATATTCCATCCTTAGAGATAATATGGACAAGAAAAGAAATCTCTTGAAGCTAGAATTCACACTTTCTAAACTTCCCATATAATTTATTTCTTCTAAGAGTCTTCAAAATAATGCGCAAGTTATTTTCATGATCTTCATAGATTTTAGAGTATACCAAGATATCATCAATAGATACCGCTACAAAGTCATGAAGATATTCCTTGAAAACCCTATTCATTAGATCCATGAAGACAGAGGGTGAATTAGTCAATCTAAAAGGCATTACTGTAAACTCATAATGCCCATACCTGGTTCAAAATGCTGTCTTCAGAATGCCTTCTTTCTTCACACACAACTGATGATATCCAGATCGAAGGTCAATATTTGAAAAGTATTGAGCTCATTGAAGTTGGTAAAATAAATCATCAATGCGAGGTAGGGGATACTTGTTCTTTATTTTTATTGTATTGATCTCTATGTAGTCAATGCACAACCTCATAGATCCATGTTTCTTCTTAACAAAAAGGATAGGGGCTCCCCATAGAGAAACACTAGGGCGAATAAATACCTTGTCACTCAATTCCTCTAGTTGTTTCTTTAGTTCCACTAATTCCACACTGGTCATTCTATAAGGGGTCTTCGTTATGGGCCTTGAACCAGGAATTAAATTAATGGAAAACTTAATTTCTCTTCTGGAGGATGTCTAGGTAAATCTTCTGGAAACACATCAACATATTACTGAACAATAGGTACATATTATATTTGAACATTTTTTTCCTCAACCATAGTTGTTTCACTATCTTCCTCCCTAATAATTGAATTTAGTTGAGATACTGGGGGTGGATCTAGATAAGAATTGGGTGGTGATGATTCTGGTCTAAAGATAAGGTGTTCTTTATCATCATCATCAAAAATCGTAACCTCCCTCTTCTTACAATAAGTTTTTTGCATCATGGTCTGAAATCCAATACATACCGATAATTATATCAAATTCAATCATGGGTATGACGATGCGATCAGCATATAAATAACATTAATATGCCCTAATAGGGACTGATTCACAAAAATTTGTTGCTATGATACTTCCCTTAGAGTTTTGACTGACAACTCCCTTGTTAAATCAAATTGGAAATATCTAATTTTCTTAGAAAACTTGGAAGATATGAAAAATACGATGATTGAAAATCAAATAAATAATTTTCTAAACTTGAGAAAACCATTAAATTACCTGCCACCACGTCTTTCTAAGCTTCCACCTCAGTAGTTGTGATAGCATAAGCTTGTCCTTGATCCCTTGGCCTTTTATAAGATAAGTTCCCTTGGCTCTTAGTATATTCATTTGCATAATGCCCCCTTTCTCTACAGTTGTAGCATTTAACAGCGATAGCCTCTTTCTTTCTCTTGCAATCATGAGCTTGGTGGCCTTTTTCACCATAGTTGTTACAGACTCCCATTCCCTTTAGGCAAGTACCGGAGTGTTTCTTCCCACATTTACAGTAGGATGGATATTCAAATTTTCCCTTCTTCCCCTTATTTTCATATCCAGAGTGTTTGGTAGATCTCTTCTTCTCTTACTTTTCTTTAAAGTCATAAGACTTAGAGAATTCTTTTTCTGTCTTGATAGCACATGAGAAAATATCTTCGTACGATGAGAAGGATTGTGAGACTAATGCTCGACAAAGAAATGGTTTTAATCCATTAAATAAATGATTAATCTTACTTCTTGGGTTACGTATATAATATGCCGTATGCCTCACTAACCTTGTAATTTTTGCTTCATACTTTGCGACATTCTCATCCTCCCTTTTCCTCAAACTCAGAAATTGCCTTTCCATATCTACTCGATGGTCACAAGGAAGGTATTTTTCTAAAAAAATATCTTTAAACTCCCAACATTATATATTTGATACTTCATCATCTTCCTTTGTGTTTTGAATTAATGACCACCATTGATCCACATCCCCAGTGAGGCGGTAAACTGCCATGACAAGTTTTTCTCTTTCACTACTCCCTAAAGCATGGAATATTTTCTCTAAATAATTTATCCATTGCTCACCTACTAATGGATTTTTACTCCCATTATATGTTGGTGGTTTTTGCCTCATTAAGATATCTAACATTGATCCTCCATGTTGTGGATTAGATTGCTCCATACGGGTAAGGTTATTATTCATAACCAGAGTGAGTTGTCCCAATATAGTGATAAGCTGATCAGCACCAGTTGTATCACCAGATACACTATAATTATCTTGAGTAGGAGGGAAATACCTACAAGGAGTGAGTGCATTGATACAGTTTCCATTCCTTTCACTAGGATCTATTTCTAAACAATGGCATAAACTAGATTAGTTTACGAATTGAAATACATAATTCCAACCTTGTAAAATACTTAACATAAATTGAAATGTTTATGGATATAATCCATAATCATAAAAAATGTTTTCCTTGAGGAAGTATAGACTCATAAACCCTTCTTAATGGTTTGTAAAGAAAATGAGAATTATCCTAAGCATATCCCCCGAGAGTGTCGTAACCAAGAGTGCAACAAAGCCCATTGTCGTGCACCAGTTCCCTTTTGAGTCTAGCTCAAAGCTATGTTTTTGGGTTTTACCCCTAGATTCATATGTGCCAGAGCCGCCTCTACCTGCTCGTATCTAGACAGGGATGTATTGCTTGTAAAACTCACAAAATCTCTACAATACCAAAATTCTAGGAAGTTCTTCTATACTAATCCTCAAAGTCTATCTTAGGGCTATGGGCTCTAATCAGAGTTTATCTAAATCTAGTTTCCAAGGTTTGTACTAAACTTTCTCTGATACCAACTGTAATTCCCCGACCCTCGTTACCCAGAGTCGGTGCATTATTACATAACATTATCATGATAAAAAAAGATCATGTCTCGAAAGAACGATTAGTTTAGTAGCCTTGGAAGTACTAGATACATTCATAAGGTTTACATTACATCATAAAATGGAAAACTATAACAAAATTATTTCCATGGATAACACTGAGATCCCGTAGACTATCCCTGAAGGTCAGTCCTAATATAATTTTTCACATCCTAGGAAAAATAAAACCTAGAAAGGGGTGAGCTCAAATGCTCATTAAGGATAACAATATAGCAGAAAATTTCATAAATAAGCATAAACATTTAAGGGAATGTATAAAACTAAAACAAAATCCTTTTCAACATAAAAATCATCATAATATGGCATTTATAAATCAAAATAATTCCATTTACTTACTCACAAGGATATTCTACTAGTCAAATAATCACATGAAATATCAATAGCCACTTTCATAATGATGGAATATATAATGCCAGACTTTTATAACCACATAGTCATGGCCTTGTGCCAAGAATACAAATAAGATTTTGTCAAGGCCTTGTTCCAAGACACTAGTTTGTCTCATTAGACCTACCGATGCATCGAGGAGCTATAGCGAGCTCCACCCATCACATACTAAGTCCAATGCATTCCTCATATGATAAGGTTTAAACATAACATAAATATTTGTATTAAAACTAGCATATGAAATGTCAACACTTTATCCATAACCATGAAGAGTGTAAAATAATACATCCATAGTCAATCATATCACAAAACCTTCAATACAATATGGAACTTTTGTATCATAATAAATCAACTTCAAAAAATCTTAAAATCCATCAAAGGATGTTGACATAGATAAAATCAAAACATTTTTTTAGAGAAATATCTCTTTCTATTTTGAAATCATTTAAGAGTCACATAATTATAAAGAAGACATTTAGTTTGAAAATATTCTTATAAGATTGTAAGGGAAGCTTTAACGTTGTTATAACGACGGAAAATATCCACACCCATAGTATAAGTTAAAAAAACATTCTTACCTTAATTTTGTTGAAAAGGTCATAAATTACCTTGTTTGGAAAACGATGGAAAGATTCCTTTAAAAACATATAAGGTCAAAAACGGGTATAAATGACATTAACCCATTGTCTAGTAAATAGTAAAAATGTTTTGAAATACATTTTTAAGAAGCCTGGATGTGGATGATAAAGAGGTCCCAGTGGATAATTACATATAAACAATCTCAGATAATGAAGAGATTGTGAAATAAACCCTTACTTTGTACTTTTCCTTGGTCGAGGGTAGGTTAACATCCTTTATAATAGTGAAATAGATTTTATTAAATTATACAAGAATCACACACATTAATATGATATCATATATTATCTTTTAATATTTCTTTGTTAATAATATTTTAGTATTATCGTCGTTTCAGGTGTTAACTAATTCATTTTCCTTTATTTTCTTTGTTATGTAAGTAATGTTTGTTATGGATAGGATGTATATTATTCATATTCATAATTATATTAAGTCTTTAAACATTATTTTTAATCATATAATGAAAATTAGTCTTGAATGGATGCGAAGAGGAATGAATCTCACTACGTTCGTGGAGACGGTAGTTCGTAAGTACGCACGAGCGACAATATCATTATTTTGATATTAAAATAATATATAATTGGATGTTATATAATATATACAGAATATTTATCATGTTATATTTATTATTTACATCATTTACACATCATTATTATACCCATCCAAATAATAATGTATTGAATAACAATTACACCACGACATGGAGACAGTAAGCCGTGCGTACGCACGTATAGTGACATGTCATTCAAAGGATGGATAGAATAATGAATATTGTTGTAACATATTTATAATAACATCACAGTATATAGAAGATACTGGATTTATTATTTTAGAATGGAAAAAACAATGAAAGGGGAAGTGGAAGAATAAAGGAACTTGAAAGAGGTGATAAAATATTTACCTCTTCTTCAAGTTCTTCCATTTTATTTGATCAAAATGAATCCTTTTGTTGGATTTTTGACTAAAGGAAGGCCTCTAGGATGAAGGGATGACAGTTTAGAGGGTATTTGGGAAGGGGTTTTCCGATCTAAATGGATTTTAAGGTGTGAATTAGAGAGAAGAGGGACTTTCCCTTTTATAAGAGAGGTGAGGGGCACCTTAGAAAAAGATTGAAATATTATTTTATAATAAAATCATTTTCGGTTTCTAATGGCTCAAAAATGATTTATTTAGAGGATAAAGTGGGGATGGGTTGAAAACACTCAACCAATAAGTTTTAGACAGGTTTGGGTTACTATATTAACCTTATCTTCTAGATTCAACTCTTAGTTAATTAGTTTGACATTTACCATGTCTCTGTGTATTTTTATATTATATGGTTAAAAAACTTACTCTAAACATCCAAGAGAACCTCAACTGGTTAATTAATGATATATATAATATTATTTAAGACCTTTTATGAACCTTATATTTTAGGAATAAAATATAAATTAATAATATAATGTTTGTTTTAAAAAAATCTTTTATCTCAATTTTGACACTATTTGCTATTTTGTTTTTGTTAAATTCTTAACAACATTATTACTTCAAAAAAAATTCATTTAATCTATACTAACATGTAAAATTAACCTATAAAATTCGTTTATGGCATCAAAACTTTCAAATTATATTTATTTTAACATCTATAATACCATTTATTTGATTCTTTCATTAATAAAGAAAATACTACATCATCATTGTGTCATAAATAAATTTTATTATTCAATGTCTAAAAATTATAAATAAAATACCATTTTATATGAAATATTTTAAACTTTCTAATGAATATTTATAGTCTAAGAGATAACATATATAACCTTATGTAAAAATTGTTTTACTAAATAATATATGCTTATGTCATTTTTGTATTTACTTTAACTTAATTAATATAAAGTGTCATTATCACTTACAAGTGGCTCCATGAGGTCCCAAAATCAACCCAAGGATTCCCATGGTCAGAAATGTATTGGGTTAGGACACATGTTAGGGTAATTTTATATTATTATAATATTATTTTTTACCCTTATTTATAGGATTTACCCTTTAACCATGGTAAATAAATTATTTATCGAAGTAATTATTCAAAATTTCTAAAAATAAAAGTTACCTATTTGCACAATTTAGACATCCTGATTCAAAATATGGAATCCATTTTTCTAAATACAAAACACAGAAGTGGCAGAAATTAATATAAAATTAATTTCTGTTGTCAAAAAAAAGCGTGTTTTTAAGAAATAATAACTATCAAAATATTAACACCTGGTTATGTCCAGTTTAAATGTGAAATTAAATCCAATGAACAACATTGGATTAAATGGTAAAAATATAATCTAATTATACTTTAAAACCACTCAATAGTATAATTTAAAACTATAAATTATTTTTATTAAAAAAGTTTTTTTATTTAAAATTTAGTATTTTCACTATTCATCAAAAACTGAATGCTTTCAGAAAAATATCCAAAATTTACCCAAAGCTAATTTCAATACTCTGAATACAAAAACTAAGTCCATTTTGAAATATGAAACTTATAAAATTTCAAAAAGTGGGTATTACTATTCAGAACGGCTAGTTTGATTAGTTTTGGTGTGTTTGAACTAGAAGTTGTGTACAACACACAATATTGTATTATTCAAAGAGAAGCATACCATGGAAGCTTGGGGTGTTATATTCTACCCTCCTTCCAATAATTTCATTCCCAATATTTCTCGAATATTACTGCATAAAAAGGCTTAGGTGGTTCTTCGTCATATGTTCCTCGAGTTCCCACTTTGCCTCTTCCATCTTATGGTTTTTCCATAGAACTTTTACCAGAGAAGTCGTCCAGTTTCTCAGTACTTGTTCTCTTGTATCAAGAACCTTGACAGACTCTTCATAATAAGATATATTGTGTTCCAGTTCTAATTCCTCATACCTGAGTACATGCGTTGGGTGAGGCATGTATTTTTTCAACAGTGATACGTGGAATACATCGTGAACTTTGGAGAGACTTGGCGGAATTTCCAAATGGTAAGCTATAGTCCCAATTCGTCCAAGAATTTTGAAAGGTTCAATGTACCTGGGACTTAATTTTCCCTTCTTATTGAAACGTATAACACCCTTACACGGAGACACCTTCATGAAAACATGATATCCTACCTGAAATTCCAAATTCTTCCTTTGGTTATCGACATAGCTCTTCTGCCTACTTTGAGATACTTTGATGTGGTTTTGGATTAACTTCACCTTTTCCATCATTTCTTCCACTAGTTCTGGGCCTACATGTTTTCTTTCACCAACATCATCCCAACAGGTTGGTGTACGACATCTCTTTCTATATAACGCTTCATATGGTGCCATCTGAATACTTGAATGAAAGCTATTGTTATAAAAAAATTCTAACAGAGGTAAATATTAATCCCACGTACCTTGAAAGTAAATTGAGCATGATCTCAACATGTCTTATAAGTATTGAATAGTCCGTTCTGATTGTCCATCAGTTTGGGGGTGGTAGGCAGTGCTCAAACGAAGTTCAGTATCCAGGGATTTCTGAAGTCTTTTACAGATTTTTGATGTAAAACATGGATCACGATCAGAAACAATCGATATGGGTACTCCATGAAGTCTCATAACTTCATTAATATATAGTCTTGCTAGACATTCAAGTGGTAAATATTATCTTATAAAAAGAAAATGTGCTGACTTGGTAAGACGATCAACAATGAACCATATTGCATCATTCCTTCTAGGAGTCTTTGGTAGTCCCATGAAAAAGTCCATCGTAATATTATCCCATTTCCACTCAGGTATGGGAAGAGGTTGCAAGACTCCTCCATGATGTTGCCTTACAACTTTAACTTGTTGAAAAACCATAAATCTTGACACAAAATTTTCAATCTCCCTCTTCATGTTGTCCCACCAAAAATGTCCCTTCAAATCTATATTCATTTTGGTGCTCCCAGGGTGTATAGAGAAATTTGAACTATGAGCATCATCCAAAAATTCTCTTTTTAGACCAGGTATATCAGGAACCCAAAGTCTCTTCCAAAATTTCAAAATTCCATCTTCATATACAAAGTCACACAATATCCCATCATTCACAATTTTAATCTTCTTTTGAAACTCCTCATCATCAACCTGAGAACTTTTTATCCTTTATAATAAAGATGGTTTGACAACCATTTGAAAAATCATTAATGTTTCACCTTCCACAGTGATTCCCATATCCATCTTTACTAGATCCATGAATATAGGATGCTTTTTAACTCTCATATTATTCAAAACTCCATGATCCTTTCTAGTCAAAGCATCTTCTAACCTATTTTCCTTCCCTGGGTGGTAGTGTATCATGCAATTATAATCCTTGAGTAGTTCAAGCCATCTACTTTGCCTTATGTTGAGTTCTTTCTGTGAGAAAATATACTTCAAACTCTTTTGATTAGTATAAATCTCACATTTTTCACCATAGAGATAGTGTCTCCAAATATTCAAAGCAAAGATTACCGCTTCTAACTCAAGATCATGAGTAGGATAGTTTTGATCATGATTTTTTAGCTGTTGTGATGCTTAGGAAATAACCCTATCATTCTGTATAAGGACACAACCAAGTGATTTCTTTGAAGCATCACTATAAATAACAAATCCATCATTCCCCGATGGTAGATTCAATATAGGAGAAATGACTAATATTCTCTTCAATTCTTCAAAACATTATTTTTTCCAAACAAATTTCACCTCTTCACATGTGAGCTTGGTTAATGAGTTAGCCAATCGAGAAAAATTCTGGACGGAACGCCGATAATAACCTGTTAAACCAATAAAACTATGTACCTCAGTAATACTTGTTGATGCTGACCATTCTTGGATTGTCTTCATCTTTGAAGGATCAATAAATATTACATCTTTAGAGACAATATGGCCAAGAAAAGAAATATCTTGAAGTTAGAATTCACACTTGCTAATCTTCACATATAATTCATTCTTTCTAAGAGTCTTCAGGATAATGTGCAAGTGATTTTCATGATCTTCATAGATTTTGGAGTATACCAAGATATCACCAATAAATAACACTAAAAATTCATCAAGATATTCCTTGAAAAACCTATTCATTATATCCATAAAGATTGAGGGTACATTAGTCAATCCAAAAGGCATTACTGTAAACTCGTAATGCCCGTACCTAGCTCGAAATGTTGTATTCGGAATGTCTTCCTTATTCAAGCACAATTGATGATATCCAGATTGAAGTTAAATATTTGAAAAGTATTTTGCTCCATGAAGTTGGTCTAATAAATCATCAATGCGAGGTAGGGGATACTTGTTCTTTATTTTTATAACATTGATCTCCCTGTAGTCAATGCACAACCTCATAGATCCATCTTTCTTCTTAACAAAAAGGACAGGGGATCCCCATGGAGAAACACTAGGTAGAATAAATCCCTTGTTACTCAATTAATCTAGTTTTTTTTCTTTAGTTACACTAATTCCATAGTGGCTATTCTATAAGGGGTCTTCGATATGGGCCTTGAATAAGGAATTAAATCAATGGAAAACTCAATTTCTCATTCTGGAGTATGTCCAGGTAAATCTTCTGGAAACACATCAACATATTCTTTCATAATAGGTACATATTCTATTTGAACATTATTTTCCTCACCCACAGTTATTTCATTCTCTTCCTCCCCAATAATTGAATTTAGTTGAGTTACTGGGGGTGGATCTAGATAAGAATCAGGTGGTGACAATTCTGTTCTAACGATAAGGTGTTCTTTACCATCGTCATTAGAAATCATAACCTCCTTATTATTATAATAAAATTTTTCATCATGGTCCGAAATCTAATCCATAACAATAATTATATCAAATTCAATCATGGGTATGATGATGAAATCAACATATAAAGAACATTTATATACCCTAATGGGGGCTGATTCACAAAACTTTGTTGCAATGATACTTCCCTTAGGAGTTTTGACTGAGAACTCCCTTGTTAAATCAAATTTGAAATATCTAATTTTCTTATTAAACTGGGAAGATATGAAAAATGCGATGATTTGGAATCAAATAAAAAAATTTCTAAACTTGAGGAAACCATTAAATTACCCTCCACCACGTCTTTCGAAGCATCAACCCCAGTAGTAGTGATAGCATAATCTTGGCCTTGATCCCTTGGACTTTTCTAAGGTAAGTTACCTTGGTTCTTAGGACATTCATTTTCATACTGCCCCTTTCTCTACAATTGTATCATTCAACAGTGACGACCTCTTTCTTCCCCTTCCAATCATGAGCTTGGAGGAATTTTTCTCCACAATTGTAATAGACTCCCATTCCCTTCATGAAAGTACCGGGGTGGTTTTTCCCACATTTAATATAGGATGAATATTCAACTTTTCCCTTTTTCCCCTTATTTAAATTTCCAGAGTGTTCAACAGATCTCTACTTCTTTTGCTTTTCTTCAAAGTCATAATACTTAAAGAATTCTTTTTCTGTCTTGATAGGACATGAGACAATATCTTCGTACGATGAGAAGGATTGTGAGACTAATTCTTGACAGAGAAATGGTTTTAAACCAAAAAAGAAATGATCAATCTTACTTTTTTGGGTTACATATATAATCTGCAGCATGCCTTGCTAACCTTGTAAAGTTATCTTCATACTTTGCGACATTCTCATCCTCCTTTTGCCTCAGACTTAGAAATTTCCTTTCCATATTTTCTCTATGGTCATGAGGAAAGTATTTTTATAAGAAAATATCTTTAAACTCCTAAAATTCCATATTTGATTCATCATCATCTTCCTTTGTGTTTTGAATCAATGACCACCATTGATCAGCATCTCCAGTGAAGCGGTAAACTTCCATGAAAATTTCTTCCCTTTCACTACTCCTTAAGTCATGGAATATTTTCTCTAAGTAATTTTTCCATTGCTCATCTATTAATGGATTTGTACTCCCATTGAATGTTGGTGGTTGTTGCCTCATGAAGTGATATAACATTGATCATCCACGTTGTGGATCAGGGTGCTCCATACGGGTAAGATTATTATTCATAACCTGAGTGATTTGTCCCAGTATAGTGATAAGATGATCAACACCAGTTGTATCACCAGCTCCACTATAATTATCTTAAGCAGGAGGGAAATACCAACATGGAGTTTATTCATTGGTATGACTTCCATTTCTTCCACTGGGCACCATTTCTAAATAATGGAATAAACTAGATTAGTTTATGAATAGAAATACATAATTCCAAACTTGTAAAATACTTAACATAAATTGAACAGTTTATGGATATAATCCATAATCATAAAAAAAATTTCCCTTTAGGAAGTATATACTCATAAACTCTTCATAATGGTTTTTAAATAAAATTATAATTATCATAAGAATATCCTCCAGGAGTGTTGTAACCAAGAGTGTAGAGAGGCCCATTGTCATGCACCAGTTCCCATTCGAGTCTAGCTCAAAGCGGTGTTTTCGGGTTTTACCCCTAGATACATCTTTTCCAGAGCCACCTCTACCTTATCGTATCCAGACATGGATGTATTGCTTGGAAAAATCATTAAAATATCTATAATACCAAAATTCTAGGAAGTTCTTCCATACTAATCCTCAAAGTCTATCTTAGGGATATACGCTCTAATCAAAGTTTATCTAAATCTAGTTTCCAAGGTTTGTACTAAACTTCTTCTAATACCAACTGTAATGCCCAGACCCCAGTTACCCAGAGTCTGTGCATTATTATATAACATTGGAATTATCACAAAAGATCAAGTCTCGAAAGACCGATTATTTTAGTAGCCTTGGAAGTACTAGATACATTCACAAGGTTTACATTACATCATAAAATGGAAAACTACAACAACATTGTTTCCATGGACAACACTGATATCCCATAGACTATCCCGACATGTAATTCATAATATACTTCTTCGCATCCTGGGAAAAATAAAACATAGAAAGGGGTGAGCTCAAATGTTCAGTAAGGATAACAATATAGAGGAAACTTTCATAAATAAGCATAAACATTTAAGGTAATGTATAAAAATAAAATAAAAGACTTTTCAACTAAAACATCATTAAAATATGGAAAATATAAATCAAAATAATTCCATTTACTTACTCACATGGATACCCTACTAGTTTAATAATCACATGCAATATCAATATCCACTTTCATAATGATGGAATGCATAATGCCAGACTTTCATAACCACATAGTCAAGGCCTTGTGCCAAGACTACAAATAAGATTTTGTCAAGGCCTTTTTCCAAGCCACTAGTTTTTCTCATGAGACCTAACGATTCATTGAGGAGCTATAGTGAGCTCCACCCATCACTTACAAAGTCTAATGCATTCCTCATATGAAAAGGTTTAAACATAACATAAACATTTGTATTGAAACTAGAATACAAAATGTAAATACATTATCCATAACCATGAATAGTGTAAAAATAACACATCCATAGTCAAACATATCACAAAACATTCATCACAATATGGAAGTTTTTTATCATAATAAATCAACTTCAAATAAGCTTAAAATCCATCAAATGAGGTTGACATAGATGAAATAAAAACCTTTTTTTAGAGAAATACATCTTTCTATTTTGAAGTAATTTAAGAGTCACATAATTACAAAGAAGATATTTATTTTGAAAATATTCTTATAAACTTGTAAGGGAAGCTTAGGCGATGTTATAACACCAGAAAATAGCAGCACCCGCCGTATAATTTAAAAAAACATTCTTACCTTAATTTTGTCGAAAAGGTCATAAAGTACCTTGTTTGGAAAATAACAGAAACATTCCTTTCAAAACATATAAGGTAAAATAAGGGTATAAATGACTTTAACCCATTGTCTATTAAATATTAATTTTTTTTTGAAATACATTTTTAAGAAGCATGGATGTGGATGATAAAGAGGTCCTAATAGATAATTACGTATAAACAACCTCAGATAATGAAGAGATTGTGAAATTTACCCTTACCTTGTACTTTTCCTTGGTAGAGCGTAGGTTAACCTCCTGTATAATGGTGAAATAATTTTTATTAAATTATACAAGAATCATACACATTAATATGATATCATATATCATCTTTTAATATTGCTTTGTTAATAATATTTTAGTATTATCGTCATTTCAGGAGTTAATTGATTCGTTTTCCTTTATATGATTTGCCACGTAATTAATGTTTGTTATGGATAGGATGTATCTTATTCATATTAATAATTATATTAAGTCTTAAAACATAATTTTTAATCATCTAATTTAAATTATTCTTGAATGGATATGATGAGGAATGAATCTCATCGCGTTCGTGGAGACGGTAATCCATATGTACGCATGAGTGAAAATATCATTCTTTTGATATTAAAATAATATATATTTGGATGGTACATCATATATTTAGAATCATTATCATGTTATATTTATTATTTAACTTAATTACACATCATTATTATACCCATCCAAATAACAATGTATTGAATAACAATTACACCAGGACGTGGAGACAGAAATCCATACGTACACAATTATGGTGACATGTCATTAAAAGGATGGATGGAATAAGAAATATAGTTTTTCCATATTTATAATAACATCACAGTATATATAATATACTGGATTTATTATTTTATAATTTAAAAACAAAAAAAGAGTATGTGGAAGAAGAAAGGAACTTGAAAGAGGTGATGAAATATTTACCTCTTCTTCGGGTTATTCCTTTTTATTTGATCAAAAGGGCTCCTTAGGTTGGATTTATGACTAAAGGAAGGACTATAGGATTAAGAGAGGACAGTTGAGAGGGTATTTGGTCAGGGTTTGGCTGAGACAAATGGACTTTAAGGAGTGAATTAGAAGGAAGGGGGAAGTGCCCTTTTATAAGAGGGGTGAGGGGCACCTTAGGAAAAGATTGAAATATTATTTTATAATAAAATAATTTTCGGTTTCTAATGGATCAAAAATAATTTATTTCAAAGATAATATGGGGATGAGTCAAAAAACACTCAAAAAATAGGTTTTAGACAGGTTTGGGTCACTATATTAACCTTATCTTCTAGATTTAACTCTTAGTTAATTAGTTTGACATTTACCATGTCTCTTTGTATTTTTATATTATCAGGTTAATAAACTTACTATAAACTTACAAGAGAACATCAAGTGGTTCATTAATGACATTTATAATATTATTTAAGAACTTTTTTCGAACCTTATATTTTTAGGAATATAATATAAATTAATAATATAATATTGTTTTAAAAAACTCTTTTATGTCAATTTTGACACTATTTTCTATTTTGTTTTTGTTAAATTCCTGAAAAAATTATTACTTCAAAAAAATTAATTTCATCAATACTAACATGTCACATTAACTTTGAAAATTCGTGGATGAGATCAAAACTTTCAAATTATATTTATTTTAACATCAATAATACCATTTATTTGATTCTTTCATTAATAAAGAAAATACTGCATCATCATTGTGTCTTAAATAAAATTAATTATTCAATGTTCAAAAATTATAAATAAAATACCATTTTGTAGGAAAGAGTTCTATATTTCTAATTAATATTTATAGTCTAAGATATAACATATATAACCCTATGTAAAAATAATTTTACTAAAAGATATATGCTTATGCCATTTTTGTATTTAATTTAACTTAATTAATATAAAGTGTCATTATCTCTTTCAAGTGGCTCAATGGGGTCCCAAAATCAACCCAAGGATGCAAATGGTCGGACATGTATCGTCCAATAATGTTAAGACACGTGTTAGGGAAATTTAATATTATTATAATATTGTTTGTTTACCCTTATTTACCGGATTTACCCTTTAACCATTGTAAATAAAATATTTACCAAAGTAATTATTCAAAATGTCGAAAAATAAAAGTTACCTATTTACACAATTTGGACCTCCTGATTATAAATATGGAATCCATTTTTCTAAATTCAAAACCTAGAAGTGACAGAAATTAATTTAAAATAAATTCCCGTTGTCAAAACAAAAAGCGTGTTCTTAAGAAATAATAACTATCAAAAGATTGACACTTGATTACGTCCAGTTTAAATGTGAAATTACATCCAATGACCAACATTGGATTAAAGGCTAAATATATAATCTAATTATACTTAAAACTACTCAATAGAATAATTTATCACTATAAATTATTTTTATTAAAAAATTTGTTTTTAATTAAAATTTAGTATTTTTCACTATTCATAAAAAACTGAATGTTTTCAGAAAAATATCCAAAATTCACCCTAAGATAATTTTGATACCCCGAATCCAAAAATGAAGTCCACTTTAAAGGATAAAATTTATAACTTTCTAAAATTGGGTATTACTATTCACAACGGCTAGTTTGATTGGTTGTGGTGTGTTAGAACTCAAGGTTGCGTACAACACACACTATTGTATTATTCAAAGAGAAGCGTACCATGGAAGATTGGGGTGTTACACTTGTAGCTGAGTACCTGAGCCTGGCTACCTGTGTAGGGGTACATGGCCGTGTGGAGTACATGGCCAGACCCCGTGTTGGTAGCACATCAAGTAAAAGTACACAGTCTAGCCAAGTACATGGCCAGTCTGGTTAAGGAACATGAGAAGGTACACCGTGTTGGGTACACACATTGTACCCACCTTACCCGCCATGTACCTGGGGCATTTACACACCCAGGTCAGCTGGATTACATTCCCATATGGTCCATTGGGAGTACACGCTATGTACCGAGTGTGACACACTGTGTACTGATTTTGACACTCTGCGTACAACCCCTTTTCAACCCTTTGAGGTTTTTTTTTCATGTTTTGTTTCCCTAAAGTTAGAATTAGACTAGATAATAGTAACTTATGAGTGGTTTTCTGCATATATCATGATGGCGATTCCTATTGATAATTCTAAGGAATCTTAATTGGTGTCTTAGAGCTTCTATCTAAACATAGAGGTTCTTCCTATGACTTTTGAGATCATTTGTATCCTAAGGGAGAGACTTGACATGAATGATCAGTTGGGTGTTTGGACCAACATAGTTTGAGATCCTAATCTGAGATGGGATACAAGTTATCACTTCTAGGTGATTCCTAGTAGCTTTTCCTTAAGAATGACTCTCTTGTGGGATATGCCCTTATAGACTGAGTGGCCATGAGAAAAGTTTATATATAGGATCCTATGTAGGATGCCTCTATCTTATATCGAGTTACCAAGGATCCCATGAGGGATTCCTTTGCTTATTTGCTGATCTAGGGAGTCCCTTGTAGGATCCCTTACCTATGTTTTATACTCAGGATCCCAAGTAGGATTTCTCTTCCTTTCTTTTCAATTTTAGGATCCCATGTTGGATTCATCATTTACCATAATACTAAGGATCCCAGGTTTTATGTCTTCTCTTGTGAGTTTACCTATGAGGATCCTGAGTAGGAAGCCTCTTGGTGTTTTACTTGAGGGAACTAGTGGGAAACTCATTGTTTTACCGACATTAATCTAGTATGTCAGGTTCAGGTAGAGTTGGTAGTGTATGAAACAATAGAACCCATGCTGAACTTATAATACCTTGGGGATATAGAGGTAGTGTTGGGTTGGTCATTCAGGACACACTCACTCTTTCTTATGCTTCAATTGTTTGTTGTTGATGAAATTTTTTTTACAAGAGGTTATTCCTCGTTAGTGGATATTTTCCCTGATGTGAGGAATCTTTCTTTCTTTTTGGATGACCAAACATTCTTCCTAGGATCCATATTTCTTATTCAGATGCCCAAACTTGATTTCTTGGGATCCAACTTCCGAACCGTGCTACTTATGATATTTACTGTTATACCCAGAGGTACTACCTAGGACTTGGCTACTGAGCATGGATGTATATATGTTGATTATACTATAGTTGAGATATTAAAGGGTGTTTCCTAGAATCCAGAAGTTGAGCCTTACATGATATATATAGGATTACTTGGAAATTTTTAGCTCCTTGGATCCTGATGACTTGTATTCCCTAAGTGATACTTGGATTCCCATTGTTGGAATGCTTCAGATGGACTCAGTGGGAGGATTAATTGTATGCCCATAGTGATACATGGATTCTTATTATTGGAATGACTTGTATGGACTAAGTGGGCTGATTTTTTGTATGACTTGAGTGATACTTGGAATCCCTATTGTAGGAATACCATAGACAGACTCATAGGTTGGTTGTTTCTATAGATTCCTTGGATGTTTCTACCTGAATCTTGACATGGTAGTGGATTCCTTGGATTGAGGGTTCTCCTTGGGCCTTGATTCAATGGGATGTATAGGGCCTTACTACCACTTGGATATGTCTTGCTTGGAATCACATAGGACATGTTCAGTAGAAATGCTCCTAAGACTCTGACTGGTGCCTTTACCATGTTTCCATCGAGATGAACTTGGGAATCGATGAGGATGCCTTGGTCTTCTATACCTTGGATCCATCCCTTCGTGGTTTGAAACTATATTATATGGTGTGGCCATAATGGTTGTTATGATTGTAATTACATGGCTAGGCCGATGTGGATTCATTAGCCTTTATATCTGCGATTCATCCCTTCATGGTATGACACTTGATTATATAATGTGGTCATGATGGATTTTATACTTGTGATTATACGACATAGGCCGATGTGGATACATTGGTCGTTATACCTTGGATCCATCCATTTGGGTCTAACATGTGATTACTCAGCATTGGCTGGAGTTGGATGCAGTGATATTTACAGGATTTACAATTGGTATATAATATCCTTATTCCAGTGATTGGAGGCTAGTACGGGAGAACCTAGGTATAGGAAGAGTACCCCCTATGGTGACATAGCTTTCTCAGAAACTTTTCTAATGTTGGATGAAGAAGGTATATTTCAATTCGGACTATGGAACCAGATATTGACTTGATGTTACATGGATGGAGTTTCATGATGTCCAACTCAATGCCCTGGCATAAGATGTCCATGCGACTAGGATTACAGACCTAAGGATCGACTGCTAATGTGGTTTCATGTTGTTTGATTCACATTATCATGAATATTCATAGTTATATATATATATATATATGTGTGTGTGTGTGTGTGTGTGTGTGTGTGTGTGTGTGTGTGTGTGTATAGGTATGGTATTATACATGTATATGTATATAGATATGAACATCCATGGTGGAACTTTCCCAGTTTATATGTATTACAAATCTAGAGTTCAACTATGTTTTCACATTTGGTTTTACTTACCTTTTTAATTATGTCCCAGTGAGGCTGAGCAATTTATTTTGAAAACACATATAATATAACATTTACATGTTTCTTATCAGGGTGGCCTATTGAGATTATTTATCACCCCTGCATGTGAACCTTTTTGTATGTGTAGACCTTATTTGTACTTTTTAGGTTGATCATGAGTTGCATGGTGTATAAGGCTAAGGGACGGAGTTTCATGATTGAGAAAAGCTTCTTGTGTGGTTCTTTTGATCGGGAAATTGTAGTTCAACAGTGTCTAGAGACCGGGTACATAGTATGGATAAGAGTTAAAAGTAGATACCTATACTATTAATTTCAATTTTTTATACTATTGTATCTGTATGGTCATCCCAGTGGGTGACTAGTGCTGTATTGTATTGCATAGCTTTTCGGACATTTACATCTTTTCATTTATTATTACAACATATTCTATTTTAGTTTATTTACTAATTCCACATTCTATTTACTTCTGTGTATGATACTTAGCTATTTTCTACTATTTTCTCACTCTCATACGAGGGAATAATCTCCCCACTATCACCTCTTGGGCCTTTTCTGCTAGTCAGTAGCCTCTAGCATACAAGGAGGCACACTTGAGGCTTTGTAACCCACCGGATCGGAGCACCGGTTTAATGGAATCTGTATTGGGACATTACAAAGTTGTATCAAAGGTGTTCTCTTCATAGTATTTACTATTTGGTATATGGTAGAAATAAGTGTTAGGAATGTGTTGGAACATGTGATGGATATCAGACTAGTGCATCGAGAACACTTGTTTTGGTAAGAAGTCCTAGATTTTATGGGTTGGGATTTTTGTAATGATCTTTGATGTTATAGTTTTATATGATTATTTTCCTTGGGTAAAGCACATGTGATGTGGATGTTATGATTTAATATGGATCTCTCTCTCTTTTCCATTGGAAAGAGGGTAGGGATGGATTTTTACACTTGGCCGGAAAAGGCAAGAGGCATCTCATGAATCATATTTGGCACGTAGGATTCAAATCATATAGGAATACTAGTGTGTGATTTTACAAATGACTGAAGCCTTATGGGACTACTTAAATAGATATATTTCCTTCTGATGGTAGGTTATGTAGATCTATGTTGAGGCATTCTGTTTTGAGGATGAGGACTCATACATTGTGTAGAGAAAGTGTAGTGACCATGTAGGTTGATATGGCACATGATTCCTTTATGTTGAACCCGTTTTAGGGTGGTGTTTCTTAGTTCATGGTCATCTAGTCAGATTTTTGAGTATGATGCTGATGGGTACCCAGAATTTTCTTTTGAACAAGACCTCTATGGGGTATTACTGTGTTAGGATGCCTGATAAGTGGCAGTTCAGTTGCTCTTTTTCATTGGTATCATGAAATTTAGGAACCCGTTCTTTCTGAGGATGATCGATGAGGATCATACCCTTGTATTCCATGTTTTTAGCTTTAACTGTCACAGGTCATTATGATCTTTACCAACTTTTGAGTGGTTTTGATATTTTGGCCTAAGTGGTTAGACCTTGTGACCTAGTTTTGAGGTTTTGTTCTGTAGGTAAGGTTGGAGACTTAGAGGCCTTTAGTTTGACTCAAAACTATGCAGGTCGATGTTTTTTTATTCAAGGGTAACCTATATGAGAGGTTTTACCATGTTTTCTGGTTCCTTTTTATTCAGTGATCTTGGTTTCATGCTTGTTTTTTGATCAAGGTAGGGTAGGTGCTCAAGTTTCACATTATAGGCATGTTGATGCCTTGAGCTTTTTGTGAAGAAAATTGGGTACTTGTTTTTTGAGACTGTCTTAGATGGGTAGGACTATTCGGGTTCCCTTCCTGGATGACCAATATTTCTACTTGTACTAATGTAGTCAGGGCATGGGTAGATTCACTTGACTGGAATGATGCTGGGTGATGGGTAGTTGTGGTATAAATCATGGCACATGTGAGCTGCTTGATTTTGAAGAGGATTTCCAAGGGAAATTTTGGCTTAATGATACTGAAATGTCATGTAGCATTGTTAGTGTAGCTTTTTAATAGATGACTTGATGTAGTATGATTCAGGTGATAAAGATACACGCTGGTTGTGCATGGTATCATTTGAATCTAATTTGTTGAGTGGATGAGTGTGAGTTGAGGACCGATGTTTCAATACATTACATGGAATTGGATCTCAGATGTTTTGTTAGAATGTCCCTCCATGGCAGAGTTGACATAATAAAATGACTCGGGTACTGTGAGACAGTTGACCCGTGGCTGAATCTTGTTTAGTTTTTGAAAGGATGGTGAGTGTGGCTCAGAGGGAGCGGTACACACCCCTTGTAGGAATCTTAGCATACTATTATTAGAGATTATCATTATAAATCTTTATTCATCTTGAGTATATTGAGAGAGATTTTTCCCTACACCAAAATCCTTTCCTTTCTAAATTTTATTCCCTGGTTAGGAGGATGAACCTTTTGAGGTTACAGTTGAGGAGTGGTGTAAGGTAATCCATGTGATGGGGAGTTCACTATTGGCTGTTTGAGGGTGGTGACCCTCATTTTCAGTTAAACATCTGTGTTTTTTGTGGGGCCATTGGGCTCAGAGGTTGATTTTCAGATGATGATAAGGGTATTCTAATGGTGGGGAGTACTAGATCAATTGCTATTACATGTATTCTATGTAGAATGTAGTTATTGATGTTACGAGGCTTGTCGTTGGTGTAACAACCCAAACTTGTATCAATGGATTTTTTCCCCTTATTATAGCAATTTCATATAGTATAAATAACATAAAATGAATTATATACCATAATAAAAACTTTATAAATGAACAATTAATTATTTTAGAAGTATTTCTAGAAGTTTAGGATTCAATATTAGTGAAATGGTAACCTGACCTGAGGAATAATAATATAACCCTTATGAATAGTAAAACAACCAAATGATATTTATCCCCACCATGAAATTATAAATAAAATTTAGGAATCTTATAAATGAATGTATGATATAATTATATCATAGTCTATGTAAATTAATGCTTTAAAAATTATTAATTAAGTATTGGTATTTTTATAGGTCATAAATATTTAATTACAAATTTATGAATAATTTTATATATTAAAATAAATTGTTTTCATAAATTGTATTCATAAATTAATATTTTGATGTATTTTTATTTTGAGATAATTTTATGAGACATTTATTTAATTTTCAACATGTCATAAAATCAGTAATAATTTATAAATATGTATTTTCCAAGTAAATGAATATTTTAATTAAAAATTAAATTATTCATATTTAAAAAATTATTTCTTTGAAATGTAGTTAGTTTTTTTAATTCTACACGTCAAAAAATGGTTATGGTAATTTTTTGAGATTTTTCTGAAATTCTTGAATTTTTTATGAATAGTAAAATATGTTAATTTACAGTAAAAACTAAATACATGAATTATGGAGTCATATATGATGTAAGGAAGATATAAGACAAAATCTCAAACTATCCTTAACTATTTTAATATATTTCGATATAATTCTCAAACTATTCATTGTCCTGAGCCAAAATAATAAACTAATGAATATAATAATGAGAAAACACCCCTCTCTTCCACTATAAATACCACCCTCACCCCATATTTTCCTCACACCTATAAAGATTTGATCCTTTCCCAAATTATTTCAAAAAATCTCCCCAATCCCCTCTCCCACGTCCAGGAGGTCTCAGTCTCATCAAAAGATGAAAACTTCTTCCCTAAGAAGGTTCTTAAGGAGGAGTGATTTAAGAGGTAAAATCCTCTCCCTTTTTCTTTTAATTTCGTTTCAATTTAATTTATATTCTTCTATTATCCTCACATTATCTTATCCAAATGGAAAAATAAATCTAGTATGTTTTATATACTATAATTCTATCATGTTATTGGAAGATCCATAGTCAAACTCCTCCCTCCCTCTCTTTTATTCAAAAAATGAAATCGTCGCCCGTAATGTGTCAATTTAAAGACATCTTGGGAGATGCACTTTCATTTTCCTTTAATAACTTTAAGGATGTTAATAAAACCATTTTAATGGTTTATTTTTTTTCTAAAATTTATTTTACAACCATATTTATGTTCTGGAACTAACATATATACATAATAATAAATTATAAAACCAATTGAGTTCATTGTGATCGAAAAACCACCAAAATTAACCTAAAATGATTATCATTAAAATTTATCTAGTGATGCATCCTCATACCATATAAAAAAATTATTTATAATAAAATTTGAACTTATGTAAAATCATTAATAACATATAATAACAACTTTGGATATTTATCCACATTTTACACGAACTTCCATTCATGTATACAAGCAACCTAATCATGAAAACCACGAAAATGAATGATCCTGAATGATGAAATTAGACTCTATAACTCATATAAAAAACCATAAATGAACTTAATAAAACTATAATGAATAAAATCAGTGCTTAAAAGGTTCTTTATTCACTAATTAATGAATATAATGTGATTATATAACATATTAAAGTGAATAAATCATTCGGACATATGGTAAGGGGAATTATCAAACCCAACTCTATTTCTTTCGGTTTTACCTCATTAACTTTTTTTGTATGGATATTTCTTAAATATCATTTATTCTTAATTATATTACCTTTTCTGGGGAATTTTTTTTTCTACTTTATTTTATGGAAAACACATTGTTTTTCAAAAGAACATTTCTTTTAAAAAAACACACCTTTTACTTATCGAGATTGTTTCTTCTTTACTAGAGGTTGATGATTCTTATATCAAGTATGTTATTCCCTCTTTAATTTGGGAACCCTTGTTATAAATGATTTATTTATTAAATTAAACCCATTAATTTTGTTGTGTCATTTTATGTCCAATATTGATTTATGTTCTATGTGGCATGAATGATAATGTAAATGTTATGATGTGATAGATGCACCTAGAATTATATATTTCCATGTAAATGTTATAATGTGATGGGTACAACCATAATTATATAGTGCTCCAATTAATTGGGTAATTTGATGTTTCTCATTAGAAAAGTGAAATATTCATGAACATTATGTTATAATTGGTCATAACTATACGTGGTAGTTGACCATTAAGACAGGATGTTTCATTTTTATTCATTTCTACATTATAAGCCTTTTATTAATTCTTCCTATCATGATGATGATCCAATGCCAATGTCATGATGATTATGAATATACTCACCCCTTTTTATATTGATTCATGTTCTTATCTACCCTCTTATTAAGATTTTTGCTCATCCCTTTTTTTGATGTATATCTTTAGGTGATTACTAGTACTAAGGAGAATTTAAGGACCAATAAAATTCTAGAGAAGAAGGAATTAAAAAAATGTTTATGTTTTATTTTATAAATTTTATGTATGATCCTAATTTTTTCAACACACTAAACCATTGGATCCTGGTTTTTGTATTTTTTTATATGTTTTTTTTTCTATAAAATTATGTAGTAAGTTATGTAATGAAAAATAGGGTATCTATAGTTGGTATCAAAGCATAGTTTGGTTGATTTGGGAATTAGGATTAGAGAACCTTAGTGAAAAACCATAGTACGAGACTAAGTATTAGTAATCACCCAAGAAGATTTATTTTCAAATATTATAAACATAGGGATCCCATAATATATTCCTTTATAGTTAAGTTTAGCAAGGGATAAATTATTGATGACTTGTTGACTTAGGTATTGTTGTAACCATTTCAATTTTATAAAATAGTGGGAATTAGGAGAAACTAGGACAACTACCCATGCAGGGGACAATGCAGTGATTACCTGAATGACATCCCCAATTATTTGGTAGGTGGAGGTCAAAATTTGGTAACGATGGTTACCAAACTATCTCAGTTTATGAACAATAAGATGAATAATGTAGAAAATCTGACTTTACTTAAGAGGGAGAAACTAGATATCAAGTGTTTTATATGGAAAAAACCAATGCCGTTTAGTGGATCTTCTGACCCACTAGTCATAGAATAGTGGGTCAAATCAATGGGTAAGATCTTTTCTCTGGTTTAATATTCAGAGATGGAGAAGGTGACTCTGGCTATTTACCATTAATATGGATAGGATGATCAATGGTGGGATTTTATTAAGAACACCAATCCAAAGAATGAAATTGGAGTGGAAAGACATTAAGTTAATTTTTCTTAACAATTATTTCTCTCAAACTATTCAAACAAATATCGAGAGAGAATTCATAGATCTGTAGAAAAATGAAGTAGAATCTTTCATAACCTATAAATCAAATTTCAAAAGTATTGTAAGGTATTCTTTGGGTATTTTTGTAAAAATTATAGAAAATTGATAGATTAATTAGTGGTTTAAAACCACACCTTCAAAAGGATCTATAAATTTTAGAATTTTGTAGTTATGAAGAAGTTTCTCATTGTGTTCTCAAAGTGGAGATGTAGTTTAGATAATGGTCCCTTGGTTATGGTGATAAGAAATGAAAGATGGAGTTTCAAGGTAGAGGATCTAATGATAAAGGTGGAAAGAAAACTCAACCACCCACATGTCAAAAATGTGGGAAGAAGCATCATGGGAACTACCTAAAAGGGATGGGAAAATGCTTTATGTTTGGGAGAGAAGGCCACAAATCTCATGAATTTTGAAAATATATGAGGAAGTTAATAATGTGGTGGAGTAAAGGAGATCACCAACCATGGTCCAATGCGACAACTATTGAGAGAAAGGGCACTCTGCAATCCAGTGCACTAAACCTCAAGTCCTCAAGGGTAATCAACATCATTAGCCACCAAATCCAAAGGAGAAGGGAAAGGCTTATGCCATCACTAGTACTAAAGTGGATCAAGAAAAAAAAATCATACAAGGTAAAATTAATTTTCACTCAAGAATGGAAAAATTATTTTTTGATTATGTTTTACACATTCATTTATATCTTGAATGTTTTCTAGAAATATTGAATCTAAGCTTTGAAACCATGATTTAGAGATATCCATAAAAACACCTAGTGGTGAAATAATTACAACCCAATGTTGGACTCTTATCTGATTGATGTATGTGGGAGATTCTTCTAGTGAATCTCATAATACTTTCCTTGGTGGAATTGAACTCTATAATGGGGTTGGATTGTATCTCATTATATAAATCACATATCGAATTTCGGGAAAAAGGAAATATATTTTTATATTGAAAACCATCCTATGATACTCTACAAATGAAAAGAATATCATGAATATCATTTTGAAAATACTTCAACAGTGTGGGTGTTGATTCCCTATAAAGAAGCACACCTCACTAAAATGGTTGATTCAAAGGAAGTTATCAAACTAGGGGAAATTTCTCTTTTGAGGGAATATAATGATGTATTTCCCGAAGAATTACTGGGACTTCCCACATATTATTAGGCTGAGTTATCAGTAGAACTCATAGCTGGATCTAATACTATCTCAAATTATCCTTATAGGGTGGATCCTATTGAATAGTAGGAGTTAATGAATTATCTACAAGAGAAATTGGACAAAGGGTTCATATTCCCTAGTGAATCACCTTGTGGTGCGCCGATGTCCTTTGTAAAGAATAAGAATGGATCTATATGACTATGTATCGATTATAAAGAAACTCAAAAAGAACATAATAATGAATAAGTATCCTCTTAAAAGGATTTATTACTTGTTCAATCAGTTACAAGGATCTCAGTACTTCTCAAAGGTGTATATTTGTTCTAGATATCATCAACTAAGGGTGAAGAAGTAAGATATTTAGAATACTACCTTCCATACAAGGTATGGGAACTATGAGTTTCTAGTGATACCCTTAAGACTTACTAATTCCCCTAAAATCTTAATGAATTTGATTAATATAGTCTTTATATGTTATGTTAGTAAATTTGTGTAAGTGTTTATCGATGATATTCTCATCTACTCCAAGAGAAAGGAAGAACTTGAAGAATATCTAAGGCTTGTGTTGGTGACATTAAGGAAGGAGAAGTTGTAATCCAAGTTCAAGAAGTGTGTATTTTGGATGCAGTAAGTCACATTCTTGGGACATGTGATCACAAGTTAGGAAATTTTTGTGGACCCTTAAAAGTCGAAAGAGATTGAGGAATGTCCCAGACCCTCTTGTGTCATACAAATCCATAGTTTTCTTGGCTTAGTAGGGTTCAACTGATGTTTTGTGACAAATTTCTCAGAATTTTCAATCCTTCTAACTAAGTTAACAAGGAAAGGGGTAAAGTATGTATCGATGGAAGAATGTGATGAAATCTTCAATGAGCTAAAGAAGAGGCTGATCACTGTACTTGTACTCACATTAACAAAAAGTGGAGGAAGTTTTGTGACATATAGGGATTCTTCAAAGAAAGGCTTGGGTTTTGTACTCATGAAAAATGATAATGTGATAGCCTATGCATCATGATAGTTGAATATCCATGATAAGAACTACCCAATGCAGGATCTGGATCCAGAAGCTATGATCTTTTCCTTAAAAATCTAGTAGTACTACCACTATGGTGAGAATTGTGAAATATATATCGATCATAAGAGCCTAAAGTATATATTCACACAAAAGGATCTCAAAATGTGTTAAAAGATATGGTTAGATCTAATCAAATACCATGATTTCTCTATTCACTATCATCCTATAAAGTAAAACAAGGTAGCTGATTCTCTTAGTAGGAAAGAAGATGTAAATAAATGTTTTAAAAATTATTAATTAAGTGTTGGTATTTTTATAAGTCATAAATATTTAATTACAATTTTATTATTAATTTTATAAATTAAAAGAAGATTTATTTTCATAAAATCTATTCATAAAATAATATTTTAATGTATTATGATTTTAGGATGATTTTATGATACCTTAAGTAATTTTTCAATGTGTTATAAAATCAGTTATAATCTTAAAATTTGTATTTTCCAAGTAAATAATGATTTTAATTAAAAATTGAATTACTCATATTTAGAATTTTTTTCATAAAATGGATTCCATTTTTCAATTATACATGTTGAAAAATGGTCAGGTTGAATTTTTTGGATTTTTCTGAAATACATGAATTTTTGATGAATAGTAAAATATGGTAATTTACAATAAAAGCTAAATACATGAATTATGGAGTCATAGATTATGTAAGGATTCTGTAAGAACAAAATATCAAACTATCATTCAGTACTTTAATATATTTAGTGATAATTCTCAGACTATTCAGAGGCTTGTGTCAAAATAAAAAACTAATGAATATAATAACGTGAAAACACCCCTCTCCACTATAAAAACCACCCTCACCCCTATTATCCTCACAACTTTAAAGCTTTTATCCTTGGCCAAAATTTGACAAACCTCTCACCAAGCCCCTATCCCACATCTAGGATATCCTTGTCTCATCAAAAGACTAAAACCGTTTCCCTAAGGAGGTTCTCAAGGAGTAGAGATTTAAGAGGTAAAATCCTCTTCTTTTTTTAATTTGTTTTCAATTTCATTTATATTCTTCTATTATCCTCACCTTATCTTATCCAAATAGTTTTATAACTCTAGTATTCTTTATATACTATAATTATATCATGTTACTATAATATCCATAATCAAACTCCTCCCCCTCTCTCTTTTATTCAAAAAATGAAATCTTCACCTCTAATATATCACTTTATCGACATCGCGGGCGATGCACTTTCATTTTCCTTTAAACCCTTCAAGGATGTTAATAAAACAATTTTAATGGTTGAAAAATATTTTAAAGTTTATGTTATAACCATATTTATGTTATGGAACTTACATATATATATATATAATAATAAATGATAAAACAAAACAAGTTTTTTTTGTGATAAAAAACCAGCCAAAATTAACCTAAAAAAATTATCATTAACCTTTATCTAATGATTCATCCTCATAAAATATAACCAAATTATTTATAAAATAATTAAAACTTTTTAAATATCATTAATAACATATAATATCAATTTTTTATATTTATCAGTATTTTACACGAACTTCCATTCATGTATACAAGCAAACTAATCATGAAAACCATGAAAATGAATACCACCGAATGATGAAATTAGACTCAATAACTCATCTAAAATCCCATAAAAGAACTCAATAAAACTATAACTAATAAAATTAATGTATAAATGTTTTTTGTATTTTTTATTAATGAATCTATTTTGAATATAAAGGATATTAAAGTTATGAAATCATTCATACATAAAGTAAAGAGAATCATTGAACCCAACTCTATTTATTTGGATTTTACCTCGTTCACCCCATTTTTAGCATGAATATTCCGTAAATATAATTTATTCATAATTATATTACCTTTTATAGGATATAAATGTTTTATAATTGAGTTTATAACAAACACAATGTTTTTCAAATGAACTCTTCTTAAAAAAATACACCTTTTACTTCTCGAGATTGTTTCTTATTCAATCAATATTAATGATTCTTATATCAAGTATATTATTCCATATTTCATTTGGGAACCCATGTTATGAATTTATTCTTTATGAAATTAAACCCATTAATTTACATGGGTTATTTTATGTCCAAGATTGATATATGTTCTATGTGGCATGCATGATAATGTAAATGTTATGATGTGATGGGTGTCCCTAAAATTATATAGTGCGATGTAAATGTTATGATGTGATGGGAGTTTATTGAATTATATAGTTCTACAACTAATTGTGTAATGTGATGTATCACATGAGAAAAGTGAAAAATTCATGAACATGATGCTATATTTTTTCACAATTATGTGTGGTAGTTGACCACTAAGACATGATGTTTCATTTTTATGAATTTCCACATTCCAAGCCTTTTATTAATGGTTCCTAAAATGATTATAATCCAATTCCTATTTTATGATTATTATGAATATTCTCACCCCATGTTATATTGATTAATTTTATTATATATTATATTAATGGTATTTTAGATCACCCATTTCTTTTATGTATATCCTCACGTGATTACTTGTACTAAGGAGAATTCAAGGGATAATAAGAAGCAAGAGAAGAAGGAATTAAATAAATGCTTATGTTTTATTTTATAAATGATATGTATGGTCCTAATTTTTCCCTGGCTCTAAACCTTTTAATCCTAGTTGTGTATTGATTTTATGTTGTTTTTCTATAAAATGATGCAATATGTTATGTAAGAAAAATAGGGGTCCTTATATTAGGATTTTTCAGATATCTTGGTTGTTTAGATGGCCTGGTTGATAGCATGGATGATGGTCTTTTCACCAGGCTTCTTAGGGATGAGAAGGTTTATGGTGGGTAGTTTGTAAGGACTTGTGTTTTTCTAGACTATAATTTTTAGTATAAATTTGAATGTTTGCTTTTAGATTCTTGTAAAAGGGTAAGATGACCTTTTTCTCCAAGTAGATGATATTGGATAATTTTTCTGACCACTCTGTTAGTCCTAGAATTGGGTGTTTACTCTAAGACAGGAGTTTATTGAAAATACAAGCCATTAAAATTTTATAAGAATGAATAATATTTAATATTTAATAAATTAAATATTAATTTGTTTGCGTAGGTTCGTTTGGACATAACTTTTGAATAGAGTGTTGGATTGAGATTCCATCCCCTCTGTTGAGTCTACAATGTGGAGTTTAGCCTAGGTGAGACATAAACTTGTGTTGGGTACCAGGGATGGACTGAGCCCCCTTTTTTCGTTTTCTTTTCTTCCTTTCCTTTATTTTAGTTTTCTTTTCTTTCATTTACTCCTCTCTTCTCATGTACGACCCAGAGTACTTATCTTCACCATGTCCAAAGATAGAAGAGGAAGAGGGAGAAAGAGAGAGGAGAAAGAGAGAAATGGAAGGGAAGAGAGGTACCGTTGTGAAGCTCTCGATGCACTAGATCGATGTGTGGCAGCCATGAACCATGAAATCAAATGAATCTCTGGTGGATTCTACCCAAAGGTAGGCCCATTAATGTTTTTACTACAAATCCACCTTAAATTCATTATTTCATGTTTTTAAATCCCTATAATGCTTTTATGAGGCCCTTAGGGGCAGAATTTGTGGTTTGGGGGATGAAAATGGGGGATTTGGGTGATCCAATGGTTTTTCATTGGGGGAAACCTAGTTACACGACATGTGGTTTAGGGTGACATGCTATGTGTTCTTCCCATACGGGGAAGATTAATTTTAAAGGGTACATACCGTGTATATGGGTGTACACTCTGTGTACTGGTACTCGGCCATGTAGTAGAGTACCGAGGACTGGATACCCTTGTCGGGGTACATGGTCGTGTGGAGTACATGGCCAGATCCTATGTGGGTAGCATTCCATGTAAAAGTGCACAACCTGGCCAAGTACACATCCAGGATGGTTGGGGGGACATAGACAGGTACCCCGTGTTGGGTACCCAATGTGTACCTGCCTTACACATTGTTTAATTGGTGCATTTACATGCCCATGGTGGTGGGATTACATAACCATGTAGGCTATTGTGAGTACATGTTGTGTACAGAGGGTGACACACCGTGTACCATCCATTTTCAACACTTTGAGGATTTTTCATGTTTTCTTTCCTTAGAGTCAAAATTAGACCTAAGAGCATCCATTCTAAGTGATTTTATATATAGATCCCAATGGTGAAACCAGTGGAGTATTATGAGGACTCCTAATGGGTGTTTTGGGCCTTCTATCTAAACTGAGAGGTTCGTACTCTAGCTTTTGAGTTCAGTCATATCCTCCAAGAGAGACTTGATGTGAATTATCAGTTGGGTGTTTGGAACAACCTAGTTTGAGATCATGATCTAAGATGGGCTATGAGATATCTCTCTAGTCTATTACCAAGTATATTTTCCTTGAGGACATATCTCTTTTGATATGTGCCCTTCTGGCCTGAGAGTCCATGAGAATAGATTTTATAAAGTATCTCATGTAGGATGTCTCTATCCTCTATTTGGTTACCAAGGATCCCTTGAGGGATTCCTTTTATTATATGCTATTCTAGGGAGTTCCTTGTAGGATCCCTTACCAATGTTCTATATCTTGGATCCCAAGTTGGATACCCCTTCCTCACTTTTCCATTTGAGGATCCCATGTAGAATTCATCCTTTACCTTACAAATGAGGATCCTGAGTAGGATTTCTTCATTTCTAAGTTTAACTTCGATGATCTCGAGTAGGATTCTCTTAGTGTTTTACTTGAGTGACCTAGTGGGTGACCTATTGTTTGACTAACCCTGAGCTAGTACATCAGGTTTGGGTAAAGATTTTAGTGGGTTTCACCTTAGAACCCATTCCAAACTTGTAATCTGATGGGGATGTGGTAGTAGTGTTGGGTTGGGAATTTGGGCCACCCTCACTCTTTATTATGCTTCTCTGGTTTATTGCTAATGTAGTTATTTTTACTAGAGGTTCTTTTTAGTAGGTGGTTGTTGAGCCTGATGTAAGACATTGGTCATTCTTTTGGGATGTTCAAATGTTCTTTTTGGGATCTGTATTGCTTATTAGGATGCCCAGACATGTTTTTTTGGGATTTGGCTTCTAAGACATGATGTTTTTTATATTTATTGGAATAATCAGAGGTACTACTAGGGACTTGGTTTTTATCCTAGATGTATATATTTTATTTTCATATGGTTGGGATTTCCATAGGTCTATCCTGAAATTTGGCTGTTGAGCTTACATGATGTATATAGGATGCCTTGGACATTTCTAGCTCCTTAGATCCTGATAAATTGTATAACCTAAGTGATACTTGGATTCTTGTTGTAGGAATTCCTTGGATGGAATCAGTGGGATGATGACTTTTATTCCTAGAGTGATACTTGTATTCCCATTGTACGAATTCCTTGTATGGAATCAGTGGGCTGATGACTTGTACGACTTGAGTGATACCTAGATTCCATGTTGTAGGAATGCCTTGGATGGAAACATAGACTGGTTGTTTCTATAGATTCATTGGATGTTTCTCCTTAGGTTTTGATGGGGTAGTGGATGCCTTGGATTTAGTGTGCTCCTTGGGTCTTGATTTCATGGAATTTCTTGGGCATTACAACCCTTTGGATCTGGCTTGCTTGGACTCACGTAGGACATGTTCGGTAGACATTCTCCTAGGACTCCAACTAGCGCCTTTACCAAGTTTCCATCGAGATGCTCTTGGGACTCGATGAGGATAACTTAGTCTTCTATACCTTCGATCCGACCCTTTATGGTCTGACACTTGATTATACATCATGGTCATAATGGATTTTATACTTGTGATTACACAGTATAGGCCAAGATGGATGACTTAGTCATTATACTTTGGATTCGTCCCATCGTGGTCTAACACTTGATTATATAGCGTGGACATGATGAATTTTATTCTTTTGATTACTCAATGTAGAATGATGTGGAAACCTTGGTCATTATACCTTGGATCCATCCCTTGAGTTTTGAAACATGATTACTCAGCATAGGCCATAGTTCATTGCAATGATATTTATAGGATTGACCTTTGGTATATGGTATCCTTATTTTATTGATTGGAGGCGAGTACGGGTGAACCCAAGTGTAGGATGAGTTTCTCACTACAGCGATGTAGATTGATCAAAGAATTTTCTGGCATTGGATGATGCAGGAATATGTAGATTGGTATTATAGACCTAGAGATCAACTTGATGTTACACAGATTGAGTGGAATGAATTACATATCAATGCCCTAGCATATAATATCCAAGAGATTAGGTTTATTAACCCAAGGATCGACTATTGATGTGGTTTCATGTTTTTTGATTCACATACTCATGAATATTCATATTTAGGTATATATGTATATGTATGGGACTATGCATGTATACGTATATAGATATGGACATCCATGGTGGAACGTTCCCAATTGGCCAGGACTACAGACCCCGGGTTCTACTATGGTTTTATGTTTGGTTTTACATAGATTTTTAGGTGTGTCTCAGCCAGGTTGAGTTGTTGCTTTTTCATACACTTATAGAAGTACATTTATAGGTAGTTTATCGGGGTGGCCTGCTGATATTATTTATCTCCCCTGTATGTGCACCTCGATATATGTGTAGACCTTATATCTTATTTTTTTGGTTGAGCTTAAGTTTCAAGTTTTATAGGGATGAGGGAAAAAGTTTCATGATAAAGAGGAGCTACTCGTGTTGTTTTTCTAATCGGGATGATGCAGTTTGATAGTGTCTGGAGACTGGGTATTTAGTTTGGATTGGAGTTAGCAGTAGAGCCATGTACTTTTCCTTTTAGTTTTTTTTTACTATTGTATCTCTATGGTCAGCCCAGTGGGTGATCAGTGTTGTATTGTATTTCATAGCTATAAGGGATTTTAAAACAATTTATTTATTATTAAAGTATGTTTTATTTTAGTTTATTTACTATTTCCTCACTCTATTTTTTTACTATTATATATGATACTTAGTTGTTTTTTGACTCTGATATGAGAGCTTACTCTCTCCACTATCAAATCTTAGGCCCTCAATACTAGTCATTAGCCTTTGAAATATAGGGAGGTGCACTTGAGACCTCATAACCCACTAGCTCAGAGCACCGATTTAGTGGTATCTAGGATAAAATTTTACATATTAAATGTCTAGTACTATAAATTCTATCATTATGAATTTAGTTATTAATATTCTATTTGATTATTAGATTAGTAATTATATCCATGTTTAAGTTTCATGCTCATGTGATTATTTATATGGAATTATTTTATCATCATTTATTCCTTCCATAGTATGTTCAAATTATTGATTAAATGGAATGTGTTTCAGTTATTTACCTTTCCATATTTATTATGCCTTACTTATTCATAGATTCTGTTATATGCCTACCTTACTAAGCATTTGAGCTCAGCCTTTTATTATGTTTAATTTTACCCAACATACCAGGAAGTATTTTATGATTGATATGAAATAATACACAATAAGGAATAATGGTGTTCTCAAAGAAAATACGATATGTATTTTATGTTTTCAATTATAATAACAATTTTAAGTACATTTCTTGTTTACCAAGACTGCTAAACAATTCAGTACTTCGGGATGTGATTCCTTGTATCTTATTCCAATGTAAAATGTAGACACTAGTTCTAGGCTACTAGGGTTGGGGCACTAAATTACTAACTCCAGGTTTTCTATGTAAGACTTTTCAATATTCTTATATTTTTTAGAGCAATGCAAAGAGGCGGTGTGAAAGTTCAAGGCTCTATGAGCATGAAATTGATATCATTAAAAATAGATATATTAATATTGCATGAACATAGTTTTCCATAAATAATGGTATATGTGAAAATCATTTTCTAAGATAAAAAATCTAAGACCATGGTTGACTCTGGAATGCATGCTTTACCCTAGACGCAACCTAAGGTTGGTCAACATCGGATGTTCGATTGCGGTAGCCATTGGAGGGTGTGTTAAATGAATCAATTAATTTATTTAATAAACATAACCTTACCCTAGATCTATAAATAAATGATTATGATTATTTTCCAAGGTTTGTTTCATTACCCTTTTTAGATATGAGATCCAGAGGAGAGCCTTATTCATTGGTATATCTACATCGGACCATGAAAGATGACTGGATCAAGGTGGATCGGGAGATATCTAATGTAGTGGGTCTTTTCCATCACTGGAAAACATGTTATTCATCAACGACTGATCTAAATTGATGTATGTACCATTAATTTTTATTTCAACATTTGGATTAAAAGACTAAGCATGGTTATTTTTATCTACTTTTGATCTATGTTTATATGACCTCCACCAGAGCCTATTTATTATTCTTATATTGTATATTCTTAATATGTTATACTATTCACCCTCAATATCCCTAATTTTTTTATCATTGTCCAAGAATACTTTTCCATTGAATATTTCACCTTTTCTATTGTTCCTTTTTCCAACCCATTCTTCTCATTCTTCATAATTGGTCCATGGGGAAGTGATTCGACATTATTGGGGTCAGTTAAAACATAATTGAACCCCTAAATTCATAGAGGTTTGGAAAAAAAATGAAGGAATAAGTTTTTTAAAGATATATTAGGATAGATCACGGATGAAACTCTTTGAATCTAGAATCTAGATCAGTGATGAGATACATTGGGCATGCAGAACACATGAAAAATCTTCATGCGGGTAGTTGGTTTCCAATTTCTAGCCACTCAAAGGCTGAAATCAATGATTAGAGGAATATCCCACTGGTTTTTGATTTTTTAATGTAGGAAATAATGGTGAAGTGTATGAAACTATATAAAAATGTGAAGAACTTTATTTTCAATAGAAAAATTTATGACACGTCATATATTCCAAGAACACGAAATGTGTAGCCCCACCTAGTTGTGAAGTCTAGGGTTTTGGGGAATATAAGTATCACATGCAATGGGGTCGGGCCCAAATTCTATGTGACCTTCCTCAAGTGGATAAGATGTGTTCCTGTAACACATTTCTAGGACCCTATGTAGGAGGACACATCATGCACTTTGAGTACATGGGTATTCCCATAGGTACACAAAAATGGCCTGAAGTACTTGGATATGGATTGGAGAACATGGGTAGGCCCTGAGTGGTTGAAGAATAATTTTTAGTAGGATTACATATCATGTACTGCTACTTTTCCATCCAAGAATTTTCCTATTAAGGAAAAATGGAGGCAAGGTGAGGAAACATATTGTGATACCCCTGGTGTACACCATGTAGTTTTCTCAGCAATTTCTTCCTTCTATATCTCCATTGTATAGGTTTATACTTTTCCCATGTGTGGCCTATCCTAATAAGTTTTACACAAAGAGTGTAATGGTGTAATTTGAAGAGGATTTTGAGATATGATGTGAGGAGTAACAAGTGTTACACTTCCTCAAGTGACACTTAATGATGATAATGATAGGGTAGGATCATTTAAGAGATGATGGGGTTGGAAACCACCTGTTTCACCAAGGAATGGGCCCCCACATTCCTATCTTTATATTGAGTGGTACCCCCTAACGTACTAGGGAATGGTTCCTATACCAACTGAGTGGAAACAAACTGACATATTAGGGTGTGGGCCCTCTATGTACTGAGTAGCACCCCCTGATGTACTAGGGTGTGGGTTCTCTCCCAACTCAGTGGCACCCCCATGATGCACTAGAGCGTGGGTCCTATACTTACTAAGTTTCTCCCCCCACACACTATGGAATGAGTCTTCTACCTATGAGTTGAACCCCCTAACACACCCTAAGGAATGGGTCCTCTGCCTACTGAGTGGAACCCCCTTGACGTACATGGGAAATCGTCCTCTACCTACTAAATGGAACCCCCCATGTTGAATTAGGGTGTGGTTACTACATTTATTGAGTTTTAAACCTATTATTCACTAAGGAGTAGTCCTCTATCTGTTGATTGGAACCTGCTGATGCACAATTACATGGGTACTCTATTGGAGTTTGTGCCCCCTCAGTTGTAGATCCCCATAGAATGGTGTGGGTCCTCCACCTTAATTCTTGTGAAGCTATTTTAGATTTTTTGTTAGGATATATTACCCTATAGTTGGAGAATATTTGTGAGGTTCAAGACCTCTACATAGTTAACCTATCTGATTGCACTTGATGCCGGGCATGAGAGATGAGACTTTGGGGTTGTTGGATGAATCATTGTTCGTAAATATGATGTAGAGATGAAGATCCCCTTTCTCTCATTATTTGGGATTCTTATTTATAATATATATATATATATATACTTTTTTTAGTTTCTGATTAACTTCCTTTATTTTGGTTTATTTGACCATTTTTATATCTTTTTATTACTCTATTTGGGGTTTTTTGGGCATGCTACCGGGTATGTATATAATCACCCCTGTATGGGATTTTACCACACACATCATGTATTATGGAGATCATAAAAAATTATGTGGTGATAGTATTGAAGCATAGTGATACGTAGATTTCTTGACCATGTACTGTGGTCTAGATTGGATATTAGGAGTTGGGTTCTCTCATATTTATTTTTTTCTGATTGTTTTCTGGTTAGAACTTCATTTTTGGTTGAGCATATATTTTTCCCTTTACTTTTGGATTACTTATCAAAATATTATATAGTCACTATAGTTTATTTTATGCATGGATGAACTCATGATGTTTAATTTTTTATATTATATTCCCATTCACGTTTCCATGGAGATAGTTAGGTGTGTGTGTACAGGTACTCAGGAAAAGGATTCCCATTTCATTTATGCCTTCTTGGATCTTTTCTCAAGCCCCTGGATTATTGGAATTGGGTTAGGGGTTTTGATGGCTTATACTTCCATTAGTTAGGTGGGCCCTAGTAGGTCTCTTCATTATATAGTGGTATTAGAGGAGTCCATTCCTTGGTATGGTGTTTGGAGTTGTACCCTTATGAGGATTGGTTGGGAGTTATGGAAACAATGTCAGCGTGTCTTGAGTGCAGTTTCAAGAAATGTAATCTAGTATTGGTATGGTAGCCAATGTATCGATACACTAGGAATATAACTACATTTTTTATATAAGGCATACTAAGGCATTAGTTATAAGGAACTTAGTATATGGATCATATAGGATTGAGTATTTAAATTGACATATTTTAGTCAGTTCCCAGATATGGTCTTTGATCGTGGTATATTGTGATAACATTAAAGACATTTCCATAATGATATAAAGTTAGGATTTTGATACAGTTTCATGATGAGGACTAGTTTATTTACGAGGCCTCGGTTTAGGGACCCACCTATGGGTTGTTTTCTATAGGCAGGCACTGAACAACGCTACCACCTGTTGATTAGTGCATGGACCCTTAAGTGGACCATAAATACGATCATATTTGTGTTGAGAAGTTGATAGCTCATATAATATTGGACTATGGTATGCATAATATTTAATAATTATCCGAATCCCAGTGATAGGGATCACTGAAGTTTCATGGAAACGAATACCCTCATGGGAGGAGGTTTTCCTCAAGATGGTGGTTTGGGTTTTCCAACTTTTGTGGACCTAGAATGATTTTATGGTTTCATTGGTGACCAGTATTATATATAGAGTATAAGTTTTATTTGAAGCTACAAGAAAATGACACACATATGTTGAGTGCACAAAGTGGGTTTCACTTATAGAGATCGCCCTGATTTTTAGTGATCCATACTTCCCTTTTCAAGTGGTATGGGATTGGCGAAAACATATAGTGAAAATTTATTTCTTGGATAAGACCCCTCTTGATGGTGGTCCTGGTAGTTATAATTCTCTATGGTGATTCTGGGAATCAGTAGATCCATGTTTCGGTGGTGTTATTGTGGATTCATACATGAAATACAGTGGGACACTTCCCTCACCTAGACATGTTCTTCTAAAGTGATTCAAAATAGTGAGGACGAGTCAACATATCTCAAAACTGATAATGTTGAGGATTAGAAAATGAGTGCCTTTGAATTGTGTGTTCAAGGTTATTTTTATTTGGTAAGGTATGGGAGTACACTCTAGTTGTGGTTATCATGTGGGAAAGGGAATGAATATATTTAGCTTGTATGAGCTAGTGGATTAGTGGATTCAAGTGTGGTTTATGGAATGACCTATGTCTACACTTCTCTAACTACAGTTTTATCATAGAGTTATAGTCATATTTCCCAAAACATAACCCTATTTGAGGCATAGTACTACCTATGGAGGCCTTTTTTTTCATAACCCCATGATGTTTTCCTCAGTATTGTCTCTTCGTCTACCATCCATGCTCATATGATTTCTACCAGTGAGTATAGCAGTGCTCTCATTTTTTTGATATTGAGTTTTCCCCCTTTGATAACAAGTGATCCCTGTGAAAGGAAGGATGAGCTCATTCACTATAGGATATAACCATTTCATAATTTTTTTTCTAGTATTACCCTTAGAGTAGTGTATTTTATGAATTTTCATCTTTCTATAGTGGTGGAGGAGTACAAGGGAATCCTCCCTTTGAACATGTCAGGTTTATGGCCTCACTACATTTAGACTTCTACTTAGTTCTACACAATGTGATGACCTAATATTTTTGTCTGTGTATCAAATAGCCACAAGGGGCTGTGAGAGCTGATTGTGCAGTTTTAAGTTCTATAGTGGTAAGGCTTTGTATGAATTAGTGTGTTTCCCTAGGCGTCCTGCTGTTGTTTTCTCAGGAGACAAATGAGGTCTTGAGGTTAGGTGTAGAATGATGTCAAACAAAATAGGTGACTATTAGAGAGGAGTATCCACCCTCAAGGAATGATTAATCCTTCACCCTGTGGTTTGGGGAAAGTTGGTTCACAGAGTTTGAACTCAGGATAAGTTATCAATAGCTCTTGGTTCGAGAGGACAATGCACTGAAGGTAGCTTCATAAAGCTGTAATTGTTTGCTTGAGTTCATAGTGATAAATTCCAGTGTGTTGAATCACCCATCAGTTTTCATGAGACTTATGATCTAGATACTTGACCATTCTTGGATAAGTTTATGATAGTCTTCTATAATGGTACCCATCTATACTCAATGTATGAATTAGAGAACGTGAGATACTATGGGATGGTTCAAGATATACTATTGGAATAATAGTCACATGTAATATTTTGTGAAGTTATTTCTATATTTAGAGGTCCACTTCTTAATATATGTCTTCTAAAACGTGGGAGTGATAGTAAACTTAGTAGAGTTAGAGGGAGCATGATCTTGAGGGATACCCAATGGTGTGGCCATGGTTGTATATGCTTATAGTGATTTTTCCATCTATTATTGTCAAGCAAGGTGACATATTAGTTGATCTATTTACAATTGACCCTTGTGGTTGAGGATGGGGAAACATACCTCCAGTAGATGGTTATTACCCCACCACTTATTTTGAGAGATAGAGAGGCATAAGTTGGGGATATCAATAGGGAAATCATGTATTCCCATACATCAACTAGGTCTATTATTTATGGATTCCCCAAAGGTAGGGAGCATGAAATCCTTTTTTATGGAATGTTGGTGGCACACTTCATGATAAAGTAAAAAGGTTATGAGGAGGTTTATTTCCAATATTAGTACACCCATGAGAAGAGTGTTTGTACTAATATACTTTGGTGTTGTGTTTTGTGGCCAAAGATGTTGCATCCTATTGTTGAGTATAACTCTCGATGTCTCACCTACCTATAGGTGGAGACCAAGGTTTGAGTTGGAAATAGAAATCATATGGTGTTTTATAGTTCTCAAGACGGGGATTCCACGACTGAAAAAATGTCACGATGCTACTTGAGTGATTTTAAAATGACACATGAGTTTTACCCACTTTCTAATCATCTAAGATAAGATCTTAGTGGATTGTTTTGGACGCTTGTGTGTGAAAAAGGTAGTACAACTTCATGTAATTCCCTCCACAATCATTTTAGAACATTATGTTCACATCATTTTATTATTATGGAGATTATGTGGGAATATTGGGGACTCAAATACGTGTGATCATAGTGTTTTATCAAATAAAGATGGACATATAAAGTGATCTATTCAGGTTTTATACAGATTTGTTTTGATTTCCCTATTTTCTTGGTGTAGTTATCACTCCAATATAAATATATCACCATTTGAGACCATATATGGGAGACCCTACAGGTTACCATTTTACAAGCCAAAGAACGAGGGAGATAGTGTTGGTGGGCCAACAGTTATGTCTAGCATTGGATGTTGAGGGTAATGTATTTCCAAGGGTGTATTAGAACTACTAAGAATCATTTTCAATCATTTGTGGACCAATGATGGTGGAGTTAGGGTTCTATGATGATATATTGTGTTTTGGGAGATCTCACCTCATTGAAATTTGTGGAGTGTTAGACATGACAATATGAAATATTTTGGTTTCATATATCCAGTTATTGTGTGGGTTTGTTAGGTGATGTGATGTTGGACCCTATAGATATAATTAGAAAGGGATCTTGTTGTTTTACTTCTTATCGTAGCTGAGGAGACCTGTTCATGAATAGTTTCATAGTGTTTATAGTGACCCCCACCTTTCCCATATAACATTACACGATTTTAATCATAATTATACATCAGAGTAAAATCCAAGGATCATAAAGTCTAGTGTCTTGGAAGACTAGGTACATAATCAAACATTATAAAAACAAGTTTTTATTTAAACTCCAAATGAGATCATATATTCCATTGTGCTCATACATTTTCATAGGATACCCTGGGGAACACATGAACAAAGGGATGATCTAAAAAGACCAGTAAGGGAGTATACATAAGAATAAGGCTTTAACACATGGGTTTGAAGGCATGACATAATGATAACAAAAACATGGAACATATGGAATCATAACATATAAAAATAGGATCATATAAACATGAAATCATAGTAATATGGCAGTAACATAAAACATGACTTTAGTACGAGTCAAGGCTAACCGCCTAGATCGTTTCACTTAGTATCACAAGATAGGGCTAACCGCCAAGACCATCACACATAACATCTCATGAGAATTAACATTACCCAATGCATTGGAGAGCTATCTTAGGGCCCCTTATTAACTTTTCATGAATATTTTTTCCACATAAATAATTATACGTAATCATTATAACATAAACATAATGGATAACCATGGAAAGAATTGGGTACCACAATCATGTCATAAAGCATAAAAAATGGTCGTTTCATAAAAGTGTCCCTAAGAGAAAGGAATTAAAACACGTAGGGAAATTAATAAATTAACATAGGAATATATAAATTTAAGTTATGTAAAACATAAGTGACAACATGTAATAAATTTATTTGTGAAATTCTTACCATTAAAACATTTTACTGTGGTTTTAAGGAAAATACTGAAGATAATTTAAAATCAAAAAAGGGAATAATATTTTATATAAAACCAAAAGTGGAACAAGAATGTTTTTATAATAAAAATAATGATTTTATAAATATAATTTTTCCTTAAAACATAAGATATATTGCACTTGAAATTAGGTACGAATTTGGGATGTTCCCTCAAAATAGGTTTGCTTATCGGGAGAATTAAGGATGGAATCACTTAAAAACATGTATATCCCCAAAAGAGAATGAAATATGGATCTTGAAACATGAGTTTTTAGAATATAAAAAGTATTTGGAAGTTGTACACAAAAATAAAGGACAACTTTATTTGAGTAAAAATAATGATGGAGCAACCTGAAGGAATAAAGGTAGTACAGGTAGAATCCCTTACATAATATCCGCATGGTATTGGTTGAACTTTGGAGCTCTTAATGAGAAATAAATAGATTTATCATATTTTATAAATAATTAGGGAAGTATGTGGAAGGTGATAAATCATACCCCAACATTAATAATTATATTTTTAAGGGTAAAACATTGAATAAATTCTTGAATAAAAGTAAAATAGAGGGGGTCCTTTACCTTAAGTCTGACGGTGTTCTCCACATGATATTAATGACCTGAATAATCAAATTAGGTTGATTAATTAATAATTAAATAACCTATTATATATGAAAATGATTTATTACAACCTTTTTTATTTCATTCATAATTGTTTTGGTTGGTTATGAGGTTCACTTTCATTGTTCGGTTATGTTTCTTTCCTTGGTTTTAATGATTGGTTCACTTATATTCATGTTTAGAGAATATTTTAAAATGGTGATGGTTTTATAGAATTTGAGTTATACTTTATTAGTGAAAATACATAATTTTACATATTTCTAAATTCCATTTGGTTACTTGGAGTGAATATTAATCAATATGTAAAACATTAGTGATAACCTTTTGGGTTATTTGGCGGTTTTTGGCCACAAGAAACATGTTTTGTTTTATAAATCAAAAAATTGTGTAAAAAAGGATTCCAGAACCATAAATGAGACATAATACATATATTATAGTCTGTTTCAACCATAATAATGGTTTAATGGCCAAAATTGAAGACAGTTATATAAATTGAAAACCCATCATCCTTGAATGAGGTAAATTAGCACATCTTGGATGATGTTTTCATTTTTAGTACAAAAGAAAGGGAAAAGGAGAGATGATAAAGAATTATTAATTTATCATGAAAAAAGTTCAGTACATGTAAGGTACTGGTGTCATCACTACAATTGGATGAAAGGAGGTGAGTAAAGAAAAATAAATGAAATGAACTTGAAAATAAAAGAAAAGTTGAGAGATCCTTTATGAAAATTCGGTAGCCTAATGATGTCGCCTAAAATTTAATAAAATTAATTGATGAGAGAAAAAGGGTATATAATCATATTTAAATAAAAAGGACAGTAAGAGGGATACATAATATCAAACCCCAACATATTAAAATGGAAATTCCAAGAGATAACATAAAAGAAGTGTTGACTAAAGGAGGAAGGTGAAATGTTTCCTTACCTTGTAGAGTAACTCCTAAAACATGAAGGTTAGAACCTTGGGGGCTTGAGGAAACCTAGGGAGGGATCTTATTGAGGTAAAAGAACCAAATATTTGAGGATTATGGGCATAGAATGCAATAAAAATAAAGAAAGAGTGGGTATATGTAGTAAAAGTGAGAGAGTTTTTAATTAATTTCAAAGGACACCTCATTAGTGGGTTTTGAAAAACCATGGGCTTGCCCATGGTATTTTCTCATGGTATTAGCCACTTGGGTCACCTCATATCTTATTTTACTATATAAAATTTGGCCATAATTTTATTTTAATTATTATATCATTATTATTTCATTAAACATACCAAAAACTCAAAACTGTATTTTTTTACTATTCACGAAAAATTCAAGTATTTTAGAAAAATACCAAAAATTCAACATAACCATTTTTCGACATATAGAATAAAAAAATGAACTTCATTTTTTGAAAATAATTTTCAAAATAATTTCAATTTAATTTTTAAATAAAATCAAAATTTATTCAACAAAATCAACATTAAAACAATAACTCATTTTATAACACCTTGAAAAATTAATCAAGGTCCCATAAAATTATCTTATAACCTTATGAAAATAAAGTAAAAATTTATGATTAAATTTTATAAAAATAAATTTCTATTTTAAATTATTAAATTAATCATAAAATTTCAAATAAAATAGTTTTTTACTTAAAAAAATACAAATTCTTATACTATGATTATTTTTTCACTTTTAAGATGTCTAAATTCTAATTATACATTAATGGGTGAAGTTTCTATTTTTGGTTAGATTACTGTTCATTACTATTAATAATGTTATGTTACAATTCATAAGGGTATGTTACTATTCATAAGGTTATGTTACTATTCATAAGGGTATGTTACTATTCATCAAAAAATAAGTTTTCCTAATAAAACTCTAAATAACTTACTGATCACAATTGTAGATGACCATTTTTTGAAATTAAAATCTCATAAGTGACAAAATTATGTTTAAAGGTATCATAATACTTAGTAGTTAATTATGTTATGATTTCATGTGATTATATGACATTTTTATAAGAAAGAAATTTCCACTGATAAAACATTTGGTCGTTACATTCTTGCCCCCTTAAGAAATTTCCCCCTTGAAATTTCGTTTTACATTTTAGGTCGTAAACACGTACTGGTACTTTTCCTTCATTGCTTCCTCCAATTCCCATGTTTCCACTTCCTACTTATGGTTCCACTGTAGTACGTTGAGTAGGTGATTAGTCTTGTTACATAGAACATTATCTCTATGATCTAGGATCTTCACTGGCTGCTCCTCATGAGAATGATCATTCCCCAACTATACCACCTCTGAAGAGAGTAAATGTAAACAGTCTAGTCTGTACTTTCTTAAGAGGGATACATGAAATAAATTATGTACTTTGGACATGGTAGGTGGATGTTGTAACACCCCAAGCTTCCATGGTACCCTTCTCTCTGAATAATAAAACATCTTGCATTGTATGCAACTTCGAGTTCTAACACATCACGACCAACCAAACTAGCCGTTATGAATAGTAATACCCACTTTTTGAAAATTTATAATTTTTTTTATCAAAATGGACTTAATTTTTGGATTTGGAATATCAAAATTATCTTATGGTGATTTATTGGTATTTTTCTGAAAACTTTCAATTTCCGATGAATAGTGAAAAACATTGCGTTATTGTTTAAAACCTACTTTTTATTTAAATAATTATTTATTTTATCTAAATTTATTTTAAGTCAAAATAGATACATAATACCTATATTAGTTCAATTTAATCCATTGAAGTCATTTTATAATAAAATTAGATGTATATAATTTTATTAAATATTTTAACGTCTTTTACCCATATTCTAGGCACGTTAGCAAATTTACATAAAAAATAATTTTACCACTTTTGTGAACTGAATTTAAAAAATCCTAGAGACACAGTTGACATCAGTAAGTAAAATGTGGTTCAATATGATGAAAATATTTTTTTGGTGAATAGTAACTTTTTAAATTTATTTACCATGGTTAAAAGTAAATAGGGTAATTAAAGGTAAAAATGATATTATAATTACCCTAACACATGTTTTAATTTTTTTAGATAAGTGTTTTTTGACAAAAATCAACCTTAGGAATAAAATATGATCTTTTTGGTCCACTTGGATTAGATTAGGACATTTATTATTATTTTTTTTAAAGAAGAGTTAAAACTGTTAAATTAAATGTTTAATAACTAAAACATATTTAATATAGGGATATACATAAGATAGATTCTACTATAAGTATTCATTAGAAAGATAAAAATATTTCATACATAATGGTATTTTATTTATAAATTTTAGACATTAAATAATTAAATTTATTTACGACAAATTGATGATGTAGTAATTACCTAGTTATTGAAAGATTAACATAATTGATATTATAAATATTAAAATAATTGTAAATTGAGACTTCTGATGTATTACAGGAATTTTTTAGGTTAATATGACATGTTAGGGTTTATTAAATATTTTTTTTCGATGTGATAAAGTTGTTATGACTTTCACAAAAACCAAATACTAAATAGTGTCAAAATTGACAAAAATAAGTTTTTAAAATAAATACTATATTATTAATTGATATAATATTACTAAAAATATAAGGTCTAGAAAAATGACTTATATAATAATATATATGTCATTAATGAACCACTTGGGGTTCTCTTTTCATTTTATAGTAAGTTTATTAACCATGTAATATAAAAATACAAGAAGACATTGTAAAAGTTAAACTATTTCACTAAGAGTTAAATCTCAAAGATAAGGTTAATATGGTGAAATAAACCTGTCTAAATACTATTTTTTGTGAGGTTTTCGACCCATAACCACCTTATCTTCGAAATAAATCCTTTTGGAGCCATTATAAACTGAATATGATTGCATAATAAAATAATATTTCAAGCTTTTCCTAAAGTGACCCTCACCTCTCTTATAAAAGGGCACATTCCTTTATTTTAATTTCACACCACCAAATCCATTTGGTTCTTCCTAACACTGATCAAATATCCTCCCAACTACCCTCAATTCAACCTATAGTCCTTAGTTTTATCATAAATCCAACCTAAGGATCCCTTTTGACCAATCAAAAGGAAACACTCGAATAAGTGGTAATAATTTCATCACATCTTTCAAAATTCTTTTCTTCTTCCACATCCTCTTTATTTGTTGTTTTCACATCAAAATAATAATTCCAGTAACTTCTATATAAAGTGATGTTATTATAAGTATGGTACAACCATATTCATTATTCTATCCATCCTATGAATGACAAAGTCACCTTACGTGCGTACGTGCGGCTTACCGTCTCCACATCATGGTGTAGTTTGTTATTCAACACATCACAACATGGATGAGTATAATAATGAGTATAATTTATGTAAATAATAAATATAATATGTTAATTATTATGTATATATGATATACCATCCAATTATATACGATTTCACCATCAATAGAATGGTATTGTCACTCGTGCGTATGTACGGATTACCGTCTCCACGAACATGATGAGATTCATTCCCCATCATAACCATTCAAGAATAATTTTTAATTTTATGATTAAAAATAATGTTTAAGAACATAATATAATTCTGTATATGAATCAAATACATCCTATCCATATCAAACATTACTTATATAAAAAAACAATAATGGAAAACAAATTAGTTAACACCTGAAACAATGATACAACTGTAATATTATTAAGAAAAGAAATATTATAAGATCATATATTGTATCATATTTATGTTTTTGGTTCTTATTTAATGACAATTATTTAAATATTATACAAAATATTAATGTACCCTCGATCAAGGAAAAGTACAAGTTATGGTTTCATTCTACAATATCTTCATTATCCGAGGTTGTTTATACGTGAGTATCTACTGGGACCTCTTTATCATCCACATCCATGTTTCTTAAAAATGTATTTCAAAACATTTTTACTATTTCCTATAATATGTTTTTATGTCATTTATACCCTTTTTTGAATTTTATAAAATGTTATTAAAGGAATCTTTCTGTCGTTTTCCAAACAAGGTACTTTTTGACCTTTTCAAAAAATTAAGGTAAGAATTTTTTTTAACATATATGGCGGGTGTAGCTATTTCCCGCCATTATAACATCTTCAAAGCATCCCTTAAAATATTTTAAAAATAATTTCAAGATAAATGTTTAATTTTATAATTTTTTTTACTTTTAAATGATTTCAAAATAGAAAGAGATATTTGTCTCAAATAGTTTTGATTTCATCTATGTCAATATCCTTTGATGGATTTTACACTTGTTTGAAGTTGATATATTATGATACAATCTTCCATATTGTATTTAAGGTTTTGTGATATGTTTGAAAATTGATGTGTTATGTTTATACCATTCATGGTTTATGGTTAGTGTATTAACATTTCGTATGCTATTTTTAATACGAATGTTTATGTTATTTTTCAACCTTTTCATATGAGGAATGCATTGGATTTAGTAAGTGAAAGGTGGAGCCCGCTATATCTCCTCAATTCATCGGTAGGTCGCATGAGACAAACTAGTGTCTTATCACAAGTCCTAGAAAAAAAATCTTATTTTTAGTCTTGGAATGAGGCCTTGACTATGTGGTTATGATGTCTGGAATTATGCATTCCATCATTATGAAATTGACTATTGATATTACATGTGATTATTCGACTAGTAGAATATCTATGTGTATAAGTGAATGACATTATTTGATTTATATTTTCCATATTATGCTGATGTTTATAATTAAAAGTATTGTGTTTTAGTCTTATACATTTCCTTAAATGTTTATGCTTATTTATGAAAGTTTCCACTATATTGTTATCCTTACTGAGTACCTGAGCTCACCCCTTTATATGTTTTATTTTTCTTATGATTCGAGGAAGTATATTATGATTAACCTATAGGAATAGGCTAAGGGATATGGGTGTGTTCAAAGGGGACACAATGTCATTTTTTTCCATTTAATTATGTAATGTAAAACTTATGTATGTATCTAGTACTTCCAAGGATACTAAACTAATCGATATTTAGGGACTTGATCTCTTGTGATCATGCCAATGTTGTGTAATAATGCACAGACCCTAGGTATCTTGGGTCTGGGTATTAAAATTGGTATCAGAGGAAGTTTGTTACAAACCTTGGAAGCTATATTTAGAAAAACTCTTAATAGAGAACATTACCCTAAGATAGAATTTGAGGATTAGTATAGAAGAACTTCCTTGAATTTTGGTAATGTAGAGATTTTGTGAGTTTTCCAAGAAATACATCCCTGTCTGGATACGATCTGGTAGAGGCAGCTCTGACATAGATGTACCTAGGAGTGAAAACTCTAACAAAGAGATTTGAGCTTGACCCGGGGTATCTTGGTACATGACAATGGGCCTCACTGCACTCTTGGTCATGACACTCTCGGAGGATATGCTTAGGATAATTCATATTTTATTTACAAACCATTATAAAGTATTTATGAGTAAATAATTTCTCAAAGGAAACCTTTTTTATGATTATGGATTATATGCATAAACTATTCAATTTATTTTAGGTATTTTACTAGTTTGGAATTATATATTGCGATTCATAAACTTATCTAATGTATGCCATTATTTAGAAATGGATCCTAGTGGAAGTAGTGAAAACTGTATCAATGCACGTAATCCATTTAGGTATTTCCCCCATACTCAAGATAATTATAGTAGAGTTTGTTATGAAACAAGCGATGAAAAAATTATAACCATATTGGGAAAAGTCACTCAGGTTATGAATAATAACCTTACCCATATGAAGTACCATGATCCACAACGTAGGGGATCAATGTTAGACCACTTCATGAGGAAAAAACCACCAAAACTCAAAGGGGATATAGATCCATTTTTAGCTGACCAATGGATAAGTTCCATATGGAATATATTTCATGTTTTGGGGAGTAGCAAAAGGGAAAAAGTTTTCATGTTATTTTATCGCCTCACGAGAGATGCAGATCAATGGTGGTCATTAATTCAAAACACAATGGAGGATGAAGACATATAAAATATGTAATGGAGGGAGTTTAAATATATTTTCTTAGAAAAATACTTTCCTCATGACCATCGAGCGTATATGGAAAGACAATTTTTGAGTCTGGGGAAAAAGGAGGTTGAGAATGTTGCAAAGTATGAGGCTAACTTTACAAGGATAGAAAGGCATGTAACAAATTATATACATAACCCAAGGAGTAATATTGATCGATTCTTTGATGGGTTAAAACCATTTATCTTTCAAGAATTAGTCTCAAAATTCTTCTAATTGTATGAATATATTGTCTCACGTGCTATCAAGACAGAAAATGAATTCTCTAAGTCTTACGAATTTATAGAAAAGAAAGAGAAGAAGAGATCTGTTGAACACTCTGGAAATAAAAATAAGGGGAAGAAGGGAAAATTTGAATTTCAATCCTGTAGTAAATGTGGGAAGAAACACCCTATTAATTTCCTGAAGGGAATTGGATTCTGTTACATGTGCGGTAAAAAAGGCCACCAAGCTCTGGATTACAAGGGAAAGAAAGAGGCTATCAATGTTGAATGCTACAATTGTAGAGAAATGGTGAATTATGCAAATGAATATCCTAAGAGACAAAGAAACATACCTCAAAAAAGGACAAGGGATAAAGGCCAAGCTTATGTGATCACTACAGTAGAGGTTGAAGCTTCAAATGACATGGTGGCCGATAATTTAATAGTTTCCTCAAATTTATCCAATGCTTTATATGATTCTGGATCATCGCATTGTTTCATATCATCTTATTTTGCTAAGAAAATTAGATATTTACAATTTAATCTAACAAGGGAGTTTTGATTCAAAACTCTTAAGGGAAGTATCATTTCAATAAAGTTTTGTGAATTATTTCCCATTAGGGAATATAAACGTAATTTTTTTGTGGATCTCATCGTCATACCCATGATCGAATTTGATATAATACTCAATATGGATAGGCTTTCAGACTATGATGCGGAAATTTATTATAAGAATGAGGTGGTTGAAATTTTCGATGATGATAAGGAATACCTTATCATTATAGAAGAAACATCACTATTTGATTCTTATCAAGATCTACCCCCAGTAGCTCTACTGAATTCAATTATTAGGGAGGAAGAGAGTGAAATAACTATGGGTGAGGAAAGGAATGTTCAAAAGGAGGATGTACCTATGGTGCAAGAATATGTTGATGTATTTCCAGAGGATTTACCTGGACATACTCTTGAATGGGAAATTGAGTTTTCCATTGATTTAATTCTTGGTTCAAGACCCATATCGAAGACCCCTTATAGAATCGACACTGTGGAATTAGTGGAACTAAAGAAAAAAACTAGAGTAATTGAGAAATAAGGGATTTATTCACCATAGTGTTTCTCTATGAAGATACCCTATTCTTTTTTATAATAAGAAATATGTATCTATGATGTTGTACATTTACTACAAGGAGATCAATTCTATAACAATAAATAATAAGTATCCCCTATCTTGAATTGATGATTTATTCAATCAACTTCATGGAGCTCAATATTTCTCAAAGATTGATGAAAGAGATCATATTTTCATATTTCTAAATATGTTTTTAAATGATTTAATCCCTTCCCATTAATCAATTTGATTTTATTTGCATCATTTTATGACTTTTGGTGATTTTTGAGCTTAAGTATGAAAATTGGTTAATTCTGGACATTTAACAGTTTTATGTTGCATTTGTATTTCGAGCTTAACTCCGAAAATATTCATCCAATGAACATGGTTATTTTTTTAGGATGAAATGGTTAGTTTTCTACATATAAGTACATATGACCCAATGATAATTCTAACTCCAACAAGCCAAAACAAATCGGTCAATGTAAACACTTATTCTGGCTGACAGAATGGACATTACTTCATTCAATGATCCATATCCCGGGATACCGACCACCAAATGGGGTGCTTATAGATGGGTCATAAATCCAAATCTATGAAGAATATTTACAGTAAATTTAAATCAGAAAGTATTTCATATAGTCCTCTCTTCAATCGGTCAAATTATGATTGGTGGAATAGTGGTTGGTGGCTAGAAAAAGTCAGGTCTAGTAAATCAGCCATAAATCATTACAAATGACTCAAAATGACTTGAAACCTTGTGGGTAGATGACCAAATACATTAATAACATCCTATAAGAATGGAAATTTTCATGATTCGGATGGATGGTGGGATAACCGAAGCTATCTTTCTGGTGGACAGATTCTGGAGGAGAAAAATTCTGTTCTTTCTGTTCTTTCTTTTGTTCTTCTTTGTTTTATAATTTCTTCTTCTTCCCCATTCTTCTCAATTACACTTACCATGGTGGGGTAAATATTTTGAGTTATTGGGTAAGGTTAGGTTTTATCTTTTGTAATTTTTGTGTTCTTTAATTTGATTGATTAGACACTCCCTCTCTTCTGTGGTGTTGGTTCCAAATTCTAATAAATAGTTTATTATCTTATATGATTGTATTTGATTTAATATTCTGTTGTTGTTATTTCTTTGGTAAATGTTCATAATCTCCCTCCACTAGGATTTGGTCTATATATGATGTAATATATTAGGTCTTAGTGGTGAAGTACTCGGCAATCGTCAGTACGTGGGGTAGGGGTATTTAATATTCTTAATTGTTTGGGATAAACAAGACCCGACTGGGAATTGCCTAACTCAATTGGGGGTATTCACTACATATGTTTCTCAAATTTTAAGGATAGTAGACCTAGCTTAGATATTGTTATGTTTTACTCTCACCATCACTATTTACTAAGGGAGTGATAGAAAGTAATCATGAAATATCACATAAACAGACTTAGCATAAGGGGATTGAATAAAATTGGAACTATGATAACATTACAATTGAAAAGCCAACCCCAACCTGATCACACAATTATTATCACTATTTTTAATTTCATTATTTATCATTTTTTTGAAATCTTTTACTTTGTTTCTTTCAATAGTTTTGTTTCATTGTTTTCAAAACCAAATAATATAAAAAACAACCCCAATTCATTATCAATATAATAGTGACATAAGTGATTGTTGAGCGCTCCTCTCTGGAGACAACCATGGTTAACCACTATACTATATTTTAACTTAGTAAATAATTGTTTTTTCCACACCCCAGGACAAGAACATGTCAAAACATGGCGCCATTTTTGGGGAGGCAGTTCCACAATCTAATTATTAATATTTAACATTTTTCAATTAAAAAAACATAAAAAATAATTTTCCATTATGTTTTCAAATGATCATATCTTAAATTCATGGAACAATTACCCAAAAGTGGTAAAAGAATATGAGTTTTGTTATAATATAGTTCAGATGAAAGAACTTAGAAATGACATTGAAAAACTAGAGAACAAAGTAAAACTTTCATTTGAATATGTTCGTGCATTGATGGAAAAACCAAAACCTATAAATGAACCTGAGGAGGAAAAGAAGGAAGAATTTCCTACTAAGCTACATGTTTGAGATCTAAAATATCTATATGGATTATAGAATGAGTGTGAATAAATACTTGATCCACATATTCCTTACAAAGTAGAAGATCTTGAACCATTGAAGGAAGACACCACCAAAGCAGTGGAATTTGAAGAAAAGATGGAAGAGACTGACTACCTACCTCTATCTTGTGAACTTCAACTACAAGAGGAACATCATACTGAATAAGAAATTGATTTCAAGCCCCTTAATGGAGATAATATATTTCTTAACTCTTTTTATTCAAATTATATAGACTCTGATTTGACTACCACCTCCCCTTGGATGAAAATTTCAGATTAGGTTAACACATCTATTAACTTTGTGGATGAGGAAGAAAAATAAGATACATCTGAAGAAGAACATATGGAGCTCCCCGAACATGTTGATAATTTATTGGAAGGAGTTCAATATGAGATCCAAGTGGACTTTCTTGAGAAAAAATAGACATAAGATTCTTACGTTGAAAGGTAAGAGTTTGATATTGATTAATCATGTTTTAATTTTATTCAAATATAATTGCACTCTAATTTTCCTTTTGACTATTCTTATGATGTAGCATACCATGAGGAACCGCGGGAGAATGAATAAGAAGTTGTTAAATTGGAAACCAATAAAGAGGAGGACTCATTCTTTGTCCTACCACCACCATGAAAGTTGAATATCATTTTCATAGGGGTAGATTTGGTGTAATATATCCAGGAAGTACTCAATAAAAATGAAGATGTTCATGATGGAAGGAAGATGTTCTGGTGGTTCATATTAAAGAAACTCAACCCAGCATCAGATAGGGGATAACCAACTGAAACTGACCATCTAGAGGTAGTCAAAACCCAGGGCCCACTTGGGGGATAAAACCAAGATATATCCTTCTAGTCTCATTCTATTTATATTTTCTTTTATTTCAATAAATTTAATTTGTATTATTATATACCTTTGTTTACAGGGTTTTATGTGTGCAACACTTAGGAGCTTAACTCGACATTGCACTGAAAATAAATTTAGGTTGTACCACTCCCTATCACTTTATTTATTGCTATGATTAAATTTCAATAATTCTTACTTTTTAAATCAATTTTCATGCATTGCGACATTGCATCATTTAAGTGTGGGGGAGGGAACCTTTATAGTTTAGTAATTTCAATTGTTTGATTTTATATTTTTTTTAAAAAAGTGTGTTATTCAAATTTTTGTGTGTTTTTAATACTTTTGAGTTCAAATGATTATCATCAAAAATTTTAAAACTAATTTCTATGTGTGAAACAATTTATTCCCAGAAAATGAGTTTAAATGAATGCTGAAATTGACTTTGTTTCAAGTTCAAATATTTATGAACTTTATGAAAAGTACTCTGAATTTTAAATATCATGACACATCTCACTATATTTATATTTTAAATCACTTTATTTTGAGGCTTTTGAACCATTTTTTTCATATTATTTTTATTCACCTCACTTATTGAGAGAACCATACAATACTTGATTTAACCAGAATTTGATTTATTTCTACAAAAACTAGAGGGTTTAATGTACACATTTTTTAAATGATTGAGGTGTTTCTTTGGTATTAAATCACCTATTTCATACAAATACTTTTAAATTATGGCCAAACTTGTACATTTAATCCTTGTAACCCATAGAATCCATGAACATCCTGTTAGGTTAGCCACGTTATAAGCCAATTTTCCCTATTCAACCTGCTCTTGAAGTGAAATTACATAATCTAGTTGAACTTAAGTGTTGGGGGAGGTTGACTTGTGTTGTTCTAACTAATTTGGATATACATTGGGTGGAAAATAAAATGTTGAAGATCTGTTCTTTTTGCTGAAAAATAATCATTCTGTTGAAAGTTGTGCCTTATCTAGATCTTTTATATAAAAGAAGTTGTGTCTTTCTGGAGCTTTCACTGAAAAAAAGAAAGTTGTGCATAGTTGAAGCTTTCAAGAAAAATCATGTTTGAGATTACTGATACTTTTGTTGATTAAATGATGAATGGTGTGTAATTTCACTAATTTTTCATGCTGATGGAGCTGATTTACTACTAAGGGGAGTGCGGAGGAGACCATACTTAAGTAAAAATTAGAATAATGCTATTTTTCTTCAAAAAGATCCTAGCACTCCTTATTTAGCCTCAAAAATTTTCACATCTAAAGAATACTTACCTATAGCCACAGAGAAACCTTATAAAGTCCTTATGATAAATATATGTCCTTGACTCACATCAAGTGGATATGTAGGAATTTATCAAGCCTATGGTGACCTTTTCATGGGTATTGGATGAAAAAAATATATTGAAAATTGATATTTGTGTGATGAGAGAAAATTCATGTTAGGTTAGTGTTTTGTGTTCATGGGAGAATAAATGAAGAGGAAATATATTTAATGAACTCAGTTTAGAACTTGTAATAATGGTTGTTGATGAGTCATGATATCTTTTATTTCGTGGTGTTAAATTGTTAGATCTCATGGATATGTGTTCTAAACTTTCTATGATTTGTTATCGAGGTTTACTTGTCCAGGAGTCCAAGTGCTAAGTGTGGGGGAATTAATAGAGCTCATATTTTAATATTTCTACAAATGTTTTTAAATTATTTAATTCCTTCCCATTAATAAATTTGATAATATTTTCATCATTTTATGACTTTTGGTGAGTTTTGAGCTTAAGTGTGAAATTGGGATAATTCTGTACATTTAACAGTTTTATGTTGCCTCTGTATTTCGAGAATAAGTCCCATAATATTTATCCAATGAACATGATTCCTTTTTTTAGGATGAAATGGTTTTTTTTCTATATATAAGTCCCCAGGACCCAAATCCAATTCGAACTACAACAAGACAAAACAAATCAGTCAATATAGACACTTATTCTGGATGACAGAATGGACATTACTTCATTCAATGATTCATATCTCAGGATACCGACCACCAAATGGGGTACTTCCAGCTGGGTAAGAAATTCAACTCTACGAAGAATATGTAAATTAAATTCAAATCAGAAATTATTTTACATTGGCCACCCTTAAACTGGTCAAAGTATGGTTGGTGGAATAGTGTTTGGCGTCTAGAAAAAGTTAGGTCTACTAATTCAGCCATAACTCATTACACACGACTCAAAATTACTTGAAACTTCGTGGGTAGATGACCAACTACATTAATCACATCCTATTATAAGGTACTTCTACATGATTTGGCTGGATGTTGGGATAACAGAAGCTATCTTTCTTGTGTATTGATTATGGAGGAGAAACATTTTGTTCTTTCTTTTATTTCTTTTGTTCTTATTAGTTTTATAATGCCTTCTTCTTCCCCCTTATTCTAAATTACCCTTAGCATGTTGGGGAAATATTCTGAGTGATTGGTGAAGGTTAGGTCTTATCTTTTGTAATTTTTGAGTTCTTGAATTTTATTGAATAAATACTCTCTCTCTTCTGCAGTGTTGGTATCAAATTCTAATAAACAATTTATTATCTTATATGATTGTACTTGATTTAATATTCTGTTGTTATTATTGGTTTGGTAAATGTTCATAATCTCCATCCACTAGGTATTGGTCTATATAAGATGGAATATATTAGGTCTTAGTGGTGAATTACTCGGTGATCAACAGTATGTGTGGTAGGGGTATTGAATATTCTTAATTGTTTAGGACAAATAAGACCCGATCGGGAATTTCCTAACTCAATTGGGGGTATTCGCTACATATGTTTCTCAAATAAGAAGGATAGTAGACCGATTTGATATATTGGTATGATTTACTCTCACCATCACCATTTACTAAGGGAGTGATAAGAAGCAATCGTGAAATATCACTTAAACTGACTTAACAGAAGAAGATTGAATAAAATTGGAACTATAATAACATTACAATTGAAAAACCAACCCCAACCTGATCACCCAATTACTATCACTATTTTTAATTTCATTATTTGTAATTATGTTTTAAATCATTTACTTTGTTTCTTTCTTTTGTTTTTTTTTCATTTTTCTCAAAGCCAAACAATATAAAAAACTACCCCACTTCATTATCAGAATTAAAGTGACAAAAGTGATTATTGAGCGCTCCTCTTTGGAGACAACCTTGGTTAACCACTATACTATATTTTATCTTAGTAAATAATTTAGTTTTCCACACCCCATGATAGTTACGTGTCAATTAACCTTTGATTTGGATATCATCAGTTGTGTGTGAAGAAAGAAGACATTCTGAAGACAGCATTTCGTACCAGGTATGGGAATTACGAGTTTATAGTAATGCCTTTTGGACTAACTAATTCACCCTATGTTTTCATGGATCTAATGAATATAGTTTTCAAGGAATATCTTGATGAATTCATGGTGGAATTTATTAACGATATCTTGGTATACTCAAAAAGCTAAGAAGATCATGAAAATCACTTGTGCTTTATTCTAAAGACTCTTAGAAGAAATGAATTATAAGGGAAGTTTAGCAAGTGTGAATTCTGGATTTTAGAAATTTCTTTTCTATTCCATATTGTCTATAAGGATAGAATCTCTATCAAACCTTCAAAGACCAAGGAAATCCAATAATGGTTAGCACCGACGAGTATAACAGAGGTACATAGTTTTATTTTTTTAGAAGGTTATTATCAGAATTTCAACTAGAATGTTTCCCGATTCGCTAACCCATTAACTAAGTTCACACATAATGGGTTAAATTTGTTTGGAAAAAGAGTGGGAAGAATATTTTGAATAATTAAAGAAAATATTAGTCAATTCTCTTATCTTGAATCTACTATTGGGGAATGACGGGTTTTTTATTTATAGCGATGCTTCAAAGAAAGGACATGGTTGTGTCCTTATGCTTAATGATAGAGTTATTTTCTATGCATCATGAAAACAATAAATTCATGAAAAAAACTATCCCACTCATGATCTTGAGTTTGAAACTATAATCCTTGATTTGAATATGTGATGGAACTATCATTGTGGTAAAAAATATGAGATATATACAGATCAAAAGAGTTTAAAGTATATTTTCCCACAAAAAGAACTCAACGTGAGGCAAAGATGATGGCTTGAACTACTCAAGGATTATGATTTCACTATACACTACCACCCGGGGAATGCAAATAAGGTGGAAGATGATTTGAGAAGAAAGTATCAGGGAGTTTTGAAAAAGATGAGATTTGAAAGAGATCCTATGTTCATAGATCAAGTAAATATAAATATAGGAATAATCATGGAAGGTGAAATATCAATACATTTTCAAATGGTTTCCAAAACATCTTTAACAGAAAGGATAAAAAGTTCTCACACTGATGATGAGGAGTTTCAAAAGAAAATTAAAGCTGTGAATGATGGGAGGTTGATTGAATTCATATATGAAGATGGAATTTTGAAATTTGGGAAGAGAATTTGTGTTTCTAACATACCTAATCTAAAAAGGGAGTTGTTGGATGATGCTCATAGATCCAATTTCTCTATACACCCTGGTAGCACTAAGATGTATAAAGATTTGAAGGAACACTTTTGGTGGGACAACATGAAGAGGGAGATTACTGATTATGTGTCAAGATGTATGGTTTGGAAATAGGTGAAGGCTGGAAGACGACATCCTAGAGGATTTATGCAACCTCTTCCCATACCTAAGTGAAAATCTGATGAAATTATGATTGACTTTGTCATAGGGATACCAAAGACTCTGAGAAGGAATGATGAAATATGGGTCATTGTTGATCGTCTTACCAAGTCAACACATTTTCTTTCTATAAGAGAATATTTACCACTTGAACATTTAGAAAGACTATATATCAATGAAGTTTTAAGACTTCATGGAGTACCCCTATCGATTGTTTATAATTCTGATCCCCATTTTACATCATAATTTTGGAAAAGTATACAGAAGGACCTAGATACTGAACTTTGTTTGAGCACTGCCTACCACCCTCAAACTGATAGACAATTATAATGGACTATTCAAACCTTATAATAAATGTTGAGATCATTCTCACTTGACTTTCAAGGTATGTGGGATCAGTATTTACCTCTAATAGAATTTTTCTATAATAATAGCTTCTATTCAAGTATTCAGATGTCACCATATGAAGTGTTATATGGAAAGAGATGTCGCACACCAACTTGTTGGGATGATGTTGGTGAAAGAAAACTCATTGTCCCAGAACTTGTTGAGGAAACAATGGAAAAGGTGAAGGTTATCCAAACCCACATCAAAGCAGCTCAATGTAGAAAAAAGAGTCATGCCGATAACCGAAGGAATGATTTGGAATTTAAAATTGGAGATCATGTTTTCTTGAAGGTATCTCTATGGATGTATGTTATATGTTTCAGTAATAATGGTAAATTAAGTCCCAAGTACATCAAACCTTTCGAATTTCTAGACCGAATTGGAGTTTTAGCTTATCATTTGGTGATGCCTCCAAGTCTCTCTAAAGTTCATGATGTGTTCCATGTATCACTGTTGAGAAAATACATGCATGACCCAACACATGTACTCACCTATGAATAAATAGAACAGTAACCCGATATTTCTTATTGAGAGGAGCTTATAAGAATTCTTTTTATAAGAGAACAAGTGTTGAGAAACTGGATGACTCGTTTGGTGAAAGTTCTATGGAGAAGCTATAAGATTGAAGATGCAACATGAGATCCCGAGAAACATATGATGAAGAGCCAACCGAATCTTTTTATGCAGTAATATTCTAGAAACTTTGAGGATGAAATTATTTAAAGGAGGGAAGAATGTAACATGCCAAGCTTCCACGATATGCTTCTCTTTTAATAATACAATAGCTTGCATTGTACGCAACTTCATGTTCTAACACACCACAACCAACCAAACAAGAAATTATGAATAGTAGTACCCTCTTTTTGAAAATATATAAATATTATTTATCAAAATGGACTTTATTTTTGGATTTGGAATATCAAAATTTGCATAGGGTGAATTTTCGGTATTTTTCTGAAAACATTCAAATTTTGATGAATAGTAAAAAACATTGAGTTATAGTTTAAAACATACTTTTTATTTAAATAATTATTTATTTTATTTCAATTTATTTTATGTCAAAATAGATACGTAATACTTATATTATTTCAATGTAATTCATTGAGTTCATTTTATAATAAAATTAGATGTATAATATTTTATTGATTTTTTAACGTCTTTTACCCACCTTCAAGGCCCGTTAGCAAATTTGCGTAAAACTTAATTTTAATACTTCTATTAATTGAATTTTAAAAATCTGTGAGACATCGTTGACATAAGTAAGTAAAATATGGTTCAATAGGATGAAAATAATTTTTGGTGAATTGTAACTTTTGAATTTTATTTACCACGGTTAAAAGTAAATAGGGTAATTAAAGGTAAAAATGATATTATAATTACTATAACACTTGTAATAAATCTATTGGATAAGTTTTTTTAGGCCAAAATCAACCACAATAATAAAATATTATTATTTTTTTCCACTTGGATTAGATTATGACATTTATTATTATTTTATTTAAAGAATAGTTAAAAGCGTTAAATTCAATGTTTAATAAAAAACATTTTTAATATAGTTCTATACATAATATAAATTAAACTATAAATATTTATTAGAAATATAAAAATATTTCCTACATAATGGTATTTTATTTATAATTTTTAGACATTAAATAATTAAATTTATTTATGACACAATGATGATGCAGTAATTACCTTATTATTGAATGATTAAAATAATTGATATTATAAATATTAATATAATTGTAAGTTGAGACTTTTGATGTATTAATCTAATTTTATAGTTTAATATTACATGTTAGGGTTGGTTAAATAAATTTTTTTCGAAGTGATAAAGTTGTTATGACTTTCACAAAAATCAAATACTAAATAGTGTTAAAACTGACATCAATGAGTTTTAAAAAAAATACTATATTATTAATTGATATAATATTCCTAAAAATATATGTTTTGGACAAAGGACTTATATAATAATATATATTTCATTAATTAACCACTTTAGGTTCTCTTTGAATTTGATAGTAAGTTTATTAACCATGTAATATAAAAACACAAGAAGGTATTGTAAAAGTTAAAATATTTAACTAAGAGTTAAATCTAAAAGATAAGGTTAATATGGTGACCTAAACCAATATAAAACCTGTTGGTTGATAGTTTTTCGACCCAAAACCACTTTATCCTCGAAATAAATCTTTTTGAAGTTGTTATAAACTGAAGATGATTGTATAATAAAATAATATTTCAAGCTTTTCCTAAAGTGACCCTCACCTATCTTATAAAAGGGTACTTCCCTTTCTCTAATGTTCACACATAAAAAGCCATTTGTATCTAGAAAACCCTGCTCAAATATCCTCCCAACTACCCTAAATTCAACATATAGGTCTTACATTGATCAGAAAGCCATCTTAAGGAGCCCTTTTGATCAAATCAAAATGAAGCACTCGAAGAAGAGGTAATAATTTCATCACCTCTTTAAAAATTATTTTCTTCTTCCACTTCCTCTTTATTTGTTGTTTCCATACCAAAATAATAAATCCAGTACCTTCTATATACTGTGATGTCATTATAAGTATGGTACAACCATATTCATTATTCTATTTATCCTATGAAGGACAAAGTCACCATACGTGCGTACATATGGATTACCGTCTCCATGTCATGGTGTAGTTTGTTATTCAACACATCATTATTTGGATGGGTATAATTATGAGTAAAATTGATTTAAATAATAAATTTAATATGTTAATTATTATGTATATATTATATACCATCCGATTACATACGATTTCACCATCAACAGAATGGTATTGTCGCTCGTGCGTACGTATGGATTGTCATCTCCACAAACGCGATGCGATTCATTCCCCATAATAACCATTAAAGAATAATTTTCATTTTATGATTAAAAATAATCATTAAGAACTTAATATAATTATTTATATGAATCATATACATCCTATCCATATCAAACATAACTTACTTAACAAAACATATAAAGAAAAACAAATCAGTTAACACCCAAAACAATGATACTACTGAAATATTATTAACAAAGAAATATTAGAAGATCATATATGATATAATATTTATATATGTGCTTCATATTTAATAAAAATTATTTAACTGTTATACCGGAGGTTAACGTACCCTCAATCATGGAAAAGTACAAGGTATGAGTTAATTCTACAATCTCTTCACTATCAAGGTTGTTTATACGTGAGTATCTACTGAGACCTCTTTATCATCTACATTTTTGTTTCTTAAAAATATATTTCAAAACATTTTTAATATTACCTAGAATATGGGTTAAAGTCATTTATACCCTTATTTTACTTTTATAAAATGTTTTGAAAGGAATCTTTCTGTCATTTTCCAAACAAGGTACTTTAGGATTTTTTCAAAAAATTAAGGTAAGATTGTTTTTTTAATGTATACGGCGAGTGTGACTATTTTCCACCATTATAACATATTAGAAGCCTCCCTTACAAGATTATAAGAATAATTTAAATATAAATGTTTTTTTATAATTATTTTACTTTTAAATTATTTCAAAATAGAAAGAGATATTTCTCTAAAATAGTTTTGATTTTATCTATGTCAACATCCTTTGATGGAATTTACACTTGTTTGACGTTGATTTATTATGATACAATATTCAAAATTGTATTGATGGTTTTTTGATATATTTGATTTTGAATGTGTTATTTTTATACTATTCATGGTTTATGGTTATAGTATTAACATTTCGTATTCTAGTTTTAATACGTTTTTTTATGTTATGTTTTAACCTTTTTATATGAGGAATGAATTGGACTTAGTAAGTGACGGGTGGAGCCCGCTATAGCTCCTCGATGCATCGGTAGGTCTCATGAGATAAAACAGTGTCTTGGAACAAGGCCTTGACAAAATCTTATTTTTAGTCTTGGCATGAGGCCTTTACTATGTGGTTATGATGTTCGTCATTATCCATTCTATCATTATGAAATTGGCTATTGACATTACATGTGATTATTGGACTAGTAGAATATCCATATGAGTAATTAAATGGACTTATTTGATTTATCTTTGCCATATTATGTTTAATTTTATTATTAAAAGGCTTGTGTTTTAGTCTTATACATTGCCTTAAATGTTTATGCTTATTTATGAATGTTTCTGCTATATTGTTATCCTTACTGAGCACCTAAGCTCACCCCTTTATATGTTTTATTTTTCTCAGGATGTGAAAAAGTATATTACTATTAACCTGTAGGAATAGGCTAAGGGACATGAGTGTGTTCAAAGGGGATAAAATGTCGTTGTTTTTCCATTTCATAATGTAATGTAAAAATTATGTATGTTTCTAGTACTTCTAAGACTACTAAACTAATTGTTCTTTCAAGACTTGATCTCTTGTGATCGTGCCAATGTTATGTAATAATGAACTGATACTACGTAACTAGGTTCGGGGCATTACAGAAGTGCTAGTCGATAGTCCACATCCCTGATACGATCGAGAATATCAAAGGGGCCGATGTACCTAGGAATTAACTTTCCTTTCTTCCCAAATCTCACGATCTTATTCAATAGAGATATGCGTAGAAATAACATGTCTCCAACTTTGAACTCATGGTCTCATCGATGGTTGTCTGTATCACTCTCTTGTCAAATTTGGTCTCCCTTGAGGTGTATGCTATCAATTTATCATTTTGCATCAGCACACAACCTAATCCATTCTTAAAATCATCACTATACACCACAAAAGTTTTCCCCTTATTGGGAGTGTGAGTACTGGCGCAGTGATAAGCCTCTTTTTCAAATCGTTGAAACAGTATTCATATTACCATGTCTAGACAAACTTTACTACCTTTTGTGTAATCTTGGTCATCGGGTTTGAAAATCGTGAAAAGTTATTTACAAATCATTGATAATACCCAACTAGACCCAGAAAGATGCGGATCTCTATTAAAGATATTGGCCTGGGCCACTCTTCAATCGCCTTTGTCTTGAAAGGGTCCACATATATCCCTTTTCTAGTGATAACATGACCCAATAATGATACTTCCTCTATCCAGAACTCACATTTACTGTAGTTTTCATACAAATTATCCTTTCATAATGTTTTTAACCCAGTATTCAAATACTCCTCATGTTCCTCTTTTCACTTGGAGTATATCAGAATATCATCAAAAAAGACTTCCACAAATTTTTTGAGGTACTCTCTAAACACTATATTCATTAAATTCATGGAAATTGATGGATCATTAGTGAGTCTTAAGGGAATCACTAAGAACTCATACTGTCCATACATCATTAGGAAGGTAGTCATGGGAATATCTTCCATCCACACCTTTAATCAGTGATATCCTAACCGAAGGTCCAACTTAGAGAATTAACTTCCCCCCCAAAGCTGATTGAACAAGTCTTCTATCCATGGTAGGGGATACTTGTTCTTTATCATGATTTTATTGAGCTCCTGATAATCAATGAATAGGCACATTTATTCATCCTTCTTCTTGATAAAGGGGACTAGAGCACCCCATGGTGAAGAACTTGGGCATATAAAGCCCTTCTTTATATTCTCTTGTAACTTCTTCTTAAGCTCTTCCATCTCTATAATGGCCATTCTAAAAGGTGTCTTTGATATAGGTAGAGATCCAGGAATAAGTTCAATTGGTAACTCAACCTCTCGGTTAGGAGGATGACTAGGAAACTCTTTATGGAATACATCAATGTAATCCCTCATGATGGACATGTATTCAAGAATGATTCTCTCATTTTTCTGAATAATTTGAGCTAGAAATTCTTACTCTTAAAGAATTAATATCCACACTTGAGATTCTGATTCCAAAAGAGATTCATCTTCCTCCCTACACTTGTAAATAATTGGTGGATTCTCTAGGATGTGAAGAGTGATATCCATTTTCCAACAGTTGATGTTGGCCTTGTGTAAAATATCCAATCCATGCCCGAGATAGCGTCGAATTCCACTAAAGAAAGTATGACAAGATTTTATGGGAGGTTCATTCCACAAACATTAACTAGGGAGGAGTTATAAACCGTGGATGCAATAATTTCCCCATTTGTTGTTGTCATGGAAAACTTATCCCCCAAATTTTGAGGGAGTGATTGAATAGTTATACTAAACTTGAAGGATAAGAAAGAATTTATAGAACTATAATCAAATAGTTTGTTCGCTATTCATGAATGAATAACTAGAATACCTGTCACCACATAATTGTCTGGATCCACCTCAGCAATAGTAATAGAATAATCCCTTCCATGTTTCATTGGAGGTTCTTGTTGATTTACTCTGATAACCCTTGGCTTAGGGAAATTTTTTTCATAATTCCTATGCTCCTTGCAGTTGTAATGCTACACCATTGGCTGAACATTGATATAAACCTTCCTTTATTCTTCTACATTAGCAGGATTTTTCATATCCCTTTGGCAGTTCTTGCCAAGATTTCCTAGATTTCCACATTTTAAGAAATTCTTGGTTCCCTTTAGACAGTTCCTAGGATCCTTCTTCCCCCAACTTTTACAAGTGGGATATTCAGGATTCTTTCCATCATGGGATTTGTTTTTTGAACCACCAATGTTGTTCTCCATTTTCTGCTTCTCGTCACCAGGCCCACGAGACCACTAAGAGTCTCCAATCTCTATATCAACCTTAAGGGCACAACATAAAATCTCCTCATAACATTCTAAGCCTCAAATTGACAATTTTTTTCGTAGACTCGGATTTAGTATGCTAGATAAGCGATCCACCTTGCTTTTGGTTTTCATGACAAATCCATAGTCATACCTTGAAATCCTTGTAAAGTTTTATTCATATTCCATGATGGACTCATCTTCCTTCTTCTTGAGGTAGATGAACTCTCTTTCCATATTGAGATAGAGGGTTCGAGGAAAATATTTATGGGAAAACATCCTCTTGAATTCCTCTCAATCCATGGAATTAATTTCCTCTTGGGAATTTTTATTCTTGATCAATGTACACCACTGATCAGCTTATCCATCAAAATAATAGACCACCAGTACAATTTTATCTTCTTATGAGCACTGGAGGATAGAGAATATATTTTTAATGGAGGTAATCCACTATTGTAACGCCCCGACCCCAGCTACCCAGAGTCGGTGCATTATTACATAACATTGGCATGATCACAAGAAAGATCAAATCTTGAAAGACCGATTGGTTTAGTAGCCTTGGAAACACTAGATATATTCATAAGTTTTACATTACATCATAAAATGAAAAACTACTACAATAACATAATGTTTTCACAATCCACACTATTAACCCCTCATAAAATCCCTGCAGGTCATTCATAACTTACTTCTTCACATCCTGGGAAAAATAAAACATAGAAAAGGGGTGAGCTCAAATGCCCAGTAAGGATAACAATATAGCGGAAACATTCATAAATAAGAATAAACATTTAAGGCAATGTATAACTAAAACAAAAGCCTTTTAAATATGAACTTTCAACATGGTATGGCATAAATAAAATGAAATAATTCCATTTACTTATTCACCTGGATATTCTACTAATCGAATAATCACATGAAAAAATCAATAACCACTTTCATAATGTTGGAATGCATAATGCCAGACTATCATAACCACATAGCCAAGGCCTCGTGCCAAGACTACAAATAAGATTTTGTCAAGGCCTTGTGCCAAGACACTAGTTTGTCTCATGAGACCTACCGATGCATCGAGGAGCTATAGCGGGCTCCACCCGTCACTTATTAAGTCCAATGCATTCCCATATGAAAAGGTTTAAACATAACATAAACATTCGTATTAAAACTAGCATACGAAATGTCAATACTTTCACCATAAACTATGAATGGTATAAAAATAGCACAGCCACAGTCAAACATATCACAAAACCTTCAATACAATATAGAAGTTTTGTATCATAATAAATCAACTTCAAATAATCTTAAAATCCATCAAAGGATGTTGACATAGATGAAATCAAAATTCTTTTAAAAGAAATATCTCCTTTTATTTTGAAATCATTTAAGATCCATATAAAATAGAACATTTTCTTTGAAAATATTCTTATAAGCTTGTAAGGGAAGCTCTGAAGATTTTATAATGGCGTAAAATAACCGCACCCGCCGTATAAGTTAAAAAAAACATTCTTACCTCAATTCTGTCGAAAAGGTTAAAAAGGACCTTGTTTTGAAAATGACGGAAAGATTCCTTTATAAACCTCTTATAAAAAGTCAAACAAGGGTATAAATGACTTTAACCCATATTCTTGTAAATAGTAAAAATGTTTTGAAATACATTTTTAAGAAACATGGATGTGGATGATAAAGATATCCCAGTAGATTATTACGTATAAACAACCTCGGATAATGAAGAGATTGTGAAATAACCCTTACCTTGTAATTTTCCTTGGTTGGGGTAGGTTAACCTCCTGTATAATGGTGAAATAGTTGTTATTAAATTATACAAGAATCATATATAATAATATGATATCATATATGATCTTTTAACATTGATTTGTTAATAATATCTTAGTATTATCATTATATCGGGTGTTAACTTACTTGTTTTCTTTTATATGTTTTGTTACGTAAGACATGTTTGTAAAGGATAGGTTGTATATTATTCATATCCAGAATGATATCAAGTCCTTAAACATCATTTTTAAATCATAAAATGATAATTATACTTGAATGGATACGATGGAGAATGAATCTCATCGCGTTCGTGGAGACGGTAGTCCGTACGTACGCACGAGCGACAATATCATTCTTTTGATATTAAAATAATATATAAATGGATGATATATCATATATACATAATCATTAACATGTTATATTTATTATTTAAATGAATTACACATCATTATTATACCCATCCAAATAATATTATATTGAATAACAATTACACCACGACGTGGAGACGGTAGTCCGTACGTACGCACGTATGGTGACATGTTATTCAAAGGGTGGATAGAATACTGAATATGGTTGTACCATATTTATAATAACATCACAGTATATTTGATATACTGGAGTTATTATTTTAGAATGGTAAGAACAAAGGAAGAAGAAGTGGAAGAAGAAATGAACTTGGAGAAGGGTGGTGAAATCATTACCTCTTCTTCGGGTTCTTCCTTTTGATTTGATCAAAAGGGATCCATAGGTTGGCTTTCTGATCAAACTAAGGCCTCTAGGTTGTAGTGAGGGATGTTGGAAGAGTATTTGGGCAGAGTTTGGCCGAACCAAAAGGCTTTGAAGGTGTGAAGAAATGAGAAGGAGGAGTGCCCTTTTATAAGAGGGGTGAGGGGCACCTTTGGAAAATCTAGAAATATTAATTTATAATAAATTCATATTCGGTTTCTAATGGCTCCAAAGCTTATTATTCAAAGGTTAAGGTGGGTATAGGTTGAAAACCACTCAACCAATAGAATTTAGACAGGTTTTGGTACTTATATTAACCTTATCTTTAAGTATTAACTCTAAGTTAATTAGTTTCACTTTTATAATGTCTCTTTGTATTTTTATATAATATGGTTAATAAACTTACTATATACATCCAAGAGACCCCCAAGTGGTCCATTAATGATTAACCTATCCTGATATAAGTCTCTTGGCCGAACCTTAGATTTTTAGGAATTTAATATCAATTAATAATATAATATTTGTTTTAAGAACTCTTTTATGTCAATTTTGACACTATTCAATAGTTGATTTTTGTGAAACTCATAACAGATTGATTACTTCGAACAAAGTCAATTAAATCAATCCTAATATATCATTTTATCCTAGAAAATTAGTTTAATTCATTAAAAGTTTCATATTATATTTATTTGGGTATTTATAATATCAATTATTTTAATTTTTCACTATTATAGTAATTACTGCATCATCATTGTGTCATAAATAAAATAAATTATTTAATGTATACAAATTATAAATAAAATATCATTATGTAGGAAATCTTTTTAGATTTCTAATGAATATTTATAATCTAAAATCCAACATATATAACCCTATGTAACAATTGTTTTTCTAAAAGATATATGTTTGTGTCATTTTTGTATTCATTTTAACTTAATTAAAATAAAGTGTCATTATCACTTACAAGTGGATCCATGGGGTCCCAAAATAGACCCAAAGATTCCCATGGTCGACCATGTATCAACCAATAGGGTTAAGACACGTTTTAGGGTAATTTAGTATTATTATAATATTATTTTTTAACCCTTATTTACCGGATTTACCCTTAACCATGGTAAATAAAATATTTACCGCAGTAATTATTCAAAATGTCAAAAAATAAAAGTTACCTATTTACACAATTTGAACATCCTGATTCCAAATATAGAATCCATTTTCCTAAATTCTAAACACAGAAGTGGCAGAAATTAATTTAAAATTAATTCCCGCTGTCAAAACAAAAAGCGTGTTTTTAAGAGATAATAACTATCAAAAGATTGACACTTGTTTATGTTCGGTTTAATTGTAAAATTATGTCCAATGACCAACATTATATTAAATGGTAAAAATATATTCTAAATATACTTTAAAACCACTAAAATTCATAATTTATCACTATTAATTATTTTGATTAAAAAAGTTGTTTTTAATTAAAATTTAGTAATTTTCACTATTCATCAAAATATGAAAGTTATCCGAAATGTACCAAAATTTCACCTTAGGCTAAATTCGATATTCCGAATCCAAATATGAAGTCCATTTTAAAATATAAAATATATATAATTTTAAAAAGTAGGTATTACTATTCATAACGGCTAGTTTGATTGGTTGTGGTGTGTGTTAAAACTCAAGGTTGCGTACAACACACGCTACTGTATTATTCAAAGAAAGTGTACCATGGAAGCTTGGGATGTTTCATTTTAAATTTTTGATGTCCCCATTTAGTCAAAAAGTTTAAAATATTGTATTTAAAAAGGGTTCACTATTAAAAGTTGATAAAAGTGCAATACTGAAAATGAATTTGTTCTTGCATTATATCTAAGAAACTCATAATATGAATTCTAAAATTATAAGGATTATATAAAGTTTAAAATTTAGATAATACTATTCATAACCTCTTTTGAATGGCTTTGTTTTTTGTAAGTCATGGTGTGATTGAACTCAGTGTTGCGTGTAGTGCAAGTTATTGAATTATTTTGAAGAAATAACACACTATGAAATCTTGGGGTGTTACATTCTCCCCTCCTTCAATAAATTGCGTCCTCGCAATTTGAAATTGTTCTTCGAAAATAAAAGGTTGAAAATAGAAAATATATTTGTGGGAAAACCCACATCGGAAATTGGGTTACTAAAATTTAGTCTTAATATGAGGAAAAGAGAAATGAAAGGGTCACCACCAAATTATGATCTTGATTAGGAGAACATTGGTGGCAATTAGAGACATATAATCGGAGGAAAAACGTAAATATTTATAGGTAGTGATTGAGGTCATCAATCACAAACAAGTGTATAATTGAGGTCCTTAAACTCATCAATCTATGATGATTTGAAGTACCATCGGTTCAACAAAATATAGGGTATTGGGATAACACATTTTTGACGTTTCAAAATATATTAGTTGAAATCCCACATCGAAAAATGAATTAACGAGGCCTCTATTTAAAATAAAGAGTCGAAAGTATGAAGATTACCGAAAATAACACATACTAGGGTTCCATGTAGGAAAATATGGATATGGAAGAAAAATCTAACCATCAATTATCTGATGGAGAGTGGTAGAGAACATGGCTATGAAAAGGCCAACAATCCCAAATCCATAAATTAGTGATGATTTAAGGTACCATCTAGGAAAACATTTTTGTTCAAAGTTGCTTTTCTTAATATTGAGGAATTTATTTATGAGATTGTCTATGATCATAAGGAGATATACTTACTTTATAATTAGAGTTTTATCCATTAATAAATTTCTACCACAAACTCATCTTTCACTCTAAAAGATAATAGAATGTAAAAAAAATTCTATTTACACTATTCGTATAGGGTTCCAAAATAAACAAATTTATAATTCATCTACATGATCTTTTAATAAAAACTACATTATTTAATCCAGGACATCTCATGGTCCAGTGGTAGGTGATACACCCTTGTCACCCTTCGGTTGCGGGTTCAAGTCTCGCAGCCTTGCCGGACGCGACGGGTTGCCGCCCGACCTCCGGGTTGTCCTTTTATGGCAATCCAAAATAATCCAAACTAGAACTATCCAAAATACTTCTGTCCAAACTCACAGTCTAACATTTATAAGGAAGGTAAACATAATATAGATCCTTTTTACCCCGTAATAGCATATGAATACCTTCATCATGTATTACCATATTCCTTATTGATTACATTCATGCTCCCTTATTCCATATAGAATGCTGGATATACTTCATCAATCCAAAAATGTTTTAAACCCCAACAATGATGGAATATACAAATCATTAATCAGCTTCAAGGTAGTCAATAATATCCAATATAATTTATCCAAAACAATCATGTATTATTCCAAAATTACTACCTCAGTATCAGAACTATATTATGGTTTATCATTCTCTCACCCATATATTTTCCAAAAATTATCCTGCTATTGAGTCACTTTTCTTTGTTCCACACAATCTCAAGTCCTTAATGAAATAGTACTGCAGTACAATCCTTATATACTCCATAATTATTATAACAAGTACATTGTTGATACAACACTCAATTGATATAATCAACATAATAACTCTAATCATTCCTCTTCATCTGTGGTAGTATCATAACTTGATTATTATCCAATAGCATCATTTGCGGCATAGTCTGATGACTGGGACATAGGTTCGCGTAGTGTCCAAACTCCTTGCAAATGAAGCATTGTACATTTGAAACCATTTTCTTACCCTTGCAGTCATGTACTTTGTGCCCTTTTCCTCCACACTTATAACAAACTCCCATTCCTTTCAGGCAAGTTCCAGGGTGTTTCTTTCCACAGTTACCACATATGGGAAAATTCTTATTTTCCCTCTTCCCTTTATCTATCTTTCTCTCTTCTATCCTTTTCTTCTCTTGCTTCCCTTCAAAGCCATAGGACTCAGTAAACTCTTTACTTATCTTATCAACACATGATATTATTTCTTCATATGATGATAATACATGGGAGACTATTTCTCTTATAAATTATAGCTTAAGACCATGAAAGATATGATCCTTCCTTCTCTTTGAATCATGTGCATTTCTGGAGTTCTCATTCCTTCTACTGGGCGCCATTTCTATACCATGGCATAAACTAGATCAGTTTATGAATCAAAACACATAATCCCATACTTATAAAACACTTAACATAAATTGAACTATTTATGGATATAATCCATAATCATAAAAATGTTTTCTTTGAGGAAGTATATACTCATAAACCCTTCATAATGATTTGTAAAGAAAATGAGAGTTATCCTAAGCATATCCCCCGGGAGTGTCGTAACCAAGAGTGCAGCAAGGCCCGTTGTCGTGCACCAGTTCCCGTTCGAGTCTAGCTCAAAGCGGTGTTTTCGGGTTTTACCCCTAGGTACATCTGTGCCAGAGCCGCCTCTACCTGCTCGTATCCAGACAGGGATGTATTGCTCGGAAAACTCACAACATCTCTACAATACCAAAATTCTAGTAAGTTCTTCTATACTAATCTTCAAAGTTCATCTTAGGTCTACGTGCTCTAATCAGAGTTTATCTAAATCTAGTTTCCAAGGTTTGTACTAAACTTCCTCTGATACCAACTGTAACGCCCCGACCCCAGCTACCCAGAGTCGGTGCATTATTACATAACATTGGCATGATCACAAGAAAGATCAAATATCAAAAGACCGATTGGTTTAGTAGCCTTGGAAACACTAGATATATTCAAAAGTTTTACATTACATCATAAAATGAAAAACTACTACAATAACATAATGTTTCCACAATCCACACTATTAACCCCTCATAAAATCCCCGCAGGTCATTCATAACTTACTTCTTCACATCCTGGGAAAAATAAAACATAGAAAAGGGGTGAGCTCAAATTCCCAGTAAGGATAACAATATAGCGGAAACTTTCATAAATAAGAATAAACATTTAAGGCAATGTATAACTAAAAAAAAGCCTTTTAAATATGAACTTTCAACATGGTATGGCATAAATAAAATGAAATAATTCCATTTACTTATTCACCTGGATATTCTACTAATCGAATAATCACATGCAAAAATCAATAACCACTTTCATAATGTTGGAATGCATAATGCCAGACTATCATAACCACATAGCCAAGGCCTCGTGCCAAGACTACAAATAAGATTTTGTCAAGGCCTTGTGCCAAGACACTAGTTTGTCTCATGAGACCTACCGATGCATCGAGGAGCTATAGCGGGCTCCACCCGTCACTTATTAAGTCCAATGCATTCCCATATGAAAAGGTTTAAACATAACATAAACATTCGTATTAAAACTAGCATACGAAATGTCAATACTTTCACCATAAACTATGAATGGTATAAAAATAGCACATCCACAGTCAAACATATCACAAAACCTTCAATACAATATAGAAGTTTTGTATCATAATAAATCAACTTCAAATAATCTTAAAATCCATCAAAGGATGTTGACATAGATGAAATCAAAATTCTTTTAAAAGAAATATCTCCTTTTATTTTGAAATCATTTAAGATCCATATAAAATAAAACATTTTCTTTGAAAATATTCTTATAAGCTTGTAAGGGAAGCTCTGAAGATTTTATAACGGCGTAAAATAACCGCACCCTCCGTATAAGTTAAAAAAAACATTCTTACCTCAATTCTGTCGAAAAGGTTAAAAAGGACCTTGTTTTGAAAACGACGGAAAGATTCCTTTATAAACCTCTTATAAAAAGTCAAACAAGGGTATAAATGACTTTAACCCATATTCTTGTAAATGTAACGACCCAAAATTTCATTAATGGAAAATCCCTCTTGATCCAGTTAAATGTTTCTTTATGTTTTTATAAGATGTCAACTTCTTTAGTTTTACGTTAAGATTTGTGACCGTTACTTTTATAGCCGTTGAACATTGATCATCTGGGTAGTTTAAATATAAGGCTTTAACGAAACCATTTTTACTCAGACAAAGGAAGCGATGGCCTCATCCAGTAGAATTGCCCCTTACGAAGCCCATTTGTCGGAGCTCGGAAAGGAGGTGGCGTCTTTGGGCTTTGCCCTTGACCAAGCCCAAGCTGAGCTTCATCAAGTCAAGCTCGAACGTGATCGTCTACGGGAAAAATGGAAGTTGATAGAGATCACCACTCGAGCGATGTTATCCGAGCAACCCCAAGAGTCTGTCACCATCGCACACCTTACCCTTAGGTCTTATGCGGCTATTTTAAGGGGTTATGTAACAAATAAGTAGCACCATGTTCATGTACATTATTTTTGTATATAATAATGAATATAATTTCTAGTCATTTTTGATGCATTGTAATTAGTTTTTAAAGTACAAATGATGTTTTTAGTTATTATTTAATTAAGAATTATATATTATTAAATTAAAGGATTTTTGAATTAAATAATATTTTAATAAAATATTATTATTAATATTAAATTAATTTTTATTAAATATAAATTATCTTATAATTTTATGAATGCAATTAAAATTTTTATTAAGGTTTGAAAGCCATTTCTGTCAAAACCCGTGAATTTTTTATAAATGTCGGTTTTTATTTTAAAAGTGCAAATTCACATATTTAGAAAATTATTTAGATAAAATAAATATTATTTTTGGAATCAGGACGTCGAAATTATCCAACGGTGAATTTTTCATAATTTTCTGAGACAGTCCAATTTTTGGGTAAAAATTAAATACCTTTTAAATATATAATGTGATTTATGACATCATAATGACCCAATGGTGATGTAATAAAATACCATAATCCTTAGGTTCGTCCAATATATGTTTTATCATTAAAATAATGAGGTTTTGGGTTTGTTTGAATCACTTTTCAAAGCATTAATGGAGCCCTCAAGACTTATTCAACACTTTGCCTTTTTAAATTAATTTCCATGGGAGTGTGACTCACCTCCACATAAGAAATCCTAATTTTTTAATAAGTTCGGACCTTGGCCTTGTAAAATATTGTTTTCCTCTCTCCTTTTCCAGAAACCATGGGCAAATACCATGGGATGGTTTGTGGTTTGGATTATTTTAATATAAGGGGTCCCAAACCTAAATAATAAAGAATTCTCTCACCTTTCCTATATAAACCCACCCAAGCTCCCACTTCCTCCTCACTCAAAGCCCTTGAAGTTCGTCCAACCTCTGCCCTACTCTCTATAGAATCCTCTCAAGGTGCCCCAAGCTCCCAAGAAGCCTCTCACAAGCCTCTCTCTAGCCTTTGGAAGCACACTTCCAAGTAAGGGTTTTTTCTTCCTTTCTCTTTTTTTTGTCAATTTTCTTTAAGTTGTATTGCCCTTTTAATTTAATTTATGAATGTTGGGGTATGGTTTCGCACCTCCCCCATACTGCCCTCTTATTGTTTGAATGATGGGAGAACCCTTTCTCTCTCATTAAATGCCTCCCATGTACACCCGTTACTATGCCGAAATTCCGAAAGGAACTTCTCTCTCTTCTTTTATATTCAAGCAATACTTTTGTATCATGAATCTAAATTCCATTTCTGTTGTTGGGACATGTATATATATGATCTCCTTACTGTCCATTTCATGTAAATATGATGAGGAACCCCTTTCTCTCTCATCAACCTTTTTTATGAATTCTTATGTCACGCCGTTACGCTGCCGAAATCGCACCAATTTTCTAAGCCAATGTCTTTGTGTAGTGAATACCATGCCCATTTCTCCATCAAGGGTATTCACCTTTATGCACATATACGTATTGATTGTAAAGTTTCATGTATGAATTCCACATTCCTTTATCGTGGAAGAAATGATTATGTTTTATGAATCCATGTTTTATGATCCATGTGGCACACTTATGCATGAAATGAAATGTTTAAGAAGGGTGCGCCCTGATAGCGCTCCAATGCATTGGGTAAAGTATAGTATCATGATACGTCATGTGAAATGAGTGTTGACTCATGCTAATTCAAGTGCAACGAGGGTTTACTCGTGCTTCAAGTGCAATGAGGGTTTACTCATGCTCCATGTGCAATGAGCCTTGGCTCATGCTAATTCAATGTTAAGTGTTGTTGCCACATTTCCATGTTATGATTATCATGCTTTATCATGCCTTTATGTTCATGTCTCTCTTATGCTCTATTGATATGCCTATTGCCTAACATGTATTGTACTCCTCATGTTATTCATTATGTACTCCCTTACTGGGCTTTATAGCTCACCCTTTTCTTATGCATGTCCTCAGGTTATCCCATGCAATGCTAGGTACGAAGGAATGTAGTGGTCATGTAAAGGAAGTTTTCAATAAGGATGTTGTATTTCAAGTTTAAAGTTTTTATGTAATAATCCTAAGCCCCAAAGACACTAAACCTCTCGATCTTCTTTGTTGTATCAAGTGAAGTTTTATGTAATAAAGCATGTTTAAGTTGTAATAAAAAGCAGGGTTGTCATAGTTGGTATCAGAGGATAGGTTTAGTTATTTTTGGGATTAGGAAACCCTAGTAAAGCCTTAGATACAAGACTAAGCATAATAAAAACATCCCTAAGTTTTGGTAAATACTAAGTAAGTGTTTTATCAAACAAATACATCCCTGTCTGGATACGAGCAGGTAGAGGCGGCTCTGGCACAGATGTATCCTAGGGGTAAAACCCGAAAACACCGCTTTGAGCTAGACTCGAACGGGAACTGGTGCACGACAACGGGCCTTGCTGCACTCTTGGTTACGACACTCCTGGGGGATATGTTTTGATAAATTCACAATCTTAGTATGAACCCTTATTAAGGGAAAAATTCCCCTAAGAATATATGTTAGAAGGAAGATCCTGAAAAGCCTGGATTGAATCCTATAGACTCATGAGTTAAAGAGATCAAAGTTTATTTATAAGTCATCAACTTTTGTCTTTGGATTACCCTCTATGTGTTACCCCTAACTTTCCTTTTATTCCAGCCAATGGCCGGTAATAGGAGAACTCGGGCTAACAACCGTTGTGAAGATCAGTGTGATGATTGTACTAATGAGATGCCCAATCCGATGGGAGTGGGAATCGCGAACTTTGTCACGCTTCTCTCTCAGCTAACTCAAGTTTTGAATAGAAACACTGGTCAAGAGGAACGTTCAACCCCCCCTAAGAAAGAACAAGTCGCTATTGAAAGCTTCATGAGACAAAGGCCTCCTACTTTTAGTGGATCATCTGATCCCACGATCGCTGAACAATGGATAAACTCCATTGAGAAGATATTCTCCATCCTCCAATGCTCTGAAAAAGAGAAGGTTCTCCTGGCGGCTTATCGTATGGAGGGTGAAGCTGATCAATGGTGGACATTGATCAAAAATACGAAGCCTGAGGAGGAGATCGAGGCTTTGGAATGGAAGGTATTCCGGAAGATGTTTTTCGATAAATATTTTCCACGCACCCTCCGTCTTAAGATGGAAAGGGACTTCCTTTCCCTCAAGCAGAAAGATGAAGAATCTGTGGGAGCGTACGAGGCAAACTTCACAAGGCTTGCACGATACGCTTCCGGCTTTGTCGTTACCCCCGAATGCAAAGTTGACCGCTTCTTTGGTGGGCTGAAGCCTAGCTTGCGGAAAGCATTAGCGATCCGTGACTTTGACAGCTATGAGGAGATTGTCCGATGTGCCCTTAAGGTTGAAATGGAGATCGGAGAATCACAGGGGTATCATGGGGACAAGAAGCGGAAGGTGGACTTCAATGCTGGTGGTCCGATGGATAAATCCAACGGCTCTAAGAAATTCCAGCACCCCACTTGCCAAAAGTGTGGAAAGAAGCACCCTGGGAATTGCCTTAGGGGGACAAGAAAATGCTTCAAGTGTGGAAGAGAAGGGCACCTAGCTATTAACTGTCAGCAAGAAGGACCCGCGGCTGCGACGGAGGGGAGGAACACTCCGTTCGAACCTCAACGCGTTGTTTAATGCTTCAAATGCAAAGAACCGGGTCATTTTGCGAATCAATGCCCTAATCCAAGGGTTATCGGAGGCAATCAACAACCTCCAAGACAGCAAGGAAGAGCTTTTGCCATCACTTCTGCCGAAGTGAACCCCGACAACGAAGTGGTGACAGGTACGCTAGTTATTCATTCAAGAATAGCGAACGTACTTTTTGATTCAGGTTCTACGCATTCTTTTATATCTCAAAAGTTTAGTAGAATAATCCCTGCACCACCACAAATCATGGAAGTAAAGATGTCGGTGAGTACGGCAAATGGGGCAATCATTGCATCCCATGAGTATAAGTCCTCCCCTGTTATAATCTGTGGATTGAATTTCCCGGCGAACCTTGTCATACTCCCTTTGGTGGAATTTGATGCAATTCTTGGCATGGATTGGCTTTCCTTATATAGAGCCAACATAAATTGTCGGGAGAGGGAAATCACACTCCATATGGAGAATCGACCCCCGATTCTTTACAAGTGTCAGGAGGAAGATGAATCTCCTTTAACTCCATCATCTCAAGCATGGATATTACTACCTTATGAGCACGCATATCTGGCTCAGATGATTGAGTCCAAGGAAGAAACCACCCTTGAAGAAATGCCTATTGTGAGGGAATTCGCTGAAGTATTTCCCGAGGAACTTCCTGGTCTTCCTCCAAGAAGAGATGTTGAGTTCTCAATTGAACTTATACCTGGGGCGCTACCAATATCCAAGACTCCATATAGAATGGCTGTGGTTGAGCTTGAAGAACTGAAGAAACAACTACAGGAGAATCTGGATAAAGGGTTTATACGCCCAAGTGCATCACCATGGGGTGCACCAGTCCTCTTCGTCAAGAAGAAGGATGGGTCAATGCGGCTTTGCATCGATTATCGTGAACTTAACAAAATCACGATAAAGAACAAGTATCCTCTCCCAAGAATCGATGACTTGTTTGATCAGCTGCGTGGAGCACAATACTTCTCCAAGGTCGACTTGCGGTCGGGATATTATCAAGTAAGGGTGAAGAAGGAAGATATCCCCAAGACTGCTTTTCGTACAAGGTACGGGCACTATGAATTCATAGTAATGCCTTTTGGACTCACCAATGCTCCAGCAATATTCATGGACTTGATGAATAGAGTCTTTAGAGAATACCTAGATAAATTTGTGGTATTCTTTATAGATGATATTCTAATATACTCCAAAACCAAGGAGGACCATGAGGAGCATTTAAGAACTGTACTGGAGACTTTGCGCAAGGAGAAGCTCTATGCCAAGTACAGCAAGTGTGAGTTCTGGTTGAAGGAGGTCTCATTCTTGGGCCATATCATCACAAGCAATGGGATATCTGTGGACCCCTCCAAAACAGATGCAATTGAGGGATGGCCGAGGCCAACATCGATAACTGATATCCGTAGCTTCTTGGGGTTAGCTGGATATTATCGACGATTTGTGAGAAACTTCTCACGATTGTCCAACCCTCTTACCAAGCTAACTCGAAAGGGAGTAAAGTTTGCTTGGAGTGATGAATGCGAAGAAAGCTTCAAGGAGTTGAAAAGGAGGCTTATCACTGCACCTGTGCTCACTTTACCCACAAGTGGGGAGCTTTTTGTGGTATTCAGTGATGCTTCAAAGAAGGGCTTAGGATGTGTGCTGATGCAGAATGATAAAGTGATATCCTATGCCTCAAGACAGTTGAAAATCCATGAGCGAAACTATCCAACGCATGATCTGGAGTTGGCGGCGGTGATCTTTGCCTTGAAAATCTGGCGGCATTATCTCTATGGAGAGAAATGTGAGATATATACGGACCACAAGAGTCTTAAATATATATTCACACAGAAAGAGCTTAATATGCGCCAGAGAAGATGGATAGAGCTCATAAAGGATTATGACTGTTCAATACATTACCACCCTGGGAAGGCGAACAAGGTGGAGGATGCCCTAAGTAGAAAGGATCCAGCAATTCTATCAATGATGAGAATTGAGAAGGATCCAATCTTCTTAGACTTGATGAAGATGGAAGTGGGAATCATAAAGAAGGGAACATCATCAATCCTTTCACAAATGATTGCTCAACCATCTCTTTTGGAAAGGTTAAAGGATGCTCAAAAGGATGATGCGAGAATCCAAGAAAAAGTGGAAGCTATCAAAAAGGGAAAATCCTCAGAGTTTAATGTTAATGAAGAAGGAATTGTGCGGTTTGGGAAAAGACTATGTGTCCCATCAAGTTCGGAGCTGAAGAAGGAACTTTTGGATGATGCACATAGTTCAAATTTCTCTATTCACCCAGGGAGCACAAAGATGTATCGAGATCTCCGAGAAAACTTTTGGTGGGATAATATGAAGAAGGAGATCGCTGAATATACATCAAAGTGCCTGGTGTGTCAGAAAGTGAAGGCAGAGAGGCAGAAGTCTAAGGGGATGATGCAACCATTGCCCATACCAGAATGGAAATGGGAGAACATCACCATGGACTTCGTCACTGGACTTCCAAGGACATCCAAAAGCAACAATGCAATCTGGGTTATTGTGGATCGTCTTACAAAGACTGCACACTTCATTGCTATTCGAGAGGACTTCTCTTTGGATCAACTGGCACGGATATATATCAGGGAAGTGGTACAGTTGCATGGAGTACCACTATCTATTGTGTCTGACCGAGATCCAAGATTTACCTCTAAGTTTTGGAAGAGTCTTCAACATGCTCTGAATACTGAACTGAACTTCAGTACGGCCTATCATCCTCAAACTGATGGCCAATCCGAGCGGACTATCCAAACACTTGAGGATATGTTGAGAGCGTGCTCAATGGACTTTAAAGGAGGATGGGATCAACATCTTCCTCTAGTAATAGTTTCCACTCGAGCATCCAAATGGCACCATATGAAGCCCTGTATGGGAAAAGGTGTAGAACACCGACATGTTGGGATGAGGTCGGTCAACGTAAGCTGCTTGGACCAGAAATGGTCGAAGAAATGGTGGAGAAGGTGAAAACCATTCAGCAGCATATCAAGGCAGCCCAAAGTCGACAGAAGAGTTATGCAGATAATCGTCGACGAGACCTTGAATTTAAAGTCGGAGACATGGTGTTTTTACGCATATCTCCGTGGAAGAAGGTCATGAGGTTTGGAAAGAAAGGGAAGTTAAGTCCAAGGTACATCGGCCCCTTCGAGATTCTTGATCGTGTTGGGGCTGTGGCCTATCGACTAGCACTTCCACCTACTATGGCCAAGGTGCATGATGTCTTCCATGTATCCCTCTTAAGGAAGTACATACCAGACCCTTCACATGTACTCTCTTCTGAGGTGGTACAATTATAAGACGATCTTTCTTATGAGGAGCAACCAGTGAAGATCTTAGATCGTAGAGAAAAAGTTCTACGAAATAAGACAATGCCCCTCGTCAAGGTGTTGTGGAGAAACCACAAGTTTGAAGAAGCAACTTGGGAGTCGGAAGATATGATGAAGCTAAGTTACCCACATTTGTTTTAGTGTGGGAAAAGGAAAATTTCGAGGGCGAAATTTCTTAAGGGGGGAATGTTGTAACGACCCAAAATTTCATTAATGGAAAATCCCTCTTGATCCAGTTAAATGTTTCTTTATGTTTTTATAAGATGTCAACTTCTTTAGTTTTACGTTAAGATTTGTGACCGTTACTTTTATAGCCGTTGAACATTGATCATCTGGGTAGTTTAAATATAAGGCTTTAACGAAACCATTTTTACTCAGACAAAGGAAGCGATGGCCTCATCCAGTAGAATTGCCCCTTACGAAGCCCATTTGTCGGAGCTCGGAAAGGAGGTGGCGTCTTTGGGCTTTGCCCTTGACCAAGCCCAAGCTGAGCTTCATCAAGTCAAGCTCGAACGTGATCGTCTACGGGAAAAATGGAAGTTGATAGAGATCACCACTCGAGCGATGTTATCCGAGCAACCCCAAGAGTCTGTCACCATCGCACACCTTACCCTTAGGTCTTATGCGGCTATTTTAAGGGGTTATGTAACAAATAATTAGCACCATGTTCATGTACATTATTTTTGTATATAATAATGAATATAATTTCTAGTCATTTTTGATGCATTGTAATTAGTTTTTAAAGTACAAATGATGTTTTTAGTTATTATTTAATTAAGAATTATATTTTATTAAATTAAAGGATTTTTGAATTAAATAATATTTTAATAAAATATTATTATTAATATTAAATTAATTTTTATTAAATATAAATTATCTTATAATTTTATGAATGCAATTAAAATTTTTATTAAGGTTTGAAAGCCATTTCTGTCAAAACCCGTGAATTTTTTATAAATGTCGGTTTTTATTTTAAAAGTGAAAATTCACATATTTAGAAAATTATTTAGATAAAATAAATATTATTTTTGGAATCAGGACGTCGAAATTATCCAACGGTGAATTTTTCATAATTTTCTGAGACAGTCCAATTTTTGGGTAAAAATTAAATACCTTTTAAATATATAATGTGATTTATGACATCATAATGACCCAATGGTGATGTAATAAAATACCATAATCCTTAGGTTCGGCCAATATATGTTTTATCATTAAAATAATGAGGTTTTGGGTTTGTTTGAATCACTTTTAAAAGCATTAATGGAGCCCTCAAGACTTATTCAACACTTTGCCTTTTTAAATTAATTTCCATGGGAGTGTGACTCACCTCCACATAAGCAACCCTAATTTTTTAATAAGTTCGGACCTTGGCCTTGTAAAATATTGTTTTCCTCTCTCCTTTTCCAGAAACCATGGGCAAATACCATGGGATGGTTTGTGGTTTGGATTATTTTAATATAAGGGGTCCCAAACCTAAATAATAAAGAATTCTCTCACCTTTCCTATATAAACCCACCCAAGCTCCCACTTCCTCCTCACTCAAAGCCCTTGAAGTTCGTCCAACCTCTGCCCTACTCTCTCTAGAATCCTCTCAAGGTGCCCCAAGCTCCCAAGAAGCCTCTCACAAGCCTCTCTCTAGCCTTTGGAAGCACACTTCCAAGTAAGGGTTTTTTCTTCCTTTCTCTTTTTTTTGTCAATTTTCTTTAAGTTGTATTGCCCTTTTAATTTAATTTATGAATGTTGGGGTATGGTTTCGCACCTCCCCCATACTTCCCTCTTATTGTTTGAATGATGGGAGAACCCTTTCTCTCTCATTAAATGCCTCCCATGTACACCCGTTACTATGCCGAAATTCCGAAAGGAACTTCTCTCTCTTCTTTTATATTCAAGCAATACTTTTGTATCATGAATCTAAATTCCATTTCTGTTGTTGGGACATGTATATATATGATCTCCTTACTGTCCATTTCATGTAAATATGATGAGGAACCCCTTTCTCTCTCATCAACCTTTTTTATGAATTCTTATGTCACGCCGTTACGCTGCCGAAATCGCACCAATTTTCTAAGCCAATGTCTTTGTATAGTGAATACCATGCCCATTTCTCCATCAAGGGTATTCACCTTTATTCACATATACGTATTGATTGTAAAGTTTCATGTATGAATTCCACATTCCTTTATCGTGGAAGAAATGATTATGTTTTATGAATCCATGTTTTATGATCCATGTGGCACACTTATGCATGAAATGAAATGTTTAAGAAGGGTGCGCCCTGATAGCGCTCCAATGCATTGGGTAAAGTATAGTATCATGATACGTCATGTGCAATGAGTGTTGACTCATGCTAATTCAAGTACAACGAGGGTTTACTCGTGCTTCAAGTGCAATGAGGGTTTACTCATGCTCCATGTGCAATGAGCCTTGGCTCATGCTAATTCAATGTTAAGTGTTGTTGCCACATTTCCATGTTATGATTATCATGCTTTATCATGCCTTTATGTTCATGTCTCTCTTATGCTCTATTGATATGCCTATTGCCTAACATGTATTGTACTCCTCATGTTATTCATTATGTACTCCCTTACTGGGCTTTATAGCTCACCCTTTTCTTATGCATGTCCTCAGGTTATCCCATGCAATGCTAGGTACGAAGGAATGTAGTGGTCATGTAAAGGAAGTTTTCAATAAGGATGTTGCATTTCAAGTTTAAAGTTTTTATGTAATAATCCTAAGCCCCAAAGACACTAAACCTCTCGATCTTCTTTGTTGTATCAAGTGAAGTTTTATGTAATAAAGCATGTTTAAGTTGTAATAAAAAGCAGGGTTGTCATAGTAAATATTAAAAATGTTTTGAAATACATTTTTAAGAAACATGGATGTGGATGATAAAGATATCCCAGTAGATTATTACGTATAAACAACCTCGGATAATGAAGAGATTGTGAAATAACCCTTACCTTGTAATTTTCCTTGGTTGGGGTAGGTTAACCTCCTGTATAATGGTGAAATAGTTGTTATTAAATTATACAAGAATCATATATAATAATATGATATCATATATGATCTTTTAACATTGATTTGTTAATAATATCTTAGTATTATCATTATATCGGGTGTTAACTTACTTGTTTTCTTTTATATGTTTTTTTACGTAAGACATGTTTGTAAAGGATAGGTTGTATATTATTCATATCCAGAATGATATCAAGTCCTTAAACATCATTTTTAAATCATCAAATGATAATTATACTTGAATGGATACGATGGAGAATGAATCTCATCGCGTTCCTGGAGACGGTAGTCCGTACGTACGCACGAGCGACAATATCATTCTTTTGATATTAAAATAATATATAAATGGATGATATATCATATATAAAGAATCATTAACATGTTATATTTATTATTTAAATGAGTTACACATCATTATTATACCCATCCAAATAATATTATATTGAATAACAATTACACCACGACGTGGAGACGGTAGTCCGTACGTACGCACGTATGCTGACATGTTATTCAAAGGGTGGATAGAATACTGAATATGGTTGTACCATATTTATAATAACATCACAGTATATTTGAGATACTGGAGTTATTATTTTAGAATGGTAAGAACAAAGGAAGAAGAAGTGGAAGAAGAAATGAACTTGGAGAAGGGTGGTGAAATCATTACCTCTTCTTCGGGTTCTTCCTTTTGATTTGATCAAAAGGGCTCCTTAGGTTGGCTTTCTGATCAAACTAAGGCCTCTAGGTTGTATTTAGGGATGTTGGGAGAGTATTTGGGCAGAGTTTGGCCGAACCAAAAGGCTTTGAAGGTGTGAAGAAATGAGAAGGAGGAGTGCCCTTTTATAAGAGGGGTGAGGGGCACCTTTGGAAAAGCTAGAAATATTAATTTATAATAAATTCATATTCGGTTTCTAATGGCTACAAAGCTTATTATTCAAAGGTTAAGGTGGGGATAGGTCGAAAACCACTCAACCAATAGAATTTAGACAGGTTTGGGTACTTATATTAACCTTATCTTTAAGTATTAACTCTAAGTTAATTAGTTTCACTTTTATAATGTCTCTTTGTATGTTTATATAATATGGTTAATAAACTTACTATATACATCCAAGCGACCCCCAAGTGGTCCATTAATGATGAACCTATCCTGATATAAGTCTCTTGGCCGAACCATAGATTTTTAGGAATTTAATATCAATTAATAATATAATATTTGTTTTAAGAACTCTTTTATGTCAATTTTGACACTATTCAATAGTTGATTTTTGTGAAACTCATAACAAATTGATTACTTCGAACAAAGTCAATTAAATCAATCCTAATATATCATGTTATCCTAGAAAATTAGTTTAATTCATTAAAAGTTTCATATTATATTTATTTGGGTATTTATAATATCAATTATTTTAATTTTTCACTATTATAGTAATTACTGAATCATCATTGTGTCATAAATAAAATAAATTATTTAATGTCTAAAAATTATAAATAAAATATCATTATGTAGGAAATATTTGTATCTTTCTAATGAATATTTATAATCTAAAATCCAACATATATAACCCTATGTAACAATTGTTTTTCTAAAAGATATATGCTTGTGTCATTTTTGTATTCATTTTAACTTAATTAAAATAAAGTGTCATTATCACTTACAAGTGGATCCATGGGGTCCCAAAATAGACCCAAAGATTCCCATGGTCGACCATGTATCAACCAATAGGGTTAATAGACGTTTTAGGGTAATTTAGTATTATTATAATATTATTTTTTAACCCTTATTTACCGGATTTACCCTTAACCATGGTAAATAAAATATTTACCGCAGTAATTATTCAAAATGTCTAAAAATAAAAGTTACCTATTTACACAATTTGAACATCCTGATTCCAAATATGGAATCCATTTTCCTAAATTCTAAACACAGAAGTGGCAGAAATTAATTTAAAATTAATTCCCGCTTTCAAAACAAAAAGTGTGTTTTTAAGAGATAATAACTATCAAAAGATTGACACTTGTTTATGTTCGGTTTAATTGTAAAATTATGTCCAATGACCAACATTATATTAAATGGTAAAAATATATTCTAAATATACTTTAAAACCACTAAAATTCATAATTTATCACTATTAATTATTTTGATTAAAAAAGTTGTTTTTAATTAAAATTTAGTAATTTTCACTATTCATCAAAATATGAAAGTTATCTGAAATGTACCAAAATTTCACCTTAGGCTAAATTCGATATTCCGAATCCAAATATGAAGTCCATTTTAAAATATAAAATATATATAATTTTAAAAAGTAGGTATTACTATTCATAACGGCTAGTTTGATTGGTTGTGGTGTGTGTTAAAACTCAAGGTTGCGTACAACACATGCTACTGTATTATTCAAAGAAAGTGTACCGTGGAAGCTTGGGATGTTTAATTTTAAATTTTTGATGTCCCCATTTAGTCAAAAAGTTTAAAATATTGTATTTAAAAAGGGTTCACTATTAAAAGTTGATAAAAGTGCAATACTGAAAATGAATTTGTTCTTGCATTATATCTAAGAAACTCATAATATGTATTCTAAAATTATAAGGATTATATAAAGTTTAAAATTTAGATAATACTATTCATAACCTCTTTTGAATGGCTTTTTTTTTTGAAAGTCATGGTGTGATTGAACTCAGTGTTGCGTGTAGTGCAAGTTATTGAATTATTTTGAAGAAATAACACACTATGAAATCTTGGGGTGTTACAACTATTCTGTGAGGAGGGGATTAGAAGATATTCTAAACATGGGAGGTCTTTTCCACATAATTGATTATACAAAAACTTTCTATTTTCTTGGAGGAGGAGGGAGTTCTACATGATTCAAGTTATTTTTCATAACTTGATCCAACTGAGCAATAACTGTCGTGAAGTTTTGAGCACTAGTTACCATCATATTAGGAATATCATTTGGGCATTCTTTACATTAACTATTACATTTATTTTTGGAATGTATTCTTATATTTCCCTCCATTATCTAAGAAAAGAATGTACAATTATATGGCTTTAATACTTAGCTATTGAGCATAATAAACTTTTAACATAAGGGGATAAAACTTTAAAGGATAAGTATATCCTAACTTGTGATTCCAAATGTTTAAATCTAGGTTATCATTGATATATTTCTTAACTGATATTATTAGGGAGTTTTTTTATATTCCCTCAATAATGGTTTGTACGAATCTCATGAATTTACCAAGTCATATCCCCAGGGAGTGTCAAAGCAAGGGTGAAGAAAGGCCTATTTTTGTGTACCCGGAAACCCCAAGTCATGCCTGAAACTCTTTGTTGGAGTTTTTCCTCCTAGGTACATCGGTCCCAGAGCCACATCTATCTATTTTTATCCATACATGGACTTATTTTCTTGATAAACCACTTACTATTTTATTACCAAAAATTAGGGATGTTTTCTTATACTTAGTCTCATCCTTAAGGTTCTTGCTAAAGTTCACTCTATACCTAATCTCCAAAAATAACTAGACCATCCTCTGATACCAACTATAGTGACCCTCACTTTTCACATATAGAATTACATGACATTAAGCATAATTATACATCAGAGTACAAGCCAAGGATCATAATGTCTAGTGTCTTGGAAGACTAGGTACATAATACAAAATTATAAATACAACTTTTTATTTAAACTCAAAAATGATCTTATATCTTTCATTGTGATCCTATATCTTCATAGGATACCCTTAGGAACACATGAACAAAGGGATGAGCTAAAAATCTGGGTAAGGGAGTATACATAAGAAAAAGGCTTTAGCACATGTATTAGAAGGTGTGAAATAAAGATAAAAAAGCATGGTACATATGGAATAATAACATATAAACATGGGATCATATAAACATGGAATAATATTAATGTGTAAGCAACATAAAACATTACTTTAGTATGATTCAAGGCTAACCGCCAAGATCATTTCACATAGTAGCACAAGCCAAGGCTAACCACCAAGACCGTCACACATAACATCCCAAGAGACTTAACTTTACCCAATGCATTGGAGTGATATCTAGGTGAACCCATATTAACTTTTAATGTATATTGTTTCCCCATAAATCATTATACATAATCAATTTTACATAAACATAAGGCTTACCCATGTAAAGAATTGCGTACCACAATCATGTCATAAAGCATAACAATTGGTCATATCATAAAAGTGTCCATGAGAGAAAGGAATTAAAACATACATGGACATTAATAAGGTAAAATAGAAATATATAAAGATAAGTTATGTAAAATATAAGTGACAATATGTATGAAATATACTTGAGATATTATTATCATTAAAACATTTTAGTGCAGTTTTAGAGAAAATACTAAAGAGCATTTAAAATCAGAAAAAAAAAATCTTTTATATAAAACCAGAAGTGAAACAAAATATTTTTCATAATAATAATACTGATATTATAAATAAAATATTTTCCTAAAAAAATAGGATAGAGTGAACTTGAAATTGGGTAATAAATCGGGATGTTCCCCCAAAATAGGTTTTCTTATCGGGAAGAATTAAGGATGGAATCACTTAAAAACATGTATATACCCAACAGAGAACGATGGATGGATCTTGAAACATGAGTTTGGAGAATATAAAAAGAATGTAGAATTTTTACACAAAAAAAAGTACAAATTCATTTGGGTAAAACGAACAATGGAACAACCCGAAAGAATAAAGTCGATATGGGTAGAATCCCTTAAGGAATATCCGCATAGTATCAGTTGTACATAGGAGATCTTAATGTGAAATAAAGGGATTTATAATATTTTATAAATAATGAGGGAATTATTGGGAAGGGTATAAATCATAACCCAATATTAGGAATTATACGTTAAAGGTCATAACATAGAGGACATTCTTGAATAAAAGTGAAATAGAGGGGATCCCTTACCTAATGTCTGATGGTGTTCTCCACATGATATTAATGACATGAATAATAAAATTAGTTAATTAATTAATAATTAAATAAACTATTCTATAATAAAATTATTTATTACAACTTTTTGAGTTCATTAATAACCTTTTTGATTGGTTATGAGGTTCAATTATATTGTTCAGGTCTGTTTGTTTCCTTGGTTTTAATGAACGGTTCACTTATATTCATGTTTAGAGAATCTTGTAAAATTGAGATGTTTTTACAGAATTTTAGTCATATTTCATTAGTGAAAATATATAAGTTTAAATGTTTGTAAATTCCATTTGGAATATTTGAGTGAATATTAATCATTATGTAAAACATGTGTGATAACCTTTTGGGTTATTTGGCAGTTTTTGGCCACAAGGAACATGTTTTGTTTTATAAATAAAAAAATTATGTACAAAAGGATTATAGAACCATAAATGAGAAATAATACATATATTATATTCTGTTTCAACCATAATAATGGTTTAATTACCATAATTTAGGACAGTTCTAGAAATTGAAAACCCATCATCCTTGAATGTGGTAAATTAGCACATCTCAGATGGTGTTTTCATTTTTAATATGAAAGAAAGGGAAAGGTGAGATGATGAAAAATTATTCCTTTATCATGAAAACATTAAATTACATTTGAGGTACTTTTTTAATCACAAAATTTGTATAAAATTAGTTAATTAAAGGAAAAGAAAATAAATTAAGTTGAAAATAAAAGAAAAGTTGAGAGATCCCTTATAAAAATTCGACAGCCTAACTGCGTCGCTTAAAATTTCATAAAACGAATTGATGAGAGAAAAAAGAGTATCTCATGATATGGAAAAAAGTATAGTAAGATAGATACATAATATCAAACCCCAACATATGAAAATGGAAATTCAAAGAGATAACATAAAACAAGTGTTGACTAAAAGAGGAGGGTGAAAGGTTCCCTTACCCTATGGTTTAACTCCAAAAATGCAATGGTTGGGACCTTGGGGGATTGATGACACCTTAGGAGGACTCATAGGTAGGTAAAAACACCATAGATTATAAGAGTATGAATATATAATGCAATAAAATGAAGGAAATAGTGGTTATTTATTGTAAAAGTGAGAGAGTTTTTAATTAATTTCAAAGAACACCTTATTAGTGGTTTTTGCAAAACCATGGGCTTTACCATGGTATTTGCCCATGGTATTTTCCACTTGGGAAAAATCATATATTATTTTATTGTACACAAGTCTACCAGAATTTTATTTTAATTATTACATCACTAAGATTTCAATAAACATATGAAAAACTCAAAACTATATTTTTACTATTCGTGAAAATTCAACTATTTTAGAAAAATTACAAAAATTCACCCTAACCATTTTTTGACGTGCAGAATTCAAAAATTAAATCCATTTTTTGAAAAAAAATTTCTTAATAATTTTAATTTAATTTCTAAATAAAATCATAATTTATTCAACAAAATCAACATTAAAACTATAACTCATTTTATAACACCTTGAAAAATTAATCAAGGTCCCATAAAATTATCTTATAACCATAAGAAAATAAATAAAAAATTTATGATTACATTTTATAAAAGTACCTTTCCATTTTCAATTATTAAATTTAAAATAATATTGTAAATCAAATATTTTTGACATACAAAAATACCCATTCTTATAATTTGATTATTTTTTCACTTTTCAGATGTCTAAATTGTATTTATACATTCATGAGTGACATTTCTATTTTTTTGGCCGATTACTACTCATTAATATTCATAAAGGTATGTTATTATTAATACGGGTATGTTACTATTCACAAAGTTTATGTTACTATTCAAAATGTTATGTTAATATTCATAAGGGTATGTTACTATTTATCAAAAAATAAGTTTGTCTTATCAAACTCCAAATAACATACAAATCACAATTGTATATGATCATTTTTTTAATTCAAATCACATAAGTGACAAACCTATGCTTACAGGTCACATAATACTTAGCAGTTCATTATGTCGTGATTTCATATTGTTATATAACATTTTAATAAGAAAGTAATTTCCATTCATAAAACATTGGGTCGTTACAGTGTTGACCTAGGTGAGTTAGACATTGTGTGTGGAGATTCATTTCAAAATATTTGGTGCTGTTTTTGAATTTCCTTGGGAAGACCCATATTGGGAAATTTGTTTCCCAAGGTGTGTCTATTTAGACAATAAGGGAACCTTTTGGGGAGCTCGCTGGTTTTGGAGACCTAGTTGAGAGCTCAGTTTTACTCCTATGTGCATAGGTTTCTTCTTTGTGTGATGAAAATACCTGAATGTGGGGTGAGTGTAGTGTATTTTTTTTGTGTGAGCCTTTTTAATATACCTAGGAATATTTTATAAGCCATGCATTGAGATATCATGAGATTCCAAGGCCTGGTGATACGAAAATTGATTTTGTAAAAATACTAAATATAGTAGTATCAAACATGTATAGATTTAAAAAAATAATGTAATATCACTATATTAAATCCAAGAAATGGAAATATAAGACCACAATTGAATCTATAATGTGGGTTTTCCCCTAAGTGTGACCTAAGGTTGGTTGGTGTCGGATGTTCTGTTGAGGTAGCTGTTGGTGGGGGCATTATGTGAATTAATTAATTAATTTAATAAACCTAACCTAACTCTCAAACTATAAATAAGTTGTAATAATGATTTTACGGCTTTATCCACATAAACCTTTCTAGATTTGAGAGGAGGATAGAATTCTTCATTGGATGATCGACATGAGATGATGAACGATGATTGAATCAAGGTGGATCAAGAGGAAACGAATGAAACACATCTCCTCTATCATTGGAGAATGAATTCTTCACCATTTATTGATCTTAATTTAGGTAGGTATCATCAATTTTAGATTTCATCCTTTTGATTAAAAGATTAATCGTGGATATTTTTATGTTCTTTTTTATGTGTTTATTCTCCCTTCAATGATCCAATTTAATTTTTTTATATAGGCTATTATTGATTTTCCATTCTATTTACCCTAGATATCCCTGATTTATGATCTCTGGATAAGAACCCATGTCCAAAAGTGATTTCACCTTTGTTATTTTTCCTTTCCCCCATCCTCTCTTCGCGTTCTTCACCGTTGACCCATAAGGTTACAGTTCATCATTTTCAGTTTAGGTTTGACTAAGATTAATCTCATGGATGCGTCATGGTCTAGTGAACAATGAATGGATCAATTTTTTTCAAATGGATTGGGATCAGTCATGGGTTATACTCCATGGATATGGGATCTAAAGCAACGACAGACAACACAAGTTGTGTAGAATGCACATCATATCATTGTGTGGGTAGCAAATTTCTGGTTTCCAACTATCAAAGGGCTATTATCAACCACCGAAGGTGAATTCCACTAGTTACAAGTGGTCAAAAGGTGAAAATAATAAAAAGGAGTCCGAATATACAGAACAAAATAAAGAACATCTATTTATATAGAAACTCACAAACACTTTGTGTAGTCAATGAACACACACCATGAAGCCCCAACCATATATGGAGGTTAGGGATTCTGGGAAGATAGGGATCACACATTAAGAGGTCAGGACCACATGCTATGTGACACTACCTGAGTGGATATGATTTGTGCCAGCTACACACAACCAAAAACTCTTTCAAGAGGATATGTCGTGTACTCTGACTACACGGGCACACCCAGAGGTAATTGAGAATGACCCAAAGTACCTGGGAACAACATGGATAACACGAGTAGGCCTTGGGTGTCTAATAAAAACCATTTAGTTATAATACATGTCATGTATTACTACTTTTATAGCTAATCTATCCATTTAATAGTAAAATTCCCTGAGGCTAAGTGAGTTCACACACGCTGTGACCCTAGTACACACCATGTAGTTTTCACAATAACTTCTTCCTTTCATATATCATTTATTTGGACTTTGATTATGTAATTATATTGGCCTATCCTAATACATTTTCCATGTAGACCATGATGGTGTATTTCATAGAGAATTTTGAGATACAATATGAGAAGTACTGAGTGTGACTATTCTTTAGGATATGCTTGATGGAAGTAGTGATCAGGATGGATCATTTGAGAGATGTCGGTGTTTGAAACCCCCTATTGAATTAGAGTGTGGTTCCCAAAAATTAATCTCAATCTAGTGAGTGGAACCCCCTAGCGTACTAGGGCATTGGTCCTACAACTACAAAGTCGACCCCCATGCACAAGGGAATGGATCCTCTACATACTGAGTGGAAACCCCTAACGTACAAGGCCATGGGTCCCCTACCTATTGAGTGGAACCCCCGGATGAACTAGGGTGTGCGTCCTCTGGCTACCGAGTGACAACCACTAATACACTAGGGTGTAGGTCCTCTACCTACCTTGTGTAACACCCTGAATCACTAAGGCATGGATCCTCTATAGATTGAGATGCCCACCTTGAGGTATTATAGTGTGGTTCCTCTATCTACTAAGTGGAACCCCTCGATGCACTATATTTTAGGTCCTCTATCTATTGAGTGTCACCCCTTGATGCACTAGGTAATGTTTCCAATATCAGCTATGTAGATCCTCCCCTCATGTACTAAAGCATGGATCCTCTATTGGATATTTTCCCCCCACAGGTGTGGATCACCATGGAGAGTTTTGGGCCCCCACACAATCTCTAGTGAGGCTACACAAGATTCATTGTTAGGAGATAGTGTCCCATGAGATATAACACAGTTGTGTGGTACAAACCCTCTACACGGTTAACTTGTGCAATTTTTTATGATGCTAGGCATCGAAGATGGAAATTCAGAGCTATACGGTGACTCATTATTCTTATATGGGGTGTTGATATGGGGATCCAATTTTTCTCTTCATTTGGGATTCTTATTGAGAATATCTATATTTTTATGTTTTTTAACTCAATCATTAATCAACATGAATTTCATTAGGTTGAGCTAACCATTTTTATATCATTATATTTATCCCTTTGTGGTTTTCAGGGGATCCTACAGGATATGAATATACTCACCCATGCATGGGTTTTTCACACACATATCACGTATTATGAAGATGATGGACAGTTCATTGAATAAATCAATAGAGCATAGAGACACTTGGGTTTATTGACTGTATACAGTTGTCAATCTTGGAGATTAGGAGTCATGCTCTCTTATATTTCTTTTATTCTAGATGTTTTTAGTTTTTAACTTAACTTCTAATTGGGAAAGCATTTTTTCACTTTATGAGTTGGCTTATATTTGGTACTCTAATGTATTATCTAGAGTTTATTTCGTTCATGGTTTCACTCTAGATTTTACAGTATTTATATTATATTTTTATGCACTTTTTCATGGAGACGGTTGTGAGCATGCATAATAGTACCTATAAAAAGACCTACTATTTCATTTATTCCTTCTTGGTGCTTGTCTCCAGCCCATGGACTATTGGAGATGGGCTTTGGGATGTGATAGCTCGACCTTCTACCAGCTAGGTGGGTATTAGAAGGATGGGTAATTACACATTGAATCATTATTCCCAACCAATCTTTCTAATATTTAGGAGAATAAAAACCCTTCAATCTCATGATTAAACCCACTCACGAGATAAACCCATATCTTATTGACTGTGTGTGTGTGTGGGGGGGGGGGGTTATTTCCCATTAATTATTAATAAATATAAATGAATACATGTTTTTATTTTAATTCATGGTATTGAAATCTCACAATATTCATTTATATTCTTCATCTATTACAATTTCATTATTTTACTTCATTTTTGGATTATTTTTAAAATTTGGTTAAATTAAGAATTTTATTGGAATATCTTTTTTGAATTTAATTACATTACAATAATTTACTTGTTTTTATGATAGGAATAATTATTTTATAATATGTATTTTTCTTGTGAAAATATTAAAGAAGAGTGGAAAATTCATGTGCAATCTGAAAATTTCAAGAAAATTCAACTACACGGTCACATGTATAGTTCATTTTGAAGCTAATATAATTTTAACCAAACAGTCATTTCGAAACAATTATATATTCTACTATGAAATTGATTAAAATATTATATGTAATGGAAACAAGCTTGACATGCCTATTTGTGGAGTCAATCTTCATATCTCTATAGTTTACCGTACAAAATAATAATAGTGAATATTCAGAATAGTAAAAAAAAACATAAATAAAATAAGTTATAATTTATCATGTAGTATTCAAAAGTATATTGTCTAATATTAATGTTAGCGAAACCCATCTAGAAACTAAAGTGGCCACCATAGGGAACCTATATTTGTCTATTAATAAATGATGCAATAATAAGGAAGAAAAATAAAATGAGAATTTTTAAATAAAGTTAATATAAAAATATACTCAATTGGGAAAAGAGATTGGAATCCCTATTGGAAATGTGGGAAATATACAACATGGAAATAATACTACTTTAACCAATCCCGTGTCATATTTTTTAGTGGGTTGAAGGAACATCAAGCCACGGTGAGCCCCTTTTTCCTTTTATTGAATCATAATTTATGATATGGAAAATTTATAGTCATGTTACAACCAATAATAAGGAATATAGGGTTTTCATTCTTTATAATATATAGAAGTCTCTAATTCTGAATGAAGATTAATCCTTTATGAGTATTATTTCAAGTGGTCATAATACATTAATCAACCATCATTTATAAATCCAATCTAATTGGTCAGAAATTATCTCTTGTTTTTATGTGATAGTTTTAAATATATCTCATGCTAATTTTTTTAAAAAGATATTAAAAAATAATGTCCCATGATTTTGAGATTTATGAAAAGGATATTTTTAAATCAATACATATGATCCTCTACAACTTTAACTATATAAAGATTAACTTTTCTTGTAAAAAATCCCAAATGATATTTTTTTGGGTCAATGAAATTTAAATTTCATTATTTATGAGATCATGTGGATATGAATAAGACTTTAAAAATTAGATTGTTCTTAGAAAAGAAGAGAGATACGATATTGTGGTTGTGATCTAAAATCCATAATGATAGAGGAGAAATATTAACAATCTTGGAAAGTGGGTATTTTCATGTTTCAAAAAATATGGGTATAGTGGTTTTAACTTTTGAAATGGAGTGAGGTCCTGAAGATAAAAAATCCATTCCCTGATCAATAGTTTAATTTTATGTTATATTTTTAGTTTTTCTTTTCACTGTGTTCTTCCCCATTCTTCTATAAACTTAAAAAGTGTAAATATAACCCCATAGCTTTGATCCTAGTTAGAATAACCAATTCTTATTCATTAAGAAATATTTTTTATATTTCAATTTTTGAGTTTCATTTTCTACTATTATAATTTGTAACATGTGGTTTGAGTGAGAGGTAGGTGATTGACTCCAATTCATTCTTCATATAAATTTATAGTTTATTATTTATAAAAAGTTTTATAATATACTCACGTTACTTTATCTATTATTTATATGATAGCATTGAGTGGGCCAATGGATAAGGGGTTCATGATATGATCAAGTGTTCTAGGGTGGAACACTTAGAACATGGTTTCTTAATGGCTAAATTACTTGATTTATGGTTTTTTGGGTACCTTGGTTCCAAGATAGCACTAAATCATACTTAATATGGCGGCGTTTAGTGATTCATACCAGTTCATATTTGAAATATATGTCTCATTTTTAATACTTTAAGATTTTCTATATACAATTTTCCTTCTCAAAACACTTGTGCGTCAGATTTAGATATATAATATAGTATAAATTAAATGTTCTAAAAAAATAAATACAATTAATTATTTATTTCATCAATACAGAACATAATATATTATAGACAAATAAACTCTATAATATTAAAAATAGTCCAATTAGATAAAAAATAAAATAACTTGATTATAATTTTGAAATCTATAGGGGTGTGGTCTCCTTGAAATATCAAACCCGTGAACAACATAGTAAAAAAACCTTAGAAATGTGAATGGAATTATGAGAATTATGTATAGGACCTTGAAATAAATATAATTTAATAATTAAATATTTGGTATTTATAAAAATTATATAGGTAATATGATAAATGGAATAATAACTTAATTGTTAGAATAATAACCTGATTGTTAAAATTGAAACATGGCCATTCAAATTGTAACATGACCACTAAAATTGTGAAATTTATATTAATTAACATTTAAAATAAATAAAAAAATTAGTTATAAATTTTAAAATTTCATAAGATAAATATTCTAATTAGGTAAATCAAATAAATTATTAGTGAATATTTTAACGAGGTAGGTTTTATGTTTTAAAAAACCTAATATTTTTATTAATATTTAAATTATATAATAATAATTTTTAGAAATTATTTTGATAAAATTAATTTTAATTTTGGAATAATTTTATAGAAATTATCTAAGAATTAATTTTTGATGTTTTTTAAAAACATGAATTTTGGGGTGAATATTTAAAATAAACTTTCCATAACATGGTGTGTTTTATAAAAAAAATATTGATGTAATAATGTCCTAATAAAATCTAGAATGGATGTATAAACCCAAAATATGTTCAATAATATAAATAATTTATTTTCATAAATAAATTTAGTTTATTAATCACAAGAACAATTTTTAATGTCTTAAAATATATTTTATTTCATTAAAAAAATATCTTTTTTTTCATTCTTTATTTTGTATAAACTAATAAATTCAATACTGAAAGGGTTTAAAATATATAAAAACATGTATGTTTAATGTAAAACTATTCATATTTTAAAATAATTTAACTATTAAATTCTTTACATTAAAATAATATTTTAGTCATTTTTATCACCTAAAGTACCCCTCCCCTCTAAGGATAAAACCCCCCACCCTCCCCCATAGAAAATCACTTCCCAAATATATTCCACTTCTTAAAATTTCTTATATTTCCCTCTATTAAGTCTTCATGGATCCATAAATATGATATAATCTCACCCCACTTAATATTCCAAATAATTATGGATTTATCAAAGGATAAAAGTTTAAGGACAAGATAACCTTCCGGCCTCTTCCTTTCAATTTATCTTATTTTATTATGATTTTCCACTCATACTTTAAAATAAATACTCCAAAAATTATTTAATGGGAATATAAACATTAAATAAATGGTACTATAGAAATAAAAGTTTTTATAAACTATTTATAATATGTATATTTCACACTCTATCTTGTTAACACGTATAGTTAATGGTCAGTTTACCCACCTAGGGGGAAGTTGTCAATTCTTTATTTATATATTCCTTCCGATATGATTAGTGTATCATATCTATACTATATATATATATTATAATTTTTTTAATATATTCATGTTAATTTAACTAATTAATAAATAAAAATGATCAAACTAATATTATTGATGTGAAAGGGGTATAATTCTAATAAACATATTGTTGTGCCATTTTATCTTTAACAAAAAAATAATAAATAATTTTAAAATGGTTATAATTAATATATAATAATATAATTTAATGAAAAATTATTCTTGATTATTGTTTTAATAAATATAATTTTGTTATATATGAGGTGAAAATCTAAAAAAACTTAGGCCTAAGGTTAGGGGACTCTAAAATCAACCATCTTCTTTTAAATTTATACACTCTCTTCTCCACACTTTTTCCCATTATTATTCTAAACTTTCATTTCATTCCATAAAAATTTTCTATATTTTAATTTAAAATTTATTTTTATTGAGATATTAATTTATTTATTTTATTGTGATTAAGTTAAAGAAACATTGAATGATTATTGACATTTTCCTTCTCTCAAAAACTCATATTGATTTTATTATATAATTTATTGTTATATTCATAATCTATTCACATTTTTCTGATGATTTAGCACTTCAATGTAAAAAATATTTTATTCCATTCTAATTTTCTGCTCCTCCAAATTTATTCACTAAAATAACCTTTATGAAAATATTAAGAAACTCATTATCCTCTTATGATTTTACCTTGTGTTTATGCTTGATTTGAATTTCTTTTCTATGTGGTACTTATTGTTTTGAAGATGTTCTGATATTATTGGTAGGCATAAAATTATAAATCCCTCAAAGGAATTGGTAAAATAATTATATCTCAAGATATTATTATGCATGGACATCATGAATATATCCTTTTCTATAATATTATGCATAGAAATGTTGCAATTAACAATTTCTGTTATATTGTCTTGGAAATGAGGCTTGACTTATAATGTTTCATTATAGTACATGTTCGACATTTCATGTATCATTATATGATTATTTTTATTGTGATCCAATTGTTATAATACGATGATTATCATTATTCTCACCCATGTACCCATGTTGATTCATTCATCCCCTTCATTCTTATTATCCCCCCCTTAATGTGCTTTTAGACAACCCTTTTTTTAATCCATATTCCTAAGTGATCACATGTATTGAAAAGATTAAGAAATACTATATGAGGACTATGCAGAAGGATTTAAATAATGTTTAATGTTTTATGTATAATAATTTTGTATGAACCAAATTTTCTAATAAATTACATCTATTTAATCTAGGAGTTGTAATATTATGTATTTAGATTTAAAAAATAATCTAATAATCATGTATATAATATATGGGATCCCATATTTATCATTGGAATAAGGTTTAGATAATTTAGGGAATTTGGTCACTAAAATATAACCTAGGTTAATATTAATAATTTAATAAATTAAATGCATATCGTTGATTTAATTGTATGCATAAGGTTTTTACCCATGCATTATTAACATATGTATTTCCCTAACTAAATCTATTTTATAAAATGGTTGATGCCTAAAGGAACTAAACCAATAAAAAGGTGATGGTAAATTTAATGATTATCCAAATAATATTCTTGATGTAATGGGATATGGACTTCCAAACCTTATGGAATTACTTCATCACTTATCTTTGGTTATAAACAATAACATGAACCATGTGAAATGACCCTCTTAACCCAAGATAGAGAAATTATCAATTGAGATCTTCATGAAAAAAATGACCAGTTTCATTTAGCAGATCCTTTGATCAACTTTTTGAGAAATAACATATAAACTCGATGGATAATATAATTTTTGTGCTTAACTATTCAGAGTAAGAAAAAGTTACTTTAGTCACCTACCATTTAGAACACAAATTTGATCAATGGTGGACATTGATTAATAATATTTATCTACATGATGAAGTTGAATCAATAGAGTGGTAATAATTTAAATAAGTATTTCTTAATAAGTGTTTTACTCATACCTTTTATACCAACATGGAGAGATAAATTATAGAGCTTAATAAAAAATATAATAAATTTGTTTATTCATGTGAGGTAAATTTAAAAAGTATTTCAAATATGTATCTAGTTTTTTATTAATTACAATAGTGAAATAGATATATTATTTAGTGATTTAAAACCAAATATCTAGAAATATCAATCTATTTTTTTTGGTTTAATGAAGAAGTAGTTCAATGTGATCCCAATGTAAGGAAGTATTTTAGAGAATAGTCCGACATGCTATTTGATAAGAAATAAATGGTGGAATTTTGAATTATAGGATCAAATGGAAAAGGTCATATATTAATGAAGATCAAACTATCAACATGTTAAAGATGTTATAAGAATCACCTAGGTAATGATCTTAATGGAACTAGGATCTAATTTAATTGTTTAAAGGATAAAATCTATAAAAAAATATTAAAGGGACATGATAATTTTAATGGATAAAATAGAGGAAATGAGCACTCCTATGAAATCACGACCCATGGTTCAATACACAAATAATAAGGAACATTGTAAATATATAATCTAAGGCATTATACCAATTATATTCAAGGATAATCAACATCACAGACCACAAAACTCAAGGTATGAAGGAAAGACTTATGTTATTACCAGAACAAATGTGTAATAATAAAATTAAGAGGTGAAAGGTACCCATATTATTTTCTTAATAATAGAAATGGTTTATTTGATTATATATCAATTCATTCCTTTATATCTTGATTTTTTTCTTTAATATTGAATCACCACCTTGATAACTTGAAGTATAAATATTTTTGAAAACACCTAGTGGAAAATTTATTTCTTCCTATGTGTTTATCTCTTCACTAATTAGTGTTTATATAAAGACTCATCCTATAAAAATAATAATTATTCCTTCGTTATAATTTGATGCTATAGTTAGAATATATTTTCTCTCGTTATATAGTTCTCATTTCAATTATCATAAAAAAAGAAAATCTATTTTCTTAACCCAAATTATTCTATAATATTATATAAATAGAGTAGGATCATGAATATTCTCTATCAAGTCCTTTAAACATATCATAATTGACACCCAATAAAGAATCATAAATTGTTTAAATGTTTGAGAAAAATTTGAATTTAAAATTTTTACATAATCACATTACAATTGAATATACTAATATATTTATTTGATAGTGTCTTCATATTCCAATGAATTATGAGGTATAATAATCAATATAACTTATACCTAGTGTGACACCCATATCAAATATTCCTTATAGAATATCCTAAATTAGACTGAACAAATTAAATAATTATGCATGGGAGAATTTGGATAAAGGGTTTATACACCATAGTGAATCACCATGGGGTGCACTAATGCTCGTTATGAAGAAGGAAAATGGGTAAATGTTCCATTTTATAGTTTACTGATAAATTAACAAGATAATTATAAATAACAAGTATCCACTACCATGAATTTATGACCTCTTAACCCAACTTTAAAAAGGTCAACACTGTTGAAAACTGGATCTTCATTTTTGATGTCATCAATTGAAGAAAAATAGATAAGATATTCAAAATACAAACATTTATGAAATATTTAACCACTAAGTTTATATTGATACCATTTGGACTTATAAATACCAAAAATGATCATTGATCATAATAATAGAGTCTTTAGATACTACCTTGGAAAATTTATATAGGTATTTATTGATGATATTCTTGTGTACTTCAATATCAAGGATGAACATGAGGAACATATAAGTATTGGGATGAAGAATTTAAGAATGTAGAAGTAGTTTTCAAATATTATTCAGTGTGAAATTTGAATTTAGTAAGTCACATTCTTGGGGAATATGATCATATGGGATTGAATTTTTATATATCCTTTAATGACATAGGTAATAGATGAATTTCAATGAGTAATAGGTGTCATAGTGATCTTTAGTATTCTTAAAATAACTGGTTACTACTATTAAGTTATGAAAAATCTCTCCTAATAGTATAGCCACAAACTAATTTTTCACAGATGGGATTAAAGTATGTATAGATGGATGATTTTTAGGAAAGATTTATGAATCCCATAAAAAGGGTATACATTGAAAATTGAATCATAATAACACTTATATAACACCTAGTGACATCATAGACCCATAATTACATGATTTATAATAATGGTTTCAAAATAATATATTTAAAAGATCTTTTAGGTTCGGAGTTTTTAAGAATTAGAAAAACCATTACATAAAATAGTGGGTATTCCAATACAATGTACATTCTCTTCACAAAAACTAGTTCATAAGTTTACTCTATTGTTTTTATACATGTTACCTTTTCTTTTCTTAGGATATGTCACCATTAACCTATTATAATACCTATACATCCTTAATCCCTAAGAAAAACTTTTGAAAACATGGGATGAGAAAAAAAGTTCAATGTGAGATATGAAAAGAGAACCAAACCTATATTCCCTTTTGAAAATTAATTAAAGACCATAAATAAATTTTCCATTTTATATAATAATGTTTGAGCTCAATATATCTATTACTTACTCATGAAATTAACTTAAAAGACCAAATATTTCATAAAAAATTTTATAATCAAGTATAAAATAATGAATCATAATCATGTAAGGTACATGGGAAAACATGACTACTCATTAAAGAAACCTACCACATTTGGAAGATCTTAAACTTTACATTAATCATGGTTTCATTCTCTTATCGTATGAAATAAAAAAAATTCCTTCAAAACCCATATAAAGAATTGAAACCCATGTAGGTTCCATTAGACATTATACATACATTTACCTTCATGAGAAACCACGTAATGGAATAATTATCGTGGCTAATTCCAAATTATACCTTATGAGTGACTTAATTATCATTAACTCTTTCATTTTAGAAAATCCATTGGATAGATATATCGAGCTCAAATGGCATTAGGGTTATATTAGGCTCCCCCAGTAAGAACCCAGTTCTTCCTTGAGGTATAAAATCTTTAAATTCTATAAATTTTCAGTTTAAATTCTTAAATATGGTATAATATGAATAAAATTTTAGGTTATAGAGTTTTATGGGGTGTATGGGGATTTTTTGGATCCCATATCCTATCTTTTGTGGTGAAAAAATTATGTTTCATGGTAAGTAGAAATCGTAAAGGTCAAGTAACATGGTTACTTCTAACTCTGTGAGGCTTGCTAGTGATTATGAGGATCTCACATGGTTTGAAAAACTATGTAACTTGAGGTGTATGGTCATGTGGTTTTATTGTTTTTGATGGTGTATGGAGACATGGTTTGTGCACGGTTTTTCAAACCATTCGTACCAACTGTGCGATGTTCCCCTTTCTATAGTAAAGGGCACACGATTGGTATATGGTTTGACCAACCATGTGGCCAAACAGTGTGGCCCTATATTTTTGGTGAATTTATGGCATTTATAATTATTCTTGGTATCATCTATGCTATTTAGTTTGAAGATAATATTCCCTATTTTAGTTTATTTCTATATTCTTCATTTTTCTCCCAATCAGATTTGAATCAAGAGATGATACTGGACGAGATTTATACTACAGTGCTACAGTATGTGGTATCATGATTTTCCTTAAAATAATAAGTTTTTTATATGTAAGACATTGTTCCACATGACTAATTATCAATGTAATACCTTGAAATGGAATTTAAACCATGATTTTAATTGATATATTTGACCTATGTAATTAACAGATTATGTTGATAAATTAGTTGAGGTTAACAAACTTGAATTAAAACCACCCCCAAGTGTGTTATATATTTAAATGGATCACAATGAGTGGAATTTGAATTGGGTCACCCCTGAGGTGTGTCATTTACCAAGGAAATGGGATATCCATTAAGGAAAAAGACTGTAATTGTATTATATTATTAAATGAAAATAGAATTGATAAATAAAATTAAATGAAATCCATGTCCCTATACACTTTACATGTGATGTATTTTTTAAGTTTGAGTTACCATTATATTATCAATTTCCCACATGAGTAATTTAGAGTCTAAACCATTTAATATTATCCATTCCTTAAGCCACCTTCTGAGGTGAGTTTGAATTTAATTGAATATGGTGATAACCTTTGATTTAATTTCCTAATATTTATTGAATGATTATATGTATTGTGTGACACATGGGTTTATATACAAACACCAGGGATTGAATTGATTGGATTTTGATTTGTTTCACCCAAGTGAGACTTGGACTCCCTAGTAGACTTCCATGGACAAACTTAGGGGGACTGACTATTATTTTTTTGAGTGGCACATGGAATCCTTATGGATTTATAGGTATTGAATCATAGGGAAGTAGATAATTTATTCTAGGAGTGAGACTTAGGCTCCCTTATTGGATCACTAAGGATGGACTCGAATGATAATGATGTTATACCACACCTAGAGGGATATATGGGTTCCTTTGAGGATCTCCATGGATGAGCTTATAAGGTGCTTGGTTTATGTTTTTCCTGGAGTGATACTTGGATTCCAAAACCTGAATGATAAGGAAAATATCATGTTTTGAATTGAATAATTAATGAAATGATTTATACGACATGTATTCGAAGAAAAAGAATAGGCTTGGATTTGGTTAGTGTCTTACACATTATTGATGGCCTGATTAGAGTGCCTACTGATTACAAGATTTTATAGGTAATGTTGAGCATTGTGCCAGGTTCCAAGAACTACTTATTAAATGGGAATTTTTAATTAAATGAACTTATTAAATTCATATAGGGATGTAAGTTTATTCAAATACTCGTCCGATAAGGCAAAAATAGGTAACAGAGGATGAGTTTCCATGGGAACCTGAACCTTTATTGGTGGTTTAAATTCAGGGCTTCTTTACATATTCTAATACTATCTTCACACTGTTATTATTATTTATTAACTGACTGGATATAACTTGACCTTTGGGTGGTTTCCGACTAGGATTGTATCTCACACCCTATTCGGTCCAGCTTTGGGTACATGGAAAAACTATATGATCATAGGTATGGATAAGAGAAAGCACCCAACTATAGGATCTTGATTGATGCTTAGGAGTAGGGAAGCACAATATCGAGCCCTAGGCTTGTGATGCTAGTTGGGATTTTTTTTTCATTTTTTTTACTTTGGTTACATGAATTGTACAGATTCTATGTATACATATTTTGACTATTTTTTAATGAAATGTCATGTATTATCATCATCAGTATATGATATTACTCAGGGAATTATTTTCATATTACTTTTTCTATTCATTTATCATTATTCGGAATGATTTACTAATTATGCTACTTTTCTTTTATTGTTTACTTTCTCGGTTACACTCTGGTGATGAGGGAATAGTCTCCCCATGTACACACCTAGGCCTTGACTACTAGTTGGAAGTATCTGGAATTTTGGGAGATGCGCTTGAGGTCAAGTGGAAAACCAGAGTCGGGACACCTTTCTGTGGCATCTGGGTCTGAGACAATACACAACCATTATCATAGAAAATTTCAATGAATTATATCATGATAAAAATAATAAATATTTCATTTCATCATAAAACATCAAAAATTCTTAGTTTAACACATATGCAGAATCACTTTCAACATTAAGTAAAAATAAGGATGAAAATCATTTTTCAATTGAAAAATATTTAAATTAATAATTGATAGAATAAAAACAAATGGGAAATTATTTGAAAAATAATTAAATGATATAGAAAAAGTTTTTAAATAATAATGTTCTTGATGGTGGAAAATTCTATTTATATCCCATACATTAAAAAACATTTTTACACTTTTACAGTGATAGTTTAAAACAGAATATGGAAAATTATAAGAATATTAATTTTTAATCCTTTGTAAAGATAGTAGAAATTAACTTAAAATGAACTTTAACAATATTTTAAGTATAGATTAAAATATTTGGGATATTGGAGTTGGTATCGTAGAACCAAATCATATGTACAATAGGATTACATGTATTCATTGTTTTGGATATTAATATATATTTCTTATCACATGATGATTATTTCTTTTGTGTGGAACAATATATGATAATGCCCTAAATTTATATATCATAATAAAATTTACTAGAAGTTCCCTAATATTATGAGAACCTATTAGTTCATTGATAGTGATCTTAAATATATTTATTATAGTAGGATTATATTATTTAATGGGAATCAAAAGATGTAGACAATCAAGGGTAGAGATGTAACGTCCCAGTTTTGGGTGTGTCCCAAAGGTGCCCCATACCTGATGGGTCACATGGCCTCAAGAACATTTCTCTAAACACCAGAGGCTTCCGACTAGCAGTGAGGGCCATGGGTGTGATTGCGGGGAGACTATGCCCTCATTTCCAGAGTAATGCAGCTAAAAGAAATAGAAAATAGTAGTGGAACCAATAATAATACCATCAACAGTAAACAACATAAGGTTTGAAGTAAATAAACAACTTAAGAATATATCTATATATATATCAATAATGATGCATGTAAAAAGTATCTAGGAAATCATACAAACAACTCACAATGCTGGAATATAGTACTAAACCAAAGTACAAAGAAAACAAGTAAATAACTCCACCAGTATCACAAGCCTCAGCTTGGTCCCATGCTCTCCAGCTCCACAACAATCAAGTACCTGAAGTAGAAGGGCACATTCCATTATCTATACCTATTGTAGTATAATCTGTTTGAGCCCAAAACCCTGACCCAAAAAGGGTGTGAGATGAGTCCTAGTAGGCAACCACCCAAAGATCTGTTTCTAGAAGTCAGTGAATATATATATGGCAGACAATAAGCAAAATAAGCAATGAACAAGTAAGTACTCAAAAGTAAACAATCCTACAGTTTCAATTACATTCATTCACATTATTCAATTAATCAACCAAACAAAAAAATGAAATCCTCTAGGAAGTTCTCAAAGCCTATACGCTCTGGTTCAACCAATCAATCTAAATTAACCCTATAGGTAAGTTCTCACATCCAAACCCCACCGGTTCAACTTATAAAAGGATATACGACCTCCTGGGTAAGCTCACACGGTCTAACCCCTTTGGTATCATGCAAACAAATACTCTCTGATAAAGCACTCCCCATAAATTCCTCCTATAGTTTTTTAATGATAAACTATATACACTCTAAGGGATCACTAAACCTCAATTACCCCTATGGTCTCATAACGGTAACTATAGACACTATGAGGGATCACTCAATGTCAATACCCCCTATAGTTTCACAACGTGATAAAGAATAATAGACACTATTGGGAAGCCCTAAATGTCAATTCCCCCAATGGTCTCACTACACTAGGTTCCCATAGCCCTGTGTAAAGAAATCATTCACAAATGATGTTCATCATCCAAAGTAAACCTAAAAGAACTACTGAGCTAAACAGCTATGAATCATATCATAGTAGTAGATAAATCACTCCATAATAACAACACTAGGCATGGAAAGAAAGCATACTAACAGGAAAAACTAGAATATGTGGTCAATATCAAATAAAACATGGGAAAACACCTCCATAGCATGGAAAAATAACCTTATTTACAAACTAGAGCCTTAACTCAAGAAAACAAGCATAACAAGCACCAACAGGGTTAAAATCCAGAAACACGCAATACCCCGAACTTGGGTATTGGGAATTTTTGCACATATAATTCAAAGAAAAACTACAAAAAGGCACAAACGACCTATCTTGGCATTATATGATCGATATAATCCGGTTCCGACCCTTGAATCATCCTAGAATGATGATGATATAAAAATATGTCTAAAAAGTTAAACCAAGGATAACTCAAAAAAGAGTAGAAATCAAGAAACTATGATCTAGAAGAAGGAATAAATCATTGTGGTGATTCCAATGCAATTGATGGCTGTTGATTCAGAGAACAGATGGTCGATCAGGGGATCAGATAAGAGTCGCACTCTATAGTTGCTCCTGGATGAGACGAGTCGAGAAGAATGTGTTTTGGCCAATTAGATGTGACCCTGATCCGATTTAACAAATAAATATAAATATACATTTTTTGTATTTTAAAAGTACACAGTGTGTATATGTCTCTACTAAGCCTCGCTTTAGGTGGTCTCCTGGTCACCCTACACGACCATGTACTCAATTTTTACAAGGCTAGTACACAGTCACCTGTGGAAACCAGGTACACAACGTGTACTCCTAAGTACACGGTGTGTACTTATTAAATTTCAAAATTCTCCTCTTTTTCCAAAAAAAAAAGAAAATAAAAACCCATACCTGGAAAGAAGGTCCGGGTTCTTACAAAATTCCCCCTATAACAAAATTTTTCCCCAAATTTTTCTAGAAAGGAAACATTGAAGAAGAATCCTCAAATAACTCCAGCCACTACAATCGTACATCAGCCTCCCTCTCCCAAGTCTCATCTTGTTCTCCCTCGTGATGCCATCACACTCGTACTAGAGGAATAGACTGACCATAGAGAACCTTTGTATTGCAATTACAAATACGAATAGGATGCTCCTCGAATGATGCGTCCACATCCAGATCAACCTCCTCAGGTTGAAAAACATGATATGAGTCTGAGAAGTATCACCGCAACTGGGAAACATGGAAGACATCATGCATAGTCCAATACCTCTAAGGTAACTGAAACCAATAGACAACCGGCCCAACTCTTTTCAATACCTCAAATGGCCCACCGTACCTCAGTGAAAACTTTCCCTATCTCCTAATCCTCATGTGTCCCATCCTCAGTGTGACACGTAGAAAAACATGGTATTCAACCTCAGACTCCAGAGGTCGTCTCCATCGATCCTCATAAGACTTTTTTCATAACTATGTAGTAGCCATACTTTTCCGAATAAACTCTATTTTCTCTATGGTCTCCTAGAAAAGATGAGGTCCCAACATAGCTGCCACTCCTGCCTCCATCCAACATAAGGGTGATCGGCATATCCTAACGTACAAATCCTCATAAGGTTCCATATGAATAGTCGGTTTAAAACTATTATTTTCGTTAAACTCCACAAGGAGAATTTGTTTCTTCAATGAACCTCCAAAATCTAGAACACTTGCTCAAAGAATTTCCTCCAGCACCTGAATAGTATACTTGAACTAGCCATCTGCCTAGGGATGGAAAGATTTACTAAGAAGTACAAGTGTTACTAATGCCATCTGTAGTCCCTGCCAGACCCAAGAAGTAAAACAAGAATCCCTTTCCGAAACAATGGAGTGAGGAACCCCATGAAAACATATGATCTCCTAGATGTACAACCTTCCCAACTCATCAATATAGAAGGTTTCCTTCATTGATAAGAAGTGGGAAACCTTCAGGAGTCTTTCAGCGACAACTCAAAATGCATTGTTCCCTCATGGTGACCTTGGTAAGCCTATCATGAAGTTCATCATGACATCATTCCACTTCCAATCTGGAATAGGTAACTATTGAAAAATACCTGTTGGTCGCTAATGCTCCACCTTCACTTGCTGATAGGTAGAACACCTCATCACAAAACTAGAAACATCTCTCTTCATACCGGGCCACCAATACTGACGGTGTAGATCTCAATACATCTTGGTGATACTAGGATGAACTTCCCAAACTGAGGAATGAAAATCCCACATCAGCTCTTCATGTATGTCTGTTGACACCCATGCACACCCATGAAAACACAATATCTTATCCTCACCTATTTTGCATCCTGGAATAGGGTCCTCCCCTAACACACTCTCCCATAGGACCAGGCCTTCAAAATTTTATAGCTCCCTCATTCACACTCATTCAAGAATAGTAGAGGTAACAACTATAGAAGAAGGAAACTTCTACCTCTGTCTGTCATGCACCTCCAAATGAAACTCATAGAATAGAGCCATAAGCTGAAACTCACTACTAGCCTCCTGAAACTCATGTATCTGATTCCTCCTACTCAACACATCAACTACTACGTTGCCTTTCCCAGGCGTGTGGGCAAGCTCAAAATCAAAGGACTGAAAGTACTAAATGCACCTTCACTGTCTCAAATTCAGATAGCACTGTGTGAAGATATACCTAATCCTTTTGTGGTTGGGGAAAACCACAAAATTCTCTCCCAATAGATAATGTCTCCAATAGTGTAAGGAATGAACAATTGTAGCCAACTCAAGATCGTGTGTCGGGTAATTCCTATCATGCGACCTCAACTACTGAGACCCATATGCCACGAATCTTTCTCCCTGCATAAGCACTACTCCCAGCCCGATACCTAATGCATCACATCAAATATTATAGCTCTTTTATATCTTTGGAAAAACTAGTATTGGTAGTGAAATAAACCTCCCTTTCAGCTCCTTAAAAGCTGACTCAAAAGAATCTAATCACAAGTACTTCACTCCCTTCTTAGTCAAGCCTATCAATGGCGCCATTAAGCATGAAATGTCCTGTATAAAATGCCTATATTAACAATCCATCCCTATAAAACTCTATACCTCAAAGAAGTTCTACTGAAGCTCCTAGGATACTACTACTCTCACTTTATTGGGGTCTAATAATACTCCTTTATCTGAGATAACTTGACCCAAGAAGTGAATTTGGTCCATCCAAAAGTGATATTTTGAGAGATTAGCATATAACCAATGCTCTCTTAGTGTACTCAAAATGATCTCAAGATCTGTGGCATGGTCGTTTAGAGGGTGAGAGTATACCAAGATATCCTCCACAAAGACTACCATGAAAGAATCTATGAATGGATGGAACAACCAGTTCATCAGTGCTATGAAAATTGCATGCGTGTTCATGAGACTGAATGGAATTACCACATACTCGTATAGACTATACCTACTCCAAAAGGCTGTAAGAGGTATATATGATGGCCTAACACGCAACTGATGATAACCAAATCTCAATTCTATCTTCAAGAACACTTGGGATCCTCGAAGCTGATCAAAGAGATCATCAATCCTCAGTAAGGGATATCGGTTGTTGACTGTCAACTGGTTCAACTTCTTATAATCCACACAAATCCTGAGGGTACCATACTCTTTCTTTGCAAATAGGACATGCGAACCCCAAGGAGAAGTGTTGGTTCGGATGAAACCCTTTGACTGTAACTCCTCTAACTGCTTCTTGAGCTCTTGTATCTCTTGTGTAGCCATCCTATAAAGAGGAATGGACATCGTTTCCACTCCTGGCACAAGATCAGTAGAAAAGTCTACCTCTTTCTCTAGAGTCAAACCTAAAAATTCTTCTGGAAAGACATCCCTGAAACAATCCACCACTGGAGGAAATTCCAACAGTGAAGTCCCACAGTCAACCAGATGTAGACTGGAAATCTGGGTTGTAACTCCTCCCAGCCCATGATCCTTGGGTCTTACTCTGCTTTCCTAGACATCCCATTCATCTTTATGTAAGAACAAACCACCCTATGGTGATGTAAAACTCACCCTACGATGATAGCAGTCAACAACAACCTGGAAGGGAAAAAACTAGTCTATTTGAAGAATGAAGTCATAGGCGGTCATCTCTAGGACATAGAGGTCCAATAAGAAGTGACACCCACCACCCTTAAGTGGGAACTCCTTGCTTTGACGTACACTAGTCGTTCTAGTACCCAAAAGAGTGTCTAGAATCAAGATATAAGTAGAAGTAAAGATACAGAGCCCAAGGATCTCTACAATAGTAATAAATATAAAACTACGGGAAACCCTTGTATTGAAAAGTAAAAAAGGCTAAAACGGAGGACACTAGAATCGTACCTTGAAATATAGAGGATCTGGGATCCTGCTTGAGCTGGGTTTGCTCCATTACAAAAGCATGGAATGTACCACGACCCTGTGACCCTGCCTGACCACCCTGATCTGATCCACCATATTTTCGTTGAATGCCTATCGACTAGATACTATGGCCGCGACCTCCACCTCAGCCCGAATGACTATAAAAACTCCAGTTCCTAGAATAATGAGAAACTGGTGGTGCTACTCCGGAACGAGGAGTCATAGAGGAACCCCTGTCACCGGCTTTTGGTGAAAAAACTGATAGAACTACTAAAGATATCCCATCTTGTCACAAGATCGGAACTCCACTAGGTCTCTTGGGCAATGTGGCCTCATATTCCCACCCTTCCCACACTAGTAGCATACCACCTGGCTACCTGAAGGTGTATCTCACCTACTCAGATCTCCACATGTAGACTCCATACAGTGCTTCCTACTATCATCCAGATAATCACCAACTCTAGATGCTGAACCACCCAATCCCATAGCTCTAGAATCGCTCAGGTTGCACTTTGTGATCAGTTCCTGGTTAACTATGTAAGATATGGTCATCAAGATGAAGATGTTCACCGGATATCGGATGTCATGCCTGAGACCATCATTAAAATTCCTCTATAGGAATAACTCATCACACTTAGAATGGGTGTGAAGCACTACAGCTCTGTGAAGTGATAATTATAATCCATGATCGAGAGAGTACCATGCTCCAAACTCATGAAATTTCGGGATCGATTGGCCCTCAAAGTATTCGGGTAGAAGTAGTCGTAGAAGGTACGCTTGAACTCATCCCACACCATAACCTGCTAGCATCTTGCCTATGAGATCACATCCCACCATATCTTGCAGGAATGCCGAAGCATATACGTAGCTAGTTTTACCCTCCTATTTGGAGGCATATCCAGATGCTCGAAGATCGAAAACATGGGTTCTAACCAAGACTCTATAGGCGGAGGTCCTCCATCCCTTGAGAAAGTAGGGGGATGTTTCTACTAAAAGATCAGTGTCAATTCTTCCATAGGGGTAGGATACAGTGCTCCCTGGAAGGTCTGCATAAACCTCATGAAGCCTTCTCAGAATTGCGCATCGACACCTATATCTTGAATGCAGGCTGGTCCAAGATAGGAACTATTGGAGGGTCTACTGGTAATCCCTGATCTACCATGTTTGGTGTCTGATCCTTGCCTTGTATCTGGCGTACAACCGGAGGACGTCTCCGTAGCATGACTTTGCAAGGTCAAGCGCACAACTTAGTTTAATATTATGAAGTATTGAAACTTAGAAGTGCAAGAAAAGAACATTCGAAGGTAATCATTCAATTTTTTAAAAACAAGGATACAGGAAAGGTATGACACTAACATGGTGTGTTATTTTAAGCCTTCACATGGGCGTGTACTCCTACCAACCCTCGTCGTGTAACACCCCATACACACAACGTGTTCTCCCAAGACATAGTGTGTACTTGAATCATTTTTCGTTTCCTAAGTTCTTCTACATGACTAACCCATATTGTTCTCCTAGAATAAGACTACACAACATGTTTGTGCTAGACACAGAATGTACTAGGAGGATTTCACCGACCCATGTTTTTAGTCACACGACCAGATACATGGGTTACACTACACAAAGTGTTCAATATTGACATGACATGTATAACCTAAGTTTCATCCATCCATGTTATTAGTCACATGAGTGGACACACAGTCCCTTCAACACATTTTTTACATCCGATACACGATGTGTTCCTCCAAGGAATTCCCAATCCCATGTCTCTTCCAACACAGCCAGTTACACAGTTAGAGACTACACGACGTGTACATTTAGTACACGGTGTGTACTTAAGAAAAAAAGTTCCTTCCCAAACAGAATGATACATGGTGTGTATTCAATATTAAAAACCATGTATTCAGGGTTTTACCAGACAATAAGCCTCAAAAAATACTTTGAATCCCATAAAAACACCAAAAAAACTTTAAAGTGCCAAATTATGATCCATGAGGGACCATAATTCCCACATATCAAAGATTGGCATCTTATACCTGTCATATACAAGCATAACAATGCAATGATCCACCAAATTCTGATCTATGAGGTCCCATAATACCTCAAGAACCATAGTTTCGAGTTCAGTCAAATGAAACCTTACACAATTCAATCCCCTGTTAAATAGCAGGTATTCTATCAAGACATCTATCACAACAACATGCATATCTAGCATAACATCTATCACAACAACATTCAATCAGTAATGCACCCAAAATGACATGGAATGAATTCATGACATGTGATCTCTAGCATGTTCCTATATGATGCATGAGATGGAATACCCTCATCTTATTGGGTTGCAACAGAAATAGAACCTCAATATTATCAACGTTAATAGCATAAAACATGTGAATCACCCAACAGTGAAATCAAATCAACTGTAATAATTGAAAACCATAAAATTGTAATATATAAGGTAAATTGGATTTTCCCTATACACAAGTCAGCTAATCCCGGGCACAACTTATTACTGACTACCTATTAATTCCTATCCCTGGATATAGGCTCCAAATAGTAAGTCAAGAAGAATAGAATCCCTTTGATACAATTGTAACATCCTGGTTCCAGGTGCCTCCTAGAGGTGCCTCGTACCCAGTTGGTCACATAGCCTCAAGCGCATTTCCCCATACTCCAGAGGGTTCCTACTAGCAGTGAGAGCCTTGGGTGTGATAGTGGGGAAACTATTCCCTCATTGGTAGAGTAATGCAAAGGAAAGAAATAGATAATAGTAGCATAAGCAATAATAATACCATACAACAGTAAAAAACGGAAGGTTGAAAGTAAATGAACAATTTAAGCTTACATATATCAATAATTATGCAAGTCACAAGTATCCAGGAAAGCAAACAAAAAAGTCACAATGTTAGAATACAATACTAAACCAAAGTACAAAGAAAACAAGTAAATAACTCTAGCATCATCGCAGGTCTCATCTTGGTCTCATGCCCTCTAGCTCCATAGAAATCAAGTACCTATAGTAGAAGGTCGCTTTCCCTTATCTATACATTCAACAATATAATCTACTTGGGCCAAACCGCATGATCCAAAAAGGGTGTGAGACGAATACCAGAAGGCAACCACCCAAAGATATGTGCCTAACAATCAGTGAATATATATATGGCCGGAAATAAGCAAAAGAAGCAATGAATAAATAAGTACTCAAATGTAAATAGTCCTACAGTTTCAATTACATTCATTTACAATCATCAATTAATCAACAAAACAAAAACAAGCAAACCCCAGAGAATTTCTCATAGCCTATCCCCTTTGGTTCAACCAATCAATCTCAAGTAACACTCTGGTTATGTTCTCACAACCTAACCCTTCTGGTTCAACTTATACAAAGATACATGACCTCCTACACTACTACAAACATGGATTTTATCAGTGCTAGAAAAGCACATTAACAGCGCTAGAAAATCTCATTAACAACGCTAAAAAAGCGATCTTAATCGAGGCCAAGTTAGGGGGGGTCCCTTTTATCAGCGCTCAGAAAAGCGCAGATAAATACCCCTTTTATCAGCGCTTTTTTTAGCGCTGATAAAAGGGGTCTTTATGAGCGCTTATAAAAAGCACTGATAAAACTCAAAAAAAATAATAAAAAATAATTTATATCTGGGGGGGATCTTTTAATAGTGCTTGAACCCCCCCCCCCCTTATCAGCTCTAGGTGGCCCACTCCCACTCCAGCGCGCTGCCCTTGCACATCCTGCACTTGCCCGCGCGCCCCTCCTTGCTTCCACCCGAATTCAAACCCGTGACCTCCCCCTTGCGCGCCTGCACCTTTAACACTAAGCCATTTCATTTTTTATCTATTTAATGATACATTTATTTATTTATTTATATATTTTTATATTTATTTGTATATTAATATAAATTCATATTAATATAAATATATTTAGTTATATTAATACATATATATTTACTTATATAGTAATATATATATATATATATATATTTATTCGTATATTAATATATATATATATATATATATAGTTATATTTATTCTTATATTAATATAGATTCATATTAATATAAATATATTTGGTTATATTAATACATATATTTTTATTCGTATATTAGTATATATATATTCATTTGTATATTAATATATATTTATATCTATTTATATATATATATTTGTAGTTACAATTTTTTATCTGTATATTTATTTGTATATTAATAAATATTTATAAGGTTAGTTTTAAATACATTTATAAAAGTTTTTTATGTGTGTTTATAAATAAATAAATAAATACATACATACATATATACAACACACACACACACAGACACATATATATTTACGAATAAATACATATATATATGTGTATTCGAAAATCCATAGAATGTTAAAATGACCATAAATTATAATCTAGAATCCTATTTCAACTCTACAACAATCCAAATTGAAGAAAATGAAACAATCTTCGATATGATATGTGGTACAGGGCTAACAGACATCCAGATCAGAAGTTATACCTGTTTGAATGTTAACAAATCGGGGTATGTCGACTAAAAAACCAGTTTTGGAGGAATTCTAGGCCTTTTTGGCCTAAAAAATGTGATAGAGGCTTTTCCTAGGCCACTAGCGCATAGAGCTTGTCGTAGGCTTCAATCTGATATGTTGTAGAGCTCAAACGGACACCTGGATCAAAAGTTATGGCTGTTTGAAGTTTGAGTTACATTTTCAACAAATTTTAGATCTTTTATTAATTTTTTTGATTTTTTGTGTCTTCAAATTGTTATTATATTATTATTAATCGATGATATTTAGTAAATTATTAATTAATAATATTTTTTATAAAATTTTAAATCCATTTTCACTAAATTTATTATATATTAAATATAGTAGTCTATTTATACTTTTCTAAAACATATTTAAAAAATATATATTATATTTATATCAATATAAATATACTTATATAAAAATATATTATTTTTCATGATTTTTTTTGAAATATAAAGTTTATCAGTGCTATGAAAAAGTGCTGATAAATTCTCCCTTTATCAGCGCTATTAAAAAAAGCGCTGATAAAGGCCCCCCCTTTATCATTGATTTTTTTTAGCGCTGTTAAAGGGTGGCGCTGCGGAAACCCAGTTTTGTGGTAGTTCTCTGTAAGCTCACACGGTCTAACCCCTTTGGTCTCATGAAAACAAATACTCTCTAAGGAATAAGTCACCGTCAATTCCCCCTATAGTCTATTAATGATAAACTATAGACACTCTGAGGAAGCACTCAACATCAATTCCCCCTATGGTCTCGTAACGGTAACTATAGACACTTTGAGGGAGAACTCAACGTCAATCCCCCCTATGGTCTCAAAACATGATAAAGAATAATAGAAACTATGGAGAAGCCCTCAAATTCAATTCACCCTATGGTCTCACTACACCAGGTTCCCACAGCCCTGTGTAAAAAAACTGTGCACAAACAAAGTTCAGTAGCCAAAGTAAACCTAAAAGTACTACTTAGCTAAACCGTGACAAAGCATATCACAACATAAGATAAATCACTCCATCCTGACAACACTAGGCATGAAATTAAGTATCCTAACAAGAAAAACAATAACACATGGTCAATATCAAATCAAACATGCGCAAACACCTCCATAGCATGGAAAAATAACCCTATTTACAAACAAGATCCCTAACTCAAGCAAACAAGAATAACAAGAATCAACAGGGTTAAAATATGTACACACGTAATACCCCAAACATGGGTATTGGAACATTTTTCACATATAATTGAATGAAAAACTATATAAAGTCAAAAAACACATACCTCAATGTTGTACAATCGATATACTCCAGCGTCGGCTCATGAATCATCCTAGAATGATGTAGATCTACCAAAAAATCTAAAACTTTCAACCAAAGATATCTCACAAAAGAAGAGAAATCAAGGAATAAGGCTCTAGAAGAAGGAAGAACTTACCGTGTAGATTCCAAAAAAATCGACGGAGGTGGATTCGGAGAACGGATGATCAATCAGGGGCCCGAAGAAGTATTGTGCCCTACGGTCGCTCCTGGACAAGATGAGTCAAGAATAAGGTGTTTATGCCAATTGGACGCGACCCCAGTCCAATTTTACAAATAAAAATAAATATAAATTGCATGTATTTTAAAAGTATGTGGCGTGTATATGCCTTTACCGATCCCCTCTTTAGGCGGTTTCTAGGTCACCCCACACAACTATGTACTCGGATGTTACAAGACTAGTACATAGTCACCCGCATCAACCGAGTACACAGTGTGTACTCCTTAAATTTCTAGATTCTCCTTTTTTTATCAAAAAACACCAGAAAATAAAAACCCCTACCTGAAAAGAAGGTCTGGGTTCTTACAAGAGACTTATAGGACTTTGAGACACTTTATAATGGTACAAGTTGTTAGTAACATTCCATCTAACAGATTATGAGAATATGACCTGCTAGTAAAAAATCTATATTTATATGTGTGTCATTAGATATTTTAATCTATAGACATGTATAATGATCCTTAGACTTTAATTTTGTTATTAATTCATGTCATGAGTCATGTAATTTGATGTATTGATGAAAACCAAGACAACATATGTTCACTATTAAGTATAATATGTTTGGTGTGTGGCGACTAACATTATATTAATTAATAATGTGATAAATAATTTACCCCTTATGTTATTTAATGTATGTTGATATCATAGGCCCTATAATGGGAATTTAACTACCTGATTAAGTCCATGTTCGTGACAGTATTGTCAAAATTTTCATTGGAAATTCAAATTAAGAGACATCAAGCATATATGTTGATGACACCAATATGCAACATGCATGATTATATATATCAAGATAAATGGATTATATTACACTATATATGTTCATAGTAGGTTACATATTGTTATGTCCTTCACTTCTTCTCTATGAAAGTCTTATCAGGTTTCTAAATTCTAATGTTGGAATTTGGGAAGTATAGATTAATGTCACTAAGCAAGGGGTTGATATGGTTACACAATAAGAGAGGAACCTTATTTAGATTCCATATAAATTTAATGTGTTGGATAAATATTATGTGTTCATGTCATTTAATAATTATTCATGTTATTTCTATCATAAATATTCAATCACCATTTATTAATGAGAATATATATTTTTTGAATATTTAGTAAATATCTATTCACTAGATAATTATTTATTTAATTACATGAGTATAATTTTTTATTTATTCTTGTTTATTCACAAGGAAACAAAATATTTATTTACTTAGTTACACTAACATTTAATAGATATTTATTTATTAATTTTTTTGAATATAATATTTATATATTTATTAGTTAATAATGTAGTGATAATAATTTAATTAATTAATCTTGTCATTATTAAAGGCCTGATAAATATTCAAAAGTATTTGTGGAGTTATTTTAATGGCCTTGTGAGATATTTCATATTAAATATTATTTAAATACATATTTATTTATTTAATCAAGAAATAAAAAAATATATTTTATCTATGATTTTAATGCAAGTCAAGTAAATAATAATTATATAATTATTATTTTGATGTGAGGTTCCTAGGGGATTAAGAAAAATAATAGTATAACATTCATAATTATTATATTCTAACCAATTCATTATTTAAACCTAGTTATGAAATTTCACCTCGATGTGTGTAAGTGAAATTCATATACTTTGGTTGTGCACAATGTGTTCTAGATATGATTTTATTAGGCCATAGAGATATCTCTCTTAGAATGCACGAAATGACACTTAATTTTTCTCCTCTTACAGAGTGAATCCCACCTCCTTTAAAGGATTCGGTTGTGATCAACATCAAACATCAAAAGTTATAGATTCATCAGTGATTGAACCTGGTGAATTTTATAGAGACGATCATACGTTTATGTAGCTTGTGTGGATCATTGCTTGAAGAAGCATACCCTTGATTCCTCTAAAACATCGAAAATATAAAAAGTTTGGTCTATTTATTTTTATACAATTATAAAATAATTCAATTAAATGTAATTATTAATTTAAATAAATTAATTATAAGTTATTATTTATAATATATCCTCTCTTCTGGGTTCTTCGATCTTGTAAATTAATCTTCAAATTACTTTTTTCACACATGGTGATTTATTTTCATGTATATCATGAATTATTCATGGATTTTGAAAAAAAAAATTTATGGTTATGGCCAACCATCACTTTTGATGTTCCCAAAATCTTCAATTGAAACATTTAAATGGACATGTATGTGGAGAAAAAAGAATTTAGAACATTTTCAAAACATTTTAATGAAAAATATCTTACCTTATCTCTTGACTCTCATCGCACATCCTTTACTTTCCTAAATAATAAAATTTTATTAATTTTATACTTTCTTAATAACCCTTTTTAGGTTTATTCCCTTATCATAATACATTTTATTTTATTTATAACTATTTCATATATAGTTACTAAATCAGTTATGTTCATATTGGATGTTTTGGGGTTGTTCAGTTTATAACCTCAAAATAACATCAGTTTGTTGAACATAGTCAAAGGGGTCTTGGTTCAACTATATCTATAATATTAAGAAAGTTTTAATTATAATTTTTAAACATTTAATATACTTTCATTACATTCCATATGAGGTGATCAAAAAAATGAATCATTTGTTTCATGAAGATTGTCATTTATATGTAAACATGAATAACATTGTCATTTTGCTAATATGTGGAAAATCAGTAAAGTCGATACTATTTTAATCACAAATAATCATTAATATTTTATAAATTTCATATTTATTCACTAGTTCAATCATTATGAATATATATATAATGTCTAAATGAAAAATTAATCACATCATTTCATGGAGGTGGAAGTCCACATATACCCATGAAAAACGTTATCATTTTCTAATGAATAGAAGGGGTATAAAGTTAAGTGACTTATTATAATTCCATAATAATAATAATTTCATAAAATCCTTATATATTCATTAATTCAATGTTTATAACCGGTTGTGTGAGGCATTGATGGAAAACTAAATACTTTTCTTCATGGCAGTGATAGTCCACACATACACGTGAGTGATGTTTTCATTTCATGTGGGATAGAAATAGAGATAAAAAAGGATTTTACCATAAAAAGTAAAATATTATTATATTGAATATAATAATGTTATTATATAATAATGGTTATTATAGTTTTTAAGGAGGTATAAGAAGAAATAAACACAAAAGGACTCGATTAGAAGTTATATATATTATTTGGATAACCTCTTTTTTCTGACACCATATGCCTTTGTAGGTAGGTATTTTGGTGAGAAAAAACCTATAGGACATGGGGAAGGAATTTTGGAATGTATTTTGGATGAAATGTTTGAGCTATAATGCTCAACGTTTGTGAATAAATGGGTAGATGGGGTGCCTTTTTATAAGTGAGCAGAGTGGCATTATTGTAATTCTTCAATGTTTTTAAAATAATATTAAGGCACCCCCTTTTTTATGGGGAACTAGAAAAATTCAAGTTTTAATATAAGGTTATAAGTCTTAAAATTATCTCATCCAATAATAATTAAGATAAGTTTTTCCATTTGCCGAGGAAACTATATTTTACTATCACAACTGTTCATTATAACTTAAAAAATTAAATTGCAATCCTTAGTAAATAAGAAACTTTTAATTCAAAATATTAAATTCATTTATCAATATTAAATTTTTTGAAGTTGAATAAATTTATTTTAATATAATTTCATAGAACAAAATGAAAAAAACGTTCTAGAAGAAAAAACTAATTTAAAAATTAATTTATCCTAAAAGAAAGTACAATTACGATTAATATGAAATTAATTAAATTATGTTTAATCAAAGGGGAAAATTTTTATATTAAAAAAATCCATAATTTTATGGTACTTTATAAATAATTGAATGAAAATGACAGTTTTTATAAAAATTATATTTTCACTGTTCACCCAAAAATCAATATTCTACACAAAAATATAAAACAATTCACTATAATTATATTTTAAATGGTGATGTACAAATCTATGTTAAATTAATTAAATTAAGTTTCATAACATTACATTTTTTACTTTTTGGTAAAACTATCTCATTCATGGAAAACAATTTGATTTGTATAAAACCATTTCTTTTTTAATTAAAAAATTACTTTGATTTAGTAAAGTGAATATGAATCCATAAAAATATAATCATGAATGTCAATAATATAATTAATTTATTTAATATTAAAATTACTTTTGTTGTTACATACCCCCCCCCCCCCCAAATAAATTATTTCCTCTCTATTTTATTCATTACTTATACAAGTGAGGATATTTTTTTCTTATATTATTTTTATTATGATGTTTATTTTTACATTATATGGTTCTTCCATAACATATTAACCCAATTAGTTCCCTTATTCCACAATCCCGCTCTCTGTGACCTAGAATATAAATTTTCTTCTCACCATAATAAATTTTCTTATCCAACCGAACCACTTTAGTGATCGAAACATGATATTCATGAGGTATATGTTTCCCTAAAAATGAAACCAGAAATACATCTTGCACACGATATAAATTCAGAATGAACACCACTTTCTATGAAAATGATCCCAATTTTTTCAGAATATCATTTGGAAGAATATAATATGGAATCAATTTTTCATTCCTATTAAAAGGATTAACGCTTTTATAAGGATATAATTTAATAAAAACATGGTCTTATACCTAAAAATGATATATTTCCTCTAATTATATACATAAACTTTTCAATTTATTTTATATTGCCTCATATATTGATAAATCATACCATCTTAAGCATACACTCTTTAAATTATGGTTCTACTAAATTCCTTTCACTAACTTCACCCAAACATAATGGAGTTAGACACCGCTTCCCAGAAAATGACTCAAAAGGTGACATCTATATACTAAGATGAAAACTATTATTATAATAAAATTCCACCAATGAAATATATTGATTACAAATTCCATGATAATCCAAAAAGTAATCCAAATAATATACTCCATATTCTCAATTTTTCACCTTGACTATCCATGAGAAATGGGATGAAGATATTTAAAGAAAATTAATTTAGTACCTAATGAATTCTATACTCCTTTCAAAATATTTGATGTAGATTTTGGATCAAAATCATATAAAATAGATACAAGGGCTCTATGTTACCTTTTTATGTTTTTAGCATAAAGTATAGAAATATTTTCTAATTACATAGTATCTAAATTGGGCCAAAAATGTTCGTATTTAGTTAAATGATCAATAACAACCCAAATTGTATTATTAACTTGATAAGGCATTGGTAATACCACCTCAAAATCCATGGATATATTTTCACAATTCAATTTAGGTATTGGAAATTTTTTATGTATCCCCTTATATAGTTATCATTAAGCTCTAACTTATTTATAAGTTAAACATTTTATAGTAAAATGAGCAGTATAAATTTTTAATCCTTCCCACAAGTAAAATTCCTAAAATATTCAGTACAACTTATTGACACCAACATGAATATAAAAAACGAATTTTGAGCCTCACCCAGTAATTATTTCTTCAACTTAAAATAACTTGCAACACATAACCTATTTCCCAATCTAAAAATACCTACATTTTCAATATAAAAGTCAGTAAATTTACCTTCCTAAACCGATTCTACTTTCCTTTTCGAACCATGATATTCTTTCTAAGCCTACATAATCATTTATTCCAAATTGTATTATAATAATACATTATCTAAAATATAAAAGGATTCTAGATATAAAGCTTATAAAACCAGATTTATTAAATCATCAACTAAAGTATCATGTTTAAAATGTATCATGGTTAATGATGCATTATATTTTCAATACATGGCATCGAATACCTTGTTTTATTTACTTGGATGATAGCCAATCATGCAATAATAACAAGTTAATTATTCAAACTATCTTATTTTCTTCATGTTCAACTATTTATGAGTTAATATATACTAAAAAAATTTCATGTTCATTATATATATCAAAATTTACCCAATATAAAATATTCCTCTAGTTTGTTTGATTAAAAAACAATAGCCATAAGCTAATGAGCATGTGTTGGCTAATTATTCTCATGGAAATTCAATTTTTTTGATTCATATGAAATTATCCAATCATTTTTCTTTCAATACAAAACCAAGGACCATAAATAAATTATCATTGTAAATAAAAAACTCCCAATTTATAGACATAAAGGCTAACACTCGAGTATTAACTAATATTATTTTAAATTCCTAAAGGCATCCATTACATTATTTTATCGTGATGAATTTAACTCCTTTTCGAGTTAACATGGATAGTGGGATAAATAACCAAGAAAATTTTTCAATAAACAATCAGTAGTAACCAACCAGTAAGAAAAAACTTCAAATCTCATTGATATTTGTAGGTTTTGAACACTCTTCCACCACTTTAATTTCTGAAGGATTAAAAATTATTCCATATTTAGAAACACTATTCCCATGGAAATAAATATTCTCTAGAAAAAATTTATATTTAATTAATTTTCCATACAACTTATTTTCATTTAAAGGTTGAAAAATATTCCTTATTTGTTTCCCATGACCACAATATTCTTAAGAATATAGTTGAATTTTATCGATGGAAACCACCAAAAAATTATCCAAATAATCATGGAAAACTCTATTCATATCATCAAGAAAGAAAGTGGTTTAATTTTTTAGCCATATATTAATAACCAAAAACTTATAATAAACCTACCTAGTATGAAATGTTGTCCTTGGGATATCCTCTTCCTTCACTTTTATCTAATTTTAATCAGACATGATATCAATCTTGTAAAAATACTAGGAACCATATAGTTGATCAATAAAGTCATTGATATGAGGAAATTGAAGTATTTTTATAAATATAATGCCATTTAGTGATTAATAATAATTTTAAAGCCTTATAGAACCATCTTTCTTCGAAACAAACAAAATAGGGTCACCCCATAGTGAAGTGTAAGGGTAGATGAAACCCTTATCTTGTAATTCTTGAGATTATTTTTGTACTCCAATAGCTCTATTGGAGATATTATATAAGGAGGTTTTAAAATTTTCTCAACATTATAAAATAATGAAATAGAAAATTCCACCTCCCAATCAGGAATTACATGGGGAATATCTTCATTAGATACTTTCAATAATTCATTTACTATAGTTACGTCACTAAAATGAATAATTCATTTTTTAATGAAAAGTGAGGGAAAAATATTACCTCCATATTTAATCAATTTAACTGATTCTTTTTATGTTATAACAACATGAAATCATTATTATATACAAATTGAAAATCACACTAAGAATTTAATATGACTTATTTAGCTCTATAATCCATCTTTTTGTGAAAAAATGATAGTTAATCCATAACTAGAATAAAATAAAAATACATTAAGGATAAAAAATATAGATTATCTGTGAAAACCATTCCAAATATTATAATTAGAAGGTTTCTATAAATATATATTTATTTGATAATTACACCAATATTTTTTACCAAAATTTCAATCTTTATTTCTTGAGGTGATATTTCCATTTAACTAAAAAACTTCCTAGAAATAAAAGAATAGAAAGAACCCAAATAAAACAACACATTCACATAATCGGAGTAAGAAAGTATCATACCTTTTGACACTACATTTTATATCCATTCACTTCTTTATTTGGTTGAAAATGATCTAACCACACCATTCTACTTATAATATTGATGATCTGTAGCCTTCATATTTTTCTTAGAACTTTCACTTATATAAGGTTTAATCTCATCAAAATTAAATACAAGTTGTGGCTATCTTATCATAATTTATTTGACCATTACCTTTTTTTTCTTTTTTGACATGATCTAGATATATCATCTTACCACACCAGTAAAATGTTGTAAATCTCAAAATAAATCCACCATAAATTTTTGTACCACACTTATCACAAGAGGTAATATTAATTTTGATACCTTAAATTTTATTTTTTTAATTCTTCACCATTTTTTCAACCTGGATTAATGTTTCTCCATGTTCGTATAGAAAAAAAAACATTATTTCAAACTTCTCGTCACATATTATAATTCACTCATAACTTCCAAACTCAAGTGTAACCAAACACTTCATAAACGTTTCTTTAATCCTGATTCGAATTGATCAATTTTACTATCATTGTTCAAAATGAGATTTTGTGAATACATGGTAAATATACTTAAATATACATCGTAGGTATAAAGTGATTCCTCCTCATTTTTAATAATTTCTAATAATTTCATTTCTATTCTATCTTTAAAATTTAAAAAAATATTTCTCAAGGAAAAGATCCTTGAATGGTGTCCACACTGTGGAATTAATCTCATATTTCTCCATGGTATTATTAATCTAAGATCATCAATTATTGGATATAACTTTAATATGAATAATTTAAACACTTAACTTCTAATGTTTTGAACATTATAAAACTTTTAATACATTTTTTAAATAATTTATCAATCATTGAAAAACCACTATGTCTAAAGATCTATAAAAAACTAGAGGGTGTCGTTTCATGAAATGTTCTACTATATACATATTACTTTTAAGAGAATTTGGTGAATTCCTTGAATAGGTTACACCATTTATATCCTATTTTAATAGAGTTAAAAAAAATAAAAACTACATAGTTCCAATTCAAACCATTCCAGGGCACTAATTCAGAAGGTTATCATTAGCTTTTTTCCTTCATACATAATTTTCCATGTTTCCTCTATGGAAAACCATAATAAATATACATCAATTAGATAAAGTAAAATTTAAATAATAAATATATATGTCTTGATAATATAACCATATATTTTATAATCATAGTTTTTTCAGTATCATCTTAACATCAAAACTTATCATATTAATTTGATACCAACTATAACACCTTGTAACATAAGAAACCAATAATTATATGATTTATAAAAAGGGATTAACATTCTTAAATTTTAAATATCTTTTAGGATTTCAGTTTTATAGAATTTTGAAAACCATTACATAACAAGGTCGACAATTCCCTACAGTGTATATTTTTTTTCACAAAAACAGGTTCATATGTTTAAACCTCTATTTCATCATTGAAACTTTTTATTTGTTTAGGAAGTATCACCATTGACCGGGTTATATTTCCTATGCATATTAATCCCTATGAGAAATATTTGAAAATATGGGATGATAAAAAAAATCCCAGTAAGGGATATAAAAATTAAACGTAACTCATAAGTCCTTTTGAAAATTCATGAAAACCTAGAAGAAAATTTTCTATTTATATAATAATATTTGAGCTCAAAATAATCATTACTCATCATGGAATCAACTTCAAAATAATTTTTTTCATAACAAATTATGAGATAAATGATAAATGTTAAATTTAAATAACTATATTTACTTGGGAAAAAATGAGTTATCATGAAAACAAACATTTGACATTGACTAAATATTACTTTTTTATTTTTAAAAAATTAAGGAAAAAGTGAAAAACATCATAATTCCAAAACAAAATTACATCAGATACCATAATAAATAAAAAATATTCTAAATTGAGTTTTATATTATTAAAAACATTCTCCCTATATAATTTCCCTTGAAGTGAAGTTACCTCTGTATCTAGATCACCCTTAATGAGGAATATAAAATAAAAATCCATCTTGTACCATGTTTGAATGCACTTATGTAAGTTAACATTTAATTTTTTTGAATCCTCTTACAAAAATAAGATCATTTTTACTGATACACACACTTACCTCTATTGGTGTCCACTAGAATAATTCTCTTAGTCATCCTTTCAATATCCTCTTAGGAGGTATTAACATGGAAAGCCTCCTCCGACCTTTATTCCTCAGAGTGAATGATGAGCTCCAATTATTTTTCTTTTTTGAAACCTCCTTAACTTCTCCCTACTGTGGGTCATCTAGTATGTCATTAGTGGGGATAGCCAAATAAATTATGGAATCACTATTAGTATCATTTATAGCCACAAATCCTCTTAGTATCTGATTTAGAGCTTTCATCATACCATCATCCTATTCTTGTTCCTTATAATCATCACATTCGACTATTTAATTTTAACTCTAAAGTACTTAACTCTTTTTTTGATGTTGATCATTATCAGTTATTTCTCAATCCATCTCCTTGGGCCAATTAGTTTTTAAATACATTGACTCCATTGTTTTAGATGTGTGAGAGTAATATTTCTCCCTTTTAGATGTTTCCCCTTGATTAGAATGCAACTCCGTAAAACTCGGTTTCCCTTCTACCCCTTCATCCTCCTTGGGATGTGAAGTCATCTACTATGTATTCTATCTATAGTGTATACTAATAATTGGCTAGATATATCATCACCTGACTCTACCCCAGAGAATCATTTCCATTCATTCAGTTTCTTTTCCCAAACATAACCACGTTGTTCATGATCCGAGCCTTCAATTTAGAGATATTCAAAGTGGTTGCTAAGATTAATACTTAACATGTTCTTTTTAGGACTTGAACAGTTCACTATATTATCCAAAAACCCATGTACAGCCAATGAAACCTATATTAAATTTTCCTAGACCATGTATCCCAATGAACCTCCCTCACTTTCCACCTATATCACCACCTTATGTGTAGGTCCATTTACAAGTCACACTTCTTCTATACAGGATAAATATTTTGAAATGTTGATGCTTGGTTTAACAGAATATACTACATTCACCTCACCAATCCGCTTTGAACAATATGGTTCCTGATCTCTTTGTTTTTTGAAACCAAACCATGCTTCAAACCATAGAATATTTCTACAAATTTTTTATTAGAATTTTGGGTTATCACATCTTTCTATATGGGATTATCCCGTGTTGTAACATTTTTTCAAAAATGGTTTTCTATGAGTGTATTGAAGGTATCTATCAAAAATGAATTTCATGTTAATGTGTTAATCCCCCCAAGTCGATCTATATGAACTCGACAACATGTTGAAAGTAGATGTCCTAGATATTTATAAAATGAGTAATAATATGTCCAAGATTCAAAGGCCACTTCTTGTTTACAATTAAATTTTAACATACCCATTTGAAGTAAATTAAGTCTCATTAACTCCATCACTTTAACTAGTACATTGGAGAGATGTATTATGAGAACCCATTATCTGAGTAATATCAGGATCACCCGTTATCATATAAAATTTCCAAGAACCATATCATGAGAAAATAAATAAAAATATTTCATTTCCAACATAAAATGTCATAAAATTTTCTATTTAATATAGATGCAGAAACTATTTCAACATTAAGTAAAAAATAAAGATAAAAATACTTTTCTCCTTTAACTTTTTTTAAAATAAAACATTTCCATAAGAATAGAAAAATAAAATGTTCTTTAAAACCCCTTGAAAATTTTCATAGAAATGTTATAGAAAAATAAAGTTCATGATGATGGTAACTTCCAATCATATGGTATATGTTAAAAAACTTTTCTTTTAAACTTTCACAATTAAATTGAAAAATGAAATTTATGGAAAATACTGAGAAGGTTACTATTTAAAATATTGTAAAGATAGTAAAAATTAGTATCAAATGAATTTTAAATACCTTTTCATTACAAATAATAATTTTTTTGAATCATTTAAAAGATCAAGGATGTACATGAAAAATATTTTAAAACATTTAAAATAACATTTTAACGAAAAATAAATTCTCTCATCTCTTGACTAGCCATGTACATCCTTTAATTTCCTGAATAATAAAATTGTATTGATTTTATACTTTCATAATTTTTATGTTTAATTCCCTTACCATAATCAATTTTATTATTGACTTATTTCCATGCATTATACATTTACTAATTTGGTTATGTTAATGTTGGATATTTTAGGGTTTATTGGTTTATAACCTAAAAATAACGCTGGTACCTTGACCGTGGTTAAAGAATTCATGGTTTCATTATCTCTAGGGACTGAAAAATTTTGTAATTATAATTTTTGTACATTAAATATACTTTTATAACCATCTAGGTTTGGTGTTTCTGAAAAATGAATCACATCAATTCTGGGATATAACAATCCATATATACTCAATAATAACATTTTAATTTTACTACTAGATAGAAAATAAATAAAATAGATTTTATTTTACATTTAAGGAATAATTAATATGTTATAAATTTAATATTTAATCATGAATATCATTATTATGACCATCCAAGTAAGGGAATATGAATAATGATTCACATTAATTTTTGGAGGTGGTAGTCCACACATACGCAAAAGTGACATTATCATTTTTTAAAAGATGAAAGGGTAATAAGGTAAGTAATATCTTATAATTTCATAATTATATTAATGTGATAAATATCCTATACATTTTTTAATTCTATATTTATAACCAAAAATGTTATGTGGTGATGGTAAATTAAATACATTTCTTCTTGGAGGTGGTAGTACACACGTACAATAGAGAAATGATTTGATTTATCATATAATGGGAAACGTGATGAAAATGGGTTATAACATAAGCCCAATAAAAACTTATTTATAGTGTAGATAATTAATTTATTATATAATCATAATTAGGATAGGTTTGAAGGTGGTATAATAAGAAAAAAATATGAAAGAACTCGATTAAGAGTTATACCACTTATTTGGGAAACCTCATTTTTCTTACACCTTAATCCTCTTTTAGTTGATATTTTGGTGAGAATAAAACCTCTAGGATGAGTATAAGGAAATTATGGGTGGACTTATGAAGGTATTTTTTTAAATATAGTGTTTAATATTTTTTAATAACATAGGAGGATGGTTTCCTTTTTATTAGAGAGGGTAATGGCACTCCTGGAATTACTCAAAGTTTTTTAAAATAATATTAAGTCACTCACAAGGTCAAGCAGAAATAAAAAATAAATTTATATTTTAAGGTATAATTGTTTAAATACTCTCAAAATATAACTATTAATATAAATTTTGTGTCCTTATAACATAATTTTTACCTTTATTAACAAGTTTTACCATGTACGGTGGTAACTAATTTTTCGAGTAGAAACTATTCATTATGAACAAAAATGAAATTAACCTCTTTAATAAATTGAAAACTATTTATTATAAATATAAAATCCATTTTTTAATATTCAATTTTTATAAGTGGTATAAATTTATTTAAATATAATCCTGTGAAAAATATATTTTAGAAAAAAATATGTTTTATGATTAAAAATGAATTTATACCAAAATAAAGTAATATTATGATAAATATGGAATTTATTTGATTATTTTTAATCAAATAGGAGTAATTTTACTTTTAAAATAATCCAAAAAAGAAAATTATTTTTAAAATACATAAAAAATAAATGACATCTTTTTATAATAATTAGTATTTTCACTATTCACTAAATAATCAAAATTTTCAAGACAATCCTAGGAATTGTCACACCCAGCTTTTCATTTTCATCTTTTGTCCTAGTTCTTTTGGGATCTTGGTTTCTCTATCGAGTTCTAGGTGTGATAAGGGATATGTTTTTAAGTGTTTTTTTCTCATTTTTAACCCCTTGGTTGATCCTCGGTTCATTCGTGAGTTCTTAGAAGAAATTTGGGTTTTAGGCTTGGTAATAGCCTGCACATAGTTGGCACATGGTTTGGTAAACCGTGCTGTTGAACTCAGGTAATAGTGCAGTAGGTGTGGATTTTTAGAAAGAACCTACCACACAGTTTGTGAATGGTAAGTGAAACCATGTGGGCTGACTGTGTGGTTGTTTCCCTATTCAGCAGTTCCTACCTCATGGTTAGTGCACAGTTTGGTAAACCCTACGACCAAACCATGAAAGATGTCTAGATCTTAAAATTTATGAAATTAACCATTTCCCCCCTTAGTATTTTAGACCCAATTCACCCCATTTCCCCTCCATTTTGTTCTTGTGACCCTAAGGGGCCTATCGCCTTGTTCTCTTAGGCTCCTACCTTCTCTTATGGTGTAGATCTAGAGATTTTCAGGGTTTAGTGCCAAAATTCTTTACTTAATCCTCTCCTCTCTTCTCCCATTGTCCCTATCTTTAATTTTATCTTGAATTTTTCTTATCATATGGCCATGTAGATCTGTGTTTTGATTTTTCCTTTATTTATATTGGGGGTTTCTTTTATTTACAGTTCCTCTTGGATCTTCTTGCCTTCCCAAACCTTTATGGCGAGGTTTCGGGTGTGCGTTGTCGATGTGACATTGATTTGAGGCAGGTTTCCCTTAAACTTTCATTTTTAATTCAATAATCATTGATTTCATGATTTTCAAACCTCACATGAATATGAAATATTGATGTGTGGTCTTTTAAATTCTTGTTTGGTGCGTGGGGTTGTGATTTCTTCCCTGTTTTGTGAAAAATAAAATAGTTTTATTAAAGGTTTCACACCAAGTGTTTGATAAAATTTCTTGTTGGACTATGTGATTGTTTTATGATATTTAAATAATGATTTGTATTTTTTAATGAATATGTGACTTGTGAAATAATGAATTTTGTTTCTTATAATGGTTACCAATAATTTTATATTTAAAAGGAACATGTGTTTGGTTCTTGAAAAATGATTTGGAAAGTCATGATGAGATAGTGTCCCATTTGGAATCTTGATGAAAACCTTTTTAGCTTGTAAATGTGTGGGAGTGTTTCAATGGATTTTTTAATGAATGATTGGGAAATGGATAGTGGTATGCTTGATCCTTTTTTAAATGATGAGTTTTGTAAGAGGTACTTGAGGCCTATTTAGAATCTTTGTGAATGTGGTAAATGTTTATCATGAAAACTATTATTGGATAACTCTCTTTCCTAGTTCATGTGAATGTGTGGGATGTACCTACTGTGGAATCCTTAATAACCATTTACTCATTTATAAATTTTATGGTAAATAGATTGATCATTGGAGCAATTCGGTGTGATTTCTATTGTGTAAATTATTATATATGATATATATGTGAATATGATTGGATAGTCGGTTGACATCGATTGGATCACCCCTTTATAAACGAGACATAGGAACCTGGCATGGTGAGATAATTTTATTAGAAAAATTCTTACACTTTCTATATTACACACTAGTTTGTGGCCCATTATAGGTGGATATATTGGGTTTATTGCTATGGGGTTTCCCCCTTAGTCTATCCTAAATTTGGGTGGATTGGAGTATTTATGGTTTTTTTATTTCATCATGTGAGGAATGCCTCTAATGATGGGTCTCGTGTAATAGTATGTTTTGGATTATTCACAATCTTCTAGGTTCTACCAAGTCTATTGAAACATAGTTACTTATAATGGATGATTGAGATACTTGGTAACTCTTGTGTGTTTATTACCATTTATTTTATTACGTGATTTGTGTAGTGCTCTCACATGTGGTGTCTTTATTGGAAAGTGATGAGTGGGATTCTAAAGATTTATGAAAAATATTTTTAAAGAAAAAGTGTTTTATACTCTCTTGTTCTATTTTGAAATGGAAGCATCACTTTCCATTCGAAAATTTTAATGCTCCTAAAATGGAAAAGAATCTATTTTTGGAATAAAAAAAGGGAAGTGGACCATGATTTATTTTAAAATTAAAAATGCATGAAAAATACTTCTTTGTTTATTGTATTGAAAACTTGAGTCTGGTGTTCATTCTATTTTAAACTAAATTCATTGGGAATATATTTTTTCAGGCATATCTACTGAGTTTTAATAGTCACGCCTATAGTTTCCTCTTGTTTTTAGCTTGTGGTCCATTTCTCATCATGGTCTTGTTCTCTGTGGGTGATAGTTTTTCTTGGTATTAAAAGTGACCCTCAAGGTCACATGGAGACATTATATTCATCAGGTATAGTTTGGTTTTATTGTTTAGTTATAGTATTTTAATTTTTTGTGTGAATGATGACCTGTTTGGATATTGAAGTATATGTATCGAGCTGCAATTTTTACTTTCTGTTGTTCAGTTTATTTAATTATTATTGAGAAAAATGTTCCCTTGGTTTACTCTCGTGACTTCTGGTACTAGTTTCCAGCCCATGGGGATCAAAAATAGCCTTTGGTCCATATCATGGATTGGATCAGGTGATCGGTTCAAGGTCAATACAGGTTGGTTCATGACAAAAATGGTATAAGAGCAGGTTTTATATTTAGATAACCATGATTTTCATAGTTCCCTTTTATATTTGGGATGTGAAGGTTGATGGATTAGGATTTTTAGGACTTGGGAGGTAGGAACGATAAGGGAGTCATGCACCCATGCTTGTTCTTATCCTTGGATTTTCATGGGATATCTGATTTTGTTGGGTACTTTTGGTTATTGTGGATTGTTTGGTATTTAGGATAAAAAAGGAGTTATTATGGTGGTATAAATGAGCTCCCAGGGAGACATTTAGAGCTAGGGGCATGGTCCTAGAAGACTCTTTATAATGGTTGTGTGTTTGGCCTAAGGCCACCATCTATATGGCCAGGTCACCCATCGACACTAGTTTCAACCTTGTGAGTTGGTTTGTGTCTTCATTAATCCAAAAAACTATTTTGAAAACCCTTGTGTTGTAATTGTGAAAACGGAGTTTTGGTGGTAATGGTTGGATTTTGGAATGCGGGAAAAGCCTTTTCAGAATTAACATTGTGGAAGAATTTTTAAAAATGAATTTTTATAAAATGAACTCTTGGTGTAAAATGAAAATGATTTAATGAGATAAATTTATTATAATCAAAACTTAGGGTTTATATAAATAGTTTGTTTAAAAGAATATGTTTGTATTGTATTTTTTTTAAATTAAAGGTAGTGGGTTTTTAATTAAATGATTTGGATGAAATGGGAACCATGAGCTGATGAAAATATATTGAAGGTTATGAATTAATATTTCGAATGGGGTGTAATGGATTTATGTGTGATGTATTAAAACTAGTTTTGATTAGTATTTAGTGACCATCTAAAAGGTTTTATGAATATTTGAAATGTAAAGTGGGTTGAGATTATGAAAACATGGGTGGAATATTTTGTTTTGGTAAATTAGAATGATTCATTTTGACCTTTGGTGCATTTGATGAGTGCTAATAGGCATAGATATATGTGGGAACTGGTTGGATAATGATGTGGGCAGAGAGTAACTGAGATTAACATGGATTATGAGTTCCCAGTATGGAATGAGTTGATATGTTCTCGGATTTGCATAGAAATGTTCATGTGAGTGAGACTCTACGGAATAAAATTGGTTAATGTGAAAAACCACAAAGGTTTTTTTTATTTTTCAAAAGTGTTTTTAAATTGGAAATTGTTTTAAAAAACTATAATTGTGTGGGTTTTTATCTTATGGTTTCGGAAATTTTATTTATGTGGTGTGTTCTCTCATGATTTTAAAGTGATGTTCATGTTGTGTTCTGAGTTTGGAATTAAGTTCATTATTTTATTTTGAAGTGGGGTTTAGTAGGCTTATAGAAAGGTTTTGGGGAATCTTTGAGCTGGGTTTCCTTTAGGTTGGCACTTGTTCGAGTTAAGTTTTTTTAGTAATCTAGTTTTGATAAATATATTGGGTTTATTTTTTCCCCTATTTTTCCCCCATAGATATTAGATGAATATTAGTGGGGTAGCTACGAATGGTTCTTAGTTATTAAGAATTATAGTTGATCAACCTAAGGATTTTTTTCTTGAGTTTAAAAGGTTTAATCCACCACTTAAAAGGATATCCCAAACCATTTTCTACAATAGAGAGTTATTTGGGCTTTATTTAATGTTATTTCCTGCTATGATGATTCTTCATGTTATGGAGGTTGTGCATAGTGGTGCACCTTTTGTTAGAATGTATGTGGGATGCTGTGTATCTCATGAGATCTTATGGTTCAATGAAATTGTGGGTTCCCTTTTAAGAATATTGAGAATTATTTTTTTCTAAGTGGTGGTGTATTTGGTTTGTACATATTCCAGATCCCTATTTGGGTAAGGGTGTCTTGATAAAATAATCGAGTTTCATAGTTTTATAATATTATGTTATTTCCTGGAGTGTTACGTGGCTACTTGTGGAACCAAAAGAAAGAGGCCTGATCAGGGATTGGTAGCTCCAGACCATGAGGTAGTGGATGCTTCAAACATTAGGGCTACATCCAAAGGTCTCAGAGTGAATCTGACACACATCCAAGAATCTTAGGGTTGTGGGGAGTTTGGATAAGCTTGTGACTTAACCATTATGGTGAGGCGATTTTTGTATTTCTATTGTGGTCTATCTGCCACTGTGAATTACCTCCTATTATAAAGGGAATGGTGGACTTATCCCTCATGAAATATCTATGATTATTCCTTCTTAGATACAAGCATTTGGTTAGTTTTCCTTTAATGGACCACCTAGGAAAATTAGGTGTAGTTTATGTTTATGGCCACCCGGGCGTGACGATTCATGGGTTAGTTGTCAGATATGGCTTCGGTGTTCCATTAATTAGGCCCCTTCCCTCCCTTCCCCATGTGGTGGGTTTTTTTGTATGTGTGGTAAGTTTTAGAGTTTTTTTAATCTCTTAGTTTATTAATGGTGGGGAGACCCACCATGGGTCTCATCTAAAACCTTTCAATGAGAAATCTGTGCTAGGTTGTTTCAAATGGAAGGGGGTCCATTTGAGTCTCCCATGTTAGTGATATTTTTTTTTGGTTTTGGTGTTAGTTTGGTTGACAATGATTTATTTTTAAAATTTTTTTGAGTTTATTTTTCATTTTAGGTAAACATTCAGATTTTTTTATTATATGCAATGGTTCTGTTTAATGTATGGTTGTGAAGTTTGTGGCTCTAATTTCCCATTGATTTTAGGGACGTGATTTCGATTTATTTGTTCTGTTTCAGGTAAGAGGTATGATATATATTTGATTGTGGTTGGTATGTTCTTGGATATAGATGTTGGGTCATGTAGTATGGGAATCCTTAGTTATTGATTGATCAACTAGAAAATTTTGTGGATTTTCCAGGGACATAAATAATAATAGTGGGGAGAATTTTCTCACCCAGTTTTTCATTTTAATCTTCTGTCAGAGTTCTCTTGGGATATCAGTTTCTCTCTAGAGTTCTAAGTGTGATAGGGTTAAGTTTCGAAGGATTTATTTGATCATTTTTAAACTCATGGTTTATCCTCAGTTCATTCAGGAGTTCTTGGAGAATATTTGGGTGTTTAGGCTTAAAAATAGTCTATTCATAGTAAGCACATGGTTTGGTAAACCGTGTGGCCCAACCTAGGTAACAGTGCAACATATGGATTTTCGAAAAAAACCAACATCATGGTTTTCACCTGGTTTGTCAAACCAATTAGGCCATATATGTGGTTGCTTCCCTCTTAGGCAGTAGATACCACATGGTTAGTTCACAGTTTGGTAAACCCTGCGGCCAAACCATATGAGCTGCCTAAATATTTTTTTTAATTACTCTTTTTCAGCCTTAGGATTTTTGACAAAATATGCTCTATTTTTCCTCCCTATGGTTTTAAAAACATAAGGGTCCTCTCCCATTGTTCTCTAAGGTTTATCCCTTCTGCTATGGTGTAGATCTTGAGATTCTTCATGGTTTGGGTCTTGATTTCTTAAGGGAATTTTCTACTCTCTTATCCCACTTTCTCTTTATTTAATTTTATCTAGAAATTTTTTTCTCCTAAGGTCATTTCAAACTAAAGTTTGTTTTCTCCTTCATTTATATTGGGTTTTTTATTTAAGGTTCCACTTGGATCTTCTTTCCTTCTTGAACCCTTAAGGCGTGGTTCTGGGTACGCATTGTCGATGTGCCATGGATTTGAGGAAGGTTTCCCTTAAAGTTCCCTTTTTAATTAAATAATCATTGATTTCATATTTTTTTCACTTATCTTGAATATGAAATATTGATGTGTGATATTTCCAATTATTATTTGGTGTTCGAATCTGTAATTTATTCCTTGTTTTGTGATAAATACAATTGTTTTGTTAAATGTTTCACATCAAGTGTTTGATAAAATGTTTCGTCGGACTTTCTGAGTGTTTTGTGATATTTAACACATAGTTTGGATTTTTTTAATAAATGTGTGACATGCGAAATAATTACATGAGTTTCTTAGAATTGTCACTAAGAATTTTAGATTTAAAAGTAACATGTGTTTGGATCTTGAAAAATGATTTGGAATGTCATTATTAGATAGTGGCCTATTTGGCATCTTGATAAAATTGTTTATGCTTGTAAATGTGGGGTGAGTGTTTCCAAGGAATTGTTTTATGAATTATTGGGAAATGGAAAGAGGATTTCTTTCACCTTTTTAAAAGTTTGATTTGGAGCTTTCATAAATGATGGGTTTTGTAAGAGGAACATGAAGCACATTTGACACCTTTATAAAAGTGGTTAATGTTTATCATGAAAACCCTCCTTGTAGAATCCACTTTACTAATTTATGTGTATGATTTTTATGTCCTAAATGTGTTATCCTAGAGACCCATTTACTCATTTATTCATTATAAGGAAAAGATATTGATCCTTGGAGTCATTCGGGGTGATTCATGTTGTGTAAGTTATTATATATGATATATATGTGAATGTGATTGTATGATCAGTTGGCATAGATTGGATATCTGCCTTTATACATGATACATGGGAACCTAGTATACTGAGAGAATTGTTTGAGGACAATTGCTACAATGTCTAGATTACAAACAAGCAGGTGGCCCGTAGTAGGCAGATATATTGGGTTTATTTCAATGGGATTTTCTCCTCATTCTCTCCTAATTTAGGGTGGTCGAGAGTATTTAGAGTGTTTTTTATTTCATCATGTGAGAAATGCTTTTGGGGATGGGTCTCATGTATTAATATGTTTTGTATTACTCATGATCTCCTAGGTTCTCCCATATATATTAGAACATACTTACTTATTATGGATGATTGAGATACTTGGTAACTCTTGTTTGTTTATTTCCATTACCCTTATAATGTGATTATTATAATTTTCCCATGTGTGGTGTATTTATTAAAATGTGATGAGTTGGATTCTAAATGTTTTTGAAAAATGTTTTTAAAGTGAAAGTGTTTTATACTCTCTTGTGTTATTTTGAAATGAAAACATCATTTTCCCCTTGAAAATGTTAATGTTCCAGAAATGGAAATAAACCTGGTTTTTGGATTAGAATAGGGGAAATAGACCGTGATTTATTTTAAAATGGAAAAAGAAGGAAAAATTTAATTTTTATATTTTATTTCAAACTTTAGTTTTATGTTTCCTTAATTTAGGGGAATTTCATTGGGAATATAATTGTTTAGGCATACCAACTGAGTTTTAATACCCACACTTATAGTTTCATCTTGTTTTTAATTTTTGGTGATAGTCTTGACTTGGCCATGATCTCTATGGGAGATAGTTGTTGTTTGTTTGAGAGGGTGATCATCGCTGTCACATGGAGACGTTTTCGTCATCTGGTCTAGTTTGGTTTTATTGTTCAATTGTTGTATCTTATATTTTTTTGTGAATGGATATCAGTTTGGGTATTGAGATATATATAATGAGATTAATGACTTACATTCCTCTATTCATTTTATTTAATTATTATTGGGAAAAATAATTTCGTGGTTTACTATTTTGATGTTCGACACTAGTTAAAAACCCATGGGCCTCAAGAATTCTCTTTGGGCCACGTCGTGTATCGGCTCGGGTGACCGTTTTAGGGTTGATCTATCTTGGTTCTTGATAATAATTTACAAGAAAATATATTTTATATGTTGATATGAAAAATTTAGTTCATTTAATAAAATTAAATTTCATACAGTTATTATTTTATATTTTAAATAAAAATGTATAATTCCTGTAAAATTAATCATTTATTATAAAAATATTGCGATCTTGATTGAAATTTTACTTATATATAATACAGATATGGCTCCCAAAAATCTAACCAAGAATATTAGTAAGACACAAAATTAATTTATTATAAACTTTCCATTGGTTGTCACACCTTAGTTTTATAAGGTTTTATGATATGCAGTGAAGCTTAAAAGAAGGGCATGGATTTTATACTCATGAAAAATGATAAATGAGTATATTATGCCTCCCAACAAGTTAAAATACTTGAATAGAATTACCCAAATAATGACATAGAGTTAGCTAATATAATCATTTCCTTGAATATTTGGTGGAATTACCCATATTGAATGAAATGTGACATATATATATATATAACATAACATTTTTAATTATATATTTGAACCAAATTAATTGAACATGAATCAACGATGATAGTTTGATGTAGTCAAGGATTATGACTGATCAATTCACTACCTCCCCTATAAGGAAAATATAGTAGGTTGTGATCTCAAAAGAAGGAAAAGATGATACCCTATAATTGATAAGGATTGAGAAAGACCCTATCTACATTGATAAGAATATGATAAATCCAATAGACATAAAGGTGGGAAATAAATTCTTCCTTTCCCAAATGATTTTGTAACCATATAATTAAGAGAAAATAAATGAGGTGAAATGGGATGATTTTAATTTTAAAAGAATGTGATATATATAAATGAAGGTAAAAATCATTAATTCATAATTCATAATGATAGACTTGTATAGTTTGGTATAATTCCATATGTGTCGTTAATACTATTGATAATAAAAGAGATATTTGATAATGCACATATATCATATTTCTTCATCCATCCAAGAAGTACCAAGACATAATGAGCTTTTTTATATCACTTCATAGGGGATAACATAAAGAATAAAATTGTAGAGAATACCTAAAGTGATTGGTATTCTATAAAATCATGGTAGAGCATAAAAAATCCAAGGGGGTGATGCAACCATTATCGATACCAACAACTAAATCAGAGAATATCACTGTATATTTTCTTCTTTTTATTCTTAATATATCTAAAAATAACTCTATATTGATTTTTTGGATAGAATTACCAAGAATGAACACTTTATCTCAATCTAAGAAGATTTTCTAATTAATTAATTATCCAAAATATATGTCAAATATTTTTCAAAGCTATATTAGAAACCAATTTAAATCAAATTTCAATAAGATCCCAATGTTTACCTCTATGTTCTATAGAGTTCTTCAATATTTCTTGAACATAGATTTAAACTTCATTATGGTTCATCACCACAAGAACAATTTCAAATCAGAAAGGACCATCTGAATACTTAGGGATATATTGAGATATTTTTAAATGGATCCCTATGAATTTCCATATGAGAACAATTATAGAACATAAATATGGTGGGATAAATTTGATGAATTTATTTATTTAAGACCTAAACCAATGTAATTAATGATGAATAGGGTTCAATAAATTCATAAATCCATTAAATTGGTATATATATGTTAGAATATATATGATTAAAATAATCAAAGTGTCTTGGAATTTGATCTTAGAGAATAAAATTTCTTTTGAATATACCCATAAAATAGGGTAACGAGGTTTAAAAAGAAGGGAATACACAACCCTTTGTATATTTTCCCCTTTTAGATCCTTGACAGTATAGGATTTTTGGCATTTCAGATTTCACTTATGCCAAACCTAGATTTAGTGAATAATCTGTTCCATGTATCTATCCTGAGGAATTTCATATCCAATACCTCACATGTATTGAATCTATAGGTGGTACAATGTTCTACTCAATAGGACAACGCACCATGTCAAAGTTCTTTGGGGAAAAAATAAGTATGAAAAAGAAAACTGGGAACTCGAGGTTTTAATATAACATAAGAACCCACATATATTCTCAAAATACAATACAAGTTTAAATCTTGAGGTTGAAATTTATAAAGTGGTGAAGAATATAACAATCACTTATTTTCCATATACAGTTTTCCAACTCAACTCACTTGTGCGTCATAATTATATCTATAGTATAGTATAAATCACATACACCACATAAAAAAAACAAACACTGTTTTATTTTATCAATATAGAATATTTCAAATTGAGGATAAATACACTCTATAAAATAAATAATTGTATAATATAATAATAGTCATATATAAAACAAATCACTAATTTTTTTAAATCCATAGGTTTATGGTTTCCTTTAAATATCCCATACTTGAACAATATTGTAAAAAATAAAAAATTATAAATATGATTAGAATTTTTATAAATTATATAGATATCCTTGATTGAAATATAATTGAGTGAAAAATAAATGAAATAAGGGGGTTTTATATAAAGTATAATAGATATATGACCATTATACTAGTATGATTATCATCATATTAATAACAAGACAATTAGAATAATAATATTACTATTTGAATAATAAAATGGTCTTTAGAATAGTAACATGACCGTTAAAATAGTTAAATGTTGAGTAATTAATATTTAAAATAAATAAAATTATGTAATATAAATATTAAAATTCCATAAAATAAATATTCAAATTATATATCTAAAATAAATTATAAGCGTATATCTTAACATGGTATGTTTTATCTTATTTAAAAAAAAAATTATGTCAATATTTAGTTATTAAAATTTAAAAACATTAAAATTATTTTGATAAAATAAATTTAATTTATGTAATCATAACAACAAAATTAAAAAAATTAGTTATAGTATTTTTTTGAAATATATGAATTTTTGGGTGAATAAAAAATATTGTTTTCCAAATACAATGTGTTTTCTGACATAACATTGATGTAATAATATAATAATATATTCTATAATGGATTTATTAACCCAAAATAAATTTTATAAAATAAATAATTTATATAAAAACAATAATTTTAATTTAAAAACCTATTTTTTTAAAAAAAATCTAAAAATATAGTTTACTCCATTAAAATTTATTTCTTATTTTTTTATATTAAATAAAATTGCTGGATTGAGGAATTAAAATTCATAAAAACCTTTATTTTTAATTAAATATTAATTATATAAACAAATAAGACCATTATTTTAAGTGTTAGTCTGGAAATAATATTTTATTCATTATTTTAACTCGAAATACCCCTCCTCGGTAAGTATAAATTTCCCCTCTCATCCCTATCAAAAAAAACTTATCAAATACATACTAATTGCTATTATTTTCTGAAATCCATCTTATAAATTAACTTTAGATACATAAAAACTTTATCGTCTCACTCCCATTCCAAACCTCCAATGAATTAGGGCTTTAGTAATGGAGAAAACATCAAGAACAAGGTAATCTTTCATCGTCTTCCTTCTAATTTCTCTTATTTTTTTCTTCTATTCTCATTACCAATTTTAAAAAAACTTTCCAAATTAATTAATGTGTATATAATAATGAAATAAATATAATTATTCTACAAGAAAGTTATTACAAAAAACTTATAATATATATATTATTTATCTCTCTATTTTTGACACCTCTTGTTAATGTTCTGTTTAACCACCTACAAGGATTGTTTAAATTATTTATTTATTGCTAAATTCCTGGATAATTAGTGTAAAATGTATAAATTATACATGTTTGTCTATTTATTTAAGTTTATTTATGTAATTTAACAAATTAAAAAATATAAATGATCAAAACACAATATTAAAATGAAAAATGTAATATTTTTAAAAAAATGTATTCACAACATTTTATCTTTAAAAAACAGTTAATAAATATCATTTAATGATTATAATTGATCAATAATAACTTAATTCAGTGTAATATACTTATAGATTAATTTTTTTAATAAATAGATTGTTTTTATAGGAGGTATAAATTTAAGAATACAAAATAGGACATAATGTAAGGGGACCCTCAAATCTTCCCTTTTCTTTTGGGTTTATACACCCTCTGATGTTATCTTTTCCATGTTGTTCTTCTAAATTTTAATTTCATTCTGTATGAATATATTATATTTAACTTTATATTTTATTCTTAAAAGCATATGAATTTATTTATTTCATTGGAATGAATTCTTGTCCACAGTCTATGATTATTGATAAAGGCCCTGTTCTTGATGCATCGTAATAATTTTTATTATATTTTTTATTATTCAATATATAACCTATGATATTTAATTTAGTTATTCAACCAATAAAATTAAAAAATAATCTATTTCATTATTACTTTATGAATATTCATGATTATTTATCAGCATAAACTTTATGATATTATTATGAAATACATTTTCTTCTCATGGTTTTGTCTTTTTTTTGTGCTTGATGTATATATATTTTTATATAAAATGCATGATTTTTAATATGTTATCATATTATGGGTGCAAAAATAATTTCACATACATTTAGGGATTTTCATAAATAATTATATCTCATTAGATAATTTTTCAAAGACACTATACAATTATCTTTTTTAAATAATGTTATGAATGAACATGATGTAGTTATATTTGTCCACTATAATGTCTTATAAATAAACCTTTAATTATGATGATTCATTATTATACATGTTCCACATTCCATGACCCATTCTTATTATTCTTATTAGTATGATCCTATTCTTATGATGTGATTATGATTATTATTCTCACCCATGTATTCATATTGATTTTTTTCCTATTAATTCCTATAATTCCTCCCCTTACTTACCATTTAACTCACCCTTTATTTTTTATATTTCCCTAGAAGATAACACTTATTAAGAAGATTATAAAGTCTTATAGGAGGACTATGAATAAGGATTATTTATATTTAATTTTTTATGTGTATAAATTTTATAAACATAAATTTACAAGATATCAAACCTATCATTTTAGGATTTATAATATTATGTATATTTTTCTAAAAATGATTTAATAATTATTCATGTTATATATGTGTTATTAAATTAATTAACTCTAAGATTTTAGGTGGAATAAATATTAATTTGAGATATATTTAGATGTTACTTAGTTCATTATATTGACATTATCCTCTAATATAGAATAAAATTATAATAAACCAATGGTGAACTATGAATAAATAAAATAGAGAAAATTCTTAATAATCACTGTTATTATTTTTATAATTTTTACTTCTTATTTATATTTTTTTTTAAAAACCCAAAATAAGAAATAAAACTAGTTTATTTTTTTCATCATAATAATCAAAAACATTAAAAATATGATAAGTTATTCAAAAATTAATTGTGTGAAAATAGAACCCCTTGAAAAACAATGTGAGATATGTTATTATGTTTTATTCTATAGTGATTTAAAAATTATTCTTAAGTGTCTGATGATAGTTCGCATAAAAAATGGTTCTATTACTAAGGATGAAAATTACATTCACTCAATTTTCTATATTTATTTACTAATATATTATTTTTTCATTATTGTAACCTATTCATTTTTATTTTTATTTCATCTTACATAATAAAATCAAATAAGACTTAGACATAGTAACTCATTTTTAATGAAATCAAAGTTGTGATCATCCAAATTGAAGTTCAATATACAAAAAAAATTATTTTCCATGGGTACAAGAAGAAAAAATATATACATTGAGTTATTGATTAAATCCAAAAAAGTATTCACTATATCAATTATAATATTATGACAGATGTTGGGTCAATAGTCTATTTTTAAATTGATTTTTGTTAAGTCTTTAATACTTAGGTTTTGGGATTTTAGTAGTGTTTGAGTATTTTTTGGGGGGAAATCATTATTTTTTCCAAGTCACCATGTTGTGGCCATATAGGTTACTTTATGGTGGTGGTAATGGAGGAGGTGTTGTAGTGTTGTCCAGGGTACTACACTATGGAATCTATAGGGGTTGTAGACCCCAATATATTCTTCTTAGGGGTGCCCCATGATGTAGTATCGAGGCTTAGTCATGGAGGCCACAAGGTCTAAAACCAATGGACCTACCCTCTGAAGTCTTTGAGCAAGGAAACTCTACCCTTTTATCTAAAGGTTGTGCCATGAGCTGTGGTACACCTGAAAAAATAAAAAAAATAACAATGAACCTTGTCATGATTTAACCCCTCTAAACCCTCTTTTCTTCCCATTTTTTTCTTAATAGGATATTTGATCTTGTATCCCTACTTCCTCCTCACTTTTTTTTATGATTATTCATCAATTTAAGTGAAAATACAAGGTAATCTCATTGTTTTTGTTGGATTTCTTCTTCCCCTCCCACTATCCTTGTTTTCTTCATTTTTCATAATGGGGGGGTTTTCCATATAATACCAAATTGGTTAAACCTAGGTTAGGGGTGGATGATTGATATAATTTCTTCAGTTTTTAGGTTAGTGTAGATATATCTTCCTCCCTCATAATGTTCTTATTTGAAGGTGGATGCATTTCTTTACTTTTGAGGTAGGTGTATCTATATATTCAAACTTTTCCTTTAGCTTACCTTATTTTATGAGTTTTCCTTTGGATTTTATTGATTTTTTATGATTAGTCAGTTTTTTGTGGGTTATAATGCATGATGTACTTTTTTCTTGGATTATTTTTAAAAAATAGTGATCCTTATTTATTTTCCAATTGAAAATATTGTTTACTCATATAAAGTTTTTGAAAAAATGACTTTAAGAAAACTTCTTTTTTTTAATGTGATTTCAAAGAGTCTTCGAAAGTGGATTTTATTAGAAACTTTATATCCTGATCATGGTATTGGTTGTATGTGATTGGTGTGGTTATGTGTGAACATGGGAGGACTTAGGGTGTGGATTATACGACATTTTTACCCAATATTTAAGAATTATGTTAGATAGGGGTCATTTATAATGATTACCTAAGAGGAAACAATATTAATAATTTTTTATGTTCTCATAGGTTGGTCAGTGTTTGGTGAGAGAGACTTAAAAACCTAGATCCCAAAATTCCGATCTCAACCATGCTAAACAAATACTTTGAGATTATTATTACATGTCTTTGATTATTTACCATATGATGTTTGATTTTGATTATGTCGGTTATAATCTGTTTCCCTTACTTACTATATTATTGTAATTTCCATTTTACTCATCTCTATGGATTGGTTTATCAATACCATGATTCTAAAAAAATTATTTTAAAATAAATTATCCTTAAACAAGAATAATTGGTTTTCATTGTGAAAGGTGACATGTAAATTCATGGAATTATCCTTCTAGTCTTTCCCTTGCACCACGAAGATACCATTTAATTTATTTAGACTTGTTTTTTATGAAACAATTTAAGTTAAAGGAACTGTTTTGCATAGTATATATTCTTTAAGTTATGTCACTTTCTACAGTATGACTCTCGTAGTGGCCAAGGTCCACAAGGAGATGAAACACTCATGCATTTTGGAATTATATGCTTATGTTATTTCATGAATTTAGTAATGTATTATCTAATTTGTCCTGTAATATATTTTGAATCCCAAGTGGATTTATTTTATTCTTAGTTTTTCCACCATTAATTATATTTTTATGAAATTATGGGTTCTTATGTATTATCTAATTTGTCCTGTAATATATTTTGTGAAAGGCTCACTCTGGTGACATGGGAAGTTGACCTGAGATAGAGTATTACAAAATGGTATCAAACCACTCTTTTTATATTTGGGCAGTGTTTTAGTATAGAGTAGGACTATCGGGACTCAAGTAAGGCTATGGGGTATTACCTAACTAGCTATTATTCATTCTAGAACTTAGGTTACCAAGTTGCATAGGATAATTTTTCTAGATAAAATTTTGAATCAGTAATTTTTTTATTTTTGAGATGGTTTATTTATATTTCTTGTTTGGAAAAAATAATTGATTTTTTTGATTAGTTTTCTTCTAAATAGACTACATTTTTATTGGATTATTTTGTCTCATGTATTTAGAACATGCCTCCTAGAAGGGGTTTTAGAAATCAGATTGAGGAAGGCATAGATAATACTCCAATGGAAAACACTCTTATGGAATCTAAACTCATCAAATTAATAATATTAGTTATTCAATATTTTAGTAAAGTTAGTGATCCAATTAATTTTGAGTTGAAATATCATACTCAATAGTTGTTGAAGTTAAATCCTCTTATGTTTTGGACTGACTAAGGACCCCAACAACTGGATGAGTGGTTGGTAAATATTGATTGTATAGTTTGATATCTTCGGATGAATGAGGCATAATAAGTGGGATTTGCGACCTATTACCAAGATACTTTATGAGTGGTTAAGTCCATTGAGTTTGTGACCTAGGAGTGGTGAGGTGATGATCTATGATGGAGTAATCCCCTTGGTTTTTTAAGATAGTACATTTTTCAATCAATATCCTTTCAAACCACTACAAAAATTTAAATCACTTCAATATAGGATTGAATCTAGAAACCATGACCAATTTATTATTCTATTCTTACCCACATATAGTGAATTTGGTGACAAGGAGTTTTTGGTCAAAGAAAATATAATATGGATGAATATTAAGAGTTGTTCCCCCTTTATCATGATTAGAGACCATAGTCCCTCTTTATGAAAATGTATGAAGTGGGAGGGGTCGCAATGTGGTATTAAAATTAGTGTGTAGCAAACCTATAGCCCAAATATTAGTTTACTCCTTAGGGTGGATCATAGTTTTGATTTATTAGTGTAGAAAGGAAAAGTATACTAGGTATTATTTTCAAGAAGTTTCAAGAACCTACCACTGTTGTGTTCTCCTTATATATATCATTAAACATTTTTGGTACTCTCTTAGGGGTAATAAATTGTGTTCAACTCACACCGAGGGTTCTTAGGTACATATAGATATATCAATGGGGGAAGGATCTCCTTAATAATAGAATGAAGATTCTTAATTCTCCAAGAAACCTCAGAGTTGGCCTAAATATGGGTTTTTTAGGCAGTAGATCATTATCCAGGGGAATTAAAAGTGGGACCAATGATCATTATAGGTATGATATTAATTGAATCACCTATATCCTCAGATTTATTTGTTACATATGCTTCCCATTCATTTATCTTATATATGTTTATTATTTCATAATGATTGTGATCTAAGTTAATATGTAATGGATCTCTCCAATACATTGGGGAAGAGGATTGAGTATGGTTTTAAGTGATCTAAGATTAATGTAGTTATTGTTGATGTTGAGGCTGATTAGAATTTCCTAGTTATGGATCTATATATTTTGACATTGACTTCATAATGGATCAGATGGTGATCATTAAAGCTAGGATTGAGTGATACCACGAAAAGGTTTCATTTATCCCTCCATCTAGTAACACTAATGTGTATCTAGGTGATTGATATTTAATGTTAGGGAGAGAAAATCTAATAGTTTCAGTAGTAAGATCTCTTTATTATCAGTTTTCCAAGCTACTTCTTGATGTCACCGAAGGGAATTTTGGTGTCCAACGTCAATTTGTGGTGGAGACCTCCCTAATAACTTTTTAATAGATTTTTTAGATTAATGTATCTATAAGAGGTAGATTTCACCATCAACCTACTCCTAGGACAATACCCATCTCATTTCCATATTACATAATCACCCACACTGAATTTAAGTATTGTAATGTTTTGTTAAGAGATCTTGAGAGAAAGGTATTCACTATCATGAGTGTTTAAACATGGTAATCACTGGTTCTATTTGAAAAGAGGTCAAATGAAATCATTTTTCTTTTCATTAACTACTAGAATCTCAATAAACAAATTATAAATAAAAAATATAAACTTTATCTGATTGATGATTTGTTTGCTCATCTCAAGGGATCCTAGTGGTTTTCCAAGATTGACCTGAGATCAGGGTACCACTAGTTGATAGTGATGTAGGTATACATTCATAATACCTCCTTATAGAGAATATATTCTCATATTCAGTACCTTATTATTCTATTTGGTCTCACTAATTCCCCTATGGACTTTATATCCTTGATAAAAACAAATTTAATCAGTATCTTAAATCCTTGATGACAGTATTTATTGATGATATCTTGGTTTACTCTAAGACAAAAGAGTAGAATTAGGTCCATTTGAAAACATATTGTGGATCTTTGGTGAAAAATATATATATATTAAGTTATCCAAAGTTCATTTTTGTATCAAGGATGTGAAATTATTGGGTCATGTGGTGTCAAAAAGAGGAATTTCAATGGTCCTAAAAGAATATTCTGGTTATGATATTATGGGAGAGACGCAAAAATATATTTGAGATATAGAATTTATTATACCTAGAGGGATATTACAAGAATTTAATATTTAAATTATCATAGATTGAATAAAATTTCATATCTCTAACCGATAAGGGTGTAAATTTTGGGTGGGATGAGTAATATAAGAGATCTTTAGAAGAGATAAATGTCAGGTTGACTACTACTCATGTTTTGATGCTCTCAAAACCAGGCATGGGATAGGCTATTCATTGTGACACCTCAAATTTGGTTTTGGGGTATTTCTTGATATAGGGTTACCAAATGGTAGCCTATGGATTAAATTATTTATTCCCTCATGAAAATAACTACCAACTCATGTTCTTGAATTAGAGGTGGTGACAGATTCTAGGCCACTACCTCTTCAGGGAGTATTTCATAGTATATTGAGGAAAAAAAGTATGAAGAATGTATTTACCCAATGAGATATGAATCTTGGGTAGAGATGGTGGGTAGAGTGTCTTTAGAAATTCAAATTCAATCTAGAATAATATCTAAGAAAGTGGAATATGGTAGAAAACACCATAATCAATAAATTTCCAATACAAGCAATGAAGGAGTCTAGGGAAGAATTAGATATTGTGAGATAGTTTTCTTGACATAATAAGGAAGTATAAGAGGCAGATGAACATGTTTTTTTTACCATAATGTAGCTAACCTTCTCTCCAGATGAACATTTTCCCCTTGGAAAGGAAATAATCATATAGTTTTAATATATTAGAGGGATTATTAATGATAGGGAGACCTCAGGCGATTTTCACGAGTCTTCCGATGGAGTCCTTTATTTTTAAAAGTGGTTAATGGAACCTTGAACTTTGAGGTAGTATATCATAAGTAGAAATAACCACTCTATCTAGGACATACACCCATGAGATATAGAGATAATCTATAATCAAAAATTCCAATATTGATTCCCCTGGATAAAATTAAGAGTTTTCGATTTTATATCTTGATGCCTCATTTGTCAAATAATAAAAGCCGCACATTAGAATTCGACAATATTATATAATCCTCCCCTTATCCTAGTGTATAAATTGGATGATATCTCTATGTATTGCCTTACCGGATTTCCATGATCTTCTAAAAAGAATAATTTTATATGGGTAATCATTTATCAATTAATGTAATCATCCCATTTAATTACATTTATCATTTATGTAAAAGTAGAATAACTTAGACACATTTATATCCAATGGTTTTTTCCTTCATGGTGTTACCTTGAATATAGTTTTTGAGTAATTACATTTTATTTATTTGAAAGAAATATTGGTGGTTTTGAGTTCACAATTGAAAAAGAGCACACTGTACCACCCATAGTCCAATGGACAGATAGAGTGGGACATCCTTATTCTTGACAATATGTTTAGAGATTTCATCCTTGAATTTGGTAGGTCATGGAAGAAGCACTTATCATTGGATAAATTATAATACAATAATACCTACCAGGCTTCAACAAAGATGTCCCTTTTCAAATCCTTGTACAAATGTTCATGGCAACCCCCTCTATATTTTTCTTGAATTGGGTGATAATTTGTTTTTATGGTCAATTTTTTGTTAAGAGATGATGATCAGGACCTAGATAATTCAAAGAATGTTAGTTATGGCTTAGATTTTAGAAAAATATTACATTAACCATATTCATATTCATTTGGAGTTCTATGTAAGTTAATTGGTTTTTCTTAATGTCTTCCCTCGATTGAGAATTTGTTTTTATGAAATTAGGGTAAGTTGGAGACATTCTATCTTTAGCCTTTAGAGATTTTGGATAATCTCAAGGTGGAATATTGGTTTGTATTACCATATCAGATAAAATATATACATGATATATTCCATGTTTTCTAACATAAGAAGTATAAATCAAAACCATCCCATTGGGTGTAATGGGAGAGTCTATTCTTAGAACCTGATACCTCTTTGGTTGAGTAGCCTATTCATATTATTGATCATCATTTCAAATTATTGTGATGTAAGTCAATTTCTTGGGGTCATTTTCTATTGAAACTTGGCCAGGATATGCATGAGAAATTGGAGTTAGGAACCTCATATAGAGAGTAATGACATCATATTACTATAGAATATAATGATTAAGGACTTTTTTAGGGTTTAAGGTTATATGGTGGGGAGAATTGTGACACTCATCAAGTCACTAGTCTGTTTATGAATTATTTATTTTATCTAAACCATTGGGAGTTTTGATGTGGTTTTGGGGGAAATAATCCCTTTTCACAGGTCACTGCATCATAGTAGTATTTGTTTCATCATAGTGAGGGTAAGAGGATGGTGTTGTCACATAGTATAATGCATTACAAAATGGGGCCCCCAAGGGTCAATGGAAATGTTCTTTTCCTCTTATGGGTTCCCCATATCGTAGCACCAAGATTACATCGTGGAAGCCTATGGGTCTAATACCCAAGGCCCTTCCCTCCAAAGGAACTCCATGGTGAAACACCTATGATATGTTTTGGATGGATCTATTAAGGAAAAACCACACCTAAATCCAAGGTTTTCATCATGAGATATTGTCCACATAGAAAAAGTTTAAAATTTACAATAATTCCCCTATCATGATTTTACCCCTTTAACCCCTATTTTCTCTTCATTTGTGCCTCATAGAATCTGTATACATGAATCTCTTCTTCTTCCTTGATAAATTGATAATTATTCCTTGTTTTAAGTTAAAATTTATGTTAATTTCAATATTTCCAAGGAATTATTCTTTACCCTTCCTCTATCCTCGTGTACATCCGTTTTTAATGGGGTTCGTTACCTAGAATCACAAGGGGATGAACTTAGTGTTTGGGGTGCATGCTTGATTGAATTTATTGGGTATTTTAGGTTAGTTATGAAATCCCTTCTTCATACCTAGATATATTTTATGAAGGTGAAAATGTTCTTCACTTTTGAGGTAGGTGTCCCTATATATCAGGTATTTTCCATTGGTATTCTTTGGTTTTTGAGGTTTCTATATCTTTTCTTGAACTGTTATGATTAGGTTGACTTTTTGATGGATATTATAAATGTGTTTTTATTTTTATTTTCATATGTCAGAAAAATGGAAATCTATTTCGGTTTTACCTTTGAAAATCAAGTTTACACATACAAAGTGCATGATAACATGTTTTAAAAAAAACTTCTATTTTCAAATGTGATTTCAAATATTCTTTTAAGTATATTTTTTTAGAAATTGTATATTTCAATTATGGACATGGTTTCAAGTGATGGGTATGGTTATGGGAGCACATATGACACTATAGTGAGGTAGGTTATAGGATAAGTTTTTCCAGGAATTATGCATGGTTCTAGGTGGGTTTTATTTCTAGTTATTCATTGAGAGAACCTAGTATTACTACGTGTTTTAGTTCACAAAGAACGGCCTGTGTTATGTGGGAAATTACTAAACACCTAGAGACAATAAGCTGTTTCTCCCTCATGTTTCACATATAATTTGATCTTATTATGACAAGTCAATAATTATTATTTATTTGATATTTTGATTATAATAACATTATTTATCATATTTTACACTCATTTATACTATTTGATTTTATTTATGAGGTCACACATTTTCATAGATTGATTAATAAAATCTATAGGATTTATAAAATGATTCTTAAAATTTTTATTTCTATGTCATTATTTTAATACTAATGTCATTGGTTTCCATTGTGAATGGTTCCATATAGATTCATGGTGACTTCATACTTAGTTTTTCCTCACACCCTATGTATCACCCCGACCCCAGTTACCCAGAGTCGGTGCATTATTGCATAACATTGGCATGATCACAAAAGATCAAGTCTCGAAAGACCGATTAGTTTAGTAGCCTTGGAAACACTAGATATATTCATAAATGTTACATTAAATCATAAAGTGAAATAATACAATAACAAAGTCTCCATAGTCCACACTCATATCCTCTTTTGACTATCCCTACAGGTCATTCATAAAATACTTCTTCACATCCTGGAAAATATTAAAACATTTAAAGGGGTGAGCTCAGATGCTCAGTAAGGATAACAATATTACAGAAGCTTTCATCAATAAACATAAACATTTAAGGAAATGTATAAACAAAACAAAAGCCTTTTTAAACTTGATCTTCAGCATAATATGGCAAAAATAAAATTAAATAATGTTTTTTACTTACTCACATGTATATTCTACTAGTCGAATAATCACATGCAATATCAATAACCACTTTCATAATGATGGAATGCATAATGCCAGACTATCATAACCACATAGCCAAGGCCTCATGCCAAGACTACAAATAAGATTTTGTCAAGGCCTGATGCCAAGACACTAGTTTGTCTCATGAGACCTACCGATGCATCGAGGAGCTGTAGCGGGCTCCACCCATCACTTATTAAGTCCAATGCATTCCTCATATGAATAGGTTTAAACATATCATAAACCATAACATAATCGTATCACATAAAACATGTATAAAGGAAACATAACATTTCCACATTTCAATCACAAGATATCAATACAACACATTGATATAATAAAAACACTTTCAAAACCATTTTCAATACCAAAATAATAGAAAGTTAAAACTTTGTATTTATTTTTCATTAAAAAAAAGTTGTGTCTTGTGGAGGAAGCCGAAACTCAAATAATGGTCACGGCGGCGGAGAAGTCGTTGTCGCCGCATATGTATGGAAAGAAAAACATTCCCTTTTTTTCATTTATTAAAACGCTTCGTATAAAAAATATTCCTTTTGAATAAATGTCAAAGTCAAAGGGTTTTATACACCGTATAAAATAAAGTTGCGTATAAAACAAAATATGCCTCAATGAAAGGAGATTGAGACGAAGACCCTTAAAAAGACAATTTTTTTAAAAATAAAGTAGATCTATTTTTTGTATTCACTATAAGTACACATAAATAAAGTACAATTACAATATAGGACATAATAATATCATGACATAATTTTAAAGTAGGATATTAACCCAATGAATGGAAATTGGGTTAAGAAATTCCCTTACCTTGCATCCTGTCTTGACTCGACCATTCTTTAATATCCTGAATAATAAACTAGAGTTAATTTATAATTGATTAACAACCTTTTTCAAGTTTTTTATTCCTTTTATATCACTTATTACCATGTTATGAACATTATGTAATTATTTAAGTTAATAATGGTAGTTTTGTCGATCTTAGGTACTTGAGTCAAAAATAAACTTATTATAATTACACTTTGTTCATGTGGTAATATATACATTATATCCATAATTATATTCATGATGTATATATCATATATATCATATATATCCATTATATACATTCATTTATAATATTACCTAACATTTAGAGGTAATAAATGAAATGTACCGATCATGGAGACGGTAAGCCGTACGTACGCATGAACGCTACTTTAATTTCTATTTCGTATTTAATGAAATCATAATGATATAAATGTATATTATAGTTCCATTATAATATCATATATAATATCATTTACTCCATCCTTTATACATCCCACATATGGCATTGACGATTCAAATCACTTTGAGGGGGCGGTAGTCCGCACTTCCTAAAATGAAAATATCGCGTTTACCCATAATGGAAACATTAAAGGTATGCCATAAATGAAAAATACATAACCTTAAGTAAAACATAAACATATTATATATCATATATAAATAGAGTTACATCTTAATGTCCACCTTTGAAGGTGTTATATGAGTGTTGAACAATCATCGTTTCGTGAGGCAGAAATTCGCCATCCACAGAAACAGTATGTTCTTTAACCATTAGATGTAGGTGTGTGTAAGTGTAGCTCAAATAATTCTTATAAAAACATACTAATATATTGAGGATACTGGTGTTGTTACAAAATAAATTAATAAAAATAGTTTAGTGGGTTGGATAAGAAAAATAAAACAAAATAACAAAAGAGAATACATTACCTTAAAACCGGGTAACTCTTTTTGATTTGAGCTAAAGGCATCCTTGGGAAGACTTCTACCCAAAGTGTGGCTTCTAGGAGTTAGGGAGGGAAGTTGGGAGAGTATTTGGGCAGAGTTTGGCCGAGCCAAAAGGCTTTGAAAGTGTGAGTAAGGTGGTAGTGGTGGGGGCCTTTTATGAGTGGAGAGAAGGGGCACTCTTGGAATGTAATGAAATGTTACTTTATTATACAATGATTTTCGGATTCTAAAGGTCCCACACTTATATAATTAGAGGATAAGGTGATAAGGGTTAGAAATATTCTCATACAATAGGCTTTGGACAATTTTAATACATAGATTTTACATTATCCTTCCATTTTATTAAAATCGTTAATTAATGAGGTAATTGCTGCATCATCATGGTGTCATAAATAATTTATTTTATTTAATGTCTAAAAATTATAAAAAAAATATAATTATGTATGAAATCTTTTTATCTTTCTAATTAATATTTATAGTCAAATATACGACTTGTATATCCCCATTTAAAAATTGTTTTAGTATAACAACTTATGTTTGTGACATTTTTATTTTAACTTTAAATAAAAGTTATTTATGTCATTTTCCTACCAAAGTGGCTCCATGGGGTCCCCAAGTTGAACCATGGATTTTCTTGGTCGTCCATGACTCATAAAATAGGGGTAGGACAAGTGTAAAGGTCATTTCATATTATTATAACATTATCTTTACCTTAAATTACACTAATTACCTTTAATCGCGATTAATTAAACTTAAAAGTTACTATTCATCAAAAAAATTATTTTAATCCCATTGAACCACATTTTACTTCCTAATGACAACCATGTATGTCATATTTTTGAAAATCAAATCACAGAAGTGGTAATATTTAATTTAAATGAAAAAATCAGTTATTTAACTACCACTTAGTGGATTCACTATTCACCAAAAATTGAATTTTTTCAGAACAATGCCAAAATTTCACCCTAAGCTATAATTGATATTCCGAATTAAAAAATGATGTCTATTTTAAAAAATTCCAAACATATAAGTTGCATTAATTAATTTTATTACTAATTCCCGCTGTCACAACAAATAGCGTGTTTTTAAGAAACCATATATATCAAAAGATTGTCAATTATTTATGTCCATTTTCAAAGTAAAATTAATTCTAATGAACACCATTGGATAAAATGGTAAAAATATATTCTAATTATAATTTAAAACCACTCAATAGTATAATTTATCACTATAAATTATTTTTATTAAAAAATTTGTTTTAAGTATTTTTCACTATTCATAAAAAAATGGAAGTTCTCAGAAAATTACAAAAAAAAATAACTTAGGATAATTTCGATATTACGAATACAAAAATGATGTCCATTTTGAAATATAACATTTCTATAATTTTAAAAAGTGGGTATTACTATTCATAACAACTACTTTGATTAGTTGCGGTGTGTTAGAACTCGAAGTTGCATACAATGCAAGCTATTGCATTATTGAATGAGAAGCGTATCATGGAAGCTCGGGGTGTTACATTCTCCCCTACTTTAACAAATTGCGTCCTCGAAATTTGAAATTTTTCTTTGAAAATAAAAGGTTGAAAATAGAAAATACCTTTGTGGAAAACCCACATCAAAAATAAGGTTAATAAAAATATAACATTAAAAGAAAGAAATAGAAGTAAAAAGGTCACCCTAGATAGCCCATACTAGGATTCTATGAAAATATGGATATGGAAGAAAAACAAACCAGCAAGGTCTGATGGAGAGTTATAGAATACATGATTAGGATAAAGTTAACAATAAGAAAATCACAAACTTGTGATTGGTTAAACAATCATTGAATCCCCAGTTGGAAAAGTTAACCGGCAACACATTTGTTTTAAGTTACCTTTCATAAAGTTGAGAAATTTATTTCATAGATTTACTAAGAATGTAAGGAAATATACTTACTTGTCGTGTAGACTTTCATTCTTTAATAAATTTTTACCACAAACCCATCTTTCACTCCAAATGGTAGCAGAACTCAAAAATATTCTATTTATCCTAATTGTATAAGGTTATAAATATTACCACATACCATTTAGATTAGGAAAACTATTTTGTAATAACCAGGGACTTCCTGTAGGCTAGTGGTAGGTAATAAAGGTATGTCGCACTATGGTTTTGGGTTCGATTCCTGCAGCTTTGTCCGACGCAACGGGTTATGCCCCACCCTGCAGGTTTTCCTTTTCCTAAAACTATAGTATTATAATATTCCAAAAATAATCTTCATAAATGTTTTAACCTTAAACAATACTATCCAAAGATCAACTTAATCCATTCCAACCTTTATAGTTATCCAAAATACCTCTGTCCAGACTTTCTCTAAAAGGTCTCTAAATTACAAAATCATTTGTAACATCAGATTCCCCAAACAAATTAAAGTTTCTCTTATTGTCACATACTAAAAATATGATTACCTTCATCATATTAAAAACTTAATGAAAAGAACAAGTACTGTAGTATAATCCTTATATATATCACATTATTCTTATAACCAGAATATAATCCTTGAGTTCAAAAGCACCAATACATTAATTATTCTACTTCAATTGAAGTAACAACATAAGATTGTCCTTTATCCCTTGGACTTTTCTAAGGTATGTTTCCCTGATGCTTAGGACATTCATTTGCATAATGCCCCATTTCCCTACAATTTTAGCATTCAACATTGATAGCTTCTTTCTTTCCCTTGCAATCACGAGCCTGGTGACCTTTTTCTCCACATTTATAACAAACTCCCACTAGTTTTAGGCAAGCACCAGGTTGATTCTTCCCACAATTATCACATAATAGAAAATCCTTCTTTCCCTTTTTCCCTTTATCCATCTCTTGTTCCACCATTCTCTTCTTCTCTTGCTTTACTTTGTTGTCATAAGACTTAGAGAATTCCTTTTCTGTTTTGATAGCACACGAGACAATATCTTCGTACAATGAGAAGGTTTGTGAGACTAATGCTTGACGAAGAAATGGTTTTAACCCATCAAAGAAACGATCAATATTACTTCTTGGGTTACGTATATAATCTACAGCATGCCTCACTAACCTTGTAAAGTTGGCCTCATACTTTGCGACATTCTCATCCTCCTTTTGTCTTAGACTCAAAAATTGTCTTTCCATTTCTGCTCGATGGTCGCAAGGATAGTATTTTTCTAGGAAAAGATCTTTGAACTCCCTCCATTCCATATTTGATACTTCATCATCTTCCTTTGTGTTTTTAATCAATGACCACCATTGATAAGCATCTCCAGTGAGGCGGTAGACTGCCATGACAACCTTCTCCCTTTTGTTACTCCCCAAGGCGTGGAATATTTTCTCTAAGGAGTTTATCCATTGCTCAGCTACTAATGGATTTGTACCCCCCTTTAAATGTTGGTGGTTGTTGCCTCATGAAGAGGTCTAACATTGATCCTCCACGTTGCGGATCAGGGTTCTCCATACGAGTAAGGTTATTATTCATAACCTGAGTTAGTTGTCCCACTATGGTAATAAGTTGATCAGCACCAGTTGTATCTCCAGATCCACAATAATTATCTTGAGAAGGAGGTCAATCCCTACACGGAGTGCATGCATTGATACGGTTTCCATTCCTTCCACTATGCGCCATTTCTAAACAATGGCATAAACTAGATTAGTTTATGAATCAAAATACATAATTTCATAATTGTAAAATACTTAACATAAATTGAACTATTTATGGATATAATCCATAATCATAAAAATTTTTTCTTTAAGGAAGTATATACTCATAACCCTTCATAGTGGTTTGTAAAGAAAATGAGAATTATCCTAAGCATATCCCCCGGGAGTGTCGTAACCAAGAGTGCAGAAAGGCTCGTTGTCATGCACCAGTTCCCGTTTGAGTCTAGCTCAAAGCGATGTTTTCAGGTTTACCCCTAGGTACATCTGTGCCAGAGCCGCCTCTACCTGCTTGTATCTAGATAGGGATGTATTGCTCGGAAAACTCACAAAATCTCTATAATACCAAAATTCTAGGATGTTCTTCTATACTAATCCTCAAAGTCTATCTTCGGGCTATGTGATCTAATCAGAGTTTATCTAAATCTAGATTCCAAGGTTAGTACTAAACTGCCTCTGATACCAACTATAACGCCCTGACCCCAGTTACCCAGAGTCGGTGCATTATTGCGTAACATTGGCATGATCACAAAAGATCAAGTCTCGAAAGACCGATTGGTTTAGTATCCTTGGAAACACTAGATATTTTCATAAATGTTACATTACATCATAAAGTGAAATACTACAATAACAAATTCTCCATAGTCCACACTCATATCCTCTTCTGACTATCCCTGCAGGTCATTCATAAAATACCTCGCATCCTGGAAAATATTAAAACATTGAAAGTGGTGAGCTCAGATGCTCAGTAAGAATAACAATATTGCGGAAGCTTTCATCAATAAAAATAAATATTTAAGGCAATGTATAACTAAAACAAAATCCTTTTTAAACTTGATATTCAACATAATATGGAAAAAATAAAATTAAATAATTCCATTTATTTACTCACATGGATATTCTACTAGTCGAATAATCACATGCAATATCAATAACCACTTTCATAATGATGGAATGCATAATGCCAGACTATCATAACCACGTAGCCAAGGCCTCGTGCCAAGACTACAAATAAGATTTTTTCAAGGCCTCATGCCAAGACACTAGTTTGCCTCATGAGACCTGCCGATGCATCGAGGAGCTATAGCGGGCTCCACCCGTCAATTATTAAGTCCAATTAATTTCTCATATGAATAGGTTTAAACGTATCATAAACCATAAAATAATCGTATCACATAAAACATGTATAAAGGAAACATAACATTTCCACATTTAAATCACAAGATATCAATACAACACATTGATATAATAAAAAAAACTTTTTAAACCATTTTCAATACCAAAATGAAATATAGTTAAAACTTTGTATTTATTTTTCATTAAAAAAAGTTGTGTCTTGTAGAGGAAGACGAAACTCAAATAATGGTCACGGTGGTGGAGAAAGTCGTTGTCACCGAATATGTACGACAAGAAAAACATTCCCGTTTTGTATTTTATTAAAACGCTTCGTATAAAAAATATTCCTTTTGAATAAACGTCAAAGTCAAAGGGGTTTATACACCGTATAAAAGAAAGTTGTGTATAAAACAAAATATGCCTCAATGAAAGGAGATTGAGACGAAGACCCTTAAAAAGTTCATTTTTTTTAAATAAAGTAGATCTATTATGTGTATTCACTATAATTACACATAAATAAATTACAAATACAATATAGGACATAATAATATCATGACATAATTTGAAAGTAGGAGATTAACCCAATGAATGGAAATTAGGTTAAGAAATTCCCTTACCTTGCATCCTGTCTTGACTCGACCGTTTTTTAACCTCCTGAATAATAAACTAGAGTTAATTTATAATTGATTAACTACCTTTTTCAAGTTTTTTATTCCTTTTATATAACTTATTACCATTTTATGAACTTTATGTAATTATTTAAGTTAATAACGGTAGTTTTGTCGATCTTAGGTACTTGAGTCAAAAATAAACTTATTATAATTACACTTTGTTCATGTGGTAATATATCCATTATATCCATAATTATATTCATGATTTATATATCATATATATAATATATATCCAGTATATAAATTCATTTATAATATTACGTAACATTTAGAGGTAAGAAATGAATTGCACCGATCATGGAGACGGTAAGCCGTACGTACGCATGAACGCTACTTTAATTTCTATTTCGTATTTAATGAAATCATAATGATATAAAGGTATATTATAGTTCCAGTATAATATCATATATAATATCATTTACTCCATCCTTTATACATCCCACATATGGAATTAACGATTCAAATCACTTAGGGGGCGGTAGTCCGCACTTCCTAAAATGAAAATATCGCGTTTACCCATAATGGAAACAATAAAAGTATGCCATAAATGAAAAATACAGAACTTAAAGTAAAGCATTAACATATTATATATCATATATAAATATAGTGACATATTAATTTCCACCTTTGAAGGTGTTATATGAGTGTTGAACAATCATCGTTTCGTGAGGCAGAAATTCGCCATCCACAGAAACAGTATGTTCTTTAACCATTAGATGTAGGTGTGTGTAAGTGTAGCTCGAATACTTCTTATTAAAACATCATAATATATTGATTATACTTTTTTTGTTACAAAAGAAATTAATAAAAAGAGTTTAGGGGGTTGGATAAGCAAAATAAAACAAAATACCATAAGAGAAGACATTACCTTAAAATCGGGTAACTCTTTTTGATTTGAGCCAAAGGCTTCCTTGGGAAGACTTCTTCCCAAAGTGTGGCTTCTAGGAGTTAGGGAGGAAGTTGGGAGCGTATTTGGGCAGAGGTTGGCTGAGCCAAAAGGCTTTGAATGTGTGAGTAAGGTGGTAGTGGTGGGGGCCTTTTATAAGTGGAGAGGAGGGGCACTCTTGGAAAGTAATGAAATGTTACTTTATTATACAATGCTTTTCAGATTCTAAAGGTCCCACACTTATATAATTCGAGGATAAGGTGATAAGGGTTCTAAATATTCTCCTACAATAGGCTTTGGACAAGTGTAATGCTTATATTTTACATTATCCTTCCATTTTATTAAAATCGTTAATTAATGAGGTAAATGCTGCATCATCATGGTGTCATAAATAATTTATTTTATTTAATGTCTAAAAATTATAAAAAAAATATCATTATGTAGGAAATCTTTTTATATTTATAATTAATATTTATAGTCAAATATACGACTTGTATAACCCCATTTGAAAATTGTTTTAGTAAAACAACTTATGTTTGTGATATTTTTATTTTAACTTTAAATAAAAGTTATTTATGTCATTTTCCTACCAAAGTGGCTCCATGGGGTCCCCAAGTTGACCCATGGATTGTCTTGGTCGTCCATGACTCATCCAATAGGGTTAGGACAAGTTTAAAGGTCATTTCATATTATTATAACATTATCTTTACCTTAAATTACACTAATTACCTTTAATCGCGATTAATTAAACTTAAAAGTTACTATTCACCAAAAAATTATTTTAATCCCATTGAACACATTTTACTTCCTAACGACAACCATGTATGTCAAATTTTTTAAAATCAAATCACGTAAGTGGTAATATTTAATTTAAACGAAAAAATCAGTTATTTAACTACCACTTAGTGGTTTCACTATTCATCAAAAATTGAATTTTTTCAGAACAATGCCAAAATTTCACCCTAAGATATAATTGATATTCCGAATTCAAAAATGATGTCTATTTTAAAAAATTACAAAAATATAAGTTGCATTAATTAATTTTATAACTAATTCCCACTGTCACAACAAATAGCGTGTTTTTAAGAAACAATATATATCAAAAGATTGTCAATTGTTTATGTCCATTTTCAAAGTGAAATTAATTCTAATGAACACCATTGGATAAAATGGTAAAAATATATTATAATTATAATTTAAAACCACTCAATAGAATAATTTATCACTATAAATTATTTTGATTAAAAATGTTGTTTTAAGTATTTTTCACTATTCATAAAAAATGGAAGTTCTCAGAAAATTACAAAAAATTTAACTTAGGATAATTTCAATATTACGAATACAAAAATGATGTACATTTTGAAATATAACATTTCTATAATTTTAAAAAGTGGTTATTACTATTCATAATGGCTACTTTGATTAGTTGTGATGTGTTAGAACTTGAAGTTGCGTACAATGCAAGCTATTGCATTATTGAATGAGAAGCGTATCGTGGAAGCTCGGGGTGTTACACCCTATATATTTAATTGGGTGGATGTAGTATTTTTTTTATATAATAGGTAAATGTAAATAAATATATTCTTATAGTAGGTCCTCTTGAGCGGATTTCTCCTTCTGTGATATAAGTTTGGTGGTGGCCAATGTGCCCCCGGAAATGGTATGCCTGTGAATTTTGATATCCACTACATTTTTTATTTTTCTAATTCAGTAATGTATGGAATAATTCTACCTAGAAAATATTTTGACTATGATGTGTATTTATGTGATTCTTGGGTATTCATAATTTAGTTATATTTTGATTTTAGTTATGGTTTCTTATGTTTCAGCTACTTATACACTATTTGGAATGATTTATATTGTAGAATCTATTTAATTATAAAACTCGAATTCCAACCAATAAACAATTCATGTTGGATTACTGGCTGGAATTCTTGGAATTTTTTATTGGATTCTGAGGGTAAAATCATTCTCATTGATATAGCATCAATACCTTATTACTAGTTTCTAGCCTAAGGTAATTAATATCACGCCTCAATCCTTGTGGCAGGATGACCTGGGTAACATGGTAGGTTGACCTGGGTTGGTTCATTACAACAATGATGGATTGGATATGAGCTCAATATTCTACTATATATATTAAACATTCCCATTCTATTAAGTATAGAAACCAATAACTAATGAATTAAGGAATATATTTATAGACAAAAAATATTTCCTCTAAAATATTGACTGGAAAATATATATAGTTAAAATACAAGAGTTGATGAAACATGTAGAACAATTTTATTGTATGCTCTAGGATCTAATTAGACAAAGGTTAGTGGAAAAATAAGAGAAACTAGAAGAAGGAGAATAATAAATACATATGGCCTTGGATTAAGATAATGTGTATGTGTCATAAAATATATATTAATTTATTCTAATTCCTATAGCTCTAACCAATTATCTTTTATAAGTTGTATATAAGGATAAAAATATTCTAGTTGAGTCATTTTAGTGAGATTACATAAACCTGAATACATTTAAAAAAAATCATCAAAAAAATTCCACACTAATATTCCTTATTTTAATATTATAGATTTAGAAACACTATTACTATTTTGAATACAGAATAAGTAGTGATAATAAAAGTTTTGTTATAAGTTGAATATAATGAAGCACACATGAACAAACCGTTTTTACTAATCATTGATACATAAGAAGAATATATTAATTTAGACCTAAGTGAGTAATAATTTATTAACTAAATAAAAAAGTAATAAACTTCTTAGAATATACGTTAAACACTCAGTATAGTGTACATTAATTCAAGTTAAAGATTAAAGTTCATAGGTCCCCTAAATTTGTTAACACCAAATGGAATGAAATCATATCATCGAGGTCGAGGTGCATACACATTACCTTATATAAGGGGACCTCTATAATAAGTTTATTTTGAAGAATACGATATCTAAAAGGTTTTTATGGTTCAAAATAATAAATCACGTCAACGACCTAATTTTGGAATGTTTTAAAGATATTTTGAATGTAAATAGTAAATATAGGCTTCTGGGTAGGAAACCTAATTTTATAATGTTGTTCATTTGTATTTTTTATATTAAGTATTGTTTTAAAAAAATTATTAATATAATTATTTTCCTTGTAGAGAAGAGTTTATAATAAGAAGGATACCACTTCTTCAACATTATACATGATAGATAAATGTTAGGTTATATTATTATTTGATGCATAGTGGTTTTTTGTCCTATTATTAATTTATTTAATACTAATATAATGATTAGTGAGTTTCATTAATGAAAATGAATTGTGTAATTGTGGAAGTGGAGATAAATCTATTTATAAGTTATTTTTTTGTTTTATGTTTTTGAGTGCTTTTGAAAAATATTCAAATATTTAAATAAAATGGGTTTAAATTTACCACATAGATTTGATTACTATGTTTATGACAAGAAATTTATAAAATATAAAATTTTGATTTTAGGGGATCTAAGATATTCCTATGAGTTTTTTATATTTGTTTATATAAAATTTATATCAATTAACTAATTGTATTGATTGATTCCTTAAGAGATTGTCCAATATTTTAACACATAATCCAATTGATATTTTAGACAGCATTGATAATCTTATTTTGGTACCCACTTTCTTAAGAGAGCCTTAGGCGATGTAGATTTTTAGAACTATACTATTTTTTCAAAACTATAAGAGTCAATTCACATTAAAATGATTGATACTGATATTAATTCAAGTCCATGTAAACCTATTAAGACTACCTCTAAATTTTACTATTATTTAATCCCCTTGAAACTATGGACTATTGGAATGGTGGATACATAATTAGTTAGATAGAGTTAAGAATATTTCTAGAGTCCCATAGTGAACATTGGTCCCATGCCTTTTTCAGTTTGACCTTGGTAATGAGTTTGTTAGGGGTTTTTGTGGGAGATATAACCTCTTATCAAGAGTTTGGGAGATGAAGTCTCACAAATAAATCCCAGATTCACTATTTAAAGTCTGAACACAATATAAAATCTGACTAGATACACTGATGTGTATTATATTTGACAAGAAACACCATTGTGGGTAACTGTTTTTGTGTAAAGTACATTAAAAGATGGTACTGTATCACAATGGAAAACTGTGCAGATTTGGGTATTATAGCAATACAGGGTACTATAAAACCACATTTCATTATGAACAAATTTTCTACCTAGGATTTTTTATTTTATTATTTTACTATATAATTATACTCTCAAAAATATTAAAATAAATTTAATTCTCTATGGATATATAGAATATTTCCAAACAAAAAAAATTATTTGTGTTCAATTTTTCATTTCTTTTTTCTCTGTTTCCTCTCACTGATGGAATCATTCATCATTTTCTCTCTCATCATTTTTAAATTAGATAAATTCTTATATGTGATATATTATAAGAATATTCATATTTTCTTAGCCATATCATATCATCATGAGTGAAAAAATATCATCTGCATATAAGGGGAGATATTTTTCATGGAATCTTTTAGGACGAGGTTTATTTTAAATGAGTATATTGTGATGTGATTACATAAGTTATGTTCAAGAAGGTTCACAAGATAATTTACACTATATTTATATTTTTCCACTAATTGTCTAAAATTTTTGTATATAAAAAAATGTCTATAGAATAATATATAGAATAAAGTAAATATTAATATACTTTTTCACTGACATGATATTTGGACCATCAATACTAAAGGGAGAGAGAATTGTTGGGTAATGAATTTATAACCTCTATGCAAGACCAAACTCAACCCATTAGGAAACCATTATATTATAAGAGTGGGTTCAGAGATAGAATGATGAGTTTCTAATAATTTCAATAATAAAAGACACATAACTAAAACATTGGTTGGAATCACCATATAAATTATGAAATATATACAATTTTCTCTTGTTGTAGGTTTTATTGATCGTGTAATTGAATATATAGAGGGTTTAAGGTGTATAAATCCACAGTGGGACCTTTTTTCTATGTATTGAATCTTAAATTACTATGTGGGAAATTAATAATATAAATGATATCATAATAAGTGACTCTAAAATGGCACTTCAAAGGAAAAAAATATTAAGTAATCATTTTTATGAAATAAAGACATCATAAGTCAGAAATAAAGGTTCAACAAATGATGAGTAGTATTTCAATAGTTCGTGAAGTACTGGACCAACATTTGTGATAAATTAAATCCAACTAACAATAAATATAATCATTTTCATCATGCGGTAATTTTAAATTGGTCTCATGATAAATGTTATAAGAATAATCAAAAAACAAAAATCATGATTTGGAGATTAAACACAGGAAAATCAAACATCATGACCAATGATCAATTTTTCTTAAAAAAATGATTTTCACTTTTCTTGTGAAAATATCATAGAGGTTATTCTAGAGAGTTCAAAGTAAATGAAATCAATCAGAAATGTGATTATTATTCTAAATAAAATGGAATTCAGAAATAAGATAGAGATAATATTTTGATTACAAGCTTAAATCCATATAGATAGTGGATAAATATAAATTATCTAGGAATGTATATATTTAAAAGATTCAAAAAATGTGGAATTATCTTATATGAATCTAAATCAATATTTATAAGAAATTTTCAAGTATCCAAGATCCAAGGTATAACTAAATTAGTTCTGATAATAAATATTTTACTGATTCAAATAAGTTCACAATGGAAATAGAAATAATAGTTAACTAAAAGATCATAGTTGGTTGTAACCCAAATTATCGTGAGAGTGAGAGGTGGATTAAAAAATTATAATGAATTGGGACAATAAAAAATAATGAAATTAAAACAAAACATATGTGAAACATTATTGAATAAAAATGGGAAAACTATTAATGATCATCGTCAATATTTTTTACATTTTCATTTATTTTTTTATTTTTTTATAAAAACCCAAAAAACATTTCAATTATTTTTATTAAAAATACATAAAAATATAAAAATATAGTACATAGAATAAAAGATAAATATGTGTTTTTTTTCTTATAATGAGACATCCTAAGGTTTGTTTTTACTTTAAATTCCTTAGTAATTAAAATATTATTTTTACGTATCCCATGATAGGCCATATCAATGACTGTTAAAAAATAAAAACTAAAACAAATGTTACATGAAGAGAAATAAAATCATAAAAAATAAATATAGGGAGGTAAAGGCCATAATCTAATTAAATATTGGTAAATTATTTCATGTTTTTATTATTCCCCTAGAATGATACCAAAATTTTTACATATCTATGAGGTGTTTTTAATTCAGTATGAAAATTAAAATTTATAAATTAAAATTAATATCTTCCCATTAAATTTTAAATCAATAAAAATAAATTCAATATAGAGATTAATGTCCTATAGAAATACTAAATCAAAATTTTTAAATCTAATTAATTTAAACTAGGGTGATAGAGTTAATTTAAAAGCATAGTTATTCAAAAAATAAATGTATTTAGCTTCAAAATATCATTGATTATAATAGTTATAATATTATCAAAGTAATTATCATCTTTATATTCAATTTAAATCCATACTACTTCAATAATTCAAACCATATTATCATTTAAATTAAAATAAATAAAATTTCATTAGAATTAAATGTTATTTAAAAAATAAAAACCCTAATCACTATCATATGTAGATTCACTCTATTATATTAATTTTTCACTCTTATTAAAAACTTTATTCAATGATTCAATAATGAGTAAAATATATCTATTTATCAAAGTGATATTATGAATAAACTCCATCTAAAAATATTTTAATGGGTGAAAATAAATATATGCATCCTAATAATCATAATTTAATGCCCTCTTAAGTGATTACTCACTCATGATAAATGTAACATCAATCATTAGGTGGAAAAATTTATTAACAACAATAAAAATAAAATAGAAGCACATACATTAATTAATAGAATGAAAACTTTACAAAATAAAGTAAACATCAACTTCAATTTAAAATATTCAAAATATTTAATAATATTTAAGCGTATAACCTAAAAGTAATAAATTTATCTCAAAAAGTTCTTGATGAAGAAGAATATTGAAATACATGACAAATAAAATATATTTTCTTAAAAATATATGGCATCGATAAGAAAACAAGTCATGGTGAGCCTTAAATATTCATATAATCACATTTTAAAAAGATTCCCTCTATATTTTACTTTCTATAAAACCCCTAAAAATTGAATTGAAATGATATATCACAAAATAATTGAAAAAATGATATGTATGGATGTATCTTTAAATTTTTTACCTATATTTAAAAAACATTATCTTCGATGTTTTCAACTAAAAAACTTAAAACATTGTCTTATTTTCGACACATGAATATAACTCCTTGAAAATGGATTCATTAAACTAAAATTCTCATTAATTATTATGTAAAGCTAAATTTTTTTATCAATTTATTTAGTATAAAACATGATAATAGGTTTTCATTTAAACCTTATTCATAATTTATTTTTCACAGTTTTGAACATTGTGGTATCAAGACCATGATTTTTTTATTATTTATTAAATATAAACATTTATATAAATCATATGAGTTAAAGGAAGAGGATATTTATGTTTATTAAACGGTTCATCTATTTTAATAAAAACATTAATGTGTATATATGAAATGGAATGATTTATATTTTTCATTCTTCATGTTCCCTAAACTTATCTTCCATAATATTTTGACTCAAAACTACCTCAAAACCTTTAAATCATATATGGTAAAGATATATAATGTTTATTTATAATTATAATTCATCATCAAAAGTATACAAATAATTAAATTATAATTTTCATCAAAATAATTCATAATTAAAGATAATAATTATTTTTATGTAACCATTTGTGAATAAATAAATATATATTATTTATCCCATGTTTTAACTTTATTGAATATGTTTCATTCATAGAAAATGAATCCTATTTTCCCTTAAATACTATACCATGAAGTTTTTCTATACACCATAAAACTAATTATACTATACATAAAGTATCTCCAATAATTTTTTTTATTTTATTCCCATCATATACCATTAAATTTTTTTCAAAATAAATTTAAATATTTAATTACATGAGTAGGGTATATGTTTATATATTTTCATGTAATGTTTCCATGAAAATTAATATAGATGATATCATAAAATTTCCTTTCATGTATAACCACTTAGGAATGTAAAAAATGATAAAAAATAGTGGTTATTATATTATGAGTACTTGGTTTATTTAAATATATAAAGTGTAATTCAAAATTTCATATAATCATCTATAAAGTCTGGGTATATAAGATCTATATTTTTCTATTGTATTGAATTAATAAGATATTTAATTTTTTTTGAAATATATTCTTTTATTAGAAGTATATTCCTCTATTGTATACTTTTGTTCATAAGTGAAAGTAACCCATTGAGACTTGTATCACCCGACTTATTATTTACTTCAAATTAATTTAATCCTAGAAGAATATAAAACATAATTGAATATAATAGAGTCACCTAATAAAAAAATCCACATCACGTTTTAATATTTTAATCATATGAAAATTTTCAAGTTCCTCTTCAATCATTACAGTTATGTTCTCAAGACGATCAGCCACACATGAACTTATATTGATATTGTTGAGTCTATTTTTTTCTTTTATTTCTCATGTTTTTGGGAAATAAATTGATGGAATATATGTATAAGTTAAATTTTAAAGTTAGAAAAACACATAAATGATTTTATATTTATTAAAGTATTCTTATAGAATATTTAGATGAAGGAAACGTGATAACATCATGGTGTAAAGAACTCACACCATGATTTTATACATATTGCAGCCTATAATATATAGAAATATGTTCAAGATTATAAAACATAATAATTTTTTTATTATGTTATTGTATTGGACATTGTTTTATATGAATTTTTAGAATCACATAATTTAAGTGAATTCGTAAAATGAAATGACTAAATAAGATTTAAATTGTAATAGGTGACCCATTTTATAGAATATATTATTTTTCAGGTTTTTGTGTGGTGAGGATTCATAAGGAAAAACAATAATTAGGAATCTATGGTACTTATATTGTTTATTGTAAAATAAGATAAGGAAATTATACAATTCATATAAATGCGTTTTTTTATATTTCATGTCAATATGTTAATGGTGTACTATAATTAATTTCATAGTTTTATAATCATATTTTTGACAACTTTTGTGAATATATTAAATTGATGAAGTCCATGAACAGTGGTAGGGTCACTGAAACCGTACTAATGTTTTTAAATTATGGTTATAAAATAAAAATAATTATATTTAAGGATTCAATATATTTTGATCATGATTTTAAGTTTTTTGGTTTAGATAAAAAAACCACAACATGGTATGTGATCACATTATATTTTTTTAAAGAGGCTGGGGAGTCCCCCTTTATTAAATAAAGAAATCATTATTTTTAATTGGATTAAGAGGTAACCATTATATGAACTGAAGTCATTATGGTAAATATGACCAAATCTATATGGCCTGATTTCCCAATGGTATGAAGGTCAAAACACGGTCTAAAGGACCATAGTGAGTAGTCTGAATCATTAAAACCTTCCAGTAAATGTCATGCACCCACCCCCATTAGTAATTTAACCATGATCCCATTCGAAAGTTTCATCCCAAACTTCCATGGGTGGTTTCATCATGCATAGAATAATTTATCATGGTAAGGACCCCATCCATCCACGATACGAGTGGAAAGCTAGAAGATGGGTTCCAACACACCCATCTGTCATTCGAACTTCCCACCTGATGATGTAGGTGTGGCCCTCATTTGGGTCACCTACATGATGCTCTAAATCCTCAGAATATTCCTTTCTTAAGTTATTCATATGGAAGGGAGCCACTCTATCCCAAACTATAAGAATAAAGGGATAGATGGTTGGATGATAAACACCAGCATGCCAATCCCTCTAATCGAGGTCGCCAACCGGGTATTGCCTTTTGCACTGTCGACTTGTTGAGATAAACCATACACTTATCCTCTGTAATGCTTCCTTTGACTCATTGGTGCCAACTAGGAGGCCCAAATTCCCAAAGTCAATATAAATTGGTTTCTTAGAGGCCTAGAAGTCAAAGAATAAATAAAATTCACAAAGCCACGAGTATTTTGAAAACCCTGATCTATCTGTAATCACATGGTGTAAGACTTTGTCACCACTAGACATTCAACAATCATCCCAGATATCTAATGAGATGGATTTTACAATACCATATAATCCAAAAAATTGAACACCACTGCCAATCCATTTTATAATGTATAATATGATGTTTCGACCCTCTATGTATATTTTATTCAACCTTTATACAAACAACCATTTTCACATACACTACGTCCTCACTACCTGACTTCATAGACATCATTTACCACCCTGAAGACCTCATGGAACTTGTAATTTAGTGTTTTATCAATGTGATTAAATTATTATTTATTAATTTTTTTGATATATTATATAAATTGATCTAATAATTAAGAATGACTTTTATTTATAGGGAAATAGTTATTTATATTTTATATTTAGGGTTGGTTATTATTACTCCCAAATAATTTGATTATGGATACTCTATTCAATTACAAGGGCATGCATATTTTTTAAGGATGTAGATTTAAACTATGTACTGATTAAATGTTAAACCTATTTTTTTCGTTGGATATTTAGGTCTCTATTGTTATAGTATATGATATCCTTATCCCTGATATTTTAGGTTTTACAATTATATAAAAGGATTGAAAATAGATGGGAATTGATAAAAAATTCATAAATGCCTTGAAATGATATTTTTAAAATATTTTATATATGAATATAATTTGATGTATATTAAAAAATAATTTTGGGAAAAGGTTTCAAATATCAATTAATGATACTAAAATGTGAAATAAACAGAGTTGTAAGCGTTATGAAATAAATGTGAAAATTTAGCGGTGAAATGTTTTGAGTTTGTTGGTAGATGGTTTAATTATTTCATTAATGTATTCATGGAAATAATAGGCCTGAGAAAATTATTTAGTCTTTTCATCAATGTCAATAGGTTCTGTATATTACTTTCAACATAATTTAATGATAATGTTTTTGAAATCAAAATTGAGGAATTGATGAAAATATCTGTTTATGGTTTTCAAGGATGATTGGTTGTTTATAAAATATAAATGAAATAACATGAACCTATAATATAAATGAAACTAAAAGAATTATATTTTAAGGTTATGTAGTAATATCTATTGAAGAAAATTCTAATGATGATCTAGATGTGATGATGGTCTTCTTATCAATAAATATAAAAATTGAAACAGGAAAATTAAATTAAAGATTCCTTTTAAAGTTTATTAGACCAGAAAAATTTGGATATCCTATTTTTAAATGTCTAATGATGTATGATAGAGTTAAATAATTTCATGTAAGGAATTCTAAGAAGTTCAAAAATCATATGTTCAGTGAATATAATTATAATTATATATTTTAGAGAAGAAAAATAATTTCTAAACAAGATGATTCCACCAATGAATATAAAGATAAAGAATTTTAGGATTTAAAGGATAGTTAATAAGGTTGCATGGTTGATATCATCAATTAATAAAAATATTTTTAATTATTGAAACACAATAAAGATAAAATGGCAAGATTTTTTCACTAAAAGGTTAAATTAGGATAAACATTACATAAGAATGATACGTATTGAAAAAGATAAATGATAAAAAAATTCTAGTGATTATAAATTCTCTATCGAAGAAAAATATTATGAAGAAAAAAAATTGAAAGAAAAAGTTAAATATTTAAAATATGAAAAATCTATAAATAAAAGTTTAGTTCATAATTAAAGGTTATAATATAAAAATATTATGAAAATTTAATGTTTTTCTAAAATTATAATAGGGTGGTTAATGAAGATTGAAAACTCTAAACTTTAGGTTATTGAAATAAGGAAAAAGTTTATGGTATTAGTAAAACCATTCAAAACATATAATTAGAAAAATTTTGTGAAGCCTTAACAAAATTAAAGTAATATTTGAGAAAAAAAATTCATATTAGCAAGAATGTTTTTAATTTTTTTTCCCAAGAAATTAATAAGAATATTAAACAAAATAAAAAAATCGAATAGATACACTAAATAAAGAGATAATTATTTAGAAACCTAAAAATAATAATTTCCAAGGAATTATATGAGTAAATTGTATTAATAATAAGTTCTATTATTATATAAATATTGGTAATACAGTGTATACATGTATGGGGAAAAAATAGTACCAATTAAAAGGTATATTAAGAGATAGAATAAAATAAAAAATCATATAAAACCAAATAATGTTGATTTTATTTTTTATTATTTTTAATTTAAATATATTTATATATGGAAATGTGTTTTCAAAAAAATAAGATCATAATATCACATATAATAAGTACACATACTTCACCAAGAAGATATAATTAGTCTAAATATGATATTCAAGTAGATTTACATAATTGATTTAATAGTCTTGGAGTAGAGAAAAAATGTAATGCTCTATGATTTTATGTTATGTTTCTTAAAAAATAAATTAAATCCCATTAATATCTTATATTATATCCAACCCAATTTTTTTTAAATAACGCTAATTTTGATAGATTACCTTTCATGGAATACCAATCATAAACAAACTACAAAATATTATTATTTAAAACAAATATTATAAACTAACTATTAAATTCGAGGGTGTGAATAAGATAAATATATTTTGAAAAACAATATAATTTTATATTCAATTAAAATTTAATTATTCTTAGGAAATAAACACATAATCTTTAGTAAAGTTATTTTATTCTCTAAATATATATTTTCTTCAAAAAGACAATTTTTATTGCTTCCTATAAGAAAATAAATATAATTATTTTTTAACACTTTTAGAAAATATCTTTGATAAAAGACACTTCATTTTTTGACACACCATGTGAAAATTTTAATAGGGTAGTTTTTTTTTGGAATTTTCTAAAAAGATTGATTATTTGGTTAAAAAGTGAAAATACTATTTTTACAAAAACAACATTACTCTTATGAAGTATTTATTAGATGATCATGATTTAAAAAATATTAACCCTTATTTTTTTATCAAAATTTACTTATGGAATGACATAATACATAAGGTGTTACATTTAGAAACAAATTCTTAACAATTTTGAAAACCACGATTATAATCTTAAAATGTACTGTTTTATGAGTTATACAAGTAACATATTTAGAATTAATTTTAATCACTTTTATAAATTTAATAAAATAAAATGGATTCTATATTTTAAATAATGATGTATAAATTACGTTATAATTTCATTTTCATTTTTAGAAATAAAAAAATATTGTCATAAACAAATATTTACTGTAGTGTAAGTAAAATAATGTATCCAGTTAATAATAAAATTAAAAAAAACTTAAAATACCTAAAAAATACAACATTAAAGGTTTGGATGACTTTTTTTATCGACCTTAAGATTATTTTAAAATATTAATGTTCAATAAAATGTTTTTTAATTAATGCCACCCAAATGTGGATGGATTTTATATAAAATAATCATTATTTAATCACTTAAAACCACCCATCCTTTTATAAAAATACCAACCCCACCACCCTATTTCTCTTCACAAGAATTGATTCTTCTAAGATATCTGACAAACCCTATCCTCACCACTCTCCAAATGTAAAAGTGCTACTTGTCCCACAAAAATAAAATTTCCTAATTTCATCAAGGGGCCCTTCAAGGAGGTGATATACAACATGTAACTTTCTCAAACCACCTCCCCAAATTTCATTTATTCTTCTACCTTATCTCCACCTCATTAATCCATAAAATCATAATAAATATACTTTCATTTATATTATGTAATATCATATTTATAATGGGATATCTTATACCCAATCCTTTTCTCATCTCCTTTTATTCAAAGAAATGAAACCACTATCCAAATTATCCTGGTTAATTGTCTCTGTGAATAATGATTTTGTTCATTTTCCATTACTACCTTCAAGTATGGTCATAAAAGTATTGTTATAGTTAAATAATTTCTTAATAATTATATTATAACTTTTTTCATGTTCTTGAACTAATATATATACATAATATTAAATAAAAAAAAACCGATTCGTGATGGTCAGAAAAATAGCCAAAATAAACTTAACATTTATCACAACTTTATTCAAATGAATCATCCACATGTAAGAAATAAAGATGATATGTTACACCATTTAAAATTATATAACTTCATAAATATCATTCCATTTCACATCTGGATTTATTTTTTTTATTTTAAAAGATCATCTATAATTATACAAAAGTGAACTGACCATGAAGCCATGAAACGAACCCACCTAAAATAAATAAATATTATTAATCAAATTGTGGTAAGATGTTACAAAAATATCATATCAAGGAATTATAAATAAAAATATAGTTCTTTAATAAATTAATAAAATTATTTAAAACATTATACAAGATTATTAAGTACACAAAACTAAAGGGAATCATGAGGTAATGGATTTCTTAACTCAATATCAATTCAATTTGTAAAACTTTTACTTCATTGCAAATGTCATGCTGAGATTATGTGTGAAATGATTTTTTATTAACTTTTGATTTTATTTACTATATTTTTTGTTGATTTATAGTGAATATGTATAATAGATTAATTTTATTAATGATCACTTAAATGATATAATATTTATAAATCACTTGGTCTCAATTTTATTTTATTGAGGAATATTTTGATGTTACGCCCCAATAATCTTCTCTAAAGTGTATATAACACCACGTTTTTCATGTTATATCATGATATTATTTATTCTCAAGATATTTTAGGCTTTTTGAAATATTATTTTTTCATGGGGAAACAATTTGACTAATTATTAAGTGGTAAGGGTTTATTCCATAATCTCATCATTATTCGGGACTCTTTTATAATTAAGTCTCTACTATGGAATTTTTCTGTTCCTTATCCATGTTTATTATTTTTTTTTAATATTATCCTATAATTTTTTGAATTAGTTTTTTCTCTTGTTTTACCTATTACAAAATGGTTTGAAGGGAATATTTTTTTTATTTTCCAAAGGATATACTTTGTGATTTTTCTGAAATAAAAAATACAGAAATAATGTTTTTTTAACTTATATATCATGAGTGGATTTTCCAACCATTATGTCACAATAAAAAATTTAATCTTCTTTTATAAATTTACAATGTTATTTTCAAATAAATTGATTTCGTTATTACATGTGTAGTTTTTCTTTTTTGAAAATTATTTTCGAAGTAAAAACACCATTTTCCTTGAAAAATATTTCAGTAGTCTATTTATATTATTTTAATATATGTAAAAATAATTTATTAAATCATTTTTAGGATATTATTTAACAATACCATTAATCATATTCCTTTAGAGGGTTTATGATTAGTTTTACTGGGTATATACTGATATTCTGAATGAAAAGTTCTTCCAATATGAATAGTTATTTATTTTGTTAAGTCATATTGATTTGGTTATATTATTTATTCATGTGAGGAATTAATTGTACATAATAAGTGATGGTTAGGGCCCACTATAACCTCACTATGAATTAGTAGGTCTCATGAGATAAACTATATTTGGTTTCGGTTGAGTCATTTCCCATTTATTTTTTGATGTCTTGGTTGAGGCTATGACATATAGTTTTAGATGTTCGAAATTATACATTCCATAATTAAAAGATTTTTTATTTATTTCCATATGATGATTCAATTATTATAATACCCATGGTTTATTTTAATATATTATATGATTATTTATATGTAATTATTTTTATCATCTTTTATTTCGGAAAAATTATGCTAAAGTTATTGATTAAATGGAATGAGTTTTAGTTATTTACCTTTCCATAATTGTTTTTTCTAATTTATTATAGATTATTCTATATTTCTACCCTTGCTAAGAATCTCATCTCATACATTCCTATGTTTTATTTTTTTCTCAATATTCAATTAAGTTTATTATGATTTATATGTATGGTTAAGCTAGGAGAATAATGGAATTCTCAAAATATTCTCTATGTTGTATTTTATATTTTCAATTATAATGTAAGGTTTACGTATTCATATGTTTTTATAAAACTAATTAAATATTTTTTCCTTTATGAATTAATTCCTTGTATATCATTCCAATATAATAATGTAACCACCAACTCTAGGCTACTCAGTTCAGGGTATTTACATTTGGTATTGGAGGAAGTTTAGTAGAAACCTTGGGAACGAGATTTAGTTAAACATATATTAGGGAAATATAGCCCAATAACATACTTTTAGAATATTCCTTGAGGGAATATGGTTATGATTCTGATTATTTATAAATAAATATTCAATTTATGTTAAGTGTTTCACTTTTTTTAAAATTATCCATTATGATTAATAACCTAATCTAGTGTATGCCATTGTTTAGAAATTGTGCCTAGTAGATGGAATGGAAACCTTATCAATACATGTATTCCATGAAGGTATTTCCCTTCTATACAGGATAATTATGTTCAAACTAGAGCTGCAACTAGAGCTAAAAACATATAACTATATTGGGATAGCTGACTTGGGTTGTGAGTAATAACCTTACCTACATAGACTATCCCGATACACAACATGGTGTAAAAATTTCATACTTCTTCATAAGGAAACGACCTCCATCATACAATGGGACTACAAATCTATTTGTAGATAAGCAATTGATAAGTTCTTTAGAGAATATATTTCTCTCTTTGGGAAGTAACTAAAGGAAGAAGGTTGTTGTATCAATTTATCATATCTTGGGATATGAGGATCAACGATGGCCATTGATCCAAAATACTAAATATGAATAATAAATAGATAACATGGAATGAAAGTATTTTAAGGAACTTTACCTTGAAAATTATTTACCTCACGAGCTATAGGAATATATGGAGAGATAATTCCTAAGTTTGAGACTATAAGAGGATGATAGTGTTGCTAAGTATGAATACAACTTTACAATAGTATCAAGGTATGTTATGTACTACACACATAACATTAGGAATGAGGTTTATTGTTTCTTTTATGGGGTAAATATATTTCTTTAAAGGGCATTGGTCTCCCAAACTTTCCCATCATATGAAGATATAGTCTCATGTGATATCAAGACATATAAATAATTCTTTAAACTTTATGAATTTAAGGAAAAGTAAGAGAATAAGTGGGTGTAAGAGAAAAGAATGGATAATGGGAAGAAAAAAATAATTTTACAAAATGAGATACTTGTGGAAGGAAACACCCTAGTACCTTCTTACAATGAATAAGAGTTTTCTTCATGTGTAGAGTAAAAGGAAATTGTTCTCATGATTTCATGGGAAATAAAGAAGATACCAATTTTTAATGCTTTAGTTGTCCGAATATGGGATACTATGAAAAATATTGTCCCGATAATCAAGGAAACCAACCAATGAAGAGGTGAAGGGAAAAAGGTCTAGCTTATGCCATCATAGTAGATTAGGTCTAAGTTCATGATAATGTAATGGTAGTTACTTTAATCATATCCTTATGTTTATCCAATGCCTTATTTGATTTTATATCATCATATTATTTTATATCTTCCTATTTTTATATAAAAATTATATATTTACTATTTACCTTATGAAGGAAGTTGAAGATCAAAACACCTAATGGAAATATCATTGCAACAAAGATGTGTCAGGAATTTCCTATTATGACACATAAACATACTCTATTTGCGGATATTATTTTAATAACTATAGTTGATTTTTTATAATCATTTCTATGTAATAGATTAGAAATATAATGATTTTTTTAAATACGAACACATTTTTATTTGGGTGAAGATATGGAATTTCTTATCTTTAGTGGACATACATAATCATCTAAGTCATATCTGGATCCCCATATATTAGATCTTCTAAAATATATTCTTGGGGAAGAATAGAAGATAAAACCTACTAAGGAAATAGGTAATCTTCAAATTGAGGATGTACCTATTTTATAGTAATACATTGATGTATTTTCTAAGGAATTACTTGGATGTCCACTAGAGTGGAAATTTGAGTTTTCTATTGATTTAATCATTTATGGAGAACCTATATCAAAGACTTCCTATAGAACAGAAACTATAGAGTTAGTGGATTTAAAGAAACAACTAGAGTATTTGAGTGGGAAGGGATTTATACACCCTAGTGTTTCACCTTGTGGAGCCCCTATTCTTTTCTTTAAAAATAAGGATGTATCTATATAGTTTTCCATTAATTATGGGACAATAAATGCTATTATAATAAAGAAGAAGTATCCTCTACCTCGCAATGATGAATTATTCGACAACTTTATAATGCTCAATATTTTTCAAAGATTGACCTTCATTCTAGATATGGTTAATTGTGAGTAAAGAGGGAAGATATTCCAAATAAATTTTTCTAAACAAGGTGTTTACATTATGATTTTATAGTAATTTTATTATATATTGACTAAGGTACCCTCTATTTTTCAGGATCTAATAAACATATTATTCTAGAAATATATAAATAATTTTTTTTGGTATTTATTGATGATATATTGGTATCATATATGAAATATGAGACCCTAAGAAGCACTTGCGGCAGTTCATTGTTGAGACTCTTCTAAGAAAAGAGTTATATGTACATTTTATCAAATTTGGATTTTGTCTTTAAAAATTCTCTTAGTATCTTCATGGGTGGATTTCAGTTGATCCTATGAAGAAAAATTAAGTCCAAGAATGACCTATAATAATAAAAAAAATGAGTTATGTAGTTTCCTCAGTTTCTTAGGGTACTATCTATGGTTTTCTCAAAAAAAACAATCTCAGTTAGATAACTCATTAACCAAGAATAATCATAAAGGGTCTTATTTTATTTTGACAGAGGAATGTGAAGAATATTTTGGAGAATTAATGAGGATATTGGTGAATTCTCCGATTATGATTATTCCATCGAAAAATAGTGGAATTTTGATTTATAGTTATTCATAAAGGAAAGTACTAGGTTGTTTCATCATCCAGAATGATAGATTTAATACCTATGAATAAGGGGAGCTACAAACTCTGGAATAGAACAATAAAACTCCTGATTTAGCAGCCATAATTATTTTTCTTAAAATATAGAGACACTATATATATGGTAAAAGATGTGAGATATATATAGATCACAAGAGTTTTAAATATATCTTTAAAAAAATAACTCAATATAAGGAAAAGGTGATGGCTCTAACTAATAAAGGATTCGGATTTCTTAATACACTACCACCCAGGGAAAGAAAATAAGGGAGTAGATTCACTGAGGAGGATGAATCATGAAGTTTCGAAAAAATGGGAATTGATAAGGATCATGTGTTCTCAGATAAAGTATATATAGATATAGGAATTATTAAGGAAGGTAAATTATCACTCTTTTTTTAAATTTTTTTTAAACCATATTTATTGGAAAAGATAAAATTTTATTATTTGGATGATGAAAATTTTCAATAGAAAATTAATGCTTTAAATGATGGTAATTTTGAAATTTTAAAATATAAAGAAGGAAATATTAAATATGAAAAGAGACCCTATGTTACCTCTATACTCAAGCTAATAGGGTAATTATTTGATGATTCTCATAGCTCTAATTTCTCTGTACACCCTGGTTGCACCAATATGTATGAGATTTGAAGGAAAATTTTTGGTGGGATGATATGAAGTGAGAAATTGTGAATTATGTTTTATGATGATTGGTTTGTCCATAAGTGAAGGTTGAAAGAAAACATCCCAGAAGATTCATCCAACCTATTCCTATTACTTCTTGTAAATGGGTGACATTACTATGGACATTTTTAATATATTACGAAAGACTCCAAGAAAGAATGATGCAAATATTCATAATTTTGGATCAACTTACCTAATCTAAACATTTCCTCGCTATAAGGGAAGATTTTCCATGAGAGTTACCAACAAAACTATATATTAATGAAGTTGTAAGAATTCATGGTGTTACTATTTCAATTGTGTCTAATCATGATCCATAGTTTACAACACAATTCTTGAATAGTCTTCATAAGGCTCTTAATACTAAGCTTCATTTGAGCACCACTTATCACCCTCAAACTGACAAACAATTATAAAGAAATATATACACTCTATTGAACATTTGATATCTTTAACACTTGAATTTCAAGGTATGTGATATCCTAATTTCCCTTTTTTTGAATTTACCTATAATAATAGATTCTATTCATGTATTCAAATGGTGTCGTATGAAGCGTTATACTGAAAAGTATTTCCTACATAAACATGTTGAGATGAAATTGGTGAAAGGAAGATTTTAGGTCCCTAAATTGTTGAAGAAAAAATATAAAAGTTGAAGACTATTCAAACTTATATAAAATATTCTAAAAGTAGGAAAAAGATCTTTGTTGATAACGAGGGGAAAGATTAGGAATTTAAATTGGGAGATGGTGTTTTCATTAAGGTATCTCTATTAAAGGGTGTCATATAATTCAGGAGACTTAGATGGTAATGAAAATTTGGAAAAATAATAATATAGAATAGGTGGGAAACTGAAGAAACTATGTAAAAAAACTACTATAATCTTTTGAGGAGGAAACATTCCAGAAATTTCAAGGATTAAATATTTAAAAGAGGTAAGAATGTTGTATCCCACGATTTTAATGTTTGTTCCTTTTAAAATAAATTAAATCCTTTTGATAACTAATTGAAGATTCAACCCGAAAACTTTTTAATAATACCATGTTCTATAGCCTATGTTTCATAAAACATCAAGCTTAAACAAACACCAAAACATTATTGTTTCGACACAACCATTATAAAATAATTATTAAATTGGATACTGTGAATAATATTAACTATATTATGAAATAAATATTTATTTCACATTCAATAAAAATTTAATTATGCTTAGAAAATGAACATATAATTTTTATAAATGTCATTTTATTCATAAAATATATGATTTTTCAAAAAAAATTATTACTTTATTTGAGAAAATAAATATAATTAATTTTTGAAAGTTTTATTAAATACTTTTTACCAAAAAAAACATAATTTTTGGAATCATCACAACAGAAATATAATTGGATAATTTTTTGGGAAATTTCTGGAAATGTTGATTTTTTAATAAAAAGTGAAAATTATATTTTTACAAAATACTATAACTCTTATAAAATAAATATTATATGATCATGATTTAAAATTTATTAACCCGTTATTATTAATAAAAATTTATTTATGGAATGAAATAATATAATATGTTACATTTAGAGTAACATGCTTAGCAATTTGGAAAATGACAATTTTAACTTTAAAAAGGAACTTTTTTTATGAGTTATACATGTAACATAATTAGAATTGATTTTTATTTATTTTAAAATTTTAATATAGTAAAATAGATTCCATATTTGGAATCATTAGGTCCAAATTAGGTTATAAGGTCATTTTCATTTTTAAGCATAAAAATGTTACCATAGAAAGAAATATATTTTATGTAGTATAGGTTAAATAATGTAGCTGGTTAAAGTTAAAAGGTAAAAGATTAAAATACATAAAAATAAAACATTAAATGGCTATTTGGTGTGTTTATAAAACATAAAATTCCTTTAAAAATTTAATTATAAACTGATTTTTTTGGAATTAATTACACCCTATTTGGTAGTCTTTAAATATAAAATAGTCATTAATCACCTAAACCCACCCTCCTCGAGTATAAATCTCCCTCCTCACCACCTCATTTCTAAATTAAAGCCTATAATCTCTTAAAATATATTCCAAAACCTTTCCTCCCCACTCTCCTCATATCCAAGTTTTTTTGTCTCACCAAAATACCCATCCCAATTTCCTCATGTGGTCTGTCAAGGAAGTGATATTCAAGAGGTAACTTTATCAAAGCACCCCTCTTAATTTTCTTTATTTTTATACCATCCATTATTTATATTAATCCATAAAATAGAAACATATTAATTATAATTTATATAATGGGATGTTATATTTCTAATAGAATATATTCTACCCACCCATTTTTTCATCTCCTCTTATTCAAAGAAACAAAACCATTGTGCAAACTATGAAGGTTAACCATATATATGAATAATGATTTTGTTCATTTTCAATTAATTCATTAGATTCTGGTTATAAAAGTATTATTCTGGTAAAATCCAATTTTAATAATTATATTATCATCTATTTCATTTTTTGGGAAAAAATATATGTACCTAATATCATATAAACTAAACTAGTTTGTGATGGTCGAAAAAACTTCCAAAATAGACTAAACATTTATTATTAACTATTATCAAATGAATCATCCTCATGTAAAAAAGAAAAATGATATATAAGAACATTTAAGCTTATGGATGTGCATCAATACCATTCCATTTCACTTCTAGAGTTATTTTTCAATTTGACATGAACATCAATAATTATACAAAATTGAACCGACAATGAAACCATCAAACGAACGCACTCAGGACAATGAAAATAATGAAATAAAATTAATAAATGGATGATAAGATGTTATAAAAGGATCATATGAGGTATTATAAATATTAATATAGTTCTAGAATAAATTAATAACATTATTTAAAACATTATATAGGAGGTATAAGTAGATAAAACTAAAGGGAAGGGTTAGGTAAGGGATTTCCTAACTCAATCTCCATTCATTAGGTTAAGATTTTAATTCACTGATTAAGTCATGTTTGGATTATGTGTTAAATGAATTATTATTATCTTATAACTATATAACCACTTGTTTTATATATATTTACAGTGAATACACATAATTGATTAATTTTTTTAATGTTCACTTCAAAGATATGATATTTGAAAAGGACTTTGTTTCAATTTTCTTTCATTGAGGCATATTTTGATGTTATGACCCTATAATATTAAATAAGGTATATATAACTCCCTTTTTAAATTTTATATAACAAATTTATTTATTCTCATGAAATTTAAAGTCTTTTTAATTGTTATTATTTCATGGAGATTACAATTAGACTGATTACGAAGTGGTAAGGTTTTATTTCACAATATCATCATTTTTTAGGATTGTTTATGTTTAAGTATTTATTGGGGAAAATTTATCTTCCCCATCCATTTTTCTTAAAATAATTTTGATAAATGTTTTTTATTTTTAGCATATTATAGTTTCAAGTTATTTTTATACAGGATTTTATTTTTTCAAATAGTTTTAAAGTAATATTTTTGTCATTTTCCAAATGAGGTAATTTGTGAATTTTCTAACAAAAATATGAAAGGAATGTTTTTATCTTATAAAAAATAATCTTATTATCCACTATAATGCATCTTTAATGCATTTAAGCTTACATTAAAATTTTACAGTGTTATTTTTAATGAAATTTATTTCTTTATTTCATGCGGAGATTTTAGATATTAAAAATTATTTTTAATGTAAACAAGGTATTTTTATAAAATTAGATTTTAGTAATCTATTCAAAGTATTTTTATCTATTTAAAAATCCTTTATTGATTTTTTTGGGATTTACTCTAATAATAATATTCATCATATTCCATTGGATGTTTTACGACTAGTTTGACTGCGGAAGTATTGACATCATGTAGGACTAGTTCTTCCAATATGGATAGTTATTAATTTTGTTAGGGAATATTGATTTTGTTGTATTATTTATTCATGTAAGGAATGAAATGGACTTACTAAGTGATGGGTAGGGCCCACTATTTCCCATCGATGCATCGGTAGGTCTCACGAGACAAACTAAATTGGGTTTTCACCAAGGTATTACCCATTGATTTTCATATGTCTTAGCCTAGGCCATGACGATATGTTTTAAATGTTCGGCATTATCCATTACATCATTAGGAGATTTTTTTTATTTAAAAGTTATTATTAATTTAGTAAAATATCCATGGTTAATTTTTCTATCTCATATGATTGTTTATATGGAATTATTTTGATTATCTTTTATTCCATCTATATTATAATCAAGTTATTGATTAAATGGCATGGGTTTCTTTTATTTACCTTTCCATAATTGTAGTTAATTATTTATGATAGCTTCCTCTATATATATACGCTTAATGACCATATGATATCACCCCTTTATTATGTTTTATTTTTTTCCATGATACAATGAAGTTTATTATGATTGAAATGTAGGCTAAAGATAGGGGAATAATTGTTTTCTCAAAGTATTTGGTATATTTTATTTTCTATTTTCTATTGTAATGTAAGGTTCAAGTGTGTATATAGTTTTAAAAAACCACAAAACTATTTATTCTTTTGAGATGTGATTACTTGTATATCAAGACAATGTAATAAAGTAAACACTGACATTAGAAAACTGGAGTGTTTGTCTTTACAAATAATATTCTTTTAATAAGTATTTAGAGAAAATAAATACTTCCAATAAATCAAATTAAATTACTTGTGATAATAAAAAACTATAAAAGCTGAATATGATAGAAATAGATCTCAAGGGAAGAAATGATAAAGAATGTTGAATCTTTGAAAAAAATTATTCATTCTACATGATGGAAAATAATAAATTTCTCTAGAATTTAAAAATAATTTGGATGACACAATAAGGTTTGTAAAATATGGATCACTCATAATCAAAGGTTTAAAAAAGTCATGAAATTTTTAGAAATATATGTAAAAATTTTGGTGTTTTTTATCGAAATGGACATTGAATAGTCTATCCATTATCGAGATTAGTGTAATAAATGATAGAATAATAAGTAGTTGAATTTACTATATTTTTGAATATGTATAATCGCATTTCCTCACAAAGGTGGATGAGGATAATTTTTGGCACCAAAGGACCTAAACACTTAAATGAGAAATTTTTACAGAATATAAACAATTTTATGGTAACCAATGATGTACCCTCTTTGGGAAGATATCTTAATAGTAATTTTTTAAATGTTTAATAAGGAATGATTATAATAAATAATTATACAATAAATAAGGACAAGGAGAAGGAGTTATTAAAATTAGTTAATGCTAGTGATTGTGAAGCTATAAATGAAAAGGTCACATTAGGTGAGACGTATAATGATTTATCATTTATTATTTTAGTATAATGTGATGAATAATTCCCCAATGTTACCAAAATAGATTAATTAAATTCATAAAAATTTGTATATATTTGGCCAAAAATATTTTTATTAGAAAATTATTACATTGAGATTTGATGAAAACATATAACTTAAAGATCATTGAGTAGAGAATTATCTTAATAAACCTGAGAGATTAAATGAGTTCAAAGATATATAAAATTTGACTATAAATAAAATTAAAATAATTTTAGTGATATTTAATAGTCTTTTGAAACATTTTTGGAATGATTTGGTTGTAGAAGTGGTTTATATTCAAAATAGACAAATTTTTAACCCTAGATAGAAATCAACTCGTTAAAAATAATATTTGAAGAAATTTTTAATCTCAATTACATCACATAATTCAATATTTAATGTCATATTTCTAATAAGTAAATCAAGGAAAATTTAGATACAAATTTGATGACGGAAAATTTCTTAATTATTCCTTCCAAAAAAAATTTAAATATGTTATAGTAAGAGGATGAACATTTTTGTTGAAAGTAATATCATTACTACTTAGGAAAATGAAATAAGGGATTTATTAGTATGTTATTTAAAATTTAAAGACGAATATAATATTTTTTACAAATTTAAAATCCAAAGAGTTTAATTTAGAGGATGATTGATAAGCTTAGTGATGTGTTATAAAAGGTCTTACCAGTCATAATTTTTTATAAAATCAAATAAAATAATTTAAATAGACAAATAAAATATTAGAAGAGGAATTTTACCTCGAAAATTTTTTATGGTTTTTAACTTGATCAATATGGAATATGGGATTGTAGGCTCAATAAATATTTATATGGAATGAATAAAGAATTAAGTGAAAGTAATTCTAGTTGGATACATATTTAATAGTAATTTTGATTCAAAATAGGATTCCTTTATTAGAATATCTATTTAATGAGAAACTAAAAATAGAGAATAGTTGTACTAGTTTATGTGGGTAAAATCATTTTTAGGTTCAAAAGATGATATCTTCATCTAAATTTTTAAATTTTGTCCAAGTTTTAAATAACATTAATTAATATACTTGTATTTTTTTATATGTTACATAATATAAAAGCGGAACCCTTAATTTAATACATAAATATACCAAGGTGCTACTAAGTAAATTTAATTTGGAGGATAGAAATTTGTATTCAACATTGATTACAACCTGAACCAAGTTAATAATGTATAGATCTAATAAATCAAGAAATATCAAATAGTATAATAAAATAATTTTAAGACTAATTTATTTGAAAAATACACTGATAGATATCATTATCATTATATGTATAGTGTTGAGGTAGCAGATTGATTTTAAAGTTAGGCACTCAGTGGCTGTAAAGCACATACCTTTATAAATAAATGGTGAAACACATTGTATATTATGAGAATATATATATGGTTACTATAATTTGGTAATGTTTTACTATAAAAATTGGTTTGGATCCATCTAAAATCAAAAATAAACATGTAATGTTGCAATGTTGTAATATTCATCCTTTTAGGGTCAATTTACTAATACAATAATGAAATATCTCATGAGAAGCGTATTTGAATGGCATAGGTTGAAAATAATATTTAAGTCCCACAGTTCCACTTATAATGTGAAGGTGAATCTCTTAATATTTTATTTATTATGTTAATTGTTATTGAATATCGTAGGGCACTTAATATTTTTTATTTTTAAAGGGGAAAATTGAATAACAAGAGAAAATTTGTGAGTCCGGGACAAAATGGGGAGATATAATTCATGGGTAATTTTCAAGTGAAGTGATTTTTCTTTTTTTTTTTGATAGATAATATAAAATAACTTATTTTATTGGATTATTATAAATTAAATTGTTTCATATATTTATTTTTTATGATAAAGTATTTTATTTTATGTTTATTGGTACTTATCTATTTAGGGAGTAATAATTTTGGTTTTTATTTATATAAATTTACAACATTCCCAAAGTGGGAGACTGTAGAGTTTATATTTGGAATTATTTTTATGAATATACTGATAGTATAGAGAAATAATTTCATCAATAATGTTTGGATTATTATATATGTTAATGTATTTTTACTATGTTCTGGTGTCACCCCTAGTTGTTTTGGGAATCACATTGTCAAATTTATATCATGTAAATGTATGATTTGGGGGATATTATATTGGAATTAGAGATCTATATCATAGTAAATATTATTTCAATTTCTTTAGGAAGATAGTGATTCAAAAGTAAAAAACCATTGTCAATAACCCATAGAGATCATTTTTTTTATATAATAAGAATAAGTGGTTACTGACTGATTAATACAAAACCATTATTTAGATTTCACAGTTTCTAGTTAAGGGAATTTTATAGTTAACAATGTGATTTTATAGTGGAAATTTTAAAATATTTAGTTAAGTTATTTATTGTTAAATAAAATTAACTACATCATAGAAACTAAAACCAAGTCATTGTGATAGAAATATGGTTATGCAAACAAATTTTTTATCTTTAGGGAGAATATATTAAGGCCATGATTTAAGATACATTAGGATGTTAAAATTTATTTTAATATAATATTTTAATGGGTGATTGATAAAGATATTTTAAATTATCCTTGAAATAAAATAAATGGGGATATATAATAAAGATATAGATATATGAATTAAATTATATATATGATAATATGTTTGATAAATAAAGGTAATATGAATAGGGTTGAATATTAAAATATTTTAAGAAATATGAAAAAAGAGATACATTGATACTATAGAATAAATTATTTTATATGAAGAATAAGTTGTGGTGGAATATTAGGTAACCAACTTGTTAATCTTTTATTTTTCAAAACATTTTTTTTCTATTTTATATATTTTTATAGTATAAGTTTGTCAAATTAGAATTGATAATATTACCTTGAGGGGGAGTTTTTCCTCAAAATATTATAATAATTTTGATTATCATGATTCATGTGTGATAATAGTGAACTGTTATTTCATTTTGGTAAGATTATACATTGCAGGTGAACCAACATAATTTGTTTTCGTTATGTAATTGATTTATTTATTTTAAATAAAATTGTTTTGATCGAAGATAACAAGTTCTATTAATCATGGAATAATATCCATTGATAGATAATATATATTCAAAAACATTATACATACTTTGATTCACCCCTATCAAATTATCTGTCTAGTCATGTGATACTAGTAGATAATATATAATAAATTGATATCACAATACCCATGAGTATAATTGATTATATTTCAAGACACCCCAAGTGAATTCCCACAATTTTATCGTCAATCAATTTCATTGAATACTATATTGTCTTATAAATTTAACATTGAAACCCCCTTTAAGAAAATATATTCTAAATATGTCGGTAGAGTGTTTTTTTGGATCTTTCATATGCTCAGGTAAATTTTCTATAAGCTATTTTACTTTAACAGTGTCTTATATTATAAATAATTTATAATATATTTACATCTTATCTATAAATATAATATTTTAAAAAAACTCATAAATATATATGAAAGATAATATTGAACATTATCCATTTAATACTATCATATAAGTTACAAAAACTCTTAAAAAATAATAATAACTCTTAAATAAATCATAATGTTAAAATCAATAAAATCATTTTGAAAATCATAGGGAAATTGTGAGGAGTAAACTTTTTAGTAGGATAATTATTTGGAGGTTAAACGGGATGGAGTTACAACTTAGTTAGAATTAAAGGTCACTGATGGATATGACTCATGGGATATTAGGGAACTTGGTCATAGAGGGAGGTATTCATTATAATTATTAAGGTTTTAGGGTATTGTAGAGGATTAAGTAAGGGTAATTAGAGAGTGGAGGTCATTGTAATGGATCACGAGGGGAGTTATTTTCTGAGTGATGAGATCTCTAGGAATGAATAAAATCATTAGTAAAGAGTTAAAACTTTTCTGGTTAAAGAGAATTGATGCCGGGGTAAACTGATTGTTTAAAATCCTGTATACTAATTATAAAAAATGATAAATATAACATTAAGTTTAAAAAAAATTATAAGAATATTTCATATAAAAATTATAAATACATTTCTTTCGTATATAACAGTTTTGAAAAATATAATATATTGTGTTAATTATGTAAAAATGTTCAAAAAAACAGGTGATTTTAACTATTATCCATAATGATTAGATATATGAGGTTTTGGTTCAAAAAAATATTTTATGATATATTATTTTAAAAATAAATATATTGTATGCTAAATATGTTTCTTATTTAAAATAACCGCCATATTTTATACACCATATTTATGATATTTTTTCAAATTATACCCCAAGAAATACTCTTTTTGTTAGTTTCTATAGTTCTTTTCAAAGAAACCTTTACTCACTAACCAGTCATAAAATTTTTGACTCATTGTAGACTTGATTTCCAAAGGCATGTGTTCACTAGGACTTTATCAGTTCTAATTTGGATTATAAATTGATCGAGAGGATAGGAGGTATGGATCATTTTAACCCTGTGGGGGGAATTATTTCTTTTAACATGACACTCTTATATATTAAATATATTTTCAATAATACTTCCCAAATCCTAATACAAGACTAGTTATCACCATGCTAGTGATCAATCTTGAACATGTGTGGACGTGAAAATCTATATGTACTAATGGTTCTCCATTGATGAGATCATATATATGTATTAGAGGTTCTCCATTGGTAGGATTATATATATATATATATATGAATCTCTCCATATTTAACTTCTTTTTTCATTATTATTATGTTTAAATCCATGATTTTTTGAACTCTATAATTTATTGACATCAAGGGAGGTGATATGTTTAGTGAAGTTATAATCAGGCCCATAATAAGAGATTACTATGTAAATCTATTAATGGAATCAAAACCCACCGAGTTCAATGTCACTTAACTAGACATGTTGTACCTTTTAATATCATGATATATGAACAAACCCGGTGCCTTAAAATGTCATGAATTCCATTACTTCTTCTAATAATTTTAAAGTCACGTGGAGTGGACTACTGGGAATAAGATGCATAGAAATGTTCGGTATGAGAATTAAACATGAGAATACATTTCTTATAAGGAATATATATCTTTAGGGAAAGTTTATATGGTTTTGGTGGAATACAACCTATTGTAAATATGGTTGTGGATGTTTGGTTTGATCCTCAGAGAGGTGACATACATATCAGGGTTAACAGGAATCAAATCTTGTGTGGTTATAAAGTTTAAGGTTTTGTAATAGAACTAAACCTTGTAGTTTAACATCATGCGATAAGGACATTATAATGAAGTTTCAAATCATGTTACTGGGATTCCCATGATAGATAATTTTAGTAAATATAGTATGGAGTAGGGTTTATGCTTGGGTGGATCATGTGTGTTTTATGGGAGATATAACCCTTTGAAAGATAACTCACAAGGAATATATTCCTTTGAAAAATTACTCACAAGGAATATATTCTTTTGAGAAATGAACTTGGTATTACACCAATTGTGAGGAGGGACTTATGTGTAGGTGCATGTATCTAATTTTTTTTTGTAATAGAATTAAGAATGAAAAGTTTGTTTAATGGTAATATGGCCTGATAAGGATGAGATCAAGGCTTACATGTTTTTCATATAGCTAGTGTTTAGTCACAACTAGTAAGGATACTACCTAAAGTTGTATGACATGGTAGGTGATTCAAGTGAAGGTAGGATTTTTTGAATTACACCTAATATGATACCCTGGGATATATGTACCTAGGTAATTGATGTTTCATACTGATGAAATCATCAATGGGAACATGGTCGGGGAATACACTTGAAGAGGAGGCCCATGCCCTCATTTCTCATTAAGTTGACAAGCGAGGTCACTCACTGCTAGGTCTAATAGAGAGTTGGATATGGTTCAACCAATATGAGAATCATGATCCAAGGGAATTAAAATTAACATCCTCTATATAGGGAACCACATTATCAAGGGAATACATTATTGTTATTACCTTTAGGTTTCTATCATTTTGAAAGGAGAACCCTAGAAATTCCTTATATCAAGAGAATACATAATTGAATGAGGGCACTATGGAATTCCTAGTGGCTTGATCATGTAAGTTTGTTAGTTTTAAAGAATGTTTTAATTTTTACTTTTCAAGGTTTTAACCTAGGATAAATGAAATCTTAAAGGCCATTTGTATTGGAGGGGTTTAGGTAGAGGACTTGGGTTAAGGATGGGAATAAAAGATGTCTATTTACCCACAATTTGATTGCTTCATAAAATTTTTCTCAAAGAACCAAATTCTGCGCAATATAGGGTCATTGTGGAGAGGTTTTTGGGTTCACTAAATTCCACAAATTTGATATAGGATAAGGATTTATGTGAAGGGGGGTAATGTCCTTATCGGGGAAATTTTTAAATGATCCTCATGAAGGGTCTAATTATTCAAAAGGGAGCATCATGGGCCTCTCATTCATGAAGGGGATATGTGTTCACATTGTCGCCTCACATTCACAGAGGGGATTTACTAGCCTATAATTTTAAAAGAAGCCTCAGTGGCCTCTCATTTATAAATTAGACTCATAGTTTATTTTATTCCTTGAGTATTTATTTCAAATCCATAATTTCCTAGGTATTCCTTCATGAATGAAATATCTGGATGTACTCAAATTTTTACAAAGTTTTATATATTTATTCGAGGGGTTTTCTCCATCATTTCTCTATTTTTCAATTTTGACGTGAGTAAGGTGTATTTATAGTAATTTTTGGATAATTGAATCCCAAAAATGGCCATCCATATAAGGAGTATGTGGTCACAAATCACATCAATTAATAATGATGGATCATAAAGGTCTTACATTCTAGGACAGAATCACTAATTTCTTATCACAATAAATGATGTCTCATAAGTAGTTTTAGTATCCATATATGGTTCCTTCTTCACAATTTGAAATGGAAAGAATTCATACACTATAGTTTTGTGATAATCTAGAGTGCCTCACAAATAGATTCTTTTCAAACATTAGTATGCATTGCAAATAAATTTAGTGATTTGTAAAAATATTTCTTTTATCATCTTATTTCATCATAAAAATGAATCCTAACTTAAAATGACCATAATTTTTTATGCATAAGTTCCATCTCGGATCATGGATCCTCAAACCAAATCCTATAAAGTGGACTACACTCTTAATATAAATTTCCCCTATATAATAATTTTTTTGAGGCTAGAATATACCCATAAGACCTTTAAAAATGCTTTTATGGTTTTGAAACCCATTTTTATCAACAACATATGAAATAAATGACATAATTCTATTTGGAAGTTATCACCAACACATCACAGGACTAGGTAATACTTTTAGTAATATTCATTTCTCAATGTGTGAGAAGTCATCTGGTATATGGAGAACTCATTTTCTTATTTTTTGAGAAAATAGATACACATTTTCCCACACTTGACTTAAGTCATATGAAATAGTAACATATCATGGATTCCATGGAAATTTGAATGTTTCTCCTTTTCTGATAACAACATATAGAAATTAACATTAAATTGAATATATGTAAAAAACTAAAAAAATAACATTGGAATATTTTAACCCAAAAATAAAAAATTATAAATAGATTTTTAAAACAATACAATAATTATATACTCAATATAATTTGTATGGAAATATTAAATTTTTATCCTATTATTTATACATTGAAATATTTAATTTAATAAAAAATATAGTAAATTCTTTTACCTTTAAAATTTAATAATACAATATATCTTAACAATACATCTCATTTAAGTTATTTAAGCTAATAATTTTTTTCATAATATTATAATATTCTCCATCTCAATATTTAAATATGTATAACATAATAAGAACTAAAAATGTAAATATTATATAAAATTGGAAATATATTTAATAAATTACAAACATATAAAATAAATTGAATATATTGGAAAATACAAATATATATGTAATTTCATGCCCTAGAATGATTGTCCCATAATGGTGAATCATTTCATGGTATCATGTCAAATCATCCATCACGATAAGATAGTGATGAGTAGGGTGGGTTTAATGTTTTTCTTGAGGATTAATTTACCCTTTAATGGATTATCACAAATATATGCAAAAATATTATGATTAAATCCATTCATATTAAATTATTGATATCAAACATAAAAAAATTATAAGTCTAAAATAACCCCAACAATACCCCATATGGAATTCAATCAACCAAAAATAAACACATAACCCCAATACATGTATTATAAAACAAATAAACCAATGTTATTGAAAAAGAAATGTGAAAAACATTCACTGAAAATACTTCATATCCCCTCTAAAATCATCATAATAATTTGGAACCAAACTCCCAATAATCTAAGGTCATTTCCATTTCATGTATGAAAAAATTTGTAATTTCAAATTCATGAGTAATGAACATAAAGGGTGTGAAAATATGTCTCACTAAAACACCACTAGGTATTTGAAATGTATCACAGTTACAAAAGTACTCTTATATACAGTGAAATTTTTGTTATGAATTTCTATAAAAAATAACACGTATAAAAAAAATCATGATCTTACAAAAGTACCTTGATTTTAAATCAAACTACTTCATCCAATGCAACTTATTATGTGATATATCGGATAACCATATCCTGCCAGATCAAGGATTATTTAATTGCATTACTAATTACATGGCTCAACCAATATGTTAATATTTATTCTACCCTAGGAACCGCATATCACACCTCCACCCAGTGATGAGATCGATGTCCCTTCACACACTTTGACCCCAACCCTATCTCAATATCAGCCTGACACAAGGTTTATCACACATCATAACCAAACTCATTGGCATGAAAAATCATAAATAAAACCTTCACTATAAAATAATTCAGTAGATCTATTTTAAAACAAGATTAATATATCTCAATTTCAAATATTTACCATAAAAATTCCATCATAATAAATAGTTATAACATAAGTATTTAATCCTCAAACAATTATTACACAAGTATTTCATCATCAGATAATTTTAAAATAATAATTTCATCATCAAATATACCCCATTTTTCTCTTTATTGTTCAAAGGGAATAACACCATTATATATTCTTATTATCCCCTTATTTTTGATTCATTTCAAAAAAAAGTTATTATCAATTCCATCTTTATTTTCCCTAGTGCACAATCTAATAAACTCATCTCATATAATTAACATGATTCTATTTTTATCATTAATAAAAAATTAACTAATACATTGGTATCATATCAGGTCAGTCTAATTTCTGATCAATTTACCCAAAGAACACATTTTATATTCTTTTATTCAAAACAAGTACATAACATGTTGTCATTTATTTACCCAATTTTGAAAATCATTAACCTGAGTCCTGATATTTACTAAAAATCATAACATGTGAAATATAAACAAAAGACCCTTTTAAGATAATTAAATATCATGTCACTTCATTTTAAAACAAAAATTATTATAAAAACCCAAAAACTATGTCAATTACTCATCCTCTTCATTTAACACTTATATACATTTTTAAAAAAATAATGATGTAATTTATAGCATAGAACATCAAACCATTACAATTCAACCACTTTTTATATTCTTTAAATAACGCGTGTTCAAAAAACACTAATGTAAATCAAAAGTAATTTCAATAATTCAAAAAAAACATATGATTTAATATCCCAAATTTTTATTACAAAATAATATTATAAATAAAATATAAAATGCTTTTACATAACCCCTTTTTTCATTTATAAAAAATCCAACAATTTAATCTCATAATTGATTTAATCTTTTTAACCTCATTTAATAGACCATCAACAATAATTTTCATTAATAAAGGTATAAATTCCATCCCAAATGAGTATAAATCGCCATGTAAAACATAATTTACATATCTAATTAATCAGATAACAATTTTTACTTACCATTATAAATAAATAATGATTATAATCACTCAAACACTTTAATTCTATATATAATCCAATGCCACTGATAGAATTTTAGATCAATGATTCAAAAATAAATATTCTCTTTATTCATGAATATTAATTTCTAATATAATCTAATTTTATAATAAGTTATTATTATCATACACTAAGTAATCATTTAATCCTTGAACTATCTCTCAAGGAGATGTTTCTAAACATATATAGAGTTTATTGAGGTCTTTTCGATGCCTGGATGAATTTCGTAGTTGGGTTGGGATGAAACATGTACTGAGTTTTGGTTACATGTAGTAGGCCACCCTATAACCTAGGATGTTGCGGCATGGTGTGTGATGTAAGGGCCTTTTTATGAGGAGGTAAATTACCTCATATAGGAGGGAATGATTCATGGTGGTGAAATAGTAAGGTAACTAATTTCATGGTGGGTGGGATGAATCATTGAGTGATCTAAAGATATAGTAGAGTGAGGGGGACTATAATGTGGATTTTAAGATGAAACATAGTGGGGATTATGAGGGAGGGACCAAGCTATAGCCAGGGGATATTCTATAAAAGGTTCTTATAAGGAACTATTATCAAACTTCACATAGAGGTCGGTTGGGCCATTTAATAAATAGTTATGCTATATCAAGGAACCATTGGTCATCCTTTATACTGTAAGGCAACCCTAAGTGTGGGTTTTCATGATAGACCCTATGAACACACCGTATGGGACATCCAATGATATTTCTTTTATGAAGGGGTATAATTGAAATTTATCAGACATGACACATTTTTTTAGAGAATTAGGGAACACATGGAAAGATATTTGGACTTATTAACTCTCCCTCTCATCCATATATCTACCCCAAAGTAAAGTGGTGGTTTTTTGTAATTTTTATAGTTAATTCAAGGAAAAATACAATCCTTCTTCATCCTTTCATCCTTTCCTCTAGATAACATTGTTTTGTGATGTCCAAAATCAAGGATTTTAGTGAAGACTTCAAATGATAAAATTAAAATCATTATGATTCAATTGGAATTTTACTTGGCTTTAATAAGGTAAATCTCATGATGATGAACACACATTGTTGCTCGTCATTTAACTAGAGGTAAGATCCTAGCTTAATTTATTTGTGGTTTTTGACTAAATTGGATGAAATTATCAATTGAACAAGTATCATTAGTTTGGAATTATTCTTGGGATGGTGTTGAGGAACACTATGGGACATATGATCATGGTTGGTAAATATTTTGGTGATGCGGTAATGCATGCTGATTTTTTCATTCATTATGCACTATTGTATTAAATGAAATCATTAATTATAAATTGTTATAATTAATTATTTTCATTTTTTAGTGGTACAAGTTCTAAGGTGGGGATATGATATTGAATGAGGTATGGATGGTATTGTTTATTGTTCTCCAGAATTTGGTATGGTAAGTAACCCCATGTTGGAAGTATCGGGTCCCTATTCTAACCGAACAAGATTTGATTCATGTTAACCCTTATATGTATGTCACCTCTATGAGGATCTAACCGGACATCCATACCATATTTCCAGTAGGTTTTATTCCACCAAAACCATATAAACCTTCTCTAGAGGAATATATTCCTTATAAAAATAAATAAATGTATTCTCATGTTTAATTCTCATACAAAACATTTCTATGAATCTTATTCCCAGTAGTCCACTCCATGTGACTTTAAAATTATTAAAAGAAGTAATGGAATTCATGACCTTTTAAGGCACCTTGTTTTTCCATGTAACATGATATTAAAAGGTACAACATGTCTAGTTAAGTGACATTGAACTCGGTGGTTTTTGATTCCATTAATAGATTTACATAGTAAGCGCTTACTATGAGCCAGATTATAACTTCACTAAACATATCACCTTCCTTGAGGTAAATAAACTCTAGAGTTCCAAACTTCATGGATTTAAACTTAATCATAATGAAAAAAACAAGTTAAATATAGAGAGCATCATATATATATATATATATAATCCCACCAATAGGGAAACTATAATACATACAGATTATTTCATTAATGGAGAACCATTAGTAAATATAGATTTTCACGTCCACACATGTTGAAGATTGATCACTAGCATGGTGGTAACTAGTCTAGTATTAGGATTTGGGAAGTATTATTGAACATATATTTAATATATAAGAGTTTACTGTTATAATAAATAATTCCCCCCGAATGGATGAAATTATCCAGACCTTTTATCCTCTCGAACAACTTGTATTCCAAATTAGAACTGATAAAGTCATAGTGAACACCTGCCTTTGGAAAGAAAGTCTAGAATGAATCAAAAAGTGTGTGACTGGTTAGTGTGAAAAGTTTTCCTTGAAAAAAACTATATAAACTAACATAAAGATTATTTCTTGGGGTATAATTTGAAAAAATATCATAAATATGGTGTGTAAAATATGGTGGTTATTTTAAATAAGCAATATATTTATCATACAATATATTTATTTTCAAAAACATATATCATATAATATATTTTTTTAAAAAACCTCATATATTGAATCACTATGGATAATAGTTAAAATCACATGTTTTTTAGAACATTTTTAGGTAATTAACACAATATATTATATTTTTCTAAACTCTTATATATGAAAAAAACTGTATTTGGAATTTTTATATGAATTATTCATATAAAATAATTTTTTAAACTTAATTTTATATTTATCATTTTTTTATAATTGGTATACTTGATTTTAAACTATCATTTTACCCCCTTCAATTCTCCTTAAACAGAAAAGTTTTAACTCTATCCATGTGATTTTATTCATTCCTAGAGATCTCATCACTTGTAAAACAACTCCCCTCGTGATCCCTTATAATGACCTCCTCTCTCTAATTACCCTTCCTTAATCCTCTATAATACCCTAAAAACCATTATCATTATCATGAATACCTCTTTCTATGACCAAGTTCCCTAATATCCCCTGAGTTATATCCATCAATGACCTTTAATAATGACTAAGTTGTAACTCCATCCCTTTTAACCTCCAAATAATTATCCTACTGACAAGTTTACCCCTTGAAATTTCCCTATGATTTTCAAAATGATTTTATTGATTTCAACATTAAGATTTATTTAAGTGTTATTATCATTTTTTATGAATTTTTGTATCTTATATGATATTATTCAATAGATAATGTTCAATATTGTCTTTCATATGTATTTATTCCTTTAAAAAAATATTATAATTATAGATAAGATGTAAATATCTAATAAATTATGGATAAAAGAATACACTATTAAAGTAAAATAGTGTATTGAAAATTTAATTGAGAATATGAAAGATCAAATAAACATTGTACCAACTTATTTTGAATATATTTTGTTAAAGGTGGTTTCAATATTAAACTTATAAGACAATATACTGTTCAATGAAATTTATTGAAGATAAAAGTGTGGGAATTCACTTGGGGAGTCTGGAAATATAATCCATAATAGTCATGGGTATTAAGATATCTATTTATTATATATTATCTTTTAGTATCACATGGGTAGAGAGATAATTTGATAGGGGGGAATCAAAGTATGTATAATGTTTTTAAAAATATATTATCTATCAATGGATATTGTTCCATGATTAATAGAACTCATTATCTTTGATCAAACCATGTTAAAAAAATCAATTAAACATGGAAAACCAATTATGTTGGTTCACCTGCATTGTATAATCTTACCAAAATGAAATAACAATTCACTATTACCACACATGAATCACGATAATCAAAAATATTATAATATTTTGAGGAAAAACTCCCCCTCAAGGTGAAATTATCAATAATAATTTGACAGGCTTCCACTATAAAAAATTTATCAAATAGAAATAAATGTCTCGATGAATAAAACATTAACAAGTTGGTTACCTAATATTCCACCACAACTTATTCTTTATATAAAATAATTTATTCTATAGTATCAATGTTTCCTTTTTTCATATTTCTTATAGTATTATTATAGTCAACCCTATTCATATTACCTTTATTAATCAAACATATTATCATATATATATAATTGTATTCATATATCTATATCTTTATTATATATCCCCTTTATATTATTTCAAGGATAATTTAAAATATCTTTATTAATCAACCATTAAATTCATATATTAAAATAAAGTTTAACATCCTAAAATATATTAAATCATGGCCTTAATATATTCTCCCTAAAGATAGAAATTTTGTTTCTATATCAATATTTCTAACACAATGACTTGGTTTTAGTTTCAATGATGTAGTTAATTTTATTTAACAATAAATAAAATAACTAAATATTTTAAAATTTCCACTATAAAATCACATTGTTAACCATAAAAGTCCCTTAACTTGAAAATGTGAAATCTAAATAATGGTTTTGTATTAATCAGTCAGTAACCACTTATTCTTATTATATAAAACAAATGATCTCTATGGGTTCTTGATATTGGTTTTTACACATAAATCACCATCATATTATAGAACTTGAAATAATATCTACTATGATATAGTTATCTAATTCCAATATAAGATCCCCCAAACCATACATTTACATGACTTAAATTTGATAATGTGACTACCAATACAACCGGGGGTGACACTAGAACATGGCAAAAAGACATTAATATATATAATAATCCAAAAATTATTGATGAAATTAATTCTCTATACTATCAGTATTTTTAAAAAAATAATGCCAAATATAAACTCTACAGTCTCCCACTTTGGGAATGTTGTAAATTTATATAAATAAAAAACAAAATTATTAATATAAGGCCCCAGCCTTAAACCTTACTTAATCTTGAGTTATTACAAGATTACACGTTGAGGATCTTTTCGGGTTTAGAGTTTTAGAGAATTAGATCATAAGACTTGCATTACATTCCACACATAAACAAAGTGGTTACATAAAGATAGTATTCTTCATTCCCATCAATGGAAACACATTTAAAATAAAACATGGATTATTTCTTGACACATCCTTGACTCTACCATCTTATCATGTACCTTTCCCTTGACCTGTGAAAAACATTTCAAAAACTTGGGATGAGCATAAAAACTCAGTATGGGTTATAAAAAAAACAACATGGAAAGGAAACATGAGTTCATATATACATAAGAATGAAATCCTACTTTACCCATAAAACATAGGCACTTTAACATACCTCATAAAAACATGAATAAATCATATAAATCATAAGACATAAAGGTAACTTGAGGCATTCATAACATTCTTACATAGGGAGTAACCCTCTTGGTTACGTTTGGAATACCCATCACAGTATATTCCCTAAAATCTCTTCGGAGAAACCTTAACGTTTCACTCCTTCGCGTTACCCAATGCATTGGAGAGCTATAACGGGCTCACCCGCCCTTAGTTTATCACGGAACCACCCGTCTTCATAATAATGCCCAAGAACCATAACATAATCATATCACATAAAACATGCATAAAGGAAACAAAACATTTCCACATTTCAATCACGTGATATCAATACAACACATTGATATATAAAAAAAACATTATGAAAACCATTTTCAATACTAAAATAAAAGAAAAGTAAAACATGGTATTTATTTTTCTTTTAAAAAGAAGGTATGGCTTGTAGTGGAAGCCGAAACTCAAATAACGGTTACGACGGCGGAGAAGTCGTTGTCGCCGCATACGTACGACAAAACCATTCCCTTTTGTCGTTTAGTAAACGCTTCGTATAAAAAAGATTCCTTTTGAATAAACGTAAAAGTCAAAGGGGTTTATACACCGTATAAAAGAAATTTGTGTATAAAATAAAATATGCCTCAACGAAAGGAGATTGAGACGAAGTCCCATACAAAGATAATTTTTAAAATAAAATAGATATATTATGTGCATTCTCTATAAGTACACATAAATAAAGTACAAATACAAGATATGACATAATAATATAATGACATAATTTGAAAGTAGGAGATTAACCCAAAGAATGGAAATTGGGTTAAGAAGTTCTCATACCTCGTATCTGACTTGACCCAACCGTTCTTTAAACTCCTGAATAATAAACTTTAGTTAATCTCTACTTGCTTAAGAACCTTTTTCATGTTCATTATTCCTTTTATACCATGTTATTAACATCATGTAATTATTTAAGTTAATAATGTTTATTTTGTCGGTATTTGGTTCTTAAGTCAAAAATAGACTTCTTACACTTACATGTTGTTAATTTGGTCAATGTTTCATTATATCCAGAATGGTATTAATGATGTAGATATCATATATGTCATATATATACAGTACATACATGTATTTAAAATATTACATAATCATTTAGAGGTAAGAAATGAAATGCACCGTTCATGGAGACGGTAAGCCGTACGTACGCATGAACGCTACTTTCATTTCTTTGTCATATTAATGGAATTAAAACTAAATGAGACTTATGTATATTTTAATTCCAGAATTATATTCATCATTTAGATATATCATTAATTATATATATCCATTATATACATGTACTTTTAATAGTACATTACATTTGGGGATAAGAAATGAAATGCACCGTTCATGGAGACGGTAGTCCGTACGTACGCATGAACGCTACTTTCATTTCTATCTCATACTTTAATGGAAATAAATGATAATGATATATATAGGTATATTATAATTCCAGTATAACATCATATATAATAACTTTAAATCCATCCTTTACACGTCCCACATATGGCATTAACGAATCACATCACTTTGAGGGGGCGGTAGTCCGCACTTCCTTAAATGAAGATATCGCGTATACCCATAATGGAAGCCATAAAGGTAAGACACAAATGAAAAATACAGAAGCATAAGTAAAACATAAACATATTACATATCATATATAAAAATAGTGACATCATAATGGCCACCTTTGAAGGTGTTAAATGAGTATTGAACAATCATCGTTTCGGGAGGCAGAATTTCGCCATCCACAGAAACCGTATGTTCTTTAACCATTTGATGTAGTTGTGTGAGAGTGTAGATCAAATAAATCTTATAACAACATCCTAGTATATTGATTATACTGGTGTTGTTACAAAAGAAGTATATAAAAAGAGTTTAGGGGGTTGGAGAAGCAAAATAAAACAAATGAACATTAGAGAATGAATTACCTTAAAAAGTGTAACTCCTTTTGTTTTGAGCCTAAAGGCTTCCTTTGAAAGGATTCTTCCCAAAGGTAATCCTCTAGGATGTGGAGAGGGATGTGGAGAGAGCAAATGGGCAGGGGTTGGCCGAGCCAATGGCTTGAAGAGTGTGTGAAATGAGGTAGAGGTGGGGGCCTTTTATAAGGGGAGAGGAGGGGCACTTTTGGAAAGTAAAGAAACATTACATTATTTGAAAATGTGTTTCGGTTTTAAAAGGTCCCACATTGATAGAATTCGTGGATAAGGTTATAAGGCATCGAAATCCACTCATCCAATTGGTTTTGGCCATGTGTAGTTCATAGATTTTTTATTATCTTTCCATTTTATTTAAATCGTCAAATAATGATGTCATCGCTGCATCATTATTATGTCATAAATAATTAAATTTATTTAATGTCTAAAAATTATAAAAAAAATTCCTATGATGTAGGAAATCTTTTTAGCTTTCCAATTACTATTTATAATCAAAATTTGGACTTGTATAACCCCACTTAAAAATTGTTTTCGCAAAACATATTATGTTTGTGTCATTTTCACTTTAACATTAAATAAAAAGTAATTTATGTCATTTCCCAACAAAAGTGGATCCATGGGGTCCCCAAGTTGACCCATGGCTTGTCTTGGTCGGCCATGACACAACCAATAAGGTTGGGACATGTGTCTAGGTCATTTTATATTATTAAAGCATTATTTATTCCTTAAACTACACTAATTACCACTAATCGCGATTAAGAACTTAATAAGTTACTATTCACCAAAAAATTATTTTAATCTCATTGAACCACATTTTACTTCTTAATGACAACCATGTATGTCGGATTTTCAAAATTCAACACACATTAGTGGTAAAATTTCATTTAACCGAAAAATCAGTTTGCTTGATTACCACTTAGTGGTTTCACTATTCATCAAAAATTGAAGTTTTTCAGAAAATTACCAAAAATTCACCCTAAGCTATATTTGATATTCCGAATTCAAAAATGAAGTCCATTTTACAAAATTCAAATCATATAAGTCACATTAATTAATTTAATAATTAATTCCCGCTGTCAGAGCAAAATAGCGTGTTTTTACAAAACAATAAGTATCAAAAGATTGACACCGGTTTAAGTCTAATTTCAAAGTGAAATTGATTCCAATGACCACCATTGGATAAAATGGTAAAAATATATTCTAATTTCACTTTAAAACCAATTCAAAATATAATCTAATCATATAAATAAATTAGATCAAAAAGAGGTTTTGAATTAAAATGCAACATTTTACACTATTCATAAAAAAAATGAACTTTATCAGAAAGGTACCAAAAATTACACAAAGTAAAATTTGATGTCCCAATTCTTAATAAAAGTTTTATTTGGTCCAAAAGAATGTATAAGAGTGATCAAAACTATATTTAATGACGGTTCACCATTAAAAGGTGATAAGTGAACCTTTAGTGAAAATTAGAGTATAAAAGCCTAAAATTGAACTCTTTCCGTATTTTAAGCCTTTATCTTTTATTGGGTAAATGTAAAAACATCTAAAAACATATCTATTCATATTTTAGTTATTTATATTCATTCCCGCCAGTACAACGGCTACTTGTTAACTAACATAATATTATTATATTACTAGTGTGCTACGTAAGTTTCAAAGAAACTCATCGTTGCGTATCGGGTACGCTATCGAACATAGCAACCCCTTTTAATTAAAATTCATATTTAATTCTCTAATATTAATAAATATGAAAATTATTTATTCTTTAATTACCTGGGATGTTACATCCTTCCCCCCTTTTGGGAATTGCGTCCTCGCAATTTTATTCACTTATCAAAATAAGTGGGGGTATTTATCCCTCATAGCATTTTCAGATTCCCACGTTGCCTCTTCAATCACATGGTTTTTCCAAAAAACCTTTACCTGATGAATCACCTTATTCCGTAACACTTGCTCCTTATGGTCAAGAATCTGGACCGGTTGTTCCTCATAAGATAGGTTCTCTTCCAGCTGAACTACCTCTGGACTCAAAACATGAGATGGATCTGGCATATACTTTATCAACATCGAAACGTGAAAAACATTGTGTACCCGAGATAAACTCGGAGGTAAAGCCACTCGGTATGCAACTGATCCAACTCTTTCCAGAATTTCGTATGGTCCAATGAACCTTGGACTCAACTTTCCTTTCTTACCAAATCTCATCACACTTTTCCAAGGAGAAACCTTGAGAAAAACATGATCACCTACCTCGAAAGATAGATCCTTCCTCCGGTTATCCGCATAACTCTTCTGCCTGCTCTGAGCTGTTCTCATGTGTTTCTGAATCAGCTGAACTTTTTCTGCCATCTCTTCTACCAATTCTGGTCCCATCAACTTTCTTTCACCCACTTCATCCCAGAAAGCTGGAGTTCGACACCGCTTCCCATATAATGCCTGAAATGGTGCCATCTGTATACTAGAATGAAAACTGTTATTATATGAAAACTCAACCAAAGAAAGATGTTGGTCCCAACTTCCCTGATAATCCATAGAACAAGCTCGTAGCATATCCTCCAATGTCTGAATTGTTCGTTCTGACTGCCCATCTGATTGAGGATGAAAAGCTGTACTAAAATTTAATTCAGTACCCAACGACTTCTGAAGGCCTTTCCAAAAGTTAGAAGTAAACCTGGGATCACGATCCGATACAATGGAGAGAGGAACTCCATGTAACCTGACTATCTCTTTAAGATACAAACGGGAAAGTTGATCTAGATAGAAAGTATCTCGTATAGAAAGGAAATGAGCAGATTTAGTCAAGCGATCAACAATAACCCAGATTGCATTATTACCTCGAGATGTCTTCAGTAATCCAACAACAAAGTCCATGGATATATTCTCCCATTCCCACTATGGAACTGGTAAAGGCTGAAGCATCCCTTTCGGTAACTGCCGCTCTGCTTTAACCTGTTGACAAGTCAAACACTTCACAGTAAAATCAGCAATATCTCTTTTCATTCCATCCCACCAGTAATACTCCCGCAGATCTCTATACATCTTAGTACTGCCCGGATGAACTGAAAACGGAGAACTATGAGCTTCACATAACAACTCTCTCTTCAACTGTGAATCACAAGGCACACATAACCTCTTCACAAACCTCAAAACACAAACACAAACTTATCCAAGAACTCATGGAAAATTTTATTCATAAGGTCCATGAATACAGAAGGTGCATTAGTTAACCCAAAAGGCATAACTAAAAATTCATAATGGACATATCTAGTACGGAACACAATCGTCTGCTTCTTTTACTTTCAACTGATGGTACCCCGACCTCAAGTCAATCTTCGAAAAATACTGAGCTCCCTGGAGCTGACACCACTTCATTCGATGGCCCAACATCTGCTGAAGTTGTTGCAAATGATTTTACCACCCCTTTCTGCTTATAGTCTAGCTGCTTCCCATCACTCAAGCTCCTTGTCGGACACTCGTTTGCATAGTGACCCATCTCATTGCACTTATAACATTTCACTAACTGTAAATCAAATTTATTCTTACCTTCACCTTGATCCTTTTCAGTGCAATCACGAGCCTTATGTCCCATCTTACCACATCGGTAGCACTTCCCAGAATTCAAAAGACATTCCCCAGCATGCCTTTTGCCACATTTATCACAAACTGGAAACTTAGTTCTCTTACCATCAGACTTTTTTGAAGAATTCTTACGTTTCTCCTGCCACCTCGGTCTCTTCTTCTGCTGGTTGTTATAGGACACTTGGTCATCGGCAAACTCCATTTCCACCTTCTCAGCACATCGAACAAGCTTTTCATAACTTTTAAACTCACGAGAAGCTAATTCCCTCCGATACTTTGGCTTTAATCCTGAGTAAAAACGATTGATTTTACTATCAAGGTCTCGGATAAAATTGGGAGCATACCTTGCCAATCGAGTGAACCTTTCTTCATAGGCAGCCACTGAGTCTTCCTCTTGCCTCAATTCCAAGAATTGCTTTTCCATCCTAAGTCGAACAGCCTTAGGAAAATACTTCTCAAGAAACATACCTTTGAATTCATCCCAGTCAAGAGCATCAATTTCATCGGCGTCCCTGATATTTTTAACCATAGACCACCACTGATCTGCTTCACCCTCCAAACGGTAAATAGCAAGACTAACCTTTTGATTGTCTGAACACCCCATGACATCAAAAATCTTCTCCAGTGCTTTAATCCACCCTTCAGCTAGCACAGGGTCAGATGATCCTCTGAATGATGGGGGATGTTGCCTCATGAAATGTTCCACCACTGACATGTTCCTCTGCGGTTGATCTGGCTGATCTCGTGCATGGATACCACCACCATTTATAGCCTGAGTCAACTGTGCCATCACTGCAACAAACTGTTCAGTTCCGATTCCGACCATCTCAGGTTTCTGATTTGGAAGGCTGTCTTCCTCCTGATGTCGTCCCAACATAGCTGCTTTGTTTCCCCTACGGAAAACCATTCTAAACATGGAAATATCTTAGGCGAAGCAACATGGTAATCTGTAAATGCTATATCATTTAAATCATATTATAATTTAACACTTTTCTAACTCCTAAAGTTGTCTAAACCGACCTTTGATACCAACTATAAGGCCCCAGCCTTAAACCTTACTTAATCTTGAGTTATTACAAGATTACACGTTGAGGATCTTTTCGGGTTTAGAGTTTTAGAGAATTAGATCATAAGACTTGCATTACACTCCACACATAAACAAAGTGGTTACATAAAGATAGTATTCTTCATTCCCATCAATGGAAACACATTTAAAATAAAACATGGATTATTTCTTGACACATCCTTGACTCTACCATCTTATCATGTACCTTTCCCTTGACCTGTGAAAAACATTTCAAAAACTTGGGATGAGCATAAAAACTCAGTATGGGTTATAAAAAAAACAACATGGAAAGGAAACATGAGTTCATATATACATAAGAATGAAATCCTACTTTACCCATAAAACATAGGCACTTTAACATACCTCATAAAAACATGAATAAATCATATAAATCATAAGACATAAAGGTAACTTGAGGCATTCATAACATTCTTACATAGGGAGTAACCCTCTTGGTTACGTTTGGAATACCCATCACAGTATATTCCCTAAAATCTCTTCGGAGAAACCTTAACGTTTCACTCCTTCGCGTTACCCAATGCATTGGAGAGCTATAACGGGCTCACCCGCCCTTAGTTTATCACGGAACCACCCGTCTTCATAATAATGCCCAAGAACCATAACATAATCATATCACATAAAACATGCATAAAGGAAACAAAACATTTGCACATTTCAATCACGAGATATCAATACAACACATTGATATATAAAAAAACATTATGAAAACCATTTTCAATACTAAAATAAAAGAAAAGTAAAACATGGTATTTATTTTTCTTTTAAAAAGAAGGTATGGCTTGTAGTGGAAGCCGAAACTCAAATAACGGTTACGACGGCGGAGAAGTTGTTGTCGCCGCATACGTACGACAAAACCATTCCCTTTTGTCGTTTAGTAAACGCTTCGTATAAAAAAGATTCCTTTTGAATAAACGTAAAAGTCAAAGGGGTTTATACACCGTATAAAAGAAATTTGTGTATAAAATAAAATATGCCTCAACGAAAGGAGATTGAGACGAAGTCCCATACAAAGATAATTTTTAAAATAAAATAGATATATTATGTGCATTCTCTATAAGTACACATAAATAAAGTACAAATACAAGATATGACATAATAATATAATGACATAATTTGAAAGTAGGAGATTAACCCAAAGAATGGAAATTGGGTTAAGAAGTTCCCATACCTCGTATCTGACTTGACCCGACCGTTCTTTAAACTCCTGAATAATAAACTTTAGTTAATCTCTACTTGCTTAAGAACCTTTTTCAAGTTCATTATTCCTTTTATACCATGTTATTAACATCATGTAATTATTTAAGTTAATAATGTTTATTTTGTCGGTATTTGGTTCTTAAGTCAAAAATAGACTTCTTACACTTACATGTTGTTAATTTGGTCAATGTTTCATTATATCCAGAATGGTATTCATGATGTAGATATCATATATGTCATATATATACAGTACATACATGTATTTAAAATATTACATAATCATTTAGAGGTAAGAAATGAAATGCACCGTTCATGGAGATGGTAAGCCGTACGTACGCATGAACGCTACTTTCATTTCTTTGTCATATTAATGGAATTAAAACTAAATGAGACTTATGTATATTTTAATTCCAGAATTATATTCATCATTTAGATATATCATTAATTATATATATCCATTATATACATGTACTTTTAATAGTACATTACATTTGGGGATAAGAAATGAAATGCACCGTTCATGGAGACGGTAGTCCGTACGTACGCATGAACGCTACTTTCATTTCTATCTCATACTTTAATGGAAATAAATGATAATGATATATATAGGTATATTATAATTCCAGTATAACATCATATATAATAACTTTAAATCCATCCTTTACACGTCCCACATATGGCATTAACGAATCACATCACTTTGAGGGGGAGGTAGTCCGCACTTCCTTAAATGAAGATATCGCGTATACCCATAATGGAAGCCATAAAGGTAAGACACAAATGAAAAATACAGAAGCATAAGTAAAACATAAACATATTACATATCATATATAAAAATAGTGACATCATAATGGCCACCTTTGAAGGTGTTAAATGAGTATTGAACAATCATCGTTTCGGGAGGCAGAATTTCACCATCCACAGAAACCGTATGTTCTTTAACCATTTGATGTAGTTGTGTGAGAGTGCAGATCAAATAAATCTTATAACAACATCCTAGTATATTGATTATACTGGTGTTGTTACAAAAGAAGTATATAAAAAGAGTTTAGGGGGTTGGAGAAGCAAAATAAAACAAATGAACATTAGAGAATGAATTACCTTAAAAAGTGTAACTCCTTTTGGTTTGAGCCTAAAGGCTTCCTTTGAAAGGATTATTCCCAAAGAGAATCCTCTAGGATGAGGAGAGGGATGTGTAGAGAGCAAATGGGCAGGGGTTGGCCGAGCCAATGGCTTGAAGAGTGTGTGAAATGAGGTAGAGGTGGGGGCCTTTTATAAGGGGAGAGGAGGGCACTTTTGGAAAGTAAAGAAACATTACATTATTTGAAAATGTGTTTCGGTTTTAAAAGGTCCCACATTGATATAATTCGTGGATAAGGTTATAAGGCATCTAAATCCACTCATCCAATTGGTTTTGGCCATGTGTAGTTCATAGATTTTATATTATCCTTCCATTTTATTTAAATCGTCAAATAATGATGTCATCGCTGCATCATTATTATGTCATAAATAATTAAATTTATTTAATGTCTAAAAATTATAAAAAAAATTCCTATGATGTAGGAAATCTTTTTAGCTTTCCAATGACTATTTATAATCAAAATTTGGACTTGTATAACCCCACTTAAAAATTGTTTTCGCAAAACATATTATGTTTGTGTCATTTTCACTTTAACATTAAATAAAAAGTAATTTATGTCATTTCCCAACAAAAGTGGATCCATGGGGTCCCCAAGTTGACCCATGGCTTGTCTTGGTCGGCCATGACACAACCAATAAGGTTGGGACATGTGTCTAGGTCATTTTATATTATTAAAGCATTATTTATTCCTTAAACTACACTAATTACCACTAATCGCGATTAAGAACTTAATAAGTTACTATTCACCAAAAAATTATTTTAATCTCATTGAACCACATTTTACTTCTTAATGACAACCATTTATGTCGGATTTTCAAAATTCAACACACATTAGTGGTAAAATTTCATTTAACCGAAAAATCAGTTTGCTTGATTACCACTTAGTGGTTTCACTATTCATCAAAAATTGAAGTTTTTCAGAAAATTACCAAAAATTCACCCTAAGCTATATTTGATATTCCGAATTCAAAAATGAAGTCCATTTTACAAAATTCAAATCATATAAGTCACATTAATTAATTTAATAATTAATTCCCGCTGTCAGAGCAAAATAGCGTGTTTTTACAAAACAATAAGTATCAAAAGATTGACACCGGTTTAAGTATAATTTCAAAGTGAAATTGATTCCAATGACCACCATTGGATAAAATGGTAAAAATATATTCTAATTTCACTTTAAAACCAATTCAAAAGATAATCTAATCATATAAATAAATTAGATCAAAAAGAGGTTTTGAATTAAAATGCAACATTTTACACTATTCATAAAAAATGAACTTTATCAGAAAGGTACCAAAAATTACACAAAGTAAAATTTGATGTCCCAATTCTTAATAAAAGTTTTATTTGGTCCAAAAGAATGTATAAGAGTGATCAAAACTATATTTAATGACGGTTCACCATTAAAAGGTGATAAGTGAACCTTTAGTGAAAATTAGAGTATAAAAGCCTAAAATTGAACTCTTTCCGTATTTTAAGCCTTTATCTTTTATTGGGTACATGTAAAAACATCTAAAAACATATCTATTCATATTTTAGTTATTTCTATTCATTCCCGCCAGTACAACGGCTACTTGTTAACTAACATAATATTATTATATTACTAGTGTGCTACGTAAGTTTCAAAGAAACTCATCGTTGCGTATCGGGTACGCTATCGAACATAGCAACCCCTTTTAATTAAAATTCATATTTAATTCTCTAATATTAATAAATATGAAAATTATTTATTCTTTAATTACCTGGGATGTTACAATTAATCTCTAAATAGATAAGTAACAGTAAACATAAAATCAAATACTTTACCATCCAAACTCTATATATGAAACAATTTAATTGATAATACTATAATAACATAATTTATTTTATATTATCTATCCAAAAATTATAAAACCTACTTCACATGAAAATTACCCATGAATTATATCTCCCAATTTTATCATGGACTCACAAATTTTCTCTTATTATTAAATTTTCCCATTAAAAAATAAAAAACGATTAAGTTTCCTACAATATTAAATATCAATTAACATAATAAATACAATATTAAAAGATTCACCCTCACTTCAAAAGTGGAACCAGGGGACTTAAATCTTATTTGCAACCTATGTCATTCAGATACGCTTCTCATGAGATATTTCATTGTCGTATTAATAAATTAACCCAAAAAGGATGCATATTACAACATTACAACATTATCATGACATTATATTTAACAAAATAATAAGTTAATATTATCATAAACTAAGTAATAATATAATCCTTGAACTGTCTCTCCTCTAAAAAAGTCAATTTATCCAAATAATATCCCATTGTTACTCCGTTTTTGAATTAATATTCAATTCTATGAAAATGGCGACCACGACGTTAAAATCAAGAAATACATAAGAAAAAATGAACGTGGGTATTGAATTATATTTCAAGAGAAGGTAAATATTGTAATTACCTTTGGATTTCAGGGTCATTGAATTTTGTAGAAAATTTGAATTTTTGGAATAGAGTAAGGTATATTTAATGAATTTGGATTTAAATCAAGAATATAAACATTAGAATATATCAAGGAGATGCTTATTAACATGGATAGAGTCCATTTAGGTGTTTTTGATGCTTGGATGAATTTTATAGTGGGGTTGGGATGACCCAAGTACTGAGTTGTGGTTACATTTAGTAGGTCACCCTATAACCTAGGATGTTGTGGCATGGTGTGTGCTGTAAGGTCATTTTTATGAGGAGGTAAATTACCTCATGTAGGAGGAAATTATTCCATAGTGGTGAAATAGTAAGTTAATTGATTTCATGGTGGGTGGGATGAATCATGGAGTGATCTAAATATGTATTAGAGTGAGGAGGGCTATAATGTGGATTTAAAGATGCAGCATAGTGGTGATTATGAGGGAGGGAACAAGCTATAGCCAAGGGGTATTCTAAAAAATATCCTTAGAAGGAACCACTATTTAACTTCTTCTAGAGGTTTGTTGTGCCATTTAATACATAGTTATTTCATATCTAGGAACCATTGGTCATCCTTTATACTGCAAGGTAGCCCTAAGTGTGGGTTTTCATCATGGCCCCTATAAACAGACCATATGGGACCTCCAATGATATTTTTTATGAAGGGGTAGAATTGAAATTTATAATTCACAAAACATTGTTTTTTAGAGAATTAGGTAACACATGGAAGGATATTTTGGTTTATTCCCTCTCCCTCTCACCCCTCTATTGACCCCCTAGGAAAGTGGTGGATTTTTTGAATTTTTATATTGAATTCAAGGAACAATCCCATCCTTATTCCTCTTTTCATCCTTTCCTCTAGATGACATTGTTTTGTGATGTCCAAAATCTGGGCTTTTATTTATGACTTCAAAAGATAAAAGTAAAATCATTATGATTCAATTGTAATTTTGCTTGGCTTTAATAAGGAAAATCCCATGATGATGAACACACATTGTTGCTCACCATTTCACTAGAGGTAAGATATTGGCCTAATTTATTTGTGGTTTTTGACTAAATTGGATGAAATTATCAATTGATCAAGTATCTTTGGTTGGGAATTATTCTTGGGATGGTGTTGAGGAACATTGTGGGACATATGAGCATGGTTGGTAAATGTTTTGGTGATGCGGTATTGCATGCTGAATTTTTATTCATTATGCACTATTGTATTAAATTAAATAATTAATTATAAATTTTTATAATTAATTATTTTTATTTTTTGGTTGTATAAGTTCTCATGTGGTGATATGATATTTAATGATGTATGGATGGTCGTGTTTCATTTGGTTCAAAATTTGGTATGTTAGGTAACCCCATGTTGGAAGTAGCGGGTCCCTGTTGTATAAACTCATATACATGTTTATGAATGATTACTTTTCTAAATGCATATTTCATGGGAAATAGTAAAGGTATTGGGACTAAGAGTCCACTATATTAATATTTAGGATTATATTGACTATCCCATGCTTGGGTTAGGTGCTCTTTAGCACTCGGGTGCGCTGGGATCACCCAATAACCATGTCACCAAGGGATGAAGGTGTATCATGAGTTGGAGAGGGAACTCAAGTAGTTATCAGGGTTAAATATGTTTCAATATTATAATATATTTTATTTCTTAGTTTGGTTTGGTTGGAATGAGAGTCTTAATCTTAGTGTGATGGGTGAGACAATGAAACATTTCATTCAAACTGAGGAGCACACATTTATGGGTGGATCAAGACTTGTTGAGAATTGTGAGTGGGGTGAATTCCAGAGGAATATTTAGGCTATGATAGAGAGATATTTCCTTTGATATATGGTCTTTATAACACTTTCAAGAGTGATGTGAGATGGAACTTTAGTGAGGGTTGGGAAGTGGAAATTGATTCAGGATATGAGACATCCTCCTAAAGTGTACATTAGATGAATATTATAATCTATGAGGTCATAATGGGGTTACCAAGATGATATTGAGGGGATTATCTTGTTAGTATGGATGGAAGATGTAGTTTACATATAGGTTTGGGGCTAGGAATCTATTGATTATTACCCTAGTGATGAGTCTGTAAGCATGTTGAACAGTCTATATTCTATACTTCTGACAATGTGTGTGATAGGTGATTGATCTTATTATGGATAATGATAGATTCTGAAGGTTTTAATCACCTTGAGTAATAAGGTTTTGGTGAATCCCTACCTTTATTAATAGGGTAAATGTTTTAATATAGTACTAGGTCCTACTTTGAGTGATAAAGTATATGTTATGTGTAGGATCCTACCATGAGTGAGAAAGTTGCGGTGGTGATGCAATTTTGGAAAATACATTGAGTAATAAGGTGGGGGGTTTGAAGGAAACCTCCCTTGAGTAAGAAGATATAGTCGACTAGCCCCTGATTGAGAGGATGTGGCTGGTATGGATTGAACATGAACCCCTACCTTGAGTGATAAGTTATTGGCTAGGACTTAATAGACATCCTCCCTTAAGTTATATGGTTTGTTTCAGGCCTTGGATGTAGAATATTACCTGCATATTTTAGTAGAAGTCAATGCATGGTGATTCCCTACCCTAAAACTATGGGTATGGGATGGGATATGGTTTTGATTTCATGAAATAACAAAGGATAGGCTTGGGATGATGATGGTATAATCAGTTGTTATGGTGTCCTAGTTAGCACATGATAACTAGATGTGTATGGAGTCATTGAGGTTTGGTTAGCCCATGATATCCAAGGTACTTATTTGGGAATATTTTTTTGTTTACCATACAAATAAATTTATATAATGGAATATATTATGAGAACGTTGTGAAAAATACTAATATATAATTTCCACACACTATATGGGAACTCTGGTGTGCGTGAAAACCTTATGTTGACTTTTAGTGGAACATAAGACGTGCAGTGGATCGATAGAGGTGAATTGGTAGTTATTGGGGTCTGGGATGAAGTGAGGCTTTTGGATGGCTATAGAGACTCTTTTTTATATTTTTTTACTTTGTGTCTATGATCAAGAAATTAGGTAATAATTTGTGATTTATGACTGTATGCTTCTTCATGGTTCAATTTTTATAACATTACATCTATTTGATTATGCATACTCAGATTATATTTTTGGGTGTTCTTACATATTTTAATTGTTTTAATAACTCTAATACATTTTTATAGTATCCCCAATGTATTATTTAGGACCTCTATGATATTTATAATCCTTCGATGTATTTGGAGGCCAACTTCAGGTCATGTGACACTACAGTTCGGGACACTATCAAGTGTTTTATGGGATAAGGTGTTGTAATGTGTAATCAAATATTTTTTTTATCTTAGTATTTTTATTATAGTAAATAAGGAATATTGATGTGTTGAATCTTTTTATAGACATTGGACTGGTGATTCATAAATAAAATTTTAACAGGGAGTCCTGGTTACCAAGGTTACATGATTGTTTTTGTGGGTTTTCAATATTCTTGTTGAGATATTTATTCGATATGATGTGTTTAATAAAGATTTTTATTTAGTATTTTTCTCTTATTCCACTGGAATGAATCTTATGTACATGCATAAAATTCATAACATAGGACTCACATGACATACATGTTCTTACGTGTGATTGCTTTACTAATGAGAGATTTAGTTGTATAAACTTTCAATAGTAATTTATATATAATTTCCCATATATATTTTTGGTGTTAGTCAACTCAGTTAAACCACACTATTTTTACAAAGGGTTATTCTTATAGATATTTCAATGAATCATTCTCTATCGATGACTATATGGTCTATTTGTGTAAAGAATATATAGTGACCTTTTGGGGGCCGGTGTTGGCATTGTATGCCTGAGAGGTAATTTAAGGATGGGAATGAGTTTCATTATGTATATGGGTTTTGATTATATAATGTTTCAATATTGACATATATGGTGTTTTCCATATATATTCTTGGTAGGAATCTACTTAACTGAACTCAGAAGTTGAGGAAAGAAATGTAGAACACCTTGTTCATGGTACTGAAGTTTTTTTTAGAAGTAAGGATTAGTGGGATTCATGACCTTTTTTATTAGGGATATGATTTCATTAGAATGATAGTAGTGTGGGTAGGCTCTCATGGTTCTTGGATGATGTGACTATGGTGGGTAATCATGTAGTTATACTTTTCATGAGTGGGGTGCATTAGGAAATTGGACAAGCTAACATGTTGTGTGTCAAGGTAAATGGGTTAGAAGATTCTTCCTAGGTTCCATATCATTTAACTAATTAAATAATGATTCTGGTTAAAAGTTTTAGTTTTAGAAGAGTATACACCCATTGTATTTAGATGATAGCATGGAAATATTGAGGGTAAGAACCCATGAGAGAGTTCTCAGAATATCACTATACATTGAAAGGGGAGAATGAGGTTGGTGATGATTTTTGATAAAAATATCATTGTATAAGGGAAGGTGGGTGTTGGTTACATGTGATGCCTATTTGGTTAGAAATCGATAAAAATCATAGGTGAGATGAGGATCGATGGATACTTTTAGACACTTTTAGGCATGTCAGCCGGAGGTTTTGGTGATAATGGGAGATATAAACTCTATGATAGATGGTGACAACATGGATACATTGAGGTACTATGGAATGTCATATTAGAATTTGGTCCTTAACATGGGTTGTCCAAGGGGCATCATTATGGCTCTGAAGGAGAGGCATGTCTGAAGTATTATGACTCATTTGGGTTGGCACTCAAGGAGTAGTATAAGGTAATCCATATTTCGAGGAGCACAATGAAGTTACATTAATTGTGAATGGGTTTTGTTGTATGTTAAGGAAAATATTCCTAGTGATTCATGAAATTATGGCAGTTGTCGTTTTGTGTTGGCACTTGGGGAATATGTGGAATAGACATGTCCATTAATTATGCTTGGTAATAGATGTATCCTGGGATATGGATATTAGTGTCTAATTTCAATAGGGCTATGATGAGGATAATTCTATGGAGGGGATCATAGAATCATCCATAGGTGAATGAATCTCATTTTGGAAGGGTCATTGATGTGATAAGAACAACTGGTGAATGGTTGATGTGACATCAAGATGTTGGTGTGTGGTAATATCTTAACTAATCTACTTCCTTAATAAATACAAGATTTAAGAATTGAATTCAATGTTTTTGGACTTGTTTCATTGGAATATATATCAGGATTGGGTTAAAGTGATTTACGGGGGAGTTTGATTAGAGGTTCATCGGTGCTCAAGGTGAGATAATAGTGACTGTTTTGGTTTTCTAGTGATACAACTATGAAATAACCTATATAGTTAGGTTTTAAATTCAATATAGGAATTTGGATAATATCATGATACCTTAAGGAACTAAGGAATCATGATCATATGTTATGAGAGGATTTTAGGGGGTGATGATGAATGTTTTCTTATGAGGTTATCAATAAGAGCACTGACCAATGTTTTTCCTTGAATTATATTTGGTGTGGTAAAAATTTCATTGAGAAAATTGATAGATAATTGGAAGAACATCCTTAGTAATTTCTATAGTGGAGATCACTGTGACATAGAATCATTCATTGTTATTATATCTTTATAGTGGAGAGAACAACAATCCTTGTGATGAATTGGTTGATGATGCTTTGATTTCACAAAAGTGGAAGGTATAGTTTATAATAATCTCAGTGTTTATGATAGTGATGAGTGGGTGTTCTTTGCTTTTAATGGGTAATTTTCTTAGATTTTTGGAGTTCCACAAAGAAGTATGCTTGGTGTTCAAAGATTAAACATGGTTAAAGGAAAATGGTTTGATGATCATGGTAGTTTGAATTTTTTTTGTTGGATAATTACCTAAACTTATCAAGGATGAGAAGCATTATAATGGGGAGTTTGTAATAACCTGAATATTTCAATTTCATTACTTTTTAGAGGAAATTTTAATTTTTGGTCTAGAGAAGAGTTATTTCTATGAATTGGGATTTGAATAAAGAATCCAAGTATTGAGACATCTCAACTATATGTTTTTAGATGTTGATTGAGGCCCATGTGGTGTTTTAGTTTTTTGGGAGGATTTAAGATCAGGGTTGGGGTGACCGAGTTTAGATTTACGATTATAAAAAGTGGACCACACCGCAACCTAGGTCATTTTGGTCTGGTGTGTTCTTCATATGATTTTTTTTATTCTGAAGAGAGGAACTACATAGTTTTGGAGGGTACTATATTTCTTTGGATCTCTAGGGAAGAAGCCTTGGCCCTAACGGGTGGTTTTCACCATTAAGAGATCACAAGAGGTACTAAAGTCAGACACTACTATAAGTAGGATGCACTATGGATTTGAGGCTATGTCATAGTGTTTCTTACTAGAAAGGGACCACACCATATCCCAAGTGTTGTTTCATAGATGGTACTTAAGATGTAGCGCCATTAGGCTCCCATTTGAGGTTAGTTTCATGATGGGATTATTGGTTGCACCACAAGGGGTTGAACCATGAGGATACTGTAGTTGTTGTCTATGCTTCATTCCCCCTATGACCACATCAAAATTTCCCTCTTTGGATATTTTTTTTAAAAAAGGAAGTAATAGAAAACTACCGGTTATACCCCTTCAATTTTAGGGTAATGAGGGGATACAAGGAAGGTTATTTTGGGTAGTTTCCTCCCTATCTCATCCCACCACAAACCCCCATAGAATTTGATGTGTTTTGAATAATTATTTGAACACATTAAAGGGATCATTTCCTATTTATTATTTATTTCTTTGTTTACTATCGATCTCAATTATTTTTGATGTCTTTGGATTAGTGTTTTAATGATGATTTCACTAGATAATTGTTAAATCATCTAATTAAATAATTATTTTGCTCAGATTGGATAGAGAAAATACCATCTTTAAAAACTCATATTGTTAGTCATTGTTTCACTATAGGTAGCACAATGGCCTAATTTATTTAGGGTTCTTCCCTAAACAAGAAAAAATCATAAATTTCCAGGTTCTAGTGGTTAGGGATTTTTTAGGATAGTTTTGGGGGTTCATCACACACCTTCTAGGTGTGGTAGGTTGTATTTGTTAAAATTCCACTATTCATAGTGATTTTTTTATTGTTGTGCCTTATTTTTTTTAATTAAATGATTAATTATAAATTATTATAATTAATTGTTTTGATATTGTTTCATGAGATAGGATCTCTAGAGGTGTTATGATCTTGGATGAGGAATGTATGGGCTAGGATTGGGTGGTTCTGAGCTTGGAGTGGATGGAAATTCCCTGTTGGAGGTTAGTGGTCCATCTAATATAAATTCATATAACTCTTTATGCATGATATATTTCTTGTATACAAATTTCACGAGACTAGGTGAAATTATATAGTTATAGAGTTTCCTATAAAATCATATAGGATAGTATTTAACCACTTATGCTGGGTTCAAGTGATCTTTATCACTGGGTAAGTTCAGATAACTTAGCGACCATGTCACCAAGGAGTAAAATTATTGGTTGATTTGATGATTTGATGAGATACCACAAGTAATAATTGAGGTTCAAGATGTGGTGAGAGTGTCTTAAGTTGGATTCATTTGGCTAGTTTGGCAGTAATGAGAGGCTGGTGGCTAATGTGATGACTGAGATGACTATATTCTCATGCCAAGTGAGGAGCACACTTCTGTGGGTGGATTGAGACTTGGTGAGAGTTTTGAATGGGGTGAGATCCTCAATACAAAGTGGGGTGTGATGAAGATGGATTTCCTCTGAGTGAAAATATTGGGATCCCTTCTAAGATTTATGTGATATGGGACCCAATTCACGGTTTTGATGTGTAAATTGGTGAAAATTTTGGATAATTCTCTTAAGATCTAGGTTAGATGGAACCTACGGGATATGGGATCATCATGGGGTTATCTGGGTCATATTAATAGGATTAATGGATGTGGATGGATGGATTATTAGGTGTATATTAATTTGTAGAGAGAAGTCTCAAGAGACTGACACCCTGGTGATTAGTTGATGGGATTTTTGAATAGGCAGCATGCCCTTATTTTGTGCATGTGTGTGATATGCAATAGATGTTGATGTGTTCGATGACCGATCCCAAGTCCATCCCTAAACATGTATTATAAAGTGTTTATAAAACCTTACCATGCATGATAAGTTAGATTTTTTCATGTGATATTGGGCCCTTCCTTGGGGATAATGTAGTGGTTTTGGGTACGACCCAACCTTGAGTGAGAATGTAGTGGTGGTGATGTGATGTTGGGACATACCATGAGTGATAAAGTAGTTGTTGAAAAGGAGACCATTCCATGAGTGAGATAGTATGGTCAACCATTCCCTAAGTGAGTGGACATTGGTTATTATGGATTGAATGTGAATCCCTACCTTGAGTGATAAGTTAGTGTTCATGGCTAGATGGATGACCTCCCTTGACAGATAAGGGTTGGAATAGGACTTGAACGTAGGACCCTACCCTGCATATTTTGGTAGTGATCAGGGCATGGTGACACCTTACCCAAAATATTCAGGTATGATCTACTATATGAGTTTTATTTCATGAGGAAACTATATTTTTGGCTTAGTCTATATGAGGTATAATCAAGGGCCATGGTGTCAAGATAAGCACACAATGACCCAGTGAGCATAAATTCATGATGGCCTCGTTAGCACACAATGTTTAAGGTGATTGTGTGAGCATGTTTATTTCTTTACCTTGTGTGATATGTTTATGATAGTTTATATTAGAGAAAAATGGAGAGACCCTACTTAGATATATTTCTTATACCTTGCATGGGAACTCTTACGTGAATATACATCCTATGTCATATTTTAGGTTTCATATGGGATGTGTAATGGATTCAGTTTGAAAAATAAATAGGTATAAGAGATGGGGATGAAGGGAGGATTGGGGATGTCTATAGAGACACTTATTACTTTATTTTATTTTGTTCATTTTGTTTATGTGATCATCCTAGTGAGTGATATTTTGTGTTGTATGACTATATGCTTCTATAAGGTTCTATTATTATAGTATTTTGTTTGTTAGATTTTTCCTTCTATGATTATGTATATGGATGATTTTGATGATTTTCTTTTTTTTCTTAACACTAATTTGATGGAATAGTCACACTAATTTATAATTTAGGCCCCCGTTATTATTGGACAACCTCTAAAATACAGGGAGGCATTCTTGATGTCACTAGACACTCCATTCCAGTTTAGTGGTGAGTGATACCTGTGATAGGCCATCAAAGATATCTCTTTCCTCATGAAAAGTCAAAAAAATAGAAGTATTTAATGTTTAATTCATTATATATCATTTATTTCTAATAATTCATCAAAAAATAGAAGTGAATCATGAATTTTAACAAAACCAAATGTGAAACCTCGATATATTTTAATAAAATGATAAGGAAAACAAGGTTATTACCTTCTCAGTAATGGTAAGACTATGAAATCATAAATATATTGAGAAGTGACTGAGATATACACAGAGGAATATTATAGAGAAGGGGAATTATTTAAAGAATAATTTATTTGGTGCACTATTCACCCAGAATAGTTAAAGTCTTAAATGGTAATGAGTACAAGGCAATAATTTCCAAATAAAAATATTTTTATGAAAACCCATTGTTTGGTCTCCAAATAACCATAGATATTTTTTAAAATATCTAAAATGATGCCTCCAACCCTGAAAATTTTCCTAAAATAATTCATTTCATATATATTCCTCAAAAACATAACTCCCAAAAAATAATTCATGTTTTTTAGAACTAAATTTTGGATTAAAAAAATACAAACCATGATTGACCCTTCATCCCAATTTCCTCCCTCAAATTTGTTTCCAAATAAACATCCTAAAAAACTATTTTGAACCAACAATATACCAAAATGTGGGTCATCTCCCTATGGTGAAATGAAACTATACCAAAACCCAAAGAAACCACAATTCACAGCATAATCGTTTTTCAAAAAAACTACACTATTTTATGCAAAACTACTTTGTGGTTTATTCATTTAGTACAAAAAAATGTTATATAATCACCATATTGTAATAAATAGTTGAAACACAACCACTAAAATTTTTATCCAACCAATTCCCTATTGTAGAGACCCGAAGCTTGACGTACATAGACATTACATTACTTTTGCGGAATACTTAGTACATAACAAAAACACACACACAAGGATCGTAATAGTTTAGTGTCTTTGGAAACTCGGAACGTAATCTTCTAATCGTGGTGAAAGATCTTCAATATCTCCCATAAAGATCTTCCCCTTTTTTTTTACCTAGAACCTTTCTTTATATCCTGGGGAAAAGAAAACATAAAAGGGTGAGCTCAAATGCTCAGTAAGGGTAAACAAAAGAAAAATCAATCACATCATATTCATAAGAACATAACTTTTGGAATTCTTAACCTGCAAAAGAGATCATAATTTCATAACATGGGATAAATCATAGTAGTGAAATGAAATCACAATAATCATAACATAAAACATGAAACTTTGTGGCATTCACACATAATCATAGAGAATCATTTCTTGTTAGTCAAGACTCATTGCCAAGACTATCTTAGTGGACAAAGTCCCTTTCTGAATCGAGTAACCCTCGTTTCAGTCCTGTTTCACTGAACCGGTATAACCTACCATTCCAGCCATGTCTATCTCATGAGATATAAAATCTTTACCCAATGCATTGGAGGGAGATATAGGTCCCACCCATCTCTTAATGAATCCTTTCTTATGTGTTCCACAAAATCATAAATCATACATCATTGCATAACCCATGTAATAAAAATGGGATTCTTAAACAACATGACATCATAAAACCATTCATATAAGATAAAGGAATTCATAAACATAATTCCATCACAACTTTATTATCTTATATGGAAAATAATTTTGATAAAACACTTGAATTGAATTCTTGAGGAAAATATCCTTTCTTCTTCAAAATCAATTTCTTTTCACAAAACATCATGCAATTTTAAAAGAAAGAGATTTTATTGAAAATAGTCATGAAATCTTTTAGAGGAAGATTCATGAAAATAAGGCTTTATAAAACAGTATAAATCCGTTCGTTCCGTATATGTTAAAAAAAACAGTCTTCGTACTTTGGTCGGAAAAGTCAAAAAGTACCTCGTATAAAAAAACGAAAAAAGATTCCTTTCATATCTTTTACTAAAAACTCACCGAAGGGTAAAATTGGATTTAAACAATTGTAGGTGGATTGAAATAATATTACATATTTAAGAAACATGGATGTGGATGATAAAATACACCCCAGTAAATACTTACGAATAAACAATCTCGGATAAAAATGAGAATGTGATATTTCCCTTACCTTAGGTCCGACTTGCTTGTACGTGTCCGAACCTCCTGTATAATGATTTAAATCATGTTATTGACTTATTACAGAATCATATTCATTGTTATGATATCATATATGGTTCACTTATGACATTATATTACCCGTTCTTTTGTAAATTCCATGTTAAAGAAGCGTTTTGGGTAAAATCGTTTCATTTATCGTAGGTGTTTTGACTTGTTGTTCTTGACATCATTATTACTTATATCATGATTTACTTACTTCCAGAATATAAAATATGATTTATATATCATATATATTCAGTATATATATATATATATAATAGGTAGATAAATAAAATGAAAAACACCGTTCATGGAGACGGTAGTCCGTACGTACGCATGAACGCTGTTTTCCTTTCCTTATTGTCTTGAAATGGAAGTAAGTAGATGACATACATATGTATATATACACATAAATCTAGTAGCTTTATAATGTCATATATTTCATTATTATTTCTTATATATATATTATAATCATTCTTAAATGGTTAACATGGAGAATGAATCTCATCGCGTCGTGGAGACGGTATTCCGTACGTACGCACGAGCGATGATATCATTTCTATAAATATTGAATTGAATTGGAGTGGATTATACAATATATCAGAATCAATATGATGTTGTAATAACTATGTATAGTTATTCTTTACACCATTATACCCATCCATGTAAGGTGGTGGTGGAAAATAGATTACACCACGGCGTGGAGACGGTATTACGTACGTACGCGCGCGCGGTGATTTCTTTTTCCGTAGGATGGATAAATGGTGAAATAGGGTTGTTTCATACTTATAATAACATATCATTATATGAGTGATACTGATGTTATTACTTCATATTGAAACAACCTAAGAATAAGAAGTGGAAGAAGAAATAAAGATGAAAGAATTGGTAACGGTAATTACCTCTTCTTTGAAGTGCCTCTTTGAGACCTCCTCTTAGGGCACTAAAATTGGTCTTTGAGGAAGACCAGAACCTCTAGGATGTTGCTAGGGAAGTGGAGAGGAGAAATTGGCAGGGGTTGGCCGAGCTTGAGTGCTCAAATTGGTGTGAGGAGGAGGGGGAGGAGGTGTCCTTTTATAGGGGAGGAGAGGGGCACCTTAGGAATATCTCAAAATATTATTTTATATTAAAGTCAAAATCGGTTTATAATGGTTCCAAAGGGTCTTATTTCGAAGCTAAAGTGGGGATGGGTCGAAATCCTATCAACCAATAGGATTTAGACAAGTTTAGGGTATTATTGTAACCTTATCAATTAGATTTAACTCTAAGTTAAATAATTTAACTTTTACCGTGTCTTTTTGTTTTCTTTCACTATATGGTTAATAAACTTACTATAAAATACCAAACGAACCCCAAATTGTATATTATTAATACATATATCCTTATCTAAGTCATTTGGCCGAACCTTAGATTTTTAGGAATAAAATAACAATTAATAATATAATATTTGATTTAAAAACTATTTTGTGTCAATTTTGATACTATTTGATATATGATTTTTTTGAAAGTCATAACAGAATTATATGTTCGAACCAAGTTGATTAAATCCACAATAATATATCATAGTAACCTAGAAAATTAGTGGAATTCATAAAAAGTCTTAAATTACATTTATTTTGGTATTTATATTATCAATTATGTCAATATTTCATTAATAAGATAATTACTGCATCATCGTTGTGTCATAAATAAATTATATTATTTGATGTCTAAAAATTACAAATAAAATACCATCATGTAGGAAATCTTTTTATATTTCTAATGAATATTTATAGTCGAATTTATCTTATGTATTACCCCATATTAAAAATGATTTACTTATTAAACTTTGATTTTAACTATTTTAACCCTTCTTTAAATAAATTAATAATAAATGTCCTAATCTAATCCAAGTGGGCCTAAATGGTCATATTTTATTCCTAAGTTTGTTTTTGGTCGAATTACACTTGTCCAATAGAATTAGGACATGTGTTAGGGTAATATTAATATCATATTTACCCTTAGTTACCCTATTTACTATTAACCGTGGTAAAAAAAGTAAAAAGTTACTATTCACCAAAGAAAATATTTTCATCTCATTGAACCACATTTTAGTCCTTGATATTAACTGTGTCTCTCGGATTTTCGAAATTCCATTCACAGAATCGGTAAAATTAAGTTTTATGCAAAATTCAGTTTTTAACCTACCACTTAGTAGTTTCACTATTCATCAAAAATTGATGTTTTTCAGAACAATGCCAAAATTTCATCCCAAGCTATATTTCATATTCCGAATTCAAAAATGAAGTCTATTTTACCAAATTCATAACATAAAAGTTGCATTAATTAATTTTATAATTAAATCCCGCTGTTAAAACAAATAGCGTGTTTTTAAGAAACAATATCTATCAAAAGATTGACACTTGTTTATGTCTAGTTTAAATGTGAAATTACATCCAATGACCAACATTGTATTAAATTGTAAAAATATATTCTAAATATACTTTAAAACCACTCAAATTAATAATTTATCACTATTAATTATTTCGATTAAAAAAGTTGTTTTTAATTATAATTTAGTAATTTTCACTATTCATCAGAATATGAAAGTTATCCGAAAAGTACCAAAATTTCACCTTAGGCTAAATTCGATACTCCGAATCCAAAAATGAAGTTCATTTTGAAAAATAAGATTTACAGAGTTTTAAAAAGTGGTTATTACTATTCATAACGGCTAGTTTTAATAATATTTTAATAGCATATCATTGTTTAGTGAAACTCGGTATTGCGTATTACACACGCTATCGAGGAAGGTCGTGATTGCGTGTAATGCAAGGCAAGTCAAGGATGCGTGTTGTGCAAGCTCCTTTTGGTGTAGCGTACAACACAAGACTTTAATAAAATTAAAAATAATATTTTTTTATAAAATCTTGGGCTGTTACATTCTACCCCCCTTAAAATGAATTTCGCCCTCGAAATTCGTCGGGGTTATAAATGGTTTACTATTCGAAAGTTTCTTTAATAGAAACCCACATCGTAAAAAGGAATATCAAAACCAATCTTTAAAAACAAAAGTATGAAACGTAACGGTTACCCAAATAAACTAATCATTGGGTTTCCACATAGGTGAAAATATGGATATGGAAGAGAAATCTAACCATCATGTTCTGATGGAGAGTGGTAGAGAACATGGCTATGGAAAAGCCAATAATCACAAATCCATAAATTTGTGACGATCTAAGGTACCATCCGATTCATCAGGTATAAGATCACTAGGACAACATTTTTGGTTTTCAAGATCATTTCCCTAAAGTTGAAAATTTGAATTAGAATAAATACTTACTTTATTTTGGTACAATCTCACTGTTGTTCGTGCCTTGAACAATTTCCACTTCATCTCTTAAATAAATGAAGTTGAATTTGTTATTCATGAAGTGTTAGCAGATCATGTGATAGAATGACGGGTCATTCCATCTGTCTCAAACAAAAGGTTAGCAAAAATTATATGCATAAGTCGATCTTATAGTGAGATTAATCATATATGGTTCCTAAAATGGACTTATACTTCATATATCATACTGCTTAATATAATAAAACTAGTTTCTACTAAACAGGGACTTCCTGTAGGCCAGTGGTAGGCGATAAAGGCCAGTCGCACTTCGGTTGTGGGTTCGATTCCCACACCCTTGTCTGAAGCGATGGGATGTCGCCCGTCCTGCAGGTTGTCCTTTTTCCAAAACTATATAACATCCCATCAATAATATCAAAAAAACAGACAATACTAACTTATGTCCAACATAATCCATTCCAATCTTTTAGGCTTATCCATAATACTGCAGTCGACTCTCATAATATAGTGAAAATGATTACCAGAGATTTAACACCATCATCGATCCCCATATATCATAAGATATGTTTTGTTGGTCACATTCCAAACATTCAAAGTCCTTAATCGTGTATTCTCTTGAATACCTTAGTGAAAACATGAATGCAGTTAAAAGTTAACACTTTTCACATACCAAAATCCTCAAAATTCTATATACTCAAACTTAGTCCTTATATCAATCATGAGCTCATGAATACTGTTAAACATTTCATTTTCTCGTTTTCCCTTCATTATGCGCATAATATCTCAATCACTTTGAATACCACATTAGACCAATACATAAATATTCCAATATTCCAAGATACAACATTATTTTGGAATCCCATTACATAAACACTTAATCATTCCACCACATCGTTGTCATATTCAACATTGCCAATAGTGATCGCATGTGACTTCCCTTTGTCCTTTGCCTTAAGCGGTTGCTCATGTCGATCATCACTAACCCTTGGATTAGGGCATTTATTAGCATAATGCCCCATTTCCTTGCACTTGAAGCATTGAAGTGTTAGTTGTACGTTCTCTGCAGTGTTTGCTTTATTCACTTCATTAGAATCCCATTTTCCATTAATTAGACACTCAGCTGCTCGATGACCTTCTTTTCCACACTTAAAACATTTTCTAGTCCCTTTAAGACAATCTCCACCATGCTTCTTTCCACACTTTGTGCATAAGGAAACATTCATCTTCTTTTCACCATTATTCTGAGTTTTCTCCTTGAACTCCATCTTTCGTTTCTTGTCAAACCCATGAGATGGATATGTAACACCAACTTTCATTTCTACCTTGATAGCACAATGCACAATTTCTTCATAGCTACTGAAGTCTCTTATAGCTAATGCCCTTCGAAGACTTGGTTTTAAGCCACTGAAAAATCGATCAACTTTACTTTCAGGTTGGATGATAATACCAGAAGCGTACCTTGCAAGTCTTGTAAAATTCGCTTCATAGGTACCAACAGATTCATCATCCCTTTGCTTCAGTTCAAGAAACTCTTTCTCCATCTTTGTTCGGAGAATACGAGGGAAGTACTTATTGAAAAATAAGTTCTTGAACTCGTCCCATTCCATAGACTCAATTTCATCCCTTTGCCTCGTATTCTTAATAAGATTCCACCATTGATCAGCATCTCCTTCCAAACGATACACTGCTAGGATGACTTTATCATGTTCAGAACATTGAAGAACTGAAAATATCTTTTCAGTAGTACTAATCCATTGTTCAGCAACTAATGGATCAGTAGACCCACTGAAAGAAGGTGGACGCTGTCTCATGAAGGATTCAACAGAATGTTGCTCCTTCCTTTGCTCGTTTGGAAGTCCTTCATGATTCATAGCTTGAGAAAGTTGTGTGAGCATGGCTACAAGATTTTGCATTCCGGCTCCCATATCGTTTGGTTGCTCAGGGGGACAATCATTGCATTGCCCATCACATTCCGCATTAAAACGGTTCCTTCGGGTTCCAGCCATCGTCTAAAACCCCAAAAGAATAGTATGAGAGGCAAAAATCATGCTAGGGAAAACAACATAATACAGGGGTAGTACCCTCAATATCTAACATCTTAGGTTAAATTCGAAGATCGTTAGCGCAATTCTAGGACTATAACCTATACGTATACTTAACCTTAGAGACATCCCTAGACATACCTTAGAAATATCTCTAGGGATCTCACTAACGTTTTCGCATCCTAGTTTCCAAAGGTTGACTAAACCTTTCCTCTGATACCAACTGTAGCGGTCTAGAATTACTTCCAGTGGACTACAATTGATACCTATCAGGGCACTCCATGGGCGGCTACACCCCCTGGGCGGGACACACCACCATCCCCAGTGGCAGCCATTTCCTCATGAAGCCCTTGGGCGGAGAGCCATGCTTCGTCCAACGCTCACATGTGAGAGTTCCCAAGGATCGGATACATTCATACCTCCTTTGCCTCTGATACCAACTGTAGAGACCCGAAGCTTGACGTACATAGACATTACATTACTTTTGCGGAATACTTAGTACATAACAAAAACACACACACAAGGATCGTAATAGTTTAGTGTCTTTGGAAACTCGGAACGTAATCTTCTAATCGTGGTGAAAGATCTTCAATATCTCCCATAAAGATCTTCCCCTTTTTTTTACCTAGAACCTTTCTTTATATCCTGGGGAAAAGAAAACATAAAAGGGTGAGCTCAAATGCTCAGTAAGGGTAAACAAAAGAAAAATCAATCACATCATATTCATAAGAACATAACTTTTGGAATTCTTAACCTGCAAAAGAGAGCATAATTTCATAACATGGGATAAATCATAGTAGTGAAATGAAATCACAATAATCATAACATAAAACATGAAACTTTGTGGCATTCACACATAATCATAGAGAATCATTTCTTGTTAGTCAAGACTCATTGCCAAGACTATCTTAGTGGACAAAGTCCCTTTCTGAATCGAGTAACCCTCGTTTCAGTCCTGTTTCACTGAACCGGTATAACCTACCATTCCAGCCATGTCTATCTCATGAGATATAAAATCTTTACCCAATGCATTGGAGGGAGATATAGGTCCCACCCATCTCTTAATTAATCCTTTCTTATGTGTGCCACAAAATCATAAATCATACATCATTGCATAACCCATGTAATAAAAATGGGATTCTTAAACAACATGACATCATAAAACCATTCATATAAGATAAAGGAATTCATAAACATAATTCCATCACAACTTTATTATCTTATATGGAAAATAATTTTGATAAAACACTTGAATTGAATTCTTGAGGAAAATATCCTTTCTTCTTCAAAATCAATTTCTTTTCACAAAACATCATGCAATTTTAAAAGAAAGAGATTTTATTGAAAATAGTCATGAAATCTTTTAGAGGAAGCTTCATGAAAATAAGGCTTTATAAAACAGTATAAATCAGTTCGTTCCGTATAAGTTAAAAAAAACAGTCTTCGTACTTTGGTCGGAAAAGTCAAAAAGTACCTCGTATAAAAAAACGAAAAAAGATTCCTTTCATATCTTTTACTAAAAACTCACCGAAGGGTAAAATTGGATTTAAACAATTGTAGGTGGATGGAAATAATATTACATATTGAAGAAACATGGATGTGGATGATAAAATACACCCCAGTAAATACTTACGAATAAACAATCTCGGATAAAAATGAGATTGTGATATTTCCCTTACCTTAGGTCCGACTTGCTTGTACGTGTCCGAACCTCCTGTATAATGATTTAAATCATGTTATTGACTTATTACAGAATCATATTCATTGTTATGATATCATATATGGTTCACTTATGACATTATATTACCCGTTCTTTTGTAAATTCCATGTTAAAGAAGCGTTTTGGGTAAAATCGTTTCATTTATCGTAGGTGTTTTGACTTGTTGTTCTTGACATCATTATTACTTATATCATGATTTACTTACTTCCAGAATATACAATATGATTTATATATCATATATATTCAGTATATATATATATATATAATAGGTAGATAAATAAAATGAAAAACACCGTTCATGGAGACGGTAGTCCGTACGTACGCATGAACGCTGTTTTCCTTTCCTTATTGTCTTGAAATGGAAGTAAGTAGATGACATACATATGTATATATACACATAAATCTAGTAGCTTTATAATTTCATATATTTCATTATTATTTCTTATATATACATTATAATCATTCTTAAATGGTTAACATGGAGAATGAATCTCATCGCGTCGTGGAGACGGTATTCCGTACGTACGCACGAGCGATGATATCATTTCTATAAATATTGAATTGAATTGGAGTGGATTATACAATATATCAGAATCAATATGATGTTGTAATAACTATGTATAGTTATTCTTTACACCATTATACCCATCCATGTAAGGTGGTGGTGGAAAATAGATTACACCACGGCGTGGAGACGGTATTCCGTACGTACGCACGCGCGGTGATTTCTTTTTCCGTAGGATGGATAAAAGGTGAAATAGGGTTGTTTCATACTTATAATAACATATCATTATATGAGTGATACTGATGTTATTACTTTATAATGAAACAACCTAAGAAGAAGAAGTGGAAGAAGAAATAAAGATGAAAGAATTGGTAACGGTAATTACCTCTTCTTTGAAGTGCCTCTTTGAGACCTCCTCTTAGGGCACTAAAATTGGTCTTTGAGGAAGACCAGAACCTCTAGGATGTTGCTAGGGAAGTGGAGAGGAGAAATTGGCAGGGGTTGGCCGATCTTGAGTGCTCAAATTGGTGTGAGGAGGAGGGGGAGGAGGTGTCCTTTTTTAGGGGAGGAGAGGGGCACCTTAGGAATATCTCAAAATATTATTTTATATTAAAGTCAAAATCGGTTTATAATGGTTCCAAAGGGTCTTATTTCGAAGCTAAAGTGGGGATGGGTCGCAATCCTATCAACCAATAGGATTTAGACAAGTTTAGGGTATTATTGTAACCTTATCAATTAGATTTAACTCTAAGTTAAATAATTTAACTTTTACCGTGTCTTTTTGTTTTCTTTCACTATATGGTTAATAAACTTACTATAAAATACCAAACGAACCCCAAATTGTATATTATTAATACATATATCCTTATCTAAGTCATTTGGCCGAACCTTAGATTTTTAGGAATAAAATAACAATTAATAATATAATATTTGATTTAAAAACTATTTTGTGTCAATTTTGATACTATTTGATATATGATTTTTTTGAAAGTCATAACAGAATTATATGTTAGAACCAAGTTGATTAAATCCACACTAATATATCATAGTAACCTAGAAAATTAGTGGAATTCATAAAAAGTCTTAAATTACATTTAGTTTGGTATTTATATTATCAATTATGTCAATATTTCATTAATAAGATAATTATTGCATCATCGTTGTGTCATAAATAAATTATATTATTTGATGTCTAAAAATTACAAATAAAATACCATCATGTAGGAAATCTTTTTATCTTTCTAATGAATATTTATAGTCGAATTTATCTTATGTATTACCCCATATTAAAAATGATTTACTTATTAAACTTTGATTTTAACTATTTTAACCCTTCTTTAAATAAATTAATAATAAATGTCCTAATCTAATCCAAGTGGGCCTAAATGGTCATATTTTATTCCTAAGTTTGTTTTTGGTCGAATTACACTTGTCCAATAGAATTAGGACATGTGTTAGGGTAATATTAATATCATATTTACCCTTAGTTACCCTATTTACTATTAACCGTGGTAAAAAAAGTAAAAAGTTACTATTCACCAAAGAAAATATTTTCATCTCATTAAACCACATTTTAGTCCTTGATATTAACCGTGTCTCTCGGATTTTCGAAATTCCATTCACAGAATCGGTAAAATTAAGTTTTATGCAAAATTCAGTTTTTAACCTACCACTTAGTAGTTTCACTATTCATCAAAAATTGATGTTTTTCAGAACAATGCCAAAATTTCATCCCAAGCTATATTTCATATTCCGAATTCAAAAATGAAGTCTATTTTACCAAATTCATAACATAAAAGTTGCATTAATTAATTTTATAATTAAATCCCGCTGTTAAAACAAATAGCGTGTTTTTAAGAAACAATATCTATCAAAAGATTGACACTTGTTTATGTCTAGTTTAAATGTGAAATTACATCCAATGACCAACATTGTATTAAATTGTAAAAATATATTCTAAATATACTTTAAAACCACTCAAATTAATAATTTATCACTATTAATTATTTCGATTAAAAAAGTTGTTTTTAATTATAATTTAGTAATTTTCACTATTCATCAGAATATGAAAGTTATCCGAAAAGTACCAAAATTTCACCTTAGGCTAAATTCGATACTCCGAATCCAAAAATGAAGTTCATTTTGAAAAATAAGATTTACAGAGTTTTAAAAAGTGGTTATTACTATTCATAACGGCTAGTTTTAATAATATTTTAATAGCATATCATTGTTTAGTGAAACTCGGTATTGCGTATTACACACGCTATCGAGGAAGGTCGTGATTGCGTGTAATGCAAGGCAAGTCAAGGATGCGTGTTGTGCAAGCTCCTTTTGGTGTAGCGTACAACACAAGACTTTAATAAAATTAAAAATAATATTTTTTTATAAAATCTTGGGCTGTTACACCTATCATGTTTCTATACAACAATAAAACTATAGTTGTTTTTTCATCATATACATGATCTAGTTTCCGTACATAATACAATTTTAGCTCTATTTATCAAAAAATATACAATAAAAACCCTATCTCTTCAACAATATCACAATAAAATTCATATATATATTAAAATAAAAGTTCAAATTAAAATTTACCTGAATTATTATATTTATTATAAACTCTCACCATAGGGCTTCTCATCCCTGAGAAGAAACTCTAGGAATCTCTAGTGAACAACTTAAACTAATAAGACTTCATATCAGCATCTTATTCTGAAGAAAATGATGTAATAACCACCCATCAATATAGAAAAACGAATTCACCATAATTTCTTCACCCAAAATCCGAACTCATTCTTGCTTAATCTCTTACCAAAATATTATTTTCATGGGTCTCCCCACTATAGAAGTATCCATTGTAAAGTGAATAGTCAACCATATTCTATTGTTCATTGAAATATCTTATTAAACACCACTAATACATAACTTATAATTTCCACCACTCTCATTAAAAACCAAGATAATTAATCCAAAATTCAATCCATAAGTTAAATTCTATAAAACATTTGCACCGCATTACCCCTAAATCCCACTCTAGAGTTAACTAACAACTATCCCTAAAACCTAGTCCATACTAGATTATTATAAAGGTTGTAAACAATAATTTTTAAAATTTAACACTATTTAGACTCAATAACCCATTATAATGACCTGAATTTCTCATACCACACTAATCCATAATATATATTGACAATATCCAACTAAATAGACAACCTCTTGAATGAATCATTTAACCTTAGTTAATTCAACCATCAATAATTTACAAATTAATCCAAATTAAATTTCATTATAGAATTTATAATAAAACCAAGGATAAACTCCCAAGTCATAAAAACTCAACATAAAAAATAAATAATAACCATAAAATTAAATTTCCTTTAACTAAAAAACACTCTCTTTAATATATATCAATAATAATTCACCCATTTACTCAAAAACCTCACTACTAGTTTGCCTTCCTTAAAAAAATAAATAACATGATCACCAATAAATATATTACATTAAATATAACACTTTTAAAAGATCTTAACACTGTTATTAAAAAAATAACATAATTATAGAATTTTCATCATATAAATTTAATCATAGAATGAACAAAATTTAACATCATGATAAATTTGTATTTAATATTCCATTAAAACATTCTTTTAAACAAGATATAAACACCATGATAGTAAAGAGTGTCACACCCAATTACTTATGAATCATGTATTTGTTTGAATTTATATGAAAAATAGGGTATTTTGTAGTTTTTGGTTGTTGGAGGTGTCTATGGTGGCTGAAAGTTGGTATTCTAGAAGTTGGATCCGTATTCAGGTTGGAATTATATTATAGGTCAATGGTTAGTCCAAAAAAAAAGTGGGTTTCACTGCGATGAGGGAATATGTGAGATTAATAAATCAATATTCTATAAATACTACACCACATACTAGGGAACTACTCCCTGGAGATTGGGTATGTATGGTAATGTTTTTTTAATTTGGTTGCAATAATTCCACGATGAGAGTCATTGTGCTATGTAGTTTCTGTAAAAGATTAAATTTTAGAGTTAGTGGTGGAATGCACTATAGTCTTAGTGTGTTGTTATAGGATTAGGTCTGTGCAAAAATATTTTTCTAGTGCCTAGATAAATGAATTCATAATGTAATCCTTTATGACATGGTGAAAACTATATATGATTAATTTTTTTCTCTACCAGCAAATGGTCACTCAGTGACACCCTACATTTTGTTATGAAGTTCCTATTAAGGATGGATGTTTCACACTATATTAAAGGGGATACTCTATCAAGGTCAGTTTATGAGGAAGTACTTTTTTAAAAATTGGGAATTCTACGCCATGAATCTCTCTAAGCAGTGGATTGTTGTTCTACTAGGATGTGTCCACACCATGAGGCCCTAGACATGGGAGGTTATTATGAAATGATAGGTAGGATAAAATTGTAGGAATAACTAGGAAGGGGAGATTACGTATCAGTTCTAATAGGTGAATGGTGATGCACAATGGGTAGTGGATCCACATCATAATAGATGTCATACTCAGAGCGTTGCATCATAACCATTATAGTCAAGTCGTAAGGCTTATTCTTGTAACTCCCCAACCCTAGAAGCCCAGAGATAGTGCATTACTTATTACATTGGAATGATTAAAAGGAGTGAAATCTAGAATTAAGGACCAGTTTAGTAGTCTTAAAAAACTATATACATACATGATACCCAATGAACATTGGGAAATGTCACAAAATACAATACATAACAAAAACTAATAAATTGCATCCATGAGAACTCAATAAATGGTATGCTCTAAATAACTTGTTGAAGGTAAAAAAAAGAAAGGGGTGATCTCAAATAATCAGTAAGGGTTAAAAATAGTGGAATCATGAATCAACAATAATTTAATCACAATCAAATTGGCATAGTCAATATGGAATGGTAAATGAATTAAATACACATGCCATTAATAAACCGAAAATGAAACTGCATCCATAGATTTTGTCATAGTGAAAACCTCATGGATAGTAATAACTGAAAACGAATAAAGATAATGATTATTAATTTGATTCCATTTATCTGGCACATGATACCACCATACCGTCAAAATGGATTAAGTCTTTGCGTAGATACTTGTCTGATTCGGTTTTGGAAATAGACTCAAAGAGTTTGTTGCCAACTAATTTGTCTCATGAGAACTACCGATGCATCGAGGGGATATAGCAGGGCCCACCCAACACTGCATATACAAAGAATAATTATACATAGATTTGATACAAGTACAATATGCCTTCTCAATATCTATATAGAGTAGAGGATATGGATTCATTAATATTTTCATAGTTAAAAAACATTTCAAATAAACACTATATGTAAAAGGGTATACAGGTTAAGAAAATAATCATATCCATGAAACTAGAATATGGATATATAATATATTTACAATTTCAGATAAAATATTATCTCAAATGGGCACAAGTTACACCACATAAGAATGATTTGTGCACAATCCAAGTAAATCACAATGAAACGGAAACTAAAACAAATTCCCTAACAAAATTGTAATAAATTGAGTTAATAATCATAAAGTGATTCACTTAATACCATTAATATAAATAGAATCATGATATTATATATCAAATTTAAGTAAACATACACCACATACAAGAAATATATGGCGAAAATAGAAATCTCACAGAAATAAAAGGGAAAAGATAAACCCTTTACCTTATAACCGAATGTGTTCTCGATTGATCTTAATAACCTGAATAATAAAATTTGGATTCATTAATTAGAAAATATAAAGCCTAATATACATTTAATTGATTTAGTATAACATTATTAAGTTCATTAATGGCATTTTTTATGGCTTTAAGAGTATCAATTTTATTGTTTAGGAAGCATTTTGTTTCTTTTGGTTTCATGATCAGTTTTCTTATATTCATGAATGAAAGTTCATTTGAAATGTGGTTAAACATCCATAATTGATAATAAATATTGTTAGTAAAATTTTAGAGAGATAAATGATCTTATAATTATTATGTTTTATACTTTATGAGGATAAATAATTAGTTAAAAGTTGATGAAAAAATGCTAGGATTAACTTGGCGGTTTTGTTCATAATGAACTTGTTTTATATTATTATTTTATATTATGAGTGTGTAAGGATTCCAGAACATTGAAGAAGATAAAATACATATATTAGGATATGGTTCAACAATTTAAAATTTTTCATGACTAGTCTTGAAGATAGTAATAGAAATAGAAAACCCATCGTCCTTGAATGTGATAAATTAACACATCTCAGACGATGTTTCATTTTTAGTATAATAGGAGTGGAAATGAGAGATGATGATGAAATATTCCATTATAATAATAAAATTATAGTTCATGTAAGGTACTGGTATTATCATAGAATTTGGATGAGGTTACTTGAGGAGAGAGAAACAAAATAATGGAACATGTAAAAGAATTTGAATGAAAAAGGAAGAGAGGTTCACCTCTTCAGTACTCCTCCTTGAGAATCTCCTTAATTCCATTATTTTTGGTCTTTTGGTGAGACCATTAGGTCTTGGAAGTGTGTTTAGGGCTCGATAAGTGTATTTGTCTGAACATAGGTAAGTATAAAAGCTTTATTGGTGTGGTAGGAAGAGGGGGTGAGGGGTGGTTTATATAGTGGAGGGGAGGAGGGTTTTCTTAATATTTTAATCATTAGTTTATTATTTTTCACTCAGACAAGTAATAGTGATTATTCCATGACCAAAAGTAGTAATAAGATCATGTGAGTTTGAACCAGTGTCTATTTACATAATCTATGACTCAAGCATAATTCATAAATTCATTTATTTAGCATATTTCATAAATTATGAAATTTTACTATTCCCCAAAAATTCATGTATTTCGAAAAAAATTCAAAAATTAACCCTAACCATTTTTTGACATGTAGGATCCAAAAATGAAATATACTTTTCACAAATAATGTTTTAGATATGATAAATTTAATTTTTAATTAAAATCATTATTTAATCAAAAAATACGAACACTTAAAATATTCATCTTCATTTTTAAGGTGCCTAAATTTATTTATACTTTTGCGGGTAAACTTATCATTCATAAGGGTCATATTAATATTCATAAGGGAAATTTACTATTCATATGGGTAGGTTACTATTTATAAGTGTAAGTTACTATTCACTGTAAATTAAGATGATTCTATCAGACTCCAAATGTCACCCTGATCGCAACTATGTATGTCTCTTTTTTGAAATTCAAAACACAAAAGTGAAAAATTTAAGTTTAATGGATAGGTTATGACTATATCCTAAATAACCAAGTGTTGTTTCAAAGAGACTCAATTATTTATGAAGTATAAGATATCTAATGATTTGAAAGTATTTATGATAAATTTATCATAAAATGTTTGGGGTCTTATAGTTCCGGAATGTTTTTTAATTAATTAAATTAATGTATATTAATATTAAAAACATAATAAATAAGGTTACTCTAATTCATCTTAGTATCCATTATTTTATCCCCTTCCTCCCATATGCCTCCTCTTTTATATTGATATTATAATCATTTGGGCTTTGATCATAGTGTCATCTATCGCAAGAGTTTTCCTTGGGTAAGGCAATGAATCTTATTCATTCTATTTATTATTTCTAATTTTATTTCAGTTAGTTCCATAATTGAATCACTAATTTAGAAACTTTTTATATTTTGGGGGAACATGAAATTAAGGATGATTCATTTTGTGATATTTTGGTATTCCATCCTATGTAAAATTTACATTAAATTAAATACATTTTTTTCTTTGAACTATATAAGTTGGGGAAAGAATTATAGGTTTCTGATGGTCCCTTTTTTGTTATTCCTTGATGACTTGATCAGTGAAGGTAATGGGATTTAATTATAGTTTATTTGATTGTATACATAGGACCTAATGGCCATTACTTTAAGTTATTCTATAATGTATATGACCTTTTTAGGTACCTTTAACCTACTTTGATATAGGATAGGTTCATAATAAAGGTTTTATAGCATGATCCACAACATATTATGTTCTATCTATTGTTTAAGACAAAGAGTGTGTTATGAGACCTATGGAAGTGGGACATGCTACCCTTATTGAGATGCTTCCATGGAAGGGGACATGATACCCATATGAGAGAATGTTTATCCAATGATATACCCTTACAATCATGTTATGGTGCAAATCTAGGGATTTATTTTTAATGAATTAGTTATCATGTCTAGGTACAATATTCACCTTTATGTGATGAGATTATAATCTCAGATTTTATGTTGTTAGAGTGAGGGGAATTACCCACTAGTCCATGGAACATGATTTATGTATAGGATTTATGATTATGGTAATGGTATGGAATTAAAAAATAAATTAACGACACCTTTTTCATGGTTTACATTGCTCATTATTTGTGGTTTCCATTGAAAGTGCAATTTGGTTCAACTGATCTAATACTTCCAAGGAAGGGAACAAGATTACTATAAAAGAATACCCATTTATTTTATATTTTATTTGGAAGTGGGATATAATACTCAGAGTGATATTCTTCCAAGTAAGAGGATTTGATATAGTACAAGTGTAAATTAATACGGTATCTGATGAGCTTCCACTAATTTTATGCTTGGGATAAAATTTCTAGTTATTTATCACTTCCATTTTAAATGGAATGAACTAACCATTGTGTGATGTTTTTATGGAAGCAGGCAATAAAATAATGCATATTGGTTACTATGGGGTGTGTTTTCCTCTCTTATGGAGTCGACCAAGGATAGGTATGTTTTACCATCTTGTGTTATTCTGTGGTTAGGGATGTTATTACCTCTCACTTATTAAGTTTTCATGATATGGTTTATGCTTGTATGGGTTGGATTTGGGACTCTAAGTCCTATATTTTTATTATAGTTAGTATGGGATTCCCTCTTGGATATGATTACTCAAGGATTTTATTCTTATATTTATACTTGAGTTATTAATAAGATTTTCCCACCTATAAAGGATTACATTACCATAGATTTGATTTACACTCATCTATGGATATTATTTCAGGAAGAACTACACACGTATTGGTCACTATATTATGATAGAGAGTTATGCCCATTGACAATAAATTGGGATGGTATTCCCAATAAATGGTTATGTGATATATTTAGAGACACCCCAAGGCTAGCTGAAAAAGGTACATGTCATAGGAGGTGACTAGGGAGAACCTATAGTTGTTATATTATTTATTATTTTTTGGGGGGTATATAATTTTTTATTGAATATATCATTCTATACATGAACTTTTTAATAATTTATATATTTAAAGAAACCATTGGTGGTGGCCTATTTAATTGTACATACACCCTTCTTGGGAACCCTGGTACTTGACAAAGCTTCTTATTTGTGGCATTAGGTAAAGGAATATCCCTAGATTTTTTGGTCAAGATAAAGAGAATAACATGAGATTGAAGATCAGAACAAGAATAGACTCGGGAAAAGTTTTATTATTATCTCTATTACATTACATGATTCTAGTGTGTTTATTATGTGATCATCACATGGGAGATCCCATTTACCTATTTATTCCTGCATGAAATTAATGTTAATCATTTAATTATAGTATGTGATTCATTTTATGATTACCAACGACATGTAATTATGTTTTCTTCTTTTATCTATTTATCTTGGATGAAGTTTGATTATTTTTTTCTACTATTATTTATAGTAATTTTTATCAAAGTTTATAATCTCCACATGATCACTTACTAATCCTATTTGTTATTTAGTAGCCTTTGGAACCCTAGGAGGCACACTTGAGGAATGTGGCACATGGTTTGGTCATGGTGCAAGTGAACCAGACATAACATACTAAAAATTTATATCAAAACCTTGTTTTTAACATGGAGTTAAGACACTATATCATATGCCTGTCTAGCACCTATATGATCTGAAGTCCAAGTTTTCAAGGAGTTGGGATAATAGTTTTTAACTTTCACTGTTATAATTGAGTTTTTTTATTTATTCCAAATATAATGTATTTAGATTATTGATTTTATCATTTTTCTCTTATCCTTGGGTGGAAAGAGGCTTAAATTCATGAATCATTTTGACACATTGTGTTTAGATAGAATTCATGTTCTTTCGCGTGGTTAATCATAATGATTGTGATATCGTATCTGGTTATTTGAAGTGTGTGGGATAATTAAAATAGCATTCTCTTATATAACATGAAAGTATAATTATTCTTAACTAGACTCGTATTTTTATTATGCCATTAAAATTGGGTGATTAGTGAAGTGAATCTAATGTACATATGAATCCTAACCTAGGAGTGGGTAGAATGAACTAGAGTTACACCCTTGTTATGTGACACCCTTATGTTGTTGTGTGAGAATAGATTATGTGGATGTGTTTTATGCTACTACCTTTCTTCTATGAGGGAATTGTGGAACACATTATGTGGGGTTATCATTATTTATGTGATTTTTGATGTGATAGAAAGAATCAAGGGGGTAGTCCAATATGTGGGTACCCAATATGGACTAGGACTCTAGAGTGGTTGGCTTGGTGTAGACATTGATATTTCTACCATTGATAAAGCCTTATAATACTATGATGGAATGTGAGTTTCCATACATGTTTGAGACTAAATCAAGAGAGCTACTTCATGGGTTTCCACCATTATGAGATAATGTTTGTAAACTAGTTGGAGAGATTAGTGATGATGTTTCATCTTATGATCATGGTGAGATAGTATTTTTTTCATGTGATAGGGTGTTTTTCCTGGTTATACCCATGATAGGTTATATTGAGGTGGAGGTAACTCGAGTAAGGGGGGATACCCAGGAAAGTGGACTCCCTTTTGATAATATGCATGGGTGTATTATTTGTATTATATATAGTATATGAGAAAAAAGAGAGTGGTGTGTAAATGGATGGTGGATCTGCATGATGTATCCCATAATGTATATTGATATGGAATTATATGTGATGTTATATGAAGTGGAATCACATAAATGCATGTGAAGCATGGTTGGTTGTTTCATAGGATGGTGAGCCTAGTATCATTTAGATGCGACTCTCAAATATGTGAGTCAATTTATCAATAGGATACCATTATAGTGATTTCCTAGTTATTTATTTATTTTTATTAGAAATGGTAGTTTTGTACACCATTGTAGGTATATTCATATGAATCTTACATTACTTTTGGATATGAGTATGGTATTCCACACTCGGTGTATGGGTTTTTGTGATATAAATAGTTTGATATATGCCTTTGAATAGAGACCTTTATGATGTATAATGACTCCTTTTCACACCTTATTAGTATATTGTTAAGGTTCTAAGGATACATGTTAAGTTCATTGATACCTTTGTGGTGTATTGAGACCTTATGAGGTTCTTTTATGTTGTGTTAGGGTATAAGAATACTTATCTTTCCCGTATGTTAAAAGCTAATATAAATAATATTGATGTCCATGTGGATGACTATCCTTAGGGTTTGAATGGGTATGAGATAAGTATATAAAAATGTGACATACGTTATTTCCATCTAATATTGTGGAACATTGATTTTATTTCATTTTTTGAGAAACATAGGAGAATTAAATATGGACTCATGCATGATATAGGAACTTGTGACGTAGTTGATGGATTTGGATTGATGTTGAGGTATTAAGTGGCTCGACTCAGTTAGTGATTCCTTGGGTGGTTCTTCAACTTATATATGGAATTTGAACCCCGTTAAATTTTTGTTATTTCTAGTAGACCCAAATGAAGTCTATATTGGGTTGGAATTCAAGAGCAGTATGAAATTGAGAGAGACCACTATTCTTGGGTTATGAACAACAAGTCTATATAATTGATTGTGAATATTGAATGTTTTTTTAGTGGTTATGTGGGTCACCGCAATGTCATGGCCTAGGTTCAAGGCTCCTGTTATAGTTTTTTATGTATATAATAAGTTTTTTCGCATGAATATCAATGTTTAGGTAATTATATGACATGATGATATCGATATAAAGGACCAATGAGGTGGAAAATTATATACTAGAGAGAAAAAATTAAGAATTTTTTAGCTCAAACCTTGTTTGATTGGTGTGTGGAAAGTGTCAACATTGATTAAAATGTGGAACTACATCAATAGTAGAAGGGGTCCTAAATTGGTTCTTGAATACAAGTGGCTTCTATGTATATGGATATGATTGGTGAGAGAAAAGAATATTCTAGAATTAGATCATGCTTCTTAGGTAGGTCAGTATGTATTTCATTTAACTTGTGGGGATTTTGAAATTTTTTCAGTTATAGGACCAACTCTCTAGATGTATGTACTAAAGAGTATTGTTGAGATCAGGTCAAAAGGGCGGTCTTTACATTTTGATCAAATATCGAGAGTGAGGTTGTGGGTTGGAGTCTTGAATATTTTATAGGATCTTGGATATGATTGAGGACATGTTTTGGTTTGGTTTAAACTGATGACATTGATGATAATTAGAATATGTTGGTGATCTTTGAATCCAGGGATATTTTTGAGGTTGGGAGTCATTATAGGTTTGGTGAATTAGACAATATCATGGTGCTTTAGTCATCGAATTTTTCATGGTCGAACAGTGTAGTGAAGTATTGGGTGGTTTATTTCATGTGAAATAAAGTGTTGGGAAATATGTATGGGTATATGCACATTGGTTGAGTGATTAATAGAAATTATAGTTCATTGAATCTTGAGTCATACATGGTTTTTTTGGTATCACAATTTTTGGTGTGGTGTTAGAACAACTATATACAATAGATGATGTGGATCCATAACATGCACCAGGTATTAGTGATTAATATGGTTTATGAGAGATACACAAAGACACCTTTTTAGAGATAATAACTGATATAATAGAGAGTCTATAACACCCCATATCTTCAATATTATGGAATTGTTAATATTTTTTTAAACTAAGTGTGATTTCATGGATTTTAGTTATTCACTGTGCCAGTGGAGGGAGAAAGTATGTATATCATTATTTGGCCAAAGGTTTGGGTTAAAATTCTATATCTAGTCAAGGGGAATAATGAAACATATGGTATTTTCACTATGACAAGGCCCTATGTGTGATTAAGTTTTATAGTCTAGAAATACCATGTTTCATCCTAATGAATTGTTCCTTAGAGATAGGATATTTAAGATAATGTTTTCTCAAATCGGGTGTCCAGTAACACAGAAACACGAGTCATTGTGTCATGAATCTACCATGTGATATTAAATTTCTGAGTTGGGATTTGATTTCATATTAGCCTTAGGAAACTAATCCAAGATAATTCCTATCTAATAAAATTTTTCTAGTGTTCATAGAAGTACTTATACAACATAATTCTCTATTTCATAGTGAAGGATACATATGATTAATACCAGGTTTGCATAAGAACAAATCTTTTATTTATTGGCGGGTTAGCATGCCAAAACACCTTGGTTTGTGCTATGATGGCTAGCTTAAGGAGGGATGTGGCACGTCGTTGTGAAGTGTATACACTAAAGATTCCATCAAAGGGGGAATCACTTCCCAATGAAGGTAGGATCATGCATCACAATTTAATAATAGAGTTGATCATGCTAAAATCTTACCTAGGAATTATAGGTTATGTTTTGGTTATGCTGGGTTAATGTGTTGTTTCATGGCCTATGGGGCCATGCCACAGTGATGAACATTGTAGGGGAATTTCAATTTTACTATTAAGGTTATGTTGAATTGATATTTATAGGTGGGTTTTCAGTTAATTAAATTAAAGTATTTTCATATTAAGAACATATGGAATGAGGTTTCCCTCATACATCTTAGTATTCATGCTTTTAGCCCTTTCTTCCCTTTGTGTCCTCTCTTTTAAGTTGAGATCTTTATAATTTTTACTCAGATTGAGGTGTTTCTTATCATAGGAGTTTACTTCACATAAGTCTATAACTCTTCTTTATTCTATATATAATTTCCAACACAATTTCATAAATTCCACTTTTTCATCCCTAATTTAGGGGTTGTTTCAATTTTTTTGGAAACTTTGGATTGAGGCTAATTCATCTGATGATACTCAATGATACCAGTTCCTACAAATCAAGGTTTTTAGTACCTAAAATTTCATAATATTTTATTCATTATTTCATGTGATGTGTGATATATGGACCCACCTCCTATGTGTGGTTGAACATAAAATAATTTAAAGTGTTTTCCTTTTACCCGTATGATTTAGGGAAGGACTTTCAAGGCCATAATGAAACCTCGTATTGATATTCCTTGATGAATTAACTACCAATAGTAATAGGATTTAATTAAAATGTATTGGAAATTATAATTATGAACCAATTTTAATTCTATTGAGTTATGATGTGATGTTCAGTGCCTTATTTAGGTTCTTTTATCATTTTTGGGTATATAAGAGGTGTGTAAACATGGGTGGACGGTGTAAGCCACTACCTATGATGTTACTTCCATAATTTAAGAATGAATATGGGTTATGAGAGCTATATTTGACTTCATATTTTAAGGTAATTTGATACCATAGACACTTAAGGTAATGGGGTGATATTAAAATGATGAGGATTGTGAAATCTAGGACAAAGAGGGATGTTCCCTTGGTAGAGCATGACCTGTTGGACAAGAAGTTGGTTCTTTTAGCCTCCCTTGAGAGAGATATATATATATGATTTTTGTATGGTCAATGTGAAGCTAGATCAAATTATGTTATTAGTGATGCCTTATTATCCTTTTTATATTATTAAACTGACACACAGGGTTTATATTCCTTCACACTCTAGATATATGTAAATTGAGTGGTTTATCCCTCAGTTTTGGATATAGAAGTTGGTTGGGTGTTTAAGGACCAACCATGGTTAAATTTGGAGAGATATGGATGATATTCCACCCCAATATATCCATGATTATATTTCTTTTCTTAATTTATTTATTTATTCCAATATATTTTGTGTTTATTTCATGGGGTATTATACCAGGTTGTGTTCTATTATGAGGTAGAAGGACTCCCTTATTTGATATATTGTTCAAGTGTGGTATCACCTTCCCTTTATTTATGTTATGATTATGTCCTAGGATGACCTATCCACCTTTTTTGATGATTTTTTAATCATGGTAAGAGGTTCCCAATATGTTGGTACTTAACATGGTGAGGGATGGACTTCTCATTTACTTCATGACACTCTAGTTAGGATGTTATTAAAAAAATGTATCATTATTAATGTAAGTGGAATATATTTACATTATAATATCCCACCCATACTCATTGTCTTGAGAATTGAGGAGTGTGATACAAGGACTTAGTTAACATCCCCCATACAACCAAGGTTGGGAATAAATTCCAAGGTTCGGAAGAACATTTGGGGGTGATTTCCCCTTTGAAAGAAAAAATATTCAAACTACATAAACAATAAAAATAATCACTATATGTTGCATGAGTATAAAAATAAAACTGAAAACATAACCAAACCAATGAACCAAATAATAGTATAAGTGGAAACCAAAATACATACTCAAAGAGAACCAAAACATCAGACAACTCAGAAGTCCCAAGTGACATCAGTGAGAAACACCCAACACTCTCTAAGAAAAACTCAACATTTGATTCCCTCAGTGTCAAGAAGAATCACTAATGAAATAATATACCTTGCCTTTTTTTGTTTCTTGGTAGATTACATATAAAAATGAACAATAGTTTCAAAGTAGGTGGTGAGTCTAAAATCAATAATATTTCCACAATTACTTCCCAACACACACAACTAGGAAAAAATTGTTATGAAAATTTATATAAAACATTTTTAAGAAGTAAAAAAAGTTTATTACAAATCCATAAAGACTTTCCCTTAGAAATAAATTAACAAGATCAAATTTTTTTAAACCATATTTCATAAAAAAACCATTTATCCACACACACACACCATGAATTTTTAGGTTATATTTCAATAATCATGAGTTGTGTCTTTCTTTGAGATGGAATAGACCGTGGAGTGGTTGGACCTAGTGACCATTTTATATTACTCCATTCTTGAGAGTAGTTTCATGTGGATTTCAAAGGTTACCCGTGAGAGGGTTTGACTGAGTTACAAGTGATTTTGGGTGAATGGGGAATTGATTTATTCTTTAGACACTTGATAATAGTGCATTATGTGTGCATCCTAGTATAGGGTTTTGCAACATAAGATACCTTTGGGTTTCTAGACCAACTGTTGGATTTGTAGATAAACATTATTAGTGGTTATGAGATAGATCAGGAACATAAGGGGTGCTCAAGGAAATTTGGTTTTTTACATGTTTTCTTCGGGTGGAAACCATGTGAGAGAGTTTGTTTTTTGGCAAGAGGTACCTAGGGGTGTCTGGTTTTCTAGGGCTATAATGTGTTGGGAGTTTTGATTCTTTGGTGGAGCTTATAGTTTTAAGGTTAGGAAAGATTAGGTGTATTACCAGGTTAGATTTCGATGTGACTCAAGGAATTTGGTGAGAGCGTACATGATCATAGTTAAACTTTGAACAATGCCCTGGTTTTGGGAGGCTGAGTAAGTGTTTTTGTCTTGAGAGTTGTTTTGGTTCTTTGAGGCACCAGGGGTTCTCTATGACAGGTGAGATAGGAATGTGGGGTTGGAAGGGCCAATTGATAGTTCTTTTGAACCAATGTTTTGTAAAGATTAACTTTATAGAGTCAAAATCACGTTCTATGGTGGGGTCACACAAGAGTGGGTGTGACGGTTATGTGTTACTAGGATCTTCAAGGAATGAGTGAATCATAACATGTTGTGTCATTTGGTTGTGGATCTGATATTACATGAGAGTATGTTTGAGGTTCTGGATTAGGGAGGGAAACCATCCGTAGGATGATAAATGATGTAGATGTGATGAGGTGATTGCATTCATGGAGGCCTCAGGATTTTAGATGATTTTGAATTGTCTCTATAGTAAGTGTTGATGATGGAAATGGGTAGTTTGTAGTTGTGTTAATTGACCTCACCTTAGAATACTATTATTCCAAATATCATCATAACCCATACTTTATCATCATCCTAAGTAAGCTGGGAGAGAATGACTATATGATCATTTATCTAAATGTTTTTGGGTTGGATATGAGGCCTCTTAGAGGCTATTCCCATATAGCAATAGAGTGGAAAGGTCACCATTATCTATTTATGTGTGAGTTCATCGGGATGGACTAGAAATTGCAAAATTATATGGGTGTCATTATCAGATGTTGAGAATGGGAGATAGTTGAGTCAGTAGTGGATTCAACTATGGTATCTCACTGGGGGTTAGGTGCTTACTCCAGTGGGCATGTTGGGTGGTTGTGGAATGGATTTGGGAGTGAAGGAATTATAATCAAATGATAGAAACAGGTTTGATGATGAATCCAATCTCTTTGTAAATGATTTGGACAAGTTAGTATACCTCTGGTTAGTAAAAAATGTGGGTGTGGATGGTTATAAGCTACATTTAGTATGTTGTTTTTGGAATGAAGGGTTCATTTATGGTTTGAGTTCGGATTTAATGAAAAAGATGGTATGTTATTAGTTAATGCATGAATGTCAAGTGTGTGTCTTCATAGATTGGTTTTCAGTGATGAGGAATAGTTCGGATAATGATTGGTTATATCTTAAATAATAAAGTTTGGTGGGTTGCGAGCTGGTATCGGTATGTTTTGGGTGTGCAAGTTCAATTCTAGGTGGGCTTTCTTAATAGAAAGGCGGATAAGTATTGAAAGATGGTAGTTATAATCTGGTTCATATAGTTTGGAAAATTGTAGCTGTATGACTACTTGGGTGAAATTATAATTAATTTTTTATGTGGATGGGCTGAGGTAAGCGCTATCATAGTGTTTCAATTTTGGAAATGGGTGTTAGCTTGGAGTTTTGGTGAGTTGAGGGCCATGAGTTGGAAGTCGTTCCTTGGTAACATTTCAGGATATCAGAATATGAATGAGGTGATAAGATATAATATGGATAAATGTAGAGGTTGGTTGGTATATATGGATGACCACTGAGTCTTCTCAAGGATGACAATTGTTATAGAGTAGAGTTTATAATATCTTGCATCAAGATGGATCAGATTTTTTTGAGTGAATTAGAATTTTCATTACCGGATGGGTTGAATCATTATTTAATGATAAAAAATGGATTCTAAGAGTTGGAATGACTTAAAGTGTTTTTTAGATGAATAACAATTCTCTTTAGTTATCCAGGTTGTTTGGATGTAATTTAAAGGCATCGGGTTATGTTTTGGGAGTTTAGGAGTTTTCTAGAAATGGTGCAAGGGTTGGTGTCCCTAGTTTGGGAGAAACCATGTGACACCTTGATGATTGGGATGTTTTTAGTTCATTTTAATCCATGAATTGCTCATTTTAATGGTTATATCATAGGTCAACGTAACATTTGTGGGGAAAAAGTATAAATTGTGCAATTTTGAGGATGTTTTGAGGTAGGGAGTACACGTAGCTAGTGCAGAGTTTTAGACAAATCATGTTCCTTGTCATAGGTGGGAGGTAGTTTTGAAAGCATGGTTGGTGAATGGTTGGTCAAACTATGCGGTCAAACCATACATGACAAGAATTTTGGATAGTAGGGGTCCACAGTTTTTCCAACCCTCTAGAGAAACCTTGCAAGGGGTGGTTTGGGAAAAAATCAACAGCATAGTTGGCACAGGTTTGGAAAACAGTGTGGCCAAACAATGTGAGTGCATAGAATTTCATTAAAATGGTATTTTTACCATGTTTCCCCTCCAATATTTTTTTCACCCCTCTCATTTATCTCACTCTTTTATGAACAAACCATAGGAGGGTTTTCTTCGCACTAAGGAGGTGTTTTTGTTGTGATTCTTCAGTTTTTTTAGGTAATATTTAAACTCTAGTGGCATCATTACTTCCACCTATTCCTTCTAGTTTTAAATTTTTCTAGTTCAGGTTTTTTTGAAGACTCTATCAAATAATGGTAGAATCTTCTATTTCTAATGGTTATTTTAGTCATCTTTCATAGAGGAGATCAGGATATGGATTCCGCACATCATTGTGTGGAGTTTCATTGAGGAATGTGTTCATGGGGAATTTTTTTGGTTTTCAAAAATTATGATTTTTTAATAATTTAATATTGGGTGTTTCCCATTACTGATTTGGACTAAATATTGGTTTAGTTTATGTTTTTGGGTCTTTGCGAGTGGTTGGATTCAGTTTTGGTGTGGCATGATAAGCCGGTGAGTTTTTCAGCCATATTCCAAATTAGGTTTTGGTTAATTAGTTAATTATAATTGTTATAATTAATGAGTTTATTTTTTAGTGAAATACTAGATCATATGTGATTAAGATTATCTCATTTTGGTTTCTAGATGTTTGGATGAGTCTTGAATGGTCCTTGGAATGGTCATTGTAATTTTGAAATGTTTTGTAAATCTCCATTAATGAGGTACGTAGTCTAAGAGAGTTTCCCATAGCCTTGTTGAATGTTTTTCATGTGTATGTAGTATATGTATTTAATCCATGTATTGATTAGTTACAATATTGTATTAATTAATTTGGTTTTTGACCATGTCTTAACACCATAGAACTTCCATAGATACTACTGGATCCATGGGTGTTTGTGAGAATAAAGCTTCGGTTTCCAATAGGGTGATCCATTTCATGAAAACGTAAAAGAAGAGTTATAAAGAGTTGGGTAGGAATTATTTTTTGTTTTAATTTTTTATTAATATTCTTATAAGGATTTTAAAATGGTTTATGTGCATTAGGCCTTGATCCATTTTTGGGTGTCAAAGGTGGAAAAGTATGTTTTGAAATGTTCAATGTTTGGAAAATGAGGTTTTGACCACCAAGTGGTTTATATAAAGGGGTTTAAAATGGATTTAAAATTTTGATTTTGAAACTTAGTTTATTCCTATGATGTTATTGTGATATGCTTTGATTACCTTGTTTTTGGACCTAGTCTTCTAATAAGGGTTGTGATGGGTGAGAGAGATGGACTGACGATCCATAGATATGGTTTGAATATCTAAAATTGGGAATGTTGCAAAAGATACTTATTATAAATAAAAATAGTTTATATGGTTTCAGTGATGTATTGAGGTTTTTTAAACATTGTTTTATATTTTTTAATGTATTGGATTTTATGTCACATGTATGTGTTTAGATACTAGATTGATCCTTTGGGAAGGGATAGTATACTATATGGATTGGGTGTTGGAAAAAGGCTCTAGAAACAAATAGTATAATTTTCTATTTATGTTCTTGATTGATTCTCTAGGAATTTATGGTATACAATATGAGATTGATGTTTGACTGATGCTTCATATCCATGGATTAAGTTTCATACTGATTCTCTAGGAATTATTGTTTTAATATATGGATTAAGTGTTATATTGATTCTCTAGGAATGATTAATTTGATATACGGTTTAGGTGGTAGACTGATTCTTTAAGAATTATTGATTAGATATGTGTTATAGGTTCTAGAAAAATGTTAAATGCACTATTATTTATGACACATATGTTAGGTTATGGACTGATGGTATGGATTTGGTAGTACTTTTTTTAAATATGGTATTAATGTATCTAGGTTCTAAGTATGAGATAACAATTGGGGTCATGAAGAAATATTACATGATAACCTAGACTATTATGCCAAATGATAGGACTATTATAGGATGGTTCCCTGTAATATTTAGGTTTGGTTTGGCTACCATGGATACGGAGAGACCATGGGTTATTTTCAATGCACAACCATAGAGGCATGCTCAGAGACACCCTGACATTGGATGAAAATGGTATGGTTGATCTCAGTCTTAGAACTAAGGATTTACGATGGTTTTATTTATATTTATTTAAGTTATGTTTTGGATAGGCTGATCATATTGAACATGCATTCACTTATGAAAACATCTTATAGGTTCACTATTTGGGGTAGCCTACAGATATTTGTTTCTCACCCCTTGTACGGGTACCTCTGTGTTTTTACAGACCTTATGTCTACTTTCATGTAATGAATGGATGCACAATGGATCGAGTAGAGGTTCAATATTGGATTATTGAGTGTTTTTCTCAAATGTAATCAACTGGGCAGGATGGTTCCACGTAACAAGGTACTAAATACTACGTATGTGATATTGATAAGAGGTTTTAGTTGAGATAGATGTATTTGATTTCTAGTTTTTTATTTTGTACATGTGATTGGCCTAGCGGGAGATCGATGTTGTATGTATGGAATGGTTATTCAGGACTTTAATATATTTCATTTTATTACATCATGTTTGGGTTTTAGTAAATTTATTCTTATATATTCTCAAATTTGTTGCTTTTTTTACTTCTAGTTGTGCACTCTAATATGGGATTACAGTCTCTACATAGTTCCACCTTTGACCCCCACTTCTAGTCGATATCCTCTGGCATGTGTGGAGGCATGCTTAAGGTCACATGGTACAATGTCTTGGGGCACCTGTTTAGTGGTTCTCATGTCATAATGTTAAAAATTGGTCTCAAATATTTTTACAATCCACTTATTCTACGATTTTTGATTTGGTAGATAAGAGATGTGGGAATGTGTTAGATCTTGTGATGAATATTAGGATGATGCATCATGAACACCTATTATGGTTGGAAGTCTAAGTTACCAAGGGTTGGGATTGATGTTCTATAATTGTGAAAGTATGGTTCTACATGATTTTCTCATCTCTTAACTCACATGTTGTTCATATTTTATGGTTTCTAAGGTATTTTAGGCTATTGGACCATTAGAAAGAGGCATGAGACTTAGTTTTGACTCTTGGCCTGTAGAGTCAAGAGGTGTCTTGGGCATCATGATATGTACATATGATCCACATTTTATAGACCATCTAGTGGGTTATATTATGGGTTTCTTTCTAATTGATGGTTATGTGGATCTACAGTGAGATGTTTTATGATGATGAAACTAGTGTATTTATCATGAATGGTTGGTGAAATGACCATAGTTGGTATTATGGTATAAATATAGGAATTTGGGACCCTTGTGGGTGGTTTTCATTGAGTTTGGTACTATGAATAGGTTCCCTAGGGGGGAGGTCCGCCGTGCATATTCTCATAAGGGACAAGTACCCTAGTTGTGGTATGTTGGTTGGTATATTAATCCTTATTGTTGCGAGACCCAAGAGGATAGTTTTTTGATTTTTTTATGTTGTTTTATGATGATACAGTGGGTTTTTTGGTGCCTCGTCATTTGAGGCTTTTTTTGAGATAGCATAGACCTTGGGGGGGTTGTCCAAGTGACCTTTTGATATGACTCCTATCTTGGGAGTGATTCTATATGGCTTTCAAATCTAACCTGTGAGAGTTTTGAACTAAGTTACAAGTGATTTTGGGTGTGTGGGGATCCAATTGATTCTTTATAACCATGATAATAGTATATAAAGGGTGGATCCTGGTGTAGGGTTTTTCCTTGTAGGATGTATTTTCTTTTGAGAAGGGTACTCTAGTGCTTGTGGTTTAGTATTGTGGTTGGTTTTTAGAGGGTTGGGCTTGTTTGGGTGCCTATAACAATTGGTGGATGTTTAGATAAGTGTATAAGGTGGTTATTAAATTGATAGGGAGTGCAAGGAGTGTATGAGAAATTGTGGTTTTATATGCATGTGTTTTCTTTGGGTGGATACCGTGAAAGAGAGTTTGTTTTTTCAGTATTTATCACATGAGGGTGTCTGGTTTTCCTGAGATGGAATGAAATGGGAGCATTGATTCATTGGTGGTAGTTGTGGTTTTTTGGGTACAAATGATTAGGTGGTCAACTAGGAAAACTTTGGATGTGACTCGAGAAATGTGGTGAGAGCATACATGATCTTTGTGAATATTTGAATGATGCTTGTGTTTTGGGTGGTTAGGTAAGTGTTTCTGGTTTGTGAATTGTATTTGGTATTATAAAGTAACATGGGTTCTATATGATGAGAGAGATTGGAATTTGGGGTATACATGGATAGTGGATAGGGATTTTGAGCTGATGTTTTGTAAATATTGACTTGTTAGAGTAAGAATTAGGCTCTATGGTCTGGTCACAAAAGAGTGGGTGTGACAGTTAAGTGTTACTAAAATCTTAAAGACATGAGCATATGTTAACACATTGTGTCATTTGTTTGTGGATCTGATATTATGATAGATTATTTCTGAGGTGCCTAAGTAGGACGGGTAGTTGTGAGTAGGCTGATGAATGATATGGATGTGGTGAGGTGCTTGCAGACAGATAGGATTGAGGATCTTAAATGAGTTTTACATGTCTATATAGCTAGTGGAAATTTTGGAAATGGACATGTTGTAGTGGTTTTCTTCAATAAAAACTTATTGTGTTCATAGTACAGAGACGATCATGCCCCTTACCATGAATTCATCCCAAGTACACTTCGAGGGAAACTGATATATGATTAGCTACCCTAATATCACTTGGAAGGATATTAGACCTCTTGGAGGATATGCTCATGGAGTATTATGGCGGGAAGTGAACCATCAATTACTTATGGGTGAGGTCCTCAAGATGGACTATATATTGATGAATGCCATTGGTTTCGTTCTCAGATGATGGTAATTGATGATAGTTGAGTCAGTAAAGGATCTAACTATAGAATCTCTATGGAAGTTTGGTGTGGACTCCGATGGGCATTTTGGGTGGTTGTAGAATGCATTTGGGAGTGAATGCATTATAATAAAATGATGGAAATGGTCTAGATGATAGAGTAGAGTTATTTAGAAATGAGTTGGATATTGGTAGTCCGGTTAGGTTTAGCACACAATGTGTGTGTGGAAGGTTTCATGTTATGTCTGGTATGTAGTTTCTGAAATGGCGGGTGAGTTTTGGGTTTGATTTGGGATTTTGAGGGAAAGTTAGTATGTTCTTAGTTCATCCATGGATGGTGGTTATACATATGCTTTGGTAGGTTTTCAATGATGAGGACTACTACCGATGATGACTGGTGATCTAATGGATGGTTAAGTGTGGTAGTTTTGGAGTTGGTTCAGGTATGTTTTGGGAGCACAAGTTCATGTTTGGTTGGGTTTTCCTAATTGAAAGGGAGTTAAGTATCTAAAGTTTGTAGTTATAGGTCGGTGATTATGGTGGGGAGCACCATATCTTGATGAATACTTGGGTGAGGTTATAATAAATTTTTCATGTGTATGTGCTTGGATAAGTCCATTAAAATGTTTTAATTTTGGTAAAGGGATATATCTTAAAGTTTTGGCTTGTGGAGCACCCGGAGTTAGAGGTTGTTCCTTGGTAGTGTTTTGGGAAATCGAATGCTAAATAAGGCTATTCAGTAAAATTTGGTGACTGATCTAGGTTAAGTTGTATAGATGGATGAAAATTAATGCATATCTGGGATGAGAAGTATTATGGTGTAGAGGTAGTGAGATCCCGCTTCAGGTTGGATTAAATATTTTTTTTGGAAATTGAAATTTTGTTACGAGAAAGGTTGAATATTATATTAAGTCCCAGAAAGTTATTATGAGAGTTTTAATTCCTCAAAGTCTTTTTTTTGATATGTGGAATAATTATTAGGAGGTATCCTTGGGGTTTAGATGGTATTTGGAGGCTTCAATTTAAGTTTCTTGAGTTTTGATGTTTCTTATAAAGGGTGCATGGTTTAGTGTCCATGGTTTGGGAGAAACTATGGAATTCCTTAATGATTAGGATTTTTTGAGTTCATTTTTAAATACATGTGGTTTATTTTCATGGTTAGATCACATTTTGTGGTAAACCATATGAATATAATGGAGAAACTATGGGAGTTTGAGGAGGTGTTGAGGCATTGAGCATGGGTTACACATGTTTTAGAAAAAATGTGTAGCATGTTACTGGTGGGAGGTTGTTATGATAGAATGGTTTAATCATGGTTTGTCAAACAATGTGTCATAACTATGATGGTCATGGGTGTTGGATAGTAGGGGTTTGCATAGTTGGCACATGGTTTAGCTAACCATACAGCCAAACCCTTTGAGGGGTGGTTTTGGATAGAGCTAATTGAATGATTGGGGTAATGTTTGGAAAAACATGTGGCTACCTATAATTTCATTAAAATCATGTTTTTACCATTTTAATCTCTATTATTTTAATTCACCTCTCCCATTTCTCTACATATTGTTCACATAAATGCATGAAGGGTTCTCCTCGTTACTCCCATTCTTCAACCGTCGCCAAGGATTTGTTTTGGTGGTGATTATTTAGTATTTTGAGTTAAGATTTAACCCATAGAGTCCTCCTTGATTCCCCCTATACCTTCTTTATTATTTTAAAGTTCTTCGATTTAGATTATGTTGATGACTCCACCAGATCATTAAATATCATCTGTTTTTTCATGGGGTTTTTGGTCATCTTGTGTGGAGAGATCCCAATAAGGATTCTTCACGTTATTGCATAGAGTTTTATTGAGTTATATGTTAAAAATGAAATTTATGATGTTTTTTCAAATGAATTAGTTATATTAATTGTATATTTTATGTCACCTCTTATTTATTTGTCCCAGAGTGTGGTATAGGTTATTTCATGGGTCTTTGGTGAGTGTTTAGATTTGGTTTCAGTGTTTCATAATAATCCTATGAGTTTTCTAGGTTTATTACAAATTGGTTTTTGGTTAATCAAAAAAATTTTATTGTTATAATTACCTAGTTGTTGTTTTTGTTGTAATAATAGATCTTGGGTGATCATTATGAGATCGGTTGGCTGTTGAAGGGTTTGGAAAAGGCTTGGATGGATCTTGGAAAAGTCTTTGATCTTTGGAAATGTTTTGTAAAGCTTCATTTATGAGGTTGGTGGTTTAAGAGCTTTACCCATAGTCTTGTTAATTGTTTTGAATTTGTAGGTAGTATGTTCCATTAATTCATTTGTAGTGTGATTTATTTATTATCTTAAGTAATTTTTTTGGACCATGTATTAACACTTTATACCTTCCATAAATCCCATTGTATTTGTGGGTGTCCATGATACATTGTAACATCCCAAGGTTTTTTAAAAATAAATTGAAAATGCTTGAAATTTTGTTTAAGGTATATATTTATAAGTATCCTTCAAACATAATTTTATTTCTTCTATGTTTTGAATTTTAAGAAACTGTCATCTACAATTGTGTTCAGTGTGTTATTTAGAGTCTGATGGAAAAAACTTGTTTTTTTGGTGAATAGTAACATGCCCTTATGAATAGTAATATGAATAGTAATATGACCTCATGAATAGTAAATAATAATATTATTTTATTTTCCCATGGCAATAGGATAATGGGATCTTAATTAATTTTCCAATGTCACATAAAACTAATTGCACTTCAATATTGTTATTTTTCGAATTAACTGTAACCTTATTTAAAAATTAAATTAATAATATTTAGAAAATTATTTTTGAAAAATGGAGTTCAGTTTTGAATTCTACACATCGAAAAATGGTTGGGGTAAATTTTTGGTATTTTTCTGAAACTCTTGAATTTTCAGTGAATAGTGAAATACGATAAAATACCGTATAATCAATTTATCCGTAAAAATGCACTATTTATGACATCATAAGTGATGAAAGGCCACTTTCTTCGAACTCATATGATATTTTCACTAATTAAGGCCACTTGATTTGAGATTATTCATAGTCTTGATAAAAATATTATAATAATAATTAAAATAATCTAAAAAAACCTCCCCTCCTCCACTATAAATATCACCCTAACTCCCCTCTTCCTCCCACACCTCTCAATCCTTGAGCATTGTCTAATTTCTTCCAAATTCCCTCCCCAATCTTCTTCCCCACGTCCTAGAGCTGCTGGTCTCACCAAAAGACCAAGACCAAAGCCCTTAAGGAGGATCTCAAGGAGAAGAGATCAAGAGGTAAACATCCTCTTTCATTTTCATTCTTTTCTTCCATTTTATGTTATTCTCTTCCTTTCCCTTTGTCTTTTGTTCGTATATTTCATTAAATGTTTCCCTTACTATCGAATGTTTGTATGATGATGAGATATTCCATTCCTCTCATCAATCTTGTTTTTATGAAATTTTAAGAGACGTTGTTAGGCAGCCGAATTTTTGTAAGAAATTTCTCATGTTTTCTTTATTTCATGATTCCTTTCTCTTCATTCTTCACCCCCTCTTATCAAAGAGGCATGAAATATCTAGAATCATGTATATTCTGGATGTTTTCATGTTTATGGAAAATTAAAAATCATTATTCATCTCCTCTCTCACTTATTTAAAGAATCAAAAAACATTGTCCATTTGTGTCGAATTACCGATATCGTGGACGGTGTATTTTCAATTTCCATTAATTCTTTCAAGTATGGTCATGAAACCATTTATATGGTTGAACCAGGTTACAATATATGTTTTATGACTCATATAAGGTTCTGTAATTCTTTTGTACTCATGATTCAAATTTATAAGACTAAATGAAGTTGTAATTATCAAAGAACCACTTAAATAATCTAAACGAACGTAATTAATGTTTTAACTTATTAATCATCATCATATAAAGCATAAAAGTGATAAATGGTAAAATTTATGGTACTGTAAATATGTAAATACTACTCCTTTCCAATTCTGGAGTTTCACTTCCAATAAACAGGAACGATTCATCATGAACCGATCGTGAAAATCACAAAAGAACTCACCCAAAATAATGCAAGGAACAAAATACTAACAATTAAGGGGTAAAATGAGGTTATGAAATGAACATATAAGATGTTATAAACATGAACATGTTTCTTTAAAATACTAATAACACTCTTTTAACCATTATATAGGATATTTAAACAATTTTGAAGTAAGACAAGCCCAAGTTAAGGGAATTCTTAACCCGATTTCCATTCTTTGGGTTAACCTTCTACTTTATTGTTTATGTTCTATTTAAATTGTTTGTGTGATGGGTTCTGTTTATATTATGTTTCCTTATGTGTATTTATAGAGTATATACCTATTACATACACTCTATTAAGTCCCACTTCAAGTATATGATGTTTATAAGGGACTTTTCTTCTAAACTCTTTTTTTAAAATTCTGTTTTGCAATATTCAAAACCAATGTTTTTATGCTATTATTTATGTTGTATGATTATGTTTTCGTTATTGGGAATTGTTTATGATGAAGTGTGGGACCTATATTTCCCTCCAATGCATTGGGTATGAGTAAGTTGGAGGTCGGCTGTATGGTTACTCCAAGTGTAACTGTGATGGTTACACAAAGTAAGGTAGCCGTGAGGGTTACAAATTTTAAGGTAGCCAAGATGGTTACAAGATTATGTAAGTAATGCCCCATGATGCCTCTATGATTATATTTATGTTTGTATGGATCTTGTAAAAATCTCATGTTACACAAAGTAAGAATTTATGGGTGGAAATCATGTCTTTTGAAAATGTTTTCATACGTCATGTGTATTCAGGGACTAATGTGATTTTTCCTTCTTTTTCATACCTTACTGAGCTTTTGTGCTCATCCCAAGTTTTTAAATGATTTTTCACAGGTTAATGATGAGTAATACAAGGAAGGAAGACATTTTAAATGTTCAATAATTGTCAAGGAGCCTTGTTTTATGTTTTAATGTTTTATATTCTGAGGAAAATGGAAACTGATTTTATGGTATCCACTATGTAACAATGTGTAATGTTATGAATGTTTTGTCTTAATTATCTAAAGCTCTAAACTTGAAAAGATCCTCAATGTAAAATGAATTGTTTTCTTGAATAGAATCAAGATTATGTATGAAATAAGTGCGGGTCTTTATAGTTGGTATCCGAGGATGGTTTAGATAACTTTAGGGGTTAAGATGATGCTAATAGAATACCATAAATAATTTTCACTCTATGTTTAATTTGTTATAGCATTTAAAGATTACCATGTTGCTTCATCTAAGAAATGTTTGTTTAGAATGGTTGTCCGCAGAAGGAACATGGATGCTGAAGAGGATAGGCACCGACAAAATGACATCCTTCCTGATCAATAGCCCGGAATGGTAGGGATTGGAACCGAGCAGTTTGTGACAGTAATGGCTCAGCTAACACAGGCTATAAATGGTGGTGGCATCCATGCAAGAGGAAAAATAGAGCTACCCCAACAGAACATGACAGTGGTGGAACATTTTATGAGACAAAATCCTCCTGCATTCAATGGATCCTCTGACCCAGTGGCAGCAAAGGGATGGATTAAAGCCCTTGAAAAGATATTTGATGTTATGGGATGTTCAGACAATCAAAAGGTAAGTCTTGTCATTTATTGTTTTGAAGGGGAAGCTGATCAGTGGTGGTTAATGGTAAGGAATATCAGGGGTAGAGAGGATTTTGATGCCTTAGTGTGGGATGAATTTAAAAGTCTTTTTCTTGAAAAATATTTTCCTAAGGTGGTGTGACTTAGAATGGAGAAACAATTCCTTGAATTGAAACAAAAGGAGGAAGATTCAGTTGCTATGTATGAGGCGAACTTCACCCGACTGGCGAGGTATGCTCCAAATCTTTTTCTGGATCTCGATAGAAAAATCAACCGCTTTTACTCAGGATTGAAGCTAAGGTATCGAAGGGAGTTGGCCTCCCGTGAATTCAAAAGTTACGAGAAACTTGTCCGATGTGCTGAGAGGGTAGAGATGGAGTTTGCTGACAATCACATGAAATTTGGAAACAAAGAGAAGAAGAGGTCTAGTTGGAAAGAAATGGGTAAGAATCAACCAATGAAATCTGATGGTAAGAAAATCCAGTTTCCAGTTTGTGAAAAGTGTGGCAAGAAGCACCCTGGGGAATGTCTTATCAAAACTGGGAAGTGTTTTAAATGTGGTAAGTTTGGACATATGGCCCGATATTGCAATGAAAATGATCCAAAGACTAATCCTAATAAGCAAACTGTAAAGTGTTTTAAATGTGGTGAGATGGGTCACTATGAAAATTCCTGTCCAAAGAGGGATCCAAATGATGCAAAGAAATCAGACTACAAGCAGAAAGGTGTAGTGAGATCCTTTGCGACTACGTCAGCAGATGTTGGGCCATCCAATGAAGTTGTATCAGGTACTTTGTTTGTTCACTCATATTTTCCTAAAGTTTTGTTTGATACGGGTTCTACACATTCCTTCATCTATGAGAAATTTTCTAGTAAATTGGAAATATCACCTCAACAAATGATACTCGAACTTGTTGTTAAAACACCAGGGGTAAATGTTATAGCAAGAGGAATTATAAGAATATTTCTATTGTGGTATGTGGAAATACTTTACCTGCAAACCTTGTTGTTTTACCCTTAGTCGAGTTTGATGTTATTTTGGGGATGGACTGGCTTTCTGATTATCATGCTAAGATTGATTGTAGAGCTAAAGAAGTTGTTTTTCAGAAATAGTTTCAGTTTGTATACAAGAATGAACCCATACAATTGATAACATATCAAGAAGATGAGAAACTACTGAAAGATGGAAATGAAAGTTATCTGGCTCATATTGTTGTAAACAAGGGAACTATTCAAATTAATGAAGTGCCAGTGGTAAATGAATACCTTGATGTTTTTTCTGAGGAGTTACCCAGTGTCATACCTAAATGAGAAGTCGAATTCACTATTGACTTAGTTCCTGATGCTAAGCCAATTTCAAAACCCCCATATCGTATGGATCCAATAGAACTTCTTGAATTGAAAAATCAGTTGTAGGATTTGCTTGTCAAAAGCTTCATTCGTCCCAGTACTTCACCATGGGGAGCCCCTGTTTTGTTTGTTAAAAAGAAAGATGGTTCCATGAGACTTTGCATTGATTATAGAGCTTTGAATAACATCACTGTTAAAAACAAGTATCCTTTGCCTCATATTGATGACTTGTTTGATCAGCTCCAGGGAGCTCAGTACTTTTCCAAGATTGACTTGAGTTCCGGATACCATCAGCTGAAGGTGAAGGAGGATGACATCCCGAAAACAGCCTTTCGTACTAGATATGGGAATTATGAATTTGTTGTTATGCCATTTGGGTTAACTAATGCACCTGATGTATTCATGAATCTTATGAATAGAGTATTACATGAGTTCTTGGATAAGTTTGTGGTTGTATTTATTGATTACATTCTGGTTTTTTCTAAAAATAAAGAGGATCATGAAAAACATCTAAGGGTTGTTTTACAAACTTTAAAAGAAAAGAAACTATATGGAAAATTTATCAAGTGTGATTTTTGGTTGCAATATATTTCTTTTCTTGGGAACATTGTAAATAAGGATGGAATAACAGTTGATCCTGCCAAAACAAAAGTAGTTGATGAATGGCCAAGACCCACAAATGTTACTGAGATTCGCAGTTTTTTGGGCTTAGCAAGTTATTACCAACGGTTTGTTAAGAACTTTTCATGGTTATCTAGCCCAATAACTAAGTTAACACAGAAAGGGGTTAAATTTGTTTGGATAGAGGAATGTGATGTTTGTTTTCAGGAACTAAAGAAGAGATTGGTGAATGCTCCAGTTTTGGCCTTACCTTCCCGGAATGGTGAGTTTTTCATCTACAGTGATGCTTCTTTGAAGGGACTTGGTTGTGTTTTGATTCACAATGATCAGGTAATTGCCTATGCTTTGAGACAACTTAAACCTCATGAGATGAATTATCCCACACATGATTTGGAATTGGCAGCTGTGGTTTTTGCTTTGAAAATATGGAGGTATCATCTATACGGAACCAAATGCCAAATATATACTGACCATAAAAGTCTTAAGTATATATTCACTCAGAAGGAATTAAACATGAGGTAGAGAAGATGGATAGAACTGATAAAGGATTATGACTGCACAATTAAATACCATTCTGGAAAATCAAAAAAAGTAGTGGATTCCTTAAGTCGGAAAAATCATACATCATTAACCATGCTACGTTTGGAACATGATCCCTTGATTAATGATTTGATGAATTTTGGCTTAGAAGTTGTTGGTGCAGAGAATATATCTGTTTTGTTTCAGGTTTCAGTGCAGTCTTCGTTGTCAGACAGAATTATGAAAGCGCAGAGGGAAGACCGTGAGCTACAGAAAAAGGTATAATTGGTTAAAATGGGTAAGTTTCCAGAATTTAATCTTGATAAAGATTGTCTTTTAAGGTTTGGAAAAAGGTTGTGTGTGCCTTGTGATTCCCAGCTGAAGAAAGAATTGTTGTGTGAAGCTCATAGTTCTCTATTTTCTATTCATCCTGGAAGTACTAAGATGTACAGAGACCTTCGAGAGTATTACTGGTGGAATGGGATGAAAAGAGATATTGCAGATTTTACAATGAAATGTTTGACATGCCAGCAGGTTAAAGCAGAGCGGCAGTTACCGAAGGGGATGCTTCAGCCTTTTCCAGTGCCAGAATGGAAATGGGAGAATATATCCATGGATTTTGTGGTGGGACTACCAAAGACTTCTCGAGGTAACAATGCGATATGGGTTATTGTTGATCGGCTAACAAAGTCTACTCATTTTCTTTCTATTCGAGATACAATGACATGAGATCAGCTTTCTCGATTGTACCTCAAAGAGATTATCATGTTACATGGAGTTCCTCTTTCCATTGTGTCTGACCGAGATCCCAGGTTCACTTCTAAATTTTAGAAGGGACTTCAGAATTCTTTGGGCACAGAGTTGAATTTCAGTACAGCTTTTCATCCTCAATCAGATGGGCAGTCAGAACGAACGATTCAAACTTTAGAGGATATGTTTCGATCTTGTTCAATGGACTATCAGGGAAGTTGGGATCAACATCTTTCAATAGTTGAGTTTTCTTATAATAACAGTTTCCATTCCAGTATTCAGATGGCAGCTTTTGAGGCCTTGTATGGAAAGCGGTGTCGGACTCCTGCGTTTTGGGATGAAGTCGGTAAAAGAAAGTTGATGGGGCTAGAATTAGTAGAAGAAGAGGCTGAGAAAGTGAGGATTATCCAGAAACACATGAGGATAGCTCAGAGCAGGTAGAAAAGTTATGCAGATAATAGAAGGAAAGACTTCTCTTTCGAGGTAGGTGACCATGTTTTCCTTAAAATCTATCCTTGGAAAAGTGAGATGCGTTTCGATAAGAAAGGGAAACTAAGTCCACGGTTTATCGATCCTTTTGAAATATTGGATAAAGTTGGAACAGTTTCATACCGTGTAGCTTTTCCACCGAGCTTATTTCAGGTACACAATGTTTTTCATATTTTGATGTTGAGAAAGTATGTTCCAGATTCATCACATGTCTTGAGGCCGGAAGCAGTTCAGCTAGAAGAGAACCTTTCTTGTGAAGAGAAACCGGTTCAGATTCTTGATCGAAGAGAACAGGTATTGCGGAATAAGGTAATCCACCAGGTAAAGGTTTTGTAGAGAAACCACATGGTTGAAGAAGCAACATGGGAGTCTGAAAATGCTATGAGGGAAAAATACCCTCAGTTGTTTAATAAGTAAATAAAAATTGCGAGGACGCAATTTCAAGAAGGTGGGGATAATGTAACATCCCAAGGTTTTCTAAAAATAAATTGAAAATTCTTGAAATTTTGTTTAAGGTATATATATATAAGTATCCTTTAAACATAATTTTATTTCTTCTATGTTTTTAATTTCAAGAAACTGTCATCTACAATTGTGTTCAGTGTGTTATTTAGAGTCTGATTGAACAAACTTGTTTTTTTAGTGAATAGTAACATGCCCTTATGAATAGTAATATGACCTCATGAATAGTAAATAATATTATTATTTTATTTTCCCATGGAAATAGGATAATGGGATCTTAATTAATTTTCCAATGTCACATAAAACTAATTGCACTTCAATATTGTTATTTTTCAAATTAACTGTGACTTTATTTAAAAATTAAATTAATAATATTTAGAAAATTATTTTTGAAAAATGGAGTTCATTTTTGAATTCTAAACATTGAAAAATGGTTGGGGTAAATGTTTTGTATTTTTCTGAAACTCTTGAATTTTCAGTGAATAGTGAAATACGATAAAATACCGTATAATCAATTTATCAGTAAAAATGCACTATTTATGACATCATAAGTGATGAAAGGCCACTTGCTTCGAACTCACATGATATTTTCACTAATTAAGGCCACTTGATTTGATATTATTCATAGTCTTGATAAAAATATTATAATAATAATTAAAATAATCTAAAAAAACCTCCCCTCCTCCACTACAAATATCACCCTCACTCCCCTCTTCCTCCCACACCTCTCAAGCCTTGAGCATTGTCAAATTTATGCCAAATTCCCTCCCCAATATTCTTTCCCACGTCCTAGAGCTGCTGGTCTCACCAAAAGACCAAGACCAAAGCCCTTAAGGAGGATCTCAAGGAGAAGAGATCAAGAGGTAAACAACCTCTTTCATTTTCATTCTTTTCTTCCATTTTATGTTATTCTCTTCCTTTACCTTTGTCTTTTGTTAGGATATTTCATTAAATTTTTCCCTTACTAAACAAAGTTTGTATGATGATGAGATATTCCATTCCTCTCATCAATCTTGTTTTTATGAAATTTTAAGAGACGTCGTTAGGCTGCCGAATTTTTGTAAGAAATTTCTCATGTTTTCTTTATTTCATGATTCCTTTCTCTTCTTTATTCACCCCCTCTTATCCAAGAGGCATGAAATCTCCAGAATAATGTATATTCTGGATGTTTTCATGTTTATGGAAAATTAAAAATCATTATTCCTCTCCTCTCTCACTTATTTAAAGAATCAAAAAACATTGTCCATTTGTGTCGAATTACCGATATCGTGGACGATGTATTTTCAATTTCCATTAATTCTTTCAAGTCTGGTCATGAAACCATTTATATGGTTGAACCAGGTTATAATATATGTTTTATGACTCATATAAGGTTCTGGAATTCTTTTTTACTCATGATTCAAATTTATAATACTAAATGAAGTTGTAATTATCAAAGAACCACTTAAATGATCTAAACGAACATAATTAATGTTTTAACTTATTAATCATCATCATATAAATAATCAAAGTGATAAATGGTAAAATTTATGGTACTGGAAATATGTAAATACTACTACTTTCCAATTCTATAGTTTCACTTCCAATCAACGGGAACGATTCATCATGAACCGATCGTGAAAATCACAAAAGAACTCACCCAAAATAATGCAAGGAACAAAATACTAACAATTAAGGGGTGAAATGAGGTTATGAAATGACCATATAAGATGTTATAAACATGAAAATGTTTCTGTCAAATACTAATAACACTCTTTTAAGCATTATACAGGGGGTTTAAACAATTTTTAAGTAAGACAAGCCCAAGGTAAGGGAATTCTTAACCCGATTTCCATTCTTTGGGTTAACCTTCTACTTTATTGTTTATGTGCTATTTAAATTGTTTGTGTGATGGGTTCTGTTTATATTATGTTTAATTATGTGTATTTACATAGTATATACCTATTCCATACACTCTATTAAGTCCCACTTCAAGTATATGATGTTTATAAGGTACTTTTCTTCTAAAATATTTTTTTTTAATTTCTGTTTTGCAATATTCAAAAGCAATGTTTTTATGCTATTATTTATGTTGTATGATTATGTTTTGGTTATTGGGCATTGTTTATTATGAATGGTGGGACCTATATTTCCCTCCAATGCATTGGGTATGAGTAAGTTGGAGGTCGGACGTATGGTTACTCCAAGTGTAACTGTGATGGTTACACAAAGTAAGGTAGCTGTGAGGGTTACAAATTTTAAGGTAGCCAAGATGGTTACAAGATTATGTAAGTAATTCCCCATCATTCCTATATGATTATATTTATTTTTGTGTGGATCTTGTTTAAATCTCATGTTACACAAATTAAGAATTTATGGGTGGAAATCATGTCTTTTGAAAATGTTTTCATACGTCATGTGTATTCATGGACTAATGTGATTTTTCCTTCTTTTTCATACCTTACTGAGCTTTTGTGATCATCCCAAGTTTTAAATGATTTTTCACAGGTTAATGATGAGTAATACAAGGAAGGAAGACATGTTAAATGTTGAAGAATTGTCAAGGAGTCTTGTTTTATGTTTTAATGTTATATATTCTGAGGAAAATGGAAACTGATTTTATGGTATCCACTATGTAACAATGTGTAATGTTATGAATGTTTGGTCTTAATTCTCTAAAGATATAAACTTTAAAAGATCCTCAATGTAAAATGAAGTGTTTTCTTGAATAGATTCAAGATTATGTATGAAATAAGTGTGGGTCTTTATATACATAGCTTATGGTCACCCATGGGGTGATCCATTTTATGTAAAGGGTAAAGTTGAGTTGTAAAGAGTCAGATTGGAATGATTTTAGGAGTTAGTTTTTTATGAAAATTTATATGAGGCTTTTGAAATTGTTTTAAGTATGTTCATTGGTCCTTGACCTAGTTGTGTGTGTTAAAGGGGGAAAACTATGTCTTGAAATGTTCCATCTGTTGAAAATGATGTGTTGGCCTCTAAGTGGTTTATTTAAAGGGGTTTATAATGGATTTAAAATGTGGATGTTGGAACTTTTTTTATACCTATGAGGATGTTATTATATTGTGGGATTACTACATTTTAGAACATAGTCTTCTAGTAAGGTTTGTGATGGATGAGAGAGATTAAAAAACAATCCATGGATATGGTTTAGATATCCGTAATGGATAATACTGGAAAAGATGCTTCTTATTGGTACCAACAGTTTTCTTATGGTTTCAGTGATGGAATAAGGTTCTAGTCATGTTGTTTTATATTTTGGAATGTGTTATATGTGACATCACATGTCTGTGGTTAGATGTTTCACTTCTTCTATAGGTAGGGATAGTATACTATATTGATTGGGTTTCATACTAATGCTCTATACATAGATAGTTAATTTTTTGTTTATGTTTCAGAATGATATTATAGGTAATAATGGTATACCAGCTAGGATAGATGGTAGAATATTTTTCCACTTCCATGGATTTATTGTCAAAATAATAATTCATGAATGATTGTTTTTATATGGATTAAGTTTCAAATCTAGGAATGATTATTTTGATATATGGTTTTGGTTCTACAATGATGCTCTAGACATGATTTATTTGATATATGGTTTCAGTGTTGGATAGATGCTCCTTGCAATGTTGTTTATGATACATGAGTTAGATATCAGATTCATGGTATGTGTTTGGTAGAACTTTTTTATGATACATGGGTCTAATGTGACTATGTTCTAAATATGAGATAACAATTGGGTCCATGAGGATATAGTAGGGGTGACCTAGACTAGTATCTATAATGATAGGACTAATGTCGGATTGGTCCTCGAAATTGTTAGGTTTGGTTTTTCATACCATAGATATGAATCCCATGGGTTATTTGGAATGCATGGTCATTGATAAGTTATTCAAGAAACCTCATCACTGGCCAAATATTGTATGTTCGGTTGATGTCTTGGACCTAAGGATCGACTGTGTTTTCATCTATATTAATTTCATTTATGTTTCGGCTAGGTTGAGCATATTTCATGATCATGCACTTATGAAATAATATTATAAGTTCACTATTGGGGTTACCTTTAGAGATTTATTTCTCACAACCTGTAGGTGTGCCTCGGTGTGTATACAGACAATATATCCACTTTCAAGTTGAGCATGGATGCACAATGGATCAGGAAGAGGCCCATGATTAGATAATTGAGCATGTTGCTCCCATGGATTCGACTGGTTGGCATGGTGTAACTTGACGGGGTACTAGATACTGAGTATGTGATATCACTCTAGGTTGTAAGCAGGTACTAATATATTTATTTTTTAGTTGTTTATTTTTTATATGTAATCATCCTAATGGGTGATTGATGGTGTATTTATGGAATGATTTTTTGGGACTTTACTTTATTTCATTTTAACACAACATGTTTCAATTTCAGTTTATTTATTCTTACACATTATCTGATGTGTATAATTTTTGGTTATTTACTTCTTGTTGTTTACTCTAATATGGGGGTATATTCTCATCACAGTTCCACCTTAGACCCCCGCTGCTAGTCATTATCCCTTTCTATACGAGGAGGCGTGCCTAAGGTCATGTGGAATACTGAATCGGGGAACCAATTTAGTGGATCCTCATCCAAGATGTTACATGGGATGTATCCTCAGCAATTCATGGGATGTAATTTCCAAGTAGCCTTTATTATTATGATAATGGGATAGATTTCCCAAAAAAGAATATGAAAACTACGACATAATACACTCTTCCCATTATCAATTTTTAACTTGTATATTGGATGTACTAACCATGATGTGATGCTCCAAAGGAAGGGTATGGGCTCTCTTGGATAAAATGCCTTGTTATTTTCTATTTCCCTTTTAAGTGGGATTTACTTATCATGAATAAGCTTCCAAGTGAAGTAATGTGTAGTCATAAGAGTGTAAATCCATATGGGATAAGATTCCCTTCCACTCATGTCATATCTTGGATGAAATTCCTAACTATCTTCCCTTTTAAGTGAGATGAAATTTCCATGATGAGTGATTCCAAGGAATGGGATGAGATGCCTATAAGGTATTGGTTATTTCGGGATGTGATGTACTCTCTTATGAGATAGATTGAGGCTATAGACACTTTTTTATCTTGTGTTACACCCATAGATAATGATTTAATGTCCTCTCATTGATGATGTTTTCATGATGTGATGTATTCATGTATGTGTTGGATTGAAGAAACTATGTCCTATATTGTTATTGTATTTGGGATGGGATGCCTCACTAAATGTGATTTCTCAAGGATGTTATTCCAATATTTTTAATTTTGTTATCAAGACACCATTCCCAATGTTAAGGATTACCTTAACATAGGTATGATTTTCCAACACCTATGGATACATATCTGAGATGTAATTACCAAATATTTTTTATTTTATTATAATTGGGCATTACTAAATTTAGATATGGATTATGATGGGTTCCTAGTCGATGGATATGTAATATATTATTAGACACTACAGTACTAGCCAACGTATGTATTCTTCACAAAAAGGTGGTTGAGGCACACCCATAAATGTGACATGATTTATTAAATTTTTTTCTTTCCTATTCACTTTATTAATAAGAATATCATAGTTTGCCTATGGTTTTTTATAATGAATATGTTTTGGAACACCTTTAGTGGGGTCATACTAAGATTTACTCACACATTTATTGATAAATATTTTAACATAGTATATTTTTTGGTTATGGGATCAAGTAAGGGCATGGACCTACATTATATGGTCATTATATGAAGCTTGAAAGAGTCTGAGAGAAAGTAACAAGCATGGAATCATGACAAATTTTTCTATTATCTTTAGTTATTTATGTGCTTTTAGGGGTGTAATATATGATATTCATATGGGAGATTCTCTTTTCTTATTCATTCATGCATGGAATTACTGCTACTCATTTAATTATAGCATGATAGTTGTTATTTGATTATAAATGTAATATAGTTATGTCTTATTTTTTTAACTATTTTATTAGGATGGTCCTTTATTATTATTGTGTCCTACTTATTTTATGGTTATATATAATATAAGATATAGTCTATCTATGATCATCTAAAAACCTTTTAAAGCCACTTGAGTGTGACATTGTATTTGTTTCTAATATATATTTATGTCCTGATTAAAAAATGGTTGAGTGTATTTTGGTGAAATTAGAAGTACCATGAAGATGCTTAAAAATTTTCTAAGTAAAATTTCAATGATTTGAGTATTCTACATTAGTATCAAAATTTTTCTAAGTAGAAAATGTGTAAGAGTCATCTGAAGTGATTGAAATAATAGAGTGAAAAAAAATAAGGGTCATTTTTTATTCTATAAGGGTAATTTTTAAAATTTAAATAGTCATTAGGAACTCCTTAGGTATTATTTATAATTTATCAATAGTCATCTAGAATTTCATGTCATTTATTAGGCTAGTTTATAAGAGATATCGAGAATTCTGTAAGATTCATCTACTCTTATGTAACATCATTTGGGATAGAAATTGGTAAATATATGGAATAAAAGAAAAACATAAGAGAAATTTAGACTTATTAAATGACTATATTCTATAATTTTAGTAAATTTTTAAAGCATAAGATTTCTTTTCAGAATCACTAACTTAGAAAAAATATTAACGGATTTCATATTGAAATTTTTATAAGGGAGATCAAATCTAATAAATTATGTTTTATTATAAATAGTTCCCACCATCATAGAATTCCAATTAAACAATGATTCAAATTTATTTTCATTAAAAATTAATAAATATTTCTTTCTATCACTAATAAGAGGATAAAAAGTTGTTCCATGAGTTAAGGGATTCTCCATGACTATTATGATTTGAAGGAATATGAGTTTTTAGTCATGTTGTGAAGTGATGTATCAAATTGAAAGGTTCTATGAATATGAACCTGAATTCTAGAATATATTTAATTAAGTTCTATAATATTTGTGTAAACTTTTAATACAAAAAACCTGAGTTTCTAGGATGTTTTAATAATGATATTTGTTTAGGATTTAAATGAGCATTAAATATGATATTGTGTTTATACTTTTCAAGGATGGGTTTTCATATTTTAATATTGAAAACATGCTCACATGATTTGAAATATAAAATATGTGAGGATATAATGACAGTGATTTCTATAGAAGAGAACAAATACTACATTACAAAAGGATAGTATTGAGAAAAAAATTAAATATATGGTTAAAGACTGTTCTTTAGTTGATAAAGGAGATGATCACATACACTAAGACCTTATAGAATGGGATTTTACTATTGATTTTTCTTTAAATACATATTATTTTACTTCCCATATTGATTTAGTGCTTTTATAAATGTCAGATTACTTCCAACATCTTTATTGGTACAATGTCATACTCTTTCTTGAGTTCTTTGTTGATATTAATAGTTTAATAACATGTGGATGATAAAAATCACCAAAAATTAGGGATATATTCATTAATCATGTAAGAAAAGCTCATTAAAAAAACAAGTTCTAATCCTTTCTATTACTTCACTTATTATATTTTTAGTGTTTCAATAGATAATTATGAAATTGGTTGGGTATGAAAATAAAAATATACTGAGAATCATTCACCCCAACCCTCTTGGTGTTCGTGACCATTTAAGTGATCCTTCCAATTAGTATGAGATAAGGTTCTCTCCTAGTGATCTTTCATGATGTTTTATATGGATCAATGTAACCCTATTAATAAAAATGGTATTTTGAACGTTTATGGAAAGGGATTTATATTTATAAAGATATGATAGTTCCCTACCAACTCTTTTGGGGTGTTTATGTTCTATATTATATTAAATATGGGTTCATAGTGTTAAATGATAATTTATTGTAGTCACTTATTGATAAAAATTATGTTTATAGTGATTTTACGGAAATTTATGCATTCATATATTCTTAATCTAAAAAAGAACTCACAAAATTCATGGGCTATAAAACTAGAAATTCAATTTCGAGAAAACACTATAGAAATTTTGAAGTAACTAAAAATGAGAAGGAATCCAATTTTAAACTTAGTAGATGACAGTTTAAAGATATTAAAATATAATAAGATGAATCATTTGATTTTTTAACTAGATTTAATGTGATTGTCAACATCATTTAAGGGTTTGGTGAAACTCTTGAGAATTCTATAGTGGTTGATAAACTTGTGAATATTATACAAGACAAGTTTAATACCAATATCTCTTCTCTTGAGGATAGAGAACTTAAAGAGTTTACAATTGATAAACTTCATAGATATATCATCAATTATATGATGAGAATAAGGGAATCTCTCAAGAGATATCTAAATATATAAAATGATAATTATTTTAAAGATCTGAATAATTTGAGGATTGAAGACAAGCACACAGACTATAATGTAGAGGAAAATATGCATGACTTTTTTGAAACTATTTCCCCAATGTTAAATTTCTCACACATGGAAATAGAAATTAGAGAGGTGTGTTTCCTTTAAAATTATTTAATTATGGAAAATTTGAAAAAATTTCTACCAATTATCCAATGAAAATAAGAGTTGAAATTGAATATGATGATGAAACTAGGAAGGCCATTAATTATGAAATTTCTTAAAATAAAATCCAATTAGAAAGAAGTATTAAAAAAACAACTAAGTTCTTTGGAATTTTTTTAAATTGAAGAATGTATATTTGATAGTGAAGAAAGAGTTGATGTTGAAGAGATTCACAGTGAATCATATCAAAAAGTTCTCATGGTTCAATAATATGTATTAATTGATTCATCAAAATATTAATCACAAGTCAACATTTATCTTATAGATGAGGAAGATGAATATAAAAATTATTTCACTATTATAATGGAAATATAAATGTGTTTACAAAAATAGGAAGAATGAGATATGAAAATTATCATCTAAAAATAAACATAAATAAGCACAATTAAATCAATATTGAGAAAGAAAAACTTATAAAATAAGTTGAAAATTTTATGGTCAAAATTTTTGAGAAAAAGAAGATTATAGATAAAACAAATTCTATCATCAACCTTTTTCAAAAAAAATAGATACAAACCAAAGATAAAGATTATTGAAGCTAAGAAGAATAATGATAAATTAAAATGAGATTTTCAGAGGGATATTTTAATATAAATATAATTTTATATGAAAAAAATCATTATGTGTCTTTTATGTTTAATAATTTTAAGATTAAAATGGCTAAGGCTATAAGTGGATCAAATAAAAACAAAACTATGATGACAAAAGTGTCCAGTGATAAATAGAAATATGGAATGACTAGAAAGATAGAATAAAATTTAAAATATTCTCAAATTTTGATGGAGTACAAAATAATATAATTTTTTTTACTAGCCCGATAAAACCAAGGGATAATTAGACAGAAGGTTTTGGTTAAGACAACTCAATAGAGGTCAGAAAGTGAGGTTTAAAATAAACCAATAAAGGAACATATTTTTTTATCAAAGGGGAACATTTCAAGGTTACTGTAGTTTTTGTGGTATTTTTTTGTTATAAAACATACAATTATTGATATATAATTTATTTTTCTAGGAATAATAATGGATTTTGAGTCAAGATATATAAACAAATTAAGATAATAACAATCCAAATATCATACTATTTGAGATGAAGGTTGAAGAGAAAATTTTTTTTGGGAGTTTTCAAGAGGTCTATCGTATATGGGATCAAAAAAGAAACACCTCAAATTAATGTGTTAAATTAATTATATATCATCTAAATCATTTTTCTAAGTCCATTGTTCTTCATAAATAGATACAAATCCAACAATAGGATAATTTTGCTAAATTTTTATTTAAATCTTTAATGTTTGAAAAGGTCTTGACTATGGATAACTATTTTTCTTCTAACATTTCTAGAAATTTAAATAACATAAAACATATTTAAATTTATAAAGGAGGTATTTTTACCTTTTGAAATCATGGCTCTTTAATAATTAAAGAATTTTTAATGTAAAATATTTGGAAAAGTCATATTATTCCACATAATTATTTATTTGTTAATGGTATAAATCATAATACTGTTAGTGTATCATATCTTAATGATTATTTAAATGATGTAATATTTAGAAATAATGGGTTCCTAGTTAAAAGTATAAAATATTCACTTATTATATTAAAATATTTGAGAGCCTCGGGTAACATATTTTAGGTTGGATAATTCAAGATAGATTTTTACAAGAGTATGAAAGCTAAAAATAATTAATGGAACATAAGGCATTGTCATCATGGATAAATGAATATGAAGAAGTTGATCACTGAATAAGATATCAAAAATATCCCAATTATAAAAGAATATATTGATATTGTTTTCAAAACATGTTTTAAATGAAAAATAGTGAACAAAATTTATAATGGAAATGAAATTTTGACGAAATACTCATTGGATCTAGTCCACTATTATATTTATAATGATAATTTCAATACACGATGATTCTTGCTCAAATTTACCCCAGAGATGAAGGTATAATGGTCCTTGTAGTCTAGCTTGGGTTGTCGAATCCAAAGAGACCTAAGAAGTAACCTATATACACGCACATTATATGGACTATTTTCGGCTATGAAGTGGCCAACTTTGATTGATTTTAGATGAGTTTAGAGGATATATAACAGATTTAAGTGAATTCAATTTAAAATAATGAGTTGATCCTAGGTTATCGCTCGGGGTGGATTGGACGTATTTCCTTTTCAATGATTTCAATTTCTTATATTTGATATGGATTCATTTAAGAAGATAAAACAACATCATCACTTACTGGTTCAATGCCTACACCCTTTAATACTAATCACCTATACACGTTAAGGATCAATGTTTTGAGCAATTCAAGGTAAATGTTCGTATTAGCACATGAAGTGTGTGGCCTTAAATTCAACAAGGACGATAGAGTTTAAAAATCATCAAATAAAAATCTCAATTTAAGAAGTGATTATATATTAATGTGGTGATAAATAACATCCAATCCAGCCCCTTGATACTCCCTTTGATCAACCCATAAGTGGGTTATCCCTACATTGATTTTATGGTTTCAATGGAAGCGGAAAGTAGACTCATGAGGGAGGACATGGAGAAGTAAAGAAAACAACAAAAATAAAATGATCACTCCACCGTTGTGTGAATAATTTCACAAGATTTTGTGTGAATAAATTCACACCTTGAGGAAATAGTATCAAAGTGAGATGTAGAACAACAGAATAAGAGGAGAATAAGAACTTTTATTAAGAAACTAAAGTGAATTGAATAACTTACAAGTGAAAGTCAAATTTGAGACAACAAAATCGTAGCATAACATTACAATTGAACTAAGCATCAAATATTATCAACTCCTCCACCACAACTGCATTAAATAGTCATTTTGGAAGCCTTGGGTCGAGCCTCCAACTGTAAAAAGGATCCCACTTGATTATGGTAGGCCTAGGGTGGTGGAAAGCTTGTGGAACTTAGACTTTTCCACATTTGACCCGAGGTGGCATCCAGGTTTAATCCACTGAGAAGACGCGCTTTTATGAACTTCTATATGGACGAATCAGAGTGGTACATAGAATAATAAAATAGAGAACCAGATGTCTCCTAACCTTATGTAAAATTTGTTCCCATTTGGAGGTGTATATTCGGAGATATGATCATATTAGTGGGCTGTTTCTCTAGGCCGCAGAATCTGGCCCAGAATTGTATCTCTAATTTGGTCCACCTTAATGTCCACCATAGAGGCCGAATTAGAATTATCTCATGCAGAGTTATTTGTTACTCAACGTTTCTTCTATCATATCACAAAATTTTGGATTCATTGTGCCATTATGTTGTGCCCCACAGTCTCATAAGTGGGCTGGTGTCCAATCTTCCTTCTCTAGAATTACTTCCATTCATCTCAAAATATCTGCATCATCATTTATGAATCATCCATTGATCCCTGAATGAAAAATGTTCACATTTAAGTGTAGATATAGTTAAAAAAATATCAAATTAAAATATTGATAATTACATTCCTTAGAATCAGATTACTCTTTGGGCATAAATTGGTGTATATTAGTCATGAAGTGCACAAATGATGAGAATGGATGTTCATAATGAAAATGCACTAACTCAGGACCATAAGATCAAAAATTAACATTTAATACCATTAAAATGTAATTAAAATATATGTTTTTATTGGATAATCACACCCCCCCCCCCCAACTTGATATTTTCTAGTCCCGAGCAAATAATTCAATGATTTTATTTGAATTCCTTTCTTCAAACACATTATAACAAACAGTGCTCACAATGTAAACTGCACAAAAATATATTTTTATAACCAATCAAGATAATTTAAAACAAGATGAATTTAAAAGTAGATCCCAATCCCAAGCCCATTCCTTTGATCAAATCCATCATCATACTTCATCCAACTCAATTAGGTGTAATGATGTGTTGTGAATCACAATAGATATGGGGGTTCATTTTCATTCAAGGGGGAAATCATGGAAGCGCTAGGTGGAATCACATTTAATCCTAATATGAGTATTCTTCATTATTATTATTATTTTGGATTTTTTTTCATTATTTCTATAGTAATTGAGATTGCAGTTAATCTAATTAACCCATGTAGCAAGACTTTGCCGATGACTCCCAAACTCAAAGGCCTTAGGGCACCAAGTGAGGCCCACATACTCGGGCATCACCTCTAGTTAACTTAATCAAAAACAAAGACATATTACCATAAATAGAGATAGATTGAAAAACTTAGGGCTAGACAACTCTGGATTTACGATCCCCATCTGCTGAAAGCCTCACATTTTATCAATCCATTGCTCTACATGCAATTTATTATTATTATTATTATTATTTTGAATACTCATATTATTCATAAAAATCAAACCAGCCTATTCTATTTATTATGGGACCCCAAAAATTCAAATTAGTACCCCACAGTCTAGAGGACGTGCATTGTGGCATTTTGATTTAATGGATGAAAATAAAAATGATGAAAATTTTCATTGGACAACCAAACTTCCAAAATCAATGCTTTTAAACTTAATCATGAATTAAATTTAGAGTCAAGGAAATAAAAGTTATTTGCTATGTATTTTTAATGTGAGAAAAGATGTTATTATATGAATGATAAAGAAATTTTACTTGTTTTTTTATCATTGTTTTTTTTAAACAAACATTTTTTTTTCACACCCCCCAACATAGAATGAAACTATCCCTAGTTTCGTAAAAATAAAATTTAGAATGGGGTAGAGGAATAAAATTGAAGTTCAACAAGGAAATTTAAATATGAGGATCATGAAATGAAGTCACCTAGTGGTTGATGTTTGAAGTTCTTGTCACTCGAATTTAGTCCTTTAATATCCATGTCACTTGCAAAGTTCCCTAGTGGAAAAAGGAAAACAAAAAAACAAAACAAAACAATATATATATATATATATAAGTAAAATATAAGTATATATATAAAAATTATAGAATAAGTAAGCACATTAAGCAGTAGGTCAGTGGTAAGCGCGCGCCCCTGTCTCCCTTCGGTCCCGGGTTCAAGTCCCCGTGGCTTCGCCGGTTGTGACGGGGTTTCCCCCACGGCCTATGGCGTTTCCCCTTTTTTAAATTTTTATATTATTTTTATTATTTTTATTATTTTTATCTTGACCTATAAAATAATAAAAATACAACAAAATAAACTGATGATACATTATCTTCTTTTTAAATTTCTGGGTAAGGTATTACTCAAGGATCGCACCATGTGACACGGATGAATATGGTTCTCCCCTTTTGTACCCATCCATACTCATAATATAAGAACATGTCAAAAGTATATTTTTTTATTTTTAAATATAAAAATGATTAATTAATATTATTTGAAAAATAAAGATGATTCAGAAAGATTAGAAACATACAAACCACGGGTTGCCTCCCGTGCAGCGCTTTGTTTAACGTCGTTAGCCCGACATAGATCCTAAATTTATAAATTTTTTCCTGGTTCATAGATTGGCTCAATTAACTCAACATCTATTTCTAGTTTATTGAATGATTCAATGAATGTTTTTAACCATTGACCACAGACCTTGAAAATGTGACCACTAGTGGAATCTTGAATCTCTACTGCCCCATGGGGGTATACATGATGCACTATGAAATGACCTGACCATCTAGACCTTAACTTTCCTAGGTGTAAATGAAGTTTTGAACTATACAAGAGCCCAAGTTTTCCCGGTTCAAAATGTTTGACCTTGATATTCCTAGATTTTTAGGCTTGAACTCAAGATTTATTGATCCTTGAATTTTCATAAGCCTCCATCTTTAGTTCCTCCAGTTCATTGAGATCTAATTTCCTTTTTGTTCCGGCCAATGAGAGGTCATAATCCATTTTCTTAATTGCCCAAAAGGCCTTATGTTCAATCTCCACTAGAAAATGGAATGCTTTACCATAAACCAACCTATATGGGGACATTCCTAAAATGGTTTTATATGCAGTTCTATAAGCCCAAAGAGCATCTAAGAGTTTCTCAGACCAATCTTTCCTAGAGGGGTTAACAGTTTTTTCAAGAATTTTCTTAATATCCCTATTCACTAACTCATCTTGACCATTGGTTTGAGGATGGTATGCAGTGGACACTTTATGAGAAATACCATACTTAGACATGAGTGAAGAGAATGGGCGGTTGCAGAAATGGGTTCCTCGATCACTGATTATAGCCCTAGGAATTCCAAATCTTGAAAATATGTTCTCTTTCAGAAATAGAATCACAACTTGATGATCATTGGACTTAGTGGGAATGGACTCAACCCATTTTGAGACATAATCAATAGATAAGAGTATGTAGAGGTATCCCCGAGTGTTTGGGAAGGGACCCATGAAGTCAATTCCCCAACAGTCAAATATTTCAACCACTAAGATGGGAGTGAGTGGCATTTGATTCCTTTTTGTGATGGACCCTACTTGTTGACACCTAGGAAAACTTTGACAAAATGTGTAGGAGTCCCTTGAGAGGGTGGGCCAGAAAAGAGCACATTGAAGAATCTTAGAAGATGTTTTCTTAGAGGAAAATTGACCTCCACATGCCTCACTGTGACAGAATTTAAGGATGGACTCTTGTTCAGATTCTGGAACACACCTCCTAATGACTTGGTCAGGGAAAAACTTATAGAGGTATGGATCATCAAACACATAGTGTCTAACATCAGAAAGAAATTTCCTTCGAGCTTGAGTCCCTAAGAATTTTGGAATGACTCCTATCACTAAGAAATTTTATATGTCAGCATACCAAGGGCAGTCACTCACAGAGTATAGGTGTTCATCAGGAAACGAATCAGACACAGAAAGGTGACTTGAGTTGTCTTTGAATTCCATCCTAGAGAGGTGACCAACTACAACATTTTAAACTCCCTTTTTATCCGTGATTGTGAGGTCAAATTCTTGTAAGAGAAGGACCCACCTAATCAGTCTAGCCTTAGCATCATGTTTTTGGAAGAGGTATTTTAGTGCATAATGGTCAGTGAACACAATGATGGGGGATCCTAAGAGGTAGGACCTAAACTTCTCTAAGGAAAACACAATAGCAAGTAAATACTTTTCAGTGGTGGTGTATTTTATTTGGGCATCATTTAAGGATTTTCTTGCATAAGCAATGACATAACTATTTTTATCACAACGTTGTCCTAACACAGCTCCTACAGAAAAGTCACTCGCATCACACATAAGTTCGAAAGGAAGGTTCCAATTTGGAGATTTCATAATGGGAGGATAGGTGAGAGAGGATTTGAGGGTTGAGAATGAACCCTCACATCTTTCTGTCCAAACAAATGGAGCATCCTTTACTAGGAGAGCACAAAAGGGATGAGATATTGAACTAAAGTCCTTGATGATTCTTCAATACAAAACAGGATGTCCTAAGAAATACCTCACTTATTTGATAGTTTTGGGTGATGGAAGGTGACGAATGATGTCAACCTTGGCTTTATCAACTTCAATCCCCCTACCTGAGACCATATGGCCTAAAACTAGTCCCTCTTTAACCATAAAATATCATTTTTCCCAGTTTAGGACTAGATTCTTTTCTTCGCATATTGACAAGACTCTCTCTATATTCCTCAGACATCCCTTAAATGTATCCCCAAATACAGAGAAGTCATCCATGAAGACCTCTAGAAAATCCCCTACCATGTCTGAGAAGATTCCCATCATGCACCGCTGGAAGGTTCCAGGGGCATTGCATAACCCGAAGGGCATGAGTTTGAAAGAAAATGTTCCAAATGGACATGTGAATGTAGTCTTCCCTTGATCCTCTAGGGAGACCTCAATTTGATTGTACCCCGAGTACCCATCTAAGAAACAGTAGAAGGCATGACCTGCCACTCTTTCAAGGACTTGGTCAATGAATGGTAAGGGGAAATGGTCCTTCTTGGTGAATGAGTTTAGATTCCTGTAGTCAATGCAGACCCTCTATCTGCTACTCACCCTTGTTGGAAGAATCTTTCCATCCTCATTGGTTATCACTATGATTCTGACCTTTTTTGGAACCACTTGGATTGGGATCACCCACTCACTCTCAGCTATGGGATATATGATACCAGCTTTTAACAATTTCAGAAGTTCCACCCTTACTACCTCCATGAGATTAGGATTAAGTCATCGTTGAGGTTGACGACATGGATTTGAATCAGATTCCAGAACAATCCTATGAGTCCCGATAAGTGGGATAATCCCAGGAATATCAGAAAGGGTCCAACCAATGTCTTTCTTATGCTTCCTAAGGACATCAAGAAGCATCCTCTCATTATTGGCTTCAATAGAAGAAGAAATGACAATAGGATGTGTTTGATTTTCCACTAAGAAGGCTTAATTTAGTGCAGTAGGAAGTTCCTTTAATTCAAGATCAGGTTGGTTCGGAATTTCAGTAGAAGATTGGGACATTGGATCAAGATCAATTTTTTTAGAGTTTTAGATAGGATTGATTCCCCACATGTAGAAGTTTCAGCTACTAGATTGGCTTGATCAGATTTAGGGAAGGAAATTTGAGTGGTCTCCATGAAAGTGGTTTCTTGAAAGGTTTCACTGATTGTTGGACCTAAGACTTCATCATAAGAGAAATTTGAAAATTATTCAAGCCAAGGAGATAAACTTCCTTCATATGAACAATGTAAATCAATCTCATCCTGACTTAAAAATAAATCAAATATTCCTTGATGTTCCATGGATTCATTATCAATGATTCCTATCATGTTTACTTCATGAATGTCCTCGTCATCCCCTATTTGTGAGCTTGCATTATAGATGTTCAAGTCTAGACTCATGTTCCCAAAGGTGATGGTCATGTTCCCGTTTCGGACTCGGATAACAGAGTTGATTGTTGCAAGGAAATGATGACCAAGGATGATTGGGGTTTGTTCCTTATTTCCTAAGTTTGGATGGTTGTCAAGGACAATGAAATCATCAGGGTAGATGAAGTTTTCAACCTTTACCAGAATGTCCTTTAAAATCCCCTTTGGAACCCTAATGCTACGATCAACAAGTTGGAGTGCGACAGATGTGGGTTGGAGTTCTTCTAGGCCTAACTGGTTGTACAAAACATATCAGAGGAGATTGACACTAGCACCTAGGCCACACAAGGGCTTGACAACTTTTCTTTCTCCTAGTTCAACATTGATGTAAGGGAAACCTGGGTCTTTCAACTTAGGAGGAATGGTCCCTTGAATGGTGGTACTCACATTAGCATCCAAAATGACTTGGTTTTTATGTGAAAATTCTCTTTTAAAAGTGCAGAAGTCTTTAAGGTACTTTGAGTAGGCCGGTGTGGTTTGGATTGCATCGACAAGGGGTATGTTCAACTTGACTTGTGAAAATATTTCTCTCAACATTTCACTCAGTTCAGGCTTGGTTTTCCCTCTCATGCGTTGAGGAAATAGTGCAGGTTGTGGGGTTGTTTGTTGAAAAGTAGTTTCCTTGACAATGTTATCATTTTCCTCAGTTTGATCTTGTGGTTCATTTGAATTTTCAACCAAGTTTGAATCTTCAGGTGGGTTCTGAATTAGTTGTTCAAGTTTCTCAATTGATTTCCCACTTCTTAAAATAGTCACAACCTTTAGTTGTTCATGAGTTATTTGAGCACAACATGACTCTCCCATTGAAGTTGAGGATGGAACCGCCTGAGTAGGCATGGGTGCCTTTCCAGTTTTGATGGTTTGAAGTTCTTGTTTTAGGAAGGATACCTCAGAGTTCATCCTCTCCATTTTTTTGCACAGTTTTTCTAGTAGGATTTGTGGAACTGTTTGGGTGGGTGCTTGAGTAGGTTTGTTTATCCCAGGGGGAGATTTTGGGGGTGGGATGGTTTGTTGAAAATGGACCGGTGGCTGTTGGTATTGGATAGGTTGGGTTTGGAACTGGTTATGGGTTTGGTAGTTCTGATGGGGGTAAGGATTTTGTCCTTGTGGTTGGCTAGGTAATTGGTTATCTTTCCAGCGGAAGCCTGGGTGGTCGTTATACCTTGGGTTGAAGGTGTTTCGGTATTGAGGCTTTTGAAAGTTCAAAGCATTTACTTCCACTGGGGGTCCTCTTAAGAGAACATCCTTGATGGATGTAATTGTTGGGTATTTTTCTATCTTATGGTCATGTTTGTCACAAATTGTGCAAACAGGGTCAACAGTTTAGATTTCATGGACCTTCCTAAGGTCTATCTCTTCAACCTTCCTAGAGAGTGCTGCGAGTTTAGCCCTAAGGCCTTCCTCTTCTCTAAGTGTATGAATTCCAGTAGTTCTTTGTGGCTTTTCAGAATAAGGTGAAGTTCCCCATGTTTGGTTTTGTTCAGAAAGGCTTTCTAAATACTCGTAAGCATCATTTGGGGCTTTGTTTTTAAAGGTTCCATTACACATCATGTTAATGAATTGTTTGTTCCTCGGACCCAACCCTTCATATAAAATTATCACTTGTTCAGGAATTGAAAACCCATTGTGTGGAACCATGTTTAGAGTGTCTTTGAACCTCTCCCACGTTTCATAGAATGACTCTCCCTCTTTTTCAAAAAAGTTTTGGATACTCTTTTTAAGAGCAATTGTTTTATGGTGGGGAAAGTATTTTTTGTAGAATTATCTTTGTAGTTGGTCCCAAGAGTTGATGGATGATGGTCTCAAATTTTTTAGCCAATTTTTAGCTCGATCCTTTAAAGAAAAATGAAATAGCCTCATCTTAGCTGATTCTAGTTGATATGGGGGACACATGGTTTCTACAATGTCATTGAACTCCTTAATGTGCAGGTATCTCATCTCGGACTCCATTCCATGGAATGTGGGAAGGTGGTTTAGGACATGGGGTTTAAAGATGTAGTTGGAATCTTCTAGGGAATTGTGTCTAATGCATGAGAGGGCATTGGTCCAGGAAGTTTTGAGGTAGTCATTCATGGTTTGATCAATTGCATTCCCCAAGTTTGGGGCTACCTCATTTGGGTTTCCATTTTGGTTCCCACTCGGGTTTATGAGTTGGTTTCTTTGAAGACCTTCCATTGAAATTGGATCAATTTTCGACTCTAGAGTATTATGAATATTAGGATATAATGGAATGAGTTCCCTTTCTGTACTTGACTCCCCAAACCCAGGACTATCCACCCTAACTAGACGGTTTGATTGATCGCGGGTGTAGGCGGACATGTGCCAAAAGAAAAAAAATGAGAAAGGGACAAGATAAGAGAATTTGGTTGAGAAAAAAAGAAATCGGGGAGAATAGATTGGGTGTTTAGATGACTTACTTGGGTCCCCACCAATGGTGAAACATTTTATTCTCACTCAAATTTACCCAAGAGATGAAGGTAGAACGGTCTTTGTAGTCTAGCTTGGGTTGTCGAATCCACAGAGACCTAAGAAGTAACCTATAGACACGCATATTCTATGGACTGTTTTCGGCTATGAAGTAGCCAACTTGGATTTATTTTAGATTAGTTTAGATGATATCTAACAGATTTATGTGAATTCAATTTAAAATAATGAGTTGATCCTAGGTTATCGCTCGGGGTGGATTGGACGTATTTCCTTTTCAATGATTTCAATTTCTTATATTTGAGATGGGTTCATTTAAGAAGATAAAACAACATCATCACTTACTGGTTCAATGCCTACACCCTTTAATACTAATCACCTATACACTTGAAGGATCAATGTTTTGAGCACTTCAAGGTAAAGGTTCGTATTAGCACATGAAGTGTGTGGCCTTAAATTCAATAAGGACGATGGAGTTTAAAAATCATCAAATAAAAATATCAATTTAAGAAGTGATTATACATTAATGGGGTGATAAATAATATCCAATCCAGACCCTTTATACTCCCTTGTATCAACCCATAAGTGGGTTATCCCTCCATTGATTATATGGTTTCAATGGAAGCGGAAAGTATACTCATGAGGGAGGATATGGAGAAGTAAAGAAAACAACAAAAATAAAATGATCACTCCACCGTTGTGTCAATAATTTCACAAGATTTGGTGTGAATAAATTCACACCTTGAGGCAACAGTATCAAAGTGAGATTTATAACAACAGAATAAGAGGAGAATAATAACTTTTATTAAGAAACTAAAGTGAATTTAACAACTTACAAGTGAAAGACAAATTTGAGACAACAAAATCGTAGCATAACATTACAATTGAACCACGCACCAAAGATTGTCAACTCCTCCACCAACACTAACTTAAATAGGCATTTTTGAAGCCTTGGGTCGATCATCCAACAGTAAAAAGCATCTCACTTGATTATGGTAGGCCTAGGGTGGTGGAAAGCTTGTGGAACTTAGACTTTTCCACATTTGACCCGAGGTGGCAGCCACCTTTCATCCACCGAACAGACGTGCTTTGATGGCCTTCTATATGGCCGAATCAGAGTGGTACATTGAATAATAAAATGGAGTCCCATATGTCTCCTAACCGTATGTAAATTTTGGGCCCATTTGGAGGTTTATATTCGGAGATATGATCATATTAGTTGCATGTTTTTCTGGGCCGCAGAATCTGGCCAAGAATTGTATCTCTAACTTGGGACACCTTAATAACCACCATAGAGGCCGAATTAGCATTATCTCATGAAGAATTATTTGTTCCTAAACATTTATTATATCATATCACAAAATTTGGGATTCATTGGGCCTGCATGTTTGGCCCCACAGTCTCATAAGTGGTCTGGTGTCCAATCTGACTTCTCTAGAATTGCTTCCATTCATCTCCAAATATCTCCATCATCGTTTATGAATCATCCATTGATCCCTGAATGAAAAATGTTCAAATTTAAGTTTAGATATAGTTCCCAAAATATCAAACTAAAATATTGATAATTACATTCCTTATAATCAGATGACTCATTGGTCCTAAATTGGTGTATATTAGGCATGAAGGGCACAAATGATGAGAATGGATGTTCATAATGAAAATGCACTATCTCAGGCCCATAAGATCAAAAATGAAAATTTAATACCATTAAAATGTAATTAAAATATATGTTTTTATTGGATAATCACATGACCTCTAAATATTTGTGAATTTTTATTAAGTGTGGTGCAGGGGCTGGCCTAGGTCATCTATCTTGAATACACCTAGTGTCGATCACTTAGGATTCCAATTTAGTTTATTATATTTTTTATTCAAAATTTTATGAAAACAAAAGGGAAATAGGGAGTTTTTGTGAGTTATTTCCTAAAATTATAGGTCAAGTAAATGATTATAATAAAAAATTAATCAAGGAAGAAAAGAATAAAAAATGAATGATTATGATCAATTTAATATAACCATTCATTAATCATTAATCATTATACCTTATAAAAAAAATTAAATTATAGTTCCCCGAATATTTAATCCCAAAACCCTATAAAAGAAAACATGACAAAAAATTTAAACAAGTTAACCCTAATCTGACTTTTAGATTTTTAATTATGCCACCTTGCATTGATTGTAGTATAAAAACCAAATTTTGATCAATGGATAATTAGTGTAAAATATCCACACTCTAAATGATAATGTATTTGGTATTAGGATTAAATTAAAACCCTATGAATAGATCCAAAGTTGATTGTATAGGAAAATTAAAATGTTTGACTCAAAAATTACAAAATCCTGACCTCACGTGATATGTGTGAATCATTAAAGTGAATTAAACATTATAAACCCATGTAATTAGCTATCATTTTATGAATTATAAGAAGTGAATGAATCAAAAATAACTAATGAGTAAGGTAAAAATTAGATCAGCCAGAAAAAGAGCTACTCTACCATGGGTAGAATTATCATCATGGTGATGATTTTAATAAGAAAAGATTTGAAAGGATATAGCTAAATATCATATCCTCTATTAGGTTATATAAGATAGAATAAAAATAAAATGATGGAATTAAAATAAAAAATAATATTTATTGAAGTGAATTAGTAATTATATACATAAAAACAAATAAACAAGTAGAATAATTAGATGATATCCTTCTTGAAAGAAATTATTACAACAATCCTTCCTTTTTAAAAATGGGTATAAAGGTGTAAAGGGACTAAAACCGTCCTGTAAAACCTCATTAAGCCACAATAAACCCTTCTCAAGTGGGATAAAATTAATTAATTAGATTGGGGGAAATGTTTTGAAATGACAATAAGGTTACATATGAAAACTATGACTCTAAAATTTACTCGTTATTAGCCCACATTTTTTAAAAAGATCCTACAAGAACCAGTTATTACGTTAGTTTAATAAAATTATTGGAATTGATTCACTTTAAATTTTTAAAACCATCAGACTATTCCATGTAAGGATGAAACATTTGTGGCCCAAATAGTGAGGTAAGGTCCAATTATTGGATTCTTTTATATCATTGAATTTATGGAGAACATTTACCCTAAAAACATAGGATGCATAAATAATAGTTTTATCAAAAAAATAACTCAATTAATATTTATTTATTCCATGAAATTTAAATTCAAAATTTAAAAAAATATAAATTTTATCAGAAAAATAGTCTAGTGAAATTATAAGTGAAAACTAAATTTCATGGAATTCTCATATTCAAGCCCCAAAAAATAAATTTTCATTTAATATTTAAATAAATATCAATGTTTTCAAATTATATAAATTATCATTAACAAAGGATTCCACAAAAACATGGTTTATCAACTCTCCCACACTAACCATTTTCCACCCATGGGAAAAAATATCAAATATCCACAGCAAACCCACCCAAAAATAGGGAATTGGATAATTTTTCAAGATCTTTTCTAAATTAGTAATCATACATTATAATTTATGGAATTAAATTTATGGTAATTTTATTTCCACACTTTAAAATTTATTTAACATAAAAAATTCATCCATAACCCAATAAAAACATAACTCACATGAAAATTCAATTCACTCTTCATTAAAGAGAGATATAATTTATAGTTATCATCAAATGAGAAAAATTCATCTATCATCATAATATTATGAAAACTATAATTTCTTTTCACCATGATATTTAAAATATTTTTCAATCATGAGTACAATTTAAAGGTGATTTTTGTAACTAAGGCTTAGTTGGTGAAACATTTAAAAATTTAATGTTTAAGAGATGAGGTTGATCTCTTAAATATAAATAATTAATATTCAAGTGAAAACACATGAAATATAGCTCACAAACTTTTCCTTATTAGATATAACACCAAACTTTCCTTTTTGTGACAAGGTCCATGAGTCAAACAATGAATGCAATGAAATATTTCATCCAAAATCTATTTTTTTCTTTTTTTATTTCCTTTTTTTGTTTTCTTACTATGGATAATGATATGAAAAAAGAGTGTGATGAATAAAGTTATAATCCTAAAAATAAGCACAATTAATAATTCAATCTCATCTCTATTTTCTTTTTCTTTTCAATTTTATTTTATTTTTTCACTTTTTCCTTTTATTATAAGAAAATATTATATAAATAAAATACAATGAATTTAATTAACCCATGTTCATTCCCCACAAAAATTTAATAAATAGTGACTTGTATCTCACATACCTTGAAATGAATTGATTCTGAAAGAACACACATGAAGGGGACGTTCCCTTACACTCAAAACTAAAATACTCATGTTAAAATATTAAGAGTGAGGGTCGGTAATGAAAATAATATTGTAATGTGACTTTAACCAATCAAGAAATATAAGTATTCTAAGATCTAACAAAGGGTTAATATAAAGGGTGGGTCTCAAGTTAAAAATGTGTCTAACCAAAAAATGGTGCCTCAATTATAACAAAAAAATTATGATCTACAGATCATTAAAATATATGTAATCACTATTTATAGTACTCAAATTGAATATAGGTTTCCCTTAATAATGTTAGAGTATTAATAATAATTTTTCAAAAAAGGTTTATAATCACTCATAGGATAGAAAAAATAATTTGATTCAATGTTTCATGTACATGGATTTCAAAAATAGATCAAAACCATAATAATATTTGAAAAAATATAAAAAAGATCACATCAACAATCATTCAATACCAATTCATTAAAAAGTCAAGCCAAATATCTTGAAATAAATTCTTGTGTGAGTATTGATAATGGCTATTTATTAAAGCTCTGAGTTCCTAAAAAATAAAAATATAAAGAGAAACAAAAAAATCTAAGTATGTTAACACTCCCATACAATTAAATGAAACTAATCATTTGAATTAAATTATCTCACATATGTGAAGGGATTGAATCAAATAATATTGATAAATAAAACCTAGTTTATTTTTCATTCGGTGGATTTGAGTTTAGATCCTAATTACCAACTTCTACAACCTATAAATAAAAATATATATAACTACTAAAAATTAAAGGCAAAAGTAAATTAAAAAATCTAAATATGAACTTGGGTTATCCCCTAAGAGGTGTTGTGTTTACACTACCTCTAGTATGGAAATCATTTGGTTAACCTCAATACATAAGAGGATCAGGTTTTTGTGGTATGATACACAACATATTATTTTTAATAATATTTTTAAGTAGATACCAAGAGTGGAGTCCCCAGATAAAAGAAAAAAATGATCCCACCTCGAGAATAGGAAAACAAATAAGTAAAAATTTCAAGAAGGGTAAATATGTAATGAGTATTCCTTATCAGTATTCTTGGTTTCCTCATCTAAAATATGTTCTCATTTTTATAAATGTTTGAGTCATATTACCATGGTTTCCTAGAAAACTCCCAATTCTTTAATCATCATCTATTTGGGAGGTTTCTTTGTTAAAATAGATTTTTAGTTTTAAAAGTTACAATTCTATATAAAAATCATTAGAAATGTAATTTAACAATTCTATTTAATAAATATTAAAAAAAATCTATATAATCCCCATAATTGTTATTGGATTTCAAGAAATCTTGAACAACCCCTTGACCTTATTCATATTTGAATTAAAATAATATATGCTCCATAATTATGCACATTACGTCCTCATCACCATTACTCTATAAGGAAATCACAAGTTCTAGTTCATCAAAATATAAATAAGGGTAGTGAATGGGATTTAATGAAATTGTAAAATGAAAATCAAAAGAATCCAAAGTTAATTATTATCCCTTCAACAAATCAACATCAGTAATTTGTTCTTCTTATAAGGCCTCTATGATGATTATATAATTTTGTTGGAGATAATGGTTATGAATTTTAGTTTCCAATTATATTCTCTCTTCAGCCAAAGTAGAAAGGATGTGTTATTTTTGTACCTTGTCCACATCTTGATGGAAATCTAGAAAGAAGTTAAAGAACTATTTTCAATCCTTTTCCAACAATTATAAAATTTATTATTTGATATCTTATTTTACATCTATTATGATCTCCTTGAATGACTCATATTTTTAGTTTCATTATCACACCCCTCAAATTTATATTGCATATAGATTCTTGGTTTCACTAATTGTAGGGGTAAAGTATACAATGATTCCATTTTTTATAGAGTTTATTTATTAAAAGTTTAAATCAATTAAGGAATGAAAATTTAAAAATAAATAATTAGGGATTGTATAGAATCCCCATAAATATTTCCAATATGATGACCATTATTGTACACATGGGCTCATCATATTTGTGAGTTTTTTACTAATAATAGAATAGGGGGTGACCAAGGTTATATCTCTTAAGGATAATTAGTGTTGATCACTAAAAATTATAATTTACCTTATTATATTTTTATTATTTCATATTTTAAAAAAACAAAAAAATTAATAGTGGGTTTCAATGAGTGGATTTAGAATAAAATGGATCAAGGAAATGATTTCTAAATAAAATGACTTGAGAAAGAAATAATAACTTGGAAATGAAAAAAAAATATTGATTGTGATAAATATAATATAACCATTAATTATTAATTAATCATTATCTCTTATGAAAAAATCCATTCAATTGTGGTTCCAAACAAAATTAACCCATGAACCATATGGAAAAAATTGTGACCACACAGATTGGAACTAATTAACCCTAAGCCAAACTTGGGATTTCCAATAATGGGAGCACTGTTTGATTGTAGTGTCAAAACCAAATTTTGATGAGGGTAAAATTAGTGTATAATCTCTATTATACAAATGAGAATATATTTAGTATGGGGATTACATTTGAAACCAATAAATTGATCCCAAGTAGGTTATATTTGATAATTAAATTGTATCTCTCACAAATCACACAAGACCAACCTCACATGGAAAGTGTAAATCATTCAAGTGATTTATAAATTGAAAAATAATTTCATTGACTATAATTTTTTTAATAATAGGTATTTAATTGATTAAAAATGACTAATTAAAATGGTGATAATTATATTGACCATAAAAATAACTAATCAACCATAGGTGGAGTTTTCATTGTGGAGATTATTTACATACAAAAATGTTTGAAAGGGTATAAACCAATATCATATAAACTCTTATATTCCAATACCAAGAATCAAGAATAAAATAAATAAAATAGAATAATTATAAATATGTATTAAATTTAAAGATATATTATGTGAAAAAAATTAAGGAATAAGAAGAAGAAGAGGATGATGGACTTCTTGGAAGAAATAATTTATACAGGACATCCTTATTTTAAATGGTTATAGAAGTTTAATGGTAACTCTTCCTTAGAAAACACCATCCTAAATCCATAACAAACCCACTCCCTGTGATAAAAACTAAATTAAATTGTGTGGGGAGGTATAGATTTTGAAATGTTAATAAAATTACATGAAAAATTATCCCTCTAAAATTTACACCACATTGATCCACCTTTTTTAATGGGTTACCATGAGAACCAGTTGCCTCTCTTATTAAATGAAATAAACATAACTAAGTCCTTAACATCTTGAAAAAATAAATCCAATTCCATATATTCTGGAAAACATTATGGTATAAATGTTGAGGCAAGATCCAATCTATCAATTCTAATCCATTATTGACTTTAGGGATACTTTTCTCCCTCTAAACATTGAATCAAGATAAAATTGTGTAAAAGAAAAATGTATCCCAATAAATTTTAAATCCTTAATTGAAATTTAAATTTATTATTCACAACAACAAAAAATTTATCAAAATATTTGATTGAAATTAAAGGGGAAAAGAATAATTTTAATCAAATTTTAAAATTCAAGCTAAGAATATGAATTTTCATTAAATAATCAAATAATTATTAATGTTTGAAAGATATATCAATTATTATTATTAATATATTCAATAAAAATATTTTTTTTAATTTGTATAGAAATGATAAATAAGTGAAAAAATAGATACGAATACTTATTCACTTTCATTGATGACTTCACTGGAAAAAACTATGTCATGTTTATGCCACATAAGTCTCTTATATTGGAAAACACATTTAAAGATTTAATAAGAAAATGAGTCTTCATTATAAGAGTTTGATATATGATAATGGTATAAAATATTCCAATAAGAGATTCTTATAACATCATGATAAGCATGGAATTAGGCATGAGTTCAGTTCTCAATATACACCACAAACAAATATGGTGGTCAAAAGGAAAAATTGAATAATTATTGACATTTCCAAAAAAATCTTAGTGAGTATGAAACCATAAGATTATTATAGATTAAAAAATTTACCACTTATAGTTATATAAAAAAATAAGTGGATTTTGGAAGCAGATTTATACATGAATCATTATGAGATGTGTTTTAAGAGGAAGAGTAATGTAAAACACATCAGAGTATTCTATAACCCCTGTTTGATCAAGAGGAATGACATAAGTAGTGGAAAGTTTGACAAAAACGTAAAATCTGGACTATTATATGGTTATATACCAAATGTAAGTTCCTGTAGATGATTTAACAATAAGTATTAGAGTATTGGGTATTGTGATGGTGTAATAATCATTGAAAATGAAAAAAAAAATAAAAAAAATAACATGTAATATGATGAAGATGATGTTGTTCATTCTAAAACAGTTATTAAAACTGAATAAAACAACCATATTTAGATTGGTGATACAAATTATAATTATTCTAATGATGATACTAATGAATTAACTCCAACAGAAATAAATTCAAGATTAAATAAGCAAGATAATTTTGGAAATGTTGTTAGATATTGTAACCATGTGTTTCAAATAAGAAAAACATAGAATAGTAACAAGTCAATCTTTTTTTCTATCAATGATTAAACCTATGAATGTTTAATGGAGTTTTTAATATAAATGATGGATTCGGGAAATGAATAATGAGTGAGATGAAATAAAAAAGGAATGAAATAAGGTTTATTATTCTTAAACCAAAGGATAAAAATGTTGTTGGTGATAAATTAGTTTTTAGAAATAAGTTGGATGAGAAAGGTGAATTTATTATAAATAAATCAAGGTTTGTATACAAGGGGTACTAAAAAATTAAGTTAATTTACAATGAGGAAGACCTTAATACAATTTATACAATTTAAAAAATTAGAATATTTCTTTTAATTACATCCTATAGATTTTTTATAAATTATTTCAAAAGGATATTACATATTTATTTTTGAATTTTTAGTTAAATAAAGAGGTTTACAATTAATAACCTGAAGTATTTTTGCATGATAAGTATGATAGAAAAGATGGTTAATTAAAAAAAATATCATTAGGGATTTAAACAACCTACAATATCATGGTACTTATAGTCAGATGAAAATATAAAAAGCATGGAATTCAGAAAATGGTAGGTGGAAAGAAATCTATTTGTGAAGAATACCAACACCTCGTCACTCTTTTTTGTTATGTATTTTGTTGGTATTATTTTTCCTAAAAATGAAGACAATTTGGGTGCATAATTTTATAAGTATATGAAAAATATGTTTGATATTTCATTACTTAGTGTGATAAAATTCTTCATGGTATTACAGATAAACGAAATTGTAATTTACATTTTCACCTCATAAGAAAAATATTCCATAGAGTTGTTTAAAAGGTGTAGAATAGAATATTCTATATGGGTGTATATACAAATTCAAAAAGTAACAAAACAAATTAAGGATGATTAAGGGAAAACAATAAATTAAAAGTAATTCAGAAGTTTAATTGGAAGTATTTTATAGATAACTATATTAAGACTCTACATTGTAAATGTACTCAATTGTGTTAGGTATCAGTCAAATCCATAAGAATCAAATATTTTGGTTGTAAAGAGTTTTATGAGATATATTTAAAATATATTTAGTTATGTATTAATATAAAATAAGAATGTATATTTTGATATGAATATGTTTACATATTCATATTGGTCCAGTGGATTTTATGATTGGAAGTCCACATAAGGTAAATAATTTTTTGTTGGTCAGAGTTCTATTTCATTGCACTCAAAGAGGAAAATTTTAAGTAACTTGAGCTCCATAGAATTTGGATATTTTTTTCATCATATGTAGCTATAAAGGTGATATGTATTATTACATGGATTAAATAAATGGAGTTATTTTCTGTATATCCACTGGTTATTGGTTGTGATAATAAAATTTCCACAGATCTATCTAAGAACCATGTGTATCATTCCATATCCAATCATATTAATATTAAATATCACATTTTAAAAGTAATGTTGGCTGACTAAATTCCAAAACATTATTTTCTTCCATATAAGGAATAAATAGCTAATATCTTCACAAATCCACTAAAAATGAGTCTTTTGAGAAGCTTAAGATACAAATGGAAGTGTATCCCACTTTCCAACAATAAGGTATGATATGTTTTGAAATTCCTACCCTAATTATATGTATTTAAAGTGTTTTATAATAATATAATTTAATTTTATAGGTGTAATTAATAAGTTTATAGTCTATTTTAATGTGCCTTTTTATTAGTGAAGGGAAATGATTAAAACTAGTTTATTATTTCATGGATGATAATTTGAGCTAATATATATAACTGAATTGAAAAAGGAAATGTTTTTTATCTGAATAAATTACTCTTATTTTCCACACTAATAATGGATCAAATAAAATTATATTGGATTTATTTTTGGTTCATTACTTTTAATAAGTTAATAAAACACCATTCAAATTCCCTTTGCATTTATTTTAAATATGGGGAAGAAAATTGATCCACATTTCGGTTTCTTGGATTTAGGGGGAGCAGATTTCATATATGGATTGAAATAAAAATGTATGTTATTGGAATTAAAAACAAACAAAAAGGGTTATATTATTGAATCCACTTGAAAATGATGTCTTATTTTCTATAAATATATATGTATGAACTTCTAGAATATTATTTGAGATTATTTTGGAATAATTATAAATTACTTGAGGATTTTTGAATAAGTTCTGTCTTTCTTTCACAAGGTTTTGATATTTTGTCTTAAGGTTGAAATTTATAAAATTATATAATTCTTAAGATTCATTGGTAGGGGAATAAATTAAGAAGAAAACATTCTAAAAGGTTCATTTTAAATTTCATAAAATGTTTCTTGTAATTCTATAAGAGTAATATGGAATTCAATAACATCCATTTGGTTAGTTAGTAAGAGTCATATATAATTCCATAAGACTAGTTTCATCTTAATAAATATCATTTGAGAAGATAAATTGACCAAGGAATTGATTAAAATAAAGAAATAATATTCATTTACTCTTATGAAATGACAATATTCTAGAATTTTGGAAAAGTCCAAAATTTTAAGATTCACTTTTAGAGTCACTGAATTAGCTAAAATATTGAGAAATTCTATATTTAGATCTTCAGAAAGAATATTAAAACTAGGATATAATTTATTATTCTTAATAGTTTAAAAATATCATATACTTTTGATTAATTCATGATTCAAGTTGAGTTTCATATGGAATTAATAATGAATTTTTCTATGCACTATGAAGATAGGATCCAGTTTTTTATATATGAGAGGGTATATAGTGACTATTATGATTGTATTGAAAGTAAGGTTTTACTCTTATTGTGATGTTAAGGGATGCGCAATGAGGTTTCATTAACATAAGCATTAATTTCATCATGAATTGAATTAATTTTCATGATTTATATAGAATATCTGAATAATAATAAGTCATAAGTTTCCTCTAAATTTGAATTAAAATATTTTATTGGGATTTCAATGAAAATAAATGAGGAAATAATGATGATTATTTTCAATGAATAATATCAATATTTGAATATAGAAAACATTCTCATGTGATTTGAAATATAAAATAGGTGAGAAGAGAAAATAGGCCTTAGTAGAGAAGAGACTAGATATTACATCATTGAAAAATAAGATGAGAATTATAAAAAGTAGAAGGAAGAGATGGATGAATATTTTTGTTTACTCGAGATAGATAAAGTCACATCCACTTGATAATTATGACATTATATTTCAATGGTTATTGTTCTTCAGATATGTATTTTAAGGTACTAGGGTGCTCTGTGGAAGCCATTGGGCTGGGAATTTAAAAATTTTGCATCACTGAAGTGATCAAACATCAATGGATCCATAGATTTATCCCTAGTAAGATCCAAGGATGTTGTATTTTTTTAATAAGAGCAGAATAAATTTAAATGAATGAATACCTCATTTTGATTTGATACGTGCAAGTCTGTCAAAAACTTTCAGCATCCATTTCTTAAAGGACCTGACACTGAATCCCTCTACATCATCCACATATTCTTCTTTAATCTTCCTACACATCGTTCATCAGTTTCTGGGAGCTATCATGGAGCTCTAACGATCACTTCAATGCAATTATGATCATCACGATCCTTTATCTTCAATCAGTGAATATGAACTTAGATCATTTTCTTTTCAGAGTGACTCCCTCTCTAGGAATCAGGAAGAGAGAGAGCCTCTTCATTCTAATAGAGTGAATCATCCACTTGGGAAGAGCGTCTCTCCACTTATATATAGTATTTCTATATCACCCATTTAGGGTTCCCCACCCCAATGCAATAAACATCCACAAAATAATTATAAAATATAATGATTTATGACAAAATAAATATCATCATAAATATAATTTATATTTTATCACATTCTAATAATATATATTAAGTATATTACATGATAATACCAAGCCATTAAATTGACACGTAACTCTTGATAATATTAAACGAACCTAGAATATTATATTAATATTTATGTTTATAATATTAATCTATGTATTTAATTAATCACTTGTAAATACATGTAATAAATAAATCAAATCCAATTATTCTCTACTTGAATAGTAATTATTTTAAATATTTAAGGGTGATGGATATAAATTAGAAAATACTCTAACCCCATGGTGGGGCCCACTAAGTCTTCTATTACTATTCAACAGGATATGGAAGATTCTTGAATGCACTATTGTGTGTGACCTTCTTGGATCTTATATCAATAGCAGTGAATAATATTCACAATCTAAGAGTGGATTCTAGAAACCCATTAAGGCCCCTAAAGAGATAAAGAAAATTCAAAGCAATGACTACCAACCTACGAACACACACTATGTAATATAATATCTTTTTCTTAGGTATCTCATAAATCAAGATGCACACTTATGTCATCATCACTTTATTTCTTTATTATTTTTTTATATAACTTGATGGACATACCTTCGACTACCATGGACATGGATACATGAAGGTACTATCATCCTGATCAACTGGGCCCAAGATATCTCTTCCTAAACATAGAAGGGAAAAATACTATCTTGATCATTCAACCAATGTCATGCCACAATTGATGCACCTAACACAAAAAATCTCACAATGACTCCATTTTCTTGGTTTTCACCTTGTATCATACTACGAGATCAAATGAAACATATTGATATTGATCTCCATTCAGGATTACAGTACACATGTCTGTAGATGGGAAAAACCAATGACACCTAAAACATGTGGTGTTCCTATTGATGGCTTTTTCCTCATGATCTTAACTACTAGAGATCACCAAGTGAGAATGACATGAGAATAATTTTCATTGCTTATGATCCCCCAATACCTGATAGTCACACATCATCTATGTCCTATCAATATAATGTTTTTGGAATGTAGGACATTACTTTATGATTATTTTCATAGTATCTCTTGGTTCCCATTATATCATAGGAACTTATAAACCCTTTGGTGTGACATGTAATATTAGGACATTACCATAAAGATAGTGGACACATAAGTATCAACACTATTATGGAAAGATAAACACATGTATAAATAAAAAACTATATGCATGTATTGGTAATAAAAGTACATCATAAATTTGATCTACTGCACCCACATTCAACACTCCCACTTTAATTAGAGTCAACTACTAACAAGTCTCAATCTGATAGCTCTCAAATGAGAATCACATTTCTGCTAAGATATGGATTTAGTCGGGGGGGGGGGTCTACCATGTTGTCATATGTGGATACTATACTCACTGAAGCCTCACCACACTGAGTAAAATACCTCAAGATATGAAACTTCATAAGTATATTCTTTATCCTCTAGTGTGACCTAGGCTCCTTAGAAAGAACCACTACAATAGGTTTATCACAATAAACTAGAATAGGGTCTGCATTGCTAGGAACAACACCAATATCTAAGAAAAAGTTTTGTATCCTAACTGATTCCATTGCTACATTAGAAGCCACTATATACTCAAATTCTTCTATAGAATCAGTGGCCACATATTTCTTTGAGGTTCTCTAGCTCGTTTCACCACCATTCAGGCCAAAGATGTAGTATAACTTTTATTTTAGATCATCATGATTTGTTTGGAAAATATAAGTTGTGTATCTTCTCACTGCTAGTTCTTAATATCCTCAATACACTAGGAACATATCCTATGTATGCCTAGAGCACTTCACGATTGTTTTAAAAGCTTCCCAGGGAAGATCTCTTAGATAATATTGATATCTTCCCACCATGATTAAATTAAAGGCAACATCAAACATAGTGCATATAATGGAATACATTATAGAACTAGTTGCTGAGGAATAAGGGATTCTACTAATTATATAAATCTCCTTTTATGTTTGGTGACACATTTTCTTGGAGATATTAACACATGTGACATGGGAAACAACCCTTTCTTGGATTATTCCATATTGTACCTTCTGCATACCTTGTAAATATATATACCTTGACATTTCCCAATCAGGCTCTGAGATCTATATTGATAGATATTTATACATAAAATGTAGGATTCTTCACCTATTTCTTTCAGGCAGAAGCATTCATTTAACCATGTCTTAACTAACTGTGAGAATTGAACTTAATTTCCCATAATTAATATGTCATCAACATATAATACTAAAAAAAATGATGGCATTCCCATTAACGTTCTTATAGATACAAGTCTCACTTTGTTTTTAATGAAACCAAATTCTCTTATGGCCTAATCAAAACAAAAATTCAATGATCTTGATTCCTACTTCAACCCATAAATGGATCTTTATAGCTTGCACACCTTATTGGAATTTTTGACCTAACAAACCCTTCGGGTTGTGTCATATAGATGTCTAAACCAACTTCTCATTTAGAAAAGTAGTTTTGACATACATTTTACAAATCTCATATTCATATAAGGTTTATATTGTACGAAAATATTATGATGGATTTTTGAATTGATAATGGTGGGAAAGATTAATCATTAAACATGCTTTCACTTTGTCTGAAACCCTTCAATACCAGTCTTAACTTATAGGTATTAACCTTACCATCCATGTCCCAATTTTTCTTGAATACCCATTTTGACCCAATGGGTTTTTCATCAACAAGGGGTCTACCAAAATCCAAAATTGATTTTGGTACATATAATATGTCCTAGAATACATTGAATATTTCCATTTAGTAGGTTATTATCCTTCTTCTACTTCTTTGTTGGTTATAGTTTTATCATCCTTAAGGAGTCATTTATCACTTGAATCGATCATAAGAAAACCATAACACTCTAGTTCTCTAACCTCTCGAGTCAGCCGTCATAGTACTTGTGTCTTAAGAACCTCCTCATCTCCCACTATATCTTGTAGAGATTGTTCCTCTTCCAAATCCTATGCATATAAAGCATTAACTTCATCAAATTAAATCCTTCTCCCACTATTTCCATTATAAATGTGCCCCTTTCTATAAATATGTGTTCTCTTTCCATAGTCACTTTTCTATCAAAAGGATTATATAGGAAATATCCTTTGGTTTCATTAGGATAACCTAAAAAAGATGAAATTTGTGCTTCTAAATGCTAATTTTTTACTTAGTACAGTCTTGAAAAAAGCCTTCAATCTCCATACACATATGTGTTATAGGCTAGGTTTATCTTCATACCATAACTCATTTGGAATCCCAACTACAAATTTAGTTGGAACTCAGTTATGGTTATATGTTGTTATCTACAAAGTGTAACCCCAAAAGGATACTAGAAGACTTGAGTGATTCATCATTAATTTGACCATGTCTATAAATTTTATATTCATAATTTCTCTAATTCCATTCCACTATTGTGTATAATGAGGAGTGATTTGGGATATTATTCCACACACCTTCAAGTGTTCAATGAAAGCTTGGCTAAGATACTCTCTGCCTCAGTCTGATAGGAGTAACATAATATTATTTCCAAAAAAAATTGTACTTCAGGTTGGTATTCATTAGACATTTGAATGGAATCTAACTTATACCACATTAATTAGATATAAACAGACCGACTATAATCATTATTAAAAGTAATGAAGTATGAAATACACCCCTTTCCTCTACCATAAATGGACTACATATGTTAGTATGAATTAATTCCATTAGTTCATTGGCTCTTTCTCCTTTTCCAGAGAAGGTTTCTTTGGTTATTTTTCCCTGTAAACAAGCATGAAATTCATCCATAGGTTTAAACATAATAAATTATAAATACCCAACTTGATGTAAATTCTATATTCACTTCTCATTTACATGACTGTGCCTAGAGTCCCATAGGTGGGTGTCATATGAGTCATTCTCACTGGATTTTTCATTTATTTTCATTATTGTGTTTTCAAGTTCAAGTATATATAATCCATTTTTATGATGTTTCATACCATAACACATGTTATACTTATAAAATAGATAACATTTATTTCTGAACCTGAAATAAAATCCCATAGTGTCTATACTAGAAAAAGAGATTATGTTTCTAGTTATTGATGGTATATAATAAAAAATATTCAATATAATAACTAGACCACTTGGAAAAGTATAGTGATAATCTCTCGCTACTAAGGCTATTGTACTTTCACCATTTTCAGATCAAAGATACACTTTTCCATTTAAAATCTTATTGATTCTACTAAGTTCATGTATATGAATACATATGTGTGATCCACATGCTATATCCAATACCCAATTTTTAGATAATGAAAGATTTCATTCAATAAAAAATATACAAAAATTTGATGCATCAACTTTATTCTTCTTCCCAGCTCTATAATTTTTATTCTAGTGTCCTTTGTTTCCACACAAAAAGAAGACATACTCCTCATTACCTAACATCTATATCTTTGTATTCTTAGAAGGATGGTGCATATGTGTCTTTGGGCTTAAATTAGTCGTAGACCCCTTATCATTGACCTTCTTTCTATTTTTCATCATGAGGATTGAAAAATTGGTATTCCTCATATCCTTATCATCATGGATAACTAAATCCAAAAGGTCCGATAGTGACTTTGTCATGTTATTCATATTATAATTAATAATGAAAGTCAAAAAAACTAGGTGGTAAAGAATCAATAATGAGATGTATTTCTAGTTCTTTATTCAATTTGAACCCAAGGGATTCAAGAATCTATATATACCCGATCATCTTGAGTACATGAGGTCCTACTTGATTTCCTTCTGCTAACCTGCACCTATAAAAGACACTGTAAATATCATACCTTTATTTCCTTGATATCTCCTTATATAATTATTATAGATGAGTCAGTATTTTATATGAATCCCCATCCTCATACATTTTCTTCACTTGACTATACATGGATGATAACATGATGCACTAAACATCTAGTGCATCATCTATATTCTTTTTCTATTTTTTTACCCACCTTGCTTTCCCCATGAGGAGGCTGAGTAGGAAATTATGATTCCATCACAAAAAGCTACCTTTCTTGGCATAGTACTATACATAGGTTCTTGTACCACTCTGGGAAGTTATGTATGGTTATGATTTTTTTATCAAAAATTGATCTCAGTGATAATGTACTTGTGGTGTTGGTGATAGTCATTTTAGATCTACAATAGATAAATTCTATAATTCAGTACTTTATGTTGTTTACCTTTTATATGTTTATGATTAATTAATTATTATATCATTTACATGTCTCCCACTATTTTATCAAACTTTAATAGTCACTACTATAAAATGACCATATACCCATAGTGGTTTTCATAAGGATATCATTAATAAACTCTGTTAATAAAATAACAAGTTGTATTCACAGATTATTTCCAAAAGTAAATAGGTACGTCATACTCATTAATCATAGTTTGGTAAATTTCTTGTAAGGTTCTATTCCTTCTTTCAAAAAATCCATTCTGTTGGGGTGTCCTAAGAGTAGATAAGTTGTGACTATAGCCATTTTGTGAGAAAAAATATTTAAAGTCTTCATTTTGAAACTAAAGGCCATTGTCACTTCTTAATGATTTAATTCTATGACCACTTAAATTTTCTACTGACCTAGAATACTTGGTGAAGTAGGATCAATCTTCACTATTATGAGCCAAAAACAAATTCCAAGTGTACCTAGAAAAGTCATCTCCTAGAACATATATATAATGCTTCACATTTAAACTGGAGACTCCAGAAGGTCTAAAAAAATCCATGTGAACCAAATCAAGGGGTTGATAATTAGAAACTTCATTATTTGGTTTGAAATATATTTTGTGATGTTTACCTTTTTGACAAGTATTACAGACTTTTACATTTAGAAACACAAGTTTAGGTAGATCCTTGAATAGTCATTTCCTAGTAAGCTTTCTAAGGAAGTGAATGTTCCAGTGTCCTAATATCATATTCCATATCAAAGTCTCTCTGTGAAATTCACTTAAGCAAGATAAATTTTTAGAAACTAATGAATCTAAATTCATAGCATAAATATTTTCATTTTTTAAAAGAAATGAATAATAAATCATTCCAAGAGTTGAAAACATTACAAGCATAATTTTCAAATTTAACATTAAAACCATCATCACATAACTGTGAGATGATTAGAAGATTATACTTAAGACCATAAAAAATGAAATTTATAAATTACAACTGATTCAGTGTCACTGATTTGGCCACGACCAATTATTTTTTCCTTATGGATTGTCACCAAAGGTGAAATTCCCACCATCTATGTTGATAAGATTCTTGAAGAAAGAATAATCCCCTATCATATGTCTTGAACACCCACTATTCAAGTACCACAAGACATTATCGGAACTCTTCACACAATTTTCCTACAAATAAAATTAAAAAAAGAACATATTTTGGTACCCAGAATTTCTTGGGTACAATAACATTAGTAATTAAAGATTTGGGAACCCACATTTTCTTCATGGGTTACCTATAAAAATTTTGTAAAGTATTAGAAAAATAAACGCTGTTTGTTCCCGAAAAAATAGAATTAGTACAATATTTTCTAGCACTGGAAGTTGCAGTATATTTTTCAACTCTGGAAACCAAACAAACTTTTCCAAATTTTGATACAATTATTTTAACAACATTTCTTTTTTCAATTTGATAACCAATACTAGTAGCATATTTTGGAGAAATTTTTTTTCCAAGAATGTGAACTATTTTATCCTTACCATTTGTAAATTTCTATAAATCATTATTTAATTTCTCATTCGATAGTTTAAGTTCATTGTTCTCATGAAGTAGTTAATCATTCTTATCTTTTAAATATTATGTTCAGATTTAATAGAAACAGTAAGAGCATGTTGTTTCTTGATAGATTTATAATTATCCCTTAGTTCATTACATGTGTCCTCAAGCATTATACAGAATTCAAAAATTTCTTCATTTTTCATATTTTTAGAATTAGATTCATATTTAGAATAATAATAATTATATACAAGAGATTTTAGGGTTACCTCAGAAGTGTTTGTTATGAAACACATATTGGATTTTTCGTCCTTCTCTTCATGTGAAGATTCTGGGTAACTGGAGATATCCTCAGAAGCCCTCCAGGTGGACTTCATTTCCTTTTCTTACTTTCTATCTTTGTCTTCATAATTCTTTTTAAACATTAATTTAGGGTGGTCATCCTTTACATGACCTCTTATATTACACTCATAGAATACTATTTCAGTAGTATTTTCATTTCCCTTACAATCCTTTTTCATGTTTCCCTTGCTGTCATTATTTTATTTGTAACAGGGAATCCTAAAGAAATTATTAATTCTATAGAACTTTTTAAATCTTCTGGACAACTCAGCCATCTCCACATCACTATCACTTGATGATTCTTCATTACTGGAACTTTCATCATGAAGTTTCACTTTCTGTTTTTGTTTGGCGGTAGTGGTTTTGAATGCCAAACACTTTCTATTCAGTTTATCATATTCCTATCTATTGACCTTTAGTTCTTCCTCGTACATTATCAATTTATCTATTAGTGACTTTAAAGATATATTTTTGATGTTATAGGATTCCCCTATTGACACTGGGGTTCCTCTCCATCTTTCTGGTAAGCATCTAAGAATTTTCCTTACTTGTTCCCTTGATGTGATTGTCTTTCCCAGAGAGACCATCATATTTAAAATTTCATTGAACCTAAGATACATTACATAAATTGGTTCACCATTCTCCATCTTAAAGTTATCATATTTAATAGTATATGTATTAAGTCTCATTTCTTTGACATTAGTGGTTCATGTGAAACATACAGTGTATACCAAATATCAAATACTGTTTTACATGCAGAAATCCTATTAAATTATTCATCCCCTAAAGAGATGTATAAGGATTTAATATCTTTATAGTTTTAATTTTTGACTTCCTTAGTAGCATCATCCCAAGTTTTTTTAGTAGTAGTATCAATTTTATATTCATATACAATTAAAGACCCGATTTCAAACCCCAAAATTTCCAAATGTATTTTCATTTTAATTTTCCACTGTACATAATTTTCCCCATTAAAATAGGGAGGTTTATTGGTAGAGGAACCTTCCTATCTATTTTCTATATTAAAATAATAGAAATATGTTTTAAAGAAATATAAATTTAGAACTGATAGAAATTTATAGATCTTTAAAACACAACAAAAATCACAGTTGAAAAAAGATTTGAGAAAAATAATTTAAAGAACCTTTAATACCAGATGTTGGTTAGAGTAGGACACTCAAGAGGGTTGAATTGAGTTACTATAAAAATTTCATTCTAAAACACTTATTTAAAAAATCCTGCAATTTCAAAACTAATACATGCCAATAAACTAAAGTATTATATTTATATAATATTTGACCATTTGAATGAGTTCTCAAAGATTGAATAGCTCTCATTTAAAATAATATGGACTACTATTTTAACTTTTGAAAAGATTTTACTAAATTAAATTCTATATATAAATACTATCTAAGATTAACTATCAATGCAAAGTTAAATTTTCTGAAATAGTTACAAAGATAGTGAAAATAAAACTTGAAAACATACAATATAAGTAAACAAGAGGATAAATCTCAAGAAGACACATAATCCTCTCCACTTTGTGATCACCTACCACCAAGTAGTTTATATCAAATAAACTTCACCCACACCTTGGATAGAGGTACAAAAAAGTATACAAACTATCTAGGTTAACTAGACCTCTTCTATAGTTTTTGTGGGAGTGTAATAACAAACTGGAATCACATGGACCTCTTCCGCTATTATCTGTGAGAGTGTAATGTATAAAAATATGGGTTGGTGAATATATCTATGTATCTTCTAGTTTATCATAGTAGAAAGTGTTTTTTTAATAAAATAGAGATACACACACTGCTCAAAATGTAAATAATATGCATAAACATAGAAATTTAATGAGAATAGGGTTTGGAATGATCTATGTGATTTTCTATGTAGCTTATGGTCTCTTTTAGAATGAAAAAAGTGAAGTTGAAGTCATCTTATAAAAACAAAAAACAGAACAAAGAGTCTCTTTTGCTTCTGTCTTTTATTCCTGGTGAGGTAGAAGATTTTTCTAAGTGTTATTGTCTTCTAATTAATTTTTGTATAGATTTTTGGTCTTTTTTTCTTATTATTATCTTCATGTATACATAGTAGGTAGATCTTTTGATTTTCTATTTGGTGCACGAACAGTTTCTTCTAGGTTTCCTATTTCTCACTATATTTATTATTGGTCCAAATTTTCCCTTTATACAGACAAGCAACATGTTCTATGGTACCTCGTACCTTGTACCATTCTCTGACATCATTAAATATTGTCTAAAAAGGATAGACAATCTCATTAATATAATGATAAATACTAGGTTTCATAAATATGACCGTTAGAGATAATTTTAAATTTTAGAGAAACACCATCAATGACTCAGTCTTTCAATAGCTCAGACTTCTAGTATCTCATGATATCAGTTACTTATGATGTCAGTAGATCATTATATCGGTAGATCATTTCTGTTGGTATATCAGACTATCGGTGGATCACTTTTTTAGTTGGTGAAACATGAATAATTCAATCATGCTGTTAGTAGATGATGCATCGGTAGGTCAGTTATAGGTAGGTCATGCGTCGGTAGGTCAGTCATTAGTAGGTCAGGCATTGGTGACTCATACATATAAAAAATTTTGAGTGTTTTTTTAGTGGATCATATTACTCGTAGCCAATGTCGTCAGTAGCTCATGTATCGGTGACTTGTCTATCAGTAGGACAATTATCGGTATCTCATACTTATCAGTGTCTAATACTTAACCAAAAACCGAAATTTTGTCTTATGATGAAAACACTAACACCATAGGTTTGAATTATAATTGAACATGGTTAAACACACTGTATATTAGTAAATAATTGTGATAATATTTAAGTATGATTTGTGAGCATTAAAACTAGAGGAGACAACAATGTCCCCCTTTTTGATGATCACAAATCATGACATTATATACCACAAAAATGATTTATGATGATAAGAGAAAAAATATGCTTAACATATTATGGATATTGTTGAGATGAAATTTTAAAATAAACACAAGTACAGATTACTTATTAAATGGAATTTATCAATTATATGTTTCTTTTTAATCTAAATCTTAATATTGAGCTCCCCCTGAGAGAGATGTCATATTATCCCCCCTGGTTTTATCAAAAAGAAAACACTGAATGAAAAATAAATAATAGATAAGGAACTAACAATAAGATGAAATCATAGAAGGCATTTCATTAATCAAGCAGTATAATTGATTAAAAAAATAGTACCAAAAAAGAGTACATAAAATCCCTATAAAAAGTGATCCAACTACTTCTTGGGAATAGTATAGTCCATCACTTCCTTGCCTTTATTAAAAGAATATGAGGGAGGAGAAGAAGGTCCAGTAGTATGTGTGGTGGAAGGAATAGAGTGGATACTAAGGGAAGGAAGAGAAACTCTAGTAAAGGCGAAAGGAGCAAGGCTGGGTATAGAAGATGAAGGAGGTCATGTGAGTTTCTATTGGATGATAGGTCTAATCTGGATAAGACATTGAGAAAGGGTCATTTTCAAGGGTGATAAAATGGTAGAAGAAGAAGAGGTAGAAACAGGAATGATTGGTCTGATAGGAGTAGTAGGAGGAGAAACAATGGATGTGTTTTGAAAATTTAGGTATGGTTTGAGAAGATTGATGAAGTCTCTAATGACCTCACCACCATATGTCATTGCCTTCTGAAAAATCCTCATCATTCCCCATAAAAGTTTCCAAGGTAGGGGTAAAATCATTCAACTATTTAACATGCGTTTTGAATGCTTGAGTCGCCGGAGGTATCCTCAAACTATCCAGTAATTTTTTTAAATGACTAGTCAATTGGTTTTTGGTGTAAATCCTCTTAAAATAGAAATCTATATTCTTGGTAATTTCCCTCTGATTATCAATTTATTCTTTTGAATAAAATATCACCATTTTGTGTATATGTTCATAATTCATGATAATTTTAGAGAGAATCTCTTGGTCAGTGCCACCCATTTCAATATGAAGTTCCTCTCGAATTACACTTCTTCCCATCTCAACATCTGGAAAATGAGCAATAGGAGCAACTGAGATGGATGTACCTTTTACAATATCTCTGATATCTAATCTCAACTGAGTTAAATCAAGAGCTAGAGTCAGAAATTTAGTTGAATTAAAAGCATCATTCACTGCATATTTGACAGCATAATTCAAAATGGTTAGATCAAGAGTTGGAGGAAGAAGAGAAAAATCCTTATAAGACTCTGAAGAGGTATCCTCAAACACTTTAAAAACCCTATCCAAATACTCATTATATTCAATTTTTAACCTCTTAATGGCTGATACCATGGACACAATTTCATTTATCATTTTCTAATTGTTTGTAATAATGGATTATAGTAATGAGATTAACCTTGGATCAACCTATGATACAACTCTCTCAGTAATCAACACATCATATTTTTCACTGATCCGTTAAACTGGAGCAGGTGGATGTGAAGGGGTTGATCGAACAACAACCAATAGCTCTTCCTTAAAGGAATTAAAACTATATTTGGTGATATATTCAATAGGTTCTGAACCAACCATAGGAGTAGGAGCATTCTTATCCTCTACATTTGGATAATCCAATCCAAGAGTCACATACCCTAAGTCCCCCCTCCATACAGGTACCACAATTTCATTCAAGGGAGAAAGCACATAAACCTTTTCTATTTTATCTCATCTCTCCCCCCAACTAATGGGCACATTCTCTAGTAAACCAACTCCCTCAATGGAGTCACATATACAAACCTTACAACCTAAACTTCCTCCTAAATATAGACAATATGATTTTTCTCTTCAACCACAACTGGTTCAACGTGAGCATCAGGATAACTTTCCTCAATCACAACTTGTCCAGAAACCCCATGGTATTCCATAATAGGTTCTTCTTCCACTAAGGCAGGACCAATAGGATTCTCATGTTCAACATGATCTAGGGGTTTTTTAATAGTATATTTCCCAAGATCTTGGTCATCATCACCTAGGTCTTATCTACTGTGGGAATCATCACTTTCTTCCTCATTTATTTCAATTTAATATTATCCATTATCCTCTCTAAATTTTCCATCTTCTTCCTCAACTCCATCATCATACACAACTTCTTCATCTTCTTCACCGCCACTTCCTTCTTCTTCACTTTATTCTTCTTCACTACCTGATCTGCTCTCATAATATACATTTCCTGAATCATCTGGATCATCATTATCATTATTAGGTAGAAGTGGTTCCTTAGAAGGTAGAGGTGTGGGTGGACTTGTAGAACCATAAGAAATCCTCACTCGACTATCATAAATATCAGGCTCACTCCTTTCATCAATTGGTGATTCATTTCCTTGACCTTCCATAGACACATCCTCATCAGAATACTCACCAGCTTCATCTAGTCCTATACCATGATCAACCACATTCCTTGGCCTTGAGGGATGATCAACAGATTAAAATTTCTCATACATCTTGACATTATCCTCAACCCACGTCTTCATCTGTAGATTCTAGTTAATTTTCATCCTATTGTATATAAATTTGTTGAGATAAAAGCCATCACATGTTGAAATCATCTCTTCACCTTTATTCAATAAACCCATAGCCTTCATCATAATAGAGATAATTATAGGATAAAATAAAGAGTTTTTTTCAATAGGGTTTGATCACCTCACTGATACGAACCTTCATGTATTTTCACAAGTTTACCTTATGACCTTTCTTCAAAAAATACAACAATACCACATCCTCATACTTAAGATGTGCAAAATCTCCTTTCCTGGGACATAACTGATGTTGGATGAATTTGAATAAAATTATTCTCTCACCATAAAGTTTCATAGAAATTGGTATCTTATATTCTATATTTCCCTTCAGATCAACCAAAGTCGTGTCATAATTAAAAAGACCACATGTGGGAGGAGCACTCCCCTGATAGTCATCACAAACACCTTCATGGGTTACTTTTATACACTATTCCCAATGATAAGATGAAAAAGACACTCTTTATTCATTCACTATCAACTTTATAAAAAATTCCTTAGATCCTTCCAAAAGAAACCCAGTATATAGGAAAAACTCATATAATAGCCTCAGATAATATGGCCTCTAATTGTTGGAGAACAACTCCAGCAACCCTTGGGCTTTTAGTACATTCTGTAGAAGGCTCTTAATTGACAACATCCACTCTGAATTTAATTCCTTATTAGAGATCACAGTGTGATTCAGGAGTTCCAGATGAAAAGGCAGCACTTTTGGTTGTCTATCTTCACCTCCTTTCCTCTTAGACTAATGTGACTCATCCTAGGATCCTCTAAGGACGTGCTTGACATGAGCCATTAAGATAGGTTTGAAGGGAACGGTCTGAGAGAGAAGGGTATCAACTCTGGAGAGAAAGTTTCGAGGGTTAGAGTTTGAGAGTAAGAGTGTGAGGGTAAAAAGTATTGGATCGGCCCTTAGTTTATCATCTAGGTATTTGGAAACATAAAATGATAAATGTGGGTTAAAATAAAATAAATAAAATAGTGACGTTCAAATTCCAGATAGAGAAATAAAATATCAATTGGTAAGAAACATTGATGAGACCTATCAATGAGACATAATTGGGGAGACCTGTCAGTGAGACATCATCGGTGAGTCACATCTGTGAGACATCATCAGTGAGTCATGTTGGTGAGACATCGTCGATGAGTCATGTGGGTGAGACATCATTGGTGAGTCACAATTGTGAGAAATCATCAGTAAGACACCATCAGTGATACATCATTGATGAGACATCATTGCTGAGGCATCATCAGTAAGGCATCATCAATAAGACCTCATCATTGAGAAATCATCGTTAGGTTCTAAAAAATGGATCCTCCCTAACTCATGTCTGATGTAACTCATACTCTTATAATTTAAAGTCTTCGTAAAAATACTATTAAGCTGATGTTTTTTCCCAATTAATTCAAGAGTTATATCACCTTTTTGATAATAATCTCTCAAAAAGTGATGTATTACATCAATATGTTTTGTTCTAAAATGAGAAACTAGATTACTAGAAATATTAATCACAATTGTGTTGTCACGATTTATAGAGACATTCAAAAACTGATATCCATGATCTAGAAATATGTGTTTCATCCTCCAAATATGAGCACAACAACTACCCAGAGCTATGTATTCATCTTCAGTAGTAGATAATGCAATAGAATTTTTCTTTTTACTACACCGTGATACTAGATAATTGACCAAAAAGTGACATGTTATAGAGGTTCTTTTTCTATCTAACTTACAACCACCAAAATCAGTATCATAATAACTAACTAATTCAAATGGTTATTCTCTAGGATAGAATAGTTATAAGACAGTAGTGTTTTGAGGTATTTAAAAATTCTTTTTACATCAGTTAATTGAGATTCTTTAGGGTTTTCTTGAAGACATCCACACATACACACAATCAAAATAATATCATGGTGGCTAGTAGTTAAGTATAGTATAATTCAAATCATCTCCCTATAATTGGTTTGATCAATAGATTTTACATTTTCATCAAGATCCAATTTATAGGTGGTAATCATTGGGGTATCCGTACATTTTATACAATCAAATCCAAACTAATTTAAAATATATTAAGTGTGAATATTATTATTTAAAATAATACCTTCTTTATTTTAAAAAATTTTGAATCCAAGAAATAATTTTTGTTCTTCCATTAAACTCATTTCGAATTCATTTTGCATCATTTTTTAAAAATAAATACATAAATAATTATCTGAAGATCCAAGAATAATATCATCAACAAAGATTTGAACAACTAAAACATCATTAGAGAAAAATTATAAAAAGAGAAGGATCATCTATTCCTTCTGTAAAACATTTAGAAATTAGAAAAGTATTGATCCAATCATGCCAAGCTCTTCGAGCTAGTTTTAAACCATACAAGGATTTTGATAATTTGAAAACCTGATTTAGAAAATGAGGGTTTGTAAAACTGTGGGGTTGTTCAAAAAAATCCTTAACTATATATCCATTTTGGAATACACGTTTAACATCCAATAGATATAATTTGAAATTTAGATGTTCTGTATATTCTGGAAAAAATATAATGGCATCAAGTTTAGAAACTGGTGCAAAAGTTTTTTTATAGTGAATTCCTTTTTCTTGACTATAACCTTGTGCAACCAATTTGGCCTTATTTCTCACTATCATACCATATTTATCTACTTTATTTCTAACCACCCACTTAGTTCATATATTTGATGTTTATTTGGGCCTATAAAAAAGTTTCCAAACTTTATTTCTTTAAAATTGATTCAACTCTTCCTATATATCCATTACCCAAAATTCATCATTGATAATATCATCAGTGTTCGTAGGTTCAAGCTTTGACAAAAAGGATGGTTGTTCAACCCGGTTCCTAAAAGAATCTCTAGTCTGTGTTCCCATATCTAAGTCTCTAACTACAACATCTATGGGATGGTTCTCAAGGGTTCTAACAGATATAGAAAAAGAAGGGATGGTTATTTTAGGTTCATGTACTAGTCCAGGTTCACTATGATCAGAATCTAGAATTTTTCCAGAACAGGAGAATTTTTCTGCTTTCTTAACAACATAGTCAGAAGGTTTAGCATTTATGTTCAGATTGAAAAAATCATCCTCAATATTTTCTAGGTATTTTTGAGGTTCATGTGGATTTGTGTCATTAAATTTTATATGTACTGATTCTTCCATACACTTTGTGTAACACCCCGAGATTTTATGAAAAAAATATTCTTTTTAATTTTATTAATGTCTTTTTTTGTACGCTACACCAAAAGGAGCTTGCATAAAACGCATCCCTGAATTTCCTTGAATTACACGCAATCGCGACCTTCCTCGATAGCGTGTGTAGTACGCAATACCGAGTTTCACTAAACGAGATATTATTAAAATATTATTATGAACTAGCCGTTATGAATACTAATACCCACTTTTTGAAATTTTATAAATTTTATCTTTCAAAATGGACTTCATTTTTGGATTCGGAATATCGAAATTAGCTTAGGGTGAAATTTTGGTACTTTTCGGATAACTTTCATATTCTGATGAATAGTGAAAATTACTAAATTTTAATTAAAAACAACTTTTTTAATAGAAATAATTAATAGTGATAAATTATTAATTTGGGTGGTTTTAAAGTATATTTAGAATATATTTTTACAATTTAATAGAATTTTGGTCATTGGATGTAATTTCAAATTTAAACCAGACATAAACAAGTGTCAATCTTTTGATAGTTATTATCTCTTAAGAACGCGCTATTTGTTTTGACGACGAGAATTAATTTTTAAATTAATTAATGCAACAGATATGTTTTGAATTTGGTAAAATAGACATCATTTTTGAATTTATAATATCAAATATAGCTTAGGCCTAATTTTTGGTATTTTTCTGGAAACTTTCATTTTTTGATGAATAGTGAAACCACTAAGTGGTAGTTAAAAAACTGAATTTTTCATAAAACATAATTTTACCGCTTCTGTGAGTGGAATTTAGAAAATCCGAGAGACACGGTTAATTTTACCATTTCATGTTTTAAGTTATGATTATTGGGATTACATTTCACTACTATGATTTATCGCATGTTATGAAATTACGATCTCTTTTGCAGGTTAAGATTTCCAAAAGTTCTGTTCCTATGTATATGATGTGATTGATATTTCTTTTGTTTACCCTTACTGAGCATTTGATCTCACCCTTTTTTATGTTTTATTTTCCCCCAGGATTAAAATAAAGGTTTTACGTAAGGAAATAAAAAGTGGAATATCTTTATGGGAGATGTTGAAGATCTTTCACCCCGATTAGAAGATTATGTTCCAAGTTTTCAAAGACACTAAACTATTATGGTTATTGTGTGTCTGTTTTTGTTATGTATTATGTATTCCGAAAAAGTAATGTAATATCTATGTATGTCAAGCTTCAGGTCTCTACAGTTGGTATTAGAGTAATGGTTTAGTCAACCTTTGGAATCTAGGATGCGAGAACTTTAGTGAGATCCCTAGAAATATTCCTAAGGTATGTCTAGGGACGTCCCTAAGGTTAAGTATAAGTATAGGTTATAGTCCTAGAATTACGGTAACGATCTTATAATTAAACCTAAGATGCTAGATATTGACGGTACTCCCCCTTTATTATGTTGTTTTCCCTAGCATGGTTTTTTCCTCTCACACTAATTATTTTGGGTTTTAGACGATGGATGGAACCCGAAGGAACCGTGTTGATCAATGCAATGGAAAATGCAATGATTGTCCTCCTGAACAAACAAATGTTATGGGAGATGGAGTGAAATATCTTATTGCTATACTTAAACAAGCTATGAATCATTCTGGACTTCCAAATGAGCAGATAAGGGAACAATATTATATTGAGTCCTTCATGAGGCAACGTCCACCTTCTTTCAGTGGGTCTTCTGATCCACTTGTTGCTGAACAATGGATCAGTACCACTGAAAAGATATTTTCAGTTCTTCAATGTTCTGAACATGATAACGTCATCTTATCAGTATATCGTTTGGAAGGTGAAGTGGACCAATGGTGGAATCTTATCAATAATACGAGTCCAAGAGATGAAATTGAGTCCATGGAATGGGACGAGTTCAAGAACTTATTTTTCAATAATTACTTCCCTCGTATTCTTCAAACAAAGATGGAGAAGGAGTTTCTTGAACTAAAGAAAAAAGATTATGAATATGTTGGTGTATACGAAGCGGATTTTACAAGGCTTGCAAGGTATGCATCTAGCTTTATCATCCAAACTGAAAGTAAAGTTGATCGATTCTTCAGTGGCTTAAAACAAAATCTTCGAAGGGAATTATCTATAAGAGACTTCAGTATCTATGAAAAAATTGTGCGTTGTGCTATCAAGGTAGAAATGGAAGTTGGTGTTACTTATCCATCTCATAGTTTTGATAAGAAACTAAAGATGGAGTTCAAGGAGAAATCTCAGAATAATGGTGAAAAGAAGATGAATGTTTCCTTATGCTCAATGTGTGGAAATAAGCATGGTGAAGATTGTCTTAAAGGGACTAGAAAATGTTTTAAGTTTGGAAAAGAAGTTCATCGAGCAGCTAAGTGTCGAAGTAATGGAGAAAGGGTTTCTAATGATGTGAATAAAGAAAAGACTGCAGAGAACGCACCACCAACACTTCAATGCTTCAAGTGCAAGGAAATGGGGCATTATGCTAATAAATTCCCTAATCCAAGGGTTAGTGATGATCGACATGAGCAGCCACTTAAAGAAAAGGACAAAGGGAAGCCACATGTGATCACTATTGGCGATGTTGAATATGACAACGATGTGGTGGAATGATTAAGTGTTTATGTAATGGGATTCCAAAATAATGTTGTATATAGTGTCGTGGATTATTGGAATATTTATGTATTGGTCTATTGTGGTTTTCAATAATTTTATGGTACCGGTAACCATGGAAAGTGATTGAGATATTTTTGGAAAAAAGGATGATATGCACATAATGAAGGGATAAGGATAAAATAAAATGTTTGAAAGTATTCATGAGCTCATGACTGATATAAAGAAATAGATATATCATGGTTTGAGGTATTGGTTTGTGAAAAGAGTTAACTTTTGACAACACTCATTTTTTCAATAAGATTCAATGTGTATTCATTTTTCAAGATAATAAATGATTAAGGCCTTCTTATGTTTGGAATGTGACCAACAAGACATATCTCAGGATATATGGGGTACAACTATGGTATTAATATGCTTGTTATATGAAATCTATGGTAATCGTTTTCACAATAATATGAGATTGGACAATAGTATTTTGGATAAGCCTAAAGATTGGAATGGATTATGTTGTACATAAGTTATTATTGTTTAAGGATAGAAGTTTTTTCGATATTATTGATGAGATGTTATAGTAATGTAGTTTTAGAAAAAGGACAACCTGCAGGATGGGTGACAGCACATCGCGTCGGACAAGGTTGTGGGAATCGAACCCACAACCGAAGTACGACTGGACTTTATTGCCTACCAATGGCCTACAGGAAGTCCCTGTTTAGTAGAAACTAGTTTTATTATATTAAGCAGTATGATATATGAAGTATAAGTCCATTTTAGGAACCATATATGATTAATCTCACTATAGATGGACTTATGTATTTTTTGATAACTTTTCTAACCTTTTGTTTGAGACAGATGGAATGACCCATCATTCTATCACATGATCTTCTAACACATCACGAATGACAAATTAAACTTCATTTCATTATGACATGAAGTGGAAATTTTCCAAAGAACGACCAACAGGGAGACTGTACCAAAATCAAAAAAGTATTTCTTCTAATTCCAATTTCATCAACTTTAGGGAAATGATCTTGAAAACCAAAAATGTTGTCCTAGTGCTCTTATATCCTATGAATCAGATGGTACCTTAGATCGTCACAAATTTATGGATTTTTTATTATTGGATTTTTGATAGCCATTTTCTCTACCACTCTCCATCAGAACTTGATAGTTAGATTTTTCTTCCATATCCATATTTTCACCTATGTTCTCCTACGTGGAAACCCAGTGATGAGTTAATTTGGGTAACCGTTACATTTCATACTTTAGTTTTTAAATACAAGTTTTGGTACTCCTTTTTACAATGTGGGTTTCAATTAAAGAATCTTTTGAGTAGTAAACCATTTATAACCCCGACGAATTTCGAGGGCGAAATTCATTTTTAGGGGGGTAGAATGTAACACCCCGAGATTTTATGAAAAAAGTACTCGTTTTAATTTCATTAATGAATTGTGTTGTACGCTACACCAAAAGGAGCTTGCATAACACGCATCCCTGACTTTCCTTACATTACATGAAATCGCGACCTTCCTCGATAGCATGTGTAGTACGCAATACTGAGTTTCACTAAATGAGATATTATTATAATATTATTATGAACTAGCCGTTATGAATAGTAATACCCACTTTTTGAAATTTTATAAATTTTATCTTTCAAAATGGACTTCATTTTTGGATTCAGAATATCAAAATTAGCTTAGGGTGAAATTTTGGTACTTTTCGGATAACTTTCATATTCTGATGAATAGTGAAAATTACTAAATTTTAATTAAAAACAACTTTTTTAATAGAAATAATTAATAGTAATAAATTCTTAATTTGAGTGGTTTTAAAGTATATTTAGAATATATTTTTTCAGTTTAATACAATTTTGGTCATTGGATGTAATTTCACATTTAAACCAGACATAAACAAGTGTCAATCTTTTGATAGTTATTATCTCTAAAGAACACGCTATTTGTTTTGACGACGGGAATTAATTTTTAAATTAATTAATGCAACATATATTTTTTGAATTTGGTAAAATAGACATCATTTTTGAATTCATAATATCAAATATAGCTTAGGCCTAATTTTTGGTATTTTTCTGGAAACTTTCATTTTTTGATGAATAGTGAAACCACTAAGTGGTAGTTAAAAAACTGAGTTTTTCATAAAACATAATTTTACCGCTTCTGTGAGTGGAATTTCGAAAATCTGAGAGACATGGTTAATATCAAGGACTAAAATTTGCTTCAATGAGATGAAAATAATTTTTTGTGAATAGTAACTTTTTACTTTTTTTACCACGGTTAAAAGTAAATAGGGTAATTAAGGGTAAAAGTGTTATTATTATTACCCTAACACATGTCTTAATTCAATTAGATAAGTGTAATTCGACCAAAAACAACCTTAGGAATAAAATATGACCATTTAGGCCCACATGGATTAGATTAGGAGATTTATTATTAATTTATTTAATGAAGGGTTAAAATAGTTAAAATCAAAGTTTAATAACTAATGCATTTTTAATATCAAGTTATACATAAGAAAAATTCGACTATACATATTCATTAGAAATATAAAAATATTTCCTACATAATGGTATTTTATTTATAATTTTTAGACATTAAATAATTTAATTTATTTATGACACAATGATGATGCAGTAATTATCTTATTAATGAAATACTAACATAATTGAGGTTATAAATACCCAAATAAATGTAATTTGAGACTTTTTATGAATTACAATACTTTTCTATGTTATATGACATGTTACTATTGATTTAATTAATTTTTTTCGAACTAATCATTCTGTTATGATTTTCACAAAAATCAATTACCAAATAGTGTCAAAATTGACATAAAATAGTTTTTAAAACAAATATTACATTATTAATTGTTATTATATTCCTAAAAATATAAGGTTTGGCAAATTTACTTATATAATGATATGTGTATCATTAATGTATCACTTGGGGGTCTCTTGGATGTATATGGTAAGTTTATTAACTATATAATATAAAAATAAAAAGTGACATGATAAATGTCAATCTAATTAACTAAGAGTTAAAACTAAGAGATAAGGATAATATAATAACCTAAACTAGTCTAAATTCTATTGGATGAGAGGATTTCGGCCCATCCCCACCTTAGTTTTAAAAAATATAAATTTGGATCTATTAAAAACCAAATTTGACTTTATAATAAAATAATATTTGTTGTTATTCCGAAGGTGCCCTTCTCCTCCCTTATAAAAGGGAACCTCCTCCCTCTTTTTCTCACACCACTTTGAGCCTTAAAGATCGGCCAAACCCTTCTAAATTATCTTCTACACTTCCATAGAAACATCCTAGAGGTCTTGGTATTCTTCAAAGACCAATTTTAGTTCCCTAAGAGGAGGTCTCAAAGAGGCGCTTCAAAGAATAGGTAATGGCTGTTACCGATTCTTTCAACTTTATTTCTTCTTCCACTTATTATTCTTTAGTTGTTTCATTATGAAGTAATAACATCAGTATCACTCATATACTGATATTTTATTATAAGTATGAAACAACCCTATTTCACCATCTATCCATCCTACGGAAAACGAAATCACTGCGCGTGCGTACGTACGGAATACCGTCTCCACGCCGTGGTGTAATCTATTTTCCACCACCACCTTACTTGGATGGGTATAATGGTGTAAATAATGAATATATATTATTATTGTAAAGTGATATTGATTCTGAAATAGTATACATACACTTCAACACAATTCCACGATCATGGGAATGATATCATCGCTCGTGCGTACGTACAGAATACCATCTCCACGATGTGATGTGACTCGTTCTACATGATCTTCATTGCATAATGATTATATAAATGAATTGAATGAATGAATATGATATATATTACACTAATACCATTCTGGAAATGAGGTATCTATAACCTAAAAAGAAAAATAAGAATTTATTCGACAAAACACTTATTAGAACAAAAAGTAATAAACACCCGAATAACAAGTAGTAATGAAATATTACTAAGAAACTAAGAATATGACCATATATGATATCATAAAAATAAGTATGATTCTGGAATAAGTCAATAACATTATTTAAATCATTATACAGGAGGTTCAGACACTTACGAAGCAAATTGGACCTAAGGTAAGGGAAAATATCACAATCTCATTTTATCTGAGATTGTTTATACTTTGGTATTTACTGGGGTGTATTTTATCATCCACATCCATGTTTCCTCAATATGTAATATTGTTTCCATCAAACTACAATTGTTTAAATCCAATTTTACCCTTCGGTGAGTTTTTAGTAAAAGATATGAAAGGAATCTTTTGTCGTTTTTCATACGAGGTACTTTTTGACTTATCCGACAAAAGTACGAGAAGAATGTTTTTTTAACTTATACGACATGAATGGATTTTTGAAACATTATTTCCAAGAATCTTCCTTTACAAGTTTTCAAGTTTATTTTTAATCAACTTCTTTTAGTTTAAAATTTTATGACATGTTAAGAAAGGAAAATGTTTTTGAAGTAGAAAGGATATTTTCCTCAAGAATGGAGTTCAAGAGTTTTATCAAAATTATTTTCCATCTAAGATAATATAGGTTTTTGTTTCTATCCCTATTATTACATTGACTTTATTATGTTGTGATGGAAATATTTTTATGATGTCACGATGTTTAAGATTCCCATTTTTATTACATGGGTTATGCTATGATGTTAGGTTTATGATTTTTTGGAAAACATAATAATGGTATCATTATGAGATGGGTGGGACCTATATCTCCCTCCAATTCATTGGGTAAAGATTTTATATCTCATGAGATAGACATGGCTGGAACGGCAGGTTAAACTGGTTCAGTGAAACAGGACAGAAACGAGGAGTGAACTCGGTTCAGAAATGGACTTTTCCACTAAGATAGTCTTGGAAATGAGTCTTGACTAATAAGAAATGATTCTATATGATTATGTGTGCATGCCACAAAGTTTCATGTTTTAAGTTATGATTATTGGGATTACATTTCACTACTATGATATATCGCATGTTATGAAATTATGAGATATTTTTCAGGATAAGATTTCCAAAAGTTATGTTCTTATTTATATGATGTGATTGATTTTTGTTTTTTTTACCATTACAAAGCATTTGAGCTCACCCTTTTTTATGTTTTATTTTCCCCAAGGATTAAAATAAAGGTTTTAGGTAAGAAAAAAAAGTGTAATATCTTTATGGGAGATGTTGAAGATCTTTCACCACGATTAGAAGATTATGTTCCAAGTTTCCAAAGACACTAAACTATTACGGTCCTTGTGTGTCTGTTTTTGTTATGTATTACGTATTCCAAAAAAGTAATGTAATATCTATTTACATCAAGCTTCGGGTCTCTACACTTGGTTATTTTATTAAAGAACCTAAATGCTTTGCTAGAGGTTAAATAGACTAGGAATAATACTTCATCACTTTTGGAGGAAAAATTGTCAAGATTGTATTTTGTATTAAGGATAAATACTTTGCAACCAAATACTTTAAAGTAATTAACCCTAGGCTTCCTATTGTTCCATAACTATTTGGTAGTTTTTTTAAGGATAGGTCTAACTAAAACTCTGTTAAAAATATAACAAGTTTTATTCACAGATTTTAGACAATAGTAAATAGGAAGGTTGTACTCATTAAGAATAGTTCAGGAAATTTCTTTTAAGATTTTAGTCCTTCTTTATACTAGTCCATTCTACTAGAGTTTCCTAGGATCAGATAAATGTATGACTATAGAAAATTTGTGATCAAAAATATTAAAAGTCTTGATTTTCAAACTCACGTTCATGGTCACTTCTTAATGATTTAATTCTAAGACCACTTAAATTTTCAACTGACCTATAATACTTGGCTAATTAGGAACAAGATTCACTCTTTTTAACCAAAAAGAAATTCCAGGTATACATATAAAATTCATCTTCTAGAACATAGGCATAATTATTACCATTTAAACCAGAGACTCTAGAAGTCCCCAAAAAAATCCGTGTGACCCATCTCAAGAGGTTGAGAGGATAAAACTTATTTCTTTGGTTTGAAATATATTTTTTTTGTTTACCTTTTTGAGATTAAAGACTTTTCATTTTGAAACACAAGTTTATGTAGATACTTGACTTGTCCTTACCTAGAAATATTTCTAAGAGAGTGAATGTTGCAGTGTTCTAATCTCCTTTTACAGATCCAAGACTCTTTGTGAAGGGCACTTAAGCAAGATACATTTTGAGAAACTAAATAATCTAAATTCATAGCATAAACATTTTCAATTTAAAGTAGTGAATACTAAATCATTATTAGATTTGAATAAATTAAGATCATCATTTTTAAATTTAACATTAAAACCATCATCACATAACTGTGAGATTCTAAGAAGATTATACCTAAGAACATTAACAAAAATAACTTTACAAATTAAAACTAAGTTAGTGTTACCAATTTGTCAAAGGTCAATTACTTTTTATTTTGCATTGTCACCAAAGTTGAAATGCCCACCATCAATCTTGATAAGATTATTAAACCAAGAATAATCCCCTGTCATTGGTCTTGAACTCCCACTATCCAAGTATCAAAATATTTTACAGGAACTCTTCATATATTTTTCCAACAAAAAAAATTCAAACCCGAAAATATTTTGGTAACCAAACATTCAAGGGTATAGTAACATTAGTAAATAAATATTTGGGAACCCACATTTCCTTCATGGGTTTCCTATAAATAGTTTTTAAAGTATTATAAAAATAATATATTTTTGGTCTAGAAAAACTAAGAGCTGTAAAAGATTTTCCAGTGCTGGAAGTTGTAGCAGATTTTTTAACTCTGGCCACAAAAACAAATTTTCTAGATTTTGATACCAAATTGTTTTTAAGAAAATTTATTTTTCTAGGTTGATAACTAATACCAGTAGAAAGTTTGGGAGAAAAATTTTTTCCATGAATTTGAACAAAAGTATCTTTTCCCTTTGCAAATTTCTCCAAATCCTTTTTAAATTTCTCATTTGATAGTTTAAGTTCATTGTTCTCATAAAGAAGTTGAAAATTATTTTCTTTTTTAATAGTAAGTTCAGATTTAACAGAAATAGTAAGAGAATGTTGTTTCTTGAGAGATTTATACTTATCCTTTTGTTCATTGAATGTGTCCTCAAGTATACTACATTATTCAAACATTTATTCATTTGTTATATTTTCATAATCAGATTCATCTCCAGAATATTAATAATTATATACAAATGATTCTTGGGTTACCTCAGAAGAGTCTGTCATGAAACAAATATGGGCTTTATCATCCTTATCATAATGTGAAGATTCTGAGTCACTGGAGCTATCACCAAAAGTTCTCTAGGTGGACTTTGCTTCCTTTTTTTACTTCATATCTTTGTCTTCGTATTTCGTTTTGAACTTTAATTTAGGACAGTCATCCTTTACATGTCCTATTATCTTACACTCATAGTAGACTATTTTACTAGTATTTTCATTTCTCTTCCAATCCTTTTTCTAGTTTCCCTTGTTGTTATATTTTCCTTTGTAACTAGGCTTCCTAAATAACTTATTATTTTTATAGAAGTTTTTAAATCTCCTAAACAACTTATCTATCTTCTCATCACTATAACTTGATGATTCTTCATTGTTGGAACTTTCTGCATGAAGTTTATTTTCTTTTTTCGTTTGGATGTAGTGGTTTTCAAAACCACTAAATTTATCTTTGGTTTATCATATTTATCTATATTTACATTCAGTTCTTCATATTACTTTATTAGTTTACCTATTACCTCCTTTACAAGTAGAGTGTTGATATCACAGGATTCCATTATTGACAATGAGGTTCCTCTCTATCTTTCTGGTGAGCAACTGAGAATTCACATTACTTGTTCCTTGGATGTGATTGTCTTTCTAACAGAGACCATCATATTTAAAATTTCCTTGAACAGGAGAAACAAGTCAAAAATGGGTTCATCAAGATTCATCTTAAAGTTATTATATTTAATAGTATATGTATTAAGACTCATTTTTTGACATTAGTGGTTCCTTCTTGTGAAATAGCCATTGTATCCCAAATTTCAAATGTTTTTTTACATGAAGAAATTATATTAAATTTTCCAACCCCTAATGATAAGTATAAGAAATTTATAGCTTTATAGTTTTTATTATAGGCTACCTTAGTGGCATCATCCCATGTTTTCCTATGAGTAGTAGGAATTTTATATTCATCTACAATTGAAGACCATATTTTAAAACCCATACTTTCCAATTTCATTTTCATTTTAATTTTCCATTGGACATAATTTGTACCATTGAAATATGGAGGTCTTTTAGTAGTAGAACATTCCTATATATTATCCATATTAAAATAGTAAAAATAAGTTTTAAAGAACTGAAAATTTAGAATTGATATAAACTTAAAATTTTTTAAAACAAAACTAAAATCCCAATTAGAAAAATATTTGAGAAAAATATTTTAAATAAATTCTTATACCAAATGTTGTTCCAAGTAGGACACTCAAAAGTGGGGTGAATTGAGTTCCTATAAAATTTCGGTCTAAAATTCTAATTTAAAAAATCACCCAATTTCAAAACTAATACATGCTAGTTAACCAAAGTATTAGATATATAAAAGATTTGATCATTTGAATGATTTATCAAAGATTGATTAATTATTAGTGAAAACAATATGGATTAATATTTTAACTTTTGAAAATAGTATACTAAATTAAATTTTAATATAAACACTATCTAAGATTAACTATCAAATAACATTTAATTTTTCTGAAATAGTTACAAATACAATAAAAACAAAACATGAAAACACACAACAGAAATAAATAAGAGGTTTAGCCTAAAGAATAAACTTAATCTTCTACACTTGGTGATCACCTACCACAAACCAGTTTATATTAAATAAACTATACCCACACCCTGTATTGAGGTACACAATAGTATACAAACTTTCAAAGTCAACTAAACTACTTCCATAGTTTTTGTGGGAGTGTAAAAACAAACATTCCACACAAGGACCTCTTCCAATATTATCTTTAGGAGTGTAAAGTATGAAAATATAGATTGGTGAAGATAATTATGGATCATACAATTTATCAGAGGATTCAGTGTGTGTTTATAAAATAGAGATACACACACATATATAAATCTAAATAATATGCACAGGAAAATAAATGTAATGAGAATAGGTTTAGAATTATTTTTTTAATATTTTATGAAGCTTTTGGACTCTTTTATAATGATATAAGTAAAGTTGAAGTCATCTCCTAGAAATAGACAACATATTAGAGAGTCTCTTTTGCTTCTATCTTATGTTCCTAGTGAGGTAGAAGATTCCTCGAAGTGTTCTTGTCTTCTAAATTTTTTCTACAGAAATTTCTGGTCTTTTGGTTCTTAGTAGTATCTTTGTGTATACACAGTAGGTAACTCTTTTGATTTTCTCTTTGGTGCATGAAATGTTTCTTTTAGTTCATCTCTTTCTAGTTATCTTTATTATTGATCTATATATTCCCTTTATACAGATAAGTAGTATGTTCTCTGGTACCCTGTACCTCGTACTGGTCTATGATATCATTAAATGTTGTCTACAAAAGACATATAAGCTAATTAATATAATAAGCAGCACTAAGTTTCATAAATAGGATGGTTATAGATAATTTTGAATTTAATAGAAATATCATCGATGACTCAATCTGTCGGTAGCTCAGACTATTGGCGCCTCATGTTTTTGGTGACCCATGTTGTTAGTATATCATTCTATCAGCAGCTTATTCTATCAGTAGATCATTTATGTCGGAATATCAGACTATCAGTGGATCACTCTGTTGGTAGGTCAAACTTGCATCAGTCAATCGAGTTGTCAGTAGATGATGCATCTGTAGTTCATATATTGGAAGGTCATGTGTCGATGGGTCAGGTGTTAGTAGGGAAGGTGTTAGTGACACATACTTAGTGAAATTATGAGTGTTTCTGTCAGTGACTCATCTTACCAGTAGCTTATGTCATTGGTAGCTCATGTATCAGTGACTTGTCTATCGGTGGGGTATGTTTTGGTAGATCATACTTACTGGTGTCTTACACTTAATAAAAAACCATAATTATTTCTCATGATGAAAACACTAACACCAAAGGTTAAAATTATTGTTCAACATGATTAAATACAATGTATCTTAATAAATTATAGTTACCATTTTTAAGCATGATTTTTTAGCATTAAAACTAGAGGAGGCCAACAATTTGACTCCTAACACGTATCATAGCTCCCTCCCAGTGCAATGCAACCGCTTCTCATATGGATTACCACATAAACTTGGTAGGTTCAACATCTTATAACATCATCATCTATGTACAAATATACTCATGGGCATGTGAGGAGGTCTAGAGGTGAAATTTACAATAGGTTCATTAGACATATATTCCATTATACATATTTCAATTAAATAAGATGATGCATAGGCCTTCATTTAATTACCTACTTAATACAATCATCGCACGGAATAAATAAATAATTAAATAATTTAAAATCCAGACATACACAGGTCATTCTCTAGATAAAGACAAGTTGGTATCATAAAATTGCATGATAAAAATTAAATTTCGATAAATTTAAATTGTATGAGGGAATTGTAATAAATTAAATGAATTTATAGAAATTCACATAATTTATTTTATTTGATTCATACTTTAAATTAATTTTAAAACCCAAAATTAAATTAAAACAATTAATTTAATCTACTACTCAAATTAAATTAATATTTTGGATTATAAAAATTTTAAAACTAAAATTAAATTAATCAAATAAATATAACTTTGAATATTAAATATCAACCGAGCCTGAAAACCCCACATAGGCCCAGTAAAAACTAGGACATAGCCCCACTAGCCCATTTGGGCCAAGAAAACCCTATGCAGGCATATTATGGCCCAAGAAAGCCTATCAAGACCCATTCTAGGATGGGAAGACATGCCCCATCCCTTTGGCATAAGGTATAGCAGGACACGTGTGAGATGTAGTAGGGGTTTCCTCTGACCTCGATCGGTAGTAGCGTCTGACCAAATCTGGTCAGATGAGCCGGGAAGCAATGCATGGTAGCCAGGAACGTATTATCTGGATGACTAAGTCGAGTCTGATGAGTGGGTAGGACTAGGTGGCTAGACTGGGATCGGTCTCACAGGTCAGTGGAGAGGACACACATGGCCAGTGAGGGAATGATAGGAGGTCATGCTAGAGGGCGGTCCTGCAACACATGAAGGCAAGTGGTACCTGGATATGGATGAAGGTTTGTTTCATGGTGGTTATCAACTAAATTCATGTAGGTGCATCGTCATGGGATGGGTCAAAGATAGCAATGGGACCTCGTATAAGGTCGATGGTGGCAGCAATCTGGGCAGCCGGAGCTCAGGATGGGGCATAACCAGTTGCATGAGGAGACAGCAACAGAGGCTATGGGGGCCCACTCTTAGTGTGGTGTTGGAGGAATCCCAAAAATGCAGGTTATCTTAGAACACATTTTGACCAAGATAGAGTTGTGGCTAGTGACAAGTAGGCTACTTGTAAGGGAAAGAGGTAGGTCAGTCCATAGGCTCGACCAAGAGGTCAAGCAACCATAGGGAAGGAGCCACATACTAGGGTTCCAATGGTAATGATCCAAATGGAGAAGGGGTGTAGGTTGGTTCAACTGAAATACGTATCATACAAGAGAGGAAAGGGGGAAGGGGGAGGAAACCACAGTTCTTATTCCACCCTCTATTTTTGTTAATTCCTCCCATGTGGAAAAATAAAAGATTTCATTTAGATTGTATTAAAAAAGAACCATCCATTTAGAAAAACTATCCACCGGAAAAGATTTCAAAAAAATAAAAATAGGATTAAAATAAAAAACAAAAATCATTTTATTTTATTTTTGTCTTGTTAGTGGAAAAATAGGTTACCGGCCAGAGTAACTCCAGTGATTGGATTCTGACTCTTCCTTGGCTGGAAAACACCGTAAAATCAATAACAAGTTCAAAATATGTATGTGTGTATATATATATATATCATGTTCTTCAAAACTTTTAATAATCTGAACTACATAAATCTAAAATACACTGTTGTGATCCATAAATTTTTTTCAGATGGCCCTATTTTGGCCATACTAAATCGGATCAGTGTGAGGTTAGATCTATTGGAACCATTTAAAAACCCTATAATTAAATTTAAATCAATTTAATTTATCTTGGGTCAGAAAAACCTTGTGATTCTATAATACCAATTGAAGGTATCGGGGTGCTCTATGGAAGTTGGTGGGCTAGGAATTTAAATTTTTTGTATCACAAGAGTGAAAAAACATTAATGAATCCTATGATTTGGCCTCAGTACAGTCCAAGGACCCTATGTAGTTTAATCAGAGCATAATAAATTTAAAGCAACAAATACCTCATTTTGATTTGATCCGAAAAAGTCCATCATAAGTTTCTAGAATCTATTGCTCAAAGGTTCTAATGCTGAATCCCTCAAGATCATCCATACATGCTTCTCGAATTTTTTCATGCATTGTTCATTGGTTTCTGGGTACTAGCACGGAGCTCCAACGATCACTTTGACGTAGTGATAATCACCATGATCCTTTATCTTCAATCCATGAAGACAGACTTAGATCGTTCACATGTTAGAGTGATTATCTCTCTAGGAATCAAGAGGAGGGAGAATCTATCTATTCCAATAGATTGAATCATCTGTGGGGAAGATCTTTTCTAAACTTATATAGTGGATTTTCATATTGCTCGATCAGGGTACCCAACCCCCATGAAATAAACGTCCTCTAAAAAAGTATAATAAATATTTATTTTTGATGAATGAAACTACATTATAAATATTATTTATATTTTATCATATACCTATAATATATATTAAATATATTAAATGATAATTATAATAAAATAACTCAACTCATAAATCCTGATAATATTAAACGAACCTATAATATTGTACTAATAATCTTTTATATAATATTAATCCTTGTATTTACTTAATCACTTGTAAATAAAAGAATAAATAAATTCAACCCAATTATTCTTTACTTGAATAATAATGAATTTACTTATTTATTGTTAGTTGATAGAACTTGGAAAACACTCTTATCCCATGGTGGGACCCTCCAAGTCATATATTCTTATTTAACAAAATTGGGAAGATTCTTGAATACGCTATTGTGTGTGACTCTCTAAACCCTTATCTCAACAAAAGTGAATAATATTCATAGACTAAGAGCAGAGTTTAGTGACCCATCAAGGGAAAAAATATATAAAGAAAATTCATAGAAATTACTACCAACCAATGAACATGCACTTTGTAATATAATCGATTTTTCATCGATATCTCATGAAGAAAAATGAACACTTATTTCATCATAATTTTCTTTATTTGTTATTTTTTGATCTAACTAGACGTACATAACTTCGACTACCATGGCATTGGATTTATGAATGTTCTAAAATCCTGATTAACCAGGCCCAAAATATTTCTTCCTCAACTCAGATGTGACAAATATTATCTTGAACATTCAACCAATGTCATGCCACCAATGATGCACCCGATAAAAACTACCTATCCATGACACGATTGTCATGGGTTTCAACTTGCATCAAAGTACAAGATCAAATGACACGCATTGATAATGATCTCAATTCAGGAGACCAATACAAATGTTCATAGATTGAAACAACCAATGACACCTGAAACTTGTGGTGTTCCTATTCATAGGTCTATCCTCATCATCACAACTACTATAGATTACCTAGTATGAGCTTCATGAGAAGAAATCTCAATACTTATGAGACACCAACACCTAATAGTCATACATTATCTATTTCATATCAGTATGATGTATCTAGACCATAGGACTTGACATTAAGATTACTTTTATAGTATCTCTAAGTTCTCTTTGTTTCCTTGGATATGTTATAACCCTTTCATACAATACGTAATCTAAGGAAATTTACAAAAAAAATAGTGGATGTAAAAGTATCAATGCAATTATGAGAAGCTAAACACATGTATAAATAAAAAAATTTATTCATGTAGACGTAATCAAATTACATCATGAGTTGGGTCTAAGAAACCCACTTTAAACAGTATTATTCAGTTTTCCATAGTGAGTTAGTGATTCTATGAATGTATGGTTAGTTATATCATATGTATGACTTCAAGGTCACACCCTTTTCTAAGTTATTTATTAATAATAAAAGGAGAAAAAAGTTTATGTTGTATAAAAAAACTACCTCACATTAGAGATATAGTTATTAATCATGGAGTAGAATCTCATTCATAAATGTGTTTTTTTCCTTTCTACTACTGTACCAATGAGATTTTTAAGGTTTTGTTAAATAAACCTGGGGATAATATTTAGATTTGAAAAGGAAAATATTAAAACACTAATTAACCCCCCCCCCCCCCCATAGTGTTTATCATTATTTAATTTATCCTTTAAAGACCCCCACTATTGGTCAAAATCCATTAGAATATAAAGAGGAATACTTTAGGAATGTGTCACCTAATTTGATCATGATGCAAGTGAACCTGACCATGGAAACTGTAAATATTTTATTAATAAAAACAAACCCCCCCTAAAAATGACATGACACGATACAAAATTTAATGTCATTATATTCATATGTTATCCAAAAATTACCATGAACTAACCAAATGAAAACAAGTTCTATTTCCATTAGTATTTTAACAATCAATCACTTACCCTTTTATCAATATAATAAAAATATAAATTTAACATATATCTAAAAAGGTTAAAATTCTTACACAAACCATAGTTTTCCATTATGAAAATTCTTTATGTTTCATTTTCATTTAATAATACTTCTCAAGTAATAACTATTTAGTTCATAAACTAATAATAATTTCCCTATTTTAGATTTATATAAACAACTTACCATAATCTAACAGTGTAAAACCAATATCAAATATATATATTAATTCACTATAAAAATCTAATATGATAAATCAATAACTCAAAATATGGTTCAAGTGTGTCACATAAATCATAACAGTGTAAAACCAATATCAATTTCTATTTAAATAGATATTGTATTGAATAGCTTGTTCTCATGCAACAACAAACTCTGCAAAACTGTGACACATTTTATTAGTAAAAAAATATTATCATCAAAGATATATATTAATTCACTATAAAAATCTAATATGATAAATCATTGAGAAAATTACAAGAGGAATAAATCTTCGTGTAATTAAAAATACCAAGAACATAAAATCTTTATCCATATCGTTTTCCATGAATATAAACACCTTGATTACAATAATGTAAGTAAGTAATAGAATTAGAAATACTATAGACTTGTTGAGAGGGAAGTAAAATATGATGAATTATTTTAAAAATCTATATAGACATGAAATATGATCATTATAGATATATTTGTTAGTAATATTGTCCTTTAAAATATGGTCATTGGAAATATGGAAATTGGAGATATGGTCATTGGATATACACGCATCCAATATGCATACTAAAATTGTGTATTATTAGTATCAAATTTAAAATAGTATAATTCAAAAAAAAATGAAATAAAATTATAATATTTAATTAAATTTTTTTATTATGAAAATAGTTTTATGTGTAACATATTATTAGTAAATAAATATGTCATAAAATTAAAATAAATATTTAATATAAATGGTTTTATAAAATTAAATGGTTACTATAATATTAATTAATTTTAATGGTTTCATAGTTAAGATCATTTGATATAAAATAATTTTTTTAAGAACCATTATTCTAAAAGTGGTGTGTATTTTTATCTTAATAAAATTTATTACTTCTAAAGATTTATTTTAATTAAATGTATTGATAATAAATAAATTTAAATAATTTAACAATCATCCAATAGTTATTATAATGATATTAATAATAATAAACTCATGTTGTACCTAAAAATATATTTTCTCTAAAAATTGGTTTTACTTATTGTGAAAATTTATATTAAAATGAATTTTTATCACCTATAAAAATGAATCTAATAAAAATATTTAAATGTTTAGAATAAATATTTTTAAATTATTTAACAAGTTAAAGTTCATTTTTAGTCATAAAAAAATTATTGAGGTTGAAGTTAATTACTGTAGTAATGGTGAAATGATTATTTTCAATGAATATTTTTTACAAGTATTGAGTAGTTATTGATATATTAAATTAAATTGATCACTTTTATATGATGACTAAAATGTAAAATTTATATATATAATATATATTAATACTCAATTAATTAGTAATTTATATGAAAATATACTAATAACACTTAATATTTTATAAATACATTTTACTATAAAAACATTTTTTCTATATATTATATGTTTTGATTTAAAAGTTAATTTTATTATATTTATAAATGGAATTGTATTAATTATATTAAAAATTGGAAATAAAAAATTTGGAATTTTTTTAGGGCCCGTCTGATATTTGTAGGAAAAAATATAATTTCTATAGTAACTATTAAAATACGATAAAAGGATAAAATAAGGGAATCTGCCTTGGATTGAATTTTACAAAACTAACTTGAGGCTTATACATTGTATGAGTACATTTTAGGTGAAAAATTCAAACCCACATGTCTCACCAACATTCCCTCACATTATTAACCTAACTCCCATGCAATTCCATCTTTTCCTCTCACCTAACTATAGTTTCCAAAGAAATGTCCCTCTTTATCACTGATGAAATGGGCCCACTTAAACCAACATCAAGCCACACCTATCCATAATAATTCCCATTAACATCTACTAATTTTCACTCAAATGATCTCTATTACCCTTTTGGTAGTCCTCGGTTACAATAATGTTTCACAAGTCCTCTATTTCTAAAAATGCTTTCAAGGGAATATTCAAGTCCTTAACATGAGTATTATCCAGTCCCTAACTTTTTCTTCTCTATCTTTTTTCATCCAACCCTCATAAAAAGAAAATATAACCATACTAATATAATTAAATCAAAATCATTGGTATACTAAAATTTTATTATGTTGATGGAACAACCATTATCCATCTCTCTCTCATCCAATGGAAAATGGAAATGATGCTCGTGTTATGTGTAGACCGCCAGCTCCAAAAATGATGTATTTAATTTTTCATCACCACCCAATATGGATAGTTTTAATAATTAATTTAGTGAATAAAATTGATATTTATAAAATATTTAAGATTCTGTAATGGTAATTTAAATATTTAAAAATTTTATCAATATACTAACTTTTATTCCTTAAAGATTACCAAAACAAGCTCATCAACGATTTCATATTCACAAATCATTACTAAAAATCTCATATAATTAAACTAAAACTATATAACTTTTTATGGTCTATCCATTACAATAAATTTAATAATATATGAGTGATTAAATTGATATCTATTAATATGTATCGATATTGAGATTAAGAAACCTGAATGAAAAAATGAAAGTTACTAACATCTAATGATGAAAATAAAAAATAACTAAATAATAAATGTATAATGAATGATTATAATTAAATCATAAAAAAATTATTATATATGAATATGTTTATGAAATAATTTATTATGATGGTTATATTTATTATATACGAGGTTAAAGTTCTTTCATTGAAGTCGATAGTAAAGGTAAGGGTTTTCTGATTTCAATTTCCATTCCTTGAGAATTGTTCTCTTTTTAACATATGTTTTATTTTTTGGGGTGTACATAATATGATATAGATTTATTTTATAATAATTATAATAAAATTAAAGTGTTTTAAAAATACTTTTAATGTTCTCTCATTCAATTTATTTTTTATTTAAAATCTACCTAATCCAAAATGGATTTTTCTATATCAATTTTTTTTCTCTAAGTTATAAGGTTTATTATTGAACTTCGTTCTTTTAAGTTCCCTATATTATTAAATTTCCTATTTAATATGATATTCCTTCTTAAATTTGCTAAAAATTAAACTATTAATTCAAATCTTGTTCCTTGGTGAATTTCTTTCCCAAAAAATTATTGCAATGTTAAGAATTATTTTCATCCTCTTTAATGATTGTTTCTCCACCATGTCTGTATTATTTCTTTTGAAAAAAAATTTCATTTATTATTTTGAAAAAAAATATGTAATTTCTAATGTGAATTTTATATTTAAATTTAACTCTTTTAAAAATGATTTTGTATTGTCACCTTTTTTAATGAGGGTTTCAATAATGGTTTTTAAAAATATTAAAAAAATAATTTCATATCCATACCTTTTATCTTCTACTAAACATTTTTTGACTTAAAATTTATTTCTATTCAGGGTTCTAATATTTAGATTTATTTCTATGTTTTTTTTATAAAAATTCATCATGCCAACTGTTTTGTATGGGGTTCATAACTTTATCTAAAAACAATAATAATAATAATAATAAATGTTTTCTAAAAACACTTTTTTACATTTAACTTCCATTTTTCTATTAATATCTAGTAGATTTATATATCATGAATTTATGTTTCATTAGAAACCTATAAATTACATTATGAGATTACACATTTTTGGTGATTGAATTTTTGTATCAATTTGTCTAAATTGTGTTTTCATTTTATGTGATACCTTTTAAAAAGTGATATCAAAACCATTTTTTCATTTAGTTTTTCATGATAGAATTTATGAATTTTTGCACATGGAACACATGTTCATGGATTATAATGAAAAAATGGGTTGTTCATATATAACCCCTTAATAAATTGGTTAAATATTTATATCTCATGATATATTAATAGGAAATGAGTAGTGATAATAGTTGCACTATGAGAAGCTTGCAGTGATTCTTGATCCACTATATTATTATAAATAGGAAGTGACACCCGATCCACTATGATATGAATGTCTTGGTGGTTCACATTGACATTTGTTATTATTTTCAATTATTATAAATTTTCACATGAACTTATGATTATTTTATTCTCTATATATTGTGTTTATTCTCTCATGTTTTTTTACTTTTACATTGTGACGTATGCCTGGTCATTTGAGGTTACATATCCTTATATCATACTTTTTTTATAGTTCCTATTATTCCATATTTCCCCTAAGTGTTTATAATATACTTGTTACTTAACCTCTTAATGATTCCTTGATAATATTTTCCCTTACTGAGTGTTTTAACGCACCCCTTATTTTGGTTCCCATTTCCTTAGGGAATTAAATATGGGATTATATATATAATTAAGTATTATGTCAATATATTTTTGGAGATAATGAAGCACTTATGTGAAATAATATTTTTATTTGGAAAATTCCAAAACAAAATATTCCTTTGGTTCTTAGGGTTTTTATATTATTTGTGATATGTAATGTAAATATTATGAAGTTGATGTGAAATATATGCAAGTCTAGCTTGGTTTATATCACTTGGTGTCAATGATTTAATGTAATGTAATTATTATTAGAATTAAACCCATAAGTGTGGCTTGAAGGATTATTAGTTGGTATCAGATTTGGTTTTAGTTATTGTTGAGGATTCGGATGAGAAATAATTAATAAAAAACTTAGGGATAGGTCTATGTAGAGGAAATGATTCTCCTACTATGTGTTTTTTTTTGTATTTTTTATTACCATGTAAATAGTTGTTTTATGTAAATATATTTATGGAAAGTTTCTTGAAATTATTCATATAAACTAAGAATATTGATTGAAGTGTTTACATTGTATTATTAAGGATCCAATAACTTGGAAAATAGAATGTTATCCATCCATAGATGTGAAGTAATTCTGTTGAATGATATTTCATGTTTTTTTGAAGTGTTAGAATAGTCCTGAGTTGTGTTTAAGAGGTCTTGATTTCATTTAGAGAATAAATATTAATATTTTGAGATGAAATTATCACTTATATAACATTAAATATTAAATTATACATGTTTTATAAGATTAAGGTTGAAATCCCAAAGGTTATGTAGAGGAAAAATTAGAATGCAGCTATGTAAAGTTTATTTGATGACGTGGGTAAAGGTAATTTATGAGTTGAAACTTATATTTAAAAGTTTCATTGAGTATCTTGAGATGTGTAAGGGTATTATAACACCTATGTCAACGTAGTATGAGAGTTTAACCCATGAATAAAGGCAATTATTTTACCTATGTAAAGGTCATTCCACTTTTTCCAATCAAGCATAAAATTAATCCACATGTTTTTTAACCTAAATAAGTGTCATTTATGAGAAAAATAAGGTAATATAAAAAATATTATTTTCTACATATAGGTAAGGATAAATTTGATGAGAAATTCAGAATTATGCTTGGAATCAAAGCGGAGAAATATTTAAATGGGAATTATAAATTATTGGAAGTAGAATATGATGATGCAAAACCCAATAATTTGAGGTGTGTATATCATGATGATTTATTCATGATAATATTGGAATAATTATTCAAGAAAAATCTCTTTTATGAATTCACTAAAATTTCCATCGATTACATAGCCCATACATATTTTTCCAAAGACTGCATGGATTATAGTTGATCTGAAGGTTGTTCACATTGTCGATTCACTAACATCATGAATGATGTGATCAATCCAATACATAGAAAAATATCTAAAAGAAAACCGGAGACTATTAAATAGTTAAATATATAGGGGAATTTTGAATATATCACATTTAGTTGAGCCTATCATATTATGATATTTTTTCTGGCTATAAAATATTTGAGTTGGAAAAATTAGTAAAGGTAGATGTCATATATATTTATCCTATGATATAAATTTATAAATCATCTTTTGATATTTGAGAATCTTTTTTTTTTGTTTTGAATCCACATAAATTAATTCTCTTATTTTGGTGTTGGAGTATTTTTATCAAATGAAATTTTCATACTATGAGTTTTCAAGAACCAGTATGAGTTTTCAAAGTCCTAAAAAATATGATAAATATTTAGGATAACTATTTTGAATAAAATAAAAATAAATAAAATGATACAATGTGTGATTTTATTTATGGATATCAAACATATTTTTCACACAAGTATCATTATTATAGCTAATGTACAGATTGAACCAGCCAAGTTAAAAGTTGGCGTTATTGACATAAGATGAAAAATCATCATAATATTTTAAAATATAAAATGAGTAGAAATTATGGATTTAGTGGTGGAATTAAATTAATGAAAATACAATATTATTTTGAACTAATTATATATCCATATTTAGTGGAATATTTTAATGAAAATTTAACTCGAATATTTGTATATTTAAAGGCCAAGATTTCCTGATATTTTGAATAATGGGGATTTTGGAAAATAGGTTCTAGGTTTTTGGAAAATAAAAAGAAGAAAATTATTTTATAATTGTGGGATTATAAATATGGTAAATCTCTAATGTTACTATAATTATTTTCTATATGTATAAATATATTTACATGTGAAATAAAAGAACAGAGTAAATTATCAACTGTGATCACTGAACATGATGCATGTTGAAAGAAATAAATAATAGAAATAATTGATAAAAAACCTATTATAGGATTATTGTATCAAGGAGAATAATAGGGTGTCCCATTGTTATTCTTATCCACAGAATAAAAATTATAAAAGAAGAGATAATCTAGAAAGGCCTACTAATCACATTTAGTCCAAAGTTCTAATATATTCATCCTACAATATCATTTTTTATAAGTCTTAGTATCTTTGATAAATAATTTGAATTATGTGAGTGAGGGTGTTAGTCTAGGATATAATTAGGTACCTTTAACAAGGTTGAATCAATATTACACTTCTTTTTAAGAATTATCTTAATGCAACCTCTTAAACCAGTTACAGTTATCAATCTTGTAAATGATTTCTCAAAGTCTTTCATTCTTGTGAATAAATTGAAAGAAAGATAGAAGGGGAAATATTTATATGGTTTGTATAAAATTATTACTCCTTATCATGTGGGTTAAACCCTCCAACATTTATTCTTCATTATATCTAAAAAAACACTTAAAACATAGAGTTTATTATTCCCTTTACCATTTCCAAAGTCTATTGGATGATACAATGACTCTTCAATAAAATATCTATAAAATAAAGAACATTATCTTATAGTGTTCTTATTAACCATTGGATATTGTTACCCATCCATGATAATATAGATCATCATGTATTCATGTGTAATCCCTTAATAAATTCATTAATGATTCTAGTCTTGAGACTCATCTCTTTCTATCTCCATGATAAAAATGAGTATTCAGTTATCCTAATTCCCTCATAGTTTGTGAGATTTCTCAATATTATTCAAAACTCCACATTATTATTTGGTACCTTCATATTTATATACACATGATATCATGTAAATATTTTGTAACAACCCCAAAAATTATTCAGTACAACTTTGTATTCGATGGCACGTATGACACACGACAACAAGAATGTAAGGGAAAAAATATTTGAATAATTTATAATATATTTAATATTTAAAATAGATTCTATATATTTCAATTAATTAAACACTAAGTTAGTGTACATTACATGAAAGAATGAACTTACTCGATAGATTGTATTACACACAAGAACGAGTTTCACCAAATAACAATGTATTATTAAAATATTGTTATTTAATATAATATAATACATTTTAGCCATTATGTTATAGGTTATGAATATTATTAACTAAATTATTAAAATTTATGGTTTATATATATATATATATAATGAATTCATTGGTTACTAACTAATGAGAAATGAAAATAAGAACCAATTGGATATAGAAAATATATATTATTATTTATATGCTTTTAAAGGAGTTCCTTCTTAACAAACATAGATAATTACTATTAGTGAATTATTTAAAATAAATATATATTTTATATATTAAATAAAATATTGTTTATATTCATCCATTATGTTTTATATGCATAAGTTAATAATAAACCCAACTTTGCAAATTAAAACTTGTTGTTTTATAAAAGAAATTTTACCATCTTTTAATGAAGAACCCATTATTAATATAAATTTTGAAACTCTAATTGATTTAACAAGTCAAAATAAACTTAATATTTGAAATATAAACATAATAATTAGTTTAGGATTAATTTTTGATATTTTTATGAAACATTTCATTTTTTAATGAATAGTTAAAAATACTGAATTTTAGTTCAAAACTTCATTTTATTATAATTTATTTATAAGTATAAATTATAATTTATTTTGTTTTTAAAGTTTAATTAGATAATATTTTTATCAATTAATACAATTTATGTAATTTTAATCAATTTCATCTTGAAATTTATTATAAAACATAGAAAACTTTCAGATGTTTTTACTTTAAAACCCACATTGTCATCCCGCCAGTGGGTTGAATTTTAAATTAATTTATTCTACTTCTATGATTGAAATTTTGAAAAATGGATTCCATATGTTGACTAAATATAATTTATAATGTCTAATAAGAATATGTTTTTACCAAAAATATTAGTTAATGTGATTAAAATTAATTACAATTGTAAAGGTAAAATCTAGCTTAATAAAGGACTAAACCTTTAAATTAAGGGACCAAACGACCAAGAAACTATAACAACACCCATTTTATAGCCCTAATTAATCCATTAACCTACCATTAATTATATTGGTTTGTTTTTTAAGAATTTTTTTTGGTAAAAACGTGTGTATACCTGACTTCTTTTCAAAAATACCAAGTGAGTCCTTTTCCTCCATTATAAAAGGAAACCACCTCTATCTATTCCTAACATCTATAAAACCACTTAGTATCAGAAAGTATCTTTCCAAATATATTAAAAATTACCTACCCTCAACCTTTAAGCCTCACTTTGGTAATAAATCCTTCCAATAAATCCTTTTGGTATAAACCAAAAGAAGTTACTCGATTAAGAGGTAACGTCTTCTCCCAAACTCTCAGGATTCATATCCATCATCAACCCCCCTAAAATATCTTTATTACTTGATTATATAAAAAATTATGTATTCAAAGTAAACTAGTATATTTTTATGTAAAATTTTATAAACAAAATTACACACACCTCTATCAAATGGGTAACAATCATACTGTTTCTGTGTACGGAGAACTACAACCTCACGAAACGATGATTGTTCACTTTTCCTTTTCCAACATTCATGGTTGGACATTATGATAGACACTATATTTATATATTATATATATGATATTTATTATGTATTCAAACTTATTTAATCCTTTTATAATTCATACCTTTAATACTTTCAATTTTGCGTTAATATGATAACATCGTTTGAGGAAGTGTGCACTACCACCCCCTCAAAGCGATGTGATTCGTTCATACGATACATGGAATGTAAAAAAAGCTAATTATAATTAAACATATGATACATCAAAAACATATATATGATATTCATTACATGATCACATTTCTGAAAATATACTATATATATCACTTTCATTATTACCCTTTCATACACTTAAAAAGTGATAACATTGTTCGTGGACGTATGGACTACCACCTCCTCAACATGATGTGATTATATTTTTTTAATCACAAGAATTATATATATAATTATATATGACTAAATAAAATAGTATTTTTTTACATAATTTTAATTCTAGAAATATATAATTCTACTTACCTGATTTCCATAACGATCATTGAAATATGATAATGTTACTCATATGTATATACGACCTACCATCTCCATGATTGTAACATTGATTCATTTTTCATAACCATATTTAATTATTGGTTTTAAAAGTATAATTTATGTATAAATATGATATTTATGTCATGATTATTATTCTATATATGCTATAAAATGAACCTTTTGATCATATTTGACCTATGAAAGTTGATTTTGACACATAAACTGAATTTGATCAAAACATCTGATGTAAACATAATTGATTAAGTAGTTGTATACAAAATAATAATCAGTGAAAAAAATTAATTATAAACATTTAAAAGTTTCTCAAGAAAGTAAAACAATTAACATATGTTTATTATATAGGAAGTTAACGGGATTCCACCTGAAAGGAAACTCATAGTAAGGGATTTTCATCTCAATTTACATTCCATTGAGACTTAATTGTTGTTATGCACCTAGTTTATTTTATATGGTGAATATACTTCCTTTGAAATTTTATATCATAAATCCATTTATTATCATGACATTGTAGTTTTATTTTAATATTATTCATTCATGAGGTTTATGATTTAAAATGTTTCAAAGTGGTATGGGACACATTGTAATGTTTAAGGATTATTTTCCAAAATAATAACTTTAATGATCTTTAAATTCTATATCCATTCAAGAAAATTATATGAACATTGTTAAATAAAACTTTTCATTTAAATTCTATTGTTATTCATGGCCATTTTCATGTATTAGTACCACTTTTCCACTCTTTGGAACTCAATATATTTTTAAGAAAACCTGACTTTATTTCTCTCTTTATTCGGAGAAGCTATTTTCTTATAAAAATAATGTTTCATTGAAATGTTTTTAAAGATTATTTTAAAATTATTTGGTAAATAAACTTTTACCCTTTTTTATTTGATAAATTTTTTCAAAGGAATATTCTTATCACTTTCCTAATAAGTATTTTTTTAAAATATTTTTACCATACAGAAGGAATGTTCATTTACCTTGTACGACAAGTACATATTTACTCACCATCATTTATTTGAATCTTCCTTTTCTTGTTTAAAAGGTTAATTTTTGAAGAAAATATTATCAAAAGGGATTTTCAAAAAAAATAATAAAAAATTCATAATAAAAGTATATTTTCCTCAAGAATATTTTTAAAATATCATTTTATAGTATATCTATTCATTAACAACAACAACCCTTTATTTTTCACTCTACTTGAGATTTGTTTTATTGATACTATCCTTATTCTTCCACTTGATGGTTTATTATTTATTTGTCAAGGATATTATTCACATTAACTTCCTTGAATCATTTGTTATTCACCTTGAAATATTTAATCTCCTATGGTCATTGAATATTGAATTTCTCCCAAATTATCCATTTAATTTATCATGGATTTTACTATTACCTAAACCGTATGCCTTTATAAATTAAGTGTTTAATTTGATAGTTATTTGGTTATTTGGGGAAATATTTATAATTATATATCATATATTTAATACTAATATTTGATAAGGCGTATTACTTATTTCAATTATTTGATATGATAAATGATTTAGCCAGAAAATGATGGAAGGAGCATAGAATTTATATAGCTTCTCAATGCATTGATATGTTCTTATGAGACAAATAATTTGTGAAAATTAAATGGGTTTTAATCCATATTTTAATCTACCCATAAGATATATCTTGATATTATAGTTTTTCATGTACCTGAGACATGACATCTAATAATTAAGCATTTCCTTTATTTTGATTCCTTATTTATTATCTATGATATTTTCACGTGGTAAAATATATCGATTCATTTTATTACCAGTTTATTGATTAAAATTCATGTATTTTGATTTTCTTACCATGTCATATTGATTTTTCCTTATCTAGTTATTTTAATTGAATGTGTTTCCATTTATTACCTTTTTATATTTTTTATGAACTTATTTCCAAATTTTTTGATTTTATGGTATGTGTGTTCCATTATTTACCATGCCATAATTATTATTCTCACTAATTAATTATTGTTTTCTCAATACTTTAACCTTACTAGGCCTTTGAGCTCACCTTTATTATATTTCCTCTCCCCATGAATCCAACAAGTGTACATTAAATGATATGTAGGGATACAATAGATGGAATGGAGTTATCGGAAAAATTATTTAGAAAAAAAATTGTATTGTAATTATTCTATTAATTTGTAATAAAATACCCATTTCTTTATCTATTTTACCAAAACTACTAAACTATCGGTCCATCGAGGCTTGATTCCATGTAATCATGCTAATATAATTGATAGAAGACATCGTCTCTAAGATTCTGGGGTTGGGGTGCTATAGTTGGTATCAAATGAAGTTCAGTAGAAACCTTGGGAACTAGATTTAAAAAAATATATGTTAGAGAAAACAACCCTAAGGTCCAATTTGACGATAAATCCAAAAGAAAATCCTAGAATTTTGTTAAGGTAGATATTATGTAGGTATTATTAGAAATAAATCCATTTCTGGATCCTAAAAGTTGATGTGGTTTTGACACAAATGTACCTTGGAATAATAACTCAAATAATGTGTTCCATGATTGACTTGGGATAACCTAGTACAGGACAATGGTCCTTACTCTTCACCTAGTTTGACACTCCTAGGGGACATGCTTAGGATAATCCACATTTTATTTACAAAACATTATTAAGAATTTGAATTGATAATGAAAATGAATATCATAGGTAAAACTTAAGGTGTTTTATATTGAAGATAAGGTGTCATGATTTAGAAATCCTACAATTTATATTATGGATAAACTCTAGACCAAGGAAGGACCTTTGTCTAAATAAATGGTTGAAGTATATATCTATTAGTGTTATATTGAAAACTTTAGTTAAAAGGCTATATAGTGATTAACCATATTTCAAATATGTCTATTATATTTATTTTGGAAACTATATTAATATGGTTTTAGAAAAGTACAACATGTATTCTGAGTGACAACCTTTCCAATCTAGCAAGAATGCAGGTATTAAACCCATAATCGAAGGGCGATTAGGGTTTCATTCTATCAATTAACCTACATAATGTCCTGGTTAATTTTTCATTGTTTTTTAGTTAAAAAATTTGGTGAAAAATGTTAATTATGAACCAATAGTATCAGTTTTTAGGATTATAGATTAATATATTAACCATATTGATTTTTGAAATAGTTAAAGACAAATAGTCATAATTTTCACTCTTTTATGTGCCTTAGGATCCTTTATAAATGTATTTTTTTACTTCATGCATCAATATTAATTTTTTAATAAACTATAATTTGATTGAATCAAAACCTAAAGAAATAATCAGTCACATCAAATTAAAGCATATCATGTAAGTAAATCTTAATATATTATTAGGATGTAAAATAATTCGTCAACATTAGGAAAAGTACCATCAATCAAAAATGTTGTCCAAATACCATATTTTTTGTTGAACTGGTGGCTTTCTAAATCATCAAAGATTTATGACTTTAAGACCCTCAACTTTCTATTAATTGTTCTCTTTTTTATGATTTGTGAACTCAATCACTCCATATAAATATTTACAATTTCTCAATAAATACATATCTCTACTTTCCACTGATGTTATCCTACTTAGATAGCTAGTTTCATGGTATTACATGTGACCTCTATACTTTCCATTCTCACTTTTATAGAGGATAAATTATGAACCTTTCTCACGATGTGGGATTTCGACATAAGAATAAAAAAAAATCAATTTCCAATATCAATTTTAAATTGTGAGTATGCAACTTAATTAAAGTGTGGAGAATGTGACACCCTGAAAATTATCAAGTAAAAAATTTGTATTTTATAGCGTGCATGATACGAGACATAATGTGTGTAAAGGAATATATTATACGATACTTTATAATATATTTACTATTTAAAATAGTTTTTATATATTAATATTCGAGAAAAATCAAGTTATCATGTATTAAACATAAGAGAGACCTTCCTCAATAGCTTGAATTTCACACAATACCAAGTTTCACCAAATAACAATGTATTATTAAAATATTATTATTTAATATGATATGATATAACCAAGCCATTATGATAGCAGTTATGAATAGTATTAACTAAATTATAAGAACCCATTTTAAATATTAATTTTGATACTTTAATTTATTTAATATTCCAAAATAAACTTTAACTTTGAAAGAGGAAAATAATAATTATGTTAAGGTGAATTTTTTATATTTTTCTTAAACATTTTGTTTTTTTAATGAATAGTTAAAAATACTGAATTTTAGTTCAAAATGTCTTTTTAATATTATTTATTTATAATATTAAATTGTAATTTTAATTGGTTTTAAAGTTTAATTATATAATATTTTTATCAATTAATACAATTCATGTCATTGGAATCAATTTCACCTTGAAATCGATTATAAAACATTGGAAACGTTTGGACATTTTTACTTTAAAAACTATCATTTTCGTCCCACCAATGAGATGAATTTTAAATTAATTTATACCATTTAAATGATTTTAATTTGTAAAAATTCATTCCACACTTTTAATAACCAAAATTTATATTTTATAATAATAACAACTTTGTTTTTGAACAAAAATATTAGTGAAAGTGATTAAAATTAATTGCAATTATTAAGTAAAAATTAAGATTAATAAAGGACAAAACCTTTAACCTAAGGGACCAAATAATCTAGAAACTTGTCCAAAACCCATTTTATGAACATAATTCGTCCATTAACCTTCAATTATTATGTTTTTCTATTTTTAATACATTAAATAGGTCAAAATATGGGTACGCCTAACTTCTTTTCAGAAATTCCAAGTTAGTACTTTTCCCCCTTATAAATGGCCACCACATATCCCCCCTACTCATAACTCTAAAACAACTTAGGTTGAGAAATTATCTTCCAAAATATCTTCCCAACATCCCTAACATCTATCTTGAATCCTATATTTGGGAATAAATCCTTCCAATAATCCCTTTGGTATAAACTAAATGAAGTTACTCGATTAAGTGGGAACATCTTCTCTCAAGATCTCTGGTTTCATTTCCATTATCCACCAAAAAAAATATTTATTCAATGATTATATGACAAAAAAAATATCCTAAATATACTAGAAAGTTTTTATGTAAAGGGTTACACCTACACTTACACACACCTCCATCAACTAGGTAACGAACTTACTGTGTCTGTGTACAGCGAACTAGTGCCTCACGAAATGATGATTGTTCATTTTTCCTTCACCAACTTTCATGGTTGGCCATTATGATGGAAAATTTTTATATATATGATATATATGATATTTATTATTTCTTTATAATTATTTATTCCTTTTATAACACATAACTTTAATACTTACCATTTTTCATTAATACGATAACATCATTTGAGGAAGTGTGGACTACCACCCCCATAATGTGATGTGATTCGTTCACATGATATATGGAACATATAAAAGATGATTATAATTAAATATATGAGAAATAAATAAAATATATATGATATTCATGAAATAATTACCTTTATGTAAATATACGATATATATATTTCACTTTTATAATTACACAGTCACACACTTAAAAAGTGATAACGTCGTTCATAGATGAGTGGACTATCATCTCCTCGATATGATGTGATTCCTTTTTCATCACAATAATTTTATATATAATTATATAATACTAAATAATATGTTATTTATAATATATTAATCATTATAGAATGATATAATTCTACTTACCTTCTTTCCATAATGATCATTGAAAAATGATAACATTAATCATGCATACGTACGACCTACCGTCTCCATGATTGTAACGTTGATTCATTTTTCATAACCATGTTTAATTAATGATTTTAAAATTATTATTGATGTATAAATAAGATTATTATATCATGATTATTATTCGTTAGATGTTATATAATGAACCCTTTTATCATATTTTACCTACCAAATTTTATTCTGACACATAAATCGAATTTGATCAAAAAACATGATGTAAACTTAATTTTTTAAGTATTTGTATACAACATTATAATATGTGAAATAAAATTAATGATAAATAAGAAATATTTTCCCAAGAAATTATAAAAGTAACATATTTTTATTATACAATAAGTTAAAAGATGTTCACTCGAAAGGAAACTCAAGGTAAGGGGTTTTTGTGGCATCCCACCTTTTTATAACATAAACTTTCATTACATTACATAAAACTGAGGATCTTTAAGGTTTAGTGTCTTGGAAACCAGGAACATAATATATGAAAACAACATAAAACATTCTTATTAAACACTTTAAACGATTCTCCTTAATTTCATCCTAGGTTCATTACTGCATCTCATAACCTGGGGACATACATCAAAAGAAAGGGTGAGAAGAAGGCCCAGTAAGGGAAACAAGAGAAAAAATTTACATGTGAACTTGAGATACTTCAACAAGGTCATGAAAAGAACTTTATGGAATGAGAAAGAAATCATGAGGCATATCATAATAAAAAAACATTTTTCATAACTTGAAGATGTGGCTACAACATTTTACAAATACAATCATTTCTATTTCACCAAGGTCCATCCCCAATGTGTCAATAAAAATTACCAAGGTTATTCACCAAGGTATCAGTCTAAATGGTCATCTCTAGAGATTAAGTCTTTACCCAATACATCGAAGCGCTATAAGGGAACACCCTTAAATTTGACTTTTTTATCATGTGAGACAAATATATCATCATCGATCATTACATAAACAACCCATATAGCATAAAATAAATGGGTTTCATTTCATAATCATAACGTTTTAAAACTGCTTTAAATACATGATCTTTATTTCACTTTAAAACCCACAGAAAAGGAAGGTGGGTCTCATGTATGTAAATCCCAGAATTTAAAATAGAACATTTTGGTATATATGTGAATACCCCTTTAGAAGAAAGAACTTTGATTATTCACTTAATAAAATAAAATAACTTTAGAAAAAGAGACAGACATTTTGAGACGGAAATTCTGCCGCATAACGACTATGTTACGAGGTTTTAGAAAACATTGAAAAGAGAGGGGACATGGCTAAAACAATCATAAATGACCCATAAAACAGTAGAGGGACAGAATATGAAGAATATATGAACATGGTAAAGAAATTTTAAGGACATACCATTTGAAATGAAAAACATGGAAGGAAGACAAAAATTAGATTTCTCTTATGAAAATTCGGCAGCCTAACGGAGTCACTTAAACTTCAACAAAAATGAATTGAAAATATTAAATAGTGTCCCTAATCATATGAACATAAGAGTTAATTATTATAGATATAGATATCATACCCCAACATAATTAAAAAGGAACTTGAAAGACATGACATGAATGTAGAACTTTGAAAAATGAGAAGGGTGAAAGAATCCCTAAAAATTCGGCAGCCTAACGACACCACTTAAACATTATTAAAACGAATTGATGAGAGAAAGAGGGGGAATAAAATCATATGAACATGAAAAGGGCTGTAAGATTAATATATAAGAACATACTACAACAAAATAACATGGAGCATAAAATAAATTACATAAAAGAGATTACTTGAAAAGAAAGAGAGAGGTCGGATCCCTTACCTTAAAATGTAACTCTTAAAACTCAAAGGTTTAGACCTTGAGGGCTTGGGGTAACCTTGGGAGGACTCCTTGAGAGGTAAGGAGACCATAACTTCTTTGAGGATGGTTTTGGAGTCGAATGGATGAGAGGAGGTCTTGGTATTTGTAGGGAAAGTGAGGGGACAGGGCATTAATGGCCAAGGGACACCTCATTGGTGGTTTTGGCAGAACCATGGGCCTTCCCATGGTATTTTACCATGGTATTGGACACTTGGGACACATCACACAATAATTAATACCCTTTAGTCTACCATCCCTTAAAATATCTCATGACATAATCATGACACAGATATGATGTAATTTAACATACCGAAACCCTAAAACTGCATTTTTACTATTCACTGAAAATTCATCATTCTCAGAAAAATCCCAAAAAAATACCATAACATAATATCGATGCTCTGAGTTCAAAAATAAAGTCCATTTTATAAAAATAATTTTCTAAATATTTTTAATTAAATTTTTAAATAAACAACACTATTCTCTCGAAAAAACTAATACTTGATTAATAATTTATGAAACCGTTATTTAAACATTTTATTGAATCAAATTACGTAATCAAGGTGTCTAAATTATATTAAAAATTTCTTTAAGTAAGACTACTAATCCATTTGGTCACAATACTAATCCTAAGCATAAAATCACTATTCATAATTTACTATTCATCAAAAATTAAGTTGATCTTATTAGACTCCAAATTTCATACTGAACACTTTTGCAGAAGACCATTTTTGGAAAATCATTACACATCATTAATTATTTAAGTTTTACATAAATATTTTAAAATATCATTTTTTCCAAAATTCATCAATAAAATACATCCTAAAATTATCCGAAAATTTGAAATTTCACAAACATCACTAAAGGAACAAATCTCAATTTATTCATCCCAAAGGATTACACAAAGAAGCTACGGTCTCGTCACATAGCCCCTTATAACACCAGCATATGACCTAAGTGTAAGGTGTGCTATGGCGAGAGAATCTGAGGGAGGTTCAGATAACATTTCCCTAGTAGTAATCTCTACTAACTTGAACTTCTCCCGCAGGCATTTCCGTTCAAGCTTGACACGCTGGAGTTCGGCTTGGGCTTGGTCCAAAGCGAAGCCCAAAGATTCCACGTCCTTCCCAAGCTCTGATAAGTGGGCTTCATAAGGTTCGAGTCTACTGGATGAATCCATCAACTCCTCTTTCTGCATTAACCATTAACATCTCTATTAAATCGTTAAGAGTAAGTTAATATACTATTTAAAAAGTTTGGTTCGTTGCAGTTTTTTGTGTCAATTTACATTCCATTGGGACTTAATTGTTTTTATGAACCTAGTTTCTTTTATATGGTGTATAAACTTCTTTTTACATGTTATATCATGAATACATTTATTATCATTATATTATAATTTTCATTTTATATTATTCCTTCATGTGTTTTATGATTTAAAATGCTTCCAAGTGGTATGGGACACTATGGAATGTTTAAAGATTATTTTCACCAATAATAACTTTAATGATCTTCAAATAGTATTTCTATTTGAGGAACTTATATAACCATTTTTCAATAAAAGACTATAATTTTCTCTTATCTGGTTATTCACGGCCATTTTCAAGTATTAGTACCATTTTTACACTCTTTGGTACTCCAAATGTTTAAGAATATTTTTTAAGAAAACACAACTTTATTTCTATCTTTGGTCATAGAAATGTTTTTCATATAGAAACAATTTTTTTAAATGTTTTCAAAAATTCATTTAAAATGATTTGTTAAATACATTTTTACCATTTTTTTACCTATGTTTTTAAATGAATCTTCTTGTTTCTTTCTTGAGAAGTCATTTTTCTATCCTTTTTATAGTGAAAAAGGAATTTTCCCTAACCTAATAGATCAAGTACAAATTTACTCACCATAATTTCTTGGAATCTTTCTTTGCATGTTTAAAAGGTTACTTTTTTAAGATAATTTTTTCAAAAGTTATTTTCAAAAAAAGGGTTTTTCAAAAAAAAGGATATTTTCTTCCAGAATTTTTTTAAATGATCATTTTATAGTATGTATATTCATCATAAACAACAACCCTTTATTTTTACTCCACTTGGTATTTTTTTAGTAATACCATCTTTATTCTTACACGGAATGTTTTATTATTTATTGTCCCACAAATAATACTCACATTCAATTCCTTAAATCATTTTTTATTCCATTTGAAATATTTAATCTTCTATGATCATTAAACATTGAACTTACCCCTAATTATTTATTTCATTTATCATGGATATTACTATTTAAAAAACTATATACCATTTTACATATGGTGTCTACTTTCATATTTATTTGATTATTTGGGGAAAATTAATAATTTCGTATGATTTATTCAATAAAAATAATTGATAAATCATGTTATTTATTCTGATTATTCGATATGAGGAATTATTTGGATAGGAAAAGACAGTAGGATCCCAGACTTCATATAGCTTCTTAATGCATCGACAGATTCTTATGAGACAAATGAGTTGTTAAAATTAAATAGGGTTCTATATGTGGTTTAAACAATCTAGAATATGGATATTGATAGTACATGTATTCATGTTCCGGAGACATGATGTCCAACAATTAAGCATTTCTTTCGTATATTTTTTATGCACTTATTTCCTATTTTTTGGATTATATGGTATGTGTGTTTCATTTTTTATCATGCCATAATTTTTATGCATGTTTATTCATTATTTCTTCTACTATAATTTAACCTTAGTGAGCATTTGATCCCACCCTTATTATGTTTCATTTCTCCAGGAATCCAAGAAGCATACTATCAAATAAATATAGGGATATACTAGATGGAATAAATTTATCCTTCATTTTATTTAGAAGAAAACAATTATGTTGTAATTAGTGTATTAATTTGTAATTCAAGACTCATATGTGTAGTTGGTTTACCAAGAATACTAAACCCATGGTCCTTCGAGGCTTGATTCCTTGTAATAATTCCAATGTAATAGGTAGAAAACACAAGCTCTGAGCTTCTAGGTTTGGGGTTCTACATATTTAGTTTCTATTTATTTTTAGAAACTCCTCATTATTATGTGGGAATGATCTAATTATTCAAAATTCCTAGATTTTAATCAATAAAGGTCATTTAATTTACCTAAACATTCAGTTTTTTCCTTATTTTAAATCCTCTAGAAAATATAAATCTTTAAAATAATTTGAGATCTCCAAGTGCATGGCCTCATACATCTTTTCCATGTGAACCTTTCTATTTTCCACTATCAGGATAATCTCAGCTTCAATTATCTATTTATGATAATTCTCATGCACATGGGATGAACCCTCCCTTGGTTATTTCTCATGTAAGATAAATTTATTCACAAAACTAAAATATCTTATAGGTGGGTCCACATAAGATAATTTTATTATTGGATCAAAAAAGTAAGTGAATTATCTACAAAGATTTTAATTATGGGTTGGTCGGAATTAGATATTTTTTTTCTAAATACCTCAATTTTATTATACACTAGTCTCCATAATTGAATTATAATATGAGTAAATAAACATAAGAGAAATTTATTTTCCAAATATCTATATTATTGTCTTCACCCAGAAGAAAATTGATCACATGTATGGGTCTGCCTCATGGTTCAGTCATCTCAAAAAAACTTCAGACATGATATAGACTGTGACTCTACTTAAACCAACACTTATATTTGATTTATTTAAATAAAAAACACATTAATATTAACATATAATACTAACATTAATCTATTATACAATGTTATCCAAGGTATTATAAATCTCTTCTCTACACATATTGATAAGAAATGAAACCAAACCCCTTTGGTCTCAACAATATCTCTCTTTATGATTGGTGTCAACACTTTTCATTTATTTATTTGATGAAAAACACATCAATCATAAAATTTAAGACAACCTTGAATATTTTTATCTATGTTCTTTAATGTAGACTAACTCTCATCTTCTCATATATATTGTCATATAGACAAAAAATGAATTGGATCCTTTTTGGGCATAACAATCTCCCCCTTTGTAAATTATTACAATATCACCACACAATACAAATATGGATGTGTGGGATCATTTATTTTCCCAATTTATTGAAAATCAAATGAAAAGGGACAATTTTGTTCTTCTCATTTCATCAACATCTTCTCCCCCTTAAAAAAATCTTGATCCACTTATGATGGAAGGAAGACAACACATGCCCTTCCTTAGAAAAGAGTCTTTAGTTAATCCACTTTAAGTCTAATTAATTTTAACCACTATATAAAATAAGAGGGATAAAACTATTATTTTCAATGTTATCCATGAACAACCAACCCTATGATATCATATATAAAAACTCACTTAAGGTTATTCTCATGTAGATTTACCACAATATTACGGAGTAACCTGCATCTTTCCAAAAAAACACATTAAAAGTATTGTATGTGTAAGTTAAATAACTACCTAGTTATACCATCCTTTCAACCAAAACCTATACTCGATAAGTGAATTTAATGAAATAATTACCATCTATTGTTAGAGAAAGATATTTTTAGGTACCACTAAGAGGTAGGGTGAATCAGTGGTAGACTTCTTTTTATAAATTATCATAGTTCAACCTATTGAACCTGTTATAGTTCCTGATATACTCAATTATTTCTCACAACCTCATCTTTATTTTTTGAAATATAAATAAATATACTATCACGTGTTGTTAAACAATTTCATTTATAAGGACTAATATTTTCCATATTTGTCATACCCCCCCATATAGATTCTTCAATGTCTGCAAAAAATTGATTATAATAGAGTCCATTGTATACTCTACCACTTATAGATTCTATTGGCTGCTACAATGAGTCTTCAAGAGATATAGAAAAGAAAGACCTCTAGATCCTAGTGTTATTCTGAAACTCTATATGTTTCTCATCCTCCATGAGAATATCTATTATCAAGACTACATGTGTACTTTATAAAGAACTTTATAACCAATGTTGGTATTGATACCCCTTCAAAATCTTAAATGATATAGATCTTCCTATGGTTCTATGAATACTCTAATATATAGTAAATATTCTTGTTATTTTTTGGTTCTTGGTTTCATATCCTTCTCTCTCCATGATATAAATGTGTATTGGGTTCTCAAAATGATCACATAGTGTATTCGTGTTCTCAATATGATTCATACATCTCCATTATTCTTTGGTACCAACATATTTATACACACAGGATATTGTCAGAATATTTAGTTTCCATTTTCATTTGAAAATTATTATATATTTGGAAATTGTGATCTCCTAATTCAATCATTGTTGATTTTTGATCAACACTCATTTAAATCACCCAAATAATCAAGTGTTTTATTATTTTATGTCCTATAAAAAATCCATTTCTCTAAACTTATTTGATATCTCCATGTGAATTTACTCATATATATTTTTTGTGCGGCCTTCCTATTTGTGGTTATGGGACTAATCTCATATTCCTTTATCTCTATAGGATAATTCTCATGTGTATATGATAAATCCTTTATAGAATATTTCTCACGTGAGAAAAATTTATTTTAAATCCCACAATTATATTCTGGTATTATTTGTGTAATTGAACTATCTTATGATCTCTCAATTATCTTACAAATTAGAATGTATAAGATAATTTGATTTTATAAATAGAAAAAAATTATTATGGGTCGGTCCAAATGAGTGAATTATCTTAAAGTTTATTCTGTGTAAGATAAATTCCTTTGCAAAAGATCAAACACCTCCTCATCACCCAGAAGACAAGTGACCACATGTATGGGTCTTCCACATAGATCTATCAACTCAAAAAAAAGTCTGACGTGATGTAGATTGTGTCTCCACTTCCATTAACACTTTTAATAATTTATTTTAAGAATAGAAAATAAATCATCACATTTAATATTACCTTGAATATTTTTATCCATAATCATAATGGTAGAAAAACTCTCATATCCCAACACATTTTTATATATAGAACACAAATGAAATTGAATCATTTTGGGCTCAACATAAAGAATAAGATCATTCATAAAGTATGCGACAGACTCGATCCAAAACTGGAGATATTATTTCAAGGAAGTATAATCAAATTCTCTTGTATAAAGGGATAGTAATCCCTCATTTACTTTGTACCTGATTAGTTTTAGGATAATAGGTTCATGTTATACTATCTCTTGAGCATCTTTTGATAATAAGAAGAAAGTTGTGTGTACAGGATAATAACCACATGTCACGGAGGACATAGTTATCCATATGGTGGAAAACCTGATTAACAATCCCTTGTGTTCTCTTGTATTGATTTAATATTCTACATTAGTATTCTAACCAAAGGATATAGATATATGTATATATAGAGAGGGATATATAACCACTACATAAATGAAGAGGAAATTTAGGGATAAAAGTGAAATTGGTTTAAAATTCACTACACATAGATCTCCCCAAGTGTATAAATATACTAAAGTGTTCATAAAAATTATTATTAAATAAATGGAATGAATCTATTTTAATTTATTATTTAATGTTTATTTGATGAATTGAGATTCTATTTCCAAAGACTATATAAATTATAGATTTTAATAATCTAGTTATTTATCTATAGAATTAATTGTGGAATGAATGTATATCAACACTCTAAATAAAATGAAGAAAAGGGGTGAAAATAGGATGAGAAAGGGCTTATACATGAAAGAAGAGAATAATGACTTCTTAATAGTTAAAGAATGTTGGATGATATCATCTAGCAAAAAGATTAGAATAAAATAATGGGGAAGGTATTAAATGAAAGAGTATAAATATTCTTATGATATCTAAATAAGTTAAAGTTACATTTGAAATTAATGGGGAGCTTGAGAAATGATACTCTAAATTTGAATTTTAATAACTCAACATATTTAGGGAGAGAGAACAATATAAGAAAATAATAAAAAACAATCCATATAACTGAAGAAGTAATTGTTATTAAAAGTGATCAACTTGAAATTAAGGCCACAAAGATTAAATAGCATGACCATCTACTGTAAGAAAAGAGAAAAATGAATAAAGGTAAAATTGAATAGAAAATAAATTCTTTTGATGAAAAAATGGAAATAGTGTAGTATGAGAAAGACATATTTAATATGAGATGATTGGATCTTAGAATTAAACGAAGTTTCTAGAAACAACTCAAGCCACATATTCAAAAAAATTTGTAAGGAATGTTTGTTTGATATAAACTATAAAGGATGGTTTTTATATTGAAACACCACTATCTTGTGGAAATAACATCTTGAGATCATCTAATGATCCATGTGAAGTTGTCCCAAAATAAAATTTTCCATCAAATTTAGAAAACAATATTTTTACTAAAAATATTTGCAGGTGCAGTATAGGTTTGAAACCTAAATCTTTATAAAACTGGTTGAATAAAAATGAATTGGAATCCAACACTACATCTAAGGATGAATTAAGTAATTGAATAAATATTTATTACCAAAATGAATCCCGACCAATTAATATAAACACCAAAAAATAGGAAACTTCTAGTTCTGGAAAATCTAGAAAGTTTGTGGTTCAAATAAAGAAACTAATGTTATTTATTACTGTTTCTATTATAATATATTTTAAAACATGGCATTGTATTTATCTTATAATTTATTTATCCTATAGGGGTAAAATAATCCCATTTAAAGGGGAGAAATTATGAGAATAACAACATCCACTAGCTGTGAGGACACATACATCAAAATCAAATAGTTTTGAAATTGATAGAAATATTTGTTGTATTTTCAATGGTAGAGGTAACATGGAAGATGTATTCAAGTATAAACTATTAAAGCATGAAACTAAAACAAATTCTAAGAAAATATTGCAGCATTTAAAGAAGGATATAGACCTACCTTGAGAAAGAATTGTAAGAAATATGTTAAAATGAACATTCTTAAGAAATATGTAAATAAGTATGGTGAGTTATCATTAGGTAGATGGTAAAATAAAAATATATATATTCACCATAATTACTAATAATTCAAATATGGAAGCTACATTAAAAGGGAAAAGTATATTTTTGTTGGAAAATGTGGACACATAATGGACACTTATAAAAAATCCATAAATGTGAGAGTTTAAAGGAAAAAATATGGAATTTAATGGTATAAAATTACAAGGAAGAAATAAATTAAATAATTTAGGGAAAATAACATCTAGTAATCCATATGAAAAAACAAAAAATGTTAATTATTTTCCAAAATTATACCAAGAAGTATGGATATCTCACTTGGATAATGAAAAAGAATTAAAATACCATGGAAAAAGAAAGAGAAGATGGTAAATAAAATATTCCACATGAATAAGAAATAAAATTTTATGAAAATTTTTCAACATATGATAACCAAATTATTTAAAAGATTTTAATTAGAGTTTCAAGAAGGATGGATATAATTCATATTACTGTGTAACAATTATTCTATATAGGGATGAAATCTTTATGGAAAAAAAGATACATAAATTTATTCATGTTCCATGATGGATCATGATAAAAATAAAATATCACACATGAAGAATGAAAAATAACCTATGTTTCCCAAATAAAAAATCTATTTTTAATATGATTTCGCATTAATGAGGTGTCTATAAAAACTTATAGATAAAATAAAAAAGGAAAAACATATTGATAATAATATATTAACCCAAATACTCACATTAGGGATAGAAATAGGTCTGAATTATTCCCTAAATCATTTGGGTTGTATTTATATTCTAACCATGTATGGAATTATGGGTTGAATTCTGTGTCAATTTAAAAACTGATGAAATGAAGTAAGATAGAAAAACTATTATAGATCTGTATAAGTCAACATCTCAAAATTATTTTTAAAATTGTTTTCTAAATAATATCTAGATAAAAACCATAATGAAGGTGAGTAGGCTTTCAAAACATAATAGAAGAGTAAAATTACCCATATTTTCAGGAAAAATATATATGATATTTTCAAGAGTGATTGAGGAAGATAATCTACCCTGATGAAGAAAAAATTATTATTTTTGTTCTGGTGTTATATAAAAATCCTAAATCATAAAGATTATTTTATGATGATATGACTCTTTATGAAAATGGCGTACATCCCTTGAAGGGTTTTCCTGAGAATATACCATAGTTGATAATTAATTCACATTTGAATTCAGCAAGGTGAATATGAGTTTTTCATAAAATGGTATGTCATGATATTTTATCATCCTTGGATTTCAAGAACATTTTGTCCTAACACTAATGGGGGAATTTATTTTAATTAATGACATGAATGATAAATATTGATCTAGTTTTAGGGATGTTTGGAATCAAATATCACTTTTTGTACATGATTTTTTTAATCTATTTGTCATATGAGTATAGGATATTTAAGTTATAAATCATTGAAATAATTAAAAACAACTAGTATCAACAAATAGTATCCACCTGGGTACGTATGAACATCCACTGAGGAATATAATTTAATAAGGTAACAATTGGTATCACTTTTTTTATCAACGGGCATCTTTGTTGTTTAATTAAAACCCTCATGTTTTCTACACCAAGCATGGATCATGTAGACTTTTAATGGGATGAATTATTTCACATTTTTTAAAAATAATCAATACAACTATATTCCATGAACTTTTTATTTGTTATCAATAATGGGGAGTGAAAGAAAATGAAAACAAAAAAGATCAAGGGGTATTGAAGAAAAATCATATGTGAAAATTGGAAGAACATATTAACATGTCATTTTATAATAAGTATTGAAAAAAATACAAAGGGGTATATTTTTGAGACTATGTTTTGTTTGTGTTGTATTTATTGGAAATTAGTAAAGAGTTTTTAATTTTAATATATTTATGAAAAGTTTCTTGGATGTATTTGGAGAACCAAAGAATGTTGAGGAAAATTTTACCATTGTGTCATTAACTATCTAATCACTTAGAAATGTGAAAATGATCCATATATATAGGATAATTAATTCCTATGGATAATGTTAGAAGTTTTTTTCAGTGTTTTAAAGGTCTTGAGTTTAGTTTAATATGTCTTGATTTTATTTGGAGAAGTAATCTGGAGATTCTGAGTTAAAAAAAATCACTAATATAAAGCTAAATATTGATTTCTATATGCTTCATAGGCATAAGGATAAAATTTATAAGGATTCATAAAGTTAAAACCAAAATATAACTATATAAACATCATTTGATGACATGATTAAATTTATTTTTGAGTTGAACACTCAACATAAAAGTAACATTGAATATCAAGAGTTCTGTAACGGTATGTTGACACATGTGTCACAGTATTTTGAGAGTTTCATCCATGTATAAATGTCATTATTGCACCTTTGTATGGGTTATGACACATTTTCCAATGATTTATAAAGTTAATCCATAAGTTCTATAACCTATGTATTAGTTACTTATGATCCATGTAAAGGTATCTCTATAATATCAGTTTTTACATAAATGTGAACATAAATTTGAGGATAAATTCATCATTATGTTCTGAGTAAATACTAAGAAATGTCATAATGGGAATTTTGAATTATTGGAATTAGAATATGACGATAAAAATGCCAAGAATTGGAGTTGAGTATATCATCATAATTTATTAGTGATACTTGTATATGAATTATTTGAGAAACAAATCATGTATGAATTAACTGAATGTCCATAAACCACATGGATCATATATATTAGTACATTGACCACATAGATCAAGGTTAATCAAAACATTGTTTATACAGTCGATTCATTAACAAAATTCTTCACAGGTTTGATATAGTAATTAGAGAAACATCTAGGTACAAATCTAAGACTAAATCATGGTGAAATGTCTAGGTGTATTTTGAAGATAGTTGTTTGAGTTGAGACAACTATCGTATGATATTTTTTTCAATCAATATGACATTAGATTTGGTATAATTAGAAAATTAAAACATCATACATGGTTCTATTCTCATAAGATTTCATAGAGCCCTATTTGAGATTTCATAATCTTTTTTAATTTTTTAAACACATATATAATAATCCTCCTATGATTTAGTTTTTTTGTTCTGTTAAACAAAATCTTTATACAGAAAGTCTTGAAGAGAATGTATGAGTATTTAAAGAACTAGAAAATATGATAAATATTAAGAATAACTACTTTGAATAAAAGGAAACTAAATCAGATGATTTAGTGTGTCATATTCTTCATGGAGATCAAACACCATGATCACCCAAGGACCATGAATCAAGCTAAGGTAGAGATTGAACTAGCTGAGGAAGAAGTTGGTGCTGCTGATATAATATGTCACATCATTATTCCTATGTGGAAATATCATGTGAAATGAAAGTTTGGATTTATTGGTATATTTAAATAAAGGATAATACTATGATATTTGGAATTGAGCCTTCATCCTTTATTATGAGAAGATTTTAATAAAACTTTGAGTTGAATATTCATAACTTCAATAGTCATGATTCCATGATCTCTAAATATTAAGTATTATGAAAACTGATCTCCAAGTATTCAATAAATAAAATAACAAATAGATATTAGATTTGATGTATTTTTAATATGGTAATGATTTGATGCTACTACAACTATTCTTTAAATGTATAAATATATTTTCTGGTCAAATAAAACAACATGGTAAGTTCTCAATAACAATCACTACACATTATACAAGTAGAAAGAAATACATAAGGGAAATAACCATTATAAAAAACTTATTTTAGGTCTAGAGTATTGAGGAGAATAAGGTATCTCAATATTATTCATATGAACTTAATAAGAAGAATAAAATAAAAGAGAATCTGATCGAATGTACTTATCACATCTAGGATGATATTTTATTAGACATATCCTAAAACATCCTACAAAATAAATATAAAAAATATTTAGGTAGACATCTGACTACTATGAGTGATGGAATTATATCATTCATATAGTCTAGGAAGGACTCATTCCAACACTTTAGATCTTTCTGAAAGGAAGTACGATCCCATTCTTATTTATGAATGGATAGAAATCCCAAACTTTATTTTTTCTTAATAGGTTCCAATATAATAGGTTCAAGTTGATTCCCTTTCTTGGGATTATTTTGAATATAAGAAATAATTTTTTCACATGGGATGATAACCACATGTCACCAGGGACATATCCATCCTTAGGTAGAGTAACCTCATTAAAAAACAGAGGTGTTCTCTTATTTTTCTTTAATATTCAATATTTATAAACTAAAAAGGAGAGAAATATAGATAAATATCTGATCATTTAATAAGTGTAGTGTAAATTAAGGGTCAAAAGTCAAACCAAATTAAAATTCATTCTATACCGATTCATCCCCCCCCCCCACCCTCTCAATAATGGAATATCCCAAAGTAATCCTAATTTAAGAAAATCCTATAATTTTTGTAAAGAAAATAGTTTATGGCTTCCTAGTAATGAAATATATGTATGCATAAAAACAAGTGGATACTATTTCTAGAAAACATGCACCTAGTGGTAATAACCTTAAAAAGGATTTGTTGGGTATTAAATTTATCTTCACATGGTTGCGTAATAAGTGGACCAAACTACACACCTAGTTTGAAATTATTGAATGATATGAATTGGATGATTCCCATGCTATTTATAAAACAATATGAAGGATTTACATGTCATTTTATGATGAAATATATAACTAGTTGGGTTATAAAACTTAAATGTATTTTGACCATGGACATCCTCGAATAGAACTAATATATTCAAAAGTTAGGTTATACATGTAATTTATGACTTACTCATTCTATATTTATAGTTTAATTTTGGGAATTTATTAATTTAAGCATTCTATTACATCCAATTACCATAATTTAAATTAATGGTTAGAGCCAAGAGTAATCGAGTTAATAATGGGTGAGATGGAAAATGAGGATATTTCCTATAATGAACAACCAAATGGTATTAGAGATTAAATAAAAAAAAATTTATTCAGGACCATCTATCTTGATTTATGATTAAAAACTTAAACCTTTTGGAATCTATGAACACACCAAATAAAAGGGAAATGGAATTTCTTGGAAGTTCATGTGATAAAGACCATGTAGGAAATAAGAATAAATTTTATACATGCAATGAATTTTCGAGGAGTAACCCATGGAAATTTCTCAAAGGAATTAGAATATTATTTATTTATAGTAAAGGAGGTCTTCAAGAAGCTCAATAACAAGGAATAATGAATATTCAAGTTGGTTTGATGGAAGAAAATAATATTATTACTAAGGTTTCAGTAACATTTCAATTATTTAATTTAATGGAATTTAGAAATTATTAAAATTGATTCCCAAATCGAAGGGCTAATGATGATAATAGTTTTTATGAGCCCCCAAATCTAAGAGAAAAATAAAGATACTATAAAATTATAACAACTAAATTTGATCATGATAATTAAGTGGTGAAAGATATACTTATCATTCACTCCAGATTTATGGACTCTTTTTTCATGTCATTAAAGTTTTATAAGAATATCTATTCATCACCTCAAACATTGGATATTGAATTATCAATAAAAACACTATTTAGTTGTGTCGAGTGAATATAAATCTTATTCGGGTTTCTTAGGAGGTTATTTATTAAATATCCAGTTCTTCTACCATTAGTAGAATTTGATATAATATTAGGCATGGATTAACACTCTTCACAAAGGTTTCATATCAATTTTTAGATAGGTAAATTTCATTTAATAATCTAAATCAACCTATGATCACATCTCAATGAAATAATGTATAGGTTAGAGATAAAATTTCAAGAGGGTGTAAATTTCATTTTAAAATTATTTTAAAAATATACTATAAAATTAATTTGTTTAATATAAAAGTATCCAATTTAAGAATAAAACAATCAAAATTAAATTTATAGAGTATAAATTAAAACATTTAAGTATTATAAAAATAATTTATGAAAATTTAAAATTCATTCTTAAATAATGGATTTTGGAAGTAGCTCAAGAATGATACCCTATATTTCCCTGCCATCAATAAGTCTTGTGAGGGTTATATTTATCCCTTAGTTTTAACCGAATACCAATAACCGAATAAGAAGAAAGAATCCATTGGTTTTTACAAAAACCAATAACTAAAGATGACCCATGTTTTTAACAACAACCAAGAACCATTATCCCTCACTTTAATATTGTTGAGAACCTAGAGAATAATATGATTATGATATAGGTTTGCCTTCACAAAACCTTTACAAAGAACTCAATTCTCTCTGAAAAAAATTAGAATAACTTGAGAGAGAAAAAGATAAGTAAGATGAGTAAGATCATTTAACAAATTAAAATATGGTATAAATTTTCTCAAAGAGGAATTGGAAAAGAGAAAAATGATTGAAAACATCCAAACTCATATTTCCTTTTGATATTTTGAAGAAGCTTACAGATATCTTCTCAAAAGAATTTTTGAGATTATTTCAGAAGAAATTAGTTGTTATATAGAATTATTTAGATTCATTATAAGTTTATATGATGATAAATGACTCCCATGATCTCTATTTATAGCCATTATTGTATTTATCAGCATATATGGTTGAGAAAATATTTTAATGAGGCAAGTCAATTCATTAGAGACAAGAAATTAATGTCATTTCATTATGTCGGATCGAAGATCATTGTGGTGTGGTAGACTTTACTACAATGTGTATATAGTATTTCAAGAGTGGGGATTTGAGATATAATGGGGATTATGATAATATCTTTTATAGGTTATATTGATTTTTAGGTAAATATTGTGGGTGTATTAAGGTGTAGTGTGGATCACTCTGGCATGGAAGTTTTTTTGTGTAATCATTCAGCATGTGTTGTGGCCTTACCCATGTTTGCAGGGTCTGAGGTTTAACTACAGCGTGGATTCTTAAATTTTTACTGTTATATTCAACGAAGTTAGATCAATATATACTATTTTTTAGTCCTTCTCATTACATCATAATTCATTTTCTATGGATTTTTGCAATGTGGTGCAGAGTGTCATGGCATGGTAAAGTTAATATGCTAATTTACTTAAAATAAAATACGTTAGAAATACCTTTACTGATTATGATCATAAAAAAATTATAAGTTCAATAATATCCCATTTTTTTATTATTTCAAACACTTAAGTTATAGTTTCAACAATATCCTCCTTTTAGGATTACCAACATTCATTTAGTATTAAAAAAGGATAAGAGATAATAAGGAAGTGAAAATAAGAGGGAAGGGATAAAAGATTTTGAAATACCATTTCCATCAAATAATAAGTATCCCATTTATAATAATATTATTTTCATTATAGTTATTCTTAATTTTTAAAACATTAAATTCATTCTCCACAAAGTTGAATCTTTTTTCCCCGTACATTAGACACTTCTCTACCAAAAACACTAAACTAGTATCCCCCATTATGATTAGAAACAATATTTACAAAGTAAAAGGCTTAGATAGATAATAGATATAATAATTAAAATATAATAAAGGTGATCATAAATACATGATTTTGGTTATTTGAACCTACTTTTTTAAAATAATAATTTGTTTAATGATCATGATTTTGAAAAGAAAAAAATAGGGATAGTAAGAGAATAAATATACAAAATAAAATAATTAAAATCCTAGAAACCTTTTGATAAAATAAAAATGGTCAAAATATAGTTCTTTGGTGAATATATATTATCTAGTTAAAGATGTTTCCAAATATATTCAATCATGATATCTCTTTTTTTAAGTGGTCTCTCAAAAATTGATTTTGAAAATCAATGTGATTAGTGCATCCATGCTAAACAGGATTTCTGGAGATGCATATGGCACTAAAACTATCACATTTAATTGTAAAATGGGGAAATATTTTCCCAAAATATAAGAGATTTTATTTCATAAATATAATTTTGATGCATAAACTCCATGTTGTTATATATCTTTCATTGGAAATAGAAATAGAAACTGGTTTTCTCTTCTTACAACTCCAAGAGATTAAATAATTTCTAAATAGGTGAAAAGTCTCACTTTTTCCTTTCCTACCTAGTTAACTTCTACAAAAATCAGTTTCATTAAAACTAGAAATATTAAAATAGGTTCCACTAGGATGAAATAAACTATGATTTTTAGAAACTTTCAAAAAGTGAAAATTTCTTTTTAGTTCTTCTAAATGAGAATATTTAGGATTTTTTGGAAAATGAGCACAAAGAGAAACACATAACATAATATATGGATGGATTTCAGTAATGCAAAGTAAAATCCCAATTGTAATTCTTTAAATATTATTATCAATTGGTCAATGATCTTAATACAATATTATATTACAAGACATGTTCATAGGTGCGGTGAATTCCTTAGTATAAACCATGCCAAGACATTTAAGTTGTTTATTAATGTATTTTATTTGGAAAATTAAAGTTTCATCCTAATTTAGGGATATTTTAAAACCAAGAAATAATTTTCACTCACCCATAAAACTCATTTTAAATTATCCTCTCATAATATTTGAGAATTCTTTACAAAGTGATTCACTTTTTGATCAAAAAATTACATCATAAGAAAAGATTTGAATAATTGAAAGATCATTTGAAATATTTTTTGGAAATAATGTTGAATATAGTTTTTCAATTTTGAAATTACTTGATAAAAGGAAACTAATTTAACTTCCATACTAAGCCTCAGGGGATTTTTTAATTAATAAAAAGATTTGGTTAATTTGATAATGAAATTTCAAAATATTAGATTTTCCAAATTGGTTAATTGTTAAATAAATTATTTTCACTGATAAACACATTTAGAAAATTATATTTAACATCTATTTAAATAATATAAAAATTAATATAATAAGTTAATTAAAATATTATTATTATAAATTCTAGCTAAGAAACAGAGGTAAAGGTTTCACTATAATCAATTCCTTTTTTTTATTATAGGCTTCGGATATGAGTGGTGTTTTGGTACATGTGATATTACCTTGCTCAAATAATTTATTTCTAAAACCCATTTTGTATCAACAAAAAGATTGTTGTTTGGTCTTTCAATAAGATTCCATACATCATTTTGTCCAAATTAAGTTAGCACTTCTTCCATATAAAAGTCAAATTTTCATCATTAATATCATCATTGAGGTTTTGAGGTTATATAAAAGAAATTAAGGAATGATTCTCAACTTAATTAAAGATATATCTTCTAATATTAGTTCTATATTTCAATGCTTTAATAATAATTACCATGGGATAGACTTTGGATTTTATTTAATAATTAAGGAAAAGGTCCAGAAATATATTTAATGATGGGGTATTTAGGTGATGGTGGATTATTAAAATTCAATAGTTCATGATTATCCACCTCATTTAATTGTAATGAATGTTAGGGAAGATTTCCATTGAATTTTATATGATTGGATTCTTTAATATTTTTGGTTATTTAATTGAATACTCGGTAGGATTTACTTCAGTTTGAGTACCCGAAAAATACTCATTTTTCATATTTCAAATTAAATTTATCACAGATATCTTTGGTGTTATTAATTCATCAATTAAAATTAAACACTTTTAAAATTAAATATTTAGGAATCATTATTTTTCAAAGGTTCAAAAATGGATTTTTGAGGAAATTTATTTCAAGAACACAGTTCATGATAAATCAAGATGTATTAACCACCTTATCCCAAAATTATTATGGGATTTTGAAATCATTCATGAATGATCTTGATATTTCTTGAGGATTTTTATTCTATCATTTTACTACACTACTTTTTTAGGTGTTTTAGGAGAATAGAAAAAATGATTATACAACCTTGTGAAGCACAAAGTTTGTCAAACCCTTTATTATCAAAATATCCCCCATGATCACTTTTAATAGAAATTATTTTGTCACCATTTTCATTTTTGAACTTCTTCAGGAATCTTAGGAAAACTTTACAACCCTCTTATTTGTGTTCCAATAAAAATACCCAATTGAATCATGAATAATCATCAAAGAACAAAAAATCATATAATTTTGCTATGATACATTTTACTTATGTTAATATAAAAATAACTAGGATAATAAGATTAATTGATTTTGAGGTCGATACTTTATTTTTCATTTTAAAATATATATTTTTTACCAATTTTTTAATGTTCACAAATAATATTTTCATTGAATTCCAATTTTGGTAAAACTCATACTATTTAATGTTTGTTGATCTGAAAAATCATGTGTGTGTTATATGATGAACAATTTTCCTATGCCAAATCCATGAAAACCTTTCTTTAATACTCAAACATTTAACATTTTATAAAGAAATATATTTTATATCAATAAAATAAACATTTTCAAAAATAAAAGTGGCAGATAAAAGTTTTCCATTGACATTACAAACATTGGAAAAGTCATTTTTGAAAGAGATTTTAAAACCATTGTTTCATAATTAATAAATTATTTAAAAGTTTTATTTTTAACCATTAATGAATAAAAAATATTTTTTAATCATTGAATAGAGAAAACCGATTGTACTGATACTAGTGAATTTACTTCTTGAATTATCAATGAAAGTAACATATCCTCCATAAAGTTGTCTGTATTGATTAAATATAGAGGGGTCCCCCCACATGTATTTAGAGCATCCACTATCCATTTATCACATATAAGTTATGGATTTATCCTTTAGACGCATTTATAAAAATAAAAAATTATACCATTTTGTGACCATATTTTGGGTTTTCATATGTTAGCCAATATGAATTTTGGAATCTTTTTTTTGAAAAACATTTTTTAGATTAGATATATGATGAGATATGGTTACTTTTTGGTATGCCATATCATGTTCTTTATAAATTAAATTGTTGAGTTAAATAACTAGTTTTATGAAAATAATTACTAGGAATGTTTTAAAAGGGACTTTTACGAAATTCATCATTTTGGAAGAGTAAGAATTTTTCAAGAAACCAAAACCATAATGATTTTTTATTTCTAGTTGATCACCGAAATTTTAATTTATAGTTTCTTTTCCTTGGGTGAATTTGATGAGTTACTTTTTGAGATCACTGATAGTAAAATTTAATTCACGGACATTAAATTGATCATTTAGTTTGGAAGAAACATCATTTCTTCAATAGCGGTTGGATCTTTTTCCTTAAGTTCTAAATTATAATTTGTTGAGCTCTTGTTGTATTGAATTTATTTCAAAAAAACCTTACCCAAGTTTATCATGAGAGTAGTGATCTGACCTTATAAATCCCAGAGTTGGTTCCATTCTACAATTACATTAGCGTAAGATACAAGAAAATCACATCCCAAAGGACTCAACGATTTAGTAGTATTGGTAAACTAGATACATACATGAGTATTGTACTATAAATGAATAAAAAATTACAAAATAATTTTTTTTCGAGCAATTACATCTTGAGTGTCATTGCATTAATTTCTCATTAAACTTCATCTAATCCTAGGGAAAATAAACATAATAAGTGTAAGCTCAAATTATCGTTAAGGCTGAAGTATAGTGGAAGAAATAATGAATCAAAGAGAATAATCACTATAGAGGGATTGATAAATAATAAAACATGACATGTAATTAATAACTAAGATGGATGGTAGTAAATAATATGGTAAGGTAAATAACTAAAAATACATTCAATTTAAATCAATAAACTTGGAATTAAATGCATCGATATATTTTTTCATAGTGAAAATCTCATAGATAATAAATACTGAATCAAAATTAAGGTAGTGATTAATTATTGTATTTTATGTCAAAGTCACATGAAAACATATACCATTAAGGACTTTTAGAAGATGTTTTAAAACTACAAGAAGAAACCCATTTAATTTGTGCAACTAATTTGTCTATTACGAACATGTCGTTGCATCAGGGGGATAATAAAGTCTAGGCCTAACTTGTCACTACCTATACAATGAATTCCTTATGTCGAGGAATTGATTTAAACAATATGGCTTAGAAAATATCCATATTTAATATATAATATGGATTTATCAAAATTTCCATAGAAAAAAAAATAACTATCAAAGTAAACACCATAGGTCAAAATGATATATAGTTTAGGAAATAAGAATATCCATGATAAATGATATGGAAAAGTATGCTGCATTTAATGTTAAATGATCATAGAAAATTTAATATTTCAAGGGGACTAAAAAAATTGATCCAGGAATTCAATTTTAATACAATTTTTGGAAAAATCAATCAAAAAATATCCAGAGGAAGAATAAGGATGGTATCAATATGAGATTTCCAAAGTAAAGTAAAAAAAATAATGGTTTTTTGTTGTTGATGAAAGGAAATACTATAAAAATATATTTTAAATAAATTATTAAGGAAATGTAATTTTTATTTTGAAAAAAATTTATCAATTAATTTATTTTAAAATCAATTTTAAAAAACATTTTAATAAAACATTGTTTTTTAAAGAAAATAGATTCTCTGGCTAAAGAGAGAAATAAAGTCGGGTTTTCTTAAAAACTTTTTCTAAAACATTTTGAGTACCAAAGAGTGGGAAAATGTTACTATTACTTGAAAAAGTTCATGAATAACCAATGGAGAATAAAATTAAATGTTTTATTGAACAATAGTCTTATGAATTACTTTAATTAAATTTCAATAATAACTAATCTTGATTAGAATGATATTTTTAAATAAACCCTTAAAATGGTCATAATGTTGAAGTGAGAATTAATAAATGAATTGATTATGTGTATCAAATAAAAATAAACATAAAAAAATTTTAAATTCCTAAATATATTTTAAAATTAATTATACAAAAAATGATATAATATTAATGACAACGATAAAGTAATATAACCTAATGAAAAGGAATTGGGTTATGAAATTTACTTACCACTTGGGTAATTTTATGTTTAAAGAAAATTACATTAAATAATTATAATTAAAATAAAAAACATCATAAAGAGTGAATGAATCATGATATTACATGTCAAATTGGTATTATTTTCACCATATATAATAAATTATATTCACCACAATAAAGTCTGCCTCAAAGAATGGAAATTGAGACGTAGTCCCTTACAACTTGGTATCTTTTGAATTATAATCACCATGAAATAAAAAATATATAATAAAACTCTAAATAATATGATGATAAATGTATTAATGGTATAAAATACAATAGGTTCAGTATATACAACACAAAAAATAATTAATGGGTGGAAATGGTGTATGCCTCACTGAAAGAAAAGTGAGACAATAATCCATTACTTTGCATTTCTTTTTGGGTGAATATCCTTTAACCTCATTTATAATAGTTTTAAACATTTCAATAAATTATAAAATAATAATAATAATATTTATAATATCATATATTAACTAATTATAATATATTATTACCTATTTTTTAACAACCATTCAATGTTTTCAGTATTTTGGGTGCTAATTGCCAAGTTTTTTAGTTTGTTTTGACTTGTTGTTTTTTTCTTGTTATGCAGATCATAATTTAATCATCCATAGAATGTAAAAATGATTCAATTATAATATATATTAATTTTAAATTTATCTATAATAATCCATGAAATTTTTAGATAGTAAATGAAAAGAATCATACATGGGGTTGGTAGGTCGTACATACGCATAAACAATACTTTTATTTCTTTATCGTATTTAAAAGAATGAAAAGTAAATGATCTTTATGTATATTATAATTATATTATCATTTTTATATCATATATTTTACATATTTTTATCAAAATAAAACTTTATACATTCCATGTATAGAGTGAATGAATCACATTACTTTGAGGAGGCGGTAGTCCACACATCCACAAACAATGTTATCGTATTCCCACAAAATGGAAAGAAAAAAGGTATGTCTTATATAAAAAATAACTATGAATAAATACCTATAAAATATCATATATATCATATTTAAACTATAATAACATCATTATTCCAACCATAAAAGGTGATAAATGGAATAACGAATGACACTGGTTCGCGAGACGGTAGTCCGCCGTACAAACAAACGATGATTGCATAGCCCATTTGATGGATGTATGTGAAATTTTAGGTATAAATATTAAGAATAAAACATATTAGTTAATTTAATATACTATTTTAATTATATAATCATATAATAAGAATAACATAATGGTTTGAGAAATAAATAATATGAATGTGATCATTGAACAATGTTACCTCATTTTTTGGTAACTCCTTTTGGTTGATACCAAAGGCCTTCCTTGATTTGATGTATTCCCAAATTTATGATTCTAATATGAGTTTATGGATTTTATTATATTATTTGGGATGATTTTTTGCCATAAAAAATGGCTTTAGAGGTGTGAATACGTGGGAGGAGTGAGTGTCCTTTATAGTGGTGGAGTGACATTCATGTAATTTTTTCAAAAGGGAATTCTACCCACATTTTACCCATTTCATGTGGCTCCAAAAATGATCAATATTATATAAAAGGTATTATAGTGTAGAAATAATAATATAAAATGGATTCTAGAAAACTTTCTAGGTCATTTTTTGCCTTAATTTTATGGTTTAGTCCTTTGTTAAGTTAATTTTTCTTTGAATCGATGTAATTAATTTTAATTACTTTCACTAATATTTTTTATAAAAGAACTAATATGGGCTTATTAAAAATTAGAAATTATTATTATTAAATATATGGAATCCATTTTTTATAATTTTAGACACAAAATTGATAGAAGTAATTTTAAAATCAATCTCACTGATGGAATGAGAAAGTGGGTTTTTCTAAAGTAAAAATGTTCAAATGTTTGCTAAGTATTTACTTCAAATTTCAATGTAAAATTGATTCCATGACTTTAATTGGATTAATTTATGAAAAATTTATGTAATTAATTTTCCAAACCAATAAAAAATATAATTTAACCATATAGATAAATTAGACTAAAATGTAGTTTTGAATTAAAATTCAATGTTTTTCACTATTCAACAAAAAATGAAACTTCATAGAAAAATATCAAAAATTATACCTAATATATTTTTTATATTCATAATTAAAAAATGAATTTTTTTACATATAAAATTTATAAAATTTATAAAAATTGTATTTTAAATAGGTTCTCCATTAAAAGGTGGAAAAAATGCCTTTATAAAAAAATAAGATTTCAAGTGTAATATTAGGTTCATTCTTATATTTTGACTATAAAAGATATTGGATGATTGTAATAATATTTTATTGTATATATAATATATATATTTCATTAATATCATCCACTAATAGTAATTAATTTAATTTATTAGGATAAAACACTTTTGTGAGCATAAAAACGTTTTCATTACATTTAATTAGTTTTTATATTAATTTCTAATTTATAAGTAACCTTTGAATTTATTTTATTTTTTTTAAATCATATATTTTTATAAGTTAGTTAATAATATTCATGACTTCTAATTAAATTTATATATTATATATTATTATATTATATAATAATATTTTAAAAATATATTGTTGTTCGATAAAACTCTATCTTGCAGGTAGCACAAGTTATCAAAGAAAGTTTTGTAGAGTGTGATGCAAGATAACTCAGCATTGCGTGAATTAAAAGATATAAAATATTTTAATTTTATTTTAAATATTAAATAAACCATAAATACTTGATATTTTATATTACTTTCCACGTTTGGTGTTGTGTATCATACACACTATCAAATAAAAGTTACTCTTTTAAAAAATTGGGTTGTTACACTCTCCCCACCTTAAATAAATTGCATCCTCCCAATTTAAACTCAATATTGGTAATATATTGTTCTATATTGAAATCAAAAATCATGATAAGGGTTTATATAACATACTCTAGAAAATATAGAATGGAAAGAACAAAGGTCACATGGACTAACATATAATTGGATTTCTATATAGGAGAACATTAGTTGCAGGTGAAAATATAGACTTAGAGGGAAAGTGTAAATATTTATAGGGAGTGATTTATTTCATTGATCACAAACAAGTGACTAATAAATGGGAAGTTTAGGGACTCAAATCCATAAATCTATGATGATTTAAGAGACTATCGGTTTCACAGAAATGAAGGTATTATGAGAACATTTTTATTTTAAAATACATTTCCTAATGTTGAGGAATAATTTTATTGACCAAGAATATAAGAAAATATTATTACTTTTTATGTTTTAATTTCATATTAATAATTCCATATTTTTGTTGTGCTTTAATCAAATTCTTCATTTTCATCCAATAAATGAATATAAAAAAATGAATTTATATTCTTAAAGCACTAAAATTTACAGATCATAAGATCTATAAAGCAGTTCCTTAAGTTAGTCTTTAACTATTTTCCAAAACCAATGTTTTTAATACATTAACCTCTAAACCAAAAAAGTAACACTATTGGTTCATTATTAATATTTATTCATCAAAATTTTTAACTAAAAACAATGACATATTAACCAAGACATTGTGTAGGCCATTGGAAGGCATGAAACCCTTATCGTCCTTTGGTCGTGGGTTCAAGCCCCACCGCCTTTCTGGATTTGATGGGTTTCCACTCATAATACAAGTTATCCTTTTTCTAAAACCATATTAATATAATTTCCAAAATATTATGGAAATTATTGAAATTTAATCATTAAATATCGTTCTCAATTGGTTTTTCAATAAAACATATTCTTTTTTTAATACTATTAATCTAATTTTTTAATTACTAAAATTTCATTAATAATTATTATAACACTAAAGTTTATCAATACACTTAAAATCATGTCTTTAAAATATAACGTCATTATTTATCAAATTGTTATTCCACTAGAATATATATTTTCCATAAATTTTTCCAAAATTTACTTAATCTTAGTAGACTCTCATTATATAAAACCTAAAAGAGGTGCTTAGGACTTAGAACTTAATATCAACTTCAGTATCATAATCCCATGATAGTATCCATCACTCTTAAGTTAATGAATACATATATTCTTCTAAAATTTTAAAAAATATTTGTATGTTTCCTGATCTTACAACTAAAATATTATTAGTAAAAATACTTCTACAATTTAATTTTATAATCCCAATAAATCAATCAACCATATTATTTGATCATAAGTCATTCCTTGGTCTAAGGTTTAACCTAAGTAATTTGTTTTCATTATCTATCCAAATTATTCCTAATGGTTTGTAAAGGAAATGGTAAATATCTTAAGCATATCCCCCAAGAGGGTCAAACCATGTGCTCAGTATGGTCCATTATCATGTATCAGGTTATGCTCAGGTCAGGCCTGACACACCTTTTCAGAGTTGATACCAAAAGGTGCATCTATGCCAGAACTAAGCCCACATATAGAATCCAGACATGGATTTATTTCAAGAAAAACACATAAAATATATCTAATTGAAACATTTGGATGTTATTCTATACTTATCATCATATTATACCGTAGGGATGTGTTCTTTAATCTATGTTTTCCTAAATCTACTTTCCAAGGTTTCCATTAAACTTGATCTGATACCAACTATAGGGACACAACCCCAGAAATCATACAGATGGTATTTTTCTACCACCACATTGGTATAAGAAACAAGTAAATCGCTTCCCAAAGGATAGAATAGTTTTGTAGTATTGATAAAATAGATACATACATGAGTCCTATTTTAAAAATTAATACAAAAATTACAACATAATTTTTTTAGAGGTGAATAAATTTATTCCATCTCGAGTATGCTTGTATAATTTTTCTAGTATAACTCAAGGAATCCTGGGGAAAGGAAAAATAGTAAGGGTGGATAAAATGCTCAGTAAAGGTAAAGTATAGAGAAACAAATAACAAATCAATGATAATAATTAATATAGAAAGGTAAATAACTGAGAACACATGTAATGTAATCAACAAATAAGAAAGAAGTGTGTAAATAATATGGAAAGGTAAATAACTAAAAACACATACCATTTAAATAAATAAACTAATAAGGAAATTCATCTGGATATTTTTTCATAGGGAAAATATCAGGGATAATAAATAATGAATGAAAATGAAGGTAATGCTTAACTGTTGGAAGAACTGTCTGAGGCACTTGAAAACTTATACTATCAAGAACATTCAAAGGATGTTTTATAACTATAGGTATAAAAATATTTAATATTCATTACTAATTTATCCCATGTGAACCTATCGATGCATTGAGGATCTATATAATGTTTTGGCCCACCCATTACTACTTATCCAATGCATTCCTCATATCAAGATATCGATTTAAAAAATAGGACTTATCAAATATCCATATTAAATAAAGAATATGGATTTATCAATAGTTCCCCAAAAAAAGAAAATAACAATAAAATTAAACTCCATATGTGAAAATGATATATGGTTTAAGAAATAAACATATCCATGATAAGTGATAGGGAAAATTAAGGGACATTAAATTTTTAAGGATAATAGGAAATTAAATATTTCAAGGGGACTAAAAATGAATCAAGGAATTTAATTTCAATACTATCCTTGGATAAATCAAACAAAAAATATATTGAGAAAAAATAAAGATGGTATCAACATAACATATCCTTAGTGGAGTAAAAATTATGGCTTTTTTTTGTTAATGAATTGAAATACTATAAAATATCTATTTTAAATTTTTTTGAGGAAAAACCATTATCCTTTTCAAAAACATTTTTGAATAATGTTATTTGAAAAAAACATTTAAAACATTTTAATGAAACATTTTTTTAATAAAACAGGTTCATCGAAGAAAGAGAGAAATAAATTCTATTTTTCTTAAAAACATTTTCTAAAACATTTTGAGTACTAAATAGTAGTAAAATGGTATTATTACTTGAATAAGTCACTAATATTCATAGGATAAGAAAATTAAAGTTTTTTTTTTTGAAAAATGGTCATACAAATTTCTTTAATGTGATTTCAAGAATAAAAAATCTTGATTAGAATGGGATTGTAAAATAAAACTTTAAAATGGGCATAACGTTTAAGTGAGAATTAATTAATAAACCAATTATGTGTATAAACTATAAATATAAAAAAAGGATTGTAAATATATCAATATATAGTCAAGTTAATGACACACATAATCATAGAATATTAATGACAGCAAGGAAGTAATATATTCCAATGAAAAGGAATTGGGTTATGAAATTGATTTACCCCTTGGGTAACTTTAAGTGTAAATCCCCTTATATGAAATAATTAAAATTAAAACTCAAAATATCATTAATAATGAATTAATTGTGATATTACATGTAAAATTTTCAGTATTTACACTATATATAAAAAATAAGGAGCACAATAATGAATTATTCCTCAAAAAGAGATATTGAGATGAAGTCCCTTTCTACTTGGTAACTTTTGAATTATAATCCCCATGAAAGAAATAATTTGAAATGAAAATATAAATAACATGAATATAAATTTATTCCAAGTATAAAATAAAATAGGGTAAGAATATACACCACACAAAATAATTAATTGGTGAAAGTGGTGTATGCCTTGTGAAAAAAAAGTGAGACAAAAACCTCTTAACTTGTATTTACTTTTTCATGAACATCATTTAACCTCACATATAATGGTTTTAAACATGTAAATAACTTATAAAGAAAAATAATCATATTTATAATATCATATATTAACTTCTTATGATATATAATAAACCATTTGTTAATAATCTTTCATTATTTTCAAAATTTCAGGTATTAATTACCTAGTTTTTTTTAGTATGTTTTGATTTATTATTATTTTTCTTCTTACATTGATCATGATTTCTTAATATTAATAAATTAAACCATCATTCAATTATCATCTATATTCAGTATATATTTATTTATAATAATTCATAATATTTTCATATAGGAAATTAAATGCACCGTTTATGAGGACGGTAGGTCATACGTACATATGAATGATACTTCCATTTATTTGTAGTATTGAAAAGTATGAAAATTAAATTTAATATATATATATATATATATATATATTATAATTATATTATATTTTTCACGACACCTATGTTTATTAAAACATTCCTTTATACCTTCCATTTATAGCGCGAATGAATCACGTTTCTATGAAGAGGTGGTAGTCCACAGGTCTACAAATGATGTTATCATATTCCAAAAAAATAGAAATCACAAAGGTATGTATTTTATAAAAATTAAATAAGAATAAATGGATGAAAAATATAATATATATATAAATATAATATAATATATATATATATATATAACTATAAACCCATCATTATTCTAACTGTGAAAGGTGGTAAGTGGTGGATTGTGCGACATCGGTTCGCGAGGAAGTAGTCTGTTGTACACACGAATGATGATTCTGTATCCCATTTGATGGTTGTGTGTGAAAGTGTAGGTATAAATCTTAGAATAAAAAATCTTACTAATTTTAATATATTTATGTTATAATATAATCACAAAATAAGAATAACTGAATGGTTTGAGAAAGAAATAAAATGAAAGTGATCATTGAAGAATGTTACCTCATTTTCAGGTAACTTATTTTGTCTTATACAAATAGCCTTATTTGGTTTTATTTATGACTACAGTGGGTATTATAGTATTATGGGAGGTATTTTGGGTGATTATTTGAGCATATTTGTTGAGATACAAAAGGATTAAGAGGTGTGAATAAGTTAGAGTGGTGAGTGCCTTTTTAGAGTGGAGGAGTGAAATTCTTGTAAATTTTTGAACAGGGAATTCCACCCACGTTTCTCCCATGGAAAGTGGCTCTAATAATGAAAAAATTTATATCCACAGAGTATAGGGTATAAATATTAACATACAATGTATTTTTTATTAGTTTCTAGTTCTTTTTGGGCATTACGTTTCATGCTTATTCCTTTGTTAGGCTAGTTTTTTACTTAACCACTCTAATTATTTTTAATCACTTTCACTAAAAAAATTGTAAAAAACTATGTTATAATTATTTGATATTATAAATTATTATGATTACAAATATTTAACTAATCAAATAAAATTCCAATCATAACAATGTAAGAAATTAATTTAAAATTAATCTCTTAGACGGAATGAGAAAGCTAGTTTTTTAAAGTAAAAATGTTCAAAAGTTTTCTAAATTCTTATATCCAATATCAATGTGAGATTAATTACAATGAAATAATTTTATTAATTTATGTAAAAAAATTCTAATTAATCTTTAAAAACAATAAAAAAATATAATTTAACCATATAAATGAATTATACTAAAAATAGTTTTGAATTAAAATTTAGTACTAGTCATCAAAAAATAAAACTTCAAAAAAAAAAAACATTAAAATAACCTAACTGAGATGTTCCTATTTAAAAAAATTAAATTATTTTTGACATATATAATTTAAAATTGTTCCAAAAATTTGATTTAAAATAGGTTCACCATTAAAAGACGGCAAAATTTCCTTTATAAAAATATTACTTTTTCAGTGTAATATTGGGTTTATTCTTATCTTATGACTAAAAAATATATTGTATGAATGTAAAAATATTTTAATTGATATAATATATATATATATATATATATATTTAATTAATATCATTCATGCACAGTATTTAATTTAATTTATTAGGATAAAACACATCATTGATCTTAAAAATATTTCTTTTATATTCAATTGGTTTTAATTTTCATTTCTAATTAATTGGTAACCTATCAATTTATATTATTTTTTTATAAAAAATGTACTTTCATAAGTTATTCAATAATATTTATGACTAATATTTTAACATCTAGTCTATATCTTATTATATTTAATATTAATATTTTAATAATATATTTTTGAGGGGTAAAACTCAGCATTATGTGTAGCATGAGCTATTGAAGAAAGTCATTATAGTTTTCAATGCAAGATAACTCAGTATTTCATGAATTAAAAGACATAAATATATCAATTTTGTTTAAAATATTAAATATACCATAATGTATCAAGAGGTTATATTCCTTTCTATATTTGGTTTTGTGTATCATACATGCTATCGAATAAAAGTTATTATTTTATAATTTTCGGGGAGTTACAATGAGAAGAATTTATGGATTGGTAGATTAGTTGATTGGATAAACAATAAAAATAAAATAATGAATTATTTGAGGAGGAGAAATAATATTTTGAGTTTCCTTCTTTACTAACCTTATCTTGACACATGTGACACTTTTAACTTCCATTGCTTGATTAGTTTGATAAGAGTGACTCATTGATATCACTAAAAGTTCAAACCTTAAATGATTTTTTTATTCTTATTATATTTTCTTCTTTTTTATCAGGGGTAATTACACCTTATATGTCCATTATTTTGGTATTTAAATCAATTTATATTTTTTTACTACGATCATTCTCCTTTTCGTACATTGGTAAGATTTCTTTATTTTGAATAATTTATTGAACTTATTAGATAGACGATCCATTTCATCATCGTTATAAGAGTTGTAATTAATTTATTTGAAATAAATCATATTTTTTATCCTTAAATTCGCTAGATATATTACAGGTTTTTCACTTTATTGTGATCTCAGAGGTCATGAGAGATCTGATTTTCTCCTTGACCGTCATTTTTATTATATCCTTTTCTTATTGTATCGTCATCACTTTAGGTACCCAATTTCATTTAGAAACCCAAATGATTTTCATCACTAGATTTGTTATTTAAATATTATCACCAAGATATTTCTTTTATTTTAATATGTCAGTAAATCATGAAAAACTATCCATAATAGATTAACTTGTATGTATACAAAAAATTTAAAAAAAAATTTACACGTATCAATTCTAGTATCTTTAAATTTATTCATTCCATTATGAGTAAATTCAAGAAATTTATAGACTTCATGAGTGGTTTTATATATAGAAATTTTATTAAACTCATTATTATATAAACTAAATATAAATCATTCATAGATTTATTATTAATTTCAAAAGAGTCTATTTAATCAAGAGTCTATTTTTCTTTTAATTCTTTAGAATGTGTAAAACTGTGCACAAAAGTTTTCAAAATATGGAATCATATACTAAAATGAAAAGTAGAAATGTGAGTTTTCCAATAGTTATAGTCCAACAAGTTAAAAAATGGTTCAAGGCCCGTAGAGTGTCCTTCAAGGACACTAAGGGATTTTGAAACATATTCCACTTTAAAAATATAAATTTTTGAAATTTATTAAGATTCTGAAAATTAACTCAAATTTTAAAAACCAAAGATTTTTATAAAATTCAAAAATATTCCCTTTGATACCAAATTTATATTAAAAATAATTCAATTTAAGAATAAAATAAATAATTTAAAATAGGGCGAGTGGAAATTAAAAAATTTAATCATTTTGGAAAATATATTATAGAAATTAAAATGGAACACTTTGATAATGGAGTTCTGAAATAGCTTAATAATGTCCCCCTATGTCTCCCTCCTCTATAGAAAGTTTGAGGGGGAAATATTACAACCTTATTTTTAATAGAAACCAGGAGCTAAAGAAGAAACATGGTTTTAATAGAAACTAAGAATCAAATAACACCCATTGTTTTAATAAAAACTATGAACAAAGATCCCCCACTATAATATATGTGATAACCTAAATAAAAAGAAGATAATTATTGATTGTTTCTTTCACGACCCTTTACAAATCACTCAGTTCACTCTATAGAAATATAAGAACATGAGAGAGAGAGAGAGATAAAGAGAGAGGGTAGAATAGGAATATATGTTAATAAATTTAAAAAAAATTATCATATGGAAATAAGATAAAGTGGTAAACAAAAAAAGGATTAAAGATGTTTAATCCTTGACTGCCTTTTGATATTTGGAATAATCTTGGATATCTCTTGAAAAAACTCTTTGGAGAATTATTCAAAAGAATATAGTTATCATATAGGTTCATTGATATTGATTATAAGTTTGTATAATGATACATTACTTTTATAATATCTATTTATATCTGTTATTTTATCCAATATCATTTACATTTGATCCATGCCTTCAATAATCTCATTCAATGCTCTAAAGACAATCAATTAATGGAATTTTACTATGTTGGATCAAATCTCATTATGACATAGTATAATTTGTGGTACCCTGAAGACTACCCTTTCAAAGTAGGTATTTTGGGTATGGTGAGGAGTTTAAAAGGATATTTAAGAGTTTTTTTCTATTTTGAGGTAGTTTTGGTGTGGACCTTAACCTATGACATGGATGAGTCTAGCGTAAAGGTTTTGTAGCGTAGTAATTTTCCTTAAGGTGTGGCCTTAATTGTGTTTTTTGGATATGAGTTTTGACTATGGATTGTATTCTAATATTTCTACTATGATATTTTTATAAGAATTAATATTAATTTATACTATGGAATGGTTCTTCTCATTAAATTATAATTCATGTTCCATGTATTTTTTAAAGTGTGGTGCAAAGTGATACAGTGTGGTGAAGTTTTGATTCTAATTTAATCAAAATAAAATGGTTATAAATACCTTTAGATATTGTGGTTATATGAAAAATTTATTTTAAAAAATATTAGCCTTTTCAATTATTAAAAACACATAATTTAGAGTTTCAACAATCGACCCCTTTTTGACGATCACAATTACTTATTTAATATTACCAAAAGATAACAGATAAGAAGGAAGTAAAGAAGAAGAATTGGGAAAGGATAAAATATTTAAAAAACCATTTTAATGAAATCCTAAGTATCCCCATGGAAAATTATCATTTTATTTAAATATATTTTTTCTTTTGAAACTTTTCAAACCATTCTCCACCAAATTCATACTTTTCTCCCCATAAATTAGACTTTTATCTACCCAAAATAAAAAAATAGTATCCATAATTATGATTATAAAAAAACATAAAATGTAAAAGGGTTAGATAGATAAGTGATATAAAATTTACAATTTAATAAAGGTAAACATATTAACATGATTTTAGATATTTAAAAATGATTTTTTAAAAATAAAAAAAATATTTACAAAAACAATCAAGATTTTGAAAAGAAAAGATAATATAGAAATTAAGATAATAAATAGAAGAATTGCAAGAATTCAATTCCAAGCTCCATTTTAATAGAATTAAAACATTATAAATCTACGGGTATTATAAATATATCTACTAATTTAATATATATTCTATTATATTCTAACAAAATATATTCTTTTTGAAATTGTTCTCTCGAAAATTGGATTCAAATAACAATGTGCTTATTGTGTGCATGCTGAACAAGGTTTATAGAAATTCTTATAGAACTAAAACTATAAAATTTAATTCAAAAATAAGTAAATGTTATCCCAAAATTTAAGTGATTTTACCTAGTATATATAATTTAGGTGAAACAACTCCCTATGTCTATATATTATGCTTCAGCTATAAAAATGACAACTAATTTTTGCACCTTACTACTCTAAGAGGTGATGGAATGTACAAGAAAGTGAAAAGTCCTAATTTCTGTTTTCTTATCAATTTGACATAAAAAAACATTTTAAAAATTTGAAATCATAAAATATATTCCTTTTGAATAAAATAAACTATTATTTTTATAATATTTTAAATATAAAAAAATAATTTTTAGAGCTTTCAAAAGATATTCTTTAGGATTGTTTAAAAATGATCATAAATAAAAACACTGAACATATTGTCTGGCTAAGATGTAGTAAGCTAAAGTATACTCTCAATCATACTTATATAAATCTTTTTTTCAATAATTTTACCAACTTCATAAAATTTTATATTGCAATACATATTCATAAGTGTTCTTATTGACATAGCATGATTAATGAAAAAAAAATTAGTATTTCATTAGTGTACTATTTTTGGATAAGAAAAGTTTCATCCTTATTTTTAGAGATTTTAAAACAAAGAAATAATTTTAACTCACCCACAAATCACATTTTAAATTCTTTTCTCATAAAATTTAAAAAATCATTACAAGTAGAATCATTTTTTTATCTGAAAATTATGTCATCAATTTGGATTTGAATGATAAAAATATCTTTTGAAACACTTTTTAGAAATAATTTTGACTTTATTTTTTCAATTTTTAAATCATTTGATAAAATAAAATGAGTTAATCTTTCATACCAATCAGGAGGGGTTTGTTATAAACTATATAACTCATTCGTTAAATTGAAAATAGAACTTGTAAATTTTTTATTTTCAAACATGTGTGGTTTTAAAAAAACTTTTTAATAGATAACCCCTTTATAAAATAACTTTTAACATTCATTTAAAAAATAATGGAATATGAATTCAAACAAAATTCATATGTATTTTATCTAAGAAATGGGGGTGAAGGTTTCACCTTAATTGGTTCCTTTTTATTGATAATAGCCTTTGGATACTGTTCAATATTTTTACTTATGATGTTACCTTTCACAATTAATTTATTTCTAAAAACCAATTTTTTAAAAATAACATGATTATAATTAGTACTTTCAACAAGAGTTTAAATATAATTTTGTTGGAATTGATTTATCTTTTATGGGATAGAAATAACCTAATATTAATCCTTATTATGACATCAAGGTTTTTAGGTTCTATAAAATAAAGTAAAGAATGATTATCCACCTAATTTAAGTTAAATCTTCTAGTATGAGTATAATCTTGAAAATATCTGATAAAAGTTTCCAAGGGATGGTTTTTTATTTTTTTAAGCATTTTGATAAATGGCTTGAATTATTTTCAATAATAGTCTCTTTAGAAAATGCTGTATTATTCAAAGACAATGGTTTTATGTTATCAACATATTCAAATTGGAATGAAGGTTTAGTAATATTTTCATTGAATTTTATATTAATGTATTATTCAATTGTTTTTCTTCTTTTATTGAACACTTGGTAGTATTTATTTGATTTTAAGTACCTAAGATATATCCCTTCTCCATATTTTGGATCAAATTTCCCTAGGTTGTCTCTAGTGTTAATAATATAATATTTTTATCCAAGAACATTGAAAAAGATAAATTTTAGAATTTTATTTTTCCTAAATCTAAAAGGAGGTTTTTTGAGGAATATAATTTTGAGACCAAGGTTTATGATAAAACAAGTGGCATTTAATTCCTCATCCCAAAAGTAATGTCAAATTTTGAAATAATATAAATGGTATCTTGATATTTCTTGAAGATTTTGATTTTATACTTCAATTACCATACTTTCTCGAGGTTTTATAATAGCATAAAAAGTAAGATTATAACCTTATGAAACACAAAGTCCATAGAACTCATAGTTATAAAAATCTATCACATGATTTATTATAATAGAAATAATTTTGTTATATTTTTTATTTTCAACATTCTTGGTGATTATTATAAATCCATTACAAGCCTTGTGTTAGTACTTCAAGAAAAACACCTATCTGGATCATGTATAGTCATCTACAATCACAGAAGAGTATAAATTTCCTCCAACAATTTTAACTTGAGTTGTTCCAAAAATATAAAGGTGAACATGATCAAGGTATTTAGATGTTACTACTTATTTTTTATATTTTAAATTGGTTTTTTATTTCTTACCAAGTTAGAAATGTTAAAAAAAATATTTTCTTTCAAATGAAATTTGGGTAAATCTTATACTAGTTAATGTTGGTTAAGCTTTACAAGTGTGTGTGTGTGTGTGTGTGATACAATGAACAAGGAACTTATTCCAAATTCATGACTCACAATCATGAAATCGCAATCATTTTAAATTTTGATAAGAAAGTGATTTTAAATAAATAATATAAGCATTTGTAAAATAAAAATAAGTAAATAAAATTTTTCCTTAGAGATTTATAACTTTGAAAAAATAGTTTTTGAAAAAAAAACTAAAACCATTTTCACATAATTGGATATTTATTAAAAAATTGTGTTTTAAACAATAAAATAATAAAGAAACTTTTATAAGTATTGAATTGATAAAACTAATTGTAATGATACTAATGATTTTACTTCTTTAATTATCAGTTAATTTCATATATCCACCATCAAATTTCTCAAGTTGATTAAAATTATAGGGGTATCCATACATTTTTCAAGAGAATCTACTATCCATGTACCAAAAATATTTTATGGATTAACACATTATACAAGTTTCTTATAAAATGAATAAATTATACCTTTTGGAACACAAATTTTAGGTCAAAATATGTATGATAATAGGGATTTTAAAATCCAAATATATTTAAAAAAATAGTTTTTGAGATGAGATACAGAATGAGAGATGGATAATTTTTTGTCTATCATATAAATAATTTTTTTGAATTTCATTTTTGAATAAAATGAACTATACTATGACAATAATTATAAAATAAAATTACAAAATTCTTTTTAGAAAATTCATTCGTTGGAATAATAGTTAATTTTTTGAAAAATAAAAACCATAAATATTTTTTAAAGATTATTGAGGACCCAAAATTTAATTTGGAGTTTCTTAACCTTGGGTGAATTTTATAAGAGATTATTTTTGGAGATCATCAATAGTTAATTACAACTCATGCACATTCGATCAATAATAAAAGTTTTATAATAATTCAACTTTTTCAACATAGAGTTGATCATATCCTTTAGGTGATTAACTATACTTTTTTTTGAGATCTTGGTATACAGAATCTAGATCACAAAAACATTATTCAACATAATTGTGATCATATTTTAGATCTTCATATCTTAAGTTATTGGAATAATAATGGAAAAAGGAGGAATAGAAATTTGTGGAGGTAAAATAAAAGTTCGATCTTACTTCATTACTAGACTTGACCTGATCCTTGAGGCACTTGGAACTTTTATCGCTTGATTATCTTAAAGAGAGGGACGCATCACTTATACTCCAGTTTAAAACCTTGAATGATTTTTTATTCTTCTTCTCCTTATTATAATTTTTTATCAAGGTGAAATCTAGTCTTATATATCCTTTATTTTTTTCATTTGAAGCGCATCATTTCACATTCTCTTTGATCATACTCATTTTTGGTAGGTTGTTAAGATTTATTTTTTTTAAGAATATACTCATCTTATTAGATAGATAATCCATTTTATCATTATTATAAGAGTCATCCTTAATTTATTTTAAAGAAGCCATTTTTCTCCATAAATTCTTTGGATTCATTATCATCTTGTTACATTTTTGTGATCTCATAAGTCATGAGAGATTTAATTAGTTCCTTGAACAAAATTTTATTTTTTTATTTTTCTTCTTATATAACTATCACTTTAGGTTCCTAATTTCTTGTAAACCCCATAGGATTTTCATCACTATATTTTATATTAAAAAATTATCACTAATTGATTTCCTTCCATTTCACACATAAGTAAAGTGCATAAAAATCTTTTTATTGGATTTATATGGATATATATTAAATATTTCTAAATATTAAATGTAAATATCAAGTCTTTTATCTTTAATTTTATTTGTTCCTTCATGAGTAACTTCTTGAAATTTCTGGATTTCATGGGCAGTTTTTCAAGTAGAAATGTAATTAAATCATAGTATATTTCTCTTTAATGATAAAACAAAGAGTATATAATATGAAATATAAAATGATGATTTTATAATAGCTATTTATAAAGGTTTTATTAAAATTGAGAAGAATAAAATTTTTGAATTTTTTGCATATCCAAAAAACAAGTATGTGATCAAGAAAATGTGTATTTTTGGGTTAAACATATTAAATAAGAAGAAGTTACTTGGTACAATTCTCTTATTTGTTTAAATAAATACTCCGAAATTTAGTGAACTAATTTTGATAAGATGTTTGTTCTAGTTTCATGACTCCATGTGATTTCCCATTTTCTTATGATATCACTAAAATATATTTTTATGGTTTTCCAAATGTAAAAAGATTTAGTGTTTCAAAATTTTGATCCAATGGAAGATTTATATATTGATGAACTACAAGGGATGGACCTTTATAATAATTTTCCTTTATATTTGAAGTATAATATGTTTTTTATAGGTTAATATAAGATCCCAAAGTTTGGTATTAAGAGATAGAAAGCAGATTTCAAAAATGCAATTCAATAATAGAAAGGAAGATTCAAATATATATGCATTGGAAGGTTACAAAATTTAACTTATAATTATTGAGTATGTCAATGAAATAAAATTTAATGAAATAAACATGATACTTTTATGGAATATTCTTCTCAAAAAATTAATTATTTAAAAATATAATTAATTAGAGTAATGAAAATATTCATGGGTTTTCATGAAAAAAACATTATGAGTTATTTCATTATCTCAAAATGGTTATATTATAATTAGTTATTAAAGATATTCTGAATAAAATAATCAATAGTTGTATTTATTCCCATGTAACAATGATCTAAGATATAAATTATTAAATAAGGAATGATAGTGGATCAAATTGGTTTATAGATAATTAATTGTACTCTACAATATTTATGGTGTCTACACCTACCAGCTTATTTTTTATTATAATTTCAATGTTATTTCATTGAAAACCTATGCTATAATAAATTTAATAGTTATGTATAAATTGATATATATAAAAGGGACTCTAAATTCTAATTACATGTATGACTTAAAAATATTATTTCATCTCTAGGGTTATTTCATTTCCAATTGGTCTATAGATATGGTAGATCAGAATTCCACTTTTGAATGTGAATTATTTATTTGGTGAAGATGAATTACATGTAACTCTAAAAAAATATTTTCTCACATTAATTATGAGAAAAAATAAATTCAATGTGGAAACTCAATTACAGACACAAATGATATGGATATTGTCATATATTAATCAAATAGTGTTAAATTAAATTTACTCATTTTTTATTGGGGAATTCCCTTTCAGAAAAGAAAGAGAAATTAACATGTTAAAAATCTATTACAACATTCATCGTCAGAGAATATTTACAGTAATTAAAAAATAATTATGGATAATTTAGAGCTTGGTGAGAATTCATTGGGATATTATTCATCTATTGAAAAAGTTAGGAATATCATAACTATTCCCTTAAGGAATGACTCTTTTTAGCAATATGAAGTGTTATTGAGACATTATTATCTCCCAAAATCAATATATATTTACTTATTTGTTTTCAATTATTCATTAAAATATATTTACTAAAAATTGTGGAATACAAGTTGTGGTATAATGGAAATGCATAGATGGTGTAGTTAATTATACTTGGTGATGATCCAAGTAGAGACTGAAAGTGTTAATAGACAATGAATATTGTTGAAGAGATATATTATTTACTAATCCGGTTTAAATAATTACAAAGTATTAATTTAACATCTGAATATGAATAGGGTAGTTGATGAGAGTATTTATTCATTTAATTCACACATGTATCGAAATTTAAAATGGAATCTATGAGTTGCTCTGAATCGCGATATCATAAATATGGAATTGATTATACACTAAGAATTTGATAATACTCCTAAAAAAATCTTAACCTATATTTTTTTGTTTAAATGACCTTTACATTGAATCAAGTTATGAATTATTCCTTGAGGTTATTCTTTATTTTTTTTAATTGATTTTTTTCATTTTATTTTTTATCAACATGCTCATAGTTGAGAATAAGGATATTTTGAACTGGTTTAAAATAAAATAGAATTTTTTTTACTAGGTTTATATGGAAGTTTATGTGATAGGTGCTATTATTTTGTAAGAGGAGTGTTTCTAGTAAATTTGGTCATAATAATACGACACCAAACTTTATATCTGGGTTGGTTTCATTGTGAAGGAATTTAGGTATAGAGGATCTGCATCATAGAAAAACACATTATTCCTTAATAGTATTATAAAAAGAGTTATGTGAATTATTTACACCCTGAAAATATTTAAATGATTCATTTGTGCACACTATTTGGAAGAAAAATTTCCACATACTATAATTCCAATTCTCACATAACTAGGGATTTTGTGTTAAAGGGGATGGAACATGAAAAATTGATATATTAATGGATCTGTAGGAAATATGCAGTTACACAGTAGTTTACCTGGTAACCTTATAACATGTCAACTAAATGTATTGTATGATATGTCTTATTATTAATTTCCCAATTTAATAAATTATTCCATACTCCAACCACTATTTTTCATCTTCATATTTTCTGTGACTTTTGGATCTTGGAATCACACCATGTGGGATATAGTCTCCCCATAATAAGTGATTTGACTATAATGAGAAGTGTGTCTTTCTCGGATGCTTGGTTGAAAAAAAAGTTATGGTGATATATTAATTTTCCAAAAAATTAATTTTCCTTAGTGATTATTGGAGGGTTGGATGACATTTTAGGTGTAGAAAAATGGTTCTCGAAAATTCAAAATTTCAAAAGAACTTGAGGATAATAGAAGCAGAGATTGATGAACTTATTAATTATTATCATTTATTTATATACAAGACTGTCCATGTCTATACCCACACTCATTTAATTATAATTATTCATAATTAAATTGGAACATGGGTAGTTGGCTTACAAATATTTCATATCAAGTGAGATATATATTCCCCTTGATGATCATGATAGTCACATGATAGAAATTATAATTTGAACCTTCATAACACTTAAATTTAATCTTAAAAATAAATATAATTAAAATAGGTATATAATTTTCAATTTATTTTATATGAAAAAACTTTTACAATATATGAAAAAGGGTCTGAACTAAGGTATGTTATTATATAAAGGGAAATATGAGGTTGGTCTAATACAATCTGAAGAATCTATTGTTGGATCAAGAAGGCCTACTGAATGTAAATTTACCCCATTATTTTAAAAATCATATTTATTAATGTTAAAATTTCATTATGCTACAACATTAAAAAATAGTGATATTAATGAAATTTAATTTTAAGTGAACATATATAGAGAGTTCAATAATAACATGATTGGTCTTGAAAATGTAAATGAAATTCTCAACCACAAATTGTTGGTATCTTTTTATATAAATGTATACATGATATATATTTTCTTATTTGTTTGTACAATAATTGATTTGTTATTTTTAATATAGTTTAATACAATTCATATTTTATATAAGTGTATATATGACAGCTATGTTAAGGTAAACCCTTATGAAAAAAATTATTCCATAGTCATTCTGTAACTTTTTTATAAAAACATCAATAGAGGAAAATAAAATTTTAAAATAAGAACACCAAGTAGTCATAGAGTTTGAAAATAAAATAATAGATAAAAGACACTTCTTAAAACCTAAAATGTATGTCTAATACTCTACACTCTAATTTTATAAACTATATTTTAATTTTTTTATGAATTATTCCTTTATTATTTTATTTATATCCACTACTGGAAATAATGGCATTTGTGATGGGTCATTTGCGTCGGGATCCCGTCGCTAATAGGCTTTTGCGACGGGGTCCCGTCGCAAATAGCTCGTCGCGGAAAATGGCGTCACAACAACAATTATTTGCGACGGGCCCGTCACTAAAGGTATTATTTGCGACGGAGATTCTTCCCGTCGTAAATATTAGTCCGTATATTTGTGAAAACTTTTAAAAAACATAATTGCGACGGGCCCTTCGCAACTACTAATTGTGACGGGCCCGTCACAATTAGTTTTTTTTTTAAAAAAATTAAAAAATATTAATAAATTATTTTAATCAGTATAATAATAATACTATTTGCGATGGGCATAGTATTCCGTCGCAAATTCTAATAAAAATAAAAAATAAATAAATTATTAATAAATTATTTTAATTAATATAATAATAATCCAATTATAATTCAAAAATAAAAAAATATTAATAAATTATTTTAATTAATATAATAATAATAGAATTATAATTCAAAAACAAAAAATAATATAATATTAATAAATGATTTTAATTAATATAATAATATTAGAATTATAATTCATAAATAAAAAAAATATTAATAAGTTATTTTAATTAATATAAAAATATTAGAATTATTTTACATTCAAATATTAAAATAATTATAATATTACAAAAAAATATAATTAAATTATAATATTATAAAATTTTAATATATATATAAATTTAATATTATAAAATATAAATAATATTATTATTCATATTAATATTGTTATTTCAAAATATAATATTATTAATATTTTATAATGAGACAGAAACTACAAATAGAAAAAAAATTCATATTTTGATTTAACAAACTTTATAACATAAAAACAAACTCTAATCTGAAGGAGGGAGGGAGGGGGGAGGGGGGAATCTGCAGATGCTGGTGGAGGAAACTCCATCTCTAAAGCATGAGTGAGTCGGTGCATGTACTTCATCTACTCCCGATGCTGCTGCTGCCACCGACTCCTCTGCTCCTCGTACAGCTGCTGCTGGCGTCGACGCTCCTCCTCATGTTGCTGCTGCTGTTGACGTATCTGCTCTTGCTCCTGTCGGAGACTCTCTATCAGTGCAGTCTGAGATCGCAACTGATCCTCATACTGTGTAGCAGAAGAAGATGCATGAGCTCCTCTCGAGCTGGACGCCGACATCGTAGCACTGCCATAATAATCTCCGGGAGTCAGTCGAGAGTTGATACCAACTACCCGGACCTTCCCGAAGGCATACTGGGTGGCCTTCATCCATGCCGCCTCATCAAACTGACGGCCAGTGGTCTGATCTGATGACTCGTCCTGACTCTCAGGCCGGGTATGTGACGTTGCGTCCTCATATGACTCCTGTAGTTGCAATTTAAAATTAAAATTGTGAATATATTATATGCAGTTAATTTTTAAACTTGAAAACAAATAATACTGACCACGATGTGATGCTGACGATCACCTCTGAGCTCCCCAGTAGCAGGATCACTATACATCTTCTGATATACGTTGTACTCCGTAATATCGGGGTGCTCGACAGCCTATAAGAATAAAAAATAAACTGTTAATATTTATAGTTATATAAAATATTTATAAATAATGTAGGTACCAGATACTGTCTATGAGTACTGAAAGTACGACTCCCAGCTCGATGAGTCACCTCCTGTCTCCCCCGATTCTGCCTCCCCACTGATGATCTCCTCTGAAAGGCATCACTCAACCAGTGCGCACATAATCCATCCCCTACATGGGAAGAAATCTACTCTAGTCGGTGTACTCTACATGACTCGTCAAAAACTAACACTCCTGCTTTCTTCGTGGCAGCTTTTCTTAAATTGTGCAAAAACTGACGAAAGAGATCACGCATGGCCACCACCCATGCCTCGTGGATGGCGTCACGCATGGTATCCTCGATCGGATACCATAAACCCTACAAATAAATCAAAATATCAAGTTAGAAATGAAATAATTTTCAAAATAAAAATTATTTATTTACGTACGTACCAACCAATGGCCGAACATGGCCTGCTGCACATCAATGGGAATCTTCTCCCATGTGGTCCAAGGATGAGAGAAATAGTTGCGCAAAATAGCGCTGCCCTGTCCGACTGCTATATGCGGAAAACTGTAAAAATAATAAACATTTATTATGTGAATAGATTAAATAAATCTTAGTCAAATCCACAGGTTATCACACAGGTTATTACACCTCAGTGTGCGTGGATCAAACCCAAGACGTGGACGTCGCTCGGGGACGGGGTCAGGATTCATCAATCGTGCAAGACTGTGCCCCCTCCGCGTACTCCCTGGAGCGCCTGCAGGCTGAGGGTCATATGCCAACAACTCATCCACATCAAAAGGCAGGTCAGCATTCCCCAACTCACGAAATGTGTCATCCTCCATCTGAAACAGAAAATGTTAATGTTGTTAGAAAATAATTGATAATTACTATTATATATACATATATATTAGTTATGACTGTATATAACTACCATGAAATTCTATCAGTGTTCATCTTCATCATCATCTTCATATATGTCAATGTCATCTTCATATTCCTCCTCAACATCATCGATATCCATTCAAGTTCCAGTTGCTTCATCTCTTACCATTTCAAATTCATATGTGACACCATTAACATCATCGTCATCACCAACTCTTAAATGTGGGGTGTCGTCATCGATACTCATGTCTCTTTGTAAAAAAGATTGATTTTGAGTACTCTCTTGAAAAACTTCAATTCTTTGCACATCAGTGAAAGCACATTCACTTTGACTAAACTGATTGTCTCGAATTTTGATTTTTATTATACTCCACCAATCAGTCAACTCTTTTGATGTAGCACAGTACTTTGCGTAATAAACTTGATGTGCCTGTTGAGCCAATAAGAATGGTTCATTTACTGTGAGAACACTTTTACATTTAATATCGATGATTCCATGAGTCAGATGAACACGCACGCCTCCCTCTGTATCCAACCACCGACATTTGAACATGGTTATGTAATGTTGTCCAAGATAACAGAGTTCAATGATTTCATCAAGTATGCCATAAAAGTCAACTTCATTTTCTCGATGATGAGATCCTCTTAAGCTAACTCTACTATTCATTGTTTTTTTTTTGATTCCCCATATGCATGTGTGTGAAATCAAAATCCATTCACCACATATGCATTATAAGTTTTAACAAGTTTGGAAGGTGGGTTACTCAATATACACAGCCGTTTGTCAATTTTATCAGCATGTCGAGACAACTGAAAATTTTTGAAATAATTATCAATATAGTAAACTATACATTGAATGAGTTGCTAAAAGATAAAGAAATTATGTTAGCAGTTTTTGAAACCACTGAGAGAAATTTTTCTGTCGGCGTTTTTCGAGGGCAGCTGCTGTAATTTGTGGAATTTGTTTCTTGATATGATTATCATACAACCTATAAAAAATAAAGTTATTTACTGTAACATAAATGATAGAATAAGTGATATAAACACTTACAGTACAACTGATGTCATCTCTTCACAGTTGAGAAGAACATACGTATGAGCTCTGTGATGTTCATCATCTGAAATCCAGCGTTCATAAACTCCACCAAAACCAAGCTCTGGCTGGTTGAAAACAGATAATTGATTGTCGATTTCCTCAATATTCCTCTCGTTTTGTCCCATTCGGTTGTGTTTTGAAGGATACTCAGATTCAAAATAATGGGAGCAGAAAAAAGATATTTCCTCTTGCAAATAAGCTTCTGCAATAGATCCTTCAACAGATGCTTTGTTACGTACTTTTCTTTTCAATTTTTGCATGCATCTTCCAAATGGTTACATCCATCGAAACTGTACTGGACCTTCACATTTCGCTTCATATGGAAAATGTAACATCAAATTTTCCATTAAGTCGAAGAAAGACGGTGGAAATATTTTTTCCAGTTTACATATAATTACAACAACATCTTCTTCAAGTTTTCATAGAGCATCATAATCTACTGTAGCCGCACAAATTTCCCGAAAAAAATGAGACATGTCTGTTATGGAATCCCAAATCACAGAATTCAATAGACCTCTTAATCCAATGGGTAGAATTCTTTCCATTATAACATGACAATCATGACTTTTTAATCCAGTAATATGATCATTCTTTACACATCTACCCAAATTGGAAGCACAACCATCTGGAAGTCTCAAATCTTCAATCCACTGACTAAATAATAAACGGTTTTCTTTAGACAGTGTATAAGCTTCTTTTGGTTTCAGTAACCATTCTGTTCTGACATTCTCAAACAGTTCCAGTTCTAGACACCTGCAAATTTGGGCAAGATCTAAACGTTCATTTACATTGTCTTTTCTCTTTCCTGGCGTATCCAAAACTGTATGAAACAAATTATCAAAATAGTTCTTATCAATATTCATGACATCCAACATGTGGCGGACCAACAAATCAGACCAATATGGCAAATCCCAAAATATGCTACGTTTAATCCAATTGTGTTCTTTCCCAAAACCAGAAATTTTCTGTTGGTTTATTGTGGGACCAAAAGTGATGGGAGGTAATGAAAATACAACTTATTTTAACTCCGAACCTGATATCATTTTTGGAAGTCCATCCCTTTCAATTGTTCCTTTTCTGAAATGAGATCTATTTCTGCGAAAAGGATGATCAGCTGGTAGAAATCTGCGATGACAGTCAAAATAACAAGGTTTCCTTCCATGAATGAGCACAAATTCTTTGTTCTCTCCCATACAATAAGGACATGATTTCTGACCATGTGTACTCCAGCCAGATAACATCCCATAAGCCGGGAAGTCACTAATTTTCCACATCAATGCTGCTCTCAGTAAGAAATTTTGTTTCGTAGCAACATCATATGTACTGACACCAGTACTCCATAATAAACTTAATTCATCAATCAATGGTTTCAAATAAACATCAATATTTTTCTTCAAATGTCCTGGATTTAGTAAAGTCAAAAAGATATATGGCTCTTTCATCAACATCCACGGAGGTAAATTGTACGGAGTTAAAAAAATAGGACAACATGAATATTGACTACCATAAGATCCGAACGGACAGAAACTATCTGTGGAAAGGCCCAGTCGAACATTTCTAGCTTCTAAAGCAAAGGATGGATGCACTCTATAAAAATGTTTCCATGAATCACCATCGGCTGGATGATTCAAACTTTTATCGGTTGAAATATTCGCTTTATACCACGACATCATTGCCGCTGTATTCTTAGACATGAATAAACGCTTAAGTCTGGATGTAAGCGGAAAATATCTCAACTGTTTTACAGGAATCAAACCAGACTTCCCATGTTGCCCTTCTTTATATCTCAGTTTCCCACATGTGGGACAACTATCCAACGACTCATTTTCCCCAGAATATAAAATGCAGTCATTTGAACATGCATGAATCTTCTGACAAGTAAGTCCCAAATTTCGAACCAGCCTCTTACTCTCATATTAATTTGTAGGCAAAACATTTCCTTCGGGTAACAATGTTTTAAGCAAAGAAAATATCTGGTCAAAACAGGTGTTTGACATTCCGTTATCTGATTTGATAACCATAAATTTTGCAACTGCTTCTAATTTGCTCATCTTGCAGCCAGGATATAATGCATCCTCAGCAGACCTCAACAACTCATAAAATTCAGACGGTGCCAACTTAGGATTTGAATCTATATCAGTCGGAGTTTCTGTATGTTGAACAGATGAACCTACAACATCATGTACTAAATCTTGAAACTAGGATGGATCCGGAATCAAGTTGGTATCACCTACTCTGGAACTGCATTCACCGTGTTGATACCAAAAAACATAATCTGGTTGAAAACCAAAACGCAAGAGATGTCCCCCCACTTTGTCAAATGTGACAAACATTTTCAATGCACATTTTATACAAGGGCATTTTATTTTTCCTTCTGAAACAAATTATGGATTTGATGCTGCAAATGATAAAAAAGTCTACACACCCTCTATATATACTGGATTTAAACTAGAACCATTTGGATTTCTACGTTGATTTATCCATATGCGGTCATCTAATAATGACTATTGACGACCTCGTTGTTCCATATTTTTCTATAAAATATAAAAGCATTACTGGTTCTGAATAATTTGTTAGAAAAAACACTCAAGCAAAGATTGAATATGTTGAGAATAAAGAAAAACATGTTACAAATATTGATAATTTTAATATTATATTGATTTTTTATTATTTTAATAATACTAATATAATTTTTTCATAAAGATTAATTATATAATAATAAAATTATTTCATTATTAGTATATTTTATTATTAATATTAAAATAATATAATTTTCTATATTATATACAATTCTCCTTTCATCTGTGTGTTTAACATTCTATCTCCACATGTAATATTTTCATTCACTTTCACCGCTCCATTGGCGATTAGGTTGATAATTTTGAAAAAGAATGCAAATATTACATATGGAGACAGAAAATACACAGATGAAAAGAGAATTGTATATAATATAGAAAATTATATTATTTTAATATTAATAATAAAATATAAAAATAATTTAATAATGTTATTATTCCTAAATATTGGTAATTATTCTAAATTATTGGTAATTATTCCAAATTATTGGTAATTATTCCTAATTATTGGTAATTATTCCTAATTATTGGTAAATATTGGTAATTATTGGTAATTATTGGTAAATATTGGTAATTATTACTAATTATTGGTAATTATTACTAATTATTGGTAATTATTACTAATTATTGGTAATTATTACTAATTATTGGTAATTATTACAAATTATTGGTAATTATTACTAATTATTGGTAATTATTACTAATTATTGGTAATTATTACTAATTATTGGTAATTATTACAAATTATTGGTAATTATTCGTAATTATTACTAATTATTGGTAATTATTACTAATTATTGGTAATTATTACTAATTATTGGTAATTATTACTAATTATTGTTAATTATTACAAATATTGACAATTTTAATATTATTTTGATTTTTTATTATTTTAAAAATACTAATATAATTTTTTCATAAATATAAATTATATAATAATAACATTATTACATTATTAGTATATTTTATTATTAATATTAAAATAATATAATTTTCTATATTATATACAATTCTCCTTTCATCTGTGTGTTTAACATTCTGTCTCCACATGTAATATTTGCATTCACTTTCACCTCTCCATTGGCGAGTAGGTTGATAATTTTGAAAAAGAATGCAAATATTACATGTGGAGACAAAAAACACACAGACGAAAAGAGAATTGTATATAATATAAAAAATTATATTATTTTAATATTAATAATAAAATATAAAAATAATGTAATAATGTTATTATTCCTAAATATTGGTAATTATTCCAAATTATTGGTAATTATTCCAAATTATTGGTAATTATTGGTAATTATTCCTAATTATTGGTAAATTTTGGTAATTATTGGTAATTATTGGTAAATATTGGTAATTATTACTAATTATTGGTAATTATTGGTAATTATTACTAATTATTGGTAATTATTACTAATTATTGGTAATTATTACTAATTATTGGTAATTATTACTAATTATTGGTAATTATTACTAATTATTACTAATTATTGGTAATTATTACTAATTATTGGTAATTATTACTAATTATTGGTAATTATTACTAATTATTGGTAATTATTGGTAATTATTACTAATTATTGGTAATTATTACTAATTATTGGTAATTATTACTAATTATTGGTAATTATTACTAATTATTGGTAATTATTACTAATTATTGGTAATTATTCCTAATTATTGGTAATTATTCCTAATTATTACTAATTATTGGTAATTATTACTAATTATTGGTAATTATTACTAATTATTGGTAATTATTACTAATTATTGGTAATTATTACTAATTATTACTAATTATTGGTAATTATTACTAATTATTGGTAATTATTACTAATTATTGGTAATTATTACTAATTATTACTAATTATTGGTAATTATTACTAATTATTGGTAATTATTACTAATTATTGGTAATTATTACTAATTATTGGTAATTATTACTAATTATTGGTAATTATTACTAATTATTACTAATTATTGGTAATTATTACTAATTATTGGTAATTATTACTAATTATTGGTAATTATTACTAATTATTGGTAATTATTACGAATTATTGGTAATTATTACTAATTATTGGTAATTATTACTAATTATTGGTAATTATTACTAATTATTGGTAATTATTACTAATTATTGGTAAGTATTGGTAATTATTACTAATTATTGGCAATTATTACTAATTATTGGTAATTATTACTAATTATTGGTAATTATTACTAATTATTAGTAATTATTACTAATTATTGGTAATTATTACTAATTATTGGTAATTATTGGTAATTATTACTAATTATTGGTAATTATTACTAATTATTGGTAATTATTACTAATTATTGGTAATTATTACTAATTATTGGTAATTATTACTAATTATTGGTAATTATTACTAATTATTACTAATTATTCCTAATTGTTACTAATTATTCCTAATTATTACTAATTATTGGAAATTATTACTAATTATTGGTAATTATTACTAATTATTGGTAATTATTACTAATTATTGGTAATTATTACTAATTATTGGTAATTATTCCTAATTATTGGTAATTATTACTAATTATTACTAATTATTACTAATTATTACTAATTATTACTAATTATTACTAATTATTGGTAATTATTACTAATTATTGGTAATTATTACTAATTATTGGTAATTATTCCTAATTATTGGTAATTATTTCTAATTATTGGTAATTATTACTAATTATTGGTAATTATTACTAATTATTGGTAATTATTACTAATTATTGGTAATTATTACTAATTATTGGTAAAAATTACTAATTATTGGTAATTATTACCAATTATTGATAATTATTACTAATTATTGGTAAAAATTACTAATTATTGGTAATTAATACTAATTACTGATAATTATTGGTAATTATTACTAATTATTCCTAATTATTGGTATTTATTACTAATTATTAGTATTTATTCTTAATTATTGGTAATTATTACTAATTATTCCTAATTACCATTAACTACGAACAATGAATACTAATAATATAAATTTATTAAGTAACAAAACAATCTAAACATAATTAAATTAAAACTAATTAAGAATAATTGAAACTAATAAAAATTTTAAAATAAATATTAAATTAAAATGAACATAAATACCTTTAAAATTGATATGTGGTTGATCTCTGATTGTTATTGAAAACTTCAGTATCAACTCCGGAAAAAAAATTAAACTTAGAAAACGCTGAACTCTAAAAATAGAGTTTTGAGAGAAGCAGAAGATGGAGTTTGAGAATGAATGGAAAAAAACGGATGGGGGGGTATTTATAGGTTAGAATATTTGCGACGGTACACGTCGCAAATACCTTAGCCCACATTTATTACGGTCAACGGTTAAATAGTTATTTGCGACGGGACCCGTCGCAAATAATAACCTGCCGAAATACTATTTGCGACGGGGGTATATTCCCGTCGCAAATATCTTTTACCGCCGCCGGTTATTTGCGACGGGCGGTAACCGCCCGTCGCAAATAAATTTCCCGCGATTTGGCGCTCAAAGCGCGCCAGTCCTTTTGCGACGGGGAAAGCTATCCCATCGCAAATAAGTTTCTAACGGGGCTATTTGTGACGGGATTTATCCCCGTCGCAAATACCCATTTTTCCCGTAGTGATCTCATTGGATGCTTTTTACGATCAGCTTGTATTGTTAGAATATGTATCTCTTGAATCCAATGTATGGATATCTAATAAAACAATGACACATGATAAACATTAAAAATTTATAACATACTATATTTAATATTTTATTAAAAAACTTCAAATTATATGTTTTATATTATATTTTCACACGTATTTTGTTATGATTAGTTAGTGTTTATTTAAAATCAAAAACCTGTTAGGACTATAATTAATGAGCATAATAATTGTATAAATACATATAAGTGTATAATTATTAAGGTATATATTATAATATTTTTCTCTCTAAATGTATATTATTACAAATTACTTACATTTCTCAATGATTCTGCAATGTCTACATCAAAATAATAATACCAATTATGTTTCTTTCATTTTTAAATTTATTAAATTTATCACATTATTTTCACAAACTAGTATCACTGAAAATGTATTTTCAAGTGTGATTAATATTTCATTCAAAATATTTATTAAAATTTTATATCTTTATGTTTCTAAAGATACTATGATTTATGACTATCTATATCTTCAAATGTGTAAATAAATATTTTTAGGAATGATTAGGTGGCTTAAATGGTGTTAGAATATCTAAAAACATCATAAAGAGGTGGTTTCCAATCATTCTTGTAAAAAAATATTTCACAAAAATCATGAAGATGTAGTTTATTGACTACTTATTTAGTTAATTTTCATATCATTGACTATCATTAAGTGTCAAATTAATTTTAATTCAGTTTTATTTGTAATATTTCTAAATAACCTAGAGTACTATACACAATATATAATTAAAAAAGAAAATTAGTTACTAGAAAGGAGTATGGGAATCATGTAGGTATTATATTATAAAAAACTAGTTGGTAATTCAATCAAATCCAACCACCATTCCAAGAAACTTATATTTTTTTTAATGAACATATCAATTCTTCTTGGAAATTTTTATTGGTTATAATTACAATGATAACGACATTTTTTATATAAAAATGAACTATTGTTGGTTTGTGTGGTGCATAGAGTTAACTAACATCAGATTTTTGAAACATTTATACCAATATGAGTTGTTGGGAAAATATATGGTAAAATAAATGATGGATTTAAAAAATATCTCTACTTATAGATTTAATATTTATATGAATAAAACTCTATGTTTACAATTTAAAAAATATATATATTTTTTAGTTTAAAACATGTTTTGTATATTAAAAACTAATAAAAACATGTTTTGATTGTTATGATTCCATAGAAAAGTGATCAATTATTTATTTAGAAAATTTTCGAAGTAACTATATGTCAATCTAACATGTGGTGTGTCTGTATGATTTATGGTGTTTGCTTTTAATTTAAAAGTGACATTTTAGTTCAAAACATGGGTCACAAAGACAGAACTAAGCATACAGTATTAGATTTTCATGATTCATTTTTAACATGTAGTAATTAACAACATCTCAATATGACATGTGATATGCTCAGTACGACTAAAGATATGTGTTTTCAATTTAAAAAGGATTTATATTTTAGTTTAAAATGTGTGTTAAAAACTAAAAACCAAGCAAACAAACTCAAATTTTCATGATATTTTAAGAAGAAAATCCTTTAGTAATTTAAAACAATCAAGAATTAAATAAACATGAATTTTATGCACAATGTATATAGTATTACTCAAAGAGTATGTTTTCAAATTAAAAGTGACATTATAGTTGAAAACATGCATCGCATACTCAAAATTGATCAAATGCACTCATATTTCCTTGATATATTAGAAAAATTATTTATGACTAGTTTGTAACAATTTGAAATTAACTTTACATTAATTTGACACATGATGTGACTAATATGACAAAAATAATTTATTTTTATTTCCAAAGTCATATTTTAGTTCAAAACATGTGTCACATAGTCATAACCAATAAAACACTCTCATGTTTTCATGATAATTTAGGAAAATGATATATGAATCATTCTTCAACTATACAGATTAATTTAATGAAATAATGACTTGCAGTGTAGTTGATATGACAGAAAATGCATTTTTTGAATTTAAAAATAATATATATTTTAGTTCAAAACATGTGTCACATATTCAAAACCGAGGAAATGAACTCATATTGTCATAATACTCAATTAAAATGACCAATGTTTCATTTATGGCATGTAGGAGTTAACCACACATGAATCCAACATGCAGTGTGTCATATAAGACTGAATGTGTGTGTTTTCAATTAAAATGTGTGATTTTAGTTAAAAACATGCACCACATACTTGAAACTAATCAAAACTGATCGGATTGTTATGTTACTTTAATGAAAATTATAGTTTCTTAATTTTATACATTTATAAATTAACCAAAAATCAATTAAACACATTTTTTTGGTTAGTATAATTGGAATTTCATGTTTTCAATTTTAAAGTGTCATTTTATATAAAAACATGTGTCACAAAGTCAAAACCGAGAAAACAAGCATAAATTTTCATGATACTTTCATAAAAATGATCGATGATTCATTTATAGCATGTAGGAACTAACCACATATTTAGATGACATGTGTTACGTTTGGTATGACTTAAAATTATTGTTTACTATTTAAAAAGAATATGTGTTTTAGTTTAAAATATGTTTTACATAGTTAAAATTAAAAAACATGGTTGGATTATCCAGATATTTTTGGAAAACTATCCAAGATTCATTTTGGGCCTATAGGGATTAACCTCATATCAATCTGATGTCTATTATGTCTAGTATAGATTAAAGTATTTTTTTTCAAAATGAAAGTCATATTTTATTTCAAAAAAAATTTCATATACTCAAAATCAAGAAAACACACTCAAATTTTTCTTGATAATTTAAGACAACAATTGATAATTAATTTATTCTGTGAAAAAATTAACTACACATTATTTGGACATAAGTTGCAACAGAAATGACTAAAAGTGTGTATTATTAACTTAAAAGTGACATTTTAGTTAAAAACACATATCACAAACTCAAAACTGAGTAAATAGGATTCAAGTTTCATATTACTTTGTAATATGTTTTCTTTTTGTATTATGTTTTTTTTATTTATGCATTATTATTTCATCACTGATGTTTTTTATTTCTATATTATTTACACATTATTGTATCATATTTATGTTTTAATTTTTTATATATATAGTATTACTAAAATAATAATTATTTTTATTATAGTTGAATGCTTCTATATGGGTTTTGGTTAATCCTTAGAGAAGGTATCCTACAAGTTAGATTCTTTTTGAGTTGTATGGAAATTGTAATTATTTGTAATTAATTATAAATATAAATAAAATTTAAATATATCTGAATGTGTAAATGAATTTTTTTTTGTATTAAAAGGGTCCAATATAAATATGTTATTTATTTTATGAAAATACTTGAATTATTGCAAATAATATTTTTTTATTAATTGGCTGTTGTAGTGTGTTTTTCATGTACCAACACAATAAACAAGTTATGATAGAAATTTATTAGCACTAGTCTTAGAGATCACTCATTGTGATAATGAATTTATCATCATGAATAATTTATTGTATTAATGTATTGAATGTGCCTGTGATATTAGAGTTATTATTATCCTTTTGATTTTATCAGTGCAAAAAAACTCTTTGATAAATTCCTGCTTTATAAGCACTAAAATTAGTACTTTTAAAAGCACATATTTATTATCATTAATTTTATAACTGATTAGTAATGACTTTATCATCACTAGATTTATCTCTGATAAAAGTTATTTCATGTGTTATAGTATGCCCTTATATGAACATCACACTGCAGCAATTGATATTAGTCCAAAAACAATATTTATATTTTGATAGTTACAATAATTTTATAAAATAAACACTATATTTACATTACACCATTTGAATAAAAAATAAATAAACATTGAAACATTTAAATAAATCAAAATTATAGTTAATTTATATAATTATTCACAAATAATTACATTTTATAAAACTTCAAAAAAAACTAAGCAAACTCGTAGGAGATAGTCTTCATGGATTAATATATCCCCATGAAAAAGGAGAGTGTATCTTTAATAAAATTATTTATTTATTTTCCTAATATTAAATAAATAAAAATAAATTTTAAAATAATACATAAATAAAACATAAATAAAATGGATAACTTAACATATAAGAAGAACTTACTTTGATGAATCCTATTAATCTAACCATTTTAGTTTTTTTGTGTGTTTGGAATTTTGAACTAAAATTCCACTTTTAAAATAAAAAATTAACTTTAAATCATACTAGACACACCATGTGATAGATTTACAAGAGTTTAATTCAAACATGTCAAAAATTAATCGAGGGTTGTTATCATAATGTGTCATGGAAATCTGATGGACTTCTCTCAGTTTTAAGTGTGTGATTCGTGTTTTGAACTAAAATGTAACTTTAAACTAAAAAGTATATATTCGAATATACTAAACCTCCCCCCACACCATGTATTATATTTACATGCATTTAATTCTTATACATCACAATGAAATCATGAATCATTTTCCTTAATTATCATGACAATCCAAGTGTTTTTCTCAGTTTTGAGGGTGTAATGTGCATTTTGAACAAAAATGTCACTTTTAAACTAAAAATGGGAGCATTAAGTCATCTCAACCACACCATTTTATGGATTTATATGAGAAAATTTATTAAAGATAAAAAATTATTCCATTATAATTATCCTGAATTATCCATAAATCTAAGTGTGGTTTCTCAGTTTTGAGTTTGGGACATTCATTTCAAACTAAAAAATACACTTTTAAACAGAAATCAGACACTTTTAGTCATACCACCCATACCATCTATTAAATTAAAATGAGTTTAATTCCTATATTTCAAAAATTAACCATGAATTTCTTTTTAAATTATCACAACAATCAAATTATATTTTATTTTTTTTGAGTATGTGATGCTTGGTTTGAATTAAAATGTCACTTTTAAATGAAAACACATAATTTTATTTGTACCTGCCACATTGTATGTCTAATTAATGATAGGATAATTATTAAAGGTAAAAAATGACTCATGAATAATTTTCCTAAATTATAGGGAAAATTGATATGTGTTTTCTTATTTTTGAGTATGTGACATGTGTTTTGAACTAAAATCCTATTTTAAACTAAAAATAAACACTTTCAGTCATACCAGCCAAACTATGTGTCAAATTGATATGAGGTTAATTATTAAAGGTTCAAAATAAATTAATTATTTTCTATATCAATTATCATGACAATATGAGTGTTTTTAGTTGTTTTTAATAATGTGATACATGATTTGAAATAAAATGTCATTTTTAAATTGAGAACATGAACTATTAATCATTCTGGACACACCATGTATTATATTGATGTGAGGTTAATTATTATAGGCCATAAATGAATAATGGATTTTTTTTATAAGGTATCATGACAATCAGAACATATTTTATCATTTTTTGAGTATGTGATGTGAGTTTTGAACTAAAAAGTCACTTCAAAACTAAAAATCACACTTTTAGTTATAGCAACCTCATCATGTATCATATTATATGCAGTTAATTCCTAAAGGTAAAAATAAACCATAGAAAATTTTCCTAATAGATCATGACAATATGAATATGTTTTATTAGTTTTAACTATGTAGAATTTTTTTTTAAATTAAATTTTAGTTTTATTTAAAATAATGCATTTTGAACACATGGAACTAAAATAAAAAATTATAGACAAACATATTTTCAATAATGAATTCTATGACTAAAAAATATAATGAAAAATATCAAATAATCTAATTAATACATATTATTAATATAAAAACATATTTTTAAAAAACACCATTAAATTTGTAAAAACAATAGTACATCAATAATTAGACAAAAGAATTATTATCATACCTCATATATACTTTTATCATACCACATATATATATTCTGTAATGAATTCAATATTATAGGTCATATGAAAAGATTTAAATCACATAAGTCACACCTAACCATTGTTTCCTTTTTATTTTATTTATTATTTTTCTTTCGGAACTCTTCATTTAGTTTCAATAGTTTCATGTTGAAATTTTATGGTTTGGGTAGTTTTCCTTCTATTTCATAGTTAGTGCGCATGGTTTGGGGAAAAATATATGGTGACCTTTATAAAGGGTCATATTCTAGTTCATTTTGTTCTTATATGTTTTTTTTCATCGGTAACATGCCGTTGAGTCAAAACCATGTGAATCCCATGGAAAACTATTCAGGGCTTCTGTTCTTAAAAGTGAGGGCACACGGGTTTCATGTTTTTTTTAAAGGTTGGGGCTGAATCCTCATTTTATTATTAAAGCAAAGACCTCTTTAGACTGGGTAGAGGGTGACCCATTACATAGCCCTAAGGCCCAAGGCCAAGTGGCCTGCATACAGGGCTAGAAATCCCATTTTTTTGGCCCAAAGGATCCCTCGGTGAATAGTACTGCTATAGTACCCGCACAACTACAGTATCTGCTACAGTATCATTGCTGCTACAGTACCCTAATATAGTCTCTCCACCGCTACAGTGATGCCGCTGCTATAGTCTGCCGCTGCTACAGTACTGCTACAGTGCCCTGCTACAATGCCCTGCTACAGTACTCAGGAATTCTCCCCTGCCCGGATTTGATCCTGGGTCTTTTGGATGCCAAGTAGAAGCCTGAACCACTATGGTAGAGTAATTTTCATGTTTTACTAATACTATGTGAAGTTTCATGTGTACCTAGTAAGGGTATTACAATTAGTTCACATTTTGCTAAACCATGTGTCCAAACCATGATTCTTACCCAAATTTTAAAATTTTGGGGGATTTATTAAATTTCCAGAACTTATTTTTAAGTCCAAAACCCCTCTTTCTTTCCCCTTAAATCTCGCATGCCCCCAGACCTCTCTCCATTCAATATTCCATCCTCCATTATTTATTCTAATGGTTATATTCAAGGTTCTCACCCAGTTCATTAAGGAATTTTTTAACACGTACAATTTCTTTTATTTGTTCTTTTAAATGAATAATGATATGACCATTATTGTTATCCTTTAGATTTTATGAGTGCTAAAAACTCATTCAAAAATTAAATCTTTATCAATGATAAAATTTTTACTTATAAAAAACATTTTTATTAGTGTTTATTTTATAACTGATAATTGAGGATTTATTAGTGCTAGATTGATGAATAATAAAAGTTATATCAGGTGTTGTAGTATACCACTACATGAACATCACACTAGAGTAGCTGATATCAATCCAAAAATAATATTTATACTGAAAAAATTCAAATATGTTCATATATTAAATAATATATTTACTTTTTACAATTTGAATTCAAAATAAATTTACATTGAAACATTTTCAATACATTAAAATTACATTTTATATGTATAATTATTTATAATTAATTAAAATTTATACACAATTCAAAAATAATTAATTGAAATCATATGAGACTATCTCCATGGATTAATCCAAACCCATAGAAAATAATAGAGCATATATACTAAAAAATATATTTTTTTTAATATTAAATAAATAAATACTAAATTATATAAAAATACATGAATAAATCATAAATAAAATAGAAAAAATAATACATAAAAACTTACTATGAAGAAACATAAAAATGTTTGCGTGTTTGTTCTATTTTGAGTGTGTGTTGTATGTTTTGAACCTAAATGTCACTTTTAAACAAAAAAATCATCTTCAATAATATCTGCCACACCATGTGATAGATTGAAATGAGGTTAATTTATACATTTCACAAATGAATCATGGGTTTTTATCCAAAATTATCATGATAATATTAGGTATTTTTATCTTTTTTGAGTATGTGATGCACATTTTGAACTGAAATTTTACTTTTAAAATAAAAAACATGAACTTGGTCATACCAAACACACCATGTATTTCAATGACATGAGCTTAATTCTTACATATAACAAAATAATCATGAGTTATTTCCCTAGTGTATCATGACAATACAAGAATATTTACTCCATTTTGAGTGTGTGGTTTGTGTTTTTGAATTGAAATGTCACTTTTAAACTGAAAACATACACTTTAAATCATCCCAGACAGGCCATTGTTTTTATTTATATGAGACTAATTACTGTAGATAAAAAATGTTTCACTTATAATTTTCCTAAATTATCAAGAAATGTGAGTTTGGTAACTCATTTTTGAGTTTTTGATGTGATTTTAAAACTAAAAAGTAATTTTAAAATTAAAACCAACACTATACCAGTAAAATATTGTTTCTAACTAACGTGAGGTTAATTCTGAAGGGTCAAAAATGAAATATAGATTATTTTCAAATTGGATTGTTATCATACCATGTAAATGCATTGTGTAATGAATTTAGTATTCTAGGTCATATTAAAATCCTTATGTTGCATGGTTAGTGTGCATGGTTTAGGGGAAAATATGTGGATACCTTTAAAAAGGTTTTCATTCTAGTTTATTTTGTTCTTGTATTGTTTTTTCCTTATGGGTAGAACACGGTTGAGTGCAAATTGTGTTAATCCATGTAAAAGCATGCATGAATTTTTTCTTAAGAGTGAGGTTAAATTGGTTCTACACAATTAGGAAAACCCATATGAATTGTATGTGGGTGGTATCTAATTTTTAGAAGATCCATTTTTCATGGATTACTATATTGTGTGAGGTTCCATGTATACCTATTAAGGGGTGCAAGGTTTGGAAAACCATGCATCCAAACTATGCATGTTGTCCAAATTTTAAAATTTGATGGGATTTTTCATATTTCTCTCTCTATTTTTTAATTCAAAAATCCATGTTTTCTTATTTATGGGTCTCATGACTCTTAAGCCTCTCCCAATTCATTATATCTACCTCCATTGATGATTATAAGGGTTTTATTCAAGTTCTATTATTGGATCTTAAATGTGAGGGCCTTTCTTCCACTTTTTTTCTTTTTCCCCTAATTCCCCTTGTTTTTCTTTTATCCCAATATAGTTTTCTTGATTAGATGAACCCCATATTTAAAGGGGGTTCCAATAATTGATGTTATTTGAAATATATAGGTCATGTGAGGTATGACTTGAGGCTTTTAATTATGGTTCTGTCGAATGAGAATTTTTTCAGACGGTTTAAGGTATCTTTCTCTATGTATTGTTCTTTAATTTATAAACCATTATTTTCTTGACTTTTAATTCCCCTACTTTGATATTAATTAATATTTCAAATGTTTTAAAGGATTAATTTAAATTAAAATCACGTTGAACTTTATTTTCATTCAAATTCAAAGGAAACATCCCTTTAAAATGTATTGAATAAATTAATAACTGTTAACGTTTCACCCTAAATGTTTTATGAAAAGATCAATTTTATTCTATAAGTGGATTTTGAGTTTTAAAATGATATATAAAATTATAATGGGATTTTTAAATTTTATTTGGGTTTCTAATAGTATTTCTTGGTTCTATCAATAAAGGTTTTTTTCAGATTTTTTTTTCAAGGTCCAATTGGAAATTTTGAAAGGATTCCATCTGTAAAAAAAATTCATGGAAAGTGCCTTATTCTAAATTGTTTTTAAAGGATTGGTAATATCCCTAGTATAGGAAATCCATTTTATATTGATGGTTTTAAAAGTTCGGGCCTATTCTTATGAGGGGTTCTCTAGGGTGACTCTTGTGTGTGTGAGTAATGTTTATGTGATCGATTATATTTACTTCTATATCGTTATATTATATTATGGTACATCTCAGTCCCATTTTCCATACATCATGGGAACTAAGAGTATATGGTGGATGTTTGTACAACACTTACTACACTAGATTAGGATCATGCTCTGGAAATTGGCCTATATTATGGAATTCCCCTATATTGGGAGTTGATGCTCGGTTAGGCAGGGTGGGGGATGAACATGCGTTAAATATTATAGATTTCATCAGGAGATATGATATTCTGGATATTATTTTAGAAAGTTTTTTACTTTCCCTTCAACTTTTAGGTAATCCTTTGGTCTATGGTATTTGTTTATTACATGTATTAGTTGATATTATTTATCTCTATATTTGTGGATGATGTGTTGTTTTTCGGTTTCCCTCATTCCTCCATTGATGCCTTTAATATTATTTTCATTATTATTGAGATTAAAATAACGTACTACAAACCTTGTGATCAAATTTTTCATAAATAAAAACTTCAAATTTAAATGTTTTTTGGAAAAATGATATGAAATACCACATTCTCCCATTTATAGGAATGTTTTCTAAAAAGTGTTTTCCTAGGAACACCAATTTTCATCTTCAAGTATTAAAACCCTGTTTTTAAATTCTTGGAACCTTATGTTTTTATGTAATTCCAATTTTATAGAAAGAAGGTAAACATAATGATGTTTCTTTTCAAAGTGAGTATAAGGAAAATAAAAATCTATGTTTATAAACTGTATTTCAAAATAACAAGATATAAGTCTTTCACTTAAAGGTAATAAATGGGGTGTTGTTTAATTTGGTATGCCTAATAAGATCTATGTTCAAACCTATGATATTTTTAGTTTTAGGTCTTGTCTCAGATTTGATCACCTTAGAGAGATGATGAGTTTTGGGATTAGAGAGTTCCCTGTGGGGACATATGAAGATATGGATGGTGGTTTAATTTTATTTTCAGGTTATGTATAGTTGTATCAATATTGGAAATATCATCCTTCCTTAATTTTTTATCTTAAATCTTGTTTAGTAATTTTTATTGATGTCAGGTTGTATATTTATTTTTTATTTACTTTTTTTGTTTTAGTTTTTTTTAATTTTCTTATTATTTTTAACGTGGATATCCAACATATGGAAGATTCTTGTAGGAATCCCAATTATTTTCCACCATATGTTTGTTAATATTTTATTGGGTGAAATTGTTCTCAAAAGTTCACTTATGATACTTTGGTGTTTTCTTCCAACCTAAGATGATCATTAATTCCTCTTAGGTATGTCATTGTCAGGATCATGAGATCAATTCAGTGGTGGTTAAAACTAGTTCATGAAAAAATGGTATCAGATCCTAGGTTCAATAAAAGAAAAAGTTTCCCAAGATCCCTTTTTTATTTAGGTATTAATTATATAATGTAGATAATATTATTAGAACTTGGGGAGTAGGTACAAAGATTTTTTTGTCCAACACATCAAGTATCAAACCATGAGTTACCATGGGATGTTGGGTTTTAAATTTTTTTCATTATTTATGATATTTTTTAGTATTTTTTATGATTTTTTGGATTCATTAATGTGTGTTTTTTTATGGAATGTTTTGCGCATGGGAGACAAAATGGGAGTTGGAATAGTGGTCCCTAGTTAGCTTTCAAGGTCTGAAAACCCCTATGGGGCCTAGGAATTTAGTTTTTAACAAATCTTTATGGTAGTGGTGTGATTGGAACATTGTCCCCCAACCATGCAGACAAGACATTTGTGGTTACTAGTCCCCTTAAAAATTTAAATTAGATTCCTCACTTTGGGTTTTTGAAATGATAAATGAGTTTTTAAAAATTAACTTAAAGTTAAACTTGGTAATTTAGTTTCAAATTAAATGGTTTTGATAAAATGTATTTTTAAGTAAATTATCTCATATCATGTTTTAAAATTTTAATGGTTTTTGTGTTTTTATTAACTTTTTTTAAAAAATATTTTCAAAATTGGATAGTTATTTTAATATAAAAAGGTAGGTTTTAGAAAGGAATTATTAGGAGGTCTTTCAAATAAATTAAAATAGATTAAAGTTTGAAATTTGGAATTCTTTTGAAAGTGGGGATTGTTATCCTAGTTAAAAAAATTCATATTTTTTATTGAACTTCTTATTATGTTATAGTGTTTTATGTTATGATATTTTGATATTGAGTTGGTTTTGATTGAGTTCTTGTTTCCTTTATTTTTATAGTATGCCCCCACCAAGGTTCGATGAATTTTTAAGGGAGATCTATGGGTGACCCACTATTAGTATAACCCTTAGCTATTTAATCTACATATCTCTTTATAAATTTTAGGTGGAAAATTACTCCTCTCTTTTATGTTTATCTAGATCCTCATGAAGTGAAGAAATAGTTGTGGAGAATCAAGGGGATTTTTGGATTTATTGAGTTTCCTGAGTATTTAAAGATCAAATTCATAAATTTTATGGTCGAAGGTCCAAATTGGAAGTGGTGGAAGTTTATCATTCAGAATAGTCAATTTTAGGACCTCTCCAATGAGTGTTTAAAATATTATTTCATCCAGTAGTATTTCTATGAAGCTATGAAGGTGGAGAAGGTGATGGAGGTGTATTGTGTCTAGCAGGATGATCAATCGATGTTGGAGTCCATACATCATTTTATTGATCTATTACCCTATTTTTAGAGATGGTTGTGAATTATTATTTTAATAAATGGTATCTTGATAGAGGTAATCATCTCAATATTCAGTCAAGATTGTCAGAACATGGTCTTACCACCAATTCTAAGGCGGTGAGGCAAGATTTTAGGCTAAGTCCATGTTAGAAGGAGTGATTGAGGACAATGATCCTTCCTTAATTCATGAAAATGGTTAAGGGGACTATAGTAAAAAAAATATGATGTGGAAAAATAATAGAAATATTTGTGGTTTTGTTAAATTCCTAATATATCATCAACTTCTTCAAGGTAAAGGACCCTAGTGTGTCATAAATGTGGAAAAGAGAGTCACAAGAATCCTCCATGTTAAGGTTCTCTAAATAAATTTCATTCTTATATTCATCTAGGCCATCTCCAAAAAAATTGGGAGTTTTATGTAAAATTGGTGGATTCATATCTACCACTTTGAAGGATTCCCTTGATTTGGCCTGATAGACCAGTTTTTGATCCAAACCCTTTTTGAATTATTCATTATTCTATCTCTTATATTTCTCCTCCTCTGTATAATTATTATATTTTTTTTAAAAATTATCAGTTATTATGGTGATATTTTTTTCTTAGGGAAATTACGGATTGGTAGTGGATATGTTTTACGTGTCCTGATGTCAGTTGAAATTTCCCTTAACTAGTGGTATCTTTCAGGCCTTCTCTTATGTTTGAACTTTCATTTTAGTTTAATTCTCTGAGTGATGGGTTCCAAACTAGAATCTTGATATGGTGCTGATATCACCATGGTTTTCTAATTTTTTTGTGTTTCTTTTTTATATCGAGTTCCCTTAACTGTTTTTCACTTTGGAGATGCATTGCTGGATAGTTATCCCCTACTCTTTTGACTCATTTAATTTAGAGTCTTGGTTATACTTTCTATGATATCACGGTTTTAAGAAAATATCAAAAACTTTTGTGGTATAAAGATTCCCAAATTATAGTTATAGTCTTTATGGTTCCTCAGTGAGAACATGGTGTTCTTAGTTTTTTAGTTTCAAGTCATGTTGTGGAGTTGAGTCTCTTTTTTTAAATTTATCGATTAAATTTATCAAAGATTTAGAGGTGTAGAAAGTGTTCTATGGTGAGTAGAATTGTGATACCATTACCTTTGTTTTCTTTTTAATATTATTTATTATTTCTCTTGTGGCCCTTTTCCTTGACTTTCAAGATTGTTAAGATAAAATTTCTAGTTTCATGTATATTTCCTTCTATTTCAAAGTAACGATGCACATTTTAGGGAAAATCATGATTCTACCTTTATAAAATGTGCTCTTCTAGTTTATTTTATTATTTCACAGTTTATTCTCCATAGTTATAACATGGATGAGTATATAACATGTAAATACAAGGGAAAACCATGTAAGAATTTTGTTCCTAATATTGAGGGTACATGGCTTGCACACAGTTAGGATAAACCATGCAAAAAGCATTTGAGTGATCTGCAATTTTTACTAGAGTTATTTTACATAGTATCCACATAGTTTACTAAATTATGTGTGGTGTTATGTGTTTCTAGTAATAGGTACATGTCTTGGTAAATCATGTGTCATTTCAATATTTTAAAATTTAAGGGGATTTATCAAATTTACCATGCTCATTTTTTAATCCAAAACCTCTTTTTATTTCCCATTATGGATCACACGACCCCCAGCACTCTCCTCCTTTCTTCTCTATTACTACCTTAGTGATTCTAAGGTTTTTATTCAGTATTTTTTTCTAGTTATTCAAGGTTAGGCCCTTAATTATACTTTATCTTTATTATCTCTTCTTTTGTCTTGTTTTACTCTTCTCCCATTATAAATTTCGTGGTTGGACAAACCCTATAAGTATAGGGAGCGACTCAAATTCATGAGGTTTGATATCTAGGGATTGTGAGGCTCTTCTTCATACCCTAGTGGTTTTTTTCAAAGGTGAATTTTTCAAACGGTTTAAGGTAGGTTAACCTATGTGTTGGCCTTAAATTTAAAAAACATTAATAGCTTTATTTTTATTATACCTATTTTCGTATCAATTAATATTGTTAAATTTTTTGAAGGACTATTTAAATGAAAATAAAGTTCTACTTGATTTTTATTCAAATGCAAAGGATGTTTCCCTTAAAGTGCATTAAATAAATTCATTTTATTTAACCTTACACTATAAAAATTTGATGAAATGACTGGATAGATATTATAATTGGATTATAAGTTTTTAAATTATTTCTAGGATTCCTAATGGATTTGAAAATGTTCTTTAGGATTCTAAGAGGTGTGCTTGGTTATTTAAAGAAAAGGTTTGTTTGTAAAAAACAATGTTTGCAAGGCTCAGCTGGGACTATGTAGATAATTCCTTCTCTAAAAACACTCCTTCGAATATTCCCCAAGTTTAAATTGTTTTTAAAAGTATGGGAATGTTACTAGTATATACATCCCTTTTATATTGAAGTTTTTGAAAGTGATTTACCATTCTTAGGAAGGGTGATCGAGGGTGATGCTAGTGTGTGACTTATATTCACGTGATGTTTATATTTACTTATATATTATTGTTTGATATTATGTAATGGTTCTCCCTATTTTACATACTTCATGGGAATCAAGATTAGATAGTGGGACTTTTTAGAACAATTATGGAACTATCATAGGGTCATTCTCTGGATAGTGGTCCATAATATACACTTTTCTTTTCTTTGATAGTTTCCCGTTGATTCTGCCAATTAGTTTATGACTGAGTATTATGGATGATAGATTTCATCAGGAATGCTAATATGATGGGTCTTATTTTAATATGTTCTATACTTTACCTTAAGCTCATATATAATACCATGATCTTTTTAATTTGGTTATTATATTTATTGGTTGATATTCCTTATCTCTATACTAATGGATGGTGTTTTATTTTCCTATTTCCATTATTCCTCTATTTATGAATTTAATATTTTTGTCATTATTATAGTGATTATAATAATGTACTACTAACCATGTGATCCTCTTGTTCAAAAAACATCCAATTTAATTTTTTTCTGAAAAAATGCTTTTAAATGCCACCTTCTCCCAATTATATGAATATTTTTGAAAAGGGTGTTCCTGAGAACACCACTTTTCATCTTCAAGTTTTCAAAACAGTTTTTTCTAAATACATGGAACCTAATATTTTTAACTCTCATTTTTAAGAAATAAGGAAAATGTAATGATGTTTGTTTTAAAAACACTTTTTATCATCCATCCTGACCTTAATTTATTTGATATATAAAATCTTATTTATATATTTTTATCAATGTAAAGTTGTATGTTTATTCCTACAATTCTTTATTTTTTTGGTTTTATTTTAAATCTTCTTATTTATTTTGATATGGACGCCCAACGTATGGATGATTCATGATGGTATCCTAGTTGGTTTTTGTTGCATGTTTGTTTATACTTTATTATGTTAAATCATTCCCATATGATCTCTTATGATACCCTTGTTACTTTCCACCTAGTTAGAAGGATTGAGAATGCTACTCAGATCTTTCATTAGTCAGCTCGGAAGCCCAGTTCTTGAGACGACAGAGCTAATTAATTGAAACATAGATCTAAAAAAATGTCACCAAAAATGATGGGAAGCCACCACATTGTGATGTGTAAAAAAATATAACACCATTTAAGTTGCACAATCATCCCAAAAAAACCATTTCATCCTTTTAATATGTGAATTGTTGACCATGCTGATTATACAGAAGAAATATAAATAAATAATATTTATTAAATAATTGAATTAAGTTGAAATTACATTTGAAAATATATTTTCATGGATTTTAGTTTATAGATGGAACATGATATGTTTCATAAATTTACAAATATAATAACTACAATTTATGTCATTTCTTTTTTAAAACAATATAAAAACATTGAGAAATATAAGTAATTTTTTTATGTGTGATTTGTGAAGTTCCAAAAAATCAAATAAAAACTAATAAGGGTGGTTGAATCAATTGTCCACTTTTTATAATTTTTAAAACATTTATAAACTTAACCCCTGCAACCTATTAAGATTTATTTCCTTATTAACTTTCAGTAAATACTCATGCATGAAAAATTAAGAAAGCAAGTAAATCACACAATATATACAAGGTTCGGTCTTAGTGTGATAACCTACATCCTTGTCACAACCACTCCTGTGGTTTTATAGAAATCCAATCTTACGAAGTGAATACAACTTATGCCAACTCATGTTAGACACCTTCTATCTCCCTATAAAAATTATTATACTGACTCCCATTCGTTTATAATTTTTTATTATAAAAAAATGAGACAAAAAAATAATAAATACTTTGTTCAATCTACACCAAAATTACTCAGTCTGAATCCTAGGTCTAATTTGTCTAGATCCAGTGTTCTCAGTCTGATAATTCTGGATTTGATTTTTCCCAATACAATGATGTTGGATCAAATTATCTCAAAACAATGATACAGGATCCAATTTATTGAATACAAGAATGTTGGATCTGATTTTATGAATATGATATTGCTGGATCTGATTTTTTAAATATGATAATGTTGGATCCAATTATTTGAATATCATAAATCTGGATCTAATTATTTGAATTCAATAAACTCACTCTCAATATAAAAAACTCAAACTCTAATCGAATAATCAATATAATTATTCTACAATTATATGTGAACTTTCACTTTGAATTCTCCAGCGCTCTACCTTTTTTGTTTGTGTGAGAGTTGTAAATGGACAAATTATATGAGTAAGTATTTATAGGAAACTCAGAAAACAAATATGAGAAACTTGGAAACATTTCCCAATTCCTAAAATCTCTAAATCTCTAAAAATATATCACATTTAAAACTTAAACTTTTACTTCTTCAAGCCTACTTAGATTTCTCTAAGATTTATGAAAAATATATATTCAAGTTTGACCACTTCAATTCATCATACATATCTGAGCTCAATATGTTTTGTTTCTTTCTCATCATCATTATGATTTGTTTCTTTCTCATATCTTTAAAATATTTTCCTTTCTCATCTCATTATGATCTACTTATTTCTTATCTCATTACGATCTATTTTTTATCATCTCAATACAATCTATTTCTTTTTCAATATAATTTTCCAAGTATGAAAATCCAATACGAAAATATCAGCCTGAAAATATGAGTGAAAAAATCTGAGTATGATTTTTTTTTTAAATGAAAAACCCAGTATGAAAATATGAGTACAAAAAACTCAGTATAATTTTACCAGTATGAATATCCTAGTACAAAAATCTATGTACGAAAATATCAGTGAGATTTTCCTAGTACGAAAGTACATGTATGAAAAGATGAGTATATAAATCTAAGTATGAAAATATGAGTATGAAAATCTAAGCACAAATATCTAAGTATGAAAATATCAGTATGATTTGTTTCTTCTTCAGGCTCAAAAACATCTTTTTCTTTCTCATCTCATTATGATATAATTCCCATTTCAACGGAAATATCATTTTGAAAATCTGAAATTGATTCAAACCTCTCTAGAATTTCTTCCAAATATTTTCTCATGATTGTTTTCGTGATTTGTGAGAACCTCATGATCATAAAAGCATCATCTAATTTTTTTTGTTATGTATGAAAACTTTCTAACTCCTAACTTCACTTTCTTCTATAAAAACTCCTCAGAAACTTCATTCTTTATCTGATTCTTTAGAATGTTATTATCTTCAATGTCATGTCGATGAACCTAAATACAAAATTGGTTTTGATCAAAAACTTCAACTTCCTAACTTATTTTGGTTCTGGTGTAACTCAATATGAAATCCTGGTTATGGAAACATGTGTCTGTAAAACAACCACCTTATGATGGACAGGGTCTGATTCTTGAAAAAAAACATTTTTTTTACCAAGATTGTTAGTTTTCAACAAATACAAAACATTTTTAAAATAAAACACCACAAAGTTTATTTAATCTACCCCATTGGATATGCTGAAAACCTTCGTTAAAAACTTCTGAAAACTCTCATAATTTTTCACAACTCAAATTTTGTAAATAAATCAAATTTTTGGCATTTATAAAAACACATTCTTTCTCAAAAGAGAGTATCCTAACACCACACTACTAGATAAAGTAATGTTATTGAAATAATTCCATCCCTTTGTGGCAAGAAATATTTGTGGCCATGAAAAGATAAAGTCTCTTAATTTTTCATTTCAGACTTACTTTATCTCCCCCTATTATTTGTTTTCTCACTTTATTTCTATCCCCTATTCTTTCCTTTATTTATTTCTTTTTATCTCCCACATTATATTATAACTGTAATGTACCAGATCCGAGTGCCACACAACAGGTGCCCCGAAACTGGTTGGTCACATGACCTCAAGCGCATTCCCCCAAATTCCATAGGCTACCGACTAGCAGTGAGGGCCTAGGTCTGATAGTGGGGAAACTATTCTCTCATTTGTCAAAGTGTAGCGCACTGAAGAAAATACAAACATAGAAAAAAGTGGAAGTAGTAAACAATTCCAAGTAGAAATGGACAACAGTACTGAAGTAAAAGATGATAACATCCATATATATGATGATGAAATATATCCCTAATTCTTAGAAAGCATCCAAAACAGAATACACTGAAATCTAAAACAATACAGTACAAGGGAAAAGTACAAAAAAACAAAACCAAGCAGTGAAGAAGGAAATCAGCTGCATCGCAAGACTAAGCTTGGTCCTATGCTATCCTACTCCTCTGTAAGAATCAAGTACCTATATAGGGACTCTTTATCTTATCAACAACTATAGAAATATAATCTGTTTGGGCTCAAGACATGACCCAAATAGGGTGTGAGAAATAAATCCAAGTAGGCAACCACCAAAGGCCCATGCCCAACTATCAGTGAATTTGTGCAACAGTAGTGTGCAATAATGAAAATGTATTAAACTAGGAAGTACTCAAAATTAAACATTCCTACCATTTATATTTCCATTTTAATTATTATTTAACAATTAAATATAATTAAATTATAAGTTTCTGAGACTCAGCCTCAGCCGAGAATCTCCTAGACAGTGCCGCAAAAAAAACACAACAGGATATCTAAAAAGTAGGGGTAATAAAAATAACAAGCATGTGCTTTAGGTTGGAAGGTATAACATAATAAATCACCACAGTGAATATTTAAGGTAAAAAGTGTCCTCAGACATAAGAACCATTTCCCTCAAGCTAAATAGAATCTTACCCGTAGGCTAAACAGAACTTTTCCCTCAGGCCTTGCCCTTAGTCCAAACAAAAACAAAACCCTCAGGTGATTGCCCTCAGGCATGGAAGATACAACCCTCAGTAATATAAAACGTTGCCCTCAGTCTAAACAAACACTTACCCTTGGGCTAAATAGAACCTTGCCCTCATGCAGAATAGTACCTTTCCCTTAGGCTAATCAAACACTGCCCTCAGGCTAAGAAAACAATGCCCTCAGGGTAAGAAAGTAACTGTGCCAAGCCCAATACATAAGAAACAAATTATATATTCATTTTTACTCAAGAAAACTCAAAGCATGCTATAATCACGGCATACCCTCGGGTATCCTGGCCAAATGGATAAACAAGGGAAACGCACCCACGGGGTGGCCCTGGATCAAGGAAATGATCCCAAACAGTAGTTATTATATATTCATAAAATTAACTGTGCAATTATATGTATTTAATTAGTCAAGGCCTTAGCCATAAGACACCCTAAACATGGGCGTGTAGCACAACGGTACACAAAAACAACTCGACATTGGAAATAAACACCAGACCACCTACCTCGATCCCCATTGATCGATATAAGTGTATGAAGCCTCCTGAATCTTCTGTGAACGACGTAGATATGGGATAAATGTTCACCCATTCAAAATCAAATAACTTCCCTTCGGGAAATAATTGGAAAGAAACACACAAGGAGAGGGAGGGGCTTACCCACACGGTCCTAACGTGATTGTCAGCGAACGAATTGGAGTCTCGGTGTTCAGTTGGGAACTCTTCCAAGGTTCGGTCATCTCTCTCATGGATTCCTAGTGCTCTAAGCTTCATTGGTTGAAAGAGGAGTCTACTTCCGGTTTATAAAAAAACACAACTACACGGCGTGTACTCTCAAGTACACGGAGTATACTTTTCATGTTTTTAATAGTTCCTCTAGCGACAACTTTTCACTGTCACACTGTTCATCTGTTGACATGATTATATGGAGTGTATTTCTGAATACAAGGAATGTAATGTTTCTTTGGTGGAGACTACTCCCACCACCTTACTGTTCACTTTATGAATGATTACACAATGTGTATATACTAAGTACACAGTGTGTAGTCAGTTTTTACACCCTTCATCGCCGATAGGCCTACATGCCCTATGTACTCATCCCACACGGCCAAATACACGGTGTGTGGAAAAGTACACGACATATACCCACAAATTTTAGAATTTTTCCCCATTTTCCTTATTTTATAAACAACACTTAAGTAAAAAAGTAAAAGAAGAAACCTATACCTCAAGAATAAGAACTGGGTTCTTACAAACTTCCCCCCTTATAGAAATTAGTCCCTGAATTTCCCTTACAAGGGTGGTGAAGATAAAGCTGAGAACAACTCTAGCCACTGAGCACGTACGTCGGTCTCCCGCTTCCAGGTTTCGTCCTCCACTCGGTCATGCTGACATAGCACCCATATGAGAGGAACTGACCGGCCTCGTAGAACCTTCGTGATCCTATAAACAATACGAATTGGATGACCCTTAAAGGATGCATCGGCCTGAATTTCAACCTCCTCGGGTTGAAAGACGTGAGACGGGTCTGAGTGATAACGGTGCAGCTGAGATACATGGAAGTCGTTGTGCATGGATCGGTACCTATGTGTTAACTAAAACCGATAGGAAATCAGCCCAACTCTCTCCAGAATCTCAAACGGCCCCACATACCTCAGTGAAAGTTTACCTTGTCTTCTTATCTGCATGTGTCCCAACATCGGTGAAACATGCAAGAAAACATGATCCCCGACCCTAAACACCAAGGGTTGTCTACAGTGATCAGCATAAGATTTCTGACGAGACTGTGAAGTATCCATCTACTTTTGAATCAACTCGACATAAGTTATAGTCTCCTATACGAGATGTGGTCCTAGTAAAGCAGCCTCACCTACCTCCAACCAGCACAAAGGTGATCGGCATGGCCTGCTGTCTCTGGAGTATAATAATTTCCACTCTCTTTTCAAACAACTTGTGGTCGTCTCAGCGTCAAGACTCAATAAGGTCAAACACCTGCCTTAAATTAAGATCAAAAAGGACTGAAAACAAGGAGTGTAAGAGGGGAACATGAGAAAGAAAACTTTAAAGTTTTACAAAACAAGAATACAAGTCGTGTATAATAACTACACGGATTGTTCCCTCAAGTCTTTCACATAGACATGTAATTCTTCCAAAACGGGTCATGTAACACCCCGAACACACGGCGGGTTGTCCACACACACGGCGTGTACATGAGTTTTCTTCCCCAACACAAGTCCTTCTACATGGCTTAGCCATACAGCTCGATTTTTAAGGAGACTACACGGCGTGTATAAGGTCTACACAGCGTGTACTTTTCATTTTTTTTACTGTTCCTCTGGCGGCTACTCTTCACTACCACACTGTTCATCTATCAACATGATTACACGGCGTGTATTTCTGAATACTCGTCATGTACTATCGCACTACTGGCGGCTACTCCCACTGCCTTACTATTTACTTTCTTACTGATTTAATGGCGTGTATATACTAAGTACATGGCTTGTAGTTAGTTTTTACACCCTACATCACCGACAGGCCTATAGGCCCTGTGTACTCATCCCACATGGACAAAGTACACAGCGTGTGGAAAAGTACATGGAGTGTACCCACAAATTTTGGGATTTTCCCCATTTTCCTTATTTTCTCAAAAAAACTTAATGAAAAAAGGATAAGAAGAAACTCATACCTCAAGAATAAGAACCGGGTTATTAAAATAACCACAGCTTTTGATTCATAAAATAAATTTAAGTAAAAACTTCTTACAAAGTACAATGTTGTTACTCTCTCTCCCCCTTTTTCAAAGTAATCCAAAGTATAGTAGGGGTTTTTATTTATGAGTTTATGAAGACATGGGATGAGTCTGAAAATTATGTTCTAGAATTAATTCCATAAACCTTTATTTTGATATTTCTTTTGTAAAGATATCATCAATCAAATACTTTGTTGAAATGTATTCGAGAAAAATATCTTTACCAACAAATTTCTCTTTTATAAATTGAAACTTGATATCAATGTGTTTTGATCTTGATGTTAAAAATTATTCATATAAATATAAATTATACTCTGATTATCAAAAAACATCTTCAATGGTTTATAAAATTTCACTTTCAAATATTCTAGATAAACTTTTATCCATAACATTTGATTATAACCTTGAGTAGCTTCAATGTATTTGGATTTAGCTCTACTTAAAATTACTAAACATTGTTCCTTACTATTCCAACTCACACAACATTCACCCAAGAAAAATTTTCCTCCTAAGGTGTATTTTCTATCATTATAATCTCCCACCCAGTCAGCATCAGTATAACCATGAAACTTTATCTCACTATTTCTTTTATAAAACAACCCATGCGAATTTGTTTGATTGACATATATCATAATCCTCTTTTATTCAAACATGTTTGATTCTTTTGGATTAATTTTATACTTATCACACAAATTCACAGCATAAAAAACATCAGGTCTAGAGGTTTTAAGGTAATAAAGACTTCCTATTATATTTCAAAAGTCTTTCTGATTCATATATATTCCAGATTCATCTTTACTCAACTTTATGCTCATTGAAGTAGGAGTTGAAACTTCTTGGGATTCTTCCATCCCAAACTTATTTAACAATTCCATAACATATTTTCTTGATAAAATAAAATATATATTTCTTTTTGTTGAACTCGTAAGACAAGGAAGAAAGTTAATTATCCCGATATTAACTTTTCATAATTATTATTCATTTCCTCAGTAAATGTTTTACAAGAATCTATTCTAACCCCAACAAAAATAATATCATCCACATAAAAAATTACAATTAGTGTTTTAGAGTCAATATATTTCACATACAAGCTGCTATAAAATTTTACTTCAGAAAAGTTCAACATTCTCAAACAATTTTCAAGCTTAGAATACCATTCATGTGGTTCTTATTTCAGACCATACCAAGATTTATTCAATTTAAAAAAATCATCCTCATCAAGTAAAAATCCACCAGGTTTTTCAATGTAAAATTCTTCATCAATCTCACCATTTAAGAAAGCTAAATTTACATCCATATGATAAAATTTGTAATTCCGATGAACAGCCACTATAAGAAACATTAAAATAGTTTCTGGACTTATAATGGGGGAAAATATTTCATTAAAATACACACCTTTCACCTATTCATATTCTTTACAAACAAGTCTTTCTTTGTTTCTCAAAACATATCTATGCTCGTAAAAGTTTCTTTTATAAACCCACTTTGTTCTGATAAAATTTATATTTTCTAGCCTAGGAAAAAGTTACCATGTTTGATTATTTCCAATCCAATCTAGATATTCGTACATTGTTTCCACCCATTATTTATGTTTAATAGCCTCTGAAACTGATTCTGGTTCAACTTTTGAGATTTGTGAAGTTTGATTTTCTAATCTCAACTTCTTTCTGGTCTGAACTAAAGCCTTATGATTCCCAATAATGTATCCAGATTTAACATGTTTTTTAAGGTTGAAAATTCCAACATTTCTTTCCCAACTAAATTTTCTCATCACACGATTCTTTTGAGAGTTGATAAGGATAATTTTAATTACTTTTACCATTGTTTGAATTTTTCGATATATCTTTCTCATCATTATCAACAACTTTTGTTAAGGGACTTTGATTTTCAATTACCTTCGTATCATATGAGTCCACAAACTTTTTTAAAAATCAGTTACAGTATTTTTAAATTCTTTCATTTGGTGAATAACCCATAAAAGTTCCTTCCTCGTCTTTCTCCTTAAACATTCCCAAATCCGGAATTTTTATTTTGAGTAAACATGGAATTCCAAAAACATTGAAGAATTTGAATTGAGTTTTTTTGTTATGCCAAATTTCAAATAGATTTATGTTAGTTTTTGGACTCAACAAGAATCTATTTTCAATATGTACAGAAGTAATAATATCTTCTCTCTAATATATTTTTGAAATTTTGTATTCAGCTGACATACATCATCCCATTTACACTAATCTTTTATTCTTTATTTACACTACACCATTTTTTTTGGAGTAAAAGGGTCACTATACTGATTTTTGATACCATGATTTACTAGATAAGTTTCAAAAGTATTGATTGTGAATTCAGTACCATTATATATTCTCAACTTCTTTACAGAAACCCCCATTTAATTCTTAATATCCTTTCTAAATAATCTAAACATTTCAATAGCCTATGACTTATTCTTCAAAAACATTATGTTTTTAATCCATGTGAAATCATCAATAAAAGTAATAATGTATAAATATAATTTTGTTGAGTGATGTCTCATCAGCCCAAATAAGTCATAATGCATAAGTTCATGTGGTCTAGTAAATTGAATCTCAAATCTCTTATGAAATTTGTTAGTCATCTTTCTTTTCTAGAAAGTAATACGAAAATATTCATCTATTCTTTTTAATTATGGGAAATTATGAATAGCATCATCTTTAGAAAGTTTATTTATGTTTTTATGACCAAGGTGTCCAAGTCTTTTATGCCACAATTTTTTTTCATCTTCATTACACAAGTAACATGATTTGTTGAATTCTTCTGTTTGAAAGAGATTCCCACTTGTTATTTCTCATTTTGTAATGACTCTTCCATCTTTCACACTTTTGATGATGCAGATATATTTTCTAAAAACAACTTATTTTCCATCCTCACAAATTTGACTTATAATAAGTATGTTTTATCTTATCCCATAAATAAACAAAACTTCCTTAGATTTCAACTTTTTGTCTTCAATCCTAGCTATTCTGATTCCTTTGATTTCTAATGAACTATCATTACCAATGGTAACTACTCCTCCATCATGAATTTTAACATGTTTCAAGATTTTTATATCAGATTTATTATGTGAATAAAAACCACTATCAAGTATCCATGGTTTTTTCCTTTTACTTTCTTTCAAAGTTGTTTCCACAAAAACAAATCTCTTTCCTAGACTTTCTTCTTTTCAGCTTTCATTTCTTTTCTATCATAAGAAACGTATTCTGGAAGGAGGGTCATATATATTTTGGCATGATGACCAGTTTTACCACATATTCCAAAAAGTTATTCCAAACAATCAAATTGATTTCTTATTGGCAAGTTTGTAACATCTTGAGAATTCAATTTGTCAACTTTCTGTAAGTTCAGAATATTAATCATTCCACTTTCACCATTTCTTCCATTTTTCTCAAATATTATTCTAGGTAAGGATAATTTGTTCCATAAATTATAATTCTTGTTCCCATAGATTCCAAAACACCAAAAATAACCATAAAATATTGATTTTCTATTCAAATAAGATATTTCTTTATTGAAACTTTATTGAGGTTAGTAACTTTTTTCAACTCTAACATACTCAGGATGTGGACCATCATTTATTTTCAGTGAGTTTTATTCTTTTTTAGATTAGATAGGTTTCTCACATTATTTTTTTACCCAAGCATTATCAATTATTTTTTCAGAACATGAAATGTTAAAATAATCATATGAAACATTATTTTTGGAAAAAGAAGATTTCACCTGATTATCGTATTAAGCCTTCTCATCAACTTTAGAAGTATCAGATTTTATTTTTGAAGCTTTATTGAAGTTTTCATTCATCTTCCTCAAGGTAATTTAAGACTCAAGATGTTTTCATTGAAACTGGTTATCTTCTTTTTCTTTAGTTTCTAGCTTCTTATTAAGATCTTCAATCGTGTTTCCTTGTTCAACAATTCTAAGTCTGTAACATAAAATCTCCTTGATGTATTCTTTCTTCTGCTTGATAACATATTTTCTTCTATCAGAAAAATATTGAAAATATTTCAACATAACTCTAATTTATTTCTTCATAGTTTTTTTATCAGTACATGCAACAAGTTCTGTTATGAGATGATACTCTCTATAAGATTTATCACCACCTTCTTCACTCTCTGAGGAATATTTTGTTTTCTAAACTTTTTCAATGATGATTCTAAATTATTCTAAAATTTTATATTTAAGAGAATTTTTTTCATTTGAGTCTAATTCAACTTTCTTACTCAACATACTTATTTTTTTTCAGTAAAAATCTTCTTGTATCTATTGGATTACTTTTCTTATTTATCATTTTTTCTCCACTTCTTCCATCAAGGTTTTCCATTTGAATCATCTCAATATTCTCCAAATTTATTATTGAGGAAATTCATAAAAAAGTGTCTGATTCCACCATACTAAAAACATTTGAGAGGAAGTTTACCTCTATATTTTACTCTTCATCTTCGACGGTTCATAGACATAAGATACATGATTTTTTTTCATTCAAATCATCATCCTATATATATTTTGTGTCACAAGTATAAAAATCTTCAGAAATATTGAATTTTAAACCTTATCATACCTTCAAAAATCAATTTCTTCTTTCATCTTATTTCTAAACATTGGATATTTACACATTTCATAAGAAAAATAATGTTATTTAATTCCTCAAGAGTTAAATCAAATTTATCTTCTAAATAAGAAACTTTAGAATCAAACCTATCGAGAAAGGTTCACATAAGTTTTTTCACAATTGTAGAATCTTCCAAGACATCTCCAAATCCTCTGATGTTGAAAATAATTTAATATACTCTAGTGTATTATTCATTAATTATTTATTCATCTCTCATTCCGATTTATTCATACTTACTACATCATATTTTTAGCATTTCTTCCTTAACTTTTGTATTCCATTCTAAAACACTTTCCAGCGTGTCCCATATACTTGTTGATGTTTTGAGACCCATCACCTTCTGATAAACATTCTCTAATAAGGACATAAGGATTGCATTTCTAGACTTTCTATCAAGATCTATATTTCTATTATTAGAAAATGTCATAGGATAATCTTTCTCAATTGGTGGAAACCCAATATTAGTAGCATCAACAAATAAAAGTACAAGATATATGAAATAAGAGATCATCCTTTTTTTTCATCCATAATAATCATTTCCATTAAATGTATGAATTTTTCAACTATTGATAGAATTGGTGTTATTCATGATAAAGATTAAATAAGGGATCATTCCCTCTAATACCAATTGAATTTCCATAAGATTGAATAACAACTTTGAAGGGGGGTTGAATCAGTTCGCTTTTTATAAGTTCTAAAACATTTAGAAACTTAACCTCTGCAACCTGTTAAGATTTATTTCCATGTCAACTTTTAGTAAACAATCATTCATAAAAAAGTATAAAATAAAGTAAATCACATAAGATTTACATGGTTCATCCTTAGTTTTATAACCTACATCTATCCCATAACAACTCCAATGGGTCTATGGAAATCCACTATTAAGAATAATTGAATACAACTTGTGCCAAATACTGTTAGATACCTTCTATCTCCTGGTAGGAATGATTATACTGACTCCCATCAGTTTTCAATGTTTTATTATAAAAAAATGAGCCAAAAAAATAATAAAGACTTTTTATAATCTTCTCCACAATTGCTTAGTCTAAATCCTCAGTCCGATTTGGCTAGATCTGATGATCTCAATCCAATAATTCCAGAACTCATTTTTCTCAATACAATTATGTTATATCTGATTCTCTCGAAACAATGATGTTGGATCAGATTTACTAAATATGATAATATTGGATCTTGTTTTATGAATACAATAATGTTGGATCCGATTTTATGTATATGATAATGCTGGATCTGATTTTCTGAATACGATAATGTTAGATCTATTTCTATGAATATTATAAAGTGTGATCTGATTCCCAAAATACAATTAAATCACTATCAATATACAAAACTCAAACTCTGATATAATGATCAATACAATTATTCTTCAATCAAATGGGAACATTCACTTTGAATTTTCTAGTGCTCTCTGCCTTTTTCACTTATGCGAAATTTGTAAATGGAATAATGATCTGAGTAATTATTTATAGGTGAGTCGGAAAACAAAGGTGGGAAACTTGGAAAAATTTCCCTCTTATTCAAATATAAAAACCTCAAAAAAATTATCACATTTAAAACTTCAACTTTGACTTCTTCAAACCTCCTTATATTTCTCTGAGATTTATGCAAAATTAAAATTCATGTTTGACCACATCAATTCATCATAGCTTTCTCATCCCATTATGATAAATTTATTTCTCAGCTTTATTATGATATGTGTCTTTATCGTCTCATTATGATATTTTCCTTTCTCATCTCATTATGATATGTTTTGATTATTTTAAATTTCATGTTGTTGAAACTAAATATGATAAAGTTCTTGATCAACGAATTCATCTTCTTAACTTCTTCTGTGTCCATTGCAACTCATTACAAAAACCTGTGTCTGGAAACTTGTGTTCTGAAAAAAACCTCATTACGATGGATTGGGATGGATTCTTAGAAAACAAAAACATTATTTTACAATTAGAGTTAGTTGTCAACAAATAAAAAAATTTGTTAAAACAAAACACCACAAAGGTTCTTCAATATGATACTGAAATATTATTATATACACTATAGCACAAATACATAGATAAAAATATGTAGGAAAAAATTGAATGTTGACTTTTCTCATACCATGGATTTGGTAATAAAAAAACAATGCTCTATCAAAACAAAATTCTTATTAAAACATAATACAAAACATAAAATTTGTATTTTATTTATAAAATTTTGAATATAGTTTATTAAAACTTCATAATGGAAAATATATGTGGCTGATTTTCTAGAAAGGGAATACCATGTTATCATCATTTATTATTATAAGATTAAGTAGTTATGATATGAATATTCCAATAGAAAGTTATATTGTGTGAACACCAAGATCACCAAGGGGAACAGGTTTCTCGACACTCAACTTGTGAGTTATGTGAATCCATAGTTTCGTGTATAATTTTGGAAGTTATTTATTATATATAATATCACCATGTATATTATACACTATACCACTTTCACTGATCTTATGAGTGAGTGATAACAAATATAAATAATAATCGAGTTTACTTTATAAAATTTTAGTATAATAAAGGTATGAATGGTTTTTTTATTCAAATTTTTTGGAAACTATTATGACAGAATTGATAACATTTGGTAATTTAGAATTATGGAACTAATATTTTCATACATTTTATACAATAATTATAAGTTTTTTATCCTGAAATTTTTTTATTCTAAAATTAATTTTTACATTTAAGTTTTTCAGAATAATTTGGAATAGTTTGTGAAAATGAATTATTTTTCACAATTCCATTCAAAAATATCTCTTCTATACTTAATTCAAATTGTGAAATTAATTATTTTTAAAGTTACTTGGTATGTGGGATTTATTTATTTCAAATTTTTCATGTTTTGGATCCAAAAATATAGTTCTCCAATAAAGTATACAATTTAGAAGAACTTTGGATTGAGATAATTGACCAACCTTTAGTAAATGGTTCATAACTCGAGCTAAATAAATCAAAATGAGTTGAATCTAGTTTAAAATGAAATGGTAATTGGTATTTCATGCCTCTATAAAAACACATTTAGATATTTGTTCATTAATATAGTTAGTGGATGTGTGAAAATGAATGAATCTAAATAGTCCCTTATACCAAGAAATGTTTACCTCATTAATTTGTTAAAAAAAATCTCATGTTTCAAATGAATATGAAATCTTGTCGGATTATAGAAAATATATATAAATTTAACATTTAAGTTCATTATATTATTTTATTTTGTGATATTTAGTGCCAAAAAATACTTCAAAGTACAATTAATGATTTGGAGAGAAAAAATATCTCCCCTTTTCATATAAATATATGCCTCCACTTCCTTTCAAGGTTTAGCTGGAAATTTTTTAGAATAAAAGGGTTGATTTTAACATCCAAGGAGTAGTGAAAATATATTAGGGTTCTATTTTTTATATTTTTTGTTCTTTGTAATAATTTTTTTCTTTGACTCTCTTTTCTATTTCATTTTCTCTTTGTGTTTCTTCTATTGTGATCCTCTCATATCCATGGTTATAGAGAAATAACCATCACTATTATAAGGGACAAAGAATTTATTTTTTGAGTTTATTTAACTTAAATTTTGTCTCATTATTTTCTATTAATATTTCAATACTAGTTAAATTTATTAAGGTATGTGGTCACTCTCTTTTCTAAACATTTTTCTTCTTCCTCGTGTTCATCATTTCTACTCTCCTTTATCATTATAATGTTACATTTGTTAGAGTAATATTTTGGTGATGAAATTACATTATATTTTCCTACTTATAGAGTTCTCCATTAAGGATAATCACAATTTTAATAGAAGAGTGTATAGTGGTAGGTTTTAATATCTTTGTTGAATATTATATTGATATTATTTTTTAAGAATAATGATTTTCAACATTGTGAACCTCTAATGATGGAAACTACTTCTTACCAGCCTCTTTGTGATATATTTTTTATTTTCTAAAAAATTATTTCATATATAGTTTTTCTTATCAAAAATATTTAAAAACAAACATTTATTTATGTATTATTTTAAAGAGTATTCTAGTTAATTATAAATAGTGAAAATAGAAAAATAGTATGTGTGTGAAGACTCCTTGTGAGATTGATCATGGGTTTTCACTATATTAAAATATTCAAAAAATAATAAAATATTAACAAGTGAACTATTATAATCCCTACCCATAAATTTAGTGTTGTTTCGAGGGAGTCCAACAGTTAGCACTCGGTATTTTCATAAAAAATAAAAAAAAAATTAAAAAAAACTTCATTGCATATCATTATTATTTGGGTCTAAGTTTAATTTTTACAGTGAATATTTTTATGCATGTTTAATAAATTAAAAATAGATGGAATTTTTAGAAATAATTTTTTGAATATTCAAGTAAAATAAAATTTTAAAATCATTTGGTAATTGAGTATACAAAAGTAGTTTTTAACTACTATAGTCAAAGAACACAAATCCATATGGATGGAACAATAAAAAACAAGCTGAATAATAAGTGAAGCATGTTTAACATACTATAATAGATGAAAAAAATTATTGTGTCTAATAAATAATTATTAGATGATTCTTTTACCTCTCCAAACAATGAATTCCTATTTTTTCTACTAGAGTAGAAAGAATTTAAGGATGGACATTGTTTAGGGAGATTGTCTTTTTGAGCATTAAATTTATTCAAATATCATTGAAACTAATCTGAAATTAGATCTCCCATATGATGATTGTTTGGGTTCGGTTTGACTAATGCAGTCCCTATAAGATGATGAAATGAAATTTTCATCACCAAGGATAATATGGTTATGAAATTTAAAGAATAATACGAGCTATAGGATATCGTGGTGATGTGACTACATTATTTATATAAATTTTTTCAACACATGAAATAAGATACCTTGATAGTCAATAGGGAGCCCCTATACCTTCTCTTTCCTCTCCCTATACACCTTAAATTCTCACTTTTTTTCTTGAGGTTTTGAACTATTCTTATTTTCTATGGGGTATCCCACTCTTATCATCCACTTATGGTTATTTGTAGAAATAAAATGTGGTGTTTCATTCCATGAAAACTCCATCCACCTTCAAATTAGGGGTAGAGTGATAAAACAACTTGACTAAGTCTAGTAAAACCTGGAACCCACTTGGTATTTCAAACCAATACTTATACTTATTTTTTATTTTTATTTCTTTTTTATTTTAATTTAAATAATTTTATTATATTGGGTTTTTTATATCATTTATTTTTAAATTTTAACAACTTAAATCTCAAATGAAGGCTATCACTGCCTAAATAAACTTATATTTTATCTTTCCTTCTAATTGGATTGTATTCTTAATTAATCTGAATTCTCATGAGTTGAAATGAAGGATATTAAAATTTAAGTGTGGGGGTTTCAAAATTATTAAGATTTTTTTGTTTCTATTTTGGTTTTTAATCATTTTTTGAACCTTTATCTTCAATAAATATTCTTTATCAGATTTCATACATGAATTAATTTTGAGGGGGGGTTAGATGTTTTAAAGGAATTATTTTAAATTGTTATTGACGTATAACTTGTTATTTTAATTTTATTTTCAATCATTTTTATGATTTTTATTAATTTTTGAAATCCATTCCTATAAAACACTAAATCAAAATATGTATCAATTACTATGAGTTATTTTGTATCACTTTGTCATATTTTTTCTAATATAGACACATTATTGAGAGAACCATGGATTTTTTGTGTGAACCAAAACTTTTGATGTTTCTTATTCAATGATTTAGAGTTCATAAAATTTTTTTGATTTTATTTAGGAACTTATTTGTCTAGCCACATTTTAAACTTGAGACCTACCTTTACATCTATCCTTGTGTGTTCCTTAAAACCCATGAATTTAGTTATATATTTATGCCACATTACAAGATAATTTTTCATTACCTACCTTCACTCTCTAAATCTTTTCATGGATATTTCATGTTTGAGTGTGGATAAAGGTCCTTTAATGTTTATTCTTTTCAAATTAACTCATTTTTTGGTGTGTGATATGTGTTTCATTATTCTAGGTATTTGAAAAATTGGAATGAGTCGCAATTAATAATACCTCATTCATATTGTCTCGTTCTTAAATAAAAATAAAATAAAAAAATATATTAGGTTGAATTATTAATTATTCATAATTTAATGAATTTTCATTCATTTATTTCATTTGATTATCAACTAATAATCAGTGAAAAAAAGATAAAAAAATAAAGAGGGGTAATAATTAAAAAAAAATAATTAGGCTGAAATCCTTTATTAAATTAATTGTTTAACTCATGTATCATACCATTAAAAAAGTATGTGCAGTGTTTCACATTTGTAAGAGGAATTGAGTGAGGTATATTTCTTTTGTTTTCACTTAAATATTCAAGTGATTGAATTTAAGATTTAAAGTTCCTCTTTTCAATATTAAATTTTTAATTGTTTTTACCTACAGAACTTTATCCATAAAAATCACCTGGAAAATATCTTATGATTGAAAAACATATGTGTGTCATGATGTGGAGATATTATAATATTCCAAACCAATACTGACACTTTTATTTTCTAAATAAGATCATAAGTCTATATTAAAATTATCTTGGATGAAAAGTGACATGAACTCTCTGGTGAGGTAAGTTGTGATTGGGCCATGGATAGATTTTTCAGTTTCAATAAATTAAAATATGAGTGATGAAAATTAAATGGAATTGTTTTTCATAAATGATACATGATGAAATTATATTTTGGAAAATTTTATGGAAATTTTTTCACTTTTGATTTAGGTGTGGATTTTGATTTGGATATTTCATGATTATCTAGGGGTGCAATGATTAAGTGTGGGGGATTTATGGAACTCAAATTTTCATACATTTTATACTATAATTCAATGTTTTTAACCCAATAATTTTTTTATTTTAAGGATAATTTTCACATTTTTATGTTTGACTAATTATTTGGAGTTAATAGTAAAAAATGACTTGTTTTTTTATAATTCTATGAAAAAAAATAACTTTAGAATTTCATTAATAAAAATTTATATAATGATCCAAATTTTTAAATTATTAGTTTTTTAAGGTTATATGGTTATTCGGATTCATTTCTTTAAATAGGGACAACTGTTGAATCCAATAATATGGTTATAAAATAAATCATGAAAATTTGAAGACATTTGGGCAGACATAAGTTATCAAACATCATTAAATGGGTCATAACTAAAGATATATAACTAAAAAATATATTATTAAAATTATAAAAGAACAAGTATTATTAAAAACACGCCTCTATAAAGTTTCATTATGATATTCAATAATTAATTGAGTCAATGGGTGCATGAAAATTTAAGGAACGGGATAATATTTTCAACTAAAAATGTTCACTTCATTAATACTGACATAAATGTTTTCACACATGTAAAAATAATTGAAATTGTATGTGATGGTTGATAATAAGTATACAAAAAAACTTTCTAGATTGTCATTTTTCTATATTTAGTAGTCTTATCTTCAAAAACTTATTAAAAGTCAAATGATAGATTTGGAGGGAGAATTTTCCTCATCATTTCTTTATAAAAATGTGAATTTTGTTCCTTTAAAGGTTTAGGAATACATTTTTTATAATAAATGGGAGGATTTCCATGTCCAAATGAAAATTTTTCTCTTTAATTTTGTGTTTCATCTTATGTGATCCTCTTACATATATTGTTTTGGAAAACTAACCCTCTTTGTCCTAAGAAAAGAAGTAGTTAAGTTTTGAGTTTACTAAACTTCAATTTTTTCTCATTTATTTATTCTATGTTTATATTAGTGGTTAAATTTTTTAGGTTTTCCAGTTTCCCCCTTTTTACCATTATTTTATTTGTTCCTCCTTTTCATAATTTCTTCTCTCAATTTTCATTGTAATGTTACATACAATGGAGTAACACTGTGGGGATAAAGTGAGGGAAAATATCCTACATGAGGAGGTCTTAGGGTAGGATAATCACAATTCTAATAGGAGGGTGTAGAGTGATAGGTTCTGGTCTCTATATTGAACATTATAATTAGATTATTTTTAATGAAAAATGATTTACATCATTATGAACCTCTAATGTCGAAAACTTCATCTTACTATCCTCTTTGTATTTTTTTGATTTTTATATATCTTTATATAATAATAATTTTAATAAATCCATTTATTTATTTATTCCTTAATATTATATTTTAGTTAATTGTGAATTGTAAAAATAGTGAATAAATGCGTGAGAGAAGCCTCTTTATGAGATCAACCCTAGTTGTGCATTATACTAAATTATTAGAAAAATATTAAAATATCGACTAAAGATCTAATATAATACATGTCCATTAATTTTGTATCAATTTTAGAGAATCAAATGGTTATCACGCACTTTTTTTAATAAAAAGAATAAAAATCATAAATTTCAAAAAACTTAAAAAAAATAAATTCATTGAATATATTTATTTTCTTAGGTCCTAGAAGGATTTTTACAATGATTATTTTTTTCATGGTATCTTAAAGAAAAAATAGATTAGATTTTTAGGGAGCATTATTTGAGGATTCAAGTATAAAAAAATAAATTCATAAATGAATTGAGTAGAAAAATAACATCATTGCCCACTATAGTAAATTAAATTGAATCTCTATTGATATAAAAAAAAAGAAAAATAATGTTTATGGAGAGATAAATATTGTTCCACCTAATTTCATAGTTGAATAAACTGGGTAGGTTGATAAAAAATTTTAGAATAGCAATTTACCTCTCCAAAAAATCAATTCTCTATGGTTATTCTTGGTGAGAAAGAGTTCAAGGCCAAAAAAATTATGGAAGATTAATTTTATTCAAATCTAATTGATACTAAATTAAAAACTAATCTTACATTTTTGTGAAAAATATTAAGGGTAAATTACCCTTTATTGAACATAAAAAAGTATCCCTCTTATAAAAATTTGGAAAAGAGGGAACCCAGAACAATAATGGGAAAGGTGACTTAAATAAACAAGACACAATGGTTATAATGGTCCTATAAGTCCAAATGAAATCATACATAAAGGTAAGAACCAAAAAAGCCTTATCTCCACCTCTCTACCTATTGAATGGTGAAATCAATTAAGAATGATGTGTTATCCCCATTCCAAGATGTTTCACCTTTCTAGACCTGCACAATTTAGTAGAACACCTCTCCAACCAACACATACATGTAGGGAAGATCTAGATCAAAGGTTCCAGCACACATTTCTTAGTTTTGAGCTACCCACCCTAAAAACATGTGAGGAACTCATAGAAATGTCAACTAAATTCATTAAAAACCAGACTAAAGACATTGAAAAAAGGTTAATGAAAATGTTACCATCTTTTTATTAAAATGGTGATAGAAGGTTGAATGATGGGTTTTATCACACTCATCCCTCTTTCGAGGACACCCATCCTGAAGCACCTGAAAAATGTTACATCACCATCTAATTGCAAAGAAAATGAATCCAATGAATACAAAACAATTACACCCAAAAAAACAAAATACCCAAAAGAATTAGAAAATATCTAGTTGATTCTACAAAATATTAATAGAACAGAGGACCAGACACTATTTTCTTCCAATAATAGGACTAATAGTAGAAAAACCCACAAACACCATCCACATGAACCATCGTATATATCATCAAGCACGCCAATTCATGCCTCACACAACCCCCATCCAAATAAATCTTTATTTCTTTGGGAGTTCACACTATTTGATTCTACTTTGGGATGTTTAAATAAATACCATGTGGTGGTTGATTCCATTTAAACCTCATCCATATTTGTATTACTGAAAAAGTTTTGAATCTTCCTGAATATTGGAAGTAAAAACCTAGTTCCCACTTAGTGGTCCAATCCAAGCCTTATCCCTCTACTTTCATTCTGTTTATTTTTTTTAATATATTATATATATTATGATTTTTCTTTATTATATTGTTTGAAATGTAAAAATATATGATATTAATTAAATTCAACCACTTCCTAAATAAATATAGGTTGTATATTTCCTTCTCTTGGGTTTATGATGCTAAATTTTTTAAATCTGTATGAGTTGAAATGATAGATAGTATAATTTAAGTGTGGGTGTGTCAAACTGTTTATGTTTTCTTTTTTATTTTCATAGGAACCTTGAGGTTCAATGAAAATTCATTATTATAATTCATACTTGAATTGATTTTGAGTTACTTTTATTTATTTTTGAATTAATTGATTTTAAAATATTATTTATGTGGAACTTTTACCTGGAATTTGATTTTCAATCATTTTTTTGAGTTTGACCAATTTATGAGATCCAAGACCATAAAACACTAGATAAAAATATTTTTCCATTACAATTAGTTATTAATAACCACTTTTTCATATTTTTTATAATACCTATGTTTTATTAAGAGAAAATTGGATATTTTTCATGTATCAGAACTTTTGATTTTTTTCTTTTTTAATTATGGGGAGTTCAGAATATGTTTTTCAAAAAATTAAGGCACTCTTTTGTCTAAAAACATTTTAAAATTGATACATGATTTTACATCATCCCTTATTTATTCTTTATAATCCATGAATTTACTTATAGGTGTAATACACTTTTTAATCTAATTTTCCCTTTACTACCATCACTCTTAAGGGTTTTTCATGTATATTTGATATATCAGTGTGGGGGAAGTTCCTTTCATGTGTTATCTTTGGAAAATAAATTATTATTAGGTTTTTAAGTTTTGTTTCAAAATTTTCAACATTTTAAAAATAGGCATGATTCATTATTCATTATACATAATTCATATCATCTTATTTTATAAAAAACAATAAAAAATAAAAAATAGGAAAGAAAACAATTGTGATAAGGTTAAATTATTCATTTTCATTACCTACATGAATTTTAATTCATTCATTGTATTAAATTTTCATGTCTTCCTCTCTGAAATAAATTAAAAAACAAAAAAAGAAAAAAATTGAAAAAAAAAAAGAAAAAAACTAAGAATTATGATGAAATAATTTATTAAATTTATTATTTGAATCATGTACCAGGAATTTCAAAAATGGGTGTGTTGTTTAACATTTGTAATGGAAATTAAGTGAGTTATATTTTCTGTATTTTCACTTAAATATTCATATAATTGTACTTAAGAGTTTAAACTCCTCTTTTCATCCTTAAATTTTTAATTTTTTCTACCAACCAACATTTAGGCACCACAATCAACTAGAAAATACATCATCATTGAAAACAGTTTTATGTCACATGGTATGGAGAGATGAATATTTTCATCAGCATATAGTGACACATGTATTTTCCAAGTAAGAGAATGACACTAGATTAAAATTGTCTTGACTAAATAGTGACGTGAACATTCATGTGATTTAAGTTCGGATTAATTCATCGATATAAATTTTATAATCAAAAAATTAAATTGTGATCGATGAAAATTAAATTTAATTGTTTTTTCATTAATTATAAATGATAAAATTCTATTTTTGGAAAATATCTTGGGAATTTTTTCAGTTTTGATTTAGGTGTGAATTTTGATTTGGATACTTGATAATTGCCTTGAAGTGGGATGATTAACCTTAGGGTATTGATGGATCTCATATTTAAGAATTTTTTATACTATAATTTTCTGTTTATAATCACACTATTTTTTTATTTGAAGGGTAATTGACAAATTTTTAGGGTTTAGGAATAATTTGGACTTAATTGTAAAATGGATTTTTTATAATTTCATGGAAAAGCACCACTTTGATATTTTATCTATAACATTTTATACACTAATAAAAATTGAGGAACTATTTTTTTAGGATTACATGGTTAGTATGATTAATTTCATTTATTTGGACCACGTGTTGAATCCAACAATATTCATGTCAAATAAACCATGCGAATTGAACGACCTTTTAGTTGATAGAATTGACTAAACTTCAATAAATGGATCATAAATTGAGCTAAATAACTCAAAATGAACTCATTATAGATTTAAATAAAATATTAATTAGCGAATAATGTCTCTATAAAGTTTAATTTAAATATTAAATCATCATGGTAGTTGGTGGTTATATGAAAATTTAGGGGACTAAAACTCTCATCAACTGGAAAAGTTTACTTCATTAATTGGGATATAAAATTTCTAAAACATTCTAAAATTACTTTTAATTTTATATGAGGATATATAGAAAATTACTAAATACTTTCTAGTTTTTCACTTTTCTAGATTTTGTGGTCTTGGGTACCAAAAACCAATTCCAATTAAAATGAGAGATTTAGAGGGAAAATCTACCACACCTTTACCTTATAAATTTTTATCTCTAATTCCTTTCACTTTTTTATTATACATTTTTTATAAGTAAAGGGAGGTTTTTCATTTATAATCGGGTAGCTATAGTATATTAGGGTTTTAATAGATTTTTTTTCTTATAAGAAAAGTTTTCTCTTCCACTCTCTTGTCTCATCCATTTTATTTACGATTTCTCATCTATAATCCTCTCAAATTCATGTTTTTTGAGAACAAACCCTAAATATTCCTATGTGGAAGTATTGATATTTTGAATTTATTGAAATTTAATGATTTCTAATTGTTTTATTTTAAGTAGTGGTTAAATTGATTAGGGTTTTTGGTCTCTCCCTTTTCCCTGCAACCATATTATTCCTCGATTTCATCATTTCTACACTTATTTTTTATTAAATATTACATTCCATGGAGTAGCATTGTTGTGATTATGTGAGTGAATTTATCCTACATGGAGAAGAATCAATATAGTAAAATAAAAATTACAATAATAATGTTTAAAGTGATTGGTTTTCATCTCCATAATGAATATAATAATTATAATTTTTTTAATAATAATGATTTACATCACTCTTAACCACCGAGGATGATAAATTAATCTAACTAACCAATTTTTTCAAAAAAAATATATCAAAATAATATATCAGAATAATTTCAAAATCCCCATTGATTTATATTTTCTTTTATAGTATATTTTAGTTAACTCTAAATTGTGATAGTGTAAAAATAATGATTGTAAGGGGTATCCTTATGAGATCAACCATGTGTAACTGCTATATTTTATTCATATAAAAATAGTAAAATATTAACTATATATCATGAAAAATAGCCACCCATCAATTTGATTCCATATTTATAGGGAGGATAATACCTATGACTCACTATTTTTCATAAAAAAATAAAAAAACATAAATTTCAAAACATAAAAAATGAAATCTATTACATATATTTCATTTCTTGGGTATAAGATATATTTTAATAATGATTATTATTATTCATGTACTATTAATAAAAATATGGTTGACATTTTTAGGGAATAATATTTGAAAAGTCTAGTAGAACAAAATTTTAAGTTTATTGAAGAAGTGTGTAGAAAAATGGAATCGGTGACCATTACAGTCAAGGAAGTCAATGATCTATGGATATAACAATAAAAAAGAAATATTAATATCAATTTAGGCATGTTAAACCTATTTTTATAGTTTATAAACCTGTAGATGATGATAAATTTTTATTATATGACCCATTTTCTTCTCTGACAAATCAATTCCCAAGGGCTATGCTCAAGGAGAAAGAGTTCAAGGATGAACTTTTTTTGGGAGATTTAGTTTTTGAGCATTAATTTTATTAATATATAATTTATCATAAATTGAAAATTAATCTTCCTTATACTGATTTTTTTGGTTCTACTATAGTGTTTTAGGCCCTAGAATACAGTGAAAATTAAATATGCATCATCAAGGATAAGATAATGGTGTAATTCAAAGAAAAAAATAAGATCTCAAGGAGCCTATGGTGATGTGATAGCCTCCTATACATCAACTTGTTTATCATATGTAAAAGTATACCACGATAGTCATTGGTATCCCATATAACTTCTCTTCCCTTGAGCTCTACACCTCAATTTCACTTTTTCTTATTTATTGGTGGGTTGTGGTTTTCTTCTTTTATTTGGGGGTTCCAACTCCCAACATATAATTATTTATGTTGGGGAAAATAGCATGTGATGGTTCATGTCATAAAAACCTTATCCACCTTTAGATTAGGGATAATATATTGGAACATCTTGACTAGGGGTAGTAAAAACCTAGAAACTACTTCAGTGTTGAAATCAATCCTTATCCTACTTCTTTCGTTATCATTTTTCACTTTTATTTCAATAAGTTTATTATCTTACTTATTTTCATTTCTTTAAATATTTATAATGTGAGAAAATAGGAGCTTAACTCAAGGATATAACTCCTTAAATAAATTCAAGTTTTATATTTCCTTGTTTATGGTTTATCTATAAAATTATTTTAAATTTTCATGATTTTATTTAAAGGGTGGTTAATTTTAAGTGTATATGATGCATCATCCTCCTTCGGATTAAATAAAAATTATTTACCTGATTTAATACTTGAATAAATTTTGAGAGAGTTTTTTGGATTTTTGAAATAATGGGTTTTAAATGTTTTTTAATGTAAAAATTTTCTATGGAATTTGATTTTTAATCATTTTTTCTATGTTTAAATAATTTTTAAAATCTATTTCCATGAAACACAAAATAAAAATATTTTTTTAATATTTTGAGTAATTCTAAAACACTTCATCATATTATTATTAATACTCAAAATTTATTGAGATAAATATAGATTTTTTGTGTGAACCATGACTTGTGATTTTTCAATTTCAAAGATTTGGAGTTCATAAAAAATTTATATGATTGAGAATCTCATTTATCTAGGAACATTTTAAAATTGTGACCTACCTTTACATTTACCCTTATTTTTTCCTCAAAATAAAAAAAATCCTTATAGGTTTATGTTAGATTACAAGCCAGTTTTTCCACATCTACCATCACTAGTAATGTATTTTCATTAATATTTCATATTTGAGTGTGGGATATAGGACTTTAGTGTGTGTTCTATAAGAATAAACTCATTTTTATATGTATTTCATTATTTATTACATTTGAAAAAAAATCATGAGTCGTTATTCATTATACATTATTCAAATCATTTAGTTCTCAAAAAATTGAAAATAAAAATAAAAATAAAAATAAAAACAAAATGTATATGATATTGAATTATTCATCATTATTAATTTCATAAATTATTACTAATTTATTGTATTCGATTTTCATCTTATCCACCATGAAAAAAAAGTGAAAAAAATATGTAAAATAAAATAATGAAAAAAATAAAAAAAAGTAAAAGGGAAGAATTAGAATGAAATATTTTATATAATTCATTGTTTGACTCAAGTCACATTCCATTAAACAATGGGTTTTGTGATTTCACATTTGTGGGGGGAACTGAGTGAGATATATTTCATTTTCATTTAATTGAATACTCATTTGATTATATTTAATAGTTAAAAAACGTCTTTTTAGCCATAAATTTTAAAGTATTCTTACCCACTAAACTATAGCAACCAAAATCACCTGGAAAACACTTCATGAGAAAAAAATATGTCTTGGGGTGTAGAGAGATGTGAATTTTTAAAATTCGATTGTGACACATCAATTTCCCAATATGATCATTGTTGGTTGGAGAAGTTTACTCAAGAGGGGAGGGGTGAATTGAGTATCTATAAAAATTTCTCTTACAAAAATATTATTATAAAAAAATGGTTTTTCCAAAAATAGATACAACCCGTTTAATCAAGTTTATACTATTATAAGAGTTTGACCGATTAAACAAATTCTTAGAATATTGATTAATTTTCAGTAATCTTAATATGTATTATTAATATTACTTTTGAAGTTATCCTACTAAGACAAATTGGTTATAACTTCTTTCCAAGACTAACTATCAAAGTGATATTAGAGTTTTCTGTATTATCCAATAAAGCAGTAAAATAGACAAGACTAAATTTAAATAGCACAGCGGATATGAAACAAGTGGTTCAGTTTCAAGCCAAGACCTAATCCACTCCACTTGGTGATCACTTTCCACCAAGCAGTTTATATAGATAAACTTTGATCCACACCCTGGATCGGGGTTAATAACAGTACACAGACTATCCAGGTCACACAGGAACCTCTTCCACTGTTTTTGTGGGTAAAAAAAATAACCAGGACACACAGGGACCTCTTCCACAGTTTTCGTGGGTAAACAAGAGTCTAAAGAGTTTAGTGTAAGGATTTAGAAATCCTTCAGTTTATCACAGGAGTCAGTGTGTGTATGGAATATACAGAGTATACACACTGCTCAAAATTAATTAAAATAATCACTAAGAGAGAATAGATATGAGTTTATAATGCTCTAGTGATTTTAAGTGCATCTCTGGACTCCTTTGATTTAGCAGAAATGCTTCTTGAGTCCTTCTCTGGTTTTTGTCTTGAAAAACAGAGGGTCACGATTCATCTTGTGTTCTCTACGAGATTTGACAATGTGAAGATGTTCTCTGGATTCTAGTGTACTTCGTATCTTCTTTAGTATAGTTATATTGCATGCATTTGAAAATGCTCTCTTTGAAAATCTTGCAAAATGTTCTTCGTGGTCGTGCTCACATGCTTGTTTTTCATTCAGTACCGTGTGCTATGGTTGTTGGGAACTCTCCACTCTTTATCTTCAAATACATGTGTTTTAGCCGACAGGTTCCTTGTGTTTCATGCCTCGTACCTCTTACTATGTCTACAAAGAAACATTAATTATGTCAGTGCATTAAAGGCATCAAATATGACTGTTAAGAATTAAATTGAAAGACGACGAAATAGTTTAAGAAACAGTGTCATAGTAAGTTGAGATAACTGTGTCTCCTTAACGGTGTTTGAGTGTCATGGTCTGAGTGTCACGGTGTATGATATTCCTGGTGTTTGATCTTCATGGTGTCTTTCTCACGGTGTCTCATCTTCATGGTGTCTTGCTCACGGTGTCTGATCTTCACGGTGTCTTGCTCACGGTGTCTGATCTTCACGGTGTCTTTCTCACTGTGTCTGACTTCACGGTGTCTAGATTACGGTGTCTGGCAAACTGTGTCTAGCTAACTGTGTCTGGCATCATGGTGTCTGGTCTTCATGGTGTCTGGTCTTCACGGTGTCTTATACTTAGGCAAATAACTGTATTCAGACTCAACATTAATATGCATGAAATTGATTGAGCTTAACCATTATAAAGCATGATAGAACTTGAAAAATAAATACACATGATTTTATATGATTTAGGAGTTAACTAGGTTGAATGATATTTGTGATTATTAATGAGATTTGGGATCAGTAATGAGACTTGTGATAATTAATGAGATTTGTGATCATTAAAACATGATTAATACATGAGGAGTCCAACAATATCCCCCTTTTTGATGATCACAAATCATGCACAGTTAAAGTGAGAATTGGATGTAGCTATAAAGAAAATAATATATATCAAAACATAACTTCTCTTCCCCCTTTTGGGATTATCAAATAGTTAAAATAAGAGAGGATAAATACTGAACATTCCATTAAAAGTAAGCAGAGTGTAGTACATCATAAAGTAGACATAAAAAAATCAAGGAGATCCCCATCAAAAAGTAGTAAGCACTGGTATTATTCAAGGATTGGCCTTCTTTTTGCCTTTATCAGCTACAGAAGAGGAATCCATAGGGGCAGTGGCTGATGTGGAAGAAGGCAGAGACATGGTAGATATAGAGGGTAAATGGAGACCATCGAAGACTGAGGGAGCCAAAGTAGGAGAAGTGGAATATATGGTAAGTTTCTGATCAAGAATTACAGGCTTGATCTAACTGAGAGCTTGGCCAACAGACATGGTAGTTCAGGGTAAGTCAGAGGGAAATGTAGGTAGTCTAGGTTTGAGAGGAGCATCCGCTGGAGCAAAAATTGTTGTAGTCTGGACATGGAGATACGGTCTCAGAAGTTTGATGAAGTCTGCAATGATTTATCCACCATATTGCATGGCATTTTCAAAGTCATCCTTGTTTTACATGAACTTTTCCAACAATCTGGTAAACTCGGTTAGCTTCTGGACTTGGTTTTTGAAGGCTTGGGTTACAGGAGGAATTATCAAATTCTCTACAAGGTATTTGAAGGGGTTGTTCATATCATTCTTAGAGAAAATCCGGTTAAAATAGAAGTCCACTTTCTTAGAAATCTCCTGTTGGGCATCATTGGAAATCTTGGAATGAATTTGCACAAGATCAAGAACTATATCATTGTTCTTGATAACATAAGATAAATAAGTCACATTGAAGCCACTTAAAGCAGTCTGAAGCTCTTCTTGGACTCTAGATCTGAGCAAAGAACTGTCCAAGGCAGGTGTAGAGGATTCACCAGAGGTATGAGAAGATGTGATGATTGTGGTCAGAGACTTGAGCTGATTCAGTACCTTTCTAAGACAGCCAGTGTATTCATCAGTGAGTTTATTTAGGTTCACTACAAGATCTCTCATTTCTTTCAGCAACTGTTTGTGACTTTCTGCAATCTTTTCATCAAAGTATAACAGGTAAGGGTGAATATGAGACACAACATCTCGAGAAATTTGAGACACAGAAGGTTCAAGAGAGGAATCAATAGGTTCTGATCTAGAATTCATCTCTTTCTGCATATCTTCAACCATGATTCTCAGGGTTGAGACTTAACTATGGAGAAACTTATTTTCAACTGAAACTTCTTGAATTTCAAGGAGCATTTTAGGTTGGATCTGCCAAATGATCTTCTCCAAAAGCAGTGAGGCATCTCTCTCACTCATATTTGTTACAGGTCGAGGTTGGGAGTTCATAAGTTTCTAAACTCCAGCTAATAGAGTATCTACAAATTCTTTCAAATCGTCCTTACTGACAAAGGGCAGTTGTTCAGGTACAGGTTCAGGTGTAGGAGTTGGTACAGGGGCAGGTTCTGGTTCTGGTTCCTTCTCAGATGCAAAGTTAGAAACTGAATTCAACTGAAACAGTGAGGAAAGATCAAGCCCAGTGGCAGTAACTTGCTGATATTCCCTCACATCATAAAAGCTATGGAATTTGTACTGAGTGTCCACAGGACTAGACTCAACCGGATGTGATGCTTCATCAGTCTCAAGATTTTGGGTTTCCTCCCCCTCACCAGATGCATCCTTTTCAGGATTTAAAGTCTCATGATCTTGGTCTATATCCACAAGTTCATCTCTAAGTTCTTCAATCATCTCTTGTCTAGCCATCTGAAAGGCTATCTCCATCCTCTCTTCAGTAGAGGGTATTATTTCATGAATAGGTTGTTCTTTATAGAGTTATTCCAAATTTTCTTCTTTCATAACAGGTAGTTTTTCAAATTTTGCTTCTTCCATAACAGGGAGTTCTTCAAAAATTTATTCTTCCATAACAGGGAGTTCTTCAAAATTTTCTTCTTCCATAATAGGGAGTTCTTCCAGAACAGGCTCTTCCATGGATTGCTGCTCAGGTTCTGTCACACCTAATTCTTTTCCAGCCTCAGGTTGGATATCCAAATTGACATAATTTCTAGGGGTAGGAACTTCTTCTTCAAGAACAACAGGAGGAACAATAGTCCTTTCTTCCTCAACAACAACTTATTCCCTATGAGGTACTTTAGCCTCTTTTTCTGCTTCTTCTGAATACTCACCAAGTTCATCTGGTTCCAAACCAGGATCAGAAATGTCTTTCGGCCTTGATGAATAATTTACAGGATTAAACTTCTTATAAACTTTGTAGTTGTATTCCACCCACTCATTTTTTCAATGATTCTAGATTATTTTCATTCTTCTGATTATGGGTTTAGAGAGACAGTACTCGCAATCCACAATCACTTCTTCATTGGGTCCAACTACTCATTTGGAAACAAGCATGGCTAAAATTAGCCAAGAGTAGAACGTAGAGGTGGATTTGGAGGTAACCTTGATCAATTCACACATATGGTGAATGATGTACTTGCACATGTTGATTTTGTTTCCATTCTTTATAAGATGAATCAGAAACACATATTGATAATTTAATATAGCAAAGTCAACTTTCCTTGGGCTAACCATAATTTCAACAAATTTAAACAACAGCCTTGTTTCCCCATCAAGTTCAGAAGCTATGGACCTTTTCTTGGTGCCATTCCCGGTTTGGGTTTTCAGAGCATCTTAAAGGTCAAAGAAATCAATTGTAGGTGGGGATTCTCTTTGATAATCATCAAAAATTCCTTTTTGAGGTATCCTAAGGCATGTATCCCATAACCTCAATGAGAAGGAGAATATTTGACCATTAATCCATCTCCTTACAACATATCTTTCACCAGAGTCAAAAGAAAACTGTGCGTACTGGTAGAACTGAGCAAATAACCTCAGATAAATGGGTCTATTCTCCTTTTATAACCATTATAACCATCCTTGTTCTCTTAACACTTTCAAGACTAGATATTTTCTAAACAAGATCCATTCGGGGCAAATTTCTTTCTCGGGGACAACACTTAGATTTACCAAGTTTGGATTCAGAGGCCCTTTGGGTGTCAGCTTGGGTGATATCTTCTTCTTCATTGGGAGGCACTTCTCAGGTGTGGATGACGATGGTCGATTCATTCTTGGAATCCACTGAAGGTTGATAAAGAGATAGAGAGGGTTTCAAGTTTGGGAGGGTTCAAAACGAGTGAGTAGTAGAAAGTCCGGATGAAAAATTGAGTGAAACTCTTTGTTTTATCATTTGGGAATGTCAAACGTCACAAAAATAAAAACACGGGAAAGTAAAATAGGTGAAATAAAAATTACCGCGATATGGGTTTAAAAAAAAATCATAAATAATTTTCAAGGTGAGACAGTGAAAGGTTGTTATGGTGAGACAGTGATCGGTCATCACGGTGTGACAGTAAATGGTCATTACAGTGAGATAGAAAGTGGTCTTCACGGTGAGACAGAAAGTTGTCATCACGGTGAGACATAAAGTGGTCGTCATGATGAGACAGTAAATGTCAGACCGTGAGTACAAAGTGCTAACGGTGAGACCGTAAACATGAGTGACAGTAACTTATAAACCGTAATCATGAAACAGTAAAGTAAAACATAGTAAAATATTTAACAATAAGACAAGTAAGATATCTATTTGATATTTATCATGCCAAGTTCATGTATGATGTAGTCTAGTCTCTCAGAATTAAATGGTTTAGTGAATATATCAGCAAGTTGGTATTCAGTATTTAATGAATTCCAAGGTAATATCACCTTTTTGATAATGATCTCTCAAAAAGTGAGGTCTTACATAAACATGTTTTTTCCTAGAATGTGAAACAAAATTTTTTTAGATGTTAATAGCACTTGTGTTGTCACAATTTATTGGTACATGTGTGAATTGATATCCATCATCTAGTAATGTGTGTTTCATCCACAAAATTTGTTCACAAAAACTTCTAGCATCTATGTATTCAGATTCTGCAGTAGATAATGCAACAGAATTTTGTGTCTTACTACACAATGATACTAGTGACTTGCCTAAAAGGTGACATGTTCCAGAGCTGCTCTTTCTATCTAAATTACAGCCACCAAAATCAGCATCAGAATAACTAACTAGTTTAAATTATTGTCCTTTAGGATAGAACAGTCCTAGATTGGGTGTATGCTTGAGGTATTTGAAAATTCTCTTTACATCATTTAAATGAGATTCTTTAAGATTTTCTTGAAAACGAGCTCACATACACACACTAAACATAATGTCTAGATGGCTAGAAATTAAGTAGATTAAACTTCTAATCATTCCACTATAAGTGGTTTGATCAATAGATTTTCCTTCTTGATCAAGATCCAACTCACAGGTGGTACTCATGGGAGTGTCACTACTTTTAGTGCTATCGAATCCAACATGTTTTAGAATATCTCTAGTGTATTTACTTTGATTTAAAACAATTCCATCATTATTTTGAAAGATTTGAAATACAAGAAAGAATTTTATTTCACCCATTAATCTTATTTCAAATTCGTTTTGCATCATTTTAGAAAAATCAATACATAATGAATTTTTTGAAGATCCAAAAATAATATCATCTACATAGATTTAAACAACTAAAACATCATTAGAAATTTGTTTTATAAAGATGTTAGGATCATCTATTCTATTTGTAAAACCTTTGGAAATAATAAAAGTACTTAATCTGTCATACCATGCTCTTGGAGCTAGTTTTAAACCATATAAATCTATTGATAGTTTGAAAATATGACTGGGAAAATGAGTATTTGTAAATCCAGGGGGTTGTTCAACAAAGACATCCTCAGCTATATACCCATTTAATAATGCACTCTTAACATCTGTTTGATACAGTTTGAAATTAAGATGTACAGCATAAGAAAGTATAATTCTGATGGCTTCAAGTATGTCTACTGGAGAAAAGTTCTCCTCATATTCAATTCTTTCTTCTTGACTATAGCCTTGTGCAACTAATCTAGTCTTGTTTCTAACTATGTTTCCATCTTCATCTAATTGATTTCTAAACACCCATTTAGTGCCTATGATGAAAGTGTCCCTGGGTCTTTCAACAAGTTTCCAAACATTGTTTCTTTCAAACTGATTTCGTTCTTCTTGAATATCCATTACCCAAAATTCATCATTGATGGAATCATCAATGTTTTTAGGTTCAACTTGTGAGAAGAAGGCTTGATGTTCAACCTGATTTCTAAGAGAAGCTCTAGTTTGTGTTCCTTTCTCTAAGTCTCCTAAAATAGCATCTAAGGGATGCTTTCTAAGGGTTCTAACCTTTATAGAAAAATAGAGACTAGTGATTTCATGTTCATCAATAGATTCTGGTTCATTATGACTCGATTGAAGAGAATTTATAGAATTATAAGTTTTCACAGATTCTTTCAGAGAGGATTTTAAGGATTTTGAGTTGATGTTCAGATTTGATATATCATCCTCTAGATTTTGTAGGATGGTTCTAGGCTCATGTGGATCTGTTTCATCAGACTTGATATGAACAGATTCTTCCACACATTTAGTTCTATTATTGAATGCTCTATAATCTTTACTTAATATTGAGTAACCTAGTAAAATTCCTTCATCACTTTTCGATGCAAATTTGTCAAAATTATCCTTAGTGTTGAGAATAAAGACTTTGCAACCAAAAACTCTAAAGTAATTAACCTTAGGCTTCCTATTGTTCCAGAGTTCATATGGGGTCTTTTTGAGAATTGGTCAAATCAAGACGGTATTGATTATATAGAATGTTGTATTAACAGATTTATCCCAAAAGTAAATAGGTAAGTCATATTCACTAAGCATCGTTCTAGAAATTTCTTGTAAGGTTATATTTCTTCTTTCTACAACACCATTTTACTGAGGTGTTCTAGGGGGAGAGAAATTATGAATATAACCATTTTGTGAGCAAAAGGATTCAAACTCTTGATTTTAAAACTCACAACCATGATCACTTCTTAAAGATTTAATTTTAAGTCCACTAAAGTTTTCTACAGACTTGGCATAATTAGTAAAATAAGAGCAGGATTCACTTTTGTGAGCCATAAAAAAGGTCCAGGTATATCTAGAGAAATCATCAACTAGAACATAAACATAGTGCTCCCCATTTAAACTAGAAACTCTAGATGGTCCAAAAAATCCATGTGAACCAATTCAAGAGGTTGAGAAGTAGAAAATTCTTTTTTTGATTTGAAAGAGATTTTGTGTTGTTTTTCCTTTTGACAAGGATTGCACAATTTTTCATTTGGAAACTCAAGTTTGGGTAAGTCTTTACCTAGTAAATTTCTAGTAAGATTTCTAAGGGAGTGAACATTATAGTGTCCTAGTATCCTATTCCTGATCTAGGACTCTTTATGAAATACACATAAGCATGAAACATTTTAAGAAGTTAATGAATCTAAATTAACAGAATAAACATTCTCATTCCTTGATGCAGAAAATACTAATTCATCTTTAGAATTAAGGACATTACATGAATCATTTTCAAATTTAACACGACATCCATCATCACATAATTGTGAGATACTATGCAGATTATATTTTAATCCATTAACAAACAGTACTTTAGAAATTAAAATTGAATCTGAGTTACCAATATGGACTAATACAATGATCTTCCCTTTGGCATTGTTACCAAATGTGACATGTCCTCCATCTACTTTTATCATATTCTTGAAGCATGAGTAGTCTCATGTCATGTTTCTTGAACACCCACTATCCAAGTACCATAAATTCTTAAAGGAGCTCTTTAAGCAGCTTTCCTATAACATGATCAAGTAAAGACAGATTTTGGTGCCCATAATTGTTTGGGTCTAGTAACATTAGTAATAAGTTCTTTAGGAACCAATATTTGTCTCATAGGTTTCCTATAAGAATTATGTAATGTGTTTGAAAAATAAACTGTATTTGGTCCACAAAAACCTAAAACAATAGAGTATGTATCATGACTCAAGCTAGATGATTTGTGTCCAGAACTGGGAATGAAACTATATGTCCTAGACTTGGAAATAAAATTCATTCTACCAAGGTTTCTTTTACCAGGTTGATAACCAATGCCAGTATTGTATTTAGGGGAAATTTGTTTTCCTAACATTTGGGTAAGGGTTTTTTTCCCATTAGTAAACTTTTCTAAGTCACTTTTTAATTTCCCATTATACATTTTTAATTCATTGTTTTCTTTGAATAGTTGAGCATTTTTCTCCTTTTCAGTAGTAAGTTCAGATTTAACATTTGCAGTGAGAGCATGTTGTTTCATCAATGATTTATATTTATCTTTTAATTCATTGCATGTCTCTTCAAGAATGTTGCAATATTCAAACATTCCTTCATTGGTCATATTTTCAGAGTCACTTTCCTCTTCAGAATAGTATGAATTATGCATAGAAGAGTTCAATGTTACCTCAGATGTGATTGTAAGAAAACACATATTGGATTTGTAAACCTGTTCATCATGTGATGTCTCTAAGTCACTTGAGCTATCCTCATAGGAACTCCAAGATGATTTCATTTCCTTTTTGTACTTATTGTCATTATCCTCATACTTCTTCTTATATTTGAGATTTGGATAGTCAGCCTTTATATGTCCTTTTCATTTACATTCATAGCATACAATTTCATCAGTTTTATCACTTCTTTTCCAGTCCTTTTTTCAGTTTCCTTTTTTATCATACTTTCCCTGGAAGTTATGCTTTCTTAAAAAGTTATTATTTTTGTAAAATTGTTTGAATATTCTATCCAATTGAGACATCTCCTCATCACTATCAGGTGATGATTATTCAGTGGTGGAAGTTTCTACAGGTGCTTCCAGTTTCCCTTTATCTTTGTGCTTCGAGAAGGCGGTCTTGAATGCTACAAATTTCCTCTTTGGTTCATCCTCATCTTCTTTGCTGACTTTCTGATCTTCCTCATACATCATCAGTTTACCAATGAGTTATTTTAAAGGTATCTTGCTGATGTCACACGATTCTCAAATTGAGACAGAGGTTCCACTCCATCTGTTAGGTAAACACCTAAGAATTATCATGATCTGTTCTTTGGTAGTGACTTATCTTCCAAGAGAAATCATTGTGTTGAAAATATCATTGAACATAAGATACATGTCAGAAATAGGTTCATCAGGTTTCATCTTAAAATTATCATATTTTATAGTTTAAGTATTAAGTCTCATCTCCATTACACTAGATGTGCCTTTATGTGAGATAGAAAAGGTATCCCAAATTACATGGGCAGTTTTACAAGAAGAAATCCTATTAAATTCTCCATATCCTAAGGAATAGTATAGAGCATTCATGGATTTGAAATTTCTATTGTAAGCAAGTTTTGTAGGTTAATCCCATGTAATTCTATCAGTCACAAGAAGTTTGTATTTATCTATAATTAATGACCAAAATTCAAAGCTCGTACTCTCTAGATGCATTTTCATTTTAATTTTCTATTGAGCATAGTTGGTTCCATTGAATAATGGTGGTCTATTGGTTGAAACACCTTCCAATATATTATCCATACTAAAAAATTACTTTAAAAGAGCTAGAAATTTATAATTAACATAAATTTGCATATTTTTAAAGTACAACTACAATCACAATTGAGTAAGATTACAGAGAGTCTTAATAAATTTCCCTCTGATACCAAATGTTGGTCGGAATAGTTTACTCAAGAGGGGAGGGGTGAATTGAGTAACTATAAAAATTTCTGTTACAAAAATATTATTTTAAAAGAAATGGTTTTCCCAAAAATAGATACAGCCCAGTTAATAAAGTTTATACTGTTATAAGATTTTGACAATCTAAACAACTTCTTAGAAGGTTGATTAATTCTCAGTTATCTTAATATGTATTATTAATATTACTTTTGAAGTTATCCTACTAAGAAAAATCAGTTATAACTTCTTTCCAAGATTAAATATCAAAGTGAAATTTGAGTTTTCTGGATTATGCAATAAAGAAGTAAAACAGATAAGACTAAATTTAAATAGCACAGCAGATATGAAACAAGTGGTTCAGTCTCAAGCAGAGACCTAATCCACTCCATTTGGTGATCACATGTCACCGAGAAGTTTATATAAATAAACTTTGATCCACATCCTAGATCGGGGTTAAAAACAGTACATAGACTATCTAGGTCACACAGGAACCTCCTCCACAATTTTCGTGGGTAAACCAAAATAATAACCAGGCCACACAGGATCCAGAGTTGTCGTGGGTAAACAAGAGTATAAAGAGATTGGTGTAAGGATTTAGAAATAATTCAGTTTATCATAGGAGTTAGTGTGTGTATGTAATATATACAGATTATACACACTGCTCAAAATTAAGTAAAATAATCACTGAAAGAGAGTAGATATGAGTTTAGAATTCTCTAGTGATTTGAAGTGCAGCTCTGGACTCCTTTGATTTAGCAGAAATGCTTCTGAGTCCTTCTCTGGTTTTTGTCTTGAAAAACAGAGGGTCGCAATTCAGTTTGTGCTCTCCACGAGCTTTGAAAATGTGATGATGTTCTCTAGATTCCGGTGTACTTCATATCTTCTTCAGCAGAGTCAGATTGCATGCATTTGAAAATTCTTTCTTTGAAAATCTTGCAAAGTGTTATTCGTGGTTGTGCTCACAGGATTGTTTTTTGTTCAGTATCGTGTGCTATAGTTGTTGGGCACTCTCCACTCTTTATCTTCGAATTCTTGTGTTTTAGCCAACAAGTTACATGTGTTTCATTCCTCGTACCTCATACTATGTCTACAAAGAAACATTAATTAGGTTTGTGCATTAAAGGCATCAAATATGACCGTTAATAATTAAATTGAAAGACGATGAAATAGTTTAAGAAACTGTGTCACGGTAAGTTGAGAAAACAGTGTCTCCTTCATGGTGTCTGAGTGTCACAGTCTGAGTTTCATTGTGTTTGAGGGTCACGGTGTCTTGTTCTTGGTTTATGATCTTCACGGTGTCTTGCTCACAGTGTCTGATATTCACAATGTCTTTCTCACGGTGTCTGGTCTTCACGATGTCTTGCTTACGGTGTCTGATCTTCACGGTTTCTTGCTCACTGTGTCTCGATTCATGATGTCAGGATTACGGTGTCTGGTCTTCACGGTGTCTGGTCTTCACGGTGTCTTATACTTAGGAAAATAATTGTATTCATACTTAACAGTAATATGCATTAAATGGAATGAGCTTAACCATTATAAAGCATGATAGAACTTTAAACATAAATACACATGATTGGATATGATTTAGGAGTTAACTAGGTTGAATGATATTTGTGATTATTAATGAGATTTGGGATCATTAATGAGACTTCTGATAATTAATTAGATTTGTGATCATTAAAACATGATTAATACATTATGAGTCCAACAATCATAACTCTAAATTAAAATCAAATTTAGTAAATAGTTCCATGGTCTTTTTTATGACTTAAGTTTTGATTAGGCCTTACATGAATTTTTTAGGTTGAAAAAATTAAAATTTGAGAAATGAAAATTAATTTTTATTGTTTTTAATAAATTATACATGATGAAATTATATTTTTGAAAATTTATTTTAAGTTTTATCAATTTTTATTTATGTATAGATTTTTTTTGGATAATTGATAATTTATCGAGAGTACAATGATTGAGTGGGGGTAATTGATGGAGCTCGTATTTCCATACATTTTATACTTTAATGAAGTGTTTTTAATTCCATGACTTTTTATATAAATTGTAATTGTAACTTTTATAGGTTTTAGGGATAATTTGGAATTAATTGTGAAAATGGATTATTTATTATAATTCCATGCAATAACATCACTTTGATATTCCAGCCATTAAATTTTATACATAGATAAAAATTGTGAAATTATTTTTTTGTAAAGTTACATGGTTAGTGGGATTCATTTCATTAAATTAATTCAAGTGTTGAATCCAAAATTTAGGTCTCAAATAAGTAATAAAAATTGGAAGACAGTTGGGTGGATTGAATTGGAAAACATTGAGTAAATGGTTTATCACTCAAGATAAATAACTCTAAATGATTTGATTATAATTTGAAATGAAATAGGACTTGTTCTTTAATGTTTCTATAAAGAATCATTATGATATTTAATCATTATTTCGGTTGGTGAGTGTGAAAATTGAAATAATTGAACTGTCACTATGACCAGAAAAGTTTCCTTCATTAATTAGAATATAAAATTTGTCAAACATTTCGAAAAACAGTAATTTTTATGAGAGGATGAACAAGATATATAAGGAAAAACTTATAGTACATCACTTTCTGAGATATTTTGTTATTGGGTTCTAAAATCTCATTCAAATTTGAGTAATGGGTTTGGAGGTAAAATATACCTCACATTTACCATATAAATATGTGCCTCCACTTCCATTATAGGTTTAGCTAGTCACTTTTTAGAATATTACAGATGATTTAAATATCTAAAAGAGTAGTTATAATATATTAAGGTTTTATTTTGTAGTAGTATTAGTATTTATAATAATTGATTTCTCTTACACTCTATTATCTTTGATTTTTTCTTGGTGTTTCCTCTTTTTTTATCTTCTCATCTTCATGGTTATAGAGAACTAACCATTATTATTCTAAGGGGGAAGAAGTGATATTTTTAGTTTGATAAACTTTATTTTATTCTCAGTATTTTAATATAAGATTTAAATAGTTGTTAAATTAAATAGGGTGTGTGGTCACTCTAGTTTCCCTGATACCGTATTCTTCCTCTTATTAATCATTTCTACTCAACTTTTTCATTATAACGTTGTATAGGGTAGAAAAGCATTGTGGTGATGAAGTGAGTGAGATTATCCTATATGCAGAGTTCTTAGTGTAGGATAACCAAAATTCGAATATGAGGGACTAGAGTGATAGTTCTTAATATCTATATTGAATTTCATAATGATATTTTTTTAAAGAACATTGATTTTCATCACTGTGAACATCTAAGGGAAACAACAAATTCTTACTAACATCTTTTTTTTTCCTTTACATTTTCCTATTTTTTTATAGAATATATATATATCATAAAAATTTCTAAATCCCAATTTCTTTAGGTTTTATTTTTTAGTATATTTTCGTTTATTATAAATATAAATGATAAGGAAATAGTAATTGTGAGGTGTTGTATTTTGATATTGACCCTAGATATTCACTATATAGCATTCCTAGGAAAATAAGAAATATGTTGAGTTTGGATTCATGAAAAATCATTCCATTATTGGACTTTAAGGGGAATTTATTTTCTTACAAATGGGGGTATGTGGCTCTTCTCGTTTTGGTTTCTACAGTTTCAATCATTCTCATTGAACCCTTCAAAGAAACTTGTTTATCTTATCAGCCTACAAAATAAATTTTCCATTAGAGTATTCATTTTTTCAGTATCTCTATAGTTGTATCATTTGTATCTGGTTGTGTATTCTTTTTCACAAAGTAATCTCCTGATGTCACTCCAACACCAACATCTTTAACATGGACATATTTTTTTGGATTTTTTAAACAAATAAAATTAATTTTTCATCAGCTATACTATATGACAATCTTTGTGTCTAAGCTAAGTAAAAATATTGGAAAATAAGTATTTTTTTAATGTAATATTATTTTAAATAAGAAAACATTGTTATTATGTCATACTTACACATGATTCCTATAATTTTTTGTATATTTTCATCTACTATTTTTTTTTATTCACACAAACCTCCTTCTATTGAACATTATGCAGCATAGAAGTGGCCTAAGATTTCAACTCGCCAATCAGTATAAAAACAAAGGAATATAATTATATTATTGTTTCATGTATCATTAAAGGTTCACTTTATAATTGATATAAAATAAATACCATTTTATTAAGTGAATAAAACACCGTCCTTTATCTATGGAAGGGGTATACTAGTTTTGATGCACATTGTTTTTTTAAACATTTTTTTGTTTCATAAATTATCAATTCTGAATCAACAGGATTTTTTTAAGTTGGGACTAAAACCTCTTTTTATTATGAAATAAAATACCTCTTAATATATAGGTGGGGGGAGACCTATTAAATATCCCTTAGTCCCAAGTCCAAGTGACCTATAAACATATCCTAGAGGCCTAGAGCAGCGTCATACAGGCATCATCCTACCTATGTCACCAGGCATGCGCCGTGCTGACATCACCTCCAGCCAGCATTATGCATGCATCACTGGTTGCCTATGTCATGTCTGCATCACTTCCTATGTCATAAATCCCTATAAGCATTTCCAAGATTCGAACACTAGTCATTGGGATATATAATTATAGGGTTTTACAATTACAATATACCTAAAATGATTCCTCATCTAGATATCCAATGAATGAATCTCGAATTACTTTGTTTATGATGTTTGTATATATAGATGATGGGTTGGATTTTAATTTCCCCTCAACATACCTATGATATGGTATTGTAAGATGTATCTAAAATTATCTATGTTTCATTCCAATGACCATTAGTGTGAATTTAATCTAGAAATATTCTAAAATAAATATATTGTACAAGGGATAATAAAGAGAAAATTAGTGTTTCATTTTTTGATTTTTATATAATATAGAGGGATTATATCATATTGTTACCATCTTTTTTTCAAATTACCACATTAAATATATGAAAAACATCATACCACATATCTATATTAGTTTACATTTTCATTCGAGCATTGAACGGAATATAACTATTGAGCATGGTCTTATTGGGAACAATAGGTTAACCATGTTCATTCGATCTAGCCTCAATTTTTTTACCTTTACTCAGTCATTGTCCTCCATGTCCAGGAGATCCTGGGTTCATGTCCTTATAGTAGTGGGTAAAGTTCTAGTACTATGTAGTCATTGATTGAAGTAGTGATGTAGATGATGATGCATGTAGCTAGTGATGTAGGCCTAGTGATGTTGGTAAAATAATGTAGGCATGACATTGTATTGTTCCTTTGGGCTTCAAAATGGGCCTTTGGGCCCTATAATGGGATTCATCCTACTGGGGATTTGATCTATTAAATAATTGTAACAATATATCTTGGTTGTTAGCCTATCCTTGAGGGAGGGATGAGGTCTGATCCATGCTTCCCAGTTGGTGTGCATGTGTTTGTCTGTTTCCTTTTCTTTTAACCCCCAAGACAATGAATAAATAAATTTTTCCTAACATTAACATGTTATTCCACTCTACAATTTTTTCTGCCTTATCTATTTTTCTTTCTTATACCCCTTCATGTTGTTTCTATCCTATATAAAATTATTTACCTTGTAACATTATATCAATATCGATATCATTACTATGTTTTTCTTCATGATTGGTAGAATCAAAATGTGTATAAGACATTATCTTCACAACTATTTAAACAATAATTTATATCACATGAATACAGTAATGAAAATTTAGTATTATGAGGAAACACATTGTATATAAAAAAATCTGAGATATTTGACTTGTCTATTGAACACTTTTTTCTTTACATATTTATGTGATTTAACCCCACTCTCTTATTTCCAAATCCAATAATTATGGTCCCCTGTGACATACAAGACACCATCTATATTGGTACCAATGTGAAATGATTGTGAAATACCAATAATAGTGTCATCATTAAGGGAATTTATATTTAACCCAACAATTGTTTTAATCAATAAAAAAAAATTGACCAGTTTATTTTTAAAGTAACAGGGATATGAAATACTTTTACAGCATATGATCTCCACTAGCATTTATAGTTATACTATTATCAGACGATGTATATATCATAGTGTTATCTTATCTAATAAAAACATTCATTTTGTCCCCATGTTTAGTCCAACATTTATAACTACAATCTATTCCTTAATAGATCATGTTTTCTTCCAACTCGTATGGAAAACATATCTTCAATAATAACAATGTAAACATGGAAAAATGATTTTATAATGGTAATATTTATGTTCTATTGCAAACTTGATGAACTCTTTATCCCCAATGCTATAAAAAATCCATATGATTAACATCCATCATTTTTTGATTCATATTCATTATATTTTTTTTAAAAAATATTCATATTTAACAAACAATATAAACACATAGTTAGTAATCAATCCAGTAGTTATATTCTATGAATATTTATTCTATTTGATTTAATAATAATCATATTACCTCCCTCTAACAAAAAATATTATGCATTTAGGTAATCAATGAATTTTTTAAGTTTGTTTTTTCTTTAAAATTGGTTTTATTATTAGTTTATATTTATTTTAGTTATAAAGATTGATATGTATTTTTATTTTTATTTTATGACTTTGTTTGGTTATTAAGTTATAATTATTAATAATTTAAAGCAAAATAAATTGATTTTTGTTTAATCAATTAATTTTTAAATCCATTTACATAAATAAAATTGAACTAATTTTTTAATTTCATTTTTAACTATTTAGTCTATAATTATTGAAATTTAATTATTGAATTTTTTTAAATGATTCATTTTTCAATTTATTCAATTTTTTAGACAATTTCTTTAGTTTTTTATTTTTATAATTTTTTTTATACTCCATGAATTCATTTTTTATTTTTTATTTTCAATTTATTAATTTTTTATTAAAAGTTTATTATTTTTTTAATTATATACTGGATAAGAAATTAGTGAAAGATTGTTTTTTTATTTTTAGATGGATCGCGATTATCACTACTATGATACCAAAAAATGAGAAAAAAAATAATGTATTTCACCAAAAAATAATATATCAAATGAGCTTCTGTATCCTACAAAAAATTAAATATATGTTTAATATATGAAAATTAATTTTATAAAAAATCCATGTTTACTTTTTAATTCCTGATATATTTTTAAAAAAACATTTTTTGAGATTGAAAAAATTTAAAATCATTAACAATGAATATCAATGGATATAGTGTCAAATTCATGGTTTATCTCCATAACTATATCTAGAATAACTATTCTGATATAAAATATTAATAAAAAATATAGAAAAAATTTTAATACCTTTAATATTATTCAAGATAAAATCCTTTTTAAATTGAGACAAATTATAAATACTTATAATATAAATTTCATGAAAAAATTTCATACTTTTTTGTTGATAACAATAATATCTAACTAATTTTTTTAGGCTTTTAATATATCAACAAATAAAAAACATTGATGTTTTTCAAAAAATCAACAATCTAACCTCCCCTAAAAAGGAGGACCGATTGTGAGATGATATGAAAAAAGAATCAAATGTGAAACAAACCAGTTCATGACTGGTTAATAAATCACCAAAAACAAAGTCTTGATTAATATACCCTTGGTTTTTGAACTCAAATCTACAAAAATGTTGCAAATATGGATGAGAAGGGGTTAGATTTCATAAAGGAAATATGAACTAGGGCAAGTGGAAACACGACTAGGGTTATTTTAAAAATAATATAAAATCTTTATCAGATATTACTAGAAGTGTTGGTAAAATATAAATTTATCAATGCTAAAAACAAACACACTTGTAAAGGAAAACATTTAAGCACTAATTTTAGCACCAATAAATGATGATATTTACCAACACTAAATTAGTATTGATAGAAAAGTGGTACGCCTTATGTATCTTTTGTTTAATCTCACACAAACTTCAAAGAACTAGAGTTAATCTTATATAGTTTGGAGCTTTTTCAATGTTAATATTAGCATTGAAAAATCCCAAAGAATATAAAAAATATCAAGCATAATTGAAATAATTTATTTACTCTCATGCAACCTTCAAAAAATTGCAGTAAATATTATGCCACCCCGAGCTTTATCATTATTTATATTAACACTGAGAAATCTCAAATAAAATAAATATAAATTCACATAAAATTAAAATATCTTAATATTATTAATTATATAAAAACATTACTAATTATTAATTATATATTTCTATGCTCATCATTCCTTGTGGGGAGGGATGATGCCTGCCACAATGGAGTGCCTAGGTGTGTGTGTATTTTTTTTCTAATATCCTCTAACAAATATATATACATATATATATATTAGTATGATTAATTACATTTAAATATTAGTATTATTATTTAAATTCACTAAATATTTTTAAAAATATATTACTAAATATATAAATTCATATTTAAATATAAAATATCATGATTTAAATTTAAATGAAAAAATATATAATATATTACTAATTATATAAATTAGTATAATATTAATTATATAAATAAGATATTAATGATTATTAATTATATTTTAATATTTTAACTAATATTTAAAAACTTTTATTAAATATAAATGAATATGCATTTAATATTATAAACATTTATAATTTATAATTAATAATTATTATATTAATAAAATATGTATTAATTATATATGTAATAATAAAATGTTTTTTGTCAATAGCATGAAAAATATTAATGTATAAGTGTTTTTTCACAATATATTATAAATTATAAAAGTGTAAAATCAAAAATATAAAACTAAAATAGATTTATTATTTCTAATAAATAGATATATTATTATTACTGATATATGTATATATTATATTGACATTATATAAGAATTTATTTAATTATCAATTTAATTTAAAAATATTCGTTACAATTGAAACTATTATTATTTATATAAATGAATAATTAGTTTTTAGAACATATCATCATTTATATATTTCATAATTATATTCAAATATAATTATATATATATAAAGATAAATCAAATATATTAAAAATAAATGAATAATTAAAATATGTATATGTTATTAATTATATGAAAAACACTAATAGTTAATAATTGTGTGTTCTTCTATATCCAATGTTAAGGTGATATCCTATAATATTAGCTTTCAGAATGTTTCTGGAAAATTTTATGAAAACGTTGAATGGTCGGTTTCTTTTATCTATGCTAGTAACTGTTATATAAAGATAATGGAATTATGGAAATAATTGACTATTATAGATGAAGTTGTGCGAAAAAACTAGATTTTAGTGGGTGACTTCAATATGGTTCTATGTCTATAGGATAAGACATGGAATAATTCCTTTAGTGTTACGTATGAGTATTTATATATTTTATTGATGTATTTGATTTTATGGAAATTTTTTTAGAAGAATAAGACTACAACTAGGTTGGGCATACAATTGACATAAGATATGATAGTAGGTTCAACAGATGATTTTTGTGTATGGATGACTCAAGCGTTCCTGTTGATATCTCTTATATTATGCTACCACTCTTTCATTCTGATCACGCCCCTTTTCCTATCAGTGTTACGAGGATTGTTAGGAGGAAATTTCCCTTACCTTTCAAATTTAATGATTCTTTTCTTATAATCCCTAAGTATCATGAAATTCTAATTGGTGAATGGTGTTCTTAGGTTCACGGAAATGGGAGGCATGTTGTGTCTAAAATACTAGAGAAAGTAAAATTTTCTTTTAGGAAGTGGGGTAAATCATCTTTCTCTTGTCTTGATTTTGACAACAAAAAGGATTAAGAAGAAATTTCATGTCAATAGTTGAATCATGATGGAAATGGATCCCATTTATAATTCGTGGTAAATATTTTCTACAAAAATGATAATATTTTTTTCTTAAAATAAAATTTGTATTGGGATTAATTTAATGTTAGGTTGCTGTAATCTAGTGATAAAAATAAAAAAATACTTTCAAAACCTATAGAGAGAAATAGAAGCTAAAAATGGTATTAAAGTTATTAAACTTGATGGATTATTTTTTCTAAAAATGGTAGGGTATTGGTGAAACTATTTTAAGGAATTTTCAAAATTTATTCAATGATGATGGAGATATCATAAATATTATATTGGATAGCCTAATTGATTATATTTTTTAACTTATTGAAGAACAAGATAATATTATGCTGATTGAACATCCTTTAGAGGAAGAGATAAAACCTACATTATTCTACCTAAACATTAATAGTATTATTAATATTAATGCATTTAGCATCAAATTATTTATTTTTTATTGGTCTTTTATAAATACTGGTATCAAAAATTATATAAGGTGATTTTTAATATCAATGTATATGCCTTGTGGTTTTAATTTTTAGTATATTATTCCCTTTCCACAAAAATAAAATTCTATTGAAATTTGGTATTTTATACATATTATTAGAAACATGATTCCTAATATCATTATCAAGATAATTACAGTGAGACTTGGAAGTATTTTCACTAGGTATATATCACCCAATCAATTTAGATTCATTACTAAGATAAATATTCATACATATATTTTTACTTCCTTAGATATCATTAATGTACAAAATATAAAATCATAGAATGAAAACTTTTCTTCAATGCTAGGAATTCCTAAATCATTTGAAAAAATCATATGGATATTTATCATGGTCATTATATAAATTTAAATATTCCTTAATAGTTTTATGAAATTTATTATTATCATCTTGAAAAGTGTTAAATTGTAAGTTTTGTTTAATGGATCCCCGAAAGGATTTTTCAATTATAATAGAGGGTTTGGGTAGGGTGACCCACTCTCAGGGTTTCGTTTTGTTATTTCAAAAAATTATCAAAGTATATTAATTTTTAAACTCATTAAAAATGACCAATATGAGTAAATTAACATTATAATAAGTCACTTTTCCCCCATCACATTTGTTTTCTGTAAATGATATGCTCTTATTTGGTGAAGGAACTCAAGGGATTTAAAGGGAAAAAAATAATAATTTATCATTATCATAATATCTCAAGATAGTACATAAACTGGGGTAAATTATTAATTGCATTTAAAAATGGTATAACATCATCTAATAAAAATATAATAGTGAGAACATTTAGAGTAGGAAAAGAGGGTATGGATTTTTTAATTGTGAATTCCACTTTTCTGGGGAAAAGTAAAGTCATTCTATCTTGAGATAATTTTTTCTAAACTTTTTTAGTAATTATCAAGGTAGAAAGGAAGTTGTATGTCATAGTCAGGGAGAATTAGTCTGGTTAATTATACAGCCACTTTAATGTTTGTTTTAAAGGTTTGAGACATAATAAAAGCGCTAATTGGGCAGTACCAAACTCAAATTGTTTTATAATAATCAACAAATAATTTTTAATGTACATGATAAGGAATTTTATGAATGATGAATTTAATTTTAATATTAATTAACATAAACATTGGAACTAAGAAAACAATTTCATCACATATAATTTATAATTGATATATATATCATAGAATTGTTTTGTGTTCGAATTATTTCTTCCTTGATGATTCGGTATACCACTTCCTAGTATACCATCATTGTAGAGAGAGAATTCAAGTAAAAATTCCTTCTTGAAGTGATCCATGTGTGCTTTGAAAACCTCAAAACATCTTTTTTATAAATCTATAGGTGATATCACAAAATACTATAGAAACTTTATCATTCATTGTTGATTTCCACAATAGTCTCGTCAAAGTGAAAGTATTATTATGTCCTCTATATACTTGAGAATGTGGATGAGGACGATCACTCTTAATTTTGGATATCATTCTAGTAGAGAATCTCTTTGGGGCTTGAGAGGATTCTCTCTAGAATTAATTGTGCACGACAACTAGAATGTCATAGTTAGAGATAGGGAATAACAAAATAATATATTTATATACCTAGGGTTACATAATAAATAAATTCATATGGGATCTCATAATATTCTTAATCCTTGTAGAAACCTGTGTCTAAATAATAATATTATTATTATTTACTTGACATGTGCAAAACTCATGGATAAATAAATATTATTTTCTTAAAAAAATTAATATGTATCTATATAATATTCAATTTTTAATTTGTCACCAGATTATTAACATAGTATTTTTGTCCCCATAAATATTTATTGAGCATAGAATGATGGATATTTACATAAATAAATAAATATCAATGCATTATTTTCTAATAAATAAATAAATATTATATTCAAAAAAATAGTGAATAAATATTGATTAAATATTCAACTCAAATATATATATATTCTCTCAAACAACTCGTGACTAAATATTTTCCAAAAACTCGACATATATATTAATTAAACCATGTATGGGAATAATATATATTCAACATGTTAAATTCAATTAGAATTTAACTAAGGTTGTGAATACACTTATTCTATAACCCCCTAGACCCCTTTCCTATCAGCATTGGGTAGAACATCCAAAAATCCATGGTAGGAATATAGAAACACACTAAGACACCCATTGAGAAAGAAGTTAAATGTGGCAATGATAATAACAACATATGAATTCACACAATGAAATATAATCACTTTTTCTCAATATCCCTAACTAAGTAGGTTGCACACTAGTGTCATCATCATTAATGATTTATGTATCTTTCACTGAATTTTTAGAAATGAACTTTCCAAAAGAATTTCATGGATATTAAATTAATTAGGAATTTAAATTACCATCAAAGGGAATTATATATCAAATTTTATTATAGAATATAATGGAAAATAATTTCTCATGTTATTCATTAATTCAATATCAATCGTAATGTACCCAATGTATCATACCTCTCCATGAGCATAAATCCTTGTAGTTTTCATCAGTACATTAAAATATGGATCTCATAATATGCATTAATAATAATCTTAAAGTATGGGGACTATTATGAACATTCGTAGATAGGAACATATAATAACATGTTCAAATGTGGATTTCCTACTAGCAGGTCAAGATCTCGTAATATTCTCTCTTGAGATTACTAAGGGTGTAAACCATGATAAAGTGTATCAAAATTTTATGATTCTTCACCCCTAATAGAATATATCATTTGTGTCTAGTCAAAATATAAAATCTAGCCTAAATCTTATATATTCAAGAATATTATCATATAACTTATACATTATCATCATAATAGGTAACTTCTAAGACATTTCAGTGAAATAAGTACTTTAAGAACATTATCAAATTCATTTTCATGCATAAAAATGATCAATATATGATAATACTGTAATTAATATTCAACACTGTGAATATTTCCATAATAAAATGTACATTGTAGTTAGTTCTAGAGAACTAGCACCAATAGAATCTACATAAACTAGAGACAACTTCTAACAACCCAACTAGTTATCTTCACATCATAAATAATCTTATTCTAATATATGGATATAATTATTGAACCCACCACACTACTGATGGTTGATATACTTACTGTAAACTCATCTATTTGAGAAAATATATCAAGAGAAGATAAGACTAAGTAGATATTTTTTTACCTCTATATTTCTTGATGTATTTTATAATAATATAGTTAAAACTCCATCATAATATATTTGAACATTTCTATATTGGTATGACTAAAAAATCTGGAACAATATGTCAACAAACTAACTTCTTAAGTTGTATCAGAAGCTAAAATATACTTGGTCTAATGTAGATATGAAAACTAATAGCTATAATATAATTTACCCTTACATATTAAATTGTCCTTACTATGATTCTATATCAAATTGATCCATATAATATTAGATTTATATCCCTTGAAAACTATTATTCACATGTCTCTAATTTCTAGGAACTCATCTAGTTTTTTTTCTCAGGAATGGTCTAATTGTTATTACTTATAGACTATGCAGTTCTCCTAGTCTCTTTTGATATTTTCATTTTATCCACTATTCATAATAAAGATCAAACCTATCCACATATTATGTCATGATAGATATATTTACAAAGTACTCTTAGGTATATATAGTCTATACGTCACAAAACACAATGTGACACTATAATAATTTAGGTGTATGTTCCACCTTGTATTTTTTAAAATACCATAACTGCTAGGTATACTGACTTAGATTAACTAACCCCTTTATCTAAGATTTAAGATCATATTACTTAGACATTGGTATTCTACTTAATTCATATTATAGATATTAACTTTATCTTTAACTGACCATCAAAAAAATCACATGTTTTCTATATGATGTCACAGATATTTTACTTGAAAACTGTAGCACTCCCACTAAATTATTTTAGAGACTTTAGTGAACTTTTATTTTGAATGAATTTCATATGATCATTATTCTTATTTCAATCCATAAATAGATCCTTCAAACTTATATATTATATTTTAATTTCTTGATGCCATTAAACTTTATTGTAATATAATAGATATATTTCCCATAAGATTTCATTTAAGGATCATGGTATTGAAATCAAATACAAAATAAATTGATTATATAAAAACTATGACAAGTAAAATTTTAATGGAATTTTTCAATATTATTAGTGAGAAAGAGTTATCTTAGTCTTTTCCATTATATTGTAAACCTTTCACTAATCATATATGATTTATTAGTCTGAACTTAACTATACATGTATGGTTTCTATTAAATACCTACTAATGTATTTATATCAAATGGGTTACTATCAAATTACAAACTAGTATTTTGGTACATGAAATCCATATTTTATTTTAGAATAAAATTTTCAAACATAGATACTTTCCTACTTACTGCTTCCTAAAGGAATTATTGTTCTTACCTAATAATATATGTCACCCGCCTTTTTTAATAAAAACAATTAATGTGATTTTAACTTTCATATACAGTGTGTGCCTTTGGAACAATTCCTGAAACTGAAACTTGTGGAGATAAAATTATTTTCCAACATATGAATCTGGGATAGGATTCAACCAAGAAATTAATTTCTCCCACTATCTCAAAGGATATGTACTCGATATGATAAACCTTTCTATCTTGGGGATGTTAATATACTCAACAATTATAGTATAACTAATTAAGATGAATCCTTTGATGTAAAACTGAAGCTATGTTCATCTGAGAAAATTCTTCTAAAAAAACACCTTAGGTTCTAATATAATGGAAACCCATCAAATAGTAACTTATATAAAATACATTAAAAAATTAGTTGGAATATGTTTAGTTGTTACACTACTCTCTTGTAAGACATGTATAGAAAGGTATCATGGAATAATTGTAATATATATAAATATAATACTCATTTTCAATCTACCTTATACCATCACGGTCTCTATAAATTGAATAAGGTAATATGTGTTTAAGAAAATCATTCACTTAAAATTTTATGATCGATGAATACATGGTTAATACATTATTAACAAACCTAATTAGAGGAACCCATACCAAGTTCATTCATTACTTTCATTTATTATTCGTAAAATTTCTAAAATTAATTTAATGAAAAAAATATCAAATTACTTATAGCTTCACCATGGAATAGTTAATTCTTTTTAATTTAATTAACATTAATATATTTATGGTATGCCATTATTTTTAAAGTTTTATTTTTCTAAAACTCAATAAGAAATTATATCGATAATACCTAATATTACTTTATCCATATGAAGACTAAATTCTCTCTTGGGTATACCTTTGAAAGAAACATTTGGTTTTACTAGAAAAAAATTTTGTTCCACAATTGGGTATGAGTCTTTATATTTCATATTTAATAATATATTATAGAAATTTGATATTAATGATTCAAGTATTAATGAACTATTCATTAAGTGTTAAATAATATAAAAACATTAATTTAAAATTTTAAATAATGTATTTTTGGGTCCAATAGAACACTGAGATAAATGTTTTCAAATACTTAGTAAAATATATTAGTTTAACTTGAATCAATACTATTGAAAATGAGAATATGAAATTATCATTACTGGAATAGGAATAGCCCTTATACAATGACGGTTTTGGGAACAGCGGAATCACCTGGTGGGAAAATAAATGTAAATGATTTTATGGATTTTATGGATCATTTGAATATTGTTCAGGACATGAACACCATGACCAGTGAAATTTTTCCAATCAAAAATTGGCATAGGAATTCTCAAAACATGAAGAGGATATTTTTAATGTTAAATTTATAATTAATTTAAATATGATTGAATTAAAGTTCACTGGATCTTAGGAACTTTATTTGATGAAGATATTTTTGAATGTTAGAAAACATTTTTTGGGCTTAACTTCATTTCTTAGGGAGGATCCAAGTGTATAATCCCTCTAGCATTGATCCACACATGCTCCTTTGGTCTTCAATCAACGTGGATTAAACATCAGTTTCTAGTATAGAAGATCGGTTTTCTTATTTTGTTCATTTTTATCACTTAAGATCCTTCAGTCTTGAAAGAGTTCATCTCATTATTGAGAATATGTGAGAAAGAATAGTCAAGAGAGAAGTCAGTTTTGTGCAGCGATTCTTAATCCTTGATTCTCAATTAACCCTATACAATAAACATAAAAGTATATTTATAGAGTTAGAATTTAGATTAAAATATTATTTAATTTCACAATGACCCATAAATAATATAATAAAATTTATATAACCCTATTCCAAATAATAATGATGTTAGTATGATTATTATGTCTTTTATTAACTCATGTAATGATAAATATTATATTAAAAGCTCATAAATTAATATTTATCATTGGAGATAATATTGGTAGACTCATCCTCCCTGGAATTTATTGAATAACTGAATAAATATTCAATCAAATATTTAATTCCTAATTAAATATTTTATTCACAATATGGAGAATAAATATTTATTGAATATTTAATAAAATATTTGGAATCAATAAAAAAACAATAAAATTATTCCTCAATCTGGAGAATAAAATTTATTCCATTAATTAAATTCAAACATAATTTAATCGATATAAACATATTTACTTAGTGTGTGACCCTCTGGGATTCTTTATCATTGGTATTAGGTGGTCTTGCATAAAATAAAATATTGTTTTCTATAAATAGATTGAAGAACCCAATATAAAAAACTTAATTCCATAATTTCAACAACCACGTATGAATGATTATTATGTAATATAATTCCTTTGTCTCAATATCTCATCAAGAGTATTACACACACATGTCATCAAACTATGTGCAAGATATGTCCTCCTTTAACTATATAAAATAAATTCATCATTAAACCATATCTATGTAATTTAATGTGATAGTTCCATTTCAATAAAATGGTAGATATATCAACTTCTATAAAGATATAAGGGACAAATCATTCCATGAATTATCCATTAATAAAATGTCATTCAGGATTCACCCAACATACCCAAATTCACTATAAACCATTATCATAAAAGTTTATGGAAATACATATAAATGTGTGAGTCATGACATTCATTAATAATAATCTTAGAGTATAAGGTCCATTACACAAGCTCACAAATAGAAATATTTGATAACACATAAACTTGTTGAATTATTACTAGTGGGTTTGTTCTCATAATATCCCATCTTAGAGATTACTAAGTGTGAACCTAATTAGAAGAAGTCTCATCTTTTTATGAAAAATCTCACCTAAAATTCCACATATTATATATCCCATCATATAATGTTATCCAACCATAGAAATATATTTAAGAATATCATCATAGCATTTCAAGGTTCTCATCATAACGGGGAAATATTATGACCTTATTAATATGATAGGTACTCTAGGAAATTATTACATTAAAGTCATGGAAAAAATGAAAAATATGTAATATTATGATTTATTAATAATAAAAACTTTGAATATACATTTAATCAAAATTTAAAACAATTTGTTCCAGAAAAAAACTCTAAAAAAATCCCACTTGTACTAGATCCAATTGCATATGGATTTCATTATACTAAACCTCGCATAAATATCATGTTTTTACTAAGTTAAAGATTTATTCAAGGGTCCCTCAACAATCTCTTATATAGATATTCTGCTAATTGTTACTTCTCCTCTTTGAGAAAAATACCACAAGAGATGATACTTCTAAAATATTTGCTTCAACCACTAATGTGGCCTTGGATCCATTGCAAGGGTCACCACTATAATATTATCAAAACAGAGTGAGATAGTATCTTTACTTCTAGGTACCACATCAAGATCTTATATGAGGTTTTGTATCTATATTTCATATTTATATACTTTTAAAGCCACAATATACTTGGACACTACTATAAAATCTATGACCACAACCTTCTTTGGGCTCTTTCAGCTCACAATACCTCCATTCAAAGTGAAATTGTATCTCATTTGTGATTTCATATCATCTTGATATGTATAGAAACTATCATTTTTATATCCTATGATAAATAGTTCCTCATCTCTTCCATATACTAGGAATGCATCCTTAGTATCATTCAAATACTTAAGTATTGTCTTGATTTCCATCCAATAGCATTCACCTAGTTCATCTTGATATCTTCCAACCACACTCAAGGCATAAGAAAAATCTAGCCAAATACATATCATAGAATACACAACTGAATCAATCACAAACCCATAAATGATTTCCATCCTCTTTCTCTCCTTATGTGTTTGAAGAAACATTTTCCTAGAATGTTGAATTCTATAGGACATTGTCAACAATCCCCTCTTAAATTATTCAAAACAAAATATCTTTAGTATATTTTCAATATATGTACCTTGAATTAGGTTGATCAGACTCTTAGATCTATCATAATAGATCTTAATTCCAATAATATATGCTGATTTTCCAAATTTATTCATGGAGAATAATTTATTTAATCAGTTCTTAACAGACTGTAAGAATGGTATTTTATTTCCAATAAGTAATATGTCATCTACATATACTATTCAGAAAACAACCACGCTATCAATAAACCATTTATATACAAAAGGATCATATTAGTTCATTTTAAAACCAAATTTTATTATGGATTCATCAAATCAAATGTCCTGTGGCTTGGATTCTTGGTTTAATCCAAAAATTGATATTTTGGATTTTTATACCACGTTGGAATTCTTTGGAGTAACAAAACCTTCACATTGTGTCATATAGACATCTTCTTGAAGGTTATCATTAAGGAAGACCATTTTGGAATCTATTTTTCAGATCTCATAGTCATGGTAAGTTTTAATGGAAATTCGAATTATAATGGATTTCAATATTTAAATTGGTGAAAAAATTTCATTATAGTATATATCTTGATGATTTTTAAACCCTTTTAGAACTTGTAATTCCTTAAAAGTACTGAATTTTCCATTTATTTACATTTCCTTCTTGAATTCCCTTTTACAAAAAATAGGATTTACATAAGATATAGGATCTTACAAATTCCACACTTGATTTTGATATATGGAATCTATTTTATAATTCATAGAATTTATCTATTTTGAGGAATTTTTTACACTTATTTCATATTTGTAGGTTATAAGATCATTATTATCAACAAATAATGAGTCACCATCCTTGATGACTAGAAAATCATATATTTTAGGTTCTCTAAAATCTCTTATACTCCTCTTTAGTACGTGTGTATCTATAACTTCTTCTTCCATGGGGATTTTTGGAATTTATTCATATGTCAACTCTTATGTATCATGCACCTAGGCTTTATAAAATTCTATCCCACTCCTAATATCTCTTTTAGAGATTAATTTCATCTCAAGGAATGTTCTATGTCTATCAACCAAACCCTATTTATTTGAAGTTTTTTATTAGTATAATCCCTTTATTTCTTTGGAATATCCAAAAAAGATACACATTGTGTCTCAAGGTTCAAGTTTTTTACCACAAAAGGCCTCAAAAAATTATTCACACCCCCAAACATGTATATATGACATCACGAGTTTCATTCCAATCCCAAATTAGTATAGAATATCATCTTCCACTTTATTTTGAACTCAATTCAGTATGTATAATACTATTTGTAATTAATGTTCCCAAAAGGATAATAGAAGAGTCACATGACTCTCTATTAATCTCACCATTTCCAATAGGGTGTGTTTCATCCTTTTGTTTACACCATTAAATAGAGTAATATAAGGAGGAGTGAGTTGTGATAGACTTTCAAACTCTAATAAATAATCAATGAAGTATTGATTAAGATAATATCCACTATGGTCTTAGTGAAGTTTCTTAATCTTTCTACCAATATGATTATAAACTTCGTTATTATATTCCTTGAATCTGTCAAATAAATCTAACTTATACCCCACTAATCCAAAATATTCATATCTACTTAAATCATCAATAAAAGGGATGAACTATGAGTACCAAACATTTTCTTAAAATGGAAATTTTTCACATACATTGATATGAACTAATTCAATGATCTCCTTTCCCTTTTCACATTTTCCACTAAATGGGGATTTGGTCATATTTCCATGTAAACATGCATGACATACACCAATTGGTTTTAGTTTAAATGAATCCAAATATGCATCCTCATGTAATTTAGTAAAATGATTTTCATTTACATGACCTAGATAGTGATTCCAAATTTGGGTGTGGTATGATTCTTGTAAAGTATTTTCATTATCAATTTCCATTACTTGGTTCATGTGATACAACACATAAAGGCCATTATTTAAATATGCCTTTCCGTAAAAAAATTATATCCTTGTAAAAGAAGAAATATTTATTTCCAAACATTAAAATAAATCTATATGTATCAAGTTTGGATACATAAATAATGATTTTGGTAATGTATGGAACATAATATCAACCTTTTGAAAACAATATCACTCATTTTGGAAATGTGAGAAAGTAATCCCTTATAGGCACGACAGCAATTCTAGCACTATTGATTTCTCATAGATCCACCTCCCCTCAATCAATATTCCAAAATATAATTGGTTCTTATATTTGAATACATATGTGAGATCTATGTGTAGTTTATAATACCCAATTTTTAGAAACACATAAATTGAACTTGATAATAAATGCACTAAAATCTTCTCCTTTCTCTATTTTCTAGATGTATTTTTTCATCCATCAGCCCTTATTTCCACATGTGAAGAAAATAACATCATGTTCCCTTACCTATACCTTGATTTTTATCTTCTTTGTAGGGTATTGTGAAGAATCTTTAGGCTTAGATCTCTTTTCTTGGAATTTCCTTGTGTTTACATAGGTATGGAAGGCTTTTAATGCTTCAAAACCTTATCAACTTGGTGAAGTAGTGTGAAAATTAACAAAAAAATATAGAGAATATAGGATAAAATGTTGCTAAAAGGTGATTGGTATGTGGTTGATTAGGAAATTTAAACACTAGAACCCCTAGGTTCCTAATGTAGCCAATTATTTTGACTACATGAGACCCAGCTAGTTCACCATCTCCAAGTTTTCTCTGAAAGAGTGTATTGGATATCTCAAACCATTCTTATCAAAATCTATCCTAGTATAATCCTGAAAATTCATTTTTATTTGGTTTTAAAAAGAAATTTTTAAGGCTAAGCGGTAACCTACAACAGGTGGGAACCAAAAACATTGGATGCACAATTAAGAGTTCAAAAACAAAGGATTCACAACACCCGAGAAGATCACGTTCAGGGTTCACTACATCATTCAAAACACATTTCCAGCCATTGTTAGCATAGGTCACATTTCCATCTATCATCAAGAGTCATCACTGTCACCTATGTCATCCAAACACAAACATTGTCATCGCCTTCCAAACACCGCACCCGACATCGGAGAATGTTGGAGTCCGTCGAAGCACCATAGAATATATTGTGTCATCGTCATCCCCCAACATACCAGAAGTGACCAAATCATCACATCAAAGAAATATCATCACATCGAAAAGAAATAAACAGAGGCACGACACCGTCGTGATCTCCAATGACCACCACCAGAAACAAAAACCAAACTCGAATCAAAAAAGGAACCCCACTGAACAAGCATCAAGAAGAATGATCACTGAGAATAAGCACATAAACCATCACTGATAACATGGGGAAGAGATCTGAAAACCCAAACCCATGGACGAAATTCTTGTGCCTGGAACGCTGGCGACCACCAAACCTCACAACATCCCAAAACCTCATTGTAAGAACCACCCCAAATCCAACTAGGAGAGGAGTAGTGTAAAGTAAGGTCGGAGCAGAGGTTTGGTCGATCGAGGTCTCCAAATTAAGGCATCGCTGTCGAGGAAGAGAACCGGGAGTCATCAAAGGAGCACGCCAACCCAGGTTACTCCTTGAGACCAATCGATCCCCAAACTGTAAAACTCAAAACCTCGTTTAACCACTGCTCTATTTCCGACCTGGAAGGTTGCATAGGGACGTGAGTTCAGAGCCACAGAATGAGGACCAAGGGCTCAACAGTAGAATACCATCGTCGGAAATGTAATCGGCATGACAGAAAAAAGAGAGAACCAGGATTAAGGAGGAAGACAAAACGTCAAGGACAGACAATCCGTGAAAGAACCATAGGGGTAGGAACCCAAGGAGAAGAAACGTAGATGGTATAGGAAGAGGATTAAGGAGGTAAAAGGAATAGAGGAAAGTAAAAAAGAACGAAACTGCTCAAGAGTGTCGATGACCCCGAAGAAGCCAAGGGTTTAAATAGGAAACCCTAGGGGGACCCAAGAGCGAGAGGATGAATTTGGGAGAGAAGGATCCATCCCATCTTTCTTAGTATAATCCAAATAAATGATCAAGCATTCTATAAACATCCATTTATCCATGAGACTTCATGATTTAACTTAACATGGATGAAATCATTTAACACTGAACATAAACCCCATTGCATAGTTGTTTATCATTGATAGTGAACTCTTCATCGCTTACCTCCTTTATAGGCAGATTAGGTAGTAAGAATTCTAAAAATTAAGATTTTTGTTCATGGTGCAACACATCCCATGAGATTCTAAAACATTACTGGAAGTTACATCCAATAAATAGATGTTTGTTCTCTAATATTGATCATAGGGACAATTTGGATGATTAAATTTCCATTATTCTACAAATTAGAAGATTAGATTATTATTATTACTTTTCTTAAATAAAATTTTTTGTGAGATGTAATAAAATTTAAATTTTTTTTAATTCTCCCACTATGTTACCAGGTCTCAATGCCCCTCACCATTGAACATGGAATGACTCAACACTATAGCCATTCTAGTGGCAAGGATCCATATTTTATTTCTTTATAATCCTGATATAGTCCATGAAAATTGAAAGGAATAATTTAGGTAGGCAGACTTTCCAACTTTGGGTATGTAGTTCCATGATCTGTTCGGTGGACTACCCAGTCTAGAAATCCTAACTATAATTTCCTCAACACTTGCATCCAAATTTATATTTGATAGAAAAATGTCATTAAACCCAATACATATTGGTTAATTCAACCCACTATATTAGTTAAGATTTCATAATAATTAAAAGTTCCCCCGACATAGAACAAACTGATACTTTAACTATGGGTTGATCATAATTCAGAAAATTGAAGGCTTAATGGCTTAATATTAACTTGAGGGACTTTTTTTATTATGTGTAAATATTTATTTTTTTATAATTTACATAATATTTAAGTGGATTTTACTTAAGTTATTAAGCATGTTTCGATAAAAAATTTAAACATAATTCATTTAGTTAAATTTTATATTTTCATATTAGTTAATTTATTTATATAACTATGGTCCTATATCCATAAAATAAATAATGAATAAGAAAAAAAATGAATAAATGGAATGATCATGACCTTATCTAACATTTCATTTTTTTAAGGGATAATTAATCAACCAATGACCTAGTGGAAAACTCATTATGTCTGTCTTAGAACAAATTTAAACACCTTTCCACCTATGTATCATTTGGTTTTGCATCATCTCAGTTCTATCTTGAACCACCTCCATAAGACTTGGGATACTCCTTTAATTACATGTATTTGGTCAATCTTGGGAATGGTCTTATACATGCAATGAATATGAAAAAGTAAAATGGTTAACATTCATTTCCATTAATTTTTTATTATTAAGAAATATGCACTTTCACTAACTAATTAATTCATTAATTAATTAATTCCATTTTATCTTAATGGCCATCTAAATTCCCTAGGAAATACCCATATTAAATTCATTCATGGTATATAAATGTAATTATATATAATTACATTAAATTAATTTAGAATTTAATAACTCTTTAAAACCTTTATTACATAGTCAATCAGATCTAGTGACAACAGTTCAATTAGATTTTAATGTTGTAATTAATTATTTTATTTTAATTTAATTTTTTTCTTTATTATGAGACTATATAATGTTTACTTAATAGCTACATGTCATGTACCTTGTTTTCTATTTAACTGGGATAAAAACATGGGGATTCAGTATGTACGTCATCCAGACTATACAATGTGTACTCCCCAGCTAAATGTCATGTATCATGCTTGTCATTTGTTCTTGTAATGAACCAAAAGAATACTCATGTTATTAAGACATGGGACTACATAGAATATAATCTAACTACACTCCATGTGTTCCACTAGTCAAGTGTCTGACTAACTATCCAAATGAATCAGTATGTATCATGGATGCAGTAAATAATGAACTACACATTGTATACCCTAAATACATGTCATGCATTTCATTAATGTTCTAGGCTGTCAGTCTCATGTGATTTTGACCATGTATTTGACCACATGGTTATCCTGAATTTCACTATTAAACCATGTATACTACATGATACTTATACCAGCTACACACCATGTAATCTGATAAGACGTATTCTAGGTCGGCTAGGTCTGCACATGGTATAGAATAAATGCACCACATGTAATTACTAATTAGTGTTTCATGTATCCCACAACACATCCAAATATAGTGCATTTGGGAAGATAGTGTGTACTCCAGCTACACAATGTGTAACCCATGCTTTCCAACCAAAATCATCAGCACGTTATGATTGAAGCTCAGGTCGTTCATCATATGTTTTTAGTACTTTAAGAAAATATATATATTTAACAAAGTTATTAAAAATTTTAAATCATATTAATTACACATCATATTAAAGAAGGAATAATATAGAAATGAAAAATCAATCATCAATTTCACATATTGATCAAAAATCAAATAAATAATTAAAATTTTAAAATATGACCTCTTTGATACCACTTGAAGGTTCTGCGGGTAGTGGATGTTCCTAGTGATCGAATAACCATAAAGGATATTTTGGATTTGATGGATCATTCATATATTTTACATGACATGAATTCCATGACTAGTGAAATTTTTCCAATGAGATACTGAAATAGGAAAACCCAAAACCCAAAGAGGATCTTTTATGTGTTAAATTTATAATTAATTTAAATATGATCAAATGTAAGGTCACTCATCATAGGAACTTTATATGATGGAGATATTTTTGAACATCTGAAAAAAATTTCTAGATTACCTTCATTGCGTAAGGTAAGTAGTTCTTCTCATTCTTGAGAAGATAAGAGAAGGAAGAGTCAGGAGATAAGCATGTTGTATGTAATGATTCTCAATCCTTGATTCTAGATTAACCCCAAAAAATAAATTTAGTATTCCATTTATATAATTATGGTTTTTTAAATATTATTTAGTTAAACAACTTACCTTAAATAATATAATAAAATTAATATAACCCCATGCCATATAATAATAATATTATCATTATTATGGCTTGTGCTAACTGAAAGAATGAAAAATATTATTTTACTAGATTATAAATTATTATTTCTCACCAAACATGATCATTTTCCAATCATCCACCTCAGAATTTATAGAATAAAAAAATAAATATATAAATAAATATTTTATTCATAATCTGATTAATAAATATTTATAAAATATTCAATAAAATATTTATGGTTGAAAAAACATAAATAAAATTATTACTCGATCTTGAGAAAAATATTTTTTCCATTTATTAATTTAAAATATAATTTAATCAAGATAAATGGAAACACTAAGTGTGTGACCCTCCATGGTTCTTTCTTATTGTCTTTATAAGGGCATGCCAAAATTCCAAGATTACTACCTAGAAATTTTTTAAGAAACCCAATATTAAAAACATAATGTCGCAAAGTCAAGAACCATATATGAACACTTACTATATAATATAATTCATTTGCATCAATATCTCATCAAAAATATTTCACACATCTATCATAAAACTATGTGTTTGATGCGTATTTAATTAACTATTTGAAATAAACTCATCGTTACGCCATGTTCATGGAATTTAATGCAACAGTTCTATTTCAATCTAATGGGTGAGATACCAACTTCCATAAGGATGGAAGGGAAAATTCCTTCTTTGACATATCCCTTAATAACATGTCATTCATGATTGGACCAGTATACTCAAATTCACCATGAACTATTATCATCATGGTTTATAGAAATACATCTAAGTTCATGAGTAATTATGTAACGTCCCGACTCGGGTGCCACGCAACGGGTGCCCCGAGCCCGGTTCGCCACGTGACCTCAAGTGCATTTCCATAAATGCCAGAGGCTGTCGACATGAAGCGAGGAACCAGGTCTGATAGTGGGGAAACTATGCCCTCATTTTTCAAAGTGTAGCGCAGCGGAATACCAAAATAAACATACAACAAACAGCGGAAGCAGTAAATATACACAACTGAAATAACTACAGCAGTGGATATAACCAACAGTATATAATTGATGATGATACATGTTTCAAGTTCTAAGAAAACAGCCAGAACATGTTATACATCAATACAGTACAGCAAAAAACAGAGTACAGAAAAACAAGAAAAACAGCTGGCCGCGGCATCCCGAGCCTAGGCTCGGTCCCATGCCCTCCTACTCCTCAGCAATAGTCAAGTACCTGTATAGGGACTCTTTCCCCTATCTACACATGCAGCAACGTAATCTGTTTGGGCCGAAAAGCGTGACCCAAATAGGGTGTGAGAAATATATCTCAATTGGCACCCACAAAAGGCATGTTCCCAACTGCGTGTAAGCATGCAACAACAGTGTGCAGTAGTAAAATGCAATAAAGTAAGCAGTACTCAAAAGTAACTAATTACCAGTTATGTTTCAATATCATTATCCATTTAATCCATTTAAATATTAGAAACCACCACAGTGCATTTCTAAGTAAACAGTCCACGTCCTCAGACAAACGAAACCTTACCCTCAGGTAAGCAGAATCCAACCTGCAGGTATAGCCCTCAAGCATAACAGAAATTTCCCTCAGGCGTAGGAAGTGTCGCCCTTAGGCACAGAAGTCAAGCCCCAGGCACGAAAGGTTGCCCTCAGGCGAAAATAACTACATCTCTCAGGCTAAATAGTGCAGTGCCCTCAGGATAATCACAACAACGCCCTCAGGCTAAATACAAAAACGCCCTCAGGCTAAATAGGTAACCGGGCCATGCCCAACAGGTAAACAAGAAGTAACAAGCAATTCCTCTCAAGGAAATTCTACAATTACTACTTTGAAGGCATACCCTCTGGTATCCTGGCCAAACGGCTAAATAGAGAAACACACCCCGGGGGTGGTTCCGAATCCAAGAAATGATCCCAACCAGAATTTTATTATCACAATTAAATACCTAATCAATTCTAGGTATTAAATATAGCAACGGCCTCAGCCACACGACACCACAACATGGGTTTGTGGCACAAAAATGCACAAAACACACAGCATTTGGAAAACTAAACACAAAGCCACCTACATTATACGTCAACGAGCGTTATACCCGAACGCCGACTCCAGAAACGCCCAATAACGACGTAGATCTGACGAAGAACAAAACTCATTCAAATGTAAATAACTTATGTTAGGAGAAGAATTGGAAAGAACGGTACCAGGAGAGGAGAGGGATTACCCGTGCGGTTCAAACGAAATCGTCTGAAGCCGAATCGGATTCCAGACGAACACCCGGTAGATCTTCAACGATCCAGCATCCTCCTGTGGCTCCAAAATGGCTCAAGTGCCTCCTCTACCAAATGAGGAGGCTACTGCCTGTTTTAAGCTGAAAAAAACAAAGTACATGGCGTGTACTTTTGAGTACACGGCGTGTAATTCGTTCATTTAATTGTTCATTTGGCGGCATCGCCACACTGTTCATCCGTCGACATGAGTACACGACATGTACTCTCGAGTACACGGCATGTACTGTCGCCCAGCTGGCGGTGACGCCACCGCCTTACTGTTTAAGCCTGCCGACTGACTACACGTCATGTAAGGCACCACTACACGGCGTGTAGTGGTTCCTACACCCTTCGTCACCGGCATGGCTACACGCCCCGTGTACTCATCCCAACACGGCCAAAAGTACATGGCGTGTGGATAAAGTACACGGCGTGTAGTTCCAAAATTTAGGATTTTTACCCATTTCCCATATTTTCCCAAAAATACTTAAGGAAAAGGAAAAGAAGAAGCCCGTACCTCTAAAATAAGAACTGGGTTCTTACAAACATCCCCCCTCATAGAAATTCGTCCCTGAATTTCCCTTCCAAAGGTGGTGAAGAATAAGCTCAGAATAGCTCTGGCCACTGAGCACATACGTCGGCCTCCCGCTCCTAGGTCTCGTCCTACACTCGTCCATGCTGCCATAGCACCCGTACGAGAGGAACTGACCAACCTCGGAGAACCTTCATGCTCCTTTCAATGATATGAATCGGATCCTCCTCAAAGGACGCATCATGCTGAAGCTCAACCTCCTCTGGCTGAAAGGTGTGAGACGGTTCTGAATGGTAGCGACGCAACTGAGACACGTGGAAGACATCGTGCATGGATCGGTACCGCTGTGGTAACTGAAACCGATATGCAACCAGCCCGACTCTCTCCAGAATCTCAAATGGTCCCACATACCTCAGTGAAATCTTACCTTGTCTCCTGATCCGTTTGTGTCCCAGCCTCGATGAAACACACAAGAAAACCTGATCCCCGACCTGTACAAAGGTGACCGGCATGGACTACCATATAAAGCCTCGTATGGTGCCATCTCAATAGTCGCCTGAAAACTATTGTTATAGGAAAACTCGACTAAGGGTATATGATTCCACAAGAGCCCCAAAAGTCTAGGACACATGCATGCAGGAAGTCCTCTAGCACCTGTATTGTCCGCTCTGACTGGCCATCTGTCTGAGGGTGGTATGTTGTGCTCAGAAGCACCTGTGTACCCAGCACCCTCTGAAAACTCTACCAGAAACAAGATGTAAAGCGGGAGTCCTTTTCTAAAATGATAGAATGAGGGACCCCATGAAGATGTATAATCTCTTGGATATACAGCCTTCCAAGTTCGTCCACACTGAAGGTCTCCTTGATCAGCAAGAAGTGAGCTACCTTCGTGAGTCTGTCCACAATAACCCACACGGCGTCATTGCCTCGAGGTGACCTCGGTAATCCCGTCACGAAATACATTGCGACATCAACCCATTTCCACTTCAGAATGGCAAACTGTTGTAACAGCCCAGCTGGTCTCTGATTCTCTGCCTTCACTTGCTGACAGGTGGAACACCTTGTAACAAAACCAGCTATCTCTCTCTTCATACCCGGCCACCAGTACGGACGTCTCAAGTCTCGGTACATCTTGGTAACCCCAGGATGAACTGACCAAGCTGAATCATGAAACTCCCGCATCATCTCCTCGCGTATATCCCCTGGAACCCATACACGTCCATGGAAACGCAAAACCTCATCATTGCCTATCGTCCAACCGGGAGGAGGGTCTTCACTTGCCACTGACTCTCGTAGAACTAGGCCTTCTGAATCTGATAGCTGCCTCATCCTCACTCTGTTCAGGAGGGTAGAAGTCACAGCTAACGAGGAAAGATAAGTCTTCCCCTGACTGTCATGCACCTATAGATGCATCTCAGAGAACAAAGCCATAAGCTGCCACTCACCACTGGTCTCCTGCACTGCTTGTATCTGAGTCTTCCTACTCAATGCATCAGCTACTGCATTACCTTTACCAGGTGTATAGGCAAGCTCAAAATCGAAGGATAGTAGATACTCGACCCACCTTCTCTGACTCAGATTCAGGTCACGCTGAGTAAAGATATACTTGAGGCTTTTGTGATCGGTGAAAACCACAAAATTCTCTCCCAACAGATAATGTCTCCAACAGCGCAACACATTCACAACTGCAGCCAACTCGAGATCATGCGTCGGGTAATTCCTCTCATGTGACCTCAATTTCCGAGACCCGTATGCCACAACTCAGTCGCCCTGCATCAAAACAGCTCCCAGCCCAATCCCTGATGCATCACAGTAAACTGTATACCTCTTCCCCTGCTTCGGGAGTATCAGGATCGGTGTTGATGTCAGCCTTCCATTCAGGTCCTAAAAAGATGTCTCGCAAGCTTCTGACCAAACGAACATCACACCCTTCTTAGTCAGACCTATCAACGGTGCTGCTAAGCAGGAGAAGTCCTGTATGAAGCACCTTTAGTAACCATCCAACCCTAAGAAACTCCGTATCTCAAACATGTTCTTGGGATTCTCCCAGGAAACTACTACTCTCACCTTCTCTGGGTCTAATGAAACTCCTGCCTCTGAGATGATATGACCCAGGAAGTGAATCTGGTCCATCCAAAAGTGGCACTTCGAGAGCTTAGCATATAGGCGATGCTCTCTCAGTGTACTCAATATGACCTCAAGATGGTTGGCACGGTCATGTCGAGTGTGAGAGTATACCAAGATGTCGTCCACGAATACTACCACAAATGAATCAAGATACGAATGGAACACATGATTCATCAAAGCTATAAAAACTGTTGGCGCGTACGTGAGTCCGAATGGCATAACCGTATACTCATATAGACTATACCTACTCCGAAAAGCTGTAAGCAGTATATCTGATGGTCTAATGTGCAGCTGATGATATCTGGATCTCAAGTCAATCTTCGAGAACACTCGTGCTCCATGAAGATGATCAAACAGATCATCTATCCTTGGTAAGGGATATCGGTTCTTAACCGTCAACTGGTTAAGCTTCTGATAATACACACAAAGTCTGAGGGTACCATCCGCCTTCTTCGCAAAAAGGACCGGATATCCCCAAGGTGATGTATTGGGTCGGATAAAACCCTTTGCATGTAACTCCTCTAACTGCCTCTTGAGCTCCTACAACTCAAGCGTGGACATCCTATAAGGAGGAATGGACACCGGTGCTGCTCCTGGCACTAGTTTGATAGAGAAATCCACCTCATGCATCAGAGGTAGACCTGAAAAGTCATCCGGGAAGACATCCCTGAAACGATCAACAGCTGGAGGGAAATCCATCTCACAAGTCCCTTGGTCATCCAGATATAAGCTCGCAATCTGGGTTGTGACTCCACCTCACCCATGATGCTCTGGTCTAGCTCGACTCGCCTAAACATCCCACCCGCACTTGTATAGAAACTCCCTGCCCCCTGGTGACATGAAACGCACCCTGCGATAGTAGCAGTCTATGAAGGCTCGAAAGGGAACCAACCTGTCCATCCCGAGAATGACGTCATAGCTCATCATCTCCAGGACATAGAGGACCCAAAGGAAGTAACACCCACCAACCTCAAGGGGGCACTCCTTGCACTGACACACACCAACCGTCCTAGTCCCCAACGGTATGTCTAGCGTTAAGATATCATAAGAAGTAGAAACACTGAGCCCAAGGCTCTCCACAACGGGTACAGATATGAAACTATGTGTAACACCCGTATCAAAAAGTACTGAAGACAAGACAGAAGCTACTAGAATAGTACCTCTGACTGTCGAAGGTCTGAGATCCTACTCTTGCTGGGTCTGTTGCACTGCATATGCCTGTCCAGTGTCGCGGCCCTGCGACACAGCCTGGCTACCCTGAGCTGTCCCGCCCTACTACCTCTGCAATCCTAATATCTGGCTACCACGGCCACGACCACTGTCTCTACCTGCACGCCCTGATGTATTCCAGTTCCCTGACTGGTAAGAAGCCACCGGTCCTGCTCCCGCATGCGGAGTCTGCACAGAACCCCTCTCACTAGCCACTAGTAGAAACGACCTGCAAAAGCACTACAGATGACCCATCTTGCCGCAAGATCGGCACTCCACTGTGTCTCATGGACACTGCGGCCTCTTGTGCCCCTCTCTACCACACTGGTATCACCTGACCGGTCCACCTGAAGAAGCGGCCTGGATGGTACTACCGCCCTGAGAGAAGTCCATCTCTCTCTTCCTCTTGCCAGCAGAAATAGTACCAGTAACTGGTGTTGAACCGCCCTGTCCCACACCACTCTATTCCCATAGGTTCCACTCTGTAATTAACACCTGGTTCACAATCGTGTGTACAATAGGCAACCTGAAAACATTCACCAGCACTCGGATTTCATACCGAAGACCATCCTCAAAACGTCTGGCTCTCAACGACTCATCACCCACCAGCACGGGTGCAAAACGCTGAAGCTCTATAAAACGAGCAGAGTAGTCCATCACCGATATAGTGCCCTGCTGCAGATTCATGAACTCTCAAGCTCTATCTGCCCTCAGCATCTCGGGAAAGAAGAAGTCATAGAAGACTGTCTGAAAATCTTCCCACGCCATGTCCCTGTGATGCTCTGACTGGGTGGTAACATCCCACCACCTCTTGGCGGAATCACGCATCATATAAGTCGTGAGCTTGACCCTCCGCCTTGGAGGAATTTCTAGATGCTCTAAAATAGTCTGCATCGATCCTAGCCAAGACTTTGCAGCCTGTGGTCTATCATCCCCTGAAAACCTAGGCGGATGCTGTTGCTGAAAGATACACGTCAGCTCGGCCATAGATGTGGCAGCCTGTGGTGCTCCCTAAAAGGTCTGTATGAACCGCAATAAGCCTTCATGGAACTGCGCCTCTGCGCCTGTGTCTGGTATAACAGATGGTGTTGCATCTGGCTCTGCTGGTGGATCAACTGGTAGCCCATGGCCCACCATCTCCGGAGTATAATCGTCACCGCTCTCCTAGCGAACAACTTGTGGTCGTCTCGGTGGCATGACTCTACAAGGTCAAAAGCACTCCTTAGATTCAATATTATTAAGACTGAAAGCGAAGGAACCACAGAGGAACAAGAGGAAGAAGGCGTTTCAAAATTTTCAAAACAAGACTACACAGCGTGTACAATGACTACACGGCGTGAACTTGACTTCCTTTACCCTACCCGGGTCCTTCTACACGGCTAAGCCACACGACTTCCATTCAACAAAACTAAATGGCGTGTATAATATCTACACGGTGTGTACGGTGTTATTTTCCAACTCCCTGTGTCGTCTGTGACACGGACGACTACTCGGCTTAACACTACACGGCGTGTTACACCCGCACACGGTGTGTATAGCATCCCGTTTCCTAGCCACACAGCTAACTCCACATGTTCCATCATCGGACAAGACTACACGGCATGTCCCATAGGTACACGGCGTGTTCAGAGAGAGGTGACACCGGCCCGTGTTTTTAGTTACACGGCCGAGTCCCGAGGTCACACTACACGGCATGTCTATAATTGACACGGCGTGTTCTGTCAAGGAGTTCACCGACCCGTGTTGTTAGTTACACGGCAGGACTCCGGGTCACACTACACGATGTGCACAAAAACTACACAGCGTGTTTTACCCAAGCCCTTCCCTACCCTGTGTCGCCGCCCAAAAAGTTTGTGACACGGGAAGAGACTACACGGCGTGTACTCAGGGTACACAGCGTGTACTCAAAAAGTTTATTTTTCTTCCCGAACAGAAGAACACACACGGTGTGTATGAGGTCCTACACGGCATGTATTCTGGGTTTCCCGGATAGTATGCCTCAGAAACTTCCCTGGAACCCAGAAAATACTGAAAAACAACACCTGAGTGTCAAATTCTGACCCATGTGGGCCCATAACCCATAGGTCAGATGATCGAAACCTCCCTTTGATACCACTTTGTAATGTTCCGGGCCCGGGTGCCACGCAACGGGTGCCCCGAGCCCGGTTCGCCACGTGACCTCAAGCGCATTTCCCCAAATTCTAGAGGCTGCCAACTAGCAGCGAGGGCCCAGGTCTGATAGTGGGAAACTATGCCCTCATTTGTCAAAGTGTAGCACAGTGGAATACCAAAATAAACATACAACAAACATTGGAAGCAGTAAACATACACATCTAAAATAACTACAGCAGTGGATATAACCAAGAGTATATAAGTGATGATGCTACATGTTTCAATTTCTAAGAAAAAAGCCAGAACATGTTATACATCAATACAGTACAGCAGAAAACAGAGTACAGCAAAACAAGCAAAACAGCTGGCAGCGGCATCCCGAGCCTAGGCTCGGTCCCATGCCCTTTTACTCCTCAGCAACAGTCAAGTACCTGTATAGGGACTCTTTCCCCTATCTACACCTGCAGCAACGTAATCTATTTTGGCCGAAAAGCGTGACCCAAACAGGGTGTGATAAATATATCTCAGTAGGCACCCACCAAAGGCTCGTGCCCAACTGCGTGTAAGCATGCAACAACAGTGTGCAGTAGTAAAATGCAATAAAGTAATCAGTACTCAAAAGTAACTAATTACCAGTTATGTTTCCATTTGATTATCCATTTAATACATTTAAATATTAGAAACCACCACAGTGCATTTCTAAGTAAACAGTCCACGTCCTCAGACAAACAGAACCTTACCCTCAGGTAAGCAGAATCCAACCTGTAGGTATAGCCCTCAGGCGTAACAGAAATCTCCCTCAGACGTAGGAAGTGTCGCCCTCAGGCATAGAAGTCAAGCCCTCAGGCATGAAAGGTTTCCCTCAGGTGAAAATAATTATAACCCTCGGGCTAAATAGTGCAGTGCCCTCAGGATAATCACAACAACACCCTCAGGCTAAATACAAAAACGCCCTCAGGCCAAACAGGTAACCGGGCCATGCCCAATAGGTAAACAAGCAGTAACAAGAAATTCCTCTCAAGGCAATTCTACAATTACTACTTTGAAGGCATACCCTCGGGTATCCTGGCAAAACGGCTAAACATATAAACACACCCCAGGGGTGGTTTTGGATCCAAGCAACGATCCCAACCAGAATTTTATTATCACAATTAAATACCTAACCAATTCTAGATATTAAATATAGCAACGACCTCAGCCACATGACACCCCAACATGGGTTCTTGGCACAAAAATGCACAAAACACACAGCAGTTGGAAAACTAAACACAAAGCCACCTACCTTATACGTCAAAGAGCGTTATACCTGAACGCCGACTCCAGAAACGCCCAAGAATGACGTAGATCTAACGAAGAACAAAACTCATTCAAATGTAAATAACTTACATTAGGATAAGAATTGGAAAGAACGGTACCAGGAGAGGAGAGGGCTTACCCGTGCGGTTCCAACGAAATCGTCTGAAGCCGAATCGGATTCCAGACGAACGCCCGGTGGATCTTCTAAGATCTAGCCTCCTCCTGTGGCTCTAAAATGGCTCAAGTGCCTCCTCTACCAAATGAGGAAGCTACTGCCTGTTTTAAGCCGAAAAAAACGAAGTACACGGCATGTACTTTTGAGTACATGGCGTGTAATTCTTTCATTTAACTATTCATTTGGAGGCACCACCACACTGTTCATCCATCGACATGAGTACACGGCATGTACTCTCGAGTACACGACGTGTACTATCGCCCAGCTAGCGGCGACGCCACCGCCTTACTGTTTAAGCCTGCCGACTGACTATACGGTGTGTAGGGCACCACTACACGGCGTGTAGTGGTTCCTACACCCTTCGTTGCTGGAATGGCTACACGCCTCGTGTACTCATCCCAACATGGCTAAAAGTACACGGCGTGTGGATAAAGTACACGGCGTGTAGTTCCAAAATTTAGGATTTTTCCCCATTTTCTATATTTTCTCAAAAATACTTAAGCAAAAGGAAAAGAAGAAGCCCGTACCTCTAAAATAAGAACTGGGTTCTTACAAATTACATGAATTGAAAATAATATTAAATTATACAGTCCATTATACGCACTCACTGATAGGAATATCTAATGACACATAAACATTAAGAATTACTACTTGTGACTTTGTTCTCATAATCTCTCCTCTTAGATATTACCAATTGAAAACTTCAAGAGAAGAAGTCTCATATTCTTATGAGTACTCACACCCTATAGTTAATATACTATATTCCCCATCATAGAATGTTATCTAACCATGGAACTATATTTAATAATATTGTAATAGCATTTCAAGGTTCTCATAATAGTGGGGAATTTATATGACCTTATCAATGTCATAGATACTCTAAGACATTATTTCATTAAAGTTATGCAGAAAAATAAACAATATGTAATAATATTATTTATTAATAATCAAAGATTTTAATATAAATTTAATCCAAAGTATGAATAGTTGGTTCCAAAACACCAATTCTAACAAACCTCTAGTATGATTCAACTTTACTTTTTGAAGTTATGTTCTTCTCATGGATGATATACAAATCACCCTTCCTTAGAACCTAGGAAAACACACCTTACTTCTTATTTTCTTATATTAAATATAAATTTATTAACAACCCAATATATAAAATAGAAGCATTATATACTATAATGAATATATTTAAAGTAAATTCAACTGCTTTTGTCTTCTTTAATTTCAATTCTTAAAATATCCTTTCAATCCACATGAGAAGAAAATAGCTTCTGATTTACCACAGTGCCTATAAATGTTTTATTTTAATTAAATAGAATTGAAAATGCACTATTTTATATAAAATAGTTATGGTATTATCAACGTTTCCTTTCATTTTGTTCACTATAATTGTTGTGGAACCAAGTTCCTCACAACCATTATCTCTCTGGTGAACCTTATTCAAAAATATTTCTAAGAAATTCATCTATACTACTCATCTATTAACTAAATGAATAAAGAGAACCTAGAAGGTAATAATGATAATATGATATTAATGGATAATTTATTTTCTATATGGAAACTCAAACTTCTTTAACTGATTAAGGTAATTTAGTATATTTAAGGAAAGATAAATAACTTAGTACTCCTTCTAGTTTACACTGACATTATATAGTGAAAATATCATTTATCTGAAGCCTCTCTTTCTCCTTATAAATTATATGAGTTAATATTTCATCATATAATCATAAATTTCTTTATATTGTATTATTATTTCTTTGGACATAATGAATATTTTGATGAAATATAAAATTGGATCATCACTGAGTATCGCTTGTAGGAATCCTCATATCCTTCATTAGCTTTGTGAGGTGGATAAACAAGTATAAGGAATTCTATCACATGGTATAAATTTTATTATAGTAGTATAGTGTATAAAAAAACTATACCATGATTAAAAATATGTGGGGGTGAGGACACGATATATGTTATGAATGATCATAGTGTTATGATGATTTCTATTAATATACACTACATTAAATAAATGAAAATTCTAGTTTTTTATCTTGATTACCACAACATATGACTCAACAAATACAATTTATTTGTCTCCAACTATTTTATCGAAACCTGATAATATTCACAAATGATTTTAGAATATATTATCGCATGGATATTCTCTTGGTATGGATTAATATACCCCTTCTCATTACCATGATGGGGGGATTGAATATTTATTCAAAGGTATTTAGGTAGGAATAATCTACCAACTACATTAACACATAGCCCCTTGATCCATTGAGTGTACTACACAATCCTGAAATCTTAGTTTTGGATTTCCTCAACACTTCTCTACTATTTTTACTAAGTCTCATGGAGATGATAAAACCTAAATGATAAATAGGTTAAGTAGACCCAAAAAAAAGTTATAAATTCCCCAATAATTTAATATAACCCAAAAAAGGATAGTAAAACACTTTTTAATATATTATTACTTATACCCAAGTAGTGGAAGGATTTAATAACTTAATATTTTGATTTGAATAATTTTTTATCATTATAATTAAATTTTTCATTTTATCTTACCACATGATTTACTAATATAAAGTGTATTTTACTTAAGTGATTAACCATGTCTTAGGTAAAGTTTATGCATCGTTCAATTTATTTTAATTCCATCTAGAATACTTGTTAATTAATCTCTTAAGTGATTGTATAAAAGAATCCATAAATAATTAAGAATAAAATTGAAAGAAATAAAATAATAAGATGGTATGATCATGATATTCTCTAATGGGTGGTTTATATAGAGAATGATAAACCAACCCTTGAACCTGGGGTAAAAAACCTAGAACCATTCCCTGGTTCAAGTTATAGCATCCACCTATGTACCATGTATGCCTTGGGACAGTTTGACTTTGAATCAAAGCTTAGAATACATCCTATTACATGGATCCAAACCCTTTATATATTATTTTACTCACAAGAAGGTGAGGGGAACAAAATAATAAGTTAAGGGGGTTTACATAATAAAACCCACCGAAATATGGGTCCTCATATAATAAGGAGGGGATGACACACATGCCATAATTTTAATTTAACAATAATAAATTAAAAGAGGCCAACCACATTCATAGGTCAGTCTAAGCTCATGATCATCCCTATACATGCAATGATTATGCATTTAATAAAATGAAAAAAATAATTTGTTCTTAAATAAGATAAAATGTTCTCAAATAAATTAATTATATTTATTATTTCATTAATTTATTCATTCAATTTAATTTCCATCCAAATTTTCTTTGAGATTCCCATGATTTACAATTTTAAAAAAAATAAAAAAATTTATTTTATTTAAGATCAAGTAAGTAAAAAAAGCATGTACTTGGAGGAAACATAGAGAGTACTCATGAAAACTAATTAGTTTGTATTGAGAACAAATATTGTCTACTCATTCAGTATATAGAATACACATTTTTAAAAGTGTAATTCTTTTACGGTGCATGAAGTAGTCATTTCATTTTGAGTATACATTGTATGTAGTTATAGAAATTACATGGAAATTAATTAATTATTATATATATACATATAACCTATCACATGGTGTGTAATTTCAATAAATGAAACATTTATATGTGTTGATTATGTTTAAATGGAATAATTTATTTATTTTATTTTCTATGTAAATAGGTAGTGTACACTGCATGTACAGGCCAACTACACATTGTGTATCTCTCTTCACCACTAATATATAAAACACACTTGGGAGCTGGGAATGTATATCATTCAAGGTTATTTTTGAGGTACACCATTTTTATAGGAGTTACATGCTATGTGACCTTTGAGTTACATGGTTTCCAATCAAATGTGTTGCGCAATAAATACAAGATGAATTTTTTACTACATTTTTTACTGCCAAAACTCATGGAATACATAGCATGTAAGCGTGTGACACAAATGTAGTCTAGGAAACTATGTTCAAAGATGGTGTGGCCAACATGTGGTGCATATTTAGTTTACTCATCATGTTAACAATTGCATGATTGATCTTATTTCTTACAGCTCATCCTGGTGTATTGAACATAAGTGCATGGCTTGTACCTTCAGGTTACACATCATCTACTCTTGTGTTATCTAAATAGAATCCTCAAAACCATAGGGTGGGTTATTTATATTTTCATCATTTATAATTAAACCATTTTTTATTATGTGAGTGAGAATTAACGTTGGTAATAAAATATATCTACATTCAGATTTAAAGAATGGTTATATCATAATTAAAAACTATTATAGAATGTGTAAATCAAAGAGCAATTAATAAATAATTATAAATTATTATACAACCTGACTATTATACCACTTTAAGGTTCTAGATATGATGGTAGTTCCTACTGGTAAGTATCCAACTTGGATATTTTGTTTTTTTCATGATCAAAATATAATTTGAGATGCACATGATGAGGAATGTTTTGACTATTGAAATTAATTTGAATATTAATTAACATAAATATTGGAACCAAGAAGATAAGAACATCACAAATAATTTATAATTAATTTATGAAAATAAATAATTACCCCACGTTCAAATTTTCTCTTTGTTAATAATTTAGTAAACCACTTCTTGTTGTATCTTCATTTTAACTAAAAGATTAAAGGATAGAATCCCTATAGTAGTGATCCACATGTGCTTCACAAACCTCTGATTGACATCATAGAAACCAATGGTTGCTAACATAGAAGACTCTAATGCTTGGGTTGTAATTTTCTGATCAACAGAATAATATGTTCAAGGTATAAGGTTTATTTCGTTCTCTATAGGCTCAGGATGGTAGATGAGGAGGATCAGCCTTCGTTCTTGAGATCATTCTAAGAGAGGAGCTCTCTATGGCCTGAGAGGATTATCTATTGAATTTATTCCACACAATGATTATAATATCACTTCTAGATTTAGATAATAATATAATCAAGTATTTATAGTCCTAGGTTTAGAGAATAAATAGTTTCACATGGGCCCTTAAAATTTCTTTAATCCTTGATGAACCCCATGTCAAAATAATAAAAATATTATTATTATTTACTTGACATGCGCTAAACTTGCGGATAACTAAATATTTTTTTCTTAAATAAAAAAACTAATATTTATTCAAGTAATATTCAATTTTTCATTTCTCTCTAAAGAATTAAACTTGATCCTCTAATCCTCCTTAATATTTATCAAACCTTAAATAATGACTATTTAATTAAATAAATAAATATCACTGCAATATTTTTTGATAAATAAATAAATTATAAATTCATAGAAATAGTTAATGAATATTTATTAAATATCTAACTCACATATATATTCTATAAAATAACCAATGATTGAATATTATTGATACAATAAATGTTAAAATTTATTAAACCATATATGGGATTAATATTTATGAAACATGTTAAATTACAATAGAATTTAAATGGGGTTGTGAATACACATAGTGTGTAACTCTCCATTCCCCTTTCCTAGTGGAATTTGGTAGAACCACCAAAAGTCCAGGTTTTGTGTCTAGCAATACACCAAAGAATCCATAGAGAAATAATCCAAATGTTTCAATGACAATAAACACATATAAATACACATTGTATTATATAATCTCTTTGTATCAATATCTATAATCAAGTGGGTTTCACACTGGTGTCATCAACATATATTCTTGATGTATCTTTCTTTAACTTATAAAAAATGAACTTTCCTAAAAAAACCATGTCCATGGAATTAATTAGGAAATTCATTTCCCGTCAAACGGATTGAGATATCAACCACCATTCAAGAAGATAAGGAACAAATCCTTTCTCACATTATTCATTAATGTAATATTGATAGTGAAACACCTAGTATATCTTACCTCACTTTGAGAATATGTCACCACAGTTTTTTTCAATGCATCAAAGTATATAACTGATGATCTTTATTAATATTAATCTTAAATTTTGATTCCCATTAAACACAATCATGGATAGGAACATCCAATAAAAAATTTAAATATATATAACCTATTGGTAGATTACACACTCAATTTTCATGCATATTTTTACATACGCATCAATGGTTTTAAACCCATAAAATTGATATTTTAATTTCAAGTGTCACGTTTTATGGTTTTATAAGCAATTTGGGCTTAATTGGAAAAGTGGCCAGATTTTGGGATTTAACTATTTTAATTTATCAAATTATTTTGGCCATAAAATTTTATATACTAATTCAATTTGTGAATTTTTTTAGTATTAAATACATCTTGGTATTCATTTAATTATTTAGAACCAAATTTGAATACATCATTTGAAGGCCCAAAAGAAGCTCACAATTCAGACCACAAAATCTATGCATAGATCTAGAAATTTTGGAATATGAGACTATATATCCAAAATGTAAGAAAAAATATAGCAATAATTAGACAATGATAAATATAAAATCTTTAGAAAATACTTTCATAACTATGGTTAAACTTTATTCTACCAATATCATGGCCATAAATTCATGGGAAGCTTGATTTATTAATATCAAATATTCTTCCTAGCCAGAATAAATTTTTAGAGTAAATTAGATATAAATTCTTCTAAATTCTCTTGAAAAAGTTGAAATTTTGTGATAAAGAAAAAAATATTTTTGAACAACTTTACAGATGAAACCTTTTGATGATTTGGTAAAACAAAAGAGATTACACACACACAAAATTGGAGGAATATTCTAGAACCAAAATTTGAACTATTGACAACCCATTACATCTTGAAACCCATTAATGTACATTTATAATGAATTGAAGCCTCTTCAATGCCTATAAATAGTCTATGGTGGATTGAAGATATTTTTTGGTGATTGAAGCTATGTATGATAACCTGTTGTAGATTTGTTTCCCTCCATTATTCTTCTTTTATTTTCTTTACTCTGCGATGTCTCCCCTATCCCGCATCAACTCGACTTCCCCATCCATGGAGGGGTAGTTTCTTTTATTGATAATAAAATGGGAAGTCTGGACCTATGTTCTTGCTTGAGTTTTTGCAATTCTATTTAATAAGATCTCTTCTTCTTTCTACATCTGGTTTAAATTGTTAATTTAGGTTTAAATTCCAAATATTGTTGCAATAGGTTTTTATTATGTTAAATTTTAATTTCCTTAGTCAATGATCAATATCACCCTCCACCGAACTCTTTTCTAGATATGGTTGAACAGATTAGGGTTGGGTGGTGAGTTCTCGATGGTTTTTAGCATTTGTGTAATATTATATGTTAGAATATTGGTTTATTAGGGACCAAAAATTCCTTGTTAGGGATTATCCTAATTAATCAAGAAACCCTATTGTAACTCTACTCACATAGGAAGGAGGGTAGACCAACCTGAGATTTCAAATTGGAATATTCTCATCATAACTATCTGGCCAAGAGGGGAGAGGACTTAGTTGATGAATCTCTCTCTTACCAGTCGGTAGAAAAAAAACGGGGTAAATTTTGGAATCAATGATAGCACGATACTAGGTCTATCCAAAACCGTTATGGTCACTATATTTATTAGATATTTAAAATAAATAAAATCAAACTATTTCTTACTCTCACTTTCAAAAATTAATTAAAACCAACCTTTCTCCAAAAAACAATAAAAAATGAAAACTTCATTTTTTGTGAACTCCTCTTCAGGATACTACAAAGAGTTAAATATTATACTATACTTTGGTAATTTAAATATTGTTTTTCCATGCCCCATTATAAGCATGAGTCAAACATGGAATTATTTATATTGAGGCAGTGCCTCAAAACACCAAAAAACATTTGAATAAACCATATTTCAAATAACCATTTAATTGATTTTGATCCGAAAATTGAGAGAAGAATAAGAAAATTGAGAAAACAAAATTTTCAAACAAATTTGAGGAAATAAACCTCACATATTCGAGTGACACTTTCAGTGATCACTCTAAACCTACAACAATGGATGGAAATCCCAACCAAACTATGCATGATCTATGCACAACATAATTTTATAATGAAAAAAATCAACTATTTATCCCTTCCTTAGAGAATGATTTTTAATTGCACATTAAATGATCCAAATTCTACCTAAGTTCCATAGTCTTAGAGAAGCAGATCTAAATAGACATATTAAATAATTTAAACATTTGTGCAATGGTTGCATACCCCAAGGAGTTGTAGAAGAATTAGTGAAGTGGAGGGAATTCCCCTTCTCACTTGAGGTAGAAACAAAGGAATAGTTGTATAGTATGTAAAAAGGAGAGGTCCAAGACTGGGAAGATCTAAAAATATGCTTCATGAAAATGTTTTTTCCATAATCTAGGAACACGACTATCTAAAAAGAGATCTATTTTATTATCCAATAAACTAGAGAGACACTTTATGAGTACTAGGAGCAATTCAAAAAGCTATGGTCTAACTACCCACATCAGACTGTGGAGGAACACCACTTCCTTGTTTCATTATATCAAGGACTTCTCGATAATAATCAAAATTTTCTTAATACACAATATGAAAGATCCTTGATTAAAAAGTCACTAGTGGATTCCAAAAAACTGATTGAAAATATAGCAAAAAACTCATAGAAAATCAGTACTAGAGGTACGGGCACTAGAGGAATTCATGAGGTAAGGACTTATAATTCTTACTCACCCATACTTGAAGAAACACTTAAGGAAATGAATAGTGTGGTGAAAAAAATTGTTGTAAGAAAAGTGAAGGAATAACAAGGCCTAACTCGTGTATATATTTTATGCTCTTATACTTATCATTACACTGATCAATGTCCAAAAATGTAAGGGACCTAAAGTTGTGTCGCTACCTATCAAGAAATTCAATTCCAGTCAAATAATTCATGTCAATTCCAATCCAAACCAGGAAATGAATTCCAAGAGAAATAAGATAGACCTTATTTTCAATAGTAATAGTGTTACCCCCTCTATCCCAACAACCCTAAAATATCCCTTATAGCAAAAAAAATCCTTTCAACCACCACTATTTCAGTGAAAGGAATATGATAATCCATTCACAAGTGCACCAATAACTAAAGAGAAACTACTAAATACCAAATTTGTGGGATTTAGAGATAAAATTGACAATATAACTGATGGATTTGAAAGTTCTATGGGAATTCTCAAAAAGTACCAAGGAAAATTACTAGTATAGATAGTTTCAAATCCTAAGAAAAATGGAAGTGTGATTACAACATGAAGCGGAAAACAGGTCATGCCATCGAAAAAAACACGAGGCTGAAGAATCTAAGAATAATGATAAAGACCCACCCATACTTACAAGAAAATAGGATAAGAAAAATGAAAATGTAAAAACTAGGTTCAAAAAATAAATTCCATAAACGCCCTTATATAAGCAACAAGGAGAAAAGAAAGATATCAAGGAACAATTCCCATATGTATTAGCTGAGTCAAAGAAGGTTAAAAAAGAGCGAATTCAATGGGAAATTTAGGAAACCTTATAGAAAGTTGAGATCAATATCCCACTACTAGATTCAATATGAAAAATCTATAAGTATGAAAACTTTATAAAGGATCTTTGCACGAAAAGAAGGAGGCTGGAAGGAAATGAGAGAATTAGCTTAGAAAGATGTGTCTCAGCATTGATCACACCACTGATACCACAAAAATCTCAAGATACAGGGACATTCTCTATTCCTTTCACAATTGGGTATTTAAATTTTACAAATACACTATGTAATATAGGAGCTTCAATAAATTTTATTCCTCATTCAATATTTTCATCGTTATAGATCAGCCAACTAAAACCAACTCAAGTGGTGGTACAATAAGAAAAAAGATCCACCATTTTCCCAGCTGGAATTGTAAATGATTTACTTATGGGAGTAAGAGGATTGATCTTTCTAGAAGACGTGTATATACTTACCATGGAATAATATATAGCACTAAGACACTCTCCCATCATCCTAGGGATACCCTTCTGAAAAACAGCAAGGACGATCAATAACGTCCATGAAGGAACACTCATAATGGAAGTCGTAGATAGTATAGTGCACTTAAAACATTCTTGATGTGTTGAAACATACTTTCATTAATCACTCGCTTTATAAGATCTCCCACAAAGAAGGTATAGAACCAATCTTAGATTCAGGTATGTTTTGTGACTTCTTATCATTAGGAAAACATTTTTCATTTGAAAGTAATAATTCCCTAGAACCATAAAATCCAGATCTCATGTTAGAGGAAGAGGTAAGATCTGAATTTTTTTATGATTTATTAAAAGAGAATGAAATGATAACAGATATTCCATCCTTAGAATTAGGAAACCTAAATTCAATATCATCACATGAACAACCCACATGTTTGGAACTTAATCCATTTCCAAGTGATTTGAAGTATGATTACCTCATGGAAAGAGAAATAGTTTCAGTAATCAATACCAATAACCTATCCCATTTACAAGAACAAAATCTGATTGACCTTCTCAAAAGAAATTTCCAAGTTGTAGGATGGAGTTTAGGTGATATACCTATAATCAATCCCAAGGTCTTCTCTCATAGAATATTTTTTGAAAGTGACTACCAACCAGTTATACAACCTTAGAGAAGACTCAATCCCACCATCATGGAGGTTTATAAGAAATATATAATGAAATTACTAGCAACTGGCATCATTTACCCAGTCTCCTATTCTCAGTGGGTCATCCTAATTCATGTAGTCCAAAAGAAAACTGGCCTAACAACTATTAAAAATAAAATAAATGAACTAATACCATTGAGAGTGCAAAATAGATTAATATTTTGTATAGATTATTGGAAGATAAATCAAGTTACCAGAAAACACCAATTACCCCTTCCATTCATCGATCAAATGCCAGAAATGGTAGCTGGAAAAACTCATTATTATTTTTTAGATGGATTTTCAGGATACTTCCAGGTACCGATCATATCAAAAGACCAAGATAAGATGACCTTCACCTATCCTTTTAGAACATTCTTTTACAAAATTATGCCTTTCAGGCTATGAAATTACCCAGGTAAATTTCAATAGTGTATGGTGAGTATTTTCTCATACTATATTGAGGACTACCTAGAGGTATTTCTCAATGATTTTACAGTTTTCAGTAATTCTTTTGATTATTGCTTAGGAAATTTGGAAAAAGTTTTGAAAACATGCATTAAAAATAATATTGCCTCAAATTTCAAAAAAAAATTCATAGATGAAAATTAAATAGTGTTGGGGAACATAATTTCACAAAAAGAAATTGAGTTTGATAAAACAAAAGTTAAAGTAATAAATTCTTTTCCATATACAACTTTTTTAAAACATGATATATTATTTCTAAGACATACAAGATTTTATAGAAGACTCATCAAAGATTTTAGTAATATTTCTCTCCCCCTATCAAGATTATAACAAAAGGAAGATGAATTTAATGTAGATTATTCATGTAGAAAATCATTTGATGAATTGGAGAAAAGGTTGATCACACCTCCAATAATGCAACCACCCAATAGGGATTAACCTTTTGAGTTTCTTTGTGATGCATACAACCAAGAGGTGAGAGTATCTCTATCACAACAAAAGTATATAAAGCCTCAAGTCATATTTTATGCATCAAGGACCTTGGATTACACACAAATAAATTAAACATCCACTGAGAAGGATTTCCTTATAGTCATCTTTTCACTAGATAAATCCCAATCATATCTTCTTGGAACTATAGTTGTTGTTTTTTATGATCATGAAGCACTCAGATATTTAATGAAAAATGTGGGTGTTAACATAAGTATAGTTATATGGATTCTACTCTTAAAAGAGTTCAATTTGAAAATTAAAGATTAAAATAGAACTGAAAATCAGGTGGTCGATCATCTAAGTTGACTACCCCACACCACTGAAGCAAATATTCCAAACCAAAACCCACTTAATAATGAGCTTTATGAAGAATAAATATACATTATCAATGGTGAAGTACCATGGTGTAACATACCTCTTAATCTCATTGAATTAAGATGTAATTGAGACATTACAAGTCATTAAGATAAATTCCCAAGACACCAAAGGCTAGAAATAAATACCAAAGGGCTTCAATACATGTGGGGGATGATTTTCCCTTTATGAATAAAGCAACTAACCAAATAAATCCAAACCAAAAAAACCAATATATGATAAATGGTAATGATGAAAGACATCTGAACATTTCATTTTTCAAAACCACACTAAAATCATGTACCATAACAGAAGAAAACAATACCAAAGTAAACATTGGAAGAAAAACTAACAAAACTCCAAGAGAACCACAAGACACCAAGATCCATAAGCTTCATGCTCCAACTCCCCCAACCAGTCCAAGTATCACGAAGTATTGATAAATATGTTTGATACTTTAACTTTTCCCATGTCCCTGTAGATGACATCTACAAAAGCACCATAGTGAAAACATAGGGGTGATTAATAAAACTCAATATATTTTCCCCAATGACATCCCTACTCATCCCACTAGGATATAAGAGTTAGCAACATTTATATAAAATAGTTTATATAAAAAATTCTAAAATAGTTTATAACCACCTATAAACAACTTCTAAAATAGTTTATAACCATATATAAACAAGTTCTATATCAACCAATTTTTCCAAAAAAAAATATTTCCAAGAAAACAACCAAACCGTGCTTTAAAACCATTTCACAAGTTTCATTTGGCATAACCAATCCATTCTGCATATTCACACTACCAACCACGCATGGTTCATTATTAAAGTTCCATACTCATGAGAGGTTTATCATAAATATACTAGGTCACCATAAGGTAATTAAATCCCATGTTCCATTACACCTTTGGCACCAAGTGAAAGGTCATATTTCAACTAAGCCTCATAAATGGAATATGAACCCACACACTATGTATGCCCAAAAACAATGTCAACAACAACATTCCAAAACCATTTCAATAAAACAACATTTTTATTGAAAATAATTATCAATAAATCCATTTCAAAAAACCATCAAATCTATATTTAAAAATACAGACTCTAAAATCATGAAACTAAAACACTTGGCATAACAATTCAACATAATTCTACAATTTCACCAAAAATCATCAATAAAGATGATTTATATCATGATTTTGACCAAAATTTCACAATAAATTTCAGTCAATTAAATAAATTTAAAACTAATATAGTCATTTCTAGAAAGTGGAGTTTTTATTGAAGACACGTACCTCAATATTTTTGGAGAAAATGATAAACAACACAAAAAACATCACAAAAACGTGTTGAATCTCTATAAACCTGCCTTAAATATATTACCTTATCCTGAACCAAGAAAAATATAATCATATTGGGAATCCGAAACTTTAGATCTACCCATATCTGGCATAGATCTAAGAAACCAAGAGGAAGGGAAAGTATATCTAAGAAAACACAACAATAATGATGAAGAATTAAGCCTTATCGTAAGAAATCAACTTCAAATTACCAAGAGAATCATTTGGATCGCCTCCTGATTGATGGTAGAACCTCCCTTGAAATTTGAGAGATAAAAATAATGAGTTAGGGCTAAATATGAGGAAAAAAATGTTTTAAAAAGAAAAACAAGTGAGATCCACTTTTTAAGGAGGTGTTTTTGACCCGCACATATTTTAGTCACACTCTTAGATAAACTATATGTTAACCATTCTTCTACTTATTTCTTGAGAAATACCTTACATGGTTGGTTAACATGACTTAAAACCGATGAAACAACTATGAAAAATCTCTCTTTCCAACATTTTCACCACACTACACAGTTTCTCATAGGCTTCCACACAGTTTGGAAAAACCGTGTGCAGCCAGTGTGCCTCCCTTTTAGCCCATGTCTCATTGTTCATGGTTTCCTGTAAGTGTTTCATGGTTTTCAAAAATTTTGAACCACCTGTGCACCTATATAAAAGCCCCAAAAACTCTCAAAAGTTTCTACAAACTCTCCCAATCTTCCCCCTTATGCATTATATACTTAAAAAGCATAAATAAAGGGTTACATACTGGAAAATGGGGGTTCTATACATGGTATTATAACACTGTCAATTATTTAGTTAAATCTCGGGTACCCTCTCATCTAGAATCTCATAAATATCATAATATTAAGAAGACCCATTTATGTGGAATAATTATAATGATCAAATCATTAAAAAAATTCTTACTAAAAATTAAAATTGAATCAGTGTTTGAATTCTACCATAAATTATTTTTTGGAGGCCAATTTGGACCTCAAAGGACAACCTGAAAAGTTTTAGAATCTATAATTTATGGGCCCACTTTATTCAAAGATGTGTAAGAATTTTTTAAAAGATATGAAGGATGTCATTTTTCTAGTAATATCTCAAAACGAAAGGAAATGCCTCCAAAACCAATTATTTTCTCAGAAATTTTTGAAGTATGGGGTATAGACTTCATAGGACCATTACCAATGTCATTTCGAAATTCATATATTCTTTTGGATGTAGATTATGTTTCAAAATGGGTGGAATAGAAATACATAAGGACTAATGGTGCTAAATTTGTTTGTGATTTTGTCAGGGATAACATATTTTGTAGGTTTGAAGTTCTACAAGCAATCATAATTGACCAGGGAACTCATTTTTGCAATAGTAAAATAGTGGAATTGCTAAAACATTATGGGGTACATCATAAAATATCAACACCATAACATCCACAAACAAATGGTCAAGAAAAAGTCTCCAATAAAGAAATCAAAGGCATTATAGAAAAAACTATTAAACCCAACATGAAAGACTGAAGCCAGAGGTTAGATGATACTTTATGGGATTATAAAATATCCTAAAGGACACCCATAAGAATGATCCCCAATATACTAATTTATGGAAAGATATTTCATCTTCCTTTGGAATTGGAACATAAAGCATAATAGACAGTAAGAGAGATGAATATGGACCTTAATAAAGCTAGGGAAGAAAGGATATTGCAGTTGCAGGAGTTAGAAGAAATCAGAAGGGAAGCTTTTGAAAATTCAATGATCTAGAAAGAGATAACAAGGATGGACCATGACAATATCATTCAACTAAAAACCTTCAAACATGTATATCAAGTGCTATTTTACAAATCCAAACATAAACTCATTCTTGGTAAACTTCATTACAGATGGAAAGGTCCCTTTACTGTTATTCACTTATACCTCATTGGTGTTGTGTAGATTGAAAATGAAAGAGGATAAATCTCATTCACTGTAAATGGGTAGAGGATGAAGAAGATCCACGAGACCATACCTCAAGAACCAGTGGAGGACATCACACTCCTTCACACTGATTACCAATGAAGATCTACCAGGTCACGTCATTCCTTTACACTTGATAAAAATAAATAATTCCATGTTTAATATACATACATGCAAAATCAATTTAAATGCATTGAGGAAACTACATATATTAAATTTGGGTGAGGGAATCTTATGGTTTATGATTTTTTAAATAAATTTCAATTTTTTATTCAATCCAATGACATTAAACAAAATTCATTCCAGGAGGCAACCCATGTTTTTTTCCTTAGTCCACTCATTCCCTTAGTAATATTATAGCATGATTTAATAAGGTTACACTATCTTTTTTTTATTCTTATTTTTTTCAGATCCATTAATAAAGATGATTCAAGGTTGAAAATAGGTAAACTGACAGAACAAATGTCGTTAATGTGAAATAGAACTGAACTGAAGGAACATGACTCACACCACCTGACTAAATCACCAATTCTAAATGAAGTTTTCTATTACATTAAATATTATTTGAATTACCTTTTTTTTTTAAATCTATTCTTGAACTTTCAAAGAAAAATTGCATGCCAATACTTGAATTTATGCTTTATTTGACTTATCTAGGAGACATGATCTTATTGGGAATCTTGTGATGCCATGTTTTATATTTAAATCATATTGAGATTAAATGAGTAAAATGAATAAATGAATTGTCAAAATGAATCATGGATGTTAAAATTAGGACTCATTATTTAAGGTAATTAGCTGATTCATGTAAATGAAATTTCCAAAACATTTTTTCTGCTTTGAATTTCTAAAATTCATCTAAATAAATTTGTTTTTATTAGTCATGACATGAGTGATTATCCTAAATCATATATCCCATTCTTGAGATGATTTCTAGGCCAAGTTCTTCCTATTTATTCTTGATCATATATCTTGAGTGATCTTGGGATATGTCTCTGACTAGAACATTCATTTGAACTTTTCAAATTTATAAATGTACAAAAATACATTTAAGATGAATGAGGCATCTTTTGATAAACCAATTATCCTTAAAATACCACCTTTACATCAATCCTTCTTTATCCCATATAAACCATGAATTACCTTCTTAGGTATGATCCATGTCCCAATACATTTTTATCCCTTCTTACCCCCTCTTATTATTTTCTTGATATTTTAAAGTTAAAGTGTGTGGGTTAAGGGAGTCATGGTGAAATGAATTATATACATTATAAGAAGAAAATTGGGGTGTTAATTGTGGTTTCTGGGAAAGGATTTCCATTAATTTATTATAAACTTTATTTTTCCCCTCTAGAATGTAAAAAATGGAAATTAAAAAAATATCCAAAAAAAGAGAAAATTGGGTTGTGATTTGGGAAGACCAAAAAACACTATTACTAGACCTATGATTTTAATAATATGTGGTTAGGTGGTGGATATGATGTTTATTCTAATAATAACTTTCTAAAAAGAAAGAAACTAATAATAAGGTATTTGAAAAATAAAAAAAAAAGTATAAAAGTAGAAAAAAAATATTCAAGGGAGTTAACAAATAATTTATTTTGTTTAAAATTGATCAAGACCTTTCTTTGAGCATGGTAAGTGGGAGTTATTGAAATTTTAAGGGGACAATTTCATTGATAATTAAATTTAATATCATGAACTTTTATTTAAGAGATAAACCTCCTACTTTAGATTTAATTTTTAAATATAAAATCCTACCAACTATAATCCTCAGAGTCATTAGAACCTTAACTACATTTCCTCGTGATTTTATGTGTGTTTTGTCTTTAAAAAGTATAGAAATTAGTTATTTTAAATGATCATGGATAAGGTGCATATTATCAATATATGAGAATAACTATAATTGAATTTTATAATGGGTGATGAGATAAAAGATTCAAAAGTGAGGTATATTATGATGTGGTATGATTAATAATAATGAATTGAGAAGATTGAGTGTAAAAAAGTATAAGTACAATAATTTTTCAAAGGGGAAAAGTAAAATACATGAATTGATTATTTCTTTGAAAAATGGGAAATTTAATTTATATTTTATGTGAAATTTGAAAAAAAATTGACATTGATGATTCTTTAATTTCATTGCGTTGAAATTTGAATAACGATAATATCGGTGCCCTCTAATTTTTATTATTGAAATTTTATGCTTGAGGACAAGCATGGTATAAATGTGGGGGTATTAAAACACTCAATTTTCATGAATATTTTAAAAAAAAATTAATCCCATAAAAATTATATTTTATGTTAATTGTCAAATTTTATGGTTTTAGAAGATATTTGGGCTTAATTGGAAAAATGGCCAAATTTTGGGATTTAACTATTTTAATTTTTTAAAATATTTTGGACATAAAATTTTTTATACTGATTTAATTTATGAAATTATATTTTTAGGATTAAATTAATATTCTTCTTCATTTAATTCTTCTAGACCCAAATTTTAATCTATCATTTGAATTCCCAATAGAAGCCCGCAACTCATGCCAAAAATCTATGCACAGATCGTGATATTTCTAAACATGGGACTATATATATCGTAAATTGAAGACCAAATTGAGCTATAATTTTACAATGATAAAAATAAAATATTTATAAAAAACTTTTATAACTATTTACCCATTTTATTATACCTATATCATAGCAATAAATTCATGGTATGTTAGATTTCTGAAAAGAAAATTTTTTGTCAGGCCAGAATAAATTTTTAGAGAAAATTAGATATAACGTCTTCTACACATTCCAGATAAAGCTAAAATGTTTTGGACAAATGAAAAATATATTTTTGAACAAATTTCTAGAATAAACCTTTCACTTATTTGGTAAAAAAGGGTATTACACATGAAAACTTCTCAAAGATGATTCTGGAACTAAAATTTAGACTCTTGACAACCCATTATGTCATAAAACCCATTAATAGACATTTTTAAGGCCCCTAAGCCTCTTAAATTATTATAAATAAGAGTATAGGGTCATATTTAAGAGATGGATAATTGATCAAAGATATGTATGATGGAATGATGTAGATTTATTTCCCTAGTTTCTACTTCTTTGATTTTCTTTACTCTGCGATGTCTCCCCTATCCCTCATCAACTCAAATTCCACATCCATAGAGAGGTAGTTTCTTTGAGTAATTGGGAAAGTTGAATGATGGAAATATGTAATTTCTTCAGTTTTTATGATTTAATTTAATAATATCTATTCTTCTTTATACATCTAGTTTCAATTCTTAATTTAGTTTTAAATTCTGAATCCAGTTGTGTTGGGTTTTGATTCTGTTAAATTTTAATTAATTTGGTCGATGATCCATATCTCCCTATACCCAATTATTTTCTATATATAGATGTTTAGATTTGGGTTGTGTGGTTATTTCTCAATGGTTTTCATCATGTTTGTAATATTGTACATTAAAATATTGGTTTTTTAGTGAAAGACAATTCCTAGTCAGGGATTACCCTAATTAATCATGAAAACTTGTGGCAATGCTACTCACATTGGAAGGAGGGTGGATAAACCTTAAGATTAAGACGGTAATATTCTCATCATAACCATATGGCTAAGGGGGAGAGAGGACTCTATATATTAATCTCTCTCTTACCATTCAACATAATAAAAGGGGTAAAATTTGGAATCCGTGATAGCACAACACTAGGTCTAGCCAAACCTGCACCGGTTACAATCTTTCTCAATTGTTTAAAATCAATCAAATCAAAATATTTCTTGCTCTCACTTTCTCAAAATTAATTAAACCATTATTTCTCATAAAATAAATAAAATTTTAAAACACCATTTTTTATGCACTTCTTTTCAGGTGACTACCTAGAGTTGACTACTATACTATACATTGGTAATTTAAATATATTTTTTTACACCCCAGGATAGATGTGCATTAGTAGACTAAGTTTTCATAGTATCCTCTATTGAGATTACTGAGGGAATTTACTATAATATATTGTCTCAAAGTCCTAAAATTATCCACCTATAATAGCTAATATCATTTGTTTCTAGTGAGATAATATAATTCATCCAAATAACATATATATTATAGAATAAAATAATGGGAATTCTATGTTTCCATCATAGAGGAGAAATAACATGACCATTTAGTGTTATAAGTACTCTAATAACATTATCACATTCATTGTCACACAAAAAAATTACCATGATATGATTATATGTTAATTAATATAAAAGACTATAAATATTCTAGTAATCTACTATACATAGTAGTTGGTTCTAGGGTAGGGTTATATCATAAGAAAGTAGAATTAGTCTAGTTAATTTTGAAGTCTCTTCAATATAGGTTTATTATTTCTAAATTTATATATGTCCAAATAGTCAAACTAAAAGTATGAATAATATTATAAGTATTTTCATATAGATAGGGTGAATTTATGACTATATAATAGAAGGAGTGTATAAATTCGTTAGAAGTGGGGGGAATGGGTGTAGAGGATCTTAAATGGTTTAATGTTTCCTTGTTTCATATATACTTTAATGATTTATAGTGATGATTCTATACCATTTTTGAGATCCATATTTTTTTAATAAAATATTCTATGGATTTAATTTCTATATCTCCAATACTATTTGTTCTGCATTGATGTACTCTTTTTCTGACATTATTTCATGTTTGATGTTTTCAGTTAGCATATATTTTGATCTTAACTTTTGGAAAACACCATGGATTGACAAACCACTTCAAGAATTGGTTATGAATCCACAATATTTAAAGAATTTTATAATTTTGATGTCATGAGAAATATAAGTGTTATTTCTAATCTTAAATCTTGGGAGTTTGTAAAATTCCTTCAAAATTAAACTTTAATCAATAACGATACTCTAGTATGGATCGGGAATACATTCAGTATGATCTAATATAGATACGTTTAGAGGCCCAAGTGTGATGATGTTGTAAAACTGCTATATTAGTTTATGAAATTTAAAATCCCTTTTATTACCTCAGTAAATAAATTTCTCTGATTGAAAATATAGAGAAACAAATTATCAATTGATGATCAGCTATAGAAATTTTATTTTTTCATGCCCTCAGTTTTCTCTAATTGTAATAAAGAGTATAAAACTACTGAACATATGTTTTTTAATTTTGTTTTTTCCATTTTTTTGGAGGTATTTACAAGGAATTTTATTGATAAATATAAAATTGAAAAGTTATCTTCATGATTTTATGAGCTTAGTTATTAAGGTTACATAAGATAATAGCACTGCAATTTACTTGGTTTAAATTATCACTATTTTTCATCGAAACTAGAATACTAGAAATAAGGGTATTTTTTACCATGGGAATCCATTCCTTAAGGATGGTATTATATTGATGCATAGATACCTACAGGCATCTTCTAAAATTCAAAGGTTCTATATAGATAGTGATATATTTGATCTTGTCACTCAGAAAATATTTTGTATTTATGGAAGATGTAGGAAACCTATAGAATTAAAGTTCATTATATGGATACCTCATCTAAAACTGTGTGTCAAGATCAATGTTGATTAAGCTCGAAATGGATTTCATAATGATGTGTGTTATGTGGTAATTTTCTTCACCTATAGAGGCTTTGGGAATGGTTTTTTTTATCATTTTTTGGGAATTTTTTCAAAAATTATACATGAGTTTTGAGCAATTATACATGTTTTGGATCATGCTATGTAGCTTTGATGGATGATGAAATGGATCAAGAGTAACTCCACTTTTTGGTGGATGCTATAAAGAGAATATATTTAATTTTCCCATGGAGAATACTCCAAAAATGGGTATATTGCCTTTATTTTCTTGAATAATTTCAAATACATTCCATACATGTATTTCAAGATGTAAACTAGGTGGTTAATGTTTTATAAAAAAAATCAATTATGGATTAAAACTTTTTTGGGTCTTTTAATATTTTTGATTTCTATATTACTCCTATTGATACCTACACTTTTCTCATTTTATATATGTGTGTTATTAATCCTTCATTAAAACATCACTTTTCATAATTTTAAATAAATTTTATGAGGTCAGGTTAGCTCGGCCCCACATATTTTCTAATTAATTATAAAAATGTGCAAATATTTTTTACTATATATTATGAATTATATATAGATTAGGTAGGGGTGGTTATAAATCACAAACAACACACACATTCATGAACCTTGGTGGATCATGCCTCAACCCTCTCCACAAGGAATGATATGCATCCACTATACATATTTTACTACTTATTGATGTTCCAATGACTCAAGATCATGGGGTAATGAAGGCCAAGATAAATGTGTCCCAAAGGCCCCAAAGAAGATAACTCAAATACCTGAGAGAGTAACTTGCATCATATAGTGTCATCAGCCATTGTATAATCCCCCTATCAGTATTCATCAAAGCATGTTACCATCTAAAACCTAGTCCACCCCCCAACCCTCCATGAATCATTGCATCATACTGGCCTCCGACACAAAGTGGTAGGTCATATAAAAAACTTGATCTTTGTATAGATCTGGACCTCTTAAAAAATTTACAACCTTATGTACTAAGTGTAACACCCCAACCCAAGTGACACACACCATTATCCCAATATGTTTCTCTATGTGACCTCAAGCATGCCTCCTCGTATGCCAGAGGCTACCAACTAGCAGAGAAGGACAAATATATAATATGAGGAGACATTAACCTCTTTATCAAAGCATTAAAACAACATAAATAATAAAAAAACAACCATATAATATAATCAATAACCAAAATAATACCATAACCAATACAGACCAGTATCACATGATAACCCAAAATTGGGAAATTATATCCAAACTAAAGTAGTAGATATTTCATACCAAATATGTGTCAAGTGTCAATATGAAAAACCCAAAATAAAGACACACGGACAAATCCTGAGTGGGTATTGGCATCATGTTTGGTTCCCTCCTACATGATTCATCCCAACTCATCCATCTAACACAATACTCTTGACCATATCATGTCCTACAAACATAAAGTCTATTCGGGTACCAATCAAGAAGCTAGAGAAGGGTGTGAGTATAACTCAGTAGGACACCACCAATGGTTTCTAAATCAATATATATTCTATAAAACTATATGAAGTAGTATAAATAAAAAAGTACAATAAATAAAACAATTATCACATTTCATTATTCTTTAATTAACCACAAAAATTTCATGGGTTCACGATGACACCAAAACAATCAATACCTGCTTCGGTCCATGTCAGAGTCTAAACCATATATCACATAGAGAATACGAATTCATTGTAACATGGGATTTCATTATTCAATTCACTTTACTTTTTTATCATAGTTACTTGTAATCATGGTCCAATTCTAACTTTTTGGTCCTATAACATCATGTCTAGCACCCCGTGAGTATTTGGGGCATCATTCCATGTCTCACACCTCATCGTTATCACATATGGGATTTTTAAGCTTCATTCCCCATCCCACACACATCATTATCACATATGGTATTTTTAAGCATCAATCCTTGTCTGATACTCATCATCACATATTTCACATATTTCACATACATCAAATTTTAGCATCATTAACCTTATTATCAAACATTCTCATAAGTCCCATTTCAATTATCAATTTAATCATGGTTCCTCACTTTAATCAAATATAAAAATAGGAACAATTCACCATTAACCATTTATCAACATTTAATAATATAAACTATTAAACCTTTAAGTTTAATTCAATCATCCCTTAATTCTCATTAATCAAACAATTAAACATCCCATTATTCACCAATTGCGTAATCATAATTTCAACCAATTTTAAAATCACCTCATTAAATAAATCCCATGGTTCCATTAATCAATTAAACAATTAATTAATCTAATTTAAAATTTGATTTACAAATGTGGAAATCAAATTTTCAAAATTACATACAAGCAATTAAAATCATCACTATGGGAATTAATATTTAGACCACCTATCTCAAGATTGTTTATAAACATTCTCCTAATAGAAAAATACAAAAATTTAAGAAGAACGGTCAAGATAAAAATGGTGTGGAAGATCTAGGATCAAAGCCTAAAATAAAAATAAAAGCAGATTAAGATCCATGAAAACCTAGATTTAAACAATCACCAAAATAGAAAACTTCCCTTCAAAATATGAGAGGAAGATGGTAGAGAGATAAGAACCCAAACAGAGAAGAAAACATTGACCAATATAGATCCAATCCTTCAACCTGATATTTGATTCATCAATAACAGAGTTCAAGGAGCCTTGGAATCCTCTCTAAGACCTCTAAAAACATTGTAGAATGATTTAGGTAGAATTAGGGTGTTTAGGGGTAATAACCAAGGGGTTAGGGAAATTAAAGTAAAATTTTAAAAATAATAAAACCTGCTTGCATAGTTTTCTATGATGGGGTGCACGATTTTCTAAATTGTGTACCGTAACTGTGCACCTCACCTTAGGGGTGCATATTTTCTACTAATAAGGCGCATGGTTTGAAAAACAGTTCCCCAATCATTCAAATCCCATCAATTTGGGTTTGAACGGTATCCTAAGATGGGAACATGGTTTGGGAAAACCATGTTCCAATAATTTACTACCCAAACACCCTCTAAAAACAACCAAAATTCACTTGAAATCATCCAAGACAAGCCTCAACCAAAGTGTAACCAAAACAAGGAAAAATCAAACCTAAAAATGACCATGATAATTCTCCAAAAAAATTATGGGATCTTATAACCTCCCCACCTTATAACAGCTCATCCTCAAGCTATACTCCTAAGAATATATAAGATTCTCATAAAAAAGATCTGGCCACTGAGCCCGTATATCGCTTCTCTCTCCCATGTTTCCTCCTAAACATGTCCATGTTGTAACAATACTCAAACTATTGGCATGTTCCTTCCCCACAACACTTTCTCACAATGATCCACAACACGTATTGAATGCTCCAAAAATGACGCATCGGTCTCAAGATCAACATCATCCACATCTATCACATGAGAAGGTTACGGGTGATACTGGAGAAGTTGTGACACATTAAAAACATCTTGCAAAGAACTATACCTTTTTATAAGAGCTAATTAGTACACCCCCAACATGATTCTCTCCACAACCTCAAAAGGTCCAACACACCTGGGCATCAACATAGTCTACCTCCAAATCCTACAGTGACCCAATCTAGGAGACAATCAAAGGAGCACACGATCACCCATTGTAAACTCAAGGGGTCTTCAACATCGATCTTCATATGAATTATGCTTAATCTGAGCCATATCCATACGTTTATGAATCACCCGAACCTTCTTTTATGTATCCTGCACAAGACTAAGTAGTAAAATCACTCACTCACCTAGCTCCATCCAATATAAATGTGATCTCCATGTCCTACCATAAATATCCTTATATGGTTCCATTTAAATTGTACTCTAATAACTATTGTTTTAGGTGAACTCAATGACCTATAAGTGATTCTCCCAAGACCCAAAAAAGTCAATAATGCATGCTCATAGAATATCATCAAAAAAAATTATAGTATTTTTTTTACCCATTTATCTATGGGTGGAAATCCATACTCAATAATACCTTCATTCCTAGAACCTTATATAAACCTTACCAGAAGTGAGAAGTGAAATGTGATTCACGGTCTGAAACGATGATCCACAACACCCCATACTGATAGTTTAACTTTAAAAAATACAATTCTCACAAATGATCCATTGATAAAGTCTCCCGTATATGCAAGAAATGCATTAATTTCTTCAATCGATCGACCATCACCCAAATAGTTTTCTTCTTCTAAGGAATCATTGTGATACCCAGTAAAAAAACTATTGTACATCATCCTACTTCCATTCCAGAATGATAAAAAAATTTAGTAAAGCACTAGTTCAATAATTATCAGCCTTCACCTTTTGATAGGTGTATCATCATGTCCCAAACTATACAATCTTCTTTTTCATTCATGACCACAAATATTATCAATGTAGGTCAAGGTATATTTTTTTCAAACCTAGATGCACCACCCACTTTGTGGCATGAAATTAAAGCATCAACTCCTCCCATGTACACATAGGAATAACAACATTATTCCTAACATAGATGATCTCATCCATATTTATGGTCCAATCTGATGGTGACTCCCCTCTTTCAAGGACTTCCCCCAAATCCAGACACTCTAGATCCTCATACTACCTCCCTTTGACTTGGATAAAAATTGTGGATTCCATTGATACTGAGATGAGGTTCATCTATATCAAGAACTCTTAAACCACAATATACATCTCAACCAGCGTGGTTATCATATTCCACTCAGAACAAGACTCTTGAACAATATGAATCTAAGTTTTCCTACTCAAAGCATCGGAAACACATTTTCCTTTATCGAGTATATATTCTATATCAAACTCAAATGAATGCATATAATCAACACATATCCACTATCATATATTCAAGTATCACTTTAAAAAGATATACTTTAATCTCTTGTAATCAGTATACACAGTAAAAAAATTACCAACATATAATACCGCAAACACTTAAAATAATAAACCAATGCAGTTAACTCGAGATCGTGCATTTGTTAATTTCATTCATGTGGCCTTAACTTCCATGGCCTATGCATGACTACTTGTCCCCCCTACATCAACAATGTTGCAAGACTAATCCTATATGCATCACAAAACATTGTATACTCCTCCCTTGGATTGGGTAAGATCAATATTGGTTTGGTTGTCAACTACTTCTTCAAATCCTAGAAAGAATTGTCGCATTCCCTGAACCATTCAAACTTAACTCTCGTCTTGTTTAATACCAAAAGTCGTGTTACCAAGTGGGAAAAGTCTTTAAGGAATATATGATAGTATCCCACTAAACCCAAAAAGCTACATATATCAAAAATATTCTTAGGATTCTCCCAAGAAAGCACTACTTAAACTTTATATGGGTCCACTGACACACCTTCCCCCAAGATTATGTGACCCAAGAAATGTACCATGTCAATCTAGTATTGAAACTTATATGGCTTGAAGTATAATCTATGCTCTCTCTAGGTACTCATGGTGATGTCAATATGTCGGGCATGATCATTATGAGTCTTGGAGTACACCATGTTATCATACACAAAAACAAACAAAAATTGATCTAGGTATGGGTGGAATATTTGGTTCATCAAGGCCATAAACATAGTAGGAGATATCATCAACCTGAACAACATCACGAAGAACTCATAAAGGCCATGCCTATTTCTGAAATCTGTCTATGGTATATCAGAAGTTCAAAATCTCAAATGATGATATGCTGACGTCAATTCAATCTTGGAGAAGACACAATCTCCTCTCAACTGGTTAATGAGATCATCGATACACGGATGAGGATATCAATTCTTCATTCTCATTCGATTAAAATTCCTCTAATCAGCACATATGTGTAAGGTCCTACCATCCTTCTTAGAAAACAAGACTAGAGAACCCCAAGGAGACGTACTCATATGGATAAACCCATGATCTATAAAATACACAAGTTGATTCTTGATCTCTATAATCTCTATTGGTTACATTCTATAAGGTGGAATGGAAACCAGTTCAACTCTAGGCATAAGCTCAATCATAAACTCCACATCCCTCTTAGGTCACATACCTGAGAATTCCTTAGAAAAAAACATCCTAGAACTGGTCTACTATGGGTGGAAATACATCCTATGTCACACCCCCATCATCCAGTAATAGAATTGAAACCTAGGAGGTGAAATCCCCTAATTTTTGTTAAAATGTCCCTATACGGCCTGCCTGTATATCCCACTCTCCATGATGAATGTAATTGTCACCCACAGGATATGTAAAGGTCACTCATCTGTGGTAATAATCTATGTGGGATTAGTACACTACCAAAATAATCTATAACCAAAATCAAGTCAATGACTAAAAAATTGAGGATGTAAAGATCCCAACTGAAATGATACTCCCCAACCTCTAGAGAACACCCCTTGTATAAGAAGATGTCTCTCGACCATACTCCCAATATTATATCGATTTTCATAACCCAAATAAAAACTTCACAGTAAAACTCAAACCATTCACAAGTTGTGCAGATAAAATAGAATAAGAGGCGCCTGTATAAAATAAGGCACTAACAAGTGTAGAATCTATAAAAATAATACCTCTAACTATCGATGGTCCATAATTTCTATCAACAAGTATATCCTGAAATTCATGATATTGTCTTTCCCCAATTCCCTATGCTACATTTTAAGTCCCCTGAGAAATACCAATCTATTGATACGGTTTCTCTTTCTCTGAAGTACCATGTCTACTGACTTGACCACCACGGCCAGTAGAACTCCATCTTCCCAACTGATATGGGTTATAAGACCCCTTCCCAACATTCTAATTATTCCTAGCTCCTATATCATTACCCAACTATAGTGGGTTCTTGTGGAACCATTATAGATATCCTATAATACAACAATATCAGCACTCTTCCTGTTGTTGGAGGCACTGTCTACATAATTTACATAGCCTACCATGTTGGTGACAGATCACTCGGGTAAAGTCCTAATTAACTGATCCTTTCTCTTTGCCACTCAACTTTCCATTGCTCTAATTAAAATTCTCATAGTTATTATTCCTACCCTTAGAAGACGCGCCTCATAGTCATATAGAAAAAAACATATGTATCTCATTGGAAGTCTATTTTAGGTTCCCCTAATAAATGAGGGTCTGATTCACAACCTCAAAAAAATTCTTTAATCGATAAATGTTAACGTGGGACTTAATCTCACATTTAATCCCCTCCTGAAAATGTTTCACCATAGTCACCTCATATCCTAACAACACTAGAAAAAATCACTACAAATCAGTAAAGATACCATCATATTACATCATGGACATACTCCCTTGATTCAACCTCATAAACTCTGCTTCCCTCTCCTTCCTTGGTGTCTCGGTGTAAAATTAATCCAATAAATTCTACTGAAATTCCTTCCACTCCATATTTTATAGCTATCCATACATATTTTGGATGTCCCACCAACACTTCAGTTGACCATGTAACATATAAGTAACCATTTTGACTCTCTTCAAATCATGATTCTCCAAGTGGTCAAGAACTGTCTAGATAGATTCAATCCAAAACTCAGATACCTCTCGGCCACCCTCTCTAGTAAAATTCAAAGGGTTTTGAAACTGTAACTCCCATTTTAAATTGTAAATACTCTTCACAAGCTACTCTGGATCTCTTCCCATAAACTGTATAAATATAAAAAATTTCACATGGAACAACTCTCTGACTTATTCACACTACATTATCAAAGCCTCAGGTTACACTGTTGGAGGATCATTTCCATCCATATCATCCTATCATCCTATTAATAATCATCATCATAGAGGCATATATCTACAATTATAATCACATGTATTAGGACACATAACACAAATTTAACACTTTACCTAAGATTTATTTGCATAAATACATAACAAGTTATTCACGCATATCCTCCCACATTGTTAACATTGAGTCATTATTACTACCCTTAATCATCCCTCGCATGGGTCATAGATAACATAGCGTAAAATAAAAGAAATGAAACAAAAAACATCAATCCCATAATGGTACTTGGGTTTTCCCTCATACATGGGTTAGCTACTCCCATGCATGAGCTCGTAACCAAATCCTAACTCATCCTTGTATCATTTCTACCTTTACCAAATAGTAAGATAAAATAAAAGAAATGAAACCACCTATGATACCACTTTTTAACATCTCAGCATGAGTTCCACACACCAACACCCCAATCTAGTTCATTATGTGACCTAAAATGTGCCTCCATGTACACCAGAGACATCCAACTAGCAGAGAGGGTCAAATATATAATATGGTGTGACTATACACTCTTTATTAAAGCAAAACAACAGTGGAAATAATAAAAAACAACCAAATTAATTAATAATTAACTAGAATAATAACAAAACCAATACATACTAGTATAACATGATAAACCAAAATAGGGAATCAATATCCAAACTAATGTATTAGATATATCATTCTAAATATGTGTCAAGTGTAAATATGAAAAACCCAAAAATAAAGAAACAATAAAAACTCCCAAGTAGGTCTTGAAATCATATTTGGTTCCCTCATCCAGGTTCCATCTCAACTCATCCATATAACAAAGTACGCTCACCCTTATCCTATATTGTAAACATGAATTCTATTTGGGTACCTACCAGGAATTATGAGTAGGGTGTGAGTAAAAATTAGTATGCCACCACCAATGGCCTCTAAAACAATATTTAGTCTATAATAGTGAATGTATTTATATAAATAATAAGGTATATTAAAGTAATAAATTATCACATTTCATTATTCTTTAATTAAACACATAAATTTATCGATTTCGCGTTGACACTCGAACCATCAATACCTACTTCATCCCATAACAGAGTTTGAACCATATATCACATAGGGAATCACAACTCATTATAACATATAATTTCATTATTCAATTCATTCCAATTTTACATCATATCTACTTTGAACCATAGTCCAATGCCAACGTTTTGGACCTAGAATATCATACCTAGCCCCCCATGGGCATTAGGAGCATCATTCCCTTTCCCGCACCTCATTGTTATCACATATGGTCTTTTGAAGCATCATTCCTTTTCTCACACTAATCGTTATCATATATGGGATTCTGAAGCAATGGTCCTTGTCCCAAACTTGTCATCACATATATCACAATATCACATATTTCATATATTTCACATACATCAAGGTTAATAATCATTAACCTTATTATCAAAAACTCTCATCAAAGTGTCTCATTTCAATTATCAATTCAATCATAGTTCCTCACTTTAATCACATGGAATAATATGAACAATTCACCATTAAACCAATTATCAATATTTAATCATATAATCCATTAAACCTTTAAGTCTAATCCAACCATCACATAATTCCCATTAATCCAAAAATTTAATACCCCACTATTCACCAGTTGCATAATCACAATTTCAACCAATTTCATAATCAGATCATTCCATCAATCCCATTGTTCTATTAATTAATTAATTAATTAATTAATTCAATTTAAGATGTGGTTTCCAAAAGTGGCAATTGAAATTCCCCAATTACATACACGTAATTAAAATCATGACTATGGGAATTTATATTTGGACCACCTACCTCAAGATCGTTGATGGACATTCGACCAATAGCAAAATTCCCAAATTGAAATAGAATGATCAATATAACAATGGTTTGGAAGATCTAGGATCAAAACCTAATATCAAAATAAAACATATTAAGATATATGAAAACTAAGATCTAAACCATCTCCAATGGAGGAAAACTTCCTTCCAAAAAATGAGAGTAATATGGGAGAGAGATGGGAAACCAAACGGAGAAGAAAACTAAAAAGACCCAAAATCTCCATGTAATTTTTTTTAATTAAATGGGAATTTTACGAGTCTACAAAAATTGACGGTGATGTGCCTTCATCAGCGGTTCTCAAGTTCCACCAATGCCAACCACTGGCACCAGTCGCCGTCAGCAAATTCGCCTTATTTCATCACAAATGATACACCATTTAAGAAGAACGATGAAGGGTTTGGGCCATGTTTGTTTGGAACGTACTCTCCATGTTAGAGCGGTAGCAAGAGGCTCAACAAGAATAAGAATATCAAGAATGGGTAAAGGAAAAATAATTCAAACACCCTCCCGACCTCATTCATATGATTTGTTGAAGATTGTCTGCGGGGAAGAAGACGATGTCATTAGGAATAGAAAAATGTTGGTGATGTCGGTGTTTCCTTGATCGTCGGTTCGTTGACGTTGAAGACGTTCCTCATTAATGAATTTCCTGTTGAAGAAGTCAGAGTCAAAGTCGGTATTCTTCGTTGGCGTTCTTCATTGGAGAGATTTCTCCCAAGGCTCCTTCCTCCCAATTCCACCAAAAATTCCAAGTAGCCAACATAATAGATTATTTTATCTATTTAGTTTGTTGGAATAAATTTAAGAAGGCTTAACTAATTAATTGAGTTGGCATAATAAATGTTGGAGGAGTTGAAGAGGCTCCCCCACATTTAATAGGAAGATTGATGGGTTCTCCTATTAAAGGGGAGTTCAAGGGGGGTTTATACTCGGGTGGTCCCCACCACCATAACCTCTCATGGGAGGTTTAGGCTCGGTGGTCCCCACTTCCATAACCTCTCATGAGAGGTTTTCGTTCAGTGGTCCCCACCTATGAAAAATTCACATGGGAGTTTCAAAATAAAATTAAAATAAAATGTTACACCATTTTATTTTATTTTATTACTTCATGAATAAGTGAAAAAATAACTTCCACCCTCAACCTACTACCATCGAGGTGAAAGTCTTCTTAAGCGAATACAGGTACTGCGAGTTCAACGGTGCTCTCATATTTCAATTTCGGGTACCGGTTCAAAAGTTAAAAAAAACCCACAAGCACGTTTACTAAACGTACCCGAAAAAAAAAGTTAAAAAATTCATTCCAAGAACATCGGGTCTCAGAATTATGCGCCGTCAATTTTCACGGACACGTAAAATTACCCTTTAATTAAAAATTGCATGGTAAATTTATGGTGCGTGATTTCGATGCGTGGTGTGCCTGGAATGAATTTAATGTAAAGACATGGAATTTCCATTTAATTTTTTTTTATTAAATGGGAATTTTACGGGTTCGTGAAAATTGACGGTGCATGATTCCGATGCCCGGTTTTCCAAGAATGAATTTTTGAACTTTTTTTCGGGTACGTTCAGTAAACGTGCTAGCGGATTTTTGTAACTTTTGAACTGGTGCTCAGAATTAAAATCCAAGGGCACCACTGAACTGGAAGTGCCGGTATTCATTTAAGAAGACTTTCACCTCGACGGTAGTAGGTCGAGGGTAGAAGTTAGTTTTTTACTTATTCATGAAATAATAAAATAAAATAAAATTGTCTAACATTTTATTTTAATTTTCTTTTGAAACTCCCACGTGGATGTTTCACAGGTAGGGAACACTGAACTAAAATCTCCCTTGAGTGGTTATAGAGGTGGGGACCACCAAGCCTAAACCTCCCATCAGAGGTTATGGTGGTGGGGACCACCCCGGTATAAACCCCCATTGAACTCCTCTTTAATGGGAGAAACCCTAAAACTTCCTATTAAATGTGGGGGAGCCTCTTAAACTCCTCCAACATTTATTATGCCAACTTAGTTAATTAATTAAGTCTTTTGGAATTTATTAAAATGAACTAAATAGACAATATAATCTATTATGTTGGTTACTTGGCATTTTTGGTGGAATTGGGAGGAAGGAGCCTTAGGAGAAAGCTATCCAACCAAAAATGCCAACGAAGAATGCCGACTTCAACTCTGACTTATTCCACGGGACATTAGTTGACGAGAAACGTCTTCAACATCAATGAACTGATGATTAAGGAAACATCGACGTTACAAATGTCCGTCTATTCCTAACGACATAATCTCCTTCACTACAGACAATATTCAATGAATCGAACGAATGAGGTAGGGAGGGTGTTTGAATTATTTTTCCTTTACCTATTATTGATATTATTGTTCTTGTTGAGCCGCTTGCTACCGCTCTAACGCAGAGGGTGTGGGCCAAAAAAACCTGGCCTAACCCAATCTTCGTTCTTCTTAAATAGTGTATCCTTCGTGATGAAAGATGGCGACTTTGGTGATGGCGACTAATGCCGGCAGTTGGCACCGGAGGAACTCAAGAATCGCCGACGACGACACGGTGCCCCGTCGCCCCGCGGCCTCCACACCCCCAGCGCTCCGCCGTCAGTGGCCATCGCTGCCCCGCGGCGCTCCACCGTCTGTGGCCATCGCCGCCCTACGGCCTCGCCGTGCTGCCCCATGGCCTCGCCGTGCTTCCCCATGGCCTCGTCGCGCCGCCCCGCGGCCTCGCAGCATCGCCCCGCAGCGACGCCGCACTGCCCCGCGGCCTTGCCGCTCCACCCTGGCCGAGCCACCTCGTGGCACCCCCACGGCCAAGCCACCTCGTGCCCTCGCAGCACCCCCACAGCCTCGCGCCATCACGGCACTCCCACAGCCGATCAGCCCACGCCCATGTGGCACCCCTGCGGCCTCGCGCCCTCACGGCACCCCTACGGCTGAGCCACCCTGCACCCTCGTGGCACCCCCACAGTTTCATGCCCTCGCGACACCCCCGCGGCCGAGATGCTCCGCGCCCTCACGTCACCCCCGGGGCCAAGCCATCCCGCACCCCCGTGGCACCCCCGTGGCCTCGCGGCCCTCGCGGCCTACCGGGCCGCCCAGCGGGCCGGTTCGGACCCAATGGGCTAGGCCGGACCCAGTGGGCTGAACCAGACTCGAACTAGATATGACCCTATACTTTACTTGGGACATAATTTTGGTACTGGACGTCCGTCTGACGAACCATCACCGACACCAGAAACCTTGGAGCGATACGGTCCTTTTGGTATAGCCCACTAGAGTTTTGGATAAATTTAGAGTACGGTCGAGTTCGATCGGGCACAAATCCAACCAGGCCCTCGGGACTAAAAGGCTAATAACTCATAGACCGGGCGTCCGATTGATGCACCGTCTATTGCAATGAGACCTCTATGACGTGGTGGTACTTTGGGATACTTATTCGTGGGACTTCTTGGCAGTTGGAGTATCGACCAGTGGATTGAGGAGCGGACCCTCCTGGAGACAAGCGAGCTTAGCGCGGGAACCCTGTAGCTGGATGTGATGTGAAGATTGAAGAGCGTTCTTATATGGGTCAGTACCTTGCGATCATGTGCGGGTCACCACTTAGCGATTCTGTGTGAGTCATCACCTAGCGATCATGTGTGGGTCAGCACCTTGCGATCCTGTGTGGGTTAGCACTTAGTGATCCTGTGTGGGTTAGCACCTAGAGATCATGTGTGGGTCAGCACCTTGCGATCCTGTGTGGGTCAGCACTTAGTGATCATGTGTGGGTCAGCACCTAGCGATCCTGTGTGGGTCAGCACCTTGCGATCCTGTGTGGGTCAGCACTTAGCGATCCTGTGTGGGTCAGCACCTAGCGATTCTATGTGGGTCAGCACCTTGCGATCCTGTGTGGGTCTACCTCTTAACAAAGTAAGATGATTCAGTAGTTACATCTAATCATCTCTACTACTGTACTTAAGTTATACCTAGTGTGAGCTGAGTTTTTAACTGAGTGGTACTTTCCTTTGTGGAAATACATTGGTGGTATTCTTCTGTGTGGCATACTTGCGTGGTACTTACCATCACGGCATTACTTTCTTTGTAAAATAGTTGATCTTTGGGATTTGAAATTGGACTCTATGTTTTCCAAATGATTGAGATGGGTTTACTTGATAACTTAGGTATATGTATGGGAATATACCTAAGTAGGGTTTTCAGGTGTTTTCATGCTTTGTGGATTATCCTTTGTGGATTTTGTGAGACCTTGAGGGTCTTGGGGTCCCTACTGAGTATTGTTATACTCACTCCTGCATGGGTTATTCCCACACCTCATTGTGTTTGGTGAAGACGACGGATAGCGCTGACAGTGGACGTGAGTACCAGGACTGGAGGTAGCTCAGAGGTGGACCTTAGATGAGGCTTACCACAGAGACGACCGATCGAGAGTTTTACCTACCCTTTAGGTAGGATCCTTGGTAGGTGTTTACATAAGTTGTTCCAGTTTACTTGTACTTTTATTTTCTTGTACATTTCAGTTGGACTTGTATTCTGGATCCTTTACTTATTGTACTCACTCTGTTTACTATTTAGTTTACTTGAGTTCGTATCTTGTTGTGTGTTTGGTTGTGTGTGTTACAGGTTATAAAGGACTTGCCTTTCCAGTTTTAGGGAATACGCCTTCGGTGCTACTCATCAGCCCCTAGCCTATGGAAGGTGGGGTTGGGGTAGTCACGGCATGGGCTCTGGGGGACAGGGCATGGCAGGAGAAGAAAACACTTGTCAACAGGAAGATGATCCTTCAACCGGGTCTTTGATTTGTCAAGAACAGGGTTTGAGGAGCCTTAGAATCCTCTATGGGACCTCCATAAACACTGTAGAATGAGTTAGGATGAAGTAGGTCATTTGGTGGTTATAAATGGTGTGTTTGGGAAATTCAAATAAAATATTCAAAATAATGAAACCTGTATGCATGGTTTCCAAGGATGGGGTGCAAAATTTTCTAAACCATGCATTCTAACCATGCAACTCACCTTAGGGGTTCATGGTTTCTATAAAAAGGGTTCATGGTTTTAAAAACTATGTTCTAATCATGAAAATCCCCTCTATTTGGGTTTGCACGGTTTGATGGGTTGGGCACATGGTTTGGGAAAAATGTGGTCCAATAATGTACTCCCCAAACACCATCAAAAAACTTCAAAAATTCAAATGAATGTGACCAAGACAAGCCTCAACCAAATTATAACCAAAACAGGAAAAAAGGGTACCTAAAAAATGAGTTTGATAATTCACTAAAAAGGATAAGATCTTACAATAAGCCTTAATTAAGGAGTTTAGATGTTTTAGAGGATCCTTAGGAGCTTTCATGGGAGCTATAGGGAATTAGTGGCATGCATCATGTAAGTTTTAGTCCCATCAGCTAGCCAATGGAAAGACTAGTAGCACATCTCTGGGCCTGGAGCCATCGGCCAGCTGACGGCCTAGGGCCAGATAGCTGGTGCCACACCAACTATTTAGTGGCCTCCTAGACATAATTTTAGTGGGTTAATACCCAAAATTTTAAATGGTTCCACCACATTAAACCCTCATTTGGGTTTATCCCCACTCTTATGACTCGTAGAAGCAACCCAAAGGGGTTTTCCTCTTCTTAATCCCCCGTGGTGGATATCCTTTATCCAGGGTTTGTTTATTCCCCCATATGAATTGTTGGTGAGATATAGGTATGTATACCAAACTCCTTCCTTCCTTCCTTCATTTTTTTATATCAATTTACCTCTTAATTATTTTGTCTTATATACCCCATGTATTTTTTCTACTTCTTTATTTTCAACTATTTTACCTCAAATCGGAAGATAGCATCAGATGTGTGGATGTTAAGATATGTGCTAAAGTGATCCAATATAAAAAGAATTTAAATAATACATTACTTTGAGGATTTAAATGTTAAATCCCAAAAACAATCATTTAACCCAAGAACCTAAAGGTTTAGTGTCTTGTATATTAGCTATATAAACATATTATTTTAAAATAATTAAAAAATTCCTTCAAAATCGTTCTACTATAAACCCTATTCTAGATATCACATGTGATATAATCATCTTTAAATCTTGATTATTTGGAACAAAATAAAGGGGTGATAAAACATTCTGAATAAGGGAAAACATATCATTACATGAAGGAAAACATGAGGAACAGATAAATATAGTAATAAATGATCAAAAGATCTTAGATAATAATAACAAAACATGTTAGAGTAACATAAGATATTGAAAAAGATCATTAAGAAAGAATAACATATATTACCTAGCTCAAAACACATATGAATATTTATATAACTTGTGATCATGACATAGAAGTGTGAAATACATTAAAAATAAATCATAATCATAAAAACAATGCATTTTATAGAAATTAAATGCATATTGAAAATTTGGTATAACTTGATGAAAAACTTATAAATGTGGAAGAACTATAAGTATAGGAATACTTATGTGTGAAACCCAATTATTCATATTCTTATGTGAACAAACTCATTATGTCCATGCCTGAAAATGTGAGAAAACCTATCATGCCCATGCTTGTGAGAAACGAATCATTATGTACAAGTCTAACTATCTCATGAGATATAAACTTAAACCAATTAATTATAAGTTGATATAGGACACAAAAGATCATCATCCATACATATGTGTTCTACATAGAATCAATCATCATCATATCTTAAAGAATGCATGATAAAATAATTGGTTTTTTAAACATCCAAATTCAAATCATGTATACTTAAAAAAGAACCCATGGTGATAAAATAGGTTTTATAAAACATCCAAATGGTAATAAATAACATCATGAATTCAATATTTTAGTGCATAAAATTTTATCACCCAAAACAATTAAATAATAAAAGAAAATATATGGTGAAATGTGAAACATAACTGCATTGGTATAGCTCCAAACCCATGCTCCCAGATCCATTACTAAAAATATAATATTTACATTTTGTTATTAGAAACCAATAAATGTGACCCAATTCCAACCATCCAAAACTTACAGTATCAAAAGGAAATATTGGATCACTTTCATACAGAAGAGCGTTTTAGGTTTAGAGATTCAGATAATTAGGAAAAACTCTTATATATCATGGAAAAATAAACAATTGGTTCATAAAAATCTATATCATCTCCTAATATTTATTCATGTCTGGAAACCTTATTAGACATATCCTTCTTAAAACTTTTTTCATATCTTTTAAAAATGAAACATAAGAAAATGGTGAGCACAAATGATCAATAAGGGCTACATACAGTGAAATCTATCATGGATTAATAATAAATTAACCATATTCAATAAGTCATAATCAATATGAAAATTTAAATAACAGAACATGCATTCCATTTAATCAATAACATGACTAACATTATTAGATAAGGAATGTAAAGGTAAATAAATTAATACACATTCCATTTAATTAAAATATTGATCACAAAATACATCCATAGATAATATCATAGTGAAAATATCATGTATATTAATAACTAAATTCTAAATGAATGAAATTCATACTATTGGATGTCGTGATTTATGAGATCGTAATGTCTCTACCATCAAGACCTTGCACCAAGAAAATTTAAAACTATGGGTAAACCCTATTTAATTTGACCAACTGATTATTATTATGATATATGTTGATGTATTAAGGGGTTATATAATTCTATCCCCCACCAATCATTGTATGTCTAATGCATTCCTTATATATCGAACGATCAATTTAATTCATGAAAAATATGCCTTATCAAAAAAATATTCAAATTGAGTAAATAATAATGATTTATCAATAATTCCATAGTCAATAAAATACTTTAAAAATGTAGAATCATATGTAGAAATGGTATATGACTTAAGTAATAATTATATCCATGATACAAGAATATATATATTTAAGTGAAATGTAATATCCAATGATCAAATGTAGTTGAATGCTTCGATGGATGGTATCATTAAAATATATACCTAGTGGTGAATTATTAAATTAGAGAGTTTTTTATATTTAGTAATAAAAGTTCCATAAAAATATCATTAAAAAATTTTAAGGAAAATAACTTTTTCACTTTATAATTAACTTTTAAAAGAACTCTACAAATATGAAGGAAAACATTTTCTTTAAAAATACCCTTGTAAACTTGTAAAGTCAGATTCAAAGAAAATATTGGTCATGATAGTGAGAAAATACACTCATGCTGTATAAGTTTAAAAAACATCACATCCATGCCATTTTTTTAAAATTTACAAAGTACCTTTTTTGGAAAATAATAAATAGATCCCTTTCAAACCATTTTAAAATAAGTTAAAAATGGGTAAAAATGACTTCAAATAATTATAGGAGAATAGTAAAAACATTTTTGAAATAATTTTTAGAAAACACGAATATAGAATAGAAATATTTCCCACTTGAGTCTTAAACATAAACAATCCAGAATAATAATGAGTTAGTGAAATAAACCCTTACCAATTTGGTAACTTTTTAATTTTAAGCCTCATGAAAGAATAACATGAAATGAAACTTTAAATATCATGAACCTAATGGGAATCATAATATAACATGTAAAAGGTGCAGTATATACACTATATAAAATAAATTAGGTTCAAAACCTTACAATATGCCTCAATGAAGGAAAATTGAGATGAATTCTCTTACCTTGAGTTTGATTAATCGCATATTTTCTTCATCTTCCTCCTTTCGAAAAGAATCCTTTTCTTAGAAACTTAAGACAACTAAGATTGGATTTTTTTTCCTAAAATAAGGCCTATATAATGGTTGGAGGGAATCTATGAAGTTACTTTAGAAAGTATTGGAAAAACCAAATGGGTTTTTAAGTGTGAATAAATGGGAAGAATATGTGTCATTTTATAATAGATGGGAGGGACACTACTGGAATTTCTTAAAATACTAAATTAATATAAATTAATTTTCAATTTTAAATGGATCCAAAGTGATTTATTAAGAATATAAGATTATTATGGTTCATAATATTCTAATCCAATAGAAATTTTACACGTTTTTACTATATGTATACCCTTATCTTTTGGTTATAAACCATATTTAACCACTTTAACTCTCACCACAAAAATATGCATTTTTACTCTTTGAGGGTTAATATAGTTACTATAAAATGAAAAAAGTCAAATAAATAGACCATGTTTGATATATACTAATTAATTTTTAAAATTATATATTTTATCTGTTTTTTATCATTTAATAAAATATTATATACAATAAAATATCCATAATGTCAATTTTTAGAACTATTTTTTATTTTGACTTTAATAATATCAAGATAACACTTATAATTTAAAAAATACATTTTATTATATACCTAAAATTTAATTTTAATATTTAAAATTCATTTATTACAATATTTATACCAAATTATATTTATTATAATATTTTTAATATCATTTATTTTTATTTTTCTATTAATTAAATAATTATTACATCAGCATTGTGTTGGAATTTAAATAAAAATTTATTCACTAAAAATTAAAAAACATTTACCATGATGAATATTAACCACTTATATTTGAAAATATTAATTATAGTCAATAATCACATATAGATAACACCATTTTTTAAAAATAGTTATTAAAAATAAGAGGGTGACATGTTTGACTTTTCTATAAATAAAATAGTATAAAAGTCATAATATCATCCAAGTGACCACAAAAGGTAATAAATTGAAATTTTAGATTATTATGGATGATATATAAGCATAAAAAAATTTAATAAAGTTTTAAGGTAATTTCATAGTCCTTATACTTTTATTTCTAACCTTTAATTGCCTGATTTTCCCTTACTGTGGTAATAAAATTACAATAGTTACTATTCATAATAACCAAAAATAAAAGGGTCACATTTAATAAATATATAACCATTGATAATAAATTTTTCAATATTAAACTCACATATTTTTCATAATTTAATTTAAAATTAATCCTGTAAAATTCAATGAAAAATAGATTTCTTAAAAAATGCATTTTTAAGCCCAAAAATGTACTTATACCAAAATAAGGTATATGAATGTTTAAAATTTAATTAATTTGATAATATATAACTAAAAATTAAATAATTTACTTTAATATAAATTAAAACCATAATGAAACTTTTTAAAATAAATAAAATGACAGTTTTATAAAAATCTATATTTTTTTACTATTCAATGAAAATTCAATTTTTTCATAAAATTATGAAAATATAATCCTATGATAATTTTGAAATGATGAATCCAAAAATGAAATTAATTTTATCAAATAAATTTTATAAAAATTCCATAAATTAATTAGAATATTTACTCATAAAAAGAAGAAAAAACTCATTTTTTGTGTCAGTATTGTTTTCTTACATAGAAACCTAGTATGTGTTACTATAGATGATCATCGTACTTCCCTATGTCTCTTTTCAAGTGGAAGTTTTATTAACCCTTTTATGATGTGGGATTTTAATAAATGTATTTTGAAAATTGAATCCCGGGTTTCTAAGTCCAAAATTAATAGGTTTTGGTGTGAATGGAAGTGAGGAGAGGAGTGCCCCTTTTATAAGTGAAAATAAGTGGAAGTTTTTGTAAATACCCAAAACTTTTCAATAATGTAATGTAATTATCAAGTAACGTGGCTCCAAAATTGATAAATAATATAGTGTATAAAAGATAAGTTTGATCCACACTACCATCACTCAAATAGAAACATGTTTTAAACAAGTTAGGTGTTTACCTCTAATTATTAAAAATATGAAATCTAATTTTTTTAAGTCAATTTTAAAATAGATAAAAATTATTTTTAAAATACTAAATGTATAATTTATTAAAAAAATTGAAAAATATAACTTAAATTAAAAAATGTAAAATATGTTTTTATAAATTAAAACCAACTTTTTTTAAATTATATATTCACTTCTAAAATATATATTTGGTCTTATAGAGAGGTTTCAAAAATATCCAATTTCTAATTATATACTAAAAATGTCATAATATCATGTTATTTTTAAAAATTTAAATATACAATATCCAACTAAAATAAAACTTTTCAAAAAGTCCCCAAAAATCATCTTAAGCTAATATAGCCATGATAAATCTAAAAAACATGTAATTTTTTTTAAAATTCACATCCTAAATTTTATAAATTTTATTTTGAATTAAAAAATATAAAACTTAGTGAAGACCTAGTTTTTATAGGAAATCTATTTTTTTATATTAGTTATTCTTATTTATATTTAAAATAAATTGATAGTTGAACTAGTTTTAATCCATTATTCATATAAAAATATATTATTCTTGGAAAAAATTAAATTTTAGAAAATCGATTTCATTAGTTTTTAGCTGCACTAGTTGGGCTAATATTTAAAGTGAACTTTACTTTGTTTATATATATATTCTTAATTTTTATACCACTATTTATACCAACCAATTATATAGATACCATATAAAATCCCTTATATGTTAGGTTTTATTGTTGTGTATGTGTAAATTCGTTGAGCATGGAAATTATTTGAGGAAAAACTTGGTTTGTTATATTCTACCCCCCTTAAAAAGAATTATGTCCATGATATTTCATTACATAAAAGAAAACAAGTGAGGGAACTTTTATTTCATCAAAAACTCATGTTCCCATGTACCCTCCTTAAACTTATTATTTCCCCGTTTAAATTAAACCAAATTGGTGGTCTTGTTCTAAATAATTATATTTATTTGATCCAAAATTTCCACTGATTGTTCCTCATATGAGAGATTATGTTTCAATTGCACAGCTTCCAATCATAGCATATGAGAAGGTTATGGCATAAAATTTATTAAAATTAATACATGGAATAGATCATGTACTTTGTAGGGGTGTGGATGAAGTATTAAGAGATAGGTTATTACCTTAACATTATCAAGGATCTTGAAGGGCCTGGTGTATCTTTGGATCAACTTCCCTTTATTCTCAAATCTCATAACTCACTTCCATTGAGATATTCAAAGGAAAACCTTGCCACCAACTTTGAACTATAGATCTCTTTGATGACTATCTATATAACCATTCTATCTAATTTTGACCACTTTCATATCTCGTTGAATGGTTTCAACCTTATCTATCATTTCTTGTACAAGGTTAGGACCTATTAGATTCATCTCTCTAACTTCATCACAACTTGTTGGAGTCCTACATCTCAACCCCTGAAAATCCTCATACGGTATTATTTGAATGATATAATGGAAAAAAATTTAATATGAGAACACTACTTATGGAAGGTATTTATCCCAATATTCTTTTAAATCCATTGAATAATATCTCACCATATCCCTTAAATTTTGAATTTTTCAATCAAACAGGCAATTTTTTAAAGGATGATGTGTAGTGATAAATCTAATATATGTCTTCAAATATTTCTAAAGACTTCTCAAAAACATATAGTTAAACCTCATATCCTTATTAGATGCAACATATAGTGGTACTCTATATATCCTCACCATTTTCTTTATGTATATCTTGTAAATTTGGTCATGGGAGAAATGTTATTCAATAGAAATAAAATTCACTGACTTTGTAAGGAGATCGACTTCAACCAAAATAACATAATGGGATTTATAAGTTTTATGTATTCATATAACAAATTCTAGGGTGATTTTTCCCATTTCCATAATTTTATGGGTAATAGTGGCCACATACCCTTAGACGTTTTCATTTAGCCTTATATTCCTAGAATTACATGCATTAATATATATACTCCATGATTTTTCTCTTCATGTTACCCCACTATAATATTTTTCTTCAAATATCTATAAATTTTTATTATTATAGGATCGATAAAGAAGGATGAGATATGGGAATCATCCAAAAGTCACATCTTTAATTAAATATTTGATGGGACACATATCTGAGTTACAAACCTTATTAATCCATCATTATCAAAGTTAAACTCTATAATATTTTATACCTTTTTATGATTATATACATTTTCTTTATGTGTGTATTTGATATTTACATGAATAGAATTTTGAGAAGTAATTTGGGAAAGATGTGATTTATATACCCCCATTATGACTTCAAGATTAATCCTCTTCAAATCATTGAGTATTGGGTCTTTTTCAATCCTCATCATAGATAGAGTAGAAGGGTGTTTTCTGATCAGAGCATCAACCATGATATTTTCCTTCCTTGGATGGTAATGTATTAAGAATTCATAATCTTTGATCAAATCTAATCATATCCTTTGGTTAATATTCAATTCGTTTTGTGTGAGTATATATTTCAAGATCTTATGATCAGTATATATATCACACTTTTCTCCATAAATATAATATTATCTAATATTCAATATAAAGATCATTGCTACTATCTCAAAATCATTTGTAGGTTAATTTTTCCCATGATTCAATAATTATCATTAACTATAATAAATCACCATATCATTATACATAAAGAAATAATCTAAACCCTTTTTAAAGCATCATTGTATATTACAAACCTTTCCACACTGCATGGTAATGTATGTATAGGAGCAGTGACCAATCACATCATTAGTTCCTTAAAAAAATTCACATTTATCTATATAAAGTAAATTTAATCCCTTATTTATAAACTTGGTTAGTGGATTTGATAGCTATGAAAAAAAAAATTCACAAAGCGATAATAATATCCTACTAACCCAAGAAAACTATGGATCTCAGTAACAGTGGCTGGTCTGGGGAATTTCATGATAACTTTTGTCTATTATAGATATATTGATATACACTTTCTTATGATTTCATAGCCTAATAATGATACTTTATGTGGCCAAAATTCTCATTTGGAATATATTTTCTCCTTTCTCAAGGTATTTAACATAATCCATAAATGATATTAATGCTCTTCCTTTCACTTTGAATATATAATAATTTCATCTATAGAGAAAAATAAAAATTGATCAAGGTAGTCACTAAATAATATATTAATCATATACATGAAGATATAATGTTAATTGGAAAGTAAAAAGAGTATTACTATAAACTCGTAGTTTTTAAACCCCATATAGAAAGTTTTATTGGAAATATCCTCCCTTTTGACCCTTAATTGATGGTATCTAGATTGAAGTTCAATATTTAATATGTATTAAACTCTTAAAATTTAATAAAATAGATCATTGATAAAGGGTATAAGATACTTGTTTTATTGGGATTTTATTAATCTTGTGATAATCAATACAATGATGCATCGATCCATCCTTATTTTTTGACAAAGAGGACTAGTGCACCCTTATGATGAAGCACTGGGGCATATAAAACCTTTTTATAAACTGTCTCACAGTTTCTTCTCTAAATCCTATAATTCAATGTTACCCATTATATATGGACTACTTGATATAGTAATTGATCTAGGTATATGTTTTATTAAAAACACAACCTTGTGCTCTGGGGGGAAACCATCAATTTTATTTAGAAATACATCAGTATATTCTCATATAAGAGTCATCTTAACAATATTGACTTCCTACTTGATCATTTTATCCAATTTTCCCTTTTTATTGGGTAACATAACCCGCATTATATACTTTTCTTCCATAAGGAGTTCATAATAATCCTTTTATTGATACATTAAAATATGATTATTTTTTAAATTAAATGATATTTCCTTATACTGACAAGTGATATGTGATTTATATAGGGAAACCAATCCATACCCAATATTATGTAAAATTCTACAAAATGGAGACAACTTATATCCATAGGGACTATACTATCACAAATCTTAATTAGAGCATATTTTTAAATCTTAGACATGATCATTTTTTCACCAAGGGTTTTCACAGATAGTAAAATATTCATTTTTTGGGGTGGTGATTCCATATTCTTATAAAATTTGTGTGATATAAAAGAAAGTGATGAACCATAATAAAATAATGTATTTAAAAATCTATAAAAGAGATCAAGTGTTCCCCCACATCACTTAATTATCATGATCTACCTCGATAGTAGTGATTGTGAATGCTCATCCTTGTTCTCTCGGTTTGGGAGGTTAATGGGGACTATTTTCTTCATTAGCCCAAGGGTTGGGGCATTGATTCACATAATGTCCAAACTATTTCCACATGAATCATTATTGTGATGGAAGATAATTATCAAGGACCATCTTCAATTTGGTTTCATTGATCAGCCTATTATCATTGGTTTAGTAGTTGTGGTCTTTCTGCCCTATTTTATCACACTTAAAACACTTCTTTTCTCCCTTAAGACAATTACTTGAGTTATTTCTGTAAGTAACCATAATTTTATCAATGTAATTTCTCTTATTATTATTATGTAATGTAGTATAAATCATATACATCACATAGAGAAACAAAAAAACATTAATCTCATAAATGTATAATGATACATTAGATATCAAATAAACAAATAGGAATGCCAAATATTATAATGAGACAATAAATATAAAATAATAGAATAAGAATAACATAATTTGGATCTTCTCGATTCACCAGAATCACCACAATAATGAATAAAGTTATAGAAATAAAACATAATGTTAATTAAAAAATATTCATTTTTAAGATGAAAGTATAAAATTTAGAGAAAATATAAGTAGATTAAGAATTAATGGAATAAGAGTCATTTATAGGAGTAGGGAAACCATATGATCGTTATAAATCTGACCGTTGGAATTGTAATCTTAGCATTTGAATAGTAATATGACTATTAGGAATATTAATCTGATTATTATAATAGTAACAACACCTGTGTAAATATAAAATAATATTTAGATATCTTGTAAAAGAAAAATATGATCTAAGTAAATAATTTCTTAAAAGGATAAATTAAGTGTTGGTATTTTTATAAAATGTTATTGTTTTATTTAAATTTGTATAATGTGTATAATTATTTAAAAGAAAATTTATTTTTATAATATGTATTCATAAATTAATATTATGTTTTATTATAATTACAAGATAATTCTATGAGACCATAATAACTTTTTCAAAGGGTCATAAAATCGATTATAATATTAAAATTGATATTTTTTAAATAAATTGGGATTTAATTAAATATTATATTTACCATATTTAAAATTTTATTTTAACAAAATTGATTCCATTTTTTAAATCTAAATGTCAAAAAATGAGCAGTGTTAATTTTTTGAATTTTTCTAAAATATTTGGATTTGGGGTGAATAGTGAAATACGGTAATTTACAATATTTAACATTACAAGAAAAATAAAAGGCTTTATGAGTCATGAAAGATTTAAGAAACTATTAGTTATAACCTACTTGTACCATTTACTATATATAGTCTCAATAATAAATATTATTCATAGTATTGATCCAAAATAATAAAATAATGAATACAATAATCAAAAACACCCCCCTCCTCCCCTGATAAATACCACCCCCCACAACCCCTTCTTCTTACACATTATAAGACTTATAGATTTCCAGATCTCTTCCAAAAACTATCCTCAAAACTCTCACCACTTTCATGTTCTACTAGTCTCATCAAAAAACAAATTTTATGTTCCTTGAGAAGTCCTTCAAAGAGGTGATATTCCAAAGGTAACATTCTCAAACTACCTCTTTTAATTTCTTTTCTTCTTCAATATTCTACTCAACTCATTCATCAATAAAATAATAATAATTTAATTATAATTTATATACTATAATGTTATATTTATAATGGAATATATTATATCCATCCCTTTTCTCATCTCCTAAAATTCAAAGAAATGGAACAATTGTCCAAATTATGGCAGCTAATCGTCTTCGTGGATAATGAGTTTTTTCTTTCCATTAACTCCTTCAAATAAGGTAATAAAACTATTATTATGGTTAAATAAGATTTTAATAATCATATTATAACTTATTTCATGTTTTTTAAATAATATATAGACATAATAATAAATAAAATGAAACTAGTTTGAGATGGTTGGAAAAACAGCCAAAACAACAACCATTTATCATTAACATATTATTAAATGAATCATCCAAGTGTTAAAAAAATGATATATGGGGCCATTTAAAAATATATAAGTGCATTAATACCATTTCATTTCACTTCTAGATTATTATTTCCACTTGAAAATAAATTCCATAATTTTACATTAGTGAACTGACCATGAAACCATGAAACGAATGCTCCCAAAACAAAGAACTTAATCCTTATAACTCATCAAAATGACCATAAATAAACATAATAAAATTATAATAAATCAAATATATGTGGAATAGGTTACTAATTAATTAATTAATTAATCTAATTTTATTATCACAAAAATTAATTTAAAATACATAATACATTCGGAAATAAGGTAGGGGATCTCTCTGAACCCCCATATTTTCTTTGGCTAACACTTTATCTCTATTTGCCTAAATTTTTCTATTTATTATTCTTATATAAATATCCTATATTATATATATATATATTTATGTTCCACACATATATATATCTATCTCAATTCATCTTTTTTATGGAAAAATACTTGTTTTAAAAGGTTCCTTTCTCAATTCATCTTGACAAGAAATCCCAATTTAAGAGAAACTCCCGGTTTGTTACCCCTTTTCAAGTAAAATACATGAATTTTTTTAATACAATAATATTTTATAAAATAAATCATATTATCATGACAAAATATTTTAGTTTATTTATGGTTCTATTTAAATAATTATTCCTTTATCCACTTTAAGGAATCTTTAATATTTTCCATAAAATCGTACTAAAGTGGAACATTTATAAAGTTACCTAAACACTCTTTTTCATGTCTTCACTTCATTTGAAAATTTTTATTCATGATATATTCTTATTTTTACTTTATTATTTTCAAAAAATTATTTAAATCGCTTCTTTCATGTATACCATTATGATACGCCCTTTGGTTATGCCTTATTCCATGATTAGAAAACTTATTTCTTTGCTTGGGTAACCCTTATGATTATTCCTTATGTTTCATTTCCTTATGTGGAACACATATGCATGTATATTTTATGATGGGTGTTACAAGATATCATTGAAATTAATGGTGTAATGTTTTGTCTCATGAAACCTTATGTATGGGATTAGGGAGTAAACCTCATACATTATAGGACTTTGTCCACTATATGATATCATCTTAGTAGTTATCCTTGACTCATGTTTATGTCATGATATATGTTTATACCACATTAATAAATTTATATGATCATATTACTCTATGTTATATATATTATACCTTTTTATTTTTATTCATGACCAATTCCATTTATGTTATCATTTAATGCCTTCTAACTCATGTGATATGCTTGTTTTCCATGTTTATTCCCTTACATGGATTTTTAGCTCATCCCTTTTATCTATGTATTCCCCAAGTTATCCTATATAGTTTTTGAAGTTAAAAGGGACTTAAGATCTTATAACACCCTGAGATTTTGTGAAAAAAATCAAATTGATTTAATCTTTTTGATATTTTTTATTTCACACAACACTAAATATAACTTTTATTATATAAAAGCACTAAGTGTGGTTTTCATTATACCCAACACCAAGTCAATATTAGGCTATAAAAAACACCTAAATTATCTTAGTACTCACAACACTATTTTTTTCTTTTATTAAACACAATACCAACTCCTTTCCATAGATTTCCTTACAGGCAAGGCTGAGTTTTACCAAACTATAAAATTCTATTAATACTACTAATAAAATATTATTATAGATACCACCTAATATTTGGAAAGAAAGATATGAATAATATTAACTAAATTATAAAAATATGATCTAAATATGTATATAAAATGAATCCTTTTTTTCAATTAGTTATAAATGAAAGTAATAACTACTAGAGAATGAAGAAATTCTTTTTCTAAGAACACTATTTATATTTGTACAAACAAATTTTATCTCAATAAAATAAACAAAACACTATTGATTAATGTTTTAAATAAAATTTATATATTATATATTCAATAAATATTTTTTACACTCATCCAATAGATTTTATAGGTATAATATAATAATAAATCCAATTTTATGAATAAAAAGATGTATTCTTCTAAAAAATAATTTCATCGACTTTTAATGGCGAACCCATTTTAAATATGATTTTTTACACTTTTATAATTTTTATTTAAAAAAATAAAATTCATTTTTGAAATAATAACATATAAAATTTTTATTATGGTGAATATTTGGTATTTTTATGTGAAGTTTAGTTTCTTGGTGAATAGTGAATAATACTGAATTTTAATTCGAAACTGCTTTTTTGTCTAATTTATGTATAAGTTTAAATTATGTTTTTGATTGGTTTTAAATTTAAATTATATAAATTATAAATAAATTAATCCTATTTATTTCATTTTAATCAATTTCACTTTTAAATTTTATATAAAAACTTACCAAACTTTCGAACATTTTTACTTTAAAAACCCACTTCGTCGTCCCGTCTGTGGGATTAAATTTGAATTAATTTCTACAACTTCTGTGATTGTAATTTTTAAAAATAAATTTAATATTTGGAATAATAATAATATATAATTTAAAATAATTTCAACTTAGTTTTTGAAAAACAATATTAGTGAAAGTAATTAAAATTAATTACAACGATTAAGAAGAAAATTATATTAACACGAGACTAAACCATAAACTTAAAGGAAAAAATAACCTATAAAATTGTTAAAATTCCATTTTATGGACATATTTTCACCCTATAGTCCCTTTTATATAATTTTTTTCATTATTGGATCCACATTTCATAATAAAAACATGGGTGGAATTCCCTTTTCAAAAATTTACAAGAATGCCATTTCTCCTCCACTATAAAAAGGCACTCACCCATCCCACTTATTCACACATCTAAATCCCTTTGTATCACCCAAAATATAATAAAATAATTTACCAAAATCCATAACTTCATCCTAGAATACTCCATTTGGGAAGAAATATATCCAAGGAATCCCTTTGGTGCAAACCAAAAGAAGTTACCCAAAGAAGAGGTGACATCCTTACTTAAGATCTTTTATTTTATTTTCATTATCCATCCCCTAAAATATTATTATTACATAATTTTATAATAAAATAAGTATAATAAATATAATTATTTTTTTATTATAATATTCATACCTAATCTTACACACACTTACGTCTAACGGGTAATGAACTTACCATTCTTGTGTACGGCGAACTACCGCTTCACAAAATGATGTTTTTTGTTTTTCATTTACAACTTATCATGGATGGGAATTATGATGGAAACTATGTTTTTATATGATATATTTGATATTTATTATGTCTTTATCCTTTTTTAATTATTATATAAAATATACCTTCATGATTTCCATTTTGTATAAATATGATAACTTTGTTTGTGGAAGTGTGGACTATCACCTCCTCAAAGTGATGTGATTCGTTCACACATTACATGGAATGTATTAAGGATTGTTTTAGAGAAATTATATGATATATATGAAATAATAATTCCTATTTAATTATTTTATATATATACATACATTTCATTTACTTTCTTTCCTTTAATACGATAATAAAATGGAAATAGTGTTAGGCGTAAGTACGACCTATCGTCTCCATAAATGGTGTATTCAATTTTATAATTATATATTTTATAGATTATTATAAATATTTATATAATGAATATAAATGATATTTATATCATTTTTTCATTCTTTAAATAATTACATCATGTTCTAATTAATAGTATCAACAATAACATGTCAAAACATATATGAAAAACAATGCGGATATTACCCAAAACGTAATGTTAACATGGAATCGTTAATGAATTGCTAATATAAGTTAAAAATTAAATCATATATGGTATTAGATATAATAATATGGTTTAATAATATATTTATAATAAAATTATATTTATCATACAGGATTTTTGAACACGTACGAAGAAAGTCAAGAGTTAAGGTAAGAGAATTTCATCTCACTTTTTATTCCTGTGAAATACATTCCATATTCACCACTAGATTCATTTGTGTGGTTTATATAATTCACATGGATGTATTATATTATTATTATAATTAAATTTATATTTATTTACATATCCATTTGATTATATTTATTTCATGGGGTTTATGTTTCAAAATTTACCAAATCGGTTAAGTAATTTTGTCTCACTTTGCCTTCTTTGAGACCCATGTCATGTTTTGAACCAATATTTTTCTATGAGGGGTGTATAATTCCATTGAAATTTTATATCATAAATATTATTCTTTTAATTACATTTTAAGTTTCATTTAATTTTATTATTTCCATGTTTTTATGATTCAAATTTTCCAAAGTGGTAACAGTTTATTACTATAATCTATTCATTTAGTGAGATTGTTTATGATTATTCTTGCATTAAAGAAATATCATGATCCATATATAAATAAATATCATAAATTTTATTACCCTAATTTTATTCATATTATATCCAAATAATGGTACCATTTTTTCACTCTTTGGTACTTAAGATAATTAATAAAATATTTTTATAAAAATCCGACTTTATTTCTCCTTTTGGTCAGAAATCTATATTCTTTCAAAACTGTGTTTTCAAAAAATGTTTTTGAATTTTTTTTACTATTATCCTATAATATTTAATGTAAATTTTTACCCAAACTTTAAATTTTTATAAAATTATTTAAAAATGAATCTTCTGGTTTTTTTATGATCAAGGAACTCTTCTAAACATCTACGATGTAAAAGGAATGTTTGGAATGTACCGATTTATTTTCCATCATGGATTTCCTTCTTTTAAAGCTTCTTTTTAATGTTTACAAGATTTAATTTTATTAAAAATTATTTTCCTAATATTCTAGACATTCATTTTTTTAAAGCAATTTTCAAAGAAAATTTATTTTAAAAATATTTTATGATTTAATAAGTATTTTAAAATATTTTTAAATATTCCTTTAAATGTTTTAAAATATATTTTCAAAGAAAAATGTTTTCATAGATATTATATCTTTAAAAATCATTTTAAAGGTTTTTTATATTTTTTTATATTTTTTTAAGTTTATTTTCAATGAAAATAGTGTTCAAAAACCTTTAACGTTTTAAAAATCATTTTTCGAAGAAGAAATGATATTTTCCTCAAGAAATATTTTAAATAAAATGGTAAAGAATTATTTATAAGAAAAGTTTTTTTGAAAAGGTTTTATGAAAAGGATTTCAAATGAAAGTCTATTTAAAGATATGTTCCTTCTGATCTTTCAAAATCCTTCCCCATCTAAGATTTCATACTTTGTTATTGTTTAAGATTTATTGGTTACATGAACCAATAATACTATTCATATTATTTATTAAATGGTTTACGTTTTAATATATTGATGTTTATAAAAATCATTTATCATCCACGGGTTATATGATTTTGAAACCCGATTCTTTTCATGGGTTATTCTTTGATTAAATAATTATGAAACCTATCCATTTTCTATATGTTATTATGTGAAGAAATCTTTGTGATGCCCATTTCATTTCATGGGATAAGTTATGATTTTTATGAAACCAATCTCTTTCTATGGGTCATGATATGATAAAATTTTTATTGTATTGTGTCATATATATGAATGATTTTTTTATGTGATGGGTGAGACTTATATCGACCTCTAATGAATTGGATAAAGATTTATATCTCATTAAATAATGATAGAATTTAATTCGACGGGTTGGATCACCTATGGAAGATTGCGAAACCCAATCCACTATGAGAAGATGGAGAAACCCTATTCACTATGGGAATATGGGGAAACCCGGTCCATTATTTGAAGATGGGGAAACTTGATCCCTTATAAGTAAAGTACTATGACTGGGGATGGTGGTGTGTCTCACCTAATAAGTTTAGTCCCTATGAAGTTTCTTGTTAAGTTTTGGAAATGTACACTGACTTATAAGTAATGATATTACATGTTTATGTGTCTTTCACATTTCAATATCTTTTTCCTATGTTATGATTTCAGGGATTATTCTCTTGATTCCACCATGATTCATGTATTATTAACTAGAACTATTTATTCCATGACTCGTGTATATGATCTTTTATATGCAGTGTATGATTTCTATTGTTATACTTATGTTATCATACCCTAATATTCATGATTATTCTTATGTATCTCCCTTGTTTACCCTTATTGAGTATTTGAGATCACTATTTCTTATGTTTTCCTTCCCCAGGTTATGAAAATATATATTAGTTATGATGTTTATAATAGGGGTTCCAGTCCTAAAGAACCTAGTGGAAACGAACGTAGCTCACTTATGTTATGTTTTCACATTTCCAAAGGCACTAAACTAATATATAATTTGGGAATATATTTGGGAAATGTATTAATTATTCTACCAAAATGATGTATTTTATATGAACATTAAGCCTGGGTCATTATAGTTTCTATCAGAGGAAAGTTTTATTTAAACTTTTGAATGTAATAAGAGAAAACCTTGATAGTAACTCTAAGAACTTGTATAAGGATAAGTCTAAGGATAAGAAAAAGTAAAGGAAAATGACCTGGAATTTAGGTAAAGGATAGAGTGATTGGTTTCCTTGAAATACATACCATTCTAGATACTACAAGTGAATATGGATCTTGCACAGATATAACAAGGGGTAACAACTCCAAAAAGGTGTGTTGGTCCTGACTTGAGCGTAACAAGGTACATTACAATAAGCCTTGCTACACACCTAGTTTTACACTCTCTAGAAATATTATTTTAAAATTAAAAAACTATTCACAAACCATCATGATGTATTTAAATGAAATTTTTCTATGAATAACCTAGGATAAACAAGATTTGTCATAGATTAAGGAAGGTTTCATAATTTAGACATCCTATAAGTGGTTTTTCATGATTATGTGGTTACCCACTATGATAATTGTTTCTTACTCAATTATTTATGGTTTTAGTCAATGGTGGGAACTAGAAGGAAATGGGTTAACATTTAATGTGATGGACACTTTATTGATGATCAGTAAAATGATTTTGTCACTGGATTGAAGGATTTTTTTATCATTCCTAGTCAGCTTTCATGGAACATGATTAACAACATATAACTTAACCAACTCTCGGACTCACCAAAGAAGTGAAGGAAGGAGTTCATTATGATTTTGAATAATGGATACCATGGAGGAAAGAAGATTTAGTTCCCTTTGTGTCAAAAATGTGTAACGAATCACCCAATTTAATGTCTTAGAGAAACAAGAATATGTTTTTACTATGGAAAACAAGGACACGAATCAAATAACTACAAAAGAAAAATGAAGGATTTGGTTAACAAAATGGATGGTAATATTGGTCTCCATAAGGTGTCATCAAAAGTTAAATTCTTTAAGTGTGAAATGAATGGTGATTATGTAAATCAATGTCCTAAGTCAAAATCTAATGAAGAGAATCTACAAGGTGGTATGAGTAATCGTTATATTGAAAATTATGATGATATTACAGATGAAATTTTAAAGGAAAGAGGTATTAAGTAATAGTATGAGGTCGCCTTATTATGGATTATGAATGAAGTGTAATAATCAAAGTTTTTATGTACTTAGATTTATGAATTATGTTATATGAATGGTGAAATATACAAGGATTGTTTAGTTTATTTTTTTCACTAAGGATTTAAAAGATTATGTTGAATGTTTTTAATGGACTGGAAAATTGATTTAATGTTAAGGTGAAATTTTTAATAAGGAAATATAACCCTTAATATATTCCTTATATTAAGATAATTTTGTTTGGATAAAGATATGTTAGGTATGAATAAGTAAATTGGATGGTACTAATTACCTTGAAACCAATTACGGACTTGTTGAAAAGTGGTTTATGATATCATTGATGAAGTTTAAAACATTTTTGGATTTAATTAATATATCCAATATACATTGAAATGAGAAAACATGCATGTTTTCAACAGGGATTTATGGTAATTCATTTCATTACCATGTTTCAAGAGAATACTTGATGAAGGTATTCACATGTTTGGTATGTAATGGATAAGAGCTACTATATGACATATAGGGGATCAATGTGAATCTGATTTTGAAAAATTTAGTGACCATATTTCTAGAGTTTTATACTTTCAACTTCTAGAAGGGTTATAAAATTAACCATTTATAGAATGGTTTATGTTAAACTTCAGATACGGTTTTATAGATTAAAGTATTATCTCATAATATTAGGATTTATTCATATTGGATAGCTTTTGCAAACCTTTTGTTGTGATAAAAATAGATGTAATGACCTATCATTATATTCATGGATCTAATGATATGTTAATTATTAAAGAAGGAGAAATTTCCTTTATTTCTTGGAATTAGAGGTGAAGTGGAAGTTGATCAAGGGACAAAAAAGGGTAAGGTTATCCTAAAATCATGTAAGTTTAACTTTTCATAAAAATTATTAAACTTTAGGAAAATGGGTCTTGAAACCAAAAAATTTATCCTAGTACCTTCTTTTATGATATATCAAATGGTTCCTTAGAATATCATAGATTTATGGCTTTGTGATTGTTTACTTTCTTCATACCTTGTTCTATATCACTCTCCATTAGAACATTATGGTTAGATTTCCCTTCCATGTCCATGTTTTCACTTTCCACCTATGTTATCCTATGAGTAAATATTCTGAATAGTTACTTTGTGTAACCATTATGGTTCCAACATTCCATTTTAAAAGTAAGTTTTAGTATTCATTTTCATGATATGGGTTTCTATGAAAGGAACTTTCAAGTATCAAAAAATTTTAAAATCCCTAAGAATTTTGAGGGGAAAATTCATTTTAATGGGGGGTAAAATGTAACCCCTAAGATTTCTTGAAATATTTTTTACAAATTAATTTAATCATTTTTTATATTTTTTATTTCACATAACACATAATATTTATTTTGTTCTATGAAATCACTAAGTGTGGCTTGCGTTATACGCCCAAGTCAAGATTGTGATACTATAAACACCTAGATTAGATTTTGGTACAAGAAACACTATGTTTGGATTTTATTACACATAATATTGAGTCACTTTGATATCTTGGGTTGTAGGTACGGTTGAGTTTTTTCAAACTACAATATACTATTAATATTATTAATAAAATATTATTATAGTTACCACTTAGTCATTGTAATAGAGGTTATGACTAATATTAACTAAATTGTAAAAATATGATCTACACATGTATAGAAAATGAATACTTGGTTTTTAATTAGTTTTAAATTAAAGTAATAACTATTTGAGAATGAAGAAATTACCTTTCTAAGAAAACTATTTTTTTATGTAAAAACACAATTTTATTTCAATAAATTAAAAAAACCACTATTGATTAATGTTTTCAACCAAATTTATATATTATATATTCTATAAATATTTTTTATACTCATCTAATAGATTTTATATACTTAATATAAGAGTAAATCCAATTTTATGAATAAAAATATGTATTCTTCTAAAAAGTAATTTTATCGCATTTTAATGGAGAATCCATTTTAAATATGATTTTTGAAACTTTATAATTTTTATATGAAAAAATAAACTTCATTTTTGAAATTGTAACATAAAAATAATTTTAGGGTTTATTATTTGGTATTTTCCTCTAAAGTTTCATTTTTTGATGAACAGTGAATAATACTGAATTTTAATTCAAAACTGCTTTTTTGTATAATTTATTTATAAGGATAAATTATGTTTTTGATTGGTTATAAAAATAAATTATATAAATTATACATAAATTAATCCAATTTAGGTCATTGGAATAAATTTCACTTGGAAATTGTATATAAAAACTTAGAGAACTTCTGAACATTTTTACTTTCAAAACCCACTTTGTCGTCCCATTTATTGGACTAAATTTGATTACATTTAAACCAATTTTATGATTTTAATTTTGAAAATTTGATTCCCTATTTGGAATCATAATAATATATAATTCAAAAATAAGTTAAACTTATTTTTTTACAAAAAAAACATTTGTGAAAGTAATTAAAATTAATTACAATGATTAAGAGAAAAATTAGCTTAATAACGGACTAAAAATTACACATAAAAGAAACAATGACCTATAAACTTATCCAAAATCCATTTCATGGCCATATTTCAACCCTATAATCCCTCGGTTAGAATTTGGTTTATTATTGGGGAAAGTTTTCATAGGAAAATCATGGGTGGATTTCCATTTTCAAACATTTATAAGAATGTCACTCCTCTACTATAAAAAGTCACTCACCCTCCTACTTATTCCCACCTATAAATCCATTTGGATCACAAAAAATATGATAATATAAGATACCAACATCCTAAACTTCATCATAGAATCATCCCTTTGGGAAAAAATCCAACCAAGGAATATTTTTTGGTGCAAATCAAAATGAGTTACCCAAAGAAGTGGTAACATCCTTCCTCAAGCTCTTTTGTTTTATTTTCATTATCCACCCCATAAACTATTATTATTACATGATTATATAATAATATAAGTATGATAAATATACTAATATTTTTTATTCTAATTTTTCTACCTGTACTTACACACACATTAATCTAATGGGTAATTAACCTACCATTCCTCTGTACGGTGAATTATCGCCTTAAGAACGATGTTGTTCATTTTTTCTTTACCACCTCTAGTGGGTGGAAATTATGATGGAAAATATATTTTTATATGATATATGTTATATTTATGATGTATTTATGCTTCTGTAATTATTATATAAAACATAACTTTATTCTTTTTGTTTTGCATAAATATAATAACTTCGTTTGTGGAAGTGTGGACTACAGCCTCCTCAAAGTGATATGATTTATTCACACTTTGCATGGAATGTATTAAGGATTAGTTTAATGAACATATATGAAATATATGACATAATAATTATATTATAATGATTTTAAATATATATGTACATATATTTCTTTTACTTATTTTCTTTCAATATGATAATAAAATGGAAATAGTGTTCATGCATATGTGCGGCCTACCATCTCCATGAATGGTATATTCCATTTTATAGTTATATATTTTATAGATTATTATAAATATTTATATAATTAATATATATATATATATATATATAATATTTATGTAATTTTTTACATTATTTAAATAACTAAATAATTATCTAATTAATATTATCAAGAATAACAAGTCGAAACATATATGAAAAACAATACGGATATTACCCAAAAACGTAATTTTAACAAGTAATTGTTAATAAAAATGTAATATAAAGTCATAAAATATAATATATGATATTATATATTATAATATGGTTCTTTAATATATTTATAATAACTTATATTTATTATATATTAGTTTTGAACGTGTACAAAGAAGTTCAAGGCTTAAAGTAAGGTAATTTCAACTCACTTTTTATTCTCGTGAGATACCTTCCATATTCACCACTCGGTTAATTTGTGTGGTGTATATACTGACCATGTATGTATTCTATTATTATTATAATTAAATTATTTGTATTTACATATCTATTTTATGATATTTATTTCATGGGTTTTATGTGGCAAAAGTTACCAAATCGGTAAAGTAATTTTGTCTCACTTTGCCTTCTTTGAGACACATGCCATGTTATAAACCTATATTTTTCTATGAGGTGTATATACTGCCTTTGACATGATAAATAATGAAAATACTTATTTTAATGATATTTAAATCTTCATTTAATGTTATTATTTATATGGTTTAATGATTCAAATTTACCAAAGTGGTAACGGTTTATTGCTACAATCTCATCATTTATTGAGATTATTTATGATTATTCTTACATTAATGAAATATTATAATCAATATATCAAGAAATAACATGAATTTTATTACCCTAGTGTTATTTATGTTAGATCAAAATAATGGTACCATTTTTCCACTCTTTGTTATTTTAGATAATTAATAAAATATTTTTATGAAAATATGACTTTATTTCTCCTTTCCATCAGAAATCTATGTTCTTTCAAAACCATGTTTTCAAAAAATGTTTTCAGAAATGTATTAACATTATCCTATAATGTTTAAAGGACATTTTTACCCATGTTTTACCTTTTAAAAATGGTTTTAAAAATGGATCTTCTTGTCGTTTGCCTATTGAGGAACTTTTCTAAACCTCTACGGTGAAAAATTAATATTTGGAATGTATGGATTTATCCATTTTCATGGTCATACTTCCTTTAAATATTCCTTTAAAAGTTTAGAATATTTTTTTTTATGAAAAAATAATTTCATAATATTCTAGAAATTCATTTTTTAAGTGGTTTTTAGAGGAAATATTTTTTAAGAATGCTTTATGATTCAAGAAGTGTTTTCAAATATTTACAAAGCTTCCTTTAAATGTTTTCAAAACTATTTTCAAAGAAAAAAGTTTCAAAGTTTTTTTACCCTTTTTAAAATTATTTTAAATGTTTTCTAGATTTATTTATGAGTTTTCAAGTTTATTTTTGGTGAAAATGGTTTTCAAAAATATGTTATGATTTAAAAATATTTTTTCAAAGAGGAAAGGATATTTTCCTCAAGAAATGTTTTAAATGAAATTGTAAAGTATTTTTTATAAGAAAATTATTTTTGAAAAGGTTTTATGAAAATTATTTTCAAAGAAAGGATATTTAACTTAATAAATGTTCAATGTGGTCTTTTAAAATCCTTATCCCTCTAGGATGTCAACATCTGTTGTAGTTTAATATTTATTGGAGATGTGATCCAAGAATACCATTCATATCCTTTCTTTAATGGTTTACATTTTAATATCATAATGCTTATGACACCCATTTCTATTACATGGGTTATATGATTTTGTGACTCACTTATTCTCACAGGTTATTCTTTGATGAAATGATTATGAAACCTATCTCTTTTCTATATATTATGATGTTATTAAATGTTTATGACACCAATTTCATTTCATAGAACCCATCTCTTTTTATGGGTCATGATATTATAAAAGTTGTATTATCTTGTGGTGCATGTATGAATGATTTTATTAGGTGATCGGTGGGACCTATATCTCCTTCCAATTCATTGGGTAAATATCAATATCTCAGGTGATAATTATGGGATTAAATTCAAAGGGGTTGATCTACTATGGAAGATAAAGAAACTCGATCCACTACGGGGATATGGGGAAACCCAATCCACCATGAGAAGATGGGGAAACCCGATCCACTATAGGAAGATGGGGAAACACGGTCCACTATGGTAAGATGTGGAAACACAATACACTATGGGAATATGGGGAAGCCATATTCATTTCAAGGAAATGACTATGACTGGGGATGGTGGTGTGTCCCACCCAGTAGGTGTAGTCCACATGAAGTTCACTATTAAGTTTTGGAAATGTGCATTGACTTATAGGGAATTATATTACATATTCATGTGTCTAAAAAAATTAAATGTCTAATTTCTATGTTATTATTTCATATCTTAAGCTGTTGATTCCAATATGATTCATGTCTTATGAACTGTCACTATTTATTTCATGACTCATGTATATGATCTTTGATATATAGGGTATGATCATATAATTTTATGCTCATGTCCTAATACACTTATGTTCATGATTATGATAATGTATCTCCCTTATTTACCCTTACTAAGAATCTAAGCTCTCACTTTCTTATGTTTACCTTCCCTAGGTTATGAAGATATGTATTAGGATTGATGTGCCTAAGAAGGGTTCTAGTCATGAAGAACCTAGTGGGTGATAACGTAGCTCACTTATGTATTGGTGTTTATGTTTCCATGTTTTTAAAGAAATTAAACTAATATAGTCTTTGGGTATCTATTTGTGTAATGTATTAAGTATTCTGGAAAAATTATGTAATGTCTATGTAAGTTAATTGTGGTTCATTATAGATATTATATAGAGATTAATATAAAAATGTTTTATTCCAGTTTAATGTTTCTAATTATGTACATAGTCTTCTAAAGACACTGGGATATTTGACCCCTAGTTTGTAATTTCTGGATAATTATGCTTAAAAACATGGAATAATATGTGTAAAATGATAGGGTCATTATAGATTCTATCAGAGGAAGGAATTTTTATTTTGGGGTATTGGGACTAGAAAACTTTAGTAAGAAACCTAGGGATGATTCTATCCCCATTAATAACCTATATTAAAACCTATGTAAAGATAACTTAGGATATAATTTTCATTTATAATTTTATCCTTCTATGTTCATAGTTGCCTTTTTATATTCTCATTAACTAATTATTCAACCCCCCCACCAAATTTTTATTTTTATTTTTTTTTATTTATGGGGCAGAAATAAGAGAAATCATGCTAACAACCAATGTAATAAGAAATGTGATGATTTTTCTAATGACATGAAAGACCTAATGGGAATAGGAGATTAAAACTTCATGATAGTTCTAGATCAAATGGATCGTGTTATGAATAATAACTTGAATCATGTGGATTTCCATCTTTCTTCTTAGAAAGATCAAGTTGTGGTTGAATCCATTATATAAAAAAGGCCTCCTACATTAAGTGGATATTTTGGTCCCATCATCATGGAACAAAGGATTAAGTAAATTAAGAATATATTCTCTATCCTCCAGTTCTCGAAAAATAAGAACACATACTAATGGTTAATAATTTTGATGGTGAAGATGGTCAGTAGTGGAAATTGATACAAAACATTAATTCTAAAGATGACGTTGATTCCATAGAAAAGTAAGGATTCAAGAAAATATTTTTCAATTAATATTTTACATTAACTCTCCATATTAATATAGAGAAGGAGTTCCTAATACTGAAGCAAAAAAAATAAGATGAATCTATTGGGGTGTAAGAGGAAAGCATCACAAGGCTTACATGATACACCTTTGTCTTTTTCAGGAACACTGAAAGCATGGTTTATCACTTCTTTAGTGGATTAAATCCAAGTATACAGAAAATCTTACTAATTTGAGACTTTGATGGCTATGAGGATATTGTTTTTTGTTCCCTTAAGGATGAGATGGATATTGGAGACTCTTAGTGGTCTCATGGTCTTAGAGATAAAAAAAGTAAAATGGAGTTTAATATGGAAGGATCAATAGATAAATCCCATGAAGGAAAGAAAACCCAACATCCCATGTGTCAAAAGTGTAGGAAGAAGAAACTGAGTAACTGTTTAAAAGAAACTAGGAGATGCTTAAAATATGTAAAATAGTAGAATCAGGTTAATCATTATCGAAGGGATATAAAGAAGCGCATAAATAAGAAAGAATATAGGATGGTTCAGATCAACACTCAACCTAAATTATAGTGTTTTAACTTCAATGAACATGTGCATTATGTGAACCAATGCCCTAAGACAAGGTTTTTTTTTACAATAAATTAAAACAAAATACAAGTAAATAAGTAAGGGAATATTCTATCAGTACAACTAAGTTAGATCCTCACAATGATGTGGTGATAGTTATGTTGGTTATTCATTCAAGAATAGAAAACATAATTTTCTATTCTGGTTCTACATATTCTTTCATATCTTGAAATTTTAGTAGAATTATTCAAACAATAGCTCAAAATATAAAGGTTGAGTTATCTTTGAGAATAGGGAATGGAGAAATTATTTCTTATAAAGTATATAACTCCTCCCCGATCAATTTTTGTGGTCTAAAACTCCTAGAAAATATCATCTTATTTCCTTTGGTGGATATTTATGTTATATTATACATAGATTGGTTATCTTTATATAAATACAACATCAACTATTGGGAGAGGGAGATCACTCTTCATATATCGAGGTATCCTCCAATTATATACAAATGTAAGGAGGGGATGAATAACATTTGGAATATTCTTCTCAAGCATAGATACTAGTTCCTTGTGATCAATCGTATCTAAATCAAATGACTTAGAAAAAGGAGATGATCATGCTTGAAGACATTCCCATTATTAGGTACTACACTAATGAGTTCCCTAAAAAATTCTAGATCTTCCTCCTAACCAATATTTTGAGTTCTAAATTGCACTAATACCTAAATCTATTTTCATATCAAATACACCTTACAGAACGGACACCGTTTATTTAGAATAACTGAAGAAGAAGTTATAAGATAATATGTAAAAGGGTTTTATATACATGAGTGTTTCACCATGGGGTGCGCTAGTTATCTTCATCAAAAATAATGATGAATCAATGTGCCTTTTCATTTATTATCTTGAGATAAAAATAATAAAGATAAATGACATAAATCCCTTACCATGGATAGATTAATTGTTCGATCAACTATGTAGGGAAAATTATTTATCTAATGTGGGCCTTCATTTGAGATATCACTAATTAAACATAAAGCAGGAATATATTCCCAAGTGCTACTATAAAATAATCCTTTAACAGCGCCAAAAATAGATTTTATCAGCGCTAGAGAAGTACTAATTACTACAGCAATATTAAAAGCCCTAGTCTTTTATCAATGCTTTTAGAAGAGCTAATAAAGGGGCATACTGTAGTGTGTTGTAACAACACACTGTAGCACCAGTACAGTGTGATAAAACAGCACACCTCAGCACCAAAAACACCAAAAAAAATTATGTACCAATATAGAATTTAAATGAAATAAGATTTATAACACAAATACAATAAAGAACATTATATTATAGAAATTTCAAACATTGGTTTATAAAATTATATAAGTACAAATTATTACATACATTCAAAAATAGTAGTCTTCCTTTGTCTTTTGATCCTAACCCTGCTCAAGAAAAAAAAGAAACTATATAAGAAAACAATTCTTATGTTATTAATAATATAAAAAAATAAATTAACAGAAAATGTTACTTTTTAACTAAACTCTGAGTCATACAAGGAACTTTGTGTATCAGATTGATTTGTAGTTGATTATTGCACATCACACCATTTCTTGTTCATCTACAAGAATTATTTCTATAAAAATTAACTAAATAAGTATAAGATAAAAATGATAAGGAAATTAATTAAGTAATAGAATATATAATGATGAGAAAACAATCTAAGATCATTTTCTTAGTATTCGTGATGTGATGTGCATTTGAAACTAAAATGATACTTATATAATAAAAAGGCGCACTTGGAGTTGTATCGGTCACATAATTCATCAAAATGATGTGTGTTTAATTCTTACACGTCCAAAATGACTTATGGATCATTTTACTAAATTATCAAAACAATCCGAATATTTTTTCTTGGTTTTGAGTACACTGCTAGTCTTTTTTATTAAAATTTAATTTTAAACTAGAAACACGTACTTTGACCCATACCAATCACATTTCATATTGTTTTGATGTGATACCAATTCCTACACATCACAAATGACTTATGAATTATTTTCCTAAATTATCAATACAATATGAGAATGTTTGCACGGTTTTTAGTGAGTAAAAATTTTTGAATTAAAATGTTTATTTTAAACTGATAACGGACACATTGAGTCACACAGGACATGTCATGTATAGAATTGAGGTATGGATTATTAATACACATAAAAAATTACTTATGTATGTTTTTTATATAGTATTAAAATAATATAAATTCATTTTCTCAGTTTTGAGTAGGTCAGTTATACTTTATAAAAATTGGTGTCAATTTTAAATAAAAATAGGCACTTGGAGTCATATTGGTCACACTATGAATAGAATATAGGTGAGGATAATTATTACACATCCCAAATGGATTATTAATCATTTTCATAAAGTATCAAAACAATATGAATGTGTTTACTCGATTTTGAGTACATCCCTTGTCTTTTTTACTAAAATGTCATTTCAAACTGGATACACGCACTTTGAATCATATTAATCACATAATGTATAGGTCTAAAATGAGAAAAATTCCTACATGTTAAAAATTAATTATAAATCAATTTCCTAAATAATCAAAAATAGCAGAGTATGTTTGCTTGGTTTTTAGTGAGTGGAATTTTTTGAACTAAACTGTCAATTTTAAACTGATAACGGACACATTGAATCATACTAGGCACATTATGTATCAAATTTAGGTAATTATGATTCCTGAATGTCACAAATTTATTATAGATCATTTATCTAAAGTATCAAAATAATATGAATGCTTTTTATCATTTTTTAGTAGGTCAGTTGTCCTTTTACTAAAATTAATGCCAATTTTAAATAAAAAGATGCACTTTGAGTCATATTGGTCACATCATGCATAGGATTAATGTTTATAGATTTATTAAATTTTCCAAATTTCTTATGAATAATTTTTATAAAGTATAAAAACAATCCAAATGCATTCACTTGGTTTTGAGTACGTCACTTTTCTTTTTTACTAAAATGCCATTTTAAACCGGAAATATTCACTTTGACTCGTTCAAATCACATTGTGTATCGATTTGACATGAGATAGATTCCTAAACATCAAAGATAAATTATAAATAAATTTCATAAATTATAAATAAAATCCAATTATTTTTTTCATTTTTTAGTGATTGATATTTTTTGAACTAAATTGTTGATTTTAAAATGATAACTAACACATCGAGTCATACTGGGCACATCGTGTATCGTATTTAGGTGAGTCTGATTCCAACACATTAAAAAATAATTATGGATCATTTCCATAAAGTATAAAAATAATTTTAATGTGTTTTCTTGGTTTTGAGTAGGTTAGTTTTCCTTTTTACTAAAATTGATGTCAATTTTAAATAAAAAAGACACACTTTGAATCATACTGATCACATCGTGTATCGGATTGAGGTGAGGATAATTCCTACACATAAAATGACTTTTGGATAGTTTTCCAAAATTTTAAAAACAATATGAATTCATTTTCTTGGTTTTGAGTAGGTTAGTTATCCTTTTTACTAAAATTGATGTCAATTTTAAATAAAAAATACGCACTTGGAGTCAGATCAGTCTCACCGTGCATCGGATTGAGGTCTAGATAATTCCTACACATCCCAAATGGATTATGGATAGTTTTTATAAATTATAAAAACAATATTAATGTGCTTTCTTAGTTTTTAGTATGACACTTGTCTATTTTACTAAAATTTCATTTTAAACTTAAAACATGCACTTTGAGTCATATTGATCACATCGTGTATCATTTTGATGTAAGAATGATTCATAAACATCAAAAATGACTTATGAAATAATTTCCTAAATTATCAAGAAAATCCGAGCAAGCTTTCTCGGTTTTCAGTGAGTGACATTTTTTAACTAAACTATCGATTTTAAACTGATAACTAACACATTGATTCATATCAGTAACATCTTGTATCTAATTGAGTTTATAATGATTCCTACATGTCACAAATGACTTATGGGTCATTTAACTAAAGTATCAAAAAAATATGAATGTGTTTTCTCAATTTTGAGTAGTTCAGTTTTCCTTTTTACTAAAATTGATGTCATTTTTAAATAAAAAGATTCACTTGGAGTCATACTAGTCACACAATGCATCATATTTAGGTACAAATAATTTATATATATCTCAAATGAATTATGGATCATTTTATAAATTATCAAAAAAATCTAAATGTTTTTTCTCAGTTTTGAGTATGTCGCTTTTTTTTACTAAAATGTTATTTTAAACTAGAAATACAAACTTTGATCCATACCAATCACATCATGTGTCAATTTGAAGTGATATTGACTCCGACATGTAAAAAATGACTTATGAATCAATTTTCTAAATTATCAAGAAAATATGAGTGAATTTTCTTCATTTTCAGTGAGTGACATTTTTTCAACTAAACTATCAATTTTAAACTGATAACGGGCACATTTAGTCATAGCGGTCACACCATGTGTTGAATTGAGGTAAGGATAATTCCTAAACATCCCAAATGACTTATGGATCATTTACCAAAAGTATCAAAATAATCAAAATAAGTTTTCTCAGTTTTGAGTAATTTAGTTTTCCTTTTTACTAAAATTAATGTCAATTTTAAATAAAAATAAGCACTTGGAGTCATACTGGTCACATTTTGTGTCAGATTGAGGTGCGGTTGATTACTACACATCTCGATGTCTCAAAAAATCCTATCTTCCAAGGTAACCACATTTCCATTGTCTTTATATGTCAAAATTACAACACTACATATTGAATTGGTTTTCTTAGCCAAAAAATCTTTCTCATTATTGAAATTTAGAAGATAAGAGGAAGATAATGTGCCCATTATATCATTAGAAGTCACCAAAATGGGTACATGAGCTTACTATACTCTTCTGGATATTAAAAATGCGAAAGGTTTTTCAGCTAACAACATCGAATCAATATGTTGTGTTGGCAGATTGACAAATAAAGGAAATGAAATTGGAAAATGTGGTTACATTGGCAGAAAGATCCATTTTATCTCTTTTTATAACTAGGAAAAAATCCTATTTCCATGGTTCAAAACTGTGGAAATAGGTCAAAAAAATGTGGCCATAGCCTACAGCCACGCCAACCGTGGCCGCTATCGTTGTGGCAGTAGGTCCCAACCTACTGCCATAGTTTTAACCATGGCACTAACTGCCTATTTCCATAGTTTTGAAAATCATGGTAATAGGCCTCAAAAACCACCACTGTGGTAGTTGACCTATAGCCACGGTTTAAATCGTGGCTATAGCCATAGTAAATCGTGGCAATAGCCTAAATATAAAAGGTCACCAGCGAGTTTCGGTCCTTGTACCTCTTATTTACAAACCAGCATACTTACCACTACACCGCACGACACTTTGTGTATATATATATTAATATAAACCATGTAAATAGCTTCAAAACCGTGGTGGTAGGTCTTCCCGCCAAAAATTTGGCGGGAAATTTTTTTCCCGCAGAACCGCGGGAATCCTATTGACACAGTTTTGGAAAACTGTGGCTATAGGCTATTGAAAAATTTGGCCTAAGCCATGGTTTTAAAATAGTGGCTATAGGCCACAAAACTGTGGCTATATCCACAACTTATATCCATGGATTTCAAAATTGTGTAAATAGGAAATGGAAAACCAGCCTATAACCACAGTTTTAAAACCGTGGCTATAGGTCTATGGAAGTATCCTTGTTTTTCTAGTATTTTTTATGGCATATTGCAGATAGTTGAAAGAAAAATATGACTACCAAAAATATCTATGAAAAAACTAAATAAGTATTAAATAAAAATGATAACGAAATTAACTTACAAAAATTAGATAAAATGATAACAAAATTAGTTAAATAATTTGTAGGAATTCACCTTTTCCTAATGGTTGTATTAATTCTTGACTTATTTCCTTGTTTTCATAAACTCAGTTACAGAATCAATATACAGTCCCTCACAAGCATAATCAACTTTGAAAAAACTACCCCAACTCAAACAAAATAATCCAATTGTACAAGAAAACAATTATTATATGAGTAATACTAAAAATAAATAAATTAAACATAAATATGAAAAAATACATTAATTATATGGATAATTATTTTACTATGAAAACATTGTTGACCATAGGGATATTCTGACGATAAAGAAATAATTATGATAAAAGAATGAAAATAGATTTTTCCAAACAATCAATCAATGAGTGAGGAGGATGAGTATAAAATAAGATATATTGGATTGAAGTTTTGAATAATTTGAGTAAAATTAAAGATATCTTATTAGGTTCATAAAAATATTATTTTTTACAATAAATAAATAAATACAAATAATATATTCATTATCAAAGGTGAAAGTTGTGGATAATTCTAATAAGGGAAAGTCAAAATTTGATTGTTTAAAAGAATTTTAGTATGCTTTGAAAAAAATGGGTAATTGAATTTAAGAAAAGAATTACTCTACTATGGTAGATGTTATTGAAGCACCCCAAGTTTTAGGTATGTAGCCTTTTTTATTCTTCTTTATGTTTTTAAAGTGCATGGGATGAGTTGAGAAGAGGTTGGGAGAGTTTGGAATGGTTTTGAATAAGTTTAGAGGATTTTCTAAGGGAGCACGGTTTGAGCACGGTTGGGGGAAACCGTGCGGGTTCTCCAGGAAATCATGCAAGGGGAGGCAGTAGGATTCATACGGCCTACGCATGGTTTGTCAAACCGTGCGAGGAAACCATGCAGACCCCTCCTCTCGAGGTAGTGGTGTGTGCACGGTTAGCGCAATGTTTTTCAAACCGTACGGTCTAACCGTGAGACCACTTAAATTAAGGGGTTTTAAATATAGGCTCCCTTGGTCTTGACCTAAAACACTCCAAACTTCCTCCCACTTGAGCCGCACTCGGGGTTTCAGTTTCTCAGGGGTTGAGGGTGCTCTCTCACTCAGTTTGGAAGCGTTTAGAATAGGTTTCTTGGTGGTTTGAAGGTGGTTTGTTGGGAAAAAATCCCTCAAGGTATCATTGCAGTATTTTTGGGTTGCTTGTGTTTGTTGACAATGTAGGTATTCATGGTGAATTGTCGAGTTCCAGAGCTGTTGTTGACAATCCATGTTGACAAAGAACTGTGACAAAGGAACAGACAATCTGGAGGCGGTACAAAAGAACAAATACAAGGTGGTTCCATTTTCCAGTGTTTGCCAAATTTTGGGGGTCCAAAATTGGGAGTTTGGTGAGTATCATGAAAAGTGAATATCCTTGAAGATCCCATCAAAATCTAGAAAATGCATGAATTTCGTGAAGATAGGCTTCATGGTTTGGATTTCGTGAAGACCAGAATAATGTTGATGGTGATGCTTCGTGATTAAGTCAAGCTTCGCGGACGGCATAGTTGAAGAGATTCGCGATGGTTAAGGGCTTTGGGAGGGAGCTTCACAGCGAAGGTGCAAAGGAAATGATGGAATGCTCCACTATTACGATGAGCTCCGTGATCGGAAATTTTTCGTGGTGCTTCGCGATTTTGAGATAATTTTGGTGAGAACTTTGGAGCTTTGCGATTAGATATGACGTGGAGTTGAATTCACATGGAAGTTTCTATGGTCATTGGAATCGCCTATAAATAGTCCTTTACCCCCTTGGGGGAAGTAGAATATAAAGAGATAGTTTTTGAAGAAAATCATTTGCTCTCGGCTCGTGAAGGTGGTTCACAAAGGTAGTGTGCTTCGCGAAAGAAGAGATTCGTGGTGGCTATTTTAGCTCTGGGAAAGTTGCGATCTCCACATTGGATCAGTGAGCTTCGTAAGGGAAGTCGCTCTACGATGGCTTGAGCTTCGGGAGAGTGATTTGCAGGAGTGCTTTGCAAAAAGGCAGGATCTTCACAAAGGCTTGTTTAAGCATCATGAAATTGGGAGCCTTCCAAAGTAGGGTGCTTTGCGAAGGTATTTACAAAGTGAGTTTCTCGGTGTTCAGGGGCAAAGGGGTATTCATATATGGATGAAAGTTGGACTTCAACAGAGAATCTATCAACAGTTGAGGATGCATGAATTCATGAAAATGAAGAGACTGACAGGTCTATAATCAGTGAGTGGATCTTCTGAAGAAGCAGTGAGCTCACTTCAGTTGAGAGAGCAGTGCGTTTTCAAATTGTGAGTGGTTGTAAACCAGAAGGGACAGTGAGTCTGCTTCTAACTTGTAAACAGCAGTGCGCTTATAGTGGAATTGGTATGTCAGCACACTTCTGGTGTATTCTCCTTGGACGTAGCCCAGTGAGGGTGAACCAAGTAAAAATCGTTGTGTCATGTGCATGCATTAAGGTTTATTCATACTCTGCATCGGGAAGGATAGAGAAGAGGGTTTTTTCTAATAACAAAACAAGATCAAAAGGGGTAGTTGTTTTAATCTTTCATACCCTGATTCACCCCCCCCCCCCCTCTTAGGGTATCTAGCCTTGTGGACCTAACATGGTTTCTCCCAGGTAAGCCTCTCCTCTTGATTCCTTGTGTTTTCCTCTAGATCTACATTTCCCTCTCTCTCAGTTTTCTAGATCTACACTCTTTGTGTGTATATATAGGGTTTTGGTTGCCTTGTGTGTTAATTTTATGGCTTTTGGATGTTAGGGAAGGAGATCTAGAGAGGCTTCAGTGGTGCGTTCGCCGGTTTTGAGGAGTAGTTGCTTGTGGGTCGATTTTTTCGGAACCCTAAAGGTATTTGGCTTCTCTCTCAACTCCACTTGGATAGATCTAATGGTTTTGGTTACAATTAATCTGGTTGGATTGAAATTAATTGTGTTTTGATGTGCGAAATTGGTTATAAATCCCTTGTGTGATGTTTTGGGGATTTTTGGGAAAAAGAGGGTTTTGTGGTGAAGTGTTTCCTGTTGTGGATTTTAAAATGAAGATTTTAAAATGGGTTTCTGTGAATGATTTGTGAAAATGGTTGATGAAAATGGTTTTCAATAAATATGTTGTTTTATTAAAAAGTGTAATTTCATGGAAAATTATTCAAGGGTGGTTTCAATAAATGGGTAATTTATTAAAGTGGTTGACATGTAATGGAAGTGGTTGATTGCATGTTGTTGTGGCCTTGGTGGGTTATGTGCTTGGTTATGTCTTTATTGGAATGTTTTGTGGAAGTGGACAGGAATTACCACTATAAAAAGGGGATGGATAGTGGACGGAAGGGACACCATAAAAAGATAAGTGTTCGGGAAGTACCGCTAGTTTTGAATGGGTGAACGGGTTGGACAAAAGCTCCACCGTTATGGTTGCTTTGTTGTGCATTTCTTTGCAAGATGGAAATTGGTGTGCTAATGTGTAAATGATTAAATAGCTTGTGGAATGTTTGTTTGGCTTTCCCTTAGTTGCTTGGTTTGGGTGATATGTCTTAGTTATGGTGTGTTTGTCTTATGGTAATGGTTTTACTTGTTATTCTTTTATATAAATTGTTTTATATAAATGTGCTAACAGTTTTATCCTAGTGGAATTTGTAGGGAATTCATTTGGGGAAAACCTACTGAGTAGTTTTACTCACCCCCTGATTTGGAACTTTGGTGTCTTTGCAGATGTCGTGTATCGAGATACAGGTAAAGGTAAGGCATCTCATTGCTAGTGGTTCGTGGTGACGCTTGAGATGTGTTGGTGGATCGTGGAACTTGGAGCTTGGTGTGGAGCTGTGGTGGTGTCAAGGCTTATGGTGTTCTGTTTTTTAGTTTCGGCTTTGTACTCTAATGTTTTGTGGACATGTCTAGTTGAATGGTTTTGGGGTATATGAGGTCATGGTTAGTATCATATGGTTGTGTTTGATAGTGCATGCATCTTTCATTATTGGTTAGTTGAGTTGGGTGATATTTTTAAGGGAAAATCTTTCCCCACTATTCATTGAAGCCCTCGGCATTTATTGCCAGAATTTTTCGCCTTGGGAAAGTCTCTTAAGGCCTAGTGACCCTCACCACCTCCTCAATCCAATGAGGTAGGGGTAGGGTGTTACAAGTGGTATCATCTTGTTCGGTCCTTTGGAGTTGATTCTTGGATTTGGAGTTGACATTCGTTGTGGTACATTCTATGAGTCGGGATGGTAGCAAGGCGTCGGAATGTCGGAACATGGAATGTATAGTATAAAAGGATATAGCTAACCCTTTTATGTTGAACTTCAAGTTACCAGGGATTTGGGTACATAAGTGTCTTTGAGACACTTATAGGCATTGGGTATCTCATTGTCATGGGTGTAGCCATTGAGATGAGCATGGCTTGCATGGTAGAAATGACTTCCCTCTATGATGCATATTTCATTGGGGTATAATGATTTATGTTGTGATATGAATGTGTAGATTTTGAAAAATCTAAATTGGGTTTCAAAACAGAAGGATTTGAAACATGGAAACTGGTTGTATTTTGAAAATGGTTTGATTTTCAAAAATGGTGAAACATGAAAATGTGGAAAAGGTGGAAAGCCTCATTGTGAAAGTGTTGTGTAATGAAAATTGAAATGGGAATTCTTGATGTCTATGGAAGTGAGACTCATGGTTGTTTGTTTTCTATTTATAGAAATTGCACCGGGTAGGCGTCGTAGAGACCAACCGGAAGTGGCCAATGAGAACTTGGTTTCACATGATCCCCAGGTGAACCAGCAGTTAGTCCAGAGCATAGTGCAAGATTTCCAAGTTATAGGAAGTGTGAATATAGAGGAAAATCCAAAGCATGTTGATTATGTGGCTCAGTTTCAAAGGCAGGATCCACCCGTCTTTAGGGTGATTCGGACCCGGAAAGGGAATAGGCGTGGCTGTCCATAATGAACATAATTTTTGAATTCTTGGGGATATCGATTGAGCTGAAAGTAAAGCTAGCGACATATAAGCTATAGGATCTTTCACTTCAGTGGTGGGATTTGGTAGTCCAAGCAGGGACGGACCAGGGTATGATGTGGGAAGGCTTTGAGGAATTGTTTAATAAAAAATTCTACCCACATACGTTCAGAATTCAGCACACTACTGATTTCTTCAGTCTGAATCAAGAGTATATGTCTGTGATGGAGTATGCAGCTAAGTTTAGGAGCTTAGTGTGTTTTTCACACAAGGTGGCGAGTAGCACATTGTTGAAGGCAAGGATCTTCTAAGCGGGGTTAAGGAAATAGATCCATTCAAAAATAGCAGTGTTGTGTATTGGTTATTACACAGATATGGTGAATCAATCATCGGTGGCTAATCGGGATTTGTTGGGAGCTCTAGGTGGAGGAATAATGGTGGTACCCATGGGGAATAGTGGGAACTCTAATGCTGGGTTCAAGAAGAGGAGGGACGCTTATTCCCAGGGTGGGAGTATGGCACATAATCTGACGGTAGGATCGGTAAATCTTCCTCTGAATCCCCAGATAAAGCCATGATGTTTTCAGTGTGGCTCTACGGCACACATCAAGCAGGACTGTATGGCACAACCTCGAGCATGTCACAATTGTAAGCAGATGGGGCATCTGCAGTATTATTGTCAGAATGCTCCAAGTTCATGTGCATGTGACACTCCTTAGGGATCGCAGACGTCGTATGCATCGATGCTATGGGGATAGAATCATACCCCACGTCAACAGAGAAAAGTCAGTTATGGTGATTCTCGGAACACCACAACTCCTCAGTAGGGCAATAAAGAGCAGAGTGTGGCAACCAAGGCGTTGTTTTGAGCTGATTAGGTTGTGGTGGATGATCAGTCGGGACCATCCACAGTGTGAGGAACTATTCTTTTAAATTATACCTTGATGCAAGTGTTGTTTGATATGGGTGCCTCACACTCTTTTATTGTTGCATGTGTGGTTGAGTTGATGGGTTTAAGGGTAGAAATGATGCCTTCAGTTTTGAAACTTCAAAATTCTCTGGGTCAAAGAGAGTGTCGAGCCTTCTTGTGTAGATCATGTTGTATTATTGTGGGTGAGGTTGAGCTAATTTGGAATTTCTCAGTTCTTGAGATGGATGTTTATGATGTAATCCTGGGAATGGATTCGCAGGTGGCGTTTTAAGTCTCACATCGACTGTAATGCGCAGATAGTGGCTTCTATGACACACGATGGCCTTATATATCTCTTTAGAGGAGAGATTCATGAAATTCATGGTGCAACGGGTTTGTTGGAACTAGCAGTGGACATGTTATTGTATTATTTGGCGGTGATGTCGTTGGAATCGGTTGAGGGTGGTGAGCAAAGGGTTCTTTCGGTAGTGGTGGATCAGTTCTTGGATGTTTTCTCGAATAATTCTCTAGGTTACCTCACATAAGAGAAGTGGAGTTTACGATTTATCTCCTTCTGAGGACCAATCCTATCTCACTTCCATATTACCAGATGGCACCTACTGAATTGCATGAATTGAAAGTCGAGTTGGAAGAGCTAGAAAACAAAGGGTTTATTCGGCCCAGCACATCTACGTGGGTAGCACCGGTGTTGCTTGTAAAAAAGGCGAATGGAACTTTGAGGCTCTGTGTTGATTATCGTTGACTTAACCAAGTTACGATAAAGACCAGATATCCACTTCCAAGAATTGATGATTCGTTCGACCAGTTGAGGGGATCACAGTGGTTCTCCAAGACTGAACTGAGGTTGGGATATCATCAATTTTGGGTGAGGAAGGATGATATTTCTAAAACAGCTTTCAGAAGTAGATATGGTCATTATGAATATGTGGTTATTCCCTTTGGTATAACAAATGTTCCAGCGGTATTCATGGAATTGATGAATCGGATATTTCAGATATATTTGGATTCATTTGTGGTGGTGTTTGTAGACGATATTCTAGTGTATTCTAAGACAGGGGTGGAGCATGAGCAGCACTTGGCGACAGTGTTGGGGATCTTGAGGGATCATCGGTTGTATGCCAAATTGTCAAAGTGTGACTTTTGGATATAGGTAGTCCATTTTCTATGCCATGTGAATTCTGAAAGGGGCGTTTCAGTTGATCCAAAAAATATAGAGGTTGTTATCTCATGGAAACCGCCAAAGAATGTGTTTGACGTATGGATTTTCCTCAGTCTAGTTGGGTATTATCAGCATTTTATTTGTGATTTTTCACGTTTGGATTCACCAATGACAACTTGGACAAGAAAGAATGTTCCATTCCAATGGAATGAACAGTTTCAGCAGTGTTTCGAATAGCTAAAGGTTCGCCTTACATCTGCACCAATATTGGTTTTTCTAGAACCAGGAAGAGGGTACGTGGTGTATTGCGATGCATTGGGATTAGGGTTGGGTGCATTCTCATGTAAGGGAATCATGTGGTTGTGTATAGCTCACAGCAGTTGAGGGTGCATGAGAATAACTACCCAACTCATGATTTGGAATTTCCAGTAGTGGTCCATGCTTTGAAAGTGTGGCATCATTATCTCTTTGATGAGAAATTCATGGTATATATAGATCATAAGATCTTGAAGCACATTTTCTCACCAAGTAATTTGAACTTGAGGCAAAGGAGACAGATGAAATATATCCAGATGTTTGATTTTGACTTGATGTACACACTGGGTAAGGGACATTTGGTGGCAGATGCATTAAGTGTAAAATCATATGCTAAGGTGGGGAAACAGGAATCGGACCAATGGTAGTTGATGTCGGTTATAGCTGAATTGCGGTTGGAATGTGAGGACCAGGGAGATAGAGAGGTCTTTTTTCCAGTCTTGTTGATTCGTGACTTGGTTGGCCTGGTTAAAGAGGCACAGATATCTGATTCTGAGTGTGTGACCATGAGGTCGATACTCAATGGTGGGGAAACCATTGAGGGTTGGCAACTGAATGGAGATTCAGTTTTGTGTTTTCAGAATCGGATGGTTGTACCGGTTTCTTGTCAGGAGGATCTTCTCAGGGTGAATCATCATTCTAGGTGGGTTGTTCATCCTGGAATTCAGAAAATTTATAAAGAGTTGAAAGCGTAGTTCTGGTGGGCTGGTATGAAAAGAAGTGTGGCTGAGTTTGTTTCGAGATGCTTGACTTTTCATCAGGTCAAGGTAGAGCATCAGAGGCCATCGGGAATGTTGCAGCCTTTACCAATCCATTTTTGGAAGTGGGAGAAAATATCAATGGATTTTGTTACAGGTCTCCCAAGAATGGTCAGAAAGCACGATGCCATTTGGGTGATAGTGGATCGGCTAACGAAGTCGGACCATTTAATCCTGATTCGTGAATCTCATACGGTGGAGGATCTGTCCAAAATCTATATCTGGGAGGTGGTAAAGAGGCATGGAATTCTAGTTTCGATTGTATCAGATAGAGATCCAAGGTTTACATCTCGTTTTTTGGAAATACTTACAGCAAGACCTTGGTACATAGTTGACTATGAGCACAGCGTATCACCCTCAGACAGATGGTCAATCCGAGAGGATGATACAAACTTTGGGGGATATGTTGCGGGATTGTGTCATGGATTTTTGTGTCACTTGGGAGGAGCACTTTTCGTTGGTTGAGTTCTCATACAATAACAGTTATCATGCATCCATGCATATGGATCCGTTTGAATCGTTGTGTGGGTGGTCGTGTCATTCTCCACTATGCTGGATGGAAACGAGTGAGTCCTCGATGGTTGGACCAAGCCTTTTCCTGAAGACTACGGAGAAGATAAAGTAAATCAGGAAGAGAATGGATATGGATCAGAGTAGTCATAAGTCATATATGGATCATCGTTGATGGTCTTTTTCATTCGAGGTGAGTGATCATGTTTTCTTGAGGATCTCTCCTAGGTTGGTACATCGTCGGTTTGGGAAGTAGGGAAAGTTATCTCTGAGGTATATTGCACCTTTTGAGATTATTGAGAGGTTTGGGGAGGTGGATTATCATTTGTATTTTCCACCTAGGTTCATTGCAGTGTACAATGTGTTTCATGTGTCGCAGTTGAAAAAGTATCAGCCAGATCCGGGCCATGTTATTCGATGAGATTATGATGAGCTAGAGCTGGATGCTTCATTGGTGCACATGCCAGTGCGGGTTGTGGATAGGCAATAGAAAGTCTTTAGGGGTAAAATAAATGGTATGGTTTGGGTTTTGTGTCAGCATGGCCAGATCCAAGAGGAGACTTGGGAGCGGGAGAAAGAGATGGTCGAGCAATGGCCCAATCTCCTTCGGAAAAAGGTGGGTTCACTACTTTCCAAGGATGGAAATTCCAATGGTGGGGAGAATGTAGCACCCCTGGTTTGAGGTATGTAGCTTTTTTATAATTTTTTATGTGTTTAAAGTTCATGGGATGAGTTGAGAAGAGGTTGGGAGAGTTTGAAATGGTTTTTAATAAGATTGGAGTCTTTTTTAAGGGAGCGCGGTTTGAGCACGGTTGGGGGAAACCATACGGGTTCTCTAGGAAATCGTGCAGGGGGGGAAGTAGGCTTCACATGGCCTACGCACAGTTTTTCAAACCATGTGAGGTAACCGTTTGGACCCCTCCTCTCGAAGAATTAGTGTGTGTATGGTTAACGCACAGTTTTTTAAATAGTGCGGTCTAACCATGCGACCACTTAAAGAAAGGTGTTTTAAATCTGGGATCCCTCGGTCTTGAACTAAAACACTCAAAACTTCCTCCCACTCAAGCCTCACTCAGTATTTCAGGTTCTCAGGGGTTGAGGGTGCTCTCCCACTCATTTTGGAAGCGTTCTGAAGAGGTTTCTTTGTGTTTTGAAGGTGGTTTCTCCCGGGTAAGTCTCTCCTCTTGGTTCCTTATGTTTTCCTCTAGATCTACATCTCCCTCTCTCTCAGTTTTCTAGATCTACACCCGTTGTGTGTAGATCTGGGTTTTTGGTTACCTTGGATGTTAATTTTAAGGCTTGTGGATGTTAGGTAAGGAGATCTAGAGAGGCTTCGGTGGTGCATTCTCCAGTTTTGAGGAGTAGTTTCTTGTGGGTTGATTTTTCTGGAACCCTAACGGTAGGTGGCTTCTATCTCGACTCCACTTGGTTAGAGATAATGGTTTTGGTTATAATTAATTTCGTTGGCTTGAAATTAATTGTGTTTTGATGTGCGAAATTGGTTATAAATCCCTTGGGTGATGTTTTGGGGATTTTTGGGAAAATTTGGGTTTTGTGGTGAATTTTTTCCTGTTGTGGATTTTAAAATGAAGATTTTAAAATGGGTTACTGTGAATGATTTGCGAAAATGGTTGATGGAAATTTTTTTCAATAAAAATGTTGTTTTATTGAAATGTGTAATTGCATGGAAAATTATTCAAGGGTGGTTTCAATAAATCGGTGATTTATTGAAGTGGTTGACATGTAATGGAAGTGGTTGATTGCATGTTGTTGTGGCCTTGGTGGGTTATGTGCTGGGTTATGGCTTGATTGGAATGTTGTATGGAATTGGGAGGGAAGTAACACTATAAAAAGGGGATGGATAGTGGATGGAATGGCCACCATCAAAAGATAAGTGGTCGTGAAGTACCGCCACTTCTGAATGGGTGAACGGGTTGGACAGAAGCTCCACTGTTATGGTTGCTTTGTTGTGCATTGCTTTGCAAGATGGAAATTATTGTGCTAATGTGTAAATGATGAAATGACTTGTGCAATGTTTGTTAAGCTTTCCCTTAGTTTCTTAGTTTGGGTGAGATGGCTTGGTAAGGGTGTGTTTTTCTTATGGTAATGGTTGCACTTGTGATTCTTTTATATAAACTGATTTATATAAATGTGCTAATGGTTTTATCCTAGTGGCGTGTGTAGGGAAGTAATTTGGGGAAAACCTACTGAGTAGTTGTACTCACCCCCTGCTTTGGCACTTTGGTGTCTTTGTAGATGTTGTGTATTGGGATACAGGTAAAGGTAAGGCATCTCATTGCTAGTGGTTCATGGTGACGCTTGAGATGTGTTGGTGGAGCTTGGAGCTTGGGGCTTCATGTGGAGTTGTGGTGGTGTCATGGCTCATGGTGTTCTACTGTTTAGTTTCCTCTTTTTACTCTGATGTTTTGTGGACATGTCTAGTTGAACGGTTTTGGGGTATATGGTGGCATGGTTAGTATCATATGGTTGGGTTTGATAGTTCGTGAATATTTCAATGTTGGTTAGTTGAGTTGGGTGATCTCCTTAAGGGAAAATCTTTCCCCACTATTCCTTGAAGCCCTTGGAATTTATTATCAGCCTTTGGCGCCTTGGGAATTTCACTTAAGGCCAAGTGACCCTCACCACCTCCTCAAGCCAATGAGGTAGGGGTGGGGTGTTATAGTTATCCTCTGAATTCATCCAAAGTTGAAAGTTATAGAAAATTTTCATCCTCATCAGCTCATCTTCCAAATAGTTATCATTTCATTTTGTTGTTTTGCACTCATCCTCAATCTCTTGTGAACATTAACCTATGTTTCTTGAAATACTAAAAGTAGTAGTCATCCATATGTTGACTACTACTCAGAGTAGTACAAGAAACATAAAATAGATGGGGGATGAGTCCCAAGAAAAAAATTAGAATGATAACTATTCAAGAGATGAAACTGATGAGGATAACAGTTGTACTCCATTGTGTTCTCTAAAAGGGTTAATGCCTCCCATTTGTGAGAATTACATGGATATTAATTAGAGATTAAAAAGGGTGGAACCAAAAAATAAATGTTAAAGAATGGTCTATTTTTAGATGGATTAAAGTAAAACATACATAGTGTTTATTAGATGTGTGATGAAATAAATGAAACTATTTTTAAGAAGTATTAATGAGCGGGTTATCATTTCAAAGATGGATTTATTTTTATCAAATTCAAGAAATACAAGCAAGAATGAAATCAATGAATAAAATTTCATTGGTGATCGAAAATTGTTGGTGAAAACTAGAAGAAACTCTACAAAAAACCTCATTTTTTCCAAGTAGAGCCAAAATCATTTGGAGAGGCTGACAAGGATGATAATTGGATAAAATCTAGGCATGAGAAGCTTGATCTGAATAAGAATAATGTGAAATGGGATATTGTTCCAAGACTAGAAGATATAAATGTTATAAAAACCAAGTGGTCGTTCAGTAATAAACTCATTGACTATGGAAAATTGGTTAAAAATAAATAATGGATAGCGTGTAAGGGGAAGTTCTAGATCAAAGGAATTTATATTTATGATAAATTTACTCTTATAGCCTGGTTAGAAATGATTTGAATTTTTTTGGATATTTTAGTGAAAAATTAGTTAAAATTATACCAAATGGATGTCTAATATATGTTCCCCAATGGAGTTCTTAAGGGGAGTACACATTGAGAAACTGGATGGGTTTATTATGGATAAAAATGAGAGAAAGGTGTGCCGGTTAAATAATTCTTTGTATAAGATAAATAAATCACTAAGGATTTGGTATTTAAGATTGGATCAATACCTAAGAAATATTGGTTTTTAGCGAGGTAGATTTGATCACATTCTCTAGATCAAGAAGGATAATGATCAAAGTATGTTGGTACTCATATATGTCGAAGACATAATATTTGAGGATTAGACAAAGCAAAATGCAATTTTTTTATGGATCATATAAGGTAGATATCAATATTTCTATGATTAGTGAAACATTTTCCTTGGTTTATAGGCAAATCAATGAAATTATAGTGCATTAATTTCTCAATCAAAAATATGAAAAAGAGGTTCCCAAGTGATTTTTAATGGAATATTCCAAACCAATGACAACATTGACCGCTGTATAGATGAATTTTTCAAAAGTTGATGATTATAAAGAGGTAGATATCATTGAATATAGGTATTATGAGCCTATCATACCTCACAATAACATGTCCCAACATTGGTTTTGATATATTTATAGTCAAACAGTACTAATTTTGTCCTAGGGAGATCCAAATTCTATCGGGAAAGACGATACTTCAATATATCTAAAATAATAATAGTTTTTGGGTTGTTTTATTATAAGACAATGCAACTGAACTTGTTGGGATATACAGATCCAGGATAAGAAGCTTAAATGGATAATTGGGAGAAATTATATATATTGAAAAACCTTGATTTTTTTCAAGCCTTGGTTTCGTTCAAACCTTGAATCAATCAAGCCTTCGATTCAAGCCTTGGAATAGCTGGGTCCTTTATTCTAGCCTAGATTCGAGATTAGATTCGACGATGAGGATCATCGACAATAGGTCACTTCTGTGGAGAGCTTCAGATGTCATGAACTGGTTTGCGATGGTTAGGGTTATTAAAATAGATCATGACACTTTTATTAATACTTCTAAGAAAGCACTGATAAAGACACATTTTATCAGCACTAAGTTAATAAGAGATGATAAAATGAATCATTATCATCACTTTTTTTAGCACTGATAAATACTTATAATACTTTTAAAAAAAGTATAATTATTATATATAATTATAATACTTATAATAATACTTTTTATAAAATAACAATTTTATAATTCTTTGAATATATAATTATATAAATACCTTTTTTTAAAATGATATTTATATCATTATATATATTTATATAATTATATATATATAAATATAGTAAATATATTCATTATTTAAATAAATTTACTATAATTTCATAATTATTTATTTATAATTATATAAATAATTTTTAAAAATATTTATTTATTTATTTATAATTATAAATGTATAAAAATAGTAAATATATAATTATAAATATTTTTATTTATAAATATTTTTTAAAAAATGTATTTTTAACATTATTAATGAATATTTAATCTTAAGCACATGCATGTTAAAAATGAGTAAAATTGATTAATAAATAATGAGTACAGTATTGAAAATTTGGACAGGTTTAATTAATATAAATCATTAAAAATGTATATATATTGAAATAAACATGAATACATATTGAAAATATTAAAACATACTAAATAAATAAATATATAACAAATAATATAAATAGATTAAATTTCCAAAAAATATATTTGTGTGCATTAATTGCATATATATGAAATCAATATAATACATTTAATCTATGTTAAATTAAAAAATCAAACAATGTTCAATTATGTTCATTACTCGATGCAATTAGTCAGTATTTTTAATTCATATTAATTTTTAATTATAAACCATCATTCACAATATATATTACTATTTATTGTAAAGCATAAATAATATTTTTTTATTGTATAAATAATATTTATATACATTCATATATATTTATATATTTAATATATACTATTTATTAATATTATCAATAATTATTTAATTGGTAAAAATTTTAAATTTTTTCTTAATTTAATTATTTTTAATTTTCATGTGTTTAATCTTTATTTTACATATATCAATATATCTAATATATACTATTTATAATTTATATATAGTGTAATAAATTTATTCATTTTTATCAATAATTATTTAATTAATAAATATTTTAATATTATTTTAATAAAATCATTTTTACTTTTTATTTATTTAGTTATTTCATTTTATTTGTACTTTTATCACCTTTAAAAAAGTGCTGATAAAAGATTCCTTTATGGGTTCTAAAAATAAATCACTTATAAAGGGTGTCCTTTATTAGTGCTAAACATAAAGCGCTAATAAAGGACACACTTTATTAGTGTTAAAAAAAATGTGCTGATGATGGTTTCCTTTTATCAGTGCTAAAAAAATGCATTGATAAAGGGTGACTTTTATCAACACTCGAAAAAAAGTGTTGATAAAAGGTTCCCTTTATTTACACATGTTTTAGCACTGATAAAGGGTACCTTTATCACTGCTTTTTTCTAGCACTGATAACAGTCATCATTGTTAAAGGCATATTTTTTAGTAGTGAAGACTACCTTTTGAATGAGGTATGGACACTTTGAGTTCATATTGATTCCCTTAAAACTCACTAATTCTCCAGCAATTTGCATAGAATTTATGAAAAGATTCTTTAGATATAACCATGAAAAATTTTTGGTAGTCTTTATAGATGATATTATGATATACTCCAAGAGAAAGGAAGAGTTTGATAAGCATTTGTATACTATGATAAATACTTTTTTATAGGGAAACTATATGAAAAGTATAGTAAATTTGAGTTCTATATGAAGGAAGTATCTTTCTTGGGGAATGTTATTACTAGAAAAGGGATGTCTATAGACCCTTCTAAGACAAAGGCAATTGAGGAGTTTCCCAGACTAGAATCTATAATAGAGATTTATAGTTTCCTTGGTCTATCTAGTTATTACCAATGATTTTTGAAAAAATTCTCTTGATTGTCAAACCCACAAACTATGCTGACTCGGATGGGTGTAAAGTTTTTTATGGAATAGTGAATGTGAAGACTTATTCTAATAATTGAAGGCTTATCACTACACCAGTACTTACACTACCCACAAGTGGGGAACTCTTTGGGGTATAAAACTATGTATCAAAAAGGTATTAGAATGTTTACAAATAAAAATGATAAATTGATATTATATTCCTTAATTAAGCTAAAATTTCATGATCAAAACTATCCAATGCATGATTTATATTTGGAAACTATGATCATTACGTTGAAAATATGGTGGAATTATCTTTATCGGGAGAAGTTTTAGATTTATACTGATCATAAAATCCCCTAATATATATTCACATAGAAGGAGCATAATATAAACCAATTAATATAGTTAGATCTCATTAAGGATTATGAATTCTCAATCCACTACCATCCTGGTAAATCAAATAAAGTGGTGTATACTCTAAGTAGAAATGATCTTTCAACTTTATCAATGATAAGAATTGAGAAGGATCCAATCTTATTAGACTTGGAAAGAACGGACATGAGAATAATAAAGGAGGGACCATCATTATTACTTGCTTAAATGATTTCTCAACCATACCTTTTATATAAGATAAGGGATTCTCAAAGATATGATACGGAAATATAGAATATTGTGGAAGCTATCAGAAATGGTAGATCCTTAGAGTTTAAAATTTATGAGGATGAAGTCATCAGATTTGGGTCATCGATATGTGTGTTATCTAATCCTAAGATAAATATGGATATTTTGAATGATGCACATAGCTCGACCTTCTCCATCCACCCTCAGATCACAAAGATGTATCGAGATATTTTAGAGCACTATTTATGGGACAACGTGAAGAAGGAGATCATTGAATATACATGAAAGTGTGGGGTATGTCAACAACTGAAGGATGAAAGGAAAAATTCTAAGGGGATAATTCAACCATTACCCATACCTACATGGAAATGGGAAAACATCACCATAGAATTTTTCACTAGACTTCCGGATATATCCAAATAAAATAATGCTATATGGGTTTTTGTGGATCATCTTATAAGGACTTATCACTTTATTGTAATTCAAGAGGAATTATCACTCGATCAACTTGCATGAATATACATCAGAGAGGTGGTGAGGTTTTATGGAGCATCATTATTGATTGTATCTGATTGATATCCAAGATTTGCCTCCATGTTTTTTAAAATTATCCAACATGACCTAAATAATAAGTTTTACTTCAGTATGGATTATCACCCCCAAACTGATGTCCAGTCTGAGTAAACTATTTAGACATTGGAAGATATAATGAGAGAATACTCGATTGAATTCAAATGTGGATGGGACCAACAACTTCCTCTGGTAAAATTCTGTTATAAAAATAGTTTCCACTCAAGTATCCAAATGGATTCATATGAAGAACTTTATGAGAAAAGATTTATAACACCAGCATGTTAGGATTAATTTAGTGAACGCAAGTTGTTGGGACCCGAAATGGTTGAGTAAATGGTAGAAAGGGTGAAGAACATTTAGTATCACGTTAATGTTTCCCAAATTCAATAGAAGAGATATGAAGAAAATTTCCAATGGGACCTAGAGTTTGAGGATTTAGATAAGGTATTCCTCTACATATCTTCATGGAAAACAGTCATGATATTTGGGAAGAATGTAAAGTTATGTCCCAGGTACATCATCCCCTTTGAGATTCTTGATCATGTTGAAGATGCGGCCTATCAACTAGCACTTCCACCAACCATTCCTCAAGTAAAATATGTATTCCATGTATCCCTATTGAGTAGGTACATGCCATATCTATCACATGTACTAAATTTAGAGGTGGAATATCTAGAAAATGATCTATCTTATGAGGAGAATCCAGTGAAGATCTTGGACCATAGAGATAAAGTTATATGCCACAAGACTACTCACCTTGTCAAAGTACTATGGTGGAACCATAAATGTGAAGAGGTGACATGGGAACTAGAGGAAGTGATGGAGGATAAGTACCCTCACCTATTTTCACCTTAGTATATAGAAAAAAAAATCAAGGATGAAATTTCATATGGGGTAAGAATGTAATGACCCATAACTTTATCAATGGAATTTCCCTTATTATAATTATGTCATGTAGTATAAAGCACATACATCACATAGAGAAAATAAAAAAAAATTATTCTCATAAATAAAGAATGATATATTAGTCAGTAAATAAACCAATAATAATTACAAATATTAAATTGGAAAAATAATTAGAAAATAAGATAATAATAATAGGATAATATGGATTTTCTTAATGCACCAGAATGACTGCACTCATGAAAAAGATTGAACAATTAAAACATAAATTTTAATAATACAATATTAATTTAAAATATTAAAGTATAAACTTGAGATAAAATATAATTGTATGAAGAATGAATGGAATAAAAGGCATTTATAGAAAGTAGGGAACTCATGTAACTATTATAAATATGACCATTGGAATAGTAATCTGGTCATTAAAATGGTAATCTGACCATTAGGAATAGTAATATGAATGTTAGAATAGTAACATAATATATGAAAATATAAAATAATATTTAGCTATACTATAAAATGAAAATATTATATAAGAAAATAATTTTTAAAAAAAATAAAAAATAAAGTGTTGGTATTTTTGTAAATCACAACTGTTTTATTTGAAATTTCATAATGAATATAATTTTTTAAAAAATTATTTAATTTCATAAAATGGAATCATAAATTAATATTATGTTTTATTATAATTATAATATAATTTAATGACTCTATAATTAGTTTTTCAAAGGGTTATAAAATCGATAATAATATTAAAATCAGAATTTTCCAAATAAATAGGGATTTTATTTAAAAAATAAATTTATAATATTTGGAAAATGATTTTAACAAAATTTATTCTATTTTTAAAATCTAAATGTATGGAAATATTTAGGATTAATATTTTTGACTTTTCTAACAAAAGTTTTATTATGGGTGAATGGTGAAATACATTAATTTATGGTATTTAAGATTATAATCCAAATACATGAATTGTTTGGTCACGGATGATGTAAGAACCCATTAATTAAAACTCACATGGACCATTTACTATACATATTCAAAAGAATAAATACTATTGATATTCTCTATCCAAAATAATAAACTAATTAACATAATAATAAAAAACACTCATCTCCTCGCCTTATAAATATCACCCCTCACAAAACATTCTCCTCACACCCAATAAGACTTGAAGCTTAAAAATATCTTCCAAAACAACTCCTAACCACTATCCCCACATCTAAGTGCTTCTAGTCTCACCAAAATACTATTTCCAAGTCCCTTAGGGGGTCCTTTAAAGTGGTGATATTTAAGAGGTAACATTCTCAAACTACCTCTTTTAATTTATTTTATTCTTCTACCTTCTCCTCACCTCATTCATCCATAAAATCATAATAACTCCATTATCATTTATATACTGTAATTTTATATTTTATAATATTATATCTTTTATCCATCCATTGTCTCATCTCCTCTTATTCAAATAAAAGAAACCATTTTCCAAATTATGGCGGTTAAATTTCTCCTTGGATAATGAGTTTTTGCTTTCCATTACTGCCTTCAAGGCTGGTCATAAAACTATTATTATGGTTAAATAAGATTATAATAATCATATTATAACTTATTTAATTATATATAACTAATATATGTAAATAATATTAAATAAAATGAAATTATTTTCAGATGGTTGGAAAAACCGCCAAAATAAACTAACCATTTATCATTAACATTTTATTAAATGAATCATAAAAATGTTAGGAAAAAATAATATATGTGACTATATAAACCTATAAAATTGCATGAAAACCATCTCACTTCACTTATGGAGTCTTATTTCTATTTTACAAGAACCTCCATGATTATACACAAGTGAACCGGTTTTGAAACCATGGAACAAATGCTCCCAGAACAACAAAATTGATCCTTATAACTCATCAAAATATCCCTAAATGAACTTAGTAAAATTATATGTAATATATTTTAAGTTAGGTAATTAATGAATCTAATTTCATTATTCAGGAAATTTAGTGCAATTTCATAACACCTTCAGACATAAGGTAGGGGATCTCTCTGAACCTCCATATTTCCTATGGGTAACACTTTGTCTCCCTTTGCATCAATCTATATCTTCATTATACTTATATAAATCTCATATATAATTTATATATGTTACAACTATATATATATAGCTCAATTCATTTTTTTATGAGTAAATACAAGATTTAAAAGGTCCCCTTCTCAATTCCTCTAGACAAGAAACCCTGATTAAAGGAAACTTCTCTGTTTCTTATCCTATTTAAAGTTCACTACAAAAAATGTTTTAGGTCATCCATATTTTATAAAATCACTAATTTTATCATGGAAAACTATTTTAGTTTAATTCTTCTTTTATCCAAATAATTATTCATTTATCCTCTTTAAGGACTCGTTAATTTTTTCCATAAAATCACACTAAAGCGGCACATTTCTAAAGTAAACTAAACACACTTTTTTATGTTTTCACTTAAGTTGGACAAAATTATTCATGATAAATTCTTATTTTTACTTTATGATTGTCCAAGAATGATTTAAATCCATTATTTTATAGACTCCATTATGATACACCTTTTGGTTATGTCTTATAACATGGTTATGCAACCCATTTCTTTCCATGGATAACCCTTATGATTATTCCATATGTTTGATTTCCTTATATTTCACACATATTCATGTATATGTTATGATGGGTTCACCTATATTTTTATATAATTAATTGGGTAATGTTTGGTCTCATGATACGTTATTTATGGGATTATGGGGTAAATCTAATTCATTATGGGACTTTTTCCACCATGTGATATCATCTTAGAAGTTAGCCTTAACTCATGTTTATGTCATGATATATGTTTCTGCCACATTCCTTCATTTACATGATAATTTGACTCCATTTTTTATATGTTATAACTCTATATGTTTATTCATGATCCATGCTTTTATTTTATCATGTTTCTTCTTATGACTCGTGTGTTATGCTTCTTTTCCATGTTTATTCCCCTACTTGGATTTTTAGACCACCCCTTTTTTATATGTATTATCTAGGTTATCATATGATGTTTTAGGAAGTTAAAGGGATTTAGGATCTCATTATGGATATTAATAAAAATATTTTTTATTCTAGTTTCATGTTTTCAAATTATATACCCAGTATTCCAAATACAATAGGATTTTCAATCCATTTTTGTATTTAATGGATAATTATGCTCGAAATCATATAATAATATGTTTAAAAGGTTTAGGTTGTCATAATTTCTACCACATTAATTGAATTTATGAAATCTTTATTTCTTCCCACAATCTATCTTATAGTCGGTTCTTACATGATTTTCCAATTTCTTTTTCTTTTCCTCGGGATATTAAGATGTTCTTGTTTCCATATCAACCTTAAGATTACATTAAATAATCTCTAAATAGATTTAAAAGTATATTATGGTGAATTATATTTGAAAAAAAGGATTTAAATTAGTAAATAATTGTTCAATTTTACTCTAAATATCAGAGATAAAATCGGAGGCATACCTTGCAATTTATGTGAAATTTTATTCATATGATCCAATAGATTCATCATTTTTTTCTTCAATACCGATAATCCTATCTCTATTTTTGTGTGAAGATTTTATAGAAAATAATTAGTGAAAAATATCTTCTTGAACTCTTATCATTCCATAGATTATATGTACTCTTTTTCATGGTATTCTTAATGAGACTCCATAACTAGTTAGCATCATATTTTTTTATAGATTTATAAAACAATATTCTCATGGTTCATGCACTAGAGAACATAAAATACCTTTTCCATTACATTTTTCCACTACTCATCTACATATGTATCAGAATAACTACTAAAAGAGGACGGTCATTGTCTCATAAATGACTCGATAGTGAGTTTCTCCCCTTGATATATTTAGGAGCATCACACGAATTAGGTTATTTCCCACATCTTGAGACATTTGTTTGAGAATTGATGTAGGTATTTTAATTATAGACCCAATATCACTAGGTTTATCATTGGGGAAATATTTACATTATCCATTGCACCAATTTTTAACTCGGTTATTTAAGGTTCCCTCTATTTCCATTACAAAAGGAAAATTTTGAATAAGTATACTTAAATTAATGATTTTACATAAAAGAAAATTGAAAACTTAGAAGAAGGATTTTATAAATAATCATATGTTATCCTTGAATCTATTAGTTTCAATCTAGTTTATCCATGACCATGTTTCTAACTGAACTATTTATATATATTTAAATCCTTCGTAATGGTTTGTAAATAATATGTAATTAACCAAAGCATATCCCCTAGGAGTGTCAAAATAGGTGTGTAGTTAGGCACTTTGTCATGCACCAGTTCACGGTTGAGTTATTAACCAATATGACCTCTTTTGGGTTATTACCCCTAGGTATAATTGTGGAATAGGTTTCATACACTTATAATATCAAGATAAGGATTTAATTTCTAATAGGACTACACATTCTCAACTTTACCATAACATCATGATGTTATCCTATACATATAATCATCCCTTAGACTTTTCTCTAGGTTATTTGCTAAAATTATCTAAACTAGTCTCCCAAAAAAACCCTACTATGATACCAACTAAATAGATCCAATCCAAACATAACTCAAATGATGTACTAATATCATGATTTAAATAATAAATATCATATAAAATTGTATATCCCAAGGACTTAAAAGGATTGGTGTCTTGTACATTAACTACATAAACATCTTATTTTATAAAATTTGAAACATTATTTAACAATCATGCTCATCTAGACCCTTTTCTAGATATGTCACATGATATAATCATCTTCATATTCTGGGATTAGAAACATAATAAAGGGGTGACCTCAGACGCTCAGTAAGAGAAAAACATATCATAACATGAAGGAAAACATGATGAAGACATAAATTTCATAATAATCAAAAGACCTTGTATGATAATAATAAAAAATGTAATATTAATAAAATATCATAGAAATATCATTAAGTAATCATAAAAGATATGAAATGGATCAAAACTCATATCAATTGTCATATAACATGTTATAATGACATAAAAGTACATAATAATTTAAAAATAAACCATAATAATGAAAACATGGTATTTCATGGAAATGAAATTCATCTTGAAAATTTGAAATAACTTGATAAAAAACTTGGAAATGTGGATTTACTATAATCTTAGAAAAACATGTGTGAGAAAACTCATTATGTATATGCTTATGTGGAAAAACTCATTATGCTCATACCTGAAAATGTGTGAAAACCCATCATGCCCATGCTTGTGTGAACAAAATAATTATGTCAATGTCTGACTATCACATGAAATATAAACTTAAAACAATGCAATGGAGGGTGATATAAGACCCCACCCATCATCATTCATATATGTGTGCCACTTAAAATCAATTATTAGAATATCTTATTGAACCCATGGAAAAAATGAATGAGTTTCTTAAAAATACATATGGAAATAATTTAATTTTAATAAAGAACCCATGGAAATAAAATTAGTTTCATAGAACATTAAAATGGTAATAAATAACATCATGAATTCAATGATTTTATACTGGAAACTTGATCACCTAATATAATTACATAATAAAAGAAAATTTAGGGGTAAACATGAAATATAACTCCACTAGAGAAAGATCATTTAAATATAATTAAAACAAAATCAAGAAAAGGTAATTTTGAAAACATTTTGTTTCCATATTTGTAAAATTTAGACTTATGAAACTCTTTTCAAAAATTCTCTACTGTTTTTAAGAAAAAAATAAAAATAAAACCTTTCATGAAAATTGATTTCGTTCAAAAAATATTTTCCATAGGAATAAAGATATAAAATCATTCAAAATGAATAGTATTGAAAAAAATTCACTAAGAAATTTTATAACTCAAATAAAGGAGTTTGAGTTACCAATTGCCTTACCGTTATCACTGATTCCCATGGAAATGACTTAACCACTTCACTTCTTGGATTATCTCCTTTTTGTGGGGGACTAAACCATTGAGGTATGGTATTTTGATAAGACTAGAAACTTATTACGATTTATGTGAGTTTGGAGGAGAGTTTTGGGTAGAGTTTGAGAGAAAATTACAAGGTTTGGGTGAGATGGGTAGTGAATATAGGAGTGCTCCTTTTATAAGTAAAACAAAGTGGCATTTTTTTGTAAATACATAGAAATTTTCAATAATGGGAAGTCATACTCAAGGAAATTGGATCCAAAATTGATAAATAATTTATTGTATGGGAGATAAGTTCAATACATTCCACATCCATTAAAATTGAAACATGTTTTAAACATGTTAGGCCCTTTACCTCTAAGGTAACTCACTTTTACCATTTTATTTTCCACCATGTTAACTAGGTTTTACTTAGGTAATTTATTCTTTAGGACCAAAACTAAAATGAACTTTATTATATAATTTATACTTAATGATTTAAAATTTTAAATACATTTTTTTCAATTTTTAAAAATGATAGAAATTAATTTTAAAATTCTAAATGTATAATTTAGAAAAAAATTGAAAAATATAAATTAAATTCTAAAATTTAAAATATGTATTTACAAATTAAAACAAAAAAAAATTAAACTATAAATTCACTTATAAATTAAATATTTGGTCTTATATAAATATTTAATAAATTTCCAATTCATAATTATATACTAATAATTCCATAATGTCATGCTATTTCTAAAATTGGAATTTTTAATATTCACCTAAAAATCAATATTTTTTGGAAAAATATACATCTTAAGATACTATATCCATGATAAATAAAAAAATTATTTTAAAATTTTCAAATTTATATCATAAAATTTATAAATTTTATTTTTAATTAAAAAAAATAAAATATAGTGAAAGGCTATTTTTTATAAGAAAGTGGCTACTTGTATATTATTTATTCTTATTTATGTTTATTATAAATTTATAATTAAATAAATTTTAATCCTTTATTCATATAAAAATATATTTTTCTTCAAAAGAAGTAAATTTTATAAAAATATATTTCATTATGTGCTTAGTTTTATTAGTTTTATCGACATTTAAAGTGAAATTTTTTTTGTTTACAAATATAAATATATATTCATATTTATGTTATCACTATTTATACCTACCAATTATATGCCTACCTTACAATGGTCCATATTTTTTGGGTTTTGGTGTTGTGTGTGGATAAATTCATCTAACACATTTACTATTTAAGGAGGAAAAAATAATTTTGTTATAGATGGTCCCTAAACATTTTTCTGTAGTCTTTCATAATTTTTAAAGTTCAAGAGTTGTGTACCACATTGGCGTATTGTGTTGAACCTAAATTTAAAATTGAAGCCATAAATTATATATTTCCTTGTTTTTGTGACCTTAGACATAAATATAATTTTTTACCTTGAAGAGGATCCCAATGGAATGCCTCACATGAGACTTGGAACCTATCAAATGGTTATATAAAAGTGAAAATCTGATGTAGTTTATGATTAAAACGAATTTTTGTATTTAGAAATGGTATAGAAGGTTATGGTTGTTTAATTTAACTATAATATTAAATCATATATAATTAAATTTTATCTGATACGGACTCATGTTTTATGGATTGGTGGATGGATAACATGTGACTTGGTTTTGATTCTCTCTTATATTGATATGACTTATGTGTTAAAACCCTTTAGGAAGAGAAATTACAAGGGAGTTCCTTAGATTAGAAGTGAAACCTCAAGGTGGATAATTGATATGGGAAATTTAGATACCATTTCTTGAAATTAAAGGTGAGATTAAGAGATGAACTTGATATGATAAATGGGTAAACTATGGTTTATGACATGGGGAATAAATGTTATGAAATTTATTGATGGCTTGTAAAATTGAATTGAAATTTTTAAAGCGAACTGGCTAAGGATAAAGTGTGAAACAGAATCAATAGGTTAAATGGTGACTAGTGAAATGGTAAATTCATATTGAAATGATAAAGTGATGTGTATTATTATAATTATAATGTTTGGAATTTTAAATTCCAAGGGGAAATTAATGTGAACTCTTTTAGAGTGGTGTGAACATTATGAAATGTCTTTGAAAATGATAATTAGTATACCATGGGTTATTGTAAGAACCTGGACATTCTTTTTAGGTATGTTTCTCCTTTCTGTTCGTTGTTGAGAAAAAGAGGAATTTTGGGAAGAAAAATTTTAAAGTTGTAGAGGTTGTACAGGGGCGCACGGTTGGTGCATGGTCTATTCAAACCATGAGGTCAGCCCAGGAAACCGTGCACCCTTGACAGTGGGATCTGCACGGGAGGAGCAAGGTTTGTCAAACCGTGCGGGAAAATCATGCGAAGTTCCTAGAGGAGACAATGGGCTCCGCACGGGCGGCGCACGGTTTGTCAAATTGTGCGGGAAGTCCATGTAAAGCCCCTGAGAGAGATAGTGTCAACCACACGGTTGGCGCACAGTTTTCCAAACCATGCGGGGAAACCGTGTGGCCACTTAAAATTAGGGTTTAAAGCCCCGGGCCAATTGGGATTCTTCTTTTCTTCTCCAAACTCTCTCCCACTCAATCCTCACTCAGGTTTTTGGGTTCTCATAGGTTGAAGGTACTCCCCCACTCGTTTTGGAGGCAAATCAAAGGGTTTTCTTGGCGGATCGAAGCCAGTTCTTCTCAGGTAAGTCTCTCTTTTTGTTATTTGAGGTTTTTATTAGGGTTAGCACTCTCTTCCTCTTTTAAATTACTAGATCTACAAGGGTTGCATGTAGATCTTGGGTTTTTTTCCTTTGGTATTTAAAGGTTGACCTTGTTGATGATAGGGATGGAGTTTTAGAGCGGTCTTCTGTGAAGCGGTTACCGGTTTTGTGGGTGCGGTTTATTATGGATCTTTTTCACCGGAACCCTAAAGGTAGGTGGTTTGTGCCTTGAATTTTGAAGTATTTGAGTTTTATGTAAACTTTCCACCAATACCCGTGAACGGGGTATTGCGTGTTTACCGTTTTCCCCTGTTTTTTTTCTGCCTTACTTGTACACTTGTGTAGAGGAAATTTGGTCTTGTATGAGGATAATTGCTGGGCTTGGAGGTTTTATCATGCCTTGTTTTGTTTACGACCTTTGGGTCTTGTTTGGCCTTTGGCCGTTATGCCTATTTTCCATGCCTTGTGACCATAGGATGGAATGATATTCTTGACATGCTTGTTTCTATAGACTGGCTAGCCAAGTAGCTCTATATGTGTACTTTGGCCTTATAGCATTATTATGCACTGACTGGAATGGGACCATGAGAACCTGGTGTTATAAACTATAAGGGATATACCGAGTGAGCTTTCCCATAGATTCTTGGTCATTATAGACCATACAGGGATAGACTAAGTGGGATTCCTCAGAGATTATTTTACATTATAGACTAAAGAGGATAGACCAAGTGAGCTTCCCAGCAAGTCTTGGATATTATAGACTACAGGAGGGTAGACCGAGTGAGATTCCTCAAAGATTCTTTGCTTTTTTGAATTTCCTTAAACCATTACAGGCTAAAGAAGGAATTGACCGAGCGAGCTTCCTCAAAGATTCTGTGATAGACCTGAGACTATAGAAGGATTGACCGAGTGAGCTTCCTCAGAGAGCCTCTATACCTTGGGGCTATAATAGGGTTAGACCACGTGATCTTCCTCAGAGAGTCCCTGACTACCCTAGACTATAAGATTAATTGACCGAGCGATCTTCCCCAGAGAGTCTTATAATTTCGTATGACCAAATCAGAGGGGTTAGGCTGAGTGCACTGCCCGGAGGGTAGTTGGTACTTCTTGGATAGGAGAAAAGGGGTTGGATGTGAGTACTTCCCATAGGGGTTCTTGTTGTGGTTAGCTGTTTGCTTCACTGCTTCTTGTTGTTATGTGGATTGATTACTGTTGTATATCATCCTATTACTGCTTACTGATTACTACCTGTTGTTTACTATTACTGTTTACTGCTTATTGTACTATTATCTTCCATATGCTCACTGACTGTTAGGAACAAATCTTTGGGTGGTTGCCTACTGGTATTTAGTCTCACACCCTATTTGATCCATGATTTTGGGCCCAAACAGACTATGTTGTTACAGGTATAGACAAGGGAAAGTACCCTTTGACTTAGGGTACTTGATTGCTTGGGAGCATGAGAGCATGGGACCAAGCTTAGACTTGTGATGTTTCGGAGCTGTTTATCTTTTCTTTTGTACTTTTTTTTGTACTGTTTGTATTTCCAGTATTGTGACCTGTTTGGCTGCTTTCTTAGATATGTATCATGCATCATTTCATATATACATATGTGCTCCAGTTGTTGATTGTTTTAGTCTTCTACTGTGCATTGTTGTTGGATATTCACTGCTTCCACTATTGTATGCTTTGTTTACTTCCGTTGTGTACTCTACCAATGAGGGCATAGTTTCCCCACTATCACACCCAAGGCCCTAACTGCTAGTCGGCTGCCTCTGGAATTTGGGTAAATGCACTTGAGGCCATGTGACCAACCGGGTACGGGGCGCCTCTGGGTGGCTTCAGGAACCGGGACGTTACAAAGTGGTATCAGATGGATTCTTTTCTCTTGACTTATTGTTTGGAGCCTATATCCAGGGATAGAACGGAATAGGTACTTGGTAATAAGATATGCCTGGGAGTAGCTAACCCACATACAGGGAAAATCCATACTACCTCGTTTATTTCAGTTTTACTAGTTTTTAGTTTTACAGTTGATTTTATTTCACCGTTGGGTGATTCACATGCTTTGTGTTGTTACCGTTGTTGTTATTGAGGTTCTATTTCTATCGCAACCTGATGAGATTAGGGTATTCCATATCATACATCATATAGGCACTTGTTAGAAATATCATTCCATGCATTCTTGTCATGCATTCTAGGATGAATTAGAAATTGTATGTCGTTGTGATAGGCGTTGTGTAGATTATGAATGCTGTTGTGATAGATGCTTTGATAGAATCTCCGCAGTTTGATAGAGAATTTTTCTGTATAGTACCTTGCTTATATGGATTCCAAACTTTGGTTATTGAGGTGTTATGGGCCCTCATGGACCGGAATTTGGTGGATCATTTCCCAGTTTCCTTGTCATAACATGTATAATATGCCAAGCTTTGATTCTCAGGGAGTATGGGACCTCACGAATCGGAATTTGGCATGTTCAAGGTTCATTTTAGTGTTCTCTAGGTTCTGGAGTAGTTTATGAGGATTACAGTCCAGAAAAACCTAGAATGCATGCTGTGTAGTTTTGACTACACGTCATGTGTTCTTTAGTTCGGGAATAAACAGTCCTTCTTAAGTACATGTTGTGTACTCCTGTGTTTCAGTCCATGTTAAGCTGGATCGGAGTTGTGTGTATGACCTTGCAAAGTCATGCCACCGAGACGTCCTCCAGTTGTATGCCAGCCACAAGGCATTGATCAGACCCTGGATATGGCTGATCAGGGACTCCCAGGAGATCCTCTTATTGTGCCAGTCTTGGCACCAGCAATTATACCTGACCCAGGTGCTGATGCACAATTTAGGGAGGGTTTTCTAAGAATGATGCAGACCTTCCAGGGAGTGCAGCCTCCTACCCCACCAATGGATGATTTGACGTGGGTTTTCCAGTAGCAGAATCCACCCACCTTCTCAGGGTAAGGAGTGCCTTAGGCGGTAGAGTCGTGGATCGAATCCACGCTGATGATCTTCGAGAATCTCGAGGTACCACCAGAGAGGAGGGTGAAACTTGTGACCTATATGCTCTGAGACTCCGCCAAGAGGTGTTGGGAAGTCGTCTCTCAGGTGGGACGTCACCAGTATATGTCTTGGGAGTATTTTCAACATATTTTATACAATTACTTCATCCCAGAGACCCTGAGGGCCGACTGAGCCCTAGAGTTCATGAGATTAGAGAATAATACTCTTTTGGTGATGGAGTATTCCTCTCGCTTAATGGAGCCGTATCATTTCACGCCTATCCCAGTAGGTGATGAGTTGTTTCTGGCTAGGAAGTTTGAATATGGTCTCAGGTAGGAGATACGTTCCTAGGTGAACATCTTCAGGTTAACTTCGGTATCCTCTATCGTCAACCAGGCGCTGATCACCGAGCACAATCTGAGGGATTCTGGAGCAGTTAGCCAGGGCGGTTTGACTTCCAGAGTTAGTGTTCCTTCTACTGATTGCAGGAAGCGTCACAGGGAGTTTGCTCGAGGAGATCAGAGTAGGTGGAATGTATCTTCGGGCATCCAGGTTCTTTGATACCAGTGTGGTAAGAGTGGGCATACTAGGCCTCAGTGTCAGAGAGACCCGATGGAGTGTCGATCTTACAGCAAGATGATCCATCTTCCGCGTTTTTGTCAGATCTTCTCACCTACAGCTGGTGGTAGGGGTTCTTCTATGACCCCACGTACAGAAGATGTATCGCCAGATTCTCACTAGTCTGGGAACTGGAGTTCTTCTGGCCGTTCGGGCCGAGGTGGAGGTCACGGTCGTGGTGGTCAGTCACCAGGTTACCCGCGACTGCAGAGTGGATCATCTCAGAGTGTTCAGCTAGGGGCGTCGGGCAGCGGTACAGGCCAGACTTTCGCCGTGGAGAAAACCTATCAGAATCAAGATCCCGGACCTTCCACAGTTCGAGGTATGATCTTAGTAGCCTCAGTTTTATATTCATCTATTTTTGAAACTGGTTCTTCACATAGCTTTATCTCTGTTGCTGTTTTGGAGAGCCTTGGGATCTATATCTTTTCGTCTGCCGACATGTTGACTCTTGACACACCGTTGGGAACGAGGACAACTAGCGTACTTCAGTGCAGAGAGTGCCCTCTTGAGGTTGCAGGGTGTCACTTCTTATGGGACCTCTATGTCCTAGAGATGACAGGATATTATGTCATTCTTGGTATGGACTGGTTAGTTCCCTTCCATGCATTCGTCAATTGTTATCACCGCAGGGTAAGTTTCGTATCACCAGAGGGTGGATCTTCTCTTCATAGAGGCAAGTGGGATGTCCAGGTGGGTAGAGCAAGACCAGAGCATCATGGGATAGGAAGAGTTATAGCCCATATTTTCAGTCTTTATCTGGATGACCAGGGGTCTTCGAAGTTAGAATTTCCTCCAGTGGTGGATCGTTTCAGGGATGTCTTTCAAGAGGAATTTTCAGGTTTGCCTCCGGAGAGTGAGGTAGAATTATCGATTGAGCTCGTGCCAGGAGTGGAACGGGTGTCCATTCCTCCTTATAGTATGGCTACACCAGAGTTACAGGATATCAAGAAGCAGTTAGAGGAGTTGCAGGCAAAGGGTTTCATCCAACCCAGTACTTCTCCTTGGGGTTCGCCTGTCCTATTTACGAAGAAGGTAGAAGTCACCCTTAGGATTTGTGTGGATTATCATAAGATGAACCAGTTGACGGTCAATAACCGATATCCCTTACTGAGGATTGATTATCTCTTTGATTAGCTTCAAGGAGCCCGGTTATTCTCGAAGATCGACTTGAAGTCCAGTTACCATCAGTTGCGCGTTAGACCATATGACATACCTCTCACAGCTTTTAGGAGAAGGTATGGTCTATAAAAATATATGGTTATGTCGTTCGGTCTCACAAATATTCCGGAATCTTTTATGGAACCTATGAACCGAGTGTTCCATCCATACTTGGATTCCTTCATGGTGGTTTTTGTGGATGACATCCTGGTGTACTTTCACACTCGACACAACCATGCTACCCATCTTGAGATCATTCTGAGTACACTGAGAGAGCATCAGTTATATGATAAGCTCTCAAAATTCCACTTTTGGATGGATCAGATTCACTTCTTGGGTCACATTATCTCAGAGACAGGAGTATCAGTAGACCCAGAGAAAGTGAGAATTGTAGTTTCCTGGGAGCATCCGAATAATGTTTTTGAGGTGTGGAGTTTTCTAGGGCTGGATGGATACTACAGGCATTTCATACAGGAATCTTTACGCCTATCAGCACCGCTGACGGGTTTGAGCAAGAAGGGGGAGAAGTTCTTATGGTCAGATTACTGTGAGTCATCCTTTCAGGAGATGAAAGGGAGGTTGACTTCAGCACCGATACTAGTCTTTCCAGAGCCAGGAAAGAGCTATACTGTTTACTACGATGATTCAGGTATCGGGTTGGGAGTTGTGCTTATGCAGGGAGATGGGGTCGTTGCTTACGGGTCTCGGCAGTTGAGGCCACACGAGAGGAACTACCCGACGCACGATTTGGAGTTGGCAGCTATTTTTCATGCCTTACGATATTGGAGACATTACCTTCTGGGAGAGCACTTCATGGTGTTTACCGACCACAAGACTCTCAATTATATCTTCACTCAGCGTGATCTGAATCAGAGACAGTGAAGGTGGGTCAAGTATCTTCAGTCCTTCAACTTTGAGCATGCCTATATGCGGGGAAAGGGCAACGTAGTGGCTGATGCGTTGAGCAGGAGAACTCAGATTCAGGCAGTTTAGGAGGCCATCAGTGAGTGGCAGCTTATGGCTCTGTTCTCTGAGATGCATTTAGAGGTAAACGACAGACAGGGGTAGACCTTTCTATCTTCTGTAACTGTTACCTCTACCCTTCTCGATCGGGCACGGATGAGGCAGATATCAGACCCAGAAGGCCTAGTCCTACGGGAGAGTGTGTCAGGAGAGGATCCTCTTCCTGGATGGACAGTGAGTGAGGATCAGATCTTGCTTTTCCAAGGACGCATATGGGGGCCAGTATACATACGTGAGGAGCTGATTCGGGATTTTCATTCCTCAATTTGGGCAGTTCATCCTGGCCTCACCAAGATGTATCGTGATCTACACCGCCAGTACTAGTGGCCAGGTATGAAGAGAGATGTCACAGGGTTCGTCATGATGTGTTCCACTTGTCAGCAGGTGAAAGCGGAGCATTAGTGACCAGCAGGGCTTTTGCAGTAGTTGCCCATTTTCGAGTGGAAGTGGAACGATGTCGTGATGGACTTCATGACTGTGTTACTGAGGTCACCTCGATGGAGTGATGTTTTTTGGGTTTTCATCGACAGGCTTATTAAGGTTGCTCACTTCTTTCCAATCAAGGAGACCTTCAGGGTTGATGATCTGGGGTGGCTGTATATCCGAGAGATTGTACATCTACATGGAGTTCCACACTCCATTGTTTCAGACAGAGATGTGTGCTTTACTTCTCAGTTCTGGAAGGGGCTTCATAAGGCTTTGGGTACATAGGTACTTTTAAGTATACCATAACATCCCCAGACAGATGGCCAGTCCGATCATACGATTTAGGTGCTTGAGGATATGCTCCGAGCTTGCATTCTGGACTATGGAGGTTCTTGGGAGAATCATATACCTCTTGTGGAGTTTTCCTACAATAATAGTTTTCAAGAAACTATTCATATGGAACCTTATGAGGCTTTGTACGGTAGGCCATGTCGATCACCCTTGTGTGGGCTGGAGGCAGGAGAGGCAGTTATGTTGGGACCTCATCTTGTCCAGGAGACCACAGATCATATTGAGTTGATTCGAAAGAGGATGGATAATGCGCAATCCCGTCAGAAGTCTTATGCTGATCAGTGGAGACGACCTCTGGAGTTTGAGGTTGGGGATCAGGTTATCCTATGTGTTGCACTGAGGTTGGGGCACAGAAGGATTAGGAGATAGGGTAAGCTTTCGCCAAGGTATGTCGGGACGTTTGAGGTGTTGGAGAGAGTTGGGCCAGTTTCCTATCGGTTTCAGTTACCCCAGAGGTACTGGGATATGCATGACGTCTTCCACATTTCACAGTTTCGACATTACTTTTCAGACCCATCTCATGTCTTTCGACCTATGGAGGTTGATCTCAAAGAGGATACGTCATTCGAGGAGCATCCTATCCGGATTGTCGATCGTAGTAAAAAGGTTCTTCGTGGCTGGTTTGTTCCTCTCGTATGAGTGTTATGGAAGCACGGGAAAGTAAAGGACAAGACTTGGAGAGGGAGGACAATGTACGAGCTCAGTGTCCAGAGCTGTTCGAGGTTTCTTCTTTTGTTACGCACTAGGGAAATTCAGGGACGAATTTCTGTAAGGGGGGAATTTTGTAAGAACCCAGACCCTCTTTTCAGTTATGTTTCTCCTTTCTGTTCGTTGTTGAGAAAAAGTGAAATTTTGGGAAGAAAGCTTTTAATGCTATAGAGGTTGTGCAGGGTCACATGGTTGGTTCACGGTCTGTTCAAACCATGCGGCCAGCCCATAAAACTGTGCACCCTTGATAGTGGGCTCTGCACGAGAGGTGCACGGTTTGTCAAACCATGCGGGAAAACCGTTTGAAGTTCCTGGAGGAGACAATGGGATCCGTATGGGCGGCGCATGGTTTTTCAAACCGTGCGGGAAGTTCGTGCGAAGCCCCTGAGAGAGACAGTGGCAACCGCATGGTTGGTGCATGGTTTTCCAAACCGTGTGGGGAAATAGTGCAGCCACTTAAAATTAGGGTTTAAAGCCCTGTGCCACTCTGGATTCCTATTTTCTTATCCAAACTCTCTCCCACTCGAGCCTCACTCGGGTTTTTGGGTTCTCGTAGGTTGAAGGTGCTCCCCCACTCATTTTGGAGGCAAATCGAAGGGGTTTCTTGGCAGATCGAAGCCGGTTCTTCTCAGGTAAGTCCCTCTTTTGGTTATTTAAGGTTTTGGTTAGGGTTATCTCTCTCTTCCTCTCTTAAATTCCTTGATCTACAAGGGTTTCATGTAGATATAGGGTTGTGTTGCCTTTGTGTGTCAAAGGTTGACCTTTTTGATGATAGGGATGGAGTTTTAGAGCAGTCTTTCGTGAAGCAGTAACCGGTTTTGTGGGTGTGTTTGATTGTGGATCATTTTCACCGGAACCCTAAAGGTAGGTGGTTTGTGCCTTACCTTTCTAAGCCTTTGATTTTTATGTGAAATTTCTACCAATACCCATGAATGGGGTATTGCGTGTTTACCATTTTTCCCCTGTTGTTTTCCTTCCTTGCTTGTACGCTTGTGTAGAGGTAATTTGGTCAAGTATGAGGATAATTGTTGGGCTTGGAGGTTTTTACATGCCTTTTTTTGTTTACGAACTTTGGTTCTTGTTTGGCCTTTGGCTGTCATGCCTGTTTTCCATGCCTTGTGACCGTAGGATGGAATGATATTCTTGATATGCTTGTTTCTGTAGACTGGCTATCCAAGTAGCTCTATAGGTCTACTTTGGCCTTATAGCATTATTATGCACTGAATGGCATGGGACCGTGAGAACCTGGTGCTATAGACTATAAGGGATAGACCAAGTGATCTTTCCCAGAGAGTCTTGGAAATTATAGACCATACGGGGATAGACCGAGTGAGCTTCCTCAGAGAGTCATGGAAATTATAGACTACATGGGATAGACTGAGTGAGCTTCCCAGTGAGTCTTGGATATTATATACTACAATAGGGTAGACCGAGTGATCTTCCTCTGAGAGTATTTACTTGTTTGAATTTCCTTAAACCATTCCAGGCTAGAGGAGTAATTGACTGAGCGAGCTTCCTCAGAGAGTCTGTGATAGACCTGAGACTATAGGAGGATTGACCGAGTGAGCTTCCTCAGAGAGTCTCTAGACCTTGGGGCTATAAGACTGTTAGACTGCGTGATCTTCCTCAGAGAGTCCCTGACTACCCAAGACTATAGGGGGAATTGACCAAGCGAGCTTCCCCAGAGAGTCTTATAATTTCGTATGACCAAACCAGAGGGGTTAGGCTGAGTGTACTGCCTGGAGGGTTATTGGTACTTCTTGGATAGGACCAGAGGGGTTGGCTGTGAGTACTTCCCAGAGGGGTTCCTGTTGTGGTTAGATATTTTCTTCACTGCTTCTTTTTGTTCTGTGGATTGATTACTGTTGTATATCATCCTGTTACTACTTACTGATTACTGCCTGTTGTTTACTGTTACTGTTTACTGCTTACTGTACTATTACCTGCCATATGCTCACTGACTATTAGGCACGGATCTTTGGGCGGTTGCCTACTGGGATTTAGTCTCACACCCTATTTGGTCCATGCTTTTGGGCCCAAACAGACTATGTTGTTGTAGTTATAGACAATGGAAAGTGCCCTTTGACTTCAGGTACTTGATTTCTTGGGAGCAAGAGAGCATGGGACCAAGCTTAGGCTTGCGATGCTGTAGAGATGTTTATCTTTTCTTTGGTACTTGTTTTGGTACTGATTGTATTTCCATCATTGTGACATGTTTGGTTGATTTCTTAGATATGTATCATGCATCATTTTATATATACATATGTGCTCCAGTTTTTTATTGTTTTAGTCTTCTGCTGTGCATTTTTGTTGGATATTCACTGCTTCCGCTATTGTATGCTTTGTTTACTTCCGTTGTGTACTCTGCCAATGAGGGCATAGTTTCCCCACTATCACACCCAAGTCCCTTGCTGGTAGTCAGAAGCCTCTTGCATTTGGGGAAATGCACTTGAGGCCATGTGACCAACCAGGTACGGGGCGCCTCTGGGTGACTTCCGGAACCGGGACGTTATAGTTATGAAATGGGTATGAAAATTATAATTGAAATATAACTTTATGAAATGTTCTTAGTGTGAAATTTAAACACTTCAGGGTGAAAAGATTCTTTAATTTAGGTAATGTTGGGATGAGATCCTTGGATTCTATATGACACTAAATGTTGGGGAATGTCGGGATGAGCGTTTGGGTTTCCTGTGAAACTTGAGATTGGGAATGTCAGGATGAGTGCCTAGATTCCTTATGCTATGTGATACTTGATAATTGGGAATTTCAAAATGAGGCCTCAAATTCCATGGGAATTCTAGGATGATCACTTGGATTTTGTGTGAAACTTTATGGTGGGGAATATTGGGAAGAGTTCTCAGATTCCATGGTAATATTGGGATGAGTGCTCAAATTATATATGATACTTCATGATAATGAGGAATATTAGGATGAGTGTAAAGATTTATATGGTTACTATTGTTGGCATGGTCATTGATATGTGTATAGATACACCCCATAACTAGTCAATGCAGATATGACCAACCCCAAGCGCCATCATGTATCTCGGGAATTGGTGTTTTTTATTTAGTTTGTATCATCTACTTTATTTATATAACCTCTCAAACACTTGTTTATCGAATTGGATATTTAGGTACATCATTGGTGGTGGCCTACTGAGTTGTACTCACATACTTCTTGGGCCACCATGGCACTTGGGTACCTAATAAAATGCTACATGTTTGTAGGATTAGGCCAAGGTAGAGGCCCAGTTCTTGGTGATTTTTTTGCGCTTCCAGGATGAAGCATGAGAGTTTATGACCAGGATAGGACTCAGGTCCTATTTAGTAGAGTTTCCAACCTTTTATCTTTTTTTAATTTGAGTTATTTTATATGGATTTCTTATTTTATACTTACTTGGAATGTATTGGATAGTCTCATTTTATATAGCATGGATTTTTTTGAAATTTTAGTTGGAACTCTCCCAATTGTTTATTTACTGATTTACCTAGATGTTGTATCTGATTTCTATTATTTATGTTATTGTCTTACTCTTATATATGGGTATAGTGTCCCCACCATACCACCATATACCCACACTTATGGTAGTAATCCTCTAGTGTACAAGGAGGAACACTTGATGCCTTGTATCGACCCAAACCAATTAATATTCATAGTGACCCGGGAAGGGATGTTATAAAGTTGTATCAGAGATACTTTTATTTTGTTTCACTATTTGGGAAAGTTATGTTGGAAATAGGATGTTGTCAAGAAATGTTATAGAACTTATTCCTGGGACTGGCCACCCCATGTATGAGGTAAGTTCATGTTTCCAAGGATGATATTGTTGTTCAATATATTCACTTTTATGGTTGGTTTAATTTTACCGCAAGTAAATCACCTGATTACAAGGTTATAGTTTATGGGATTGGTATATCTTTCCATTTTCCTCATGACTCATATCAGAAACATAGAATTCATATGTCATTTTCTTGACTAAATGTGATTGTTTTCCTAGATTGTGATATGGGTTTATTATTTAAAGTGTCTATAGTTGTTCATATAGTGTTTTCCTATATAACATTATAGTTTAATATTACAAAATCGATTCTATAAAAGGATAAAATAATTTTATGTGATCTTTAACTTGATTTCTATGAGGTTTTAGCTAAATAAAATCCCAATTCCAAATTATATAGAATTTTCCTTTATAACTTTTAATTGACATTTCATTTAACTGAGCCTCATTTGTGAAAATTTTTTGTTAATGTAAATGGTTAAAATTAAATTATAGGATATTTTATCTGTATTATTATATAGTGTAGGATAAATAAAATTCCAAGTATAACATATAAAGTGTTTTTCTCTATAATTTTTACTTTACATTTCATTTAACTAAACCCTTGTTATGGAAAATCCTTATTAATATAAAATTAAAGAGTAAAATTTTGAATCTTATATGTATATAGTGTGGACCTGATTAGTAACTAGTTTCAAACCTGTGTAAGGGTAGTTGGAGATTTGAGATAACTTGAGTTATGTGATTTCCTTGTGATATGAGGTGTAAATGGTGTTGGAGAGATTGTCTGGGGTTCTGAGGCTTTCATGATGTATGGTGTGTAAGATGGGATAATGTTTTCCCTATTATAACATTGGTTGGAGATGTGGTATTGAGTTGTGATTTGTAGTGACTACTTGTGATCCTAGTGGTTTATGACTAACCTGAGAGTGAGTGGGTTATAACAAAATTGAACCTATATCTGAGAGCTTACAGTGGGTGTTTGGGAATATTAGGTGTTTTATGAACTTAGAATGAGGATGAGTTTCATCCCAAGAGTAATGACCCTTGAAATATAGTATGTATGGGATATATGGGAGATCCCAGTGGTCTAATTTAGGCATGAATTTGGGATTGGGGTTTGATGCCATGTGACCTTCGGGGGGAACCCATGAGAGGGTTTAACCAAGTTTTGTGATTACCTTTAGGTGTATGAGGCATAGGTGGATGTTTTAGTATATAATATCGATGAATGATAATTTAATACTAGTATGTAGTTTTGGTGTGATAGATTTATTGGTAATTATAGTAGAATCACTTATGTTCTAGGGATTTTCGTTTTATGGATAATTTCTAGAGGGGAAGGATCATTCAAATGTATATCATTGTTAACTTACTAATGTGGTTCTTAGTGGCTTGGATGATGGAAATCATGGATGGTGTACCTAGAACTAGTGATTTATGGCTATATTCCCTATTATATACCAAAGCATGGGAGGTGATCATGGATGTGTAGTTTTAGGTATATAATATGCCTTGGGAATGATAGTACAGGTGGGTAGACATGATGAATATAGCATGGATCGCATTTGAGGTGTATGTGAATAAGAACACCCTTAAAATGGTCATGATGTGAGGTGTGTGGATATTTTTGGTACTTATGAAATTCAAATAACCCTAAGTATTGGTGCTTTAGTAGATCAAGTAGTTTTCAGGGGAAGAACTGATTGAGTGCCCAGCCCTATCAACTCAAGATGAACCTTTAAGATCATGGTGGGAGCACAAATTAAGGCCAATAAAATATCATAATGATGTTATTTTGTGGGTCCTAAAGCATGTGATTATCCTTTACATAATATTGATAGATGTCCTTGAAGGCAGTTCCAATGGTGCTCTTATCATAATGAGATATTTATGCCTAAAGGCATATTAGATTGTTTAAAATCATGTGTGATCCTAGTTTCAATGATGTGTGACTTAGTATATCATGATTCCATTCCATGATTTGGCCATAGTAGAGAGTGAAACCCCTGGGTCTTGTTAGTTTTATGCTGGAAATATGTAGGGCATGTTAGGTTTGAGTTGGTGAAATGGTTTGGTTGAGGTAACCTGATAAAGTATTATATGCTTATAGAATGGTGTCTTAGAGATTATAGGTGTAATGACCTGAACCAATATAGGGTTCCAACTACAACTATCCCAAGCCCACCCCTATAGTCCAGTGGGTAGTGACAAGCACTGATGGAACACTAAACTCAGAGAGGCATTTTCCTAAAAACGTGTACACACACAGAGATCCAACTTAGTGAAAAGTGAAAAGAGAAATAAATGAATAAGGAAACTTTACTATAAATATACCAAATATGCATGAACCACTAAAAATACAACTTATGGTAGTGTATTTTGAAAATAAAAGGGGGGAAAATACATGCCCATACCAGAAATATGTCCCAACCTAATAAAACAAATAACTAAGATAGTCCATCTATTTTATCAAAAGCTATGACCATCGTATGTGGTCCAAGAACCCCATATCCCTAAGATCCTCCGAAGTCACGATCGACCTATATGGAATCTAAAAAAGACACTACACATGTTGGGTGAACTCCATGCAGGGGTGAGTATATACATACCTAGTAGAATTCCCTGAAGGGGTAAAGGGGGAGCATTAAGAGATACCACTGAATAGGAAACCAGTAGATAGAACAAGGTACAGAAAAAAAGATTACAGCTCAAACCAAAAAAAGAGTGAACGTAAACTCATCCAAACATAAGGAGCTCAAAATAGTGAGAATATGAACTTCTTTTCGAGTCTTTTCTACCTATAGTAGGAGAGTAGAATCATCCAACCATGAGAAGCTAGACATAGAAAGCACATGGAATACCCAACACATCTTCTCCTCTCTTGGAAGGAGAGTAACCAAAACCCAAGTAGTGGGTACTAAAGGAGGATATATATATATATATATATATATATATATTCTCAGTCAAATAATCCCAAATGAGAGAGTATGGGGATCTGCATCTCACAGCTCATCCCAGGAAAAGAATCACCATCAAATCCAAAAAGTAAATCCATCAATGATGCCTAGAACCTCTTGCGTCTGCCCAGGTCACACAAGTCTAAGAGACTCAATCACTGCACTTTGATATTATCCTCTTTAGGTGGTATTGACTCACCCTAATGATTTTAGGTTGCATTACAAGAATGCATCTCGGTGGGGAAAGAGTCCACATTTCTCATCAGTACAAAGGTAAGCCAAACCTCACCTCATCACTGTGCCATATAGTTGAGGGTTTGTGTAACAAGGTTGAGAAACCATTCACAACCCTACTGGAGGGTTCCACTCTAGTGTCGATGAGCACCCATTCCCATCCCGGCTGAAGGGTAACACTCAAAATAGGTTGAGGGCCCAAGACCATCCTGGATAGAGGGTGCCACTCTAGTGTTGTTAAGGACCCATGCCCAGCCCAACTAGAGGGTTTCACTTAGAAAAGGTTCATGACCCATTCCATGCCTAGCATGAGTCTTCCACTCTTAAGATCATCAAGGACCCATTCCCAACCTAGCTAGAGGGTGAAACTAAAAAAGCATTGAGGAACTACAATGCTCATCCCTACTGGATGGTAAGATCGAGATACTCTAATATGACAGTGCATGATCACTGTCATTGTCGGATTTCACCTGAATAAGTGTTATGCTCGAAAAATTTCTAACCATATATAAAAATCCACTACAGAGGACACCATCTCATTCTATGCATAAAAACACTCAGGATAAGCTACTCACGAGCCAAATCTGAGTCCAAAATAAGGAGATACAAGAAGTATAAGATTCAAAATGAGGTACACAGTGTGTATGGGTCCCACACGATGTGTGACCCCACCTCGTCGCTTGGCCATGTACCTAGCCATACTCGGGTAGTAAACTGGGAACATTTACCCTTAGGGGTGCCAGTGTACTCCCAGAGCACATGGAATATCTAGCTAAAAGGTTAAAAAGCATATGATGCTCATCATTGGTTCGAAGGTAAAAATATAATTTCAATAGAATGCCTCCTCAAACAGCCACAGATAACCAAACAAATCTAACCATTGTGATCCTTGTGGAAAATCACACATGATCGACTATTCATTCACCCAAATCGGACACCCAGTGAAGAAGATTCATTCCACAGTATTGTGCCTGAATAGTGACTTGTGGGGCCCATTTCTCAATCTTGAAATAAAATATATGGATATTACCATTTTTATCCTCACAAAAAAAATCACGGGATTGACTATTCATTTATCCAAATCAGACACCTGATGAAAAAGTCACATTTCACCGCAACATGCCTGAACCATGCTTCATGGGCCTGAACCATGAGTCTAAATTAAATACCCAAAATTGGAATTGAAGTAGCCACCTTAAAATCAAGGTCTCATCATCATAGAAGTTTCTTCATTATGACACCATATGAGAGAGATATTTCTGATACAATATCGTATAATAATAATAATTTTATTAATATTGAGTGTTTCGCTAACTTGAGGAATGAGTTTGAAAAAGGTATCCAACATTAGTCTTAAAATGATCATCTCAATTTCAGGGTCATGTTTCCGCTGACGGTGCATCAATCTGACGTTGCATGAATAATTTACAGACAAATTAAGGTTTGGTTACTAGAATAATAATAATATTGTGCACAGGTTCCCCCCTTTATTGTCCACATGCATGGAGTTCCTCCCTGTATGATTTCTTTATTTTTTCTCATTTATTTTTGTTTCATTTCCTATCTCTCCTAATCCTCATATCTCATATCTCATTTCATTGAATTTAAAATTTAAATCTCATTAAATCTTTATTATCCAATCTTTTAAAATTTATGACAATGTTATTATTATTATTATTATTTATAATAATAATAATAATAAATCCCCACTTAAAATTTATTAATGTTTGTCGTGTTGACCATATATGACCACCTCATCAGAGATCTAAGTTCGGTCATCATCATGTCCATGTGAAACGGCCTCCACCATGAGATCTCACACACGGCCTCTGCTCGAAAGTGACCCCATCACACCGCACATCATCGTCGCATGCCAACTGGGAAAATGGGGGTTCTCGACCCGATCCAGAACCACCTCTAATCAAAAAAACGTACCCATAATTCCAATATGATCCATTCATCGAAAACCATCCCACTCATTTATCAATTTCTTCCAAAATCATCGATCGGCATGTCGTTCGTGCCACCGCAATGAATCTGGGGGTTTGATCACACTCAAACCCACCCTAGCAATGTCAAATCATGACCCCGTGGTCAAATGATGAAGAACACGAAGAACGAGGGGGGAAATCACTAATAAAAAATTTTAATTGATTGAGGATAAGTTTTCTTGGCCAATCGATCAAGAACGGAGATCCCAGGGTCAGATGAACAATTTAAACAAATTAGAATCCAGTACATAGACACATGCAAAGGATCAATAGGGTGAAGATCAAGGAATAAAGAATGATCTACTCAATAAATTTAAATATAAGTGTGTAAACCACATATAATGAGTCCTACCTCGATTATGGATCGAAATTTGCTGAAGAACATGTCTTCCAACAATTCAAGGGATATCAATGTGTTCGCTGCATCATGATCTGCTCGGATCTAGAGTTCTGTCGTCTTTAATCATTATTCGCCAATGGAATAAAGGAGAGATCTCTTGGAAAATTATCAAGATTATGAGTCTAACCCTGGATGGGTTTCTACAGTGATATATTTATATATTTTCCATATAAGTCAAAACGAATTAATTAATTAACTCACTGAATGTACCACCAATGACTATCTCCTCCAAACAGCCTACATTGGTGAAATTTAGGTCATGCCTAGGAAAAACACCACATTATGAACTTAATAGTGGTCTTGTGTTTACCACTCAAGTCCTCATTCATGAGTTATTTGGACTATCCTTAAAAATAAAATAATTTTATTTAATTATTTTATTTATAGTCACATCCTCGGCGACTTTTTCTATAGATGACCCGCGCCGAAAAAATTTAGGTTTATCTTAGGGTAAACACCACATTCTGGACTCAAATGTGCCCTCATATTTATGATATGAGCTTCCATTTAGGATATATTCCATTATTTATAAAAATTTGTGTGTGCACGTTAAAAAATATATTTAATATTTTTATAAAATTAATTTTGGTCACACCAGGCCTCAGAATCGTGCGCCATCTCAGCTCCTAGCTCTGAAAATATTCCTAGAAATATTCCAAAGTCTTACATGAAAAAATCAGAGTCTCTACAATATTCCCTTTTCCAAATATACCCGTCCCTAAAAAGAAAAAACTAAGAAAAGAGGTGGGGACACTGATCCTGCACCTGGATCTTCCCTATACCAATATGTATAGCCAATAGAGAAGTGTGAAACTCCCTCATTACCTCCTCTGGAATCATGACTAGAACCACCATTCATCCCTAAAAAAGAATTATGGGATTCCCTTCTTCAAAAAATCCAGTATTTGAAACTTCTAAGGATATCAAGTCACATAAGATCTCATAGTCGATGTCTCTCTACTGATACTCTCTCACATGCATGAGAAGCAGAGTCAAAACCATCGATTGAAGAAAAAATATACCTTGCTTCTTCACCAAGGTCAGTTGCAGGGAAGCTAACAGCTCTGAATCTTCCTACACTATACAAGTTTGGGAATTCCTTCTAAGGGAATCTGCTACAATTTGGATATTACCTATAGTATAAACTCTCTAAAATTCATAGTCCTATATGAATTACAACCAGTGTCATTGTATCAGGTTCAGGTATCTCTGAGTGAAGACGTACTTGAGACTCTAGTGGTCTGAGTAAACCACAAAGTGCTCTCCTATAAGGTAGAGTATCCACATTCCAAGGTAGAATACTACCACTTCCATCTCAATATAGGGAGTCACATAGTTCTATTCATGGGGTTTGAACAACCTCAGCCTATATTTGATAATTGTATGTCATTGTATCAAAGTTGATGTCAAGCACGCAAGGGTACCAATTAACAAGGAAGGTGAGAAAACTCATCCAACTATAAGAATCTAGACACAAAAATCACATGGCATACCCCATGTGTCTTCACCTCTATTAAAATGAGAGTAACCCCAAACCAAAAACTCTTCCAAACCCATGAGTGGAATCCCAAGAAAAAAAGTTTAAGGGGAAAAACTCCACCGAAAATTCCAGGAACTGCTCTGACACTCCATCGCACAACTTCTTCATGAATGCACAAGTCAGAGGGACTCATCTTGCACACCTTGATACTATAGGATTTGGTAGGAACTGAATCTCCCTTGTGGTTTTTCTCACATCTCAAAAATGCATCTCGGTGGGGGAATAATCCCTATTTCTCATGCATTCGAAGCTATATCAAAAAACATCGACATAGGGTTACACTGATGCCCCACGTCACTCTCGTTTAAACATCGATCAAGAATATGAAAGAAAATAGTACCTCTAACAGTGTCTCATAATTACTACTACAAAAATTATAAGATACATAGAGAGTACCTCTTATCATCTCATGCATTGTGGGATCATAGACATCCAAATATTGCAGTTGTCCGCAGCCCCAACTGCCAACTTCCTGAGCCTGACATGGGCCACCTAGTGGTGGTGGAAGGTTCTCATAACAACATCCACCACCCATAGCTTCTCCTACTTCTCTTCCTGCTCTGCCTTCCTGGTGACCACCATGTCCACTCCTAGGATATCCTTGATCACAGAGCTTCCTCTACCGTGGTGGTCCGATAATAATCTTCCTAGGATGCTCAGTATATCTGGTCAGGTAGTCTCATGCCATGTGACCTCACCTGTCACAAGTAAAGCACCACCCCTATCTTGGATGATCTAGTCCTCTGCACTGTCTTGGGCCTATATAACCATGTGTCTAAGCCTGTTCGCAGAAGGGTCTCCTATTCTGAGATCTCTGTCACTTGCCAGCTAGTGTAGATAACTTAGATCTATTTCACCGACTTCTAGCTCTAGCTTCCTAGCATCCCTATGATAGAAAACTTTCTATCACTAGTGCCTTCTCCAACACCCCAGCATATGTGGGGATGCACAATGGAACTATGATTGCTCAGATCTCTCTATGGAGTCCCTACTCAAAATTCCATGATCAAAATTATCCATCGAGGATCATATCAAGAGAGTACTGTGTAAGGTCTTTGAACCTCACCACATACTCATCCACCGTCATTCCTTCCTTCTAAAACCCTAGAAGCTCCTGAATGTAAATGGAGTGTAATCAGGAGGGGTAGTACTCCTCATGAAACAACTGATGTAAGTCCTCCCATAAGAGTATCGAATCATCATGCATCTGGGTAACTAGGCTCTAACAACTCCCAGTTTCTCTGTGGAAAATACTAGATTCCAAAGCCACCATCTAATATGTCGGGGTCCAAACAAGCCTAAAAATGCAAACAACCGACTCAAATCAATTCTTTGCTTCCTGAGGATCTGGATTTACACCAAACCTCGGTGGTTTATGATGTTGGAACTCACATAGTGCACTCAACCTACGCACATCCTCATCCTGATCCGTTGGGATGAAATACTCTTCAACATGGGGAGGTTCTTCTACCTACCCATCTAGAGGAAGGGGTTCATAGGATGGACTTTGAACTAAGGCCTCATCGCTCATAAGGTTGTTATCATGAACTGGAGCTAGTATCATGGTTGGATATCATTGTGGAGAGATCTTAAAAGTTATCAAGGAGTATCAAAGTAAGATGAGAATATATATAATTATATATATATATATATATCAACAAGAATGGGGAGATGACTCAAGATGCAAAGTCAAAGACTCAATCCTATATGATGCATGTACCATTAATCCCTGCAACAAATTTCTCATCGTTTCGAGTTGACAAGAAGGTAGTCGAGGTCCTGGTTAATGGATATATCGGCTGCCACACCATTATTGGACTCCCTGGCCTGAGATCTAAACTCAAGAAACCATAACACTGCTACCCTAAAACCCAACCAAAAACTTTTTAGGGAATGTTTGAAAAATTTCCTTAGGTTCTCACCACCTTTGATACCAATCTATCAAGACCCGACCCAATTCGGGGATCGATCCACTACTACCCCTAGACCACCTCCATAGGCCAGGGGAGGCAACAAGCACCAAAGGCACACTAAACTTAGGAAGGCCTTTTTCTAACAATCTGTACAGATTCACATAACCAATTCATTGTAAAAGTGTAAAGAGAGAGAAAAGAAGAGTGAAACATTGTTATAAATACACCAAATATGCATAAACCACTAAAAAGAACAAAGTATGATAGTGTATACTAAAAAAATGGGGTAAAATAAATGCCCAAACCAGAAATATGTCCCAACATGAAAAAAATGGAAAAGAGTAAATAGTTGAGAGATCCCAACTAATATATCCCAAGCTATGACCACCATATGTGGTCCAAGTACCCTATATCCCTAAACTCCTCTGAAGTCACGATTGACTTTTCCTCTATATACAAAAGACATGACACCTGTTGGGTGAAGCCCATACAGGGGTGAGTATATACATACCTCGTAGAACACCCAGAAGATATGAAGGGGGAGAAATAACAGATACCACCAAAGAGGAAAGAAGTATATAGAACAAGGTAGAGTAAAAATATTACATATCAAACCAACAAGAGAGTGAAATTAAACTTATCCAAACATAAGGATACCTAAACAGTTATAAGATGAACTTCTCATTGATTATTTTCTACCTATAGTTGGAGAGTAGACTCGTCCAACCATATGAAACTAGACATGGAAAGCACATGGCATACCATGTGCATCTTCACCTCTCCTATAAGAAGAGTAACAAAAACCCAAAGAGTGGGTACCAAAGAAGGATATATGTATATATATATATATATGATCATTCAAAGAAGAAAAAATGAGAGAGTAAGGGGATATCCATCTCACATATCATCCTAGGAAAAGATTCACCATCATTTCCAAAAGTAAGTCCATCTACAATGCCCAATACCTCATGCATCTGCCCAGGTCACACAAGTATAAGGGACTCAATCACCACACTTTGATACTATCCTATTTGGATGGAACTGACTCGCCCACATGGTTTTAGGTCGCATCACAATAATGTGTCTCAGTAGGGAAAGAATCTATATTTCTCATGAGTCCAAAGGTACGAAAAACCACACCTCATCACTGTGTCTCATAGTCATGGGTTTGTGTCTCAATATTGAGGACCCGTGCCTAGATCGTCTGGAGGGTGTCACTCTAGTGTCAACGAGGACTGATGCCCAGCCTTGTTAGAGGGTTCCACTCAGAATTGGTTAAGGAACCATTCCAAGCCTAGCTGGAGTGTTCCAATCTAGTGTTGTTGAGGACTAATGCCCAGCCTGAATGGAGGGTGCCACTTGGAATAGGTTTAGGACCCACGCTCTACCCAATAGGAGGGTTCCACTCTAAAGATCATTGAGGACCCATGTCCAGCCTGGCTGGAGGGTACCACTCGGAAAGTATCAAGAAACTACACTTCTCATCCCTACTAGATGGTAAGACCAAGATACTCTGATATGCCAGTTCCTGATCACTGTCATCATTAGACGTCACCTGAATAAGTGTCATGCCCGGAACATCTCACATCATATATCAAAAGCCACTATATAGGGAACTATTTCATTCTATGTGGAAAAACACTTTGGATAGGCTACTTGCGGGCTGAAATATAATTTCAAAAGAAGGAGATACGAGAGTTATAAGATTCATAATGAGGTACATAGTACGTACCCACCTCATCTCTGGGCCATGTACCTAGCCATACTCGGGTACTAAACTGTTTACATGTACCCCAAGGTGTGTCAGTGTACTTCCGGAGTACATGGAATATTTGTCCAAAAGGATGATGAGTGCATGATGCTCATTATTGGTCCGGAGGTAAAAACGTAATTTCAATTACATGCCTCCTAAAACAACCCCAGAAAACCAAACGGATCACACCATTGCGATCCTTGCAAAAAAAGCGCACATGATCGACTTCATTCACTCGAATCAGACACCCAGTGAAGATGTTACATTTCACTGCATTGTTCACAAATAGTGCATCATGGGGTCCATGTTTTGATCCTAAAATAAAATATATGGATTTCACTATTTCGGTCCTCATGAAACAATGCATGGGATTAACTATTCATTTGTACAAATCGGACACCCTATGAAAAGGTCACATTTCACCACAACACCCCCAAATTGTGCTTCATGGACCCAAACCACGAGTCCAAATTAAATACCCTAAATTGGACTTGAAATTACCACCTTAATTTCAGGGTCACAACATCGCAGACGGTTCATCATTCTGACACTATATGAGAGAGATATGTAGGATACAAGATCCTGTAATAATAATAATTTTATTATTGTTGAGTGTTTTACTGAGTCAGGGTATGAATCTGAAAAAGGTGTCCAACATTGGTCTTAAAATGATCATCCAATTTCAAGGTCACACTACCGCTGAAGGCATGTCAACCCGACATCACATGAAGAAGTTATAAATGAATTAAGGTTTGGCGACCAAAATAATATTATTATTATTATTATTATATTTTTATTATTATATTTTTCTTCAAACCATTGTATTGTAATTGACAGGGCCATGTACAATCACCCCCCTTTGATTTCCATGTGCATGGAGCCCCCCCAATACTATTTCTTTATTTTTTTCTCATTTTTTTGGTTTTATTTCTGATCTATCCTCATCCTTATATCTCATATCTCATTACATTGAATTCAAAATTTAAATCTCGTTAATTATTTATTATCCTATACTTCAAAATTTATGCCAATGTTATTATTATTTAGTATAATAATAATAACAAATCCACTATTAAAATTTATTAACTCGTTATCAATTATTTTTATTATTAATTATTATTATTAACACTTGTCGTGTTGACCACATATGAACACCTCATCGGAGATCTAAGTTTGGCCATCATCACATCCACACCAAATAGCCTCTTCCATGAGATCTCATGCATGGACTCCACTCGAAACCAACCTCGTCACACTGCACATCATCGCCACGTGCCAAATGGGAAAACCGCAGTTATTAACCCGAACCCGAACCACCTCTAATCACAAACACACACTTGTGATGTCGATTTGATCCATTCACCAAGTACCATCCTAATCATTTATCAATTCTTCCCAAACCATCGATCTACATGTTGTTTTTGACACCGCAACAAATTTGGGGGTTTGATCTCACTCGAACCCACCCCGACAATTTCAAATCGTTACCTCGTGGTCTAATGAAGAAAAACGTGAAAACGGTGGGGGAAAAGAACCAATAACAAACGTTAATTGATCTAGGCCAAGTGTTCTTGACCAATAGATCAATAATGGGGATACCATGGTTAAATAAACAATTTAAATAAATGATATTCAAGTACAGAGGTGCATGTAAAGGCTGCAATAGGACACATATCGAATAATGAAGAACAATATACTCAATAAATTTAATTATAAGGGCTTAAAAACACATATTACAAGTCCTACCTAGATTATGTATTGATCATTGATGAAGAACATGTTTGAAAACAATTCAAGAGATGTGATTGCAATCGGTGCATTCTGATCCGCTTTGATCTGGAGTTCAGTCATCTTTCGTCATGATTCACCGACAGAAGGAAGGAGACAACTCCTGGAAAATTATTAGGATTATAAGGATAACCCTGGATAGGTTTCCATGGAGATATATTTATATATTTTACTTCTAGGTCAAAAATTATTAATTAATTAAATTAATTAATTAACTAACTCACTGAGCGTACCGCCAATGACTGTCTCATCCAAACATCCCATGCCGACCAACTTTAGGTCACACTTAGAAAAAACACCACATTATGAATTCAACGGTGGTCTTGTATTTCCAATATGAGTCCCCATTCATGTTTTTTTTATTATAATTAAAAATAAAATTATTTTATTTTATTATTTTATTTATGGTTACGTCGTCGGTGACTTTTTCTAAAGATGACCCACATAGAAAAAATTTATGTCATTCATAGTGTAAACGTTGCATTCTAGACTCAACCATGCCCTCATATTTCTTATCTGAGCTTTTGTTTAGGATATATTCTATTATTTATGAAAAACTATGAATATGCATTAAAAATTATATTTCATATTTTTATAAAATTAATTCCGGGCACACCGGGTCTTAGAATCTTGTTTCGTCTCAACATATGGCTCTAAAAATATTCCTAGAAATATTCCAAAGTCTTACACGGAAAAAACAGAGTCTCTATAGTAGGTTTTTAACACCCCAATCTTCCATAGTACGTTTCTCTTTGAATAATACAGTAGTGTGTGTTGTACGCAACTTCGAGTTCTAACACACACCACAACCAATCAAACTAGCCGTTATGAATAGTAATACCTAATTTTTAAAATTTTATAAATTTTATCTTTCAAAATGGACTTCATTTTTGGATTTAGAATATCAAATTTATCCTAGGGTGAAATTTTGGAACTTTTCGGATAACTTTTATATTTTGATGAATAGTGAAAATTACTAAATTTTAATTAAAAACAACTTTTTAATCAAAATAATTAATAGTGATAAATTATACCATTGAGTGGTGTTAAAGTATAATTATAATATAATTTTACCATTTTATCCAATGGTGGTCATTAGAATTAATTTCACTTTGAAATTGGACATAAACAATTCTCAATCTTTTGATTGATATTGTTTCTTAAAAACACGCTATATGTTTTGACAACAGGAATTAATTATAAAATTAATTAATGAAACTTATATTTTTTGAATTTTTTAAAATAGACATCATTTTTTAATTCAGAATATCAATTATAGCTTAGGGTGAATTTTTGGTATTTTTCTGAAAAACTTCAATTTTTGATGAATAGTGAAACCACTAAGTGGTAGTTTAAAAACTAATTTTTCGTGTAAATGAAACATTACCACTTCTGTGTATTTAATTTCAAAAATCTAACATACATGGTTGTCATTAGGAAGCAAAATGTGGTTCAATGAGATGAAAATAATTTTTGGTGAATAGTAACTTTTAAGTTTTATTAATCGCGATTAAAGGTAATTAGTGAAATTTAAGGTAAAAATGATATTATAAAAATAGGAAAATATCTTGACACTTATCCTACCCTTATTGGATGAGTAATGTACGACCAAGACAGTCCATGGGTCAACTTGGGAACCCCATGGAGCCACTTGGGTAAGAAAATGACATTAATAACTTTTTATTTAAAGTAAAAATAAAATTGTCACAAACATGTGTTGTTTTACTAAAACAATTTTTACATGGCGTCATATAAGTTAACTTTTCGACTATAAATATTCATTGGAAATATAAAACTATTTCCTACATCATGATATTTTTTTTATAATTTTTATACATTAAATAAATTAAATTTTTTATGACACCATGATTTGCCGCAATTATCTCATTAATTAACGATTTAAATAAAATGAAAAGATAATGTAAAATCTAAGACTTACACTTGTCAAAAACCTATTGGATGAGTAGATTTAGAAACCTTATCACCTTATCCTAGAAATATATAATTTTGGGACCTTTAAAATCTGAAACTCATTATATAATAATGTAACATTTCATGACTTTCCAAGAGTGTCCCTCCTCTCCTCTTATAAAAGGCCCCCACCTCTACCACCTTATTCACACCTTCAATCCATTTATCTCGGCCAACCTCTGCCCAAATAATCTCTAAAATATCCTCTCTTACCCCTTGAGGCCTCACTTTAGTGATAAGTCTTCCCAATTAAGCCTTTGGCTCATATCAAAAAGAGTTACCCGATTTTAAGGTAATGGATTCTCTTATGTTATTTTGTTTTATTTTGATTATCCAACACCTTAAACTCTTTTTATTCATTTATTTTTTAAAAACACCAGTATATTCAATATACTAGGATGTTTTTATGAGAATTATTTTATTTACACTTACACACACATTCATCTAATGGTTAAAGAACATATTGTTTCTGTGGGTGGCGAATTATTGCCTCACGAAACGATGATTGTTCAATATTCTTTTAACACCTCTCATGGTGGACATTAATATGTCACTATATTTATATATGATATATATTATGTTTATGTTTTCCTTATTCTTCTGTATTTTTCATTTATGACATACCTTTATGATTTTCATTATGGGTAAACGCGATAATTTCATTTTAGGAAGTGCGGACTACCGCCCCCTCAAAGTGATTTGAATCGTTAATGCCATATGAGGGATGTATAAAGGATGGAGTAAATGATATTATATATTATATTATACTGGAATTATAATATACCTTTATATAATTATGATTTCATTCCATTAAATACGAAATAGAAATTAAAGTAGCGTTCATGCGTACGTACGGCTTACCGTCTCCATGAACGGTGCATTTCATTTCTTACCTATAAATGTTATGTAATATTATAAATTCATATATATACTGGATATATATGATATATATGATATATATGATATATACATAATGAATATAATTCTTTATATAATGAATATTTTACCACATGAACAACTTGTAATTATAAGAAGTTTTGTTTTGACTCAAGTACCAAAGATCGACAAAACAACCGTTATTAACTTAAATAATTACATAATGTTCATAACATGGTAATAAGTGATATAAAAGGAATAATGAACTTGAAAAAGGTTCTTAAGCAAGTATAAATTAACTCTATTTTATTATTCATGAGATTAAAGAACGATCAAGTCAAGTCAGACACGAGGTAAGGGACTTCGTCTCAATCTCCTTTCATTGAGGCATATTTTATTTTATACACAACTTTCTTTTATACGGTGTATAAAACCCTTCGACTTTTACATTTATTCAGAAGGAATCTTTTTTATACGAAGCATTTTACTAAATGATAAAAGGGGATGTTTTTGTTGTAGTACGTCTGCGGCGACAACGACTTCTCCGCCGCCGTGACCATTATTTTAGTTTTGGCTTCCTCTACAAGCCATAACTTTTTTTAAATGAAAAATAAATACCATGTTTTACTTTTATTTTATTTTGGTATTGAAAATGGTTTTTATAATGTTTTTATTATATTAATGTGTTGTATTGATATCTTGTGATTGAAATGTGGAAATGTTATGTTTCCTTTATGCATGTTTTATGTGATACGATTATGTTATGGTTTATGATATGTTTAAACCTTTTCATATAAGGAATTCATTGGACTTAATAAGTTATGGGTGGATCCTACTATAGCTCCTCGATGCATTGGTAGGTCTCATAAGACAAACTAGTGTCTTGGCACGAGGCCTTGAAAAAATCTTATTTGTAGTCTTGGAACGAGGCCTTGGTTATGTGGTTATGATAGTCTGACATTATGCATTCCATCGTTATGGAAGTGGTTATTGATATTGCATGTGATTATTTTATTACTATAATATCCATGTGAATAAGTAAATGGCATTATTTCATTTAATTTTTCCATATTATGCTGAAGTTCAAGTTTAAAAGGCTTTTTTTCAGTCATACATTGCCTTAAATGTTTATGTTTATTTATGAAAGTTGCCGCTATATTGTTATCCCTACTGAGCATCTGAGAACACCCCTTTCAATGTTTTAATTTTTCCAGGATGTGAAAAAGTATTTTATGAATGACCTGTAGGGATAGTCGGAAGGGTATATGAGTGTGGACTATAGAGACCATGTTATTGTAGTTTTTCACTTTATGATGTAATGTAATGTTTATGAATGTATCTAGTGTTTCCAAGGATACTAAAATAATTGGTCTTTCAAGACTTGATCTTTTGTGATCATGCCAATGTTACGTAATAATGCACCGACTCTAGGTAACTTGGGTCAGGGCGTTACAGTTGGTATTAGAGGCAGTTTAGTACTAACCTTGGAAGCTAGATTTAGATAAACTCTGATTAGAGCACATATCCCTAAGATAGACTTTGAGGATTAGTATAGAATAACTTCCTAGAATTTTGGTATTATAGAGATTTTGTAAGTTTTCCAAGCAATAAATTTCTGTCTGGATATGAACAGGTTGAGGTGGCTCTGGCATAGATGTACCTAGGGGTAAAACCTGAAAACACCGCTTTGAGCTAGACTCGAACGGGAACTGGTGCATGACAACGAGCCTTGCTGCACTCTTGGTTACGACACTCTCAGGGGATATGCTTAGGATAATTCTCATTTTCTTTACAAACCACTATGAAGGGTTTATAAGTATATACTTCCTCAAAGAAAATGTTTTTATGATTATGGATTATATCCATAAATAGTTCAATTTATGTTAAGTGGTTTGCAAATTTTTTACTATGTATTTTGATTCATAAACTAATCTAGTTTATGAAATTGTTTATAAATGGTGCCTAGTGGAAGGAATGGAAACCGTATCAATGCACTCACTCCATGTAGGGATTTCCCTCCTGCTCAAGATAATTATAGTGGAGCTGGTGATACAACCGGTGCTGATCAACTTATCACCATACTAGGACAACTCACTCAGGTTATTAATAATAACCTTACTCGTATGGAGCACCCTGATCCGCAACGTGGAGGATCAATGTTAGATTGTTTCATGAGGAAAAAACCGCCAATATTTAATGGGGGTACAAATCCATTAGTATCTGAGCAATTGATAAACTCTTTAGAGAAAATATTCCACGCCTTGGGCAGTAGCGAAAGGGAGAAAGTTGTCATGGCAGTTTACCACCTCACTGGAGATGCCGATAAATGGTGGTCGCTGATTCAAAACACAAAGGAAGATGAAGAAGTATCAAGTATGGAACGGAGGGAGTTTAAGGAAATTTTCTTAGAAAAATACTTTCCACATGACCATCGAGCAGATATGGAAAGGCAATTTCTGAGTCTGAGGCAGAAGGAGGATGAGAATGTTGCAAAGTATGAGGCTAACTTTACAAGATTAGAGAGGCATGCTACAGATTATATACGTAACCCAAGAAGTAAGATTTATCGTTTCTTTGATGGGTTAAAACCATTTCTCTGTCAAGCATTAGTCTCACAAACCTTCTCGTCGTACGAAGATATTGTCTCGTGTGCTATCAAGACGGAAAAGGAATTCTCTAAGTCTTGTGACTTTAAAGCAAAGCAAGAGAAGAATAGATCTTCTGATCAATATGGAAAATGAAAGAAGGGGAAGAAGAGACAAGTTGAATATCAGTCCTGCAGTAAATGTGGGAAGAAACACCTCGGTACTTGCTTGAAGGGAATGGGAGTCTGTTATAAGTGTGGTGAAAAAGGCCACCAAGATCATGATTGCAAGGGAAAGAGAGTTGTTGTCAATGTAGAATGCTATAATTGTATACATATGGAACATTATGCAAATGAATGTCCTAAGTGTCAGGGGAACTTACCTCAGAAGAGGCCAAGGGATCAAGGCCAAGCTTATGCTATCACTACTGCTGAGGTTGAAGCTCTAAAAGATGTGGTGGCAGGTAATTTAATGGTTTCCTCAAGTTTAGCAAATGCATTATTTGATTCTGGATCATCACATTGTTTCATATCTTACCAGTTTTCTAAGAAACTTAGATATTTCCAATTTGATTTAACAAGAGAATTTTCAGTCAAAACTCTTAAGGGAAGTATCATTGAAACAAAGTTTTGTGAATCAGTCCCCATTAGAGCACATAAATGTTCTTTATCCGTTGATCTCATTGTCATACCTATGATTGAGTTTGATATAATCCTTAGCATGGATTGGCTTTCGGACTATGATGATAAGATTTATTATAAGAAGAATGAGGTTACAATTTTTGATGATGATGATAAGGAACACCTTATCTTTAGAGTAGAATCATCACCACATAATTCTTATTTATATCCACCCCCAGTAGCTCAACTAAATTCAATTATTGGGGAGAAATAGAATGAAATTAATGGGGGTGAGGAAAGGAATGTTTAAATAGATAATGTACCTATTGTGAGAGAATATGTAGATGTGTTTCTGGAAGATTTACCTGTACATCCTCCAGAATGAGAAGTTGAGTTTTCCATTGATTTAATTCCTGGATCAAGGCCTATATCGAAGACCCCTTATAGAATGGCCACTTTGGAATTAGTTTAACTAAAGAAACAACTAGAGTAATTGAGTAATAAGGGATTTATTCACCCTAGTGTTTCTCCATGGGGATCCCCTGTCCTTTTTGTTAAGAATAAAGATGGGTCTATGAGGTTGTGCATTGAATACAGGGAGATCAATGCTATAAAAATAAAGAACAAGTATACCCTACCTCGCATTGATGATTTATTTGACCAACTGCATAGAGCTCAATACTTTTCAAAGATTGACCTTCGATCTGGATACCATCAGTTCTATGTGAAGAAGGAAGACATTCCGAAGACAGCATTTCGAACAAGGTACAGGTATTACGAGTATACAGTAATTCCTTTTGGATTGACTAATGCACCCTCTGTATTCATGGATCTAATGAATAGAGTTTTGAAGGAATATCTTGATGATTTTTTAGTGGTATTTATTGATGATATCTTGGTATACTCCAAAATCTAGGAAGATCATGAAAATCACTTGCGCATTATCCTGAAGACTCTTAGAAGACATGAATTATATGGGAAGTTTAGAAAGTGTGAATTCTGGATTCATGGGATTTCTTTTCTTGGCCATATTGTCTCTAAGTATGGAATTTCCATTGATCCTTTGAAGACTAAGGCAATCCAAGAATGTCCAGCACCGACGAGTATAACTGAGGTACACAGTTTTATTGGTTTAGCAAGTTATTATCGACATTTCGTCCAGAATTTTGCTCGGTTGGCTAACCCATTAACAAAGCTCACACATAAAGGGGTTAAATTTGTTTGTAAAAAAGAGTGTGAAGAATGTTTTGAAGAACTTAATAGAAGATTAGTCAATGCTCCTATATTGACTCTACAATCGGGGAATGATGGGTTCGTTATTTATAGTGATGCATCGAAGAAAGGATTTGGTTGTGTCCTTATACAGAATGATAGGGTTATTGCCTATGCATCACGACAGCTAAAAATTCATGAGCAAAACTATCCTACTCATGATCTCGAGTTAGATGCTGTAATTTTTTCCTTGAATATATGGTGACATTATCTCTATGGTGAAAAATGTGAGATATATACCGATCACAAGAGTTTGAAGTATATTTTCTCACAAAAATAACTCAACATGAGGCAAAGGAGATGGATTAAACTACTCAAGGATTATGATTGCACGATACACTACCACCCAGGGAAGGAAAATAAGGTCACAGACACTTTGAGTAGAAAGGATCATGGAGTTTTGAACAAGATGAGGGTTGAAAAGGATCCTATATACATGGATCTAGTAAATATGGATATGGGAATCACCATGGAAGGTGAAACATCAATTCTTTTTCAAATGGTTGCCAAACCATCTTTACTAGAAAAGATAAAGAGTTATCAGACCGGTGATGGAGAGTTAAAAAGGAAGATTAAAGCTGTGAATGATGGTAAATTGAGTGACTTTGTGTATGAAGATGGAATTTTGAAGTTTGGGAAGAGACTTTGTGTTCCCGATATACCTGATCTAAAAATAGAATTGTTGGATGATGCTCATAGTTTCAATTTCTCTATACACCCTGGAAGCACCAAAATGTATAGAGATTTGAAGGAACATTTTTGGTGGGACAACATGAAGATGGAAATTTCTGATTTTGTGTCAAGATGTATGGTTTTTCAACAAGTAAAATATGGAAGGCAATATCCTGGAGGAGTATTGAAACCTCTTCTCATACTTGAGTAGAATGGGATAATATCACGATGGACTTTGTTGTGGGACTAACAAAGACTCCTAGAAGGAATGACACAATATGGGTCATTGTTGATCGTCTTACCAAGTCAGCACATTTTCTTGCTATAAGAGAAGATCTACCACTTGAACTTCTAGAAAGAATATATATTAATGAAGTTGTGAGACTTCATGGAGTACCCCTATTGATTTTCTCGGATCGTGATCCCCATTTTACATCAAGATTTTGAAAAATTCTTCAGAAGTTCTTGGATACTGAACTTCGTTTGAGCACTTCTTACCACCCTCAAACAGATGGACAATCAGAACAGACTATTGAAACCTTAGAAGACATGTTGAGATCATGCTCACTTGACTTTCAGGGTATTTGGGATCAATATTTACCTCTGGTAGAATTTTCCTTTAACAATAGCTTCCATTAAAGTATTCAGATGGCACCATATGAAGCGTTATATGGAAAAAGATTTCGCACACCAACCTGTTGGGATGACGTTGGTGAAAGAAAACTTGTAGGCCCGGAACTGGTGGAGGAAACGATGGAAAAGGTGAAGGTAATCCAAAACCACATTAAAGTAGCTCAAAGTAGGTAGAAGAGCTCTTCCAATAACCGAATAAAGTATTTGGAATTTTGGGTGGGAGATCATGTTTTCTTGAAGGTATCTCCATGGAAGGGAGTCATACGTTTCGGTAAGAAGGGTAAATTGAGTCCCAGGTACATCGGACCTTTTGAAATTCTAGAGCGAATTGGGGCTATAGCTTACCGTTTGGCAATGCTACCAAGTCTCCCCAAAGTTCACGATGTGTTCCGCGTATAACTGTTGAGAAAATACATGCCTGACCCAATGCATGTACTCACCTATGAGGAATTAGAACTGGAACCCAATCTGTCTTACTGTGAAGAGCCCATCAGGATTCTTAATACAAGAGAACAAGTGTTGAGAAACCGTACGACTCGTCTGGTAAAAGTTCTATGGAGAAACCATAAGATGGAAGAGGCAACGTGGGAACCCGAGGAACTTATGATGAAGAATCACCCGAGTCTTTTTATACAGTGATATTATAAGAAATTTAGAGGATGAAATTATTTGAATGAGGGGAGAATGTAACACCCCAAGCTTCCATGGTACGCTTCTCTTTGAATAATATAGTAGTGTGTGTTGTACGCAACTTTGAGTCCTAACAAACACCACAACCAATCAAACTAGCCATTATGAATAGTAATACCTAATTTTTGAAATTTTATAAATTTTATCTTTCAAAATGGACTTCATTTTTGGATTTGGAATATCGAATTTAGCCTAGGGTGAAATTTTGGAACTTTTCAGATAACTTTTATATTTTGATGAATAGTGAAAATTACTAAATTTTAATTAAAAACAACTTTTTAATAAAAATAATTAATAGTGATAAATTATACCATTTACTGGTTTTAAAGTATAATTAGAATATAATTTTATCATTTTATCCAATGGTGGTCATTAGAATTAATTTCACTTTGAAATTGGACATAAACAATTGTCAATCTTTTGATTGATATTGTTTCTTAAAAACACGCTATTTTTTTGACAACGGGAATTAATTATAAAATTAATTAATGAAACTTATATGTTTGGAATTTTGTAAAATATACATCATTTTTTAATTTAGAATATCAATTATATCTTAGGGTTAATTTTTTGTATTTTTCTGAAAAACTTCAATTTCTGATGAATAGTGAAACCACTAAGTGGTAGTTTAAAAACTAATTTTTCGTGTAAATAAAACATTGAAATTTCTATGTATTGAATTTCAAAAATCCAACATACATGGTTGTCATTAGGAAGCAAAATTTGGTTCAATGAGATGAAAATAATTTTTGGTGAATAGTAACTTTAAATTTTATTAATCGCGATTAAAGGTAATTAGTGAAATTTAAGGTAAAAATGATATTATAAAAATATTAAAATATCTTTACACTTGTTCTACCCTTATTGGATGAGTCATGGCCGACCAATACAATCCATGGGTCAACTTGGGGACCCCATGGAGCCACTTGGGTAAGAAAATGACATTAATAACTTTTTATTTAAAGTAAAAATAAAATTGTCACAAACATGTGTTGTTTTACTAAAACAATTATTACATGGGGTTATATAAGTTAAAATTTCGACTATAAATATTAATTAGAAATCTAAAAATATTTCCTACATAATGATATTTTTTTTATAATTTTTAGACATTAAATAAATTAAATTTTAATGACACCATGATGATGCAGCGATTGCCTCATTAATTAATGATTTAAATAAAATGAAAAGATAATGTAAAATCTAAGACTTACACTTGTCAAAAACATATTGGATGAGTAGATTTCTAACCATTATCACCTTATCCTAGAAATATATAATTTTGGGACCTTTAAAATCCAAAAATCATTATATAATAATGTAACATTTCATGACTTTCCAAGATTGCCCCTCCTCTCCTCTTATAAAAGGCCCCCACCTCTACCACCTTATTCACACCTTCAAGTCATTTGGCTCGGCCAACCTCTTCCAAAATACTCTCTAAAATTCCCTATCTTACTCCTAGAGGCCTCACTTTGGGCATAAGTCTTCCCAAGGAAGCCTTTGGCTCAAATCAAAAAGAGTTATTCGGTTTTAATGTAATGTATTCTCTTATGTTCTTTTGTTTTATTTTGCTTCTCCAACCCCTTAAACTATTTTTATTCCTTTATTTTGTAACAACAACAGTATATTCAATATAATAGTATGTTTTTATGAGAAGGATTTGATTTACACTTACACATACATTTTTCTAATGGTTAAAGAACATACTGTTTCTGTGGGTGGTGAATTACTGCCTCACAAAACGATGATTGTTCAATCTTCTTTTAACACCTCTCATGGTGGCCATTAATATGTCACTATATTTATATATGATATATATTATGTTTATGTTTTCCGTATTCTTCTATATTTTTCATTTATGGCATACCTTTATGATTTCCATTATGGGTAAACGTGATAATTTCATTTTAGGAAGTGCGGACTACCGCCCCCTCAAAGTGATTTGAATCGTTAATGTCATATGTGGGATGTATAAAGGATGAAGTAAATGATATTATATATGATATTATACTGGAATTATAATATATCTTTATATAATTATGATTTCATTCCATTAAATACTAAATAGAAATGAAAGTAGCGTTCATGTGTACGAATGGCATACCGTCTCCATGAACGGTGCATTTCATTTCTTACCTCTAAATGTTATGTAATATTATAAATTCATATATATACTGGATATATATGATATATATTTTATCTACATCCTGAATATAATTCTGGATATAATGAATATTTTACCACATGAACAACTTGTAATTATAAGAAGTTTATTTTTGACTCAAGTACCAAAGATCGACAAAACGACTGTTATTAACTTAAATAATTACATAATGTTCATAACATGTTAATAAGTGATATAAAAGGAATAATGAACTTGAAAAAGGTTCTTAAGTAGTAGAAATTAACTCTAGTTTATTATTCAAGAGATTATAGAACGATCGAGTCAAGTCGGACACGAGGTAAGGGACTTCGTCTCAATCTCCTTTCATTGAGACATATTTTATTTTATACACAAATTTATTTTATAAGGTGTATAAACCCCTTTGACTTTTATGTTTATTCAAAAGGAATATTTTTTATACGAATCGTTTTACTAAACGACAAAAGGGAATGTTTTTTTGTCGTACGTCTGCGGTGACAACGACTTCTCCGCCGTCGTGACCATTATTTTAGTTTCGGCTTCCTCTACAAGCCATAAATTTTTTTAAAAGAAAAATAAATACCATGTTTTACTTTTCTTTTCTTTTGGTATTGAAAATGGTTTTGATAATGTTTTTATTATATTAATGTGTTTTATTGATATCTTGTGATTGAAATGTGGAAATGTTAGGTTTCTTTTATGCATGTTTTATGTGATACAATTATGTTATAGTTTATGATATGTTTAAACCTTTTCACATAAGGAACACATTGGACTTAATAAGTGACGGGTGGAGCCCGCTATAGCTCCTCAATGCATCAGTAGGCCTCATGAGACAAACTAGTGTCTTGGAACGAGGCCTTGACAAAATCTTATTTGTAGTCTTGGCATGGGGCCTTGGATACGTGGTTATGATAGTCTGGAATTATGCATTCCATCATTATGGAAGTGGTTATTGATATTGCATGTGATTATTCTACTAGTATAATATCCATGTGAATAAGTAAATGGCATTATTTCATTTTATTTTTCCATATTATGCTGAAGTTCAAGTTTAAAATTCTTTTTTTCAGTTATACATTTCCTTAAATGTTTATGTTTATTTATGAAATTTTCTTCTATATTGTTATCCTTACTGAGAATATGAGCTCACCCTTTTCAATGTTTTAATTTTTCCAGGATGTGAAGAAGTATTTTATGAATAACCTGCAGGGATAGTTGGAAGGGGATATGAGTGTGGACTATGGAGACCATGTTATTGTAGTTTTTCACTTTATGATGTAATGTAACATTTATGAATGTATCTAGTGTTTCCAAGGCTACTAAACTAATCGGTCTTTCAATATTTGATCTTTTGTGATCATTCCAATGTTACGTAATAATGCACCAACTCTAGGTAACTGGGGTCAGGGTGTTACAAGGTTAGTGTGTGGTAGTATGGTCTATCAAAGTCTAAACCTAAATAATGTTCCAAAGGTAGATTAATGTGATGATCATGGATTAAGATGAGTTGTGCATGTTTGTTATTATGGAACCTGTTAAGGGTATTTTGAAAGAGTAGTATAAGTAAATCTAGATAGTGGGTATTGTTGCATGGGTTGTGGAATTATGAAGTTTATATAGAGAGGTTCATAGTTGTGATGAACTGATCATTGTATGATCATTGGAATTAAGATTTCATTGATATGGTAAATATAAATTAATCTAGATTCCTCTATGAATGGTACTTTTAGGTTTTAGATGAGGTTTTTGGAGGAGTCTAGGTGGTATCTTTAGGTTCAAGTTGGAACTTGGTGACTTGGGTGTAATTTAGATCTCTAGTGAATTAGTTCTCAAGGTGAGGCATGATGGATGAGCTTCTGTTGATTGATGATCCAAACATGGAATCACATAAGGTGTAGGGGGTGGATATTGATCTATATACTTGGATGATCAAATAATTCTCTAAAATTTAAATTTTTTTGATTGAATTCTTAATGAAACATCAATGAGTACGGTTGTATCTTGTTGAGATATGATGGTAAAAGGAGGAACAATCATTGTTTATACATGAAAATAACATATTTAGTTGGAAAATGCTTCAGGCCTATCATATTATACATGACTGGTATGTTTTTTGAATTGACCAAGCTTCCTAATATAAATTTGGCGTGTTCAAAGGTTGTGTACAGGAGGTTGATACTTGTCGGATTCATTTGGGATCAAAAAAGAATAATTTTAACAACCCTTGATTAGTTCTCTAGTTATGTTTTAGGTGATATGTGATGGTAATTGTGTCTAGTTTTTGATAAATAGATAGAGTCTTGAGGTTAGGTGAATCTGGTGATGACGAGCATGGATCAGATTTGAATGGGTCCAATTCCTCTCTTGTAGTAAGATAAGTGCTACCTTGGTTTTAAATTATTAGAGATACTATACAAGACCCAAAGTGGTTTGGAACATGAAAAATATGGGAAGGTATGTGAGTTCATGAACCATGAGTTAAAATTTATTGGAACTAGACATTTAGTGGTGGATTATTCGTAGAATTGGAAAAATAGTGGTGTGGGAACTGTGGTTTTGGAAGAACGGTTAGGTGACATGACTGAGTCCTTTTTAATCTAGTTGTATAATCTAATTAGAGTATTTTTTAATTAATTTCACTATTATCAATGATCAATAATATACTTAAAGTCCATGGGATTTGGAGCACCACCATAAGTGGGGAAACATATTATATTTTTTGGAATGTTTGGTGACACTATGCATAGATTTATGAGGTTTTAAGCTATATAGATGGTTTACCTACAATACTAGTGTGACCATGATTGAATTTTATAGGACTTTGTTTTGGGAGCTGGGTATTGGGATCACTCAGAAGTTTGGATTAGGGTTAAGATTTTATAAGGTGGGGATATTGTAAACCCCAACCTTTGTATAGATTTGGACCAATTTATAATTTTCATAACCTTATAAAACTAGCCTTTATTGAGATTTTTTAGGGGGGGTTGAGGATCCCCAATAACTATCATGGGAGTCCAGTGGAAGTGGTTTCATATAGCATCAAAGTTTTAGTGAGCCCAACTAGTTGGTTGAAAGACTTGTAGTAGGTCTTTTGTCCTGAATCCACCAACCATATAGTAGCCTAGGGCTAACTGGTCAGTGACTCACTAGCTAGCTAGTGGCCTCATTTATATAATTTTAATGATTTTATCCTCATAATTTTTTATATATCTGCTCCCTTAAACCCTCATTTGGATTTCCCCCCCTCCAAAAACGAGTAGTAGAGCCCCGAAGGGGTTTTCCTCTTCTCCATCCACCATGGAAAATCTCTTTCATCTAGGGTCCATTTCTTCTTCCATATAAATATTTGGTGAGCTAGAGGTAAGGATATAACACATATTCCTTTGTTCCCTAGTTTTTTTTGGTTTCAAGTGACCACTCACTGATTATTTCTAATATTCCTTTTTTTAGAATTTTGCATGCTTCTTCATTTTCTACCACTTTAGATCGAATAAGAGGCTAGAATCAAATGAGTGGACATCTCTATAGTTAATGTGGGTGTTCCCTAAAAATTTACCATCGTATTGTTTAATTTTTAAACTGAATGTGTTGTGAATTGCACCAAAGTATCATGCATTGACCCTAAATATAAAATTGAAACCTTAAATGTGATATTTTCTTTCTCTTATTCCCTTATACATAAAGATAATTACTTAGATTGAAGAAGATCCCAATGGTATTCCTCACTTGATACTTGGACCCTATAAAATAGTTATGTAAAAGTGTAAAATTGAAGAAGTTAGGGGTTAAAATGAAATGGTGGATTTAGTAATAGTATAGGTGGTCTTGGTTTTGGCCTTTATATTTAAAATGAAATCATAAATAATGAAAGTATATTTGAGAGAGACTCTTGTCTTATGTATTATTGAATGGATGATATGTGTCATGTTTTTGATACACTCTTATATCTATAAGCCTTATGTGTTAAATAACCTTTACTAAGAGAGATTCCAAGAGAATGCCTTAGATTATAAGTTGAACCTCAATGTGGCTAGTTGATATGGGAAATTGATATAGCCTTTTTGGAAATGAAAGGTGAGATCATGAGAATATATTGATATGCTAAATGGTAAAACTATGGTTCATGAAATGGGGAATAAATTTTATGATATGGATTGATGGCTTGTAAAATTGAATTAAAATTTGTAAACTAAATTGGCTAAGTTTAAAGTGTGAAATGGAATCAATGTGGTAAATGGTGGCTAGTGAAATGGTAAATGTATATTGAAATGGTAAAATGATGTATCTTATTGTAATGTTAATGTTAGGAATTATAAATTCACATGGGGTGGTCATGTGAATGATTTTAGAGGAGTGTAAACATTATGAAATTTATTTAAAAATGTTTATTAGAAATCATGGATTATGAAATGGGTATGAGAATGGTAATTGAAATGGTCATTTATGAAATTTTATTAATGTGAAATGAAAATGCCTTAAGGTGGTCAAGATACTTAAATTTGGGGAATTTCAAGATGATATTCTTAGATTCCATATGATACTTGATGTTGGGGAATGTCGGGATGAGAATCTAGATTTGATGTGACACTTTATATTGGGAATGAAAATATGAGAATATAGATTCATTGTGACATATGATACTTTATGATTGGGAATACTGAGATAAGCACTCAAATTCCATGGGAATTATCGGATGATCACCTAGATTCTATGTGATACTGGATCATAGGGAATGTCAGGATGAGTGCTTAGATTCTATGGGAATTCTAGGATAAGTGCTTGAATTTTGTGTGATACTTCATGATATAAGGTACTATTGTAATATTGAGTTCCCTAGAACAAATTTAAATAGTACTTTTTTCTTACCATTTCAAGTATACAGTGAGATATGCATGATGTATTCTTACCATAATAGTGTTGATATTTCTACGTCCACTATTTAAATTTTAAGTTCCATAGATTATTTATCATATAAAAAGTTTTAGAAATTATAATACAATAATTAGAACCTTGATATACTATTACATTAATGTTAAATATATTTCATATGATCTAGATACATTATAATGACTGGACACAAGTGATGTTTTACCATCAGGTGTTGGGGACTCATAAACATTGAGACTTCTTCTCATGAAGTTCACACTCAGTGATCTCAAGTAGATGGGATCATTAGGACTAACCCACCAATATAAACACCACATATGATAGGTGTCATTGGTAGTTCCCATCTATGAACATGTTTATTAGACTCCTGACTTGAGATTGTTATCAATTCATACCATTTGATTGTGTAATTTGATGTAAGTAAAAGACCATGACATTAAAGTTGTGGTGAGGTATCTAGTGTTGGGTGAATATTTAGTGGTATGAAATTGGTTGAATGATCAAGATAGAATGTGTCGATTTTGGGTTGAGAAAGTGATATGTTAGGCCTAGCTGGTTAGGATGGTAGTAAATTTACTAAATCCATGGCCGTGGTAAGAGAAGGTATATCAATGCAGTAAGTTTAAAAAATAATAAAGCAATAAAGGATGGTGACACAAAGTGTAAATCCTATTTTATAAGATATTGTGAGACAAAGATATTATATTACATAGAATGTGTTCAGAGGAAGTATTTCATTTCTATGAATACTCCTTATCTCTTTAAGGGTCTTGATGGATTTTTAGAATCCACTCCTGGTCTATGAATTTTATTCACTACTATTGTAATAATGTCTTCATGGGTCACACACAATAACGTATTCAAAATTATACCCTACTTTGATGAATAGGAATATATGACATAGTGGGACCCACCACAGGGTATGATATATGTCCAAGAATAAATGATCTCCAATGAAAGAAACAAATCCAATATTAGTTAAGTTTAGAATAATTGGTATTGAATTTATATATTGAATGTATGTACAATTATTAAAGTAAATCCATGAAAATTTTTATTTGAACGCTCATTATTTTAATATTCAAGGTTCATTTAATATTTACAAGAATGATGAGTCAAGTTAATGGTTTAATTTATCATGTAATATATTTATTATATTACAAAAAACTGATAAAAATTATAGATAGTATTTATGACTCATTAAGGTGGTCATAATATGTCATTTATAGTGATTAATAAGTATTTTTGAATATCACTATATAAAGGAGGAGAGGCTCACACATGGAGAACTATTCATCACACGACGGATGAGATCCTATCACTCCTCTCCTACTTCTTAGAGAGAGAAGAAGAAAATCCAAGCCTTCGATTGAAGTCCGGCTTCACAAATCAATAGATCATTATTGAGGTGATTTCTGAGATGTCGAACGCATCGTCGAATCTTCACGCTAGCACCCCGAATTTTAAAAATGGTGTTCCTACATACTTTTAAACCATGTGTGGATGATCTAGAGGGAATCATGTTTGGTTCATTTATGCAACGATTACCAGCAACAAGTAGATGTTGAGAGAGAATTAAAATAAAAATAGATAATTTTTGTTTTAATATTGTACTTATAATTCATCATGAAAATATCATCATGTCTTTACTAGGGTTGTGCTTTGATAGAAATGATGTAGGTACATTGATCACTGGTAAAAAATATTTTAATAATTAGCCCATCAGCTTCCGCTATGCACCCTGTTACCTTCAATTGTTACCAGAGGGATCGTGTGAAATTTGAATCCTAAGAAAAATTAAGTTTTCATTAAATTTTAAATAGGGAATTGTTACAGTCCCAACGTCATAGATGAAGTTTCAATCTAACACTAGATGGCCATGTTGTGTCCATCTGATGTTTTTAATATGGATTGAAATAAAATTTGGGGGTATATTATTTTTAAGAACATTTATATGTCAATATACCTAAAGGAATTTGGAAGAAGCAATTTTGGTGAACCTGTTCACCGGAAAGAAGTTTGATTCCATTCAGAATAGTAAATTTTTGCATGATCAATTTCCACACATTTTTGGAAATAATAATATTATAAAATATAAAATATAAAATTTCTTAAAATAATATGCTTTGATTTTTTTGTTAGATGAAAAGGGGGAAGATGTCCATTTGCAGACCCCAAAAAATTGGGGAGGGTTTTTCTTGGTCTATGGGTAAAGAAAAGAAAAATGGGTTGGTTCATAATTTAAAAAAAATAATAAATATTTGATAATTGATTATTTTTATATCATCTTTCATGTCATTCTATGTATAAGGTTTTGTGCTCCCAAATAAAAAAAATATTAATCTATATTTTTTATTCCCAAGATCCCCCCATATTTATGTGAGTATTTTTGTATAATAATAAGGATGAATAGTGATATAGTTCTCATCAATATTTGGATAATAGCCATAAAGGATTTTGATGCATTAGATGGGTGAGTACTGTAACTTGAGTACCATGCATAGTTACACAAGGAGTTACCCCTAGTGTCTAGGTTAATCCATTATTCAATTGATAAACCATTATTAATGGGTCATGATCACATCACTTAATTTTATTTATGCATGATTTATTATTTTATTTATATGTTGTTTTTACACATGATCACATAAAATATTAATCAAGCATACACAGATAAAATGAACATTATGTGATGAGTGTTTTCTATTTATTGCATGGTCAGTTGTGAGTATAATCACATAGTATATTCTTACCAGATAGAAAATTATTTCATTTCATAAAGTAATAACTAAAACCCATAAAAGAAATATTAAGTCACAAATTCTTCTCATCATTTGAATTTGAACATAGTTAGGTGTGTGGGGTTCTCATAATTTCTAGTTGAGGGTTCCTCCTACTACTAGAGAATTCTTATGAGAGTGATGGGTTGAATTAACTAATAATAGAAGCAAAAAGGTATACAAAGATATCTTGTTTCATATTTAGTAGAGAAGTGTAGAGTAAATCAAGTTTATGATTTTGGAAGTTGGGACTTCACTCAACAGATCAAGGAGTTGTGACTTAATTTAGTTGGCTAGTTAGACGTCTACCATGAAACTATCTGAGTTGTGGTATATCCAAAAAATGTACTATTAAGAGAGGTTTCTAGGATCCTTGCCACTATAATACTCTAGTGATGGAGTATTCTGAATCTAGTAGTGATTGATACTAGGTTTTGATAAAATAGTGGGATATATTTAATGATTTAATTAATTAGTAATGTCTAATCGATAATCAAGGTAAAATTACTAGTCTTCTTGGGTTTTTTTATAGAAAATGGATTATAATACCAAAGTACACTGCGGTTATTATTGGAAAAAGAACATTTTTGTACCATCACGATTATCCAAAGAGTGGTTCAAGAACTCTCAAAAAGTTCTATGATATAGGAAATTCAAGGTGTTGGAGTCCCCAATTCCTATTAAGCTACCTCAAGAAGCGATGGTCATAAAGATGATTATAGGAGGCTCATGTATATCACATTTTATTTTACATCATAATTCTATAACCAATGTCCAATGAGTTATGGATACATCATTAGGACATGGATGGTACCACATGGTGTCTCATATCTAAGAAACATTCAAGGATAAAGTGAAGTTTATATGAATGGGTTATTGATTACACTAGATATGTGTAGATTGAAAGATGATATACGGTCTTTCAATACATACCATTCTTCTATATTTATCACTAACTTTCTCTAGATTATTTTAAGATTAAAAAAATGAATAGAAAATGTTTCATTACCTTTTGGGTAAGGTTCAACAAGTAAAATAAGAACTTGAAAAAAGATTAATCTTTAGTTATTATGGTGAAAAAGTTGAAAGAAAAGAATAAAAGTCCAATTTTAATGGCCCGGACCTCTCCGGCCCATTCCTTTGTCGAAAAGAAGGTCATGAAGTGTTCTGGAGGGGAGAATGGACTTTTCCCACACTTTTCAGAATTTTGTAACTACACGCCATGTAGTGTGAGTACACGCCATGTACCACCTCACCGGGTATACCCCATGTTGAAGTTGTGTCCTTTCCGCGTGAAATAAATAAGTACACACCGTGTATACCATCTTACACACCGTGTAGTTCTTCCCCGCGTACGCGTTACCATGTGTTGATCAGTCAGCGGCCGTCTTCCGTGTTGAAGGCATGTCCTTGTCATGTGAAATAAATAATTACACACCGTGTAGCCCATACTAAACGCCGTGTAGTTCCTCCCCACGTACGAGTTACCCTCAAACCGTGTGTTGACCAGTCAACGACTGTGTGCCATATTGAATTTCATGTTGGAAGCCGCGTGGTGACCGTGTGAAATGGCCTAGTACACGACGTGCGCTAGGAAGTACATGATGTGTAATTTAGTTTTTCTATCCTATAAAATGAGGGGTCCTCTCCTCCTTTTCAAACCATTCCTCTCCTCCCCATTCATTCGAGCAGAGCTCTCCCAAGAGACTCCAAAGCTCCTTTCTTCCATAACTTCTTCGTCCAAGATCCGATTTACGATCCGTCAGTGGCCACGAGATCGTAACGACGAGGCGGAACTTCTGATATTTGATCTGCTGTTTTACCTTTGGCCTTTCCTTCCCAACATCCACCCGGGGTGGTTTTTTTCGGGTTTTTTCAGAAGCGACGGACGCCGACAGACGTCTTCTAAAGTTGATCTGGGGGAGCGTTGTGATCAGAACCTGTTAAGGTAGGGATTTTACCTTCATCTCTCTAATTTGTGAATCATGCGCGGTCAGTATCCTCTTGTTTTCATGATATACGGTTGAACCAATAAATAAAGATAATAACTGGTTATAGAACATGGATGGGGAAGTTGTTATGTTTGTTTATCCTATTGTTATGTTGTGAATTGAATATTCTTATGCCTACTGAAAATCACGGTCGTTGGGGGCCTTTTCCGTGCAATTAAATGTTTCCCTATCTTTCTAGAATATTTTTTGGATGGAAACTTTATGGAATATGGAAATTGGTTAATTATGTAAAGTTGGATGATTAAAATCTGGACCCCTTGTGTGATCACCCCGGTTGAACAAAATGGAATAATGAACATGTGGGTGTTTACTTGGCTACGTGGTGTGTGAAAGGGGATGGGGTGAATCCTGGGTTGATATGGATAGGATGGGCAGCGGGGCTACGGTAAATTATATTAAATGGGAAATGATGTGGCACGAGCCTGGTTTTGTGATATGGTTGTGGAGATGTGGTTATAATGGCAGCAGGGTTGTAGTAATGGGTTGTGATATTAGAAGAAAGTGTAAAGTTGATAAATGAACTGTGGGGAACGATAATGAATTAAACACATGAACAATCAATGGGGATGGATTAATGATAAAAAGGTTTGGTTTTGTGTTGCTGGTGTTTTATCTAACTTGACTTGTGGTTGGAAGGGATATGTTTTACGAACGATGGTATGGTTGGTTGTTGTTATTTTCCCAGTAGTTAAGGAACTAATAAACTAATACTGTTGAAACATGAAAACCTAAATGGGGTTGGGTTTTTTTGTTTTATGCATGCTTCATAGTAGCAGTGTCGAGGCACGTGCTCAGTTTCTCTGTTTAGAAGCCATAGGTTGGGTTGTGTATTTGGTATACATATATGTATCTGTATCTTGGTGTTTTGTCGCACCCCACCCATGTTGAGAACTTAGTGCCGAACACTCCCATTTCATGGGAGAGGGTGTTTTCTCATTAGTTACTAGCTCCTTTCTGCTCCTTCTTTCAAAGTCTGTGATGGATTGAGGTGACCTTACACCCAAGACTCTTTGGGTAGGTTTCGATTGGTGTGGTTTTATCCCAAGACTCTTCGGGCAGGTTTATTGTTCCCCAGAATCTTCGGGATGAGGCCCAGGTGTGTTTGGGTGGGGACGTGATTGTGGTTTGTGAGGCCCAGGTGTGTGCGGGCAGTATATATGGTTGTGAGGCCCAGGTGTGTGCGGGCAGGATATGTGGTTGTGAGGCCCATGTGTGTGCGGGTGGGAAGAGTGTGGTAGCATCAGGACGTTCACCGTTAGGAAGAGTAGCTAACTAGTGGGAAATGGTGTGGGGTACCCAATACTCTTGTTCTTATATACTACTACTACTACTTGTTGTTTTTTGTTTTTGGTGAGAGTGGATGGTAAGGTTGGTTGGATAGAATTCCTTGCTAGGTTTTGGTTCTTCTATTGTTCTCACAGGACATTAGGATGTATCCCCACCTGTGCATGAGAGATTTAGGTTTCCCTACTAAGTATACTTGTATGCTCACCCTACGTTTACTTTCAGGTTTCCAGGAGGACTACCAGGGCCATGCGGGACCCTACTAGTTGGGACAGTTGGAGTTGTTGCAGTTTGTTGTACTCTTGTTTCTTTTGGTATTGTACTTTTGATCTTTCTTGTACTTGTACCTTGTTTTAGAATTGTTTAAACATGCATGTGGGATTGGTTTGGGTTTATTTCATTTACTTGTTATTTTTTCTTTTGGTGTTTGACTCATCCTATTTCCCGATCTCAAATAATAAAAAGGTTAATGCCTACCATATTTGTGAAAACTCATACCCTTGGTGCTAGTTGCCACTCCCGGGCCAACTGGAGGTGGTACTCAGGGGTCATTATATCCCTTTCACCATAGCCAGCTCGGGAGGGGCATCTTTGGTGGGAGGGGGTCGTGACAGAATGGTATCATAGGGAGGTTGAGAGATAGGATGGAGTATGGAGTTAGGAACAGTGAGGATTGCATGGGATGGTAGGGCAACAGTGTTGGCTGATCTTGGTGCATGACATAGTCCAGGGAAGACCGGCTAGGACATGGGATTTTAGGGGCCCCCGTGATCTGATGCAAGGACTCTGAGCCTACCGAATGGCCAAGTGAGACTACATTAATTGCAGGGTAGAGACCCTAGGGAAGGTACATGAATCATCATGATTTTGTTTTACTTGATTTGGGTGTTCTGGGAAAGAAACTGAAATAAAATGATAAAATGAAACCCTGAGAAATTTCCTTGCTACTTGGGCTTAGGCGATCCTTGTTTACCGTACAGCTATGGCACCTGGACGTCGTCCCTGGGTGACTCAGACAGTCGAGGCCCAGTAGATTCAGGCGGTTGATCAGTTGAGGATTGACCAAGAGGAGGAAGATGGCCAGTGGCAGAAGACTCTCCATTCTTTCCAGCGACAAACCCTTAAGAAGTACGAGGGTAGTACTTTGGATATGGAGACAGAGGGGTAGATTGATGAGCTAGTGATTGGTTTTACTTTGATCTGTGCTCCGAGGGAGTAATGGGTTCCCCTACTAGTCAGTCAGCTGAGAGGTGCGGCGCATCAGTGGTTGACGCTCTACCTCTGGGAGAGGTCAAAGGAAGAGGTTCTGTGGGCTGACTTTGAGAAGGAGTTCTGAGAGGAATTCCTTTCTTCCATGATCAAGGCGGAGAAGCGGAAGGAGTTACTCTCCCTCCAGCAGGGGAGTATGTCATTACGAGATTTGGGGATCAAGTTCAAGGGTCTCCTACGCTTTTCTCTGGATCTCTTTCCTGATTAGGAGTCTCGGGTGAGACGTTTGGAGGAGGCGCTTTGTCCTTCGCTCCAGTATGCTGTCACCCCCTTCACCTTTCCGACGTACTTGGCAGTATAGAAGAAGGTAGAGGTTGTAGAGAGGATGCACTCACAGGGAGGTGCACCACGAGAGGGGATCCAGCCGGGTTCATCAAAGGGGAAGGTAGTCAGTAGTAGGTCTCCTGCGACATGACCTTTTAGATTCAGGCTGGTAGGGAGCAGGCCCCAGCAGTTTCAGTTCAGATCTTCGGCTCCTCGTCCCTTTTTCACGAGCCCAGGACTGAAGTGTTTCTCTTATGGAGGTTTCGGGCACATTCAGAGTCGGTGCCCGACCCGAGCTGAGTACGGTGGAGGTGGTCAAGTTCAGCGCCCGCCTCAGCAGCACCAGTTGCCGGCGAGGCCCTTCCAGCAGCAGCAGGACCCTGCTCCTCTGAGGATAGACTTTGCAGGAGGAGGCCGACCTCAGGGTGATCCTCAGGGACCTCAACCAGGGCGCGATCAGGGATGTGGTCAACATCAGAGAGGCAGAGGATCTAGGTTTGGACAGTTTCACGTAGCAGAGTTGGCGGCTCCAGCAGGACCAGAGGTGGTGCGAGGTACGATTTTTTTGTTCAGCACTCTCATTTCTACTTTGTTCGATTCAGGAGCTTCGCACTCCTTTATTGCACCCAGTCTAGCCCATGCTTTGGGTCTAGACATAGAGAGACTTTTCGTACCCCTGGTGCTGAGTACACCAGTTGTAGGTCAAACCATCGTATCTTGTGTTTTTCGGGGATGTGGGCTGACATTGGGATCGCATCAATCTAGTGGGGATATTCATTTTCTACAGATACTACCATACGATGTCATCCTAGGCATTTCCTGTTTGTTTTCTGTTAGTGTCGTTATCGACTGCTTCCGAAGAAGAGTCTTTTTCTCTGACGTGGATGGGCAGCGTGTAGCTTTTGTTGGCAAGAGGAGCTATCAGGCTGGAAGCCGTCATGTGAAGCCTCCCCTTTCCTTACTAGGCGGGTTATCAGTGGTTTCAGCTGATACAGAGATGATGGATGTTCCAGATGTTGTTGGGGAGTTCCTTGATGTTTTTCCTGAGGAGGTTGTGACTCTACCCCCCCAACGTGACGTCGAGTTCGGGATAGACTTACAGCCTGGTGCCCGTCTGATTTCAATGGCCCCTTATCGGATGGCACCTTCGAAGTTGCGGGAGTTGTGGATTCAGATTGACGATCTGATGGAGAAGGGTTTTGTTCAACCCAGCGTGTCACCATGGGGTGCTCTAGTTTTGTTCATAAAGAATGCATATGGTGGTCTCAGTCTATGCATAGACTACTGAAGGTTGAATCAGGTAACGGTCAAGAACCGTTACCCCATTCCAAGGATAGATGATCTCTTCAACCAACTGAGAGGAGCAGGTTGGTTTTCTAAGATTGATCTACGATCTGGATACCATCAGCTGAGGGTAAAAGACAGTGACATCTCGAAGATGGATTTCAGGTGCAGGTATGGGCACTTCGAGTTTGTAGTAATGTCGTTTGGAGTTTCAAATGCACCAAATGTGTTCATGGGACTTATGGACTTTCTCTTATGACAGTTTCTGGACCAGTTCATCATTGTATTTATCGATGACATCCCGATCTACTCAAGATCAGAGGAGGAGCACGTTGAGCATCTCAGGGCAGTCTTGGAAGTCCTTTGACACCACCAGCTTTATGGGAAATTGTCGAAGTGTAAGTTCTTGATGCCAAAAGTACACTTCCTTGGGAATGTGGTGTCTCAGCATGGAGTGTTAGTGGACCTGTCGAAGGTGGAGGCAGTTGTTTCTTGGGCGGCACCCAAGAGCGTGGCAGAAGTTTGTAGTTTCCTGGGGTTGGAAAGTTATTATCAGAGGTTCATTTTGGACTTTTCTCGAGTTGTTTCTCCATTGAAAGCTTTGACTAGGAAGAACCAGGTCTTCATATGGAGCGAGTAGTGCTAGAAATCTTTCGACTACCTGAAGGATAATTTGTTCATTGCTCCAATGATCAGGTTTCCAGAGTAAGGGTAGTTGTATGAGGTGTTTTGTGATGTTTATGGCCTTGGTTTGGGGTGCGTACTGATGTAGAAGAAGGGTGTGATCTGTTATGGGTCTAGGCAGTTGCGACCTCACGAGCATAACTATGCCACCCATGACCTAGAGCTTGAAGAATTAGTGTTCTCACTGAAGTTGTGGAGACATTACCTATTTGGGGAGCGATTTTTGGTCTTCTCAGAGCACAAGAGCTTACATTATATCTTCTCCCAGCGTGACCTAAACTTATGGCAGTAGAGATGGGTTGAGTTTCTCCAAGACTATGACTTCAAGATCTCTTACACTGAAGGTAAGGGAAACATTGTGGCTGATTCCCTGAGCATTAAGTCGCATAAGGAAGTGGTTCGGGAATCCGCTGATGCCTGGAAGGTGATGGGAGAGTTGGATGCCTTGCACTTGGATGCAAGGGTAGAGGTTGTTAGAGGTTGTTTGTTTCAGATGACGGAACAGTCCTCCTTGTTGCAACAGGTGGAAGAGTCTCCTTGGGGAGACTCCGAGGAGGAAGTAATGTGGGATCGTATCGATCAGGGAAACGCTCCAGAAGGATGGACAGAGTACAGCCGACATCAGATGCTTTTTCATGGAAGGTTGTTTGTTCCAAAGGCGATGCGTGAGGGAGTTCTCCGTGAGTTCCATAGCTCAGCCTTGGCGGTGCATCCGGGAGTTTCAAAAATGTACTAAGGATTGAGGGAACAGTTTTGGTGGCCCGGGGTGAAACGGGCAGTGGCGGAGTTTGTGGCTAAGTGCCTAGTGTGTCAGCAAGTAAAGGCTGAACATCGTGTTCCCAGTGGTTTGTTGCATCCCTTAGATGTCCCCGAGTGGAAGTGGGATTACATCTCAATGGATTTCATCACAAGACTACCCAGAGATCAGGGTGGTTATGATTCTATCTGGGTAGTGGTGGATCGACTGACGAAATCATCTCACTTCTTAGCAATTAAGGATCGGGCCCGATGAGTACCTTAGCACAAAGGTATGTAGACGAAGTGGTGTGTTTTAATGGAGTTTTGAAGACTATCATCTCATATCGGGATACTCGGTTTACCTCACGAGTTTGAAGGGGGTTACAGCATGCTTTTGGCACCCAGTTATTCCTTAGCACTGCTTTCCACCCCCAAACCGATGGGCAGACAGAGCAGACTATCCAGATGTTGGAGGACATGTTGCGAGCATGTGTTTAGGATTTCAGAGGAACATGGGTGCGACACTTTCCTTTAGTATATTTTTCCTAAAAAAACATCTTCCACACTACTATTGTCATGGAACCATTTGAGGCTTTGTATGGAAGACCATTTCGTTCACCCATTTTCTAGGCAGAGGTTGGTGAGATGGGTGCTCTTGGGCCAGAGGTAGTGCAGATCACCACAGAGAAAGTTTAGCTTGTGCGTGAGAGGATGAAAGCATCTCAGGACCGACATAAGTCTTATGCTGATCATTGGAGGAGTAACCTGGAGTTCGAGGTGGGAGATCATGTGTTCTTTAAGGTCTCCCCTCAATGGGGGAAGCAGAGTTTTGGGAAGGGGATTAAGCTCTCCTTTAGGTTCATCAGACCTTTCGAGGTGCTGAGGCGAGTCGGCGAGGTGGCATATCAGCTGGCCCTACCACCTCAGTTGGAGAAGGTTCATGACGTCTTCCACATCTCCCAGCTTCGTCAGTACTTACACGATGACTCTCACGTTATCTACTGGGGTGAGTTAGATATGGGAGACGACGTGACCTTCGAGGAACGACCAGTCAGAATCGAGGATCATAAAGAGAAGGTGCTCCGTGGACGAACCATCACCTTGGTTCGTGTGTTGTGGAGGCATGGTGGCCTTGAGGAGAGCACTTGGGAACGATAGGCCCAGATGTACACTCAGTACCCGGAGTTGTTTTGACTTGTTTTTTGCTTTGTTCTTCTGAGATTTGTTTTGATGTTATGCTCTGTACCTTTGATATATGGAATGCTTGGCTTGTCGGTTGTGAGACGTTTTGTTTCCTTGTTCTCTGTAAGTGTGTATCATGTCCTGATGTGTGGGGAAGGGGAAAACCTGATCCTTAATCGAGACGCATTAATGCAGAAGCGATTGAACCCGTGCGGGCGATTTAGTGCCACCTAAAGCGGATAATATCTCGACATGGGAGAAGTAATTTCCCCAAGCCACGTGTTCGGGAAGTGTGTTGGTCGTACGGTGTTGGGGGTAGTGTAAGTTGAAAAATTATAATGTATGGAAGTGGGAAGACCCAATTCTTAATTGAGACACATTAATATGGATGCGATTAAACCCGTGCAGGCGAGTCAGTGTCTCCTAAAGCGGATAATATCTCGACATAGGAGAAGGAATTCCTAACACATATGATTAGGGTTGTTGGTTGGTTCCTGTTATAATGAGAGCCCTAAGAGGTATCATTTTGGGTTCCTATGGGTTGGTTTTTGAATTATCGAGGACGAGAATGTTTTAAGAGGTATCTGTTGTAATGGCTCGGACCTCTCTGGCCCATTCCATTGTCCAAAAGAAGGTCATGAAGTGTTCTGGAGGGTAGAATGGACTTTTCCCACACTTTTCAGAATTTTGTAACAACACGCCGTGTAGTGTGAGTACACGCCATGTACCACCTTGCCGGGTATACCCCGTGTTGAAGCCATGTCCTTGCCACGTGAAATAAATAAGTACACACCGTGTGGCCAATCTTACACGCCGTGTAGTTCCTACCCGCGTACGTGTTACCATGTGTTGACCAGTAAACGGTCATGTGTCGTGTTGAAGGCATGTCCTTGCCACGTGAAATAAATAAGTACACACCGTGTATCCCATACTACACACCGTGTAGTTCCTCCCCGCGTACGCGTTACCCTCAAACCATGTGTTGACTAGTCAATGACCGTGTGACGCATTGAAGGTCGTGTTGGAAGCCGCGTGGAGACCGTGTGAAATGGCCTAGTACACGCCTTGTACTAGGAAGTACACGCTGTGTACTTTAGTTTTTCTCACCTAAAAAAGGAGGGGGCCTCTCCTCCTTTTCAAACCATTCCTCTCCTCCCCATTCCTTCGAGCAGAGATCTCCCGAGAGACTCCAAAGATCCTTTCTTCCATAACTTCTTCGTCCGAGCTCCGATTTACGATTCGTCAGTGGCCATGATATCGTAACGATGAGGCGGAACTTTTTATCTTGGATTTGTTGTTTTCCCTTAGGCATTTCCTTCCTAGATTCCACCCGAGGAGGTTTTTTCTAGGTTTTTTCAGAAGCGACGGACGCTGACGGACGTCTTCTAAAGTTGATCTGAGGGAGCCTTGTGATCAGAACTTGTTGAGGTAGGGATTTTACCTTCGTATCTATAATTTTTTCATCATGAGGGGTGGGTATCCTCTTGTTTTCGTGATATACAGTTGAACCAATAAATAAAGATAATAACTGGTTAAAGAACGGGGATGGGGAAGTTTTTATGTTTTTTTATCCTATTGTTATGTTGTGAATTGAATAGGATTATGCCTACTAAAAATCACGGTCGTTGGGGGCCTTTTCTTGCACAATTAAATGTTTCCCTGTCTTTCTAGACCATTTTTTGGATGGAAACTTTATGGAATATCGAAATTGGTTAATCACGTAAAGTTGGATGATTAAAATCCGGAACCCTTGTGTGATCACCCCAGTTGAACGAAATGGAATAATGAACATGTGGGTGTTGACTTGGCTACGTGGTGTGTGAAAGGGGGGGTGAATCCTAGGTTGATATGGATATGATGGGAAGCAGGTATGCGGTGAATGATATTAAAGGGGCAATGATGTGGCATGATCCTGGTTTTGTGATACAGTTGTGGAGATGTGGTTATAATGGCAGCAGGGCTGCAGTAATGGGTTGTGATATTAGAAGAAAGTGGAAAGTTGATAAATGAACTGTGGGGAATGATAATGAATTAAACACGGGAACAATCAATGGGTATGGATTAATGATAAAAAGGGTTGGTTTTGTGTTGCGTGTGTTTTATCTAACTTAACTTGTGGTTTCCAAGGATATGTTTTACAAACGATGGTATGGTTGGTTGTGGTTATTTTCCCAATAGTTAAGGAACTAATAAACTAATACTGTTGAAATATGAAAACCTAAATGGGGTTGGGTTTTTTTGTTGTATGCATGCTTCGTAGTAGCAGTGTCGAGGCACGTGCTCAGTTTCTCTGTTTAGAAGCCATAGGTTGGGTTGTGTGTTTGGTATACATATATGTATCTGTATCTTTGTGTTTTGTCGCACCCCACCCATGTTTAGCACTTAGTTCCGAACACTCCCATTTCATGGGATAGGGTGTTTTCCCGTTAGTTACTAGCTCCTTCCTTCTTTTTCTTCCATAGGTTGTGATGGCTTGAGGCGGCCTTACACCCAAGACTCTTCGGGTAGGTTTCGATTGGGGTGGTTTTAGCCCAAGACTCTTTGAGTAGGTTTAATGTTCCCAAGAATCTTCGGGATGAGGCCCAGGTGTGTTCGTGTGGGAATGTGATTGTTTTTTGTGAGGCCCAGGTGTGTGCGGGTGGGATATGTGGTTGTGAGGCCCAGGTGTGTGCGGGCGGGAAGAGTGTGGTAGCGTCAGGATGTTCGCTATTAGGAAGAGCATCTAACTAATGGGAAATGGTGCGGGGTACCCAATACTCTTTTTCTTATATACTACTACTACTACCTGTTGTTTTTTGTTTTTGGTGAGAGTGGCTGGTGAGGTTGGGTGGATGGAATTCCTTGATAGGTTTTGGTTCTTCTATTGTTCTCACGGGACATTAGGATGTCTCCCCACCTGTGCACGAGAGCTTTAGGTTTCCCTACTGAGTATACTTGTATGATCACCCTACGTTTACTTTCAGGTTTCCAGGAGAACTACCAGGGCCGTGCGGGACCCTACTAGTCAAGAAATTTGGAGTTGTTACAGTTTGTTGTACTCTTATTTCTTTTGGTATTGTACTTTTGAGCTTTCTTGTACTTGTACCTTGTTTTAGAATTGTTTAAACATGCATGTGGGATTGGTTTGGGTTTATTTCATTTACTTGTTCCTTTTTCTTTTGGTGTTTGACTCATCCTATTTCCCGATCTTAAATAATAAGAAGTGTAATGCCTCCCATATTTGTGAAAACTCATACCCTTGGTGCTATTCACCACTCCGGGGCCTAATGGAGGCGGGACTCGGGGGTCATTATCTCCCTTTCACCATAGCCAGCTCAGGAGGGGCATCTTTGGTGGGAGGGGGTCATGACACCAATGGAAATTATTATTCCAAAGGAATATTTGAAAATTATTTTATATAAATTAGTAAAGGAATTGTATAGGAGGTTATTTTCTTCCCATGTCATGAGATAAATCCATGAAAGTTTAAATGCAATGAACTAAATTGAAGAAGAAAGTAGCCACTTCTTCTTCAGGTATATTCATCAATGTATGCAATTTTTTTTCATACATATTGGGTATTAAATATAATATTCCTATCACATATGTGTATTTAAATACAATAACCGAATAAGAAAATAAATGTTACAATAAGTAAGGAAATTTCTCAAAACAGCTAAGAAAGGGTCATTCCTAAGTCAATGGTGTGAAGTACACAACTTCTAATTGACAATTAGATTGTTCTAGTTGAAATTTTATTAACTATAACCAAAAAATTTGTCTCGTGTGTCCATTGGACACAATGAGACATTATTCCAGTTTTAGAATGAATGTTTTCTGTGATGTTTAATACTCAACTAATATTTAAGTAATGCTTGAATCATAGGAAATACATGATGAATATAAAATGTAATACTTAGGTATACCAAGTTGTGGAAAAATAATTCTTTTTCAAGAAAAAATAATTATTTTTAAAGGACATACTCATTATGCTTTTATACTATTAGGAGTTGACCTTTGGTATTATTAACGCGTTTACTTATTTAGTTTTGGATAAAGAAGCCTTTATAAATAAAGGTAGGCCACAAATATTTTGGAATAAGTTCAGCTAGAGAGAATGAACTATTCCAATGTTAAGCTAGTAGTAAATATACTTCATAATATTCCTTTATGTAATTTTATGGAATTTAAAGGTAAATTATGAAATATTAATGGTCATAAGATATGATTTTATTCAGGCCCATGTGATAAATAATATCTTGAGCAAGAATTCATTGATCACATAATTTAGTGTGGAGTAATTCCTAAATTCTCATTTACTTATATAAATCAGAGTTATGATGTTAAGGAGGATCGATGGTGAGTATTACATGTCACCATTGATTAATAAAATGTAGCATGGAGTAATTAATAAACACAAATTTCTTTATACCCATCAGAGGCATGATGTAAGTAAAAAGATCTTCAATGTTGAGATTTATATTCATTGTAGAAACTTCAATTTTATTCAAGACATTCTATGCAAATAGAAGCATTATCCCATGATCATATGCCAACTATAATAAAAAATGGATATCATATGAGTTGTAGTGTGATATGATTTAGTTATTTCGTAATAACATGTGTTTATATGCATAGTTTTTGTTAAGGATATAAATAAACTTACATCAATAAAAACACATTGTGTATCTAATGTATTTATCCAAAATTATTATAAGGATGTTACAGAAAACCCTGAGATGGAAAAGTAATAATCAAGTATTGTACAATATTTCTATAAAATTTTGCACATATATATTCGAGATAGTGGGATAAATATTGACATGGATATAGTTAATGTAGAAGATCCATAAGTAGTCGGCATAGGAACAAGTTAAACAAGAGCTTGTGGAAAATCAATGTTCTAGAGACACATACTTCATAGGATAGCTAAAACCATGGTAATGGTTTTTCATTCACCACGGTTAGTAATATATTATTCATTGAGAATAATGGATCCTATAAGTAAGTAGTAAATGGAAAAAAATTTAGATTAACAAGATTAATTAAAATTAAATAATGGATTCCATGTATGAAAGTACATGGGGGATAATAATTTTGAATACTACAATAGGTATTCAAGTGAGATTGTACATGGGTGGTATAAGAATGGTGCCAATACGGATTCATTGGTAATACCAAGTCATTAAGCATAAATCCATTAGGATTTTACTTATCATAGCTACTTTGTATTATCATCAAATTGGGAATTGGTTTTCAAGATAACTAATCTTGGAAGGCATCTATCTAATACAACCAGAAAGGGATTCCAATAAGGGGTAAAAGTTACTAAAATCCAAATTTGGATTGAAATAAGTGATGAGATCATATAATATTCATTTGGAATGAATTTTTTCCATATTTATAAAATATTTTAGTAGGTGTGCCACTGTTTTCTAAACAAAATATGTTTTATAACATATAGAAAATAATTATTGGTCTTATAGTTAATACTAGAATGAAAGTAACTCTCCATATATTGACTTAAAGTAGAAACCTAATTTCTAGGGAACAATATCTTTTGAGGTAGATATAATAGTTTCTTATACCTAGTAAATAGTATATATAATGAAAAAGTATTGAAAAATACAAGTTTGAACAATTGTAGAGAGAATTTTTACCAATGTCACATGGCATAAATCCCTCCAATAATCCATGTATGAGACATAGGAGGAGAATAATGTTGTAAGTATAATTACATACACTTATATGATGGATCAATCAAACATTACATGTTATATAATATATGTGACATTTCCAAAATATACATTATAGTAGGAAAATATTAGTAATATCCAAGAGAACTGCATGGGAAGGATTTAGAACTATCCAATTATACATGATGAGGTATAAGGGATATGTACCTAGTATGTGGATAGGAAGGGATACTAGTTTTATGGGGTGAAAATACTCTTTCCTAGATCATCATGATCTAATATGATAGTTAGGATAGGGTAATGAGAAATAGAATCCCATTTAAGGTAGTGGTAGCTATATATAACAATACCGAGTGCATTACGGCTTTTGAGGTATCTAAAGAAGCAATATAAAATGCATAATGATTTGTTCCAGTTCTTGGAATAGCCCCTAGTAAGTAAATTTTTATCATAATATAAATTATGATAATACTACTACTAGTACTATCCAATATGTCAAGTTTTTTATAGTTAACAAAAGGAATATACTCATGGATATCATCTCTTGAGGAGTCTCACTCAAGGTGGTGAAGTCTAAGATAGCAGAATGGTCACATAGTAGAGATTTGATAGGCCTAATGACTAAAAACATAACTCAGTAAAAACATGATCTCGTCATGTAAGAGCTAACAATGTTTTCTATCAAGTTGGATCTTGTGAAAGTTAGAGTGTTTTAATAGTGGGTTAACTAAACCCAACTTAAATAGTATTTTTTTTATTACTATTTCATGTATACAGTGATATATACATGGTTCATACTTACCATAATAATGTTGATATTTTTGTGTCCAATATTTAAATGGTAATTTCCATAGATTATTTTTTGTATCAAAAGGTTATAGTAGTTCCCAGGGTATAATGAGAACCTTGAGATACTATGATATTAATCATAAATATATGTCATATGATCTAGATAAATCATACTAACTAGACACATATGATGTGTTACCATAAGGTGTTGGGGACTCATAATCATTGAGACTTCTTATCATGAAGTTTTCACTTGGTGATCTCAAGTAGATGAGATCATTAGGACTAAACCGCCAATAGGAACACCGCATTTTAAGGTGTCATTAGTAGTTCCTATCTATGAACATGTGTACTAGTATCCTAAATTGATATTGTTATCAATGTATACCATTTTATCATGTACTTTAATGCAAGGAAAAAACCATGACATTGAATTTGTGGTGAGGAAGCTTATGTTGGGTGTGCCTTTGGTGGTATGACATTGGTTGAAAGATCAAGATAGAATTTTTTTCTTCTGAGTTGAGGAAGTGATATCTTAAGCCTATTTGATCTAGATGGTAGTACCTTTACTATATTTATGGCCATATTGGAATAAGTTAAGTCCATCAAGTAAGGTCAACAAATAATAAATCAATAAAGGATTATGACACAAAGTGTGTATCCCGTTTTATGAGATATCACGAGACAAAGAAATTATATTACATGATGTGTGTTAATAGGAAGGTTGTCATTATTATGAATACTCCTTATCTCTTTAAGGGACTTAAGGGGTTTATAGACTATGCTTCTGGTTTGTGAATAGTATTCACTACTATCGAGATAAGGTCCTAGATGGTCACACAAAATAGTGTATTAATTTTTTTCCCTATTCTGATGAATAGAAATATAGGACATGGTGGGGCCCAAAATGAGGTCTAATATGTGTCCATGAATGAACAATCACCAATGAATAAATAAATTTATCATTATTCGAGTTTAGAATAATTAGTATTGGATTTATCTATTAAGATTATTTACAAGTATTAATGTAAATACATGGAAAATATTATTTTAATGAATATTATTTTAATATTCAAGATTCATTTAATATTTGTAGGAATGATGAATCGAGTTGATGGTTTGATTTTATCATGTAATATATTTATTATATTACAAAGTGATAAAAAATATTAATCATATTTATGACTTGGTAAATAATTCATATGATTTCTTTTATTGTGAGTAAAAAATATTTAGGGGTTGAGGACCCTATTTGAGTATTTTAGAATCTCACAATATAAAAGAGGATAGGTTCACACATGGTGACCTATTCATCACACAAAAAATGAGAGCCTCTCTCTCCTCTTACACTTCCTAGAGAGAGAAGTTTATGATCCAAACCTTTTATCAAAGTTCTTCTTCATAGATTGATGGATCATCATTGTGGTGATCGTCGGGACATTGAAGGCATCATCTAATCTCTGTGCTAGCACCAAAATTTTGATTAATGTTGTTCCCAATGAATTTTAAAGCATGTGTGGACTGTAATGACCTAACCCACTGGGGATCACCTGGTTAGTGGAAGACTGGGCCACCACAACCCTAAACCCACCTCTATAGGCTAGGGGCGAGTGACAAGAACAGAGAAGGAATAACTAAAATGGGAGACCTTTTCCAAAAGTACCTATATGGATGCACCCAACCATCTCTGTGAAAAAAAGTTTAGAGAAATAAAAATAAAATAAAATAACATCTAGATTAAAAATCATGCATGTAATAACCTCTAGGGAGTAAAAAATGTGTGATAGTGTGATCCAAAATATAAAGGGAAAAATACATTCCCACCCAGAAAAGTTGTCTCAACCTAATAATAAATGGAATATAAAATAGTTGAGAGAGCTCATATCCTAATCTATAAACCCCAACCACCATATGTGGTCAATGAATCCTAGTATCCCTATTCTCCTTTGAAATCAACTCCAATTTGTCCTTAATATGCATAAGAAACGACATGAGTAGAAAAATACCATGCAAAGGTGAGTATATACATACCTAGTAGGATGCCCTGAAAACTAAAGAGGGACTAATATAATACATAGTATAAGTATTCATCTCTTCCTAAATAAATAGGGAAAAGAAACCCAATAAAATATATGTGTGTGCTCATATAAGAAACCCAAATGATAGAGAAAGGGTATTTCCATCTCATAGCCCAGCCCAGGTTGATGAGTCTTCCAAATACTCTAAAAAGTTCATATCTAATACCTAGAATCTCATGTGTCTGAAGAAGTAACCATGTATAGGATCCACACCTTTCCATTATGCCTCATATTTGAGGGGTCACAAAATCCAAGTTAATAACCCAATCCCTAGTGTGTCAGGGGGGTTCCACTCAAAAGGTAGAGGACCCATGCCCTAGTCACTAAAGGGGTTCCACTTAGAAGGTATAGGACCCACACCCTGATCTGTTAGGGGGTGCCACTCATTAGGTAGAGGACCCACATCCTAGTCCATTAGGGGGTTCCACTTAATAGGTAGAGGTCACATGCTCTATTTCGTCAGGGGGTTATACTCAATAGGTAGAAGACCCACACCTCAGTCCATCAAGGGGGTGTTGCTCAATAGGGAGAGGGAAAAATCCTATTACATAATGGGGTATAGTGACCATAGCCTTCTACATGTATTATTATATTATTTTAATCATAATTAACCATCAAATACAAACCAAGGATCGCAAATTCTAGTGTCTTTGGAGGACTAGGTATTATAATTATAAAATATGAAACCAAAATAAAAACATCTTTCATTTAATCTCCATAATGAGATCCAAACTTCCTTTGAGCTATTACATCTTCATAAGATAACTTGGGGAATAAATGAATAAAGGTATGATCTAAAAAACCCATTAAGGGAATAAACATGAGAATAAAGCATAACACGTGATTTAGAAGATATAACATAAAAAATAAAAGGAATGGAACACAAATAATCTTATAGAATCATAGAAAATAGAACATGTAATCATATTATCATGGAAACATAGGAATTTTGCGTTCATATACAACATGACATAAACATGAGTCAAGTCTAACTTCCAATACTATATCACATGGTGGAAAAAGTCCTATAATTGATTAGGTTTACTCCATAATCTCATACATGATGTCTCATGAGAATAAACATTACCCAATGAATTATAATGATATCTAGGTGAATTCATCACAAAATGTTCATGCATATGTGTTCCACATGAAGAGTCAAACATAAATAATAAACATAAGGGTTACCCATGGAAAGAAATGGGTATCGTAATCATGTCATAAGGCATAACCAATGGGCGTATAATAATGGTTACCATGAAATAATGGATTTAAATAATTTATAAAAATTCATTTGGGATTTTTATGGATTATTTGTGCCTCAATATGATGCACGGTGTGACCGGTATAACTCCAAGTGCGTCTTTTTATTCAAAATTGACATTAATTTTAGTGAAAAAAACAACTAACCTACTCAAAAATGAGAAAAAATATTTGGAATATTTTTTTACTTTAGTAAAATGATTCATACATAATTTTTCATGTGTAGGGATCATCCTCACCTCAATATGATGCACGGTGGGACTGATATGACTCTAAGTGCGTCTTTTTATTCAAAATTGGCATTAATTTTAGTGAAAAAAACAACTGACATACTCAAAACCAATAAAATTCATTCGTATTGTTTTTTTAATTTAGTAAAATGATACATACATAATTTTTTATGTGTATGGATCAGTCAAACCTCAATACAATGCATGGTGTGATCGTTATGACTCCAAGTGTATCTTTTTATTCAAAATTGACATTGATTTTAGTGAAAAAAACAACTAAAATACTCAAAAATGAGAAATTGCATTTGGATTGTTTTGGTACTTTCTTAAAATTATCTATATGTAATTTTTTACATGTAGGGATCATATGAATCTCAATTTTACGCATAATCTGACCAGTATGACTCTAAATGTTTTTTATTAGTTTAAAATTAACATTTTAATATAAAAATGTGTCACTCACTAAAATCCAACAAAACGCACTCATATTGTCTTGATAATTTTTTACAATGATTCATAATTCATTTTTTACATGTATGAATCAATCTCATATCAAACCCACATACGATACCACCTGTATGTTTCAAACTGTGTGTTTTAAGTTTAAAATGACATTTTAGTAAAACACACTTGGTGTACTCAAAATTGAGAAAACACATTAATATTGTTTTATTAGTTTAGTAAAATTATTCATACATCATTTTTTATGTGTAGAGATCATCCAAACATCAATATAATGAATGGTGTGATTGGTATGACTCCAACTGTGTCTTTTTATTCAAAATTGACATTAATTTTAGTGAAAAAACAAATGACATAATCAAAACTAAGAAAACGTATTCATATTGTTTTTTTACTTTAGTAAAAAGATACATGCATCATTTTTGATGTGTGGGGATCATCTTCACCTAAATCTGACACACTGTGTGACCGGTATGACTCCAAGTGTCCGTTATCGGTTTAAAATTGAAATTTTAATACAAAAAAAGTGTCACTCACTGAAAATAGAGAAAATGTGCTTGTATTGTATTTATAATTCAGTAAAATAAATAATAATTAATTTATGATGTATATTAATCAGTCTCATGTAAAACCTGCACATGATGCCACCTGTATGGCTCAAAGTGTGTGTTTCTAGTTTAAAATGACATTTTACTAAAAAACACATGTGTAATACTCAAAAATGATGAAATGCATTTAGATTTTTTTATACTTTATTAAAATGATCTATGATTCATTTGGGGAGTTTAGGGATCATATGCGCCTCAATACAATGCATTGTGTGACCGGTATGACTCGAAGTGTCTCTTTTTATTCAAAATTGACATTAATTTTAGTGAAAAAAAACAACTAACATACACAAAACCAAGAAAACGTATTTGGATTGTTTTAGTAATTTATTAAAATGATACATATTTCATTTGGTATGTGTAGGTATCATTCACACCTCAATCTGATGCATGGTGTGATCGATATGACTCTGAGTGCATCTTTTTATTCAAAATTGACATTAATTTTAGTGAAAAAAACAACTAACATACTCAAAATTAAGAAAACGCATTAGGATTGTTTTGGTAATTTAAGAAAAAATCCATACATAATTTATGACATGTAGGAATCATACACACCTCAATATGACACACAGTGTGACTGGTATGACTCCAAATGTCTGTTATCAGTTTAAAATTGACATTTTAATAAAAAAATGGTCACTCACTGAAAACCAAGAAAACACACTCAGATTGTCTTGGTAATTTGAGATAATGATTAATAATTCATTTTTTATATGTATGAATCAGTATCATGTCAAACCCACACATGATACCACTTTTATGGCTCAGAGTATGTGTTTCTAGTTTAAAATGACATTTTAGTTGAAAACACACGTGGCATACTCAAAATTGAGAAAATGTATTCATATTGTTTTGTTACTTTAGTAAAATAATCTATGAGTCATATTAGATGTGTAGGTAACATCCAAACCTCAATATAATTCATAGTGTGACCAGTATGACTCCAAGTGTGTATTTTTATTCAAAATTGACATTAATTTTAGTGAAAAAAAAACTGACATACTCAAAACCAAGAAAACACATTATAATTGTTTTATTACTTTAGGAAAATGATCCATATATCATTTTTGATGTATAAGGATTGTTCTTACTTTAATCCAATGTACGGTGTGACCAGTATTACTCCAAGTGTTCCTTTTTATTTAAAATTTACATTAATTTTAGTAAAAAAACAACAACCGGCATGCTCTATAATAGTGTTTTAATTTTCTTGTATTTGTGTTAGAAAATTTATTTCATTTAAATTTAGTATTTTATCTTATTTTGGTAATTTTTTTGTTGTTTCTAGTGATGCAGTGTGTTGTTGCAGTACACTGCACCAGTTTCTAGTGATGTAGTGTGCTGAAGCATCACACTGTAGTTTTAACCTTTATCAGTGCTACTAAATGCACTGATAAAAGTGTGATTTATAATAGCTTTTAAAGGATCTTATAAATCTACCCTTTATCACTACTTATGAAGGCGCTGATAATGTTTATCTTTATCAGCGCTTTTAAATGCATTGATAAATCGTTCTTTTTTCAGCGTTGATAAATCATTCTTTTACCATCACTGATAAATCATACTTTTATCAGTTCTTTTGAAAGAACTGATAAAAGACCCCATTTATCATCACTAAATAAAAGCAGTGATAAATGGGTTCTTTTATTAGTGTTTTTATTTTCTATGATAAATCTACCCTTTATCAGCGTTTTTTTAGCGCTGATAAAAGCCATGGACTTTTAACCGCGCTGAGGTGGTCTATGCTTTTCTAGCACTGATAAAGTCTGATTATAGCACTGTTAAAGGTGTGTTTTGTATTAGTGTATTCTCAGTCACCCATGGAGGGTCACACAATGTGTGGTCCCTACCAAAAGGTGTGTGGTCCTTATCTTTCCTAAAACCTTAGCGCCACAACCAGGGGGTGTACTATATGGTGTGTGTTCATCATACTACATGTCTTGTAGTCATATATTTTATAGAAAGTCAATTCAGTTATGTTTATTCAAGATATATGGTTTCTTCCATGATTCTCATCATTTAACTACCCAAACCTGGTGGGGTTTACCTCCGATTGTCGATTCTGGCCCTCTGGTGGTTGTAAATTACAGTTTGATCACCCGCGGGGGTCCTTCACACATCTCTTATGCCTCCTATCACCCATTGGTCTTCCTAGGTCCCAAATATACAAAAATAATCACCTATATAGCACAAAAAACCTAAATCAATCCGAAAATCACCATCCTAATCATTGTTCTCACAACCGCCATGAGTTAGGGGGTTTGATCATGCTCAAAACCACCCCAGAAAAGTCTAACCGCAACCCAATTGTCCAATGGTGAAGAATGTGAAAAAAATGGGGTGAAATTACCATAAAAATTATGATAAATATCATTGGTCAAGAACTCTCATACAATAGTTTCAAATCAGGGAATCAAATGTGATATCATGGTATAAAAAATAATAAATTGAATAAAACAATTTAATTCAATAATGAGCTCATGCGAAGGGTGGAAACACACCTATAAAAATAAGATAAAAAATATCCATGATGAAACATTTAATCAAGGTAAGAACCCACAATTGATGAGCCCGACCTTGATTTTAGATATATCATTAGTAAAGAACATATTTTCAAGTAATCAGGATGGTATGTTGCATCCTCCACTCGTCATTCTACCTCGATCTACACACCAATCATTGTCTGATGTCGATTCACCAATGAAGGCCTTTGGAGATCCTATAAATTCTCCAAGTTTTTATATATATAACCCTCTATAATTTTTATAATGGATTATTTAAAGAGGATTTAAACGCACTCACCAATAGCAGCCTCAATCGGATGTCCAATGTCGACCAACCTTAGGTCATGCCTAGGGTAAACCCAACACTCTAGATTCAACCATGGTATCATATTTTTTATCCAAGACTACATTTAGTATATATTTACATTATTTCTTAAAAACTGTGCTAGTGTGGCATTAATATGTATTTTTTAAAAAATATCAATTCTAAGCTCATCGAGCCTCGAAATATCACATTGTATTAGCTTCTGGCTTTGAAAATATTCCTTGATATATTTCAAAGTATTATAAGGATAAAATAGGGTCTCTACATTATTACATCATTCAAATATTTTTGTCCTCAAAAAAACTAAGAAAAAATCTAGGGATATTGAGCTTACATATGGCTCTCCCACTCCTAGGAGCTCTCCCACATGCTCTCATGCCACCACAGCACACAAAACAGTGGGAAGGTCCATCTATGTAGTATCCTCTTCTAACAATCCTTAATCTCTACTCGGTACTTCACAAAGTTGGATCTATCCTTGATATCTAGTTCAACCTATTCAATAATGTGTGTAGGATCATGCACATATCCCCTCATATGCGACACATAGAATACGTCACGCACTTTCTCCAACTTTGGGGGTAAGGATAGGTGATAATAAACATTACCAACCCTCCATAGGATCTAAAATGGCCTAATAATCCTCGAGTATAACTTTCTTCCCCTGAAGAATTTTTGTAATCCTCATCGTGGGGAGACTCTCAGGAAAAAATGGTCTCCCAGATCGAACTCAGAAGGCCTAAGATGTCTATCTATGTAATATTTTTGCCTGATTTGTGTTATACACATCTGCTCAAAGATCACTTAGACCTTCTCTATCATCACCTACACTATCTATGACCCAACAAATATGCCTCACAAATCTCAGTCCAGTATAAGGGTGACCAACAAGGTCTCCCGTATAGGGCCTCAAAAGGTTCCATATCGATAGTAGAGTGATAGTTGTTATGATAAGATAAATCTACCAAAGGAAAGTGATCCTCTTAGCTTTAGCCAAAGTCTAACATGAAAGCCCACAACATATCCTATAGAATCAAAATAGTGTGCTCAGTATGCCCATCCATCTGGGGGTCAAACGCTATACTCATCCTCAATTGGGTCTCAAATACCTCCTACAAGACTTTACAAAACTGTTATGTGAGCCACACAACATGGTCAAAGACAATCATTGAGGGAACCCCATGAAGGAGGGTGATCTCCCTCATGTACAACTGCCCTTAACTCTCCATCAAACTCTTCTCCCTAATATCAAGAAAGTATGTTGACTTTGTAATTCGTTCAACTATCACCTAGATGGTATTGTGGCCTATCATTGTCCAAGGAAGCCCTATCACAAAAGTCCATGGATATGTGATCTCATTTTTACTATGGTATCTAAAGAGTCTGCAACAAACCTACTAGAACCTAGTGCTCATCCTTCATCTACCAACATGTGAGACACTAAGAGACAAACTCAGTAAAACTCCACCTTCTGAAATCCCACCAAAACTACCACTGAATGTCCTTGTACATCCTCCCTACACTAGGATATATAGCCAAAGGAAAAGTGTGAAACTCACTAATCACATCCTCTCACGATGTGACCGAAACCACCGCTCATTCCTAAAAAATGATGATGTGATTCCCTAATTTATAGAAATCATCTTGTGAATATTATGAGTATATCTGGTAATTTAGAACCTCATAGCCTACGTGTCTTAACTGAGCCTCTCTCACACACTGTAGAAGAGGAGGAGTCAAAACCATCGAATGAGGATAATTTGAACCTCTATCCTCTATTAGGGTTAGCTATAAAGAAGTTAACTGGTCAAATTCATCCTCAGCCGGATGAGAATGGGACTTCCTGCTAAGGTAATCCTCCACCAGGTTTCCCTTCCCATGAGTATATAATATCTCAAAGTCATAGTTCTGTAGAAACTCCAACTAGTTCCTCTGTATTAGGTTCAAATTTCTATATGTGAATACATACCGGAGACTCTGATTGTTTTAGTAAACAATGAAAGGCACTATCGTGGGTGCTTTTCAAATGATGTTCAATTTTGGGTTATTTAGGTGCAGCAGAGTGGCGGATCAAAGTCGTCTCTCAAAGGAGGAAGTAATTTAAGATAACATATTGAAGGTATTTTGAAAATAAAATTAAATAATTTAAACACACTAATTGAAAGGATGTGGGGTTTATTATTTTTTATAAAACAAGAATAAGTTTGCTGGAAGAAGATTGCATTTTTTTGTTTTTGTTTTTGAAATGAAGATCGATTAAAAAGACACAACAAGAAAAAAAAATTAGAAAAAATTTGAAAAGGAATAATCGATCTAACTCTACCTATTCACTTAATTATTAATCATTGTAATTTAAATTAATATCCACTTAATTTTTATCCTCAAATTTTTTATCCCTCAAACCCTACGGGAGTTAACATTACCACAATGGTGAAAAGAGTTAAACCCTAAGCTAGCTTCAGAACATGCAAAGGCAGCACCCTACTTTGGTTGACATTCTAAATCTAGATTATGGTCAGTGGTAAATTCAGGAAAATATCCATTCTATAAAATGATGATGAATTGTGTTTAGGGATTATATTTTAACTCTACAAATTTATCCCGTGTGATCTTGTTTTACCGATTAAGTTTGCACTCTCACAATTTACACAAATCTCAACCTCGTGTGTTTTTGTGTTAATTGTTTAATTACTTTATTAGTTTCTTATAATTAAAAAAATAAATTCAGGAATCATATTAAGTGAATTACACTATCTCATTGATTCAAAATAAATTAATTAATAAGGTAATAGGTAGATCTATTACTAAAAATAACTACTCTTCCATGGGTGGTGCAGTCATTGTAGAAAGGTTTTGCATTTGCAAGGGTTTTAAAAAGGTATAAACCAATATTAATTCTAATCTTTAATTCCATACCAAATAGGAAGATTAAGAGAAGAATAAAATTGAAAATTACAAAATAAATGGAAGATAAACTATGATTTTATTGAAAGCACAACAATATTACAAAGTGAAGAAGAAGGAGGAGGCTTCATGAATGGATCAAAGCTTCAAAATATATACCTCTTTAAATGCCTTGATAAATGGAGTGAAACCAATTATTATTTTCCTTAAATCTTCCAATGCACGTACCAACCCCTCCAAATGAGAAAAACATCAATTAATAGAGTGGAGGGGAGGCTAGGTTTCAAGTGGTTTTAAGTGTGAAAGGGGAAATTCATCCAAATATTTTATTCCAAGTTTCACTACCTATTTGACCTTAAAATGTATGAATCATCTATCCATATATAAAGTTGATTTGTGATAAAAAAAAATAGATCTCTTCTCTAAATTTGATCCCAATACAAGCAAAGATGTAGAAGTTATGGCCCAAATACAGAACAGATGTCCAATCTAGAGAGTCCATCCCAACTTTGACTTCATGGCCCATTTTCACCAACTAAATGCATGATTTAACTCAGATGTCCTGAATAAAAGTGGTATACAATTAACTCAAGAACACATTTAAAAAAATATTGAGTTCAAATAATTCAAATAAAATTAGTCATGTTTGAAATACTATAGTAAATTTTTAAAGGGTAAAACTTGAATTTTCATCAAATTTTCAAATGAATGATCTAATCCCAAATATTTCATAAATAAACATATTTAACGCAATGTGAGGAAATTTTTCATTTATTATCAATAAAATATTCAAAAAAATTGTTTTATAAACTCCCCCACACTTACCCTTTTGCACTCCTAGGTAAAACATTATATCATGTATTCGAAAAAAAATTGTGACAATATATGAATATTCAGATTTCTCAATCCACAGTGAAAATATAGGCAAAGTAAGAATCTCATAAAGAGTCAATATCAATAAATTTTAAATTCATTTTCTCATAAATTGTGTCAAAACAAAATCCAGTAAGATTCATAACACCAATCATAGTGAAACAAGTCATGGGTCTACCATGCCAAAAATTCTCCACGTGTGTGTGTGCCAACCATTCCAAGCTCATAAATCCACAATTTATTCAGTATATTCAGGTCAAGTAAAACAATTCTTCTTACCTGGTTTAATTCACTGAACCTGTTCTACATTACTTTGTAATCAAATTTCAAGACCCACTCACTTAATCATTCCTGAAAGTCAAACCTTTAGCTCCTGACCTAGATATCCCCATATGTTGTACATTTCATCACTCCCCTCATTTTTTTTTAAGTTTCACTTGGAAAAAATATCACACTCAACTCTTTACCCCTATTTGATCTCATCATGACACTAATTTTAATAGTCATATAAAGATCAAAGGTTGATGAAGAGTGGTTTTTGACCTGTCCAAGACAAAACCCATATTTTTATTGAGGTTTTACAATAGTCGGATAATAGGTACACACGCATAGGTTGATTTGGTATAGTAATGAAAACCGATAGGGAGAGAAATGAATGTATAGATCAACCAATGAATTTTTTTTAGCAAACTTGTGTAGGACCCTAGGACACCCTGAGTGTGGAGGGGTGAATCAGGGTGACAACTCTTTCTTTTAATGTGATGGATCTTATTCCCATATTGGTGGGAACTTATTAAACCTGTATGATGGATATGATCAGAAGGAAAATATTAACATGAAAAGAGATGACACAGCACTTTTTACTTGGTTCACCACTAAGGGCTACGTTCAAAGAGCATACACCAACAGGTTTTTGGTTATACCTAATTCCACTAAACTTCACTAGTTGTGGATTACAAAGGTTCCGGCACAGTCACTCTTTCCCAAGCTCACTACCTTTATAAAAGTTCAGGGATAGCTCATTGTGTCCCTTGGGTCACTCCCGTTGACTCCCCCTGGTTCACTGCCTTTGGTGAAGTCTCACTCAGTTTATAGACGTGAGGGTCTCTTCATCATATCTAATTAATACATCCTTTTTTGTATGTAGATGCTCTGTTGAAGTCCAACTTCCACCCATAGATGAATCTCACTTTGCACCAAAGGTATCGGGAAAACTTACAACTTTCGCGTAGCCCCAAAAAGATTGGCGTGCTTCAACCACACCAAGCGTGCTTCTCCAAGACGGCACTCAAGTTTTAAGATGGCGCAAAAGTGTCACTAAACCACCTGCACGACACCTCCTTCGCCAACTCCAAAATTGGGCGACTCACACCCTTTCTCTCCCAAACCACCTTGGACGCGCAGCAAACACCTATCGCGCAACTTCTACTTATGCGACAACACAACCACTTGCACGACCACTAAACCTACATGATGGGAGCTCTGAATTTCTTTAAGTCTTTAACTTAATGGGAAAATAGGAGGGGTGGTCCCTTATTTATATTCATTAGGGACACCCTGCGCGACAACGCGCAAGTCTCCTCTTGGCGCGCAATCCAGCCACCCTAGTCTCTGTCGCGCTAGTCACTTGCACGACCAAACCCAAAACATGGGCGCCCCTTCTTCCTTTTCCATATTTTGATGTTATGATCTTGAAAAACAAATGGAGTTCAAGTTTCCAAGCCTCCAAGTAATCGGCATGCAAGTCCCTTTTCCAAAAATACTTTTCTCCATTTGTCAATTTTGAGGTCTAGAAATTCGGAAAACACTGGAAAATGGTGCCACCTTCAATATTGTCATCTGCTTGAACTATAAGATCACTTTGCTGGAACATATTCTGAACACCCACTGAGTATTGACAACAAACATAAAACATAGTCCAATTCATGCAAAGACAACCATGGTTCCAACAATCTCCCCCTTTGGGTTTGTTGGCAATCAGTAAATAAATTCAATAGAGTACCAGCCACATGAAAACCAGAAATGCAAGAATCAAATCATCCAACACTCTATGTCTACGTGAGCAGTGCTTGGTGTAGAAAACAAGAGGGGAAGCGTGAATTGGGATCCTGTGTTTTGGAATTTCTCAATGACACCCAGGCAATTCTCTTAAATTTTCCCAGAAGCATTACATGTCCAAATAATTCCTTCTTATCCTATCACTGAATTCTCATCGTGATACCAAACATGTCCTGAATTTATTCCTTCTCCCCCATTGGAAATAAATCCAAATATTGGTATTTTCTCATTTAACATCTCAAAACACCCCTGGATAGTATCTCCCCCATAAACCTGCATCATATCCACAAAAAGATTAAAAATAGTTAACATAACTAGGGAGAGGGGTTTTTCGTAACCTCCTTATGCACTGGGAGGTGGATGAACACTGAGGTTCAACCGATGCTTCTCAAACATAGCCATTTATAGTGGCTTCGTCAGGATATCAGTCACTTTCTCATCAGTTCCCACATGATCCATTCTAATGACGCCTTTTTAAACTTTATCTTTGATAAAGTGATACCTAATTTCAATATGTTTTGTACAAGAATGTTGAACCAGATTCTTCGTAAGATCAATTTCACTCTTGTTATCACAGTAAATCACCATTTATTGCTTCACCTCATCACCAATATTTGTTAATTGTTGCTTCATCCATAGCAGTTGAGTGCATGCCTTTGTGGTGGATATATACTCAGCTTCTGCAGTACTAAGAGAATTACATTCTTGTTTCTTGAGCAACCAACCAACACATTTATTCCCAATATAGAATGCTACACCACTGGTGGACTTTCTATCTACTACATCGCCAGCCCAATCAGCATCAGAGAATGCTGATAATTCACTGCCCCTTCCTACAGCAAAGTATAAACCACAATTGTGAGTACCTTGAATATACCTCATGATTCTTTTTACTGCTGCCATATGTTCTTCCTTTGGATTACTCTAAAAGAGGGCCGCTAGACATATTGCAAAGACAATATCTGGCCGCGTCACTGTTAGGGACAGTAGGCTCCCAATTATCCTCATGTAAATGGTGGGGTCTACAGATGTCCCATCCTCATGCTTTCCAAGTTTGGTTCCAACTAAAATTGGAGTTGACATTAGTTTAGAGTCTTTCATGTTAAACTTCTTCAGCAACTCTCTTGCATACTTTTCCTGAGAGATGAAAGTGTAATACTTCCTTTGAATCACCTGAAGCCCCAAGAAATATGTGAGCTCCCCAATCATAGACATTTCAAATTCTGATTTCATGTGAGTATCAAACTCATCCACTGATTTCTGCCTACTGCCACCAAATATAATGTCATCAATGTACACTAGAACCATGAACTGATATTTTGGGGAATTATTCACAAATAGATTATGATCTAATCCTCCTCTTTTGAATTCCATCTCCTTGAGGTAAGAATCCAACCAGGAGTACCATGCCCATGGTACCTGTTTCAATCCATAAAGTACTTTCTTTAGTTTGCAGACCTTTGTTTCATCAGTACTAAGAAGAAAACCCACTGGTTGTTCAATGTTGACTTCTTCTTCGAGTACACAATTCAAGAACACTGTCTTGACATCCATTTGATATACTTTATATCCTCTTTGGAGAGCCATGGTAAGAAAAATCCTGATTGACTCCACTCTAGCCACTGGAGAAAAGGTTTCTTCAACATCAACACCTTCAATCTAATAATATCCTTTACATACCAGTCGTTCCTTGTTTCTAACAGCACTTCCATGCTCATCAAACCTGTTCTTGAAGATCCATTTTTTACCAATCACATTGTGACCTTCGGGTCTCTGGAAAAGTTCCCATGTCTGATTCTTGTCAATATGATCTAACTCTTCATTCATGGATTTCACCCTGGATTCATCCTTTGCAGCTTATTCAAATGAGGATGGCTCCACAATTGACAGAAATACAGATTGTGTGTTATTACTCATCCTCCTTGTTTGTGTGGGTGCACTCCTGTCCCCAATTATGTTATATGGATCAATATCATCTCTTCGATTTCTCCTGTGAAGTTCAGTCACATTCTCTCCACCCAAGATTTACTCTTCAGATTCTTCTTCTGAGTCAATATCGTGATGTCACCCCTGAGTGTTTTATACACTTTCCTCTATTTTTGTATTTGTATTTACTCCATGTTCACATTCATCCTCATCTTCTATCTCCTCATCTTAGTAAGTATTTGAATCATTTGGGTTTTTTACTTCAATGATATTAACATCATTGCTTTCCACAATCCTCCCCAAGCATTTATTGAAACACTTGTATGCTTTTTTGTTCATTGGATACCTAAGAAAAATTCCTTCATCAGCATTGTCACCAAAATTCCCTTGATTTCCTTCTTTATTTCAGATTAAACATTTGCTTCTGAAAACACGAAAATATTTCAACGAAGGATTCCTTCCATGCCACAATTCATATGGTGTCTTATTTTCTCCCATATAAATCCATGTTCGATTCTGAATGTGCACTGCAGCTTCAGCAGCCTCTTTCTAGTAATGGCAAGAAGATATAACTCTGAATCAGTATAGTCCTGGCCATATTGTTGACCTGTCGATTCTGGCGCTCAACAACTCCATTTTGCTGTGGAGTTCTCACAGAAGCTACCTCATGCTGTATTCCATGTTTTTTAGGTAATTTTCAAACTCAATGGACGTTTATTCCCTTCCATTGTTAGATCTTAGGACTTTTAATGTCTGTCTAGTATCATTCTCGGCAATCCGGAGATAAGTTTTCATGCAATAAAGTACTTGTCGCTTCTTGTGAATCACCATTACACAATCCATTCTATTATAATCATTAATGAAAAGGAAAAAATACCTCTCTCCATGAGTTCCGACAACATTTATCGGGCCACATACGTCTGTATGGATGAGATTAATAAGGTGTGATGCCCTTTTCTTCTTTGGTCAATATGAATTACAGACTAGCTTCCCTCGTATGCAAGAATCACAAGTCTTTTCCTGTTCATGTTTCAGAATGGGGATATCCATGAAAATCTTCAGCTTATATATATTTTCCATGTCTTGTTGGTTAATGTGCCCCAGCCTTCGATGCCAGAGGTTGTTTTCTTCTTCAACAGACAAATATAAAGAGTTTACTTTGCTGTCAATCTGATATAAGTTTCCATCTGTTCTACAGCCTTTCATAAGAGAATTCCCTATTTTCCCCTTTATAGTGCAGGCTTTTTGATTAAATGTTACTATGATCCCTGAGTCATAGAGTTGACTTACATTGAGGAGATTGTGGCGTAGACCATCCACATAAAGAACTTCAGTCTTCTTCAGCTCTCCATTGGCGAGAGTAGTATTCCCACTACCTTTAATCTTCAAAGCACCATCATTACCAAACCTTACTATTCCATCAACCTTATTTTCAATGTTCTTTAAAAGGTAAGTATTTCCTGTCATATGTGAAGAGCATCCACTATCAAGAATCCAGGTGTTGATTCTCTTTGTAGCTTTAAAGGCTACTTCTGCAAGATTGGATTTCTCGATCTTCCTTTTTTCTTTCCATGAGGTATTGGATTGAGTATAAGATATTGACGGCCTTATAATTATTTCTTCCACATAATCAGATTCTTCATACCCATCATATTCTTCCAGAGGATAAAACTTGTTTGTGAGATCAACACCCTTAAGAGGATGAATATTGACCTGTTTCTGAGAGTTGTATGAATCTCTTCTATCAAATATCTGCCTGTGATACATAGATTTATGTCCAAAGTTAGAACAATGAAAAAAGTATTCATAGAAACTATTTCTTCTATAAAATGGAGGATATGAATTTAGTCTCCTTTGTTGACGTCCCAGATCTTCCCCATTCAAGTAGCTCCTTGCCTCTTCGCAATATGACATGGTATGGCCCAAATAGCCACAGAACTGACACTTCATGAGAGGAAATGTCTTCTCACTTGAATTTCTCCTCATACCTTCTTCCTTTGGAGAATAGTTAGACTTCATGTCATTTCTGAATGTTTGAGGATAATTTTCAGTTCTCCTTTTAGTTTGGATTGATGGTTTCTTTTTCAGCACTTCAGGCAACATTTCAATATGTCCAACTTTTATCTTTTATTTCTTTTGGATCTCTTTACTTCCAGCAGTTGATGTCTCAACTTCATAGCTAATTCCACTCTTTCCCATGCAAGCGGGTCTTTGATCACTCAAGATTTTTCCAACCCCATCTGAACCACACTTGGATCTTGCCAGTAATTTTGCGTCTGAGAATCTTCCAAAATGAATTTTCTTCTTACCATCATTTGTGGTTGATTGACATTCAATTTTACTCCTAAGAGTAATAACTTCTTCCTAAAGACCCTCAAAAGTCTTGGACTTTTCTTCCAGTCTGGATGAAAAGTCATTTATGACCTTTTATTTTTCTTCAATTCTAAGCTATAATTCCACAACGTCATCTGTGATTTTAAGGATTGAAGACTGAACTTTCACTAGTTATTCTAGTTCAATTTCTTCTTCAATCTCATCGACATATTCTGATGATTCTTCCACCATTTCCTTCCACTTACTGCATCTATTTCATTTATTCCCAAGATTTGAAAGAGCATCCTTAATTTGAAACTTTGGATCACCATTAGTAGTAATCTAATTATCTCTCCCTTTGTTGATCGAGGGTTTTGACTTTTCAATGGTATCCATCATGGAAGTATGGTTTCTTGTTTTAAATTCTGGTTCTTCTTCTTCACAAAATTCAATATCATCATCTTCCTCTTCATAAACAAAACTCTTCCGCTGTATTTTATTTCCAGATTTTAAGTCTCCCTTTTTAAAAAACCTTTTTTGAGGCTTCTTGATGTCTTCTGCTTCGTTTTCATCATCATAAAACTTTCTTTGGAACTGAGAGGCAATGTTCCTGACTCTTCCACAACAAAAATATGCCAGAGGTAGCTTACATTTAAATTTACTTTTTACCTTCTTCAGATTCTTGGCGATGAGAGAAATAATTTCCTTTTCCTCTTCATCTTCACCACCACTATCTTCTGAAATTTTCAGTTTGTCCATGGATTTGAATGTCATTTCCTTTCTTACACGAGTCATGGCATCTTCGAGTTTGACTCTAATCTCATATGCCACTAGACTACTTAAAATATCATCCAGAGATAGTTTATATAGATCTCTTTCTTCAAGGGATGACACCTTTGCATTTTACATAGAAGTAAGTCTTATCAAGATTTTCTTTATGATATCAATGTCTTTGATTTCTTCTCCAAGACCTCTAATTTCTCCCACAACTTCAGTAATTCGATTGAAGAATGAATCTGCATTCTCAGTAGGATGCATCTTTAGATCATCAAACCTGTTGTGTAAGACTTGAAGTTTTTCCTCCTTCACTTTGTTGTCTTCTTCATAAATTTTTTCATGTTTATCCCACATAAATTTTGCTGAGGTGCAACTCATCACCTTTAGATAGATCTGATCTGAGAGAGTTGCAGTGATAGCATTCTAAGCTTTAGAATCTGCGTCAAGAACTTTCATGTCTGTATCAGTCATAGCAAGCCCTGTTGGATCAGTATCTTGTATTCCTTGCATAGTAGAAAAAGAGGACTTCCATTCCAAGGGATCTAAAATAAGATTTCATTCTGTTCTTCCAAATCTGAAAATTACTTCCATCGAAGAGAGGTATTCCCCTAGCGTTGACTGCATTCTTCATGATGACAAAGGACAGATCTAACACCAGCAACCTCGCTCTGATACCACTTGTAGGACCCCAGGACACCTGAGAGGGGAGGGGTGAATCAGGGTGAAAATTTTTCTTTTAATGTGATGGATCTTATTCCCACGTTGGTAGGAACTTGTTAAACTTGTATGATGGATATGATTAGAAAGAAAACATTAACATGCAGAGAGATGACACAACACTTTTTACTTGGTTCACCACTAAGGGATACGTCCAAGAAGTATACGCCAATAGGTTTTAGGTCGTACCTAATTCCAATAAACTTCACTAGCTATGGATTACAAAGTTTCAGGCACAGTCACTCTATCCCAGGCTCACTACCTTTACAAAAGTTTAGGGATAGATCACTGCGTCCCTCGGGTCACTCCTGTTGACTCCCCCTGGATCAATGCCTTTGGTGAAGTCCCACTCAGTCTATAAATGTGAAGGTATCTTCATCATCTCTAATGATTACATCCTCTATTGTATGTAGATGCTCTGTTGAAGTCCAAATTCTACCCGTAGATGAATCTCACTTTGCACCAAAGGTATCGGGCAAACTTCCAGCTTTCGCATAGACCCAAAAAGACTAGCATGCTTCAAACACACCTGGTGCGCTTCTCCAAGCCGGCGCGCAAGTTTTAAGACGGAGTGAAAGTGTCACCAAACCACCATCATGACACCTCCTTCAACAAATCCAAACTTGGGAGACTCACACCCTTTCTCGCCCAAACCACCTTGGATGCGCAAGAAACACCTGTCGCGCAACTTCTACTTGCGCTACCACACAACCACTTGCACGACCACTAAACCTGCGCGACGGGAGCTCTGAATTTCTTTAAGTGTTAAACTTATTGGGAAAAGAGGAGGGTTGTTACTCTATTTATAGGCATTCTGGACACCATGTGCGATGGTGCATAAGTCTTCTCTTAGCGCGCAAGTCTAGCCTCCCTAGTCTTTGCCGCGCTAGTCACTTGCGTGACCAAACCCAAAACTTGGGTGCCCCTTCTTCATTTTACATATTTTAATGTTCTGATCTTTAAAAACATATGGCGTGCAAGTTTCCAATCCTCCAAGTAATTGGCGCGCAAGTCCTTTTTCCAAAAACACGTTTCTCCATTTTTCAATTTTGAGGTCCATAAATTTGGCAAACACTGGAAAACGGTGCCACCTTCAATACTGTCATCTTCTTGAAATGTAAGATCACTTTGCTAGCACATATTCTGAACATCCACTGAGGATTAAAAACAAACAAAAAACATACTCCAATTCATGCAAATACAACCATGGTTCCAAAAACTTGAATATACCATCAATTGAGTAGGAAAAATTTCACAAGTCATGGTTGAGTGAAAATTTGTGTGGAGAAATCAATGACACAATTTACCATGAACAAATATCACAAATAATGATGTAAAAATCTAAAAGGTTTTATAATGACACAACCATTCATATCATCAACGACTTCAATTTTTATAAAAATAAACCATTAATGATAAAATCTTACTCATACTTATAATTCTACCAATGAATTTTAAAAGAATGCATTTTCCATATGTTCCACATTAGAATGTTACATGATATATTTGTTTTTTTATTGATTTATTATTATTGTTTCTTTGTTTTTTTATTGAAATTTTAACCAAAAACTTAATAGAAAATACACACAAAATATAAAAATTAAAATCCTAAATATATACCCCAAAATTTTTTCCCCTCCCCCACACTTAAAATATTGCATTGTCCTCAATGTGAACTTATGAGATGATATATGCACATGAAATGTATAGATTTAAATAGGAAAAATAATCTAAAAGTGAAAGGGTTGGGAATAGCCTGATATGCTCAAGTGATGATGGGGTCATGTAGTGTGGTGAAATCCACTGCATCAGTAGGAAGTCCCTCAATGTATTTCTTCAAACATTTCCCATTGACTATAAAGCTCCTTCTAGTGTCCTCTTGTGTGATCTCCACTGCACCATAAGGAAAAACATTAGATACAATATAAATAACTAACCATTTTAAATGAAACTTATGAGGCATAAAATTTAGTCGTGAACTATAGATAAGGACCTTCTCTCAAACATGAAACTCCCTTTGTTGGATAATTCTATCATGAGATTCTTTTGATATTTCCTTATAGAGCCTTGAGTTCTCATATAAAGACAATTGAATCTCCTCAGGCTCTTGAATTTGCAGCTTCCTTTGGATTCCATCTTGGGAAAAATCCATGTTTCATTTCTTTATATCCCAATAATCTCGATGCTCAACTTCCACAGGGAGATGACATGATTTCCCAAAAAACAATAAAAAATGGGTACATACCAATGGGTGTCTTGTATGTTGTGATATAAGTCTATAGCACATTATCCAAGCGCTTGCTCCAATCCTTCCTATTTGGCTACATGATTTTCTCCCAAATTTGTTTCAACTCCCTATTTGAAACCTGAGCCTGGACATTTGTTTGGGGTGGTATGGTGTTGATGTTTTGTGTGTCACCTCATACTTCCAAAGGAGGGAAGCCAGATTATGATTACAAAAGTGTGTCCCTTAGTCACTGATGATGGCCTTAAGTACTCCAAACCTAAAAAAATATGCTCTTTGACAAAGTCCACTAAAACGTAAGAATCATCAGTCCTAGTGGCCTTAGCCTCCACCCATTTTCTCACATAATCAACAGTGACAAAAATATACAAGAAACCAAAAGAACTTGGAAAAGGACCCATAAAATCAATGCTCCACACATCAAAAATATCACAGAATAATATGGGTTGTTGGGGCATCTCATGTCTCCTGGAAATGTTTCCTATGTGTTGTCAATGTGATCACAACTTACAAAACACATGAGCATCATGGAATAATCTAGGCTAATATAATCCAGAGTCTGAAACTTTCCTAGCTGTTTGTTGGGATCCAAAGTGTCCACCACAAGTAAGTTTATGACAAAAATGTAAAACAGACTCAAACTCATGATTAGGAACACACCTCCTAATAACTTGGTCACTACACATGCACCATAGGTAGGGATCATCCCACACATAAAATCTAGACTCACTCTTTAATTTTTGGACTTGATGTTTCTTTAAATTTGCAGAAATTTCAAAGGAAAGAAGGTAGTTAACTAAATCCGCATACCAAGGATGTGTACCTAAGATGGAATAAAGATACTCATCGGGGAATTTTTTCTAAATTGGTACCCAGTCCATGATGTCATCCTCTGGTTCATGAGTAAGCCTACTCATGTGGTCTGCCACCAAGTTTTCTGACCCCTTCTTGTCCTTTATCTCAATATCAAATTCCTAAAGAAGCATCCATCAGATTATCCTGGGATTCGCATTTGGATTCATCAACAGGTACCCTAGAGATGCATTGTCAGAAAAAAAGAACTACTTTAGACCCCAATAAATATGAACATAATTTATCTAAATAAAATATTATGGAAAGAAAAACCTTTTCCATGGTTGTGTAGTTTGATTGGGCTAAATATAGTGTCCTCAATGCATAAGAAATAACGTGTGAACGTCCCTCTACCCTCTGAGATAATATAGCCTCAACCGCGAAGTTGGAGGCATCACACATAATATCAAAAGGAAGATACTACCATGGGGTTTGTATGATAGGTGGAGTGGTCAAACACTTCTTTATCTCATCAAAGGAAGCCCTGTAAAAATCATCAAACACAAAATCAAAATCCTTTTGAAGTAATCATGACATAGGAAGAGCAATCTTACTAAAATATTTGATGAAGTGCCGATAAAATCCTGCATGCACTAGGAAAGATCTAACATCACACACACATGAAGGATAGGGTAGGGATAAAATGGTATCTACCTTAGATCTATCAAACTCTATCCCATGTTTTGACACTGCATGCCCTAAGAAAATCCCATGCTCTACCATAAAATGACACTTTTCAAAGTTTAAGACCAGATTCTTCTCAATACAACAATTCAAAAACTTTCCCAAACTAGAGATACAATCATCAAATTAAGACCCATACAATGTAAAATAATCCATAAATACATCCATGAAGGTCTCAATAAAATCAAAAAAAAATACTCACCATGCATCTCTGGAAGGTACATGGGGCATTGCAAAGTCTAAATGGCATCCTCCGATTGGAAAATGTACTGAATGTACAAGTGAATGTTGTCTTCTCCTGATCCTCCGAAGCAATATGAACCTAAAAATATCCAGAAAATCCATCCAAGAAACAATAATGTGTTTTCCCAGCTAGTCTCTCAAGCATCTGATCAATAAATGGGAGGGGGAAATGGTCATTGCGAGTGGACTGATTTAGTTTCCTATAATCAATAAACACATGCCAACTGTTTTGCACCCTCATTGGAACTAACTCCTCTTTATCATTTTTAACAACAGTAACACCAATTTTTTTAGGCAAAACCTGAATAGGACTCACCCATAAGAAATTTTAAATGTGATAAATTATACCTGCCTTGATCAGTTTTTCAACATCTTTTTTAACAACTTCCAGAAGGGTTGGATTGAGTCTCCTTTGTGGCTGCCTAACCGGTTTAGCCCCATCCTCAAAAATAATCCTATGCATGAAAATGGAGGGGATAATACCTGATATGTCATCCAAAGTCCACTCAATTGCCCTAATTTTATCCCTCAAAATATTCAAAAGTTTTTCTTCATGTTCAAAATGGAGATTGTTAGCAATGATAATAGGTAATTTCTCACCACTCAACAAGTAGAAGTATTTGAGATTTGGTGGAAAGGGATTGAGTTCCAGTGTAGGGGTGGTGTATGGATGAAGACATCAAAGGAACTGAAATATGTTCACAAAGAGCATCAGTATCAAAATAGACATCATCACAATCAGATAATAAAACATCAAATCCATAAGCATACTCAATAGCAAAGTCATAATCAGAGTGAACATGATCAAAATTAGTATATGAATCCACATAAAAATCAAATCCAAGAGAGGATTGTGTATTAGAAACATGTGTGTAAGTTCTATTAAACATGAAAATGGAACCAATACTCAGAATCTACCTAAGCATAGAACAATAAAAATCCATGTGTTTTTTACTTAGTGGTTCAAAATGCGAGATAACAAAAGTACAATGGTCTTCTGAGGGGTACTTCATGGATTCTATTGCATTAAATATCTCAACTTAATCTCCAAACTCCATGGAAAGTGTACCCTTATTGAAATTTATGATAGTTTTTTTAGTTTTGAGGAAGGTTCTACCTAAGATAATGGGAGCATGAGAGCTTACTTGATCATCATCCATGTTAAGCATGTAGAAATCTGCTGGAAAGATCATGTATCTTACCCGAACAAGTACATACTCAAGGACTCCCACTAGATATTTCATAGCTCTATTTGCCAACTGCACCACTACTCTCATGGGCTTCAACTCGCTGACCTGTAAAGAAGAGAATACATAGTGAGGAATCACATTTATAGAAGCTCCTAAATCACATAAAGCATTAGAAAAGTGTAATTCCCCTATGGTGCATGGTATGGTGAATGTCCCTGGATCCTTTCACTTTGTTGGTATTGCTTGAGTTAGTGTAATGAGTACTGACACATTCCTTATAATATTGATCCTCTCATTTCCTTTTATCCCTCTTCTATTTTTACAAAGTTATTTTAATAATTTCACATACCTTGGGATTTTTTTTAATGGATTCAAGTAGATAGATGTTGATATACACACGCTTGAATGTGCCCAAAACCTCTTTTTTCATTGCCTATTCAGCTGTATTTTTGGTTTGAACAACTCTATTTGAAAATGGAAGGGGTTTAGGAGGATCATCGTTAATATTTTTATTAACTTTATATTTCTACTTGGGTTTCTCATCAGCTGGTTTTGAATGGGGCTTCTCTAGAGTTGAGGTGAATCTCAGTGGAATGATAGGTGTAGATGTTTCAGTTGTTTGCTTCCCACTTCTCAATGTGATGGTACTGATATTCCCCATGGGATTTGGAGTAGGTTTGGAAGGAAAATTTTTAGAGTTATTACTTACCAGTTCATGGAGGGTGGTGTAAATATGGATTATATGTGTCTTCAACTCCCTCAACTCAGAACCTTGACTCTTCAGCTCATTATGTTGATTAAGAAAATTTTGTTTCAAAATCTCATCAGTGTTAGAATCTACCTTGGTTTGGGGATTCTCTTTTTGTTTACTTGTTGATTATTGAGCTTCAAATCGCCTTTGGGGTTGTTGGAAACCCTATTATTAAGGTGGAGGCTACTGGAAGTTTTGTTAAAAGGGAGGCATTTGTTGTTTTCCAGAGGCATACCTCATATCTGATTGATCCTTCCACCCTTGGTTGTATGCTGGTGCAAAGGAATAAAACTTCTTTTGGGGATGTAGTGGTTGTTGCTACTGATATGGTCTCCTAGGAAATACTGCAGTGCAATCCTCTGTCTCTTTTAATTGGGGGAAATAGTTAGTTGGGTGGTATTTTTCAGTGCAAATGCCACAAGGCCTCAAAGGAGTGGGTTGGTATGTCTTTTGAGCCAAATAAATCTGCATCACCATAGAGTTAAATTCTTCTAACTTGGTATCAATTAAATGAATTTCAAGAGAATAAGGACTTACCTGATATACTCCCTTGACATGTAGTGTACCTCAATCACCAAATTATTGGGAGTTTTGGGACATCTTGTCGATCAATGCATGTACAGCTACTGGTGTCTTGTCCACCAATGCTCCTCTAGTCATGTAATCCACCATGATCATCTCCATAGGTGTGAGTCCTTCATAGAAATACTGGATAAGGATTTTCTCAATGATTTGGTGATGTGGAAAGATTGTGCAAAACTTCTTGAATCACTCCTAGTACTCATACATTGACACCCCTTGTGCTTTCTTGATCCCTAATATCTCCTTACAAATGGAATTGGTCTTTGATGTTGGAAAAAATCTCTGTTATAAAAGACATTTCAAATCATTCCAACATGTTATATCTTCAGGTTGTAAATAATACATCCAATCCTTTGCAGCTCCATCAAGTGAAAATGGGAACGCTGTTAGTTTCATTTGATATTTAGAGACATTTCTTGGTTTAAGGGTTGAGAAAACCTCATTAAATTCTTTTAAATGTTTTTTTGGATCCTCACCAGATAATCTGTGAAATTTTGGAAGAAGGTGAATTAATCCAGATTTTAGTTTGAAGAACGATTCGAGATTTGGGTGTGCAATAAAATTTAGTTGATAGTTAATATTAGGTGAAACCAATTATCAAATGGTTATATTAAGTTCATTTACATTATTTTTAGACATTAGTTATTTTTTAGGTTTGGTATAGAAGTTTTTCCAATTTTAATGTTCCCAGAATGGAGGAATTCTCTAACTGGTTTGATGTTGAAACTTCTCATAGACTAAGAATTTCAGAATCGAGCCAGAAGGCTACATTCAATATTATGGTCAAGATCTAAAATATTCTCAGGATTATTTCATGTTATAAATCATATAAAAATAAAAATAAGTAATGTGTACCATAATAAAAATGATAAGTTTGAGTTGATAGTCCAAAAAGAAGAAGAAGAAAAATCAGATTGGGCAAAGAAGGAAGAAAGAAGAGAAGAAAATAATAAAATGTAAAATAAAATAAATATCTCTAATTGGTTGAAATAATTACTTTCCTCCCCATAAATGGTGAAAATTTGAAAGGCACCATCATGGGTGATTTTCAAATGATGTTCGGTTTCTGTTTATTTAGGTGCAGCAGAGTGGCTGACCAAAGTTGTCTCTCAAAGGAGGAAGTAATTTAAGACAACATATTGAAGGTATTTTGAAAATAAAATTAAATAACATAAAAAAATACTTGAAAGTATGGGGGGTTATTATTTTTTATAAAACTATAAGAATTTTTATCGAAGAATATTTCATTTTTTTTTTTGTTTTTTTTTTTGAAATGAAGTTCGATTAAAAAGACACAACCAAAAAATGTTTTTTTAGAAAATATTTTAAAAGGCGTAATCAATATAACTCAACCTATTCAAAAAATTATTAATCATTAAAATTTAAATTAATATCCACTTAATTATGATCCCCTGATTTCTTAACCATTGAACTCTATGGGAGTTAACATTACCACAATGATGAAAAGAGTTAAACCCTACGCTAACTTCAGAACATGAAAAAGCAGCACCCTGCTTTGGTTGAAATTATAAATCTAGATTATGTTCAGTGTTAAATTAGATCACATATCAATTTTGGGAAAATGGGATGAATTTTTTTTAGGGGTTATATTTTAACTCTACAAATTTATCACGTGTAGTCTTGTTTTACCAATTAAGTTTTCACTCTCACAATTTACACAAATCTCGACCTCGTGTGTTTTTTTTTTAATTGTTAAATTGATTACTTAGTTTATTATAATTCAAAAACTCAATTTATGAATAATATTAAGTGAATTATAGAATCTAATTGATTCAAAATAAATGAATGAATAAGTTAATAGGTAGATCGATTACTAAAAAGAACTACTCTTCCATGGGCGGTGTAGTCATCGTAGAAACATTTTGTATTTGAAAAGGTTTAGAAAGGGTATAACCCAATATTGTTTCTACTCTTGAATTCCATAACAAAGAGGAAGATTAAGAGAAGAATAAAATTTAAAATAATAGAATAAATGGAAGATAAACTAATAGTTTATTGAAATCACAACAATATTATAAAGTGAAGAAGAAGAAGAAGAAGGTTTCGATGAAGGGATCCTACTTCAAAAGATATACCTCTTTAAATACCTTCCAAAATGGAGTGAAACCAATTACCCTATGCCTTAAATCTCCCAATTCACGTATAAATCCCTCCAAATGAGAAAAACACCAATTTATATAGTGGATGGGAGGCTAGGTTTCAAGTGGTTTCAAGTGTGAATGGGGAAATTAGGCCAAATATTTTATTCCACGTTTCATCACCTATTTGACCTTCAAAAAACGTGAACCAGATGTCCATATAGAAGGATTATTTGTGGGAAATTTTGTTCTAGATATCCTATCCAAATGTGATCCTAATACAAGCAATTATATAGACTTTATAAGCCAAATATAGAACCAATGTCCAATCAGATATTTCATCCCAACTTTGACTTCATGACCCATTTTCACCAACCAAATGCATGATTTAACTAATATGTCGTGAATAAAGTTTGTAGAAAATTAAATCAGGAACACATTTACAAAATATTAAGTTAAAATAATAGAAATAAAATTATTTATGTTTGAAATACTACAGTGAATTTTTAAAGAGTAAAACTGGAATTTTCATCAAATTTTCAAATGAATGGTCTAATCCCAAATATTTTATAAATAAACATATTTAACACAATGTGAGGAAATTTTTTCATTTATTATCAATAAAATATTTGAAAAAATTTTGTTTTATCAAACAACAAAGTGTTCTCCCATAATATAGTTCATCTACATCCTCAGAGCAAAGACTACTGCTACCAAATCGAGGTTAAGAGTCATGTAGTTCTTCTCATGGGGTATCAACTACCTCAACCAATATTCTATCACTACCTACCTCTTAATCAACATTAATTTGAGACCGACTCCTGAGGAATCGCAATACATTACATACTCCACACCCTCCTTCAATAGTCTCAAAATAGGATCACTAGTAAGCCTAGTGATTTACACCTATCATGGGGCATGGAAAAAAATATTTTATATTACCTAAGTATAGTATAGTGATTTACCTTAGGTTTTATCCTGAAGAGAAGGGAACACAAAATAGTTTGTCACTTTGTTTAATTGGACAAAAAAATTAGTATTTTCAAAAAAATGGTTTTGAATGAAACAATTTAAAATAAATCAATTAAGAAAATTATTTAAATGGAATTGGAAACTCAACTGATTGATAACTATGATATGAGAAGGGTGATCAAGTTGGGGTCAGTTTTATAATTGAAATTCTATCATTATTCTATTTAATTCAATCATCTTTTAATAATTTGACTAAAGTGAGATTTTATGATTGTTTCATCTCACTCCCTTTTTCAAATGGTGATGGTGAGAGAAAAACTTACCAAGTTCTTAGTTTGGTCTACTCTCCTTGTGTAATAGAGTTGAAATGAATATCCTTAAATTACATAGGAAATACCCTGTTGGGTATTATTTATCCTAAACAATCAATAACATCCACTAACCTTTTCACACATACTGACAATCATCGAGTACTTCACCACTAATCCCTGGTCTATTCCATCATATATAAACCAAAACCTTCTAAAGGGAGATAATGGTCATTGACCGAATAAAAAATCAATAAAATAAATGAAAACCAAATATGATCATACTTGATAATAAAAACCACTATATGAAATTGAAAACAACATTGTAGAAGAGATAAAGAGATTTCATTGAATTATGTCCAAGAACTAAAGCATTACAAAAAATAAAACCAACCCTTCCCCAATCACTCAAATATTTACCCCACCATGGTAAGGGTAATATAGATGAATGGGGAATAAGAAGGTATTAAAAATTTAAGAAGAATAAAATTGGGGGAATATAGAAAAGCATGGATCCTAGATGGATATCTCCTCCTCAGCAGTCGACTGGATGGTATGGGATGATTTTGAAACGAGGTTCTTGCCTCCTTTTATAGGCCATAATTTTCTTTAAAAAGTTTACATATCTTAACCCCCAATAAATTACCGATTTGGGAAATTATGTCTTCATAAAATACGTTCATAAATGTCTTGTGTGCCTATCCTCTAAATTTCAGCATATTTGGTCTGTTCAATCAGTAGATATGGTCCCAACATAAAAATTATCTAGATCTATGAACAAATTTCAAGGCCCAACTTGTGAGCTAGTTTTGGGATTCGAGATGGTGGATTTAGATTTGGGCCCAGAAGAATGGAATGAAGACCAGGATGTATAGAATCATAAAAATAAAGAATTTAAAGATTTGAATAAGTATAGAAAATGTTATGGCCTAAATACATAAATAATATAAAATAGTTAAAATCCAAAATAGGTTATTTTTTCAATTAAGCTCAAAATGCCACTAAAATCATAAAATGTGACAATTTCCCTTAAAATAAAACTTTTTTGGGATTAAACACATTATAATTAAAAGTAAAATTATTGAAAATATTAGTTCTGACACCTAGTCCTCTACTCCTAAAAGTCTATCTAACACTGCTCGGTCCAGGTAAACGACTACCCTTTCTGCATCAAGGCAGTCAAAGGGGCTGCAATTTTAGAGGAGTATTCTACGAACCTCCTATATTACCCTACCAAGCCAAGAAAACTCATAACCTTTGAAAAATTCTTGGATTAATCTTAATATAGAACTGCATTAATCTTTTTTGGGTCCACAACTAATCTATGCTCTGAAATGACATGCCCTAGAAAGTGAACCTCATATATCTAGAACTGGAACTTCGAGAGATTACCATAAAGCTGGTTCTCCTGAAGTAATTCTAGGACCATCCTCAAGTTCTTTACATGACCCTAATCTGATAATTAGTATATGAGTATTTCATTAATGATGACAACCAAAAATCATTCCAAGTATGTTCATAATATCCAGTTCATCATATTCATAAACACATTGGGGGAATTCACCACACCAAAAGGCTTAACAAGGAACTCATTATGTCCATAGATACATTGCCATATTCAGAATATAATCTTTAAGAACCCTCAACTGGTGGTAGCCAGACCTGAGATATATATTCAAGAACCATCTCATACCTCACAAATAAACAAATAAGATTACAATCCTTGGAAAGGGATACATGTTCGTTATCATGTCCTGATTCAAGTGATGATAATAAAAACAAATCTACAATCTCATGTTTGACTTTTTCACATAAAAAACTGAATCTACCCAAGGGACACGCTGCTTCAGATAAAACCCTTCTCTTGAAGGTCCTCCAATTTTACCCTCTTCTCCCAAAGCTCACTAGGTACCATACGATATGACACAAAAGATATCAATGCAGTATTGAGGTGAAGGTCGATGAAAAAATCTATCTCTCGCCTTATCAGTAGTCCCAGAACATACTTGGGGAAGATATCCATATAATCCACCATGATTGAAGGGTCCTAGATTCCTAAAGATCCCTCTACACTAAGGGATAAAATTTACAACTCACGGGTGATGGGTTTCAGCTTCCTACTCGTAAGGCTTTCTCATTCCACCATGATATCTCTCTTTCCCACAAAGGAGAATCTCATCCCATCTTTACAAAGTAATATGACTCATATGCGGTGACAGTTAATCTGGTATTAGACTGTGGAAAACCAATACATAACCAATATTATGAGATAAGGTCGATCATGATGTCCAAGAGGTCCCACGAGAAACACTCTTCACTAAGAGAATCTCACACTACCAGTAGAAAAGTGATATTGAAGAAGTGTTCCAAGTTATAACCTCAAGCCAAAGATTTTGTGATAAAGTTTCAACTAGGATCTCCATATCTTTCACTAGGAGTAAGTAGATAAAGTAATTACTCATAATTTTGTCTAATATTAATAAAGAAATAGTAGAATAAATATAGATCATACCTCTAATCATCTCAAGATCTGTCAGGTCATAACACTCCATAGCCTGTAGCTGGTCACAGCCTCGACCGAAAAATCCTTGAGCTTGGCATGGGCCTCCTGGTAATGGTGCTGGAAGTAGATCATAACTTCATTTACCACCACCAACTCCTCTCTCCAGAGCTACACCTATTCCTCTACCAACATTGCCTCCCTGAGGGACACCCTAGCCTTACATGGGAGATATATTATCATGGTGCTTCCTCTGTCATGGTAGTCCATCTGTTATCTATCTTCCCTTATTAGCACATTAGGCTGGGAAATCAAGTTCCACATGACCTCACCCATCACATGTATAGCATATCCCCTCTCCAAGATAACCCGGTACTCTACATGGTCCATGTACTGTATGACTACATGGCTGACCCCATCCATGAGAAGGTCTCCTACACCAAGATCCTCCTAACAGGCACCTACTAGATATTGCAGAAGAATCGGACCCATCATTCCCACTATCAACTCTAGTTTCATGGTGTCCCTTGTATGGGGAGATCTTTATCACCAATTACCTCTCTATCACTCCATCATATGTGGGAATGCATATGAGTACCACACTAGCATGGATGTATCTACAGAGACCCTACTCAAAATTATGTTCCTGGAAGTAACTATCTTGAATAATGTCGCGGGAGTACCATGTAAGGTCAGTGAACCTTACACCATACTTAGTAGCTACCATCCCTCCCTACTACAGCTCTAAAAGCTCCTAAATCTGAACTAACCACAAGCATGATGTGTAGTAATCCCCACAAAACAGCTACTGGAAGTAGAGAAATTAGAGTACCAACTCATCATGCATCTTAATGACTAGACTTAACCAGTGTCTAGATGCTCCATAGAAAATAATGGTTGATAGTAAAACCATATAATTAGTTAGTTTTTGTACAAGTATAATAATAAGATCATCAACTCAAGATAATCCTCTATTTCCTAGGGATATGACTCACTAGGGAACCTCAGGGGCCTTTGGTGCTGGAACTTATGGAGTGCACTAAGATTTTGTGCATCCTAAATGTAATATAATAGTAAAATATACTACTCAAAAGGAAGGGGTGCTACTACCTACCTTCCTGGAGTAAAGACCTCATGAGATGGCCCCTGAACTGAGGCCACGACTCTCACTAGATCTTCATCACAATCCTGAATCAGTAACCTGGCTGGTTGTCTTCACAGAGGCATCCTAAAAGTGATCAAGATGTACCATGGTGAAATGATCATATATATATATATATATGGGTATATTAATCAAGAATAAAAGTTAAAGGACTCAATATTATATGATGCATGTACCAATGTTCCCTGTAACCAATGTCTCAATATACCGAGTTGGTAAGTAGATAATCAGAGTCCTGGTGAATGGATACATCGACTGTTGCACCAACACTAGTTTCTCTAGACTGGAAGTGGTTCTTCAGACACTTTGACACTATTTCCCTAAGTCTTATACAAATACTCATAAGAGAAAAACTCTGAACAGCATCCCAAATAATGAATTGATTTGATAACACTCGATAATAACCCGACCCACCAGGGCATGGCTAGATAGCAGGAGACTGGGATTCCACAACCCTAAGCCCATCTCCATAGGCCAGGGGATCATGAAAAGCACTAATAAGGAATAAATAAAAGGGTAGAACTTTTCCTAAAGTACCTATATTCATGCATCCAACTATCTATATAAAAAATTGAATAGAAATAAAAATAAAAGATAGTAACATCTAGAGTAAAAACCATGCATGTAATAACCTCTTAGGGAGTACAAAAGTGTGAAACAGTTTAATCCAAAATGTAAAGGTAAAAATAAATGCCCACCCAAAAGATATATCCTAACCTGATAATAACTGCAATAGAAAATAGCTGAGAGAGCTCATCTATTGATCTCCCAGTCCCAACCACTGCATACTGTCAATGCACCCGACTATCCCTATGATCCATTTAAATCACCACTAATTTTTCCTTCGCCTCTATAATACATGAAATGTGCAAGAAAATATCATGTAGGGGTGACTATATACATACCCAGTAGGATTCCCCAAAAACTGAAGAGGGGGAATAGAAGATGTGATAGAATTAGTCAGCTCAACCTAAAGAAATAGGGAAATGAAACCCAACAAAATAGATATATATAGTTATATAAGAAACCCATATGATAGAGAAAAGTGATATTCATATCATAACCCATACTAAGTTTATGAGACTTCCAATAGTTCAAAGAATTTCATCTTTTATGTGCAGCATCTTGTGTGTCTATAGAAGTAACTGTATGGGGAACCCACACCTTGACAATGTGTCGCACAGTTGAGGGGTAAAATATCTAAGTAGAGGACCCAAGACCTATTACATTAGAGGTGGAACTTAGTATATAGAGGTCCCATGCCCTATTCCATCAAGTGGGTTCCACTCAGAAGGTAGAGGACCCATTCCCTAGTCCATCTGGGGATTCCACTCAAAAGGTAGAGGGCTCACGCCCAACTCCAACAAGGGTGTACCACTCAATAGGTAGAGGACTCCCACCCTAGTAAGTTAGGTTGTTCCACTTAATAGGTAGAGGACTCGTGCCCTAGTCCTTCAGAGGGTTCCACTTAGTAGGTAAATGACTCATGACCCAGTCCTTCAACAGGTGTCACTCTATTGGTAGAGTACTCATGCCTTATTTTGTTAGGCGGTTCCACTCAAACTAGTGTGAGGATTATGGGGACCCACACCCTGGTACGATAAGGGGTTACCAACCCCAGTATCTCTCTGATGATCCTTCCCAATCATTACCAACTTTAAGAATCATCTAAAGAAGCGTCATGATCAGAACATTCCATGTTATATCTCAAAATCCATAATGAACGATTCCATCATATTCTACATGGAAAACTACTTAGGATAGGCTACTCAAAAACCAAAATATGATTCCATATTAAGGGGATATAAAAGGTGTAAATTTCTCAAAAAGAGAGTACACTACATGTAAAGGGTCCACACAGCATGTGGTCCTACTTTGTTTCCTAGCTTTGTTCTCCTCTGGACATGACTTTGTTTCCATGTCACCATACACGGCATGTACGAGGCCCGCACGATATGTCTCATCCACATAGGTTCTACTTGTGTGCTCTAGGTCATGCTCATATATATCAGTTTGTGTCGTGTACCTGGCTATGCCCGGGTACTTTCACATGCCCATGTACTCCAAGAGTACATGGTGTGTCCTTCTGCACTGGGTCCTAGATGTGTGCAGCTGGCACATTCATAGCCACCCAGGGAGGGTCATAGGTCATGTGGGCCTAGCCACATGATGTTTGATCCTTATCTTACCTGAAACCCTAGTTTCATAGCTAGGGGTACTACATGGCATGTTTTTATCAGACTATAGGTTGTGTCGTCATGTTTTCCATAGAAAGTCAAGTTCTTCATATGAATTCCAAATCCATAGTCATCTCCATGATTCCCACCATTTGACCTCTCAAAACTAATGGGGTTTACCTTCGACCATAAATCTCATCCCTCTAGTGGCTATAAATCAGATCTCAATCACCCATGGTGGTCTGTCGCATGTCCCTTACACCTCATGTCACCCATCAATCATCTTGGATACCAGATATATATAAATCATCACCTCTATACCAAAAATAATATTATTCTATCAAAGAATATCCATCATGATCATCGTTCTCACATACTCCATGAGTCTTGGGGTTCGATCATGCTCAAAACCACCCCGAAAAAGTAAAATTGTGACCCCATAGGCCAACGGTTAAGAATGAGAAGAATGATGGGGGAAAAGCACCATAACAAGGGTGAAAAATATTATGGGCCAATAATCCTTGGGAAAAAATTCTAAATTGGGGAATATGGGGTTGGATCATGGAATAAGAAAGAATAAATTGAATAAAACAATTTACTTCAACAATGGGCTCATGCAAAGGGTGGGAACACGTAGATCAAAAGAAGATAGTAAAATATCCATTATCAAATGTTTAATCAAGGGAGGAAAATGTAATTTATGATTCTTACCTCAATTATGGATCAATTTTTGGTGAAGAATTCATTTTCCAGTGATAAGGATGATATGTTTCGTACACTGCTTATCGATCCACCTTGATCTAATCACCGATCGTTGCCCGATGTCGATTCGATAACGACGATTGTCAAAGATCCTCTCAATTATCCCAGGGTTTATGTGGATATCCCTAGAGAATTTATATAATGGAGTATTTAAAGAGGATTTAATTAGGTCCTTTAATAAAATAAATAAATAATTTATCTATTTATTTTAATTAAACACACCCACCAACGACTGCCTCAACCGGACATCTGGTGCTGACCAACCTTAGGTCGCGCTTATGGTTAACCCCATGCTCCAGATTCAACCGTGATTTTAGATTTATGATTTGAGACTATGTTCAAGAGATATTCTATTGTTTCTAAAAAACTACACACACATGATATTAATATAAATAATTTTAAAAAAATATTAATTTCAGGCTCACTAGGCCTCGGAATCTCACGCCATCTTAGTGCATGGCTCCAAAAATATTCCTTGAAATATTTTAAAGTCTTAAAAGTAAAAAATAGAGTATATATATGGATGATCTAGAGGGAATAAAATTTGGTTTCTTAGTTTAATGGTCATCAGTGATGAGTATATTTCATGTGCGGATTCAGATCGAAAGAAATAATTTTTATTTAATTTTTTGTTTAAAATCCATCACACAAAGATCCTTGGACCTTTATCAAGGTTATGATTCTTAAGCGATGATATATGTTCATTGATAAACAATGAAAAAAATTTAAATCTAAGACCCATAAAATTATATTTCATGTCTGAGTACCTTCATGGAGTACTAGGATGAGCGCCTTGATTTCATATGGTTACTATGGTTGGTGAGGTCATCAAGATGTGCTAAGAGACACCCTGACATGAGAAAAAGAAGGTATGACCAACCTCAAGAGTCATCACATAGCTTGGGAATCAGAATTTGTTTATCATCTACTCTATTTATAGCACCCCACGTGCACTTGTTTATTAGACTAGGCATTTAGGGACGTAGTTGGTGGTGGCCTACTGAGTTTTACTCACACCCTGCTCAAGCTACCATGGAACTTGGGTACCCAAGAAGATGTTACATGTTTTCAAAATTAGGCTGGGGTAGAGGCCTAGTTCTTGGGTATTTTTTTGGGATATCAAGATGGAGCATGAGAGTTTGGGATCAGTCTAGTACTCAGGTTAGTTGTGGTGGAGTTTCCAGTCTTCTATCTTTTGGTCTTTTGAGATATTTTATATGGTCTACTGATTGTATTATTTCCTGACATGTATTGGATAGTCTCATTTGATATAGCATGAATTATGTTGATATTTTATTTGGAAATTGTTTGGTTTTCTATAACTACTTTACCTAGATTATTTATCTGATTGATATTATTTTCATTGTTGTCTTACTCAAGTATGTGGGTATAGTCTCCCCACCCTAGACTCGTGCTACTAGTCGAAAGTCTCTAGCATACAGGGAGGTGCACCTGAGGCCTTGTAGAAACCCAACCTAGTTACTGTTCATAGCGACCCAGGGTGGAGACATTACATGGAACCCCTCCATCCCACCATGGAGATTCATGTGGGAAAAGGACCAGATTATAGGTGTTATCACACTCATCTCTCGTTCGAGTCGCCCACCCTAGCAATGCTTGCGTGGCACCCTACTGCATTGTCTATCTATCGTGTCATTCCATCAAATTGGTCTCATTGTATAGATAGTAATGTGGAATGGCACCCTTCATCCCACATTGGAAATCCATGAGTATAGAAGGTAGGCTGATAGGTGTTAGCACACCAATCCATCTTTCGAGGCCACCCATCTAGTGGCACATACATGTTGTTATGCTGCAACACCTGCCTATTGTATAGAGTTGTTTGTCTTGTCTCTTCATGTCACTTGTTGTTCATTGATGATGTCCCAAAGACCCTATGGTTGAAAGACCTTTAATGGCCCAGAGTCCCTATAAATAAATATAAAAATATTAAAAATTACATTTAAATACAAAATATTTACAGTAAATTATTAATTATATAAATATATATAATATTATTTATATCTATAATATTAATAATATTTTTATTAAAATATTTTTAATAAAATTTTAAATAATTATTAATTAGATAAATAATTAAATAATTAATATTATAAAAATGTATAATTATATTTGGAAATATTAATAACTATATTTCAATTAAGAGAGGATAATTTTCAATATATTACTAATTAATATTAAATTTACTATTAGATGCATTTAAAATAATAATAAATTATTATTATTATAATAAATTATATATAAATTACATATGAAATAATATAATATTTTTTGTCAAATACATGAAAAATAGAGTACAAATATTTTTCATAGTATATTATTAGTTACAAAACTGGGAAAGTAAAAGTGAAAAAAAATTAATAATTATATTTGAATAGATTTACAAATTATATAATATATAGACATATTATTATATATCAGTGTGGGAAGGTTCCATGACCCAAACTCCACAGGCCATGAACATGGTCATTTGACCCCATGGGACTCCACTAATACCTTGGTTGTCTTCCCAACACACCAGAGGCTATTACCCACTGAGGCCACTAATTAAACTAATGATTGTTCCCACAGGTCAAAACATGACCTGACCTCCCCAGGCCATGAACATGGTCATCTAACCCCATATGACTCCAGTAATACCTTGGTTGTCTTCCTAGCACACCACATGATATTACCCACCAATTTCACTTTCAAACTAATGAATTTTCCCACATACCAACATATATTCTTTTAGTGTGTGTTTTCCTCACTCACACACACTAAAAAAGGGAGGTCTTACTAGTGATTTTTTTTTCAATACACAATGATTTAAACCACCTATATATGGTTTAGTAGCAGTTAGAAAAACTGTCATGTATTTCACAATTGGCAATAATTTAGTGATGCTTCTTCTTAATTAGTGGTAGTTTTTATATGCATCATATTTTGTGCATTTAGCAGTGGTTCCATATTAATTTAGCAGTGGTTTTCTTAAAAAAACCGAAAATAAAATTCACTAAATGAACATAACCACCAATAAATAAAATTATTACAAATATATTTAGCGACAATTATTATAAACTACCACTAAATATTTTCTAAAAAAACTATTTTTGAAATTTTATTTAATAAAAAAATATAAATATAAAACCTTTGACATGAAATAAAACAAAACATAAATTCGCAATAAAATCATACATACAATATCATACATTCATAGTCATATATATACAAACTCAGTCAATCCATACCTCGGTCAACCCATACCTCGATCAACCCATACCTCGATTAACCCATACCTTAGTCGACACATAGCTCAGTCATCAATATATTCATACAAAATATGTCCACCAACAACAAACAATGACCAATATAAATCCATACCATGAACTCAAATGTATCCATATACCTCCACATCAAATCATCAACTGGAACCAACCACATCATTTCATCAACCGAAACAAAAATGAAGACAAAAATTAGAACTAAACATAATAAATCTGAATTACAGTAGAATCATTGATAATATTTAAACATAACATAGAAACTAAGAACCCTCGTGACTATATTCTAAATAATTTCATGGATCTAAATGGTTAACCTCCTGCCTACTCCTAGAATCTGTCACCTATAATAAAAAGTAGAACATTTAAAAAAAAGAAATGTGAAAGAGAATATAAACAGAATATATTTAGAATGTTCCACATAACATTTGTTATTTTGTTAATAAAATAATATAAATTTTAACATAAAAAATAATATATCATGAAACACAATTTAAAAATAGAAAAATATTTATTTAATATTATATTCAACACTTGAAACTGAAAAGGTATAAGTATATAACAATCAAATAAATTTTTAAATCGAAGTGTGGTGTTCTTGAGATTTAATTAATAAACAAAATTTAAAGACTTTGACGTGGAGGGATGTATTATATTTTAAAAGTAATTCAATAGAGTTTTTTCCATAATTTCACATCAATATAATTTCTTTTTCTATTTTTTTGACTATTACATGCACGTTTTAGTGTTTTAAAACACTGAAAACATGTTTATAGTCATCTTGGGAAAATTATAACTCATAATGACAAGTTTTTGGTTCCTATATTTCAAAAATAAATACATTATTATTTAACTATTATTTATCAATAATCCTACATCATTTTTTTAGTTTTTACCCCCTGACACACATTTTTAAAGATGTTGGTATCTCTAAAAACTACTTATTGAGTCCTTTCAAGTACACCGCACGTCAGATAGATGTTTTATCTATGTGTACATGCCAAAAAAATAAATGGTGGTTTTTCAATGATTTTACATCAATTTGAGGTAGTTTTCTATGGTTTTTTTCCATTACATGTATGTTTTAGTGTTTTAAAACACTAAAAATTCATTTACGAGAATCCCGGGTAAATTGTGACTCGCAATGATGTGTCGTTGAATCCTACATTTCAAAAATAAATATATGGTCATTATTTTATGATTTAACAATAATATGACATTGTTTTCCTAGTTTTGATCCCCCAAAACATATTTTTAAAGGCTTTGGTACCTTTAAAAACTATTTACCAAGTCATTCTGACCACACCGATGTCAGATTGAAATGTTGTGTGTGTTTACACATAAAAAATAAGATAAAAGTGGTTTTACCATGACATAATGTAAACCTATGGTCATTTTCTATGGTTTTGACCATTACACGCATGTTTTAGTGTTTTAAAACACTAAAAATGCATTTACATTCATATCGGGAAAACTGTAACTCATAGTGACTTTCCATAACTTCTTACATTTCAAAAAATAATGTATGTATAGTTTTCTCTAATTTAATGACCATCCGACATCATTTTTTTGGTTTTGACCCCCAGACACATGTTTTTAAAGTCCTCGGTACCTTTAAAAACTATTTATCGAGTCATTATAACCACACCGCATGTCAGATTGATTTTTTTATGAGAATACACGTTAGGAATAACTCAACAGTGCTTTTCCCATTATTTCACATCAAAATGAGGTTGTTTTATATGGTTTTGACCATTACACACATGCTTTAGTGTTTTAAAACACTAATAACATGTTTACATGAATTCTGGGAAAATTGTAACTTAGAATGACATGTCATTGGTTCTTATATTTTACAAAATCAATCTATGATCATTTTCCATTGATTTAATGTTCATCTGACATTGTTTTCCTAGTTTTGACCCCCTGGAACGCGTTTTTAAAGGCTCCAATACCATTAAAAACTATTTATTGAGTCATTCTGACCAAACCACATGTCATATTTATGTGTTGTGTGCATGTACACATCAAAAATAACTCAGTGGTGGTTATCTCATGATTTTTCATCAATATGAGGTTTTTTTATATGTTTTCGATCATTTCACGCACATTTTAGTGTTTTAAAACACTAAAAAAATTACGAGATTCCTAGGAAAACCATAACTCAAAATGATATGTCTTCATTTAATACATTTAAAAAATATTTCCATAGTCTTTTCCCTCTGATTTTATGACCATCTGAAAAAAATTTCCTATTTTTAACCCTCCGACAAACATTTTTAAAGCCTTTAGTACCTTTAAAAACTATTTACCAAGTCATTATGACCATACCACATGTCATATTAACATATTTTCTATGAATAAATATCATAAATACCTCAAAAGTGGTCATTCCATGATTCCACATTAATATGATTATGTTTTCTATGGTTTTGACTATTAAACTCACATTTTAGTGCTTTAAAACACTAAAAACATGTTTACGAGCATCCCAAGAAAATTATCACTCAAAATGAAATATAGTTGGTTAATTATTTTAAAATATCAATCTATGGTATTTTTCCTATGATTTCATGTAGATACAACATCATTTTACTAGATTTGATCCCTTGGCGCACGTTTTTAAAGGCTTTGATGCCATTAAAAACTATTTACTGAGTCAATCCAACCACACTGCATGTTGGATTGATGTTATGTATGATCATACTTGTAAAAAATAATACATTAGTGGTTTTACCCTTATTTCACGTCAATATAAGGTTTTTTTATACGGTTTAACTATTACACACACGTTTTAATGTTTTAAAATACAAAAAAATGCATTTACAGGAATCTCAATCAAAACGTAACTCAAAATGATGTTCTATTAGTTCCTAAATTTCAAATTTTATTATATGTTTGTTTTAATTTTATTTTATGTAAATAATAAGTTATTTTCTTAGTTTTAACTCCCCCCCCCCCTTGACACATGTTTTTAAAGGCATTGGTACCTTTAAAAATTGTTTACTAAGTCATTCCAACCACACCACACATTATATTAAAATGGTGTGTGAAAATACATGTAAAAAATAACTCAATGGTTTTATTCACATGATTTCATGTCAATATGAAGCCATGTTCTATGGTTTTGACCATTACATGAACGTTTTAGTGTTTTAAAACACTAAAAACGTGTTTACGGGCATCCCATAAAAAGCATAACTCGTAATGGCATTTCATTGTTTCCTAAAATTAATAAATTAATATGTGGTTATTATCCTATAATTTCATAGTAATCCAACATTGTTTTTCTATTTTTGACCCCTCAAAACATGTTTTTAAAGTCTTTGGTACCTTTAAAAAATGTTTACTAAGTCAAAAAAGAGAAAATGAGATCGATTTGTTTTCAAACTTTAGGATAATGGTCCACAATTCATTTTTGACATGTAGGAATCATCCACATGTCAATCCAGCATATGATGTGGTTGTTATGACTTGAAGTGCGTGTTTTCAAAATAAAATAGTCATTTTAGTTTTATTTATGAAAGTTGTATGTGTTCTTTGAAAATGTTTAAATGATCTATGGAATTTAGAATTTACCTCAATAAGATGATCTATAAGGATGAAAATTTCCTTAGGTATTATTTTGATCATCCATTGAAATACAAAAACTAAAGTATTTTCCATTTTCGACCACAAATGATCCTATGTTTTCCTATAAGATTGTTATTCTTTCACTTTTTCTTTCAACCTTGAAATTTATCTTTGTGGTTCCTGATAAACAACACAACTTGAACCCCTATTGGGTGTATGTATAACTGGTAATGATGCCCTACCAAAGAAAATTAATGGAGTAGGCCCAGAACCCATCCCTTGTACACGTATGGGATATTCCCTCCCTAAAATGATTGCAACTGCATTGTTCTAGTAAACTGATGCTGATTGTGAAGGGTCCATATCCTAGACTTCTTGAATTTTAACCTGTTAATACGAATATATTTACAATTATTTTTTAAATTATCTAAAATTCATAATATTATCTAATTAATAAAAAAATTGAACTATTTATTATTATTTCATTACTATAAAAACATAATAATGAAAAATAAATTGTAGAAAAAAAGGCTTAAACCTAATTAATTGGGGTTAGATAAATGGATCAAACAATGCCAAATTGGTATAGTTTGATCCATCTTATGGCCCCATTTAATTGGTTTAAGTCTTGTTTTTTTTTATAATATATTTTTCATTATTATGTTTTTATAGTAATGAAATAACATGAAATAGTAATGAAAAGTGCTTACTCCAATGTCTTTGGTAGGTTCATTTACAAAATTAAAATCGGGTTTCCTATAAACTTTAAACTACACATCTATTCTACCAACAGAGCACCCTAATTCATTAGCCTTTATAAAAAAATATAAACATGTTATAAAAACCCTTGACTTTTAATAAATTGATATAAATAATTATGGATAAAATACAAACCAAAATTTTTCTTTTTCTTGAAAAACTCTAAAACCCAGTTATATGAGGAATTACTTGTTTCTCATAATTCATAGTATTTTTTTAGATAATTCCTACAAAAAATATCAACATTAATAAAAATTATAATTTTATTGTGTTTATGTTATTAAGATACTGTAAAATATGTAATTACCTCATGGGATGCATCTTTGTGAATATCAATAAACAACTTCCATTGCCCATGAGAAATGTCTTCATGCACTTTCACATACATCTGTCGTGAGATCAGAGATGTGTCATTAAATATATGCCATAATCACCTTTTAGCTCTTAGAATATCTCCATTTCTTTCCCAAATTTTTCAAAGTACATGGACGTGAAACAGAGTCATAGGAATCAAAGTGAAAAAACATCTAGCAAAAAAACATAACACTTTATAATTATATTACAAAATTTTACTCATATATTTTAAATTATTTATCAATGAATATTAAATTAATATTACCTGTACTTGATTATCAAATGCCTCATTTTTTCAAGTTGTGGGAATATTCCTCCAATCTTTATAATATATAGGAAATCTCACTGTATCATAAGAAAGATTCCTAAGAATTTTTCTATAGTTTCTAGCATCATCACTAATATGTGCACCAAACTCATTAAATGGAACGATAATCTTAAAGTCCTTCAAGTATCATACATCTATAATGTTCATATTTATATCCCTTCTATTTCTATCCTTATCGGTTTAACACATGAATTAAACAATTAATAAATATATATCTTTTTTTAGAATAATATACATGTTGGTAATATTAGCTCTTCAATATCTCATATATAGAGGGGTGTCCAACTGTTGTATCATTGGAGGTGAATTGGACAGTGGGATACCAACAACATATGTGGAAATAGATGGCTCGTTATAAATCTTGGGTATTGTGGAATCCCTCGGATCCACTGAAGCTGACGGTAGTAGTGGTGTGCTCTGAGATACTGATCAGTTAGGATCTTGCAATTTTTTTATTCTCAGCATTCTTTCAATTCAAATGGTTCAGATGTATTAAATTTATTAAAAATGAAAAAATAAAATATTTTTACAAAAAAATAGAAAATAGAACAGTGTATATATGTACAAAACACTTATAAATGATAAATTGTAATATAGTTTCATTACTAATTTATACATTAAATTGACTTCATATTCATTGTATTCATTTTTATTAACCTCTATTTTTAAGAGTGATTCATTTTCACCCACTCTTTCAAGTTCTAATATTTCAATATTTTCAAGAAAAAAATCAATGTTTTGTGGTTGATGAGGTTCATTATCACAAAGTACCAATTTATCTTCATCTCCCATATAATATAAGTATATGTACTTTAATTTCACAACAACACTCCAAAATTTATATATTTCATCATCCACATAATAAACCATATTTTCCTGTGAAGCCAAGATAAATGGATCATTCTCTATACAGTCACCGGTATGGATAAAGGGAGAGAAGTTGATAGAAGTAAAATGTAATGAATATTTCATTATAATCCTATCAATATTGACGCACTTTCATTTTAATGAGACAATTTAAAATTAACCATGATAGTTTAATTTAGTTATATCAATCATCTTTCCATAGTATCTCACCTATTCAAGTGTAAATACACCACTATTTTGAGTTTCTAATTCTTATTCAAGATAAATTATATAAAACTTGAAACCATGAATATTCTAGACATCAAATATCTTAGTCTTCCTTATAGGGAATTGATCCAAAAACATGAAATCATTTGATATTTTAGCTCGATTCTCAACATTCACTATCTTGAAAAGAATATATATAAGGTGTTACTTTTAACTTAGGCAAAATAACTACACGTCAATAATATGAATATGAGTATATACTTACATGATGGTTGAACCATTCGACAATATCCTTATTAATAGATTTTTTTAATTCCACCTTATTTAGAGATCATCCCCTTGGTTTCCTATTTGTTTACAATCTCAATTCTTTAATAAATGGATCTGAAATAAGACTATTGAGTATCACATATCTATGTGCTTGTAGAAACTCTAGTCCAGTTAGTGTAAAATTTTTCCCCTTTCCAATTGTTTGTCCAATAGTTGGAAATATTGATGAATGGTTTTCAGAATAATAATTATTGGAGAAGTCATCAACATGTCCAACATGATTGAATATAGTCTCAATCCCATCCAAATACCTATAACAGAAGGTCAAGAACTCTTCAGTTATAAAAACTTCATCAATAGATCCTTCAGGATGATATTTACTCTTCACATATGCTTTCAAATCACCTAAGTACCTAATGAAAATAATAAGAAAAGTATTAAAAAAATTAATCAATGATTTGATAGAATTGAATTCACTAATGAAAATCGAAAAATATCAACTTACCTCTCAATTGGATACATCCATTGATATTGTACTAGTCCACCAAGTTTATCTTCTTCAATAAATGAATGGTAAAATGAATCATGACTATAAATAATGAAAGGGGGAATAACATATCCAAATGAAAAAGTGTAAAAATGAGTATTTCTTGAAGTTTATCAATATCGATTGGATTTAGATTTTTTCCGCAAAGCTCTCTAAAAAATGTACACAACTCATCTAGAACCACAATTATATTTACAGGTAACATATTACACACTGTCGATGGAAACATATGCTCCATCGGAATATGTGAGTCATGAATTTTCAATCAATGTAACTTTCAATGTTTTAAGTCAATGCACCTTGAAATGTCACTTGAATATCCATCTAGAACTTTTACATTCTTTAAAGTTTAAAGAAATATTTCTTTCTCATGATTTTTATTTATAAAAATAGCCAAAGGATACTTTATATTCTTATTCCCCCATAAACCATGCTTTATACTAATTAATTCTAATTATTTATGAGCAATAAGGCGATCCTTCGATTTACCCTACTCATTAAGAAATGTAAAAATTACATTATCACATACATTCTTCGCAATATTCATTAAATCAAGATTATATATAATATCTCGTTACTATTTTTAGGTACACATCAACCCTTTTTTTATCATTCTTTGATTGGGTCTCGTTTAGGGGTACCTCAGGTGAAATTTAAAATTTTTAGAATTTTCTATTTGTGCACGGTTGGCGCATGGTTCACCCAAACTGACCCCCGCCCAAGAAAAACCTTGAAAACCCAGGAAGTGGGGTTTTTCACGGTTAGTGAATGGTTTGAAAATAGTTTGCGTACCTAGTGAAAACCATGTGCTCCATCAGAGGGGTGAATGGTTAGAGTGCACAATTTGGAAAATTGTGCGGCCCTACCCAACTAACCATGTGAGTGGGGATTTTTAATTTCGATTTTTTTTAAAAAAATCCCAAACCCCTATATAACCACCCTCTCAACCCTAACTCGCTATATTTTGGTTTATTAGACCTTTGTAGCTCTAAAGAACCATTTTTTTCTCCTACAAACCTAATATGAAGTTGATCGAAGCTTGGTGAACCTCGATTGATTCCTCTCCGATAAGAGATATTCTCATGTTCCTTCTCTCACACTCTCTTTATCTCTACTCCTAAGGGTTTTTTATATCTTCTTTTGTAGATGGATCTAAACTCCTTTGTTTTGGATCTTAAATCTTGGGTTTATTTTTTTATCTCTATTGTCGATGTTATTCGTTGGATTTTCCTATTATGGGCATTGTGATTCGTGATCTCTATGTAAAAGGTAGGTGGTTAAATTTAAGATTGGCCAATTGAATAAACCTTTATTTTCATTATTTAAATTAAACTATTTTCATTTGTATTATGAAAATTTAAATTGAAGAAAATTGGAATTTAAATTGAAATAGTATGGATTTTGGGTAAAAACACCCAGTTCCAATGGAATTTGAATTTTAGGGGTATGGTTAGGATTTGATGGAAATTATGGAATTTTATTTGTGAAATTGATTTTTGAAATTAATTTTTAAGAAAATTACTTAAATTATTTCGATAAGAACCTATTTGGTTTTATCTTGAAAAAGGCATGAATTGATTAAAAACTTGTGTTTTGGTTTTTAAATGGAAATTGGAATATTGAAAACTAGAAATTGGGAAATTTTATTTTAAACTATTTTTAAATGATTTGACTATTATTTATTTATTTATCACATGTCAGCTTGTGTAGTTATTGAGTTATTTGGGACAAACATGCTAGGATGGGAATTCCCTAGTAATAGAATGATGTTTTACAACACTAAAAAAACCTAGTTTGGTGTATATTATCCTCGGTGGGATGTCAATTAGTCCTCTTTGGCCAGTGTCGAGGGATGTTTGTGCACATTTTCATGATCACAGATTGAGTGTGTGAGGATCTCATAACCTAGAACTATCGTACCTTAGTGCAGATGACCATGTTTCTCATTTAAATTGTTATGGTATATATATGTCATTGAATGTGAACTCCATTATTCATGCCTTCTTATTTATATAAACTATTTTATATAAAATGTTTACTTAATCCATTGTTTAAAATGTTTCCATCAATTGAAATGAAAAGAATGTTTTTTTAAAATATATAATTGTACTTCTATGCCTGTTTTATTTAAAATTGAATGAATGATTTGGTTTATTTATATTGGCATATTATTATGGAACACTTGGTGACACTCTTACTGGGATTTTAGATCATACCCTACCATTTCCATTAGAAATTTTTAGATTTCCTTCTACCATGGTTGTGCAAGGGGAAAGCACCACTTGGAGGTTGTGGATATGTGTATGTTTGTTCTGCTATTTATATGGAAGAACCATTCCCGGTTTTATCTTGTATGATGTCAGGTTATAGATTTTAAGTCGTAGGGATCAGGAATTCCCTTCGGGCTATGTTAGTGCCAGATTGGGTATTATAGTACCAAGGTATCTGGGCCAGTTCATGACAAAGTGGTATCAAAGGTGAAATTTGTGCATCTTTCCTTGATGTCAGTATATAGTTTGAAATCTATTTGGGACATAGGAGGTATTTGTGAGTGAGTTCCTAGAAAAATATCATCGTAATTAACCTTAAGTCACTTTTTATGGTTTGGGAAGGATGTATTAAGGATTAGTTCTAGTATTTTCCCTAATTTTTATTTGGGTAGTTGAAATCCAAATCTTGTTTTCTTATATATTGGTATGAATTTCCCTAATTGTTCTTATTTGAAAGTTGATCTGAGTACTCTTATAACATCTTATTTGTTGTTTTTTGATGTTGGGTATCACCGTACCTCTGATAAGACATGTGAATAGGACCCATGAGGAAGCTGTTAATAAACCACAGCGAGAAAATCCTCCTTTGGACTAGAATCTGGTTGAGGTTATCATATGTGTTGCCCAAGCTCTGGGACTGGCACCTACACCTGTTCCCATTCAGGATCTAGATATGGAACCTCATAGGGATGAGTCTCAGAATTATTCTCATGAGTTCCTTCTCCATAAGTCACTGGCATTCTAAAGCTCAAATGATCCTTAAGAAGATAAGTATTGTTTAAGAAGAATTGATATTTTGTTCATGTTCTTGGAGATGACTAAATCAATTAAGGTGAAATGTTCCCCCTTCAAGCTATAAATACCTAGTAGGAGATGGTGGTACATGATGGTGATGAAGAATAATAACAAGTGGTTAGAGTTAAAGAAATTTAAAGTTATTTTCACCAGTCAGTCCTATATAGAGTCTATGGTGTTGGTTAAGGCTATAGAGTTTTTCAAACTCAAGCAGGATGATAAGACCATGACTGAATATGCAAACCTTTTTACTAACCTTGAGAAATTTGAACCTAATATAGTATCGAATGAGAATATGAAGACTTGATGGTTCGATATGGGACTTTGATCTAATATTCATTCTTAGTTTTTCTTGTTTAATCTCTCTACTTATGTTGAGGTACTCGATAAAGCGTTGGTGGTTAAGCTAGACCTGTCTAGTAAGTCAGGGTTGATGGGAGTTCCTTTTTCTCTTAGTTTAAGTTTTGTGAGTTCCTTCAAAGGAAATAGAACGTGTGATGATTCTCATGGTGGTTCCTGATATTAGGGTTCTTCTAGACCTCCTATGGTGCTTGGTATATGCCCTTTGATTTGCTACCAGTGTGGCAAGCCTAGGCACTCAAAACAGGTTTGCACTAATGCACCAAATATATGTAGTTCTAGTAGATTCTCAAGATTTTTTCATAAGTTATATCATATCTATTCTAGTTCACATAATTAAATGGTATCATCATCACCTAAAAATTATTGTGGTGAAATCATATGATTCATGAACAAAGGGGTTCCAACCACAGGCATCTGGAATGAAGCTTCTTCGCGTAGTGGAAGATTCTCCAGAGGAAGAAGATATGGGTCTAGAGACTGTGAGAGGTACCATCATTATTACTTCATATTTAGTAACTACTTTATTTGATACTGGTGTATCTCATTTATCATTTTGACTCATATTGTTAATCTGATAAATCATCCTACAGAGCTTTTATTTTATGTGATGGATATTACTACACCCCTTGAAAACAAAGAGAGAGAAGGGTCTTCATTGTCCTTCTTGTGTCTTCTCTTTATCATAGATTGATCTTACTTGGAATTTTCTAGTTCTCGATATGAAATCTATTGATGTCATATTCAGGATGGATTTGATCATTTCTAATAAATCCCAAATTGATTGTTATCTTCAATGGGTCTCCTTTATAACACCCGATGGGGTGTTTCGTATCTTTCAGGGGGGATGGGACCTGAGGTCAAGTAGATCCGGACCTTCTTATCCAGAGTTGGGAAAAGTAATATCAGTGTTTTCTTTTACCCTGGAGTGATAATCCTAAAGTGATGATCTCCCTCTGGTTGTCATCAAGTTTCCTGACGTTTTTCCTTCCAACTTCTCTGGTTTTCTACCGGTAAGGGAGGTAGAGTTTTATATTGATTTAGTACCTAGTAATCATCCTATATTTATTCCTTCTTACCAAATTGAACCAACTGAAATGAAATATTTGAAGACTTATTTGGATGATATTTTAAATAAAGGATTTATATGCTCAAGTGTGTCACCTTGGGCGGCACCTAATCTCTTTGCTAAGAAAGCTGATGGGTCACTTCACCTTTATGTTTATTACTGAAAACTAAACCGAGTTATGGTAAATAATAAATATCCATTTCCACGGATTGATGATTTGTTTGACCAGTTAAAAGGATAAAAGTGGTTTTCTAAGATTGATCTTTGTTATGGTTATCACCAGTTAATAATAAAAGAATCTGACATTTACAAAACTGCCTTTGGGAGTAGGTATGGACATTATGAGTACCTTGTCATACTGTTTGGTCTAACCAATGCTTCTACAATCTTTATGTATTTGATGAATAGGATCTTCCATGGGTTTCGTTATACTTTCATGGTAGTATTTTTGGATTACACCCTTGTTTACTCTAAGTCTGAGGAGGATCACGTGCGTCATCTAAGAGCGGTTCTATATTTTTTGAGAAATCACCGACTTTATGTCAAGCTTTCAAAATGTAATTTCTGAATTTAGGAAGTAATGTTATTGGGACACATGGTTTTACAACATAGTATTTTAGTTGATCTTGAGATGGTGAAAGTTATTATAAAATGGGAGCAACCACATAATGTTTTCAAGATTTAGAGCTTCTTGGGTTTAGCTGAATAGTATCACTAGTTCATAAAGGATTTATCAAATTTGGATTCTCTGATGACTTCTCTAAATCATAAGAAGGTAAATTTTACTTGGGATGAAAAATTTTAGAGTTCTTTTGTTGATCTAAAACATCTTTTGACTATTACACCAGTGTTGACTCTTCTAGAGGCCAAGCAGGGATATATAGTCTCCAGTGATGCATCAGGTTCAAGTTTGGGTTGTGTTTTTATATAGGGTGATCATGTCATTGCCTATGGATTTCGACAACTTAGGCCATTTGAGAATAATTACCCAACCCATAACCTTGAACTTATAGTTTTGATGCATGCTCTTAAGATTTGGCGGCATTAACTTTTTGGAGAAATTTTTACCATGTATTACGACCATAATAGATTGAGTTATATCATCTCTCAAAAAGATTTGAACCTCCACCAGAGTTATTGGGTGGAATACCTACAATATTTTAACTTTAACATTGTATATACCCTAGGGAAAGGGAATATCATTGTATATGATTTGAGCATGAATATTCCAACCCATACCATGAAAGAATCATCATAAGAGTGTAACTTGATGGATCTTTTTGTACAATTGCATATTAGAGTTTAGGAAATAGGGGTCAAGGTTGTTTTGGACAATGTTCAGTTGAACTCCACTCTTATTGAGATGATTTTTCATGAAAAATATCTTGATGATGAGTTTTGCATCATTAGAGACTCTCTTTATAGTGGGGAGACTATTATTGTGTAGTCGTTCTCTACATAGGGTACTCTATGTTTTTTGAATCGTTTTGTTGTGTTGTTAGTTGTGAGGAAAATTGTGTCGGGGGATTTCCATATTTCTTAGTGGTAAGTGCACTGGAAAACCACAAAGGTGTTCTATGACATGTGGAATCAATTATGGTGGCTAGGTATGAGATAGGGCATTGTTGATTTTGTATCTCATTATTATACATGCAAATAGGTCAAGGTCGAGCACCATATTCTTTTGGGTTTTCTTCATCCACTCTTAGTTCCAACTTGGAAGTGAAATGAGATCTCTATGTACTTTTTGGTTGGATTTCCGTGTACCCATAGAAATAATAATTTGATATGAGTTATGATCGATAGGATGACCAAATCAGCTCACTTCTTACCTATTTGTGATATAACCAGTATTGAAGAGTTGAGAAATATCTATGTGAGAGATATTGTTTGTTTGAACAAAGTTCCAACTACTATAGTATCTGATATAGATTCATGTTTTACTTATCGCTTTTGTAGAGGCCTTTAGGAGGCACTAGGATCTCAGGTTCTTTTGAGTATGGAATACCATTTGTAGTTGGATAGGTAGACTGATAAGGCTATACAGATTCTTGAGTATATTCTTCATGCTTATGTTCTTGACTTTATTAGAGCTTGGGATGGCCATTTAGGTCTGGTTGAGTTTTTTATAATAATAGTTACCAATCTGTAGTTAGAATGGCTCTTTTTGAGGCCTTTTATGGACAACCTTGGAAATCTCTATTGTGTTAGTCAGAGATTGGTGAAAGTTCCTTGGTTGGACCAAGATTGGTTCAAGAGAAGACAATAAATATTTAGTTGATTCATTAGAGGATGTTGACGGCATGGATCTGGTATAAATTTTATGTTGACCATCATCATCGATCATTGGAGTTTTCAGTTGCTGATTAGGTGTTCTTGAAAGTTTCACCTCGTTTAGGTCATCAAAGTCTTGAAGAAGAAAGGGAATCTTTCTCCTCATTTTGTGTGACCTTTTGAGGTTATTGAGTGGGTGGGGAAAGTGGATTACCATTTATCACTTTATCCACAATTGGAATTGATACATAACATGTTCCATGTATCGCAGCTGTGAAAGTATATTTCTGATCCATCCCATCTTCTGAGCTGGAGTGATCTTGACGTCGAACCTGCTTTATTCATGACTGAGCATCTAGTCAGGACAGTTGATTCTGAAACCAAGGTAATTCGTGGGAGGATGATACCTTTGGTTTGAGTGATATAGTAGCATGTTTAGGATACCCATGAGACGTAGGAGAGAGAGGCACTGATGAGAGAGTAATGGCCTCGTCTTTTTGATATTGAGACTTCTTGACTGGATTTTTAGGGATAAAAAGTTTCAATGGTGGGGAGGTTATAACATCCTATTACTATTTTTAGGTACTCCTTGTCCCTCCCTTTTTATCATGCTTTGGTTGGGTCTTATTTAGGTGTGCTTCAGGTGAAATTTAAAAAAATTGGAATTTTCTGGGTTGTGCATGGTTGGCGCATGGTTTTCCCAAACTGTGCACCAACCCAGGGAAAACCATGAAAACCCAGGTAGTAGGGGTTTGTATGGTTTGAAAAACCATGCACCCACCTAGTAAAAACGGTGCATGCTATCAGAGGGGCACATGGTTGGGGTGTATGGTTTGAAAAATCATGTAGCTCTACTCATCTAATCATGTGAGCGGGGATTGTTAATTATGAATTTTAAAAAAAAACCTGAACCCTCATATAACCACCCGCTCAAGCCTAACCCACCATATCTCGATTTCCTAGGGCTTTGGAGATCTCAAGAACCATTTTTTGGCTCCTCTAAACCTATTCTGAAGCAAATCAAATCTTGGTGAACCTCGATTGATTCCTCTCTAGTAAGAGATATTCTTATGTTTCTTCTCTCATGCTCTCTTTGTCTCTCCTCCTTAGGGTTTTTTAGATATTATATTATAGTTGGATCTAAACTCATTTGTTTTGGATCTTGAATCTAGGGTTTTTTTCTTGATCTCCCTTAATAACATTATTCGTTGGATTTTTCATGTTGTGGGCATTGTGATAAGTAATCTCTGTGTTAAAGGTAGGTGGTTTCATTTAAGATTGGATAATTTCATAACCATTGATTTTCTTGATTTAAATTAAATTGTTTTCATTTGTATTGTTAAAATAAAAATTGAAGAATATTTGGATTTAAATTGAAATGGTATGGATTTTGGGGGGGAAACACTCAATTCTAATGGAATTGGAATTTGGGGGTGTGATTTGGATTTGATAGAAATTTTGGAATTTGATTTGTGAAGTTGATTTTTGAAATTAATTTTGAAAAAATGGCTTAAATTATTTTGATAAGAACCCATTTGGTTTTATCTTGAAAAGGGAATGAATTGATTAAAACCATGTGTATTGGTTTTTAAATAGAAATTGGCATATTGAAAACTAGAAATGGGGAAATTTTATTTTAAACTATTTTGAAATTATTTTCCCATTATTTATTGATTTATTGATCACATGCATGCCTCGGTAGTTAGTGAGTTATTTGGGACAAACACGCTTGGATGGAAATTCCCTATCAACATATTGACGCTTTATAACTCTAAAAAGAACCTAGTTTGGTAGATCTTATCCCCAATGGGATGTTGATTAGTCCTCTTTGTCTAGTGTCAAGGTATGTGTGTGCACATTTTCATGATAAAAAATTGAGTGTGTGAGGATATCATAACCTGGAACTATCGTACCTTAATGTAGATGACCATGTTTCTCATTGAAATTGTTATGATATATTTTTCCATTGAAACTGAAATGTTTTATTCATGTATATTTATTTATATAAACTATTTTATATAAAAATTTTACTTAATCCATTGTTTAAAATGTTTCCATCAATTGAAATGAAAAGCATGTTTGTTTTAAATATGCAATTTTACTACCATGTCTGTTTTATTTAAAATTGAAATCATGATTTGGTTTATGATAAAACACATTTTTATTGAATATTTTATTGATAATAAATGATATAATTCCCTCACATTGTGTTAAATATGTTTATTTATAAAATATTTGGAATTAGATCATTCATTTGAAAATATGGTGAAAAATCCAGTTTTACCCTTTTAAAATTCACTATAGTATTTTAAACATAAATATTTTAATATGACTTATTTAAACTTAAAATTTTTTAAATTGTTCCTAACTTAATTTTCTACAACTTTTATTCAGGAAACTAGAGCTAAAGAGTGAATTGGGATAGAGTAAATGGTCCATTAAGTCAATGGTGGTTTGGACACGCGAGATTGGACATCACTTTAGTGTTTGGGCCATATCTTCTACATCTGTCCATGGATTGAGCCCAAATGTTTAGAGGGGATATAAAACCAAATTTATCACATATTATTCTTCTGTAAAGATAGATAATTCACGTTTTTTGGTGGTCATTAAGGTGGTTCAAGTGGGATTAAAATATTTGTAAGAATCTCCTCATTCAAACTTGAAACCACTTTTAACCTAACCTACCCTCCACTCTATAAATATATATTTTTATTATTTGGAAGGGTTGGGACGTGAATTGGGAATTTTAGGGAAGAGTATAAGTTGATCCACTCCAATTCTCCAACCATTTCAATAAGGGTATCTCTTGAATCAAGAATCCCTTCGACGAAGCCTTCTTCTTCTCCTTCTTCTTCTTCGTGTTGTAATACTTTTGTTTGTGTAATAAACTTCTTTGTTCTTATTTTATTTATTATATTTTCTTCTATTTTGTTCAAATTTTTTCTTCTCTTAATCTTCCTTATTGTTCTGGAATCAAGAGTAGAAACGAGATTGGGTTCTACCCTTTCAATCCTTTGTTCATGCAAAACGTCTCCATGATGACCACACCGCCCATGGAAGAGTAGTTTTATTAGTGATTGATATATCTTATACCCTATTAATTTAATTATTTTTAATCATTGAGATACTTTAATTCACTTAATATTATCCATGAATTGAGTTTTTAAATTATAATAAACTAAGCAAGCAATTAAACAACTAACACAAAAATACGTGAGGTCGAGTATTGTGTGAATTGTGAGAGCGCGATCTTAATCGGTAATACAAGGCCACATGGGATAAATTTGTAGAGTTAAAATATAATACCTAAACACAATTCATAATTATTTTCTAGAATTTATATGTTCCCTAATTTACCACTGAACATAATCTATCCTTAGAACATCAATCAAAGCAGGGTGTTGTGATTGCATGTTTCAAAGATAGACTAGGGTTTAATTCACTTCATCTTTGTGGTAAAGTTAATTCTCGTAGGGTTAAGAGGTTAACAAGTTAGGGGGTCATAATTAAATGGATGTTAATTTAAATTATAATTATAAATAATTTAGTGAATAGGTATATTTATATCAATTGCACTTTTTAAAATATTTTCTAAAAAAACATCTTCTTGTTGTGTCTTTTTAATCGAACTTCATTTCAAAAAAATAAAAACAAAAAAAATTATACAATCTTCTTCCACCAAACTTATTCTAGATTTATGAATGGAAAACAACCCCCCCCCCTGTCCTTTCAATTATTTTTCTTGTTACCTTGTATGTTATTTTTGAAATACCTTTAATAAGTTGTCAAATTTACTTCCTCTTTTGAGAGACGACCTTGGTCAACCACTCTACTGCACCTAAGTATCCAAAAATCACACTAATCATTTGAGGGAACCCATGAAAGAACCTTTCAGTTTATTTATATTGGAATATTATTATGGAACACTTGGTAAGACCCTACTGGGATTTTATCTCACACCCTACCTTTTCCTTCGGGCATTTATAGATTTCCTTCTACCAAGTTTGATCAAGTGAAAGTGCAACTTGGAGGTGGTGGTTATTGTTGACTCCTTAGGCTTGTAGTGTTGTGTCCATTGGGACTTGGGTTGTTTTATCTTGTTCTTTTGGTACTTTTATGATGTATTGTTTGGGTTTTGTTATACATGTTTGACTTTTGGTATTATTATCCCTTTGGAGTTTTCTTTTGAGCATGTTGATATGTGTTTGTTCCTTCCATTGTTTATCTTGTATGATATCAGGTGCTATTCTTCACCCCATGGGGATCGGGAACGCCTTTTGGGATATGTCAGTGTCAGCTCGGGTATTGGAGTATCAGGGTATCCAGGCCATTTCATGACATTATAACATATCAAATTATAATCTTAATAAAATGTTTGAAAAATATACTCATTTTCTTTCATTTTTGTGTTCCAGCTACTTTAGATGTTGTACCTCATAACCTTTTTCCCCTTATTTAAACTGATTGCATTTTCCAAATTTTATAGTGGCATTCATTAATTGTCCCATGATTTTTGAATCAGATAACACCTTTGGTGGCTTTCTCAATTCAATATCTCCATTGAATTTTCTCTTGTTAAACCTAAATTTATGGGAAGCATTAAGAAATCGACAATGACGCATAAAATACTATTTTCTACTATGAGATAATCGTTGAGGTTCAAAATCAAAATTACAAATTAGACAAGATAGACCAGTATGAGTCTTCCAACTGGATAGGTTTCCTAGTCCAAGAAAGTCACTAATTGTCTACATTAAAGCAATATGATTTTTGAATAGTTTTATCTTTGAAGCATCATATGTTTCCACACCATCATCCCATAATTCTCTTAATTCTTTGATTAGAAGTTGAAAGTATACATCAATGTTATGTCCAAGAATTTTCTTTCCAAGAATAATCATCAAAATAATGAAAGAAGTCTTCTTTATACACATTCGTGGAGGTAGATTATAGGGGATTAAAACAACTGACCAAATGCTATAATTAATATTTAAAGTACCAAAAGGGTTAAAACCATCATAATCCAATACCAAACATACATTCCTATAATCCAAAGAAAAATTTTGATATAATAAATCAAACACCTTCTATAATGTTGAATCTTTTGAATACCTCATCAAGCCATAATTGTTGTTATCTTGAGCATGCCACTTCATGTTGTATGCAGTCTTAGGTGACATGAATAATCTTTTCAAGTGTAGTCTTAGAGGAAAGTAATGCTATACCTTTGCAGGAGTTTTTATCTTTTGTTTATTCCTTGGGTTGCATTGATTTGTACTCTCATTGTTGTTCATTGACTTCCATCTACTTGCATGACATCTTATGAATTCTTCTTTATTCAACTCTTCTTCCTAGTAAAGCATGCAATCATTAGGGCATGCATGTATCTTTGTATAATCAAGTCCAAGTTTGTTGATTATTTTATTCATCTCATAGAATGATGTAGAGATCTTAGCTTCACTAAATACATCATGACACAACACTAAAATCATGGACATTGGTTTGTCAGTAATTCCACATAAACACTTGATATGATAAAACTTAAGTAGAAAAGAAAACTTTGAATACTTGACACACCCTTCATGCAGTTCTTGTTGTCCGTCTTCAACTAACTCATAAAACTCATTTTCTTGTCACTAAAGTTCTCAGCAAGATTAACTTGTTCAAGATCAACTGAAGGTTATGTTGATCTATTTAAATCTTGGACATTGTATCCTGTAAATCCAAATGATTCATTTATCAGATTTTGAATTGAATTCTCCTTTAGTGGGTCACTTTGTGTTTCGTTGATGAGATTGTCATTGTTTTGAATTTATATAACATTTGATTCACCATGCCAAATCCAACATACATATTGAGTGTGAAACCATTTCAATATCAAATACCCATATACTTCATTTCTATTCAACCATCACTTGAATTTACAATCAGCACAGAAACATTTTATTCTATCATCCACTGATCGGTTTACAATTACATAATCTAAAAATTCTTCTAAGCCCTTGGCATACCGAGGTGTGCTTTGAGGTAAATTAATCCAGTTTTTATCTATAGGTATTGGATTGTGATTCTTCTCCCTGTACATTCAGATATAAAGATATAAATGTTCAATCAAACAAGTATAATCAAAATTAAGCAACACCCAACTTCAGCATTGACCAGGGTGGGGTCTTGATTCAACATAACACAAATTCAACATAAAAAAAGATTCAATCCAACATTAAAAACATAAACAACATTAATCAATAAAGATTACCCCTCAAAATAATACGGTCAAATGTCATGGAATAAGTCCACTGAGTCGAGAAGAGAGGTTACTATGATGTCGAGCATACTATTATCAGTCCAAAATAGTATACGAACATGATTATTCTATTAAAAGATCTGTAACTTTTCTTCTTTGCATATTGTCGATTTTTATTTTATATTGCAGAAACATGATTGTCTCTATAGCTAGCTCTTGATTCGATAATTATGAAAATCAAGATTTGTTGTATCTCAAAACGAGAACTTGGAACTGTGATATTTGGTGCATGTGTTTCCATATGCATCATAACATTGCATGCAATTATGGTTTTACAACATTTTCAGAATCGATTTGAAAAACAGTACTCAACTTAAAGAGAGTAGCACATACAAAAAGATTTATGTAATCTAAAATTACGTAGCTTGTGGTAAGAATTGTGCATTATACTCATGATTAAGAGTATTTGTTATTTAATATATTAACTTCATGATATCATTTTAAAAAAAAGAGAGAAGAGAATGATAAATTACATGTGGCTTGTGTTCTTAAACCGCAGGCTAAGTGATTGGGTTTTTTCGAACGAAAACCCCTCTATGAAACATCTAAACCACTATCCCCCCCCCCCCCGCGGAAGCCAACCCACAATGGCCCTTAAGGTGGGCCTCAATAGGAAAATTATAATTTTAAAAACATTTAAATGATTATTAAATGGGGAAACGACACAAAACTGAAAGATTGACTTACCTCTTGATGAAAATGTAAAAGTTTCAAGTCTTACGCTACGCACCAACAACACCTTGAGTACCTGTATCATGCCACATGAGATAAATAACTAATTATAATAATTTATTATTAATTATACAAAATTTAAAAAATAGAAATACTCTCCTAAAAGAACATTGAGGAGCACGAGGGTCGTTTCGGGGTCGTCGTCGGGAGTGGGGATGGTCACGAGGATCAGAGCTGCGGGATGGGCGAGGGATGGTTGTCGTTGGGGAGAAGGAGGATCTGGGTTGAGGGGTTGTCGCAGTCGGGGAGAGGGGGGTTGGGGTAGTGGGGCGGTCACCGTCGGGGGTAGGGGAGAGGGGGGAGGGGGGAGGGGTTGAGAGGGGTGGTTGCTGTCGGGGGTCGGGGAGAGGGGGGGTTGGGGTCGAGGGGCGGTCATCGTTGGGGGGAGTCAGGGAGAGAGGGGCGAGGGGATTTGGTGTGGGGGGAGGGATATGTGATATAAATTAAAGATTTAGCGGAGATTTAAATAAAATTGTCGCTAAATTTTAAAATAAACAAAATATAGAGGCGATTATATTAAACCGCCACTATATTATAAATTATATTTAATACAATTTATTTCACGGCGGTTCTAATAACCACCGCTAAAAACTCTTTTTTGTAATGACACCCTGAGAAACTTTTCTTGAGGTCACTCATTGTGACACTAATTCAAGTCAATCACGCTTAACTGTAGAGTTTTAATTAGGTAGTCTCTTGAAAAGAAAGGTGCATAATGTTGACATGAGTAGTGATATTTAGTATTTTGCGTTTCACTTTTCAATGGGTGTTACACTCCCTCCAAGTACATCACTCTCGTTGTAGACCCCATGCCTCAAACCTAAGCAGTGTCACTGCACTTCTGGCAAAGTATTGTCTGTGATACCATTTTGTTACAAAAAACATTATATAGATGTTTATATAATATCAATTGTATATAAAAAATATAATTAATTATTAAATTCATTTAATTTTTTTAATTATAATTAAAATATTACAATTTATAGAAAATAATTATTTTTAAAATATGTCATTAATTATATAATTAATGTATAATTAAATGTTTACATACAAAAAATATTTAAAACATAAATTACTTAATGATATTGATCAATAAATTTAGTATATTAATAATATATATATAATTGATTAAAAAATTTAATAAAATTCTAAATATAAGTTTATTTAAAGGGTTGAAGTTGTATTTTTTTCAATTACTGATTTGCAAATATGAATGTCTTCATTCACATGTAAATATGTGTGTGTGTATTGTATATGTGTGCGTCAGAAGAAACTAAGGACATATACATGTGTATATCCAGCTATATAAAAATTAATGCATATGATATTAATTTTATTATAATTTCAATATAAAATAAAATTAATTTCATATTTAACTAAAATCAATTACTATTTATATATAAAAATATGTCATATATATATATATATAATATTATCAATATATACAAATTATTGTATGAAATTTTCTAAAATTTCAAATGTCCAATCAAACAATTCTTTTAAACATTAGGTACTTGGGTAGTTAACCGAATGGATATCCGAAAACCGAATTAAAATAAACTGAAATGGAATACTAAAACGAGTTTTGGTTGGTAAAAGCATTATTTGGTTAATATCCGAAAATAAAAATCTTATTTTGTTAATATTAGAATTTTTTTGTTGGTTTTGGTTATTAATTTTAATAATTGAAAACCGAAAAAAAGATAACTGAATTAATAATTTTTATTTTTTTATTAATTTAATATTTTAAATAACATGTGAAATTGATTATAACTATAAAAAAAATGCATTTTTGTTTATAAATTTATGCTTGTTTTAAAGTAAATTGTATTTTTTTATAAAATTTAAGGATTTGTATTATTTTTAGTTTTTGTTCGAGACAGTTAAGGTGAGATTTTTTTACATAATGGTCAAGGTGAGTTGCAAAACACGGTCGTTCTTTGGGAGGTGTAGGGTTCGAAACCTAGGAAGTCCGCTTTCGGGGGCCGGGCCTCTCCCCCGGGATCCAACCGCCTTGCCGGGTCGCCCGGATTCTTCTGGGTGGGCAAAATGAGGCGTGACCCAATTGCTGACGGATTGCTGTGCTGATCCATCGCTGCCGGGTTGTTACCCTCGGGACGCTCTGTCATCTCCGCTGGTAACGGCTCCTTCCCTGGCTGGGGAGCTACCTGCGGGTACTACCTCTTCGTGGGGGAGGGGGGTTCCTCTGTGTGGAGGGTTCGAAAAGGACACACTGGGGAATTCCCTTTTAAGCATAAATTGGGTAACCAATAATCTGAATAAAAATCACCAAATGATTAGGAAAAATTGATAACTCAAAGTAAATAATAATAATAATAATGGTTATTGGTTTATTAAAATGAAACATAAATTTGTCCATCCCTAGTTACAAATCTTTCATTGAAATCAAAAAATATATATTTTATCTCAAATAAATAGATAAATATTTTATCAGGGCTAAATAAAACGTTGATAAATGTACAACTTTTGTGAGCGGTGTTATAAAAGTCAATTTTTATTAGTGTTTTATTTTAGAGTTGATAAAGAGCAACGTCTTTTTTTCTATGTTTTTGAAGTAGTTGGTGAATGCATCTACTTTTATCAACGTTGATAAATATAGGGTTTTATAAAAATTATCAACGCGGCTTTTATCGACAATAAAACTAACACTAACAAAACTCGACGACGAGGTTTACAATGATTGAAGGCCCTCCTTTTGGTCAAGGTCAATGCATAGATAATAATAACTTATGAGTAATAAATGAGAGTCAAACAATATTTGATACACATAAATGGACATTATAAGTGTGACATGAGATGGTCATTAAGTGTATCAAGAGGATATGTGAGTACCCATTAATCAAACAAATATCAGTAAAACACCCAGTTATTTTTCTGGATGTGAGTACCCATTACTTATTTATTAAATATGTTTGTGCAAATTAATATTCAAAATAAGAGATTTTATTATGTAAAAACTTAACTCATAGAATTTAAATAATGGAGGAAATTTGAAAATCGTAAAATCATATGACCAGGGTTGATGGTTTCTTTTACTGGGATGCTATAATGGTGTAGATGTCGGGTGATGATGAAGATGATGGCACCCACCCCCACCACGCCCAGTTGAACTCACCCAAAGCACTCGGCCCACCCCTCCTTTGCTTCGGTTGGTTGGGGGGTTTTCTGCTGTTTCAGCGATGACCTTTTTTTTATGCACTTTCGGAGGTAAAAATCTCCCCAAAACTACAGTAAAATTATTCCCAGACAAGAACAATCACTACCCAGAAGATTCACTTCATTAATAAAGTTGGCATTTTTAATTAACACTTCAGGAGTTCAAATAACTTTACTCCATTTTCCTATAAATAATAAACATATTATTTATTGTCATCATTAGTAGTAGTAGTACTACAACTACTATTATGGTGTCAATGATATGATGATGGTGATAAAAGAAATTAAAATGTAAGAAGGAAAAATATGTTAATTCAATTAATTAATAAGAATCATTAATTTTAATATAAAATTTAAAAAATATTAGATTATAAGAAAATATGAAGTTCAAAATAATCATAAATTTATAAAATAATATAAATCTTATTAAAATAATCATAAATTTTCGCACTAAAGATGCATGTCTCTGGGGACTTGACCCTGCAACGTGTCCCTCACCCCCACAAACCCGTACCACCCCACCACCAAATCGGTGTTGGGTAGTGTTCATGTTTGAAATGGGCCACTTGGGTTGGGTTCGGGTTAAGATACCTCTTCTAGGTTATTCAAAAACATGAATATATAGAAATTATGTTTTTTATAATTTTCAAAAAAAAAAATTAAATATTCAGATTCAAGTTAGGGTTTTAAACAAGTTTAACCCTAAAATATTAATGCAAAATATAAAATATATACATATATTTAAACTAGTTCGGGTTTTGAATTTAGGGTTCGGTTATTGTTAAACAGGTTCGGGTTTGGACAGTACCGGACCTGTACACAACACCAATAAATTTTATACATTTTAATTTTTTTTTCCTAAAAATGGATTTTATTTTGCAAACTGCACCCTATAATTTTTTTTTTATTTGGCTAAATCAAAAGGGGGCTGATGGAAAGTTATTTATTTATTTTCCAGATTTTATTTCTTTATTTGTTTTCTCATTTCTTACACGTCTGTCTTTAAATTTAAAAAAGAAAAAAAAGGGAAGGAAGCGGAGAATAGAAGAAAGGGTGCATGTGGGATGGGCCGGGAAAGTCCAAGGGTGTGTTGTAGGCATTGGGGACAGCCCACGCAGCCTCCGTACTCACGCTGGGGCTCTCCATGCATGTTACTCCTCCACACGCATTTCCATTCAATTATTCCAACTCGAATAACCCTACACTAGTCCTTATTCCAACTAGACTACGCCCACATCTAATTAAATTAAACTTTCTTTTTTGGCTTGACTATATATGGATTCATACGTTAAATTCCACCCACCAAATATTGAAAGGCTTGTGTTCTTTTGGGGGTTTCCCACCTTTTTATTCCATACATTTATCTTTTGTCATCCTTAAATTTTATTATCTTTGAAGGGTAAAATAGGTCCCATAAGGATTAGAATATAGGTGGGGTAATGGTATTAAATTTGATCAAATGTTAGTAGATAGAGTATTGTGAGGCATATTTCCATGTCGCTCTCCTTAATAGAAGATTCACTCACTAAATCAACTGTACAGTATAGGTTATAAGAGAATCCTCTTAAGGACATAAAGATGACTCGCCATTGAACACTTGTAATTAGTGGAGAGTAACCCTTGAAGATGGACTTTTTTACCACAACCACAAATTCTCCTTTTATCACCGGTTTTCTAGGGCTATAATTTAAGAGACGTTAAAAGGAGTCCCTTTTATCAGTGCTAAAAAAATCGTTGATAAAAAACCTTTTTATCAGAGTAAAAAAAAGATAATAAAAAGAGACTTTTATCAGCACTAAAAAAAACGCTGATAAAAGACCCTTTATCAGTGCTAGAAAATCGCTTTTATCAGCGTTTTTTCAATGTTGGTAATCAAAGCATCGTTAAAAGGAATCCATTTTATCAGCGCTAAAAAAATCACTGATGAAATACCATTTTTATCAAGGAAAATAAAAAACTTTTATCATCGCTAAAAAAAAGCGTTGATAAAAGTCAAAAAAATATTTTTTTAAAAAGATTTTTTTTTGCTCATATGACCCTGTTTCAACCCTTTATCCGTACTATAGTTGCTTGAACATACCCACACCCACGCTGCCTCCCCTGATTCTAACCTGAGACTTCACTCTCGCACGTATGCACCTTTACCACTCCTCGATGTTGTTTTGTTCTTCATTTTATGATATATCTATTAATGTGTGTGTGTATATATATAGTTATATATATTTTATCCATATAGTTATTCATATATTAATATATATATATATATATATTTATATGATTATTTTTAAATATATTTATAAAATATGTTTTGTGTGTGTGTTTATAAAATAAATAAATAAATAAATAAATACATACATATATACAACATACATGCACACATATACATATATATATATATATTATATGTGTATCTATAAATATAATTATACATATTTATATTTATTTACATACATTATATATTAATATTTATATACATATATTAGAATATATAGATAATATATATCAGTTTGTTAATACACACACATACAAAAAGTACACACACATACACATTATATAGCTATATAAATATTCATATATTTTAATTTTAAATAAAATTGATATTATTTTTTATTTAGATATGATTTATATATTCAGAAAGATATTTTAAAGGTAAATATGTTTACATGTTTATATATATAATTAAAATTTCATGTGTGAAAATATACTAATATGTATATATTTTTATATATTTAATTTTAAATAACTGCACAATAAGAAAAATGATAAAATTTGAACATCATAATATCCATATGAAGGTAAGTCTTGTGAATAAATTGAGTCTCCATAAAAAAAAGATAAGAAGTCTCTATTGAACGAGGATGAAATTCCATGAAATGTTAAAAAAATGGGAGCACGCCAACAAAAAACTCAGTTTTGGAGCTCTTCTGTACATTTTTTTACCCCCAAAAAATAATGACCGGGGTTCCCCTAGGTGACCACGACGTAGATCTTTTCACAAGCTTTGATTTGATATGTGGTAGAGCTAAAACGCACACCCAGATCAAAAGTTATGATCATTTGAACACTATTGAGAATTTGAGCTATACCAACGCTTTTATACCAACGGTTTGGGAAAACCGTTGGTATAGGTATGTATATGGCCACCAATACCAACTATAGCATCCAACCTTTTTGTCACATAAACTTTCATTATATTATACAAAACTGAGGATCTTTAAGGTTTAGTGTCCTGGAAACCAGGAACTTAATACATGAAAAAAAACATTCTTCTTAAACACTTGAAAGGCTTCTCCTCGTGTTCATCCTAGGTTCATTAATGCATCTCATAACCTGGGGACATACATCAAAAGAAAGAGTGAGCAGAAGACCCAGTAAGGGAAACAAGGGGAAACATTTAACATGTGAACTTGAGATACATCACCAATGTCATGAAAAAGAACTTTAAGGCATGGGAAAGAAATCACGAGGCATATCATAATAAAAATAACGTTTTTCATAACTTGAAGATGTGACTACAACATTTAACAAAGACAATCATTTCCGTTTCACCAAGGTCCATCCCCAAGGCGTCAATAAAAATTACCAAGGTTATTCACTAAGGTATCAGTCCAAATGGTCATCTCTAGAGATTAAGTCTTTACCCAATGCATTGGAACGCTATCAGGGCGCACCCTTAAATTTGCCTTTATTATCATGTGAGTCACATATATCATCATCAATCATTTCATAAACAACCCATATAGCATAAAATAAATGGGTTTCATTTCATAATCATAACGTTTTAAAAACTGTTTTAAAAACATGATCTTTATGTCACTTTAAAACCCACAGAAAAGGAAGGTGAGTCTCATGTATGTAAATCCCAGAATTTAAAATAGAACAACTTGGTATATATGTGAATACCCCTATATAAGAGAGAGTTTTGATTATTTACTTAATAAAATAAAAGAACTTTAGAAAAAGAGAGAGACATTTTGAGACAGAAATTCTGCAGCATAACGACTATATTTCGGGGTTTTAGAAAACATTGAAAAGAGAGGGGACATGGGTCAAACATTCATAAATGACCCATAAAATAGTAGAGAGACAGAATATGAAGGATATATGAACATGGTAATAAAATTTGAAGGACATACCATTTGAAATGAAAAACATGGAAGGAAGACAAAAATTAGATTTCTCTTATGAAAATTCGGCAGCCTAACGGCCTCACTTAAATTTCAACAAAAATGAATTGACGAGATCAAATAGGGTCTCTCATCATATGAACATAAAAGTTCAGTATGATAGATATATATATCACCCCAACATAATAAAAAGGAACTTGAAAGACTTGACAAGAAAATAGAACTTGAAAATGAGAAGGGTGAAAAGAATCCCTTAAAAATTCGGCAGCCTAACGGCGTCACTAAAACTTCAAAAAAATGAATTGAAGAGATCAAATATGGTCTCTCATCATATGAACATAAAATATCAGTATGATAGATATAGATATCATACCCCAACATAATAAAAAGGAACTTGAAAGACTTGACAAGAAAATAGAACTTGAAAATGAGAAGAGTGAAAAGAATCCCTTAAAACTTCTGCAGCCTAACGACGTCACTAAAACTTCAAAAAAATGAATTGAAGAGATCAAAATAGAGTCTCTCATCATATGAACATAAAAGTTTAGTATGATAGATATAGAGATCATACCCCAACAAAATAAAAAGTAACTTGAAAGACTTGACATGAAAATAGATCTTGAAAACGAGAAGGGTGAAAGAACCCCTTAAAAATTCTGCACCCTAACGACGCCACTTTAACATTCTTAAAATGAAATGATGAGAGCAAGAGGGGGTCTCTCATCATATGAACATGAAAAGGGCAGTAAGATGAATATAAAAGAGCATCTTTCAACATAAGACCATGGAGCATAAAATAAATGACATAAAAGAGATTACTTGAAAAGAAAGAGAGAGGTCAGATCCCTTACCTTAAAACGTATCTATTAAAACTCAAAGGTTGGGACCTTGAGGGCTTGGGGGCACCTTGAGAGGACTCCTTGGGAGGTAATGAGACCAGAGCTTTATTGGGGGAGAGTTGGGAGTGAAAACTAAAGGAGGAAAGGGTGGGTATTTATAGAGAAAGTGAGGGGACAAGGCATTAATGGCCAAGGGACACCTCACAAGTGGTTTTCTCAAAACCATGGGCTCTCCCATTGTATTTCCCATGGAGTTAGGCCACATGTACCCCCATACAATAATTCATCACCTTTGGTCGGCCAACCCTTAAAATATCTCATGACATCATCATGACACAGTTATGATGTCATTAAACATACTGAAACCCTAAAACTGTATTTTTACTATTCACTGAAAATTCAACTTTCTCAGAAAAATCCCAAAATTTCACCTTAACAAAATATCAATGTTCTGATTACAAAAATGAACTCCATTTTATAAAAATAATTTTCTAAATATTTTTAATTTAATTTTTAAATAAATACACTATTCACCAAAAATTCATTTTTTTTTTCAGAAAAATCCCCAAAAATTACCTTAATACAATATCGATGCTCTGAGTTCAAAAATGAAGTCTATTTTATAAAAATAAATTTCTAAATATTTTTAATTTAATTTTTAATTAAAAAACACTATTCACCCGAAAAAACTAATACTTGTCTAATAATTTCTGAAACAGTTATTTACCTATTTTATTGAATCTCATTACTTAATCAAGGTGCCTAGATTATATTAATACTTTCTTTAAGTGAGATTACTAATCCATTTGGTCACATTACTAATCCTAAGCATAAAATCACTATTCATAATTTACTATTCATCAAAAATTAAGTTGATCTTATTAGATTTTAAATTTCGTACTGAACATAATTGTAGAAGACCATTTTTTGAAAATCATTACACATTTTTAATTATTTAATATTTACATAAACATTTTTTTTAAAATATCTTTTCTCTAAAATTCACCAAAAATATGCATACTATATTTATCCGGACATTTGAAAATTCATAAATTTCATCATAAGAAGAAATCAAAATTTTTATTTAAAACAAAGGATTACACAAGGCAGTTACGGTCTCCTTACATAGCCCCTTATTACACCAGCATATGACCTAAGTGTAAGGTGTGCTAAGGTGAGAGAATCTGAGGGAGGATTGACCAACATCGCACAAGTAGTAATTTCTATCAGTTTGAACTTCTCGTGAAGGCGATTTCGTTCTAGCTTCACACGATGAAGTTCGGCTTGGGTTTGGTCCAGAGCAAAGCCCAGTGGTGCTACCTCCTTCCCAAGTTCTGTTAGATGGGCTTCGATCGGTCCAAGACTACTGGGTGAGACCATCTAATCTTCTTTCTATATTAACTAACCAAGATCACTTGTATTTAGAGACAAAAGTCGCAACATTCAGTTTTCAACGGTCAACTGACTAACGGTCATATAATAGTCAAAACCCAACAGTCTCATTTTAATTATACTCATGTTATCAAATGAAACAGTTTTGTTTAGTATGAAAAATAAAATAACACACAAAATTAGGAAACAAGATTTATTCAAAATTTCGAATCGTTATAATCTTCCCCCTTAAGAAATTGCGTCCTCGCAATTTTTAAAATTGGGTTTTGAAATTTCATTGAAATTCCCACATCAGAAAAAGAGTCAGTAACACTATTACTTTAAAAGGAAGAAAAGGAAGTACAAAGGCCACCCGAGTTAACCCATACTAGGATTCCATGTAGGAAAACATGGATATGGAAGAAAAAACAAAGGGTCAAGTTCTGAGGGAGAGTGATAGAAAACATGATTAGGAGAAAGTTAACAATAAGAAAATCACAAACTTATGATGTGTATAAACGGTCTTTGATTACCTAGTAGGAAACTTCAACAGACAACATTTTTGTTTTACCTTCGTTTTCATAGTTTTGAGGAATTCATTTACTACATAGAATAAAAACATAAGGAAATATACCTACCTTCAAGTAGAGTTTCATCCTTTAATAAGTTTCTTCCAAAACTAATATTTTCTCCAAACGATGAGCATTCAAAACTACTTGGTCTCATCAAAGCACAAGAATCATCTTATAGAGAATCACATAATCCACCAAAGATTTACTATCTATTTCTTCTATCTTTAAACATTATCCAAAAAACAGAAAGGATAGGATAAAACAACTCTTCCAAAATAAAGAACCCCAGAGGAAGGGAAACTACTTTAAATCTTCAAAGTTCCACGGTACTACCCAAAGTTCATCATAGACCATTCCGTAAATAACTGTCCTTAAAAATCCTCAAAATAAACCAAACTAAGATTGAAACCCAAATACAAGAAGGATTTGATAACATAGTCTTCCAAGGTAAACTTTATCATTAATATCCAAACAACATCAACCACTCCTAACATCTTATAACAAAAGTAACTAACCTAAACATATTTACCCCAATATAGGTTAACCATTTCCATAAGTAACCTAAATTATTATAAGTCCGCCTTAAATTCATTGATTCTTCAAAATATAAGTCAACCTTTAATCCTCAAAAAAAATATCGTAGTAATCTATTTACCTCGATCAAATAGGGTTCCCAAAATAGTGAACATCTTCCAAAATAATAATCATCTTTTAATCCCCTAATCATCTCTGTCATATTAACACGGAAATCATCACATTTCTTATCACATTGGTTGTTGGGACATGTTCTTCTATTTACCGCCATTAACTAAGAAAATAAATTACAATTAGGGGCTTAAATACTTAGCCAATAATCATGAAATGGAACTTAAAGCATAGAAGGATAACTTGTAGAAGAAAAGTATACCCTAACTTGTGATCCCCAAGGTTCCAATCTAGGTTATCCATGATCATATATTCTTATGTGAATCTTTATTTTATTTTATCTTTGTTCCTTTAATAATGGTTCATACTAAGCTTATGAATTTACCAAAGCATATCCCCCGGGAGTGTCGTAACCAAGAGTGCAGCAAGACCCGTTGTCATGTACCAGTTCCCGTTTGGTTCTAGCTCAAAGCGGTGTTTTCGGGTTTTACCCCTATGTACATCTGTACCAGAGCCACCTCTACCTACTCGTATCCAGACAAGGATGTATTTGATTGGAAACCCCTTACTCAATACTCACCAAAACACGAGGAAGATTTCCTATATTTAAACTTTTCTATAGGGTTCTTCCTAATTTTTTCATATCCTAATTTCCACAAATAACTAAACCATCCTTTGATACCAACTATAGCATCCAACCTTTTTGTCACATAAACTTTCATTACATTATACAAAATTGAGGAGCTTTAAGGTTTAGTGTCTTGGAAACCAGAAACTTAATACATGAAACAAAAAAAAAATTCTTCTTAAACACTTGAAAGGATTCTCCTTATGTTAATCCTAGGTTCATTACTACATCTCATAACCTGGGGACATACATCAAAAGAAAGGGTGAGCGGAAGGCCCAATAAGGGAAACAAGGGGAAACATTTAACATGTGAACTTGAGATACATCAACAATGTAATGAAAAAGAACTTTAAGGCATGAGAAAGAAATCATGAGCATATCATAATAAAAATAACGTTTTTCATAACTTGAAGATGTGGCTACAAAATTTAACAAAGACAATCATTTCCGTTTCACCAAGGTCCATCCCCAAGGTGTCAATAAAAATTACCAAGGTTATTCACCAAGGTATCAGTCTAAATGGTCATCTCTAGAGATTAAGTCTTTACCCAATGCATTGGAGCGCTATCAGGGCGCACCCTTAAATTTTCCTTTATTATAATGTGAGACACATATATCATCATCAATCATTTCATAAACAACCCATATAGCATAAAATAAATGGGTTTCATTTCATAATCATAACGTTTTAAAATTTTCTTTAAAGACATGATCTTTATGTCACTTTAAAACCCACAGAAAAGGAAGGTGGGTCTCATGTATGTAAATCCCAAAATTTAAAATAGAAAAACTTGGTATATATGTGAATACCCCTATATAAGAGAGAGCTTTGAGTATTCAATTAATAAAATAAAATAACTTTAGAAAAAGAGAGATACATTTTGAGACGGAAATTCTGCTGCATAACGACTATGTTTCGGGGTTTTAGAAAACATTGAAAAGAGAGGGGACATGGGTCAAAATTCATAAATGACCCATAAAACAGTAGAGGGACAGAATATGAAAGATATATGAACATGGTAATGAAATTTGAAGGACATACCATTTGAAATGAAAAAAATGGAAGGAAGACAAAAATTAGATTTCTCTTATGAAAATTCGGCAGCCTAACAGCGTCACTTAAACTTCAACAAAAATGAATTGATGAGATCAAATAGGGTATCTCATCATATGAACATAAAAGTTCAGTATGATAGATATATAGATCATACCACAACATAATAAAAAGTAACTTGAAAGACTTGACAAGAAAATAGAACTTGAAAATGAGAAGGGTGAAAAGAATCCCTTAAAAATTCGGCAGCCTAATGACGTCACTAAAACTTAAAAAAAATGAATTGAAGAGATCAAATAGGGTCTCTCATCACATGAACATAAAATATCAGTATGATATATATAGATATCACACCCCAACATAATAAAAAGGAGCTTGAAAGACTTGAAAAGAAAATAGAACTTGAAAATGAGAAGGGTGAAAAGAATCCCTTAAAAATTCGGCAGCCTAACGACGTCACTAAAACTTCAAAAAAATGAATTGAAGAGATCAAATAGGGTCTCTAATCATATGAACATAAAAGTTCAGTATGATGGATATAGATATAATACCCCCAAAAAATAAAAATAAACTTGAAAGACTTGACATGAAAATAGTTCTTGAAAACGAGAAGGGTAAAAGAACCCCTTAAAAATTCGGCAGCCTAACGACACCACTTTAACATTCTTAAAATGAAATGATGAGAGAAAGAGGGGGTATCTCATCATATGAACATGAAAAGGGCAGTAAGATGAATATAAAAGAACATATTTCAACATAAGATCATGGAGCATAAAAGAAATGACATAAAAGAGATTACTTGAAAAGAAAGAGAGAGGTCAGATCCCTTACCTTAAAACGTATCTCTTAAAACTCAAAGGTTGGGACCTTGAAGGCTTGGGGGAACCTTTAGAGGACTCCTTGGGAGGTAATTAGACCAGAGCTTCATTGGGGGATAGGTGAGAGTGAAAACTAAAGGAGTAAAGGGTGGGCATTTATAGGGAAAGTGAGGGGACAAGGATTAATGGCCAAGGGACACCTCACAAGTGGTTTTCTCAAAACCATGGGCTCTCCCATTGTATTTCCCATGGAGTTAGGCCACATGGGCCCCCATACAATAATTAATCACCTTTGGTTGGACAACCCTTAAAATATCTCATGACATCATCATGACATAGTTATGATGTCATTAAACATACCAAAACCCTAAAACTGTATTTTTACTATTTACTGAAAATTCAACTTTCTCAGAAAAATCCCAAAATTTCACCTTAACAAAATATCAATGCTCTGATTTCAAAAATGAACTCTATTTTATAAAAATAATTTTCTAAATAATTTTAATTTAATTTTTAAATAAATACACTATTCATCGAAAATTCATTTTTTTCAGAAAAATCCCCAAAAATTACCTTAACATAATATCGATGCTCTGAGTTCAAAAATGAAGTCCATTTTATACAAATAATTTTCTAAATAATTTTAATTTAATTTTTAATTAAAAAACACTATTCACTTGAAAAAATTAATACTTGACTAATAATTTCTGAATCAGTTATTTACCTATTTTATTGAATCTCATTACTTAATCAAGGTGCCTACATTATATTAATACTTTCTTTAAGTGAGATTAATAATCCATTTGGTCACATTACTAATACTAAGCATTAAATCACTATTCACAATTTACTATTCATCAAAAATTAAGTTGATCTTATTAGATTCTAAATTTCATACTGAACATAATTGTAGAAGACCATTTTTTGAAAATCATTACATATTTTTTATTATTTAAGGTTTACATAAACATTTTTTTTAAAATATCCTTTCTCTAAAATTCTCAAAAAATATGCATACTGTATTTATCCGGACATTTGAAAATTCATAAACTTCATCATAAGAAGAAATCAAAATTTTTATTTAAAATAAAGGATTACACAAGGAAATTACAGTCTCCTTACATAGCCCCTTATTACACCAGTATAGGACCTAAGTGTAAGGTGTGATAAGGTGATAGAATCCGAGGGAGGCTTGACCAACATCGCACGAGTAGTAATTTCTATCAGTTTGAACTTCTCGCGAATGCAATTTCGTTCTAGCTTCACACGATGAAGTTCGGATTGGGTTTGGTCCAGAGCTAAGCCCAGTGGTGCTACCTCCTTCCCAAGTTCTGTTAGATGGGCTTCGATCGGTCCAAGACTACTGGGTGAGATCATCTAATCTTCTTTCTATATTAATTAACCAAGATCACTTGTATTTAGAGACAAAAGTCGCAACATTCAGTTTTCAACGGTCATACTGACTAACGGTCATATAATAGTCAAAACCCAACAGTCTCATTTTAATTATACTCATGTTATCAAATGAAACAGTTTTGTTGAGTATTAAAAATAAAATAACACACAAAATTAGGAAACAAGATTTATTCAAAATTTCGAGTCGTTATAATCTTCCCCCTTAAGAAATTGCATCCTCGCAATTTTTAAAATTGGGTTTTGAAATTTCATTGAAATTCCCACATCGGAAAAAGAGTCAGTAGCACTATTACTTTAAAAGGAAGAAAAGGAAGTACAAAGGCCACCCGAGTTAACCCATACTAGGATTCCATGTAAGAAAACATGGATATGGAATAAAAAACAAAGGGTCAAGTTCTGAGGGAGAGTGATAGAAAACATGATGAGGAGAAAGTTAATAATAAGAAAATCACAAACTTATGATGTGTATAAACGGTCATTGATTACCTAGTAGGAAACGTCAATAGACAACATTTTTGTTTTACGTTCCTTTTCATAGTTTTGAGGAATTCATTTACTACATAGAATAAAAACATAAGGAAACATACCTACCTTCAAGTAGAGTTTCATCCTTTAATAAGTTTATTCCAAAACTAATATTTTCTCCAAACGATGAGCATTCAAAACTACTTGGTCTCATCAAAGCACAAGAATCATCTTATAGAGAATCACATAATCCACCAAATATTTACTATCTATTTCTTCTATCTTTAAACATTATCCCAAAAATAGAAAGGATAAGATAAAACAACTCTTCCAAAATAAAGAACCCCAGAGGAAGGGAAACTACTTTAAATCTTCAAAGTTCCACGGTACTACCCAAAGTTCATCATAGACCATTACATAAATAACTGTTCTTAAAAATCCTCAAAATAAACCAAACTAAGATTGAAACCCAAATACAAGAAGGATTTGATAACATAGTCTTCCAAGGTAAACTTTATCATTCATCTCCAAACAACATCAACCACTCCTAACATCTTATAACAAAAGTAACTAACCTAAACATATTTACCCCAAGATAGGTTAACCATTTCCATAAGTAACCTAAATTATTATAAGTCCAACTTAAATTCATTGATTCTTCAAAATATAAGTCAACCTTTACTCCTCAAAGAAAATACCGTAGTAATCTATTTACATCGATCAAATAGGGTTCCCAAAATAGTGAACATCTTCCAAAATAATAATCATCTTTTAATCCCCTAATCATCTCTGTCATATTAACATGACAATCATCACATTTCCTATCACATTGGTTGTTGGGACATGTTCTTCCATTTCCCGCCATTAACTAAGAAAATAAAGTACAATTAGGGGCTTAAATACTTAGCCAATAATCATGAAATGGAACTTAAATCATAGAAGGATAACTTTTAGAAAAAAAGTATACCCTAACTTGTGATCCCCTAGGTTCCAATCTAGGTTATCCATGATCATATATTCTTATGTGAATCTTTATTTTATTTTATCTTTGTTCCTTTAATAATGGTTCATACTAAGCTTATGAATTTACCAAAGTATATCCCCCGGGAGTGTCGTAACCAAGAGTGCAGCAAGACCCGTTGTCATGTACCAGTTCCCGTTTGAGTCTAGCTCAAAGCGGTGTTTTCGGGTTTTACCCCTATGTACATCTGTTCCAGAGCCACCTCTACCTGCTCGTATCCAGACAAGGATGTATTTGATTGGAAACCCCTTACTCAATACTCACCAAAACACCAGGAAGATTTCCTATATTTAAAATTTTCTATAGGGTTCTTCCTAAAGTTTTCATATCCTAATTTACACAAATAACTAAACCATCCTTTGATACCAACTATAGCATCCAACCTTTTTGTCACATAAACTTTCATTACCTTATACAAAACTGAGGATCTTTAAGGTTTAGTGTCTTGGAAACCAGTAACTTAATACATGAAACAAAAAAAAACATTCTTCTTAAACACTCGAAAGGATTCTCCTTATGTTCATCCTAGGTTCATTACTGCATCTGATAACCTGGGGACATACATCAAAAGAAAGGGTGAGCGGAAGGTCCAGTAAGGGAAACAAGGGGAAAAATTTAACATGTGAACTTGAGATACATCAACAATGTAATGAAAAAGAACTTTAAGGCATGAGAAAGAAATCATGAGGCATATCATAATAAAAATAACATTTTTCATAACTTGAAGATGTGGCTACAACATTTAACAAAGACAATAATTTCCGTTTCACCAAGGTCCATCCCCAAGGTGTCAATAAAAATTACCAAGGTTATTCACCAAGGTATCAGTCTAAATGGTCATCTCTAGAGATTAAGTCTTTACCCAATGCATTGGAGCGCTATCAGGGCGCACCATTAAATTTTTCCTTTATTATCATGTGAGACACATATATCATCATCAATCATTTCATAAACAACCCATATATCATAAAATAAATGGATTTCATTTCATAATCATAACGTTTTAAAAATTTCTTTAAAGACATGATCTTTATGTCACTTTAAAACCCACAGAAAAGGAAGGTGGGTCTCATGTATGTAAATCCCAGAATTTAAAATAGAAAAACTTGGTATATATGTGAATACCCCTATAGAAGAGAGAGCTTTGAGTATTCACTTAATAAAATAAAAGAACTTTAGAAAAAGAGAGAGACATTTTGAGACGGAAATTCTGCAGCATAACAACTATGTTTCGGGGTTTTAGAAAACATTGAAAAGAGAGGGGACATGGGTCAAACATTCATAAATGACCCATAAAACAGTAGAGGGATAGAATATGAAAGATATATGAACATGGTAATGAAATTTTAAGGACATACCATTTGAAATGAAAAACATGTAAGGAAGACAAAAATTAGATTTCTCTTATGAAAATTCGGCAGCCTAACAGCGTCACTTAAACTTCAACAAAAATGAATTGATGAGATCAAATAGGGTATCTCATCATATGAACATAAAAGTTCATTATGATAGATATAGAGATCATACCCCAACATAATAAAAAGGAACTTGAAAGACTTGAAAAGAAAATAGAACTTGAAAATGAGAAGGGTGAAAAGAATCCCTTAAAAATTCGGCAGCCTAACGACGTCACTAAAACTTCAAAAAAATGAATTGAAGAGATAAAATAGGGTCTCTCATCATATGAACATAAAATATCAGTATGATAGATATAGATATCATACCACAACATAATAAAAATGAACTTGAAATACTTGAAAAGAAAATAGAACTTGAAAATGAGAAGGGTGAAAAGAATCCCTTAAAAATTCGGCAGCCTAACGACGTCACTAAAACTTCAAAAAAATGAATTGAAGAGATCAAATAAGGTCTCTCTTCATATGAACATAAAAGTTCAGTAAGATAGATATAGATATCATACCCCAACAAAATAAAAATAAACTTGAAAGACTTGACATGAAAATAGATCTTGAAAACGAGAAGGGTGAAAGAACCCCTTAAAAATTCGGCAGCCTAACGACACCACTTTAACATTCTTAAAATGAAATGATGAGAGAAAGAGGGGGTATCTCATCATATGAACATGAAAAGGGAAGTAAGACGAATATAAAAGAACATCTTTCAACATAAGATCATGGAGCATAAAAGAAATGACATAAAAGAGATTACTTGAAAAGAAAGAGAGAGGTCGAATCCCTTACCTTAAAACGTATCTCTTAAAACTCAAAGGTTGAGACCTTGAAGGCTTGGGGGAACCTTTAGAGGACTCCTTGGGAGGTAATGAGACCAGAGCTTCATTGGGGGAGCGTTGGGAGTGAAAACTAAAGGAGGAAAGGGTGGGTATTTATAGGGAAAGTGAGGGGACAAGACATTAATGGCCAAGAGACACCTCACAAGTGGTTTTCTCAAAACCATGGGCTCTCCCATTGTATTTCCCATGGAGTTAGGCCACATGAGACCCCCATACAATAATTCATCACCTTTAGTTGGCCAACCCTTAAAATATCTCATGGAATCATCACGACACAGTTATGATGTCATTAAACATACCGAAACCCTAAAACTGTATTTTTACTATTCACTGAAAATTCAACTTTCTCAGAAAAATCCCAAAATTTCACCTTAACAAAATATCAATGCTCTGATTTCAAAAATGAACTCCATTTTATAAAAATAATTTTATAAATAATTTTAATTTAATTTTTAAATAAATACACTATTCACTGAAAATTCATTTTTTTTTCAGAAAAATCCACCAAAATTAACTTAACATAATATTGATGCTCTGAGTTCAAAAATGAAGTCCATTTTATAAAAATAATTTTCTAAATATTTTTAATTTAATTTTTAAATAAAAAAACACTATTCACCTGAAAAAACTAATACTTGACTAATAATTTCTGAAACAGTTATTTATCTATTTTATTGAATCTCATTACTTAATCAAGGTGCCTACATTATTTTAATACTTTCTTTAAGTGAGATTACTAATCCATTTGGTCACATTACTAATCCTAAGCATAAAATCACTATTCATAATTTACTATTCATCAAAAATTAAGTTGATCTTATTTGATTCTAAATTTCGTACTGAACATAATTGTAGAAGACCATTTTTTGAAAATCATTACACATTTTTAATTATTTAAGGTTTACATAAACATTTTTTTTTAAATATCCTTTCTCTAAAATTCACAAAAAATATGCATACTGTATTTATCCGGACATTTGAAAATTCAGAAACTTCATCATAATAAGAAATCAAAATTTTTATTTAAAACAAAGGATTACACAAGGCAGTTACAGTCTCCTTACATAGCCCCTTATTACACCAGCATAGGACCTAAGTGTAAGGTGTGCTAAGGTGAGAGAATCCGAGGGAGGCTCGGCCAACATCGCACGAGTAGTAATTTCTATCAGTTTGAACTTCTCGCGAAGGCGATTCCGTTCTAGCTTCACACGATGAAGTTCGGCTTGGGTTTGGTCCAGAGCAAAGCCCGATGGTGCTACCTCCTTCCCAAGTTCTGTTAGATGGGCTTCGATCGGTCCAAAACTACTGGGTGAGGCCATCAAATCTTCTTTCTATATTAATTAACCAAGATCACTTGTATTTAGAGACAAAATTCACAACATTCAGTTTTCAACGGTCATACTGACTAACGTTCATATAATAGTCAAAACCCAACAGTCTCATTTTAATTATACTCATGTTATCAAATGAAATAGTTTTGTTGAGTATTAAAAATAAAATAACACACAAAATTAGGAAACAAGATTTATTCAAAATTCTGGGTCGTGACACCAACAGTTTGACCAAACCGTTGGTATAAGTCATCTTTTTGATACCAATACCAGTGGTTTGGTCAAACCGTTGGTATAAGTATCTATATGACCACCTATACCAACAATTTGACCACACCGTTGGTATATGTAATTTTTTCTGGACACCTATACCAAAGGTTTGGGAAAACCATTGGTACAGGTCTGTATATTACCACCTATACCAACAGTTTGACCAAACCGTTGGTATAGGTAAATTTTATGGACACTTATACCAATGGTTATGGAAAATCGTTGGTATAGGGGACCTCTGGGTTTTTTATTTAAATGGGTTTTTGAAAAAAAAATTGTAGAAAAAGGATCGGGTTTCAACTATTTTTTAAAATGGGTTCAGAGATGCGTGAACCCCGTTCACGCATCTTCGGTGCGGAGAGATGCGTGAACAGGGTTCACACGTCCTTCGCAGACGTCAGAAAAGATGTGTGAACTTCGTTCACGCATTTGCCCTTTCCAGGAAGCGTGAACGGAGTTCACACATCTTTTGTAAGCTTTATGAAGGATGCGTGAACCCCGTTCACGAATCCTACAGAAAGATTTTTTTTATTTTTTTTTGTATTCTTAAAATTTTTATTTTTATTTATTTGTTTTATATATATATATATATATAACAAAATTTTTTAGCAGAATTTATCTGCTATTTAATATCCAGAAGTACTATCATTACAACAATCTAGATTCTGACAGAAATCCTCACCCATGGCTCTCTTTTATAAGAGGGCTTGCCCTAAAAATCATTCTGCATTTCCGATGTGGGATTCATGTTCTCCCTTTCTTGCACAGTATATTCTGCATTTCCGATGTGAGATTCTATTTCAAGTACCTGACTTTGAAAGACTCTAAAATACAAACTATAATACCAATATAAATGAAACATAAAATATGAATTAAACATATTAGAAATAGTTGAAAATGAAAATAATTTCGTAAAAAAAGTTTATGAATAATAATTTATAAGCTTTCAAAACCACCAACTTGAAACTTAAAAATGTTTCAAGTACGTGGCTTTGAAAGACTATAAAATACAAACTATCAGACCAATATAAATGAAACATAAAATATGGATTAAAAATACAAAAAATAGTTGAAAATAAAAAGAATTTTGTAAAAAATGTTGATGGAAAATAATTTATAAGCTTTCAAAACCACCAACTTAAAACTTAAAAATGTTTCAAGTACGTGGTTTTGAAAGACTATAAAATACATACTACGAGAATAATATAAATGAAACATAAAACATGGATTAAATATATAAGAAATAGTTAATAATAAATTAGTTAATTAGTAATATAATTATTAATTAGTTAATAATTAATATAATTATTAATCATTAACCAATAATTATTAATTACTAATATACAATAATTAATTAGTTATTTAGTAATATAATTATATAATAATTAATTAGTTAATTAGTAATACAATTATTAATTATAATTACTCATTAAAATTTTTAATTTTTAATTATTAATTATATAATAATTAATTAGTTAATTAGTAATATAATTATTAATTATATAATAAATAATTATTTAATTAGTAATATAATTATTAATTATAATTAGTAATATAATTATTAATTATAATTATTAACTAATAATTATATAATAATTAATTAGTTAATTAGTAATATAATTATAAATTACATAATTAATAATTATAATTATAATTAAAAATTATATTACTAATTAACTAATTAAATATTAACTAATTAATAATTATATTACTAATTAACTAATTAAATATTAACTAATTAATTATTAATAATTAATAACAAATAATTATAATGAATAATTATAATAATATATTATATTACTAATTTACTAATTAACTAATGAATTATTATGTAATTAATAATTATATTACTAATTAAATAATTAATTATTAAATAATTAATAATTATATTACTAATTAACTATTTAATTATTATATAATTAATAATTACATTAAGAATTAACTAAATAATTATTATATAATTAATAATTATATTACTAATTAATTATTATATAATTAATAATTATATTACTAATTAATTATTATAAAATTAGTAATGATATTACTAATTAACTAATTAATAATTATATTACTAATTAATTAATTAATTATTAACTATTTCTTATATGTTTAATCCATGTTTTTCGTTTCATTTAAATTGGCCTTATAGTTTGTATTTTATAGTCTTTCAAAGCCACGTATTTGAAACATTTTTAAGTTTAAAGTTGGTGGTTTTGAAAGCTTATAAATTATTATTCATCAACATTTTTTACGAAATTCTTTCTATTTTCAATTATTTCTTATATATTTAATCCATGGTTTAAGTTTCATTTATATTGGTCTTATAGTTTGTATTTTATAGTCTTTCAAAGTCATGTACTTGAAACAGAATCCCACATCGGAAATGCAGAATGTTCTGCGCAGGAAAGGGAGAACCTGAATCCCACATAAAAAATGTAGAATAATTTTCAGGGCAAGCCCTCTTATAAAATAGAGCCCTGGGTGAGAGTTTCTATCAGAATCTAGACTGTTGTAATGACAGTACTGCTGGATATTAAATAGCAGATAAATTCTGCTGAAATTTTTGTTATAATATATATATATATATATATAAACAAAACAAAACAAAACAAAACAAAAATAAAATTTTTAAAATTCAAAAAAATTAAAGAATTAAAAGCTTATGTAGGATGTGTGAACCTCGTTCACACATCCTTCACGAAGTTTATAAAGGATGCGTGAACGGGGTTCACACATCTTTCACCGCGCCTATGATGCGTGAACCCCGTTCATGCATCTTCCTGGGATCAGGGATGCATGAACGAGGTTCACGCATCTTGGGACCCATTTTTGAAAATATTGGTTACCATACCCCTTTTTAATAAATAAAAAAATAAAAAAACCCATATATATAAAAAACCCGGGGACCTCTACCAACGGTTTGGTCAAACCGTTAGTACAAGTGATGCCATTATTTATGCATAAAGGGAGTACTTTTATCAGTGCTAAAAAATAGCACTGATAAAAATACCCCCTTTATCAACGTTTTTTTTAGCAGAGATAAAAGGTAGCGCTATATAAAGTCAAATCCATGGTAGTGTCTGTGCATATAATAATAAGTTTTAAAAAATTATGAAAATGCCATATTCAGGAAACTAATTCCCGATCTACTGAAATTTTATGGTAGAAGGGTGGACACTATCTATGACAATTCCTTCTTCCTTTAAGTATTGAAGAAGGCAGTTTCTAAGATAGTGCCCTCCCGTACTTATATTTTTTTAAAGTATTTAGCTATTTTTTATATTCGATATTACTTTTATTAAAATATTTAAATTATTCCAAAAATATTAAATTAAATCTCATCTAAAATCCCCTTTTATAAGGGCGCAATTTGTGAAAACTTTTCCAGATTTTTGATGTGCAACTCAAACACCATTTTTTCAGCATTAAATAAATAATATATTATTTATGATAACACATTAATGATAATAAATGATTAATCATAACATATTTTTGATAAATAATTATTTTTATTAATGTAATAAATAGTAATTAATGAAGTCATAAAAATGATTATATTAATAATGTCATTAATGTTGCTAAAACTATAATTAATAATAAAATAATGTTTTTAAATGATGTAATTAATAATCAAATCAAAAATAAAAATATAATTATTAATAGTTGATAATTAATCATGTTATTAATATTTATTAATTATGTTTTTTTATTAAATATTAGTAATTAAATTATTAATTATTAATAATTAATAATTATATTATTAATTATTTACAATAATTACAATAATAATGTAATTAATAATGTGATACTAGGTGCATAAATTTTTTTGAAGTGGAAATGTTATGTTTTTAATAAAAAATGTTTGTGTCATGTAAATTATTTTTGTTTATTATATTTACATTTTTTATTTTCAATTGTTTTTATATGTTTAATCCATGTTTTAAATTTCATTTAGATTATACTTATATTTTATATTTTATAAGCTTTCAAAGTTATCTATTTGAAACTTAATAAGTATTGTTATGTTTCAAGTATATGACTTTAAAAGCTCATAAAACATAAACTATAAATACAATTAAAATGAAACTTAAAACACATACTAATCACATAAGAAATAATTACAAATTAAAATATTTTTTATCAAAATAATATAGGATGAATAATATAGACGATGAAAAACATTGTTGTTTCAAAACATAACATTTATACTTTAAAAGAAGTAGGATACTTTAAAAACTTATAAAATATAAATTATTAAAAGATTCAAATTGAAATTTAAGACATACACTCAATAGGAAAGGTTTGGATAAGAAAAAAACTCTTACCTATTCATTAAAAAATGAATAGGGAGAGGAGATGGAAGGGGTCAGACACAGGTACCCGCCCTCAACCAAGAAAAAGGTCAAAACACATATTCAAAAGTTAGAGTACAACACATCATCCCCATAATCATGGTCATCATGTTGTCTCCCACTTGGAATATGAGTAACCTTGGAAAATGATTCTCCAAAACTTAGCATTTCCCCTCTTGATCTAGGGTTAGCTTAGCTTTTGATGCTTTCGAGGATGACCTTGTTGCCATGTTCCTTGGTATACCAGAGTAATCCTTGTATGGTCTCCTTTTTGGTGGTGCTAGAGTGAAACCCTCACAATCAACCACCTTTTCCTCAACCTTTGTTTCAATCACCTTTGAAAGAGGGAGAGCTTCCACTACTAGTAGCCTTGGGAACGAGGTTTTTTTTTCTTGAACACCCTCTACCCGGTCCTTCCTATGCAAATCAGGTTCATGATTAACCTCACTAACAACACTTTAATCCACACTAATAGGTTGTACATTATGATCAAGGCTCTATAACCTGTTCTTAACACCCATAACCATTACTTGAAGATCAGTCTCTATTGCATCCTCACAATCTAGTTCCTACTCCGAGCAAACAGACACAACTTGCTCCTAGACCAAGATTCTAGACCCATTCCTTGCCAGCTCTTACACTTTCTTACTCTAACTAGCTTGCACCTGCCTAACTTGCACCTACTCAATCCAACCCTGTCTACATGATATGAAGAGTTCCAGAACAGTGAGCACCTTGAACAATAGTGTTTAATTATGAACTATCACCATGAGAGATAACCACCTTCCCTGACCCCTGAACACGATGAACCATTCTCGACCCATCACCTGATTTAGTTAGTAATGACTTACATGGTGTCTTTTCCACTGAATGCTCCTACCCCAAGTTACTAGAGACACCAAACCTTGAATATCCAGTTACACATGCATCCCCTCTCCACCAATAATGCCACACCCTTTCCTATGAGATACATTGCAATCCTTCTCCTAAGAGGGATCATTCATATGCCTATGATCATTATCCATAAGCAAACCACAAGAATTTCCTACAACAGATTAGGTTTGATTCACATCTGATTCCATAATCAAACAAGGACTTTCCCCCATTTCATGCTTAGCTGACATTTGAAAAACTTATTGATTATTCCCTTTCAAAGAGAAAATTGAGCAAACTATATTCATTCTACAATTCTCCTTAGCATATCATATCGATAAACAACTTGAGAAAAATAGTTTCATTTTTTCATACTCAATTTACAAATGTAAGTCATCATTAGGTGTAGATAAAACTACCTCATTAATAAATATGGAATTCAAATTCACTTCTATAAGAACTCTAACAAAATAACCATCCCAAGTCTCCTTGAATGTTCTTGTAGAGACCCTGTTTTTTCCTTGTAAGACTTTGAAAAATATCAAGGAATATTTTCAGATCTAGACACCGAGACGATGTGTGATTCTGAGACCCAATGTGCTCAGAATTAATTTTATAAAAATATTAAATTTATTTTATATCACACACGCATGATTTTTTAGAAATAATGAGATATCCCCTAAACAGAAATCTCTAAATGGAAATCTAATACCACGGTTGAATCCAGAGTATGGGATTTACCCTAAGCACAACCTAAAGTTGGTTGGCACATGATGCTTGGATAAAGTGTCCAATGAAGAGTTTGTTCAATGGATTAATAAATTTAATTAATTAATTAATTCATTAAATGACCTAAATCAATTTCCTCTATAAATACACTGTTATGGAGAACCTCCAAATTTTTCTTCATAACCTTGGGACTATTGAGAGGAGGAATCCACCATTCTTCATTGGTGTATTGAGATCAGGTAACAATGAGCTTCTAGATCCAGGTGAATTGAGATGAAACAAACACAACAGATCTTACCCATCATTGGTAGATGCATTATTCACCAATAATTGATTTGAATCGAGGTAGGACTCTTCATTTGTGAATTTATCCCTGATGATAAAATTATTGAGTATGATCAACTATATTTATTTGATCTATGTTTTATTTAATCTTTTACATGAGCCCATGTATCGGACTTCAATTATTTATTCTATTTATCCCCGTTGCGCCATTTTTCTCACCCCGATTATCTCCAATCTATAATCATTGTCCAAGAACCCTTAACCAATGATTGTTTCACATTTTTATGTGTTTTCTCCCATCATTCTTCACGATCTTCACTGTTGGCCTATGGGTCCATGGTTTGATATTTTTAGGCAGGATCGAGTGCAATCAAACCCCCAAATTCACGGAATATTCACGTGTGATGAATGGATTGGTGATTATAGGATGGATCGGGATGGTTTGCAGGATGCAAGTGATTCCACTATGGATCGAGAATCCGGTGAGGCAACGGGAGGCACCATGAGTGGTGGAGGTGTGTGTGGACTTCAAGCGGATAATTGGAAATCATATTTTCAGCCACTAGAGGGTCAAAATCAATAAAAAGAGGACTTAAAATTCAATTTCAGGTGAATATTAGGAGCAATTTGATGGCGTTTAGCAGATCTGGGACCCATGGAGTAGATCTAACTTTCTGTGAAAAATATGACTACACGCCGTGTAGTCTGAAGAACACATGGTGTGTATTGACCCAGCTAAGGTGGATAGGGTTTTTAAGTAATTTAAATATCACATTCCATGTGGTATCCCCACACACTATGTGACTCGGTGCTGGTGACCCGACGTGTACTCTGGGAGTACACAAACATATACATGACCAGGCACACGTTGTGTACAGGCACACCACCAGTGTACACAGACATGACTCGAAGGACACATGCATGACCAGAAGAACACAACAAGAACCTGGGTGAACGATACATGTTGTGTAGTACCCTTAATTCCATATAGTACTACATGGACTATGATCCGTGTGCTGGCAAGGCCAAGGCCAGGCAGAGGAGTGGGGCCACACACAATGTGGACCCACTTACACATCATTTACTTTTTTAATGAAAATTCTACCTTTCATATCTCCTTCGTTTGGACATGGATTTTATCCCATGAGTATCCCATATTAAGTGTTATTCAATGTAGAACTCAATGGTGAAATTCATAGTGTATTTTGAGATACGATGCGAGATATTCTAAGCGTGAAACTTCTTTAGGTGATGCTTGACGACAACAGTGATTGAACATGATCACCAGAATGAAACCCTCCTACTATATTAGGGTACAAGTCCTCTATCCATAGCGTGTAACCCTTCTGTTGGGACAAGGAATGGGTCCTATATCAATCCATAGAGTGGAACCCTCCTACTGGGAGAGGGCATGAGTCCTCTATCCACAAAGTGGAACCCTCCTGTTGAAATAGGGCATGATTCCTCTACCTATAGAGTGAAACCCTCCTACCGTGTCAGGGTATGGTTCCTCTATCCACAAATTGGAACCCTAATACAGGGATAAAGAATGATTCCACTATCTATCTATAGAGTGGAAGCATCCTGTTGGGACAGAGCATGAGTCCTCTATCTATCCACAAAGTGGAATCCTCCTGCGGTGTCAGGGCATGAGTCCTCTACCTACAGAGTATAACCCCCTGATGAACTAGGGCATGGGTCCTATATCTATCTTTTTAGTGGAACCCTCCTATCATACCAGTGCATGGGTTCTTTGTATAGAGATTGTGTCCCCTTGATTGTTTGGCATAGTGGCGAGGTGTGACTTAACACTGATACTCTTCGGGAAAACACGTGAGATGGTGGGAATCAATAATAGACTCTTGGAATTAATGGTGGACTATTTTTCGTGGGCTGGGTTGTGAGATGGAGATCCCCTTTCTCACTTATATGGGTTTATTTTATGAGCATATATATTCCTTTTTTGTTGGATTTTGTTTCTATTTTATTATGGGTTGAGCTATCTACTTCTGTCATGTCTCGTATTTCTCCCCTCCAGTTTTCAAGGTGTATTACTTGGTATGTATATACTGACCCCTATATGGGCCTTTCCCACATGTTTCATGTCTTATACAGATGATAGACATGTTGGTGGTGATTAAAGAGGATAATAAAGGATACTTGGGTGCATTTGACTGCATACAGTGATCGGGGCTTGGAAATTTGGAGTTGGGCTCTCTTAGCATTTACTTTTCCAATTATTTTTAGGTTGAGAGATATTTCTGGTTGGGTGTGTATTTTTCCCCTTTACTTTTCAGATCAGGCTTTGTATTCCCTAGAGATTGTTACGTGCATTATTGTTACTCTAGATGTTACTATCTTTTATATTTATTCCTTTTCACTTATGCATAGAGATGGTTGGTTGCATGCGTACAAGTACACTAGGAAAAAGCCTCTCATATTAGTCATGCCTTTCGGTTCTTGTCGCCATACCTTGGCCAGGTGGTCCCTAGTGGGCCAGGTAATGAAATATTGGTATCATAGGTGGTTCATTCCTTGGGATGGTGTTTGGAGTTGTCCCCTTATGAGGATTTTTTTGAGACTTAGTGAAACAATGCCAACATGTCTCGAGTGTGACTTTTGGGATAAGGAACCTAGTGTTGGTGCAGAGGATAACATATCAGTTGACCAGGACTCCGACTACATTTTTTTTGACTCAGAATACCAAGGTATTGGTTACAGAGAACTTTGGTATATGCATCATATTGGATTGAGACTTTTCATTTTCTTTCTTGAGTCATATCACCATATATATATGCTCATATGATTGTGGTAAATCTTGATTAAATTAAAGGATTCCTTCATGAAGATATCCAACAATCCAGGTTATTAATTCAGGATCATGATGATGATATGATTAGTGATGAGTCCTCAGTTCAGGTTCCATCACATGAGATCTTTCCTCCAGGTGGGTAGGTAACAACACCCCCTCATGTCAAGCAGAATATTATACCTGCAGAGAAGGTTTAGGACATTCGTAGTCTTAGCGCGCTCCATGAGTTCTAGCATAAGAGTTCATTGTGGTTCCACGAAAATCCAGATCCCTAAGTAGCAGAGGATTGGTTAGAGTTGATGATCTATGTTTCTAGACTTATCCAAATACCAATCTATCAGGAGGTTGTGCTAGAAACCTATCTTTTCCATGGAACAGTTGGATGCTGGTGGAGTCTAGTAACGCAGATGCATGATGAGTCAACACTCTCATGGACTGACTTATAGTAGTTGTTACATGAAGAGTACTACACCTCATGCTTGTTCTCAGTTCATATTCAAGAGATTTTAGATCTATAGTAGGGAGGGATGATAATTACTGAGTAGGCCATGAGGTTCACTGACCTTAAATGATACTCCCTCAACACGATTTGAGATGGCTACTTCTGAGAATAGAAGTTTGAGAAGGGTCTCCCCAGAGACATATATGCCAGTGTGGTACCCATGTGCATTCCCACATATACTGAAGTGTCAAATAAAATACTAGTGAGAGAGAGATTCCTATATGAGGGATTCCATGTAGCTAGAGTTGGAAGTGGGTGTCATAGGGCTGAGTCATCTATAGAAAATTACAGGCACCAGTCAACATGATCTTAACACAAGAGATCTTTTCATGACCAGACTCAGACATGTAGTTTTATGACACATGGATCACGCATAGGACCAGGGTGGCCTGGAGAGGAGTGATGTTATGCATGTGATGGGTCAGGTCACATGACATGTGATTTCACGTCTCTACATGATGAGGAGGGCAAGTAGATAGCAGATAGACCACCATGGTAGATGCAACAACCTGATCATGGATCTCCCAGGCGAGGGAAAATAGGACCCCTAGGAGGTGGAGATGGTAGAGGAGCAAGTGGAGATCCGGGAGGAGTATTTTTGGGTGGTGGTCGACATTATGAGATCCTTCCACCACCACCACAACCACCACCACTAGGTGGCCCAAATTATGTTAGGGAGATGGTGGTTGAGGCCGTGGGAAGCTGTAGGCTATGGAGGCTTATAACTTGGTAGCTCACAAGATTATTAGAGGTATGATTTATGTTTATTATACTCTTGATTCAATAATAGTAGACACAAGTGTGATTCATTCCTTCATTTCGATACTTCTGGTGTGAGAGCTAGAGCTCCCAATTGAGACTTTGGCCCAAAAACTTTTCCTTGAGGTTCTTATGGGGAACGCTTCTTTGATATCATTTATATACTGGAAGTGAAAGATATATCTTGGTGTAGAGAGTTACTTGTGATCCCTTTTTGTCATCACAATGATACCTTATGACGTCATCTTAAGTATGGACTGGTTTTCCATGGTCCAATCCCAGATCTATTATCTCTACAGACGAGTCAGATGCCTTTAGAATGATTGGATGTGATTCTCCATTGTGGGTGAGTGAGATCTCATGGAAGAGCATGTGGGACTTATGAGTAGGAACATGTAACCAATATCCCATCAGTTGGAAAATTTATCCCTTGGTGCAGCAGGCTCTTTAGGCATCTAGATTCTTTCAGTTGTGGAGGATTATATGGTCATCTTCTCCAAGGATGTTCTAGGTCTACCTCTGAGGCAGGAGATGGAGTTTTGCATTGACTTTCACCCCAGGACTACTCTGATATTTTATGAGACATATCAGATGTCTCCTAACAAAATCTGAAATCTACGGTTGTAGTTAGAGGACCTTTGAGTGAAGTGTTTTATCAGACCCAATGTGAACCCCTGGGCAACTCCAATGTTGTTCGTGAAAAAGGAAGATGAGTGCTTATGGATTTGTGTTTATTATCATCACCTTAACAAGACCATAATAAAGAAAAAGTACCAATTTATGAGGATTGATGACCTCTTTGATTAGTTGTAAGGTGGAATATGGTTCTTGAAGATCAATATCAGGTTTTTCTACCACCAGTTGAGTGTTCATGAGGATGATATTCCGAAGCTAAAATTCTGATGTCACTAATGACACTATGAGTTCCAAGTGATGCCTTCCAGTGTGAAAAATTCCCCCATTGTGTTTATGGATTTGATGAACCAGATAGTCCAATCGTACATGGACTATTTCGTTATTGTCTTAATTAATGACATACTTATATACTCTGCATCAGAGGAGTATGAAGAGAACTTGAGGATGATCTTATAATTTCTTTGGGAGCACTGTATTTATGGTAAGATCTTGAAGTTCCATTTCTAGATCCATGAGGTTCACTTTTTTGGGGAATTTCATTTCTGAGCATGGATTATCTATGGACCCAATGAAGATTGATGCAATTATTTATAGGGACCACCCAAGAGTGTTTCAAAGGTGTAGAGTTTTCTTGTCTTGATAGGGTACTACAAGAGGTTTTTGGAAAACTTCTATAGGATTTTATCCCCTTTAACCACCCTGATGTAGAAAGGGAATCTATTTACCTAGAATGAGTGGAACCAGAGATCCATTAAAGAGTTGAGGATGAGGATGATGAGTGCTTTTGTTTTGAGACTACCAGATGAGGGTGTGAAGTATGTAGTGTATTATGATGCTTTTGGAGCTAGGCTCAGTTGCGTGTTGATGCATAGGTAGGAAGTGATCACATATGGGTCAAGGTAGTTGTGACCCCACTAGCATAACTATGCGACTCATGACCTAGAGTTGATGGTGGTAGTATTTTATATGAGGATGTGGAGACACTGTCTTCTAGGAGAGGGATTTGTTTTTTGATCAAACCATCAGAGTCTCAGGTATGTATTCACACAGAGAGACCTGAACCTGAGACATAAGCGCTGGTTGGAGTTCCAAAAGGACTATGACTTTGAGTGTGACATCCCAAACCCGAGTGACACTCAGAGGTTCCCCAATCCTGGTGGGCCACATGGACTCAAGCACACTCCCCAAATTCCATAGGATGCTGACTAGCAGCGAGGGCCTTAGGTGTGTTCATCGGGATACTATGCCCTTATTCCCAAAGTATCATAACAGTACAATCAATAGATAAATAGTGAAATCAGTATAACAGTGAATAATAAGTGTAAATAGACACGAATAACCAAGATATAAATAATAATCAAAAGAATTAAACTGAATCATATACAAAAATATGATAATGTATGCCATGTTGTATAAAGCAGGAAAAACATGGATACAAGCAACAGACAACGGTACTATACAAAAAGGTAAAAAAAGGAAAAATTTGTCCCAACACTCTGAGCTCTAGCCCAACTATATACTACCAAGATACATCCTAATAAGTGCTATAATGTCATAAATTTGTAAGAGGATTCTTCCCCTTATTTACACATGTAAGCATATAGTCTTCCCGGGTGCCATAGGCAGCCCAAATAGGGTGTGAGATTAACTCAGTAATCCACCACCAACGATGTCTATAATATCCAGTTTGAGTAAAAAATATTTTAGTGTGCATATATAATAATTAAAATTAGTAATAACAAATTTAAATAGGTTGTCTCTGGATCTTGAAGGAAACCAGGCTGACACTACCTACATTGTCCTGTTCCGTAATAACTCTGAACATGTATCAAGGGATGTAATGCCTGGTATCACATTTATAAGGGATTCCATACCTAATATCACATTTATAAGGGTTTCTATACCCATTAACATAGTATTATAGGGGACTCCATGCCCAGTATCAAAGAATAGGGAATCTATGCCTAGTATCACAAAATAGAGATGTAGGTTCTGGGCGCAGCTAAAGAGCATTGGTGGGTTTGCCCAACTTTAATTTTAGCGTTAACAACGATCAATCCGAGATCCATCACGATAATAAAATGCCGGATCTTCGGAATAGAATGAAGAACAAAAAAAGAAAGAGGGAGTCCTGGATCCATAAAGACAAGATCATCATATGTTGGTTATAATTAATTGACAAGAATTACCTTGATGGAAATTCTTTCTTCATTGATGTATTCGGTCACAATCCGGTGTGATCCGTCGTTGCATTGTATAATCCAAGTGTAGGATTCCTCTAGCGGTGATCCACACGTGCTCCACGTATCTCTAGATGTTTCCGAAGGGATCTTCGGGTGCTAGCACGTAAGAACCTTCGCTTGTGATGTACGCCTTCGATCGCCTTGATCCGGTGGTGGTGGATCTCTCTCGGTCTTGAGAGCGTTCTTGGAAGAAAGAGTTCTTTCGGCATTGAGAGAACTCTCCAGAATTGTTGTGAACAACGATTCTCTGAGGAAAAGTGTTGGGGTTGTGAGGATATTTATAATCGTGTTTGAGGTTATAAAGTTATGACAATAAATAAATGCATTACGCATTTTATTTATTTCATTAACTCTTATCGAAAATCCCCATGTCGAATGATTAATTCCTTGACATTCGCCCATGCTGATTATAATAAATATCATTTAATAAAATGATATTATTTCCTCAAAATCCTGACTGGAAAAACTACACGCCATGTAATCATTAATACACGGCGTGTACTTTTATTTTCCATTTTTCTTAATTTCCTCCACCACATTTATTAGTCCTTGAGTAATGGCTATTTATTTCTTAAATAAATGTAACAGCATTACTCGCTAATAAATATATATTATTTCATCCACAATATATTCTCTCGAATAACTAGTGTCGAAATAAATGCGATCAGACATCCTTAAATAATTATTAAACCACAGTCGGGAATAATCTTTATTTAACTTGTTAAATTAATATTTAACTGAGATAAATGGACACACTTAGTGTGTGACCATCTAGGCCTCTTTATCAGTGGCATTAGGTGGAGCCTGCCTAAATTCCAAGGTTAGTGTCTATAAACACGCCAAGGCACCCATAGAGAAAGAAGTTAATTCCACAATGACGTGTCACCTCATACGAATGGTTACCGTGTAATATAATCCCTTTGTCACGATATCTCGAATCAAGCGGGTTGCATGCTAGTGCCATCAACCCATGTGCTCTATTATTCTTTCTTTGACTTTATGGAATTGAACTCTCCCATTCCTTACCATGGAAATGGATTTATTTAGGCTATATAAATCCCATCAAAGGGCCTAAGATATCTACTTCTGTTATGAAACATAAGGGACAAATCCTTTCTCGCATTATCTATTAATGCAGTATTACTCGTGACGCACCCAATATATCCTACCTCGTTGCGAATAGTGTGTCGTCATAGTTTTCGTCAATACATCTAAGTGCACGAGTTGTAATACCCATTAATAATAATATTAAAGTCTAAGGACCAATACACACATCCGCAGATAGGAACATCCAACGACACTATGAAATGTGGATATCCTACTGGAAGGTCTCATTCTCATAATATCCTCCTGAATATTACTAAGGGCGCACACCATGAGAATGTGCCTCAAAGTTTTATGAGTCATCACCCTTAATGGCCTGTATTATTTGTGTCCCTCAAATAACATCATCTGGACATAGAACATATATTCAAGAACAGTGTTACGAAAATTCCGAGTTCTCATCATAGTAGGGATCTGCTACAACCCTTTAATGCAATAACTATCCTTAGGACATTATCACATGCATTGTCACGCAGAAGAACAATCAATATGTGATAAGGCTATTATTAATGAATAAAGTAAAAAGTAGTTGGTTCTAGGACACCAACTCCAACAGACTCCCACTTGGACTAGATCCAACTGCTAAAAACCTTTAACCTGCTAGCTCTCACATAATATTCATGCTTCTGCTGAGATAGGCCTTTAGTCATGGAGTCTACCATGTTCTCTTCCGTGGAAACTCTGCTCACTGCAACTTCACCCCTTTGATAGAAATCCCTCAAGAGGTGATACTTTCGGGGTATGTGCTTTGTCCGTTGATGTGAACTTGGTTCTTTTGCAAGAGCCACCGCTACAGTATTATCACAATACAACATGATATGATCTTTACTGCTAGGCACCACATCAAGCTCCTGGACAAAGTTCCGAATATAGACGACTTCCTTGGCCACATCAGAAGCTGCTATATATTTGGACTCCGCTGTAGAATCAGTGACAACTGGCTTCTTTGAACTCTTCCAGCTCACAACTCCTCCATTGAGACAGAAAACATATCCAGATTACGACTTCAGATCGTTCTGATCTATCTGAAAACCAGCATAAGCATACCCTATGATGACAAGCTTCTCGTCTCCTCCATACACCAGGAACATATCCTTAGTTATTCTCAGATACTTAAGGATAGTATTAACAGCAGTCCAATGCTGTTCTCCTAGATCTGTTTGATATCTTCCTACCATGTTCAGTGCATAGGCAAAATCAAGCCTGGTACATATCATGGCATAACTGATGAATCCTATAGCGGAAGCATATGAGATCTTACTCATTCTATCTTTCTCTTGTTGTGTTTAGGGACACATTTTCTTAGAAATATCTAAGCCACGTGACACTGAAACCAATCCCATCTTGGATTGTTCCATACTAAATCTCTTTAGTATCTAGTCAATGTATGTACCCTGACTTAGTCCAAGAACCCTCTTGGATCTATCACGAATGATCTTGATCCCTAGAATGTAGGCTTCTTCACCCAAGTCCTTTATGGAGAAACACTTGTTCAGCCAGTCCTTAACTAACTGTAAGACTGGTACATCGTTTCCAATAAGCAATATGTCGTCAACATATACTACTAGGATAAATATTGCATTCCCATTAAACTGCTTATAAACACATGGATCACATTCGTTCTTAATGAAACCAAATTCCTTTATGGCTTCATCAAATCAAATGTTCCATGACCTGGATTCTTTCTTTAATCCATAAATGGATTTCTGCAACTTGAAAACCCGTTTGACTTCACCTGGTGTCACAAAACCTTCTGGTTGTGTCATATAGACATATTCCCGAAGGTTACCATTAAGGAATTCCATTTTGACATCCATCTTCCAAATCTCGTAGTCATGGTAAGATGCTATGGAAAGTATGATTCTTATGGATTTAAACATGGAAACTGTCAAGAAGGTTTCATCATAGTCAATTCCTTGATGCTGTCTGAATCCTTTATCCACTAGCCTTGCTTTATAGGTGCTAACTTGACCTTCCATGTCCAGTTTTCTCTTGAATACCCATTTTCATCCAACAGGCTTTACATCAACTGGCTCATCGACCAGAACCCATACTTGGTTCTGATACATGGAATCCATCTCAGAATTCATAGCTTCTATCCATCTTGCATCTTCTGAGCTTTCTACTTCTTCCTTGTAGGAGATGGGTTCATCATTGTCCAACAATAATGATTCACCATCCTCGGTGACTAGCAAACCAAATCTCTCTGGTTCCCTTACCTTTCTTGAGCTCCTACATAGTACTTGTGTTTCTGGAACCTCTTCCACGGGGACTTGTGGAACTTGTTCCTATACCGACTCCTGTGTATCTTGAGCATCAACTTCATCAACTTCAATCTTACTCCCACTATCCTTCTTGAGGATGTGCTCCCTCTCAAGAAAGAAAGCTTGTCTGGCAACAACCACTTTATTGTTTGAAGGGCTATATAGGTAATATCCTTTCGTTTCCTTAGGATATCCTATAAAGATACACCTCATGCCCCAGGGTGCTAGTTTTTTGCCTGAGAGGGCCTTAACAAATGCCTCGCATCCCCATACATGTGTGTGCGACAAAGTGGGTTTCCTTCCATTCCATAACTCGGATGGAATTCCATTTTCCACCTTAGTTGGTACTCGATTTAATGTGTATGCTGCAGTTTGTAATGCATATCCCCAAAAGGATAATGGAAGATCTGCATGACTCATCATTGAACTCACCATGTCCAACAAGGTGAGGTTCCTCCTTTCACTAACACTGTTCCACTGTGTTGTATAAGGAGGAGTGAGCTGATATAGAATCCCAGACTCCCATAGAAGATCGATGAACTCTTAGTTTAGATATTCTCCACCTCGATCCGATCGAAGTTTCTTTATCTTCTTACCAAGATGATTCTCTACTTCATTCTTGAATTCCTTAAATTTCTCTAAGGCTTATGACTTATACCTCATTAAGTATACATATCCATATCTACTCAAATAATCAGTAAAATTAATGAAGTAAGAATATCCACCTCTAGATTCTACTATAAATGGTCCACACACATCTGTGTGCACCAATCCTAGAAGCCCATGGCCCTTTCACCATTTCCACCTAAGGGCGGCTTGGTTATTTTTCCTTGTAAACAAGCATGACATCTATCAAGTGGTTTTAGCTCAGTAGAGTCTAAATAACCATCTTGGTAGAGCTTTGTCAAGCGCTTCTCGTTTACATGACCGAGATGGTGATGCCACAACTGGGTGATGTATGAGTCATGTGATTTTGTTTCGTTATCAATTTCCAACACTTGGTTTTCGTAATTTAATACATACAAACCATTATTTAAATGATCCATACCATAACATACGTTATTCTTATAAAAGAGACAAACCTTATTTCCAAAATTGAAAATAAATCTCTCTATATCCAAACAAGATACAGAAATTATGTTCTTGGTAACACTAGGCACATAATAACAGTTATGTAAAACCAAAATCATCCTAGTCGGCAATGAAAGGTGGTAATCGCCAATAGCCAATGCAGCCAGCCTTGCACCATTAGCATCTCGAAGATCCACCTCTCCTATGGTAATCTTTCTAAATCTACTTGGTCCTTGAATTAGAATACATATGTGAGCCCCAAAAGCTGTATCTAATACCCAATGAGTATAAATAGAAAGATTACACTCGATAACGAACGCACCTTTAGCATCCCCATGCTTCTGGGTGAAATTCCTCTTCCATTGGCCTTTCTTGCCACATGCAAAACACACCGCCTCCCGTTCCTTTCTCTGCCTCTGGATATTCTCCTTCTTGGAAGGACGGTGCTTAGAGGCTTCAGACCGTTTATAAGTCTTTGGCCCCTTTGCCTTGTCCTTCCTTTTCTTATTCACCATAAGGACTGAGGGTTTGTCACACCCCATGTCCTTATCTACCTGGATAACTAAGGTCAGATGTTTTGATAGACTCTTCTCATTGTTTCTGATGTTATAATTGACAATGAAGTTAGAGAAGGTATTGGATAGTGATGATAGGATGAGATCTATATGAAACTCTTCCGGGAACTTAATCCATTAGATGTATAGGCATTCAATGTAGCCAATAAGCTTGACTACATGATACCCAGCTGGCGCAGACTCTCCAAGATTAGTTGTAAACAAAGCGTTGGAGATCTCATATCTATCCTGTCTCGATTTATCTTGGTAGAGATCCTTAAGGTGAGACATCATTCTATACGCGTCCATGTTTTCATGTTGCTTCAAGAGATCATTAGACATGGCCGATAGCATGAAACACTGGACATCTATGGCATCATCCATATGTTTCATATAGAGAGATAGTTCCTCATCACTGGACTCCTTTCTAGGAACAACTGGAATAGTCTCTTCCAGCACATACAATTTCCTTTCGTGGCGAAGGATGATGCGTAAGCGCCTCTTCCACTCTTGGAAATTGGTGCTGGTGAGAAGGTTTTACTTCTCGAGTATGGTTCATAATGATATGTTTGAAGTCATTTTTCTTTCCATTTATACAAATTAATATAAGCAAAGGTTCAATACTTTTATTATAAAAACCGAGACAAATAAATAAATTAATACGTATTAGTCTCCCACTATTTTATCAAAATCCAATAGCACTCACCATTGACTTCAAAATATTCCGTTGCCTAAATATTCTAGTGGAAAGTATCCATATTTCCCTTCGCATTACCACAAATATGGTTGGTCAAGCAACTTGAAGGGTTTTAGGTAGGCATTCCAAATGCCAACTACATTAACTCGCAGCTCCTTGATCTACTAAGTGGACTCCCCAATCCTGAAATCCTTTTATTTTGGATCTATTCAACCTTTGCATCTTGGTCACACCAAGTATTGCTGTGGCAGTCAACCCTTGATGCGAACCAAGTCAAGTCAACCCAAAACCTTGAATTATAATTCCCCGATAATTGAAAGCACCCCAACTAGGGTTGGTCAATAACTTTGAACTATGGTTTGATTCTAACCAAGAAAATGGAAGGCTATGTCGACTTAATATTTCTTTGAGGGATTTTATCCTTATACATAAATTTCCAATTTATTATCTTTTATTACATGCTTCTTAATATTAAGTGGGATATACTTAAGTGATTAACCATGTTTAAGATAATATTTACATATAAGCCAGTTTTATTTTAGTTCCATATTGTATGCTCGTTTAATTCATTAAATGAGTGATCGTGACAACACACCCACAATAAATAAACCATGAAACTAACAGAAATAAAATAAATGGTATGATCATGAGCTTTTTCTATTAGTTATTTTATCTAGCGGTTGATAAACTAACCCAAGACCTAGGGGAGAAACACCTTGAACCTTTCAGGTTTGTGTTTACATCTTTCCACCTATCCACATTTGTATCTCCTTGGATTGGTTTCGCCTTGTCTCTTAACTTGAGCCGCCTCCACTAGCTTGGGAGCTCCATCCATTACATATGCATTTATCTCACACATAGGTGAGGGGTAAAAGGGGTTTTACATAAAATAAACCTTGGGCATGCAGGCCCTACTTATTAATGAGGAGAAGGCTCGCAGGCCAACAAATTTAATTTAAATAAATAAATTAAAATAAACCGTTCACATACAAAGGTCTTGGTCTAGATCCCGATCAACCATACATGCAACAATATTACACATTAATAAAACTATCATTCAATTCTTTAATCGTTCTTGTTTAAGATAAATCACGCTTGAATTAATTAATTATCTTTAATTAATCGATCCTTTTATCTTAATCCCTTTTTCTAAATTTCCTTGAGATTCTCATCCATAATAATTTTAAAAAAATAAATTCATTTAAAATTATCTTTGTACGTAACTTGTACCTTGGAGGCAACCCGGTGAACCCCATTCATTATGCAGATGTTAAATTAAACACATATATATAAAACACCTATCACGTGTTGTGCCTCAGCTTTACACCTACACTATGGTACAAGTCTCAAGAGTTTGTATAATATAATAATAAATTTTAATAAATATGCGTAATTTGGATGAGTACATGGCATGTAGTTCCGAATACATGACATGTACTTTTGTTCACCGTCTATCCGAAGTACACGCCTGGGGACATAGTGTGTTGATGTACTTCGTAAATTTTTGGAGTACATGGCGTGTTCATTGGGACACATGTCGTGTAGTTTCCGCGTTACACGGTTTCCATCCGGGCAAGCTGTGTACGAGGTACATGGTCCAACCCTAACCCAAAGGGACTACACGCCATGTTCAGTTGGACCACACAACATGTAATCCGGAAACTGTGTGCCACCTGTTCTTGGTCAACACACGGTGTCATAAATGACGTAGATAGGATCCAATACATGGCCTGTTTTGGCGGATCAGTCAATGAATTGAACCTAGACTACACGGCGTGTACTTCTGAATACACTCCGTGTATTCTGGTGTTGTACGTTCAGGAGAATTTGTAACCTCTTGATGAGTTCCTCTATTTTATTTTAATCAAAATTAAAAGAAAAATTCATTTCTGTAAGGTGAACGAGAAACGTGAGGGGAGGAATAGATCTCGAGATTCATATTTTTAAGAACGATTAACTTGAATTGAAACAACTAAATTATTAAATACGTAAAACACCAACGAAAAACTAAATAATTATAATCAACGATATAACCGCTCTGATACCACTTGTAGGTTTCAGGCGTAGTGGAAGCGCATTGGTGGGTTTTCCCAACTTTACTTTTAGCGTTAACAACGATCAATCCGAGATCCGTCATGATAATAAAATGCTGGATCTTTGGAATAGAATGAAGAACGGAAAAAGAAAGAGGGAGTCCCAGAACCATAAAGCCAGGATCATCATATGTTGGTTATAATTAATTTAATCAATTGACAATAATTACCTTGATGGAAATTCTTTCTTCATTGATGTCTCTGGTCACGATCCGGTATCATCCGTCATTGCATTGTATAATCCAAGTGTAGGATTCCTCTAGTGGTGATCCACACGTGCTCCACATATCTCTGGACATTGCGCCGAAGGGATCTCCTGGTGATAGCATGAAAGAACCTTAGCTTGTGATGTCCGCCTTCGATCGCCTTGATCTGGTGGTGGTGGATCTCTCTTGGTCTTGAGAGCATTCTTGGATGAAAGAGTTCTTCCGGCCTTGAGAGAACTCTCTAGAATTGTTGTGCACAACGATTCTTTGAGGAAAAGTGTAAGGGTTGTGAGGATATTTATAATCGGGTTTGAGGTTATAGAGTTATGACAATAAATAAACGCATTACGTGTTTTATTTATTTCATTAACTCTTATTGAAAACCCCCATGTCGAATGATTAATTCCTTGACATGCGCCCATGCTGATTATAATAAATATCATTTAATAAAACGATATTATTTCCTCAAAATCCCGACTGGAAAAACTACACGCCATGTAATCCTTAATACACGACGTGTACTCGTTTTCCATAAAACTACACGGCGTGTATATTCAATATACACGACATGTACTTTTATTTTTCATTTTTCTTTATTTACTCCACCACATTTATTAGTCCTTGAGTAATGGCTATTTATTTCTTAAATAAATGTAATTTCATTACTCGGTAATAAATATATATTATTTCATCCATAGTATATTCTCTCGAATAACTAGTGTCAAAATAAATGCGATCAGGAAACCTTAAATAATTATTAAACCATAGTCAGAAATAATCTTTATTTAACTTGTTAAATTAATATTTAACTGAGATACATGGACACACTTAGTGTGTGACCCTCTAGGCTTCTTTATCAGTGGCATTAGGCAGAGACTGCCTAAAGTCTAAGGTTAGCGTCTAGCAACACGCTAAGGAACCCATAGAGAAATAAGTTAATGCCAAAATGACGTGTCACCTCATATGAACTCTTACCCTGTAATATAATCCCTTTGTCATGATATCTCGAATCAAGTGGGTTGCATGCTAGTGCCATCAACCCATGTGCTCGATTATTCTTTCTTTGACTTTCTGGAATTGAACTCGCCCATTCCTTACCATGGACATGGATTTATTTAGGCTATATCAATTCCATCAAATCACCTGAGATATCTACTTCTGTTATGAAACAGAAGGTAAAAATCCTTTCTCGCATTATCTATTAATGTGGTATTACTCGTGATGCACCTAACGTATCCTACCTCACTACGAACAGTGTGTCGTCACAGTTTTCCTCAATACATCTAAGTGCGTGAGTTTTAATACCCATTAATAATAATCTTAAAGTCTAAGGACCAATACACACGTCCGTAGATAGGAACATCCAATAACACTATGAAATGTGGATTTCCTACTGGCGGGTCTCGTTCTCATAATATCTTCTTGGATATTACCAAGGGCGCACACCATGAGAAGCTACCTCAATGTTTTATGAGTCCTCACCCCTAATGGCCTATATTATTTGTGTCCGTCAAATAACATCATCCAGCCATAGAACATATATTCAAGAACAGTGTTATGAAAATTCTGGGTTCTCATCATAGCAGGGATCCAGTATGACCCTTTAATTCAACAGCTATCCTTAGGACATTATCACATGCATTGTCATGCAGAAGAAAAATCAAGATGTGATAATGCTTTTATTAATGAATAAAGTACAAAGTATTTGGTTCTAGGCCACCAACTCCAACAAGGGATTCCATGCCTGATATCAGAAGAGCAGGGGACTCCATGGATTGTATCACATGTAGGGACTCCATTCCCAATATCACATGTAGGGATTCCATGCCCATAATCATATAACAAGGTACTCCATGACCATATAATATCATAAGGGATTTCATACCCGTATATCATTTATATAAGGTACTTCATGCCCATATCCCATTTATATAAGGGGTCTCCATGCCTGTATAGATATAATAAGGTTCATCTTGCCCATTTAGTAGTTAAAAGAAGGGACATCATGACCATTTATATTTAACATGAATAAGGGTAATCATACCAATTAACCATAATTAAAGAGGGCTGTCATTCCCATCCATAATTTAAGATGAGTATCCATTGGATTTAAAATTATCCAAGGAATAATTCACAATTCATTTACATTTAATAATGAAAAAAATGTAACCATTGTCTAGTTTAGGCATGTGATGTGGGATGAACACTCACTTGAATTCAATTAATTAAAATTATCAAGGGCACTAGCCATATTATTCCACTTTATTTAATCCATATTAAAATAGTATCACCATTTATAATTAAAACTAAACACTCTAATAGGTACTTTGGATATACACTCAAGGAAGAAAAATAGGCATGTAAGAGGGAACAACCAAATGGATGGTTCACTTTGAGGTTGGATACTCAATATGAATTTGGGTTATAACAAGTCATTAGGCTCAAATAAAGGCAACCAATTCAAGGTAGATACAATTTAGGGGAAAGACATGGTGAAAATGGCATGCAAAACATATCACATATTATAAAACAATGATACTTGAAGGGATAATTAGTAGACCACCTACCTCATGATCTCAAAACTCTCCTCATCCAGTATCAACCCTTGATTTGGTCTAGATCGAGAGAAAATAGAATAATGAATCAATGTTCTGAAAATATGGCATGTGAGCCTGCATCAAAATAGTTTCATTGAGAGAAAGAAAAATGGAAAATGGATCAAGATGAATATAATAATTATAGATTCACATCTAATATGATGATCAATGATCAAATTAGGCTTCAGAGAGAAGAATGGGAGTAAATTCTATGAAAGAGGAACTTGAGAGCTCAAAATGGGAGAGTTCTCATATTTGCTGAAATGAGAAAAGGAGGAGGATGGTAAGTTAAAAATTTCATTAAGGTAAATTTGGTCTTTTTACCCAAGAAAAATAGAGGTGCATGGTTTGGCCACATGGTTGGCAAGACTGTGCTCCAACCATATGATATGAATCTTCTAAAAACTACAGAGATCTCACATGGGTGTGGGGCCCCTGGCACATGGTTAGGGAAAACCATGCAGCCTACTTCACCCCTCTGTTTAGCCTTGCATAGTTAGGGATAATCGTGTGGACTACCACACACATTTTCCCCAAACCATGCATCCAATCTGTTTTTCTCACTGCCTGAGGTTCCAGGATATGAACAAGCCTCAGACACCCCCTAACCTTTCTAACCACAAATTTAATCCATATTAGGTAAATAATAAAGAATTAGATTAAATTTAAAAGGATCCTCACCTCAAATAAAGACTGGGTTCTTAAAGTATTCCCCCCTTAAAGAAACTTTTCCATGAGTTAACCTTATAAGGGAAGAAGAACTTCATATGAGAATAATTCTAGCCATTTAGCATGTATTTTAACGTCCCTCTCCCAAGTCTCACCCTGTACTTGGTCATACTTACATAACACCCACACTAAAGGGACATGCCAACCTCAGAGAGCCTTCATGCTCTGATCAACGATGCATATAGTATACTCCTCAAAATAAGAATTATCATCTAGCTTAACATCCTTAGAATCAAAAGTATGAGATGGGTAAGTATGATAATGACAAAGATGTGAAACATGGAAGGCGTCGTACATGTCATGATACCTCTTAGGTAAAATCAACTTATAGGATACCGGATTGAATCTCTCCAAAATCTCAAATGACCTGAAAAAGCATGGAAAGAGATTCCCTTTCCCCCGAATCCATTTATTACCAAGTCTGAATGATACCCTCAAGAATACACAATCCCCAACCTCAGACTCTAAATGTCATCAATAGTGATCAACTTAAGATTTATGTCTAGACTGAGCGGTATAAATCTATCTCCTAATAAGATAAACCTACTATGAAGTCTCCTGAATGAGATTATGATCTAGTAGATCTACCTCTCCTACCTCTAACTTGTACATGGGTGAATGAAACGACCTACTATACATGGCCTCATAGGGATCCATCTGAATCATCGCTTGATAACTTTTATTATTGGAGAAATTGATGGGAGGGATATGTTTCTACAAATAACTAATGAAATCAAGGACGCATGCTCATAGAATGTACTCTAGACCATGTATAGTCTGTTTTGACTGACCATCATTCTAAGGGTGAAATGATGTGTTCAGAAGAAGCTTTGTACCCCTATCCTTATGCAACCCTACCAAAACCTTGATGTAAAGATAGAATCCCTATCTAAAATGATAGTAAAAGGGACCCTATGTAGTTAAGTAATATCATAGACATATAATCTTCCTAACTTTTCATCTGATAATGTCTATATGATAAGAAGGAAGTGGGATACTTTCATCAGTTGATCCACGACAACCCAAACTACGTTGCTACCTCGAGGATATCTTGATAAACTGACTACAAAATCCATAGTAACATCCTCCCATTTCCATTTTGGGACTGGTAATAACTATAAAAATCCAGTAGGTCTCTAGTGATTCATCTTCACCTGCTAACAGGTGGAACACATAATGATAAATATTACTATTTGACGCTTCATCCCTAGCCACCAATACTGTCGGTGCATGTCACAATACATATTGAAGATAGCCGAGTGAACAACCCACTGTGAAGCATGAGACTTATGAATAAGATCCTCTCTCATATCTATGAAAACCCATATATGAACATGTATACATAGGATGTCGTCATCATTGATAGACCAATCCAGAGGTAGGTCCTCACCAACAATGCTCTCTCGTAGGACCAATCCCTATGGATCTGAAAACTACATCATCTTCTCCTTCTATAGAAGTAAATATTTCACTAATAGTGATGCTAGTATAAACTATCCATGTCATTACTGAACATCTATATCAATATTAGAAAACAGATCTATAAGTTGCCATTCGCTACTGGCTTCCTGGACTGCCCATGTCCGAGTCCTACTACTCATAGCATCAACAACAAAATTTCCTTTCCCAGAAATATAGGAAAGCTTGAATTCAAAGGACTATATATATTCAACCCATCTTCACTACTTGAGATTTAAATCTCACCAAGTAAAAATATACTTGAGGATATTTTGGTCCGCAAACACACAAAATGCTCTCCCAGTAGGTAATGCCTCCAACATCGCAAGGAGTGTACAATAGTTTCCAACTCAAGATCACGCTTTAGGTAATTCCACTCATGAAATCTCAACTACCGCAACCTATATTCTAAAAATTCATATTCCTACATCAGAACTACTCCTATCCTGATACATGATGCATTACAATAGACTGTATAGCTCTTTCTTGGCTCTAGAAAAATTAGGATTGATGCTGAATTCAATATCCATTTTAGCTCTGAAAAGGATATCTTAAAGGATTCAGACTATATAAACTTCACACCCTTCTTAGTCAAGATAGTAAGAGGTGATTATAGGTGTGATAAGTCCTATATAAAATTCATGTAGTAAGTAGCCATCCCCAAGAAACTCCGTACACTACGGGAAAAATGAGCAATTGCGACGGGTTATTTGCGACGGGATTTATTCCCGTCGCAAATAGTCATGTTAAAAACTTATTTGCGACGGGGGTATTTCCCCGTCGCAAATAAGGAGGCTTTTGCGACGGGATTGCTTTCCCCGTCGCAAATAGTTTTCCCGCGATGCGCGCCAAATCGCGGAAAACTTATTTGCGACGGGGAAATATTCCCGTCGCAAATAACCGGCGGCGGTAAAAGGTATTTGCGACGGGAATATTCCCCCGTCGCAAATACTATGTCGGCAGGGATTATTTGCGACGGGTCCCGTCGCAAATAACTATTTACCGGTTGACCGTAATAAATGTTGGCTAAGGTATTTGCGACGGGTACCGTCGCAAATAATACTATTTGCGACGGGAATCCCGTCACAAATGGGCCCGTCGCAAATAATCTAACCTATAAATACCCCCATCCGTTTTTTTCATTTCATTCTCATTCCTTATCTTCTCTCTCTCTCAGAATTAAATTTCTAGAGTTGAGTTTTTCTCCAGTTTAAGTTTTTTCTCCGGAGCTGATATTAAAGTTTTGAAGAACAATCAGAACAGATCTATTTTCAAGGTATTTATCTTCATTTTAATTTTGTATTTATTTTTAATTTCTTATTAGTTTCTATTATTATTAATTAGTTGTAATTTAATTATGTTCACATTGTTTTATTATTTAATAAATTTAAATTATAAGTATTGTTTATATGGTAATTAGGAATAATTAGTAATAATTTTTAGTAATTAAGAATAAATATTAATAACTAGTAATAAATACCAATAATTAAGAATAAGAATATTATTACATTATTAGTTTATTTTATTATTAATATTAAAATAATATAATTTTTTATATATATACAGTTCTTTTTTCATCTGTGTGTTTGCTGTCTTCACATGTATTATTTGTATGTGGAGATAGAAAACGCACAGATGAAAAAAGAACTGTATATAAATTAGAAAATTATATTATTTTAATATTAATAATAAAATATATTAATAATGTTATTATTTGTAATTATTGGTAATTATTTCTAATTATTGATAATTATTCATTTAATTACTAATAATTATCAATAATTAAGAATAATTAGTAATAATTACCAATAATTAACAATAATTAGTATTAATTACCAATAATTAGTATTAATTACCAATAATTCGTAATAATTAGGAATAATTAACAATAATTAGTAATAATTAGGAATAATTAACAATAATTACGAATAATTAACAATAATTAGTAATAATTAGGAATAATTAGGAATAATTAGTAATAATTAGGAATAATTAGGAATAATTAGTATTAATTAGGAATAATTAGTAATAATTACCAATAATTAGGAATAATTAGGAATAATTAGTATTAATTACAAATAATTAGTATTAATTAGGAATAATTAGTATTAATTACAAATAATTAGTATTAATTACAAATAATTAGTATTAATTACCAATAATTAGTCTTAATTACCAATAATTAGTATTAATTACCAATAATTAGTATTAATTACCAATAATTCGTAATAATTAGTATTAATTACCAATAATTCGTAATAATTAGGAATAATTAACAATAATTAGTAATAATTAGGAATAATTAACAATAATTAGGAATAATTAGGAATAATTAGGAATAATTAGGAATAATTAGTAATAATTAGGAATAATTAGTAATAATTAGGAATAATTAGGAATAATTAGTATTAATTAGGAATAATTAGTATTAATTACCAATAATTAGTATTAATTAGGAATAATTAGTATTAATTACAAATAATTAGTATTAATTACAAATAATTAGTATTAATTACCAATAATTAGTCTTAATTACCAATAATTAGTATTAATTACCAATAATTAGTATTAATTACCAATAATTAGTATTAATTACCAATAATTAGTATTAATTAGGAATAATTAACAATAATTAGTAATAATTAGGAATAATTAGTATTAATTAGGAATAATTAGTAATAATTACCAATAATTAGTATTAATTAGGAATAATTAGTATTAATTAGGAATAATTAGTATTAATTACCAATAATTAGTATTAATTACCAATAATTAGTATTAATTACCAATAATTAGTATTAATTACCAATAATTAGTAATAATTAGGAATAATTAACAATAATTAGTAATAATTAGGAATAATTAACAATAATTAGTAATAATTAGGAATAATTAACAATAAGTAGGAATAATTACGAATAATTAGTATTAATTAGGAATAATTAGTAATAATTACCAATAATTAGTATTAATTAGGAATAATTAGTATTAATTAGGAATAATTAGTATTAATTACCAATAATTAGTATTAATTACCAATAATTAGTATTAATTACCAATAATTAGTATTAATTACCAATAATTAACAATAATTAGGAATAATTAACAATAATTAACAATAATTAGGAATAATTAGGAATAATTAACAATAATTAGGAATAATTAGTATTAATTAGGAATAATTCGTATTAATTACGAATAATTAGTAATAATTACCAATAATTAGTAATAATTACCAATAATTAGTAATAATTACCAATAATTAGTATTAATTACCAATAATTAGCATTAATTACCAATAATTAGCAATAATTACCAATAATTAGCAATAATTACCAATAATTAGCAATAATTACCAATAATTAGTATTAATTACCAATAATTAGTAATAATTACGAATAATTAGAAATAATTAGAAATAATTACCAATAATTAGCAATAATTAGCAATAATTAGAAATAATTAGCAATAATTAGAAATAATTAGCAATAATTAGAAATAATTAGCAATAATTAGAAATAATTAGCAATAATTAGTAATAATTAGCAATAATTAGGAATAATTAGTAATAATTAGGAATAATTAGGAATAAGTAGGATTAATTAGGATTAATTAGGATTAATTAGGAATAATTAGTAATAATTGCCAATAATTAGTAATAATTGCCAATAATGACCAATAATTGCCAATAATTAGGAATAATTGCAAATAATTAGGAATAATTGCAAATAATTAGGAATAATTAGGAATAATCAGGAATACTCAGGAATACTCACGAATACTCACGAATACTCACGAATACTCACGAATAATCACGAATACTCACGAATAATCACGAATACTCACGAATACTCACAAATAATCAGGAATACTCAGGAATACTCAGGAATACTCAAGAACACTTAGCAAAAAAAATTATATTATCAATATTTATGAAAAAAATATTAATATTATTAAAATAATAAAAATTTATAAAATATTAAAATTATCAATATTTACAACAGATTTTGCTCTATTCTTAACATGTTCAAATCTTAAAGGGTCGCTAATTGTCAGGTCATGCGCAATAAAAAGTTTCTGTCAGCCATGTCCAATGTAAACTCTATAATTGTCCTTGCATGGTCGATCACTTCAAAAGTAATGTTGCAATCAGACAAACCAAGTCATTCCCTTCTTATCTATAAGAATCATCTCACATGAACCTTTACATAGACCATTCTTCCTTGAAAATTTAAGGGAAAAATAATGATATCCCCTCAAATTTTTAAGGAAGAATGATCTATGTAAAGGTTCATGTGAGATAATTCTTATAGTTAAGAAGGGAATGACTTGGTTTGTCTGATTGAAACATTACTTGCGAAGTGATCAACCATGCAAGGACAATTATAGAGTTTACATTAGACATGGCTGACACAAACTTTTTATTGCGCATGACCTGACAATTGACGACCCTTTAAGATTTGAACATGTTAATAATAGAACAAAGTTTGTTCTGAATATTGATAATTTTAATATTTTTTAATTTTTTTTATTATTTTAATAATATTAATATTGTTTTTTCGTAAATATTGATAATATTTTTTTTATTACTAATAATTAGTAAACGAAATCTGCTTGGATAATGAAGGGAAAATTTATAACCATCTCCACAACGATGATTATCAAATTTCCTTTCATTATTCAAGCAGTTTTCCTTTTGCTAAGTATTGCTAAGTATTGCTAAATTAGTAATAAATAGTAATAATTAGCAATAAATTGTAATAATTAGTAATAAATTGTAATAATTAGTAATCCTTGCTTGAGTGTTTTTTCTAACAAATTATTCAAAACCAGTAATGCTTTTATATTTTATAGAAAAATATGGAACAGCGAGGTCGTCAACAGTCATTATTAGATGACCGCATATGGATAAATCAACGTAGAAATCCAAATGGTTCTGGTTTAAATCCAGTATATATAGAGGGTGTGGAGATTTTTTTATCATTTGCGGCATCAAATTCAGAATTTGTTTCAGAAGGAAAGATAAAATGCCCTTACAGAAAATGTGCATTGAGAACGTTTGACACGTTTGACAAAGTGGGGGAACATCTCTTGCGTTTTGGTTTTCAAGCAGATTATGTTTTTTGGTATCAACACGGTGAACGCAGTTCCAGAGCAGATGATACCAACTTGATTCCGGATCCATCCCAGTTTCAAGATTTAGTACATGATGTTGCAGGTTCATCTGTTCAACATACAGAAACTCCGGCTGATATAGCTTCAAATCCTGAGTTGGGACCGTCTGAATTTTATGAGTTGTTGAAGTCTGCTGAGGATGCATTATATCCTGGCTGCAAGATGAGCAAATTAGAAGCAGTTGCAAAATTTATGGCTATCAAATCAGATAACGGAATGTCAAACACATGTTTTGACCAGATATTTTCTTTGCTGAAAACACTGTTACCCGAAGGAAATGTTTTACCTGCAAATTACTATGAAAGTAAGAGGTTGGTTCGAAATTTGGGACTTACTTGTCAGAAGATTCATGCATGTTCAAATGACTGCATTTTATATTCAGGGGAAAATGAGTCGTTGGATAGTTGTCCCACATGTGGGCAGCAGAGATATAAAGAAGGAAAACACGGGAAGTCTGGTTTGATTCCTGTAAAACAGTTGAGATATTTTCCGCTTACATCCAGACTTCAGCGTTTATTCATGTCTAAGAATACAGCGACAATGATGTCATGGCATAAAGAGAATATTTCAACCGATAAAAGCTTGAATCATCCAGCCGATGGTGATTCATGGAAACATTTTGATAGAGTGCATCCATCATTTGCTTTAGAAGCTAGAAATGTTCGACTGGGCCTTTCCACTGATGGTTTCTGTCCGTTTGGATCTTATGGTAGTCAATATTCATGTTGGCCTGTTTTTTTAACTCCGTATAATTTACCTCCATGGATGTTGATGAAGGAGCCATATATCTTTTTGACTTTACTAATTCCAGGACATCCGAAGAAAAATATTGATGTTTATTTGAAGCCATTGATTGATGAATTAAATTTATTGTGGAGTACTGGTGTCAGTACATATGATGTTGCAACGAAACAGAATTTCATACTGAGAGCAGCATTGATGTGGACAATAAGTGACTTCCCGGCTTATGGGATGTTATCTGGCTGGAGTACACATGGTCAGAAATCATGTCCTTACTGTATGGGAGAGAACAAAGCATTTATGCTCATTCATGGAAAGAAACCTTGTTATTTTGACTGTCATCGCAGATTTCTTCCAGCTGATCATCCTTTTCGCAGAAACAGATCTCATTTCAGAAAAGGAACAGTTGAAAGGGATGGACCTCCAAAAATGCTATCAGGTTCGGAGTTAAAATCGGTTGTATTTTCATTACCTCCCATCACTTTTGGTCCCACAATAAACCAACAGAAAATTTCTGGTTTTGGGAAAGAACACAATTGGATTAAACGTAGCATATTTTGGGATTTGCCATATTGGTCTGATTTGTTGGTCCGACACATGTTAGATGTCATGCATATTGAGAAGAACTGTTTTGATAATTTGTTTCATACAGTTTTGGATACGCCAGGAAAGAGCAAAGACAATGTAAATGCACGTTTAGATCTTGCCCAAATTTGCAGACGTCCAGAATTGGAACTATTTGAGAATGTCAGAACAGAAAGGTTACTGAAACCAAAAGCAGCTTATACACTGTCTAAAGAAAACCGTTTATTATTTTGTCAGTGGATTGCAGATTTGAGACTTCCAGATGGCTGTGCTTCCAATTTGGGTAGATGTGTAAAGAATGGTCATATTACTGGATTGAAAAGTCATGATTGTCATGTTATAATGGAGAGACTTCTACCCATTGGATTAAGAGGTCTGTTGAATTCTATGATTTGGGATTCCATAACAGACATGTCTCATTTTTTTCGGGAAATTTGTGCGGCTACGGCAGATTATGATGCTCTAGGCAAACTTGAAAAAGATGTTGTTGTAATTATATGTAAACTGGAAAAAATATTCCCGCCGTCTTTCTTCGACTCAATGGAACATTTGATGTTACATTTGCCATATGAAGCCAAATGTGGAGGTCCGGTACAGTTTCGATGGATGTACCCATTTGAAAGATGCATGCAAAAATTGAAAAGAAAAGTACGCAACAAAGCATCTGTTGAAGGATCTATTGCAGAAGCTTATTTGCAAGAGGAAATATCTTTTTTCTGCTCCCATTATTTTGAATCTGAGTATCCTTCAAAACACAACCGAATGGGACGGAATGAGAGGAATATTGATGAAATCGACAATCAATTATCTGTTTTCAACCAGTCAGAGCTTGGTTTTGGTGGAGTTTCTGAACGCTGGCTTTCAGATGATGAACATCATAGAGCTCATACGTATGTTCTGCTCAACTGTGAAGAGATGACATCAGTTGTACTGTAAGTGTTTATATCACTTATTCTATCATTTATGTTACAGTAAATAACTTTGGTTTTTATAGGTTGTATGATAATCATATCAAGAAACAAATTCCACAAATTACAGCAGCTGCTCTCGAAGAACGGCGACTGAAAAATTTCTCTCAGTGGTTTCAAAAACTGGTAACATAAATTCTTTATCATTTAGCAACTCATTCAATGTATAGTTTACTATATTGATAATTATTTCACAAATCTTCAGGTGTCTCGACATGCTGATAAAATTGACAAACGGCTCTGTGTATTGAGTAACCCACCTTCCAAACTTGTTAAAACTTATAATGCATATGTGGTGAATGGATTTCGATTCCACACGCATGCATATGGGGAATCGAAAAAAACAATGAACAGTGGAGTTAGCTTGAGAGGATCTCATCATCGAGAAAATGAAGTTGACTTTTATGGCATGCTTGATGAAATCATTGAACTCTGTTATCTTGGACAACATTACATAACCATGTTCAAATGTCGGTGGTTGGATACAGAGAGAGGCGTGCGTGTTCATCCGACTCATGGAATCATCGATATTAAATGTAAAAGTGTTCTCGCAGTAAATGAACCATTCTTATTGGCTCAACAGGCATATCAAGTTTATTATGCAAAGTACTGTGCAACATCAAGAGACTTGACTGATTGGTGGAGTGTAATAAAAATCAAAATTCGAGACAATCAGTTTAGTCAAAGTGAATGTGCTTTCACTGATGTGCAAAGAATTGAAGTTTTTCAAGAGAGTACTCAAAATCAATCTTTTTTACAAAGAGAGATGAGTATCGATGACGACACCCCACATTTAAGAGTCGGTGATGACGATGATGTTAATGATGTCACACATGAATTTGAAATGGTAAGAGATGAAGCAACTGCAACTCGAATGGATATCGATGATGTTGAGGAGGAATATGAAGATGACATTGACATATATGAAGATGATGATGAAGATGAACACTTATAGAATTCCATGGTATTTATATACAATCATAATATGTATATATATGTATATATAATAGTAATTATCAATTATTTGCTAATATTAACATTTTCTGTTTCAGATGGACGAGGCCACATTTCGTGAGTTGGCGGAGGCTGACCTGCCTTTCGATGCGGATGAGTTGCTGGCAGATGACCCTCAGCCTGCAGGCGCTCTAGGGAGTACGCGGAGGGGGCGCGGTCTTGCACGATTGATGATTCCTGACCCCGTCCCCGAGCGACGTCCACGTCTTGGGTTTGATCCGCGCACCCGGAGGTGTGATAACCTGTGTAATAACCTGTGAATTTGACTAAGATTTCATTAATCTATTCACATAATAAATGTTTATTATTTTTTCAGTTTTTCGCATATAGCAGTCGGACAGGGCAGCGCTATTTTGCGCAACTATTTCTCTCAGCCGTGGACCACATGGGAGCAGATTCCCATTGATGTGCAGCAGGCCATGTTCGGCCATTGGTTGGTACGTACGTAAATAAATAATTTTTATTTTGAAAATTATTTCATTTCTAACTTGATATTTTGATTTATTTGTAGGGTTTATGGTATCCGATCGAGGATACCATGCATGACGCCATCCACGAGGCATGGGAGGTGGCCATGCGTGATCGCCTTCGTCAGTTTTTGCACAATTTAAGAAAAGCTGCGATGAAGAAAGCAGGAGTGTCAGATTTTGAGGATTCATGTAGAGCACACCGACCAGAGTACATTTCATCCCATGTATGGGATGGATTATGTGCGCACTGGTTGAGTGGTGCCTTTCAGAGGAGATCATCGGTGGGGAGGCAGAATCGGGGGAGGCAGGAGGTGACTCATCGAGCTGGGAGTCGTTCTTTCAGTACTCATAGACAGCATCTGGTACGTACATTATTTATAAATATTTTATATAACTATAAATATTAACAGTTTATTTTTTATTCTTATAGGCTGTCGAGCACCCCGATATTACAGAGTACGACGTATATCGGAGGATGTATAGTGATCCTGCTACTGGGGAGCTCAGAGGTGATCGTCAGCATCACATCGTGGTCAGTATTATTTGTTTTCAAGTTTAAAAATTAACTGCATATAATATATTCACAATTTTAATTTTAAATTGCAACTATAGGAGTCATATGAGGCCGCAGCGGCACAGGCCCGGCCTGAGAGTCAGGCCGAGTCATCAGATCAGACCACTGCCCGTCAGTTTGATGAGGCGGCATGGATGCAGGCCACCCAGTATGCCTTCGAGAAGGGCCGGGTAGTTGGTATCGGCTCTCGACTGACTCCCGGAGATTATTATGGCAGTGCTGCGATGTCGGCGTCCAGCTCGAGGGGAGCTCGTGCATCTTCTTCTACACAGTATGAGGAGCAGTTGCGATCTCAGACTGCACAGATAGAGAGTCTCCGACAGGAGCAGGAGCAGATACGTCAGCAGCATGAGGAGGAGCGTCGACGCCAGCAGCAGCTGTACGAGGAGCAGACGAGTCGGTGGCAGCAGCAGCATCAGGAGCAGATGGAGTACATGCGCCGACTCACTCATGCTTTAGGGATGGAGTTTCCTCCACCACCATCTGCAGATCCCCCACCTCCCCCCCTCCTACAGATTAGAGTTTGTATTTCTGTTATAAAATTTGTGAAATCAAAATATTTTTTTTTCTATTCGTAGTTTCTGTCTCATTATAAAATATTAATAATATTATATTTTTAAATAACAATATTAATATGAATAATAATAATATTTATATTTTATAATATTAAATTTTATATATATATTAAAATTTTATATATATATTAAAATTTTATATATATATTAAAATTTTATAATATTATAATTTAATTATTTTTTTGTAATACTTGAATTATTTTAATATTTGAATGTAAAATAATTCTATTATTTTTATATTAATTAAAATAACTTATTAATATTTTTTTTATTTATGAATTATAATTATAATATTATTATATTAATTAAATTATTTATTAGTATTCTATTATTTTTATTTTTGAATTATAATTCTACTATTATTATAGTAATTAAAATAATTTATTATTTTCATTTGTAAATTATAATTCTATTATTATATTAATTAAAATAATTTATTAATAATTTATTTTTTTTATTTTTTTTATAGTATTTGCGACGGGATACTATGCCCGTCGCAAATACTAGTATTATTAATATTTTTTTATTTTTTTTTAAAGAGTATTTGCGACGGGTCCCGTCGCAATTACTATGAATAGTATTTGCGACGGGTCCCGGTTCCCGTCGCAAATACTAGTATTATTAATTTTTTAAAAAAAAACATTATTGCGACGGGCCCGTCGCAAAAACTATTTGCGACGGGTTCCGTCGCAAAAGGTATTTGCGACGGGCCCGTCGCAATAACTGTTTAAAAAGTTTTTTACAAAAATACGGAATACTATTTGCGACGGGGAGAATGCCCGTCGCAAAAAAGGGCTTTAGCGACGGTCCCGTCGCAAATAAGTTTAGTTGCGACGGCGTTTTCCACAACGGGCTATTTGCGACGGGACCCCGTCGCAAATGGCTATTTGCGACGGGATCCCGTCGCAAATAGCCCGTCGCAAATATCTGTTTTTCCAGTAGTGGTATGTCAAAGATGTTCTTGAGCTGCTCCAAGTTAACTAATTCTCTCAACTTCTCTGGGTCAACTGAAACTCCTACCCCTGAGATTATATTACCCACAAAGTGCACCTTGTCAATTCATAAATGAAATTTACTAATCTTAGCATACAGATAGTTCTCCCTCAGTATATTCAAAATGATCTCAAGATGAGTGGCATGATCGCTTTGAGTATGAGAATACACCAAGATGTCATCTACAAATATAATGAAAAAGGAATCCATATAGGGATGTAAAACACTAATCATCAAATCCATTAAGATAATAGGAATGTTTATAAGATCTAATGACATTACGAGATACTCATATAAGCCGCATTGACTACAGAAAGCTATAAATGGAATATCTGAAGGTCTGGATCAATCCTGATGATAGCTTGATCTTAAGTCGATCTTTGAGAATAAACTTGCTCTTATGAGATGGTAAAAAAAATAATCCATATAAGGTAAAGGATATCATATTTTCACTGTAATCTGATTCAACTTCTGGTAATCCATACAAATCCTGAGGGTTTTGTCTTTTTTCTTGGCGAAAAGGACCGGTGAACCCCAGGGAGAAGTACTGGGTTGTGTAAAACCCTTTGTTTCTAAATCCTCTAGCTAACTCTTGAGATTCTATAACTTAGTATTAGACATATTTTAAGTAGTAATGGATACCGGTGCATCTCAATACACTAGATCAATAGTATTTTTTACCTCTCTCTTAGGTGGTAGTCCTAAAAAGTAACCAGGGAAGACATCAATGAATCGATTGACTATAGGAGGGAACTCAATATGATGTAGTCCTTGATCATTCATGTATATCCTAGAAATATAGGTAGTCAATCCATCTAGACCAATGTTATCTAGTCTATATCTACCGGCCAGGACATCCCACTCGACCTTGTGAATATAAGTGTCACCCTCTGGTGATGTAAACCACACCCTCCAATGATAACAATCCACATAGGCATGATAGTGAACCAACCATTCCATCCAGAGAAAGACATAAAAGCTTGTCATCTTGAGTATGAATAGGTTCCATAAGAAATTATGGCTACCTACCTCAAGAGTATAGTCTTTTCACTAGAGTAAGCTCTTTGATTGTATACCCAAAGGTGTATCTAGCATCATTATTCCACAAGAGTACTCAACATGAAGTCCAAGACTCTCCACAACAGTCACAAATATAAAATAATTTTATGCACATATATAAAATAAGGAAAAAAATGATAGTAGAGGCTACTATAATAGTACCTCAAATAGTAGATGGCCTAATGTACTTCTCCTCCAATATAGGTTTCACTAAATAAAACTGGCATGGTCCCTGACCATGTGCTACAACCTGACTACCTGGAGCGGATCCACTTTGTTGGCACTGAAAATATGGAGTCTGGATACCATGACCATGGACTCCTACTATACCTATATGACCAGTAGTACACCAACTACCTACCTGGAAAGGTTCTATTGATTATACTCCTAAAGGTGGAGCTTGAATGGATCCTCTCGCAATCAAAATAGATGGGAAGGTCCTGCAAAAATGCCTAAGATTCTTCAATATTCCACATCCTTAGAACCCAATTGGGTCTCTGGGACATTAAGGCCTCTTATTCCTAGGTTTACCACACTAGTTTTAGACCACGTAACTATTTTCGGGTGTCACTTGTCTTCCATTTCTCACACACGTAGTCTCAAAGCATTGATTCTGATCGCTAGTGGAACCACCACTCTATCTGTGTTCTGAACTTCCCTAACTCACACCGTATGCTTCCCTCAGGTTATGATTGATGATAAGGGCCTAATTTACTATTTTAGATATAATAGTCAACTAGAAAAAATTTACCTAATAAAAAATAGGATGTCTCATACCATCCTCAAATCATCTCGCCTTCACTGGCTCATCAGTAGTGTAGATAGGTGAAAAACACTAAAGCTTTGTAAAATGAGTTGAATAGTCCATGACTGTCATTGAAACCTACTGTAGTTTCATGAAATCTCTATAATGATTGGACCTCAGGGTCTTAGGGAATAAATAGTCAAATAATATCAACTATAAATCCCTCTAATTCACTTCCTGATACTATCCATCCTATTTTAGAATATCCCACCAGTGTTTGGTGGATCCTCGAAGCATGTAAGTAGTGAGTTTCACTCTCCTCTCATGAGGTGTCTCTAGATGATCAAATATAGACATAAATATATCAATCCATAACTCTGTAACATGTGGTCCACCATCCCCCCAAAACGTGGGTGGATGCTGCTATTAGAACTCCCGAATCAACTCTCCCATAGAAGGGGCAGAGCACGAAGCTCCTCGTAAGGTTTTCATAAGCTGTAGGAAATCTCCTAGAAACTGGGAATCATTTACCACATCAAGAACAAAAATAGTTTCCATAGAAGGCACTACTATAGGTATAAATGGAGACTCATATCCCACCACCTTTAAGTCATGGTTGTCACCACCCTCATGGAGTACGACTGGAGGATATCGTGGTAGCATTAGCCTACAATTACCAAACACATATCCCAAATAGGATTTGATAATGAAAAAAGAAAAAAATATAGAACTAGAATAGGTAAAAAGTCTTTATATGTAATAGTCACACCCCTATTCCAGCTCAAATAGTCAAGTCTGGGTGATAGAAACATTTATATAGAGTAATAGAGGCGCTAACTACTACCCACTACTAAGGACCAGACTTGGTCAATCTCTATGTTTTTCAATTTCAATTTGTTTTTAAATTCATATTTATATTTAAATTTAAATGGTTGAACCAAATGGTTCATAACTTCCAATCAATAAGGGCCCATATATCTTATGAACCAAAATATGGCCTTTGGTCAATCCATACCATAACAAATTCTAGTCCAGGAGACCAATAGTCCATGAATCAATGTTCCATAGTTGACTACATAGGGTGTATACTATATCCTATGATGGAAAAAATGTTAGGTTATGATATGAACTATAAGTACCAACCATGTTTTCTTAATCCCCTACAATAATCATTAGCCAATAAAAAATCTATTTTTAACATTCAAAGAACTCATGGAAATCACAGGCATTGAAAATGACACAATGTTCCTATATGGTATGGCATATGCATGGCATGCGATTTTTCTACAAGGTGTCTAATATCATGCATGCTCAATGCTTCATTTCCCTCATCTCATCAGGCCTAGGATAAAATATAAACCTAAAATATATCAATAGTAATATCATAATTCAAGTGCATCACCCAAAAATGGAATCAAATCAACTGTAATATACATAATATAGAAAAACAATTCCCATTAGAGGTAATTTTGATTTTCTCTGTACATGGGTTAGATACTCCCATGAAAAACTCATTACCAAACCCCAATTCCTTCCTAATCTCCTAACTATTATCTCAAAACAATATAGCAAGGAAAGAAAGATGCTTTGATACCACTTTGTGATGTCCCGAACCTGGGTGCCACTCAAAGGTTGCCCCGAGACTGGTGAGCAACATGGCCTCAATGGCATCTCCCCAAATTCCAGAGGTTGCCGAATAGAAGTGACGTCCTTGGATGTGTTTGTGGGGAGACTATTCCCTCATTACCAGAGTAGAACATCAGTACAATCAATAGATAAATAAAAGAAACAATATAACAATGAATAAGTAGTGGAAATAGACATGAATAACCAAGAATTGAATAATAATCAAAAGTAGTAAACTGAATCATATACAGAAGGATGATAATGTATGTCATGTATCTATAAAACATGAATAACCATGATACAAGCAATAGAAAGAAGTAATATAAAAAAGGTAAAAAAATGAAAAAAATTATCCCAAAATCCTAAGATCCAGCCTGGTCATCTACTACCAAGATTAATCATAATATGTTCAATAATTTTACACATCCATAAGTGAATGCTTCCCCATATCTACCCCTGTAAGCATATAGTATGTTCGAGTGCCATAGGTGGCCTAGATATGGTGTGAGATAAAATAAATAGGTCACCAATAATGACATCTATAATATCCAGTCTGAGTATAAAATATGAAAGTGTGTAGATATAATAATGAAAATTAGTAATAACAACTATAAATGGGTTAGATATGGTTCCTAAACTAAACTAGGCTGACACTACCTGCTTCAGCTCATTCCAAAATAACTCTGAATATGTATCAAGGCACACAATGCCCGATATCACATTTATAAGGGATGCTATGCATGATATCACATTTATAAGGGATTCCATGCTTGGTATCATAATAATATAGGGAACGCCATGCCCAGTATCACAAAATAGAGACTCCATGCCTGGTATCAAAAAATAGGGATTCTATGCCTGGTATCACAAGAGTATGGGACTCTGTGCCCGATATCACATGTAGGTACGCCATGCCCAATATCAAATGTATGGACATCATGACCATAATCATATAATAATGTATGTCATGCCCACATAGTATCATAAAGGATGTCATGCCCGTATCACATTTATATAAGGGGCGTCATGCCCGTATCCCATTTATATAAGAGGTTTCTATGCCCATATAGATATAACAAGGTTCATCTTGCCCATTTAGTAGTTAGAAGAAGGGACGTCATGACCATTTATATTTAACATGCATAAGGGTCATCATACCCATTTCCATAATTAAAGAGGTTTTTCATGCCAATTTATTATTTGAGATGAGTATCCATTGGATTTAAAATGAGCCAAGACATAATTCATAATTCCTTTACATTTAATAATGACAAGGGTATAAACATTGTCCAGTTTAGGTAAGTGATGCGGGATCACCACCAACTTTAATTCAATTCATTAAAATTTTCAAGGGCACTAGCCATTCCATGCCACTTCATTTAATCCATATCAAAATAGTATCACCATTTACAATTAAAACTAAACACTTCAATAGGTGCTTTGTATATACACTCAAGGAATCCAAATAGGAATGTAAGAGGAAATTCCCAAAGGTATGTCTCACTCCAAGGTTGGCTAATCAATATGAATTTGGGTTCTAACAAGTCATTAAACTACAATAAAGGAAACCAATTAAAGGCATATACAATTTAGGGGCAATGCGTGGTGAAACCAAAATGTGTCACATATCACATATTATAAAATAATGATACTTGAAGGGATAATTATTAGTCCACTTACCTAGTGCTTGTACAACTCTCCTCATCCAGTACCGACCCTTGATTTGGTTCAGAATGAGAGAAAATGGTAGAACAAATCAATAGCCTGAAAATAGGGTATATGGTACTACATCTAAATAGCATCATCGAGAGAAATAAAAATGAAAAATGGCTCAAGATGAATAGAGTAATTATCAATGTGCATCCGATGTGACAATTTGTGATCAAATAGGGATTTGGACGGTAGAATGGGAGTAAAACCTATGAAATAGGAACTTGGGAGCTCAAAATGGGAGATGGAGAGATCTAATGTCTATTGTAATGAGTAAAGGAGGAGGAAGTAATGTTAAACATTTCATTAAGGTAAATTTTTTATTTTCACTCAAGAAAAATAGAGGCTCACAGTTTGGCTACATGGTTGGACAAACCATGTGCCAATCGCGTGATATGCCTATGCTAAAAACTCTAGAGGTATCACATGGGTGTTTGGCCCCTAGCTTATAGTTATGGAAAACCATGCACCCTACTTCATCCCTCTGTCTAGCCCCATATCGTTATGGATAACCACGCGGGATACCTTGTATGGTTTCCCCTAACCATGTGACCAGTCTATTTTTCCCACCGTCTAGGGTTCCAGGCTCCAAACAAACACCAGAAAGCCACGTAACCTTTATAACCTCAAATGAAATACATATTAAGTTCATAATAAAGAATTAGAATGAATTTTATAGGATCCATACCTTGAATACATACCGGCTAATGACATTGAGATAGTCTATAATCATGGGAAGAATAATGTGGTGGAAGATTTCCTTAGCAGGAAGTCCTAGGCTCACCTGGTAAAGGAGGCATATGAGCAGTTGGTTTCCTTACAGGTGACCCTAGTTGAGGGGGAGGGTGTGGATTTTATTTAGTTGATGGTGTTGAACCATCCACTTCTCAAGCATGTGAGAGAGGATCAGTTGTGAGACATTGACCATGAGATCCTATGTGACCAACTATCCTTAGGAGATTCACAAGATGAATTTTCTAAAGAAGGGAATCACATCATTATTTTCTAAGGAGAGATGGTGGTCCTAGTCACGATGAGAGAGGAGGTGATGAGGGAGTTTCACACTTCTAATTTGGCTATAAATTCTAGTGTATGGAAGATGTACTGAAAACTTTAGTAGAAATTTTGGTGGGTTGGAATGAGGCCGAGCGTGGCTGAGTTCATCTCTTGGTGCCTCACATGTCAGTAGGTGTAGGATGAGCACCAGGGTTTAGTAGGTTTGTTACAACATTTTGAGATCTCAAAGTGGAAATGGGACAACATATCCATGGTCTTTATGATAGAGATTTCATAAAAAATGAGAGTTCATAATACTATATGGGTGATAGTTAACCAACTTACAAAGTCAATACATTTCCTTTCTATCAGGGAGCAGATTTCGGTGGAGAGTTTGGGGTAGTTTTATGTGCGAGAGATTGTTCACCTTAATAAGGTTCCCTTGATGATTGTCTCCAACCACGATGTGTGGTTTACATCACGGTTGTGGAGAGGTTTATAAGAGGCCTTTAGGACTCAGATGAGGATGAGTACAACCTTTCACCCCCATACATATGAGAATACTGAGTGCACCATCTAGGTGTTGGAGAATATGTTGAGGGATTTTGTGTTAGACTTTGTTTGGATCTAGGAGGATCACTTAACCATGGTATATTTTTCTTATAATAATATCTATCACTCCACTATCAGCATGAAACCTTTAGAGGCCCTATATTGGATACCTTGTAGGTCACCCTTAAACTAGATTGAAATTGGTGATACATCTATTTTTGGGACATATATGAAGTTCCCAATCAAGATCTAAGTATCACTGAGAGGGGGCGGGGGTGAATCTATGATGTCCTTTTATTTTTATGTTTCCTTATTTTGAAACAACCTTCACCTCCTATTAAAGAGTTTCTTCTCTGATGAACACACACAACCACAGGAACATAAGATTTACAAGGTTCAATACTCAACAATAGTAGCTACATCCTTGGTATGGTAGAGAAATAATCCAGTACCACACAATCCACTAAAAAAAATCCTTTTATGTGGAATAAAATGAGTAGGATATACCCTCACACTCGTGTAGCACTTGGAAAACAATCCTCAAGTGTGTGTGCACCCTCTGAGCAGAAATAGGGAATTACAATATTTTAGTGCTTCTTTATAATTGAATAGATGTATTCTCTAAAGTACAAATCTTTACTTTCTTACCCAGAAGGCGGTAAGAACTATCTTATGCACAACCGAATACGTGTGAAGACCATAAATTTTTCACGCAACCTTTAGGGTACCTTGCACGCAATTCAAATGTCTTGCGCGTAAAAATTCCATTTTGGTGTGAAAAACTTTTTTTACTCAACTTCCTTTTTCCGCACAACTTTCCACTTTTCGTGAAACTTCCCACTTTTTTGCGCACCTTTTCTCTTTTCTCACAAACCTCTTTCTTTTCATGCAACTCACTTAGCGTATAATTTTACGCACTTCAGAGCTCGAGATTTCTCTAAGTATCGAGCCACACAAATGAGAGGGGGTCACCTTGTATTTATAGTATTTTTTAACCCTATGCGAAAAACACTAATCCATGCATAAAAAACACTTCATGCACATAAAAAATCTTTCATACAATATCATATTTCATGAAATTCTCAAATTTTTCTCACACCTCATTCCTTTTCCAATTTTCGAGCTTCCGTTCTCGAAACACCTCTTGTGCGAAAAACTTCATTCTTCTATTTCGCGCACCACGCCAATATTTCGTGCAACCTTTATTTTTCGCGCACTCTGCCCAATTTTCTGCACACTCCATGCCTTTTCCATTTTTTGATATTCTGACCTTGAATCATTCCTTGCACGCAAAAATCTAAACCATCTTCAATCTTGTGCACAACATCCATTGCCAAAAACACATTTCTTCATCTTCTAATTTTCAGGCCCTAAAATTTGGAAAACACTGGAAAACAGTGCCACCTTAAACTGTTCTTTTGTGTCGCCTCCAGATTGTCCATTCCTTTGTCATTTATCTCTCCACTAATTCCCACATCCATTCTTCATCTTTCATCATGAAATCCACTATTGTGATATATATCATTTGAAATACCTGATTTATCATCGTCAGAGTTACAATGGAATGTACTGAAACTTCCCTATCTTCCAGCAGCATCATTCCATCCAATCAAAACTGTATATGACTGACATCATCATTTCTCCCCCTTTACTTCATAAGGATTTCATCACAAGTTCTCTTAACTTATGATATTTTTGAAATACATATCAGCAAATCATCGTCTGGTTTACAAGTTCTTTACAAAGTGAATTGATTTATCTTCTTTGACAACAACAAAAACAACACTATGTAATAGAAAACTCTTCTTACTTCCTTATCCATACAACTTGGTACCAACAATATACGGTGAATGAAATTACATAGAAGGTCTAAGTGATCTACGAGTGGATGAGAATAACTCAGAGTAGGCATAAATCTTATGCAGATCAGAATTATAGGCCCTTGGAGTTCGAGCAGGGAGACCACAACAACCTGAGATTATCCCCATTATGAGGATTCTAAAGATTCAGTCTGGGAGGAAATATATCCCTAAGTTTAATTGGACCGTTTGATATATTACATAGGGTTTGAGAGGTTTATTACCACCCCACCTTACCCCCACGGTTGGTGTGGGTGCATGATGTCTTTCACGTGTCATAGCTAAGGAGATATGTGCATGATCCCATTCATATTATTAATTGGGGAGAGCTAGATATCAAGGATGGAGACACCTTCACAGATCACCCAGTGGTGATTGAGGATCGGTAGGAGATGATCCTTTATGGATGGACCATTCCCTTGGTTCGTGTTTTGTGGTAACATGGGAGCATAGAGGGGAGCTCTTAAGAGCGGGAGAGCCAGATACAAACTCAGTATTCCAAGTTTTTTTAGTTTTTTTGAGTATGAAAGGAATGAAAGAGGGAATAATTTAGAGACCATATTTTTCCTTTTAAGACATTGAAAAATATCAAAGAATATTTTCAGATGCATATGCTAAGATGAAGTGCAATTTTGAGGCTTGGTGCACCCAAAATTATTTTATTAAAATATTAAATATATTTTATATCATGTATGCATGGTTTTTCAGAAATAATGGGATATATCCTAGATGGGGTCTCTAAATTGAATTCTGATACCACAGTTGAATCCAAATAAGGAGGTTTACCCTAGGTGTGACCTAGAGTTAGTTGGTGAAGGACATTCAAATAAAGTGGGCATTGGTGGGTACCTTCATCAGATTAATTAATTAATTAATGTAATTAATTAATTAAATGACATAAATGGGTTCTTCTATAAATAAGCTATTATTATGAATTTCTAGGGTTATCCATATAACCCCAATATCTTTTATAGGATTAATCCACCATTATTTGTTGGCATATTGAGATCAGATGACGAAAAGCTTCCAGATCCAGGAAAATCAAGGCATAGGGAATGCAATGGATCTTCCCCATCATTTGAAGCTGCATTCTTACGAATGATCGATCCAAGTTGAGGCAGGACTCATAATTTTTTGATTCATGTTTTATGATTAAAATATTGAGCATTATCAACTCTATTTCTTCAATCCACATTTTATTTAATCCTTTGCATGAGACCTTGTACCAGATTTCAATTATTTATGAAATTTATCCCCATTGTGTCATGTTTCTCATCCTAGTTGTCCCCAATATATATTATTTGGCTAAGAATTATTGTCTAAAATTTGTTTCACTTTTTTTATGTGATTTCCCCATTGTTCTTGGCGATATTCACAGTTGGCCTATGGTGCCACAGTTCAACATTTACGGGCGGAATCAGGAATGATCAAACCCCCAAATTCATAGCGGATTCATATGAGATGAATGGATTAGAGATTAGAGGATTTATTGAGATGGTTTGTGGGATGCGGGTGATTCCGCCATAGATCAGGAATCCAGTGAGGCAATGGAAGGTTCCACGAGTGGCGGCGACGCATTCAGACTTCGAGTGAATAATTAGAAATCCTGTTTTTGGCCTCTAGATGGTCTAAATTGAAGAACAGAGTCCTTACACATTGATTTTGGTAAAATATTATGTGTGATTCAGTAGTGTGAGTATAAGATCTTGGATATGTAGAGTAGATTTAGCTTTCTGTGAAAAACCCATCTACAAGCCATGTAGTCTTAAGAACCACGATGTGTAGTGACCCAACTGCGGAAGCTTGGTTTTTCAGGTGAGTTAAATATCAAATACCACGTGGGACACCCACATGACATGTGAATTGGTTCTAGAGACCTAGAATGTACTCTAGGAGTACATAGATACAGACATGGCCAGGCACACACCGTGTACTGGAAAATGACTAGTTTACAGGGACACGACCTGAAGGCCACGAGCATGACCAGGAGAACATGGCTCGACCCTGGGTGGCCAAGACACACTGTGTAGTATGGTTACATGCTATATAGTACTACACGGACAACGTTCCATGTTCTATTGAGGACATGACTGGGAAGAGGACTGGGGCTACATGCCTTGTAGAACCCCTTACATACCACATACTTCATTTTTTGAGGAAACTCCTACCTCTCGCATATCCTTTGTTTTGACACAAATTTTAGTCTATAAGTAGCCTGTCCTGAGTGTTTTTATAAATAGAATATGATGATGGCCTTTATAGTGGATTTCGAGATATGATGAGAGATATTATGAGCATGAATCTTCTTTACTCAACACTCGATGATGACAATGATTGGAAATGATCACCAGAGTGGAACCCTAATGATATGTTAGGGTATGGTTCCACTATATAGAGAGTGGAACCATCCTAATAGAGAATTTCATGGGTCCTCTATCCGTCGACAAAGTTAAACAGTCTTATTAGGATAGGGCATGGGTCCTCTATCCACAGAGTGGAACCCTCCTGTTGGGATATGGAACGAGTCCTCTACCTATAGAGTGGAACCTGACTACCATGTCAGAGTATGGGTTATCTATCCATAAAAAGGAAACCTCCTACTAGGATATGACATGAATCCTATATCTATTTATAGAGTGTAAACCTCCTGTTAGGATAGGGAATGAGTCCTATATCTATCCACATAGTGGAACCCTCATGTGTTGTTGGGGCATGAGTCCTCTACTTAAAGAGTATAACCCCCTGAAGGACCATAGAATGAGTCCTCTATCCATATTTTGAGTGGAACCCTCTTATCATATCGGGGCATGAGTCATCTATCTAGAGATTGTGTCCCCTCTATCGTGCATCAAAGTGGTGAGGTGTGACTTTACACATATACTCTTTGGGATGACACACGAGATGATGTGAATCAATGACGAACTCTTGTAAATTATGGAAGAATATTTTCCTAAGTTGAGATGTGATATAGATATCCCCTTTCTATCTCATCCGAGTTTCTTTTATGAGAATATAAATTCCTCTATTGTTGGATTCCATTTCTATCTTATTATGGGTTGAGCTGTCTACTTCCATTGTGTGTCCTGTTTCTCCTCCTCTAGTTTTTGAGGCCACCTACTATGTATTTATATACTCAACCATGTATGGGATTTGCCTATATGTGTCATGTATTATGTATATTATAGATAGGTCAGAGACAATTACATATGATCATATGGGATACTCGGGCGCATTTAACAACATATGGTGGTTGGGGCTTGGAGATTTAGAGTTGGCTTCTCCCATAATTTACTTTTCTAGTTATTTTTAGGTTGTGAAATATTTATGGTTGGCTGTATATTTTTCCCCTTTAATTTTTAGATTATATTGTCACGATCTTTCATTCCCTAGAGATTGTTACATGCATGGGTGTTACTCTATATGTTATTTTCTTTTATATTTATTCCTCTGTACTTCTGTATGAATATAGTTGGGTGTGTGCATACAAGTACACTATAAAAATCCTCCCATATTATTTATGTTGTTTGGTACTTTTCACTAGCCCCATGGCCTATAGAGGTAGGATTGGGGTAGTTTTGGATCTACCTTCTACTGGCTAAGCGGGCCCAAGTGGGTTAGGTCATGAAAACCTATCCATTTTAATTGGAATACTAATTATAGATTCAATTCAAGAAAAATTCTACGATTCTATAAAATTCAATTGAAACAAAAAATATTAACCCATACATGAAAACGAGTGTTCCTAACCATGAAGGGATTGAAACAGGGGTCCCATTCCTATATGCATAACATAACTATCTTTAATGCAATTTAACCTCACCCAAAGCCTTCCACTTGAGATCGCATGAGGTAATTAGAAAATAATAATATCCATTACCAATTAGAATAAACTTTTAATTATCAAATCCCTAAATTACCAAAAGGATACAAAAGAGTTCCTTGACCCTATAGGGCTTACCAATAAGAGTAATAACCATATGCACAATAATCAAATGCTTAAAAATTTTATACTTGTCTTGAATTGCATCACTATTAGTAGTAACAAGAGAAGTGGAACCCCTATTAATGATTCTATCCTGATATTCCTACTTCAAATTAGATAAATACCTTCCATTTAGAACCACCTAGTCTGATAACCCTTCAATCAAACACTGATGAACATTCATATGCCTCTTCAAAGGAACATGTTGCATCAATGAACCAATGAGGGAACCGCCGACTATAAAATCAAACTCAATGTCTCATGGGAAATACATATCAATGAATCTCTAATATATATCTCCATTACCCCATGAGATCTCCCTCCCAACCCACATTATCTTCCCTTTGATGTACACTTAAGAAAAATAAAATAACTGAAAATAAAAATAAATTCATAAAAATAATAAATAGAAAATGTTAAGTATTAATAACAATATATGAATTAATAATAATAATAATATAAATAATTAACTATTTAAAAATGCATAATATTTTCTATTTAATAATAATAATAATTACTATTATTATTAATTATGTTATTAATGATAATAATATTATTAAATTCCTAATTAATAATGTTATAATCCCCTTTTAAGGATGGCTACAATGGGACTTCTCCAAAAACACATGGCATAATGGTCTCCACTATGTTCATTACAAATGAGTAATATAGTATTTATTTGCTAGATTATTTCTATAATTTATTGAAAGTTATATATTATAGCTTTGGAAAGGCCACAAACGAGGAATTTTATGAGGCTAGGAATAAGAACTCTAAATTCCCATAGGAGGAATTTATACAAGAGAGGTTGCCTCTATAACTTAGTGGTGTTTCTGTGGATTCATTTGATTCACAAGTCAATTTTTTTTCTAAAATGACATTTGGTCTCTCCATATACAACTAATACCTCAAAGTGTAAGAGTTAATTTCCTCCAAAATAAAGATCATATCTGGTCTAATATGGTGCTTGAAATTTAGGAATTGTCATGGATATTTAGTTTACATAAATCTCAAGAAAAGAATAATGAAGAGGAGGAGGATAAAAATACTTTTTTACATTGATGATCCGACCAACCTTGGGTAGAAACCCAAGTCTTGGAAGAAATGTTGGCATTTAGATAGGGGTGGGAAAGAAATAAGGGTGACATTTAAACTGTCTTTATAGGTTATGTTGGATCGATGTAGCCCAATCCTTAGATCAAGTTGGGACAACTATTGGTATCCCATACTGAATACAAGGCCGTAACTCTCATGGTTTGAGCTCTGTGGTGACGTCGCTAGGGGTTTCAGGGGGAAACGTGCCCCTGCTTAAGGGTCTGAAGGTTGAAGGTCCCCTAACAGAATTTTGGGCACTATAGAAACTCTGAAAAAATTATACTAGAGTTGAATGAAAATAATGACATGACACCGTAGCAATACAAACTTTGAAATTGTTACTATAACAGATTAGAATTTATAGACAATGATACTGTAGCTCCATGGACTTCCAGCCATCAATCACCATATCACAGTAGGCTTAGTATGCAATTTGTGGCATAATTGCACCGAATTATTTATGATCTCATTCGAGATAGGGTTTTTGTGTGTGTTGATTTGAAATCACGTAGTAATTATGCTTTTGAATTATTGAAATTATTACTCCTCTCCATGGATATAGGGATTATTTCTGAACCACATATATCATTGTGTCATGTGATCTTCTCCTTGTTCCTTTTTTCCTAAGCACTCATCTTCTGCAAATCATTTTTCACACATTAATCCATGCATTTTTGTATTTGGTTACTCATGAGGACACTTAGAGAGTTTCACTCTTTGGTTTATTTGATACATTTTCAATCTGTTGTATTTGGTGGTTTACAAATCGGTCATTTTGGCATTGCAACCCCTTGTATCATTTTATTTTTTTTAATAAAAGGGCCCTCAAACCTAGTCTCATTCGATAGTTAATAATGTCATTATTAAATAATAATGAACAAGTAATTTTATAACAAATAATAATATATTAAAATAATAATTAATAATGTCAATAAAGACATAATTAATAAGTTCATAATAATTAATCTATTAATTTTATGAAGTCATAGTAATTAATATATTATAACAATAAAATATTAATTATGGCTTAATAAATTCACAATTAATATATGAATTAATGAAGTCATAATTAAAACCTAGAATAAAAATATAAATATATAAAAAATATTTGAAAATAAAGTTTTATTAAAATAGAAAATATTAATTAATATTAAATATAATATTAAACCAAAAAGAATTTATGCATGTAATTTTTATTTAATAATAATTCTATTTAACAACAATATTACTATAATTCAGTTGAGAAAATAAAATAAAATATTAAAAAATATTTTGAATTTAATGATATTAATAATAATAATATTATTTTTTTAACTAAAATAATAATAATATAATTAATAATAATGATATGAAAATAATAATAATAATAATAATATTCAAGTAAATACTCTAGTTAGAAATAAAAAGAATTTCATAAATATAAAAAATAAAAAATAATTTACCTGCTATAAAATTATTGTTTAAGAACGTAACATTTACAATTAAAAACATTTATATACATAATTTCTATTAAGCATTACCCATTATTATTAAGTATTATTAAATAAATTAATTACTATTTCTCACTATATTATCATATATATTATTTATTTAATTATTAATTATTTTTAATTTCATTATTAACCACATTATAAATTACAATATTATTATTGACTATTATTATATTTTAATAATTACATTGTTATTTATTATTAATTATATTATTATTATTTAAAATTTCAATTACTATATCGATTATTATTATTAATATTATTTATATTATTAATTATTATCAAGTGGACACTACCTTGAACATGTAACTCCTATTATTAGTTGGATTCATTCTACACAAGGTCAAATGGGAACCGAAACAAGAGTAAAACAAAAAAAAGGAAATTTGTCACAATTATGGAAATATGTCTCTTATCCCTTCATAAATGTTTGAGAGACAAAGACACAAGCTCCTTAGAGCTGACCACTTCTATATTCACACAGGTAAACTAGAAAGGGTTCACATGTTTCAACAATTGGTTTGATATATATACCTGGTTCATTAAGAGTTTAAAACTCACCATCCTTTTTCTCATGGGAACCAACACCATTTCCCTAGGATGTAATATAATTTTCTTGTTTCCTTTACATATCTATTGAAATTTCCTATATTGAACTTCGACATGCAAATTTTTCACATGTTATGTTGATGTCCCACCATTGATGAATCTTTGAAAAATACTTTAAACTCACCCCTAAGGAAATTTTATACACAAACTCCCTTAAATTTTTCTTTGGAGTGTATATTTACCAAATTTTGGATGAATTTAACAAATTCCACATTATTATATTATCTTGTATAACTATCCCACATAGATATTTATGAGACTAATGTGTATCAGTTTTCTATTATAAGTATTTCTATATTTCTTATCCAACATTACTTTACTGTCATAGTGTATAGAAACTAGAGACATTGTAATAGTCCACAATGGTCGATCTAATATAATTGATCTAATTTATTTTGATTCTTTTCTAGTATATTATAAAGAAACAACCTCAAAATTCATAGTGGAGTCCACTCACTACTAAAAATCGATCTTTTTAAAGTATTATAAATCACTTTTATTAGTGCTAAAAAAGAACTCATGTGCAGAGTGCCTTTAAAAGACAACTACTTTTAATAGTGTTAAAAAAATCATTGATAAAGGGGGTCTTTATCATCATGATTTTAGTAATTATTAAAGGAGACTTTATCAGTTCTAGTTTATTTCACTGATAAAGGATTTAAAAATATTTGTAAGTAATTTTGGTCAATAAAATGACAAATAAATCCAATCCAATGACCCCCTCCACACACCTAAGCTGCCTAGAACCCACCACAAAGGGTTACCTCACACCTAAAAATTCCCATTTAGTTAGAGAGTGATACGATTCAAACCCTTTCCCACTACTTTATCAAGAAACACCTTTATCACACGCCTAAATGAATTTTTGGTTATATAATAATATATTCAAATATATAAGTATGCATATATATATTTTTTAATATATATATATATTACTATATATTTATATTACCATATATTTATATAATTATTTATTTTTATTTATTTATATATATTAATATAAATATACTTAAATACATTATATAATTATATATTTTAATATTTATTTGTTTATATATGTATATATATGTATTTTGTTGCAAAATGTGTGTGTGTAATTGTCTATATATATATATATCACTATGTGTGTAAAAATGTGTAAATATAAATATATTTGTATACATGTGTGTGTCTATATATATGGATCTATATACACTAATAAAGATCATGCTATAGTCAGTGCTAGAAAAGGCCTTTATCAGTGCTAAAAAAGCACTGTTAAAAGGGGGTCACTTTCATCAATGACAATTTATCCCTGATAAAAGGACCTCTATTATCCATGATTTTTAGTACTGATAAAGGGCCACCTTTATCAACACTTTTCTAATACTAATAGAGTGCTGTTTTATCAGTTCTAAAAATAACGATGATAAAGACCATACCGTTGAAGTGTTCTATTATAATTATAACACATTGTAGTATAAAATACAAGTATATTGAAATTTCATAATTTAATTGAAATGAAAATTAAATCACAAATAAAAGAAAAAAACACTATATTATAGAAATTTCAATTTTTTTTGTAAAATTACATTAGAAAGTATAATTTATCACAAACATTAAAAAACATCAATGGTTTCATTGTCATTGGCACCCAACCCCTTCTCAAAAAATCCCAATTATGGTATCAGTTTCCAAAAAACTACCTCAAATATTGAAAAAGAATCCACCTATATAAGAAAACAATTAATATGTTAGTAATACTATAAATAAACGAATTAAACATAAATACGAAACAATAGATTAATAAAATGTAACTTTTAAACAGAAACCACACAATTTGAGTCATACCAGTCATACCATGTATCAGATTGAGGTGAAGATGATTCGTACATATCAAAAAATGGCCTATAGATTTTTTCCCTAAAGTATCAATAAAATTTGAATGTGACTTATTATTTTTGTGTATTTCACATGTGTTTTGTACTAAAATGTCATTTTTAAACTCAAAACACACAGTGTAATTCATAACAAGCACATCGTGCATTGGATTGAGTCATGGATGATTCTTATAGGCCAAAAATGACTTATGGATCATTGTACTAAATTATCAAAACAATCCAAATATTTTTTCTTGATTTTGAGCATGTGACATGTGTTATGAACTAAAATGTCTATTTTAGATAAAAGACATACTTGGAGTCATACCAGTCACACAATACATCAGATTGATATTCAATTGATCTATACATGTCACAAATGACTTAATGATCATTTTTCTAAAGTATCAAAACAATCTAAATGCATTTTCTCAGTTTTGAGTATGTCACATGTATTTTTTACTAAAATGTCACTTTAAACTGAAAAAAACTTTGATTCATATCGACCACATCATGTGTTGGTTTGATATGATACTAATTCAAACACATAAAACATGAATTATTAAAATTTTTACTAAAGTATCAAGACAATCTGATTGCATTTTCTTGGTTTTCAGTGCGTCACACAAGTTTTGAACTAAAATGTCAATTTTAAACTGATAAGAGACACTTTGAGTCATATTGGGATCACCATGTATCAGATTAAGGTGAATATGATTCCTACATGTCACAAAAAACTCATGGATAATTTTCCAAAAGTATCAAAACAATCTGAATGTTTTTTATCAGTTTTGATTCTGTGATTTGTGTTTTGAACTAAAGTGTCAATTTTAGATAAAAAGACACACTTTGTGTCATACTGGTTACACTGTGTATCATATTGATGCATGTTTTATTCCCACACATAAAAAATTACTTAAGTATCATTTTAGTAAAGTATAAATACAATACTAATTCATTTTATTGGTTTCTAGTATGTCATGTGTCATTTTTACTAAAATGTAAATTTAAACTGAAAACATACACTTTGAGTCATACTAGTCAAATAATGTGTCAATTTTACATGTTACTAATTTCTAAACCTTAAAATGACTTACGAATCATTTTACTAAAGTATCTTGACAATACAAGTGCATTTTCTTGATTTTCAGTGACTGATACCACATCTTGAACTAAAATGTCAATTTTAAATAGATAACATACACTTTGAGTCATACCAGGAATACTGTGTATCAAATTTAGGTGAATATGATTATTACACATAAAAAAGTATTTATGTATTTTTTTACTAAAGTATAAAAACAATATTAATGAATTTTCTCAATTTTAATTATGTGATGCATGTTTTGAACTAAAATGTCAATTTAAAAAACACACACATTGAGAAACACCAGTCACACCGTTCATCAGATTGATGAGCGATTGATTCATACACATAAAAAATGACTTAAGTATTTTTTTGATAATTTATAAAAATAATGAAATTCATTATCTTGGTTTTGAGTATGTCACATTCTTTTTTTATGACAATGTCAATTTAAACTGAAAACGTGTACTTTGAGTTATATTGTTCACATCATGTGTAGGTTTGACATGATACTGATTATTACATTTCATAAATGACTTATGAATCATTTTCCTAATCTATTAAGGCAATATTAGATTATTTTGTCAATTTTTAGCGAGTGACACATGTTTTGAACTAAAATGTCAATTTTAAACTGATAACATACACTTTGAGACATACTGGGAACACTGTGTGTAGAGACCCAAGCTTGACGTACATGGAAATTACATTACTCTTTTCTAATACATAATACATGAAAAAAATAGACACCCAAAGACCATATTAGTTAAGTTTATTTGTAAATTCTGAACATAATCTTTTAATCATGGTGAAAGATCTTCAAAATCTCCCATAAAGAACTTCCCCTTTTGTTTTCCTACCTAAAACCATTCTTTATATCCTGGGGGAAAGAAAACATAAAAAGGGTGAGCTCAAATTCTTAGTAAGGGTAAACATAGAGAAAATAAAACAAACCATATAAATTTGAATGTAAAATATGAACATAAAGTATAAACATCAAAATCTTGAGTCATGAAATAATTCTTGGAAGTACGTAAGGCATAGATCATAAAGGAACATTAACCATAATAAAATAACATTGGAATAAAATATGTAATTGTGGAAAACTAATAAGAACATAATATGATTTCCAAATTATCCAAGGCGTTATTTCCAAGACCATCATAGTGGACAAAGTCCATTACTGAACTGGGTGTACTTGCCGTTCCATCCCTGTATTATTGAACCAGATCTAATCTCCATTCCAGCCATGTCTATCTCATTTGATATAAATATTTACCCAATGCATTGGAGGGATATATAGGTCCCACCCATATCATATTGAAATCATTATTACATGTTCTACAAAAGTATAAATCATTCATTATAGCATAACCCATGAAATAAAATGAGATTATTAAACATCATGCCATCATAACACAACCCATATAAGATAAATGGACTTCATAAAAATAATTCAATAATAAAAATAATCAAATCAAAGTAATAATAGGTATAGAAACATAACCCTATTTCATCTTAGATAAAAAACTTGAACAAAATTCATGAGGAAAATATCCTTTCTTCTTCAAGAATGTTTTCTTTTCTCAAAATGTCGTGTAATTTGAAAAGAAAAGAAGTTAATTGAAAATAAAATTGTAAACTTGTAGAGGAAGATTCATGGAAATAAGGTGTTATAAAGATGTAAAAATCCTTTCATTCCGTATAAGTAAAAAAACATTCTTCTCATACTTTTACCAGAAAAGTCAAAAAGTACCTCATATGGTAATCAAAAGAGAGATTCATTCCATACCATGTAGTAAAAGTCAAAAATGGGTAAAAATGAATTTTAAACATACATACAAGAATATTGAACATTTTATGATTTTTTTATAAAACATGGACATAGATGATAAATATATCCCCAGAAAATACTTATGTATAAACAATCTCAGATAAAAATGAGATTGAAAAATTATCTCTTACCTTAGGTCCGATTTCTCCCGTATTTGTTTGAAAATCCTATATAGTGGGTTTAAAAATATTATTAACTCGTAACAGAACCATAATAATATTTATGATATCATATATGATTCACTTATGACTTTATATTACCCATTCATTTGTCAATTCCATGTTAAAGCAACGTTTTGGGTAATAATCGTACGTGTTTGGACTTGTTATTCTTCATATGATTACTTAGATCATGATTTAATTACTTAAAAAATGTAAAAAATGATATATATATATTATATATTCAGTATATAAATATATATATATAATATAGATAAATTAAATTGAATACACCGTTCATGGAGAAGGTAGGTCGTACGTACGCATGAACGCTGTTTTTGTTTCCTTATTAAATTGAATGGAAGTAATTAAATGATTTATATATACATAAATATAGTACCATTATTATGTAATATATTTAATGATTATTTATTATATATACTTTATAATCATTCTTTAATGGTTAACATGGAGAATTAATCTCATCACGTCGTGGAGACGGTAATCCGTACGTACGTACGAGCGATGATATCGTTCCCATAATTGTATAACGATGTTGAAGTGAATGGTGTATAACATCTAAGAATTAGTAAAATGTTATAATAATCATATATAGTTATTATTTCCACCATTATACCCATCCAAGTAAGGTGGTGGTTAAAAACAGATTACACCGTGATGTGGGGACGGTAAGCCATACATACGCACACGCGGTGAGTTCATTTTTCGTAGGATGGATAGACAGTGAAATACTTTTTTTTTCATATTTATAATAAAAATAAGTATATGGTTGATAATAATGTTATTACTATATAACTAAATAAATAAATAAGAAGAAGTAGAAGGAGAAACAAATTTGAAAGAATCAGTAGATAAGATTACCTCTTCCTCGATGTGACTCTTTTAAACTTCCTTTTAGGGCACTAGAGCTGGCCTTTTGAGAAGACCAGCACCTCTAGAATGTAACTAGAGAAGTTGAGAAGAGAAATGGGTAGGGGTTGGATGATCTTGAAGGCTCAAAATGGAGTGAAGAGGAGAGAGAGGAGGTGCCCTTTTATAAGAGAGGAGAGGGGTACTTTAGGAAACTCTTCAAAATATTAATTTATTATAAATTATATTTGAATTTAAAATAATCCAAATCTTATTTAATTATAAGATAAGATGATTTTTGTTCGAATTCCCATAATCCAATAATTTTTTGACAAGTTTTTAATATTTTTTTATCCTTATCTTTTTGGTTTAACCCTTGTTTTACCTTTTTTAATATTACTGTGATATCATGTTATTTGCACCTTGTTGGTTAGTGTAATTACCATATCATGTCAAACAACCCAAAAAAGTTATTTATGAAATATTTGGACTTATATTAAATTTTTTTCCAAATCTTTGATTTTTAGGAATTCAATATCATTTAATAAACTATTTTATGTTTTAAGTTATAAATTGTTTCAATTTTGGACACTATTCATACTTGACTTTATAAAAAATTCATAACAAACTTATTACTTCGAACCAAAGAAATTAACTCATCCATAATATTTCAATGTCATCTAGAATTTGGACCTCCTAATTAAAAATATAGAATCCCCTTTTCAAAATTAACAACACAGAAGTTGCGGTAATTAATTTAAAATTAATCCCGTTGTCGAAAAAACGGGTTTTTGTTTAAAACATTGTAAAAGATTGAAATGTTTTTACCTATGAATTCAATGTAAAATTAATTATAATGATATATATTATATTAAATGGTAAAAATATATTCTATTTATACTTTAAAACCATTAAATATTATAATTTAACCATATAAATTATTTTGATGAACAAAGTTGTTTTTAATTAAAATTTAGCGTAATTTTACTATTCATCAAAAAAATGAAAGTTATCAGAAAAATTTGTAAAAATTATCCAAAGAAAATTTTTATATCTTAATTTCAAATAATAAGTTTATTTTTTCAAATTGAACTTATAAACTTTTCAAAAACTAGATTTAAAATGGGTGCGCCATCAAAAGGAGGCAAAACTGCATTTTTTGAAATATACTCATTTTATTTGAAAAATTTATTCTTATCTTATACCATATTCTAGAAAATACTTAAGATGAATGATAATGTATTAAAATTTAAAATTTGGTTAATAATATTCATAAAACCTAGTTTATATCCCATTTTAATAATATATCGTTGTTCAGTGAAACTCGGTATCGCGTACAACGCAAGCTATTGAAGAAGGTCTATTTTGCATGTAATGCAAGCCAAGTCATTGTTTCTTGTAGTAAAAGATTCATTTGGTGCTGTGTCTAACATAATCCAAACATAGTTATTTTTTACATTGAACAAAATCTATACTCAGGGTTGCGTGAAATGAATTCTGTCAAAAGAATTTGAAATTGTGTGCAACAAAAGCCAAGAATAGTGTTGTATATAATATAAGCTAATACGGTGATGCATATAGCACAATATAATCTTGGTGTAGCATACAAAAAAAGACATCAAATAAATTTAAATAATCTATCTCATAAAATCTCGGGGTGTTACACTCTACCCCCCTTAAAATGAATTTCGTCCTCAAAATTCGTCAGGGTTATAAATGATTTTCTACTTGAAATTTTATTTCATGGAAACCCACATCATAAAAAAGGAATACTAAAACATAATCTTAAAAAGGAAAGTTAAAAACATAATGGTTACCCAATTTAACTTATAATAGGGTTTCCACATATAAGAACATAGGTGGGAAGTGAAAATATGGATATGAAAGAGAAATATAACCATCAAGTTTTGATGTATAGTGATAGAGAATAAGGTTTGGAGAACGTTAACTACTAGAAATCCATAAATCTGTGATGATTTAAAGAAACATATGATTCATCAGATAAGAAAGTATTAGGGTATTTTTTTTTTGGTTTTAAGATCCTTTCCCTAAAGTTGAATAATTTTTCATAAATACTTACCTGATTTTGGTACAATTTCATTGTTGTTCGTGCCTTGAAATTTTTTCACATCATCTCTTATTTAATGGAATGAAGTCGATTTTTTCATTCTTGAAGTATTAGCAGATCATGCAATAGAATGATAGGTCATTCCATCTGTCTCTATCACAAAAAGGTTAACACAAGTTATTATATATAAATAAGTCTATATATGGTGAGATTAATCGTATATAGTTTAAAAAATAGACTTATACTTCATCTATCATACCGCTTAATAAAATAAAACCAACTTCTACAAACCAGAGGCTTCTTGTTGGCCAGTGGTAGGCGATAAAGGCCTTTCACACTTCATTTGTGGGTTTGATTCCCACATCCTTGTCCAATGCGATGGGTTGCCACCCATCACGTGGGTTTTCCTTTTTTCTAAAACTATACACTTATAACATTCCAGAAAAAAAAAGTTCTAGACTTAAACAATACTATTTGACTTCCAACGTAATTCATTCCAACATTTAGGATTATTCAAAATACTTCTGTCCAATCTCATAGCAAAAAAGAAAACAACTACCAGAAAGGTCATATAACAAGCTTGTGAATACCATCATTTATCCCCCATATATCATAAGATATATCTTGTTGGTCACATTCCAAACATTTTAATGAATTCATCATGAATTATATTGAGTCATGGTAATAACATAAATTACCATATATCCTTATTAAAAACATGCATGTTTCCTTTTTCCAAAACTTATTGGATATATTCCTCAAGTCCTAAAAAGTTGTATACTTTATCCATGACAACATAACCCACATTTCAACAAATCCTTAACCATTTCCAAGGTAACTAATATCTTCCAACATATATTTATAAAAATATAATCATCTCAACATCATGCTCATATAAAGGGTTATCATTCCCTTAATCATGTGTTTTATAGGAATATCACATTTTCATTAAATCACTTTTCGTATCCATTATAAATATTCAACATATTCTTGAAAATCCTTAGCGAAAAACATAAACCGATAAATCTTATATAATTCACCATTCATCATTCGTGGATTCAATTACATAAATAATTCAATCCTTATAATTCAATCGTAGACATGGAAAGTCCTTATTTGTCTAAGAAGTAGATCCTTATGTCTGGGCATTGAGTTGGGTAATGCCCATGTTTTCCACAGAAGAGACATTGAAATCCATAACAATTCGTCACTCTATGACCCTTTTTCTGATAAAGATAACATGTTCTCCTCCATTTGAGGTATTCCTCAAGGTTATTCTTCCCTTATTCTTGATATATAGAAAGCTTAATCATCTTTCATCTATGTTCCTCACCATGGGATCATGCATGAAAGTCCATCTTCCTCTTATTCGATGACTTAAGAATACCACTAAAGTTCACCATGTTAATCATATACCATGATGAATGATTCAACATAATCAGGAAATATTTCTCTCTAGGCATTACACAATTTCATTGCTCATAGTCACCAATTTTTCCATCATATTCAATGTTAAGTCAATTGTTTATGGTTCCCTCCATTTACTAAAATGAGAAACCATAGTGTAAGAAATAGTTAAAATAATGAGGAATCACATAATCATAAAAATTCACTTATAGGATATCTAACTTTGGAAACCTTCTTTAATCCATGACACCTTAGGTTCTCCCTAGGTTATTCATGATTGTTAATATAATTCAAGGATTGTAACCTATAATTATACTTAACCTTAGGGACATCCCTATACATACCTTAGAAATATCTCTAAGGATCTCACTAAAGTTTTTGAATCCTAGTTTTCAAAGGTTGACTAAACCTTTGCTCTAATACCAATTTTAAAGACCCAATATTGACGTACATGGACATTACATTACTTTTTTTGGAATAATTAATACATGAAAAAAACAGACACCCAAAGACCATATTAGTTTAGTGTCTTTGGAAACTCAGAACATAATATTCTAATCATGCTGAAAGATATTCAACATATCCCATAAAGAACTTACCCTTTTATTTTCCTACCTAAAAACATTATTTATATCCTGGGGAAAGAAAAAATAAAAAGGGTGATCTCAAATGCCTAGTAAGGGTAAAAATGGAGAAAATAAAACAAACCATATACATTTGAACATAAAAACATGAACATAAAGTATAAACATCAAAATCTTATGTCATGAAATAAATCTTGGCAGTACATAAGACATATATAATAAAGGAAAATTAACCATGATTGAATATCATTGGCATAAAACATGTAATTGTGGAAAAATAATAAGCACATAATGTGATTTCCACAGTAGCCAAGGCATTGTTTCCAAGACCATCATAGTGGACAAAGTCTATTTGAACCAGGTTTATTTGCCGTTCCATCCCTGTATTACTGAACTGGATTTACTTTACATTCCATTCATGTCTATCTCATGAGATAAAAATATTTACCCAATGCATTGGAGGGAGATATAGGTCCCACCCATCTCATATTGAAATCATTCTTACATGTGCCACAAAAGTATAAATCATTCATCATAGCATAACCCATGAAATAAAATGGGATTCCTAAACATCATGACATCATAACATAATCCATATAAGATAAATGGACTTAATAAAAACAATTACATCATAAACATAATCAAATCAAAGTAATAATAAGGATATAAACATAAATCTATGTCATCTTAGATAGAACACTTGAACAAAATTCCTGAGGAAAATATCCTTTCTTCTTCAAAAACGTTTTCTTTTCTCAAAATGTCATGAAATTTTAAAATAAATAAGTTAATTGAAAATAAACTTGTAAACTTGTAGAGGAAGCTTCATGGAAATAAGGTGTTATGAATATGTAAAAATATGTTAATGTCGTATAAGTAAAAAAAAACATTCTTCTCGTACTTTTACCGGAAAATTCAAAAAGTACCTCGTATGGTAAACAAAAGAAATATTCCTTCAATACCATGTAGTAAAAGTCAAAAAATGGGTAAAAATGACTTATAAACATAAATATAATAATATTAATCATTTTATGAGAACATTTTTATAAAACATGAACATAGATGATAAATATATCCCTAGAAAATACTTACGTATAAACAATCTGAGATAACAATGAGATTACAAAATTATCCCTTACCTTAGGTATGATTTATTCTGTATGTGTATGAAAATAATATATAGTGGGTTTAAACATATTATTAACTTGTAACAGAACTATAATAATATTTATTATATCATATATGATTCACTTACGACTTTATATTACCCGTTCATTTGTCAATTCCATGTTAAAGCAACGTTTTGGGTAATAATCGTATGTGTTTAGACTTGTTATTCTTCATATGATTACTTAGATCATGATTTAATTACTTCCAAAATATAAAACATGATATATATATGTTATATATTCATTATATAAAGATATATATAATATATAGATAAATGAAATGGAATACGCTGTTCATGGAGACGGTAGGCCGTACGTACGCATGATCGCTGTTTTCGTTTCCTTATTAAATTGAATGGAAGTAATTAAATGAAATATATATAAATAAATACAGTAGAATTATTATTTCAAATATTTAATTATTATTTATTATATATACTTTATAATAATTCTTTAATGGTTAACTTGGAGAATGAATCTCATCGTGTCATGGAGACGGTAAGCCGTACGTACGCACGAGCGATGATATCATTCCCATAATTGTTGAACGGTATTGAAGTGAATGGTGTATACTATCTAAGAATTAGTAAAATATTATAATAATCATATATAGTTATTATTTCCACCATTTTTCCCATTCAAGTAGGGTGGTGGTGAAAAACAGATTACACCACAGTGTGGAGAAGGTAAGCCGTACGTACGCACGCGTGATGAGTTCATTTTTTGTAGGATGGATAGATGATGAAATAGGGTTGTTTCATATTTATAATAACATATAAGTATATGAGTGATAATTATGTTATTAATTTTTAATAAAACAATTAAATAAGAGGAAGTATAAGAAGAAAAAATTTGAAAGAATCAGTATAAGAGATTACCTCTTCCTCGATGTGACTCCTTTAAACTTCCTCTTAGGGCACTAGAGATGGCCTTTTGAGAAGACCAGAACCTCTAGAATGTAACTAGATAATTTTAGAAGATAAATTATCAGGGGTTGTCCAAGCTTTAAGGCTCAAAATAGAGTAAAGAGGAGAGGGAGGAGGTTCCCTTTTATAAGATAGGAGATGGGCACTTTAGGAAACTCTTCAAAATATTAATTTATTATAACTTATATTTCGATTTAAAATGATAAAAAACTTATTTAATTATAATATAATACGATTTTGGTTCAAATAACCATAATAAAATAATTTTTTGACAAGTTTTTAATATTTTTTTATCCTTATCTTTTTGGTCTAACCCTTGTTTTACCCTTTTTAATCTTACTGTGATATCATGTTATTTACACCTTTTGGGTTAGTTTAATTACCATATCATGTCAAACGACCCAAAAAAATTTATTTATGACACATTTGGACTTATATTAACCATTTGGACAAATATTAGTTATTTATAAATTTAATATCATTTAATAAGCTATTTTATGTTTTAAGTTATGAATTGTGTCAATTTTGGATAATATTCATACCTGACTTTATAAAAAATTCATAAAAACATTATTACATAGAACCAAAGGAATTAACTCATACCTATTATGTCAATTTCATCCATAAAATTCATGGATGACATCAAAATATTATAATTAAACTTATTTTAATATTTATAAATTCATTTATTTGAATCCTTTATTAATAAAGCAATCACCGCATCATTCTTGTGTCATAATTAATTTTTTTTATTAAATGTCTAAAAATTAAAAAATAAAATATCATGATGTAGAAAATATTTTTATATTTCTAATTACTATTTATAGTCGAAGAGATCATTTATATAACCCCATATAAAAATTGTTTTAGTAAAAGATATATGTTTAGGTTATATTCTCAACATTAAATTAAAAGTAATTAAAAGTCATTTTCACTTACAAGTGACTCCATGGGGTCCCAAAATATACTCAAGGATGCCCATAGTCAGACATGTATCATCCAATAGGGTTAGTACATGTGTTAGGGTAATTATAATATTATTTTTTGCCCTTATTTACTAGATTTACCCTTTAACCATGGTAAATAAAATATTTATTGAAGTTACTATTCATAATGCCTATAAGTAAAAGTTAACTATTTAAAAAATTTGTACCTCCTGATTCCAAATATGAAATAAATTTTTAAAAATTCAAAACACATAATTTTTAGTAATTAATTTAAAATTAATCCCGTTGTCGAAAAAATGGGCTTTTGTTTAAAACATTGCCAAAGATCGAAATGTTTTTACCTTGATTTAAATGTAAAGTTAATGATAATGACATAACTTATATTAAATGGTAAAAAAATATTATTTTTATAATTTTAAACCATTAAATATTATAATTTAATCATATAAATTATATTGATGAAAAAAAGTTGTTTTTAATTAAACTTTAGCATATTTTTACTATTCATCAAAATATGAAATTTATAGGAAAAATATCAAAAATTTATCCAAAGTAAATTTTTATATCCTGATTGCATATAATAAGTTTTCTTTTTCAAATTGAACTTATAAATGTGTCAAAAACTAGATTTAAAATGGGTTCACCAACAAAAGGCAACAAAACTGCATTTTTTGAAAAATACTTATTTTATCCAAAAAAATTATTTTGTTCTCATACCATGTTCTAGAAAATGTGTAAGATGAATGATAATGTTATAAAATTCAAAATTTGGTTAATAATATTCATAATATCTAGTTTATATCCCATTTTAATAATATATCATTGTTTAGTGAAACTCAGTATCGCTTACAATGCAAGCTATCGAGGAAGGTCACTCTTGCGTGTAACGCATGACAAGTCAGTTTTGATTATAGTGGAAGATTCATTTGGTGTTGTGTATAACATAATCCAAACCTAGTTCATTTTTACATTGAACAAAATCTATACTTAGTGTTACGTGAAATGAATTCTATCAATTTTTTTTGAAATTGTATGCAACACAAGCCAAGAATAGTGTTACGTATACTGCAAGATAGTACGGTGTTGCATATAGCACAAGCTAATATTGGTGTAGCATAAAACTCAAGATATCAAAGAAATTTAAAGAATCTATCTCATAAAGTCTCAGGGTGTTACAATGTGTATCAGATTGAGGTACGACTAATTTCTACACATAAAAAATAATTTATGGATCATTTTCCTAATGTATAAAAACAATCTGAATGTGTTTTCTCTATTTTGAGTATGTAACTTGTGTTTTGAACTAAAATTTCAATTTTAAATAAAAACACACTTTGAGTCTTACTGGTTACAAGTTGCATCATATTGAAAAGAGTTTTATTTCTACACATCAAAAAAAAATTATGGATCATTTTCTTAATGTATTGAAATAATCTGAATGCGTTGGATTAGTTTTGAGTATGTGCCTTTTTTTTATTAAACTATCAATTTAAACTAAAAACATGCACTTTGATTCATACTGGTCACATCATGTTTTAGTTTGATGTGCAACTATTTTCCACACATCATAAATGACTTATGAATCATTGTACTAAAGCATCAAGACAATATGAGAACATTTTCTTGATTTTCAGTGTGTGACACATGTTTTGAACTAAAATTATTATTTTAAACTAATAACACACACTTTGAGTCATACTAGTAACATAGTGTACTGTATTTAGGTGTATTTTATTCCCACATGTCATAAATTATTTACGAATCATTTTTTTAAAGTATCAATATAATCCAAATGTGTTTGTTTGGTTTTGAGTATGTGAAATGTGTTTTGAACTAAAATATAAATTTTAAACTGAAAACATGAAATTTAATTCATACTAGAGACAATGTGTATCAGATTAAGGTGTAATTGGTTTCTATACATCAAAAATGACTTATGGATCATTATCCTAAAGTATTAAAACAATTTGAATGTGTTAGATCAGTTTTGAGTATGTGATGTGTGTTTTGAACTAAAATGTAAATTATAAACTAAAAACATAAACTTTGAGTCATAAAAATAAAACTATATGTCATATTGAGGTGTGGAACATTCCTACACCATTCAAGACAAATTTCATGATATATATTTTTGGGAATTCATACTTTTCCATTCAACTATTGAAAAATACCTTGGTAGATGTATTCATATGATTCACTTCTTGTTTTGGGAAGCATGTAGTTTTATTTTCCATCTAAAAAGAATGTATTCTATATTTTCTAGTTTATTGTAGATAGTTAAAAGAAAAATATGAATTCCCAAAAGATCTGTGAAAAAACTGAATAAGTATCAGAAAAAAATGATAAGGAAATTAACTTAAAAATAATAGATAAAATGATGAAAAAATTAACTAAATAAGTAGTAAGAATTCACCTTTTCATGATGTTTGTATATATTCTTGACCCATTTCTATATCTCCATTATCTTAATTTCATCCTCAAAGTCTAATCTCTTACAAGCACGAGCAGCTTTAATCATTTTATTAGCTCTATCATATTGGGAACACCATGTATTGGATTGAGGTGTGACTGATTCCTACACATCAAAAATGAATTATGAATCATTTTCCTAAAGTATAAAAACAATCTAAATATTTCTTTTAAAATTTGAGTATGTAATGTGTTTTTTGAACTAAAATTTCAATTTTATGTTTCTGGGCACACCGTGTATCAGATTGAGTCGTGGTTGATTCCTATATATCACATCGTGTCTTTTTATTCTTAAATTTATTCAAAATTCATAGTTATCAAACAATATTTATATTTTATAATACATAATGTTGAATGAATTTTAGAATAAAAAGAAAAGTTCATCATCTTTGTTGAATACATAATCACAGTACCTGAGTGAATCATGAGTGTATCATCCTTTATCATGATCTATATGAAAATTAACAAAATAAGTATTAGATAAAAATGATGAGTTAATTAACTAATAAATATTATGTAACATGAGGAGAAAATTAACTACATAAGTAGTAAGAAGTCACCTCTTCATGATGTCTATATACATTCTGAAACCATGTATTCTGACCATTCATTTCTTAAAAAAATATATTTCCTCTTTTAAATATGAGGGACGTCGAATGTCCTGGTAGTTTTAGAAAAATATAAATGAAAGAGGATTAATAAATATTTTAAATGAAATTGTAATTATCATTGGAAATACCTTTATAGGGATGTTAGTTTATTTATGTAATAAAATATATTTCATAAATTTATAAACACAATGATCACAATATTTTCCATTAGTTTGTTTCGAGCACTGCAGAAATATTGAAAAAAATAAGTATTTTTTTGGATATATGTTTTGATAGTGGAATTTTATTATATATACCCTAATACTTATCTATTTTTAGAATTCAAAAGATATTTTGTGCTCATGGACTTCCTCATACCATGATTTTGATGATATTTAAACACTGCCCTATCATAACTGAATTTTCATTAAAACATAATATAAAAAGTATAACTTGATGTTTACTTGTAAAATTTTGTATAAAATGTATTAAAAATTGATAAACATCAACACATGTGGTCGTTTTATTAGGCACCGATGCATTAAATCTAGAAAATAAATCTTTAGAGTATCCAAATTGATTGCAATGAGTAGCCAATACTTCTTAAAAAAATAAAAAGGAATATGTAATGTAAGGAATGAAAATAAATTTGATATTATTAAATTGTATAGTTTTACCCCTGAATCATAGGTATTAAGAATAGTACATCATCACTAAGTTTTCTTTCAAACATCATGGCCAATTTATCCCCTATTAATTCATATTGCTTTAGTTCCAATGAGAATATTTTTGTAGAAGTGATGTGAGGACTAATGAGTTAAAATTTTTATTTACAGGGTTTTACCTTCAATGAGTATTGATATATATGCCTGTAAAAATTATGAATCCTATTTAGTCATAATTAATATAGTAGACCAACTATTTTACAAAATAATAATAAAAAATACCTCATGTATACATTTACAACTGAGACTCCTAGATATTTATGATTGAGGATTTCATTTACATTCTCAAGACCAAGATAGTTTGTAATGGCCTCTCCATACTTTTTTTCTTCAAAATCAAATATGGTTGTATCAGTAATTTTTAATGTGGTATCCACATGGACCTTTAATGTTAGTAAGTGTGAAATTTTAATGGATCAGGTAAAGGTACTTTCTAAATATATTTTTGATTGGTTGGTTGATCCTTTTAATTGTTTTGATCTGACCTTACATTACACCCCTTATGTTTGTCTGTTTGTAATAACATTCATCAGTTCAAGCCTTTTTTCATTAATTTTTGAAGGTTTTTTATAAAAAATAAATTAAAAAGGAATAAATCATTTTTGACATGTATTTTACAAGATCAAATAGCCATGCTATGAAGGCTCTAGTTTCATACTTGATTGTATGAATATCCGCATCATCAAGTGGAACATGTAACTTAACACTTGGATCATGATCTACTTGAATCCACACTCTCACATGAACTATTGAAAGTTGTTTATTGTGTAGAATATCTCCTTGGATATTGTACATGTAACTCATCGCAACAAGGTGATGGGTGGGTGTTGATAGATATAAATAAAAATCATTTTCACCCTATAGAATATTAGTAGAGGAAAGTTATTAGTATCTTATTGATTCACATTTCATAGAAAAAATAATGACAATATTGATTATCACTTCTAAGACATCCCTTTGAGGGGAATGTCGCACATCAAAGATGGTGGGGGAGTTGGGGGTGGGGGATCTTCACATAGTGGTTTTTGTTATGTTGTTTCTTCTCTTTGATTTCTTCCCAAAATCTTTTATAACAACTTATACTTCCCATTAATTTTTTCTTCTAGAGCAGCTAATCATGCCTGAATCTCTTAAATTTTCTTATATTTATCCCCCTGTTAATTTATTTTCTCAAAATATGTTTGGGGTGACACCCAAAAACCCACACCTCTGATATGACCATACTACTTTGGTCACTTCAAATCCACTAATAATATATATTCATCAGGTATAGCTAATGATGATTTGTACGTCTAATTCAAAATAATAAATATAGGAAATAAGTAATCATTGTTATGTAATACTGATTTAAATCAATTTTTTTATTATGTCATACTTGCACATTATTCCCACCTTTTTTGTGCCTTTTCATCTATTATTATCCCATATTTATTTACACGTGCCTCCTTCCATAACATATGACATGGGATAAAAGTAGCTTTGGATTTTAATTCATAAATCTATATATAAACAAAGGAATATAATTATTTCGTTCTTTAATGTCACATAAAATTATTTCTGTAGATTTAAAATATGTACCTTTTTTTAAGTGAAGCATACCCCATCCTTGCTTTAAGGTAGGGGTACGTTGGTTCTGTTTCACATTGCTTATTTTCAACACTCAGTTTCTATTTCATAAATTAAAAATTCTTAATCGAAGTCATTAATACATGCATTATAAAAAAATGTATTACCAAACACAATGTACCTAAAAAAATTTCTTCTCACAAAAACCAATAAACACATTCAATGTTTGTTGGTTTATTAGGTGTGAAAACATCTATGGTGGTTGCATGATTATTTTCCTTTAATAATATTTGAGATGATACTTTGTAAGAATTATTTGAAATCCTCTATAATCCTTTCTATTGATCATTAATACAAATTTTATTTAGGAGACATCTACTATATTTGTACTCTATAAGGGATAATGAAGAGTAAATCAATGTTTCATTATTTTTTTTAGTAAAATAAAAAAATTATGTCATGATTTTACCCTAATATCTTCCCAAATTAATTATTTAAGCATGGGGACAACATTGTTTCATGAATATACATCAACCAACACATGTATTAGAGTAGTGATCCCAATATAACTACTAAACATGGACTTGTTGGGGTTAATAGTCCATCTTCATGAATTCCACCCAACCTCGAATTTGATGCCATTGTTTCTCACCTTAATAATTTTTTCTAACACAATCATGCTACTACACTCCTATTTTTTTTGGGAAATGGGGTTTTCACCTTCAAATGTTTCCTCATCTTCAACATGATTAATATGTTGTTCCTATGGATTGGTAGCATCAGCATGTGAGAAAGCATATTGTTCCTCTGCATTGGGACCATCAACATGTTGAGAAACCTATTATTCCACAGGATTGAGAGTATCAGCATGTGTAGAAGTCATTATCTATATGTGTAGTTGAACATTTAATTTAGATTATGTAAATGTAGTAGTGAACTGATAACAATACGAGGTAAAAAAATGTATATTAAAAAATATGACCTTATTATTAAAATCACTTTTTTTTAAAGATTTAAGGGATTTTAACACTCTATCAAGTATCCCAATCCCATCATTATGGTCTCTTATGAAATATATGACCCCATCTAGATTGGGACCACTATGAAATGATTGCGATGTCCTAATAAAAATTTCATCCTTGGTTGAATTGAAATCTAACCCTTCAGTGGTTTTGGTCGATAAGATAACAATTTACCACTTTCGATTTGCAAGATCTAGAACATAAAATATTTTTACTAAATATTATTCCATTATAAATAGTTAATCTTTGAACCCTTCCTTACTGAAATCCACTTTCATGAATCCTAATTCATCTATTTTAACCGCACTCTTTTTATCAACGCACTTGAATTGGAAAATATTCACTTGGAATATTGTATAATACAACTCCCATATTTCTTTGATGATATCAAAGTATGACATATTCAGATAAATTAGATTTCTATCCTTGGTACTAGATACATGCATTACCTTATCCACAAGTGTAACTCCACTATTTTTCATGGTAATGCATTCATCATCTTCATTTGTATAGAACATATAACCATTAATTATATAAAAATTATAACATAATACATTAAAACTTGTTCATATGGATATACATCAAAGTCATTCTGAAATTGAATATGGGTTTTCAGTTGAATCATTAAAAATATGGTCTTCAAACTATCCTATAAACTGTTTATTATGTGTATTTGATATATAGATTTCATCCCTTTATATATTCAAATGACCAATAATTACTTTTTGGGTTTCAATATATGGCACAACCTCTAAAATGTTATCAAAAAATGTAAAGGTAATCCTAATATAGATCTATAATAATAATTGTGAAAACATATATTTCATAAATTCCTCCACCCACAATCCTCTCGATGTAACAAGGTTTAAGTAGACAGATGCTTTTCACATTGGATAGGTAGCCAGTATAGAATTCAACAACTTTCTCAAAAACATATCTCTCTATAATATAACCTTTTGGAAGACTTTGATTTTTGATATACCCATTACAAATATTCATATACCATTAAATGTGGTACATCCATCTATAATGTACATGACCATATAGTTTAATCTCTATTATCAAGTGAACCATCAAGTGAACCATCATATCAAAGAATGTCGGTAGGAAGAACATCTCAAATTCACATAATATGTCTACAATTTCCATTTATATAGTTGTAAATTTCCCTAGGTATATCATTTTTCTACATATATATTTGAAGAGAAACATATATTGATTAATTTATGGTAAAAATTCTTGGAAAAAATGCAATGTAAATCTATAGACATTAAATATCGCATCAAAACATGATAATCATGTGATTTTAGAACCTTTAAATATAAATTATTCATTGACATAATATTCTTGATATTTTATGAATACCCCTATGGAACCTTTATATCATTCAAGAAGTTTCCAAATTGATATCTCTCATGCTCGGAAAGAGTATAAGAATTTGGAGGAAGAAAATTCCATTTTCACTCTTCACCAGTGCCAAATCTTCCCATATCCCCTTGTCAATCATTTCCAACCTATCCTTAATTCCTTCCTTTTTTTGGGTTCATTTATTAACATACCAATGAAACTATCACATTAATTTTTTTCCACATGCATAACATTGATAAAATTTCTGACGTACAAACAATTCTAGTATGGTAATTCAAAAAAGTAACTGATCTCTTTTTCCAACTGGTTTTTGTATGGTTTTTAAAAAAAGGTTTACCAAAAGAAGTGTCCATATATTTCACTTTCTCAAACAGTTGATCACCTATTAGTGTGGATAGTACCATACCTTATTCTAAAATCCCACAAAATGATTTTGTCCAAGATTAGTATTTATTTCACCGGGGTAGAAATCCATGATGTACAAGAAACAAAGTATTCGATGAATGTTTCAACCTAATTGACAATGTACCTTGTTCATAAATAGGGTTTTGGGTCTAGGTTTTAGGATTTTTTGGTAAGGATTTAGGGTTTAGGTTTATGACTTCAAGATAGGGTTTAGGTTTTAAGGTTTAGGGTTTATTATTTTGAGATTAGGGTATAAGTAATAGATTTTTAGGTTTAGGGCTTAGATTATAGGTTTTAGGGTTTAGATATTGGGGTTTTTGATATATCCTAAAAAAATTATATAAGTAGGAAAATCAATTATCATCCCATAAAATATGGATCTCAATGTGAAATATTAATTTCTATAAGCATCATATAATATAACACCTTAATCCCACAATAATTTCAAATATTCAATCATTGGAGCCAAATAAACATCAATATCATTACTTGGTTGTTTTGGTACCGATATAAGCAGAGATAACATAATGTGTTTTCATTTCATATATAACCACGATGAAAAGTTTTAATTTAAGAAAATAATTATCTATGTAATTTGAGTGCTTTTTTGAAAACAAAAAGGATTCACTTCGTCTGTAGATAGTACAAGACAAATGTTTCTCGACTCATTTCCAAATTAAGGATACTCATGATCAATTTTCTTCCACTAAGGAGATTCTACTAGGTGAAGATGTTTTCCATATTTAATTCTTTTATCTGCATGCCACATCGATTGAGTTACAGTATCCTCACTTCTATATGGGTTTCTAAACCTTGGAATGATCAAATAGTACCATAAAACTTTTTTAGGACCTGATTCATCTTTCTTGTATGGATATAAACCACACTAATAATTTTTTAAGAGATTCATAGTCCTTGAGAAAAAATATATAGTAATTTGTAAAGGAATGTATTCTTTTAGAGATCATACACTTTAAACATATCATTTTTTCAAATTCAAATGTCTGGTAAGGAAGATCATTATGTTATTAGAGCATATAATTCAATAAAGAAATTAGCTCATAAAAACTGGTGTCACTCCTTCAACTGCTGGTTTTTATACCATATAAATTTAGTATGGTTGACAATGCTATATATTTAACACAACCAAAATAAAATGACATCCTTGCACAAATCTTTAACTTCTCAACCAATTTTTGACAACCATGAAGTTCATCTTCAACTATCATTGTAATTCATCAGTACGATCTTTATCATCGTTCGCACCTATAATCATATCCTCGTTACAATATTTTTAATTTTTCACACTTTTAATCATATCAGATGATCCATAAAATGTAGTGTTATCCCAGTCACCAGCTACATTCAATTTTTCTCTATATTTAGTCTAACATTTGTGACTTTGATCAATTATATGACAGATCAAGTGTTTTTTCCAAATCCTCTAGAATAATTAGTCTTGAATAAAAATAGTATAAACATGAATAAAGGATTTGATAAGGTTCATATGCATTATCTTTTTCAAACATGATGAAGTATTTCACTCCATACTCATACTCTTTTTTTAATGTAATTGAAATATATCCATTTTTAATTCATATCAATCCTATTTGATTCAATAATATTAATATTTAACCAAATAAATAAATACAAAAAAATTATGAGCTTAGAGACAATAAAAGTTTACTATTAAAGAATATTTAAGCTACCTAAAGTTATTTTTATAAGATAATAAGAGCCAAATGATGTGTAATGATATTGTTTTTTATTGGTGAAATAATTGAAGGAAGGAAATATGTGATATATATAATTTTACAAAAATACTAATTAAATTTTTATCTATTTAAAAGCATAGAGATAAAGGATGGTTTATGTAACTTTGTTAGGTGGGATCACAACATAAGGTGGGAGTTGATGTTTATTCATTTTTTCACTTGGTACATTGAAGTTCAGGTGGTGTTTTAATGATAAGATTATTATGGGATGAATTTTATCGTTTTTTAGATGATGAAAACATTAGTAGGTACTAATCACATGGTCTTGAGAACCCAATGTTTTAAGAAACTATTGAATTTAAAATCCAATGAACCAAAATTCTCAAGACAGGGTTCTCAAGATATTATAAAAACTAATGAACAATATAATTGGCGTTTCATGAATGATATAAATTTAAAAAATTGACATATATTGGATAAATCCTCAAAGAAAAGAAAGGAAAATTAACATTGGGGTTAGAAGGAACAATCAAATTCAACACAAGTTGAAGAGGTGTTCTAATGGGATTAACAAAAAGACTCTTCTCACACTAATGATTGGATTATAAGCTAAAATACCCAGGATAACCTGAAAAAAGACTCATCCTTGGTAGAACCAAAAAATAGAATCAACTCAGTAAAAATTATAGAGTGGAAACTAGGGTAAAGAAAAAGAACACACCGAAAAGAAAGACCCACATTCTAATTGGAACTGAGGTTGAAATGAAATTGGAAGGAATCATCAATGGAGTGAGTTGGGAAAGAAACTATTACGAGTGAAGATTTATTGAACTAGGGAACTATGAATGAAAAATCAAGTGAATTAACCTACTAAATAATGATATGAAACTTTATATCATGTACAATCACTTTTTGTATCATTCTTATAGGATGAAATTTTTATCATAACACGAGATTAGTGGTTTGTGCTGAAAAATTACTATAATAGATGTTCACAACAATGAAAATATAAAAAATATTGGGGTTATTATATTTGGTAATGGAAGTAAATGGGAAGTATTGTTTGTTTTTAATCCATGGGAGTAGGAATAATACCTATAACTTAGAGCAGATTACCATCCGTGCACTGTAAAAACCTTACCGACTTATCATTTGAAATCACCAACTTACATGATAAGTGGGTAGTGTTTTTATAATGAATAAATGGTACTTTAATCCACATCATCATTCAGTCAATATCTCCATGCAATCAGAGTGAGAAATTTTCAAAAGATGATCTCATGTCATATTATTTCGATAATATCTCAAATGATTAATTAAAAAAACAATATCCTGAAAAAGTAGTGAGCGATTAAAATCAATAAGATGGATGAATTTATGTTTAATAATTAATTAAATTGGTATGTGGTGGGATAGGTGGTGTTTTCGTGATAAGATTATTAGGATACGAAGTTTATCTTTTTTCAGATGATGAAAATGTTGATAGGTCTTAATCACATAGTCTAGAGAACCCAACATTTGAAGAAAATTTTGAATTTAAATAAAATGAACTAGAAATCTCAGGCTTGGGTTCCCTTTTTTCATTCCCATTTCAACCAGTTAAAATTTTATCAAAGGGTCTTTTCAATAATGCATGACAAGTAATTCAATTCATTAAACACCACATGCCACTTTAAAATATTACATTTATTAAATAAAAGTAAATTTTTTAAACAACCCAAGAGGCATAAAAAAACCATTACTATCATCATAAAAAGGATTTAAACAACTAAATCACCTTTTATAAAACATGACATGAAAGTAAAATAATAAAACTGGGGAATTTTAATTTGAAAGGACTACCAAATTTTGAAAATACCATTTGGAGAATCCCATTTTTAAGAACAACATTTGAAAACCAAGTTCAAGATATAAAATTTGAGTTCTTAAACCACCCTTTGTCCTACACATGTATGTATTTATAAATATAGATACCACTCATCCCATTTAACATATTCACACATAATTGTATGAAGATATGAAATAATATATCTATATTTATATCTATGTATATGTGTATATGTATCAAAAGTATCCTGAAATAATTTTTTATCAACCACTATAATTATAAAAAACTATAACAAATTATAAAAACTAAATTAAAACCATTTCATAATTCCTATAAAAATTACAAACAAATCAAGAGATATTAAAATAATTGAGGTTCTTTTGCTTGGTAATGGAAGTTAATGGGAAGAATTTTTTGATTTTAATCTATGAGAGAAAGAAGGATACTTGGAACTTGGAGCTGATTACCATCTGTGCACTGTAAAAACTCTGCCTTTTTATGAATTGTAGTCACCACCTTACATGATAAGTGGGACGATTTTTTGTAGTGCACAACTAGAATCTCCATGAAATCAGAGTGATAAATTATGATGAATGAGTGAAATAAATATAAGGGTGAGGGAGAGGGTGAAGCAATAATGGGTCAAGGCTAGGGAGATTGGGTGGAAAATCAGTGAGGTAAACTGAGGAAAAATAAGATCATTCGTGCAAACCATTCAAACCCTTTGGGAGAATTAAAAACACATAAAGATGTTTGAGGGGTAGCGATGGATCACAAGTCAGATACCTTGGGTTTTGAAAGTGATGATTCATTCTAGATGTTTGAGGGAAGGCGATGGCAAAGCTTCAGTTTCACAAGAGCTTGAATAGCGTGAGGATGCAGAACTCTATTAGGGTTATATTTAAAAGACCAGGAAGGATGTTATCAGTACTTTTAAAAAATCAATGATAAAGAGTGGTTTTATCAATGTTAAATAATAATCTCAGATAAAAACCCTCTTTATCAGTGCTAAAAAACGCTGATAAAAAATATCTTTTTCAGTGTTAGAATTTTAGCGCTGATAAAGATATGTCTTATCAGTCCTTTATATTTATCACTAATAAAGATAGTTCTTTATCAGGACTAAAAATGTTGATAAAGATATATATAATTAATTTTAATAATATAATTAATACAGTTAAATTTTTTTAATGTATATAATTATAAATAAATATAAATTTATATAATTATAAATAAATATTTATATAATTATAAATATATTTAAATAATAAAAAATATGTATTTATAAATGTAAATATAAATAAATATAAATAAATATAAATAAATATAATTATAAACAAATAATAATTTCTATAATTAAAAATATATTAAAATATTTTTAAATATGTTTTTATAAATATAATTATAGATACATATTTATAATCATAATTATAAATAAATATATTTATAAATATATTTATATAATTATATACACATCTATATTATTATATATAATTATATAGTTATATATATTTATTAATATATAAATATATTTAATTATAAATATAATCAATATATTTATCATTTAAATATATTTATTATAATTTTATAATTATTTAAATATATATATTTATAATTATATAAATACTTTTTAAAAAAGTTATGTATATTTATTTATAATTATATATATATATATATTAATATATAAATATATATAATTATTAATATAATATATATATTTATTATAATTTTATAATTATTTAAATATATAATTAATTATTTATAATTTCATAAATACTTTTTTTTACAAAACTATATATATATTTTTATAATTATGAATATATAATTTTATAAGTATTGTAAATATAAATTTATAAATATAATTATATATAAATATGAATATATTTATTTACAAATATATTTTTATAAATATATTTTTAACATTATTAATGAATATATCAACTTAAATGAATGAATGTTAAAAAATGTATGAAATTGGATAATTAAAAAAGAAGATACTTCAAAAATATTAAAAAAATCGATAATTTTTTTGAACTATAAAAATTATTAAAAAAATTAAAAATGAATATATATAAACATAAAGTTGAATACATATTGAAAATATTAAAACTGATTAAATAAATAAGTATTATTTTTTTAAAAATGAATAAAATCCAAAAATATAAAAAACTAATAAATATTAAAAATCAAAAAATATTAACCTAAATAATATTAAAATGATTAAATAAAATTAAATAAATTACAAAAATATTACCTATTTAAATTTAAAAATTATTAAAAATATCATTCAAATAGATTAATTATATAAATTTTAAACATATTTTAAATGTTAAAACTTATTACAAAAAATGAATAAATATTATTTATATAAATTACAAACATATTTAAATTATTACATGTATAGTAAATAAATATATGTATAGATAAATATTAAAAAATATTTAAATTCTATAAAATATAAAAATTAATAAATATTAAAAATGAATAAATAATATTAAATGAAAGTAATAATAAAAATTAAAAAAATATAATTTAGTAATAAAACTATTTTAAAGAATGAATTCATTTAAAATTAACTATATGAATTGAAAACACATTTAGAAATGAAAGAAATATTAAAAAATTCATTTATATAACTTAATTATATTAATTTCAAACATTTTAAAAATATTACAACCTAATAAATTAAATTGAATAAATACTAATCATATAAATTAAAAAATATATTAAAAATAATACTTAGTAAAATAAAAACAAATTCCAAAAAAAATATTTCAAAAATGAAAAAAATATACATCAATTGTGAAATAAGTACATGCCATACATACACATGCACACATGTTCTATACACATATATGTACATCTCATTTACATGTGCACATATATGTACACATACATACATCTATATACATACAACATCTATATATAAACGTACACAAAACACACACACACAATATAATGCATACACATATATAAATGTGTATATATATATTAGGTAGTTGGGGATACAATTACATAGAAACATACACACACCCACACCCACAGGACCAGAGAGGCAAGTTATAGCCCCCCCAGGGATAACCTACCCATTAAGCCCATTTTTTAACTATTGTTAATCTCATAAGCCCCTGCATAGTAGCCGCTGTTTTTTTGGCCTTCAAACTAGCCCATTTAGAGACCTGTTGTCGTCATGCTTGAGCTGTATGACGACCCTCCATTTTTTCCTACTTCGCTGAGCATCCCAACATCACCTTCTCACCAAGACATCCTACTTCCACATGATTAGAATCCCCCCATGATGTTGTCATGCCTCCCAACATCACCTATCAGCGCAATTGGTTCAACGCCGTTGGCAACGCCTCTCTGCACAATAAGAATCCACAGGCCCCAGGCATCTCGCTTCGGCACCATCTGATGGTGCTCCTTTACCACGCTTGTGAAGCATAGTCCCACAAAACACATCGCCCCAAATAAATTGGGGAATATCATACCTGGTAGGAATTGAACCCCAAATGCACACTAAACATGCGAGATTAGGGGGCACCTCAACCACTAAGGCACACCCCAACTGCATACACATATATGCACATAGACATTGATATAAATATATAAATTGAAATATCACATATTAAAAATATTAATACAATATTTATATTTATATTGTTTAAATTATTAATATATATATATATATTAATATATCATATTTATATTAATTATACACATTCATTTTTCAATTATTGTATATAAATAAACATTAATTTTTGAATATAAATATGATAATTTTATATATATCAATAAAGGTTTATTATCAAAAAAATTTATCATCACTAAGAAGAGTGTTGATAAAGGTTACCCTTTTATCAGTGCTTTATGTTTAGCACTACTGAAAGCCGATGCTGGATAAAGTGTGATATGTGGTAGTAATATATGCATTTTGTAACTAAATGGACACACACACACACACATGCTTGTTTTCATGTGTGTGTTTTTATATACATATTTTTGTATATATATATGTATTTTTTTCAACATTAACACATGTACACACTCATATAAACATTATATATTCATTTGTATAGGTATATATATATATATTCAAAAAATTTTATAAGGTAAATAAAATAGATTTTTATTTTATTTTAAATAAAATGGATACATAATTTTTATTTACATATGATTTATATATTTAAAGATATATTTTATATGAAAATATGTTCAAAATATTTGTTTATATGATTATATTTTTATATGCAAATATATGAAAATATGAACATATTTATATTTATATATTTATTTATAAATAATACCAAAATATAAAAGATGATAAAATTTCAACACAATAATATCTATATTAAAGTAGTCTCATGGAATAAATTCAGTCTCTAATGAAAAAACACAATAAGACCCTGTTAATCAAAGCTGAAATTTCATCAAATGTTCAAAAGTTAGGGTATCCCAATTTAAAAAACATTTTTGGAGGCCTTTCAAAGATTTTTTGAGAAATAAAAATGATATTTTGTGTAAAATCAATACCAAACATCATATATCACTTCAAAATTTTCAATTTGAAAGCTCGTGGAGCCCAAACAGACACCCATATTAGAAGCTATAACCATTTGAAGTTCAAGACCTACTTTCAACTTATATAAAGATATTAATTAATTTCCTAATTTTTTATATCACCAAATTGTTGTTAAATGTAATTAGTCAATACTAATTAGTAATTTTTTAGTTAATATTATTTTTTAATATAAACCATTTTTACTAAATCTATTACATATTAAGTTTAAATATGTATTTAATGTTATATAAATCATATTTATGAAAATAAATTATATCTATATCAATATAAAAATATTTATATACCACAATATTATATTTAATAGTTTATAAGTTATATTTTCACAAAGTATACCCTTTATTAGTGTTAAAAAAGCGAGTTAGCTCTGATAAAGAGCACACATTTATCAATGCTAAGAAAGGTGGTGATATAAGGACACCTTTATTAGTACTAAATAAATCAATGAAAAAGGGTTCCCTTTTATCATCACTTTTTTAGCATCAATAAAGGGATCCTTTTATTTGTGCTTCTCTTAGCAGTGATAAAAGCACTCCTTTTATCAGCATTTTTTAGCACTAATAAAGGCCAGTGCTTAATAATTCCAAATATGTAGCATTTATTATATAATTTTGTTTCTTTTATCCAATAATATTTCCCCACCTCTAAATTTAAAAACCCAACCGCTCATAGAAGTGTGATCCATTAGATTAGTAATCTATCTTGAATCATAAAAACATTCCAATACCCTTAGATTTATACTATAAAATATAAAATAATCTAAAGTATATTTTAGATAATTTATACCCTTTTAACCATATCCCATTGTATAAAACTTTAATTAATTACATATCTATAGAACTTTCCAATAACATATGCAATACCGGGTCCTGTGTTTTTCATGAAATACATGATACAACTGATAACCATTGCATATTCAAGTTGAGAAATTACCCTACAAAAAATTAGTAACATCTTACTCCCAAAATAATATGTGATACAAACCAATGAACAATCAAAGTGTTCAAAAATCATTAATATATTTTCAATGTAATGAGATTGATACTGAAAAATATAATTTTTATTTTTAATAATTTTAATTTCAAATAAAACATTTTCTTCACCCAAATATTTCATATTAAAACTTTTACATTATATACATATCAACATGTAATTTATTCATATCTATTCCAAATAATAACATATCATCAATATATAAACAAATAATAACACCAAGATGATAGAGGCCTAATGGGTACCTTGATAATAGGAGCCTCAAGGGTTTATGTGGAGATCATAATCCTTAGGTGATGGGGAATTGGATGAAGTTTGAGGATCATGTTCTAGTCTTGTTCAAAATTTTGTCAAACTGATAATGAATCTTGAATTAAGAAAAAGACATGGTAGAAGAAACCATTATTTTATGATGTTCTACTTGAACCCAGGATGGGGCTACTCTACTATGTTTAGAGTTTGACCACTTGTTCAGTATGAAGTTTGATCGAAGGATGCTTGACCCACTACATGACAACACACCCATGTCCATGTATGTGTTAAGGCCTATAGAACTCATGAGGTATTCATTAAACATGTTTTTTAGTGGAACATATTGAGATCAATAGTTTGGGTGGAGACTCAAGAGAGAGATGTTATGCTAGGTTTGTGATTTTATGAAATAGAACTTATGTCAGAGTCCCCTAAGAAAGAATTGGTGGATGATTATTCTTGGAAGAGAAGCACCTTGGCTATAGGATAAGGTTATAATTTTAATTTTTTATATCCATAGCAGTGTTTTAGGATGAAATTCATATCGAAAATAACATTGAGATCAAGTACATCCCTATTGTAGGCCCAATTTCCTATCAAGGAGCGGTCGATGGAAAAGTTAGTGGTGCAAGAGTAGTTGGAGATGGATGATGTGTCAACACAATCCCATAATCACAAACTTTATTTCACACCTTCCAAGGGATGATTATGTTCAATATTTGAAGATTCCAATAGAGGTACTAGCTAGACCTTTATCAGCTTGAAAATTTCTATAGATGGAGTCTATCTATCACACACCCCTTATGGTAAAGTGAGTTTATCCTTAGAAGAAAAAAGAGTTTTTCATGGGATTATATCATTGAAGATATAAGAATCAGTGATACTAATCATGGTATGGATTGATTACCCATTTCTAGTATTATGTGGTGACATTTAGTATAGTAGATGAGACAATATCCACCTTAAGAGGTGAGTGGGATCCACTCAGGTGTGGAGAGTAGATTTGATTGTTGATAAGTCGTGGATAACTACCCATCATGTGGTAAGTCTGAATTTATATTATATTGTTTTTTTTGGTTTCAATTATTTTTAATATGAAGGAATTCATGAATTCTTCCAAAGGGAAGCTCATGAATTCCCCTTAATGGGAGATCGGTGTATGCAACTGCTTGCATTTTGAAGAGGGAGTTCAAGTGTTTCTGAGTAGAATGTTGGAAACCCTTATTTTTTATGGAATATATGTTTTGAAAATTTATTTATAATGGTTTTTTGAGGATCTTATTATAAATTTAAGAAAATATTCTAGTCTTACTGTGAGAGTAACATTTACGTATTAGACTCTCATAATGTGAATTTTAGATTCATGGAATAGTTATTGTCCTCCATGAAGTTGAATACATGAATATTTATGAGATCAAAGTGGTTTAGCGATGATGTGGTGGTTGGATCCCTTGGCATGGAATACTATGTAAGGTTGATGGAGGAGGCGCCTGAATAGCTATCCTTATAACAATTGATTTTTTTGGAGTGGGGGATGTTTCTCGACTTTGATTGATGGTAGTTTCCTCATAATTTTACTTTGTGGGAGATTTTAACCTTGTGGTTGTCTCCATTTAGTGGTATTATGTTACCATATGTTCTCATGTGATGAACCTGAAGGGTTTTTATAAAGTTGGGTAAGACGTTATCCACTTACCTATAATGATAGTAGTTCTTATTTGGTATTTTTAAAATGTTGAAATAGAAATCCTAAGAAAGTGTTGGATTACTAGAGCCTAGAAATCAGTGTTGTATAAAGAGTGGATCATTTTTTAAATTCTCATAACAAAAATAGTCTTTTTATTTTTTGAAGGAAGAGGTTTTCTCTAGAAGTTATGGATTTTTGGTTTCTTGAGTTTTGGATGGTGTTATCCTGGGGTTAAAATCCAACAAAGCATGGGTCATCTACGTGGTTAGGGTCTTATACTTGAGATTTTGATAGATTGGTTCATAAAATGAGAAATAGTTTAATACTAAGTAGTTATAAAGGTTGGTTTTATTATCTTATATGCCCATCAGTAGATTTCAAGAAGTATCGATGACAACACAGTTTTGTTGTCTTCGATGGTGGGTAAAATCCTATTGGAGATCAAGGTGTGGATGGAATGTTTACAAGAATGTTTACTAAGAGGTTGGGTAAGAAGGAATATTCTTACTTTGTTCCATGAGCTAGTGACATTGTTTGTTTTTACCTATTGACGGTATATGGTGGAGAGACTAACGTAGATTCAAATTAGTATGCTTCCTTACATCTCTTCTGGTGTCGATGAAAAATCCTTTTATAGAAATAAGTGGTGGAGTGTAGTGTAGATATGTGGTTCTCATATGAAAACCATCAGGAACACTCTTTAAATATGAGAAATGAAGTTCTCCCACTCAAAGTAAACTTGGTGAAGAACCATTTTGAGATATGTGCTAGTGCTTCATGGTTTCTATTGATCCTATATAGCTGAATGATATTTGAGCATGAAGGCTTGTAAAGGCTCACATAGGGAAGGATTATATTCTTGCTAATGTCTTTCTTCACGATGAGATAGTGATGATAGTTTCAGTGATAGGGAAGAATGTTCACTTCTAGGGTGGTTGAATACCAAGCTCGATTAGGGATCAAAACTTAAAGGAAGTGTGTGCGAAGGTGGATTGTGTTCCTTCATGAGGTAGTTTTGTGACCTGACTTGTTAAAAAGAACTGGTTTTTTTCTTTTTGGGGATGAAAAGGTTTAAAGGTGTGGTGGATGTAGTAACTTGTGTTTTTCTCATTCAAGACTTAGCTCAATTTTGAGTTTCAGATTCCTTAAGCCTCATAATGGGAAAAATGGAAAATTTACCCAAACAGATAATCTAAGATTTTTTGGATGGTTCTATTGATCTTAGTGCACAGTGTTTAACCCTGGGCATAGATTTGGTGAATTTTGGAGAAAAAAAAATTTTAATTGGTATTTAATATTTATTATTTTAAAAAATATATATCCAATGATATTTGATGGTTATGTATCTTAAATAGGGCCATAGATGAAAATTATAGAATTATGGTTGCATCTGAAAAAATGGCTTTACCCTAATAATGGTGCAATCCTTGTTCACATTAGGGGTCAAATGATCACAGGTGAAAATTAATTAATTAAATTAAATTCATTTATTTATTATACATTCAAAATATAATTATCGATATATATTATCCCCTAAAATCCCTATCTAGGGTTATCTACCATAAAACCTAGCTTGATAGAGTGAGAGAGAGTGGTCATGGAAGAACTGAATATTCCAAAGACAATAAAAAGATTCTTCCAGAGATATCACCAATAAAGATAGGATGACTCTATAATCACCAAAGATCAATCTTGTAACATGACACTGACCCATACCACTAATCAGCGCCCAGACCGAAGCTCTCTACATGACCTTAGGCACACCTCCTCACACACTAGAGGTTGTCGACTAGTAGTAAGGGTATAAGGATACTATACATCCTATATTAGAGTAAAAAATAACAAATCAAAAGTCCAAATTTCATCCACAATCCATAACCATCATAGCATTAAATTAAATAAAACATCCAAAAAATAATAATCTAAATATAGAAAACACATATAGTCATATAGATTCTACCACCCACTAGTCCAGTCACATAAATAAGAAATGAAAAGAAATAAAATAAAAACGAGGCCCTAATACTAGTTCCAATCCCCAAATCATCCCAAGATTTATGTACATGTTGATCTATACCATTTGATCAATCCTATGCCTCATCCCAACGTGTTCCTGCAACTATGTGAGAGTCGCTTAGGTACCCAAGTGCAATGGTGGCCTAAACATGGTGTGAGTATAAAAATTGGTAGGTAATCCCAAACATGGTCCCATACATAACCATAAATTCAATGACATGTGCATGTGATATTATTATAATAATAATTGAATTTTTGAACAATAGATAAAATGGAAAACCAAGAATACCTACTTCAGTCAGTGCCAAAATGTCTATGATCATTTTGTGTAGACCATGATAACCCATTTACTAAGTTTCGGGCTATTGTCAATACTTAAGTCCGTGAACTTGATCGACTATACCATCTTTTTCTAGTTTTGAAATGACTTTGAGCATACTGCATGTACTGTGCAAACTAATATAATAGACCTAGGTCTCCCCAATATACATATAAGTATCAAATATCTCCCATACAATATTTTTCTCAGTCATGAGTACCAAAGACATGGGAAATTATCCTAGGAAGCTCCATCCTAGCATTCCAAATCAAACCCAGATCCATATCCATAGCATACCTACCAACAATAATGCATACCTCCTCTACGTGAGTTTTCTTAGTTAGATACCACATACCCTCCCTATGGGAGTTTTCTTAGATATTAAAAATACCACTCCCCAAGGGAAATTACATATATAAAAAATGAATTCCCCAATGTAATTTACCATTCATAAATAAATATCTCCCCAATGGGTGTTTACTATCCAAACACAAACAACCATCAATAAGGAAACACACAAAAAGGATTGGCCAAAAACCTAATCCCACCATCTCTATCCAAATCCATATACATCCACCTAGGGTATAATCATTCAAGGGGAACCCAATGGGGTCCCATGGGTCAATAAATAGGTGGAGGAACCCTAACATGGATCCTCAGTCTTAAGAAATCTACTCAGGTCACAAAATGTTGCATCACTAGTAGCAGATGGATCAACCCCTTCTCTAAGCCAAAGTCATTAATCAGTTGAATTGAACACCTGACCTGTCATCAAACTACCCATGTACTACCCATACGGTAGGCACATCTCAACCAGAATGGACACTCATCCCAAGTCTAATCCAAAAACCAAGGTCTCCAAGGTGTAACTAGGGTTACACACATCCCATAGGACCAATCTATATCTCCAATTTACTGCACCTCTACTGAGAGGTATCAAGGATGTCCTATCAGGGGACCACTAGGTCACCCTCACTCCATTCACACCCCTAAAGGGTTACAAATATCATGGGGCATCACAACAATAGTCACGTCCTCGAACATCAGGGGCTGAGGAAAGAAATGTTTTTGTCCTTATCACTATTATTTGATTTTAATGATCACAAACATTCTTAAAGTGTTTATTTTTACTATTTTAATAATTAAAAATATTATTATTTTTATTTATAATTAAAATTCTATCTATTTTTTTATTAATTATTTCCTTTTTTTATTCTTATTATTATATATAATTATTTTTAATTAATTTGGTGAAATTTAATTTTATAAAGTTTATTTTTACACTTACGTAAGAATTTTATTTTTCCCATTACCCTTACATAACCTTGGTGTTTACCATGATGTATTTTTTTAATATTTTTTGTTACTCATTTGTAAATTATCTTTGACCTTTACACATACTTTGTTATATTTGAAGTACCCTTATGTAACTATATTTTTACCCTTATACATGATTTTTTAGCTTTGTTTTACCCTTACATGAGCTGTAGAAACTTTAAGCTACCTTTACATAGTGTTTTTTACCCTTACACTGCCTATTGTTATTTATACTTACCCTTAAGTATCTCTATAAGCTACTCTTATGCAGTGGAAAGAGAGTTTAGCTTACCCTTACACAGGATGTTTAATTTTCTATCTACCCATACGTAGTGCTGTAATTTCATTATACCGTTACATGAAATTCTTTTCTACCATTAAACATCTTATATAATCTTCATCTTACCCTTACATCGTGTGTAACTAACTCTTACTCAACACTTAGTTCCACCTCATTACTTGATACCCTTACACAAGTTACCTTTATGAAGTGCATGTAATTTCCTATTACCTTTACATAACTTATATAATTTTGGTCTTAACCATACACAACATGATGTTTAACCCTTACATAAATCTGGTTATCTAGTTTTCTTTGTTTTCATGATAGTCTTGATGTATTGATTTGATGCAAGTTTGTTTCTACTATTTAATTTTTTTAATGATTCTATAAATTCATATTATTATTATAGAATCTATGTGAATTTTTTTTATGGCACTCTAAAAACTTTTTTTATGAATATTAATTTTTTTTCTTCATTCAAACATGTTTTTACAATACGAAACTCAATTTTTTTGAATTTATTATTTTTAATTGAATTTTTTTTTATTGTTTTTAAATTCAGCTTTAAGATAAAAAATTCATTAAAACCTCTTTAAATGTTTTTAATGCAATGTATATGAAGTTTCATATTATCGCATGTTTAAATATGGAAATATTTTTTAAATTCAAATTTTGAGTATTTCAACTTAAATCAATGTGAGATTTATGTATTATCTTTTACATATTATTTTGGGGTGGGTTTTAAATTTCTAACAAGTGTTTTTAAATTAGTTTTAATTTATCAAATGTTTCTAAATTCAAACAATAGTTTTATCAATAGTATAGTTATCTCTTTGATAATACTAAAATAGTAATAATATTATTTTGAATTCTAATTACATAATGATTTCCATGGTCTTGTTGAGTTAATTATTTTTAAATGGATTGATCAGGATGTCAAAATACATTTAACGTGGTAGTATTCAACTTAAATACTCTCAATAGATTATAAAACATTACCAAAACATTTGAATCCTATAAATAGAGACCTCTGGAGGCCTTGGAAAATCATAACTTTCTCATCCAATCACCAACATGCTCAATCACTTTATGATCTTCAAATATTTTTAATCTCTAAAAGATCTCTGTTTATAAATCCCCTTATTCCTTCAAAGAGTGTGCTCCAAAATTATAATATCTTCCTCACTCTATTTATATTATCATTCCCCCTTATGTTCATCAGATTCTTTGAGAGAATTGATACTAAACTAAAAATAACCTCTTCCTCTTCTTTCTCATATTTTGGTTCTTACTACCATTAAAGTAAGGGACTGAGGTTTTCTTGTATTTTTCACTTTCAAAATAAACAAACTATTATTTTGAGGTTTTAAACTTCACTATTAAAAAGAGTATCCATTATATATGGGTTCTTTCTATAACCTAAAATAAAGGGATACTTATATTATCTTGGATACCAATAAATCCAATAGACTCATACATTAAATCCTAAAGATATTGAGGTGGTAGGCATAAGGGTACCCCTAGGTACTAATGCTGAAATTTATTATCGAATATATTGTCCCATTCACTCTCCGAATTTTATTTTATCTGTCACTTTCATTAATTCATTTCATAATTTGTTCATTAAACACAATTATTCATTTATTATTAAAATATATCTTCATTTTATTCTTCCAATTTTATTTTTAATTATGTTGCTGTGATTTTATTACTTTGATTCTTTAATTATTTTATAAATAAGTTTTAAAAATTGGATTGTTTTTCTTTAAATTTTTAAAGGGAAATTCATCCCCCATCTTTATATTTTACCTATATTTGATCTATATTTGGTATCAAATGGGTTTTTATTTCTTTAATTTCTATCTATTAAAATTATTTCAATGTTTATATTTTCAAGATTTTTAACTATTTTTTCAAATAAAGATCTCATTTTAAAATGGATTTTTCTAACATCCATGGTGGTCCCAATGGAAAATCCTTAGAGTGTGATCTAATTTTTTATGGAATAAATTATGGTTATAAGAAAAATAACATTTCTAAATTTATTATATCCATTGGATATCTTGTTCATAATATTTTTATAGATGTACATACCCCTACAATTGAAAAATAAGATAAATAGACCCCTTATGATATTTATTCTTTTGAATTAGATGGTAAATTTATTAATTACTTTCATATAGTTTATATGTTAATGACTTTAATAGAGTTTCTTAATGAAAAACTACTCATTAAATCTTTAAATTATTATAGGCTACACATGAAGGTATAACTAAAGTTAAGGATATAATTCTTGACATGTGTAGAAACGAATTTGATAGTTTCTCTATACATCCTAATGAGTCTAAAAATTTTATATTTACTAGATTTATTGATATTTGTAATGGCCCAAATTCTCTTAGTGACACTATTTTTACAAAATATTTAGTCAAGAAAATCCTTTGGGTTTTACCAAGTAGTTAGGAACAAAAATCCCCCATGATCCAAGAATCCAATGATGTTTAAAATATGGCAGTTGAGGAACTCATAGGTTTTCTCAGGTCATATGATATAACCATGAAGAGACAAGTATAAAAGGAGGATAATTATGTCAAGGAAACTAAAATAAAAATTACTTTAAAATAAAACAATTATAACTCATCTGGGAGTGACTCTGAAATTGATAAATTTATCAAGATGATGGACAAGGACAATAAAAATAAAAGATCCACTTGGAATTTCAAAAATAAAAATCATTAATTCTAGGTAACTTGTTTTGGTTGTAAAATGAAGGTCCATATAAAAATGGATTGTACCTTGAATAAGAAAAAGTAAAAATACAATAAGAAAGGTAAGAATGTTTTAAAGGTATCTTCTTGGAGTGCTAGTGAGGAATAGATTTCAACATATAAATAAAGTGATCAAAGTCCCAACTATCTCTTTTCACATGTCATGGATTGAATTGAGATTTATTCTAAAATTTCTATTTCTCTATATCTATCCTCTTCTTACTATTTTATTTCTTCTTCCTCTTCTTTAACTTATGAATATCTTCTCAATAGTAAAAATTCATTTCAAAATGTTTTTTATTTCAAAATTAAAAGATATTAAAATGAAACACAATTTTTGCTATTTTTGAAAAGATAAAATTTTAAAAGAAAAATAGGATTTTATTTTAAAATTAAAAGATCAACCAAATGTTAAAAATTTGTAATTTCAAATTAAATATTTTAAAAACTCTAATTTTAATTTCACCTATGGATAATAAAATTTAAATAAAATTTTGGGTTCTCAAAAACCTTTTAAAAATCGCTATGGTTTTGGTATTTCAAAACAATCTATTTTTCTAAAAAATTATAAAAAGAATACCTTTGTGAAGGGAATTTATCAAAATATTTTTGTAATTATTTGAATAAAGTTGGTCATTTAGTTTATGAATGAAACTATAAAAATTATAGATATGGTAGACCTAAAATCATTCTTCTTTATTCTCATATTTCAAATGGAAATACTTGTTCCAAACAAGTGTGGATTAAAAAATATTTATTAGTTAATTTAAGTGAACCTAAGATATGGGTACCAAAATACATTGTTTGTTAATATTTTGTAGATAAATTGAAAAAACTAAGAATCTACATGGTATATGGATAGGGGGTGATTAATACATATGTGTGGTGATCCTTCCATATTCAAAATTATCAAAGATTTTTGTAAAGTTTTTAATTCCAAATGAAATTTTTTAATTACTAAAAATCATATTAAATTTTTTTAAATTATTTATTTATAATCTCTATAAAGTTATAAATGTTAAGAGTTTAAGTGCACAAGATAAATATTCTTGGATTTGGAATCCACATCTTGGCCATTGTAATATTCATTATCTTTTAAAACTAAACTATAACAAACTAGTATGAGAATTAAGAAAATTGTCTCTTAAAGATAACTTAGTTTTTGAACCTTTAAAAGTCATAAAATAAAACAAGTATCTATTTAAACCTGAAAGCCTTGTTTCTTCTACTAAATTGTAGCGATGAAAAACCTAGAAACCCATATCCGATGTCTGGTATCAACTAAATTGGCATGATTACAAGGAATCAAGCCTCGAAGGACTGATTAGTTTAGTAGTGTTAGAAAATCAAATATATAAATGGTAATTTTATTACAAATGGATACACTAATTATATCATATTTTTTTATTCTAAACAAATAAAAAACCTTGAGGATAACTCTAATCCATCTAGTATATTTATGAAAATATTTCATAGTACACTTCTTGGATTCATAGGGAAAGAAACATAATAAAGGTGATCTCAAATGCTCAGAAAGGAAAAAATATAGCGGATACAATAATGAATCAATGAGAATAGTAAATATGGTAAGGTAAATAACTGAACACACATGCCATGTAATCAATAAACGGAACGGAAGTACATAAGAAATAAGAAAAGGTAATAACTGGAAATACATGCCATTCAAATAACTAGATAAGGAAAAATAAATATGGCAAGGTATGAAAATAAAACACATTCCATTAATCAATTAACTAAAATGAAATGTATCCATAGATATGTCGATGCAAAATCTCATGGATGAATAGTAACTAAAACTATTATAAAAGAAATGATTAATTATTGGATGCCATGTTTTCTAGGTACATGGAACCAACACTATCAAGACCTTTCACAAGACAATTTAGCTATAGGGTAAAACCCATCTAAGGTGGCTAGCAACTATTTCGTCTCATGAGACTACTGATTCATTGATAGGATTTCACTAACTAGTCCCCAACTCGTGTCCACATGTCCAAAGCATTCTTCATATTGAATAATCAAATAAATAATATGCCTTATCAAATAACTGTATTGAATGAGAAATACAAATTTATCAATAAGTCCCCAATTAATTAAATTACTACAAAAGTAGGCACCATATGTAAAATGTTATATGGTTTAGGTAATAATAATATCCATGAAAAATGAAATGGATAATAAGGGGAAATTTAAAGTTCAATGATCATAGGATATTGAATACTTTAAGGTGACTAAAAATGAAATCAATGAGGTGAATGTGGATACTATACTTGGTTAAATAAATAATAAACCATCCATAAGAAGAATAAGGATGGTATCAACACAAAAAATCCCAAGTGGGGTAAAATAGATGGTTGTCGTCATTGATGAAATAAAAGAATAACTTTTAAAAATATTTTTGAGGAAAATATCCTTTGCTTAAAAAAAACCTTCTGAAAGTAATTTTCATTGAAAATCCATTTTAAAGATATTTTAAAAATAAACCTTTTTAAATTCAGAATGAGGCTTCAAATAAATAACAGTGGTTGAATCTATACATGTCATACGAGGTAAAAAGAATATTCCTTTTGTACGGTAAAAGGGAAGAAAATGCCTCGTTTGGAAAGTGATAAAAAGATTCATTCAGAGAGATTGGTAAAATAAAAAAGATTAAAAATTTATTTTAATTATTATATTGGAATGGAATAATATTTTTGTAAACCCATTTCTGGAAAACATGGTTTGAATATCTTTCCGACTAAAGAGAGGGTAAAGTCAGACTTTCTAAAAAACACTTTCCTAAAAATATTATGTATCAAAGAGTAGATAATGGTACCAATAAATGATTATATCATGAAATAATAGAGTATAAGGAAAATCATGAGTTTTCTTGAGAGATGGATCATGAGATTTCATCAAAGGAAGCATAAAGATAAACAAACTCGAAAAAAGTGATGAGATTGTCTCAATAACCTCTTATAACTCAGTAACTTGGATCATACTCTCCATGTAAGAACGGTAAATTAAATGAAGCATATAATATATTTAAAATATTTAGATTCATTATATATCATTTAAAATGGAAATATATTCACCTCAAAAAAGAGTTTAGGTGAATAATAAAACATGAGTTCAAAGAAGGCAAATTGAGACAAAACATTTTACCTGTTTGGTAACTTCTGAATATTAAACCCCATGAAAGAAGGATCATAAAATGGATATGTGAATACCCATAAATTTAAGTATAATATACATATAATACAATCATGTTAGTACATACACCACACAAAAGTAAAGAGTGGTGAACATAACATGTATCTCACAGAAATTAAAAGTGAGATGAAATCCCGTTACCTTGAGTTTCCTTTCGAGTGAACGTCCTTTAACTTCTTGTATAATAAATTTATGTGAATTTTATAATTTATTAAATTTTTTTTCAGGTTTATAATTACTTTTATTTCAATTATTACCATGTTTTGTACACTACTTAAACAATTAAGTTTACATCAGGCTTTTTTGACCAAATTCGATTTATGTGTCAAAACAACTATTGTTGGTCAACCATGGTCATAAGATTCCTTATATAACATCTCCATAATAATAACCATGAAATAATTATAATATTTTTACATCAATTATACTTTTAAAATCAATCATTAAATATGGTTATGAAAATGAGAGAATGTTACAATCATGGAGATAGTAAGTCGTACGTATGCATGAGTAACATTCCCATTTTTAAATGATCATTGTGGAAAGAAGGTAAGTAACTAAAATATTTATAGAATGATAATTATATAATAAATATCATTTTATTTAATTAAATATACTTATATATAGAATTATATAGTGTAAAAGTAATCACAACATATCGAGGAGGTGGTAGTGCACACATCTACAAACGACGTTATCTCTTTTAAAATATGTGAAGGGGTAATAAAGAAGATGATGTATATATATATATATATATTATATTTCCAGAAATATAATTATTCCATAAATACATTATTTATGTTGTGTATGTCACTTATGTTTAATTATGACCATTCATTTATACATTCCATGTATTGTGGGAACGAATCACATCGCTTTGAGGGGGCAGTAGTCCACACTTCCTCAAATGAAATTATCATATTTAAACAACTTGGATAGCATAAAAGTATGTAATAAATAAAAATTAAAAAATCATGAGAAATCATAAATACCATATATATTATATATAAATTGATTTTTCCTCATAATGAACACCATAAGAAGTGGTAATGGATAATTGAACAATTATTTTTTCGTGAGGCAATAATTCCCGGTTCACAGAAACAGTATGTTCGTTACCCATTAGATGGAGGTGTGTTTAAGTGTAGGTATAAAAATTAGAATAAAAAAATCCTAGTATATATAGAATACTGGTTTTATTATATAATCATAGAATAATAAGAGTATAGGGAGTGGATAATGGAAATGAAACTAAAAAGCTTGAGTGAAGACGTTACCTCTTAACCAGGTAACTACTTTTGGTTTGAACCAAAAGCTTCCTTGAATTGATTTCTTCACAAGGAGAGGATTATAAGTCTAGGGTAGGTATTATGAGAGAATATTTGGGTATATACTAGCCGAACCTAATAGTTTTGAGAGGTGTGAGTTATGGATAGATGTGGTGACCTTTTATAGGAAAGGAAAATGACTCACTTGGTATTTTTGAAAAGAAGTTAGGTGTGCATATGTTCTCACCTAACAAAAGTCATAAAAAACCAATAAAACTCAATAATTTAAGGTTAATGTATGAGATATGTCCATAAAATGGTAGTTTTAAAATCTTCTAGGTCATTTGGGCCCCTATGTTAAAGGTTTATTTATTTATTATGCTTAGTTTTACCTTAATAATTGTAATTAATGTTAATCACTTTCACTAATCCTTTTGGTAAATTTTTTTTGGTATTATTAGACATTATAAATTATTATGATTCCAAATATGGAATCCATTTTTCCAAATTTAAATCACATAAGTGGTAGTAATTAAATTATAATTAATCCCATAGACGGGACGACTGTGCGAGTTTTTAAGTTAAAAATGTCTGAAAGTTGGCTATGTTTTTATAATCAATTTAAAAGTGAAATTGATCACAATAACCTAAATTATATTAATTGATAAAATTATTATACAATTAAACTTTTAAACCAATTAAAATTATAATTTAACCTTATAAATAAATTAGATTAGGAAGTAGTTTTGAACTAAAATTCAGTGTTTTTAACTATTTATTAAAAAAATGAAATGTCTCAGAAAAGTATAAAAAATTCAACCTAACCTAGTTATTGTGTTTCTATTTCATATAAGAAGTTTATTTTTACATATTAAATTTATAAAGGTATCAAAATTCATATTTAAAATGGGCTATCCATTAAAAGGCGGTAAAATTGCCTTTATAAAAATATAGGTTTTTATGTGTAAAATTGGATTTCTTCTTATCTTATGCATATCAAACTAAATGGATGAATATCAAAAATATTTTATTGAATATATAACATAAATATTTCATTATAATAATTAACTAATTTCAATTACTTTAAACTTATTAGGATAAAACAGCTTCATGAGCATAAAAATCGTTTTATATAAAAACATTATGTTTATATTCAATTGGTTCCTATATTCATTTCTAATTAATTTTTAACCTATGAATTAATATTATATTATTATAAATCATATATTCTTATAATTTATTTAATAATATTCATAACCAATAATATAATGGATAGGTTATGTCATAATATATTAAATAATAATATTTTAATAATACAATGTTATTTGGTGAAACTCGGTCTTGCATGTAACGCAAGTGATCAAGGAATATCGCTCTTTCTTGTAACACAAGCTATCAAGAAAGGTATATCTTGCATTTAAAACATGATAACTTGGTGTTTCATTCATGGAATCTATTTTAAATAGTAAACATATTATAAATTATCTGGATATTATATTACCTTATGCGCTTGCTGTCGCATTTCATACACACTATCAAATACAAGGTTCGTTTTTTGGGGAGTCACATTCTCCCTACCTTTTTTAAATTATGTCCTCACAATTTAAACTCGATCATGGTGATTGATGGTTTTATACTTCCTATGTTTGAAATCTCGCATCATGAGAAGGGTTTATAAGTATCATCTATAAAAGAGAGGATAAAAAGTACAAAGGTCACATGGACTACCATGTAACTAGGTCTCCAAGTAGAAGAAAATTAGTGGAAAGTATAGATACATACTCAGAAGAAAAGAATAAATATTTATAGTGATTGAATGAGGTAATAAATAAAAAACAAATGAACGATCAATGGAATGTTCATGGCCTCAAATACATAAATCTTTGATGATTTAGAAGGCCATAAGTTTAACAGAAATTTAGGTATTAAGAAATTTTTTTATTTCTAATTCATTTTACTAATGTTGGGTAATCCTTTTACAGACCAAGAATATAAAGAAATATTCTTACATGATAGGTTTCAATCTCATATGAACAATCCTAACTTTTGGTTATGCTTCAACCAAATTATAATTCATCCATTTTACCAAAAACAATTTTTTTATGCTTGAAGCACTAAAAGAAACATTTATTGGATCATAAGGCCTATAAAAGAGTGATAAGTCTTACTGTTTCTCTTTAACCATCTATCAAAATAAATATGGTTAATAGATTAATTTCTAATCCTTAAAAGTGTTACTACTTCTTTATCATTAATATTTATTCGTTAAATTGTTTAACTAAAAACAATGAAAATTAATAAGGACATTGCATAAGTCAATGGTTGGAATGAAACCCTTATCGTCCTTTGATCATGGGTTCAATACCCAAAGCCTTTCCATATTTTATTGGTTGTCACCCAACTTATAGGATGTCCTTTTCTAAAACTATATTAATATAATTTTTAAAATATATATGATGGACATCCTTGAAATTAGGTTAATCACTAAATAGAATATTAAATATGGTTTTAATTAAAACCTTAATATATAAATAATTCATCCATTTTATTTTTACATAGGTCCTTCCTTGGTCTAGGTTTTATCCATAATATCATTTCCAAGATTTCTAAATCATGACACCTTATATTTAAATCTAAAACACCTTAAGTTTAACCTTGATTATTCATTATCAAAATCCTTTCAATTTTTTCATAATGGTTAGTAAAGAAAACATGGATTATTCTAGGTATATTTCCCGAGACTTTCAAACCAGGTGCACAGTAAGGCCTATTTTCATGTACTTGGTTACCCTGATTCAGGTCAGAACACCTTGTCAGAGTTGTTACTCCTGGGTATATCTGTGCCAGAACCACATCCACTTGTAGTATCCAGATAGATATGTATTCTTAGGAAGACCCATATAATCTATACATCACCAAAATTATAGGGTTTTCATCTATACTTATCCTAAAATTATATTTTAGGGTTATGTTCTCTACCTCACATTTTCCTAAATCTAGTTCCCAAGGTTTATACTAAACTTCATTTGATAACAACTATAGTGACCAAGAACCCAAAAGCCCAGATCCAGTGTCTACTATTAATTAAATTGGCACGATTTCAAGGAATCAAGCCCCAAAGTACCGATCAGTTTAGTAGTATTGGAAAACTAGATACATAAATGATAATTGTATTAAAAATGGATACACTAATTACTCCATATTTTTTTATTCTAAACAAATAAGAAAATTTTAGGATAACTCTATTCTATCTAGTATATTACTACATATCTATCATAGTATGATTCTTGGATTCCCAGGGAAAGGAACATAATAAAGGTGATCTCAAATGATCAGTAAGGAAAAAATATAGCAGATGCAATAATGAATCAATAAGAATAGTCAATATGGAAAGGTAAATAACTTAACAGAAGTAAATAAGCAATATGGAAAGGTAATAACTGGAAATACATTACATTAAAATAACTATATAAGGAAAAATAAATTTGGCATGGTTTTAAACTAAAAAACATTCCATTAATCAATGAACTAAAATGAAATGTATCCATAGATATGTCAACACAAAATCTCATGGATGAATAATAACTAAAACTATTATGAAAGAACTGATTAATTATTGGACACCATGCTTCCTAGGTACATGGAACCAGTACCTTGAAGACTTTCACAAGACGATTTAGCTATAGGGTAAAAGCCCATATAAGGTGGCTATCCAACTATTTCGTCTCATGAGACTACCAATTCATCAAGGGGCTTTCATTAACCAGTCCCCAACCCATATCCACTTATCCAAAGCATTCTTCATATTGAATAATCAAATAAATTATATGCCTTATCAAATAACCATATTGAATGAGAAATAAATGTTTATTAATAATTCTCAAATTAATCAAATTACTACCAAAGTAGGCACCACATGTAAAATTGTATATGATTTAGGCAATAATAATATCCATGAAAAATGTAATGAATAATAATGGAAAATTCAAATGTCAATGATCATAAGATATTAAATACTTCAAGGTGACTAATAATGATATCATGGAAGTGAATATGAATACTATTCTTTTCCAAATCAATAATAAACCATACATAAGATGAATTATGATGGTATCAACACAAAAAATATCAAGTGGGGTAAAATAGAGTGTTGTTGTCATTGATAAAATAAAAGAATAACTTTTAAAAATATTCTTAAGGAAAACATCGTTTACTTTAAAAAACCTTATGAAAATAATTTTCATTGAAAATCCAATTTTAAAGATATTTTAAAAATAAACCTTTTTAACTTGAGAATTAGGCTTCAAAGAAATGGAAACAGATGAATCCATACATGTCGTATGAGGTAAAATGAATATTCCTTTTGTGTGGTAAAAGGGTATAAAATGCCTCATTGGGAAAGTGACAAGAATATTACTTAAAAGAGATTGGAAAAAGAAAAAAATGGTAGAAATGAATTTTAAATATTCTAGGGTAATGGAATAATATTCTTGTAAACCCTTTTTGGAAAACATGGGTTCGAATATATTTTCGATCGAAGAGAGGGTAAAGTCGGGCTTTCTGAAAAACACTTTCTTAACAATATTATGTACCAAAGAGAAGATAGTGGTACCAATACATTATTATATCATAAAATAACATAGGACAAGAAAAAATGAATTTTTTTTAAGATATGGATCATGATATTTCATTAAAGGAAGCATGAAGATAAACAATCTCAAAAAAGCGATGAGATTGTCTCAACAAACTCTTGTAACTCGGTAACTTGGATCATACTCTCAATGTAAGAAAGGTAAATTAAATAAAGCATATAATTTCTATAAAATATTGATATTAATTATATATCATGTAAAATTGAAATATATGAACCTCAGAAAAGAGTTTAGGTGCATAATAAAACATGAGTTCAAAGAAATCAAATTGTGATAAAACATTTTACCGATTTGAAACCTTTTGAATATTAAACCCCATGAAATAAGGAGAATAAAATGGATATGTTAATACCCTTAAATTTTAGTATAAGATACATATAATAAAATCATTTAAGTACATACACCACACAAAAGGAAATAGTTGTGAACATAACATGTATCTCATGTAAATTAAAAGTGAGATGAAATCCCCTTACTTTGAGTTTCCTTTCGGGTGAATATTCTTTAACTTCCTGTATAATAAATTTATGTTAATTTTATAATTTATTCTGATTTTTTTTCATTTTTATAATTAATTTTATTTCACTTTTTACCATGTTGTGTATTGTACTTAAACAATTAAGTTTACATTTTGTATTTTTGACCAAATTCAATTTATATGTCAAAACAACTATTGTTGGTCAACCATGGTCATAGGGTTCATTATATAAAATCTCCAGAGTAATAAAAATGATAAAAATATAATATTTTTATATATATTATACTTTAAAAATCAATCATTAAATATGGTTATGAAAATGTGATAATGTTACAATCACGAAGACAGTAGGACGTACGTACGCATGAGTAACATTCCCATTTTTAAATGATCATTGTGGAAAGAAGGTAAATAATTAAATCTTTCCAGAATTATAATTATATAATAAATGTGATATTATTTAATCATATATACTTACATATAGAATTCTGTGGTGTAAAAGGAATCACATCATGTTGAGGATGTGGTATTCCACAAATCCACGAATGATGTTATCTCTTTTAAAGTGCATGAAGGGGTTATAAAGGAGATGATATATATATATATATATATATATTATATCCAAAAATTTAATTATGTAATGAATATATTTTCGATGTTTTTATTCAATTTATGTTTAATTATGGAAATTGATTTATACATTTCATGTATTGTGCGAACAAATCACATCGCTTTGAGGGGGCGGTGGTCTACACTTCCTCAAACTCAATTATCGTATTGACACAACTTGGATAGCATAATGGTATGTTATAAATAAAAATTACAGAATAATGATACATCATAAATAACATATATATCATATATAAGTATAGTTTTCATCATAATATCCACCATAATAGGCGGTAATGGAGAATTGAACAATCATTGTTTTGTGAGGCAGTAATTCACTGTTCATAGAAATAGTATGTTCGTTACCCATTAGATGGAGGTGTGTGTAATTGTAGGTTGAAAAATTAGAATAAAAAAATCCTAGTATATTTTGTATACTTTTTTTTCTATTGAATCATATAATAATAAGATTATATGGAGTTGATAATTGAAATGAAACTAAAAATCTTGAGTTACGACGTTACCTCTTAATTAGGTAACTACTTTTGGTTTGAACCAAAAGCTTCCTTGAATTGATTTCTGCCCAAGGAGAGGATTATAGGTCTAAGTGATGTATTTTTGAAGAGAATTTGGGTATATATTGGCCTAAAATAATATTTTTGAGAGGTTTAAGGAATGGATAGAGGCTGGGGCCTTTTATAGGAAAGGAAAAAGACTCACTTGGTATTTTTGAAAAGTAGTTAGGTGTGCACATGTTATTACCTAAAAAAAGTCATAAAAAAAAGTAAAACTCAATAATTTGAGGTTAATGGTGAATATATACTAATAAAATGAGTTTTGGACAAGTGGATATGTCATTTCGGCCCTTATGTTAAAGGTTTAGTCCTTTATTAAGCTTAGTTTTACCTTAATAATTGTAATTAATGTTAATCACTTTCACTAATAATTTTGGTCAAAAACAAATTTTGGCTTATTATAAATTATAAATTATGATGATTCCAAATATATAATAACATTTTCCAAATTCCAATCACATAATTAGTAGTAATTAAATTAAAATTAATCCTACAGACGGTATGACAACACTAGTTTTTAAAGTAAAAACGTCCGAAAGTTGTTTATGTTGTTATAATCAATTTCTATGTGAAATTGATCCCAATAACCAAAATTGTATTAATTTAAAAAAATATTATCTAATTAATCTTTAAAACTAATTAAAATGACAATTTATCCTTATAAATAAATTATATTAAAAAGCTATTTTGAACTATAATTCAGTATTTTTAACTTTTCGTTAAAAAATAAAATGTCTCAGAAAAATATAAAAAATTTATCCTAACCTAATTATTATGTTTCAATTTCACATAATAAGTTTATTTTGACATATTAAATTTATAAATGCGTCAAAATGAAAATTTAAAATGGATTTTCCATTAAAAGGCGGTAAAATTGCCTTTATAAAAATATGGGGTTTTATGTGTAAAACATGGTTTTTTCTTATCTTATGAATATCAAACCTAATGTATGAATATAAAAAATATTTTATTGAATATATATCATATATATTTTATTATAATAATTAAATAATTGTAATTACTCTAATTTATTAAGATAAAATAGCTTCGTGAGCATAAAAATGGTTTTATATAAAAACATTCCGTTTATATTCAATTGGTTCCTATATTCATTTCTAATCAATTTTTAACCTATGAATTGATATTATATTATTATAAACCATATATTTTCATAGGTTAGTTAATAATATTAATAACCTCTAACATAATGGATAGGTTATTTCATATTATATTAAATAATAATATTTTAATAATATATTTTTATTTGGCGAAACCCAGTCTTGTGTGTAATGCAAGCTATCGAGGAAGGTCGCTCTTGTGTGTAAAAAAAGATATATAGAAAGGTCACTTTTGAATGTAACACACACTAACTTGGTGTTTCATGCATAGAATCTATTATAAATAGTAAACAAATTATAAAGTTTCTGGATATTATATTACCTTACATGTTTGCTGTCGCATGTCATACACGCTATTGAATAAATGGTTCTTACTTTAGTATTTTAGGGCATCACATAAATCCATAAAACTATTCCACCTTAATCTTTTTGGACCAGCTCAAGTTTCTAGTATGAGAGGTAAAAATTAAACCATTTTAATTATCGATAACTTTTCTAGATTTACATGGGTTTTCTTCTTATCTTGTAAGAATGAGTCTTGTAATGTATTTATCAAATTTTTATGGGAAGTAAAGAAATAAAATGAATAAAAACTCTTTTCTCTTATAAGTGATGACGGTGGATAATTTTATAACAAATAGTTTTATGAGTTTTGTGCTTCTCAAGGTTATTATCACCCCTTTTCCTCTCCTAGAACACCTCAACAAAATGGGGTTGTCAATAGATGAAATTGGAATCTCTAAGAAATGTCTAGAACTCTATTTAATGATTTTCCATTCCTCAATAATTTTTGGCCGAGGTGTTAAATATATAATGGTTAATCTTTAACCATGTCACTGTAAGACCTATCTTAGGAAAAACCCCTAATGAACTTTGGGAAGGGAAAATTCCAAAAGTTGGACTTTTTATAGTCTTCTATTGTAAATGATTTATCCTAAATACCAAGTATAATTTTGTAAAGTTTAAACCTAAATATAATGAAGGAATCTTCCTTGAGTACTCTAACTCAAGTAAATCCTTACATATCTTTAATAAGTGGAAAAATACCCTAGAGGAATCAATTTGAATATAATTCTATAAGAATATTCCTAAATCACATCTGCAAATTGATGATGATATTAACCAACCTAGTTCAACCCTTTATCAACATAAATCTTATAAAAAAAATTTAATATTATTTGGAAACCCCATCCACTTATTTACTCAAGTATTTGAATCAATACAAACACCATACTCTTGAGAATGTTATTAGATAATTATAATATGAGACTCGTACTAGAAGGTTGGTATTAAATGAGGTTGAACATAAATCTTCTATCTATCATCTTGAAACTTATTCCCATGATGATGCTATTAATGATGAGAATTGGATAATTCCATTCAAGAGGTGTTGAACCAATTTCAAGGGAACAATTTTTGGAATCTCCCAGAATGTCTCTATAGTCATCCTATTATTGGCACTAAGTTGGTTTTTCAAAAAAAAAACTTGAAAAAAGTAAATATTATCCATAAAAAGGATTGACTTATTGTTAAAGTATATAATAAATAAGAAGTTATTGATCATTTTGAAACCTTTTCACCCATTTCTCAACTTTAATCCGTTATAATCTTATTATAATTATCAGATCATTTTAATTTTAAAATTTATCAAATAGATATCAAATGTACCTTTTAAAATGTTTTATTTCTAAAAATATTTTTTGGAATAACCACCAATTTTTGAAAATCCTAAATTTCCAAATTCTATTTTCAAGTTAACCAATGCTCTATACAATTTAAAACACACCCCCGAGGCTTGGTATGAGAGATTAAGCAAATTTATTTTTTCAAATGATTTCAAAATGAGAAAATTAGATTCCAGCCTTTTTCTCACAACCATTTCAAACAATTTATTAACCATTAAAATTTGTATTGATGATTTTATTTTTAGATCAACTAAAGAAACTATTTGCAATGTATTTTATGATTTAATGAATAAAGAGTTTGAAATGAGTTTTATAAGAGAACTAAAATTCTTCCCTGATTTTCAAATTTATCAAAATTACAATGAATTTTTTTTAAACCAATATTTATAATTTTAAATAAGTTTGGAATGGATCATGCGAAGAAAATTATAATTCCCATGATTTTAATATGTAATCTAAGGACGGATGAAGCTAGTCAATCTATTGAAGATAAGCTTTATCAAAGTATGATTGGAAGTCTACTTTAGATTACTATAGCCTAACTGAATATCATGTGTGGTGTATGCCTTTATGATTGTGTTCAATCCAATATAAAGGAATATCATTTAAAATCCTTCAAAATAATTTTATGTTATTTTAATTGAACTAAAAACCTTTGATTATTTTATCCAAAGGAAGCCTCTTTTGATTTTTTTCCTGATGCCGATTTTTGAGGATACCAAATAGGTTTGAAAACTAATTATGGGACTTTTAATATACCAATAAAATACATCATCTCTTGGACTATCAAGAATAAAAACTCTATTTATCTTTCTAGAGATAAAGTTTAATACATAGATGATTGGATTTGTTTAACCCAATTTTTTTAGATGAAACATATTCTCTTGGAATTTGGAATAACATATTCTACCTTTACTATCAACTGTGACAACACTAGTGGGATCAGTATTTATAAAAATATAATCCTACATTATCTCACTAAGTTCATTGAATTAAGAAACCATTTTCTATGTGATCACTTTTAAAAAGGTGATATTTCTATTGAATTTGTCTTCACAAACCTTCAACATGACGATATATTCAATAATTCTCTTACACTTGATTACTTTTACTTCATTATAGGTGAGTTGGGTAGGATTAGATTGTGAATATAATCTCTTAATATATTGGAAAGTGTTTGAAGTTTTTATTTTTTAAAATATGTTTTTTGAATCTTTTTTACAAAATCGATTTCAAATTATTTTATTAAAATATATTTTTTTCAAATCATTTTCATATTTTTTTGAAAATAGTAGTGATAATAAAACTCTAAGAAAAACATTCCTATGTAGATAAAAAAAATTTATGTGGTTTTGACATAGATGTACCTATGGATTTATCTTGAAAAGAATTTATTGAGTTTTATAGCCCTTTCTCTATCATGAGCATGGTGATTGGGCCTTGAATACACACCTGGTTTAACACTGTTGGGTATTTTCTATGGTTTATTAATGTAATGTTTTCTAAACCTTAATAATAAAAATATTTTTGAGGTTTTTTTCTAAGTATTTTATTTATTTATTTCTATTTAGTTTAATTGATATGATCTATTAAAACTCTCATGATGCATTAATTGAGGGATATTTAATCTTGTTAATACTAAAATGATCCTAGAAGATACTTATCTTTTTTGTTGAGACCATATGGATCGTGCAGGTACACTGAGAGGTGGGAAGAATTTGTGTACCAAAATTTTTATTGATTTTATACTTTATTTTCAATTAGTCCCTCTTACTCTTGAACCTATATCCTAATTAAGAAGATTGGATATGTTTTGAGCTCTGAACAATCATATACACGTGCAGTACATATAATAAAATAAACATCAACACAAAAATATTTTTATAAGGTTCACTATAAAGACCCACTCCTTTCTGTGATCAACCTGTGGTTGTTTCATGGATTCTGTTACCACTATAACATTATAGTGATTAAAAATACCTATAATTTGAAAAAAAATGTTTCTGAGGGAAATTATTAAACTTCAAGATTCATTGGAGCTATTTATAATGGTACCACCAATATTCAATGGAATTGTTTATATGGGCACCACCGGTTCTTCAAATATATTCAATAAACACTCTAAAAAATATCTCTTTACTACAATGGATTCTTTTTCATCAACTAGATAATATTTTTCCTCAAATTAAGTCTTTCAATACTACTACATCAAAAATATTCTATTCACATAGAACCAATACTCTTAAATAAGAAGAAGATACAACTTCCACTTCTACTCACTTTCTTTTGAGAATGATCAGCTGAAGGATCTTCCAACACACTACAAGTTTTCTTATTCCTAGATAATCAAATTATTGGGTCGATAATTTTCTTTTAAATGATGTTCCTAACCTTAATTAATGTTTTAAATTAGTTCACTCAATTTATACAATATTATTTTATGAAAGATATAAAATTTCACAACCCAATCCATTTCTTCTTGAATACCTATCACATATAAAATATAATTTTATTTTATTTTATGTGATTTTCACAAACCATGCACATGTGTTGTATGAAATCATCAAAACATGCTTGAAATTCCTTCTTCTCATGAACCAAAAAACCAGATAGATGATATATATATTTTTGAAATGCATTAGCTTCATATGATATCTTGATTCTTCTGTATAAGAAGGATCAAACATGATAATGCTTTATATACCCTCACTGTCTTCATGAGAGAAAACAAGTGCTTTACATGATATCCTCTTCCTCCTTCACATAACTAGGTAAGTATGTGGGTTCAATTTGTTTATTTTTTATAAATAAGTATGTGATTCTATACTCTTCTTTGCATGAAAAATAAGATCATTCATAGTATCTGAAACTTTCCTTCAAAAACCTAAAAGGAAACTCATGGGTTACTTCATTGAAAAAAGAATTATATATAGGTTTATCTTCACAAATCTAGAGATAGTTCATGGATTATCTCTTCCATAAATCCATATGTATTACAAGTTATTATTCTCAAAATCGACCGGTTGATGGAACATTATTTGTGAGATTGAAAGAGATTCATAGATATTCTTGATGTAAATAATTCACATAGGATCTTCTCCTTCATGTGATTTATACATACATATTTTATATTTCTATGATATATCTTGAGTTTTTTCAGTAGCTAAACCCATCTCCCTATCTTGTTATTTATAGAAGAATTACTCATAGCCACTGCCTTTGTTTTTCTTCATTTCCTATAATTGTGGAGAGTCAAAGATTTTAAAATTCTTTGAAGATAATATCTTACTAAACTTCATGTTGTAAAGGATTGATCATGTGATCATGTGGTCACTTCGTATGATCACTTCACCGATCATGCGATTCCACAAATGCCAAGCACTAAAAAACCACCCAAAGTCTTCATATGATAAAAATATTAATGAAAGAAGGATCACACGATGATAAAATATGTTTTTTACATGATTTATTAATGATTTTACACATGCAGTTATAAAACTTCTCATGTTATCAATTTATTTTATCCATACTATCACCTAATCCATAAAACATCATGTGAAAATATTATTCGACAACTTGGTGTTCATGAGATGCGGCTAGTGGTTGTCTTCATGCCACAATTCATTATCTATTTATGATTATTTGATCTATAGACCATCACGTGATGGATTCATGTGATATCCTCATGTGATGCTTCTAATTATTGCAATGGAATCATGTGATGCTTGATTATTCTCTACTGAACCTAATTCTTCAAGTCAGGTCATGCATGAAATATAACGATTTCATGCATGAGTTTAGTTCAATTGAGTGGTCTTATTCTCATGGGGTGATCTCTAGAGATGGATAGTTTTATTGAGATCACATGGATAGACTTCGAGGGACAAAGGTTGTGTATAGTCAACAATAGATATTGGATGGTGGAGACTAAGGTGATCAGGTGGTCCATGTTTTATGCGCAACATTTTTAACGCATAAATAGTTTGCCACTCCCTTATTGTCCCACATCAAAGATTACTTCATCTGTGGTGCACTTAGTAATAATCAGTGTGTTGCTGAGCAATCTAGCTGACATTGGGGTTGGAACTTTAAACAAATTTTACCCACCATATATGGGGTGGACTGTCCTGCTCACCCCCCATGCACGCTAACACACGCTCTATACGGGTTCTATATAGCCATTCGCCTCTACCTACCCATGAAGGAACTCACACCTTCACCTACCTCCATGTGATCTCTTATGGGATGGCTCTCCCATGCAGCAGAGGCCTCCTCCCACATGTGTGGGATTGATTTAGTCCCTTGTGTTCTTGTTGTTATCCCATATTTTTTGGTTAAGGCCTAACTTATTAAATACCCTTAGTATATTCCAACTCCAAATAAATGTAACATAAAAAACATAAGTCCTCATTCATTTATAGTGAACGATATTCTCTTTAAAGTGAATTTAAGGCCACCAATTTCATTCATCATACAAAATATAATTTTTCATGGCCTTCAATAAAAAACATTCTTTCTATTTTTGGAATTCATTTATAAATTCAAAATCCCTTTATGCTAATTTATTCAATTTCATCATGGTTTTCATTAAAAATCCTCATTAAATAATAAAATATTCATGGACTTCACTAATTATACCTTATTAAAAATAATGTGTCATTTTTTACACAGTTTTTTTATATTTAATATTTGTTTAAACAATCATCAAACTTACATGGATAATTGTTAAAGCATGGAATCCAATTCCATAAAATGAATCTATAACAATTATCCAAGAATATTCACCAATCATAGAGAATTATCTTACCAAATAGACTCTAATGATTTTAGAAAAATTCTTCAAGAATCATCACATAAAACATGGATAATTATCTTAGTAAATGAGATACAAGAAATCCATAAAAATTATTTAAGAATAATCACCAACCTTCTTGAATATTTCTTAGACTCTTTCTATTTTTCTCTTTCTATGATTAATCAAAAATCACATAGTACTTCAGTATACCTCAATTTTTTTATTCCTTATTATACATTGACAACAATTAGAACCATACTCATCAACTATCCACATGGGATTTTCAAACTCCCCCTTTGTATTTGTTTTCAATATGATTTCCTTAAACTAAAGTCATGTATCATCTCCCCCTTATTGATAATAAATTAAAAGGATTAATGTAGGGGATTTATTCTACCTTTCAAGGAATATATAAATAACTTCTCATTTTTATAAAAGAATGATGGTACCACATGGTTCTATTAGAAAATATCCTTTAGTTATTCTACTCGAAGTCTACTTGGGCTAACTCAATGTAGAAAACAAGAGAGATAAATCCAAGTTTGTCTAAGCTATCCATTAACAACCATGCATGTAATATCATGATAAGAACATTATTATTTCTCAAAGAGGGGAGATGTATGAAAAATATTTATCAAGAAATATATTCCCCTGAACAATTTAGTAAACACATCATAAATTTCAAGTGAAAGAATATTTTAATCCCCTTTTATATGAGCTTACTAATCAAACAACACCCCCCATTGATGAAAATATTTGATATAATCAAGACAAGGGAAAAAGTTCAATTGGGTTACCTTTATTTTTAATTTCTATAGAGATGGCCTAATCTTCCAGATTTTCACATAATGAACCTTAATAGGGTCTCCTTTAAGTTTCCCCCGTCAAGGGGTTAACTCCCTTTCATTTGACTCGGTGGATATGTTTATGATATAATCTTCCAAATGTTCATGTTGATGATCCACTATTGTGGAAAAATTCAAGTTTTTATCAAATATTGAATAATCATTACAACTTGTTATATTTTAAGTTATTCACTCATTTATCATCTTGATAATGAACTTCACCATCAATTCCCTACAATGTAAGCATAAAAATATTACACAAGAAATAAGGGAATAACGTGGAACACTTATGATCTTCTTAATAAGTGCAAGAGGGATAATAACTCTCTCACAACCAAGAGACTCTTTTCCTTATAGCTCTGAAGTGTATGGTACTCTTGATTCTTGTGCCTTCTCTAAATTTCACATTATTAAATTTATTTGAAAACATGGAATATTTAATTTCATTAATCTTCATCTTGTGTTTATTATTTATCTTCACATATTTCAGTAGCGCAATAGCTTTCCTGATGCTTGTTTTTCTATATCAGTATCTCCTTTTTAGTAGGTAGAATAATCATAAAATTTATTACATTTTATCTAATCTTCTTGCACCTTCCACACAATTTTTTGAGACACTTGAGTTTTCATTTGCTGATAACCACTCATGAAATTTTAATTCTTCTTCATGTGGAAAAATAAATTTTCTTTTTCTTCTTTACTCTAGCTAGTGATTCATCTTCATCTTTATATGTTTCTCTAGAAATTTTCAATTGATTAGGAAAAATAATTAGGAATTAATTCTTAACATATTACGTTTTATAGATTCTGCATGGATTATTCAATGTTTTTGAGTTACCTTTCTTAGGTAACATATCAAAATTTTATTTAGGAATGTCTTCAATAAATCTTATCTTATGATTTCTCTCATGGATTGATTCTCTTTTTAATTTTAGCATACTTCCACTAATCTCCATGAACTTTTTGTTGTGTTCCATGGTATGAATTCTATTTTTATAGTAGATGAATATTTTATTAGTTGAGATGACATTATTGGAATCCATATTATCATTATTATTGGGAGTATCTTGCTTCATAGTTTTCTTGAAATCCTTATTCTACTTTTTCCCCAAGGAATAATTTTTTATTTTATTTATTTCTTATGAATTTTTGTGATATTTTTTATCATCAACATATTCATAGTGAATGGTTGGTATATAATATCACTCATCATAAATATGATCAATATTTTTGTAATAATTATATAAGTATTCAAGATAGCCAAATATATTCTTGATAGAAAGACTGTTCTTCATTTGTGTAGTCTACTTTAGTTTTTTATGATATCTCTTAACATATTTTCTACCTCCTTAATACTATCCTTCTATAGTTTTTGTATACTAACACATTATTCCAACAATCGAAGTCCTGATTCCAAAATTTCTAGTAATACCAACAGTAGCTAATTAATCTTATTCGTTTTCTTATAGTACTAGTTTGACTAGATTTTGTGCCTTGATAATTCTGGATTTAACTTTCCTCCTTTGGATCACCATTTCGGGAGTAAATTTTCTTGATCTTTCCAATATACACCTTTGGTAATTTTGTGGATTTATTAGAACTAGTAGATGATGATGCATTAATAGAAACATAATTAACTGGGATATGAGTTACATTATTCTATGAAATTATAGAATATTGATCAAGATATTATTTTGAGTTCTTATTTCCACCAATATGATTAACTATAGAGACATTCTTCTCATCAACAATTTTTACAAAAACACCTCTTTTTGGATGTTAACTGTCATATATGTTTGGGTGGAGGAATTATTCTTCTCAGTAACATGGGATGTTCTAGTATGCATCTCCTTAAAGTTTTTCAGTTTAATCTCTAGATTAAGACATTTCATACTGATGGATTTTTTTTATTTTCAACTGAAGCCAGCCAGCCTTCTCATTAAATATTCATGCTATTAATCTAATCTTCATAGTGTATGAAACCTTCATTCAAATAGTTGTTACGACCTATGATTATTTTGTATTTAACATCCAATTTGGATTCATTGACATTGATAATAGATTCATGTGATTCTTCTAGAGCCTGGATGTTCTGAATATAGTCTTCATGAAATGTGGTCTTTTATTCCATTAACATATCAAGATATTTGACCTTACAAGTTTTGTATTCAAGATAAGTATCTTTGAAATTCATGGAAACATTGAACAATGTTTCAAATTCATATATAAATTCACCAAAAACATGTTTACTCATTGTTAAAAAAAACATGTTTACTCATAGTACTCTCATAATCATTCCATTGTAATTATTATTCAATTATTGAAATCCTTTCATTGAAAAGAGTTACATATTTTTCCTTTTCTTCAACGAGGTCTGTGATAAAATATCACCATTTGAATTTATTACCAATTTCATTCTATTGTTTATTAATTTCCTCTTCAATCTATAATTTTTCATCAAATATATCTTTGAAAGAACAAAGTATATATGAAATTTATTATTCAGGAACATTATTCATATATATTTTAAATTAAGAGTAAAAGTATTCAAATTTTTTTATAAACTCAAATTGATCATACTCTCCACAGCTCAAGCTAGTTTCTTTAAAAGGATCATTATTAACTGATTTGATAAGAGAGCAGTAACCCTTCTCTTATTTCTTTGAGATTTTTTATAACCTCTTTAGTTAAATCTTCTTCCTATTTTTCATATTATTGTAAGAGGCCTTTATTTCTTATTAAACAAGATCGAAGACTATTTCTTCAACTTGATGTAATTCAAAATCAACTTGAAATCTACACTTTATATAAACCTTGTAGAAAAACGTGGGATAAAAAGTTTGATCTATTCATAGTAAGATATATGCTCTGATACCACTTGTAGTGCCTAAATGGATTGTGCATGGACACTGGGGGGGGGGGGGTGAAACACTATATCCAAATATTTTATGAGTTCATTCATTATTTTAAATTAAACCCTTTTACTCTTAAAATTGTTCCCTGATTAAGTGGAATGGATTGATTGTAAACTCTTAATAATAATATACACATGCAATGTCGATAATAAAAAAATAGCATCACACAAAGATTTTTACATGGTTCAATAAAAATACCTACTCCTTTACATTATCATCCTATGGTTGTTTCACATATTCTCTTATCACTATAACTTTTTAGTGATTAAAAATTCCTATAATAGGAACACAATGTTCATTCAAGAAATTATAAATCTTCCTGAGTCAATGGTGTTATTTATATTGGTACCACTATTATTAAATGGTGTTTTTTATACTAGAACCATTATTTCATCCAAGATATTCAATTAAAAATTTTAACAAGATATATTCACTGCATTTAATTCCTTTGCATCAATTGGAAAATCTTGTTCCTCAACTGAAGTATTTGACTGTAACAAAATCAATAATATTTTATGCATGTCAGATCAGTACTCTTAAATAAGTGGAAGATACAACTTCACTTCAACTCACTGTATTTTGAGAATGATCAACTAAAGTATCTATCAACACACTGAATGTTTTATTATTCTTATATATTCAAATTCTTGGGTAGATACTCCTTCTATTAATGAATTTCCCAACCTCAATTAATATGTTCAAGTAAGTAGTCAAGTTGAATAATATTATTTTATGTAAGAAATAAACTTTCATAACTCAATACACTTCTTCTTGTATCCCAAGAACATATAAAATAAAATTATTTATTATTTTATGTTCTTTGTCTAAAATCATGCACATGTTTTCCATGTAATTGTCAAAACATGCATGCACTACCTTCTTCTCATGAATAAAAAATCTAGACATACGATATGTTTATTTTTCAAATTCATTGGATTAGTGTAATTTCTTGATTCATTTGCGTAAGAATGATCATGTGAGATGACGCTTCATGTATCCACACTATCTTTACAAGAGAAAACAAGTGCTTCATGTGATATCCTCCTCCTTAATATAACCAGGTAAGTCTGGGTTTCAATATCTTTCATTTACTTAATAAAGTATACGATTCTATATCTTACTTCATGTTGCAAAGAATATCATTCACATTGTCTGAACCTTTCCTTCATAGAACCTAGAAGGTGACTTATTGGTTTCTTATTTCGAGACAAGAATTTTCTAGGAGTTTTTATTCACACAACCATAGATGGTTTTCAAGTTATCTCCATTTCAAATATGAATATCTTGTGAGTTCCTATTAATCAAATCAAGTGGTTTGTGGAAGCGGTCTATGTGAGTTTGAAAGAGATTCAAAGATATGATTCATGTGAATGTTTCATGTGGGATATTATCATTAACTGATCAATACACATGTATAATATATATTTATTAGATTGATTAAGTTTTTTCAACAACTAAACCCATCTCCCTATCTTTTTATTTATAGGATAAATACTCATAGCCACTACCTTTGGTTTTTATGTTGTGTCCTATAAACATGAAGAGTCACATGTTTTAAAATGTTCAAAAGCTATAATCTTAGTGAACTTCATATAGTGTAGGAGTATTCATGTGATCGCTTCACATGATTACTTAACTAATCATGTGATGCCTCGGTGGACAAGCAGTTGACAACCAACCAAAGTCTTGACATTATAAAAGATGTTAATGATAGAAGGTTCATGTAATGAAAACATATTTTGCTCTTTACATGATGGTTTGGTGATTTTCCACTTGATATCATACAACGTCACATGTTCTTTGTTGATTGTATCCATACTATCACTGATCCATAGAACATCACGCAGTGATATCATTCGATAGATTGATGTTCATGTGATGCAACTAGTGGTTATCTATATACCTCGATTTATTATCTCCATATGATCCCATGATCTATATATTTTCATGTGATGGCTTCATGCAATAGCACCATGCAATGCCAATCAGTCTTGTGATGGAATCACGTGACAGACTCATTCAATGCTTGATTATACTCTATCGAACTAAATTATTCGAGTGAGGTAATGCATGCAAGTAAATGATTTCATGCATGATTTTAGTTCGATTGAATAGTCTTATTCTCATGGGATAATCATTAGAGATGGATAGTTTTCTTGAGCTCGCATGGATAGCCTTTGAGGGATGAAGGTTGAGGATGATCAATAGTAGTTATCAAACGATATATACTGTAGTGATCAAGAATTCCACATTTTATGCATATCATTTTAATGCATGAAAGATATGTTGATCCTTAATTTTCCTAAATCAAATATTCCTTCATCTGTGATGCACTTAAAAATAATCGACGTTTCGATGATCTCTCGAGCCGACATAGGAGTTGGAACAAAAAACACATTACACACACCATATATGGGGTAGGATGACCTGATTTACCCCCATTCACGCCAACATGTGCCCCATGCCGGTACTATGCATCCATGCACATATCCCTGATCATGTAGGTGCTCACACCTTCACCCACCTCTATACGAGCCCTTGTGGGAAGACTCACCAATGTGGTAGAGGAATCCTCCCACATGTGTGGGATTGATCTGGTCCCTTGGGATCTTGTGTTTGTGTAATGTTCTGACCCCGGTTACCCAGAGTCGGTGCATTATTTTAATACATTGGCATGATTACAAGGAATCAAGTCCCGAAGGACCGATCAGTTTAGCAGTATTAGAAAATATTTTACATACATAAATGTTACATTACACTTTATAACATACAACACAACATAAATAATCCTTTATGAATGCCATTATTCCCTTATCTTAACCCTGTATATCAATTATAATACACTTCTTGGAATCCTGGAAAAAAATAAAACATTGAAAGGGGTGAGCTCAAACGATCAGTAAGGGTAAGAAATACAGTGCAAAATAACATAAATATTAAGCATGGTGAATAATTGAAACCGCATGCCTTTACCAATAATAAACATGAATACTTTTATGGCAAGAATATGAGATGAGTAAATAATACCATAATAAATCATAATCATGGGTATTATACTAGTTGAATGACCACATGAACCATCAATATTATTTCCATAATGATGGAATGTATAATTCCAGACATTCTAAAACATTTTTTCAAGGCCTCAGCCAAGATGTCTAAAAACGATTAAGGCCTCGGCCAAAACCATAAATCAAATTGGGAAAAGGCCTCGGCCAATTCCACGTCTAGTTATCTCATGATACCTACCGATGCATCGAGGATCTTTAGCAGGCTCCACCCATCACTTACTATGTACAATACATTCCTCATATGAAAAGTTTGAAACATAACATAAACATTCATATAAGAACTAGGATATGAAATGTCAATACTTTAACCATAAACCATGAATGGTATAAAAATAACACATCCACAGTCAAACATATCACAAAACCTTCAATACAATATGGAAGTTTTATATCATAATAAATCAACTTCAAAACAAGTTTAAAATACATTAAAATATTTTACATATATGGAAATGATTTTTAAAACTCTTTGATAGAAATATCCCTTTTTATGAAAACATTTAAAAGTTACACAATTTAGAAAGGAAGACATTTAAAGACATTTTTGAATCAAAGTGTCCTATACCACTTTGAAATTTTTTAAAGTAATTAACATTTTAAAACATTAATTTCCATTTAAATAAATCCTTAAAACCATTTTGAAAACATGGACATTAATGAGAGTGGTTTAGAAGAATAAATCTTTAAAAAATTTAAAATGATGTTGACATAGATGAAATCAAAACTATTTGAGAGAAATATATATTTTTAAAATCATTTAAGAGTAAAATAATTATAAAAGAAAACATTTACTTTGAAAATATTCTTATAATATTGTAAGGGAAGCTTCAACGATTTTATAATGGCGGAAAATAGCCGCACCCGCTGTATAAGTTAAAAAAAAATACATTCTTACCTTAATTTTTTCGAAAAGGTTAAAATAGACCTTGTTTGGAAAATGACGAAAAGATTCCTTTATAAACATCTTATAAAAAGTCAAAAAAGGTTATAAATTACTTTAAACCATAGTCTATAAAATAGTAAGAATTATTTGAATTACATTTTTAAGAATCATGGATGTGGATGATAAAGAGGTCCTAGTAGATAATTACCTATAAACAACCTCAGATAACGAAGAGATTGTGAAATAAACCCTTACCTTGTACTTTTCCTTGGTCGAGGGTAGGTTAACCTACTGTATAATGGTGAAATATTTTTTATTAAATTATAAAATAATAATATACATTAATATGATATCATATATGATCTTTTAACATTGCTTTGTTAATAATATCTTTGTATTATCGTCGTTTCGGGTGTTAGCTTACTCATTTTCTTCTATATGTTTTATTACATAATCCATGTTTGTTATGGATAGGTTGTATATTTTTCATATCCAGAATGATATCAACTCTTTAAACATTATTTTTAATCATCAAATGAGAATTACTATTGAATGGATACAATGGGGAATGAATCTCATCGTGTTCGTGGAGACGATAGTCCATACGTATGCACGAGTGACAATATCATTATATTGATATTAAAATCGTATATAATTGGATGATATATAATATATACAGAATCATTATAATGTTATATTTATTATTTACTTCAATTACACATCATTATCATACCCATCAAAATAATAATGTTTTGAATAACAATTACACCACGATGTGGAGACGGTAAGCCGTACGTACGCACGTATGGTGACATGTCATTCAAAGGATGGATAAAATACTGAATATGTTTGTACCATATTTATAATAACATCAAAATATATATAATATACTTGAGTTATTATTTTAGAATGTAAATAACAAAGAAAGAAGAAGTGGAAGAAGAAAGGAACTTGAAAGAGGGTGGTGAAATCATTACCCCTTCTTCGGGTTCTTCCTTTTGATTTGATCAAAAGGGATCTTTAGGTTGGCTTTATGACTAAAGTAAGGCCTATAGGATGAAGGTATGATATTTGAGAGGGTATTTGGGAAGTTTTTAGCCGAGACAAAAGGCTTTGAAGGTGTGAATTAGTGAGAAGGGGGAGTGCCCTTTTATAAGAGGGGTGAGGGGCACCTTAGGAAAAAATTAAAATATTATTTTATAATAAATTCATATTAGGTTTATAATGGCTCCAGAGTGACTTATTTCTAGTATAGGGTCGGTATGAGTCTAAATCCTCTAAAAAAATAGGTTTTAGAAAAGTTTAGGTTACCATTTTAACCTTATCATTTAGATTTAACTCTAAGTTAAATAATTTAACTTTTACCATGTCTTCTTGTATTCTTACACTATATGGTTAATAAACTTACTATATACTTCCAATATAATCCCAATTGGTTAATTAATGTCATATATATTATTATATAAGTCTTTTGGCTGAACAATAGATTTTTAGGACCATTATATCAATTAATAATATAATATTTGTTTTAAAAACTATTTTATGTTAATTTTGACACTATTTGGTATTTGTTTTTTTTTTAAATAATAATAGTATGATTAATTAAAAAAAATACATTGAATCAATCCTAAAATGTCATATTCACCTATAAAATTCGTGGATGTCATAAAAACCTTGAAATTATATAAATTTTAATATTTATAATACCATTTATTTGATTCTTTCATTAATAAGGTAATTTATGCATCACCATTGTGTCATTAATAAATTTAATTATTTAATATATAAAAATTATAAATAAAATACCATTATTTAGGAAATATTTTTATCTTTCTAATAAATATTTATCGTCGAATTTAACTTATGTATAACCCTATATTAAAAAGGATTTAGTTATTAAACTTTGATTTTAACTCGTTTTACTCTTCTTTAAATAAAATAATAATAAATATCTTAATCTTATCTAAGTGGACCTAAAGGGTCATATTTTATTTCTAAGGTTGTTTTTGGACGAATTACACTTATCCAATAGAATTAGGACATGTGTTAGGGTAATAATAATATCATTTTTACCCTGAATTACCCTATTTACTTTTAACCGTGGTAAATAAAAGTAAAAAGTTACTATTCACTAAAAATTATTTTTATCTTATTGAACCTCATTTTACTCCTTGATATTAACCGTGTATATTGGATTTTCAAACTTCAACTCATAGAAGCGGTAAAATTAAGTTTTATGTGAATTCGCAAATTCTCCTAGGAGGTGGGTAAAAGACGGTGAAAAGTTCTATAAAATTTTTTATATATCTAAAATTATTATAAACTGACTCCAATGAATTAAATTTAATTTATATAGGTATTATGTATCTATTTTGACCTAAAATAAATTTAAATAAAATAAATAATTATTTAAATAAAAATTCGGTTTTAATTGATAACTCAGTGTTTTTTTCACTATTCATTAAAAATTGAACGTTTTCAGAAAAATACCAAAAATTCACCCTAGGATAATTTTGATATTTCGAATCCAAAAATGAATTATATTTTACCAAATTCAAAACATATCAGTTTCATTTATTAATTTAAAATTAATTCTCGTTTTCAAAACCAAAAGGCGTATTTTTAAGAAACAAAATCTATCAAAAGATTGACACTTGTTCATGTCTAATCTCAAAGTGAAATTACCTACAATGACCATAATTGGATTAAATGGTAAAAGTATAATCTAATTATACTTCTAAACCATTAAAATGTATAATTAAACATTGTAAATTATTTTGATTAAAAAAGTTTTTTTTAGTTAAAATATAGTATTTTTCACTATTCACCCAAATATGAAAGTTATCAGAAAAACACCAAAAATTTATTGAAACTAAATTATTATGTCCCAATTCTAAATAAGAAGTTTATTTTGTCAAATTTAATATATAAAAGTTTCATATATTGGATTTAAAAAGGGATCGCCATTAAAAGGCGGTAAAATTGAATTTTTTGAAAAATACATCTTTTATCTGAAAAAAATGTATTTGTTCTTACATTATGTCTAAGAAACTCATAATATGGATTCTAAAATTATAAGGATTATATAAGGTTCAAAATTCAGTTAATACTATTCATAACCGCTTTTGAATGGCTATTTTGGTAAGTCGTGGTTCGCTTGAACTCGGTGTTGCGTGTAGTGCAAGTTATTGAATTAATTTGAAGAAATAACGTACTATGAAATATTGGGGTGTTATAGTTTAGCCTATATTTTTTGGTTAAGGACCAACTCAATGAATATCCTTAGTATATTCCAACCTAAAATAAATGTAACATGAAATAAATAATTTCTCATGTGTGTATAATTCATTATATTCTTTTTAAAGTGTATGAAAGGACACTACATTCATTCATCATACAAAATATAATTTTTCATAGACTTAAATAAAACCACTCCTTTATATTTTGTAATATAATTATAAATTCCAAAGACCTTAAATATAATTTCTTCAATTTTATCACAATATTTACTAAAACTCCTCATGAAATAATAAACTATTGCATGCCCTTCATTAATTATACCTTATTGAAAATAGTTTACCATCTTTGACATATGTCTTTGACATTTAAGATCAGTTCAAATAATTTTTATACGTACACGGATAATTATTCAATCCTGACATCCAATGCCACTAAATGAATCCATAAAAATTCTCAAAGCATCATCAATAATCATAGATAATTGTCTTACCAACTATACTAGAATGAGTTCATAGTAATCCTCCAAGCATCCTTACATCAAACATGGAGAATTGTATCAGTAATTGAGATCTAAGGAATCCATAAAAAATCTACAAGAACCATCACCAACCTTGAACATTTCTAAAACTCTGTCTATCTTTCTCTTTACTCAATTAATCACAAACCATAGAGGACTTCATCATAAATTGAATTTTTATTCCTTATTTTATATTGAAAAAAATACAACCATACTCATCAACCATCCACATGGGATTTTTAATTCTCAAAATATTTTTTCAAATTTAAAATTTAGTTTTCTTTTTTTAAACAAATTTATTTATATTTTTTTTAAAAATATATTTTTCAAGTTTTAATTTAACTATTAAACTTTATCTTTTTTAAAAAATTTGATTTTGAAAATACTTGATTTAAAATATTTCAAATTTTCAAAATATTTTCAAAACATTAATTTTTATCTCTCTTGAAAGATCATTAATATTTATAATCAAATATTTAATATTTATCTCTTTGTTATCTAACCCCATGTATTAATTTTTTTTGATTATATCAAAGGGGGAGAAGTTTTATTATCCCATCCTTAATAAAAAGAAGTTATGTTTGTTTTAGAAGTTTTCTTTATTTACTCTTGATTAGTTTAGTTTTTTATTCAAGTGTTTGTGATCATTAAAAGGGTGACAAACCTCAGTCCGGGTGAAAACCCATCACATCCGATAGAGTTTTGAGGTTTAAACCCACAACCAAAGGGAGACAAGGGTGCAATGCGTACCAATAACCTATTTGATGTCCTGGTTAGTATGAATTATTTTTACTTAATCAATTTTATGGATAAATATAAATTTTTTTTTGGGAAGCATAATATAGGATTAATTTTTTTTTTGATTTTGATGTGATTAATGATATTTTCAGAGATGTTTTATTTGGATGAGGTATAAATAACCTTTAGGTACAATGTAAATGACTATTTGGTAAGAATTATATTATGTTTTTAGAGATACGAGATGAAGAGTGTGAGATATAATTTGAGGTTAAAACTTTATTTAATATTGAGTATATTGAGTTTATTTTGGACATAGGTATATTTATTTATGGAATAATCAATGTTAAACCTTTGGTTTTATTATTAAATTTTAGAGATTAATGTATTATTTCTTCATATGAAGGATTATTCATTTTTAGTATTATATTAATTTTTTTAACAATTTTGGTTTTTGTAAAGAAATGAGGAATATATTTTTATTCCTTTTTTTGATTTTGTGAACTAGTAAAATTTAATTTCAGTTCTTTAGGATTGAAAAATTAATCTAGAATACTCATTATTTGGAAAAAATGGCAAGATTGTAATGGAAATTAATCAAACGATGAAATTTTTCTTACTAAGTAAGTATATTTACTAATATTCTTAGTCTAGACGTTAAATGAATTACTCAACTATTGGAAAAGGATCTTGATATAAAAAATTTATTATTTTACCTTTATGTTTGATGAATGGATGGTCTTTTCACCCCTCATGGATTTATGGTTTTATGGTAGTTAACTTTATCTTGAGTAGGTTATCTATTATTATCTACTAGTCAATGGATGTTCGTCTTTGTATCCATGTCTATATTTTAACATCCCACCAATGTACTCCTTATATAAGATCTGATTATGTATTATTTTGGGGAACCATTATGTTTCCCAATTCCCATTATCATATAATGCTTTATTATCCCTTTATATGATGTGGGTTTTCAACAAAGGTATTTTCAAAATTTAAAACTTTTTTTACTAGATAAAAATTTTTAGGGTGAAATTTATCTAAGGGGTAAGAATGTAACACACTATATTTTAAAATATATTTGTTTTTAAATAAATTGTAAATGTTTGATATGTTTTTTGACACACAATACTAAGTTGAATAAAAATTGTGATATATTATAAAATAGTTGTTAAAATTTATTGGGATGAATAGGATTAATTAAATTATGAAATGTATATATAAATATTTTAATCAATTAAAATGTATTAGATAATGAATAACATATAATTACTCATTTTTAGTAAAATTATTTTTTGTTTCAAAAATAGTTTATCTTTAGAAATGGTTTTTATTTTATTTTGTGTTATATTGTTATAATCAATTTATACCACTTTTAGAAATTAATTTTGATAAAAATAAAATTTATTTTTAATTCATAATATCAAAATTAATTTAAGAAGAAATTTTAGAATTTTTCTGAAATTATTGATTTTTTAGTGATATATATTTTTCAAATACTGTCATTTCTTTTCATTAAATATAGTATTTTAAATGTATAATTATATTTTGTATTTGGTATTAAAGTGAAATAAGATCCATTTTATTTATAATAATCTAATTAAAACCATTTAAATCACTAATATTCATGATATTTATTTAAGATAATTTTTATACTTAAAAACACACTTTTCTAAATACTGTTTTTCATTGAGTTTTATGAATTTATATTAAAATTGTTTTCTTCACTTCTAGAGATTGAATCTTGGTAAATTTATACCATATTTATAATAATTTGGTTCAAATTTTGTAATTTTTTCCTTTTTATTTTTGTTCATTATGAATTGTAACTGTGGTAAATATTTGTCACAACGGTAAGGGATAAAATGGGTAAAACATGGTTAAAACCATGAGATAATGTTTCAAAAATCAACCCAAAACTTGAATTTATTTAATTTTATGGAATAAACTTAAACATATACATAAAAAATTCGAATATAGTGATTTTTGGTTCCATTTTACATTTATAATAAAATTTATATTATTTTAGGTTAGGAAAATTCCAAAATGTCACTCTCTTGACTTTAATATCTCTAAAAATTTTCCATAAGGATAAAAATAGGATAATTTTGTTTATAAATATTTATTTTAGATGATAAATATTTTGTTATCATGTTAATTTATTTATAGTTTTTTTATGGTTGAATAATTTCCTTAAATGCTTATGCAACACCGACACGGTATTTATTCAATTAATAGAAAAATAAAATAAATGATTTTAAAAACATTAAAATTAATAAAATTTGGATGAATTTTATTTCAAAAAAAGTTTTTAGATAAATATATAATTTTATGGATGTTTTAAATGTTTATATTTTAATTCCCTAACTATCTCAATGACTTTAAATTCAAAGTAAATGAATAGTATAAAAAATGAAATTAATGATATTTTATGAAAAGTAATATTTTATTAAATCTTTTAAAAATCATAAAAAACTTGAAATATGACAAGTAGGATTTGAAATGGTCTAAAATATCTCCCATTAACCATTTATGTGATAATTGTTAACTTATTATTAAAATTATAACCCTTTTAGATTGAAGAAGTTGTTACTGCAGTTAAGGTTATAATCTGTTATCGAAGGGGTTAAACCAAATTATAAGGTTTAAAATGACACTAAAACCTCTATAAATTTCATTATAGGATGATATAGAGACATTATAATTTTTTTATTTGAATATATGTCCATCTGGAATCATTTATATTGAGAATTACTTAATTATATTTTAATGTTTTTAGTAAGTGCAACTGTGTCCTTTCCCTCACTTATAAAATAAACCCCTTATTTCTTTTAATTAAACCACTATGATCCCAATATATTGACTAATACCTAAAAAAGTATCTTTTAAAATTCACCATACATGAATTATAGGTTGGGGTCATCTTAAAAGACCATTACAAGGGTCCTTAAAAAGGGATCTAAAGGATGTCTACTGAAGAAGAGGTAATAATCTTTTCAGAATCTTTCAAGTTTATTTCTTCTTATAGTTACTATAAATATGTTCTACCCATCCTAAAAAAATAAATCTAAATATTTAAATATAATTATATGTTATTATGATATTGGTACAATCATTTTTCATCTCTTCTCCATCTTATGAAAAGAAAAAACATCGCTTGTGCCTATGTTCAACTTACCATCTCCATATAGCGACGTAATTCATTTTTCATCACCATTTTTTTTGGATGGTTATAAATATGTAAATAATTAATATATATATGATATATATTAAATAATTATCATTATAAAATTATAATATCATACCTACCTTCTTACCTTCAAATCCATTGGATAATGATATCGTTGCTCATGCATATATGTGGACTACCACCTAGTCGAAGCAATGTGATTCGTTTTTCATTTACTATTTACATGGATGGTAATGAAGTTGTATTTAATAAATATATAAGATAAATATGATATACCAATGATATTATAAATAAAAATTATTATTTACCTTTATTTTTTCTATGCTTTCAAAAGTGAAAACAACGTTCATGTGTACATATGACCTACCATATCCATGAATAGTGTAATTCATTCCTCTATCACTATATTTTATAGATGAATATATATATATATATAATGAATATATATAATTTTTATATCATTATTAAAATTATTTTTATGATGGAACCATGATCAAAGTACAAGGATCAAAACTTCTGAACTAAAATTCTCATGAAAAATAAAACAGTTAACACCTACAAATAATGATTTTAATAAATAATTATCAATAAACGAGTATTAGAATGATATAAAGGAATAATATATGATATTATTTGTATGTATATTTTTCTGGTATAGAATTATAATAAATCTAAATTTATTTTACAGGAGGTTAAATTCACTTACGCGGTAAGTCGAACTTTAGGTAAGGGATTTTCATCTCATTTTTATTTCTATGAGACACATGCCATATTCCCCACTTGTTTTTTATGTTCTGTATATACTACCCATGAATGTATTTTATTATTATTATAATAAAAATTATGGGGATATTCATGTCCACTTATGGTTCCCTATTTCATGAGTTTTTGAGTCAGAATTTACCAAATTCAGATGGGGTTTATTTTATAATCTCATTTTATTTCAGGATTGTTTATGATTAAGTATCAGATGATGAAATTATATGATCTATATCTCAAGTAACTAATTAATTTTATTATAATAATATTTATTTATGGTAATTAAATGTTTTAATTTCATTTTACTCTCTTAAAGTATTCAAGAGACCAAAATAATTTTTTTAAAGAATAAAGACTTTATTTCCTATTTAGTCGATAATCCTTTTTCTTCCTTATCCATGTTTTCTAAAAATATTTTAAATAATGTTTTTAATATTACCATATGATTTATTAAATTAATTTTTATCTTTTATTAAAATTTTAAATATTTTTTTAAAAAATAATCTTCATGTCGTTTTCCGAATGAGGAAATTTAGACTTTTTACAAAAAAAATGTAAAAGGAATCATTGTTTTAACATACACAACATGACCATAATTTCATATTGATATGAACATAAAATAAAATAAATCTTACATTAAAATTTTCAAAAATTATTTTGAAAGATTTTTTTTCATTATTATTCTGGAAATTTTAATATTTCAATAAGTGATTTCAAAGTGGAAATTTTATTTTCCTCACAAAATTTTTCAGTAATATTTTAATGGTATTTTCAGTTATGAAAACACTTATTGATGCTATTGGAGACATAATCCAATTATACCATATTTATTATTTAATTAGTTAGTTTATGATGATGAATTATATATGTTTTTTATTCTTGATTCAAAATAGACAATTATTGACTTATAAGGCATTTGGAAAATGAATTTTGTTGATCATTCAAAATATAATGAATGCATAGGATGTGCAGTGTAGAGAGTGAGATCTAGTTATTGATATCCTATCGATACATCAACAATTACCATGAGAAAAAAATAAGATTTATTATATATTAGATGATTATTTGGTGTTCTATTACCCTTTTATTAAGAATTATGACTTGGTTGAGAGGCCATTATGGAAATATTCATGATATCTTTATTGAGAGGCCATGACCATGAATGTTTAAAATTATTCATATCCTTTATTAATAATTAAATTTTCTTTTTTCCATGTATTTTATATATTTATATTATTCATTTATACTCATTTAAATAATTCATTTATTAAATTTCATGTGTTTTAATTATCCACTCTACCATATTGATTATGCCTTATTTACTCATGATTTCACTATATGCAACCTTTATTATGCATTTTAGATTACTCTTTATTTTTTTATTTCCCTATTATTTCTATAAGGATACTAATAATTATATAAATTATACGATAATTTTTACTCTACAATGTTTTTTATATTTCCAATGTAATATAGGATTCATGCATATATCTAGTTTTCCAAGACTACTAAACTGATCAAACTAGCATGGTGATATTTCTTGTATCTTATACCAATGTAATAATATAAAAATTGGATCTGTGTTACTGGAGTTAGAGTTTCTATAAATAATGTTATAATAAACATCATATTTATATTTTTATCCCATCCATATATCCAACCTTGTAAGGCAGTGAAGGAAAACAAAACACGTTGCGTTGTAAAGGTGGTAGTTCTCACAATGCATGGAGGACAATTTTGTTTTTATGAATGGATGGGGTATAAGACTAAAAAAAGATAATAATATTAATGTAGTAAAATTAAATTATTTAAATGAAACTAATATTATTACAGTAGTGTGGATATAATAATTTTTAAAGAATATAATTGAGGATAAAATGTAAGAAGTTTATAATACTCACATCAAGGACTTGAATTTTCCTTAGAATTATCCTTATAAATGAAAGACTTATACTGACCAGAAGATTTTTAATATGCTATAGAGATATTAGAGGATAATAATGGAAAATCATCAAGATGAAATTAAAATTATATGTGATTCTTGAAGTGGAAAATATGTTACCCATTTATAAGTGAAGGGAAGGATAATTTTGGGAGTAACCCTTAGATTTGCAATTATGTAATGTTAATATTAAAGTGAAAAAGGAAAATATAGAAAAAAGTGGATATGAAAATGATTTCATGTCTAAGATAACCTTAACCACACCTTTTTGGGATAACTTTGAGTGTTTTATGTATTTTTGTTTCAACCTTTTAATTTTTACCCTAATTTACTTTTACCTTGGTAATTAATTATAACATCAGTAAATAATTTTATTGATAAAGATTATGATTGAAATTTTTACCTAATTTTATATTTATAATTTAAAATTTTAAGATAATTTTATCAAATATAATTTATAATGGGGTGAAAATGTTGATTTTAAAGTAAATTCACTTAATCAAGTAAAATCAGTTTTTTGAGAAATAACATTTTTAAGATTTAAATTTTTATATATCATAAAATTATTTTGGATAATTATTTTAATAAAATAAAATGAATTATTATAAAAAATTAAAGTAATTGAGGCTTTCAAGTCAAGATAAAACCCAATATTCCTTATTAATACTTGATTTAAATAAAAGACCAATTTTTTTTTATATTAAAGTAACATTTTAATTAGTTATAAAATTGATTTCTATAGGTTTCCCTAGGTTTAGAAAATATTTTAAAATGAATAATTTTATTCCAAAAATTCATATTTTATTACTTAAATGTTTTTATAAATTTATAAACCATTCTTATATAATAGAAAATTCATAAAGATTAAAAGTGTCATGAAAACCATATTTTTTTTGACTAAAAACCAACATTTTCATAAAAATATAAAAAATTAATACTAAGAAAAATTTGATATGAATAATTAAAAAATGAATTTTATTTTTATCAATTTAGAATTCCATTATTCATAAATTAATTTTTTTAATAAAATCATAAAATATAATTGAAATTTTTTTTATTAGAACAAGATTTTTTTCAATATTAACAATTATTATTATTACTTAATAGAATTTTCTAAATAAATTAGTGTTAAATAATTATTAATATGAATCAAAATCTATCACCATTATTCATATGTTTCATGGAATAAAAATTTATATCATATACAATCTAGTTTTTTAGAAAAATACTTTTCTGAATAATAAATGATATTCTAAGTCATTTTAGATAAACTAATTGAATTAAATTTATTTTAAAAGGAGCCTTTATTTTTTTATACATATATTTCATAAAGTGGTTACTTATATTAATTATTCATGAATTAAGTGGATAGATTTTAATTATCATACTTAAATATTTATATTTTTTCTAGACATGTCATAGTTTCATTTTAGTTCGATGTTGTGTATAGATAAAGCTATTGAAATAATTAAATTATTTAAAGGTAATAGTATATTAAATATTATAAGAGTAACATTACCCCATATCAAATAAATTGAGCCCTCACAATTTGAGTCATAAGATTGGATTAATTCATTTAGGGAACTCATAATTAACTATACGCTATTAGATGCTCATGGGTTTATTTAGGATGTGGAATGAGATGAAAAATTATTATAAGCACTTTATAAAGAGTTCTAAACCATTCCTAATTGCACATAGAATTATATTAAGGGAATAATATCTAGATATATATGGAATAAATTACTATAAAACATAAAAATTATTTTTATGATAATGATACCACTAGAGGTTTTTATTTATAAGTCAATATCCAGTAGTTGGCGAAGACATAAATTGACACATGACACTATAAAGTCTAGATTGAAAACTCACTATCTATTGCATTAGTTTTAGTTTCATATACTTTTCCATATTATCATGGTTTCTAGGGACTATATATGTTGTTGGCCCTTGGATTGAGATGTTGTGCCACCTAATGCCCAACTCTCTTGTAATTGAAGCAACACATTTTTGTAGCTTCTCTCTTTTCTTTACACTTGTTATTATGATGACCTTTATATCTACACTCACAACATTTACCCCCATGTTTCTTCCCAAATTTTTTATATGTAGGATATTGAACGTTATTTATTTTATCATCTTAACCAATCAAATTTCTATGAGATTCAATACTTACCTTCTTTGGTTTGTTTGAGATTTCAACCATGTTGACATTGTTAATCAGAATTCTTGATTTCCCATTTGGAATAATTACAAGATTTCTCACTGTAGACATTATCCCATTAGATTGTTCATTGGTATAGTTTCTACATTTTTCATGGCATCCATTGTTAACTTGGTTCATTCATGCTTCAACCACTACTAAAACCAAGAGAGTTAACATGATTGATTATCATTATAAGAGAATTATAAATAAAAACTACATGAAAATTTAACATTAAGATTTCATACTTTATAACACTATCATATTAGCCTATTTTTCTTAAAAATTAACTTAAATCCATCTCAATTCAACCTATATCACTCTCAATTTAACATATATCATTATTAGTTCAAACCAGGTTACTTTGAGTCGGGATCTATCATAATTTTTAACATAATCCTTTAAATAAAGATCCAAAATTACCATGAACTTTCTTAAAATATTCTAAACCCAATAATCATTAAAATTTATGATCTAAAAAACTAACTTATACTTACAAAAAAGTAATTAATAATTCTTATAATCATATAACCATATATTTATATACCCTAATCATATACTTTAAATAACACACCTTTCCTAAAATAAATTTGAAACTTTAGTACATTACAACACAATGGGATTATATATTTGTCTAAAAATTAACTCTATTTTTAAACGTCAAATACTATTTTCCACCATTTAATACATTTTTCACTATATATTATAATAAAAAATTTAGATTAATTTCTCCAAAAATATCATGAATCAATTATGAATCCCAATGTTACCAATTACTATCATACTTACTTCTTCAAAATTAAACCACCCTTTGTTATCTCATTATAATGTGTATATTAAACTTAATACTTATCCATACCTAAATAATGTGTTCTCCAATATTTATCCCAAAAAATATAATCTTATCATAAAATCACTTTTCAAGGTTATTAATACCATTTAATATATTTCACCCTAACTTTAAAGAAAACCTACTAAATAATAATCCTTATATGTCTCAAATAATACTTATAACTTTTATAATATATTAGATTAACTTTTATAAATATCACTCACTAACGAAAATATATAATATTTTCAAGAATATAATAGTATTACTACTTTAGTTCATACCAGGAAACTCACCTTTTCTATTATAAAATCCATATAATAATATTTTCAACCATTTAAGTATAATCCTTTATTATATTATTAGAAAATATTGTTTACATATACATACATTTCTCATATTCATTTATATGATCCTACTTCAACCAAATACTAAAACAAAAATGGTTATAATAATATCTAGAATATGCATATAAGAAAATCAATCTAAATAGTTATTCCCTTTTGATACCTTTTTTTTAACATAGGATACTTTCAGATCAACATATGACTCTCCTTGTACAATCATTGGTTATCTGTGGTCATTTTTCTATTATATTATCTAAACAAATTAGTTAACATCATTATTAAATACTAAATAATGGTTTGTAAAGATAATATGATTAACTGATGAAAATCCCTTGAGTTTTTCTCTATAGGTGTTCAATTTTTGGACAAATAATCATACATTAGAGTGATGATTAAAACATTGATCAACTAACCATTTTCAAGGTGATTACCCCTAGTTTCATATGTTCCATAGCTGAATCCACTTTCTATTATCGACATAGGGATATATTTCTTAGGAAACCATATAATCTATACTTTACCAAAACATTAGGATGTTATCCATTACTTAGACTTATTATTAGGTTTTTCACTAAAGTTTTCTTATCCTAATTCCCAAAGAAAATTTGTATTAATGACTTAACATTAAATTATATACTTTTATTAATGGTTTATATATAACTTTGAAATTATGATCAACCTTAACCTATCAGTCCTTAAATTATCCTATAGAAACGTCCTATTTTCAAAATTATCTATTTTTTTGATACCAACTATGATTCCGTGGATCCACACTCCTATATCCAATTCCATAAACACATACACACTCATTTTGATTCTAGTTATAGAATATTGGATATTACCATTCATAATTATAAATTCAATAAATATTATTTCATATCTTACTTTGGAATTATCTTTTCAATTTTAGAGATTTAGATAATTAGGACACATAATAAACTAATACATCTTATGTTCTTTATGTCAAGAAGATATTTTAAACTATATACAAAACTACTTAATCCATAAAAAGTCTTAAACATCACCCATAAAATATTTCACACATTTTACCCTTCTAAACATGTCACATGTAATACTTTTCTTCATAACCTGAGAAAATGAAAACATAATAAGGGGTGATATCAAACTATCAGTAAGGGAAAACATACAACTTCCACAATCATGGAATAAACATGGAATAAATATTATCATAGCAATAGGTAAAAAGTTGAATCCATATTCAACATGAAACCGAGAGAATTATTTATCTATAAAAATAAATAAAAACTTAGATGTCAATAATTATAATACCATACAGATGTAATGAATAATTTCAGATATCAAAAACCTATTATCAAGGCCTTATTCCAATACATTTACCTCTCATCGAGTGTGAAATCAAGAAATATTATTGAATTGAGAAGGCATACACAAAATAACCAAAAATGTTTAGTATCATGAGACTTTTTGATTCACCAAGGAGCTATATAATGTTGGGCCTCACTTTTCAATTGTTTAAGTCCAATGTATTCACCATTAGAGTTAATAAGATATTTCATACCATTCCTTAAGAAACCTTTGGATGAATAAAAACATGAAAATCCATATAAAAAAGAATAAAAAATATCAAAACAAAATAAACCTGTGTAAATAGTCAATAATCATCAAAAATTTCTATACTTATCTCCATTTCAATAAAAGGGATAATTTGATCATAACCCATACATATAAATATGGTGGATGAAAAAACAATATATAGTCAACTTTCCAATAATTGATGGTATTGGAATACAAAAAGACACAACACAATTAAATTTCACTTGTAAATATAATAAAATATGTTCTAGGAGAATATTTTCCAATATAAATTATTTAAAATGTAATTTTTACACTATTTATTGAAATGAGTATATTACTAAGTCGATACCAAAATAACATGGTCATAATCCATATAGAGAAAGAAAGTGGATGATTTCAAAAGAATATATCCCAAAAGGTGAGAAAACTTTCTCAAGGGTTTTTGTGGTAGGGATTTAAATCCTAGAAAAAGAAAATGATAAATACCACATAATACAGTAAAAACAAAAATTTACTCAACTTATATGAAATAATTTTAATAGAATGATCAAAACTTAATAAAAAAAGTTGAGTTAACAAAAATAATCACTATTTTGGAAAAAATTAAATCAATATCCACATGAATAATGGAACATGATTTGGGTATAAAATATTATAAAATAAAAATAGTGTGATAAAAATATATTCATAGTAAGTGAATACACCATACACAGAAAAAACGGTTCACAAATTGTATCATGTCTCAAAGAATCCGGATTGAGACTAAGAAAACCCTTTCAACTTTAGAAACTTTCTAATTAAAAACAAAAAGTTTGAGATTATAATTGGACTTAAAATAAAAATAGTTTAATATAATTCCTGATATTATATCTCAAATAGGTAGTATATACACTACATAAATGAAAATTAGGTGCATAATACAAAACATGTATCAAAGAGAGGAATTTGAGACAGAAAAACCTTGCAACCTTTGGAACATTGGAACCAAAATACCTCGAGGAAGTTAAAATGAATTTAAAAATTGAATATCATGAAATATAATAGAATAATTATTTTAATATTATATTGGGGTGGTAAGTACACCGTAAAGATAAAACATAGTGTACAATATAATCATATCTTAATGAATGGAAACTGAGACCGAAACTATTAATGCTTGTCCTAACATCCATGAACGTACTTTAACCTCATGTATCAAAAACAAAAATATCATAATAATTTAATTAATAACCTTAATTATATAAATTTTTAGTTATACACTTTATAAATTTTCATTCTATATATGAATTCTATCCATTTTTTACATCAGGTTTTTGTAGTTTTGATCATTTGCATTAGTTTCATAATTGCAGTGTACTTGTTAATTATTATTTAAAATAACATAATTAATAGATCATTAAAATTACTATTATGTATGATTTTTAATGATTTATAATTTTTATAATTCCTTTCATAATCTTTTTAGTCTTTATCCTTGAATATGAAATGATAACGAGCAATTTTCAGTGATTCTTGATGATCGAAGTGTGTTTTCTTAATCAATGAATTAAATATTGATATAAAATCTCTAGAACAAAAAAAATAATTGTTTAAAAATTTATATCATATTATACCATTAATTATGTTCCCATATTTATTCGTGATATAAATTTATAGTATTTTTCAATTTGTTGGATAAACCGATCCAAACTTGAACATACCCTAATTTAATGAATAATAATGAGGTGTTTTTTGTTCTATTATAATTATAAAAGAATAATTATGATATTATTTAGTTTCTATTAGTTTGATATATCATAATTGTAAATAATTATAAAGATAATTTAATTAATAGAAATTCGTTACTTATAATGAAGAGACCATTTTCTTCTTAGCCTGCTCATTTTAAATGAATGAATAAAAAATAATAGTTTATTGATCATATAATTAATTGGTTCCCTAATTTGTCATAAAATAACCTTAATGATATCATAAAAATAATATTTACCCATTAATTCCATCCACATATCAATCCTAGTAAGGCGGTGAAGGAAAACAAAACACGTTGCGTCTTGGAGGCGATAGTCCACACATCACATGAAATATACTTTTTTTTCTTAATGGATGAGGTATATGAATACAAAATGATAAAAATATTAATATATTAAAATTAAAGTATATAAATGATACTAATATCATTATATTAGTATGGATAAAATAATTTTAAATAAGAAAATTAAGGATAAATCCAAGTAGTTGAAAATACTCACGTCAAAGACTTGAATTTTCCTTGGAAGTATCCTTGGAAATGAAAGCCTTATGTTAACTAATGGTGAATAGAATATTTCGAATATGGGATAGGGTTATAGGATTATAAAAATAGAAAAGGTTTTAGAGGAACTTTTAAGGATATGTGAGTCTTGAAGTGGTATAGATATTTACCTTTTATAAGTGAAGGGAATGGTAGTTTTGGGAGTAACCCTTACATTTTCAATAATGTAAAGTTACTTTTGAAGCATGGAAGGAAAAAAATGGAAACAAGAGGAGTGGAAAATGATTTTGGGTTAAAACTCACCCCAACCACTCCTTTTTGGGAAAACTTTTAGTGTTTTAGGTGTTTTTAAAACCTTTTAACTTTTACCCTAATTTACTTTTACCTTGGTAATTAATTGATAACCTGAGTAATTAATTTTTGTGACAAAGATAAAGATTAATTTTTTTTCCCAATTTAATTATTCTAATTTAAAAATTTAAAATAATTTTATCAAATATAATTTTTAATGGTATGAAATATTAATTTAAAAAAATATCACTTAATTTTATAAAAGAAGTTTTTAGAGAAATAATATTTTTCAGTTTTGAATTTATATATAAGTTAAAATTATCTTGGATAATGATTTTAATGGATTGAATTGAATTATAATAAAAAAATAAAGGATACACGGATTACATGTAAATCCAAACCAAATCTCCCTTAAAAATATATAGTTCAAAGAAAAGTCCAAAACCAATTTTTATATTAAAGCACCATTTTAATTAGTTATAAAAATTATTTCCATAAATTTTTGTAATTTCAAACTATATTTTAAAATAAATATTTTTTTTCTAAAATTAATATTTTATTACTTAATTTTTTATAAATTTCATGGTTATTCTTATATAATGATAAATTCATACAAATTACACGTTTCTTGAAAACCATATTTTTTGACTAAAATTTGACCTTTCATAAAAAGCTAAAAAATTCATACTATGTAAATTTTTATATGAGGAGTTAAAAAATAAATTTTATTTTTATTAATTTAAAATTCAAATTTAGAATTATAATTTTTTATATAATCATAAAATATAATTGAAAAACTGTTTTTATTGGAAAATGAAATTTTCAAATATTAATTGTTAGTATTCTTATGTCGTATCATTTAAAAAACTGTTGTTAACCAATTATTAATATGAAATTGAAAATTTCATCATTAATTATATATTTATTTAAATATAAATTCATATGATATAAAAGTTAGTTTTTTAGAAAAATACTTTTCTAGATAATAAATGATCTTATTAGTCATTTAAGGTAAAGTAATAGAATTTTATTTATATTAAAATTAGATTTTATTTTACTTATTCATATACTTCATAAAGTGATTACTCCTATTAATTACTTAAAATTAAGTTGATAGGTATTACTGATCATAGTTAAATATTTATATTTTATCTAAATTTTTCATGGTTTCTTTTAAGTTTGGTGTTTCCTAGAGAGAAAGCTATCGAAAAAATTGACTTATTTAAGAGAAATCATATATTAAATTTTTTGGGAGTTACATTAAAGGATTATTAAACTTGATAAGAATCTCTAGTGATCCTTGATGAACAAATATAAGAACGAGGATCACATATTTGACTCCCACTCCCATATATCCTCCAAGATTTTCCCATACCGCCACAATATCTAGAAAATAAACACTATCACCCCTCAAATAACTTTATAGATTTAATATATAATAAACACTAGAAACTCCTAAAATGATATTTTTCCTCATCCAAATTGATATCATCTCCATAAATCAGATATGACGGGCTTGGATTATACTTTTGGATTTACAACACATGAAACAGATCAAGAATACTATTTTTCATGGAGGAAGATACAATTTGAAAACCATTTACCCAAACCACTCCACAATCTTAAATGGACTAAAAAGACATAGTGTAAGATTCCACTACTTTGTTAGATACTAATACCCCAACTGAGGTTATACCCATATGAATATACAATAACCCATAGTAAACTCTATGGGCCACCACCTCTTATCTGAAGGAACCTGAGGTGCAGTAGTAGCGTGAAAGTGGTTTTATTAAAATTTTGGATTTTAATTCATGTTAAAAAATATAATCCACTTAAACACTTTCCCATATTTCTAAAAGGATCACATTTAATTCAATTTAAGCTTGAAAAATAAAATCAAATGAAAGCTTAAACAGTACTTCATTCCTTTGTAGTCACCAGTTTGATTCGCTCACCATCAATGTGTCGTGGATGTAAGACACAAAAATAGAAATCTTCTAGATCATACACACATGCTCCAAAATTCCAAAATTGTCAATCTAAATTTCTTGGTTGTTAGAATTGGAAATCAAAGAGCTTTATGACGTCTCTTCGATCTCTAGAAGAACACAGACTCGATTGAGAAAGAGGGATCGATCCAACCTTATTCTTCCTTCAAAGTCTATCTCTAAGAACTTGAGAGAAGATTATAGGAGAAATTATATCACTAAATTTATTCAAGTGGTAGATAATTTTATTCAAAATTATAAAATGAGCCTTTATACTTATGTTATACTTTCCAAAATTTCACTTTGGTGCCGGGAAAGAAATAACCTTCATTTTAGGCCTTTGTGCACACATATGACTTAATAAACTTGTCATAAATTCCAAAAATATTTTATCACTCACTTGTGACACTATGAAATGTTATGTGATAAAATAAAAACCATTAACTCATCCCGTAAGCTCTCAAAATAATTTAACAAACCCTAAACATCCAATGTTCCTTGAAAAAATTATATTTTTATCGTTTTCACACTCGTGATAAAACAAATTGTGAATAAATTGAGAAATAAGTTCAATAATAATTATTATAAACTTGAATAATATAATTGAATAAGTTTTATTTTTGATTATTCATAATTGGACATTCACTGACCCCCATACATGGGGTCCACTTCATCCTAAACTTTTATTCATTAGAATAGATGGAACCTATGGATGCACTTAGTGTGTGAACCTTTAGGTCCTTATTTCAATAGCAGTGAGTCCAACCCACAGTCCAAGAGAAGATTCTTGCAACCCATCATGGACCTTAAGGAGATAAGGAATTTCATATCTACGACTTCGTCCTATGAATTTTTTTTGTATAATATAATATCTTTACCTCATGACATCTCATAAAGGAGAATGGACACTTGTGTCAATATACTTTTGTTGCTTTATATATTTCATGAACTTTCTAGATGAACTTACCTTCTTATACCATGGACATGGATTTATGAAGGTACTACCATCCTAGTATACTTGGGCCCATGATATATCTCTTCCTCAACTCAGAAGTGATGAATTATATCTTGATCATTTAACCAATGCCATACCACTAATGATGAACCCAACACAAAATATCTCCCCCTGATTTCATTATCATGGTTTTCACCTTGAATCAAAGTACACTATCAAATGGAACACACTGATAATGATCTCAAGTCCAAAGACTAATACACTTGTTCGTAGATAGGAACAACTAATGACACCCGAAACATGTGGTGTTCCTATTGGAGGGTATTTCCTCATGATCTCACTACTAGAGATTACCAAATGAAAAAATCATTTGAAGAAGTCTCAATGATTATGAGCCACCAACACCAGATAGTCAGACATCATACGTGTCCTATCAGTATGATGTATCTAGACCATAGGAAATATGTTAATATTACTGTCATGGTATCTCAAGGTTATCATTATAGCTGGTAACTTATATAAATTTTTGATATGATATGTAATATAAGGATATTACAATGTAAATAGTGGATACAAAAATATAAACACTATTATGGTAAGAATAAACACATGTATATATCAAACTATATACATGTAATGGTAATCAAAAGTATTGTTCAAGTTGGTTATAGGGAACCTACTATTACAACACTCCCACTTGCACTAGAGCTAACTTTATAGCCATCATTATTATCACTCACATGATAAGATCACGTTTCTTCTAAGATATGGCTTTAGTTAGGGGCCTTCAAATTTCCACTGAATGGCTATTCTGCTATTTTCAACTTTACCTCCTTGAGTAAGACTTATCAAGAAATGATATTCCCTAGTATACCCATTTTGTCCACTGTATTAACATGAAATATTAGATAGTAAGAGTTCCATAATTTACATTATGATAATTCTTTACTTATTAGGTGGGATTCCAAAAACTGGAAAAAAGTATTTCATATTTTATACTGCTTATTAGCTGCCTCAGAAGCCACAACATACTCAGTATTTATAGATATGGATACCACTGTCTAGAATGAGATTGTCTTTCTCATTTCCTTATATGGACTATGATATTAGATCACACTAATCAAAGGAAGACTAGTTTTTTCCATCAAAAATAGCATCCTTCCCTCTCCACTTACCAAACACATATCCTTGGTAATTACTCAAGTATATTCAGATATTTCTGACTACTTTACTTGTAGTTCTCCTGGATATAACTGATATTTTCCTACTATAATGTATATCTTGAAAATATCAATTCTTGTACATATCATGAAATATGTGATTGATCCATCGCTAATTCACATGGAATTCAAATCATCATGTTAATCTCTTCCTATGTGCTGGACACATCCTCATAATGGATATATGCCATGTGAAACCGGTAAAAATTCTCTCTCAAATTGTTTTAACTTGTATATTTCAATACTATGTCAATATATGTATGATTGAATAGATCTAAGAAACCATTAGATCTTCCTCAGTAATTCTCATTCCATATAACTATGGTTTCTATTTTGAGTCAATATCTAGAGAGGTATTTTTCATTATGGTCTTAACAAACTGTAAGGCCAATAACTATTTTCCATATGATAAAAAACACATTTTACCTGGAAAATAGTGGATCTCCCACTAACCTCTGGTAGACACATGAAAAAGATTCACTCCAAATGAATATTCTATTATATAGTTTCTTATCTTAATCTTATACTGCATTTCAATAACTTAAACCCTTATTAGCATTCTACGATGTTAATATCCCTTTATATTTATGTCTTATAGATGCATTCCCGGATTGGTGTTCTTTACATCCAATGCTCAATAAAATGATTATAGAAATTAGCTATGAAAAGTAAAATTCTAATGGATTTAGAAAAAATGACGTGGTATTACCAATAAATCCTTATTGGTACCACGATTGTACCATCCATGTATATCCTCATTTGAATACCCATCATAGTATTCAAATTAAAAAGTCTCATAGATTTTGATACATGGAATATATTATTTAATTTTAATTGATCTTTCCAATTTTAGTTAATTACCATATACTACCTGCTTGTAGGAATTATTATTCTCAATGAATAATGTATCACTTGATGTGGTGAATATAACTGCATCATGATTATTTTATCCTTATTACATAGCATGTGTCTCTGGAACATTTTCTTTAGCATGACCTTATGGAACTTGTTCCTATTCCAATTACTTGTACATCTTTGGCACTGACTAAACCAAAGTCAATTTGGATCCCGCTATCTAAAATGGAGATATAAACCCTTTTATAGAAATATTTTCTATAACTTGACTATATATTTTATGCCATATGGATTTATATAATATCCTTATAAAACTTTAGGATGATTACTATATATGCACATTGTGTTTATGTTTGATGCAAGTCTGTTTATATCTTAAAAAACTATTTGCATATAAACACATGTTCTTTTGATATAATGGATTTCCATCATAAAATAACTCATATGATTGTTACAACCCGTCCCCCAGGGCCTGTGCCATGACTACCCCAAGCTCGCCTTCTATAGGGCAAGGGATAGTGACTAGTATAGGAAATAAATATCCCAATAAGGGAAGACATTGCCTTTAAACCTGTACACACACAGACAAGTCTTATTGCACAAAGCGAACCACAAAAAAAAGAAAGCTGTAAAACCACCAAAAAGTACCACCACTAAGAGTAAAAGGTGTAAACTAAAAGTCAAGGGGCCAGAATACAATCCCAACTAAAAGGAAAGTACAACAGAAAAGTACAAGATCTGGAGGTCATCTGCCAAGGATCCCACCTGAAGGGTAGGTACAACTCACTATCAGATGTCACTCCAACACAACACATCTATCAATCAACCTCCGATAACTGTCTAGACCTAGCTCCCCAAAGTCTCATTCAATGCTATCTGTCATCTTCACAAGACACAACAAGTGTGGGCGAAGCCCATGCAGGGATGAGTATAACTGTAACACCTGAATGTTTTTAGGAAATATTTTCTTTAAATATTTTTTTTCCTTCAGTAGATTAATTTTCATGCAATAGAGAGTTTATAAAAACCAAGAGATTCCCTTAATATAAAATTACCATTACAAATTAGCCATTATGTTAACATGAATAATTATAACTAACTCATTAAAATGCATTATGAATTTATTGGCTATTAATTATTTATGAAAAATATAAATCAATTAAATATTTTTATTTTTTAGTTAATTACATTTGGTAATGAAATTAGTGAGATATATGCGTTATATAATTAATAAAATATTTTTGATATTCATCCAATGAATATTTTAGTCATAGGGTATGAATAAAACCCAATTTTATGTATAAGAACCTATTTTTTAAGGTTAATTTTATACCTTTGAATGGAGAACCCATTTTAAATTAAGATTTTGGAAAATTAACAATTTATATATTAAAACATAAACATATTATTTTGAATCGGGATATATAAATTTACTTTGGAAAAATTTCTGATATTTTTATGATAACTTTCACGTTTTGATGAATAGAAAAAATATGCTAAATTTTAATAAAAAACAACTTCTTTTTATCGAGATGATTTATATGGTTAAATTTTAATAATGAATAGTTTTAAAGTATAAATAGAATATATTTTTACCATTTAATATAAATCATTTCATTATCATTAATTTTATATTGAATTCATAGGTAATAATATTTCTATCTTTTGCAATGTTTTAACTTTTAAAACCCGTTTTCTCATTTCAACAACGAGAATAATTTTTAAATTAATTTCTAAAAATTAGGTATTTTGAATTTTTAAAAATGGATTCCATATTTGGAATCAAAAGTTACAAATTGTGTGAATAATTACCTTTTATTTATGGGCATTATTAATAGTAACTTCAGTAATTATTTTATTTACCATGGTTAAAGGGTAAATCTGGTAAATAAGGGTAAAATAATAATAATTTAATTATATAAAACTACATATTGGTTGAGATATTTCCAAACATGATCATCCTTGGGTTGATTTTTGGACCCTATGGATTCACTTGGATGTGAAAATGACATTTTATAAGAATTAATTTAAAGTAAAGATAATTATAACATAAACATATATCTTTTACTAAGTCATTTTTAATATAGGGTTATATAACTGATATATATGTTTATAAATATTAATTATAAATATATAAATATTTACTAGATAATGGTATTTTATTTATAATTTTTACATATTATATAAATAGTTTTACTTATGTCACAAATTTGATGTAGTGATTATCTCACTAATAAAAGATTCAAATAAATGAATTTATAAATAATAAAAAAATATAATTTGATTATTTTGATGTCATACAATAATTTTATGGATTAAATTGAAATATTATATTTGAGTTAATGCCTTTTTTTTGAAGTAATAAAGTTTTTATGAATTTTTAAGAAAGTCAATTATGAATAGTGTCCAAAATTGACATAGTTCATAACTTAAAACATAAAATAGTTTATTAAATGATATTAAATTCATAAAAATCTACGATTCATCCAAATGGTCAATATAAGTCCAAATATGTTATAAATAACTTTTTTCTGGGTATTTTTACATGATATGATAATTAAACTAACCCACAAGTTTTAAATAACATGATATCACAGTAAGATTAAAAAGGGTAAAATAAGGGTTAAACCAAAAAGATAGGGACAAAAAAATATCCAAAACTTGTCAAAATGTTATTGGATTTTGGGTATTCAAACCAAAATAATCTTATATTTTAATTAAATAAGTTTTGGAAAATTTTTAGTTAAAATTGGATTTATAATAAATTAATATTTTGAAGAGTTTCCTAAAGTGCCCCTCTAGTCTCTTATAAATGGGCACATCCTCCCTCTCATCTTCACTATATTTTGAGCCTTAAAGATCATAAAAAACCTTAACATTTCTCTTATAAGCTTTCCTAGTTACATTCTAAAGGTTTTGGTATTCTCAAAATACCAACTCTAGTTCCCTAAGAAGAAATTTAGAGGCATGTCGAGGAAGAGGTAATCTCTTCTACCGATTCTTTCAAATTTATTTCTTCTTATACTTACTATTATTTAGTTGTTTAATTATAAAGTAATAAAATCTGTATCAATAATATACCTATATGTTATCATAAATATGAAACAACCCTATTTCACCTTTTATCCATCCTATGAAAAATGAAATCACTGCGCGTGCGTACGTACAACTTACTGTCTCCACACTGTGGTGTAATCTATTTTTCACCACCACCTTACTTGGATGGGTATAATGGTGGAAATAATAACTATATATGATAACTATAAAATGATACTAATTCTGAGATACTATATACCATCCACTTCAATACCATTCAACAATTATGGGAACAATATCATCGCTCGTGCGTAAGTACGACTTACTATCTCCAGGGTACGATGTGATTCGTTCTACATAATCTTCATTAATCCATGATTATATAAAGGAATTTAATGAATAAATATGACATATATTATACTAATAATATGATGTAAATTATATAAATATAAACTAAAAATAGGAATAAGAACTTATCCGCAAAACATTCATAAGAACATAAAGTAGTTAATACCCGAATAACAAATAACAATGAAATGTTACTAAAAAACGGATGAAAATATGATAATAAATGTTATAATAAAAATTATTATGATTTTGGAATAAATCATAAACATTATTTAACTCATTATATAGGAGGTTCAAATATATACTAATTATATCGAACTTAAGGTAAGGGATACATTTTCCAATCTTGTTTTATACGAGATTGTTTATTCGTAAGTATCTACTGGGTAAATATTTATCATCCATGTCAAAGTTTTCTAAAAATATTATCATAAAATTTTTACTATTCTTATATGTATTTTTAAATTCATTTTTATTAATTTTTAATTTTAACACATGGTTTGGAAGGAATCTTTCTTTTGTTTACCATACGAGGTACTTTTTGACTTTTCCGGCAAAAGTACAAGGAGAATGTTTTTTTAACTTATACGGCATGAATGGGGTTTTAAATCTTCATAAAAACTTATTTCCATGAAGATTAATCTACATGTTTACAAGTTTATTTTCAACTCAATTATTTTCTTTTAAAATTACACGACATTTGAATAAAAGAAAACATTTTTGAGGAAGAAACAATATTTTCCCCAAGAATGAAGATCAAGTGTTTTATCAAAACTATTTTCCATATAAGATTACATAGGTTTATGTTTCTATCCTTGTTATTACTATGATTTTATTGTGTTTATTATGGAATGTTTTTTAGGAAATCCATTCGTTTTATATCAATTATGATGAAATGCTGTTTAAGAAACCCAATTGATTTCATGGGTTATGCTATGGTGAATGTTTCTATATTTTTGTGGCACACATAAGAATGGTTTCATTATGAGATGGTTGGGACCTATATCTCCATCCAATGAATTGGTTAAATATTTATATCTCATTAGATAGACATGTAAGGAATAAAAATTTTATCCAGTTCAGTGATACTGGGTTGGAACGAGGAGAGAGCTCGGTTCAGTAATGGACTTTGTCCACTATGATGGTATTGGAAATTGACATTGACTAATATGAAATGATTTTATATGATTATATGTGTATTCCAAAAAATTTCATGTCTTATGTTATGACTATTGGGATTACATTTCACTTTTATGATTTATCCCATGATATGATATTGTGATCTTTTATATGAATGATAAGATTTTCAAATGTTATGTTCTTATGAATATGACATGATTGTTATTTCATTTGTTTACCATTACTGAGCATTTTATCTCACCCTTTTATATGTTTCTTTTACTTAGGACACGAATAATTGTATTAATTATGATATGCCAAAAAGGAGTCTAGATATGATGAAATAAACAGGAGACAATGTAGATGTTTTGTGAACCAGTTGTTTATGTTTCCTAGTTTCTGAAGTCACTATACCAATATGGTCCAGTCATGGTTTTTTATATGTTTTAATTTATATACATAAATTCTTAAGTAATATAAATGTATTTAAAGTATGGGTCATTATAGTTGGTATTAGAGGAAAGGTATAATTAACATTTGGAAACTAGGATGAGAAAGCCTTTGTAAGAACCATAAGGATATGTATAAGTATAGGATACAATCCTAGTGTTTTAGAAATGACCATGAATAACCTATGATAAAACATAATGTGTGATAAATTGAAATTTTATTCTTGATTATGTGGTTTTCCTATTATGATTAGTGTTGCTCACAATATGATTCTTGGTTTTAGTCAATGACTGTAACCTGAAGAAACCGCATTAATGATGAATGCGATGGGCAATGCAATTATTGTTCCCCTGATCAACCAAATGTTATGGGATATGGAATGAAAAAACGTGTAACCATGATCACACAACCTTCTCAATCTATGAATCATGCAAGACTTCCAAACAAGAAAAGGAAGGAGAAACATTCTATTTAATCCTTCATGAGGAAACATCCACCTTAATTCAGTGGTTCTTATGATTCATTAGTGGTTGAAAAATGGATCGATACCACTGAAAAGATATTTTCACTTCTACAATATCCTGAACATTATAAATTCATCTTAGCAGTATATCGTTTGGAAGTTTAATCTGATTAGTGGTTGAATCTTATCAAGAATATGAGGCAAAGATATGAAATTGAGTCCCTGGAATGGGACGAGTTCAAGAATTTATTTTTCAATAATTACTTTCCTCGTATTATTCAAACGTAGACGGAGAAGGAGTTCCTTGAGCTTAAGCAAAAATATGATGAATCCGTTGGTACCTGTGAAGAAAATTTTAAAAGACTTGCAAGGTACGCTTTTGGAATTATTATCCAACCTGAGAGTAAGACATATCGATTCTTTAGTGGATTAAAACCAAGTCTCCAAAGGGCATTAGCCATAAGGGACTTCAATAGCTAAAAGAAAATTGTTTGATGTGTTCTCAAGGTTGATATGGATATTAGAGTAACTCATCAGTCATATGGGTTTGATAAGAAGAGGAAAATGGAATTAAAAATAAAATCTAAAGACCACACTTAAAAGAAGATGCGTTTTACCTTATGCTCAAAGTGTGAAAAGAAACATGGAGGGAATTGTCTTAAAGGAACTATTAAATTTTTTAAGTGTGGAAAAGAAGGTCATCGGGTAATTGAATGCTGAAGTGATCGGAAAAATTTATCTAATGATGCAAACAAAGAAAAGGATACACAGAATGCACCTCCTACACTTCAATTTTACAAGTGAAAGGAAATAAGGCATTATGCGAATCAATGCCCTAGTCCAAGGGTTATTGATGATGATCGACTTAAACAAACTCTTAAGGCTAAAGACAAAGGAATGTCACATGTAATTACTATCGGTGACATGGAGTACGATAATGAAGTGGTGAAACATACACTTATCATCCAATGTAAAGTAGAAAATGTTTTATTTGATTATGGTTCACCCACTCTTTTATTTATAAATAATTTTCTAAGGGTATCACCATATTACCTCAATAATTAGATGTTGAGTTAGCTGTGACAAATCCTAATGGCACAACAGCCGCATCAAAAGTTTACAATTCTTCTCCAATTAAAGTTTTTGGGAAAGTAATTCCTAAAAATCTTGCGATCCTTCCTATTGTGGAATTTGATGTGATTCTAGGCATGGATTAACTTTCTTTATATGGAGATCATATTAATTTCCAAATAAGGGAAGTCACATTTCATATTTCAGATCAATATATGATCATCTATTGGTGCAAGGATGAATATAACCTTCCAGTGGAAATTTATTCCATCTTATGGGTCTTGATTCTAATAAATGAAGGGTTTTTTTTATCTCAAATGGTTGGGGAGAAACTCACAATTAAAAATATGGCCATTGTATGAGATTTTGATGATGTGTTTCTAGAGTAATTTCTAGTTCTTTCACCAAATCCTGAAGTTGAGTTTTCAATAGAACCCATATTGAGTACTATTCCTATTTCAAAGACACCTTATAGAATAGACCCAATTGAGTTTCAGGAATTTAAGAAAAAACTCCAAGAGAATCTTGATAAGGGATTCATATTCCCTAGTGTGTCACCTTGGGGAGCACCTGTTCTTTTTGTTAAGAATAAAGATGGATCAATGATACTCTGCATTTATTATTGAGAACTTAACAAGACCCCTATCAAGAACAAATATCCTCTCCTACTCATTGATGACTTATTTGACCAACAACGTGGAGATCAATACTTTTCTAAGATTTATCTTCATTCAAGGTATTATCAATTATGGGTAAAAAAATGAGGATATACCAAAGACGACATTCTGTACAAGGTATGGACACTATGAATTTATAGTGACACCTTTTAGTCTTACTAATTCCCCTGCTATATTCATGGATCTAATGAATAGAGTCTTTAGAGACTATCTTAATCAGTTTGTGGTAGTATTTATAGATGATATTCTTGTCTATTCAAAGAGAAAGGAAGAACATAAAGATCACTTGATAATTGTTCTGAATACCCTGAGAAAAGAGAATATTTATGAAAAATTTACCAAGTATGAATTTTGGATTTAAAAAGTTTCATTTTTGGGTAACATAATCTCAAGAGTGGCGATATCTGTGGATCTAGAAAAAACAAAGGTTATTAAAAGATGGTCGAGACCAACCATAGTAACTGAGATCTAAAGTTTTCTTGGTTTGGCTGGATATTATCAATGTTTTGTGAATGAATTTTCATGATTATCTAATCCAATCACCAAGATTAATTGGAAAGAAGTTAAGTTCATTTGGATGGAGTAATGTGAAGATAATTTCAAAGAGCTAAAAAGAAGGTTAGCCAATGCACCTGTGCTCACACTACCTTGTAGTGGATAAAGGTTTGTGATCTACAATGATGCATCCAAGAAGGGTTTGGGGTGTGTTCTCATGAAAAATGATATGGTGATAGCTTATGCCTAATGACAGTTTAAAATCCATTAGAAAAAATACCCAACTCATGATTTAGTGTTAGCTATGGTAATATTTGCATTAAATATATAGAGGTATTATCTTTATGGTGAAAGGTGTGATATTTATACTTATCATAAAAGTTTCAAGTATATTTTCACACTAAAGGAGTTGAATATGCACCAAAGAAGATGGTTGGAGTTGATTAAAGATTACAACAGCTCAATACATTACCACCCTGGGAAAGAAAACAAGGTGGCAGATGCATTAAGTTGATAAGACTAAGCTAGCTTATCCATGATGAGGATCAAAAAAGATCCAATATTTATGGATTTTCAAAAGATGGATCTTGAAATTATAACGTAATAGGAGAAATATTATCTTTCTCAAATGAATGTTCAACCATCTATTCAAGTAAAGATTAAAGAGGAATAACAGGAAGATGTAGAGTTACAAAACAAGGTGAGAAACATTCCTGAATTCAATCTTGATTGTGATGAAATAATAAGGTTTAGGAATCAGGTTTGTGTTCCTCCCATATCAGAATTAAAGAAGGAACTATTGGATGAGGCTCACAGTTCTTCATTCTCTATTAACCTTGGAATCACAAAGATATATAGGGACATGAAGGATTACTTTTGGTGGGATAGAATGAAAAGAGATGTCACTAAATATGTCTCTCGATGCTTGCCTTGTCAGAAAGTTAAGGATGAGAGATAGAAGTCTAAGGGGATGTTACAACTATTAACCATACCAAAATAGAAATGGGGAAACATCACTATATACTTTTTCATTGGACTTCCCAAATCATCCAAAGGAAATAATTATATCTAGGTTATTGTCGATCACCTTACGAAGTCGGTATACTTCATTGTTATTAGAGAGGATTACTCTCTTGATCAAATTTCCCAGATATATGTAAAGGAAGTGGTAAGATTGCATGGAGTACCACTTTCCATTATATTTGATCGGGATATGAGGTTTAACTAGAATTTATAGATAATTAATCATCTTGATATGGATACAGAGTTAAGTTTCAGCACTACTTATCATCCTTAGAAAGACGGTCAGTCTGAGAGGACAATTCAAACTCTTGAATACATGTTGAGAGATTGCTCTATGGATTTCAAAGGTGTTTTGGATCAAGACCTACCATCATTGGAATTTTCTTACAATAATATCTTTCACTCCAGTATTAAAATAGATCCTTATGAATTCCTTTATGGAAATATTTTCAGAACTCCAACTTGATGGGATGAAGTTGGGGAAAGAAAGCTATTAGGAACTGATCTTATTGATGAAATGGTAGAAAAGGTCAGATCTATTCAACAACACATAAGAGAAGCTCAGAGTTGAAAAAAAGGTTATGATGAAAAATGAAGAAAAGACCTAGAGTTTTAAGTGGGTGATAAGGTGTTCTTACGAATATCTACCTAGAAGAGAGTAATGAGATTTGGAAATAAGGTCAAGCGGAGCCATAGGTATATCGGTCCTTTTGAAATAATAGATCATGTAGGGAAGGTAGCTTACCGATTGTCACTTCCACCAAATCTCTCTCAATTTAATGATGTGTTCTATGTATATATCTTGAGAAAGTACATACCCAATCCTTCAAATATACTAAGCTCAGAAGTTGTACCACTAGAGTAAGATCTTTCTTATGAAGAACAACCGATAGAGATTCTGGATCGTAGCGAAAAAGTTCTACGAAACAAGACCACTCTCTTGGTTAAAGTTTAATAGAGGAACAAAAAATTAGAATAAACTACATGGTAACTTGAGAATATGATGAGGGATAGGTATCCTCATATTTTTAGTTCAAATTGGTGAATTTCGAGGGAGAAATCCAGTTTAAGGGGGGTAGAATGTAACACCTGAATGTTTTTATGAAATATTTTCTTTAAATAATTTTTATCCTTCAGTAGCTTGATTTTCATGCAATCTTGAGTTTAAAAGAACCAAGAGATTACCATAATATAAAATTACCATTATAGCATAGCCATTAGGTTAGCAGGAATAATTTTAACTAACTTATGAAAATGAATTATGAATTCATTGGATATTAATTATTTATTAAAAATATAAATCAATTAGATATTTTTATTTTTTAGTGAATTACATTTGGTAATGAAATTAATGAGATATATGTGTTATATACTTAATAAAATATTTTTTATATTCATCCAATGGATATTTTAGTCATAGGGTATGAATAAAACCCTATTTTATCTATAAGAACCGATTTTTTAAGGTTAATTTTACACCTTTGAATGGAGAACCCATTTTAAATTAAGATTTTGGCACATTAATAATTTCTATATAAAAACATAAACATGTTATTTTTAAGTGGTATGTAAAAATTTATTTGAAAAAATTTATGATATTTTTCTGATAACTTTTATGTTTTGATGAATAGTAAAAATACGCTAAATTTTAATTAAAAACAAATTTTTTTCATCGAGATAATTTATATGGTTAGATTATAATATTAAATGATTTAAAAGTATAAATAGAATATATTTTTAAAATTTAATATAATTTATGTCATTATCATTAATTTTACATTGAATTCATAGGTAAAAACATTTCAATCTTTTGCAATGTTTTAACTTTTAAAACCCGTTTTATCATTTCAACAGTGAGAATAATTTTAAATCTATTACTGAAAATTCTTTGATTTGAATTTGAAAAATTGGATTCCATATTTGGAATCAGAAGGTCCAAATTTTGTGAATAGGTACCTTTTATTTTTGGACATTATGAATAGTAAATTTAGTAATTATTTTATTTACCATGGTTAAAGGGTAAATATGGTAAACAAGGGTAAAAAAATAATTTAATAATATAAAACTACCCTAAAACGTTTTCTAATCCTATTGGTTGAGATATTTCTGACCATGGTAATCCATGGGTCGTTTTTTAGACCCCATGAATTCATTTGGATGTGAAAATGCCATTTTATAATAATTAATTTAAAGTAAAGATAATTATCACCTCAACACATATTTTTTTTACTAAATTGATTTTAATAAAGGGTTATATAAATGATCTCTATGATTATAAAAATTTATTAGAAATATAAAAATATTTCCTACATCATGGTATTTTATTTATAATTTTTATAGATTATATAAATAGTTTTATTTATGATACAAATATGATGTAGTGATTACCTAATTAATGAAAGATTCAAATAAATGAAATTATAAATATTTTAAAAAATATAATTTGGTTATTTTGACGTCATCCAAAAATTTTATGTAGGAAATTGACATATTATCTTTGAGTTAATGCCTTATTTTTAGAGGAATAAAGTTTTTATGAATTTTTTAAAAAGTCAAGTATGGATAGTGTTTAAAATTGACACAATTCATAACTTAAAACATAAAATAGTTTATTAAATGATATTAGATTAAAAAAAATCTAATATTCTAAAAAATGGTTAATATAAGTCTAAATGTTTCATAAATAACTTTTTTTGGGTCTTTTTACATGATATGGTAATTAAACTAACCCCCAAGGTGTAAATAACATAATATCACGGTAAGATTAAAAAGGGTAAAATAAGGGTTAATCCAAAATGATAAGGAAATTTTTTTTCCAAAACTTGTCTAAAAATTATTGGATGATAGGTATTCAAACCAAAATCATATTATCTTCTAATTAAATTAATTTTGGACTATTTTTAGTCAAAATTGAATTTTTAATAAATTAATATTTTGAAGAGTTTCCTAAAGTGCCTCTCTCCTCTCTTATAAAAGAGAACCTAGTCCCTCTCTTCTTCACTCCATTTTGTGCCTTCATGATCAGCCAAACCCTACCCATTTCTCGTCTCAACGTCCCTAGTTACATTCTAGAGGTTCTGATATTTTTAAAAGACCAACTCTAGTTCCTAAGAGGAAATTTAATGGAGGCACGTTGAGGAAGAGGTAATCTCTTCCACCAATTATTTCAAATTTATTTCTTCGTCTACTTCCTCTTATTTAGTTATTTAATTATAAATTAATAAAATCAGTATAAAAAATATACTGATATGTTATTATAAATATTAAACAACCCTATTTCAGCTTCTATCTATCCTATGAAAAATGAAATCACCGCGCGTGCGTACGTACGACTTACCGTCTCCACACTGTGGTGTAATCTGTTTTTCATAACCACCTTACTTGGATAGGTATAATGGTAGAAATAATAACTATATATGATTATTATAGCATGATACTAATTCTGAGATACTATAAACCATCCACTTCAATACCATTCAACAATTATGGGAACGATATCGTCGCTCATGCGTACATACGACTTACCATCTGAACGATGTGATGTGATTCGTTCTACATAATATTCATTAAACCATAATTATATAAATGAATTGAATGAATTAATATGATATATATTATACTAATACCATTCTCTAAATTTTATAACTATAACCTAAAAAGATAAATAATAACTTATCCGACAAAAGATACATAATAACATAAAGTAGTTGATACCCGAATAACGAGTAACAATGAAATTTTACTAACAAACGGATGAAAATATTATCATAAATGTTATCATAAAAATTACTATTATTCTAGAATAAATCAATAATATTATTTAAATCATTATACATGAGGTTCATATACATACTAATCAGATCAGACTTAAGGTAAGGGATAACTTTTCCAATCTCATTTTATCCGAGATTGTTTATTCATAAGTTTCTATTGGGTATATATTTATCATTCATGTCCATGTTTTCTAAAACTATTCCCATAAAATGTGTAATATTATTCTATGTATGTTTAAATTCATTTTTACCCATTTTGACTTTTACTACATGGTTTGGAAGGAATCTTTCTTTTGTTTACCATACGAGGTACTTTTTGACTTTTTCAGCAAAAGTATGAGGTGAATTTTTTTTAAATTATATAGAATGAATGGATTTTTACATATTCTTGACACCTTATTTCCATTAATATTCCTCTACACGTTTACAAGTGTATTTTCAACTCAATTATTTACTTTAAAATTGCATGACATTTTGTGAAAAGAAAATGTTTTTGAAGAAGAAAGGATATTTTACTTAGGAATGAAGCTCAAGTGTTTTATCAAAATTATTTTCCATATAAGATTAAATATGTTTATGTTTCTATCATTTTTATTACTATGATTTTATTATGTTTATGATGGAATGTTATTTAGGAAATTCATTTGTTTTATATCAATTATGATGAAATGATGTTTAAGAAACCCATTTGATTTCAAGGGTTATTCTATGGTGAATGTTTCTATGTTTTTGTGGAACACATTATAATGGTTTCATTATGAGATGGGTAGGACCTACATATCCCTCCAATTCATTGGTTAAGGTTTATATCTCATGAGATAGACATGCTTGGAATAAAAATTTAATCTGGTTAAGTGATATAGGGCTAGAACAAAGACAAAAATCGGTTCAGTAATGGACTTTGTCCGCTATGACGGTCTAGGAAAAGGGACTTTACTAATATGAAATGATTTTCTATGCTTATGTGTGTATGCTAAAAAATTTCATGTCTTATGTTATGACTATTGGGATTACATTTTACTTTTATGATTTATCCCTTGATATGATATTGTGATCTTTTATATGCAGGATAAGATTTTCAAATGTTATGTTCTTATGAATATTATATGATTGTTATTTCATTTGTTTACCCTTACTAAGCATTTGAGATCACCCTTTTATATGTTTATTTTCCCCAGTACATGAATAAGGGTATTAAGTATGATATACCAAAATGCGTCTAGATATGATGAAATAAATGAGAGACAATGTAGATGATTTATGAACTAGTTTTTTATGTTTCCCAGTTTCTAAAGAGACTATACCTACAGGGTCCTGTCATGGTTTTGTTATATTTTATAGTAAATATAATTAAATTCTAAATTGATATCAATGTATGTAAGTTATGGGTTGTTATAATAACAATACTCAGTTGGGAACCTGAGACCAACTCAGGTCTCATATAAATCCACAAAAGAAGAATACTACAAAGTAAGATCTCAAAGTAAAGCACAAAAAAAAAGACAAAACTCTCACCAGGTATAAATTAAGTACCGAAGTAAATATGATTAGTTGTAAATCTAGATCATATTATTTTGTTGAGAGGCTCTGCTATTGATCCATGAAGGGACACTTTGCTGCTGATCCATGAAGGGTCACTCTACTGCTGATCCCTGAAGGGTCACTCTCATACTGATCCACAAAGGGTCTCTCTAATACTGATCCAAGAAGAGTCACTCTAATATTTATCCATGAAGCTTAGCTCTCATGCTAATTTATGGAGGGTCTCTCTCATTCTAATCCACGAACGGTCGCTCTCATGCTGATCCACGAAGGGTCTCTCCCATTATTCATATCACAGCTAGCCACTGGATTCCCACACTTAGCATGTTTGATTCCAGGAGGATATTATCCTCAATCCATAGATCATACATCAACCACCATGAAGTTCTAAATATATTAATCTAAAGGACAATCTTTTCATAAGGGTCTCAATGCAATAGACGACGCGTCGAACGAACGTCCGGTCTGTAAGATACGATCATTTTTGTAAAAAGGGCTCGGTTGGACTCGAGTCCAATACAACCCAGACATAAAAAAACATCCAAAAAAACTCACATATATTTTATCAAAATTACCTCCTCATCTAGATGGTCCCAATGTCACAAACGGATCATCAATCAGATGCCCGGTTAGCAAGATACAAGGGTTTTAGTAAACAGGGGCCGGTTGCATCCGAGCCCGGTCCGACTCGATCTGAATGACCCAAACAATCCTGAACTGGGGTCCCACATTAACCGTATTGTTTGCATGGCCCATTGGGTCACACTGGACCCATCCCAGGTTGGCTGTGGGTCCAATCTGATGGGTTGTCCAGTGAATCAAATTTATCCGGCCCGACCCGTATTGGCGGGCCGGTCAAATTCTGACCCGGGCTGCTCGACGGCCCAACCATCTTTCCCCCAGCCTTGTTCGACTAAGTGGGACCAGCTTGAAAAACCAGCTGGGCAGATCGGGTAGCCCGATCCACTGGCCCAGATTAGCTTGGCCTAATGGGTCGGCTTGGATCAACCCGGACCGATTCGCCCGGTCCGGTTGGGGGCGCGTGTGGCAGCTCAACGAGGCTGGCATCTTCTGTCAAACTCAGCCCACATATATGGTCCACTCCTCCACATGGTTCCAGGTTGTACCGTGTCTCTAGCACACCACTGTGGCTGACAATTCGCGACCTCCTCCTGCTTCGCTGCGGTGCATGTCGGGCACGCCTTTCCCGCCTGCCGCTGGTGCATGACGCTAGCCCTTGCTGCACATTCTTGGCTGATTGGGATATGGATTATTCCTGGCGTGCCATCATGGCACACCTCCACCTGCCCTCAACTGACACTGCTGCTGGTGCTAGGCACCAACAGCTTCTTCCATTGACCCCCGAGTCCGCACCGTTGGTCCGTTCTTCACGCCGTCTGCGCCTCTAGCCTCCATGGTGTGTTTCCTTCACTTTGAAGGCCTCAAATTATCCATGAAACCATTTTGTAAGTTCTTCCATGAATAATTCAAAAGAACACATAAGGTGTAGGGACTCGAGCCTTATGCATGTTGGTGTGTGCCCTCCACTTTAGAGGTGTATAATCAAAGGGAGTTTTGGGATTTCCACACATGAATCTACCCCACCATTAAAGACCCCCCACAAGAACACACGATCCATGGATCAACTTTTTCGTGGGTTGATCAACGTTCGTTGTTTTGGAACAAAGAATGGGGAAAGAACAACAATCACAAAGAAAGAATAACCCCTACCTGGATTGATGGATCCGTTGCTGACGATGGATGAGATTTGCATCATCATAATCATCGATCTGTGAATCATTGGCATTTGTCGTCACATTATTCATTCTTCATTGGAGAGGAATTCCACTATAGGTTTGTCCAAGAATCCCTAGGGTTTAATTATCAACTCTATAATGTGTTAGTTTAATAAATAATCATGTCGTAGGGTTTCTGTTATGCTGTGACGTTACGTCGTTACGCTTTAACAATAATCCATTAATGATCCTCATTTAATGTGCCTTGCCATCACCTCATTGCTGCACTACAGCACCGCCGTCCGTCACTCAAAGGTGTGAAAGAAAATTAAATAACGTTTTCTAAGTTATTTTCTTATTTTTCAAAAAGTCCGAAAATTAACTTTTCCATCCAACCCTTATCGGTCTAAGATAAGTACTTTCTAAGAAAATCTATGCGTTTTGAGTTTAACGGTTCCCTTTGATTTTTGATCTGATCATATGTTCAAAAGTTAAAAAACTAGTTCCCATGTTTACTTAAGCGAACTAAAGAAAAGTTCAAAATAACATTCTAGGCACCCCAGGTATCAGATTCACGTACCGTTTCAGCGTTTGGTATCAAAATAATTCCATATATTTTAAAAAACATTACACAAAAATTCTAGGACATTAAATCGTCCCCACCTTAGGGATATACATCCCTGAAAGCTAAAACAAAAGCTAATAAAAAAATGGGGGGTATTGAGCATGAATCTGAGCCTCCATCTCCCATGTTCTCTCCTGGAGGTTCCCATGCTACCACCGAACGTGAATCATAGGATTCAAACATCCACGAAGGACCTAATCTGGTCGATCCTCTATCAGAATCAGGAACACCGCAAACATCATGCCATCATCAATGTCCAACTTTCCCCAGTCGATGATGTGTGATGGGTCATGCACTTACCTCCTCATCTTCGACACATGAAAAACATCACTCTCTCAGTGCATCTGTGGGGGAAGATCTAGGCAGTATGCTACCTTTCCAACTCTGCTGAGAATCTGGAAAGGTCCGATGAACCTCAAAGATAACTTTCCGCCCTGACCAAATCTCCGCAATCCCCGTCAGGGTGAGTCCTAAAAGAAAACATGGTCTCCCTCCTCAAATTCCAAGGGTCTTCATCTTCTATTAGCATACAGTTTCTTCCTACTATGTATAGTCCTCATATTCTCTTGGATGGTTTTCACCTTCTCAGTGGTAGCCCATACCAACTCCAGACCTATGAGTGCGAACTCCCCTGGGTCTATCCATCATAGAGGTGATCTGCATGGCCGCCCATACAAGGCCTCAAATGGTTCCATTTCAAGTGTGGAGTGATAGATATTGTTGTATATAAACTCTACCAGTGGTATGTGGTCCTCCCAACTACAACCAAAATCAAGGATGCAAGCACAAAACATGTCCTCCAGTGTCTATATGGTCTACTCCGTTAGAATATCTGTCTGAGGGTGAAAGGTGGTACTCAAGCACAGCTGAGTCCGAAACACCTATTGCAATCCCTTCCACAACTGGGATGTAAAACGAGCATTATGATCTAATACAATCATCTAAGGCTCCCCATGAAGCCGCCCTATATCCTATACATAGAGGCATCCCAATACCTCTACCAATCCCTACTCTTGGATGGGTAGGAAGTGGGATGACTTAGTGAGTTAGTAAATGATCAACCAGAAAGAATCATGGCCCCTGGATGTGCATGGTAACCCCATCACGAAGTCCATGGAGATACCATCCCACTTTCATTACAGTACCTCAAGTGGTTGTGCCAAGCCCAATGAGACCTGATGCTCGACCGTCACTTGCTGACAAGTGAGACAGCATGAAACAAACTCTACCACCACTTTCTTTATCTCTGGACAGCAGTATTGAAATCAGAGGTCTTGGTACATATTCGCCACACCAAGATGTACTGCCAAAGGGGATGTATGGAACTCTCTCAACACCTCCTCCCGAAATGTCACTGGTACCATGGTGCATCCTATGAAAAGGATAACGTGATTCTAAACTACATAAAATCAATCAGGAGACTTTCTTGAGGATATCTGAGCACGTCGAGCCTCATAGTCAACATCCACAAGCTGTGCCTCCCTAAATCACTAAAGGAGTTGGGGAGAAAAAGTCATATACTGGAGGTAAGATGTTCTATCATCATCCATGAAGGATACCTGCATCGTTGCTAGCTGCTCTTTTTCCTTACTCAAGAACTGTAAACCAAACCTCCTACTAAGTACATCTGCCACCACGTTCCCCTTACTAGAAGTGTAGAATATCTCGAAGTCATAGTCCTAGAGGAACTCCATCCATCACTACTATCTCAAGTTCTGGTCCTTCTTTGAGAATATGTACCTGATACTCTTGTGGTCAGAGTAGATGGTAAACCATTAACCCATCAAGTAGTGACTCCAAATATTCAAGGAAAAGACCACCGCTGCTAACTCCAGGTCATGGGTGGAATAGTTCTGCTCATGCTGCCTCAACTATTGTGAGCCGTAGGTGATCACTTCTTGATCCTCCATTAGGATGCAACCCAGTCTAGTCCCTGATGCATTGCAGAAAACTACATACCCAACACCCTCTTCTGGTAGTCTCAAGATGGAGGCACTCATCAGTCTCTACCTTAGATCCAAAAAACTCTTCTATAACCTTTACATCCATATGAAGGGTTTTCCCTTCTTTGTATTAGATGAAAAGGGTTCTTCTACTCTGGAAAATTAGGGAAAGAACCTCCGGCAGTACCCAACCAACCTCAGGAAACTCCACACCTCAGTCATGCTCTTGGGTGGCTCCCAAGAAAGAACTGCCTCAATCTTTGCTGAATCCACCACAAGTCCAGCTTCCGAGATGACGTATCCTAGAAAATGGACCTCCCGAATCCAGAACTAGCATATCGAGAGCTTACTATAAATTTGGTTCTCTCAGAGTGTATCCAAGACTATCTGCAGGTGTGTATCATACTCTTCCTCTCAAGTTGAGTACACCAAGATGTCATTAATGAAGACTACCATGAAATGATCAAGGTAAGGCTAGAATATCCTACTCATGAGCCCATGAACACTGTTGGGGAATTGGTCATGCTAAAAAGAATCACAAAAAACTCTGTGTCTATACCGAAATCTAAAGGCTGTCTTGGGTATGTATTAATTGAATACTTGAAGCTGATGATAGCCTGATCTAAGATCAATATTTGAGAACTAACTTGATCCCTTCAGCTGGTCGAAGAGGTCATCAATCCTCAAAACTGGATACTTGTTCTTCACGGTCACCTGGTTCAAGCGTCAGAAGTCCACACATAGCCTCAAGATCCTATCTTCCTTCTTGTCAAACAACATTGGGGATGCCCATGGTGAAACACTGGGTCTCACGAAGACCTTCTCCTATAAGTCCTTCAGCTGTAACCTCACTTAATTAAGCTCCACTGGAATATGCTAGTGTAGATATCAGTTTCATCCCTTGGTATAGATTTATGAAGAAGTCTACCTCCCTATGATGAGGTAGTCTCAGAACATCACACCGAAAGAAATCCTCATACTCGTCCACCACTACAGGTAGGATCAGACTCCTCTCATCCACCGCACCGAGGGTGAGGCTAGACAACTAGTGAGTGATCGGCTGCACCCCCTATGAGAAAGTCTATCCTGTTCTGCAAAGGTTCCCTTCTCGCCGGTGAATGAAAACATGGTCCCATCCTCATGGACACACCGCACTTTCTGCCTAAAAAATTTAGTATGATCATGGAATTTAGATAACCAGTCCATACCCAAGATGAGGTCGTAAGGCCTCGATGTTGCTACTAAGATATCCCAGCCAAAACTCTCTCCTCTTAGAGTAATCTCACACTACCGACACCAGTGTGAAATCGTCGAATCCCCTCCCTTAAGAGTATCTAATTGTAAGGATTGAGCCTGCGACTCCACCAGAATTTCCGAGCCTCGAACGAGGTACATGGAAAAGAAAGAGTGACTAACACCTGTGTCTATAATAATTGTAGATATGTTGGAGAAGATATGTATCGTACCTCTAATAATCTCTAGAGCACTATCGTCGTAGGCCTCCACTGCCTAAAGCTGAGATCACCCCTATCCACCGGCTCCCTAAGCCCATGGTGGACCACCTATGGGTGGTGGTGGTAGTACCTCAAACCGTCATCCACTGCCTTTCACTTGGCCTTATATCTTGCCACATCCACCGCCTTTTAGACCTCCTCGTTTGATCCTCTGCCTCTATTTTGGTGGTACCTCGAACATCTGCTGATCATCTGTGGGGCTGGTCGGGCATTCATGATCCATGTTTCCTTTCCCTCCACAGGAGTAAAAAACTATAGCCCTCAGATAAAATCCTCTGCCCCACGAGCTCCTCACCTCCCACCCGACGTCATGGGGTCATACTCCAGAAGGTCTGTCCCGTTTGGGCCTCCACCTCATCTGCCTACTACCTACTGTAGATGAATCAGCCACCTATCATCTAATGGTGGCTCTTAACATTGTTTCTTACTTTTCTAGGAATCTATCCACCTATTGAGATCACTCTATCACTCCATCCAACATTGGGATGATGAGAAAAATCATTAACGCTGTGATCTCCCATCGGAGTCACTAATCAAAGGTCTTCCCCCTAAAGAAAGGGTCCCATACCATGTTGGTGGAGTAGTGGGAGAGGTCATTAAACCTCACAGAGTACTAGGTTATAGTCATTATTCCCTGATGTAGGTGTAGTATCTTTTGAATACACACTGAGCATAGTGTCACTGGTATGAAATTTTCCCTTAAGAGGCTCTCAAAGTCCAACCAGGAAAGGGTCGCCTCCTCATGTGTATGGAGCATCAATCTCTACCATCTCCCTTCAATGCCCTGAAAAAGTATAGTGGCTAGAACCACCATCTGGTCTGTAGGTGTCTCCACTAGGCGAAAAACATGTGTAACTTCCTCCATCCAATCCTCAGCTGCCTAAGGATCTGTCTCGCCTCGAAACCTCAGAGGCCTGTATCTCTAGAATTTGTGCAGTGTGCTCAGTCATCGTGAACTGTCCGCTGGTGGGGCTGGTAGTAACTGTTTTTATACAGGTGGTGGTGCTACTGGTACACCACCCGAAGGTGCTATCGCAATAAGTGGTCCCTACACCAATGCCTCATCACTCGGTGGGACATCATCATGATCTTTCACTAGAATCTTGGATGGCTGTCTTCGTGGAGGCATTCTGTAGGGAAACATATAAACCATGGTCAATAAGTTATTCCTAGTGAGCTGAATTAAAAGATATCAAGAGAAAAACATTTCCAAAATACATGCAATCAATGTTTTCATTTAATGAGATGGAAAACAGAATTCAGGGTCCTAGTGTATCGATAGGTCATCCGCCACACCAACACTAGACTCCCCAGATAGAAATATTAACTCAAGACACATAACACTATTCCCCCCATCCAAAATATATACTGTTAGTTCTTCTGGTAGAACCGACCACCCTCTGATACCACTATGTCTGAACCCTTCCTTGGGGCCCATGCCATGACTACCCAAGCCCACCTTTCATAGGTCAGGGGCTGGTGGTTAGCAATGGAAATGAATATCCTAAAAGGGAAGGCATTTCCTTTAAACCCGTACACACACAGACATGGCATATTACACAAAGGAAACCACAACAAAAATAAAGAAGTAAAACCACCACAAACTACCACCACTGAGATTAAAAGGTGTAAACTAAAAGTAAATGGGCCAGAATAAAATCCCAAATGAAAGGAAAGTACAAAAAAATAAGTACACGCTCTATAGGTCGTCCGCTAAGTATTCTACCTGAAGGGTAGGTAGAACTCACTTTTGGATTTAACTACAGCACACCATGTCTATCGATCCACCTCTGAACACCATCTAGCCCTGGCTCCCCAAATTCCCATTCAACACTTTCCATAGTTTGTACAAGACATAATAGGTGCGGGAAAATCCCATGCAGGGGTGAGTATAATAATACTCAGTAGGGACCCCGAGGCCAAATCGGGTCTCACAGAAATTCACAAAGGAAGAATGCCACAAAGCAAGATCTCAAAGAAAGGCACAAAGAAAAAGACACAGTTCACACCAGGTATAGATTAAGTATAAAAGTAAAGATGATTATTCATAAATCTAGATCATCTTATTCTATTGAGAAGATCTACTACTGATTCACGAAGGGTCACTCTACTGCTGATCCATGAAGGGTCAGTCTGCTACTGATCTATGATGGGTCGCTCTCATGCTGATCCACAAAGTGTCTCTTTTCTGATGATCCATGAAGGGTCACTCTACTGCTGATCCATGAAGGGTCTATCTCATGCTGATCCAAGGAGGGTCTCTCTCATGCTGATCCACGTAGGGTCTCTCTCATGTTGATCCATAATGGGTCGCTCCCATTATTCATGTCACTGCCAGCCACTGGATTCCCGCACTTAGCATGCTTTATTATGGGAGGATATGCTCCTCAATCCATCAGTCGTACCTCAACTACCATGAAGTCCCACATAGAGTAACCCAAAATAACTTCTCATCGTAAGGGTCCCAACACAACAGATGACGCGTCGAACAGACGCCCGATCTATAAGATATGAGCATTTTTGTAAAAAGGGCTCGGTTGGATTTGAGTCCAATCCAACCTGTCCATATGCCAACCTTTTCCAAAACTCACATAGAGTATCTTAGAAGGACTGAATTTCCAAGAGATTCCCAATTCCACAAACTTCTGGTCAACCGGACACCCAGTTTGCAAGATACAAGCATTTTAGTAAACAGGTACCAGTTGCGTTCAGGCCCGGTCTGACTCTATCGGACCGATGTGACCAATCCTTGCCCATGGTCCTGCATGACCCATCTAATCTTCCTGGACCATTGGGCCTCACTAGACCTGGCCCAAGTTGGCTGTGGGTCTAATCCACCAGGTCACCCAGTGACCCGAATTTATTCAGCTCGACCCGTACTAGAGGGCCAATAAAATTCTAACCTGGGAAGCTCGACGGTCGGATTATCTTCCCCCTAACCCAGTTCGACTTAGTTAGACCAGATCAAAAAACCAACCGAGCCGCTGGCCCGGTTCGGCCGGGCATTATGGGCCGACCTGGATCATCCCGGACCAGTTTGGCTAGTCCGATTGGGGGCACCCGTGACCAGTCAACCCGACTGCCACCTTCGATCGAACGTGGCCTGCAGATGCAGTCCGCTCTTGCATGCGATGCCAGTTGGAACCGCTTCTCCATCACACGACTACAACCGATGGGCCATGGCCTCTTGTTGCTCCGTCGTGGTGCGCGCTGCTCCGGCCTGCCGTCGGCCCATGCTGGTGTCCCTTTCCACACCGTCACGAACAATCAGGGTGTGCCTTATTCCTGGCATTCCATCATGGCCCGCTGCAACCTTCCCACATCCATTGCCGCGGTCGACCAGTAGCGGTTGCCAGTCCGGTGTGCCAGCGGTTCCTTCCCTAGACCATCGTGTCCGCACCGGTGGTCCATTCTTCGCGTCATCTATGCCTCTGACCTCCATGGGGTGTTTTCTTCACTGTGAAGGCCTCGAATGTACCATACCACCATTTTTAAATTTAGGCCATGAAGAACACACAAGAACATGCAAGGTGGAGGGACTCGGGCCTTGTTCGTGTTAGCCCGCACCCTCCGCATTAGAGGTGTATAATCAATGGGAGGTTTGGGATTTCAACACATGAATATACCTCGCCATTCAAGTCCCTGAATTTAAAAACCCTCCTGCTAGAACACATGATCCGTGGATCAACCTATTCATGGGTTGATCCATGTTCATTGTTTTAGAATTGAGAATAGGGAAAGAATAACAATAAAAAAGAAAGCATAAACGCTTCCTAGATTGTTGGATTTACTACTGATGATGGATGAGATCCACATTATTGTAGTCGATCCATGAATCATTGATATTCTTGGTTCTTCATTGGAGATTAATTCAACCATATGTTCATTCGATAATCCCAAGGGTTTAATTCTCAACTCTCCAACGCGTTAGTTTAATAAAAAAGAAACATTTCACAAAATTTCAGTTATGCAAAGACGTTGCATCGTTACACTGTTTCATTTTTGAAATAGTATAGCAGTTAAGCTTGTACAACGAGCCATTAATGATCCTCATTTAATGGGCCTTGTGGTCGCCTCTTCACCGCACCTCAGTGCCACCGTCCACCGCTCAACGGTGCGAAATAAAACAAAACAAATTTTTATAAGTTATTTTTTTATTTTCTAAAAAGTCTGAAATTTAACTTTTCCTCCCGAATCTTACTGGTCAAAGTTAAGTCATTTATAGGTGAATCCTGTCATTATAAGTTTAATAGTGCCATCAAATATTCAATCCGAGTACCAGTTCAAAAGTTTGAAAAGCCCATTTGCACATTTACTTAAGTGAACTAAAGAAAAATTAAAAATTACATTCCGAGAACCCCAGGCCTCAGATTCACATACTGTATCTGGGCATGGTCTCAAAATTATTCCATATAATTTAAAAAAAATATTACATAGAAATTATGGGACATTACAATAATATAAAATTTTCATCACACTGGGCATATACTTATGTGATAATGCTATTATTTGTGATGTATGTATTGAAAATAATGTTAGTATCTACAATTCATGCGTTTTAACATTGATTCTCCTTTCACTTACATCATGAATATGATGTGTATAAGGAAATGTGAAATTAGGAATTGCTTTATACTACATTTTATTTATCAATGTTAACATGTAAGGATCATCATAAATACTTCTTATTAGCATCATAGATTTGATCTGTATAAGGTAATGTGCATCTAGGAATAACTCAACACTACATTATATGGATCGATGAATGTTTGGTCAAGATATTCTTCATCCGACCTGCCCGAAGCCTCTCATATATTTTGACCAGGAATATTTCATACTTCACTTTCACATTACTTAAACACTTAAAGTAATATTATGAAGTATACTTACCACTAGATTTACCTTGGAATAGTTTATGCAGTCTATGTGAACAAGTTAGACAGATTTGTGGCTTTCCTTTATTTTTAAAGGTTTATTTATATGAAACTAAGTTCATAAGTATGTCAATAGTACCTATGGAATTTAACTCTGAAGAGTCTAAAACCACACTGGGTGTATAATTGAAAACTATTTATTTTTATTTGAAAAAGTTTTTTCTTTCCACAACTAGTTATATCAATCTTACATTTTATATTCATCACATAATGATTCATGTATCACTAAAAAATTACTTGAGTATTAGACACCACAAAAAACATTCATTCCAAAACTGGAATAATGTATCCTTGTGTCAATGGGAAACATGAGATTAACATTTTGGTGATACTTCAAATGTTCAATTGGAATCAATAAACTTGGAAATATAGAACCTGTGTATTTCTCACCATTGATTTTGGGACCACCTTTTCTCAGCAACTTGGATAACACAACTTAATTATAGTAACGTTTTTTACTTAGTTACTATATTTTGATACACATATGTGATAAGAAAATTGTATTTAATACCGAAGAAGTATGTAAGAAACATAAAAAATATTTGATGAATATTCCTATATAAAAAGCGACTACTTGCTCCTTTAATTCATTTTATTTCATTTAAACTTCCATTGATATACTTCATGATATGCAAAGAAAATAATCTCCTATTTGATACCACTTTTATTTGAAGGAAGTTGAAAAGGTTCCTTTAGTACGATACTTTACTTTGGACTTTTCACCTTTTCTTTCATCTTGTTCACCATAAGAACAAAGATTAAACTCCCTTATAGTTCTTATTTACTTAGTGAACCTTACTCAAAAGGTATCAAAGTATTTTCTCCGTGATTTTAATTTTGTAATATTAAACTAAATTAGATTATATGGGTGAAAATTATATAATAATGGGTTGTACTAAAATATCATGGCACATCTTTCAATTTACACATATCTAGTGTAATCATCATCCATTCATATCTTGATTTATTTTCTCCTCAAAAACTTCTTATAGATGAGACAACATGTAAAATCATCCATATATTGATGTTATATCCACAAATAATATTATAAGTTAATGATAACATTATGAAATAAACATCATATTAATAATACATGAGTCTCCTATAATCATTTTTTAACACCCTCAGTTCCTAAGGTAGATTAACAGGTATTGGGGACACTAACACATTGGATTTTTGATGTTGTACTACTTTGTACAAGCACATATACTTCTTTTTGGAAAATCCTACTAGCCTGGACATATTATTCATTCATTATAACTATAGTGTACTTGTGGTATTTATTTCCATTTTTCTTCAAAAATAAAATATATTAGATTGTAATATTATCCTGATTACTAGTATGGATTTTTAATTTATTAATTTTAAATGTGTCATACTATTTTATGAAATTCTAGGAACCATTCGTACTAGAATCAGAATACTCTATCGTTGAAGTATTCTAGTGTAAAGGGTCCTTGAGACCCTCCTCATATTATATAATCTATGGCCACACCACTACCCAAAGAGTCCAGGGTAGGTGTCTGACAAGCCAATCACATTAACTTGAAGCTCCTTGATCTGTTGAGTGGAGTCCCATCTTCTAAAAAGAATTACTTTTCATTTCTCAACAATTTTCCTCTAAAGTCTCAAAAAGATAGATATGTCTACTTATTTTCTACAAAATTTAGTTAATTCAACCCACCACTCTCATAAGTACTCCCCAATAACAAGAGGCACCCTCAACTATGGTTGACAAGAACCCCAAACACCTGGGTTTTCTCAAATTTGTATGATGGAATACATTTAATGACTTAATATTTTGCGGTATTTGGTAATTTAATACCGTCTAATGAAATTATTTTCTATTTGACATTCCCATTCTATGTGATTATGCTCAAAACCTAACCATACTTTTAAATAGATAACATTCTCCACACATGTTTGTTTAATATTTTTATGCTTTTTTATTTTTATAAAATATGATCGTGCATAAAAAATACACATTCATAAAATAACAAACCATGCACATGATAAAATAAATAAATATTGACATGATCATGAGCCGTTAACTATTGGTTAATCCATTGAGAGAATAATGGATTAATCTAGACCCTAGATAAATTCCTTAAGTTAATACTTGACTTGAATTTTAGGACCTGAAACTCCCATGCATTCCACTTATTTTGTATATGAGGAATCTCAACTCAAACCACATATCCATAAAGCCCTCCGATCATTGTAATTTATAATCACATGAAGGTGAGGGGAACTCAGGGTGAAAAATTACATTTTTAGCACTTAAATGTGTACACACATGACATTATACATATTAAAGATGGAGGGATGATGTAAAAATCTTCAGAATAAAATAATTATTTCATTTTATAGAACTTAAATGAAATAATTAAATTAAATAAATAATAAACCAAAGATGCACGGTCCGGTCTTAGCTCATGATCAGTCAGTATGGAATTATATTGTATAAGAAAAATTAAATTTTCTAAAATTAAAATTGAGGGTTTTTAATGTGTTAACTCGTATTAAAATAATTTTTAATTAGTTATCAATATGTAACACAAAACCTGAAATAATTTAATTAAATACTAGAAAATTAAATTAAATTTATGATTTTTTATTATAAATTTTTAAATATATTTGGACCTAAAGAAGATCCTTGAAAATTATTTTTGGACTAATGAAGGTTTAAATTGGTCTTGTTGGTTGGAAAAAGACCAAATTGGTCCAGCCTAAAATGTGGTATCCATTTAAAGGACCTATTATATATATATATAATAATATAAAATGACAAAAAACTTCCAATAGAATCTTTATCCCTTATATATATATTTTAAACAAGCATAGAGGGGATATTTTTTCATTTTATTTAAACAAGATTATGAGGTATGCTTTAAAATATCTTCCATGGGAATACTTATTCTTTTAATTAAAGAATTTTCCAGGAGTAGCTTTAAACTAGCTTCCATGTAAAGCTTTATCCTTTTATTTAAATAATCTTCCATGAGAAGATTTAAACTAGATTACATGGGAAGATTTATCCATTTAATTAAACTAGATTCCAAGGAAAGCTTGTTGCAACACCCCAATCTTCCACAATATGTTTCTCTTTGAATAATACGATAGCGTGTGAAGTACGCAACACCGATTTCAAACGCACCATAGCCTATCAAACTAGCCGTTTAAAAAGCAGTTATGAATAGTAATAACCAAAATTTGAATTTTATATACTCCATATAATTTTAACATCCATATTATGTGTTTCCTAGACATAATATAAGAAGAAATTCAATTTTTCAGATAAAAGAAGTATTTTTAAAAAAATGCAATATTACCAACTTTTAATAGAGAACCCTTTTTAAATCCAATACTTGAAACTTTTATATATTCAATTTAACAAAATAAACTTCTTCTTTAGAAGTGGAACATAAAAATTTAGTTTGTATAAATTTTTGGTGCTTTTCTAATAACTTTAATATTTTGATGAATAGTGAAAATACTAAATTTTAATCGAAAACAACTTTTTTAATCAAAATAATTTATTGTGTTAAATTATACATTTGAATGGTTTAAAAGTATAATTAGATTATATTTTTATCATTTAATACAATGTTGGTCATTGGAAGTAATTTTACATTTAAATTGTATATAAACACATATCAATCTTTTGATAGTTTTTACTTCTCAAAAACCCGCTTTTTGGTTTTGACGACGAGAATATTTTTTTTAAATTAATTAATACAACCTCTATGTTTTGAATTCGGTAAAATAGATATCATTTTTTAATTTGGAATATAAAAATTAGCTTTGGGTGAATTTTTGGTATTTTTCTAAAAACTTTCAATTTTTGATGAATAGTAAAAACACTACGTTTTTGTTTAAAGCCGAATTTTTATTTAAATAATTATGTTTAATTTAATTTTTTTTATTTCAAAATAGATACAAAATAACTATATTATTCAAATGTAATTCATTTAATTCATTTTATAATATGATTAGATATATAAATTTTTATTGAACTTTTTACCATCTTTTACTCACCTTCTAAGCACATTTGCAAATTTGCATAAAATATAATTTTACCCCTTCTGTGAATTGAATTTCAAAAATCTGAGAGACATGGTTGACATCAGTATGTATAATGTGGTTCAATAGGATGAAAATAATTTTTGGTAAATAGTAACTTTTAAATTTTATTTACCATAGTTAAAAGTATATAGGGCAATTAAAGGTAAAAATGATATTATAATTACCCTAAAACCTATCTTAATTCTATTGGATAAGTTTATTTTGACCAAAAAAACTTTTGGAATAAAATATGATCCTTTTGTTCTACTTGAATTAGATTAGGAAATTTATTATTATTTTATTTAAAGAAGAGTTAAAAGTGTAAAATTCATTGTTTAATAACTAAACCATTTTAAATATAGGGTTATACATAAGTTAAATTCAACTATAAATATTCATTAGAAAGATAAAAATATTTCCTACATAATGGTATTTTATTTATAATTTTTAGACATTAAATAATTAAATTTATTTTTGACACAATGATGATGCAGTAATTACCTTATTATTAAAAGATTAAAATAATTGATATTATAAATATTAATATAATTGTAAATTGAGACTTTTGATGTATTAAACTAATTTTATAGGTTAATATGAAATGTTAGGGCTGATTAAATAAATTTTTTTCTAAGTGATAAAGTTGTTATGACTTTCACAAAAACCAAATACTAAATAGTGTCAAAATTGACACAAATGAGATTTTAAAAAAATACTCTATTATTAATTGATATAATATTACTAAAAATATAAGGTTTGGAAAAAGGACTTAGATAAGGTTAGATATATCAATAATTATCTACTTGGGGTTCTCTTGGCTTTTTATAGTAAGTTTATTAACCATTTATTATAATAATACAAGAATACATGGTAAAAGTTAAACTATTTAACTAAGAGTTAAATCTAAAAGATAAGGATAATATGGTGACCTAATCTTATCTAAAACCCATTGGTTTATAGTTTTTTGACCCATCCCCACATTAGCATCGAAATAAATCCTTTTGGATCCATTATAAACTGAATATGATTGTATAATAAAATAATATTTCAAGCTTTTCTAAAACCCATTGGTTTAGAGGTTTTTGACCCATCCCCACATTAGAATCGAAATAAATCCTTTTGGATCCACAGTACATGCACCTACAGTACTTAATTTGATCAGAAGCCAATATAAGGAGCCCTTTTCATCAAATCCAAAGGAAGCACCCGAAGAAGATGTAATAATTTTATCACCTCTTTCAAAGTTATTTTCTTCTTCTACTTCCTGTTTCTTTGTTGTTTCCATACTAAAATAATAAATCCAGTACCTTCTACATACTATTATGTTATTATAAATATGGTACAACTATATTCATTATTCTCTCCACCCTATGAATGAAAAAGTCACCATACGTGCGTACGTACGACTTACCATCTCCACGTCGTTGTGTAGTTTGTTATTCAACACTTCATCCTTTGGATGGGTATAATAATGAGTATAATTGATGTAAATAATAAATAAAACATGTGAATTATTCTCTATATATTATATACCATCCAATTACATACAATTTCATTATCAATAGAATGGTATTTTCTCTCGGGCGTACATACGGATTACCGTCTCCATGAACGCGATGAGATTCATTCCCCATCATAACCATTTAAGAATAATTTTTATTTTATGATTAAAAATAATCTTTAAGAACTTAATATCATTCTAGATATGAATCAAATACATCATATCCATATCCAACATGACTTACGTAATAAAACATAGAAAGTAAAACGAATCAGTTAACACCCAAAACAATGATACTACTGAAATAATATTAACAAATAAATATTATAAGATCATATATGATATCATATTTATGTATGTGGTTCTTTTCTAATTTAATAAAAATAATTTCACCATTATACAGGAGGTTAACATACCCTCTACTAAGGAAAAGTACAAGGTAAGGTGTTTTCATCTCACTTCTTATTCCCGTGCGATTCATGCAGTATTGCCACTATTTCCTATTGTGTGGTGTATGTACTACCTATGATTGTATTCCTTTTGTAATATAATTAAATTTATGGGTATTTAAATATTCATTGTATGATCCTTCTTTCAGGGAGTGTATGTTTTGTAAGTTACCAAATCAGTAAGGGAATTTTTAATTTCGATTTCCACTCATTGGGTTTTACACAAACTTCAGTGATTATTTTACTTAAAGATTATGTGTTAAATCACTATTTATTTATCTATGTAGTAATTCCCACTACCATTTGTGTGGATATACTTTTGATACACATAGTCACTCCATTGATAAATTCTCAAGTCATTAATATGAACTTGATAAGAGAAATCTTAACTCAATTTCCATTCATTGAGTTAAACATCCAAGCGATTGGTGTTGTTGTTACAAGAATATGTGTGCATGTACTGTGGTTGATTTAAACTGAATATCCAATAATATTTAGTGTATTTATATTTTTCACACATAATTATTTCATTTATTTATCTTCAACCTAAGGATATAGTCTTTATAAGGAATTTCGTCTCAATTTACATTCTATTGAGATTTCTTTGTAGTTATGCACCAATTCACTTTTATATGGTGTATATACTGTACTTTGACATAGTATATCATGAATCATTTTATTCTCATGATATTATAAAGTTTTTATTACCTCAACTATTTTTATTCAAACGTCTATCATTTGGTTAGGAACTCTAACTAAAATATCATTATAAATGTTTTAAAGATTTATTCTTCTAAATCATTCTCATTAATGTACATGTTTTAAAAATAGTTTTAAGGATTTATTTATATGAAAATGAATGTTTTAAAATTAATTTTTTTTTTAAAATTTTCAAAGTGGTATGGGACACTTTGATTCAAAAATCTATTTTTTAACAACTTCTTGATAAATAGTGAGACTTTTAAATAATTTCAAGAAAAAGGGGATATTTCTCTCAAATAGTTTTACTAATTATTTATATCTATGTCAATACATTTCATTGTTCTTGATTGAGGTTGATTTATACAATATTTCATATTATATTTAATGATTTATGTTTGACCATGGATGTGCTATTTTTATACCATTCATGGTTTGGGGTTAAAATAATGGCACTTTGTATGAAAGTTTTAATACGATTGTTTAGATTATGTTTCAACCTTTTCATATGAGGAATTAATTAGACTTAGTATGTGACGTGTGGAGACCACTCTAGCTTCTCTATGCATCGATTGGTCTCATGAGACTAACTAGTGTCTTGGCACAAGGCTTTGAAAAAATCTTATTTGTAGTCTTGGAACAAGGCCTTGAATATGTGGTTATGATGTCCAACATTATGCATTCCATCATTATGAAATAATCTATTGACATTACATGTGATTATTTGACTAGTAGAATTTCCATTTGAATAAGTAAATGGAACTATTTGATTTATCTTTTCTATATTATACTAAATTTTAAGTTTAAAAGGCTTGTGTTTTTACCTTATGCATTGCTTTAAATTTTTATGCTTATTTATGATAGTTTCTGCTATATTGTTTTCCTTAATGAGCATCTGAGCTCACCCATTTATTATGATTTCTTTTTCCTAGGATGTGAAGAATTATATTGTGCTTGAACTGTGGGGATAAGTTAAGAGATATGAGTGTGTTCAAAGGGGACACATTGTTGTTGTTTTTTTATGATGTAATGTAAAACTTATGTATGTACCTAGTAATTACAAGGATACTAAAATAATCAGTCTTTCGAGACTTGATATCTTATGATCATGCCAATGTTATGTAATAATGCATCGACTCTGGGTAACTGGGGTCAGGGCATTACACTTGTATTGCCAACAGACTACCACAACTGGCTTCTTGTATATCTAGCTACCACGAAACATACTTACATCATTCTATAGCTAAAATTCCTTCACACTGATAGCCATTAAATTGAATTATAAAATAAAACTTCAATTTTCGTAGCATCTTTTTACAAAAAACCCATTAACATTCGATCCACCATATCTTGGCTATAATAACTCAGATTGATGCACCATTAGTTTTGTTGGGGCCATATTGAAACCATATTTCCAAATAAAAGAAAATTTAATTGAAATTTTAAATTTTTCTTCTTAAATAATGACACATTTTCTCTAATATGAATTGAAAGAACCCTGGGTGAAGAAAAAGTATGAAAGATGAACTATTTAAAATTTTCAGTTTGGATTCATGTTAAAAAAATAGAATCCACTTAAAACCTTTCCTAAACTTATAAAAGTATCCTGTGTAATTCAATTTAATCATGGAAAATAAAATCAAATGAAAGCTTAAATAGTACCTCATTCATTTTCATTCACCGTTTTTATTCACTCACCGTTGATGTGCCGTGGATGTAAGACACCAAAATAGAGATCATCTAGATCATCCAAAAGTGTTCTAAAATTATAGGATCACTAATATACATTTCTTGGGTGCTGTCATGGGGAATCTAAGAGCGTTACGATGTCCCTTTGATCGCCTAAATAACACATACTTGATTGAGAAAGAAGCATCAATCTGACTTTGTTCTTTCTTTGAAATTTCTCTCTAAGAACTTGAGAGGAGAGGAGAGGAGAGCTTCTCTCACTAAATTTTGAAAATGGGGGATATTTTTATTCAAGAGTCCAATATGAGATTTTATACTTTGGTTATACTTTCCAAAATTGCACTTTGGTCCCCAGAAAGTAATAACATCAATTTTAGAACATTGTGCACAAGTATGACTAAATAAACTTATCATAAATGCCACACATATTTTTTCACTTAATTTTTACTCTATAAAATATTATGTGATAAAATAATAACTGTTAAATCAGTCGGTAAAATCTGTGAAATAATTTATTTAACCCTGAACATCCAATGTTCGTTCGAAAAATTTTATTTTTATTATATTCATATTTATGATCAAAAAACTTGTGAATACCTTGATAAATAAATTCAATCATAATAATTATAAACTTGAATAATATAATTGAATGAGTTTTATTTGTGATTGTTTATACTCAAATGTTCACCGATACCCACACATGTGGCCCACTTCACCCTAAAATCATATTTATTAAAATATGTGGAACTTATGGATACACTTAGTGTGTGACCCTATAGGTCCTTATCTCAATATAAGTGAGTCCAACCCACATAACAAGAGCAGAGTCTAGAAACCCATAATGGACCCTAAGGAGTTAAGGAATGTCATAGATACAACTTCCTCTTGCAAACACTTACTATTTAATATAGTCTCTTTGCCTCGTGATATCTCATAAAATAGGATTCACACTTGTTTCATCATCCTTTTTTCGCTTTATATATTTCTTTACCTTACTCTATGGACATGCCTTCTTGTACCATGTACATGAATTTATAAAGGTTCCACCATCTTGGTCAACCTGAGCCCATGAGATATCTCTTCCTCAACTCGTAAATAAGAAATTCTATCTTGATCATTTAACCAATGCCATACCACCAATGACACACCCAACAAAAAATAGCTATCCATGATTTCATTATCATGGTTCTCACAATGAATCAAAGTACATGATCAAATGTAATACATTGATAATGATCTCAAGTCCGAAGACTAATATATGTGTTCATAGATATCAAAAATCAATGACACCCGAAACATGTGGTGTTCCTATTGGTGGGTATGTCCTCATGATCTCATTACTAGAGATCACCAAGTGATAACTTCATGAGAAGAAGTCTCAATGATTATGAGCCCCCAACACCTGATAGTTATAAATCATTTATGTTTTATCAGTATGATGTATCTAGACCATAGGAGATATGTTTAAGATTACTGTCATAGTATCTTGAGGATCTTATTATAGCTAGGAAATTATATAACCTTTTTATAGGACACATAATCTAAGGACATTACCATGTAAATAGTGGATGAAAAAATATCAACACTATTATAGTAAGAATAAGCACATGTATATATCAAACTGTATACATGTAATGGTAATAAAAAGTTCTGATGAAGTTGGTTATAGGGAACCCACCATTACAACACTATCAGCATAAAAGTGATGCCTACTATGAGTAATAATAAAGAACTTCTTGATCGATTGAACCAATTAGTTTGTTTCCTACACCAAGCTTGACTCAATCTCTACTAACTTTCTCACCTCGAACTAGTGTAGGGTTGAGTGGTATGTAACACTATACAAAGCCTCTAAGTGGTACATTTGGATTAAATATTGAAATCTATTGTCATAAAAAGTCTCTTTAATGGTTCAATAGTCATCCCAGACACCCCTGAAATAATGAACACATACCCTAAGAATACCCTCAAGTATCCAAATCACCCCCTAATAATTCTTGTATGTTTATAGGTTGTATACTACACTTAGATTCAACTGAGACCCCATAGACTTATACATACCCTGATAGAGTGTTAATATAAAATATGCATCCAGATATAATACTATGACATAGGGAATACTATTAAATGACACTATCAATCTCACACATATATCATGCCTATCTCATATAAGTAATAATTCATTATGATTGGTAATAAAATAAAAACCTTCATTAGCTGGTTAAATACCACCCAAACTACATAAATCCCCCTTGGAGGTATCCCCATGAAGAAGTCCATGATCACCTAACCCCAATTCCACACCAGTAGTGGATGGGTTTGAATTAACCCAAATGTACATTGATTCTCTAGTTTTATCAATTTATCGGTAATGCAATGAGTAATAAACCACATGATATCCTTCATTATATAAGATCATCAGAAATGATTCTAGAAATCATATTACATCTTGTTCAATACTTAATTCATTTCCCAACATGAGGTTTGGAAGTCCATTATCATATAATATATCATATAAGTAGGGACCACCATCATTCCATGGGAATAATTAAACTATTCCTCAATATGATACCATCTTGAGATCGGTTCATCTCTCATGATCTGTTTCTATATCATAAGAAAATCTGAATCAGGCTTCTGGATAACATTCACCTGGTATACCAAATAAGAGTTAATGATCAAAATGGAAAAGTCTAGATCCCATCACCCATAGAAACATAAATTTTCTAGTCAGTGATAAATCTCATTAGTTTATAATCCTTATTAGATGTATAAAATCCATTCTCATTAGTCTTCATACCGAGGGAATCTATAATGAATTTTCCATTCCCTGGGACATAAACCATCTTGATGTAAAATGATTATAGTTACTCTACCAAAATACTTTTTGATAGGTTCAAAAATAGCTTTTGGAATATATATCATAATATATTGTGGTTTGTGTAGATGAAAAATCTCTCAAATAAGAAATAATAGTTCCAAACTAGATGTTTTGGACCATAAAAACTAACTCCAAATCGTGGTTGGTGTAGTTCCACTCATGGGGTCCTATATAACAAAAACCATAAGTGACTACCCAATATCTCTACATAAAAAATACTCCTAGAACAACCCTTTAGGCACGAAAAAACAATATATAACCCTGAACTATGTCTATTAGGATTAGAATCTAATAAAAATTTAACCCAACTTTCAATTCTTAAAAATCCAATTCACACCGACAAGTTCTTAAAAATTCACCCCATTATTAGTCTGTCCTATTATAGATGTTTCTAGGTGAGATAAATACTAAATGAACCACTTGTAATACCTATTTATATCAAGGAAACTCATAATATTAAACACATTCCTAGGTTAATCCTAATACATCACAAAAATTACTTTGTATCCATCGACTGATATCCCTACCTTCAACATAACATACCCAAATAAGCATACCACTTGAATCTTGAAGTGAAATTTTATATACATAGTGTAATTTTGATGTTCTCAAAGAATATTAAATTTTATATCTAGGTGATTGGCATGAAAATAACTAGTTTTTTAGAACACCACATATCCTTAATGACCACCATGATGAAGTATTATAGAAAAGGATAAAAAAATGAATTATATTATCCACGAACACCATCAAATCATTTAGAAGACTAAATGGAATAAAAAGGTACTAATATAACCCATACCTAATTCTAAATATCATCCTAGATATATCCTCACACTTTAGTGAAAACTGATGATAGCCTAACTATAGGTTAATATCATATAACCATCTTGAACACCAGAACTAGTCAAATAGATCATTTATCTTTGGTAATAGATACTTAGTTTTCAATATAACTTGATTCAAATTCTAATTATTGAAACAAAACCAAATGATATCATCCACCATCTTAGTAAGGAAGACAATATCACCCCAATAAGATGTCTTTTGGTGGTTAAAAATCTTCTCCTCAATGTAATTGAGCTATTCCCTCAACTCTCTAACCCGAACCACTCCATATAGTTAGAATATATCGATATAAACAATTTACTTGACACGAGGACTATCATTAACTTTTTTTCCCTCTTAGGAGGTAAAATTTTAAAATTATTGGGGAAATAATCATATAAATGGTCCATGAATGGGGTAAAATTTTCCAGGCCCACTTCATGATCTAGTGTAAGGACCATACCCACCACTTGTACTGTAATGGTTCATTTCTGACTAGGGTCATGTGTATATCTACCTACAACCATGTCCCACTCTCCCATGAAAATATACTCCTTAAGCACTAGGTAAGTAAAAAAAATCCCATTGTATAAGTTGATGTGTGGTTGAAAGTTCTTCATCCAATACATCTTGAAGATGACGTCAAAACTCTCCTTTTTTTGAAAAAAAATATCCCACAAGTTTCCATCACCCCAACCATTATGACACAAATTGGGAATAATTAAATATGATATATCCTATTCCTAATAGGTATATTAATAGAAAAATTTCCATGTGATATCTCCACATCTTAACCAAATCTTGATACAATTTGGAAAATTATAATATAATGAGACTATCCTATATTAAAAAATAATAACAAAAGCATAAAAGCCCTTAAAAATGCACCTCTCATAGTAGAAGTACCTTCTACTCCATCAGATAGAATAAGGTCTAAGGTATATACTATATTGATCTTATATCTATTTCTCAGACCCTGTGATCCCTGTATCACCTAAGGTACTGACCCCTGAGGCATCTACAACCACTTCTTCCACGGAGACTTTCAAACAACTCCATAAATTGACCTCCTAGATGTTTCCTTGAAATCTATCTATGTTCCACCTAACTTGGATAAATAATTCTACATCTTTCCATAATTTATTTCTAAACCTAGTGAAGGAATCCTTTAATGGAATCATTATAGATGAATCATCCTACCATAAGTATGAAAAACCTTTGATAAACATGAACTTACATTGTAAAAATGACCTATATGCTCAGATAGATAACATATGATGGTAAATTATCCTATAGGAGGGAGCGATGAAACATGGACCTACCTAGTCCATATATCACTTCCCAAGAACATATAATTAGATATCCTCTTCCTACCACATGAATTGGTACCACTAGTACTCCAATAAAGTCCACCACCCGACCACTGAAGATAACAAGTGAACTTATGACACTATCCTCCACTAGGAAATTCTCAATAGAAAGATCCTTTTTAACCAAATAAATATATTATTTTAGGTTAAAAATTATATCATGGAGCCTCACATTTATTCTAATATTGATTTCAAAACTAAATTTTTTTGGGACTCATTCTTTTTTATAAATGAAAGAGAACACATCAGCTCGAAAAAGAGGGTAATACAATCCATGACCTACATTATTCCCTACCATAGCTCCAAAAAAACTTGTTATAGGTTATGATTCAGTGACTTATGGATTATATATTAAAAGTAGATGTCTGTGATGACCTTCAACAATAACCCCCCATGCCTCGGGATCTGAACCACAACACCCCACCATCTCTTAGCGGGTCCTTGGAGCATATATCCAACCAAATTCACCTGAAGGTTATCAGGTGTATATAATTTCTCAAATAACCTTCTTTAACCTTAATATATCCCTCATCATCCATAGGGACACCTATAATATATAAATCTAAAGGGTTCCTCTACATAAAATATCAGGCGAATCCTACCATAGTAGGTCCATCACAATGAATACCTTTACCCTCAAACTAAACAATTTGAAAACCCCTTGGATAAAGAGGCTCCACTACTTGAAACACTGATGATTACTTGAGATCATGCTCATATACACTATAATATACATCTATTTTTATTATAGGAGTGTTACCTACCTTAGGGTCATCATAAATCTTATCCCTGGGTGTTAGCACCTGATATCATTGATGTGATATTTTCTGAAATGAAAAACATAAATATATAAACTCTTTTAACATCACAAATTATAATAAAATAATATGTATTTATTAGTAACATATACAAATAATAAACCTAGGATACATTACCTAATGGTCTGCCCACAAACACTAGGCATGACCACAAACTACACACCTAAGGAATAGGCCTGTACCATTTGTACCTAAATTTTAGTCACATATATAACAAAATTATAATTATTATTAGGTTAAATTAATCACATGACATCAATATTATATTTGGGAAAACCATGAATATATTATTTCTAGTATTTAATTAATTTGAACCTATAACAATCACATGAATACAGGTATATGAGATGTGATCTTATGTGTTTAATCATCATGCATGGACTCATGCACTCTCATGATCTTAGGAAAGAGAAAAATCCCATAATTTTTCAATTCACAATACCACTTGAAGAACTACATGAAACAATAAAAAAACCCATAAAAGTAATATTACTACCCTAGAAACTCTAATGTTCACTATACAACTAATGTCTAGAAACAAGAATAAATTCTTTCTCGAGTGTCGACTATCCTCTCTCTATTTTAGAAATCCATAAATAATAAATCAAAATAAAGGTTCTATGATGTAATTTTTTAATTCCATAACCCAAATCACTTAGTTTTAACTAGATAAACACATTTACTTATAAAAACTTACCCATACTCAAGTGGATACCAACTATTGGTGAGGGCCCATTCTATATAGTAGGGACAATATGCCATCAATTTCAATAACCATAAACAATAAAAACAATGGAATTGAAAAAAAATAAAAAATAGCCTAAAATCAATGTGGATCCGAACCATATAAATAAAACATTATAAAATAAAATGAGATACAATAATTCCATATATCATCTGTTAAAAGGGTCCCAAAATGTAGTGGATCATACATTAAATATAAAAAAAGAAAAAAAATTATAATGAGGAATAAATAAAAAATGATAACAAAGTTTGTATTGGTATTTCCTCTAACCCTTTCCACCTCTAATTTCTCAATATCCAATCATAGGGCCTTTCAAATTAGTTAGATCCCTACCAAGAAAGTTGGAATGTTCATTGTGGAACATTTTTAGGGTTTGAGTAATAAACTGAGTGGGATATCATTAACATATTCTTTGAATAAGTATAGTCGATATATGAGAGTGTATGAACCGATAGATAAATTGACTTAAAATAATCAAAAAAATATATTGGTTTATTGTGTGCTAATAAGTATTAAAAAAACCTTTACCATACCTACTTTAGTTCTATGTGATAATAATGTATCATCTCATTCCATAGATACATATCAATACATGACTAGTACCTTCTCACTCAAGGAATGGTGCCATATCAAGATCCATATAAAATAACTTGTTGAGTCACACAAACCACCCTCTAACTCATGGGAGGCCACACATTAAGTTCCATATATGGCCCTAGACCACACCCTCTCACTCACTGGAGGTCACACATCATCATTTCGATGCCCCACCCTATCACTTAGGGTGACCTCAATACACAATATCTTATTCCATCACAACAAAGGACACTATCCTCTCACTTAATACATGGTCGCATAATCACTAGTCTCAATATTTAATATAAAACATAATAAAAATACTGACCAATCATGAAATTCCCTATCATCATATATTAGTCCCAACATGACACAAATAAGTTATACAGATGGATCATAGGATACTCACAATCCAACCCCACAAGTTTACAAACAATAACCATTTTCATTCACCCAAAACATTTCAAATTGATAGAATTCATCACTCATACCCATATACAATTCTATAACCTCACCCATGCTTTAATTGATCTTGAACAACTTACAATTAGCCTAATTAACCCAAGTAAAAATTCAAACCTCAAGCTATGGAATAAGGTGAGGTTTCATTATATCTAATAAAATTTACCCATATTTAACCTATAATGGGTAAATTACACCAACTCAGACTCATCCGATCATCTTAACACTAAAAGAAAAATATTTCATACTAATACATGCACCTGTATGCAAAATAATCCATAAAACCACTTATAAATTGCATAACATGGTAAATATTGGTGGGTTTACATGGATAAATTAACACATAATCAACAAAATATATGAAATTAAAAATCCCATTCCTAAGATCAATCAATGAAGAAAGAAAAACCATGATTAATGAAAATGAAGAACTATGTTGTACCACGAAACAATGAGTCACTACTACTATCATCATCCATATGATTGATAAATATCTCATAGAGACAACTAATGGACTCCCTCCTTTAAGTTATATCCATTAGTTGGCAGTCAATCACCCATCACATGGGAAGTACCCTCTCATCTCCCAAAACATGATAATGCCTCTCAATGTGAAATGAGAAAGAAGAAGCAATCATGAGGAAAATCAGTAGAAGGCTTAGTAGGGAACATCACACCATTCTCAAAGCACATCATCCTTTTATAAGCCTTTGGGGATTCTCTTTAAATGATAATTCATTAACTCATATTCTATATAATGTATGAGTTAATTCCTTAACCAATCATGAATTTATCACATGAATGCATTGTTCATTCTCTATATTTTATAATATATGTAACTTTGTATTGGGGGTATTAAACAATAGAAGATTATAGAATGTTATCAATTTAATATTAAACTACTTTAATCTATCCTAAGAAACATTATGTTCCATACACTATGATAAAATATATTATAATCAATATGCTGGAATTAGGATATAGTTATATCATACTATATGATTTGGCTAAGGATTTGGAGAAATATATCATACTATATTATATAATTACAACGTATACTACAACATAATCTATAATATTCCAAATGTATAAATTCTTTAGATAATTATCTATCAATTTCCTACTTTCACTAAAGCCGAATATATATATTTTCAATTCCACCTTATATTGTATCATATACAATAACTTATGAAATCTTATGCACGATATTTTTTGATATAATCTATTTTTTTTTGGAAATTTATCATCCAAATCATCATGTATCATATAAAATAAAACACCTTAAGTGTATTCATCCAAAATTATTATCAAAGAAACTCTAAAACACTTTTATAAAAACTCTTTGAGTAAAAATTAATCTTTCAACCGCAAAGTGTGACCCCATGGTCCTTTGTATCATTGAAAACAAATATTAGGTCTCAAATATATAAATTTAAGTAAATAGTAACCTCTAGAAAATATTCACCGCTACTTAAGCTACAAAGGGATCCATCATAATCTCCATCAAATACATGTGTCTCTATACCTATGTCCACCAACTGCATCATATATTAGAATTCATTTTCTTATGATCCCTTTTTCTAAGACATCGAGTAACCATAGGACAATAAGTATGTAAATCCCATTTAGTTATACAAATGGTCTAAATTATCCAAGTATATAGTGAAAAGATTAATGATTAAATCAAATCTAATTCATAATTATGGATGATCACATCAAATTACCCTTAACCAAGTAGATAAGAACATAAAATGTCATATCTTTGTGTGGGTGTACACTTCATCATTCTATCATAGTCTAGGCCCTAGATGTTATAATTTTCATATGAGAAGAAAAATATCATCATATTTAAGCTTCAACCAATGATATTATTAGCCACATACCCAACCAAACCTTGATTATCTATGATCCAAGGATTACATATTAAAGGTATCAAAGTATAAAGGTTCTCATGATAGGAATCTTTCCAACCTCAACTATTAGAGAAATAAAATATAAACCATACACATCTAATATACTAGACACAATGTATGAAACTCATGTGATATAATTCATGGTCTATACAATATAAAAAACATGTTTTGTGCTCCTGATAATATTTATATCCCTAAAATGAAATCATACTCACTATAACCATATCATTTTTTCACAACCTATAACAATCCATGATGAACATCAATTAGTGATAACTCTATTTCTTCCTTTGAGAGATCAATTATCATTTCACTTAATGAGTATATGTATCCAAAATAAAAGAATAATTGAGTAGATATTTATTTTTTTTATATCATGATACATTTTATATTCAAACAGTTAAATAAGATTAAAAAAACCATACAAAATAATTTTTCTTATCATATCACATATTATAAACTTCTAGATTAGCCTTATGTTTTTTGTACTTTTTTGGGTTTCTTTAATCTCATTACATCACTATGTAAGTCTTTCCACTTCTCTATGAGATCATATGATAAATCCTTCTCACTAAAATCTATAGTTAGTGATATATTTGAAGAAATCTAGTTTGAATAATGGGGGGACATGAGAATCATATTCCCATTATGTAAATACTTTAACATAGTACTCAAAATTCTTAACTTAAAAAAATCAAATGATGTAATGTTAATGAATTTTTTTCAACATAGAAATCCTTCTGAGCCTATCATAATAATTCTTATAACCTTTTCCATCATAAATTTCCTTGAAATATTTTGGTAACTAATGTAACACCTTGTGACTTTGAAATATTTTCCTTTTAGAATAAATTAAACCTTTTTCTTACTTTATTTATAAGAAACACCAAGTTAATATTATTCTAAAAACAACAATGAGATTATATTTTAGTACATGCAATATGAATTCATCTTTTTTTACACATAATATCGTGTTTCTTTGATAGCTTTCATTACACACATGATCGAGTTTTACAAAACTATAATATACTATTAATATTATTATTTAATATGATTGTCATCAACTATCAATTATAGTGGAAGGTATAAAAAGGATAAAATAAATTTTTAAAATATTTTTTACACATGTTTTTATAATTATTTGGAGACCAATTAAATATAAATTAATATAAAAATTAATTAAATATCAATGAAATAGTTTTTTTATAAAAAAATATTTTTATACACTAAAGGGGTATTATCTTAATAAATTTAATTAATTAATATATGTGAATGAACTTAATTAAATTTATATTTATTATATATTCAATTAAGTGTTTTTATATTCATCTAATATATTTTATAGGCATAAGATAATAACAAACCCCAATTTACACATAAAAATGTAATTTTCTAAAGGTAGTTTTTTCACCTTTTAATTGCACACATGTTTTAAAACTAAAATTTCTATACATTTTATTTGAAAAAATAAAATTCATTTTTGAAATAGTAATGTTAATATTCTACTATGGTTATTTTTTTTTGAGAATTTTCATTTTTTGATGGATATTGAAAAATATTGAATTTTAATTGAAAACTGACTTTTTTTGTATAAATAATTTTTAGTGTTATATTATATTTCTAATTGTTTTTAAATTATTATTAGATAAAATTTAAATTTATTAATAAAATTTATGTAATTTTAAACATTTTCATGTTGAATTTAGATATAAAATCTTCATGAACTTTTGAACATTTTCGCTTTAAAAACCCGCTTCCTGTCTCGTTTGTAGGATTAAATTTAAATCAATTTATTCTAATGATGTGATTGTAATTGGTAAAAATGGATTAAATATTTTTAATAAGAATAATTTATAATTTTTCGTAAGTTCAAATTAGTTTTTTATCAAAAATATTACTAAAAGAAATTAAAATTAATTATAATGATTAGGGTGAACTGAGTTTACTTAGTGGTAGACTTTAATATTAAGGAGACAAATGACCTAGAAACTTGTCCAAAACCCATTTATGGACATATTTAGACCATATTATCTATTTTAAATAATTATTTTCATTATATTAGTCACATGACATAATGGATACCTCCTAATAGTGTTTACCTTTTTATATTTATAAGAATGTGACTCCTCCTCCACTATAAAAGGGCACTCACCCCATCACTTATTCATACCTATCAAGAATTTAAAATGTAAAAAAAATAACTAAATAATATTTCAAAATCAATACCCTCATTATATAAGAGTCACATTTTCTAGAAAGACAACCAATGATATTCTTTGGTATAAACCAAAAAGAGTTACCTGAAAAAGAGGTAACGTTCTTTAACGACCACTATGTTTTTATTTATTTATACACCCCTTAAATTATTATTATATATTGATTATATAATAACATAATTATAATAAATATACTCATGTTTATTTATATTAAGGGTATTACATCTAACTTTACTCACTTTTATCAATTGGGATACACAATCATCGCTTGTGTGTACGACATACTACCACCTTGAGAACTGATGTTGTTCGTTCCTCAATTTCCACATTTAATGGTTATGAATAATGATGTATTTGTTGTTTATATATGATATATATGATATATTTAAAGTATTTATTCATTTGGAATTATTTCATAACACATACCATCATTCTTTCTAATTTTTGGGAATACGACAACATCATTTGTGGACGTGTGGACTACCGTCTCATTATAATGGTGTGATTTGTTCACACTTTACATGGAATGTATTATGTATGATTTTAATAAAAATAAGTGATATATATGACATAAATATGATACTATAATATATATATATATCATTCAATTTTATTTCTTTTATTATAACAATAAAATGGAAACAACATTGATGCGTACATATGACATACCATCTCTATGAATGGTGTATTTCATTTCATATATCAAAATTTTATGGATTAAAATAAATAAATTAATAAGGAATATATATGCTATTTAAATCAAGAATTAAATTTTTTATATTTTGAAATCATGATCTAAGTAATAGGAATGAAAAATAAATTGTCAAAACATACTCAAAAAACAAGGTAATTAACACCCAAATCAATGAGAATAATGAAATATTATTAAGAAACAGGTCATGAGATTTTATAAAAGAATTATATATGACATTATAAATATTGATATATTTCTATTATTTGTTAATAACATTCTTAAAACCATTATATAAGAGTTTAAGGAGTGTTCAACCAAGTGGGAGCGTAAGGTAATTGATTTCATCTCAATTTACATTCCATTGAGACTTATTTTTTTAAGCACAAATTCACTTTTTTGTGGTGTATATAATTCCACTTTAACATGTAATATCATGAATAATTTATTATTTAGGGAATTTTATGTTTCAATTTGAATTATCTCACCCAATTATATTTTACTTAAAAATTACCAAATAGTAAAAGTTATTGTGCAGTGTCACTCTCTCTTGTGATTGTTAACTTTCTCCTAAAATAATCACTTTATTGTAATCATTTTTAATTTTTAATTACATATCTATTACACATACATATTATTTTTTAGTGGATATGTTCATTTCCTAAACCGTAAACCATTTTTACATATGATTTTTACTTTGAATGTTATTTGATTACGAGGGAAAATATTGATAAATCTATACCCTTTACTCATTATAGATATTTTAGGCACATTCTTTATAAATTAAATTTATTATTCAATATATAATAAATTATTTGGACTGGTATGACACGGGTTGGTGACCATTCAGATGGGTTTCTACCTGGTATGATAAAGCGTCTTGTGAAAGGTCTTGATGTTAAAGGTTCCATGTACCTGGGAAACATGGTGTCCATTAACTAAGTATTTTCTTTATTTTGAATTATTTCATGATTATTATCCATGATATTTCTTCTTTGAAATTATATATTTACTCGTTTCATTCTAAATTTATTGATTAAATTTCATGTGTTTCAGTTATCTACCTTTCCACATTGAGTATAACTTATCCATTTATTTATGTGGCATGCGTGTTCATTTATCTACCTTTACATGTTGATTATGATTATTAATTCATGATATATTCCACTGTACTTAACCCTTACTGATAATTTGATATAACCCTTATTTTTTTTTCCTTTCCTCAAAATTCTATTAAGTTTTATAAGAAATATATGCAAGGACATGTTAGATGGAGTAAATTTATCATCGAAAAAAATTATGATGTAATTTATGTATTCAATTTTAATATGAGACTCATTTATATATCTAGTTTACCAAGTATACTAATCTATTTAGTCCTTTGGGACACTATTTTTTTGTATCTTTGATATTGTAATGGTAGCAGAAACTGACTCTAGGATTTCGGGGTCAAAATCACTATAGTTGATATTATAGAAAATTTAGTAGAAACCTATTTAGGAAATCATAGATTAGAGAATAAAACTCTTCGATATACTATGGGCATAAGTATAGAAGAACCCCCCAAAGAAACCATGTTTATGATCATAATATTAGATGCTCATAACTTTTTCAATTTATGTTGATTATTTCACTAGTTTGGGATTATACATTATGTTTCATAAAGTTATGATATAATATAGTGTATTACATTATTTAGAAATGGAACCTGGAAGGAAGAAGGATTCAAATACTCATGGAAAATGTAGAGGATTCTTTTCTAAGAAAGTTGATACAGTTGGTATTGGAACTGATAATATTATAGATATATTAGGGATGCCTAATAAGGTTTTGAAAAATAACCTTTTCCGAATGGAGAAACATTTTCCTAAGTGATATTCTCCTATGTTGGATAACTTTATGTGATAGGGGCCCCCATCATTTAATGGGACTGCTGATCCAATAGAGGTTGAGAAATGAATTAAGTCCTAGGAAAAAAAATTTATGGAATTAGAATGTTGTAAAAAGTAAAAGGTTACACTTATGTTGTATTGTATCAATAGAGATGTTGATAAATGTTGGTTTTTGATCTAGAATACTAGGGAGGAAGAGGAAATAGAACTCATGGAATGGAAATATTTTTAGGAGACATTCTTTGACAAATATTTCATCTTGAGAAAAAAATTAGATGAAAAGAAAGTTTCATAGTTTGAAAAAAAACGAGTAAGAAAGGGTTTTAGAGTATGAAGATACCTTTACAGGGTTATAAATTCATGTTACGGATTTCATACACAACATAGATTGCAATATAGACCATTTTGTTGAAGGGCTTATGCCAAGTCTCCAAAGGGCAGTAGTCTCTCAAAAATTTTCTACAAACAATGAAATATTTTTATGTGATTTCATGATAGTGAAATAATTATCCAATTATTATATATTATAAGGTAAGAAAGAGAATAATAGGACTATAGATAAAAAGATAGATAAATGGAAGAAGGGAAAAAGAATTTTCCCACATGTGATAAATTTGAAAAGAAACACCCCGGTGACAAATTAATGGAAGGAATGAAATAGATTAACTAAATTGTAAAAATATTGTTTAGACATGTTTATATAATTATTTTGTGACCAATTAATTATAAATGAATATAAAAACCAATTAAATATAAATGAAATATTTTTTTATAAACAATTATTTTTTTTGCACCAAAGGGGTTAAATCTTAAAAATTTAAATTATTTAATATTATTGAAATATATTAATTAAATTTATATATTATGTATTAAATATTTTTTTACATTCATATAATATATTTTATAGGCCTAATATAAGAACAAATCCATTTTTACGCGTAAAAAGCTGTATTTTTTTAATGGCAGTTTTGCCACCTTTTAATGGAACACATGTTTTAAAAATAAATTTTTAAATTTTTCTAAATTTTATTTGAAAAAATAAAATTTATTTATTAAATATTAATTTTAGAATTATCTTAGGGTAATTTTTTGATATTTTTCTGAGAAATTTCATTTTCTGATGAATAGTAAAAAATAATGAATTTTAATTGAAAACTCCCTTTTCATATAAATAATTTATAGTATCAACTTATATTTTTAATTAATTTTAAGCTATTATTATATCAATTTTAAATATATTAATACAATTTAGGTCATTAAAATCTTTTTTATATTTATTTTAGATATAAAAACTTAGTGAAACTTTTAACATTTTCACTTTAAAAACCCACTTTCCTGTCCAGTTTGTGAGATTAATTTTAAATTAATTTTTTCCACTTATGTGATTAGAATTTTTAAAAATGGATTTAATATTTGTAATAAGACTAATTTATAATTTTAGTTAATGTAAAAATAGTTTTTGACTAATAACATTTGTGAATGCAATTAAAATTAATTACAACGATTAAGGTGAAATGAGTTTACTTAGTGGTTAAAATTTAATCTTAAGGGGCCAAATGACATATAAAATTGTCCAAAAAACATTTTATTACTATATATAGAAAATATAATATATTTTATCCAATTTAGTTTATTATTAGTTGCAAAATATGTAATGGATACCTCCCAATAGTGTTTACATTTTTATATTTACAAGAATGTTACTCCTCCTCCACTATAAAAGAGAAATCACCCCTCACTTATTCACACCTATAAAACCTCTTTTCTCATAAAAACCCTAGAAAGATAATCTCCCAAAATCCATCAAATCATACTATAAGCATAAATCTGGGATGAAATCCAACCAAGGAAGTCCTTTGGTGTAAACCAAATGGAGTTACTCATAAACGAGGCAACGTTCTTCAACGACCACTTTTGTTTTATTTATTTAAATACCTATTTAATTATTAGTATATATTAATTTTATAATAATATAAGAATAATAAATATAATGAAAATTTTTTATTTTATTTTTATGACCTACAACTTCACACACTTCCATCAAAAGGGATACACAATCATTGTTCGTGTGTACGACAGACTACCACCTTCTGAACCGATATAATTCGTTCTTCCATTTCCACCATTAAAGGTTGATAATAATGATTAATTTATTGTTTATATTATATATATATATATATATATATATATATATATTATTTATAATTTTTTTATGCTTATGGAATTATTTCATAACATATACCTTCATGATTTCCATTTTAGGGAAATACAATAACATCATTTATGGATGTGTGGAAAACTGCCTCCCCAAAACAACAGGTTTCGTTCACGATTTACATGGAATGTATTAAGTATGGTTTAAATAAAAATATGTGATATATACAACATAAATATTATTATTATATAATAATAATATAAAAATATATCATTTAGTTTTCTTTCTGTTTGTATAACAAGAAGATGGAAAAAACATTCATGCGTACGTACGACCTATCATCTCCATGAATGATGTATTTCAATTCCTATCGCCAAATTTAATGTATTAGACCAAATAAAGTTATAATGAATATATATGAAATTTAAATAATTTATTATATTCCAAATATTCTAAAATATAGATCTAAGAAATAGGAAAAAAAAACAAGTCAAAATAAACTAAAAAACAAGGCAATTAACTCCCGAAACAATGAAAATAATGAAAGATTATTAACAATTGGGTCATGATATATTATAAATGAATAATATATGATATTATAAATATTAATATGGTTCTTTAATAAGTTAATAAAATTATTAAAACCATTATATATGATTATTAATAGTGTTCAACTGAAAGGGAATGTAAGGTAAGGGATTTCATCTCAATTTACATTCCATTGAGAATTATTTGTTGTTATGCACCAATTCACTTATATGTGGTTTATATACCACCCATTTAACATGTAATATCATAAAAAATTTATTATTCATGATATTTTATGTTTCAATTTTAATTATCTCACCCAAGTGTATTTGACTTTAAAATTACCAAATGGTAAAAGTTATTGTGCAATCTCACTCTCTCTTTTGATAGTTAACTTTATCTTGAAAAAATCACTTTATTTTAATAATGTTTCATTGTTTATTACATATTTCTTAAATATACACATTATTTTATGATATATATGTTTATTTCCGAAACTATATAACTTTTTTATATAGAGTATTTACTTTGATAGTTATTTAATTAACCGGGGAAATATTGATAAATAATTATCCTTTAATCAATATGGATATTTAAGGCACATTTTTTATGAATTAGTTCAATAATTAAATATATAAGGAATGATTTTTATTGTTAATACATGGTTTGGGGACCATTTAATGTAACCCCTTTAATGCATTTACAGTCTCATGATATGAATTAGTTGTCCAAATCAGATGGGTTTCTACCCGATATGCTAAATTGTCTGGTGAAGTGTCTTAACAGTAAATGTTCCGTGTACCTGGGAGACATGGAATCCATTAATTAATAATTTATATTATTTATAATTTAGTCATTATTATTATCCATGAGATTTTTTTGAAATTATATATGGATTCATTTCATTCTTATTTTATTGATTAAATGGAATGTGTTTCAGTCATTTACCTTACCAAATTGAATATGCCTTATCCAGTTATTTATATGGAATGTGTGTTCCGTTATCTACCTTACCATTTTTATTATGATTATTAATTCATGATGGCTTCTATTATAATTAACCCTTACTGAGCATTTTAGGTCACCCTTATTTTGTTTCCTTTCCCCAGGATTCCATGAATTATACTAAGAAAGATATGAAAAGATATTCTAGATAAAATAAAGTTATTATAAAAAAAATAATTTTATAGTTTTTTTATTAAATTATAATATGATAATCATGTAAGTATCTATTTTACAAATAATAATAAACTATTAGGTCCTTTGGGACATGATTTTATTGTATCTATACCAATGTAGTGGTAGCAGGCACCGACTCTAGGCTTTTTGGGTCGGGGTTTCTACAACTAATGTAACCATTTTCATTAATACTTGTAAACTATCACGTCTAGGTATTTATTTTTGATTTAGATTAATTCTTGGATTATTTTTCTATTTACTTCTGATCTTATCATTATTTTTGGTGTTTTATCACATTTAAGAAGACTAAACACTGCTACTATAACAATTTATGTTCTGAATACATCATTCTTATCCTAAATCATTATGATGGTGAGATTGAATTTATGTAACTATGGTTCACCACATGAACCAACTATTCTGGCCACGAACCAGTTTAGTTGAAGGGATTTAAGACCTGAATCCTAGTTTCACACCATGAACCCTATAAATCCATCTTTTAGAAGATGGTTTTACCTATTTTCCCTTGATAAAATTTAACCTAATTGTTTTATTCCTTTTTCTAATATTTAACATAAAAACATCTCTCTAATATAGTTGTATTATATTTATATCTTATGGTGAAATTTAAATGGGAGTTTTCTTTAGATATTTAAGGTTCATTGCGGTAAGTGGCTTATCCCATATTTCACTGGACTTATGCCTTATCCCTTGTGTTTTTCATTCACCATAGGGCTATAGGAAACCCAGGGTTTCCCAGATCTCGACTTATTGATAATGATTTGTGTTTTAGGGATTTATCTCATCTCTTAAGAGACTCTTATATTATTGTATTATGGGTTCCAATAGGTTATTTCAAATTATGTGTTTTTAAGGTAGGTGGTTTCAAAGAAAAGATTTTTCATATGAATCTTTTTTTTTATTTTTATAATAGGTTCTAAATTGTATAAATGAATGGTTTTGATTTCTTGAAATATGATTTTAAAGTGGAAAATTAATTGACGATAAAATGGGTTGTATTTATGTTTATGCCCAATTTTGTGGTTGTTTTTTTTATTTGATAAATTTGGATTTTAATTGATGAAACACCTCTTTTAAATGATTTTAGTCATTAAAATAGTACCTCCTAAAGTGGGGGAAAACCCATGGGAGCCTAGGTATTAGGTGGGTAGTCTTGGAAAAAAATATCTAGGTATGGGTATCTTCCATATAATTTTATATATATGAAAAATACAACTAAAAATATTTAAGGTAGGGAGACACATGATGGTGATATCCAATCCCTAGGCCCAAGTTCTAGGGATGTGAGTGTGCACCCATTATTTTTCCTTTGTCATTTGAGGTGTGAGGATCCTAGCTAGTTCCAACCTAATATAACTTATGTCTCTCTAACATGGTGATAAATTAGCTTATTATCAACATTGGGTATTGATTCATGTTTCTTAAATGGTTTAAACATATGTTCTTTTTACACAGTTATAGAATAATTGATTTTCATGTTTTTTTTAAATTATGAAAATCTATTTTTTTGGATTTATTTTAAAACAACTATAAATTATATATTCTTACTATTTTATGAATGATTTTGAAAATATTATTCGCTACTATTTTATTTCTTTGAATTTAGTATAACTGATATATTTAATAAAGTATTCTTACGGAACACTTGATGGGACCCTGCTAGGATCTTGAGTGCACACCCTACATACAACCAATGAGTGTATGTAAATGTTGTTATATATGATAAATGAAAGGTAAATTCAATACTTTGAGATTATGGATTCTCATGACAGTCAATTTTGAGTTATTAGGGTGGCATGGTGGGATTCAAACCCACATGTCACTTGGATATGTCCTTCTGTCATTTTTATATTTTTATTTATCTTTGAAATAGTACATGAATTTCCTTAATGGAACTCCTGTCATTCCCATATTTATATTTATATTTATCCTTTTATGATTAATACTTATTCATAGTTTCTTTTACTTATATTAAGCATTGGGATGTTATTTATTTCAATTATTGTTGATATATATTAGTTTTTATGACTTTGTGAGGGAAATGTCCCCAAAGGTGATTATTCAATGCCTAGGTTCTTGTCTCCTACTCGTAGGGATCAATAATTTCATTTGTTACTTTTCACATTTTAGCTCAAGTTCCCTTTTAGAGGATGTCCTAAGTTGGTTTATGATAAATTTCTACCAAAATAGGGTTTTATTATTATTTAGGGGATCCCAGTAGATAAGATATGGTATTTTAAGAATTTAGGAGGTAAATCATGTGTATGTACCTAATCATCATCATTTGTGACAAGACCTAATCTTCAAGGGTCATTCTAGATGATCCTGTCTTGTGATAGAGTTTGGTTCTTGATTGTTTTAGAATTATAGTCTTTATTTTTTTTGTTATTTATGTATTATAATGGAAATATAAAGGATATCAGTGGAATTTATTACCTAGATAGGGTTTGGAAAACGATGTGTAGAGCTTGTGAATTAAGTGGGTTCCATTAAGATTAATTTACTTAGTGTATGACCAGATTTACTGTGTTGTCAATAATTGTGTAGCCATGAGTTTCCATGATATTGAAAATTTTAATCATTTATATATTTTAACCAATTTCCATTTTCTTTAAGTTTTAATTATGGTGAATTGTGGTGTTTTATGAGTGTTTAGGTAGTCTAGGGTGAAATTGAAATGGAATATTTGAATAGTAATGTTTGATTTTTTTTTGAAAGAGGAACTAGTTATATAGAAAAATTAAAAATACATTCAAGATAATATTTGGTTTTGAAAACATTTCTATAATGTTTTAGATTGAAAATTATTTTTGTATTTCTGTAATTTTTTAAAAATATTTTTTATTTAAAATGATGGTGGTTTTTTTGAAAGTTTATATTGTACCTTGGGAAAAGGGAAAATGTCAAAATTTTGAAGGTTTTCATGTGTTGTTAAAGAAATTTAATTGTAATATTTAAAAGGTTTTAATTTATGAATTATTTTAAGAATGAATTTTTAAATATTTGTATATTTAGAGTGTTTTTCCAAAAGATGAAAGTGTGTTTAAATTATTTTCTTAATGAATGAAAGTTATTTTTTTTGAAACCTTCTTACGACAAAAAATGTTGAATTTTTAGATTTATTTAAATAGTGTATTAAGATTTCTTAATTATGTATGTTCTATTTTATGGAGTTTTATTTTTTGATGTTTGCATTTCTTATTTTTGAGCATGTCCCCATTTAGAATTAATGGACTCTTTAGTTGATCATGGTTTTCATTGGATAATTTTTCCACATGTTATGGTCTAATATTTTTGAGTTATTTATCTCTTTCCTCAGTGCGAGGATCTTGTTTGAGTGTTTCTGAACCTGAATGCCCCTTATTTCTTTAGGAAACAAGATTATCTTGAAGTAGTTATATGTATACAAAAGGTTGCAGTTATTTTCTTCCAGCTTGAGCTTCATAATTCACTTAAAGTTTAGTTTATAAAATTCATTCTAGAGGTTCTAGGTTGGAAGTTATGGAAGTTAATAATTAATTATAATCCATAATGGGACTATTCTTAAGAAAGTTTGATTGAACAATTAATACATTAATTATTTTCTAATATAGAAAAGGTACTGAAGGCTATATAATTTTATGGCCTCTATAAAATAGATAAAACATGTTTCGTGTATGCAAGTAATTTTATCATGTTGGTGGCATACCTTCCTTATCTATATTTAGATGATTTTAATGGATTATTATTTATGGGAAGGTCTTTGTCTATATTTTTCATTAAAAGTGTCTTATTTCAATCTTGAATCCTATGGATTGGCAGTTTAGTAATATCTTAGTATTGAAGGGTGCTTGGAAAGTTCACCAGAGGTGTTTGAGGTTTCTATTATTCATTGGAGTAGTGGATGAACCACTAGTAAGAGAATAAGAAAACATTACATGTTATACCTTATGAGTAGGGATATCAAATGGACTTATTATTTCTTATCACTATATTTTTATTTTAGTAAGCACTTGGTATTCTGTTAGCGAGTAAAGATGATACATAAGAAGCCTTATTATTAGGGAGATCCTATAACCTATCATTATTTACATCATTTGGGTCCTCTTAAAAGGTTTTATATAGGAGTTTATAATAAGAATTATAAAGATAAATATGCTCCATTTTAAGATTATTTGATTCATCCTGTTGAACCAGATATCGATGTGAATATATTTTTAGTTTTCTTTATATTTAATTTTTTTTGACTTTTTCGTCTTGTGATTTTGGGAGTGGGTATTTGGTTTTTTTAAAATTTTTCAAATGATGTTTTGAAATTTATAGTGTTGTTGATGGATTCTATCTTGGTGATGTAAGAATCTAATTTATAGGGATTTTCACATGATATTTTTTTTGAGTTCTAGATTTAAGATGAGTTGTGTTGGATGAATTTGAATATTATAGAAATTATAATATGGTGGGGAGACCACCATTAGTGAGATTTCCATTTTTAAATATTGTCTTATTTTATTTTTAAGGGATTTTTGAGTATATCCTTATGAACCCTGAATTAGATTTTGGTTCTCTTGAACCTACAAATTCATTCAAGTTTAATAGTCAAGTAATGGTTTTCTTTCTTGGATCATCTATTTAGATTATCTTACCTAACTCTCCCATGATTTGGTTCTTTTTATTTGGTTTCTAGATGAACCTTAGATGTTGGGAGTGTGAGTGAGTCAATTCTAATTTTGACATAGTTCACGGAATCCTCTAGTTTTTGGAGCCTAGTTTTTATGCAATAATCCTTCTTACTTTATTTCCATGTAATTATTATCTACTATTCTTAGGTTTTCATTTAGTTTAGTCTATATCCTATTTTGGTTGTGGTTTATGAGAGAGTTAAATAATTAGAGTTTTTCTTAGGATATGATTCAATGTATAGTTTTTTATTCAGTTTAGGAATCTAGGAAGGGATTCCTTGCTATGTTTATACCCTAAAGATGATCCGTATGAGACTTGTTTTCTTGTTTTTTCGTTTGGTTATACTATGTGGGGTGATGGTTGTATTGAAAATTCTCAAGACTCAATGTTCAGTTATGTTTCTCATTTTCTGTGATATGAGATTGTGATAGGCCATTGATCTTTAATGGTTATATATAGGAAAACATGGATAGGTTTTTGGGAGACTATTTCTGACGCTTTCTCTAGGGCACACATTTTCATGCTGCAACGCACTGGCTGTTGCCCTACTTTCCCACTTTCCAAAGGCAGGAAACATCCGTCGCTTATTCCATGACATTTTATCCTTAATCAAAATGGGATGACATGATGTTTGTCTCTCATTCCTTGGATTCCTCCTCGGAATTCATCACATAGTTTGGATCTCCATCATAGATTTTAGATGTTGTTCATGAATCTCATCACTGAAATGTATGGATGCTGAAACACTGGTACACCTATATTTATTCCCCTTATGATAGGGCTTCTTGAGGGCGCGGAAGCTCGAGGCATCCCACATTGAGTGTAGGGAATTGTATTCTAGAGGCATGTCTTTAATGTTTTCCTTAGATTCCCATGTTTAAAATGGGGTATGCCATGAGTTTAACATCTAGAGGAGATAGATTAGACTGATCAGAACACTGATGAGAGTAGATCAGATGGGTACATCCCTAGGATGAAGCACCTGTGAGGCTTACTAGATGGGTGGATCAAAATATCCACTGAGGACGAATCTGAGTATGATTGGGTCCTTACAAATGGGACACCAAGGTTTACCATTGGCTGGGATTCAACCCTATGGAGGCCTCCTATATACCCTGTATAGAATAAAGGGATCAAAACCCATGTATTTTGATAGGGTCATTCATAGGATCAGGGTGTACAGAGTAGAAAAAAACCCGAAGACATGCTGGGGCTTGTGAGTGGTTGGTGGCCCGAGTACTACTTGGAGCAGCGAGGAAGTGGATGAGATGATCTCACTAGGATGAAGTGACCCGGTTAAAACTAGGATGGATGATGGATGACTTGATGACATGTATGAGATGAATGAGGTGGAACCTATGTGAAGATGACAGTGATTTTGGGCTTGAACCTTAGAGAGAATTCCTACGTATCCTAGTGGGTAAGAATAAAATTCCACGTAGTTCGAGAGGCGATGAGTCACCTAAGTAGGTGGATCACATGTATGGGACCCAAAGGAGTAGAACCCCTTGGGTTAAGGCATGAACTTACCAAAACGCAAAGGCTCAAGGGAGAGACCAGGATGGGACATGGGTGATGGTATTGAACCTCAAAGAGGCTTCCTATGTATCCCTATGGAAAAGAATCAAAGTCCACATAGTTTAGGATGGGGAATTGAATCAGGGTGTACACAAAGGAAAAAAACCCAACGACATGCTGGGGCTTATGCATGTCTAGTATCCCATCACAAGATGGACACTCTTGGTTGGAGGAATATGGAATGAGTGTGGGTCTTACACATGGTTACATTCCTGGGAGCTAGTATAACACCACTAGGTGGTGGACCAAGGGTATGGGTCCCAGCATTGGGGACACCGAAGCTTGTTAGTGTTTGGGGTTGAACCTCGGGGAGTCTTCCTACGTACCCTATCTTGGAGGCAAGGATCAAAACCCACATGGTTCAAAAGATTATAGTTTAGTGTCATGTATGATGAAAAAGGGGGATATAATTTAACATCATGTGGGATGAGGGAAGCCAAAATGCAGTGGTTGGGACCAATGAGTGATGGGATTGAACCTTAGAGAGGATTCCTACGTACCTTTCTTAGAGAGAGAAAGGATCAAAGTCTGCATAGTTCAGTGGGGCGATGGGACACCTGAGGATGCAGCCCATGATAATGGACTCATGGATGGGACCCAAAGCATGTAGAACCCCAGGATTGGGTCATGACCTTACCGAAACACAAAGGATCAAGGGAGAGACTAGAATGAGACACGAGTAATGGGATTGAACCTTAGGAAAGCTTCCTATGTTTCTTTCCTGGAGTGGGTGAGGATCAAAGTCCATGTAGTTTGAATATGGGGGCATAGTATTTGGGTGTTACCAAAGAAAAACACCCCAGATGACTAATGGGGATTACGCGTGGTTAACATCCCATAATAATAGAGACACTATTGGTTGGAGGAATATAGATTGAGTGTAGGTCTTAGACATGGTTATCTGCCTTGGAGCTGGTCTGATGCCACTAAGGGAGGAGCGAAGGATGTGGTCCCAACAAAGGGGACACCAAAGTTTACCAGTGTTTGGGGTTGAACCTCAGGGAGGCTTCCTACGTATCCTACCTAGGAGACCGGTATCAAAACCCATATAGTTAGAATGTATATAGTTTAACATCTTCTTGGACAATAGTGAACCGATGTGAAGATGGTTAGAATTGATGGGTGATGGGATTGAAGCAAAACCTTTTATCGAGAGGGAAAGGATAAAAGTATACATAGTTCAGTTTGATGGGGGATGGGGATTGCAAACTAAGGCGACCCCTGGAAGGTTTCATGGTCGATGCTTACTCAAACCCATGTGAGTCCTGCTTGGTGTGAGAAATAAGAGGCAATAAAGACTTGATTATCATGTCAAAAAAGGTGCATCCATGAGGAATGGAGTGGGGATTATGCATGGTTAATGGACTAGGGAGATAGAGATTGGGACTTGATCTTGCCCAAATTTTTTCAGGTTTTTAGGGTTAAGCGGTCTTTTGTCGTGTAGCTTGGGTTGTCAAATCCTCAAAGTCCTAAGAAGAAACCTATAGACACGTACATTATATGGGTTGTTTTTGGATATGATGTATCCAAGTTGGGTTGATTTTAGATGGTTTTAAAAGTGAACTAAGAGATCTATTTGAATTCAAATTATGAGAAAATGAGTTGAACCTAGGTTATTTCTCAGGGTGGATTGGATGAATTCCTTTTTTTTACAATTTCAATTTCATTAAATCGATAAGGATTCATTGAATTAATTCAAAATAAACTCATAACTTACTTTTTAAAAACATACAAAAACACATGATAATCACCTATACACTTGTAGTATCATTTTCATGATCACTCCAAAGTAAAGTTTCTTATTATCACATAGAAATGGGGTGAATAAATTCAATAAGGATGAGTAGGAGATATAATCATTGAATAAAAGAAACTCAAATAAAAATAATTAACAAAAATTTAGAGAGTGATAAATAACATCCAATCTATCCCCTTGATACTCCCTTGGATCAACCCACAAAAGATTTAGCCCTACATTGATGACATGTTCCCAACAAAAGCGGGAAGTAGGGTTGGAATTGAAGATGTAAAAACAACAAAATAAAGACCACTCCACCATTGTGTGATAAATTTCACAAGGTTTAGTGTGAATAAGTTCAAAACATGGGGAAAAAGTATCAAAGTGATATGAATAATAACATAATAAGATTATAAGAAGAACTTTTATTAAAAACTAAGGTGATTTGAACAACTTACATGATAAAGAAGAACATTACAAAGAAAAATCAACATAATAACATTAAAATGAAAACAAAGATCCAAGATGATCAACTAATCCCCCAACAATACCTTAAATAGTCATTTTGGAATCCTTGGGTCAAGTACCCATCTATCCAAATATCCTTAATTAATGGTGGTAGGCCTAGGTGGGTGTAAAGATAATGGAGATGATACTTTTCCACCGTTGACCCGAAATGGAATTCAGTTTGCATCCAATGAAAAGAGGCTCCGAAAGGACCTTCTAGATGAAAGAATTTGAGTGATTAATAGATGAATAAAAAGGATCCCTGGATGTCTCCTAATATCTGGTAAAATTTAATCCCAAATTTGTTTTTGGTTTGTGAGATATGATTAAATTGGTGGGCTATTGTTCTGGGTTGTAGAATCTGCTCCAGAATTTCATCTTCAACTTGGGTCACCTAGAACTCCATTAAAACATATGAATTAGCTTCAGTAACTATTTAATTAAATGTTCCTCATTATTTAATCTATCTTTAGTTTAATTTTTGGAATTATTGGTCTTGGATATTGGAAGAAAAAGTTATTTTATTGGGCTATTGTCTAATTTATTTTCCCAGAATGTAGTTGGTTCAAAGCCCAATTTGGTGGCCTTAAAAAGTGAATCTTCTAATGATACAAAGAAATAATTGTTCCTTATAGAATGGAAGAACTGAAAATAAACTATGAAAATAAAATAAATACCATTTTTTGTTTTAGGAGGTGTTCAAATATGTACCATGTAATAGTTCATTTTAAGAAGGAATTAGAATCATAATGTGAAATAATGTTCGAAGTGTAAAATGAAATTAAAATGGTGTTTACGAATAATGAAGTACAATACTATTATAATATAAAAATTAAATTTTAGCATCTTTCAGTGGATAAGCACACCCCCAACTTGATTTTTGTTAGTACCAAGAAAAATATATCTCAAAAATATGAAATTTGAATTCCCTTTTCCAAAAACATTTTAATACACATTGCTCACCCAAAGAACATATATCAAAAAATTATGAAAACCATAAAAATAATTTAAAAAAATCTAGGTTTAAAGGCATATCCTAATCCCAATCCCTTTTCTTTATTCAAATTCATCGCCACATTTCATCCAATTTCAATTAAGTATGATGAAGTGTTGTGCATCACAATAGAAATGGGGGGTCATCTTTATTTAAGGGATAAAATATGAAAGCACTAGGTGGAATCACATTTTAATATTAAGATGAGTATTAATTATATATATATATATATATATATATATTTGTTATTTTGTTTCAATTTTTCTAGGGTAACAGAAATTGAACTCAATTGAGTTAACCCATGTAGCAATACTTTGCCGATGACTACCAAGCTCAAAGACCTTAAGACACCAAGTGAAACTCACATACTCGGGCATCATCTCAAGTTTACTCAATCAAAATAAATTAAAATTACCACAAATAGAGATAAAATTCTCAACTCCAGAACAGAAAACTATGGATTCATGATCCCCAAGTGCCAAAATTCACACATTAGGTCAATCCGCTACTCTACACGCAATTGATTATTTTTTTTCATTTTTTTGATTTTTTTGAATACTCATGTTAAAATTAAAATTATCACCAAACCTATGCCATTTATTATGGGACCCAAAGAAATAAAACTAATACCCCACAATACAGAGGATGTGCATTGTGTTTTTTTTATTAAATGGATGAAAATATCAATGATGAAAAATCTCATCGGACAACCAAAATTTCCAAAATCTGTGAGCATGAACTTAAACATACATTAAAATCAGAATCATGGCATAAAAAATTATTTTATATTCAATTTCAAAGTGTAAAATCTGTATTATCATGTTGAAGGTTAAAGAAAATTTTCCTTCCATGCATTTTTTTATTTCAAAACATTGTCTTAGTTTTTTTATGCACACAAAAGAATTTTTTTATCTCATCTCCCCCACAATAAAATAACACTATCCTCCTTGTTTAAAGAAAATAAAATTTAGAATGGAGTAGAGGTAGAGGAGATGAATTCAAAAAATAAAATTTGGAAAATGAGTTATGGAACAATGTCACCAATTGGTTGAAGTTGAAGTTCATATTGATCCCATTTAATCCCTTGATCGTCATCTCACTTGGAGAAGCCTCATCAACGATGGTAGTTTGTGTTTGTACACATGTGATTTGCCTAAAAATTCATGAATCTAAGAATCCCATGAATCTCAAAAATCAAAAAAATTAGAACACAATGGGAACCCCTTGAGAGTCCCTTAACAGAAATAACACAAAAACACAAAAAATAAAATCAACACCGAATCTAGGTTGCCTCCCAGAAAACACTTAGTTTAATGTCGTTATCTCGACATGAACCCCCCAAAATACCCAATACCAAATTTCAAAATCATTAGGATTATATTTTTCAACACATCCATTAGATCATGATTGGTTCTCCATTGGGTTTGGTGGGAAGGTTTGAAAATTGATTCAATAAAAATCATATAGCTCCTAGTGAATAAGCCAATCCCATGAAAATAAAAAAGGGTCCTTCCAATTGATTTTTTAATCTTTCTTAATACATAAAGAAATATTTTCTTATCCTTAGATTTGGGAGAGGAAGAAATTAAAATTGAATGTTTTTTATCCATTATGATTAAAGACTTGAGAGAGGATGTATAGACCTTGAATTTGAGCTCAGGATAGCTAACAAATTCAAACGCAGGTTGGGACTTTGAATCAAACTCAAGTTCATTTTAAAAAAATTTCTCAACAGAATTTTTACTTTGGAACAAAATATTAAACCAAAAAATTGGGAATATCAATTTTAGGAATGGTTATAGACTTGAAGTTTTTTATTTCTCTCAATGGTTAAATGTTTTTTGGTTCTGAAAAATCATCAACGAAGAAATATTCAGGACAGTCAATACAGGATGTCAAATTTCCCTCTTGTGAATTCAAAAAATTTGTTTCCTATTGATTTAAACACCCAAAAACTATTTTTTCACGTTCTTCTAGTATCCTATATTGAAAGGAAACTTCTTTTGAATTTTCATGAGAGGTTTGTGTGTAAGAATATTATTCTATCAATGTTGAGGAAGACATAACCTGAGTGGGAATGGGTTCCAAAACCATTTCAATGAATTTTAGTTATGATCTCAATGATTAACCCTCAAAATTAATTATCTCTATTTATTGACATAATTTATCAAGTAATGGTTTTGGATTAGGCTATACAAGGGGTTTATCAAAATAGTATACTCCATTAGGATAATAATATTGTTGGAATTGCATTGGTGGATGTTCAGATTGGCTTTGTTGGGATTAAAACTCATTATAGGTTGGGATGTTTTGTTGATCATAGGAGTTCAAAAATTATGGTAGAATTGGTTGTTGATTTTACCACCAATAGAAACTAGGATGGTCATTGTACGTCACAACTATTGTGGGGTAGTCGAAGTAGGGATTGGTTCCCCAAGTTTGGATTTGTTCAAAATGTCCTTCCATGATAATGATATCGGGGGTGATAATAGAGAAGTGGGGTGAGAATAAGATGTGAGTGTTTATGATAAATTACTTATAACCCTGGAAATGGTTCCAAAATTTGGTCTTGACCAAATTTAACCAAGTTTTTATGTTTAAGCAGTTGCTTGTAGTGTAGCTTGGGTTGTCGAATCCTCAGAGACCTAAGAAGAAACCTACAGTCACGTACATTCTAAGGATTATTTTTGGATATGAAGTGGCCAAATTGGGTTGATTTTAGATGTTTTTAAAAGAGAACTAAGAGATTTATGTGAATTAAAATTACTAGAAAATGAGTTGATCCTAGGTTATTGCTCACAGTGGATTGGATGAATTCTTTTTTTAACAATTTTAATTTCATTAACTCAAGAAGAATTTGTTCAATAAATTCAAACTAACCTCATAACTTCCTGGTTAAACACCTACAAAAACACATGATAATAAACTATACACTTGTAGGATCATTTTCCTGATTACTATAAGGTAAAGGATCTTATTAGCACATAAAAGTGGGGTGAATAAATTCAATAAGGAATAGAAAGAGAGAAAATCATTGAATAAAAGGAACTAAAATAAAATAAATTAATAAACATTTTGAGAGTGAGAAATAACATCCAATACAGACCGTTGATACTCCCTTGGATCAACCCATAAAATATTTGTCCCTCCATTGATGAAATGTTCTCAACGGAAGTAGGAAGTAGACGTATGAGGATAGAATTGAAGAAGTAAAAACAACAAAATAGTGATCACTCCACCATTGTGTGATAAAGTTTACAAGGGTTGGTGTGAATAATTTCATACATTGAGGAAATGGTATAAAATTGATATGAATAATAACATAATAAGAGTATAATAAGAAATTTTATTTAAAAATAAGGTGGTTCGAACAACTTACATGAGAAAGAAGAACGTTATAAAGGCAAATCAGCATAATACCATTACAATGGAAACAATGCTCCAAGATGTTCAAATCATCCACCACTACTGCCTTCAATAGGAATTTTGGAAGCATTGGTTCAAGGTACCATCTATAAAAATCTATTCAATTAATGGTGGTAGGTGTAAGTTTGTGGAAAGTTAATGGATATGAGACATTTCCCTCCTTGACCTGAAATGGAATCCAACTTGCATCCACCAAACCGAGGTGCCGAAATGACCTTCTAGATGGAAAAATATTCGGGGAACATATAAGAAGAAAATGGATCCCCAGATATCTCCTAACTTCCTGTAAAATTTTAACCCTAAAGAGTTTGTGGTTTGTGAGATATGATTAAATTGGTGGGCCATTGTTCAGGGCCCCATAATCTTGCCTAGAATTTCATCGTAAACTTGGGCCACCTCGAACTACATTAAAAATATGAATTAGCTTGGGAAACTGCTAAATGAAATATAAACCATGATGTACTCTATCTTTCGTTTAATTTTTAGAATTATTTGGATTGAATATTTCCCAATACAGTCTATTTATTAGGCTGCTGTCTAGTTTACTTTGCCCAGAATGTTGTTGGTTCAAGGCCCACTTTGGTGGTCTTATAATATGAATCTTAAAATGCTTCAAAAGAATGAATTGTTTCTTAAATCATGGGAGGAATTAAAATAAAATATTAAATTAAATCAATAACATTTTGTATTTTAGGAGGTGTTTAAAAATGTACCATGCAATAGTGGATTTTAAGAAGGAATTACAATCATAATGTGAAATAATGTTCAAAGTGTAAAATGCACTAAAAATGATGTTTATGAATAATTAAGCACAAGAATATTATACTATAAAAATGAATATTATCTTATTTCAGTGGATAATCAAACCCCCCAACTTTATTTTTTCTAATCATGAGAAAAATATATCTCAAAAATATGAAATTCGAATTCCCTTTTCCATAAACATTTTAATAAACATTACTCACTCAAAGACATCATACCAAAAAATTATAAAACCCATCAAAATCATTTAAAAAAATCTAGTTCTAGAGGAATATCCCAATCTCAATCCCATTCCTTTTTTCAAATTCATCGCCACATTTCATCCAATTTGGATTAATCGTGATTAAGTGTTGTGCATCACAATAGACATGGGAGTTCATCTTTATTAAAGGGAGAAAAGATGGAAGCACTTGGTGGAATCAAATTTTAATATTAATATGAGTATTAATTTTTTCTATTTTTCTATTTTTTTTGTTTTTTTGTTGCAATTTTTCTATATTAATTGAAATTGAACACAATTAAGTCAACCCATATAGTAATACTTTTTCTACCACTCCCAGGCTCAAAGACCTTAGGTCACCAAGTGAAGCTCACATACTCAGGCATCATCTTGAGTTTAATCAATAAAAAAATTAAAATTACCACCAATACAGATAAAATTCCCAACTCTAGGCCATACAACTATGGATTCATGATCCGTAGGTTCTGAAAGCCTTACATTAGGTCAATCTATTGATATACACACAAATTATTTTTTTGTCTTGATTTTTTTGAATACTCATGTTAAAATTAAAATGAACACAAAACCTATGCCATTTATTATGGAACCCAAAGAAATCTAACTAATACCCCAAAATCCAGAGGACATGCGTTTTGTTTTTTTGTTATTAAATGGATGAAAATATAAATGGTGAAAAAACATGTTGGGAAACCGCACTTTCCAATAATCTATACATATGAAATTAAAATTGCATTAAAATCAGAATCAAGGAATGAAAAATTATTTGATATTCAATTTCAAAGTCTGAAATTTGTATTATCATGTTTAAGGTTAAATAATGTTTTCCTTCCACACATTTTATTTATTTATTTTTAATTTTTGTATGCACACAAAGGAATTTTTTATCTCATCTCTGCCCAAATTTAAAATAACACTGTCCACAATGTTTAAAGAAAAGAAAATTTATAAGGGGGTATAGGTAGAGGATATGAGTTCAAAAAATAAAATTTGAAAAATGAGTTATGGAAAAAATGTCACATGGTGGTTGAAGATGAAGTTCATGTTTCTCCCATTTATTCTCTTGATCGTAATGTCACTTAGAGAAGCCTCATCAATGATGGTAGTTTGTGTTTGTACACCTGTGATTTGCCTAAGAATTCATGAATCTAACCAGTCCCTGAATCTAAAATATCAACATAATTAGAACATAATGGTAACCCCTTGAGGTTCCCTTAACAAAAATAAAACAAAAAAACCCAAAATAAAATCAACAGAGAAGCCGAGTTTCCTCTTGGAAATAACTTAGTTTAAAGTATTTATCTTGACATGAACACACCAATTTACCCAATAAAAAATATCAACATCTTAAGGATTATATTGTTAACCACATCCATTAGATCTTGATTGGTTCTCCATTGATTTTGGCGTGAAGGTTTGGAAATTGATTCAATAAAAATCATATAGCTCCCAGTGAAAAAGACAATCCCATGGAAATCAAAAAGGGTCCATAAAATTGAATTTTGAAACTTTATTAATACATAATGGAATATTTTAATATCATTATAATTGAGATAGGATGAAATTAAAATTGTTTTTTTGTTATCCTCTATGATTGAAGACTTGAGAGAGGATATATATACCTTGAATTTGAGCTTGGGATGACTAATAAATTCAAACATAGGTTGGGACTCTGAATCAAACTCAATTTCATTTTTAAAATTTATCAATAGAATTAGTTCCTTTGTAAAACAATATTAAACTACCAAATTGGAAATATCCATTTTAGGAATGGATATAGTATGACATCCTGCCTTTTTGTTGCATAACTTTTCATTTGATTTTACAAATAAAGGATCTTTAAAGTCTAGTGTATTGGAAATAAAGTACATAATAAATGAAAACATATAAAAATATTTTAATACTCTTGAAAGGATTCTTGAAAAGTTAATCATAATAAAAATTACTTCATCTCATAACCTGGAGACATAAATCAAAGTAAAGAGTGAGCAGAAGGCTCTGTAAGAAAATAAGTGAAACATTTTACATGTAAAATTGAGTGATATCAATAAGAACATGGGTAATACGATAAAGGTATGATAAATAGGAATATAATAACAATAATAACTTGAAAAATAACTTGAAAATGTGTCTACCACATTTAATTTAGACATTCATAATCATATCACCAAGGTCCCACTAGGTGTCAAAAAAATTACCAAGGTTATTCACCATGGTATCGTAAAACATATCATCTCTAGAGATTAATTCCTTTACCCAATGCATTGAAGCGATATCATGTCACACCCTTAATATGTATTTATTTTCATGTGATCCACATATATCCTAATCAAACATTTTAGAAATAACCTAAATAGAATAAAGGAAATGGGTTTCATATCAAAATCGCGATGTTTTAAAAATTTCTTAAAAACATGATCATTATGTCATTTATAACCCATGGAAAGGGAATGAGGATTTTATGTATGTAAATTCCAGAATAAAATATCTGATTTCTATGTATTTATAAATAACCCATGAAATTAAATAGGTCTGGGTATTCACATAAATAAAATAAGATAATTTCTTGGGAAAAGAGAGAGAGATTTTGAGACGAAAATTCAACAGCATAACGACTATGTAACATCGTTTTAGAAAACATTAAAAAGATAGGGGAAAAGGGTCAATAATTCATAAGAGACTAATAATATAGTGGAGGGACAGTATAAAATGTAAATAATAACATCATATGGAAACTTGAAATACATACCACATAGAAGAGAACTTAAATGGAAAAAGAGAAGTTGATAATTTCCTTACGAAAATTCGGCAGCCTAACGACTTTGCTTAAAAATTCATAAAATAAGTTTACGAGAGTGGAAAGGGTATCTAATAATTTGTACATAATATTTAAAGAAATAAGGATATATAATAAAAAACCCCAAAAAAATAAAAAATGGAAATTAAAATACATAATAGAAAATAAGTCTTGACTAAAAGAGGAGGGTGAAAGGTTCCCTTACCTTGAAGAGTAACTTCAAAAACTCAAAGTTTGGGACCTTGGGGGTACTGAGGGAACCTTGAGAGGAATAATTGGGAAGTAAAAATATCATATATTTATTGATAATAAATTTTTAATGAAATTAATGATGTAATGGGTTAGTATTTATAGAAAAAATGAGGGAATATTTTATTAATTTCCAAGGGACACCTCATTAGTGGTATTTAAAAAACTACTGGCTTGCCCATGGTATTTACCAATGGTATTTTCCACTTGGGAAACCTCATAACATATTTTATTCCTCAAGAGTATAAAAGAATTATAACATAATTTTTACATCATTAATGATGTCATTAAACACACCGAAACTCAAAAACTATATTTTTTACTATTCACCAAAAAACAAAACATTTTATAAAATATCATAAATTCACCCTAAAATAATATCGATGTTATGAATTAAAAAATGAACTCCATTTTATGAAAATAATTTTATAATTATGAAATATTTAATTTTTACATAAAATCACTATTTACCAAAACAAATTCTAATACTTAACTAATAATTTATAAAACTGTTAGTTACTTATGCTATTATATCACATTACCATTAAATATGTCTAAATTATATTTATAATTTCTTAAGTGATGTTACAATTGCATGGGTCACATTACTATTCATAAGGGTAATATTACTGTTGATAATTTACTATTCACCAAAAATTAAGTCGATCTTATTAGATTCTAAATTTCTTATATATCATAACTGTATAAGATAATTTTTTGAAAATCATTTCACATTATTAATTATTTAAAGTACAAATAAATATTTTAAAATACTTTCTTTTTTTATATTCATCAATAATACGAAACATTTAAAAATTCCTCCTATATTTATTTTGACATTTGAAATTTAAATTTTTTACTATAATAAGAAATAAAAATTTTATTTATAAAAAAGGATTACACAAAGTAACTAAGGCCTCTTTACATAGCCGCTTATAAAACCTGCACAGGGCCTTAGATTGAGGTGTTAAATGGTGATAGAATATTGGGGCAGCTCAGACATCATTTCCTGAGTAGCGATTTCTATCAGTTTGAACTTCTCTCGAAGGTGATTATGTTCCAACTGAACATGTTAAAGCTCAGCTTGGGCTTTGTGGAGAGCAAATCCCAATGATGATACCTCCTTCCCAAGATCTGACAGATGGTCTTTGTATGGCCCGAGTCTACTCGATGAGGCCATCGACTCTTCTTTCTGTATTAATTATCAATTATTATTTATATTTTAAACAAAAATTATAATGTTAAAAATTAATATTTTTTCCAATGGTCATATTGACCAATGGTCATATAACGGTCAAAAACCAAAGCTTTCATTTCAATTATATTCACTTAATTAATAAAAGGATATAGTTTTGTTGTTTAACATTTATATAACACACATTTTTAGGAAACAAAATATTATTCAAAATCTTGGGTTGTTACATTAATCCCCCTTAAGAAATTTCAACCCTAAAAATTCAACCCGTGCCCTTAGAAGAGAAAAGGTGTGGGTATATCTACCTCATAGAATTTTCTAGTTCCCACGTGGATTCTTCACATTTGTGGTTCCTCCAGAACACTTTAACAAGGTGGGTAGACTTGTTGCGTAGAACCTTGTCTCTACGATCCAAGATCTCCACTGGCTACTCCTCATAAGAGAGGTCATGTTCCAGTTTTACCACCTCTAGATTTATTATATGTGAAGGGTCAGATATGTACTTACTCAAGAGGGATACACGGAAGAAATCATGAACTTGTGCTAAATTTGGAGGAAGTGCAAGTCGATATGCCACTTATCTTATGAGATCAAGGATTTCATAGGGGAAAATGTACCTAGTACTGAGATTCCATTTCTTCCCAGACAACATGAATCTCTTCCAAGTCTAGATAAGAAGAAAACTTTGTCACCAACATCAAACTCCAAGTCCCTTTGATGCTTGTCGACATTGCACTTTTTCCAACTCTGAGCAGCCTTAATGTGTTGCTGGATGGAATGAACCTTTTTTGTTATATCTTACATAAGATCATGCCTAATAAGCTTTCTCTTACCAGCTTCATCCCTACAAGTAGGAGTTCTACATCACTTCCTATACATATCTTCATAGGGTTCCATTTTAATGCTATAATGGAAACTATTTTTGTAATAGAACTCAACAAATGAGAGATGTTGGTCCCATCCACCTTTAAATTTCACTGATCATGTTCTCATCATGTTCTAGAGTGTTTAAATAGTCCTTTCAGATTGGATATCAGTTTGGGGGTGATAGGCCATACTTAAATTTAATTCGATACACATAGAATGTTGAATACTTCTCTATAATTTTGATGTGAACCTTGGATCATGATCATATACGATAGAAAGTGGAACTCCATGCATCCTTACCACTTCCTTCACATAAATCCTAGCAAGTTGATCAAGAGAAAAATCTTTCTAAATAAAGATAAAATGGGTAGTCTTGGTGAGATGGTCCACTATAACCCATATTGCATTATTTCCATTGGAATTTCTCAAAAGACCAGTGAAAAAATACATAGTAATATTGTCCCACTTCCATGATGGTATGGGTAGTGTTTGTAAGACCCCTTTAGGAAGTTTTTGCTCTACCTTCACTTGCTGACATACCATGCACCTTTTAGTCTAGTCAGCAATCTCCCTTTTCATGTTATCCCACTAATAATGATCACAAAGGTCCCTATACATTTTCTTGCTTCTAGGATGTATATAGAAGGTAGATCTATGAGCTTAATCCATCAGCTCATTCTTTATTTCTAGAATGGATGGAACACATAGTCTTGTATGAAAGTTCAGTACACCTTATTGATCAATATTGAAATTAGGAAACCACCTATCCTTTACAACCTCAAAATTATTTTGTAATGAAGGATCTTCTTTCTAATCCTTATTGATCTTCTCTAGTAATAAATTTTGATAAATCATTTGGGATAGGGTTGATGATGTCCCTTCCCTTATAATTCCCATGCCTTGATTTACTAGGTCATTGATCAAGGGATCTCTTTTAATTCTCATCATGGATAGAACAACATGGTCTTTCCTACTTAATGCATCATTGAATTTGTTTTCTCTTCTAGGATGATAATAAATTGAACAATCACAGTCTTGTAGAATTTATGACCATCTCCTCTATCTCATGTTCAATTCATTTTCGGTGAAAATGTAATTCAAACTTTGATGGTATGTGTATATGTCACATTTCTCCCTATAAAGATAGTTCTTCCAAATCTAGAGAGAAAAAACAACCGCAACTAGATCTAGATCATGCGTAGGATAGGTTTTCTCATGAGTCCTCAACTGTTGATATACATAAGAAATCAACTTATCTTTTTTGCATGAGAACTCACCCAAGAAAATTCAGAGATGCATCGCTAAAAAAAACTAATCATTCTCTTGTTGAGGGAAGAGTTAACATGGGTGAAGTAACCAATATCTTCTTCAGATCTTGGAAACTTTCCACACACTCCTTTTTCCTGATGAACTTGACCCCTTTTCAAGTTAATTGGGTTAAAGGATTAGAAATTTGTAATTTTTTTTCATAAACCTCCTATAATATCCTTTTAGTCCAAGGAAACTACGAATCTTAGTTATTATTTTAGGCTGAGTACACTCCTCTATAACCTTTGTATTTTTAACATCAACTATGATTCCTTCATTGGTTACAATGTTCACCAAGAAAGTAACTTGTTTTAACCAAAACTCACATTTTCTGAAATTTCAAAAAAGCCTCTCCTTCCATAGAATTTTAAAAATAACCCTTATATGATCCTCATGATCCTCACAAATTTTGGAATATATCAAAATATCATCAATTAAAACTACCACAAAGTTATCAAGGTAGTCCTTAAAGGCTCTATTCATCAAATCCATAAAAATATAAGGAGCTTTAGTCAAGACAAATGGAATAACAACAAACTCATAATTCCCATATCTTGATAGGAAGTCTATTTTTAAAATATATTCTTTATTCAGCCTCAATTGATGATAACCAGATCAAAGGTTAATCTTGGAGAATAATTGAGCCCCACGAAGTTGGTCAAATAAGTCATCAATTCTTGGAAGATGATATTTGTTCTTCACTATGACCCCGTTTAGTTCTCTATAATCAATTCATAGAAACATTGATCCATCCTTCTTTTCCACAAAGAGAACATGTGCTCCCCAAGGAGATACACTCGATCAGATATACCCCTTCTCCAAAAGATCTTGGAGTTGTTTCTTTAATTCCTCTAACTACACATTTTTCATCCTATACAAGGTCTTTGATATCAGATAAGATCTAGGTATGAGTTCAATGGAGAACTCTACCTCTCCTTTTGGGAGAGGTCCGAGTAACTCGTCAGGAAATATATAAATGTATTCTTGGACGATGGGGACATAATCTATCATTATACCCTCATTTTTGTCTTCTTCTTCACTGATAAATTCCACAAAGAAGGCTATAAGTAGTGCGTCTAGACAGAGATGAGGTCAAGAAATCTTTCCCGGGAAGATAACTATAGGTTTCCCATTCAAGACTAATGAGATATCCTTACTTATGAATTTTATCTTAGAATTATAATTTGAGATCCTATCCATCCCTAGTATAATGTCGAATTCCAACATGGGAATGACTACTAGATTTGTGATAATATTGTGCTCACTAAAGTAAGTACTAGAGTTTCTAAACAATAATTATTCTTGGATAATCCCACCAAGAGTCTTGACTGATAACTCTACTTTTAGAAATTCAGGTGTTGATTATAAATTCCTTGCAAACTTGGAGGAAATAAAGGAATTCATAGATCTATAATCAAACAAAGTACTTTCTATATTTTAGAGAACATGAAGAGTACCTACCACCACATCATTTGGAACTTCAAATTTAGCTGTTGTGATAGAAAAAGTACAACCATTATCCCTTGGCCTTTACTGAAGGTGATGGTGATTCCCCTCCACTACCCTCAAATTTGAACAATGATTGGAAAAGTTCCCAATTTCTCCAAACTTATAGAATTAGACTTCAGGTAGGGATTTCACCATATTCCATTTGTCGTTAGTGTTGGGAAGTAGAGGCTTCACCTGACTACAATAATTCCATGTGATATGTCCATCTAATCCACACTTGTATCATTGGCCACTCCCGAGAAATAAGTTCCCTGAATGATTATTCCCATATTTATTACACATGGGACATTTCACTTGCTTGCCTCCTCTTCCCTGATCAAATCTCCCCCCTAAACTGGGCTCCATCAATATCTTCTTGTCATTGGATTTATGAGAACAATACATCTCACCAAACTCTAGTTCAAATTTCATAGAACTCCACACAATATCATTATAACTATCACAATCTCAATTGGATAGATTTTTCCACAAATGAGGTCTCAGTACACAAAAGAATCTATCAACATTTCCATTAGGATCCACGAAAAAGCTTGAGGTGTAACTGGAAAGTCATGTGAATTTCATCGCATAGCTTCCAAAAAAATCATTCTCCTTTTTGTCCAACTAGAGAAACTCCTTATCCATTTTTATTCTCATCAAATGAGGGAAATAATTATTGAATAAGATCCTTTTGAACACTTTCCACTCCATAGATTCAACCTCCACTCTTGGACTCATGTTTTTAATCAGTTCCCACAAATAATCAGTTTCTCCCTCTAAGCGGTAAATAGATAGGGTGACATTCTCTTATTTTGAACAGTAGATCACAAAAAAGATCTTCTCGATAGATCTAATCCACTATTCAAAAATCAATGGTTTGGTAGATCCACTAAAGGTTGGTGGTCTTTGTCACATAAATGACTCAATAGAATATCGTTCCCTTCATGGTGAAATTGGTCTCTCATCTTGATTCAAGTTATTTCCCATAACTTGAGTCAGTTGGTTCATCATTCTCATGAAAGTTTTAATTATGGCTTCCATCAAGGGTTCATCAGTGCATGGTCCATTGTAATCACAATTTGCACAGTTCCTCCTATTTCCCTCAATTTTCTAAAATAATAAAACCTTAGTGAGAAGATTATTTTATTTAGAAATATTTTAACTATAATATATTTTTATATCTTAAAAAATCGAGATTAAATATATTATTCTTTAACAAAAATTACATTTCTCTATAAATTCTTCATAATGATTCATAAAAAGCTTGTGATTAACCAAAAATATCCCCTGGGAGTGTCAAACCAGGAGTGCAGTAAGACCTATTGTCATGAACCAGTTCCCATTAAAGTATATTTCAAAGAGGTGTTTTTAGGTTTTACCCCTAGATACATTTTTGCCTGAGCCACATCCACTTGTTCGTATCTAGACCATGATTTATTTGTTCGAAAACCACTTAATTTATATTTCAACAAAATACCCAGAATGTTTTCTATATTTAATATTTTCTATAGGGTTCTTCCTATGGTTTTCCTATACTAATTTCCACAAATTACTAAAATATCCTTTGATACTAACTATGACATCCCACATTTTTATTATATAACTTTTCATTTCATTTTACAAATAGAGGATCATTAAAGTCTAGTGTATTTGAAATAAAGTAAAAAATACATGAAAGCATATAAAAATATTTTAATCCTCTTGAAAGGATTATCAAAAAGTTAATACTAAGAATAATTACTTCATATCATAACCTATAGACATACATCAAAAGAAAGGGTGGGCAGAAGGCCCAGTAAAGAAAACAAGTGAAACAATTTACATGTGAACCTGAGTGATATCAATAAGAACATGAAGAATATCATAAAGGTATGATAAAGAGGCATATAATAATAATAATAACTTGAAACATAACATAAAAATTTGTATACAAAATTTAATTTAGACTTTCATAAACATATCACCAAATCCCATCCCCTATGTGTTATAAAAATTACCAAGGTTATTCACTAAGGTATCGTAAAACTTGTCATCTCTAGAGATTAATTACATTAAAAATGCATTGGAGTGATATAAGGGAGAACCATTAACATATATTTATTTTTATTTGTTCCACATATATCATAATCAAAAAATTTATAAATAACCCAAATAGAATAAAAGAAATGGGTTTCATATCAAAATCACGATGTTTTAAAAAGTGCTTAAAAACATGATCTTTATGTCATTTACAAACCACAGAAAGGGAATGTGGGTTTTTATGTATGTAAATTCTAGAATGAAATATCTTATTTTTATGTCTTGATGAATAAACTAATAAATTAAATAGTTTTGGGTAGTCACATAAATAAAATAATAGAATTTATTGAGAAAAAGAGATAGATTTGGAGATGAAAATTATGCAACATAACGGTTGTGCAACATGTTTTTGGAAAACATTAAAAGGAGAAAGGAAAGGGGTCACCCATTCACAAGATACTAATAATATAGTTTAGGGATAGAATAAAATGAAAATAAGATCATGGTATGGAAACTTTAAATACATACCACATAGAAGATAACTTAAATGGAAAAAGAGAAGTTGAGAATTTCCTTATGAAAATTCGGCAACCTAACAGCGTCGCTTAAAAATTCATAAAATCAGTTAATTAGAGCGAAAAGGGTCTATCATAATTTGGAAATAAAATTTTCATCAATAATGATACATAATAGAATACCCCAAAAAAAGAAAAATGGAAATTAAAAGACATAACATAAAATAAGTCTTGACTAATAGAGGAGGGTGAAAGGTTCCTTTACCTTGAAGAGTAAATTCAAAAACTTGAAGGTTGGGACCTTATGAGGCCTGAGGGAACCTTTAAAGGACTCATTAGAAGGTAAAAATACCATATATTTGTTTATGAGGAATTTTAAATGAAAGTAATGAAGGGATTTATTGCTATTTATAGCAAAAGTGAGGGAATATTTTATTAATTTCCAAGGGACACCTCATTAGTGGTTTTTGAAAAACCATGGGATTGTCCACGGTATTTTCCCATGATATTGGACACTTGGGACACATCCTAAAATATTTTATTCCTCAAGATTATACCATAATTATTACACCATGATTACATCATTAATGATGTCATTAAACACACTGAAACTCAAAACTATATTTTTACTATACACCGAAAAAAACATTTTATCAAAAATCTCATAAATTCACCCTAACCTAATATCAATTTTCTGAATTCAAACATGAAATCCATTTTATGAAAATAATTTTCTAACTATGATATATTTAATTTTTAAGTAAAATCACCATTTACCTGAAAAAATACTAATACTTAACAAATAATTTCCGAAACACTTATTTGCTTATGATATTATATCACATTACCATTAAATATACCTAAATTATATTTATACTTTCTTAAGTGAGGTTAATATTAAATGGGTCACATTACTATTCATAAGGGTAATATTACTATTCATAATTTACTATTCACAAAAAAAATATGTTGATCTTATTAGACTCTAAATTTATTATTGATCACAACTGTATAAGACCATTTTTTGAAAATCATTTTACACTATTAATTATTTATTGTACAAATAAATATTTTAAAATGCTTTCTTTTATTTATATTCATCAATAATATGAGACTTTTAAAAGGATTACACAAAGTAACTAAGGCCTTATTACATAGCCCATTATAACACCTTCATTAGACCTTAGAGTGATGTGTGAAATGGTGATAAAATCTTAGGGTGGCTCGGAAAAAATTTCTTGAGTGGTGATTTATATCAGGTTGAACTTCTCCTGAAGGAGATTACATTAAAGTTTAATATGTTGAAGCTTGAATTTGGATTGGTCTAGAAAAAAACCCAAGTATGATACCTCCTTCCCTACCTCTAACAGATGGGATTTGTATGTAACGATTCCACTAGATGAGGCCATCGACTCTTCTTTCTGTATTAATTATCCATTATTATTTATGTTTTAAAAAAAAATTATAATGTTAAAAATTAATATTTTTTCCAATGGTCATATTGACCAATGGTCATATAACAGTGAAAACCCAAAGGTCTCATTTCAATTATACTCACTACATTAATAAAAGGATATAGTTTTTTTGTGTATGAATTATATAACACACATTTTCAGGAAATAAAATATTATTCAAAAGTTAGGGTTTTTACATATAGACTTGATTTTTTTATTTCTCCCAATGGTTCAATGATTTTTGGTTCTGAAAAATCATCAATGGATCAATATTCAGGACACTTAATCCATGATTTCAAATTTACCTATTGTGAATACAGAAAATTAGTTTCTTCTTGATTTAAACACCCATCGACTATTACTTAATGTTCTTATTGTATCCTAGATTCAAAGGACATTTATTTATCATTTTCATGAGAGGTTTGTGTGTAAAAATATTCTTCTATCATTGTTGAGGAAGGTACAACTTGAGTGGGAATGGGTTCAAAAATTGTTTCAATTCTTTGTAATTCTGATATTAATGATGAAACCTCAAAATTCATTATCTCTATTTGTTGACATAATATATTAAGTAATTGTTGTGGATATATCTATAAAAGTGGTTTATCTAAATGGTCTACTCACCGAGGATAATAATATTGTTGGAATTGCATTAGTTGATGTTCAGATTGGCCTTGTTGGGATTGAAACTCATTATAGGTTGGGATATTTTTTTAATCATAGGAGTTCCAACATTTAGGTTGAATTGGTTGTTTATTTTCCCACCAATATAAACTAGGATGATCATTGTACATCAAAATTGGTTTGGGATAGTCTATGTAGGGAGAGGTTCTCCATGTTTGGGTTTGTTCAAAATATCCTTCCATGATAATGATATCGGGGATGATAATAGAGAATTGGGGTGAGAATAAGATGTGAGTGACTAATATGACTTACTTAGGTCCCTGTAAACGGTTCCAAAATTTGGCCTTGCCCAAATTTACCCATGTTTTTAGGGTTAAGTAGTTTCTTGTAGTGCAGCTTGGGTTATCAAATCCCCAGAGACCAAAAAAGAAACCTATAGACACGTACATTCTATGGATTGTTTTTGGCTATGAAGTGGACAACTTGGGTTGATTTTATATGGTTTTAAAAGATCACTAAGGGATCTATATGAATTCAAATTATGATAAAATGAGTTGTTCCAAGGTTATTTCTAGGGGTAGATTGGGTGAATTCCTTTTTTTAACGATTTCAATTTTATTAACTCCAGAAGGATTCATTTAATGAATTCAAACTAACATCATGACTTTCTGGTTAAACACCTAAAAAAACACATTCTAATAACCTATACACTTGTAGGATCATTTTCATGATCACTCCAAGGTAAAGGATCTTTTTAGAACCTAAAATTGGGGCAAATAAATTCAATAAGGAAGAGGAAGAGAGAAAATCATTGAATAAAAGAAAAGAAAATTAAATAAATTAATAAACATTTAGACAGTGAGAAATAACCTCCAATAAATCCCCTTTCTACTTTGGATCAACCCATAAAGTAGTTATCCCTCCATTGATTACATGTTCTCAACGGAAGTGGGAAATAGACTTATGAGGGTGGAATTGAAGAAGTAAAAACAAAAAAATAACGATGAATCCACCGTTGTGTGATAAATTTCAAAAGGTTTGGTGTGAATAAGTTCACACCTTGATATAACAGTATAAAAATGTTATTAAAAAGAATATAATAAGAGTATAAGAAGAAATTTTATTAAAAACTAAGGTGATTCGAACAACTTACAAGAGAAAGAAGACCGTTACAAAGACAAATCGACATAATAACATTACAATGAAAAAAAGTGTACTACTACACCAACAATACCTTAAATAGAAATTTTTTAAACCTTGGGTCAATCCCCCAATCTTTAAAATTGTCCTAAATTAATGGTCTTAGGACTAGGTGGGTGGAAAGTTAATTGAGATGAGACTTTTCCACCCTTGACCCAAAATGGAAGCCATATTGCATCCACTGAATAGAGATGATGAAATGACCTTCTAGATGGACAAATTTTAGTGTACCATAAAATAAGAAAATAGATAAAATAATACATCCTAACATCTTGTAAAATTTCATCCTAAAATAGTTTTTGGTTTTTGAGATATGATTAAATTGGTGGGATGTTGTTCTGGGCCGCAGAATCTGGCCCAGAATTTTATCTTCAACTTGGGACTCCTGGAACTCCATAAAAAAACCCCTATTATATTGGTAGATTATTTAATGATATGTTCATTATGATTCAATATATCTGTAGTTAAATTTTCAGAATTATTGGGCTTGGATCTTGGCCACTACAGTCTCTTTGTTGGGCTACTGTCCAATTTACTTTCCCCGAATGTTGTTGGTTCAATGCCCACTTTGGTGGTCTTAAAATGTGAATCTTCAAGTGATCCAAAATAATTAATTGTTCCTTATAGAATGGAATATCGGAAAATAAAATATAAAAATCAAATAAATACCATTTATGTTTTAGGTGTTTAAAAATGTTCCATGTAATAGTGCATTTTAATAAGTAATTAAAATCATAATGTGAAATAATGTTCAAAGTGTAAAATGCATTAAAAATATTGTTTATGAATAATGAAGAACAAGAATATTATAATATAAAATACGAATATTAGAGTATTTCAGTGGCTAATTAGGACTAAGCCTGGGAGGGAGGCCTGATGAGAAAGGAGGGTGTCCAGACGTACGAGGAGGATATAGACATCATACCCGAAACATCCCATCAGAGGGTGCTGAGGCTCACGTGGAGACTGGATGAGGTGCACATGGTTAAAAAGATCAGAGGGAAATAGAAATAGGGAGGGAACCCATTCCCAGAACCTATATAATCCTCTTGGACCTACCACACATGCGGCCATTATGGTTTAACGTCTTGTGTTGAGGATGCGAGTGTTTGGTAGTTTAACGTCCTATAGCTCAGACGGTGATGATTCAATCCTAACCCATAGGGCTTACATAACCATCATACTTCAATCCTTGGGGAAGGGAGGGAACCAATTTTTTTTTATGAATATGGGGTTGTGAAGTGATCCATTGAAGGGATCACATTAGCATGGCTATGCGAAGAAGAAATATCCGTTAGCCTGCCTATGAGGAGAAGCATGAGGAAACGAAACGTAACATGAGGAACCATTTGGTGTACCCTAAAATCACTTCGTACTATCCTAGAGGGCCATACTAGAGAAGCGTGTGAAAAATAGGAGACCTTGGAAAGAGGTGCTTTATGAAGGAAAGGGTCTTCAGGAACCTTGGGTTATTTTCAAAGAGGATAGAATTTGTGAAGGGAAAAATCTTTGCAAAGGAAGGCGTCTTCATGAAGGACAAGGTCTTCGCAAAGAGGAGCCTTTAATAGACTAGGGATTCACCTCAACACACAACTCTTTCTTTGGAGAGTGATTTTCAAAGGTTCTACTCTTTTCGAATCCTCGGGCACCCTGAAGGGCCCCCCTCCTTTGCGAAGATCATATAAATTTACGAAGGGTATCCCAACCATAGGTGGAGGGTATGAAGAACACAAAATGGTACGACTTGCAGATGGTTTCATGAAGGTCTCTGTGAAACAGAAACTCAGAAGTTGAAAGGGTGGAGTAATAGTGGTTTGATGGGGGGGGGGGGGGTGAGCCCTCTATTTATATGCAACGAAGGTCAATGAGGGTCACATAACTTGCTACCGAGAGGAGTGACTCCGTAGGGAGGAGGGGATTTGTCGGAATGCATTGGCCTTGAACAAGGTGCAGGATGCCGTGGAGGTGATCAGTGGTGCAGTCGCATAGAGCTGGACATGTAGACCCCTGATGCCGTGGAGAAGACGTGCTCTGTCGGAATGCATCAGACTCGCAGAGGGTCCGTGAGAACAAATAGACAATCGCAGACGCGTTCCTCGTGAAGGCTGGCTAGCCTTGCAGAGGGCTTCATGAAAGTGCCCTATGGGTTGATTTGGAGGATTTAATTCCCTTTGTATAACTGATTAACTTATACAGCATTCAAGAGTTTAGTCCCTAAGCGGGATGAATTTCGACACCAAAAAATATCCCCTCAGAATTGGAGATGATGGAAAAGAGGGTCAGATTCTATGGGTAAGATTCCAAATATAGTAGGAGGACCAAACATACAGCAGATCGCATAGTTGGGCCACAGAGGAGAGCATGAATTCATGCTGCACAGGCCATCGTGCAGCTGAATCATGAAGCGGACCATGTAGAGAGGCACCACTACGCATGGGTGGGAGGCATCGTGGAGAGCCTCCGTGGGTCGCAACGAAGACCATCCATGGGTCACCGCAAAGCTTTCGCTGACCATGTCTATAAATGGGGGCCCATATCTATTTTTCCTCATTTGGATATTCGTGAATGATTGTGCTAGTGATTTATCTTCACAAAACAATACTCTCCATTAATTCTTTTAGTGAACCAATATTATTTTGTATGATGATTCGTGAACACTTTTAGTAAATTGAGGCATCGTGATTTGTTGCTTCCTTTGAGAGACAGGCCAAATTCAAGGCTACTTTGTGGAGGGTAGGTGGTTTGTGATCATCTTTGAAAAATGTCTTCATGAAAAGTCTTCGTGAATGATTTTTTGTTCAAACTTCATGCCCCGACCCCCAAAATTATCTAAGTCCTCGGTCTAATGGCCACTCAGGAGGTTATGCAAGAATCTCATGTCGACGCTGCTAGGAGGGAGGCCAATGAAAACAACATCAAAGTTGGACAATACATATGGAGTAATTCTGGATACCGATCATTAATGGAGTGGTTGATGAAGGTGAAAAAGGAATACCCACAGTTCAAACGCCTTCCATAGTACAAATTCAGTTTGTGGGATAATGTATCCATACCAAACATGATCAAGGATTTACGAACCTACTAGTTTAGGACCACCCCAAGAAATACCAATGGTATGGGGCTACAGATGGCCAGATTGGAAAATATCACACACCTGTCATAGCACATTGCCTTTAAAATCATATCAACAACATCGACAACAAGTCATTGGAGAAGGATACGTCTCCACTTCTGTACAAGACGATTATCATGGCAGATATCAAGAATCCAGACCTGGGGTGGATCATAAACTGGGATTTGCGCTAGGGTGAAAATTTACCGATGACTAGGACAGGGCCTACTGGGTGTGTGCATCCTGTGAAGAGTTTGAGAATTTACTAAGACGGGTATGCCTGTATAAAGAGTCATGGGCTTCCCAATTCATCATCTCTCAACTGAGGGTGTTTATACTAGAATTTCTAAGTTGGTGGTCACCGAATACCATCACTTTCCATATACATCACGAGGAGGTTGGCATCAGCCTCTGGGACCTTCATCAAATTTCCGGCATCCCAATCCTATGAGGTATGTATGATGAGTTCCTCCCCACCATGAACATCTAGTAGAAAAGGGAGCATATACTTCCTTTGGAAATGGGATTATTGAGGCTAGTACCAAGTACATACGAGGATAAGTAGAACATTCGAGACATCCACTTTAAGAAGTGGTTCGACTATTTTCTAAATTTTCCACTAGAAGAGGAAACACTAACATCAAGGCCCCAATATGTCTATGAGGATCTTAGCGGGGTAATGAAGGTCCATAATGGAGGATCCTGGAGGACAACAAGTGGAAATTGTGGGTTTAAAACTTCATGACTGAGCAGCGACCGACAGTCAGGCTGGCCAGGTTCATCTCAATACTGATCTTTGGGTGGATATTACAAGTCGGAGATTACCCTATGGGGGTGTGACCAAGTAAATTTTTCATGGTATATCAACTGTCTAGTAAAGACTGCATCTACATGAGCATACCAGTGCTAGTGAAGTTATACCATCTACTCTGGCTCATTAGTGAGGGAAAGAGGCCGTTGCGGGTGTGCAAGCCATTCCACTTTTTTTATATCTAGTTGAATCATACATGAGGGGTTATGAATATATTAATTCCATTGTTCCTTCTAGGATCCATTATTGGCTGGAAATGTTTAATATTTCAGGGAGCACCCCATTTAAGTTGGATGGAGTGACCGTGATGAGTAAGATGGGGTGGACAGAGCAACTCATCTTCCACCCATTTCCTTTGCCAACTGAAGCCTATACTAATGATGGCATAGATAATATAGAGAAGTGGTCATATCTATTATCTTTATGCAGTGGTGTGCTAGTGGCATGAGTAGACTATGAACCTATATTTGAACTATATACCCCACACCAGTTCACACAACAATTCCGATGCATGGAAAGGCTGACTCCACAGGTGTATACAAATGTGCACCATGGGAACCACCCATGCATGATGTGAAAACTCTGGATGATGTTTACAAGGGAGTATGGGAATATGTGGAATGATTTTCCTCCATCAATTGCTGCATTCAGACTAGTTCACAAGTTTTTACATAGCTTGGAGGATGCCTACCCTGGTGAGATGATGAAGCGATTGACTATCTGAGAAAGAAAAGTGGTCTCTACACCTCGACATCAAACAATGACAATGGGGGGATGTCAATAAGGTGGTACGAACATTCATCAAGACAAATAGGCCATAGTAGCAGGGGTCTTGGGCTACAAATCAACAAACCCTATCACAATGATGGCTGAGGGTGAAGAGAGAGAGGTAACCATGCTGGTCCTGGTGGCTCCACTGGAGAGGACCCAGGAGAGAGGTGAATTATTCCGGGGATTTTGCAGAGTCCCCCCTCAAGATCCAGGGTAGAAACTGTGTCTGTTAACGGTTCCTTATAATGATATCTTTCTGGAGTCCTGGAAAGATTGAGAAATGAGAAAACAATATCATGGTATTAATGGACTATAGAAAAATTTGAACATGCACGAGATATTTCTTGGAGAACTTGGATTTTCATAAAGAAGCTTCAACACTACCCCTATCGAGGGAAGAATTTTTTTGATGGAAATAGAGGATGTAATACACTTATGGAAACATGCGGCCAATGATGCACCAGGTAAGGGTGCTATTGAACATGAATACTCCTACAGAATTGACAGGAGCTCAACTAGCAGAGCATTTTACCTTAATCGGTCATGCAAATAAATATTGAGGGGAAGAAGTCAAGGAGGGAGATTTTTGCAGGGCAATAGAGGGGACTTCCAAGGGATCCTCTCTTGAATAAGGAAAAGTAGGGGCCTCAGGGAGAATTTCCTTGGGTGAGTTCTTCGTAACTCTAGAAGTGAGTTCCCACTTCCTTTCATTGCACCAGTTACCTTCTTACCTTATCTTGGTTTCTAAACTAAAACTTATCTATGTGGAAGAATATTCAATCAAACACTCCCACTAATGGGGATGAAGACATGAAAGGTGTAAAGGGCCAAACACCGGGACCTGCAACCAGAGAGATAATGGTTGAGGAATTTAGCAGTGCTGGGGAAGCAGGGGTAGCCTCCTCATAATAGTCAAAGCCCACAATCATATACGGAGGGCCGTGTCCTGGCCTCCCATTGATGATAAAACTGAGGTGAGATCAAGTGGCTGACCGGGGTAAGTCTTATGCTTCAAAGCTGTACCCATTGTCTGATCGGTCAAATTGGCAAACGTGACCCATGCCTGTATAGTTTCTAGGATGGAACACATGTTGTCGGTGAAATGTATAGAAGACTCGAGGCTCTTCTCCAAATGGGGGTGATGATTCCTATAGCACTTAGTGCCCAGGAAGACCACTACATAGTCCCTTATGAGAAACCGGTGGTGATGAGTGATAACACAAGAAGGGAAGATTTTGGAGTCGACCAGGTGGACATCATTGAATTAGAATCAAGTGATGAATACCAAACAGAAAGAGATCCTGCTGCTGAGCTACTAGAATAATTTCCCAAATATAAACCTACTAATCTAGAGGAGAAGGAAAAGACCAATTATGATTAAGAGGTTATCAAGGCTATCCGCCGCCGGTCATGGAAATTGATCAAACATTTCATCGATAACACCCCGTCATCACAGTGGATCAATCAGATGGGAAAACATCTCCCCCGGCTGTGAGAGCTATGTGCTAGAGGAGTGGATGCTCGATGTCATCACATGATAATTCTAGATTATCTTTCCAAGAAGGTGTGGGAGAATACGTGTGTCCTTAGTGTTGGTTGATAGAAAAGGATGTCTGTCCATATCCAAAGACTTCTAGAGCCTATGTAAGAAGTCTGGTGTTTGAGGGTGTGGGTGGATGAACATACTTCTTTCATTAGAACCCAATAAGAATTCATATCTCGATTAAAGGCACTACTGATAGAAGCTGAGGAGAATATGTGGTAAGCATCCCAAGAGATGGCTAATATCCAAGCCGATGAATATTGAGTGTGCACCATGGCTGATGAATTGTGCCCTTCATCGAGTGAAGAGGAGAGGGAGCTTACCAGGTAAGATAAAATTTTGGTGGATGCACACCAAAGAGTGGTGGAGGTTGAACACTCTTTTGAAGAGGTCAATCCATCTATTGGAGGGGGAAATCAATGAGCGCTGTAACTTGTATGCACTCATAAACATAATTTCATACTTTATTCTTTATTTTGGTGGCATGCATGAATCCCATTATTTAAATTGATTACTACATACCAATCATATCTATAAAATATTCAGCGTTCACTCCCTAAGATCACGTGGGTTGTGCCCAATGTGATAAACAAGGGATGACCACATAATTATTCCATTTGAATACGATAATTATAGCCAATCACTGAACACCTGGGGTCTGAATGACCACCTATAGTTTTCAGGTTGAATTCTCAAAACAACCAAACCACCCTCTCCCAATATGCTCTAGTGCATGAGTGAGAAAATTCAAGGGGGTTATAATCAATCCAAAAAAAGGGTAATGAAGAATGTGAATTACGATTCCCCAAATTCGGGATACAGTGAGGATGGCATGATGACTGAGGATTACTATTGACCAAATTTGAAACACAACATCTATATCACATTATACTAAAATGGGAACAAACAAATCAGGGTCGACCGGTAACCACATTCAAAACATGGGGCCGAACTCAAAGTGTCGTCTGATGTCTTCCAGAATTTTGGCCCAGGATGGTAGGTGGGATTAAGGCCGAGAATCCTAACTGTTAGGGGGTTCCTTCAGACAGGAAAGGTAATGTGGATTCTAAATAGGGGGAATGCAATGCGCGGTGATGGAATAATGGGATGTTTGGATGAATTCCAACACTCTTGAAATTATGCCACCATGAAGAAAGTGCACTGGGTGAGCATATCGGTCTGAATTGAGATCATACCTACTTATGGGAGTGACCTCTCTAACAAGGACCTCAGATGGTCTAAAGTTTTACATCATGTAGATGATTATAGTAATCATTCATTTTAGCATCATATAGTGAGGATGATAGTGTAATAGTTTAAAGATGTATGACATGACCTATAGGCCACACAATCTTATATATGGATATTACCTTACCCCAACCCTAAGCTTATATAATCCATGCTCTTTATAGGAAACAAGGATCGTTTTTAGGCCTTCTTTGTCTAACAAGAGCGTGCAAAGGTGGAAAGGAAATTTCGAATGGGGAAGATCCTAGAAAAATCAACATTCTTACTTGATGTGCGTGAATGCGTGATGTTACATCACCTGAGGTGTCGAGGATCCGTAAATCGGAATGGCGCATTACTCATGAAATTCACAACATTCGATATTTGGGATGCAATGGGAGCGGTGTGATGATAAAAGACAACGATTGACCATGTTTGAAACAAATTATTCTTTTCACAATAGCCTTCAAGGGGAAGAAACAAATGAGGGTCCAACTATGACCATATTTGAGACGTGGGATTTGCATCAAATTATTGTTTGAAATACATCGAGGCATTGAGCCAGGACGGTAGGAGAGTAATACTTCCTAGAATCCATACTATTAGGGTTTCCCTTCATATGTAAAAGATAATGAAAACCCAAATGAAGGAATGTGTGAAGTGCGAACATTACCCCCACAGTTTAATTGTCATGTAGGATGAATGCAACGGGTGGTAATCTCAAAGGAAGTACATGGTGTGGTTATTATAAACCCAATATGAATGATGACTGAATAATTCTTCAACACACCATGTAATTTTGGGAGAATCCATGCCAAAAAGGTCTAGGGAGGTAAAAGTGGTTGCGAATAGACCACATACACGAAGTCTGGGTGTCACTAGGTATCCTATAAGAATGGGAATCAATCCATATGTAGTTCTTGAAGGTGGTATGGAAAACAACCAATACCAAGAGGGAGAAATATCCTATTTTGAAGTGGGATATCGTAATTGTTATGAAGTTAAAAATTCTATGAGCATAGATGGTAATAATATTAGTTTTATGATCATAGATCTTGACTGTACGATTCCTAGTTTAATGTCATGCATGTGGGACATGCATGTGCAGTTTATTGTCACACAGTAAAGATAGAAAAATGGATAAGTCTTGAGAAAGGTATGTGATGTGGCTACTGAAAACTCGACATGAATAAGGAAATAATTCCACACTACAATACATTCTTTTAAATAAATTCAGGCCGAAATAGAACAAGAGGGTTTCTGGTGATATAGCTGGACCATAGACAAGAAGTTCAGGCATCACTACATATCCCATAAGGATGTAAATAAATCCACACGTAGTTCTTAAAGGTGTCATGACAAGAGGCCAATACCAAAAGAGGAAACATAATCTCAAGTGAACAAAAATTGGATGATTCCTGAAGTGGAAATATGTGACGTGGTGACCTAAATTGACTTTATATGAATAAGGAAACAAAACCACAAATCTCCATAATAACACACATAGTTTAAAGTCATGATGCCTAGACTGAGGGACCGAATATCCTAGTTTATGGTTATAGAGTTTGGACCAAAAGAAGTGTTGTTTTTCTATGTATGCACAAACCTCAGCCATATCCCCAATCCCATGCGCAATATGATCGATGTGGGAAACAAGGAAAGAGAAGATCTTTGAAACACATGGAATACAAAACTGGGGGAGGTGGTGTGGAGTCAAAGATGACCCTCCCGATGGTGATTCACCGTCTTTAACGCGCATAGGTGCACGAAGGGATTCCACCAAGGGTTTAGAAGTTCCACTTGAACATGATGGAGTGGAAAGGGATGTGAATCATGCAACTAATATTTAAAGCTTAATGGGTGTGGCATAACGTTGGAGGATAACTATTGACCATGTTCGAAACACAACATCCATATCGTGGGACCTAAAATGAGAACTAAGATACAATGGTCGACTACTGACCGAATTTGAAATGTAGAACCTATCTTATAATGTCATTCAAAATACTTTGGGATGCTGGCCTAAAGTGGTAGGAAAGATATATGGTCATACATCCATACGTATGTTGGTCATTTTGATTGTGAAAGATGATGGAAACCCAAATAAAGGGAGATGTGAAGCATAAAGACAAATGAAATAATTTCCACACAATATCCAACACTCTAGGTCCTAAACCATAGTGAATATGAACATGTTTGTGAGGAATAATATAGGTAGATAAGTCCAAAAAAGAAGGAAAAAAATGGGTTGATGAACCCAGGTCTAGACCCAAGGATGAAATGTCCGGGCATTCCAACATATCCCATGAGGATGGGAATCAATCCATACGTAGTTCTTGAAAATGTCGTGTAGTTTATCATAGTGCGACAAGGACATATGGAGAATGGAAGGAAGATACCTAAAGGGAAGTACATGGAATTTCTATTATAAACCTAACATGAATGAGGACCCAAGAGGTCCTCACCACACTATGTGATTTTGACAATGTTTAGGCCAAGTGGGGCCGAAAAAAAGGCAGCATTTGAGGTACCTGGGGATGGACCCGAAGAAAAAATATCCTAGCGTTCCTACGTATCCCATGAGGGTGGGGATCAAGACACATGTATTTCATAAAAACATAATGATAGGGTACCAATTATGGGGTAAATACTATCATCCAGGTCTGGCCCATGCACCAAAGAAGCAACATTTGATGGATCTTGTTTGTTCTTTAGTGTGGATGTGTTTTTTAAAGCAGTAAACCCAGGATGGAGAATCCAGGAATTTCTGTAGGAATAAATCCATATGTAACCCATGAAAAATGGCATGGTGGATAACTGATACCAATCATGATGTCTCCTCAAGCGAGGATACCACAATGTGGTGCTGTTTTTCTTTGTGTGGCTAGGATGATAGTGTCAGAGTTTAAGGTTGTATGACCAGACAAACCCATTCATTTTAACGTCACGTGATAAATACGAAATAGGTTAAAGTCATGTGGGACTAAGAAACATAGTTTAACATCATATGGCTTGGACACACATAGAAGAACAAGGTTCTGGAGGGAATGCACATGGTGTGGTAAAGCATACTTGACATGAATGAGGACGTCAGTCTACACCACACCACGGACAACCCCAGGGGGGAGGGGACCTCAAGACAAGGGGATAGAAAATATTGAAGAACATGGAGCTGAACCCCAATAAGAAATGTTTTGGAATTCCTATATATCCTGTAAGGATGGGAATCAAGACACATGTAGTTCTAGAAATTCTATAGAGTTTAACGTCATGCGGTAAGGACGGAAATGGGGGGGACTAGCCTATAAGGGGAAGTACGTGGCGAGGCTATTATAGACCCAATGTGAATGGAGAAATAGGTCCACATAAAACACACCATAAAATTACATAAAAATTATGGAAACAAGGCTAAATAGAAGATATAATTAGTGGAGTCTGTGATGGACTTGAAGACTAAATATCTAGGCATTCCTACGTATCCCACAAGGATGGGAATCAAGACATATGTAGTTCTCAAAATTTGTATAGTTTAACATCATGCGGTAAGGATGAGGGGGATCACAGTTTAAGGTTGTAGAGATAAGACTGAAAGAAGTGAGATTACTCCAAGTGGGCATAAACCTTGACCAAGTCCCTAAGACCATGTGAGTTACACTCGATGTGGGAAACAAGGGCGGAGAAGATCTTTGCAATACATGGAATACACAAAAAGAGGAAGTGGTGAGAAGTAAAGTATGACACTACGACATTGATTCATCCTCTTAACGTGAAAATGGACATGGAGGGATAACACTAAGGGTGTCTAAATTCCACTTGAACATTATGGAGTGGAGAGGGATGTGAATCACAATACCAATATTTAGGGTTCAATGGGGGTGGCACAATGATGGAGGATAACTATTGACCATGTTCAAAACACAACACCCACATCACGTTGGCCTAAAATGGGAACAAAAAATGAAGGTTGACATGCTGAACATATTCAAAATATGGAACCTGTCACATAATGTCATTAAAAATCCTCCAGGACAATGGTCCAAAGTGGTCAGCGAGCTATAAGGCCGGGCATCCATACCGTATGGGGGTCCTTTCAGATGTGAAAGATGATGGAAATCCAAATAATGGGATATGTGAATCATAGAAATAGATGAAAGCATGTCCATGAAGAATCCATCACTCTAGGTCATAAACCACAGTGCATCTGCGCACATTGGTGAATCACCCAAAAAGTGACGTGGGGCCCAATTGAGAGTAGATGACTTGAAGGGATGAGTGGAGGAAAGGGGAATAGAGAGATCTCAAGAGAGTGAGATGTGGCATAGTTTTTGAAAATCCAACGTGAATGATGACATAAGTCCACAACACACCACACACCCCTTAGAGAACTTAGACCATAGGGCCAGAAGGAAGAGAAGGTTTCTAAAAAAGCAGGGTTGGACCCAAAAGCAAAATGTTCATGCGTTCCTTAGTATCCCATAAGGATGGGAATCAAGCCACACATAGTTCTAAAATCTCCATCTAGTTTAACATCATAAAATAAGAATGTAAGGGTTATCTTGAGGAGGAATGCTTATGGAATATAAAATAACCTAACGTGAATGAGGACATACACCCACATATGCCACACTATTCATAATTCTTGGAGAAGACTCAGGACAAGTGGTCGAGAGAAAGAATAGATGGACCCGAGATGAACCCAAAAGCAAAATGTTAGGGCCTTCATACATATACCATTATAATGGTAATAAATCTAGATGTATTTCTAAAGATTCCATGTAGTTTAACATCATGTGGTAAAGATGATGGACAGAGGATGTTCTTGAAGGAGGGGCACATGATGCGGCCATTACAAACCCGACGTGAATGGGGACAGAATAAGTCCACATAGCACACCATATGAAATCCCTTGAAGATAAATTAACCCGAGGGGGTGAAGATATTTGTTGGGATGGACCTGGAGATGAAATGTATGAGAGTTCCTAGATATCCCATAAGGATGGGAATCAATCCAAATGTAGTAATTAAAATGTCGTGTAGTTTAATGTCATGTGAGAAGGATGTAGAAAGAAGGAATGTCTCAAGAGGATGTGTTTGGAATGAAAAAAATAGCCCGACCTAAATGAGGACATAGGGTCCATACCACACCGCACAATCCTAAGTGAGAACTTGTGCCAAAAGGTTGGAAAGGTCGAGGGACCTGGGGCTGGGCCACAAATGAAAGATCTGGGATTTCCTATGAATCCCATAAGGATGGGAATCAAGACATATATAGTTATAAAAAGGACATCCAGTTTAACATCATGTGACAAGGACACAAGGGATCTTAGGTTAAGGTCATAGAGGTCGGACCATTTACAGTTTAATGTCTTGCAAGATGTGGATGAGCGGTTTAACATCTTCCATGATGGGATTAGGTAGTTTAACATATTGCCGGACGGTGATGATAAGTTTAATGTCCACCCAGATGATAATACAATTTAACATCAGGAGGGACGATAATATATCTTAATTTCATGCTAGAAGTTATTTAATCACACAAATTACTACTTGAGGAATTTGGTTTTGGTGGGAGGAGTAATACGTTCACTATCCATAGTGACCAGAGAGTATGCACCATTTAGGAAAACCTTGGGAATGATATAAAGACCCTCCCGTTTGGGTTCCAACTTTTGTGGCTTCTTTCCTGGAATCATTATCATTCTTAGGGAAAAAACCACCTCTTCTTTGTAAGAAATATCAAAGGCTAACTTTATTATTGAAATATTTGGATATCTTGTTCTGATGCCTCTCCAGATTGTGCTGGGAAAAAATCATTTTCTCGTCAAGCACTTACAGTTCATGTAGAGATATTTTGACTACTTTGTCTGGTGCATTCTAATCATAGATGGCTCTGCGTAATGAGGGTAACTGAATACTGATGGGAAGGACTATCTCTTTTCTGTACACCAGAGAATCTGGAGTCACTTGAGTAGAATTACGAGTCATCCTCCAGTAATCCTGGAGAGCATTGGGGATTTTGTCCGTTAAACTCTTCTTGTTCTGAGTAACCATCTTCTACAATATGTTAGAGAGGGTTTTGTTGAACTCCTAGATCTTCCTATTTTCTTGCACATGATAGCGAGAGGTATGATTAGAACAAATGTTGTACTTTGTGTACAATTTATTTAGCTAGGCTTCCCAAAATTTTGTGCCATTATCAGTGATGACGACATGAAGGAATATGAATTGGTGGATGATATTAAAGCTCACAAAGTTTATGAAATAATGGGCCTTGAATTCCTTGAGTGCAATTTCCTATTACCTATTGAAAAAGAAATCCATAGCCATTAGGATAAAACTTCACTGGTGAGCTGTTTCCAGTGGATATGGTCCCACCAAATCCAGTCCCTAGACTACAAAGTTCCAAGAGTACCTAGTAGTTTGAAGAGGCTTCAGCAGCCGATGCATAAAATTAGCATGGATATAGCATGCATGAAACCTCTTGGAAAGCTCGATATAGTAACATGTCATGGTGGGCCAAAAATACCCCAATCATCGAATCTGATGAGAGAGTTTCGGCCCTATAAGATGAAACCCACATGAACCAGCATGAACTTCCCACATGACCTGAGAAATATCACCTCCTTAAATGAAACAGGGGAGAATCCCATCAAACCCTCTTCTGTAGAGGATATTCCCAATACCGAGACCACTTTGCAGGGTAAAATTCACTACACGCCGAAGTACTCACTCACCTTTAGCTCAGTCTCTCGAGAGATTATTGTACTAGAGATATTTGATAAAGGGAGTCATCTAGTTAGGGGTCCCTTCTAACACCATAGAAGGGGGACCTAGAGGTCCCGATGTGGAGGCACCGATGGTAAGTTGGCTTACTTATGGGCTATCATCATCATCTGAAGTGATAGTAGAAATTACTATTCTATTCACCACATGGATAATCAAATCATCCTGGTCAGGATCTGCAAGAGATGCATCTAGGATGGCCAAGGCATTGGATCAACCATTCTGTGATCGAGGGAAATGAGTAACCACTGGACAAGAAGCGAACTGGGCCATCAGCTAGTGTGTACGGTCTAATAATAGTACAAGCTCAAGCTTCCTGATGATGTAGTCACTGTTGATCTACTTGATGAACTATTCTAAGTACCCTTTCACATGTAGGTGGAGAATGTAAATCTCGGGAGCTAGCTCGAGACCAGTGATGAGAGCCTGGTATTCTACCTCATTGTTGGTATAACCTTCTGACAACAAGAGTGAATAGGATAGGAAAACTTGTGTAGGCGTGATGAAGAGTATAACTTGGCCCACACTATTGAGTTTGGGATCATTGAGTCTTCTATTGATAGATATTTGGGAAATTTCATTAATTAAATTTTCCAACATGGAATGTGTTGATCCACCGAGAGGATTGACTCATTTGGAAAATCAAGATCCATAGACTGCTTTTCGGGGGCTGGATGGGTGGTAATAAAGTCTTCCAATGACTATACCTTGATATCCCTCTATGGGACAAACTTCATGTAGAATTTTTTAAGGATAAATATCCGCCGAGCTGGACAGACTATCAACATGGGGTGGTTCATAATGTATTTCAGCGGATCCACTTGGGACACTAGCTATATCTCATGGTGCTAAAAGTAATGTCACAATTTATGCACTGCGAATACCAGTGCGGGGTTTCTCTTCTTAATATAGGAATATCTGATTTCTGTGTCGAGGAGTATGCAGTTGAGATAATATAAACCATTATCAATTCCCTCATTGTTCTTCTGGGTGAGAAAGGTGCTAAGGGATCATTCTAGAGTGGTCACATAGATGACTAGTAACTTTCTAGAAAGGGGTGGCATCATAACTAGAGGCTATAGTAGGTACTACTTGATTTCCTCAAAACTAGTTCGACACTCCTCATACCAATGATAATTGCCACCTATCTTCATGAGCTAAGAAAAGGGATTACACCTTCCAGCCAGATTTGTGATGAATTAGCGTATATAGGTTAAGTGGCCTTGAAATCCTCAGAGCTCCTGATTTTTACTCAGGGAGACATATAACTGATGACCTTGATCTTTTCTAGATCAATATCAAAGCCTATATATCTGATAAAGAAGCTGATAAACTTACCATAGGTGACCCCAAAGCACACTTCAAGGGGTTCATCTTCAGATAGAGGGAACAGAGGAAGCCGGACACTTTCTCAAGATCTATGAGATGGTCCCAAAACTGGTGGTATTTAACCACCATATACTCCATGTAGAATTCCACCAATGTCCTGAGGATTGTCTTGAATATGTGGTGCATAGAACGCTAATAGTTGGCACCTGCATTCTTTATACCGAAAGTCATTACCTGGTTGCATAAAGTACCTTGTGGTGCACTGAAGGTAGTAGAATCTTCATCCTCAGGGGCCAATCAGATTTGATTATATCCCAAATACCCATACATGAAGGAGAGATCCTGGAAACCAGTGGTGGCGTTGATCAATAGTTCTGTCATAGGAAGGGGAAAATCATCCTTCGGACAGTGATAGTTGAGATCCTAGAATTTTATTAATACTTTGATATGTTCATTCTTCTTTCTGCGGGCATAATGTTAGCTAACCATATAAGGTACTATACCACCTTGAAAAATTTGTCTTTAATTATCTTATCAACCTCGACCTTGACGATGGCATTATGAGAAGGGTGTATCTTTCGAGGAGGTTGTTTGAACCTGCAATGATTTGCTAGGAGACTGAGATGGTGGATGGTGACTTGAGGATTTAGCCCTATAATTTCATCATAACTACATGAAAATAAATCACAATGCTTCCTTAAGAAATCCACGTATCACTGTTTTTATTCTGCAGGCATAGAGACACTGATCAGTGTTAGTTTGGGATCTGTCTCGGTAACAAGGTTCACCTAAAAAAATTCATCGACTGTAGTGAAGATGGACTCTTCGAATGTAGGAGGAGATTATTCCAAATAATCTTATTCATCCACAATGAGAAGATCATCAGAAAGAGGCAACTCCTATAATTTTAAGGATCCTGACAGGACACTGGTTCCAGCTTGAGCGGTAGTGGACACCACATTGGGGGACTCCTGCACTGTTGAAACCATGATGATGAAATCCATTGAAAAGATCCCATATGGACTTCTACCCAAGGGTCCACATTTGATGATATCAAAGAAATAGTGATGCCTCAGCTTGAGATAGTTTATCCCTTCCTGGAGAAGAAAGAAAGTATGAAATATTTCAGTTTCCATGGGGCAGACATACAAATAAATTATAGGAGTAGGGGGATCTGAGATCTCTCAAGATTGATTTTTGTAAGAATATGGGGTGATATCATGATGTTCCTTAGACTTGGGAATAAAATTTCCATTAATTCTAGAGAAAATGAATCATTGCCCCAAGTTACGAGTCGTAACCTCAAATATGTGAATAGGAAAGATATAGGCGTATGCCTAATTGACAATTATGGGAGTACTTAAGGAATTGGTGATATAAAGAAGGAACTTATGATTTTAGGTGGAGCCATGGTCTACCCATCAACACATTGTAAGTGGTGTCTGTTGAGACAACCATGAACTTGGTGCTGACAACTAGGCCACCGAACTGGGTTTTCAAGTGAATTTTTCCAACTGGTGTTTGCTCCATCCTATCATAACCTAGAATTTTCAGGTTAGAGGGACTCAGATCCACATTAAACAGTCCCATATTTCAAAGTGTCTGGGTCGGGATATGGTTGATCCCATAGCCCATGTTGACAATATAGTGGAGGACCTCCACGCCGTTGAAATGAACAGTGATGTACAATGAGAGGATGTGCTTATATGTAGGAGAACCTTCATCTTCTCCAGAGAAAGAGATGATGGGATGACATTCCGCATGCTCGACTGTCTCAACATGTAAGGCTTCTACAGCAAAAACCTCTATCTCAAACCGGAGGGGGCTTATTAAATCCTACTAAAGGGCTTCATGCATATCCATTGATAGGTAGAGAGCCTCAAGGATAGAGAGATTCGATGGAAAGCTGACATGATTCTTAAGGTTATCATGCTTCCATGCTAGGCATACACTTATACTAATAAGAGTTCTCTCTATGGAATGACGCAAGACATATGCTGCTGGTTGAATGGGTGGATTCTGGGTGGTGCTGGGAATATACTCCTGCTCACAAGTTGAACTATGTATAATGGATACTAGTCAAAGGCCAGATGACTGAGTTCCATCCACAACAAAATGTGGATGATCATAGCACAGTTGTTGTGGCTCTGTCTGATCAAGGGGTAAAAACGATGGTGGAGGCGGGTCTAATGAAACGAGATGAGAATGCTATGCGTGCTAAGCTCTATACTGGACCTACTGTCTACTCTTAGTGACATGCACAACTCAGTTAGAAGCATAGACCCATTATTTATTGCAACTCACATACCCACAACTCCATTGAAGTTGGAATCGGTTGAGGATGTTGGGAGGGTCCGCCTGGAGATCTTCATCATCAGGAACCATGTAAAGGTTTACCAGCTCTACGATATTGAATAAAGTTTACCCATGATCATCATTGAATATTCCTTCATCACTGGGAAAATTATGAGGGAAATTTCCATCTCTAGGGGCATGAAATCACCAAGAGTATAGGATGTTGATGACATCAGTGGGGGACTTTTATTTCCCTTGTGTCATTGATTCATTCCCTTTTGGGAAGAGGAAGGATGAGATGTTGATGCATAAATAGTGGTTTTAGGTAACGCGAAAACATCTAAAGGCTCAGGTCGATTCAAACATGCACATATAATACCATGGAAATGAGTGACTACCTTGCGAGCCCTCTGGTCATCGTATTTTTGAGACCCGCGATTAGAAACCAGCTTACATTCACCCTCTTTGTTGCTATCTAGCTTTATAAACACACATGCCACGTGTTCTGAGGCTGCGCCAAACCTGACTATATTGTTATCGATCTGGTATTGGAGACTATATTTAAACAAATAACACTGCTTGAGGTTGTTCCCAAGGATCCAATGATAGGGTAAGTAATTGGGGTGATCAATGAGTTCTGCCACTTCGGGCCTCTCGCATTCCGATAACCGTAGGACTCCCTGATCCAAGGAACTTTGGAAGTAACCGGGAACCTAAGACTCATTAAATGAGTATATATTATTCCTTATGTTTGGGAAGGGGGATCTGGGAGACTGGCCCTGATGAGGGGCTGGCAAAGCCTGACAGGGAGGAGGAACTTGATTATCTGAAATAGGTGGCAGTGGGACATTACACGGGGGCACCTGCTGATTCTGAGGCGGGCGTTGCTGGGCCGAAGGATATTCCTGAGGTGGTGGGCCTCGAAAAATATGTGGATGTGTCTATACCAATAATAATTCTAGCTTCATGGGAGCCTCTATTTGTGATACCATAATAGGATCAGCCTTAGAGGCCCTTCTTGCGAGAACCACAAGAGGCTATTAACATGCCTTCATGGCTTGCTACAGGGATTCTTCTAAATGTTGAGCTTTATTAGAGAAATCCTGAAACCCACCTTGGATGTTCTAAGTGATGAGAGGAGGGAGAAGTTTGGTATTCACATTCCCAATGCACATATTTAGTAGCTGCTCCTGGGTTAGTAGAATATCAAGGGAATACATGAGGCCATTCCACCTGGCAGAAAAGTGTGTGACACGCTTGTCAAGTCACTACTTTCTTTTGAAGAGGTCAACAATTCTTTTCTTTTGGGTGGTGGAACTGAACAGGTAGAGAAACTAACTATGAAGTTCCTCTATGTGGCTACTAACCCAATGGGTATTCGACTATACCAAACAAATGAGGGCCCTTCTAGTGGCTACACAAAACACCAAACTTTGGAAGCCTCCTGCTGCGCTGGAGTTCCCAGCATGGGTGCACACTTTGAAATAAAGTGGGATAGATGCTGCAGTAGATTTCCCATCCCATTAAATGGGGAGAAATTAGGATTCCAGAAACTTGGGAGTGCTGGAATATCATCCACCCTTTCCATATATGTCTTTCCATTAGGCAGGATGTCCACCATCAAGTTTCTAGGGCCTCAAGGTGAGAAATAAGTGCTTCTATCAGATCATCTAGATGAGGATTCCAATCTTGATGAGGGTCCCTAGATAGAAACACATTGGAAGGTTATTCAATGAGGTAATAAGGCCTAGCGGCTCATGGAGTGACTGGTGGGATGAATTGCGGCACTTCTGGGAGAACGACCTATGGAACAATTGGGGGAAGCTGAGCTGGGTCTTGAGGAGGTTTATCACACAAATCAGGTGAATTTGGTGATGCATATCACAAATGCTTTTCATAAACTTTCATCTCTACTCTATTTATATGGGCAGGATGGTCAAGGTCACTAGTAGGCAACTCGCTGGGGGGAGGTTCTACCTTCGCATGCTGCCTCGATTGAGAATTACTCTAATCTGGTTTCTTTTACGCAACACGTTCAATGAGAAGGTTATCAACCATATTTTTATGTTCCATAAGCTATTGACACAATGAAGCCTTTTCAGAGTCATATTATGTCTTTTTCACTGAGATGTATTGATCAGAGAGGTTGACAGTCCCAGCATACTCTTTACCCTTATTGGGGTCCCGACTGAAGGACAACAACTCAGAAGGTACAAGAAGGACTAGTAAGTTTCTTTGCTGGTGCGTAAATCTGCCCATAGGATCAAAAAAGTGTGGTCCCAATCTGGGGGGAAAGTTCTCTTCAATGATTCCTATCTCAGTTTCTTCATATGATAGGTTGGCCATGTTAACTACAACTATGCCTGGAGGCATATCCTCAATATCACCTGGCAAGTCAGGATGGTGCCAGGTAAGACTGAAATGAAGGAAAGCATACTTCCCCCAGCCATAAATCTGAATGTGTGGGAAATCATCCTTGATAACTTTTTGGAGAATAGTGAATCTCTAGACGCATCACTACTGGAGGGTCTGATGATGATTGGTCGACTTAGGGCATTGAGCCATGGGGATCGCAACAAAGTCGACCATGTGACATTACTGGCCGATGTCATCGAAGTGTTCCCAACTCTTGGGATAAGATACCCATAGAGGGAAGAGATAGAAGTGAGTTTCTCAGAGAGTATAGAGGAAGAACATGAACTCCTCCTGGGTGAGAGATTCTGGAATGGTGAAACCTACTGTTACAATGGTTCCAAACATCTCAGGGAGTTGATCTATGGTGAGAAGGTTCCACAAAATTCTTAGCTCAGACTCGAGATCCAACCCTTGGTTTCCCTATTTATTGAATAGGGGAATTTGAGGGACCAGTAACAAAACCAAATCGTACCTTTGAGATGGTAGACTGTCCAGTGGAGAGTATGATGCATGAGGGGACAAGCCATCGCATCTCGGGCTATCTTCCAAAGAATGAACTGATTACGCCACAACAGCCCTGTAAGAATGACTAAGAACCCCTACTTCCCGGGAAGGTGATGCGGTCATTGGTAGTGGTTCACACTGTTTCTCATCCTCTATTGGTATCTAGAACAAATCTCTATGATCTCTTGTTGAGGTGGAGAATGATATAGTTGACGATAAGAAGGATTTCACAGCAGGGCCCTAGAAATGGGCCAAATCTTCCTCCTACTGTATGTATCTTCAGAGGGATGCAAGGATCCAGGGGACCTCACTTTACAAAAGGATAATGTTTATATGACTTGTTCATACCCTAGCCCCTGAAATAGAATATCAGGGTGAGGGTTCCATCACTAAATCACACTCCACATCAGAATATGAAAATCAGATGAGTTTGATTATAGTTTGAAGCTTCTTAGAATTCTTCCTTTGGTGACGGTGACCCGGAATCCTGCCCAGGGATGGTTCTTCAAGAAAGGTTAGGTTTTTGACATGGGTAGGTCCTTTATGCAGATTGGTGCTAGAGTGGGGAGAACCTCTGCTCACACTGGATGAGATATGTGGAGGGAATCCATATTAGCTATTGCTGACACGGGGAGGAACTCCTCTCTGATGAGTTGGGGTGTGAGGGGAACCTGAAAAAACGTCGAATGGAACATGGGGAGGACATCCATGTTTGATAGTGTTGTAGAATGGATGTCCTCAATTGGAGCTGGTAAACACATGGGGTGGACCCCCATGGTGGTAGTCTATAGTGAGGTAAGTACCTTCACATCATCCGACCCTAGTAGTAGTGGTACGAAGAGGGAATTCATACTGATTATACTGGACATGGGAAGGGCCTCTGTGTTCACCATTGAGGAAGCAAGGATGACCTCCACTTTGGTGATTAATAACATGGGGAGGAACTTCTCTAGAATCTATGAGTACATGTGGAGGTTCTCCATGCTGTTAGTTGACTGGGTAAGGAAGAACCTCCCGTTGAGAACCAGATATGTGAGGAAAATTTCCATACCTGAGATCAAAGGAATTGGGAAGAACTTTATGCTAGGTGTCAACAAGACAAGGAGGGCCTCTACTTGGTATAATGATAGTGGAATGGGGAGGGCCCCCATACCGAACTTCACTGTCAAGGGCTATCTTGCGATGGGCACTACTTTCCCCGGTAACTGGGAGAGCCAGTTCAACCTACTCATAGGGTGACTGGTGCTTCCAATTTGTCCAGGATGGGAAGTTCCCCTACCCAATGATGATATGGGGTTGATAGATTGTGCTAGTGGTGGCTTGGTCCACTGAATCCATAGACAATGATACCATCGGGCATGCGTACTCTTGAGCTTGCACCTGACATTGATGTCGGGTCAGCCGAACTAGAGCCGACTATGTAGGGGGATGGACCACCTGCTCTTCGGTCTGTAGGACCGGTTGGTGATACTGATGTGGATGGGTGGGACCCTCCTTGGTGGATCCCTAGCTAAAGTCCTAGCTGGGTGGACTCAAAAATCCGTTACTTTTTAAACATAAGGTAGTGAGTCATAGGAACACTCCAGGGATAGGCTCCCGAAGCTGTTGAAGGTCAGTGTGGGGAGTAGTGGCTCCCGGCGTAACCCTTGGGGGTGGGAGCACTAATGGGGAACAAAAGCCTCCATGTATTGGCAGGCCATGTACCTCATTAGGATGTCCCCTTCTTTTTTATATCAATGAACAAGAGTATCAATCACCCTCCTATGAATAAAATCATAGGGTGAGAGGGGGAGTGGGTGCCCATTAACTATAGGTGTGGGAGCTATCGTAGAGAAAATGAAGCCATGGGTAATTACCACATTCATACTGCCCCTTCCCCTGAGTCCGTGGGATGGAGATGATTGGTTTTATGTAGCTTGATCTTGGGTCCTACAAATTAGGATAATTCACTCATCAGTATAGACAATAGTAAAGAGATGCATATTTTCCCAATTCCATTCAGTATTTCATGGCTAGATAGAAAGATCCACACTGACAATGTCACAGGCCGGAATGCCCAATGGTTAAATGCCCCAAACATTGGTGAGTTTCATGCTAAGACCACTATTGTTTTGGTGGGACATGGCACCGGATAGCTGGATCCAGGGACACACTTACCTGTTGATGTCTCTAATGCTACTAATCTCTATATTAAGAAGAAGACTTCATGTTAGGTTCACCATTTCTATTTCTGATGTTTTTTCTAGGGAGTGCATCATCATGTTGCGATGTTCTGGCTATTGCCCCGAATTCCCTCTTTCCAAAGGTGGTCTACATCCATAATTTATTTAGGGAAGTTTGTTACTTTATCGAAATGAGATGATGGGTTGTCGGTCTCTCCTTCTATAGATTCCTCCTCAGAATTTTTTTCCCAGTATGTGTCTCCCTCATAGATTTAATACATTGTTCATTAATATCATTCCTGGTGCCATATCATTCTAGGCATTGGTTAATTACCCTGATTCTTTCAAGACATTCCAATGGTTCAAGTTAGGGCAGCAACCTTCGGTCAGGGGAGTAGTCATGTTGGACATCGCTGGCATGTCTGGATGTTGAAACACTAGTCCACCTGGATTTTTTTCTCGTTTTGACATGGATTCCTGAGGGTGTGGAAGCCCGCGGAATCTCATGTTGAGTGCATGGAATTGTATGCTATAGGAATGTCTCCAATGTTTTCCTCGGCTTCCCATGTTTGTCATGAGTTTAATGCATAACAGAGACAAATCAAACTGATCAGAACACTGATGAGAGTGGATCATATAGGTACATCCCTAAGAGGGATAACATGGGAGGCTTACTAGTTGGGTGGATAAAAAACACCCAATGAGGATGGATCTGAGGATGATTGGGTCCCGACAAAGGGGAAACCAAGGTTTACCATTGGCTTGGATTGAACGTCATGGAGGCCTCCTACATACCCTGTATTGAATACAATGATCAAAACCCACATAGTTCGAGAGAGAGAATTATGGGATTGGGTTGTACAAAATGGACAGTAATATGAAGACATGCTGGGGATTACACGTGGTTAGAGGCTTGTGTAATTCTAGGAGAAGTGAGGAAGTGGATGACATAATCTCACTAGGATGTGGAAGACTAGGTAAAACTAGGATGTGTGATGGATGACTTGATAACGTGTATGAGATGAAAGGGATGGAACCATCATAAATATGATGATGTTGTTGGGATTGAACCTCAAGGAGGCTTCTTACGTATCCCAGTGGGTGGGAATCAAAGTCCCTATAGTTCGAGAGGCGATGAGTCACCTAAGGAGGTGAATTGTATGGATGGGACCCGAAAGATGTAGAACCCCCGGGTTAAGGTATGACCATCTCAAAACACAAAGGCTCAAGGGAGAGACTAGGATGGTACATGGAGGATGGTCTTGAACCTCAAATAGAATTCCTACATATCCCTGTGGTAGGGAATCAAAGTCCACGTAGTTTAGGATGGTGCATAGAATTAGGGTGAACAGAAAGGAAAACAACCCAAAGACATGTTGGGGCTTACACATGGTTAGTATCCCGTTATAGGATGGACACTCTTGGTTGGAGTAATATGAATTGAGTGTGGGGCTTACACATGGTTAGCTACCCAGGAGCTAGTCTAGCACCACTAGGTGGTTGAACAAGGGTATGGATCCCAACAAAGAGAACACTGAATCTTGTTAGTGTTTGGGGTTTAACCTCATGGTGGCTTCTTATGTACCTTCTCTTGTAATTAGGGATCAAAACCCATGTAATTTGAAAGCTTACAGTTTAACGTCATGTGGGATGAAGAAGGGGGATACAGTTTAATATCATGTGGGACAAGGGAAACCAGCGTGTAGTGGTCGGGACCAATGGGTGATGGGATTGAACCTCATAGAGGCTTCCTACATACCTTTCCTAGAGGGGGAAATGAATGAAGTCTACTAAGTCTAGTGGGGCGATGGGACACCTGAGGAGGCGACCTGTGAGAGTGGACTCATGAATGGGACATGAAGGAAGTATAACCTCCGAATTTAGTCATGACCTTCCCAAAACACAAAGGCTCAAGTGAGAGACCAGGATGAGACCTGAGTGATGGGATTGAACCTCATGGAGGCTTCCTTTATACCTTGTCTGGAGAGGGCAAGGATCAAAGTCTATGTAGTTCGGATATGGGGGCATATTATCAAGGTGTTCACAAAGGAAAACACACAAGATTCCTGATGGGGATTATGCATGGTTAGAAGCCCATCATAAGAGGGACACTCTTGGTTGAAGGAATATGGATCGAGTATGGGTATTACACATGGTTAGATTCCCGGGAGCTGGTCTGATGCCACTAAGGGACGGACCAAGGATGTGGGTCCCAACAAAGGGGACACCGAAGTTTACCATTGTTTGGGGTTGAACCTCCTGGAGGCTTCCTACGTACCCTGCCTCAGAGACAGAGATCAAAACTCACATAGTTCGAACGTATATAGTTTAACATCATGAAGGGTAAGGGTGAACCGATGTGAATATGGTTAGGAAATATGGGTGATATGATTAAACCTCAGAGAGGCTTACTACGTACTTTTCCGAGAGAGCGAAGGGATCAAAGTCCACATAGTTCAGTTGGATGGTGGATGTTTCTTACACACTAAGGTGGCCCATGGAGGGTGTTATGGTCAATACATAATATAAGTCCACGTGATTCCTACTTGGTGTGAGAAACAAGAGGCAAAAAAGACCTGACTATCACTTTTCGAAAGGTGCATCCACGACGAATGGTGTGGGGCTTACGCATGGTTGGTGGCCCATGGAGATGGAGGTTGGGACTTAACCTGGGTGGTAGGTCTGACGAGAAAGGAGGGTGTACAGACGTATGAGAATGATATGGCCATCATACATGAAACATCCCATTAGAGGGTGCTGGGGCTCACGTGGAGACTGCCCAAGGTGCACATGGTGACAAAGCTCAAAGGGAAAGAGAGAGCGGGAGGGAACCCATGACCATCCCCTCTCTGATCCTTTTGTACCTATTGCACATGAATCCATCATAGTTTAATGTCTTTTGTTGTAGACATGGGTTCTTGGTAATTTAATGTCCTGTATCTTGGACGGTGATGATTCACTCCGCACCCCTAGGACTTACATAACTGGCACACTTCAATCCTTGGTGAAGGTAAGGAACCAACAATGATGTATGAATATGGGGTTGTGGAGTGATCCATTGAAGGGATCACATTAGTGTGGCTATGTGAAGAAGAAATATCTGTTAGCGTTCATATTCAAAGAAGCACGAGGCAAAGAAACAAAACTTTAGGCACCATTCGAGGGACCTTAAAATCACTTCGTACAAACCTGGAGGGCCGTACGGGAGAAGGGTGTGCCAATATGGAGATATTGGAAATAAGTGCTTCATGAAGGAAAGGGTCTTCGTGAAGCTTGGGTGGTTTGTAAAGAGGATGACCTTCATGGAGGGAATAGTCTTCATGATGGAAGGGGTCTTCATGAAGGAAAAGGTCTTCGAGAAAAGGAGACTTTAATGGATCAGAGCTTTGCCTCAACAAACAACTATTTCTTTGGAAAGTGCTTCACCAAGGTTATACGCTTCGCCAAACCACGAGCACCCCGAAGGGACCCCCTCCTTTGAAAATTTCATATGACTATGTGATGGGAATCCCCACTATATGTTGAGGTTGTGAAGAACATGAATAGGTACGACTCACAGAATCCAAGGACCTTTAGTGATTCATCAGTTGGTTTCAAAAAGGTGTTTGTGAAACAGAAGCTCAAAATTTGAAAGGGTGGAGTAAGTGTGCTTTGAGGGGGGGGGGGGGGTGGCCTCTATTTATAAGGGAAAAAAGTCTGCGAGGGTCACAAAACTCTCCATGGAGAGAAGTGACACTGTGTAGAGGAGGGGATATATCATAATGCATCAACCTCACATAGGGTGTAGTATTGCACATAGGAAATCATTGAAGCAGATGCACAGAGCAGGACATGTAGGCCACTAACATCATGGAGAGGAAGTTCTCTATCAGAATGCGTCAGACTTATAGAGGGTAAGTGACACCATAAAGATGATTATAGAGACAGCCGTCACGAAGGTGGTCCACCCTTGCAGAGGGCTTCAAAAAGGTTACCTTTGGGATGACTTGGAGGATTTAGGTCCCTTTTGACCACTGATTAACTTTTACAACATCCATGAGTTTTATCCCTAAGTGGGGTGAATTTTTGTTCCAACAGAGACCTAGATCTGGTGTTGGTTATACTATAATGTTTTCCCACATTTATCAAAAGCTGGTGTTCCACATGCATCGTCTTGGGTTACCCACAATTAAAATAAGTCTAGACTATATAGTTCTTGTTGAGGCATGCTTATATTTGAGTAATTTGTAATTCTTTTTAATTATCACTTTTTCTCCATATATCTTGGTCATTTTTCTTAGAGTGGTGATTCTTCTATCTCTTTCATTCCAGTGTGATGTCTATGCTAATCCATTGTAGTGTTTTGAGTTGTCATTAACCCTTTAACCCATTCTTTTATCATCGATTGGGTAAATGAGGAATATTCATCAGAATCATGTATAAGGTCTTATTAAAGAAAATCTTTGATCCTTTTTTTTCTTTCGGAGTGTTTGGAGTTTCATGGGTTTTGGTTTGGTGTTTTTGTTTCAGAAATGTATCCATTTTTGGATTTTCCTATAGATCTATATGTTTCTTATTTTTCTTGATCAACCATTGAACATGAGACTTTCTAGGGGAAGAAAGTTTTATGATGGGGAGAATTATCATATCTTGCCATTTCATTCAAATAGGAGATTATTCCTTGGATTATATTTTCATATCTTGATGATGTTATATGAATTATTGGCGGTTTATATCTTTTAATGAGCTATAATTGTATTTTTGAAGTGATTCATAGCATGAATAAATCCTTCACATCATGTATTATCATAATAGTGAGCCCAAGTTTATGTAACTATAGTTCATGAAATGAACCACCTATTGTGGCCATGAACCAGTAGAGTTAAAGGGATTCATGACTTGATTATTGATTTCACACCATGAAAAAGTCAGGAATAACTTTTAAAAGATGGTTTTCCCTATTTTCCCTTATTGCGGTTTGAACCTATTGTTTCCTCCTTCTGAGAAGTTTCAGACCTGGCAGTGTCACTTTAATCAAGACCTCTTCTATCCTTCTCTCTTGGGTTTATTTCAGTGGAAATACCCCCCATATGTTCAATGGTTATCACAATAAGTGGTTTATATCATCTTTCATTGACCATTTCTCTTCTCTCTTGTGTTTTCCATTCACCATAAGGGTATAAAATCCTATGGTTTTTAGATCCAAACTTATTGATATGTTGTGTGGTTTAGAGATTTATCTCATCTCTTAAGTGCCTCATATCAGATTTGCTAGTGGGTTCTATTTGGTTATTGGAAGTTTGAAGTGTTTTAGGTCATTTTATTCATAAAAGTACTTTTCATATGAATAATTATAGTTTTATTGTTTTTAAAATAGGTTTTATAATGTTTAAAGGCCTAGTTTTGATATCTTGAGTTTTTTTTCAAAGTGGAAAATGATATGAGGATAAAAATAATTTTTAGTTATATTTATTCCTCATTTTTGGAATTTTTTATTACTTTTATAAAGATTTATTTTAGTTTATAAAATTTCCCTTTAAAATGATTTTAGTTGTGGAAATCGTTCTTCTTAGACATGGTGAAGACCTATGGGAAACTTGGTATTAGGAGAGTAGTATTAGACATGCGCATATAAAAATTATAAGACTCCTTAGAATTATATATATACAAAAAACTAAATAAAAATTGGTAAGGATGGGAAATGAATTATGGGGATCTATGATCCCTAGAACCGAGTTCTAGGAACATGGGTGCACACTCAGTTATTTTTCCTTAATAATTTTTAGTGTGAGGATCTTAGCTAGCCCTGAATTGGTATACCTTAGGATTCCATATGATAGTGACAAATTATTTTATTATCATCATTGGATATTTATTCATTTTTGAAAAATGGTTTATATATATATATGATTTTCAAACTATTATTTAATTTTTTATTTCCCTGTTTGGGTTTAAACTGTGAATAGTTGTTCTCATGCATTTATTTTAAAACTATTACAAAGTGGCTATTATTCTTGTTTTATGATGGATTATTAAATGATAATCCCATACTATTTATATCTATGAACTGAAAAAACATTATTTATTTAATAGTTTGTTTATGGAAGACTTGGTGGGACCCTACCGGGCTCTTGATCTCACATCTTACATACAACCAATGGATTTATTTAGATGTTTTTTTTATGATACAAGGAAGGGAAAGGGAATACTTGAAGGATATGGATTTACATCCTATTCAATTTCATGTTATGGTGGTCGCATGTTGGGATGTTGAACCACACATCCTGTGGATATGTCTTATAGTCTTTTGTCTTATTTTTTTTCATAGACTATTACTTTTATTAACTCATTGAAAGTCCTTTAATTATTTTATTCATATATAGTTCTGTATTATTATGTTGTGTACTTTTTTAGAGTTTATTTTACTTATTTTATGTGTTGCTATTTTTTATTTCACTTTTTCTTGAAATATATTAATTTTTATGTATTTGTTGGAGAAATAATTCCCAAATTTTATTCCTTGAATCCCAACCACTATTTTCCAGCCTATGGGTATATTGAACACCCTTTGAGACTTGCCACATGCTGGATTGTGTGTCTTTTTTGGGGATTTAATGGGTTATTTCAGGATATAAACACATATCCTAAACCCTTTAGGAAATATAAGGGACATTCACTTTTTATTTTGAGTTGAATATTATTTTATTTTTTACACTTTGAACATATCAAATTCCAAACACACTATTACTAGAATCCTAGAAATTATATCATTTTTGGAATATTATACTAATATAAAAAAACTTTTATGTGTCAAAAAACAATACTTATTCTTATTAGTGAGAATATTTATCAAAAAATATATTTTATCCATATATTATATGGTATTATATGTGTTTAGATCATTTTTATGAGAGGGAAAAATTATTATTTAAAATATTCCACAAATGGTGGGATTAAATACCTTAAATTTTAAGAAAATTATTAGATTAAATCTCTTATAAAATCTACTTTTATCCTTATATTATTCCAAATTTTTTATATAATCAAATGAATTATAAACCTTGTTTATGAAAACCATCATCCCATATTGTTCACAACAACTCTTTGTTAAGAAACAACTTATCTTATCATATAAGATAAATAAGATGAAAATAAAAATAATTTTAATATTATTCTAAGCTTGATGTATTCCTTTTCATTAAATTTTGTGATTAAACAACCCTTTACTTAATCATTTGAATTCAAACTACAAGATATTGTGATTATTTCCTTTATTAAGATCCCTTGTATATTTAAAACACTTGTAAAACATCTAGTTTGTATCATATAACCTTCAAAATCAAAGAATTTATTTCTATAACAAGAATATATAACATGAAATATACATATAGTTTCCATACTCCTAATAAATCACAAAATTATATCATATAGAATCAAATATCATTCCTTCATGTATCGTCCTTTGGATCCAATGACCTTGAATGACTATTCATAAGAATCATTGTTGGACTCTTAAATTTCAAATTTAACATAGTTTTATTGTTAATAAATTATCATAAATGGATAACCCATTCTCTAGTTCATATATTGTTAAAAATTTTAGAATATTATATTTTTTTATTGAAACTCATCCACATTGTTTAACCATTTTCAACAAAGATTTTATAATGAATTCAATATCTAGAATAATCCATAAAGGAAACTTTCCACCCCACCAAGTCATTAATATATCCAATGATATTGAATATATGACTAGTGAATAAAATTACTTTGGGAATCAAATATATAATGACTTTGAAATTATTTTTGAATTATTCTACCCTTCTTAAAAGAATATAGATTCAAGTATTGATCAACTTTTATCAGTTGGCCACTCAGGAAGGTGTTTCTCTAAGATATAAAAGTTTTACTTTCATAAGAGTAGTTCTTATGTTTTATAATGGTAAATGAATTTTCTTATATAAAAAAATACCATTTATAAGATTGATCTCAAAGTTTTTTTAAAAAATGAAACTACTAATATATAACAAAATATTTTATCAGATGGGTTTCCTATTTTAAAGTCATTTTATAGGAAATTTTATTAAATTTTTTCCCACTATAATGATGACCTATTTTAAATTCATCATATAAATTAGATAAGTCTCTTAAAAAATATTACAGGTTTAATGATCAATGACTCTACTTTATTGATCCACTCATTACTTAGTTATTTAAGTAGGGAATCATCCTAATCATTTCATATATAACTATTGGATGATAGTGTAGAAAATTATTTGTCAAATCCAATATATGGATAAACTCAAAACACTCCTCAGGTATCCTTACTATGGTTTTACCATATATGTGTAACCTATATCTAATAGATATATTTAATTACCTAACTATTGGGGTTAGTTATTTCCAGCATGCCTTAAACAAGATAATCCATGGGATCTCTTCTTAGGTAGAATGTTCTAGGATTAATGATCGAATCCTTGATTTTTTTTACTTCTAAAGGAATTTTATACTTACTATTTTAAGATGGGATAAAACCTCACCACTTATATAATGTTTTCTAATTACATGTATGGATTATTAAAAAGATTTAGTTCATAATCCTATTCCTTATACTAAATCAATATGTGAAAACCCTATTAATGGGTAATTATTTACACAACTCATAGCTTTTTCTACTAACCGAAATTGAAATCCAACTATATTCATACATATTGAGATGAATCCCATGATAATTTTACCCTAATACCTTTCATTTAATGGATTATAATCATATGAAATTAGTATTCCCAATAATAATAAGCTTGGAGTGATTGATAAAAATCCCCAAGTTATCTATACAAGGCATAATTTCTGGAAAAAATGAGTAGTCTAACCCAAATTCTCTCTACCTAGGGTTACTTTACTCAAGATATATCTCAATTACATCATAATTTCAAGACCTAATTTTTATAAACTACCAAAAAACTTCTTAATTTAAACTAAAAAAACATGTATAATCTACTGTTAAGGTAGAATAGAAATAAACAATTATCACATTGAGCTTGTAACTCCTATAATACATGTATGAGATTTCATAAAATATGTTTAACACTTTAAACTAAATCCTATATCCATACATAATATAATAATTATATCTATGAGAGAAACTAGGAATAAAAATAAATAAATGAGTAATTTATATATTTAAAAAGTAATATAAACTATTTATTAAAAATTCATACATTAAAGATAGTAAAAAATTCCTAATTTATCTAAAAATTCTAGAGTTTATAAAAAATAAAATAAACATTTTATATTTATTTACATTGTGAAATCCTTCATAATATCCTTTATATATAATTTTACTTAAACATATGATATCTCAAATATAGACATTATATATATATATATCATTTATTTATATATTATATAAAAATTTAAGACTTTTCACATTTAATATTGTTTAAACCATGATCATATTAACCATCAAAACTACTTTTTATGTGGTTTAAATAATTTCCTCTAATAAATCTTATTAATTTGAACAATTCAACTAAATTATTATGAAAAATTCATAAAATTAATATAAACTCTTTAAAATTTGTCCTTGTTATTGTAATTTATAAAAACTTTATAAACCACACGTATTATTTTCATATAAACCATTTATATTCAAATTGTAAGTCATTGTATACAATTTGATAAATGTAATTTAATATCAACATATAATTTCTTATAAAATTTGTTTTTTGAATGATTAAAAAACATTTAATAAAAATTATAAACCTCTTATAGTTAATTAATTTAACAAAAAATTATAAATTAGATAAGTATCTTAAAAAACATTTCCCCATGATTTATAAATATTCTATAAACCTTATAGTTAAATTCTAAATTAGTATATATAAATACAATTTTTTTCTATATATATTATATTATATGATTTACATGGTGTCATAATTTATGGCTAAGACTATTATTTATCATATTTTACAATAGATAATTATTTTTTTTATTTCATCACTTAATGTATAGGTTTCATATCTTATGATATTAGTTATATTGTATAAGAGATACATGGTTTTTTTCAAATTCAGGGTGCTGGTATCATTGAATATGATCCCCCATATCATATACTATGGTATAAAGGACAATGGAGGGAACATTTTAATTTTTTACAATGATATATCATATTATATGGTGTGACCTAATCATGGATTATGATATCCTACATCATTAATATAAGTTTATAAATCTTTTTTTTTTCATTTTATGATGGTCAATACAATAGTCATACAATATTCCCATTCTTCATTTTCTCAATGTGGTTTCAGGAATTAAAATACCTAGTAAGGATCTAATATAAAAAATGAGAAATAATACATTCCATTATCTAAACATTTCTAATGTAGCATACATTTGAACCAATTAAAGAAATACATTATCCAAAATCTTGGGGCATACAAATCTTTGTATGAACAATGATGCTCCCAGGAGGAGAACCACACTTCAACACCATTCATGTGTGAGAGTTTTGAAGAACTGATTAATTTTTATTTGGTACCACTGATGGGGTTTTATGTAATGATTAATAAATAATCAACATGGAGGAATAAATTATAAATATCATCCCCAAGATAAACCATGATATAAACAAAATCCATGCTCAAAAAAATGAAGAACAATCTCATACCTTGCACAAATGAGCCAATACTACTATCATAATCCACATTCTTAATAAAGATCTCTTTTAGGTAGATAAAGGACTCCCTCATTTATGGTGTATCCATGGGTTTGAACTAAACCATTAATCACATGGGAATAATCCAATCATATCCCATGACATTCTAGTTCCTCTCAAAGTGAAGAGATGAGTAAGAAGGGTTATTCATGAGAATCGATATAAGGATTGATATAGAAACTCAAAAAATTATAATTGGAAAATATCCTTTTATAATACCTTGATTATTCTTCTTGAGTGGTAATACATTAACTCTTATGTTACATTATGCATGTGTTAATGCCTTGAACAATCATTCTTTCATCACATTAATGTATTGTTCATTCTCCATATGTTACAACATATGTAATGGTTTTTTGATGATAACAAAAAATTTAAGAATTATGAATTTTAAAAATTTAATGTTTTACCTATATTAATCCATTATAATACACCATATATATTATACACTATAATATAACATATCATAAAAATTATGACGGCCTTATGATATAGCCATATTGAACGGTATGATATGGATAACATAATAGATTAATATTTCATACTATACGATATAAGTATATATTACCATATGAAATGATCCATAATACATCAAATGTATGTTTTCTTTAGGTAATATATTTATCGATGGCATCTTAACTTATACCTACATGAGTACACTCTCCATGTTACACCACAATATTGATTCCTAAACCAAAAAATCCCTAATTTCATCTATAAACCTTTTAAATTAGGAATTTGAGATGGAAAATCAAGAATCAATGTGAGAGGGGAAAATTAAGGAATAAATGAGCTTATATTTACTAAAAAATATAATGAAAAAATATTACTTTAAACATAAGAATAATGATCTTGAAGGAGCTTAGAAATCCAAGGGAGAACCCAAAATTAGGATAAGCTCAAGTTAGGGTTAATATATCAGGATTGGAAAAATCATGAGTATTCTTGAGATATGGATCATAATATTTCATAAATGGAAGCTTAATCATAAACAATACTGATAAATGATGATATTATAGAAATAAACTATTACCACTTTGGTAGATTTGAATCCCAATCCACATGAATGAATAACATTACATAAATCTTAAATTATCATTAAAACAAAGATATTCATGATATAACATGTCAAATTACCAGTATATGCACCTTGTAAAATAATCACTACTAGGAACATAACCTATACCCATAGTTTAGAACCATGGGTATAGACCATAAAACCATGGGTATAGGATATACCTGTAGTTTTATGGACCATGGATGATAGAGCTATAAGTATAGAACTACACCCATGATTTCTTTAGAAACCATGGGTATAGACTAGGAGATTTTATCATATCTACATTTTTGGTTGAACTGTTTGTATATATATACCCATGACTATGAGAACCATGGGTATAAACTTTCCCAATAGAAACCATATACCAATGGTTCATTCAATTGTGGGTATAAATACCTTTACCCATTTGGTAGAAACAACCATTCTAGCCCATACCTAACCTGTAAATAAAGTATAAACCATAATACACATTCAATGGAATACATATATTGTATATTTAGAATTCTACCAAAAACTTGTAATGATTTTCAAACCATTTACAATACTATTACATACATATATATCCATACAACAAATCAATTATGATCATTAAAAAACATCCACATGTCTCTTTACTACTAACTCAAAAATTGAGGGGGTTAATATCTACCCCATCACCAAAATCATCATCCTCATCCCCATCAAAAACATCCTCATCACCAACAACATCATCTGGAGAACCAATATCATAATAATAATAATAATAATAATAATAATAATAATAATAATCATCATCATCATAATCACCACCACCACTACCACCACCACCACCACCACCGCTATCAGATAAACCTCCATTAGGACTCTAATTGATATCACTCAAGGCATCATATAAAGAGAACATTGATGCCATACATAAATTAAAATTATTATCAGACTCTAATGTAAGTGATGGACTTATAACTAATATTTATTTCCAGATGTTTTTAATGATGAGTTTAATTTTTTAACGCCATGGTAAAGCTATTTTTTTTGCCTTAGTTTTGTCTGGATGAGTGTTTTTCATCTAGGTGGTCTGATAGGTTTGAGAGGCACCCGATGAGGGACCATAACTAGTGGGGATGATGTTTTTATTGGGTCAACATCATAATCTCCCTTGGAGATCCTCACCTAATACCTAACTCAAATGATCATTTTTCTAGAATTTGTTATCTTCTTTCTCATCTAGAGCCTCTACGGAGCACAATTGAAAATATAAACAAGAAATTTAATTTTACATAATGTATAAAAATTTAAAATATCAATAAAAAAACTTACAATATTTTTTTGTGTTTTTTCATTTACTAAAATTCCATCCCTTTTCTTTTTACTCAAGAGAAATAATTTTCCTTGTGGAACACCAACTTCGATGCCCAATATCACTTCCTGAAAATGAAATTGATTAGTATAATACTATATTATTGAATAATATGAAAGTGATAAACCTATAATGAATTAAAATTGTATCTATTTAATAAATCCATAAAATTAAGAAGAATTTAAATATATATTTAATTATAAATTTAATACTAGTGGCATAACATAAACAATACATACAAATTAGCATGAAAAACACAGGTATGATATGGATTCTTCTTATATGTTCATTTCGGTCCAATTATATATGTGTTACATTATTTGGTAATTCAATTTCTTGTTAATTTTTATCATTTGGTCATTAGGTTCATTTTTAGGTTAGGTTGTTTGGTAAACTGGCCAATTAGGCCAATTAGGCCAATTATGCCATTTAATCCAATTATTCTAATTAATCCAATTAGGCCATTTAGGCCAATTAGGATCATTAGTCCATTTAATCCATATCTTCCAATCAGGTAATTGAAGACAATTAGTCTATTTAGAAATATTATTTAAACTAGTCAATTTATTCCATATAGGCCAATTTGGCCAATAAGGCAATATATGCTAATTAGTCCATTTAGGCTTGTAAAAACCCATGTTTTTAGCCAAGGTGAGATTTTAAGGGAATTTTAATTTTGTAATTTACTAGAAGGGTTGTCTTTAAAAAGAATCTTTAGAATGAAATTATGGGATTTGAAACACTTCCAGGTGTTGTTCTTGGACTTGGGTGAAGGCCCGAGGGGTTCCTTGGGTGCTCCGTTGAGTTTATGGAACATCAGACCTCAAAAATAAAAGGTTTGGGTGATCTGAAGAGGGTGCACAGTTTGTCTAAAGTTTTGTGGCCTGCAATAGAAAACCATGTAACCTACAATAGGTGGAAATTTTTGGTGTTCACAAGCTGCACATAGGCTGCACATAGTTTTCCCAAACCATGTGCCTAGACCACACAGTTAGTTCAAAATAGGTTGTACCTATGCACTAGTCACCGCACTGTTGGCACACTGTCTTTCCAAATAGTGTGGCCCATTTCTGATGGTAAAATTACTTTTCTTTCCTTAATGAGTATATTTATTTATTCCTATTCCTTTCTTCTCCTCCTCCCACATGAGCTCATCTCCCAGAACCTTTGGCTCATTCCATGTAGTTGCATTTATAAGCTGCTTTCTAATTCTGATTATGTGCCTTGAGTGTATACCATGATTTTGTTTATTAGTTTGTATGTTATAATCCATACTAGGTATTTGTGTGATATGATTAGTTTTATTATTATTTAGGTATTTTCTTTATCATTCTTTCTTTTATAACATTCTTAAGTGATTGTATGACATGCTTGATTTATTTAGCATGTTTTTCTTGTAAATCATGATTTTATGTTTATAGCATGTTCCTATGAATTTACTACTTACCATAACATGGTAGTTTTTTTATATTTAAATGGTTTCATGGTCCATATATAGTGGTTGGGAGTAAATGAAAACTGTTTTTTAGTTGTAAGGAGTATGGGTGCCTTATAATTGGGAAAATGTGACCAGTATACTCGAACCATGTTAAGCTTTATACATGATGAAAAACTATTGTAAAAATGTAAAGGATACTGATGTTCAAATATTTAAGTGAATTTATTTCAATTAATGAGAGCCAAATTCTAACCCTCAAAGTGTATGGGTGCTTTATGGATTGGTATATGGCCACCCATGTGGATGAGGTATTATATATGAGAATTTTATATTCTGAAATGAATTTTTTTTCGATTAAATGGGAGATAGACTTTGGTCTATAATGTGTATGGGTGCTTTATAGATTACGGTGGTAGTAACCCATGTAATCAAACTATTTTTTATGTGACCATCATATATTTTGAAATGGTTTTAAATGTAAAATATATTTAATTTTAACATTAAATGAATTGGTTAACTTATAAAATGAACAACAGGACCTGAGTAGGGAAGTTGGGCCATATATCTTATGAGATGTCCCATTTGGGAGTTTGTAATATCTATAATTAAGCGACTACTATTGGGTTGCATTATGATGAACCCATGCTAGATTAAAAAGACCCTCATAGGTTTCCTTATCTATTATAAATTAATAAATAATTTGTTGATAAATTTCTTAATTTATGATGGGTTGTTAATAAATGGTTAATTTATAAAATATAAGTTTTATGAGACTTTCATGTATGCCTTATTGTTCTATTTTAAATATTTTAAATGTTTAAACACTGAATTTGAATCAATGTAAAGACTTGAAAATGGAAACCTAGGTGGGGTCCATTTTTTAAATCCTCATGTAAGGGAATATTGAAATGTTCTTTTAGTTTCATTGGAATAGAACTATAGTTATTTTCTATAGTATTCCTTTTATTTAGCAATGGATTAAATTATAGGCATTGGATCTAGTGAAATATGTTATACGTGACCTATTTTTGTGGTTGACACTTATGATTTTGTAAGGGGATAACCCATGGTTTGTAGGACCCTTATAACATATATTCCTTGATAACTGTGTGATGTTTCTGATGTATAGTACTGTTTGGGTGCCCTTGTTCCTTGTAGAATCCTTAACTTCTAAATTAAACCCTTGTTCAGATGGGTGGTCATGTTTTCCTTATCATTTTTTATGTGTGTGAGCATCGAGTAATTCTCATTTCATCTGGTTTGATGTGCCAAGGGCATTGTCATCCCTCTAGTAGGTCTCATGAACCTTTCCTCTTTCCCTAGGTGACTCAGTTGCTCATCATTTTGTTTTACAGTTGTTTAGAATAATGAACTTTTAATCCTGTTTCTGTGTGGGCCATCAGATACTTGAATGCATAGGGAAGAAAACCTATGTATGGTATTTGATATGTTATGGTTTCTTATGAAACCTTGGGTCAATATGCATTGATATACACAATACCCATCGAGTTCCCAAATGGGGTAACAAACCGATTGAGTTTAGTGGTATCATTGAGCTTTGAGATGTTGAGTACGTAGTCAGGTTAACTCCTAAGTAGAGTTATTTGGGAATTATAGATATCAATTTCATCCCATTTTTTGGGATGGAATTTTAAGAGAATCAAGTTTTTTGACATATTGGTCAGTTTAGCCATGATTTTACTTCCAAATTCTATAGCGTACATGAGTGTGGATTGGAGGATAGTCACATGTACATTTAAGATTTAGAGGATCTAATGCACTTATGATAGGTCGTTCTATCCCTTCTCTCGATGACTAGGGCACTTATAAGGTGGAGAGCATCATGTCAGTTCTAGTGAAAATGTGTCCTTCCATGTAGAAGGAGCACAACCAAAGGATACCATTGGGAAACAATCAGTTTTGATCAAATACCTTTTTGTATTGTAAGTTTGGAAAGGTGTTGGTGCTTTCTTGGCAGCATGAATTTGTTTTGGTTGGCTGTTTATGAAACTTATTGAAACACCATCGGCCTTAGATGGACTTTGTTGGTTAAACGTGAATGAACATAGAATTCTTAAGATGGTGAAGGCATCATGGTTCACTTAATGGTAGTGTGTCGATAGGTAAAGATGATCTTTTTCCAAGAAGTTAACCTATAGTGGTTCTACTGTCCTTTTGGTTTCCTTGGTTGGTTGGAAACCATTCAAATCCTCTTAGTGTAATCCTTTGAAATAGATGACCATGAAAACTATATTGACATCATATTTGATGCACTATGAGAGCATTGATCTTACACTACACTAATGTTTTCAAAGTTTATGGGATTGGTAAGTAGTATCTATCATTACTTCATGATGAAACATGGTTCTTATCGAGGCATGGTTAGTCTTGAGTGACCCTTGGATTCCTAAGTAGGAACACCTTGGATGGACTCTTAAACACCAACTAACTTCTCTTATTGGACTGTCAGAAGGATTATTATATGGGATTAGTCAATGATCTAAGGTGGATGTTGTGGCCTTGTTCAATTGTCTCCCTTATGAACTTGGAGTTGGAATACTTTTTATTGTTCCTTGGACATTAGTTTATTCAATCAGAGGTTATCCCAAACTTGATGCCGGGATCAGAGGTGGTTTCATTTAATGTTTGAGGATTCTAGTGGGTGGATCTAGTTAATAACCTAATTTGTGTTGAGGTACTACAATTAAAATTACTAGGATGTGGTTTGGTAAGGGAACATCAAAATGGGTCAAGTATGGGCTCCGGTGAATGAGATGGTTGTGAATAAGAAATGCCATAGAGGAAACCATTTTAGTTTAGTTTGTATTGTGTCAACTGTCTTGAGAATAGTCTACTAGAGGTGTATTGACTTGTGTTTCTTCTTTTTCAATGTGTATGACCATTTGGAACCATTATAAAGCACACCCTCAGGTTATGGTGGGTACGGTTTAAGGGTCAGCTATGTCTTTCCAGGAAGGCTTGCACAACCATTTTTAATTTTCTCAATCGAGATTCAAACATTTCTTCTAAATGAGGTCATTGTTATGACCTCATATGTAATCGTGATTTCCCTATTAAATTAATCTTTCCAAGAGTATCATTAGAAAGATAATAGGTTTTTCATGTGAGGCAATTCTGACGGTGGAGGTTCCATGGATCAGAATTGGACACTTTTGACTTTAAAGCCAAAGGTTGGGAGAACCTTTGGACAGATGGTTAAGTAGATGAATATGTGATCAAATATCTATCTAAACGGGCTTGGGTGAGATCCTTTTTGATGTTTCATTCATGAAATGAGTGTTGGATTAGGTCTTGGTAGTTTAAACTCCACATGATTAAGTAAATTATTGTTGGTGCATTGGGCATTTTGAAATGAAACACAACTATTGGAATGAAAATTCATGACCCTTGAAGGTAGGGTGATGTTTTAGTTGTTCTCAAAGTCTTTTTTGGGATGAGGAGTTCTAGTATGGGTTGGATGTAATGACTTGTGTTTTGAACCCAGGTGAAATTTCAAGGGACTTTAAATTTTGGTGTTTACTAGACATTCCATTTTAAAAACCGAGTTTCGGAATGAAATTATGAGGGTTGGAACACTTAAAGGTGTATATTTTGGACTCAGGTGAATGCCTATGGGGTTCTTTGGATGCTCTGTTGAGTTTCAGGAGTTTCGGACACCAGAAATAAAAGTTTTGGGTGCTCTGAAATGGGTGTATAGTTTGTCTGAAATTGTGAAACCCTCAACCAAAAACTGTGAGACCTACAAGAGGTGAATAGTGGTGGTACACACGGTTTGTGCATAGTTAGTGCCAAATATATAGTACCTATGAACTATTCACTACATGGTTGATGCACAATTTAGAATAACCACGCTGCTAAACCCTATGACCTAGTTTTGAGTGTAAAATTACCTTTTTCCTTTAATGAGTTTATTTCTTTCTTCCTCTTCTTTTCTTCTATAACTCCCATGTGATATTTTCTTTTGAGTTATTTAGATTCTCCTCCAAGACTAATCTAGGATTCAAGATATATCTGATATTTGTCATCTGATTTGATCACCATCAGAATCTATAGATCCACATTTCTAATATCTTCAATTATTTTTTTCCATACCTAATTTAGTTTGGTATTGGATACCCTATATAGGTGTGAGATCAATTTCTATAATTTTATGTAGAAGGTACATTTCTTATATTTCTTCCAACCTGGACTGAGTCAAACGTCAATATTAGATGAGTGTATAATCTTTAGTATGAGGTAAGTGGTCTATGAATTTTTCTTCATGTTTTTATCATTTTATGAATAGTTTCATTGTGCTACATGCAATCTTTTTTTTCACATTTATTTATAATTGGGTCCTTTATATTAAATTTATAGTCACACCTAGATACACTCCCTATGATCATTATTTAGTAGTTGTAAGTTTCAAACTTCAATCATTAACACCCCTTGGTGTGATTATGTGAATTGCCCTTTATAATTAAATGTTTTAAATGACCATAATTCCTTATAAGCATTCATATTATATTGATGATGGTTTTCCCCTTTTATAAACTTTCCCTAGAGAGAATGGAACCTCTTAAGTGCCATGTTGAACCATTAAAAATTGAATTTCCATGTTGTATAGTTGTTCAAAAATTCCTCTTTGATGAATTGAGTTATAATATTACAGTTGGATATTTTTTTATGAAAAATTAATTGTTTATAAAAAATTTCAGGTTTATAAAATAAACCCCTTGGATGAGGTGCACTGTCTTTGAAAATACAAAGTGATGATTAGCATTTTGAAACTTTATTGACCCTTTTTATTTGGTATTTCTTACATAATTGAATGTTATTTTTGGTATGTGTAATGTTTTTAAAAGACCTCTAATATAATTATTAAATGGATTTTACCTTCTCTTTTAAATAGTTGATTGAACCCCAACACCCCCTAAGTGTTTGGCCACTCATATACTTGGAATTTCCCTCATTGGCGATTGACATATGTGATCGTGTCATCTCTTATATGGAACTTAGAGCCATATGAATTTAATTTACTTGTTGTAAGTAATTAATTTGCTTTAATTAAATAGAATTTGATATGAATTATGGTAAGTCCATTCATCTATTTATGCCTTTAATTATGCTTATTATGAATTATAATTCCTTGACTGGAATTGAACTTAAGTAATTATAATATGAGAGGTATTTCCTCATGTGTTATGTTAATGTTAATTATGCCTTGATTATATATTTGGTATTAATAAATATGTTGTGTGGGAGGGTTTTACTTATGACTTATATTATAAATGAATATGACTTTATATAGGCTTGATGAATGTAATGCATGTGAGGTATTGCCTCATTGCCGTTTATTATAAATATGATTATGAATTTTACATAGGGTGTGAAAGATGGTAAGGGGTGTTTATAAAGGGGGATAATCACACCACTATACATCAGGTCTTGAGCAAGGCATCTCAAACTAGTAATACAATATGGGAGATGTTCTTTACGCACCACATTCCATGATTAGAGTGATTCCAGGGTGCCTCACTCACTATCTCAAGTGTTATAGCATGAAATATCTCACTCTATTTGAATGTAGAGAATGTAACCTTTTTATTAAGATTATAGGCTCATTTATACAGGTTATAAATGTTTGTGTTATGCCCCGGTCTATCCAACAACTAGTATTTCAGGTATATGGACACTTACGTCCGTATGTACTTGGTTCATATATGTGGATGCAATATACAACTATTATATATATAAGTATTACTATATATATAGTTATTGGTCAAAATCTAATTTTGGTTGTTAGTTAAAGTAGGTAGTGTCACCCATGTGTCGTATTAGAACCTGATCTAACCAATGTTTACTTATTTATGCCAGTTCTATTTATTTATTCATATTTCTTGCACTGATTTACACGTGCAATGGATTCAGTTTTAGACTTCATGGGTGATAACCTATTGGTATATATATCTCACACCCTATTCGGGCCTCTATTACAATGATGTACCCAAGTAGACCTTATGTTCATTGGACCATGGTTGATTTCTTGTGCTGTTTAGCTTTTACATGGGATTTAGGAGCACAAGACTGATTTGGAGCGTGGGACGCTCGTGGAGATCTCCCTTGGGGATTTCCTTTCAGTTTTTTTCTTTCTATCTGTACTATACTATATCACTTCCTGCAGTATGTCTTTTGTTTATGTTTATGTATCATCATCCAGACATGCATGCATCTACTGTATATTGGAATTGTTTATTTTTTTATTCACTATATATTATTCTTCTACTTCTCTATCATTAGTTTATTACTGTTTCCACTATTATCTATTATTTATTATCATATATACCATTGTTCTACCTTGATCATGAGGGGATCATCTCCCCATTATCACCTCCTTACACCCTTGTTGCTAGTTGGCAGCCTCTAACATACAGGGAGGTGATCTTGAGGCCATATGACCCACCAGTATAGCTACCTTCTTATTTTTCAATTGGGTTGGGACATTACATAGGCTAATTAGGATATTTAGGACAATTTAGGCCAATTAGACCAATTATGACATTTATTTGGATAATTTACTCCAATTAGTCAATTTAATTAAATTAGTAAATTTAGGACAATTGGGCCATTTATTTGGCCTATTTAAGTTAATTAGGCCATTTAGGATAATTTAGACCAATTCCGGCCAATTCAGGCAAATTATGGATAATTCAATCCAATTTAGGCCAATTTAGGCTAATTAGTCCATTTAGGCGAATTAGGAGAATTATTCCATTTAGTATAATTATTCCATTTATACTAATTATACTATTTAGGACATTTAGGTCGATTAGACCATTTAATCCAATTAGGCCAATTAGGCCAATTAGGCCAATTAGGCCAATTAGGCCAATTAGGCCAATTAGGCTAATAAGGCCAATTAGGCTAATTAGTCCAATTAGACTATTTATGCCATTTAGAAAATTTAGTCCATTAGTACATTAGTCCATTAGGCCATGAGGCCATTAATACATTAGGATAATTGGCCATTAGACCATCAAGACCCTTGTCTAATTATCCAATTAGGCCATGGGTCCAATTGTCCATTATACCATCAGGCCACTTAGCCAGTAGGCCATTATTCCAATTTTCCAATGAGGCCATTAGGCTAATTTACCATTAGGATATTTTGACATAAGTCCATTATTCCAATTAGAAATTATTCCATTAGGAAAATTTTCCAATTGGACATTGGTCCATTGGCCCAATTGGCCATTAGGATATTAGGCTATTTGGGCATCAGACCATTTGGAAAATTAGGATATTAACAAAATTGTCCAATTATTCATTATATAAATTAAATAATTATTCTATTTTGGAAATTTTAAAATTGTCCATTAATCCAATATTCCATTAGGCCATTAGGCCATTAGGAAAATTCTCCAAATAGCCATTAGGCCAATAGGCCAATTATCCATTAGTCCATTATCCCATTAGGTTAATTGTTTAATTTGGCCATTCGTCTAATTAGTCATTTGGTCATTAGGAAAATTTTCCATTAGGACATTAGACTAATTGGACTTTAAGACATTAGTAAAATTATCCATTAGGAAATTAGGCCAATTTTTAATTAGTCAAATTGTCCAATTAAGCTAATTATCCAATTTTCCATTCGGCCAATTGGCCATTAGGCCATTAAACCATTAGGTCAATTGGACAATAAGACCATTAGGCCAATTGGACATTAGGATATTAGGCCAATTGACCTTTAATTCATTAGGCCATTAAGCCAATTGGTCAATACCCCATTAGGTAATTAGGACAATTTTTCATTAGACCATTAGTCCATTAGGCCATTAGGCCAATTGAACCTTTGGAAATTAGGCCAATTGTACAATTAGTCTTATAGTTCATTAGGCCAATTGGCCAATTGTACATTAGTCCATTTTTCCATTAGGTCAATTGTTCGTTAGGTCATTAGTCTATTAGTATAATTAGAAGTTAGTCCATTTGGTCATTAAGCCAATTGGCCGTTAGAACAATTGGATATTAGGACATTAGAAAAATTGGCCATTAGGAAATTAGGACAATTGTAAAATTAGACCATTAGGCCAATTAGGCTATTAGGACAATTGGTCATTAGGCCTTTAATCCATTATGACAATAAGACAATTAGGTCATTAGGTCAATTGGCCATTAGTCCAATTGGATAATTGGACCATAAGCCATAATGAAAATTGGCCATTAGGATATTATTCCATTATACCAATTAGCCATTAGGATATTAGACCATTAGGTCAATTAGGTAATTTTCCATTAGGCCATTATCCTAATTATATAATTAGGAAATTAAACCAATTGGGAAATTAGGCCAATTGGACATTTGTCCATTTGGAGATTATGTCAATTGGCTATTAGGACCTTAGGACATTAGGCCAATTATACATTAGGCCATTAGGCCAATATGAAAATTTTCCCTTAGACCATTATGAAAATTGTACAATAGGATAGCTAGAATTTTCTCTATTATTACATTAGTCCAGTTGGACCCTTGAATATTAGTCCATAAGGCCAATTGTAAATTAGTCCATTAGTCCCTTAGTACAATTATCCATTTGACCATTAATATATTAATCCAATTTTCCAATTAGATGTTAGGCCATTTGGAAAATTGGCCAATAGTCCATTAGCCTAATTGGCCATTAAGACATTAGACCAATTGCCCATTAGTCCAATTGACCATTAGGAAAATTGACCATTAGGCCAGTTGGTCAATTAATCCATTATGAAATTACCCTAATTGGTCGTTAGGCCATTTGGATATTAGGATAATTATCAAATTTTTCATTAGGCTAATCAGTCCAATTCACTAATTAGAAAATTATCCATTAGGCCATGAGGACATTAGGCTAATTGGGACATTAGGCCAATTGGGACATTAGGCCATTAAGATATTAGACCATTAGGCCATTAGTCCATTAGGCCATTAAGACATTAGGCCATTAGGTTATTTGGCTATTAGTCCATTAGGAAAATTGGCTATTTGAACATTAGGCCATTAGACCATTCAACCAATTTCCTGTTAGACCCTTAGCCCATTAGGACAATTGTCCAATTGGAAAATTTTCCATTAGGCCATTATTCCAATTGACCATTAGGACATTAGGCCACTAGTCCAATTGGTCACTAGTACATTAAGATAATTTTCTATGAGTAATTTTGGATAATTGGACCTTAGGCCATTAGAAAATAATTCCAATTGGATAATTAATCCATTAGACTAATTTTCCATTAATCCATTAGGACAATTGGCCAATTATACCATTAGGCCAATTGGCCAATTGACAATTAGTTTATTAGGACATTATGACATTTAAAAGGTGTATTTCTATCCTAATATTAAATGGATTAATGAAAATAAAACTTAAATTACAGAAGGAAAATCTAACTAAGTAAAAATATAAATCTAGATATTATTTCTATTTATATTTAAGTACTTGACACTTATCATTCCTAAGCACTGTAGTGCAACCCAATGTGTGAAAATACGTCATTGAATCTTTGTTTATTTTTTTCCTGATGCATCCCTAAAACAAAAATTCAATAAAAGTAATAAGAAATAAATTTTCCATGTAGACCATTAAAGATTAAAAACACCATAAACTCCTCACTCATCCAATATGAGATCATTTCTTGATACTGTGTTGTTGGACAATTGGGGAATTTCGGCACACCCTATAAATCATAAATTACTCTACCCTTCCTAGTAACATATAATTTTTTCTTATATAATTTCCAAAATACCCCAAGATCCATCAACCTTTCAACATTAGAAGATTTACCATTGAGAAAGTTAAACCGATGCTATAATTAATATTTTTATTAATATATATATAAAATGACATAGATATAAATTTAAAATTTTTTATTACCCATATCTCCTCCCATACATTCTCATTGATGTAATTACCGATATTACTCCATGAGATAGGTTTCACCAGAATGATATCGTTGTATTTGGATAAAGTTCCCATGAAGATTCTACAATATATGGATTTTTTAACTATCATATGATTTTCTTCATTGTAATCCAATATTTTTTTTGTCTGGAGATTATAATATTCATGCATATAGGTGTGCCCACATCACCTACTAGAAGATCCAAATGAATAATATCAAAGTAATAAAAGAATAATTAAGTCACAGTATAACAGAAAAATTATGTGATATAATTTGAAATAATAATATTTAAAAAACCCTAATGCATGCTGCTCATTAGGTTCTGATAGACCTGTGGGCTATATTGAATCAATAGCCTCTGATGGATGTTCCTATTCCAATGCATGATATGGGTGATCTTCATGCACTAGATTGGAATATAAAAGAATATATTCATTAGATCCTGGATGGATAGTAAGACATGTAGGTGGAGTATACATGGAAGGATATGAGTAGAGGTGTCGGGGATACATCAAAGGATATGGATATGGTAAAGGTGGGAACAACCCTAGAGGAAGTGTAGACATGGTATGAGAATAAGAGGATAAATGAGATGATTATGGAGGCATGAGTGGGAAAATACTTTGAGGCTCTAACTTAGGATGTAAATGTGGGCTAGATGGGGTGTCTGTTGGTGGGTCAGGTTGGGAACATGTATGATAGGTGGTCCGTCTAGCTCAAAGAGCACCCCCACTAAGACCCATACTAGTAGGATGAGAAGGAATCGACCATAGTCCAACTAAATTTCCCAAAAAAAATGATAAAGAATAAGAACACGAAATTATAAGAAATGAAGAAGAAAAATATTAAAATTATTATACTCAATAAGGGAACCAGAAGAGGAAACCCGCTCTTGTGTATCTATCAACCATTATCAAATAATTACTTCCTTAAAACTTATTTAATATTTTTCATACTATAATAAATAATGAATTGTACGTTTTCTAAAAAAAGTTTTTAAAATTAACACATAGAACTTATAAGTAAAAGAAGTCATAAACAATTTCAAAACATATTTTAGTAAAAATAATTTAAAACCAAGATATACATTTTTTAAAAACCCATTTTAAACTCGGTTTTTAATTGAAATAATTCTAATTAAATGAACCAAAACCTAAAAATAATAAAATAAACATATGATTCCCAACAGAATATAATTTAATCTTATTATTGTAATTCCAATATGAGAAACCGACATCAAGATAAACTAAATGAACTATGAACATATATAGTTTCTTTTATATATTACCCCACTGATTTATATTAAACATGAACTCTCACAATGGAATAATTTGAGTCATCAAATTAAATATTTTGGCGAACACTAATGGGGGTGTCAATGGTGTCAATTATTCTCCACCATCCTAAAAAAATATGTTTGGGGATTACTTAATTAATGAAACCATAATCCGATCTTAGATAAAATTTCACATAACAAACTTATTTTTCCATTGATACCAAAATATATAGTTTATCAGTAGGCAAAAATAAAATCATATCAATAACTCTGAATCCAAAATCATCAATAAATTTACAATGACACGTTGTTTAATCAAACCATTTATATTTCATCATATTGTCTCTACCATGAGAGTAAAAATCTAATCAAAATATTTTATAAACAAGTCCATAAGAACATATATTTTCATATTGAGGCCTACTATCTAATGCACCAACATAACATTCTATTGTAGCAGTTAACTTAACTCTATCATGTTGTGTTCACATTTTTACTACTCAATCAGTTGTAAAAAATCTATACCCATTCATTATTAAATATTTTCATTCAAAAACTGAAAATTTTGGCCAAAATCCAATGACCATAATTCTTGAGAAATAGAATAAAAACGTAAACTTAATACCTAAAATATATATGAATAATAAAATTAAATATATATTTATATTTTAAGTTAATTAATGTAATGGTCATACCTTTGATTTCAACCAAACAGAAAACCATTTTCTATGAAAATCATCTCTCCTTATCAAAGGAAAATATAGATGATTGATACTTATAAATTGTATATGTTCCATGCATAAAATGATAATTAACATTTAAGGAACATGTGAAATGAAATAGTATGAGATAACTTATAAATATTAAAATTACTTAGTTGATACAGTCATCAAACAAACCACAGTTTAACAAGGCTATGTGATGTGACATATCCTTCTCTTCAATGATTAATGTAGCTAATGTATATGAACTAATAATCCCTCTTATTTGGGGATTATATGGAAATGAGTGCTCAATTTCACTATACTTCTCATATTTATTTCCCATTTGATAGTTATGTATTTTTCTCACATAAAACAAATACGTTGCAAAAAATACATACATTCTTGAGACAAATAACATATCACAATGGAATATTCAGAATAATTCTTATTTCAGACATAATATTTCATTGTGAAAAAATTTATTTTATTTGTATATATCCACAAAAAATCAGTGGCTCCCCCAATAAGTCTTTCAGTTGGAATATAAACTATTAAATGTAGAATTCAAGGGAAAAATTATGGAAGAATTTTTTCCAACTGAAAAAAATAATGGTTTGACGTGCTGCTTTTTTATCAAGAAATACTTGGATAGCCTTTTAGCAGAAAGGTATCTAAAAAATGGAAAAAGTGAATCAATGTTACTATTACATTATTGGATATAAAATGCTATATTTTTATTGGAATCAATTCATGATGAAAGATGTGATAATCATGATTTTTGAGGGATTTTAGTCTCAAATCCATTGTGTTGACCCATTTAGATGTATTGATAGAATAGACATCATGAACCTATATATTCTCCAATATTTCTAGAAATTGATTTATCCTTAAAGGTGTCATCACATAAGAATCAGAATGAACTTTCCATTTATTTTCACCGATACAAACATGATGTATTTATTGTCAAATACTCCAATCCAACAAGTCCAAATGAGATCAAAAGTCCTCTTTGATCTTACCGTTTATATTTAGAATAATTTAAAGAAACATTTAAAACATATTTTCCTCAATTTTTAGTTTTATATAAACAATTTTGTAACAAACTGGTAGACTAATATGGAAACCTAAAAAAGATACTTCTCTTCTTCCAATTGTAAGTGGATTTAGTTTCAACATTTTTCTATTTTTATATTTCATATGAACTTTCGCCGATGAAAAACTAAAATATTTCAATTCATTAATCACATAAGTTCTTGATATATGTTGAAGTGTATGTTCAGTTTCAATAATATTTTTAATCCTCTAGCGATTATTCCTTTATTGATTTTCCATTGGAAAGAATCATTGATTCCCTAAAATTGAAACTATGATTATATTTAAAACTTATCAATTGTGTATTCTCCATAAAAATATGACATGATAGTTTTCCCTTAATGATTCTACAAAAAAACATTTGATAAGTATTGAAATAATTTATATTATATAGAAGGTCACCACACATATGAAAATATATTTTTTGAATATGCATTGAATGTGTGAAAACCCAAACCCAAAAGTTACTCTAAATATCTTATTAAATGTTTCAAGTATACATCTATATAATAGCTGATATAAAAAGGTTTTGTTATTAGTATACTCATGAAATTGAAATGAATTCTCATATAAATCCACAGGAAAAGATTATAAATGTGAATAAAAACTGGCCACATGCTGTGATTAGTAATAATATGACTAAACAGATTAAAAACATAACAGAATAGACCCAACCTAACATTAAACACCTCAACTTCAAAGTCATGATGTTTTTAATGAAATTAACACCATGTTAATCCATATGCAGGATAAACCAAATCATCATTACTTTTAATTCTCGCAGTTTCATGCCATCACATATTGACTGATATTTATGTATAAATGAATTGATTTTGAAGCCTGATAATTAATGGAAACTTCCACATGTCTTTATATGAAACACTAGATGGTGTTTCATATGCATTTTTATTCCATTGAGATGTACTACATTCTTTATAGTCATCATGGTCAACTATTTACTCCCAAAATAAAATACAATCTTTTAGAAAAGCATGGATCTTATTAGTAGAAAATATAAGATTCTTAATTAACTTCCATACCTTATAATAATTATAGATAATATCTGCACAATCACAAATAAAGTCCTTAAAAAGGTTATAATATAATAAATGGTGGTATTATAAATTCCATACATGGTTTTTAGATGATATAACCACATTAAAAATCCTAAATTTTTCATTTTAGTACATTCCTGATATATAGGAGTTTTGGTATCATCCATTAATTGTTTCACTCCCAACATCATCATATTCAGTATTTTACTCATGCATGTTGATATGATTGCCTTCTTTAAGTGGAATAAAATCTCTCTAATTAGGATTCAAAAATGGAAAATAATAAAATATCAAATTCTCCATACCCCTTATTTATTTTCATCCATGAAAAGTATAATTTTGTCTTTCCTGTCCATTGTGATACCAAACATAATAGTTTGTTTGAAATATAGATTTTTTTTATATGGTAGATTACTTCTTCCTGTATTAACCATGGTATTACAATATAATTAAAACATGGAAACTGTATACGGCCTCCATCTAAAGCATTGTTGAATAAAAAATCTAAAAAAATTAAAATTATTTTGAAACTCGGTTGAAATCTGATCGGTATGATACATACAACTTCTATACAGTCTATTAAAGGGAAAAAGTTATGTTCCAATCAATAATGTAATTGATAATTACAATGACATCCAAATTCAAAGACAAATTAAATGTACAGTGGAGAGGAAATTAAAGAACACTAATAGGAAACCAAATTGAATACAATGCATGATGAAAGTGACCATTATAGAATACTAATATCCATCCAAAAAAAGAACAAGGAATATCATTATTAAAAACCAAGGAATACTCATATAAATCCAAACAAGGTGTATATATTGGAATAAATAATAGATAAGAAATACTGGTATAAAAATGTGTATTTCTTATCTATATAAGCCTTCTCATTTGAAAATATAATTGAGGACAAAATTTAGTCTTGAAAGGATTTTATTTATGGTTAACATTAATCATATTAATCAAACACAATTAAAATAGATTTTACATGATATTCTATTTCAATTTAAAAAATATTAAATTTGGGGAAGATCCATCAAGACTAAATTATTAATCCATTCCATCCCACTTTATGAAACCCATCCATTACATCACTATTTATGAAACCTCTTAATTGAGGTAAATTTTGGTTAGATGTTTTTTAATTCATTTAACATGTAGTGGAAATAAATAGATAACTACTTAATAATTGATAAACTAACTAAGGCTGAATTTTTAACAAAGAACTATGTTATACTCAACTATTAATGAAAATAGGTGAAAGTAAGGTTTATACCTTTAAAGTTTTCTTAAGGAACTAAATTCATTTGTAAAACATTATCAATAAAACCATGTCTCATAAAATGATTATGATCAAAAAATCTTTATATTCCAACTTATATAATTATTTCAAGACCTTTAACAAAGGTCTCTATAAATATTTGTACATAATAAATCTTTTAAAATTCTTAAACATTTGAAATCTAAATATTTTATTATTTGAAAATCTCTTTTATCTTTAATTCATGTCTAAATAATAATAATGAATTATAAGAAACATTCTTGAAAAGTACTATAAATACAATATTAAATTCATGAGGAACCAACCTTCATAGATAAAATATTATTCCAGATTTACTTATAATAGTATAATCATTCACATCATTGTAAAATTATTCATTTTTGGTAAAAAAAATCTAATATTTTTTTAACCATTGTTCATTATAAAAAAAAATAAATTTAAATAATTAAATCTCATAAATCTAAAATAATAAAAACTAGCATTAACCCCTTTAGTTAACTAAATATTATTCCCAACACTAAAAATTACTAAATCCCTAAAATATTCCACCAAAAGAATCTAAAATTTAAGTTAAATTAATAAGAATCTATAGGATAGATTTCAAAAAATAAATAAATTTTAATTAAATAATACTTATAGAAATTTAATAGACTATATTTTTTCTCTATTAGACTATAAATTTAAAAACATGATAACAGATGTAATTCCAACATGCTCTAGTAGAATCACATGCACATATAAAAATGAAAATTACAGCCATCAAAAGAGAAGATGGATTATGAACTCAATAATATGATTTCAAAGAAGATCAGAATCAAAAAATAACTGAATTAGGTTAGAACACTAGAGAAGAAAACCAACCATATCTCGGATGAGGGGAGAAGAAAGAAGAGTTTAAAGGAAGTCTTAGCTCTCAAATATCACAACAAAAAATGCCAGAATTGGAGGAAGAACACCTGGGTGATGTAGGAAGCATCACCTACGGAGGGGAGAGGGGATGTCTAGGATCATAGGCTGGGAGGGGTTAGGTCTTTGATTTGGGATGGGAGGGAGATCTTAATGGGAATCCTAATTTTTTAAGGATCTATACCTAGAGTTTTTGAAAAACTCTTGGTATAACTTAAACTATACCAACATTTTTTTAAACTATGTATAGCTTCAGTTAGAATGTATATACCCATGGTTTCTATAAACCATATTTATATATGTGTTTTTGTATAGACCTATTTTATAGTAGTTAACATAGGTTCATATCATAATATACGTCTCAAAGAAGGTAAATTGAGACAAGAGTCCTTTACCGATTTGGTTACTTTTGAACCGTAAACCTCATTAAAGAGAGATACTACAATGGATATGTAAATCCCAATAATTATCAATATAATAATAATAAAATACATACATGGGAATTATACACACCACATATAATAAATATTTGGTGAACATGGCTCGTGTCTCATGGAAAATAAAAGTGAGACTAGAAATCCCCTTACTACTTGAGTAACTTTTGAATCATGAGATCTATGAAAGAATAAAATTAATTGAAAATTTTAATATTATTATATAAATTAAATTCACTATATAAAATTTCTTAGGTCAGTATATATACCACACAATAATAATAATTGGTTAATATTCCATATATCTCATAGAAATATAAGTGAGATGAGAAAACCCTTACCTTAAGTCCTGACTTTCTTAGTACAAGTTCAAACCTTTTATATAGTAAATATAAGTTTATTATAAATCTAAGACCTAATCATATTATTATATATTATACCATATATTATATCATTATTACTTTATATTAACCATTTATTAACAATTTCATGTTAAAGTTATGTTCATGTAATAAAGGATTTGTTTTTTGTATATGTTTTGACTTGTTATTCATGATCCTCTTACATAGATCATGATTTACTTATTTACAGAATGTAAAATAGGATATTAATATAAAATATATTCATTATATACTTATTCATAGTAATATATAATGTATTTAAATATTTAAGGAAATACACTATTAATGGAGACAATAGGTAGTACATACGCATGAACATTGCTTCCATTATCTTGTCGTATTTTAAAAGAATGGAAAGAAAATTATGTATATATATATTATAATTCTAGAATAATTATTATTTAAAAAATGTTACATATTTTTAATAATCCAATCCTTAATAAATTCCATGTAAATCTTGAAAAATCACATAGCTTTGAGGAGGCAGTAGTCCACACGTCCACAACAAATGTTATCATATTCCCCCAAAATGGAAATCATGAAGGTGTGTGCTATATAATAATTCCATAAGTATACATAAATAAAAAATATACTATATATCATATAAGTACAGTAATTAAATCATTATTTCTAATCTTGGGAGGTCGTAATGGAAGAATGAACAACATCAGTTCGTGAGGCGGTAGTTCTCCACACACATGGACAATGATTACGTATCCCTTTTGATGGAAGTGAGTGAAAGTGTAGGTTGTAACCTTAACATAACAAAGTATTATAATATTTATGATAATCAGGTTATTATATAATTAATATATATAAGAATAATTAATGTTATGGATAATGGAATAAAATAAAAGTTCTCATTGAAGAATATTACCTCTTCTTCGAGTAACTTGTTTTGATTTATACCAAAATCCTTCCTTAGTTGGTTTTTTCTTCCAAAATTAGGGATTATATGATGAGGGTATATATGTTGGGATATTATTTGTGTAGGGTTTTGATGAGCCAATGGTATTGATATGTGTGAAGAACTGAGGCGGGTGGGGGGGGGGTGGGGGGTGGGAGTGAGAACCCTTTTACAGTGGAGGGGGAGTGGTATTCTTATAAATATAAAAAGGTAAACACTATCGAGAGGTATCCCTTACATAATATACCTCTAAAAATGGTCCATTTTATATAAAATAGGTTTATTTTTTTAAATGTGTCCATATAATGGGTGTTTTACAAGTATAGGTTCATTTTACACCTTATGTTTTAATTTTAACCACTAATTAATTTTGTTTTTACCTCAATCACTATAATTAATTTTAATTACTTTCACTAATATTTTTTATAAAAAACTGAGTTAACATTATTATACATTATAAATTATTATTATTCAAAATATATAATTCATTTTTACAAATTCTAATCATAGAAGTGGAATAAATTAATTTAAAATTAATACCACAAACATGTCGCGAAAGTAAGGTCTTCAAGATGAAAAGTTTAAAAGTTTGAAAAGTTTTTATATGAAATTTCAATGTGAAATTGATCCCAATGACCTAAATTGGATTAATTTAGGAATAATTTATATAATAATACTTTTAAACTAACTTATAATTTAATTTAACATTATAAATTATTTATATAAAAAGTCAATTTTCACTATTTATAAAAAAAATGAGACTTCTATGAAAAATACGAAGAATTAACCATAAGATAATTTTAATACTACAATTTACAAAATAATGTTTATTTTTTAAAATATAATTTATAAAATTTAGAAAATTTAATTTGAAATACGCACACCATTAAATGGTGGTAAAATTAGCTATTAGAAAAATATATATCTTTATTTGTAAAATTGGATTTATTCTTATCACTTATCTATAAAACATACAATATTGATATTAAATATTTTATTGAATATAACACCCCCCACAAATATATATATTAAAATCATTTATCAAATATATTTTAATTAATTTATACAAATATTTTTATAGAAAATGATTTCTTATATTTACAAAAGGGTTTTATTTCCATTTCTAGTTTATTGGTCATAAAGAATTCATCTTATATACATGTGTAAAACATATTTTAATAGTATTAGTTATTATTATTTATAGCTTCCATTCCAATGGCTAAGTGATAACTATATTAACATTTTAATAATATTAATAATATATTATAGTTCAGTAAAACCCGGTCTTTCATGTAACACAATCTATAGAAGGAACATAGAATTGTGTGTAATGAAATCTAAGATTAGTGTTTCTTATATAATAAGAATAAATTGGTGCAGTATTTAAAAAAAATAAAAACTTAGTGATTTCATATAACACAAGCTATATTTAGTGTTTCATGAAATTAATTTTTTTGAAAAGATTAAATTAATTGGTAAAAAATATTTAACAAAATATTGGGGTATAACATTATAGCCCCCTTAAAATGAATTCCATCCTCAAAATTCATATGGGTCATTAAAGGTTTAATATTTGAAAGTTCCTTTCATAGAAACCCACATCTTAAAAATGAATACTTAATCTTCCTTTAAAAAGGGAACTTTTGAAATATAAATTTACCCAAATTAAATCATAACTAGGCTTCCACATAGTTGAGAATATGTAAATATTTGGACATGGGAGAAAGGAATAAATAATTATAGAGAGTAATAAGGATCACTGATCACTAGAAATTGGGTGATCTAGTGAAAGTTAACAATAAAAAACCAAAAATCAAAGAGGCATGAAAAGGGTAATTGATATCATAAAAATGATGATAATGGGATATTTTTTTTCAAGACCCTTTTCCTAAAGTTGATGAATTTTTAGGAGAAGATATACTTACTTGATTTTAGAATAATCTCACCCTTTACTATGCCTTGATCAATTTCCACTTCATCTCTTATTCCAAGAGATGAAGGTGACTTTGTTATTATTAAAGCATTAGAAGATCATGAGATCCATAAATATAATGATAGGTTAATCCATTCATATTTAGTTAACATCACAACAAAATTTTAAGCACAGTTGATCCAATATACAAAAATCCTCATATGGTAAGATAATACTTTAATCACTAAAACAACATCTGATGTTTAACTTAAATCATTCCATAAATGGTTAGAATTATAACCCTTTTGAAAGATAAAAATCCTATTCATTAGAAATAAGGTCACTAAATTTCTCAAAATCAACTTAACATTGATCCCCAATATATCATAAAGTAGCTCTTGGTCACACTGAACATGTGAATACCTTCATCATATATTCTTCTAAAACATGGTAATAACCCAAATTACCATTAATCCTTTTTGAAAACATGTATGTTTACTTATTATAAAAATTATTGGATATATTTTTTAAATCAATTTTTTTTTAAAATTCTATCCGTGATAGAATAAAAAACTTTTTCAAATAATAATTAATCATTTACAGAGTAATCAGGATAATCTGATTTAATGATTTATATTCATCATATTTTTATCGCAATAGTGTTAACTCAACACCTGAAACATATTATGGTTTATATTCACTTAGTAAAAATTTCACCTTGCTATTAAATCACTTTTCTAGTCCATTAGAACCATTCAATATATTATTTTAAATCCTTAGTAAAAAATAAAAACTGAACTATCCTTATATATTTTACAATTCATATAACATAATTCTTGAATCCAAATACCTAAGGACTTTAATCCTTACCCTTTAATAATTATCATGGAATAGATCATTACTTGTTTGAGAATTAAATTATTAAGTCAAGGAATTGAACTAGGTAATTCCCATGTTCTCCACATATATGTCATTAAAATCCTTGATAATTAGTCACATTATGACCTTTTTTTCTCACATAGATAACATATTACCCTCTATTTGAGGTAATCCTACAGGTTCTTATTCCATTATTATTGAAATTTAGAAGCTGAATATTTTTTCTATATGTTCATTACCATGGGAACTTTTGTAAAATTTCATCTTCCTCTTATTCAATGAATTATGAATATCACCAAAGTTTACATTGTTAATCATATATTGTGATGATGATTCAATATAATTCTAATATATTTATCTCCATTCATCCTCCAATTTTCATGCACATAGTCACAAAATTTTCCTAATATTTAATGTTTACAAAATTACCTATTATTCCATCCATTGACTAAAACCAAAATAATAGTGTGAGAAACATTATTCATAGTGGAAAACTTCATAATCAAGAAAAATTACTTATAGGATGTCTCAATTTTGACTCCTTATTTTATATATATGTAACCTTATAATCATCCTAGATCATCCATGATCATAATATACTTAAATCCTTATTGATGGTTCAAAAATATTTTTTGAATTTCCAAAGCATATCCCCTGGGAGTGTCAAACAAGGTGTGTAGTAAGGCCCGTTGTCATGCACCAGTTCCTGATCGAGTCTACATCAATACAGTGTTTTGGGGGTTGTTACCCCTATGTACATATATTACAAATCCACATCCACTTATAGTATCTAGACATGGATGTATTTCTATGAAACAACTCACTCTATCCTTTACCAAAATTCTAGTACATTTTCCAAAACATTGACTCATCCTTAGACTGATAATTAGAGTCATTTCTAGACATATACCTACAAATATTCATAGGGATATCACTAAAGTTTTCTCATACTAGTTTTCAATATTCATGTAAAAATTTACTTAGATACCAATTATAGCGACCCAAGATTAATATACATGGATATTATATCATTTTAGATGAATATTCAGCATGTTAAAAAAGTACATGCCTAAGGACCATAATAGTTTAGTTTATTTGGAGATGTGGAAACATAATATTCTAACTTGGTGAATTATATTCAATATATCCCGTAAAGATCTATCTCTTTAGTACTCATACTTTAAACCATTTTTTATAACCTAGGGAAAGGAAACACAAGAAAGGGGTGAGATTAGATGGTCAGTAAGGGTAAACATGGGAGATATATAAGCTTAACATGTTAATATGGGTATAAGAACATGATAATAACATTATAAGATCATACCGTTCATATCAATGATCATAATTAAGAGTCATCGAATAAATCTTGGTAGTTAATATTACATGAATCATAAGGTAACAAGAGTATAATTCATGAGATCATAAAAAATGAATAAGTCATGGAATTATGGCATACAGATAATCATAGAAAATGCTACTGGGGGTCTACCAATAAAGACTCTCATAACCTTTTAGGTTTGGTCTAATCACACTACTATAAAACTAGCCTTTAATAGTGGTATAAATTTACTTTATCAGAACTAAAATAACACTGACTACATGAGCGAGGTTAAAAGCCTTGGTCTTTTACCAGCACTGAAAAATCACTGATAATATAGAATTTTATTAGTACTTTTATAAGAGATGATAATGGGCCATACTATAGTGTGTTGTAACAGTACACCACAACACTAGAAACACGCCTGATACGAACAAAAAAAATTACTAATACAATATTTAAATGAAATTAAATTTACATAAAAAACACAAGAAAAAACACTATATGATAGACATTTCAAACATTGGTTCATAAAATTTCATAAATACAAATTATTACAAACATTAAAAAACATCAATGTTCCTTTTAATCCTCACTTGACTCATGCTATTTCTGAGAAAACCAGCCGTACTTGAGCAAAATAACACACCTATATAAGAAAAAAATTCTTATGCTAGTAATAATATAAAGAAATAAATTAACATAAAGTGTTAATTTTACTAAAAATGATGTCAATTTTAAATAAAAAGATGCGCTTGGAGTCTTACAAGTCACACCATGCATTATATTGAGGTGAGGCTGATCCCTACACATCAAAAATAAATTATGGATCACTATCCTAAAGTATTTAAAAAATTGTAATGTGATTACTCGGTTTTGAGTAGGTTAGTTGGTCTTTTTACTAAAATTGATATCAATTTTAAATATAAACATGCACTTGGATTCATATCGGTCACACAGTGTATTGTATTGAGGTATGTTTGATTCATGAATGTCTCAAATAGCTTATGGATCATTTTCATAAATCATAAAATAAATATGAATGTGTTTTTTTTTCGGTTTTGAGTAGGATAATTTGTTTTTTTAATAAAATTGATATTAATTTTAAATAAATACACACTTAGAGTCATAACAGGCACACCATGCATCTGATTGAGGTGAGAATGATTTCTACACGTTCAAAATCACTTATGGATTTTTTTCCTAATGTATCAAAACATTCTGAATGTGTTTTCTCTGTTTGGAGTACGTCACTTGTCTTTTTTACAAAAAATGTCATTTGAAACTGGAATCATGCACTTTGACTCATACTTATCACATAGTATATTAGGTTAACGTGAGATCAATTCATACACATCAAAAACTATTTATGAATTGATGCCACAAATTATCAAGAAAATCTGAGTGTGTTTTCTTGGTTTTTAGTGAGTGATACCTTTTAAAGTCAAATGTCAATTTTAAACTCATAATAGGCACATTGAGTAAGTTGTATTTTTTACTAAAATTAATATAAATTTAAAATAGAAAGAATTAATTGGAGTTATATAGATCACATTGTGTGTTGGATTGAGGTTTGGCTAATTACTACACATCCCAAAGTCTCTAAAAATGATAACTATTAATGTTACTATGATATTCATTGAATTACTTTGTCGTACTGCCAAAACCGCATTAGAAGATTTTGAAAAACCACATCAACTCAAAAAAAAAAGAATCCACCTATTTAAGAAAGAAATTATTATGTGTGTAATACTAAAAATAAATAAATTAAACATAAATATGAAACAATACATTAATTCTTTGGACACTGATTTTATTGTGAAAACATCAAGATTACCTCTGTAATTGAGAAGATGATGCATCTTTTCTCTTCTTGTAAAGGAAGTGGAGGTAACTTGAAAGAAAGTGATAAATGAATCACTATAGGGTTGAAAAGGTTTTAAGGGAGAAGAATTATGAAAATTTAATAGAGCACCCCAACTTGAAAAAATAATCCACCTTTATAATAAAACAATTATTTTCTGAGTAATACTAAAAATAAATAAATTAATCATAAATATGAAACAATACATTAATTCTATGGACAATTATTTTTCTATGAAAACATCAATATTACCTCTATAATTGAATAGAGGCATCATTTTTACTCTTATTGGAAAGGCAGTTGAGGTAACTTGGAATAAAGTGATAGATGAACCACAGTAGGGGTGAAAAAGTTTTTAGGGATAAGAAGCATGAAAGTTGGATAGAGAACCCTAACTCAAAAAAAAAAAATCCACCTATATAAGAAATCAATTATTGTGTGAGTAATAATAAAAATAAATAAATTAAACATAAATATTAAAAAATAAAATAATTATATGGAAAATGATTATACTATAAAAAATATCAAGATTACCTCTATAATTTAGTAGAGGCAACATTGTTTCTCTTACTTAAATGTAAGTGAATGTAACTTGAAAGAAAGTGATAAATGAACCATTGTAGTGGTGAAAAGATTTTAAGGGAGAATAAAAAAGAAAGTTGTACAGATCACCCCAACTTGAAATGAAGAATCCAATTGTATAAGAAAACAATTATTAACTGTGTAATACTAAAAATAAATAAATTAAACATAAATATAAAACAATAAATTAATTCAATGAACAATTATTTTATTGTGAAAATATCAAGATTACCTATATAATTGAGTAGATATAGTTTCATGTCTCTTTCTCAAAAGGTAGTAGAGGTAATTTGAAAGAAAGTGATAGATGCACCACTATAGGGGTGGAAAGTTTTTAAGGGAGAAGAAGCATGAAAGTTGGACATAGAAACCCAAATCAGAAAAAATAATCCTCCTGTATAAAAAAAATTATTTTGGGAGCAATATTAAAAAGAAATAAATTAAATATAAATATTAAACAATACATTTATTCTATGGAAAATGATTTTACTATGCAAATATCAAGGTTACCTATGTAATTGATCTGAGGTAGAATTGTTTCTCTTCCAAAAAATATAGTGGAGGTAATTTAAATGAAAGTGATCAATCTAACTTTATAGGGGATACATATTTTTAAGGGAAAAGAATCATAAAGGTTGGAAAGAGCACCCCAACTCAAACAAAAGAATCCACCTTTATAAGAAAACAGTTATAATATGAGTAATACAAAAAAGAGACAAATGAAACATAAATATGAAATAATACATTAATTCTATAGATAAGGATTTTACTATGAAAACATCAAGATTACCTATATGAGTGAGTAGGGACATATTCATTGCTCTTCCAACAAAGGCAGTGGAGGTAACTTGAAGAAAAGTGATAAATGCACCACTGTATGGGTGAAAAGGAATATAGGGAGAAGAAACATGATATTTAAACTGAGAAACCAAACTTGAATTGAATAATCCACATGTATAAGAAAAAATTTATCTTGTGAGTAATACTAAAAAGAAATAAATTAATCATAAATATGAAACAATACATTAATTCTATGGACAATGATTTTAATGTGAAAGAATCAAGATTACCTTAGTCATTGAGCAGAGATAGAGACGTTTATATTCATTCAAAGGCATGACATATAGACAAAAATCTTCTAAAATAAACAAAATCTACAAGTAATAATGAAAATTAAATCAACATATCATAATATAATTTTTTGGTAAAATAGGGAAAGTATATCGTAACATTACATTTAAGTAACTCCAAAGGGTTTCTTTAATTATGGTTTTTTCTTCCATAATGTGCAGAAGAAATTGTCTATAAGAGTAGTCAAACATTTTATTTAGACTATATTAATGTAGTAGAGAAAATATAATATTAAAAGGAAAAACATAATATATTAAAAAAACTTTTACCTTCTCATTAACCCCTCCTTCTTTTTTAAAGGTTTCAAGGATTTGGTTCTTCTATCGAGAATAAAAATCTCCTATTTGCGCCCCCTTCTAACCTATAAGAAATTGTCTATATTGGGACTGACATGAACTGATTGTGATGTCCCAATTAAGGGGTCAAACTTTATTGAGTTTTGTCTGACTCAACATTTGTTTTAGTCGCTAGTAGGAAAATTGACCAATTCTTGTTTTTTGGATCACAGGTATAAAATACTCGCACCACATGTGATTCAATTATGAATGACTCTTCTTTTTCCCCTTCCACACTAAAATTAACCTTCACAAAGACCATTTCATCAACTTTCACTTCATTGATATTTTCAACCCATTTGCAATGGAAAAGTGATGCTTAAAATGTTGTGTAATCCAACTCATATATCTATTCTATAATTCCAAAATATAACATATTTTCATAAATTGGATTTCTATCCTTAGAACCAGATATGTGAATGGCTTTATCCACAAGTGTAAAACCACTGTTTTTCATCATACTAATGTCATCATGTTATTTTGTACAGAATGTATAACCATTGATTACAAAAATAGTGTAAGATATAACATTTCCATTTAGTACTTTGTATGTCCATTGAATTTGTTTAATAATTGAATTCAAATTTTCATATAAATCCTTATAAATTTGATATCTGAACAATACTATATACTATTGATTATGTGTATTTGATATACATTCTTCCACCCTTGATGGATTCAAAACTATAAGAATTTTTTATGGGCTTCAATGTATTGATAAACATCTTCACTATTATGTAATATGTAAATATGTGCTTGCTTCCGCTCTATTAGTGTAATTTTAACAACATAATTTCAAGAAATCCCCTCTCCGATAAGGCATTCATTATGAAGAGACTTTTTGAGACTGATGCTTTCAACATCTGATTGGTTATCAGTAAATAATTCAATATCTTCTTTGAAAATATATCGTTTTGCAATACAAGATTTTAGATGACTTCGATTCTTAACATACCCTTTCAAAATGTTCATATACCATTTAATGGGGTACATCCATTTGTAATGGATAGGAGGACATAGTTGAACCTCTATGACTAAGTGAAATATTATGTAGACCATTGTATCAATGAATTATGGTGGGAAGAACATTTATAATTCACATAATATGACTCCAATATTCTTATTCATGATGGGAAAATTTTCTGGGTCTAAAACTTTATTGCATATTGCTTTGAAAAATAAGAAGATTCGGGTTAATGTATATCATATATTTTTAGGTAGAATGAAATAGAAATCAATAAACATTAAATATTTCATCAAAACATGACAGTCGTGTGATTTTAGTCCTTGTAACTTCAAATTAGTCATTGACATGACATTATTGATATTTGATTAATACCCTTGTAGAATTTTTACACTAGTATAGAAAAGTAAAAATTGAATTTTTTCCTATATAGATAGAGTGTAAGCTACTAGAAGAAGAAATTTCCACATTTTCCCCTTCACCGGTGCACACTCTTCCTTTATCACCATTTCAATCATGTCCAATATAGCCTTGATTCCATATTTCATTTTTCTAGGAACATTTAGTGACATGCTAATAACACTTTCAAATTAATTTTTTTTTCTAAATGCATGACATCAAGAAAATTTCTAAATTATAAAAAATTCCAATACATAAATTCCAAGAAAATTGATATCTTCTTCTAATCAGATTCTGAATGGTTTTTCAAAAATGGTTTACCAAAAATAGTGTCAATATTTTTTACATTTTTGTATAGTTTATCACCCATTGCTGGAGACTATGTTTTACCTTGTTCGATATTCCTATAAAATGTTATTGTCTAGTATTAGTATATTATTCATCGAGGTAAAAAATTTTGATGTCCTAAAGGCACAATCTTTAAGGAATGTTTCAACTAAACTGAGTATGTTCATTTTTCACAAATGGGACACGCCAACATTCCTTTAATGCTATAGACAGGTAAATTTCCATAAGTGGGGTAGTTATTTATCATTCCCTAAAACATGTCCCTCAATGTGAATTATTCACTTATATGAGCCTAATACATTGTAATACGTGTATCCCACATCAATTTCTGATCTTTGATCAGTGGATCCAAATTGACATCAACATCATCACTGAGTTTCTTTGGTCGATATATAAGCATAGAAATCATAATTTATTTGTGATTAATGCATAACCATGGAGGAAAGTTATAATTTACCAACATGATGGGAAATGTACTGTGAGTAATACTCTATAAAAAAAAGTATTTATTCCATCTGCAGATAAAGTAAGATGAAAGTTTCTCAAATTATCTCTAAATTTAGGAAACAAATAGTCAATTTTCATTTATAGAGGAAAATCTGCTGGATGATATAGGTTCCCATATTTAATTCATGTATTTTCATTCCATGTTAACTATCTCGCAATTTCCTGACATATATATAGTCTTCTAAACTATGGAACGACATAAAATTACTATACAGATTTTGAAGGTCTTGATTCATTTTTATTGTATCGATCTATTCCACACTTGGGTCATTTTTTGAGTGATTCATGGTCCTTGAGAAATAATATGCAACAATTCGGTAAGGTATGTATTTTTGTATAGATCATTCCCTTTGAATTTAAAATTCATTTAGTGTTATATGTTTGGAATGGTATCTCATTTTCTTCTTGTAGCATAACTTTTAGAAGACCAAGTAGTTCTATAAATATGGAGTCACTCCATCTCATGCCAGTTTTCAAATTATATAAATTCAATACAGCTAAAAAATTTGGGTATTTAATATGACCAACCTACATTGGTTTATTTAAATATCTATTTAACTCATCAAACAACTTTGGGAAATCATGAAGGTCATATTCAATTTCCATAGTAATTTATTCCATGAAATATCCATCATCTTTTACAAAGGTATTCATATAAAATGATTCATAAATCGTAGTATCAACCCAATCTATGTGTAATTGAATTTAAAAAAAGAATTAATCCAAATAAAATCTTTCTTAAATACCCTAAAAAAATGAAAAGATAATATAGGAAATAGGGGATTAATAAGAAACTCAAATATGATAAACAAGAATTATAAACTCTCATTCAATAAACATGAAGATATATAACTGTATCCAAAAAATCGATGTAGAAACCTAATGAATTATTACATTTAAAATTAATGTTATATCAATATTTAAAAACATATCAAGAATCTTGGGGTGTCATATCACCTCACTAACCCATCCCAAGGAAATTCAAGGTACTCCAACTGTATGTAAAATTAGCATTTACTAATGGATTACATGAATAATAAGTTTACATTAAATAAATAGATAGTTTTCTCATTATTTAATATGGGAATAATGTTTATATATTAAAAAAGGTGATTTATGAATTGAAACAAGAACTAAGAGATTAGTATTTAAGGTTATATGAATTATTAAAGAAACTTTAATTAAAAATAATAAGGAATTGATCATAATCATTACATAATAGATATTTTTCTAGACAGATTGAAAGTGTTTATCAATGTGGATGAAATAATATTTAGAGGTCCAAGAGCTGAACGATGATAATAATTTTCTAAATTAACAATGAATGATGTTTAAATGTTGATGATTAGTGAGTTGACATTTTCCTTAGTTTATATGAAACTCATGGAATTCATGGGATATTTATTTCTCAATAAATGTATATGAGGGAAGTGTTTTATATATTTCAATAGAAATTTTGAAAACCCATTTTGACACCAATTGGAAATTGAATTTTTTTTTTCAAATTTTGTGGATGGAATGTCAATCTATTTCATGGAGTGTGGGAGAATTGTTATATTCTAACTTTTTTTTATTGTAAAAAATATTGATATACTATTTTTATCTATGTCATATAACTAAGTATTAAAGTGATTCCATGGAAATACACTTATTATTAGTTAAATAAGTACTCAAAAGGGGGTGAAATTCTTAAAAATCTACATTTCTTAGCAAGAAATTATAATGTATTATAGTGGTATATTGGTCTCAAAAAATTGGTATAAATAGAAATGGGTAATACCAAAATGGATTTTTTTTGTAAATTATTGAGAGGGGGGGGGGTAGGATGATGGTGACAAATTATAATGTAGTTGGAGAATAGTACATAGCATCAAGGAATAATATTTCATATATTATTACTAAAAGGATTTATAAATAATTTTGGATTAATCTAAAGAGAGAGAAAAACAAAATAGATTTTTTTTAAAAGTGTAGAGACATAAGAAGTTGGATTATTAAGAAAAGGTAAAATACATTTAACAATAGATACAGTTTACCCAAAAAACCCCAAGAAAACCATATATAAAACACCTTATTTGGTCTGTGATAGAGACCAAGGGACATTCTCAATCCCCCTAATGCTAAAAACAAGCACCAGGGAATGAAAAACAAGATTATGGGAATGATTTGGGCCAAAAAATAATTAAAACTAGTAGAAAAAAAATTTAAATAAAAATTTAAATGATGAATCCATAGATTAGATTCCCACACCAACCCATATAAGTAGAAAAAAAGATATAAATTAGTATAATATATAAGAAATCCCTTAACTTACCTTTAACTCCCTCACACACAAAATCCCCAGTTTCAATTTCTAAAATTTCACTTGTATGAAATACCATTGATAAAATAAAGATTGAAAAATATGTATGATATATTTGGGTGATCAATTCTGGGAAATTTATAGAAAATAAAACAACCAACTAAACTCCACGTGTCACCATTGATTCCCTAAATAATACACTCTCCATGAGTTATCAAGAGTTGAATAAAAATTGGAAACTGAGAAAAGCAGAAGGCCTACCTCACTCGCATACAATCACTAGACCAAAAATAACAACATCATCGAAGAAGAAATTAAAAACAAAACAAAACACACACAAAGAAAATCAGAAGGCCTACCTCGTTAGGTTGAAGAAAATACGAAACCCTATTTGGAAACCCTAACTTCAATCAAACACAGGATGTTAGAAGAGATGTTTGAGAGGCAGTAGAGTGGTGTGATTCGAGGTTCGATTCACTAAGAGGAGCACTGGTAGTGGGTGGCTACTGTAGAAAGATTCTGATATCATGATGGTTTCGTAAATGGTTAGGGTTTTTTTATTTGATTGAGACACTTGTATCAGTGCTTACATATAAGCATTAATAAAGAGTCCTTTTATCAGAGCTTATTACTTAGGTGCTGATAAAAGTAATATTTATTGATGATTTTTAGCGCTAAAAAAATAAATATTTATCAGTGTGAAAATTATAATGCCGATAAATATTAATTTTATCAGCACTCTTTTAGAATTGATCTAGCCTCATCTTTATTCACCTGAAAAAAGCACCGATGAAGATACTTTTATCAACACTTATTTCTGAAGCACTGATAAAGGATTTATAATTATAATTATAAATAAAAAACTGTAAATATGTATGTATACTTAATAAATATATATAAATATAGATATATTAAATATATTCCTTATTAAATATATTTATTATAAATTTATTATTATTTATTTATAATTATAAAAATATTTAAAAAAAATATTTATATCATTATATATATTTATATAATTATAAAAATATATATAATAAATATAGTAAATATATTCATTATTTAAGTAAATTTATTATAAATTTAATAATTATATAAATATATAAAATTTATTATTTATAATTATATAAATACTTTAAGAAAAAATATTCATTTATTTATAATTAAAAATATATAATTGTATCAATACACTAAATGGGAATTGATAAATATTTTTTTTATCATTATTAATTAATATCTAATTTTTAGTGCATGCATATATGTTCAAAATGAGTGAAATTGAAAAAATTAAGAATAAGTACACTTTAACAATATTGAAAAAATGGATAAGGTTTATGTGTGTGCATTGTATATAAAATCGAATTAACTGAGTATATGTGAAATCAATATAACCCAAATTTTATCTATATATGTTAAATTGAAAAATAAAACAAAATTTAATTAGATGTTGAGTACTTTGAAATTAGTCAATATTTTTAATTCATATTAATTTTTAATGATAAACCATTATTCAATAAATATATGAATATTTAATGTAAATTGCATAAATATTTTTTTTATATATAAATCATATTTATATAGTTTAATATATATCTATATATTTAATATATGTGATTTAATAACATTAATTATCATAATTATCTAACTAATAAAATGTTTAATATTTAAAAATTTATAATCAATTTATTCATTTTTATTAATAATTATTTAATTAACTAAATTTGTAATATATTTTTTTAATAAACTAATTTTTTATTTTTTATTTATTTAATTATTTAATTTTATTTAGTGAGTCCTTTATGAATGCTAAAAAATCACTGATGAATGAAATATTTATCAGCGCTAAAAGTAAATCCCTGATAAAGGGTACCCTTTACCAATGTAAAAAATAAAGCACTGATAAAGGATACCATTTATCAATGCTAAAAATAAAGCACTAATAAAAGGTTAAATTTATTATCACTGATAAATAAGCCTAATATCAATGTTTTTTTCAAGCACTGATAAATACCAACGCCGTTAAACAAAGGTTTTGTAGTTCTTTCACCTGTGTACCTTCATTGGGCTTGGGATTCCCTCCCTTGTATCATTTTGTTTGTGGCATGGGGTTACCTCCCATGTACCCTCTTGTTATGATATTGAGATACCCACCCATATACCCTCTTTTTAAGGGCTTGGGATTCCCTCCTGTGTACCCTTTTGTTGCGACCATAGGATGAACTCCCATACACCAACTTTTTATGAGATTGGGATTCCCTCCCATGCGACCTCTTGTTATGGGCTTGGGATGCCCTTCCGTATACCCTCTTGTTATGGGATTGGGATAAACACACATATACCCTATTATTATGGCCTTGGGATTCCCTCCCATTTATCCTTTGATCACATAATACATTTACCATTACCCAATTAATTGGAGGAAGATATAGGTCCTATCCATCACATTGTGAAATCATATATACATTTTCCACAAGATAATAAAATGCTCATCATATCATGACCATAAAAAAGTGAGGTTTCATAAACATAATACCAAAAACCATAAAATGAAATGGATATCATAAAAATTTCATCATATCATAACCTTTGGAAAAGAGATATTTTTCGGGATGATTTTAACATGGTATACCATATAGAAGAAAAACAGGTTTCATAACCACTTTTGTCTTAAACACAAACTATTCAGTGAAAATATATGAAGGGTACCATTGGATCGTAACCATATGATGAAACAGGTAACATTAAAGTATGTCATCATTGATGAAAAATTATTCTAAAATATCCTTTAAAACATTCCTTGAGGAAAATAACCTTTCTATTTTGTTAAATACTTTTTTAAAACCTAAAACAATTTGAAAACTTTTTTCTTTAAAAATAACCTTAAAAACTTATAAATGAAGATTTTAAAACCCTTTTGAACACCTTTTAAAACATAAAAATTTTTAAAAATCCTTTTAATTAAAAATGAGATTAAAATATAATTTAAAAACATTTTTAGAAAACATTGTTTTGAATGAACACATATTTCAAACCAAAGAGAGAGATAAAGTCACATTCAATTAAAACATTTTATTTATTATATTAAGTACCAAATAGTGAAATAATGGAACCATTACTTGAATTTATCAAGAATAAATAATGAACAATAAAGTTCATTGTTATTATTGAGATTTGGATTATAATATTTCTTTAATGGAATAATAATCATAAACAATCCCGATAAATGATGACATTGTAGCAATAAATTATTACCACTTTGTAACTTGAATCCTAATCTGCGTGAAATAATTAAATTAAATGAAGCTTAAAATATCATTAAAATAAGTATATTCATGATATAACATGTGAAATATTCATTATATACACACTTTAAAATAATATAGTTGTATATCATAATATATGTCTCGAAGAAGGATAATTGAGACAAGTGTCCTTTACTGATTTGGTAACTTTTGAGTCATAAACTGCATTAAATTGAGATCCTAAAATGGATATTTAAATCCATATAATTCTCAGTATAATAATAATAAAATATTTATATGGAAAAAATATACACCATATACAATAAATAGTTGGTGATCATGGCTTGTGTCTCATGAAAAATAAAAATGAGACTAGAAATGCACTTACTACTTGAGTATGTTTTTAATTAATATAAATATCAAAGAATAAAATAAATTGAAAATTTTAATATCATTATATAAATGATATTAATTAAATAACATGTAATGGGTCAGTATATACACCACAAAATAACAATAAGTGGTAAATATAGCATATATCTCATAGATATAAATTTGAGACGAGAAAACCCTTACCTTTAGCCTTGAATTTATTTATACACTTTCAAACCTCATGTATAGTAAATATAAGTTTATTATAAATAGAAAAAAGAACCATATTTATATATATAATTCCATATATTATTTTATTATGACTTTATATTACACATTTATTAACAATTTCATGTTAAAGATACATTTCGGGTAATAATGACTTTGTTTTTTTATATATGTTTTGACTTGTTATTACCGATATTCTTACATAGGTCATGATTTAATTATTTAAAGAATTTTTAACATGATATAAATATCATATATATTCAGTATATAAGTATTTTTAATTATATATAAAATATATAAATAAGAAATGAAATACACTATACTTGGAGACGATAGGCGGTATGTACGCATGAGTACTTTTTCCCTTTTTGTTGTCATATTTTAAAATAATGAAATGTAAATGATATATATATATATATATGTATATATTATATTCAAGTAGAATTATTATTTCATAAATATTACATATTTTTAATAAAACCATCCTTAATACATTCTATGTAAAGCGTGAACGAATCACAACTCTTTGAGGAGGTGGCAGTCCACATATCCACAAACGACGTTATCATATTCCTAAAAAATTGAAATCTTGCTGTTATGTGTTATATAATAATTAAATAATCATAAAATCTTCATAAATATCATATGTATCATATAAATAGAGTAATTTCATCATTATTACCAACCTTGAGAGGTGGTAATGGAAGAATGAATGACATCAGTTCACGAGGCGGTAGTCACCGTACACACGTACGATGATTGTGTATCCCACTTGATGGAAGTGTGTGAAATATTAGGTAGTAAACTTAACACAAAAAATAAAATTTATGATACTGATGTTATTATATAATAAATATACTAACGAATTTATGGGGTGGATAAAGAAATAAAACAAAAGTGCTTGTTGAAGAATGTTACCTCTTCTTCAGGTAACTCTTTTTTGTTTATACCAAAATCCTTCCTCAAACTACAATAATACCAGTGTATAACATTACTTTAATTTATCAGTGCTGTAAAAAAGCGCTAATAAATGGAATATTTATTAGTTCTAAAGAAAGCGTTGATAAATTTAACCTTTTACTAGCACTTTTTTGGCACTGAAAAATTGAACCTTTTTCAGCGCTTTATTTTTACTACTAATAAAGATAGATTTTATCAGCACTTTTTTAGCACTGATAAAGGTCTGAATAAAAAAAATGAAAAAATGAAAAAAAATAATAAATACAAAAAAGAGTTATTAAAAAAATATTTCAAATTTCCATAAATAAATAGTTATTGATAAAAATGTATAAATTTATTTTACATTATTAAATATTAAACATTTTATTAATTAGATAATTATGATAATTGATGTTAATAAATTTTATGTATTAAATATATAAATATATATTAATTTATATAAATATGTTTTATATATTAAAATATGTTTCTTCAGTTTACATTAAATAGTCATATATTTAGTGAATAGTGGTTTATAATTAAAAATTAATACGAATTGAAAAACATTGACTAATTTCATAGTGAAATGGACATATAATTGAATGTATCATTTTATTTTTTAATTTAACACAGATCAAATATGTGTTATATTGATTTAAAATATATGCAACTAAAACATTTTTATATACAATGCACACACACAAAACTTATCCATTTTTTCTATATTGTTAAAGTGTAATTATTTTTAATTTATTCAATTTTACTCATTTTAAGATATATTTATATGCATGACTTGAAATTATATATAAATATTATTTTCTAAATATATTTATATAATTATAAATAAATAGTTTTAAAATTATAATAAATATTTTTAAAAAGGAATATATTTACAATATTTATATTTATATATATTTTTTAACTATATATATATTTACATTTTTTATTTTAATTATAATTATAAATGCTTTATTAATGCTTAAGTAATATGGAATGATAAAGGTATGTCTTTATCAACATATTTTTTTTCACTGATAAATATTAGGCTTTATCAGTGATAAAAAAGTTCCAATAAAATGAATGTTTATTAGTGCTAAAACATTAGTGCTGATAAATATGGATTTCATGAGTGATTTCTTAGAACTAATAAAGACCAAAATTTATCAGCACTAAAAAAATGATAATAAATATTCCTTTTATCAAATATTATTACATAAGCATTGATAAAAGGACTCTTTATCAATGCTTATTTGTATGCACTGATAAAAGTGTCCCGATATTTTTAAAAAACCAAACCATTTTCTAACCCGTCGTGATATTAAAATCTTTCAATAGAAGCCACCCACTTATAACTCTCCTCCTCTTTTAATCGAAGTTTGAATCGTGAAACTCAACTACCTCCAGTTGCTCAAACATCATCAGACATCTGGTGTTCAGTTGCAGTTAAGGTTTTCGAAGAATATTTTCTTCAATATAGCGATGTAGGACTTGCGATTTTCCTTATGTATTTTTCATTTCATTTTTTATTTCTTTTTCGACAACATCTTGAGTTATTTTTGGTCCTATCCTTTTGTACCATTTTTCTTTTAGATTATAAATAGAATGATTTGTTTTTGATCCGTTGTTTGATTGACTATTGATTTGGATATCCTATTTTGGTCTTTTTAAAATGTTGTTTTCAATCAATTTTCTTCACTGTTGTTTTTCCCAATATGGTGAAATAATTACAAGACCATCTATCAGGATTAATTTTAAGTTTTTAATTTCCATCTACATTCTTCAGTGAATTAAAATGATGTTTCATTTGATAACAAATGTTTTATAGGGCGGGTAACTTTTAAAAAATCCTTCAGGAATCACTGATAGAATCCAGCATGGCCTGAAAATCCCTTTATGCCTTTAAATGTCATGGGAAAAGGAAGATGTTTGATCAACTGTTTTATAGGATAAACTTACATGTCATCCTTGGAGATTTTGTGTCCAAAACCAATGACTCCATGTAATATAAAGTGACATTTTACCCAAATTAAAATTAAGAATTTATCTTCCCCACCTTGCAAGACTAACTCTAGATTTCTTTGGTAGATATCGAAGGATCTTATATAAAATGAAAATTCAAACATGAAAATATCTAAAAATTCATCCACCATATCTTGTAAAACATGTGTCTTGATCATTGGAAAGTTATTTCTACATTTAACATACCAAATGACATTCTCTTATAGGAAATTATACTAAATGGATTTGTGAATTATTGTTTTAGAATAATCTACTTGGTTGACAAAAACTTGATCATATCATAGATATATGTCTTGGAAACAATAAAATAAATGTATTTCTAGTGTCTATTTCATTTAATCTATATAATTTAAGGAGAAATTATATTTTTTGGTTTCTATATTTAGATTTATTTAGTCCAAAAATACTCACCATCCAGTAATGGTGCAAGTTGAGATCAATTCATCTTCATCATTCTTTTCCATCTTCAGGCCACCTTTCTTTGGAACTACCTATAGTGGTCTCACACACTAACAATCATAGATTCAAATAAATATTACAACATCTAAAAGCTTGAGTGCACATTTATTAACAAATTTCTTCATTTGTGGTTTGATTCGCCTCTGTGGTTGACATTTCAGTTTTTAACCTTCCTTAAATTGAATATTATGGGTATATGTAGCATGATTAATTCATTTAATATCATCTGGTACCCATTAAATTTATTGTATATGACTTTTCATGACTTCAACCATATTTTCTCTTATGACTGTGACATTTCAGGGTTAATGATAATTAGCAGTGCTTCAATAGTTTCTAAAAAAGAATACTTGAGTGTACTGGGGTGGGGTTTTAGTTCTAGTTTCGGTGGATTAATGGTTGAGGGTATGAAAGGTAATATTTTATCCCTTGTAAGAGGTTATATGTAGTATAATTCCTCAAATTCATATTCCTCATAATCATCTAGGTGAATTACATCACTATGTTCTTCAATGTTTATGTATCCTTCTCTTTCAACTGTTAGAAAAATAGCTTGGCATCCAAAAGAATAATCTATTTGTTGTGATTCCTTTACTAGTTTGAACATGAATTGTTCTTAACCTACTCTTAATATGAATAATCCCTGATTTACATTGATCAATTCCTTCTATATGTCTAGGAATGGTCGACCTAATATGATTGGAATGTCTCTTTCCTTTTCCATGTAAAGAATGAGAATGTATTTTGAAAAAATGAACGTGCCAGCATTGACTAGGACATCCATGAGAATTCTTCATGGATTCATTGATGATTAGTCATCCAATTGGAGTACTAATCAAGTTGTTCTGAGTTATTTGTTCCCCAACTTACAGGATACACTCATCAGCATGATGTTGATCCTTTCTCCTAAATCGCACAAGGCTCTTCCAAAGATAGACCCTCTTATTTCTCATGGAATTGATAAAATCCAAGGATATCTCATTTTTGGAAGATGGTTCCACTAAATGAAAATATAACACTCTTCATTTAGTGATATCATTCATAGTTATTCTATTTATCTTTTATTATAAAGTTATTCTTTATTTAAATTTTCATATGTAGACATTTGAGAAATTTCTTAAGAAAAAGGAATGTTGATGTGTAGTTTCATGAAAATTTCAAAAAACTTATTATATTTTCCTTCAATTATTTCATTCCAAACTCTTTCTAAAAAATGAATAGGTTTCATAAAATGTGGTGGATTAATATAAACTTATTCCTCATGTTTCTCTCTTTTCAAGGCTTAAGTAGAAGGTGGAACTGTTTGAAGTGTCACATGAGTAGTTCCATTTTCTTGTTTATCATTTTTTTTCATCTCTAACTAGCATCTGGTTTTTAAGTTCCTATGCTTTTTTCTTTCTCCCCCAAATGGTTTCGTAAAATCCAAAACTTTTCTACTCCCCAAGACTACTGACTTTGCCTCTTATCTTGGGTATGTCTTTGTGTTACCAGGTATAGTACCTATAAATATTTCAGACATGTTCTTTGAGATCTAAACCATTTCATGCTCAAGTTTATACAGTTATTCCCTTTAGTTCATTATTTCTGTCTCTTGAGGGTTCATCCATTTATCTTTATTTTGAACAAAGAACAAGAGTTTATTTTCCATGTTGGATTGTAGAGATATGATTGGTTGTGAGGGTCTTGATTGAACTTGTTGAAATTCTTGTTGGCCTCCCAGAGGAAATGTTTTTTGGGTTTTTTGCTGTGATGGTCAAGGCACATGATTCCTCGGTGGATTTTTTGGTGTTCCTTGGTTTCTAAATGGTTCATAAGGACTTCTTTGCAGGTAGTATCCTTTATTATTTTATTTTTTATATTATAATGGACATTGTTGAATGTATTGTTTAATCTATTGAAATTGTTTTCCTTGTTTATTGTAATTCATGTAATTTTACTCATTCCTTTTCTGTTTTCAAATAGTTATTATAAAGTCTTGATAAAGGTGTGGGCCACCACACATTTCACATGAATTAATTTCTATGACTGGAGTAGATAGTGTTCACGATGTAGCTCATAGTTTGAGTGATTCTAACATATTGGTCAAATTTTGGACTTGTGTAGCTGGTTAATTATGCTCTTCAACATGATGGATCTCACACCAGGGCAGTCCTCAATAGCTCTTCCACAATCATGATTTATGAGATAATTCATCTAGAATTCCCCAGCCTACCTTGGGTATTTTGAACATTAACCCTCCACAAGCTCGTAGTTTGAATGATTCTAACTTATTTTTCAAATTTTTTACTTGTGTAGCTAGTTAATTATTCTCTTCAACATGAAGGATCCCACACTAGGGTAGTCCTTGATCTTTATTCCACAAACATTCTTTATGAGATACTTCATGTATAATTCCCTAGCCTACCATGGGTATTTTAAAGATTAAACCAACACCAGCTGCAACTCGAAAGATTATGTGAGAGGCTGGTTGGAGTCCTTGATAAAAAGTTTGGAGTTGAATCCACATAGTGAGTCAATGATATAGGCACTTTCAGCTAAGACCTTAAAATGTTCTCATGATTCCCAAACTATTTCTCCATCTTATTGAGTGAAGTTATGGATGCCATTTTGTAATTTCCAAATGTGAATCAGTAATAAGTACTTATCTAGGAATTTCATGGATAAATAATCACATTTCTTGATGGACTCAGGTGCTTTAATTTTGAGAAAATACATGGCTCTATCTCGTAGGGAAAATGGGAAGACTCAAAGTCTTATTGAATTAGAAGATAATACCTAGTTGAAAAATGTATCGTAAATATCCATGATGTTTGAAATATAATCATGGGGTTCCTTACTTTGAATCCCACCGAATTGGACCATATTCTGGATCATATGAATGAGTCTAATTTTTATTTCAAAAGTATGTACCTATCTATGAGGTCGTACAATGTTGGGAATAACACCATGGATTGATGGAAATCCATAATCCCTGATGGTGAACTGTTTCTACATAGGATGATCTCCATATTTGGAAGGTTTCTTGTCTAGTGGGTTGGGATAGATTAGACCCCCATGATTACTTTGGTATGCCATTTTTAAATGACAGAATTCAGAGATATACAAATAGATTTTATTCTTGAAGGAAAGATTTTATTGTGTGTCATCACCCCTTGAATGAGTCAGAGGGCCCTAATGCATGCACTAACCCACAAGAAGATTAAGTAAGTAGTACCATATGAAATAAATGTAAAAGGAAAAGAAAAGAGAAATGGGGAAAGAGAGAGATAATCCTAAGTTCTTTTTCCATGGTTTAACATGCCTAATAATGAACCTTTTTTAAATTCTCGGTAATGGTGAAAAAATTTGATTAGCCCACAGATATTTTTTAATTCATCAAGGCTATGTTCAGATAGTATTTATTTTTCCCAGTATGCACTTTCTACAAGGGTTTAGTATAATGGTAGTGCAGTGTTGATCCCATGATGATCTTTGGATTGGCTAGCAGGAACACATCTTAGAACCCTTTGGCACATGAGTCCTCTCAATATGGTTGTGGTTGGGAAAAAATAAATCTAGGATTTGTATGAAAAAAATATAAGAGATAAGGAAGGTATGAGGATCAATTTTTGTGTTTATGAGAAAGAATGATCTTTAATTCTAACATAGTATGGTCATAGGGTCTAAGCTGTGAAACATGTAGAGGTAACTAGTTGGATATGATCAAGCTAAACAAATATATCCAAGAGACAACTATTCCTTATTCTCGAGATAACATTAACTTAGATGCATTAATCATGTATTCAAAAGGATAAAATATCATAGGCTAATGTGCATATCCTATTAGCCTCCAATCAGACCAAGTTCATTTATTCAAACTTCATATGGTAGAGTTCATTTAAAATAATTTGGTTGAAAATTATTATTTAACCGGATTACTATTCCAAAGGATTACCAAGTTGATAATTAACGATTAATTAGATTCAATCACCCTTACTCTTGATCCCTGCACTATTGAGTTTAGCTACTCATGGTAGAATCAATTACAGATAGAATAGAAATTTCCATCATGGTTAACAAACTAATAGAGGTTGAGGTTAAATGATTGAGAAAAATTGAATTATTAATATTAACCAATTAAAGAACATTTAATTATTATTAATAAATATAAATCTCTAATCAAACATAATTTCAATCAAATAATTTCTTAAAATAAGAATAAGAACAAGCGTAGCATTGATTCGACAATGTTTGATGATAAGGTCGACGAACACGCGTAACATGGTATTGGTGGTGAAAATAATGATGATTAACTATTTAAATTTGATCCACGACATTTGTGTAATTGTAAAAAAATTAAAATACTTGATACAAATTGAGTTTTGGGAGAAATGGTGTAAGAAGAATTGGGATAAACGAGAAAAAAAGAGAGAAGTCCAAAGTCTGTCGTGCCTTCTACTACAACACACCTCGTGATGGTAAATAATGAGGATATTACATGACATGTGATGGTGTTTCACATCACCTAATTCCAATCCACATCTTCCTCTATGATTATTTAATATATAAAAATATCATGTGAATCTCATCAGTAGAATTGGAACTTTGATTCCTTTCATGATGTGTATCTAGGACTCACAACATGTATCATCCTCCAGGACTTATCTTGAAACTAGGAATTGAAATAAAAGGTTATGCGATGTGAATTTTTTAATATCATCATGTAATAAATTCATGTATTTAAATTATTTTATGAAATTCTTCACAACTTTCCCTTATACTGTGAAAATTGTATATGTATCATGTAATGGAGATTCACGATGTGTAATGAAAATTTTTATTAGTTTTTCCATCATTTCCTTTGTAACCTTGAATACATATTTTATTCAATAAAAAATACATACCAAATACATTATTTAGTAAAACATGTATAATCCATAACAAAATGCAAGAAAAATGTATGTATGATTTCACCTTATTATATGTCTATCCATGATTTAAATTTTTAAATAACAAAGTACACCACTATGTGTGGATGGTATCCCCATTTTTACACATGTGTGATGATTATATTTTAACAATAAGAACAATATGATGATAGATTATAGATTATATTTAAAAAATCCTAGTTATTTCATAAATATAATTTATATAAATTAAATCCATCATTAAAACTATCTTTCAATTAAGGTGATGTGAAATGAATTACATCTTTCCGTGAGGTGGTAGTATGCACGTACACATGAATGATGAACTCATTTTCAATTTTATGGAAAATGAGATGAATATAGTTATTATATTAACATAATAACACATTATTATATGGTATATACTTATTTCATTATATTTAATTTCTTTGGAAATGATTATTTTTAATATAATAAGCATCAAAATGAAATCATTGGGTTAAACACACTACAATCTCTCTGAAGAACCTCTTTTGGATATCATCTTATGGATCATTGGGTCATATTTCAAGATGAAAATTTTCATTATAATGTTTATAAATAATTTCAAATATGGTTTTTGGAGGGGTTAGTTGAGTTAATTGGCACAATATATTTGTTGATGATGGGAGAGGTTTTTCATATTATAAGTGTGGGTAGGGGAAGACATGGAATTACATAACGAATTAAATTAATATATATTAATTGTTTTGATAATTTGGACCCAAAATGACAAATTACTAATATTGTATGGGGATGTGTAAAAATAATCTTATATAATGATATCTAAATAGATTTATGTGTTGTTTTATCCATTATCTACTAGTTGTAACCCAATTTTTTCCTTTTTTTATATTACGATGATATCAATGTTTGTTACAATTTTGGGGTAATGAAATTAATTATATAATCACAGGTGACCATAAGAATAAAATGGATGATATTGTAGACCATATCTAATTCAAATTGATTTAGATAATTCTTTATGAAATTTGAAAAATCTAATAAAATATTATTCAACATTGAATACCATTAATGTGAATTTTATGACTATTGAATTATTTGGGAAAAAAATTCAATATAACTATTTTATTATAATAAGTTTTTTTGACAATCCTAATAAATTGAATTTATATGAAAATATCATTTAAAAACATCAATCATCAAAAAATATTATTTTTATTTTTTAAAATCATTTTCATAATTTTTCTATTGCTTGAACAAGAAATTTTTTGATATTTTTGTAAGTATTTAAGATAATTATTTAGTCAAAAAATGAAAATTATGTTACCATAATTTTTAATTTATTCATATTCAATATAAAATCAAAGAAATATTGTAGAAATATTATCATATATGTGAAATCAAATTATTGATATTAATATAACGAAAGTGAAATTTCAGAATTATTCATAACTTATAATAATATAATGGACCTGTAAAAGGATAATTCCACCAAAATGAAATATTTTATAAATTTCGGCAGTGTTGGATAGGTTGAAAAATTCTAATTATAGATAACCAAATTTTTGAATTTTTTTGATGACTTATATCATATTTTTAACATTGTTATAAAAAATTTACCCCTAACACGGTGTCTTTTTTATCAATGTTTGTATTCATTTTGACCAAAAAGAAGGTTAATTGTTTACAAAATTTTAACATGATGATTAAAAATAAAGAATAATTTTTAATAAAATTTCATTGATATATTGGAATAATGTTATTCTTAAAATAATCCTACAATATGCAATCAAACATTGTTCTCCCGAAAAACTAATTATCACCTATAAGAATATTTTAACTCCAAAATTAATTATAATTTTGATTTAAATAATATTAATTGGATTTTATTTAATATAAATAAAAAAATTTATTTATATTTATTTAAAAAATTAGTTTTTAAATACATTAATGGAAAATACAATAATCTATAAAATTTGTATATTTTTACTATTCACTAAAAAATTAAAAAATTATGAATATCAAAAAATATAATTCCATGTTAATTATCATATTATTTTATAAAAAATTACATCAGTGTTATCAAGTTAAAATTTTAAGGGTGGATGAAATTAATTATAATAAAATATCACAAAAAATAGCAAAAAACATTTGTGGTTGCAAATTATTTTTTAAAAAATTAAAAGAATTTACTAATAATTTAGTGATTATTTCCTCATAATTAATCAATTTTTTTAGTATGTATTCAATGTACATATATTTAATAATTTTTCTAATCCAATTCATATCCACTAATTCAATATATATATTATAATTTTTTTATTTAATTTGTATAAATTTTCCGTTGTAAATCCCTACTATTTTGTGTCTTATGTGGAAGTGAAACAATATTTATTTTAAAATATAGAGGTATCAATTTATCCTTCATGTTATTAAATTTAATCTTCTAAATTTACTAATGATATTAGAAATCAATAGTTTTACATTTCTAAATATGATTTCTGAAATCCCAAATTGAGAACAAGTTTAATAAAACTTAATTTAGATAAGTGGGAATGTGGAATATGAAGGTCCCCTGGAATAAAATTGAGGTAGGATTACAAATAAGATAACATTGTTGGGAAGTGAAAAATATGGACATGGAGAAAAAATCTAATTTCAAAATATTGATAAAGAGTGAAAATGAACATTGATATAAATTAAGTGAATGGGAATTAGAATGTTAATGAGAAGAAACTATAGACCAATAAGGGATAAAAAAGATATTTAATTCACCTGAAATGAAGTTAACATTATATAATTTTAATTTGAAAATAATTTTCCTATATTTATGAAATTCCTTTAACATTTGGGCTATCGATATAATGAAATACACTTTCCATATTTTCTTTAAATCCATAAATAGATTTTATTCCTTTGGTTTCATGTTTTAATCAGTTTCCACCATTCTATCATTTCTAAACATAATAATATGATAGAATATTTAATTCCTTAAGACTAATAATATGTATAAAATTGATGATGATTAATATCAAATGATTAAATACTATTCATCATATATTACTGAAATATAAATGTTTAGTACATAATAATATACTACCAAAAAAATCTATTAAATTATGTTATAAAACATTAATCTTCAGTAATTCAATAATAACACATAAGTTTTAACAGATATCATAAAATAAAAATTTTTATCACAAACCTCTTAAAATTTTTCCCAAAATAACTTGAATAATTATAGAACTATATAATATAATGAATTTTTTCATAATCATAAGATCAGTATTAGATACTAACATAAAATTTATCTTTAACTTGATCACAAATATCTCTGTAAATATTAAATTTTAATAAAATCCATTTTCCACCATTAATGTTTACTAAATATCCAACACACAATAATTACACTAATGGTGTATCCTTGCAAAAATATATAAAAAATTATCAAATGAAATGTTGGTCGGAGTAGAGTACTCAAAAGGAGGGTGAATTGAGTATCTCTAAAAATTTATATTTGAAAATATTTCTTAAAAGGTTCCCCAATAAAAATAAATATATCCCTGTTAATCAAGGTAATACGGTTATGAAAGTTTTAATGTTCAAATAAATTCTCAGAAGATTGATGAATTCTTTGTAATATCAATATCAGTTATTGATATGAATTTTGAAGCTATTATAATAAGAAAAAACAATTATAACTTCTGTCCAAGATTAACTATCTAAGCGAATATAGTGATTTTTAAATTATACATTAAAACAAAGAACACTAAAATAAACAACACAATGGATATTAAAAAAGTGGTTCGGTCTCAAGATGAGAACTAATCCACTCCACTTGGTGATCACCTACCAGAAAGTAGTTTTCATTAATAAACTTGATCCACTCATTGGATCGGGGTAAACAACCATGCACAAGACTGTCCAGGTCACATGAACTCTTCTACAGTTCTTCGTGGGTATAAACTGTTGAGTCACACAGGGACCTCTTCCAAACTTATCAGTGGGAGTAAATAAGTGTAAAAGGATATGAGAGGAATGATATCTTGTATCCTTCAGTTTAGTGAAGGAGACAATGTGTGTTTTAATACAGACACACACACACACTCCTCAAAAGATAAAAACAATATACAACAGATCAAAGATGATGAGATAAGTTATGAAGTTCTCTAAGTGTTATTCTATGTAGCTCTGGTCTTCTAGTATGAATAAGATGCAAGTATTGAGTCCTCTTGTGAGAAACAGAGTTTCACAAGTCTAGTACTATGGTTTTCAGTTAGATCATGATCATGTTCTTCTGGGAGTATGTATTGTGAAGATATTCTCGAATCTGATCTATGGTATCTTGGATTTTGGATTCGTTAATGATTCGTGTGTTCTTCATATTTATCTTGTTTCATGTGTTAGTTATTTTCTCAAGAATTCTTGCGCTTCAACTACTCTACCACTCCTTGTTTCAGGGCCATGCTTTTCTTTTTATTCTTTGGGTGCATGTGTTTGATCTGATAGGATGCATGTATTTTTCACCTCGTACCTCGTACTATTAGGTGACATGTCTAAAAAGAAATATTAATTATGTTAGCGCACTTTAAATACTAAAATATGACTGTTAGAAATTAAATTGAAAATGACAAAACAGATTAAAGAATAGTGTCACAGTCCGTCTCGAAACGATGTCTCTTGGAAACGGTGTCACCACAAAACGGTGTCCTCTTATTTTACTTTAAGTGGTGAGATAGTTATGATGACATATTTTTATAGAGATCAAGAACCAGTATCATAGATGCAGTGTTAGGATCATAGTTTTTGGTCCTTTTCCAAACTTCAAACAGTGTCTTAATAAGGAACCGGTGTCACAGACTTTAACAAATCCAAAATTGGTTATAGTGTCTAGTCATGGTGTCTAGTTCACAGTGTCTAGGTCACGGTGTCTAGACATGGTGTTTGGTCACGGTGTCTGGTCACAGTGTTTGGGTCACGGTGTATGGGTCATGGTGTTTGGGCCACTGTGTCTGGTCATGGTGTCTGGTCACGACATCTGGTTCACAGTGTCTGGACCCAGTGTTTGGTCATGGTGTTTGGGTCCTTTGTGAGTAATCCAGAACTGGTGGTAGACTCATAGTTTCTCATACTTATCCAAATATCTGTATATAGACTTAATCATTCAAAAAATAAATTCATTATAAAAAAATTAAATATAGTTTATGAAAATCCTTCATGATTTAGATAAATCAAGATCACGAGAAAATTTATTTAAAGAATAAAGAAACCAACCATCTTTACACATTACTAAAAATAGATTAAAAATGATTAACAAGATTTGAAGGATGTATAGGATTTTTGATCATTAAAACATTATTAAAATAGGAGGAGTCCAACAATCTCCCCCTTTTTGATGATCAAAAATCATATAAGTAAGATATTTGTTCTTAGTGTATGTATCTCTCCCCCTTTTGGGATCATAAAAAAGAGTACAAAGTAAAATAAGAGAATATAAATTAATAGGCCACAATACATTATATGGATAGAGATGCGTCATTACAAAAAGTAAGCCACAAAAATACAAAAATATCCCTATTAAAAGATAGTGTTCACGGTTTTCAGAACTAGTTATCTTCTCTTTTCCTTTGGTAGCAACATCCGGAGAAGCTACAAGAGCAGAGGTAAAAGTTGAAGAAGGGATTGAACCAACTGAATGAGAAGGGAGAGGGGGTCCTTCAAAAACAGAAGAGGACAAGGTCGATTGGGTTGAAGACCAAGACAATTTTTTGTCAAGGATAACATGTCTGATCTAACTGAGATCCAGAGATACAGACATAGAGGAAGAGATAAAGGCAAAGGATGATAAAGGAGACAAACAATGCCACAAGGGTGAAGCTGTAGGAGCCACAATAGTAGTGATCGACACATGAAGATTAGGCCTTAATAACTTGACGGAGTCAGGAATAATATCACCACCATAATGCATCCCATTCTCAAAGTCATATTTGTTCTCCATGAACTTGTCCAAAAACTGAGTGAAATCTTTCATCTTTGGAACTTGAGTTTTGAAAGATTGAGTGACTGGAGGGATTTTACGATTCTCTACAAGGTACATGAAATGGTGTGTCATATCATTCTTAGAGAAAATCATATTGAAGTAGAAATCCACCTTCTTTGGAATTTCTACGAGAGCATCATTTACAATCTTGGAATGAATTCTTACCAAATCAAGAACTCTGTCACTATTCTTGAAAACCGCAAGTAGAGAATCTTTCTCAAATCCACTTAGCACTGATTGAAGTTCTTCCTTAACAACCTTTCTGAGCAGATTACTATAAAAGGAGGGTTGAGATGACTGTCTAAAGGTACTAAATCTGTAACAACTGTTGTAAGGGACTTTAGTTTATTCAGAACTTTCTGTAGACATCCGTTATACTCATTAGTCAATTTTTTGAGTACAATAACAAGATCACACATTTCTTGAACTATTTTATTTTTATTTAATCCACCTTGTTAGCTAAGAAGGTTAGGTTAGGTTGAATTATAGAGACAACTTCCTGTGGAATCTGACCACTAACATCCTTAACAGAATGAGAAACTGGATCTGGTCTTGATTTCAATACTCTCTGCATATCTTCAACTATAATTCTAATATAATTCACTTCATCAATAATTTTTTTGTTCTCAATTCTGAGATTTTGAATTCCATGAAGAATTTTTGGCTGAATCTGCCATGTGGTCTTTACTAATAGCAGGGCAATATCTCTTCCACTCAAATTTGTCACAGGAGTAGGTTGGGTTTTCATGAGTTGTTGAAATATATCCAATAAAGTAGCTCCAAAGGCTTTCAAATCATCCTTACACACTAAGGTAGAAGGTTCTAATTAAGGTTTAGGAACATGATCTATGATAAGCTCAGGTTCCTTTGCAGAGATAACTTCAAGAGCATAGATCAGTTTCAATTGAAACACAATAGACATATCTATACCTTTAACTGAGGTTTCTTGGGAATCATTCACATAAAATTATTTAGGTAATCTATACAATGTATCCACAATTATTTGATCAATTGGATTATAAATTTCAACACTTTCTAGATTAGGCTGCTACTCCCCCTCTACAAATGTATCTCTTACAGGACTAAGAGATTTAGTTCTTTGTTCTATTTCAAAAATTTCATCCCCAATAGCTTCACCCATTTTTTTTCTATCCAACTAGAAGGATTTCTCCATTCTTTCTTTAATAGATTGGATACTCTTAGGAACATCTTGTTCCTCTAAGTGTTCCTAAAAAGCAACTTCCTTCTCAAGAGAATGTTCTTATTCAAAAACAATTGTTCTTTTAGGAATAGGTACTTCCTTATCAGCCATGACTTGAGGAATAGGTCCACTATCTTTCTTATCCAGGAAATTTTCCCCTGTAGGTAAAAAAGATTCTTCTTATTCCTCCTCAATAGGATAGTAAATAAATTCATATGGTTCTAGACCAAGATCAGAAATGTTTTTAGGTCTTGAAGAATGCTCAACTAGGTTGAACTTTTCATAAACCCTGTCATTATCCTCCATCCATGATTTTCTCGATGGGTTCCCATTGATTTTAATTCTTTTTATTGTAACCATTGAGATAAATATTTAATAGTCCTTAATGAATTCCTCATCCGGTACAACCTGGCCTTTAACATGAATCATAACAGAAATTAACCTTGAGTAAAACAAGGAGGTTGACTTTGAGGCTATCTTTATCAAATCACATATATGAAGTATAACATACTTACATAGGTTAATCTTGTGTCTATTCTTCATAAAATGTATAAAAAATACATCATGATACATGAGTGTAGAAAAATCTCATTTTCTTGGACTAATCAGACTCTGAACAAACTTAACCAATAACCTGGTTTCACCATGTAGCTCATTAGAAATATCTCTTCTCTTTGTTTTATTTCCAGTCAAGCTTTTCGAGGCTTCTTCTAAAACATAGATCTTACATGGAGGAGGAGGACCACTCTGGTAGTCCTCAAAAATTCCCTCATAAGGTATCCTTAGGCAAGCAACCCATAACCTTGAAGAAAAGGTATATCTTTGGCCATTGATCCATCTTCTCACAACAAAACCATCTTATGCATCAAATGAGAATTGAACGAACTAATAAAATTGAGCAACTAGATTTTGGTAAATTGGACTTATCTCCTTTGTGAACCAATCCAACCATCCATACTATTTCAGTACTTTCAACAATAGAGACTTACTTGAATGTATCCACTTAGGGTAGTTTTCCTTTTCTCGTACCACTATTTTGTCAATAAGATTCAGATTCAGAGGAACTTCAGGAACTGTATTCGATGCTCTTTTCATTTTCTTTTGAGATCTGCGATTTTGAGGACTTGAAGAAGATGAGAACTTCACATGTTCCATTCAGTGAAGGTTCAAGAGAGAGAGAGAGAGAGAGAGAGAGAGAGAGAACTGAAGGGTTGAAGGAGGGCTTATGGTTTTAGAGAAGATAGCTCGAGTGAAGAAAAGAGTGAAACTTCTTTTGTTTTTTTCATTTAGGGATATCAAGCATTGAAAATTCCAAAGAGCAGGAAAGAAAAATAATAAAATAATTAATTATAGAGATATGGGTTATAATATGTAAATAAAATGAAAAGTTTCTTTATGGGGAGACCAAAACAAACTTTCATGGTGAGATCATAACAAGTTTTCATGGTGAGACCATAATAGGTTTTCATGGTGAGACCATAATAGGTTTTCATAATGTCATTTTTACTATGTGACTTTTAATTGGTGTGACCGTATTGTTTGAAATAGTATGTTCCAAACAGTAATAGAGAGTTAGTAACTGTGAGCCCTTAAACCTGAGACATCAATTTTTAAGATAGTAAATATAGAACTGTAAGAGTTAGACAGTAATATTAAGACCGTGACTTGTGAAACCGTAAACTATAAAACAGTAAGATGTGAAACAATACACTTTCTAATTAAGATTCATCATTCCCAATACATGTATGATGTAATATATTCTTTGATAATTTAATGGTTTGGTGAATATATCATTGAACTGATATTCAGTTACAATGAATTCCAAAGTGATATCACCTTTTTGATAATGGACTCTCAAAAAGTGATGTCTTACAAAAAGATGTTTTTTCCTAGAGTGTGAAATAGGATTTTTTGAGATGTCAATAGCACTTGTATTGTCACAATTTATACGTACATGACTAAATTGGTATCCATAATCTAGTAATGTGTGTTTCATCTACAAAACTTTTTCACAACAATTACCAGAATCTATGTCTTCAGCTTTTACAGTAGACAATTCAATAGAGTTTTGTTTCTTACTACACCACAATACTAGAGACTTGGCTAAAAGGTGACATGTTCTAGAGGTGATATTTATATGTAACTTACAACCAAAAAAATCATAATCATAATAGCTGACTAACTCAAATGATTTTCCTCTGGGATATAACAGTACTAGATTTTGTGCATGCTTGAGTTATTTGAAAATTATCTTAACAACATTTAAATGATATTCCTTATGGTTTTCTTGAAAATGAGCACACATACATACACTGAACATAATATCAGGTCAGAAAAAAGTTAAGTAGTGTAAGCTTATAATCATTCCTCTATAAGTGGTTTGGTTAAATGATTTTCCATCTTCATCAAGATCCAACTTACAAGTTGTACTCATTGGAGTGTCACTAATTTTAGTGCTATCCAAGACAAAACGTTTTAGAAGATATATAGTATATATTTTTTGATTTAAAATAATACCGTCATTATTTTGAAAGATTTGAAATCTAAGAAAGAATTTTAGGTCACCCATTAAACTCATTTCAAATTTTTTTACATCATTTTAGAAAATTCAATACATAAATAATTTTTTGAAGATCTAAAGATAATATCATCTACATTGATTTCTACTACTAAACATCATTTTAAAATCGTTTTATAAAATGGGTAGGATCAGATATTCTTTTTAAAAAACCTTTAGAAATAAGAAAAGTACCTAATATATCATTCCAAGCTCTTGGAGCTTGTTTTAAACCATATAAATCTTTTTGATAATTTAAAAACATGATTTAGAAAGTGAGGATTTGTAAAACCATAGGGTTTCTCAACAAATACATCCTCAAATATATACACATTTAGGAATACACTCTTAACATTTATTTGATATAGTTTGAAATTTTTATGTGAAACATAAGAATGCAAGATTATGATGTCTTCAAGTCTAGTTAGTGGTGAAAAGGTATCTTCATAGTCAATTCCCTCTTCTTGACTATAGGCTTTTGGAACCAATCTAGCCTTATTTATAACTATGTTACCAACAACATCTACCTTATTTCTAAACACCCACTTACTGCCTATGATAAACGTGTCTTTCGGTTTGTCCACAAGTTTCCAAACTTTGTTCCTTTCAAAATGATTAAGTTCTTCTAACATATCCATCACCCAAAACTTATCATTGATAGCATAATTAATGTTTTTAGGTTGAAGTTGTGAAAAGAAGACTTGATGTTCATCCTTATTTCTAATAGAAGCTCTAGTTTGAGTTTTTTTATCTAAATATCCTACAAAAAAATCTAAAGGTTGGTTTGTAAGGGTTATAACAACTCTAGAAAAAGCAGGACTAGTGATTTTAGGTTCTTCAATAGGTTCAGGTTCATTATGAATTGAATTTAAATAATTTATAGAACTGGAAGTTTTCATAGATTCCTTCACAATATGGTTATAGGATTTTGAATTGATTTCCAGATTTGACATATCATCCTCAAGGTTCTCTAGAGTGGTCTTAGAATCATATGGATCTGTCTCATCAAACTTGACATGGACATATTCTTTCACACATTTAGTTCTTTTGTTAGACACTATATAGGATTTACTATATATTGAATATCCTAGAAATATTCTTTCCTCACTCTTGGATGAACATTTGTCAATATTGTCCTTATTATTATGGATATAGACTTTGCAAAAAAAAAACTTTGAAGTAACTTACTTTGGGTTTTCTATTATTCCAAAACTCATATGGAGTTATTTTAAGAATAAGTCTAATAAACACTCTATGAGTAATATTTCATGTTGTATTTACTGCTTCAACCCAAAAATAAATAGGTAAGTCATATTCACTAATCATGGTTCTAGAAATCTCTTGAAAGGTTTTATTTATTCTTTCTACAACTCCATTTTTTTGAGGTGTTCTAGGGGAAGAACAATTATGACTATATGCATTTTGTGAACAAAAGGATTCAAACTATTGATTTTCAAAATCATGACCATTATCAATTTTCCAAGTATTTAATTCTAAGTCCACTATGATTTTTTATAGTTTTAGCATATTTGGTGAGATGAGAGTAGAGTTCACTTTTGTGAGCCAAAAAGAAAGTCCAAGTATATCTAGAAAATTCATCTAAAAGAACATAAACATAGTGCTTCCCATTTAAAATAGAAAATCTAGATGGTCCAAAAAAATCAATGTGAACCAGTTCGAGAGGTTGAGAAGTTGACACTTCTTTATTTGGTTTGAAGGAAATTTTGTGTTGCTTTCCCTTTTCACAAGGATTACGCACTTTATCATTTGGAAACTCAAATTTGGGTAGATATTTGACTAAGATTTTTATAGTTAGATTTATAAGGTTGTGAATATTATAATGTCCTAGTATCATGTGGCAAATCAAAGACTCTATGAAATACACTAAAACATGAAGCATTTTGGAAAATAAAGACTCTCAGTTAACAGAGTAAACATTGTCATTTCTCAATGTAGAAAACACTAATTAATTTTTATAATTAAAAACTTTGAAAGCATCATTTTCCAATTTAACATGAAATCCATCATCACATTGTTGTGAAATACTAAAAATATTATATTTCAATCCATAAAAAAAGTAATTTGGAAATTAAAACCGAGTTAGAGTTACTGATTTGGCCAAGGACAGTGATTTTTCCTTTGGCATTGTCACTGAAGGTGACGTGTCCACCATACATTTTTATTAAGTTCTTGAAAAATGAATAGTCTCATATCATGTGTCTCGAACACCCACTGTCCAAATACCATAATATTTTACAAGAGGTCTCTAAGAAATTTTTCTACAAAATAGTCAAATAAAAATAGACTTTGGTTCCATTATTTGTTTGGGTCCAGTAATATTAGTGACTAGTGATTTAGGAACCCACATATTCTTCATAGGTTTTCTATAAGCATTATGTAAAGTTCTTGAAAAATAAACTCTATTTGGTCCATAAAATTTTGAAACAGTAGAGAGTGTATCATAATTTGAACTAGCTGAATGTTTTCCATAAGTAGGAATAGAACTGTATGTCCTAGACTTAGAAACAAAATTGGTTTTTCCCAAATTTTTTTTACTAGGTTGATAGCCAATATGAGAAGTATATTTAGGAAAAATATGTTTACCTAGAATTTGTACCGAAGTATCTTTACCATTAGTAAACCTTTCAAGGTCCTTTTTTAATTGCTCATTTGATAGCTTTAGTTCATTATTTTCTTTGATTAATTGAACATTTTCTCCCTTTCTATAGTAATTTTAGATTTAACAGTTGAGGTGAGAACATTTTGTTTCTTTAAATACATGAATTTATATTTTAGTTCATTACATGTATCTTCAAGAATATTACAGTAACCAAACATTTATTATTTAGATATATTTTAAGAATTATTTTCATCTCAAGAATAATTGGAATTTTTTACAAGAGATTCCACTGTTTCCTCATATGTGTTTGTTATAAAAAACATATTGGCTTTGTTAGCCTGTTAATCATTTGAAGATTCTAAGTCACTTGAACTGTCCTTAAAATCACTCCACGTTGCTTTCAATGCCTTTTTATACTTTCTACCTTTTTACTCATATTTATTTTTTAACTTGATCTTGGGATAGTCATCCTTTACATGTCCCTTTCGCTTACATTAATAGCATACTACCTTATCACACTTGTCTTTTCTTTTCCAATATTTCTTCCTTCTTCCCTTTTGATCATATCTTTTTTTAAATTTAGGATTTTTGAAAATTTCTTCTTCTTGTAAAATCTCTTAAACCTTCTGGGTAATAGAGCTATCTCCTCATCACTATTAGGTGATTATTGTTCACTGATGTAACATTCTACATAGACTTCCAATTTACCTTTTTCTTTGAGTTTAGAGGTGGTGGTCTTAAATGAAACATATTTTCTTTTGGGTTCATCCTCCTATTTCTTGCTGACTTTGAACTCCTATTTATAAATCATTAGTTTCCCAATGAGTTATTTTATAGGTAACTTTCTGATTTCTCATGATTCTCTAATTGATACATAGGTTCCTCTCCATCTATTAGGGAGGCATATGAGAATCCTCCTGATTTTTTCTTTGGTCGTAACTTCTCTTCCAAGAGAAATCATTGTGTAGAAAATTTTGTTGAACTCGAGATACATGTAAGAAATAGGCTCACCAGGTTTCATTTTAAAGTTACAATATTTAATAGTATAAGTATTAAGTCTCATTTCTATCACACTATAAGTTCCTTCATCTGAAACAGAAAAAGTATCACAAATTTCATGGGTAGTTTTACATGCATAAATAATATTAAATTCCTCATCTCCTAAAGAGAAATATAGAGCATTCATGGTTTTGAAATTGTTATTGTAGGAAGTCTTGGTTGGGTCATCCCAAGTGATTCTATCAATAACTACAATCCTATACTCATATATAATTGAAGACCAAATTTCAAAACCCATACTTTTTAAATGCATTTTCATTTTAATTTTCCATTGTGAATAATTAGTTCCAATAAAGAATGGTGGTCCGTCTGTTGCAGAACCTTCCATTATATTATCCATAATAAAGAAATAATTTTAAAGAGATAGAAATTTAGAATTAACAAAAATTTAAAGATCTTGAAAGTACGACTAAAATCACAGTTGAATAGTTTCAAAAACAAAGTCTTAACAGGAATAACAAACTCATCTAATACCAAATATTGGTCGGAGTAGAGTAATCAAGATGGGGGGGGGGAATTGAGTATCTATAAAAAAAATTTATTGAAAAGTTTTCTTAAAATGTTCTAAAATATATATAAATACAACCCAGTTAATCAAGGTAATATGGTTATGAAGGTTTGAATGTTCAAATAACTTCTCCGAATATTGATTAATTCTCAGTAATCTCAATATCAGTAATTGATATTACTTTTGAATCTATTCTAATAAGGCCAAACAATTATAACTTATGTCTAAGATTTACTATCAAAGTAAATCTAGTGATTTTTGAATTATATAGTGAAATAGAGAAAACTAAAATAAGCGACACAGTGGATATAAATCAAGTAGTTCAGTCTCAAGCTGAGACTGTCTAGATCACACGACCTCTTCCACAGTTCTTCGTGGGTATAAACTACTAGGTCACACATGGAACTCTTCAACACGTATCCGTGGGAGTAAACAATTGTAAAAAGATATTGGAGGAAGGATATATTGTATCCTTCAGTTTAGTGCAAGATGCAGTGTGTGTTTTAATGTAGACACACTCACACACACACACACAACTCTAAATATAAAAACAATACACAACAGAGAAAAGATGATGAGATAAGGTTATAAGTTCTTTGAGTGTTATTCTATGTAGCTCTAGACTTCTAGGATAAAGTAGATGCAAGTATCAAGTCCTCTTGCGAGAAACAGATTATCACAAGTCTGGTGCTCTGGTTTCCAGTTAGATCTGGCTCGTGTTCTTTGTAGAGTTTGTATTGCGAAGATATTCTTGATTATGATCTATGGTATCCCAGATTTTGGATTCATGAATGCTTCATGTGTACTTCAGATGTATCTTGTTGCATGTGTCAGTTCTTTTCTCACGAATTCTCATGCTTCTACTGCTCTACCACTCTTTGTTTCAGGGCTACACTTTTCTTTTTATTTTTTGAGTGAATGTGTTAGAGCCGATAGGATGCATGTATTCTAAACCTCATACCTCGTACTCTCAGGTGACATGTGTACAAAGAAATGTTAATTATGTCAGATCATTTAAAAGACTCAAATATGATCGTTATGAATTAAATTGAAAGTGAGAAAACAGATTAAAAAATGGTGTCACAGTCTGTATGGAAACGATGTCGCTTGAAAATGGTGTCACCAAAAAATGGTATCATCTTCTTTTACTTTAAGCGGTGAGATAGTTATGATGGCATAATTTTAAAGATATTAGGAACTAGTAGCATAGATGTGATGTTAAGATCACAATGTCTGGTCTATTTCCAAACTTCTAACAGTGTCTTAATAATGAACCAGTGTCACAGACTCCAACAAATCCAAAACAAGTTACAGTGTTTGGTCACAGTGTCTAAGTCACAGTGTCTGGGTCACGTTGTCTGGTCATGGTGTCTTGTCACAGTTTCTAGTCACAGTGTCTGGGTCATGGTGTCTGGGTCATGGTGTCTAGGTCACAGTACCTGGTCGCAGTGTCTGGTCACAGTGTCTGGGTCATGGTGTCTGGTCACGCTGTCTGGTGATGGTGTCTAGGTCCTTTTCCAGAAAACCCGAACCGGTGTCAGACTCATAGTTTCTCAAACTTAGACAAATATCTATATATAGACTTAGTTATTCAAAAAATAAATTCATTATAAAACAAATTAAATATAGTTTACAAAAATCAGTCATGAATTATAGGAATCAATATCATGAGAAAAGTTATTCAAAGAATAAAGAAACCAACCATCTTTACACATGACTGGAAACATATTAAAAAATATTAACAATATTTACTCGATGTATAGGATTTGTGATCATTAAAATATTATCAAAATAGGAGGAGTCCAACATGAACATAAGGTATAATCGATTATGAAATTATGTAATTTTTTCCCTTTTAACATATAAAAAAATAATGAAATAAAATTTTGATAGATTCTATAAAACAACATTCATCCAATTATACAAATATCATAGTATAAAATGTTATCTAACCCCTTCTATGATACCAACTATAACAACATATAACCCAAATTACTTGATCTAATACTCAAAACATAATATGTACATTTTTATATTTCATATTAATAAAAATGATTTAATTTTATCCATCTTAAATATATAACATTAGAAGGAAATAATGGATCACCTATATACAAATTTACCTTTTAGGTTTAGAGGTAATCGAATTAGGATTACTCAACACAACAACTCCCATGTTCACAAGTATTCATTTCTTCCACTATACCAAGATTTTTTTATTACGAATTTTGTTTGTTGGACTCCTCATGTATTAATCATGTTTTAATGATCACAAATCCTATTTAGTCTATAATTTTTTTTAACTCTATGTAATCTATCTCACATCAAATGTACAGTTTTTTAGTAAAACCCATCCAATGATATTAAGTGCTATATACTTAGCGTGGTTACTATACACTATCATTTGTTTTACTTTATAATGATTTCTCTAACAAATGATTAAGTTTAATCTATTCCATAAATATCACTAGTTAAGTCTGAATATAGGTATCTGTCTAAGTCTGAGACACCTTGACCATGAGACACCGTGAACAAGAAGACACCGTGACCTTGAGACACTGTGAACAAGAAAATACGATGATCACGAGACACCGTGAACCAGACACCATGAACCAAACACCATGAACCAGACACCGTGAACCAGGCACCGTGAACTAGACACTGTGAATGTGGCACTGTTTCCATGACATACTATGACATAGTTTCTTAATATGTTTTGTCGTCTTTCAATTTAATCTCTAACAGTAATATTTACAGATTTTAAATGCACTGATATAATTAATGTTTCTTTGTAGACATGTCATCTAATTGTACGAGGTATGAGGTGCAGAATACATGCAACCGGTTAGCTCAAACACATGCACTCCAAGATAAAAGAGCAGTGCAGCCTAGAAAAAAAGTGAACATGGCATGATAGATGAAAGAGAGGAAAAACGGGCATAAGCATGATAATAAAGAACTCACTCAAGAAATTTTTTAGAAGGAATTGTCACAAGAAACTCAACACTGATGGAGAAAAACACAAAGTGAAATTGAATCCTAGAATCGAGAACATATTCACATTGTCAAACATCATGAAGAACACAAGTCGGATCTGTCTGACTTATGACACTCTATTTTCCCTACGAGGACTTGATTTATGCATCTGCTTCATCTCAGAAGTCAAGAGCTGCAAAGGCTAACATTCAGAGCATTTTTAAACCAATCTCAATATTTATGCTCTTTTGTGTATCATTTTTAGTAACTTTCGAGAAGTGTGTGTATCTTTATAACAAAACACTTTGTCTCCAACATTAAAATGAAGGATTCAAAATATCCTTACTCAAACATCTTTTTATACTTGTGTATACCCAAAAATAAGTTTAGAAGAGGTCCCTGTGTGACCAGGTTGTTTGTACCCACGAAGAAACCTGCAAGAGATTGCTAGAACAATGCTTAGTGAATATGAACTACGTATTTATTTTTGGGCTGAATCTATCAATACAGTATTCTACATAATCAATAGTGTGTTGATCATACCTATTCTTAAAAGAAATCCGTATGAGTTATGGAACAATTGAAAAACCAATGTTAACTACTTCAAAAATTTTGGTTGCAAAGTATGTATCCTTAATACAAAAGACAATCTTAATAAAGTTTCATCCAAGAGTGATGAAGGTATATTTTTAGGATATTCCATGTCTAGTAAATCCTATAGAGTGTTCAACAAAAGAACTAAATGTGTGGAAGAATCTGTCCATGTTAAATTTGATGAAACAGATCCACATGAGCCTAAAACCATTCTAGAGAACCTGGAGGATGATGTATCAAATCTAACCATTATTTCCAAATCCTCAAATAATTCTGTGAAAGAATCAGTGAAAACTTCTAGTTCTGGAAATTCTTTAGACTCAAGTCACATTGAACCCGAACATGTTGATGAACCTGAAATCATTAGTCCCTCCTTTTCTAGAGCTTTTAGAACTCTTAAAAACCACCCCTTAGATGCTGTTGTAGGTTACCTAGACAAAAGAACTCAAACTAGAGATTCTCTTAGAAATCAGGCTGATCATCAAGTCTTCTTGTCACAAGTTGAACCTAAAAACATTAATGATGCTATCAATGATGAATTTTGGGTGATGTCTATGCAAGAAGAACTTAATCAGTTTGAAAGGAACAAAGTTTGGAAATATGTTGAAAGACCCAATGACACATTCACCATAGGCAATAAATGGGTGTTTAGAAATAAGGTAAATGAAGCTGATAAAATAGTTTGAAACAAGGCTAGATTGGTTGTGCAAGGCTATAGTCATGAAGAAGGAATTGACTATGAGGTGACCTTTTCACCAGTAGCTATACTTGAATCCATTAGAATCCTGCTTGCTTATGCTGCACATCTAAATTTCAAACTATATCAAATGGATGTTAAGAGTGCATTATTAAATGGGTATATAGCCGAGGATGCATTTGTTGAACAACCCCCTGGTTTTACAAACCCCCATTTTCCAAATCATATTTTTAAATTATAAAAAACATTATATGGTTTAAAATAAGCTCCAGGTGCCTGGTATGATAGGTTGAGTACTTTTCTTATTTCAAAAGGTTTTACAAAAGGAATAGTTGATCCAAGCCTTTTTATAAAACGAGTTTCTAATGATGTTTTTGTGTTTAAAATCTACGTAGATGACATTATCTTTGGATCTTCATGAAATTATTTAAGTATTGATTTTTTCAAAAATGATGTAAAATGAATTTGAAATGTGTTTAATGGGTGAAATAAAATTCTTTCTCGAATTTCAAATCTTTCAAAATAATGATGGTAATATTTTAACTCAAATTAAATATACGAGAGATCTTCTAAAACGTTTTGGATTGGACATCAATAAAAGTAGTGACACTTCCATGAGTTTCACTTGTAAGTTGGATCTTGATGAAGATGGAAAATCTATTGAACAAACCACTTATATAGGAATGATTAGAAGTTTACTCTACTTAACTACTAGTCGACCTGACATTATGTTTAGTGTGTGTATGTGTGGTCGTTTTCAAGAAAATCCTAAGGTATCCCATTTAAATGTTGTAAATAGAATTTTAAAATACCTCAATCATACACCCAATCTAGGACTGTTCTATCCTAGAGGGAAATCATTTGAATTAGTTAGTTATTCTGATGCTGACTTCAGTGGTTGTAAGTTAGATAGAAAAAGAACCACTGGAACATGTCACTTTTAGGAAAGTCACTAGTATCATGGTGTAGTAAAAAACAAAATTCTGTTGCATTATCTACTGTAGAAGCTGAATACATAGCTTCTGGCAGTTGTTGTGAACAAATCTTGTGAATGAAACACACATTACTAGATTATAGATATCGATTCGGTCATGTACATATAAATTGTGACAACAAAAGTTCTATTAACATCTCAAAAAATCCTTTTTCACATTCTAGGAAAAAGCATATTGATTTAAGACATCACTTTTTGAGAGATCATTATCAAAAAGGTGATATCACTTTGGAAATCATTGGTACTGCATATCAGCTTGATGATATATTCCCCAGACCATTATATTATTAAAGAATAGAATATATCATACATGAACAAGGCGCGATAAACCTTAAGTAAATATCTTACTATTTTATATCTTACTGTTCCATGTTTACGGTCTCACAGTCTGTATTTTGTGATTACTGTCTGACAGTCACCGTCTCACCATAAAGTTTAGTCACTGTCTCACTGTAAGGTTTAGTAACTGTTTCACCGTAAGGTTTTTTCATTGTCTCACCGTAATGTTCATTCACTGTATCACCTTAAAAACCTGATATGGTCTCACCGTAAAGATTCTTTATGGGTTTTATTTACAAATTTAAAACCATATCACTGTAATTATTCATTTCACCATTTTTACAATCCCACACTTTTATTTTTTACGATGATTAGTATTCCAAAATGATAAAATAAAGGAAGTGTCACTTTTTCTTCACTCAAACTTTCTTCTATTCACTCAATTCATAACCCTTCTTCAACCCTGAAACCCTTCTCTCTCTCAAACCTTCGGTAAATTCCCAGAATGAAAAACCCTTTGTCATCGACTTCTGAGAAATGTATCTCAAAGAAGAAGAATATCACACCTAATCTAGCACCCAAAGGTCCTCTAAATCCAAATCTAGTGAACCAATTAGTAGTACCTGAGAAATAGATATTCCTTAAGTGGATTCTGTCAAGTAAGTCTTTGTTTTTTAATGTTTTAAAAGAGAAAGGTTTCCTAGAGTGATTTTCGATGGATGATAGACCTATCTACCCTAAGCTAGTGGCTTAATTTTATCAGTATGTTCAGTTCTCTATTGATTCTGGTGATGGCTATACTATAAGAATCTGGATAAATGGACATAGATGCACATTCTCTTAGAGTTTATGGGTTGCATGCCTTGGGATACCTCATGAAGGCATCTGTGAGGACTATCAGAGAGGACCTACACCTTTTTGTGAATTCATGTTTTGGAATATGATTTGAAAAGCTTAACTGGAAATGGAACCAAGAGGAGATCCATCTCTACTGAACTGGATAGAGAATCTATACTTCTGTTTTAGTTTATTTAGAACTTTATTAGCCTTAGAAAAGGTGATTTCACTATACTAAAATATCAGGATGTGTTTCTGATTCATCTTATGAAAAATCGGCACAAGATCAACCTTTGTAAGTATGTCATACACCATACGTGTGAGATGATCAAAACCACATCCAAGTCAACCTTTCTATTTTATTCTCGTCTTATCTCAGTTATGATTAATGAAAAAGTTATGGTTAGACCTAATAAAGAAGAAATCAAGGATTATGAGTTCTGTCTTTCAAAATTCATTATCAAGAGGATGAAAATCTATTGGAATCTTTGGAAAAAGGAATGGGTGGAAGACAATGATAGGATCTATGGAATGTTAAATCCAGTAGAACATCCCTCAAGACCAAATGATATTTCTAATCTTGGTTTGGAACCAGATGAATTTGTTGATTATTCTGAAGAAGAAGAATATGAGGATTTTTTTCCTCCTAGGGAAACTATTTTCGATAAGAAAGATAATACTCTTGTTCCTAATGTAGTAATTGAAAAAGAAGTACCTACTCCAAAAGATGTTTCCAATCTAGAAGATCAACCCGAAGTTGAAATGAAATCTGTAGCCAAAGAAACCGAAATGAATGTTATGGAAGATCTTATAATAGGAGAATTACATGTTAGGCAAGAATATCACCTTTATGAATTCCCAGTGGAACAATCTATTTATGAAGTAATTCCTTCGGCTGAGGAAAGGATGGAGATAGCTTTTTAGTTGGATAGACAGGAAATGGTTGAGGAACTAAGAGATGAATTCATGGAAACAGATCAAGACCCTAAGACTATAAATCCTGAGAAGGATGAAACTGTTAAGGGGGAGTAACCCCCAAATATAGAATCTATTGAATTACCAAACCTTATTGATCCAATCCTTGTAGACAGTCCTTTTAAATTCCCCAGTTTTTATGAAGTGAAGGACTCTCAGGAAGTCTCAGTAAAATACCTTGACCTTTCCACTTTGTTTCAATTGAAATATGTCTCTAATATTTCCACTGAAAATGAACCAGTTCTCGTCTCAGTCCCTATATTTGATCCTTCACCATAATAACCATCCTTAGTGGGTAAAGATGATCAGAATAAATTTGGAGCTACCCTTTTTTATGGAGTTAAAAAACATCTAAATATACAACTAGCTCCTGTAACAAATATAAGTGAGAGAGATGCCTCACTATTTTTTGAAAATGTTATTTGGAAGATTAAACCCAAAATGCTTCATCAGATTCAGGAAGTCAGGGTTGAAAACAGACTACTTAGTGATGAAGTAAAGACTCTAAGAGGTAAGATTTAAGACATGTAGAAAGTGATGAATTTGAGATCATAGATTGCTTCCCATCCTGTGGAGCCTATTGTTCCTCAAACACCAGAGAATATTGCCTCTCTAATTCAACCTCATATAGATTCCTTAGTTGAAACGTTCACAGAAAGAAACAAACAAATTGTGAAAGAGATGTGAGAGCTTGTTGTTAATATTAACAAGCTCACTGATGAGTATATGTGGTGCCTTAAAAAAGTTCTAAATCAACTAAAATCTCTTACCTTAGCTATCACTACTTCTAAAGCATCTGGGCAATAATCGCAAACTTCCTTAGACAATGACCTTCTCAAAATAGTATTCAAAGAAGAACTACAGACTGTGCCTATTGGTTTCAATAAATATTCTCTATATGAAGTTATCAAGAACAATGATAGAGTTCTTGATCTGGTCCAAAACCATTCAAAAATTGCTGATGATGCTCAGCAAGAAATTACCCCAAAAGTGGATTTCTACTTCAATCGAATATTCTCAAAGACTGACATGCCCAATCATTTCAAATATCTTGTCGAAAATCTAAGGATTCGTCTTCTTACTCAAGCATTCTAGACTCAAGTCCAAAATCTCACAAAGTTCACTCATCTGTTGGATATGTTTATGGAAAACAAGGATAAATTTGAGAAATCTATGTAGTATGGTGGAGAAATCATCACTGATTTTATCAAGATTTTGAGGCCCTATCTTCATTTCTAAAGTACAACCATTGTTGCTCCTGCAGCTACACCTCTGAGATCTAGTTTTCATACATTCACCACTACCCTCGCCTCCACTTCTATGTCTATCTGTCAGGAACTGAGTCAAATTAGGCCTGTGATCCTTTATCAACAACTACCTCTGTCTTCTACTACACCTACACTGGCTCCCTCTGTCTTTGGAGGTATTCCTTTACCTTCTCTCTCAACCAGATCACTCCCTTCTTCTACCTCAACCTCTTCTCCTATGGCTTCCTCTTCTATTGCTGCTGATAAGGTAAAAGAGAAGACTAGTCAGTGAAGAAGGAAAATGCTTACTCTCTTTTGATAGGAATCTTGTTACATTTTTTTTCTTTTTTAATGCTCCTATTTTTATCTAATACATTATTCACTTTTTCTTGTCTCTTTTGTCTTTCTTTTTCTTGCTACTTTTTGATAATCTCAAAATGGTGAGAACACTCTATAGGAGAACACTCACTATATATTAGTTATTCGCACATTAGAACTATATTGTTAGAACAAATATACACTCTAAATATTCATGATTTATGATCATAAAAAAGGGGGATATTGTGGGAATCCTCATGTATTAATCATATTTTAATGATCACAAATCCTATTCAGTCTATAAGCCTTGTTAACTCTATGTAATCTATCTCACATCAAATGTACAGTTATTTATTAAATGATATCCAAATCTCTTAAGTGATATACACTCATCTTGGTTACTATACAATATCTTTTGATTTACTTTATAATGATTTCTTGGACAAATGATTAAGTTTAATCCATTCCATAAATATCACTGATTAAATTTGAATACATATATATGACTATGTATGAGACACCATGACCATGAGACACAATGGACAAGCAGACACCGTGACCATGAGACACCGTGAACAAGAAGACACTGAGATCATGATACATTGTGAACCAGACATGGTGAACCAGACACCATGAACCAAACACTGTGAACAAGACACCGTGAACTAGACACTGCGAACCAGACACTGTGAACCAGACATCGTGAACAAGGCACCGTTTCCATGACATACTGCGACACCATTTATTAATTTGTTTTTTCATATTTCAATTTAATTTCGAGCAGTCATATTTTAAGATTTTAGATGCACTGACATAATTAATGTTTCTTTGTAGACATGTCATCTGAGAGTACGAGGTACAAGGTGCAGAATACATGCAACCTATCAGCTCAAACACTTGCACTCCAAGATAAAAGAGTAGTGCGTCCCAGAAATAAAGTGAAAGTGGATTGATAGATTAAATCGAGGAAAAATGGGCATAAGCACGATAATGAAGAACTACCTTAGAATTTTTTTAGAAAGAATTGTCACATGCAATTCAATGGTCCTGGAGAACACAGGAAGTGAAATTGAATCCCAAAATCGAGAACATCTTCACACTGTAAAACATCACGAAGAACACAATCCAGATCTATCTAACTTGCGACACTCTATTTTCCATAGGTGGACTTGATTTTTGCATCTGCTTTATCTCAGAATTCTAGAGATGCAAAGACTAATATTCAAAGCATTTCTAAACCTATATCAATATTTATGCTCTATTTTGCATCATTTTTACTAGATTTCGAGCAGTGTGTGTATCTGTATAACAACACACTCTGTCTTCTGCATTAAACAGAAGGATAAAATATATACTTACTCAAATATATTTTTACACTTGTGTATACCCATGGGTAAGTGTGGAAGAGGTACCTGTGTGGCCTGGTTGTTTTTACCCATGAAAAACTATGGAAGAGGTCCCTGTGTGACTTGGACTGTCCTCTGTACTGTTGTTTAGTAAAAGCTTTCTAAAGCTATTAAGTGCTATACAATCAGTTTTCTTACTTTACACTATCATTTAATTTACTTTATAATTTATTTGACAAATGATTAAGTCAAACCCATTTTATGAATATCTCTTCTTAAGTCTGAATACAGATATTTTCCTAAGTCTGAGACACCGTTAGTCTGCCACCGATTATGTTTTTCTAGAAAAGTAATGAGACACCATGAACCACGAGACACCGTGAACAAGACACCATGAACGAGACACCCTAAACCAGACACTGTGAACCAGACACCATGAACCAGGAAACACCGTGAACGAGATACCGTGAACCACGAGACACCGTGAACGAGACACCATGAACAAGACACTGTAATCAAGACACTGTGAATTAGACACCATGACCAATCCAGAAACCATTTGAAGAAGACACCGTTTCCATGACATACTGTGATACCGTTTCTTAGTATGCTTTGTTATTTTTCAATTTACTCTCTAACAGTCATATTTGAAGCTTTTAAATGAACTGACATAATTAATGTTTCTTTGTATACATGTCACCTGATAGTACAAGGTACGAGGTGCATAATACATGCAACCTGTTGGCTCCAACACATTCACTCCAAGATAAAGGAGTAATGTAGCCCAGAAATGTACATAGATGAAAGTGAGGCAAATGAAAAAAGAATATAACTAAGAACACACTCAAATTTTTTTTAAAGATAGAATTTTCACATGCAACTCAATGCTGCTGAAGTACAAACAAAGCATACTTGAATCCCAGAATCGAGAACATCTTCACACAGTCAAACATCACGAAGAAAACAAGCCAGATCTATCTGACATGCGACACTCTGTTTTACATTTGAGGACTTTATTTCTGTATCTGCTTCATCTCAAAAGTCTAGAGCTATAAAGAAGAACACTCAGAGAAATTCTAAACTTATTCCAATATTTTTTCTCTATTGTTTATCATTTTATTAGCTTTAGAGCAGTGTGTGTATATGTATAACGACACACTATGTCTCCTACATTAAACTGAAGGATACAAGTTGTCCTTTCGGGAACATCTTTTTACAGTTTTATAACCATTGATAAGTGTGGAACAGGTCCCTGTGTGGCCTGGTAGTTTATACCCACGAAGAACTGTGGAAGAGGTCAAGTGACCTGGACAGTCTTGTGTACTATTGTTAACCCTGATCCATGGTGTGGATCAAGTTAATTTATATAAACTGATTGATGGCAAGTGATCACCAAGTGGAGTGGATTAGGTCTCGGCATGAGACTGAACCACTTGTTTTATATCCACTATGCTGCTTAATTTAGTCTTCTCTATTTTACTACTTTACTGTATTATTAAGAAATCACTAAATTCACTTTGATAGTTAATCCTGGAAAGAAGTTATAATTGTTTTGACTTAATAGAATAACTTAAAAAGTAATCTTAATAACTTATCTTAAGATTATTAAGAATTATTCAACCTTCTAAGAAGTTATTCAAATAGTCAAACTTTAATAACAATATAACCTTGATTAACCGGGCTGTATTTAACCATATTGGGGAAACCTTTTTAAGAATACTTTTAAACCAGAAATTTTTATAGTTACTCAATCCCCCCCTCTTGAGTAATCTACTCTGACCAACAATTCTTCATCAAAGTAACCACTAAATACTCATTAGAACAATAATGAAAGGTTTATCTTATATTATATAATTATCCTTATCTTTATGTGTAATCATGTAAGAAATATCATGATAACAAATGAAACATTATGGGAAGCCATAGTGGTTAGTACCCTCATTATTACCTTTAATCATATTGAATTTTATAAATTCATTGGGGAGAAATATCAGGGTCATTCCTCCTATAATTTAAATGGGGAAAACATTTCATAAGGAGATATATCAGGCTCACATGTGTTCATCAGTAATGTAAATATACAATATATTTATATAACAAATTGTATATTTCACATTTATTAAAAATATTTTATAAATATCTTCCAATCATTTAAATCCTGATTTTTGCATGGAAAAGAAGTGGTTTCCATTAAAATATATTTAAAACTAAAAATAATCCATCTTGAGAATGATTAAGGATAGTATCATAGAATTAGATCCCCATTGCATCTTATTAAAATGATAAATTTTAGTTCCTCTTGTGAAATACTGTTTTAAATGGACTATGATTCTTTTCCCAAAGAATTTAGAAAATATACTTATCGTTTTATGTTGTTTTATAAATTAAATGAATATTAGGAAAAAATATTAATTTAAAAATAACTAGGGAAAATTGCAAAATAAACATTAATTAATTTAATAGTAATTATTGAATGAAAATAATAATAATTTTTTATATGATATGAAAATACCCCATTCATAATTATATTAAAAATTAATAGTACCCAATTTTGAGATGGTAAAAATATTCCTTCTTAACTATTCTAATGAATATAAATTTATTAAGAAAATGAAATTATTAAATAACATTGTTATGGATTATAATATTATAGTTTTTTTTAAAAATAATTTGTATATAAGAGACACTATACCTTACCAAAAATAGAAATTTGATTGGTTTTTCGAAAAAAACATTCTTTTCATTTTCTTAAGTACTAAAGAGAAAGATATGTAAGGTAAACATGTAGAGCCAAGAAAATAACAGTTAGAGTATAATTTAAACTTATACCCAAAGACTATTATCATATGTTTTCCAATGAAGGATCCTTGAATATAAATATAATTGAAGGAAATGAGCTTGAATCATGGATTCATTATTTCCATTATTTATCAAAAAATATTTTTTTTATAATTCTAAAATATTCACTCTAATCTAATATATTCCTTTTATTTCAATGATTTTTTATTTTGTAAATTATTTTTTATATTTGTTGTGGAAATTATTAATATCATTCAAAAAAACAAGTAAGAACAATTTTATAAGAAAAATGGAATTTTTGAATACTAAAAATGAATTACTAAAAAATTATGCACTTATTTATAAATATATTTGAATTATTTGAAACATTAATTATTTTAAATTTTATTATTACTATTAAATATGATTGTTTAATATCTACTTTTTAATGTTATACTATATTATTCTTCATTTAGACTTGGTTAGGTTTATACCAAAATAATTCCAAGATATTTAATTTATTTGAAGAGAAATATATCAAAAAATCTCAAAGTGTAATATTTACCCCCTACATAAAATGAATTTTCCCATTAAATGACAAAACTACAATATAAAAAATGAATATATCTCAATTGCATCACATCCTCAAGATCTTGTGTATCTTTGTAGAATTTATTCATCATCCTAAGAATATTCCCAAGGAAAAAAGTATTCATCCGTATCACTTTATATCTACGATCCAAGATATATAATCCTTCTTATTAATAGGAATAAATATTATCATTCCTTAAAACTAAAAATTTTAGTGAATGGGATGAATTGTTTATGTACTTACTTCAGAGAGATACCTAGAACACATCATGACTTTTATATTTGTTTAGAGGAAGATACAAGAGATATGAAATTGTACCTACTCAATCAAGAATCTTGAAGGGGATAATTTATATGGGGATAAGCTTTCCATCATTTATTAATTAAAAATAATTTGTTTAAGTCTTGAATTAAATAACCCCAACATATATACTTCCTAATTATTGTCAGTATAAAATTCATATTGACTAAGAGCCTCCTTAATGTGATTCTAAATGGATTTGACATTCACTATAATTTCCTCATTCAGTTGGGGTTCAAATAGATATCATTGAAGACACCTTAACTTCTCACACATAGATATTTCACATTCAAATTTGAATATTCATTTCAGGACATAACAATCCTCACTATAATTATTTCAATCTAGCATATTTGGAAACATTTATTTATAAACACTTGTTTAATAAACTAACTACATCTTCCCAAACCAATTAATTCATATCTACCACCCTTCATACACTTATACTATTTAACACCTTTCTTAATAAACAATTTAAAAGAATATATATATATATATATATATCTATATAGAGGGTCATCGCTTATATTCATTAATATTTAACAAGGGATATATTAAAATATCACAAGAATGGGTGTCTGAGAACAAGAATATAAAATTTTAGAAACCCCCACCCCACATGTAATAGATTATAAATAGGATCCATGGAATAAATCATAGTAGTTTATAACATATGAAAAAATAGGAATAACATAACATTTTAAATGAGATAATATTATAGGGATAATTCATAGAGTAATTGTAAAAAGATAATAATAAAAAATCTGTATGTCAAGGATTACCACAAATACCTTCATAAAATACTAGTGTTGTGCTAGAGACACATATACCTACTTTGTTCATGTAATAACCTATAATGTACCCGATGATCTCATAGAACAATAACAATTACCCAATCCATTTGATGGAGAAATTGGTCCCACCCATAAAATATTTCATAATTTTTTGTGCCAGAAAATCATAAAACATTTGTCATATCACTACCCCTAGAATGAAAATGGTATAAATAAACATTTAATAATAGCCTAACCTATAGATAGAAAATGGGTTTCACAATATTTTAATCAATTAATTATAGAGTAACTAATGGAAAAGGAATAGATTTTATAATTATCATTTCACCATAAATATAAATCAACTAGTGAAAGAATGAAGATGTAATCATTGAATTATATCACTAGTAGTTACATTAATTGATGAAATCTTAGATAGAAAAGTATTTTGTATGAACATCAAGATAATTTAATGATCGAAATATCATTTCCACTATGAAAAATACTTTTTATGACAAAAAACATTTTCAAAATGATTTTTGATAAAAATATCATAATAGACATAAAATTGATAAATTAAGGAAAATTCAAATAGTTTCTTGAGGAAAAAAATATTTATTAGAAAATAAAATTTTCAAAATAAAATTTCATTTAATTTTTTAAATAAATATCATTAGAAATAAAAATTGAAACTTGTAAAGGAATTTTTAAAAAAATGTTTGTTCATGGTAGTGGGAAATACCATTCACATTAAGAAATAATTTTTTAGTTTTTCCATACATGTTAAAAATAATTTTTTTCCAAAACCACATGAAGAATACATAATACTTTGTTTAAGAAAAGGTAAAAAATTGTAAAAATTCTTTTAAAAAATCCTATTGGAATAGTAAATAATATTTTAAATCACTTTTTTGAGAAAACTGTTATGTGTGAAAAATGGGGTTTGATTAAAAAGTCTAATAAATTAGATTTTCTTTAAAAAACCATTTTGAAATCATGTGTAAATAAATAGAGGAAAATAAGGTGAAAACATGTATTATCTAAGAATAATCAGAGGATAAGAAAATACATGATTTTCTTGAGTGATAGTTCATATGATTCCATCATCGTTATCATAAACAAAAACAATTCCAATAAACTATGATATTTTATGAAAAAACACTTATCACTTTGGTAACATTGAATCATAAGACCCAATAAGGAAAAAAATTAAATGAAACATAAAATATCATGATAGTAAATTAATTAGTTATATAACATATATAATTTCCTATATATAAACCTCAAAAAATAAGATAGGTTCATAACATAACTTATGTCCCATAAAAGAAAAATTGAGAGAAAAATACGCTACAATAAGTCTCGAATTTTTTAAAACATCTTAAAAAAATGTATAATAAATATAATTATTTTATATAGAGATTATGGATCTATATATATATATATTAACATAAATATATATTTACTTATATTAATCCATAAAATTTATATTTATAATGTTAGATACACTTTTCATGGAGACAATAGTTTGTGTGTACACATGTGGTATCTCTATTTTGTTGATGGATGAAATGAAATAGATCATTATAAAATTTTTCCATTACTGAAAAATTTTAATGTCATATATATCATATATATTCATTATATTTTCCTTATTTTCATTCTATAGAATACATTTGTGAAAATGAATCACATCACTTCGTGAGTCTGTAATCTACCATACACACGATTGATGTTGTTGTATCCCCCATGAAATTTAAATTAACAAGGTATATGTGATATGAAAATTATCTAAGTATAATAATGTTAAAAATATCATATATATTAATTTAATATATCCTCATTACCATCAAAATAAAATTGAAATAATAGACCCATGATGTCATTCGTGAGGTGGTAGTCAGCACTATCTATGATTGATGTTATTATTTTCCAATGTGTTCAGTGGTAAGAATTTAGATGTTTCATTTTAATTACATACATATGATAAAATCATATAAATAATAAATAAACATTAAAAATAATTATACCCATATTTTAGAGGTGGTTATGAAAAACAAGAACATGAGTTCTCAAGATGGTAGTCCTCTATACACATGATCAATGATTTCATTTCCTATTTTTGGAAATAAGTGATGGAATAAGTTATCTGTTAGTATAATAATATCTAATTTTATGGGATATACTTTTTTTATATCTAATTAATTTAACAATATTTTAATAAGTTATAGGAATAATTAAAAATATATAAAGTTTAAAATATTACTTATTTTTCAAACAACATCTTCAGGTTCAAACTAATTTCATCATAGACTTGGTGTTTTATCTCCCTACAACATATTGGATATGGTGGTGAGAGAATAAAGAAAAAAATGTCTATATATTTAAGAAAGAAAATGATTTTTTTTCTGTGTGAAGAGGATAGGAAAGTGTTTTTCCGTTTTTCAGTTGTAAAGGGGACACCCTTTGAAATTTTCAAATTAATAGTGTACCTGTGTGTTTCAAATGAAAAAGGATGAAAAATATGTAATTAATGAACCATATAGGTGAAATGGTATATATATGTCCAAAAATTGAGTGTTTAACATTTTTCTAGGTCATTTTACCGCTTATCTATTTATGTTAACCCTTGGTAAATCTGATTTAAACATAACTGTAGTGGTTATTTTTTTTTTCTATTTTTACTTTTCATTATAGTCAAAAATTAATTTTACCTCACTAGATAATAAAATTATTATGAGACCTATTATGTTATATATTTTTTGTAAATTCCATTCACATAATTCATAATATTTAATTTGAAATTATACCTACACACATTATGAAAAAAATATTCCAATGTGAAAATGATCAAAATATTAATTTTTTTATATCAGAATTTAGTAAAAAATTTATTTAAATGATATAAATTTGTTTAATTAATATATAATTAGAATAAATATACTTTTAAAATAAATTTGAAAAAAAATTAACATTATACATTATTTAGATGAAATGGGTGATTTCAATAAAAACTAGTATTTTTCAATTTTAATTAAAAAATTATTCTTTTCATATCAATGAAAAATATTCACTATAAGATAATATTGAAATGTCGATTGAAAAAGTTAATTTTAGTTTTTAAAATAAATTTCCTAAACAATACATAAATTAAGTTTATTATATGCTCACAAAAATAAATAAATAAATGCTTTTGAGAAAATAGAATTTTTAAAAGATATAATTTTTTTCCAAAAATTAATTACCTTTTCAGAAATTTGATTTCATTATATAAAATCGTTATATTTGATATTTTTTTTATTAATTATATGCATGAAAAAAATTTATGGTCATGTAATAATATTCTAGTTATATAATCATAATATTAATAGTTTTTCATTGTTCCTAAAATCACAGTGTTGCGCGTAACTCAAGAAATTGAAAAGATTAATTTTATTAAAAAAACATATATTTCATAAAATATGGGATTATTACATTCTACCCACATTAAAATTAATTTTTCCCTCTAAATGTATAACTTTTGTATAGGCAATTGAGGATACTTTTTGCTTGTCTCTTTGCTCGGAGCTTGCGATGCGGGAACCCTAGCACATGCCGCAAGATGACTTTCACCCCCTTCCCGGTGGTGGGAGGGGGGAGGATTACTCGGTTCCAATGACGTTGAAGCCACGAACCCCCTTTGTGCCTTTTACTAATCCTAACTATCTCCTAGATTTTCCATTGATTGCTTTACATCCTAAGGTGCCTGATCTTCATCTCGGGAATCTTCATCTACCGATCTCAGTGTTGGAGGTATCTGAAGCGACGAAGCATCTTGATCTGACCCTAGTGGCTTGATTCAACTCGCAAAGGCCGTATGTTGATAAATTTGATCGATGTGTCTTTGCCAAATGGGACTTGCGGGATCGGGCAGTGGTTGGCCTCCTCAACAATCATCAATTAATGATCAGTTTCACCTCTGATGAAGATCTGGTTCGTTCTTGGTCTAGCGCCCCTCGATGTTGCAACAATTGTAATTTATTTCTATTTCCATGGATGATTGAATGTTATATGAATCGGGATCCCGCTTCCCTTTCAATTTGGGTAAGTCTCCCTAATCTTCCTTTACCCTTTCAAAATCTAGAGATCTTTTGTATGATTGGGAATATGATAGGTATCTTCCTATGTTCCGATGTGTGTACATATACCATGAGACACCCGATTAATCCCTGGTGCTATGTTGAGGTGGACATTTCTAGACCGCCGGTGGAATGGGTGTGGATTTCAGTCGGAGATGAATTTCGATGGAAGAAAGCGGTTATCTATGAATCTTGGGTTGATTATTGTTCAAGATGCAAGATATTGGGACATTCCTATTCAAGATTCCATGCCTGGTTACAGAGCTGGAGGCCACCGGCACCGAGCTCTCTCACTGAGAACAGGAGACCCACTGTGGTTGAAACTGAGATAGGAAATCTCGTACCGTGGGGCACGCTGTCTGTTAAGACATCCACGGGTGCTCCTTCGAACCCGTTGGTGTCTGTGGTATTTATGCAGCTCAGGCAGGATCTGAATAGGGGGAATGACCTGCAGGTATGTGATCCCAAAGGTGCTGGCGATGGTGGGGAGACATGCCCTTGAGATGGTCTTACAGCTGCAGTTCTTCAGTAGCAACCCGATGCATCTGTTGTGCCGGAGAGGGATGTCAATGCTCAACTCGGTCAGTCTGATGCTGGTGCGGATACTTAGAGGGAATCAAGTAGCAATGGTGTTATGAGTAAGGGTAAGCAAGGGTCTAATTTGGGTCATGAAATGGATATCATGCAGGGGTTTTCCCCAGATGTGAAGCAGATGCAGTCTACTAGATGTAAGGAGAACAGAAATATAGAGCTTGTAGGCGGCTGTAGTGGTCAGGGTAATGTTTCTAGTTGTGTGTTGATTAACGTACCCATGGGGAATCACTTTCAAGAGTTAGGCATAGCAGTTGGGGATGAGATACCTCCAATATGTGGCAGTGGCAGCATATATAATGAGGTCAAGGAGAATGCAGTAATGTGTAAAGGTGAGATAGATTCTGAATATACAATGGCGGAACAACCTCGCTGTTTGGCTATGATTGACATGAATAATCAGTTTCAGCAAAACCAGTTAGTGCAGTATCAAGAGATGTAGTGCCATGGGAAATGGGGAGACCTTGCTGATAGTGATAATGAAAATCATGGGGAGATGGTTAGGCCATCATACAGTGAGATTGTCCAAGTGGGGAACAAGGTGATGCCGGTGATCCAGGACAAGGTGATTGCTTCTCCGCGAGGAAGGAGGAAGAAGGACTACTCCTATTTGGAAAAGCCGATTCCTACTAGATCGACAGTCAGAAATATGCAATCTTCAAATGAGTTTCTTGATCTGGAGCGGTTGAATCTGAGGAAGAAGTATGCAATGGTTCTGAAGAACTACGAGAGTTCGATGTGGAAAACTGCGACTGAGGATGAGTCTGTTTATCATGGTGGTGGTTAGGGGTATGATTTTGAGTATTTGTAGTGACTATGCTGGTTCTATAATGTTTGGTTTCCTGTCATTTTCTTTTATCTTAAAAAATGTTCAGGGGTTCTACCTCTAGCTATGCTTTCCTGGTAATTGAGGACACTTTTTCTCATTACGTCTCTAGGTCCATAAGTAGATTCATCAAACTTACGGTTCCTCCATAAAACATTGAAATATTGAATTGGATTATTTAGTTGAACATTATCTATATGATCAACAATATCAAATGATTTTTCCTTCTAAAAATACTATACTCTATCAGTACACCCTATTATTTTAGTACATGTGAAAGATTGTGTATATAATTCTATATGAGAGATATATGGAACACATCATGGTCTTTAGATAAGTTCAGTGGAAGAGAAAATAGATATTATATAATCACAATATGATCAATAATTAAAGAGTTTCTCACTTACCCATGGATTATCTTTCCTTTTTATTGTAAGTAAATATTCATCTATTTTATATTCTTCGATCAATTTCAACATCATATCTTACTCTATGAAATTAAGATTAATTTGATTTTCCTGTAGCACTAACAGATTTCAATATCAATAATCGAATGATAATTCATTCCTTAAACTATAGTTATCATCATAAAAAATAAGTATAACAAGTTATCCAAAATGAATAAATAATCATAAAGTGAAGTATTACTTTTAATCACTAAAACTCACCAAAAATTAAATATAAACCATTCCATAAATGCTTTCCCTTATGAAACATCCTAATTAAAAATTTATAAATAATTTCAATAAATATTCTAAATTATTCTTAGTATGAATCCCCCAAATATAATTAATGATCTATTAATGGTCACATACCGAATATGTGAACAACATGGACATATATTCTCCCAAATCTTGGTAATAATAATAAATACCAAAAAACAATAATGAAAACGCACATTCTTGTTCATTACTTAACTAAAACAACATATAATAGAATATATTACTTAAATATAAAAATTATGTAATCTACATCAACAATAAAAAATACCACATTGTAAAAAGAAAAATTAATTAGTTCTTCGGTCATCAATACTATATTGTTTTAGTTACCTAAATAATAATATATTTATCCAAAATAAATACTATTTTATCAATGTCAAGAACATAGAAAGTATTATCTTCCTTAATCATTTTTTTTTGTAAAATACCCCTTTTAATTAAATAATTTTTTTAGGTAACTAGTACCATTAAAATTATTCTAGAAAATATAGAGTGGAAAAATTATTTAGAAAAACCATTATATATTTCACGATTCATGTCACATAATTCTTGAATTCACATACACAAACACATATATCATTCCATTATATTCTAAAATGATTAAATTGGTGTAATATTTTTATTCCTTAGTAAATATTTCATATAATATAAAATATGAATCATGTTTTAAAATTAATCAACCTCACATTAGATAAACTGCTCACATTTAACATAAAAAAACTATTAGAACATCCCATACCATTAATTTTTCATTCTTGGTCTCTTTTACATCACCGGTAAAACCATTACTCATACCACCTAACTTATTCTTTTTAGAATAATCCTTTCTAGGTTATCACATTTTATAATACCTCACATTAAACATTTAAAAAATCAAAAAAGTGACGATGCTTCAGTAAAAACATTATTCTCATCCCATAAGTTAACAAAACAATTATGTTTTTCTCATAAATTATATTCTTTGTGTCCTTTTCCACACTTAAAAAATATTCTCATCCCATTGAGAGGTTACCTTCAGATCTTCTTCCTACATTATTATAATATTGGAAACTCAATCTCCATTCCTCCATTGTCTGGACCACATGATCTCTCTGATAACTCTATCATTCTCTTCATTGGGGAGTCCATGAGTTGGTTAAAGTGAATTATATCAATTACATATCAAGATAACTAATAAGGAATTATAAAAATATCCTTCAATCCATTGATCACACTATTTTGTTCCTCTAAAACAAATGTTATATCACATTCAATTTTATCCCAAATCTATTTGGTTCCCAATTTTGACTAAAATAAAAATCATTGTTTAAGGAACAAAAATCTTGGTGGGAAACCACATGATCATGAAAAATAATTTGTATGAATTATAAATCATGACACCTTGTTAGTTATATGAAATGTTATGTTTACCCTTGGATAAAATTCAAATCCTTCATGGTGGTTATTAAATTTCTTGTTATTTCCCATAGTATATCCCTGAATTATTTAATATAATATGTGTATTAATACCTATTATAATATACCAAGGAATTCTTGAGTTAAGAAAATCATGCCTCTTTTGAACTTATCACACCTAGTTACATCTATTTTATAACCACATCCACATATAGTTCCAAGATAGGGATGTATTTCTAAGAAACCATATAATCACTTCCTTACAAAAACTTTAGTATGTTAACTAATATTTTGGTTTATCCTAAGGTTTATAACTAGTGTTTTCTCATTATACTCTCCGATGGTTAAGAAACAACTTATTCTGATACCAAATATAGTGACCTAAACATCTCATACATAGATATAAAATCTTAAATGGTGAATATTCATTACATAACATTACAATCCATTCTGGTTTCATTTTAGTCCAGTGCCATTGGAAACAAGGAAGCATAAAAAATAGGTTCGGTGGTGAGATAAATATTCTTGAACTACATTATTATTATCCTTCACCCTTCTTAGAATTATGAAACATAATACCATTCTTCATAACATTGGGGAAGAATGAAAAATAATGGTTGTGATCAGATGTTTAGTAAGGGTAAAAATTGATATATTAACATAACTTGAGAATATAGTTATAATTACATGAGATTAAAATTCAAAAAACCATAACCAACATATAATAGATCATAAACTTGAGTCATGGAATAAATATTGGAATTTCTTAAGACATAAATAATAAAATAATAAAAACAATTGTGTATGAGCACCTAACATTGATATAAGACATATAGTTGTGGAAGGAACATAATCATAGAAAACATTGTGTCAAGGATACCTACCAGTACATTTATAAATTTTAGTCTTCAGATTACCACATGTGTACCTCCATCAGGCATGCAATATCCTCCCATGTATCCACTATTTATCATTTGGATGGCCTCCCATGTACCCAATGACCTCATAGAACATTTAACATTACCCAATTCATTTTAGGGAGATATTGGTACCACCCATCACATAATCCATACAATTGTCTTCCATAATATCATAAAATATTCATCATATTATATCCCATAGAAACAAAAAAGGGGTTCACAAAATTTTTATAATAACATAACCCCTTGAATGGAAATGTCTTTATTAATCAACTCATCAACTCATCATAGCTTAACCCATGGAAAATTAAGGGGTTTTATAAAAATATCTTCAACATAAATATAAACCATCTAGATAATGAATAATATTAGTATCATTAGATCATAAATAATTCCATCTTAGAAGAAAAATGATTTTGAAATATCACATGAAGAGTTTCATAACGAAAATTGCATTTAAACTTTCAAAAACACTTTTTCTGATATAAAATATTTGCAAAATAAAATTGTAAAAAATAACATAGAAAACATATAAATGATTATTTGAAGACCATTTAAACAATTTCATGAGGAAAATAAACATTAATTGAAAACCCAATTTTAAAAATTAATAATTTATAATGCATTTTGGAAATCCTTCTCCTAGAAAATAATCTTTGATAAACATAAAATAATATTTAAAATTTACTTTGGTCATGATATTGGGAAATGTCATATACGTTAAAATGATGATTTCAAATTTTCAGTAAAATACATGAAAACCTTGTTTTGAAAACTACATGAAGACTTCTTTTAAGAAAATTTCATGAAAAATTAAAAAATAGGTAACAATTATTTTACATAATCCCATAGTAACATTAGAATATTTTTTTGAAATAGTTTTAGGTAACATGAATATGTAATGAAAATGGGTTTTGACTAAAGAGTTAAATAATTTCATTTTTCATAAATATTTTTTTAATAATGAGTACAAAAAGAGATAAAAATGAAGGAAACAATATATTCTCATAAATAAGTATATTATAAGAAAATTAATGATATTATTGAAATATATTCTATAATATTTCATCATTGAAAGAATAAACATAAACAATCATGACAAATTATGAAATTCTATTATATAACCCATACCACTAAGATTGATCCATAATCAAAACATAGGAATAAAATTAAATAAAACATAAAATATCATGAAAATAAATAAATTAATGATGTTATATGTAAATGGGGTTGTATATATAGATTATAATAGAATATATGGTAATAATGTAACATATGTCATAAAGAAGACAAATAGAGACAAAAAACATTTACCATAAGTATCAATATCCTTTATACATGTTAAAACCAAAATATAAAAACAAATATGTTTATTATTTATCCATTAATGAACCATAATTATATATATCATAAAATAAATTATTTACTTGTGACCTTTTATTACTTATTTATTAACAATTCTATGTTAAAATCAATTTTGGAGAAATAACTTCTTTTCTTTTAATGTAAGTTGTTATTTTTTAATTTTATCCAATAACATAGATCTCGATTCCATTACATCCATAGTTTTTACCAATATATAGATATCATATATATTTAGTATATATGTATTTAGTGTAATCCATAAATGTTATCTATAGAAAATGAAATATATAATTCATTGAGACAGTTGACATTATGCAAGCATGAATGCTAAGTCCATTTTTCCAATGGATGAAACGAAATAATGTTAAATAATATATTAATATTTAAAATTGGTTTTTTGTCATATATATAAAACATATTTACTAAATATTCCATAATTACCATCCTTTCAAAGTGATATTGAAAAATGAATCACATCGCTTCGTGATGTGGTATACCATCGTACACACGAACAACGTTATCATACCCCCCCACAAAATGGGATATAAGAAGTTTTATGAAATATCATAGTTTTGGAGGAATAATTTTTAATGATTCCCTATATATTAATTTTATAGTTCCTTATTACCATTCAAGTAAAACAGAAATGAAAAAAATGACATCATTTTGTGAGATGGTATTCTGCTGTACACATGAGCAACACTGTTGTTTTCCAACTTGTTAGGATGTGAGAATGTAAAAGTGGTATTATAACAACAAAATTATAATAATATAATTAATATGGTATATAATTATTAAATATATCATTTTATCTAGTCTTGGTCATTGGGGATGGGAAATAAATAATATCAGTTTGTGAGGCGGTTGTTCGACATAGACATGATGGACGATTTCATTTCCAAAATGATGGAAGATGAGATATATAATTTATTATCATTACATAATAACATATATTTGTATTTTATATATAATTGTTTTTATATTATCAAAATTGTATAATATTTAATTCAGTTAGAAGAATAAGTAATATATAAAACACATATTTTAAAAGAATACCACTTCTTCAAAAAACCTCTATAGGTTTAACCTAATAACATCTAACATTGGTTATCTAATCACATTAAATCATATAATATGTATGTAGATAGTTAATCAATAAATTATGAACGTTTAGGGATGAACCAATCTGTTTTAAATGTATGAAGAGGGGAGTAGAGTTTTTGACATTTTATAAGAGGGGGAGAGATCAAAAGTGGAATAGTAGTAAAGAATAAAGTGTAAAAAAATTTTAAACGTAAATAAAGGAATAAAAAAGGGTTATTTTTGTACATTATAGGTGATACAATATAAATAAGGAAAGGAGATTATTTTTTTAAATGTTTCTATGTCATTTCATCCCTTAACATTTTAGTTTCCCCCCAAAAAATTCCCTTTTAACTTTAACGATAGTAATTAATATTTATTGTTTTTTCTATATATTATGGTAAAAATTTACTATTACATCATTATATAAAATTATTTGGTATTCTTAAAAATATTTAATAAATTATTTCAAATTCCATTCAAATAAGTAGAAAAATTTATTTTAAAATTAAACTAGTAGATGTGTTGAAAACGTAGTTTTCCAAAGAGAACATGTAAAAAAGGTAAAAAACAATTATATTAAAATTAAATATTAAATTGATTAAAATAAACTAAATTATATTAATGAAAATATAATTGAAATAAGTTCACTTTTTAAAATTTTCTAAATAAATGAAACAATACACATTTTTTAAATGATAAATATGTTTTCATTAATTTTTTTACTATATAACGAAAAATAATATTTTTATAAAAATAGAAAAACACCATAAATTAAGTTATAAATATATATTTTATAAGTGTTTTTTATTTTTTAAAATAAATTTTTAAAAATTTTATAATATTACATTTAGTATTTGTTCACAAAAATAAATAATTTTTTTTGAGAATAGTATTCTTTAAACACATAAAGTCATTACCAATCATTATGTACTTTTTTATCAATATGTTTTCATTTTATAGAAAAATTATATTCAATATATACTTGTTTATTCGTATTCTTTTCACCATGTTTAAAGGATAGGTAATAATGGCTAAGTTTAAATAATAAAATCAATAGTTTGACAATGTTTTTTAAAACTAGCTATTTAGTGTAATGAAAAATATCAGTGAAACTAAATTTATTTGAATAAAATATTTCAAATAATTTTTTGTTGTTACTTTATTTCTCCAACTAAATCAAAACACATTATATTTCTAAATTTTTTGGCAGATTACTTCTGAAGGAGCCATCAAAAATCTCTAGTGGAACATGTTGTTGTAAGAAAACACAACAGGAGGAAGGATACAATCCCAAAAACAATTAAAATACATAGAAAAAAACCTATACACATCCTTTAGGGTTTTAATGGATCTCATATAATTAACATTTATTTTATAATTATATATAGTAATAAAACACAACTCTAAATCTAGATCATACTGAATACTTTTCCGTAACATCGAGGTGAAATCTATGACCCAACCCACTGAAGATGACCTTGCTTATAGTAAGATAAGTGTGACAGCTCAAATCCACCTCTAAAATGATAGGAGATGGAGACAATCATTGAGTTGGAATTACACTGAATTGGGAGTCCATAGCCTTTTTACCTGTAAGGACACACCAAACCTTGTACATGAAATAATATATCGGTATAATAAAGAGAAAACTTGTAGAATGTAAACCATGAATGTTACAACCTATAGAAAATATATAAAATATAGTCTAGGTAATATAATAGATATAAAGGAGAGAATACATGACTAATAATAAATGAGGTTCCAACTAAAAATATCATGAAAAAGGGAATGACTAAAGAGATCCCATATCAGAATATCAAAGGCTTACCATAGAACATGGCCAACATATGACCCTCAATTATCCACTGAAATCAAAAATTTTATTTATAGTTGATCTAAATTTATTTTAAATAATAATTTTTTTATTATATAATCTTATTTAGTGGTGATTATAAAAATACTATTTTGTATTACCTGAAAAAACATATGGGATAAATTGATGGATAACTAGTCAAAACATCTCATAAAAAAGAATTCCAATAAACCAAAGAGTAGATTTCAAAAAGATAAATCCATGAAAATAGATAATGGGGATATTGATATCTAAAGCTAGATAGGATTGATGACTCAAACTATAACTCTGAAAGGCCTATATATTATTCCTATCACATCACTCAACATTATAATAATCCATTTTGAGGGCCCTCACCTCAAGAAAATATTATAAAGTTGAAGGAAAAGTAACTCCAGTAGAGGAACCGCACCACAATATAGAAGAATGATAGTTGAGTTCCACTCCATAGATAGATAACTTATTACATATATAACATGGGGGTGTACCTAATATACCTACGAAAAGAGTATGGTGGAACCATTCCCCGGTGTGATATGGTAGTACCAAGACATCATTTAATTGATAATTAAATTTGAGTAACCTTATCATAAAAACAATAATGAATGAAGCATTGTGCTATAATAAATGTTTTATCTCTAATTCAAAAAATAAAGTCCATCATCTAATACTATATAAAAAACTTATCAATATTGGATACTCACGGCCCTAAATATATTCATGATGATGGAGGTACAAAATGAATATGTTTTCATGAGAAAATACACAATGTCTATAGTTTATACACCGTGTGTCCTGGATACCTCGAGAATGTCCATATACTATGTCCCATGTCCATGAACTATATATTGTGGAAGTGTAATTTTTTCATACCCATGTACTCTAGCCATAACCTAGTGATATGGCTATGTATGTTCTTGTGAAACCAAGTCATGCCCATGTAATAAGAATTATTTGTGTCTGTGTACTCCTAAGGTACACACATATCCCCCATCCTCTAATTACATGATTTGTGTTAAGTAAACATTTCTTGTGATATTTAGTTTTCTATGAAAACCTATCCATCATAGAAAGGGTCTAAAATGTGTGTGTACATTCAAATTACACTTCATCTGTATTTTAATTTTCTTGAATCCTGTTTTTTTCACATGATACTAAAATTAACCCTATTCACAACTTCCACTATAATTTTTACAACTTAAATCCAATGAAATCAAAGGAAAAATACTCAAATAATAGATTCTCAACCATCAGTGATGGAAATAAAAACATTGATTCTCTATGGGGGGGGGGGGGGTCACCATGCTATTTATCACCATACAGTGGTCTTGATACCTTATTTCATCATTAGAATCCAATAAAATGCCTCATTCCACCTTTTATCTACCAATACGATGTTTTTAAAACTTCCTAGAAGAATAAGGGGATTTGAACACATTGAAATATGGACAATAAAATTTTAATCATCAACCCCATGGTGTGACGAACCAATCATTTATGAACAAAATTACCATTATTTTAATGTATTATGGATATACAAAACACATGCACCCTTTTGATTTATTATTATCGAGTTTAAATGAAAGTTATGTATCATTACTGTTGTTAATATAGTTAGTGAACAATAATCACAAAACTAATATGAATATAAGGTTTAGAAAATCCTCTCGACACAGAAAAAAGGGATAATGGACTCATCCAGTAGACTTTGGTGGTACGAAGTTCATTTTTCAGAGCTCAGAAAGGAGGTAGCATCAATGGTCTTCTCTATTGACCAATCCCAAGCTGAGCTTCAACACATTAATATTGAATAGAATCTCTTACGGGATAATTTCAAGTTAATATAGATTACCACACGAGCGATGTTATCCGAGCCACTCCAAGGGTCTATCACCATCGTACACCTTACCCTTAGGTTTTATGATGTTGTTATAAGGGTTTATGTAATAAGGTAATAATTACTTTTTGTGTAATCTCTTTCCATAAATAAAATTATTCTTCCAACGATTCCTTTATGTGAGCAGTCTTTCTTACAAAATGCTGAATTTTATAAATTAATTTTTCAGGTAAAAATGGTACTTTTTAGAAATATATGAATTATTATATTAAACTTTGTTTTTATTAATAATATTATTAAAAAAATTCTTATAAATTATGATTATGTCAATTTCTTATCTAAAAATGATTAGGAAAAAGTTTTATAAGAGTTGTATATTTTTATGATAAAACAGAAAGTGTAATTTATTAATTAAACAATTTATTTGTAAGAATTAATGAATTTTTTAAATAATTAATATTTTAATAATTTATTATTATCAAATCACTTTTATTAATAATAAATGAGTATTTAATTTATATGAAGTGAACTGCAATTTTTATTAAAGTTTAAAAACTATATTTGTCAAAACCCGTCAATTTTTAATAAATATCGGCTCTCATTTTAAAAGTTAAAATTCACATTTTTAGAAAATTATTTAGATAAAAAAAATATTATTTTTAATTAGTATTTAGAAATTATTCTATTGTGAATTTTTCCAAAATTTTTTGTGACAGTCAAATGTTTGGGAAAAAATTAAATAATATATAAGTATATAACATGTTTTATGACATCATAATGAACCAATAGTGATATAATAAATACAATAAAAGGTATATAAGGAAAAATATATGTTTTAATTTTAATATAATTTTATTTTATATTTATTTGACATATTTTATAATTCCTTAGTTAATCCTCCAAAATGTATAACATACTTTATGATTTTAAGTTCATATCTTTAATAATGTGACTCACATCCACATATGAAAGGCTAATATTTTAATATCTTCAAAACATGTCATTATAAAAGAAATTTTCCACTCCTATTTGGAAAAAATCATGGTAAAAATCCATGGGAAGGTTTTTGGTTTTGAATATTTAATTATATAGATTCCAAAACCTTTGTTTGTGAAATAATAAAGAATTACCCTCTCATTTCTTATATAAACCCACCCAAGATCCCAATTATATTCACTAAAAATCATTTTTTCACGTCCTTACATTTTCCTATCTTTTCTAGAATCCTCCAAAGGTGCCCCAAGCTCTCAAGAATCCCCTTTTCAAGCTTCTGAATTCACACTCTCAAGTAAGGGTTTCCTTCCATTCTCATTTTATCCAAGTTTCCTTATATTGTTACACCCTTTTATTTTCAATTTAAAATGATGGGATATGTTTTAAAACCCCCCATACTGACTTTATTATGTTTTAATTATGATACAAACCTTTATCTCTCATTAATCACCTCCATGTACACCCGTTACCATGCTGAACTTTCATACGAGTTATTTCAATTCCTTCTCTTTCTTCAGGATTCTTTATTTTGTTAGGAATTCTATTGAAAAATTCCTTATGTTGGAACATGTATTTATATGACCCTATTACTTCCCATTTTCACATATATATGATTATATAATAAATTATCTCACATCAACTCTTTTTATGAATTTTTATGTTACACCGTTATGCTACCGAAATTGCACAGTGATTTTCCATGCCAAAATTTTCGTGTAATGAATACCATACTGATTAAACTACCAAGGGTATTCACCTTTATGAACATATATATTTTCTGATTAGTAATTACATATATTTATTCAAAACTCCTTGATCATGGAATGAATTATGATAAATAATGAATCCATGTTTTATGATCTATGTGGAACACTTAAGCATGAGAATGAAGTGAAAGTGACGGGTGCACCCATAATTATATAATGCTCCAATACATTGGTTAATGTTTAGTATCATGATGAGTCAGGTTGTGATAGGGGTTTACATGATTAATTTTAGGATAAATTTTCCACCATGTTGGGACAGGGGTTACTTGATTCCTTTTCTTCTATGATGTAGTGTTTCAAGTTGTTGCCACATTTCCATGTTATGATTTCCATGCTATATCATGCATTTATGTTCACGTTTATCTTATTCACCATTGATATTACTATTTCCTAAAATGTATTGTATTATTGATGTTATACCTTTTTTACTCCCTTACTAGGATTTATAGCTTGACCCTTTCTTGTGTACATCCTCAGGTTATCCCATGCAGTGTTATGTGTGAATGAATGTTCTGGTCATGTAAAAGAATCTGTAAATAAAGATGTTGTATTTCATTTTTTAAGTTGTTATGTATTGTTACTATTTTCCAAATACACTATACCTATCAATATTATTATTTGTATTATGTTCTTGTGTAACATCCTAAGATTTCATAGTAAGTTATTTTCTTTAAAGTAATTCAATTGCTTGCGCTACACCTATCACCGAGTTCAAGCACACCACGACTTACCAAACTAGCAGTTCAAAAAGAGGTTATGAATAGTATTAACTATGTTTTTAATTTTATATACTCCATATAATTTTAAAATCCATATTATGTGTTTCTTAGACATAATATAAGAACAAATTCATTTTTTCAGATAAAAGAAGTATTTTTCAAAAAATGCAATTTTACCACCTTTTAATGGAAAACCATTTTTAATACCAATATTTGAAAGTTTTATATATTATATTTAATGAAATTAAATTCTTATTTAGAATTGGGACATAAAAATTTATTTGGGATAAATATTTGGTAATTTTCTGATAACTTTCATATTTTAATGAATACTGAAAAATACTAAATTTAATTGAAAAAAACTTTTTTAATCGAAATATTTTATAGTGTAAAATTATGCATTTGAATGGTTTGGAAGTATAATTAGATTATATTTTTATAATTTAATACAATTTAGGTCATTATAAGCATTTTCATGTTTAAATTTGATATAAAAACAGGTCAATCTTTTGATAGTTTTTACTTTTAAAAAAACCCACTTCTTGGTTTTGACATCGAGAATTAATTTTAAATTAATTAATGCAACTTCTATGTTTTTAATTTGGTAAACTAGAATTAATTTTTGAATTTGGAATATCAAAATTAGCGTACGGTGATTTTCTGGTATTTTCTGAAAACATTTAATTTTTAATGAATAGTGAAAAACACCGCGTTATTGTTTAAAATAAAATTTTTATTTAAATAATTATATATTTTATTTATTTTAAGTCAAAATAGAGACATAATACCTATATATGTTCAATTTAATTCATTATAGTCATTTTATAATAAGTTTAGATATATAAAATTTTATTAAACTTTTTACCGTCTTTTACCCACCTTTTATGAGCATTTGAAAATTTGCATAAAACTTCATTTTACCACTTATGTGAGTTGAATTTTAAAAATATGAGAGACACAGTTAATATACGTAAGTAAAATGTGATTCAATAAGATGAAAATAATTTTTGGTGAATAATAACTTTTGAATTTTATTTACCAAGGTTAAAAGTAAATTGGGTAATTAAGGGTAAAAATGATATTATAATTACCCCAAAACATGTCCTAATTCTATCAGATAAGTGTAATTAGATGAAAAAAAACCTTAGGAATAAAATATTTTCTTCTTTGTTCCACTTGTATTAGATTAGGATATTTGTTATTATTTTATTTTAAGAAGAGTTAAAAGTGTTAAATTCAACGTTTAATAATTAAACCATTTTTAATATAGGGTTACACATAAGATAAATCTAACAATAAATATTCATTAGAAATATAAAAATATTTCCTACATAATGGTATTTTATTTATAATTTTTAGACTTTAAATAATTTAATTTATATATGACACAAAGATGATGTAGTGATTACCTTATTAATGAAATATTAAAATAATTGATACTATAAATATCCAAATAAATGTAAATTGAGACTTATGATGAATTAAAATAATTTTATATCTTAATATGACATGTTAGGGTTGAATAAATAAATTTTATTTTAAGTGATAATGTCTTTATGGCTTTCAAAAAAATAAAATACTAAATAGTGTCAAAATTGAAAAAATTGAGTTTTTAAAACAAATACTACCTTATTAATTGATATAATATTTCTAAAAATATAAGGTTTGGCCAAAAGACTTATATAAGGTTATATATATTAATACTAAACCACTTGGGGTTTTTTTGTCTTGTTATAGTAAGTTTATTAACCATATAATATAAACATACAACGGGACATGGTAAATGCCAAACTATATAACTAAGAGTTAAATCTAAAAGATAAGGTTAATATGGTGACCTAAACATGCCTAAAAACTATTGGTTGAGAGGTTTTAGACCCATCCACACCTTATACTTGAAATAAATTATTTTTGAGCCATTAGAAACTGAAATTTATTTTATTATAAAATAATATTTCAAGCTTTTCCTAAAGTGCCTCCCACCCCTCTTATAAAAGGGTACTTCCCCTTATCTAACAATCACACCTCCAAAGCCATTTGTCTCGGCCAAACCCTACCCAAATACCCTCCCAACTTCCCTCACATAAACCTAGAGTCCTTAATTTGATCATAAAGTAATCCTAAGGATACCGTTTGATCAAATCAAAAGGAAACACCCAAAGAAGAGGTAATAATTTCACCCCCTCTTTAACGTTCTTTTCTTCTTCCACTTCCTATTTATTTTTTTTTCCAGAAAAAAATTTTAAATCCCATAACTTCTACATACTATGATTTTATTATAAATATGGTGCAACCATATTCATTATTCTATACATCCTATAAATGGCAAAGTCACCATACATGCGTACGTACAACATACCATCTCCATGTTGTGGTGTAGTTTGTTATTCAAACACTTCATTATTTGGATGGGTATAATAATGAGTATAATTGATTTAAATAATAAATATAACAAGTTAATGATTCTTTATATATGATATAACATCAAATTACATACGAACATGACTTACGTAACAAAACATATAAAGGAAAACGAATCAGTTAACAACCAAAACAACGATACTACAGAAATATCATTAACAAAGCAATATTAGAAGATCATATATGATATCATATTTACGTATTTGGTTCTTTTATAATTTAATAATAATGGTTTCACCATTATACAATAGGTTAAACTACCCTGTACTAAGGAAAAGTACAAGGTAAGGAGTTTTCATCTCACTTGTATTCATGTGAGATTCATGCTATATTTGCCACTATTCCCTTTTGTGTGGTGTATGTATTGCCCATGATTGTATATTTTGTGTAATATACATTAATTTATGGGTATTTACATCATAATTGTATGATCCTTCTTCCATGGGGTGTATGTTTCATATGTTACCAAATTGTTAAGGGTTATTTCCCCAATCTCTTTATTATCTGAGATTGTTTATGTGTAAGTATTTACTGGGACATATTTATCGTCGATACCCAAATTTCATATACATGTTTTTAAAAGGAATATTTTAAGGTTTTATGTGAGGGTCTGTTTAAATATATCATCATTTTAAATGTTTTAAATATTTATATTTCTAAATACTTTTAATTAATGTATGTGTTTTTAAAATTATATTAAGGATTTATTTATATGGACATGAATTTTTTGAAATGACAATTCTTCTCAAAATTTTCAAAGTGGTATGGGACACTTTGATTCAAAAATCTCTTCTAAATCAATTAGTTTATAAATTTGTGACTTTTAAATGTTTTCAAGAAAAAAGAATATTTCTGTCAAAGAGTTTTACAAATCATTTTCATCTATGTCAACATCCTTTGATGGATTTTAAACTTGTTTGAAGTTGATTCATTATGATAAAAATATTTCATACTATTTTGAAGGTTTTGTGATATGTTTGGTTGTGGATTTGTTATTTTTATACCATTTATGGTTTATGGGTAAAGTATTGACATTTCATATGATAGTTTTAATATTAATGTTTATGTTATGTTTAAACCTTTTCATATGAGGAATTTATTGGATTTAGTAAGTGATGGGTGGAGCCCTCTATAGCTCCTTGATGAATCAGTAGGTTTTATGAGACAAATTAGTGTCTTGGCACAAGGCCTTGACAAAATCTTATTTGTAGTCTTGGAACAAGGCCTTGACTATATGGTTTTGAATTATGACATTATGCATTCCATCATTATGAAATTGGATATTGATATTGCATGTGACTATTCGACTAGTAGAATATCCAAGTGAATAAGTAAATGAAATTATTTTGATTTATATTTTCCATATTATGATGATGTTTATGTTTAAAAGGCTTTCATTTTAGTGTTTTACATTGACTTAAATTTTTATACCTATTTATGATAGTTTCCACTACATTGTTATCCTTACTGAGAATCTGAGCTCACCCATTTCTTATGTTTTATTTTCCTAGGATGAAAAGAAGTATATTAAAATTAAACTACTAGAATAGACTATGGAATATAAGGGTGTTCAAAGGGAACACAATGTTGTTTTTTATTTCATGATGTAATGTAAAACTTATGTATGTATCTAGTACTTACAAGGATACTAAACTGATCGGTCTTTTGGGACACTATTCCTTGTATCATTACAATGTTATGTAATAATGCACTAATTTTGGTTAATTGGGGTCTCGGCGTTACAACATTTTTGTGTAATAAATCATGTCTAAATATGAAATAAAGAGAAAGGTTGTTATAGTTGGTATTAGAGGGAGGTTTATTTATTTTTAGGTTTAGGATTAGAAAACCCAAGTGAAAGCCTTAGGGATAAAAATAAGTTTAATAGAAACATACCTAAATTTTTGTGATTATAGAGTAAGTGGTTTATCAGGAAAATTAATCCATGTCTGGATTTGAACAGGTAGAGGTGCATCTGGCACAGATTTATCTTGTGCTAAATCCCAAAAACGCTACTTTGAACTAGATTCAAACGGGAACTGGTGCATGATAATGGGGCTTACTACACTCTTGGTTCAACACTCCTAGGAGATATTCTTTGGTAAATTCATAAGTATAGTATGAACCATTATTAAGGTTACAAGAAAAAACCATATGTTAGGAAACATATCATGGATAACATATATTGAAGCTTATAAATTCATAAGTTAAGGAAATAAATTTAATTTATTTGTTTTCCCTTTTTTCATTGGATTCCACTTTATGGGATTAATAGTTTAAAATATTTACCCATAATTTTTCTTTTATTATAAATAATGGATGGTAATAGGAGGACTCAAGCTAACAACCGATGCGAAGATCAATGTGATGACTATTATAATGAGATTCCTAATACGATGGGAGAGTTAATCCCAAACATTATCACGTTACCCTCTCAGATAACTCATGTTTATAATAGAAAAATGAGTCAATAAGAACATCCAACCCCCCCTAAGAAAGAATAAGTCTCAATCAAGTGCTTCATGAGACAAAGGTCTCTTACTTTCAATGGATCATCTGATCCCTTAATCGCCAAAAAATGGATCAAATCCATTGAGAAGATATTCTCTATTATTCAATGTTCTAAACAAGATAAGGTTCTTCTGGATGCTTATCATGTGGAGTCTGATGTAGATCAATGGTGGAATTTGATAAAAAATATGAATCCTGAGGAAGACATCATGGTGATGGGATGGAAGGACTTCCAGAAATTGTTTTTTGATAAGTATTTTCCCTGCATCCTCTGTCTTAAGATGGTAATATATTTCCTTGCCCTCAATAAAAAGGACAATGAATCTATTGGGGGCATATGAGGAAAACTTCACCAGAAATTCATGATATGCCTCTGGTTTTTTCATTACCTTCAAATGCAAGGTTGACTGCTTATTTGGTGGGATAAAAGCTAGCCTACAGATAGCCCTAGAAATTTGCGGCTTTGACTACTGTGACAAGATTGTCTGATGTGCCCTAAATGTTGAGATGGAGATCGGAAAATCATAGTGGTATCATGGGGATAAGAATCAGAAAGTGGACATTAATTCTGGTGATCCTATGGATAAATTCAGTAGTGATAAGAAATTATACCATACCACTTTCCAAAGGTGTAGAAAGAAGCACCCTGAAAGTTGCATGAAGGGGATGAGGAAATTTTTTAGGTTTGGGAAGTAAGGACACCAATCCAATGATTACCGATAAGAAAAACCCGCTACTACGTACAACAGAAGAAACGCTCCGTTAAATCCTCAATGAATTGTTCATTACTACAACTACAAATAACAAGGGCACTTTGTGAACCAGTGCCTTAATCCAAGGGTTTTCGGAGGCAACCAACAACCTCCAAGGAAACACGGACGAAATTTTTCCATCACTACCGCCAAAGCGAATCCCAACAATAAAGTGGTGATAGGTACTCTAGTTATACATTCATGAATAACGAATGTAATTTTTTATTCTTGTTTTATGAATTATTTTATATCCCAAATGTTTAGTAGAACTATCCAAACAACATCACAAATCCTGAAAGTAGATATTTCAATGAGAATGACAAATGGAGAAATTATAACATCCCATGAATATAAATCCTCCCATGTCACAATTTCAGGACTGAACTTCCCAACAAACCTCATCATATTTCCCATGGTGTAATTTAATGAAATTATTGGCATGGATTGGATTTACCTATTTAGATCCAACATATATTGTCGCGAGAGGGAAATCACTCTCTATATTGTGAATCAACCCCCGATTATGTACATGTTCAAGGAGGAGGATGAATCTTGTTTAGAACCATCGTCTCAAGCAAAGATATTAATTCCTTATAAGCACACATATATTTCTCAAATGATTAAGTCTAATAATGGAACCATCCTTGATGACATGAATATTGTGAGGGAATTTGCTGATGTGTTTCATAAGGAATTTCCTTGTATTTATCCTAGAAGAGATGTTGAATTCTTGATTGATCTTATACTTGGGGAATTTAAAATATCCAACAATCTATATAGAATGGTTTTTGTAGAGCCTGAAGAGATAAATAAACAACCATATGAAAATCTAGATAAAGGTTTTATTCTCCAAAGTGCTTCACCTTGGGGTGCGCTGGTCCTCTTCGTCAAGAAGAAGGATGGGTCAATGCACCATTGCATGGATTATTGTGAGCTCAAAAAAATCAAAGTTAAGAACATGTATCCTTTTCCACGAATTGATGACTTTTTCAATCAGCTATGTGGATCACAATACTTATCCAAGGTGGATCTGCGACCGTTATCTTACCATGTAATGGTGATGAAGGAGGATGTCCCCATGACTAATTTTCATACAAGGTAAATTAACTATAAATTCATATTAATTCCTTTTAGACTCCCAAATGATCCAGTAATCTTCATGGAAATGATGAATAGAGTCTTTAGAGATCACCTCAAAAAAATTTGGTAGTCTTTATAAGTGGTATACTAATATAATCCAAAACCAAGGAGGAACATGAGGAGCATCTAAGCATTGTACTAGAGACCTTGTGAATGGATAAGTTCTATGAAAATTACAAAAAGTGCGAGTTATAGTTGAAGGAAGTATAATTCTTGGGGAATATCATCACAAGCAAGGGGATTTCTATGTATCCTTAGAAAAGAAAAGAAATTGAGGTATTACCAAGGCCGAAATCTTTGATGGATATCCGCAGATTCCTAGGGTTATCTGGATATTATCACTGATTTGTGAGAAATTTCTCACGATTGTCATAACATATTACCAGGCTAACTTATAAGGGAGTCAAGTTTTCTTGGAATGATGAATATAAGGAAATATTCAAGGAGTTGAAGAAGAGGCTTATCATTTCCCTTGTTCTCACAGTACCCAAAAGTGGGGAGCTTTTTGTAATCTTTAGCGATGTTTCAAAAAATGCATGGGTTGTGTATTGATGCAGAATGAAAAAGTCTTCGCCTATACCTCAAGGAAGTTGAAAATTCATGATAAGAAATTATCCCCACATTATATGGAGTTGATAGTTGTGATCTTTTCATTTAAAATATGGTAGAATTATCTATTTGGGTAATAGTGTGAAATATATATGAATTAAAAAATTCTCAACTATATATTAACACAGAAAGAGATGAACATGCACCAACAAAGAGTGTTAGAGATCATCAATGATTATGACTGATTAATCCATTACCACCCTGGGAAAGAAAACAAGGTGGCAGATTCTCTAAGTAGAAAGCACCTAATAATTCTATCATTGATTAGAATTGAAGAAGATCCAATATTTTTGGATTTGGTGAAGATGGACATGGGAATCATATAGAAGGTAATATCATCAATCCTTTCACAAATGATTCCTCAACCATATATTTTTGAAAGGTTAATGGATGCTCAAAAAGATAATGTGGTAATTCGAAAGAAAGTGCAAGCTATAAAATGGAAATACTCAAATTTCAATGTTAATGAAGAAGGAATTTTGATATTTGGGTCAAGACTATTTGTTCCATCAAATTTGGAGTTAAAGGAAGAACATTTGTATGATGCACATAGATTGAATTTTTCTCTTCACTAAAGAAACAAAAAGATGTATCCAAATCTCTATGAGGATTATTGGTGTGATAAAATGAAGATGAAGATCTAGAAATATACATCAAAGTGCCTGGTATGTCAGAAAGTGAAGGATGATAGGTAGAAGTCTAAGGGGATGATGCAACCATTACCCATACCAACATGGAAATTAGAGAACATCACCATGGACTTTTTCATCGGAATTCTGAAGACATCTAAAGGAAATAATGCTATTTGGGTTGTGGCGGATCATCTTAAAAATACATCACACTTCATTGAGATTTGAAATGATTTATCATTGGATCAACTAGCATGGATATACATCAAAGAAGTGGTAAGGATTCATGGTGTACCACTATCAATTATATCCGATCGAGATCCAAGATTCTCCTGTAAGTTCTGGAAGAGACTCCAACTTGATATGAATAATGAGATTAAATTTTTTACGGATTATCATCCTCAAAATGAAGGAAAATATGAGAAGACTATCAAAACCCTTTAGGACATGTTTAGAGCATGATAAATGGACTTCAAAGGAGGATGGGATCAACATATTCTTCTGGTTGAGTTCTCTTACAACAACAGTTTCCACTCAAGCATCCAAATGGATCCTAATGAAGCCCTTTATGGGAAGAGGTGTAGAACACCAAAATGTTGTGATGAAGTTGGGGAGTGAAAACTTCTAGGTCTAGAAATGGTCGAAGAAATTGTGGATAAGGTTAATACCATTGAACAATTCATCAATGCTGCTTAGATTAGAAAAAAGAGATATATTGACGACTGTCAATGAGAACTAGAGTTTTATGTTGGAGATATGGATTTCCTCCACATATCACCATGGAATATATTTATTAGATTTTCGAAGAAGGAAAATCTTATTCTAAGGTACATCAACCCCTTTGATATCCTTGATCACATCAGAGTAGTGGCCTATCGACTAGCACTCCCACTAAACCTGTCTCAAGTAAAATTTGTGTTCCATGCATCACTCTTAAGGAAGTATATACCAGACCCATCACATGTACTCAATATAGAGGTGATACCATTAGATACTAATTGATTCTATTAAGAGAATTCATTGAAAATCTTAGATTATAGATAAAATGTTTTACGTAATCATACGACACCCCTCATCAAGGTGTTGTGCTGAAACAAAAAGTTTGATGAAGCAACATGGGAACCATAGGAAGTGATGATGAAGAGTTACCCACATCTGTTTTAGTGTGGAAAATAGAAATTTAGAGGGTGAAATTTATTAAGAGGGGAAGGTTGTAACGACATAAACATTTATGAATAAAATTACCTTTATTTTAGTGTCTTATGGATATAAAAAACCCTTTAACTATTTTATTAATATCATTATTGGGTTTAAATAACCAATAAGTATCATTACCATTGATATTTTAGCCATTGAATAGTGTTGACAAAACTTGTTGGACTTCTCATGTGTTAATAATGTTTTAATGATCTAAAATTATGTAAATTATGTAAATCTTGTTAATCTTGTTTAATCTATCTCAAATCATGTATAGAGATGTTTGGTTTCTTTATGATTTAAATAAACATACACTAAATCCTGTTAATGCTAAATCATGTGTGATTATTTTTCACTATATTTAACTTTGTTCTATAATTATTTCTTATATGAATGATTAAGACTAATTCATTCTATAAACTTTACTGCTTCAAACTGTAAACATATATTTGGCTAAGTCTGAGAAACCATGACTCTGCCACTAGTTCTAGTTTTCTAACAATGGTCCCAGACACCGTGACGTAGAAACCATGACCCAAACACCGTGACCTAGAATCCGTGACCCAAACACCATCACCCAGACACCGTAACCTAGACACCATGACCCAGACACTGAAACCAGTTTTATATCTCATGAATCCTGTGACACCGTTTCCTTTCTACCATCACTAAGACACCTTTAGAAGTTTGTAAAAACACCAGACACTGTGATTATAACACCACATCTGTGCTACCAATGCTTGATCTCAATATGAATATGCCATCATGACTATATCACCATTAAAAGGAAAAGGAGAAGACACCGTTTTTTGGTGACACCATTTCCAAGTGATGTCATTTCTAGAAAGACTGTGACACCGTTCTTTAATATATTTTGTCATTTTCGATTTAATTTCTAATGGTCATATTTGAGTCATTTAAATGAACTAACATAATTAATATTTCTTTATAGACATGTAACCTGATATTACGAGGTTTGAGGTGTAGAATACATCCATCCTGTCGTGTCCAACACATGCACTCCAAAATAAGAAAGAAAGCGTGGCATTGGAACAAGTGTCGAGCAATAGTGTGTAGTAGAAGCATGAGTATTTTGAAAAGAGAACCGATACATGAAACAAGAAACAACTGAATATCACTAGAAGCACTCTCTATTAAAAAGGATAGACTACTGTATATCAAGTCCAAAAACACCTTCGCAATACCACCACTAAGAAGAACATGAGCTAGACAACTTACACCTTCAAACCTACAGACTTACGATACTCCGTTATTACAAGAGGGCTCGATACTTGCATCTGCCTCATCCTACGAGTCTAGAGTTGCATAGAATAACACTCAGAGCACTTATAACCTTTTCCCATCATCTTTGATCTATTGTGTACTATTTTTATCTTTTGAGCAGTGTGTGTATGTCTGTATTAAGACACTCACCGTCTCCTGTACTAAACTGAGGTATACGAGATATCCTTCTTCTCATATCTTTTTACATCTATTTACTCCCACAGATAAGTTTGGAAGGGGACCTCGTGTGACCTGGTAGGTTTATACATATGAAGAATAGTGAAGAGTTCATGAGACCTGGATAGTCCTATGCATTGTTTTTTACCCCGATCCAGGGTGTGGATGATGTTTTTTGAATATAAACTTCTTGGTGGAAGGTGATCACCAAGTGGAGTGTATTAGGTCTCGACTTGAGAATGAACCACTTGTTTCATCCACTGTGTTATTTAATTTAGTTTTTCTCTACATTACTATGTATTTAAAAAACACTAGATTTTAATTTGATAGTTAGTCTTGGATATAAGTTATAATTATTCTCTCTTATTAGAATAACTTCAACAGTAGTATCAATAACTCATATTGATATTTTTGAGAATTAATAAATCTTATGAGAGTTTAATTGAATAGTCAAACTTTTATAACTGTATTAGCTTAATTAACTAGTCTATATTCATGTCTATTGGAGATCCTTTATACAAAACCTTTTTAACAAATTTTTTAATACTTACTCATTTCACCCCACTCTTGAGTACACTACTACGACCAATAAAACTCATATAAATATACGGTTTTAACAAATCATTTCGACACATACAAAGGATACGATGGCTTCATATAGTAGACTTGGGCCATACATAGCTCATTTATCAGGGCTTGGAAAATAGGTAGCATTATTAGGATTTTCTCTTGACCAAGCCAAAGATGATCTTCAACATGTTAATGATGAACAAAATCGCCGATGGGAGAAGTTCAAGTTAATAGAGATTACCACTCAAGCGATGTTATCTGATTAGGCCCAAGAGTTTGTCAACATCATACAAATTACCATTATGTATTATGTGGGTGTTGTAAGGGTTTATGTAACAAGTTATTAGTTATTTATTGTATAATAATATTCTATAATTAAAATTATTATTACATCAATTCCTTTATGGGAGTAGTCTTTCTAAAAAAAATGATGAATTTGATAAATTGATTTCTCGGGTAAAAATGGTACTTTTAAATAATATATGCATTATTATATTAAACTATGTTTTTATTAATAATATTATAAAAAAAATTCTTATAAATTATTATTATATCAATTCCTTATCTATAAATTATTAGGAAATCAGTTTGATAAGAGTTATATTTTTATTCGATAAAACCAAAAGTTTATTTTTTAATTAAAGAATTAATTTTAAGGAATTAATTAATTTCTGAAAAAATTAATATTTTAATAAAATATTATTATCAAATTACATATTTTAATATAAATGTGTATATAAGTTTTATGAAGCGAAGTGTTATTATTTTAAGGTTTAAAAACTGTTTTTTTTCAAGACACTTCAATTTTCAATAAATGATGGTTCTCATTTGAAAAGTGAAAATTAAAATATTTAGGAAATTATTTAGATAAAATGAATAATATTTTTGGAATCAGGACATATAATTTATCCAATGGTTAAGTTTTCATAATTTTTTGAGACAATCCAATTTTTAGGTAAAAATTAAATAATATATAAGTATGTAGTGTGTTTTATGACATCATATTGACCAATTAGTGATGTAATAAATACCATAAAAGAGATAATAGACCAAATATATGTTTTAAATTTAAAATAATTTAATTTTAGATTTATTTGTCTTATTTTAAAAATATTTAGTGAATCCTCCATAATGTATAACGTATTTCATGATCTTAAGTTCATTTATTTTATATTGTGACTCACCTCCACATAACCAGGGCTAATATTTTAATATCATCATCCCACGACTTTATAAAATAATATATTTCACTCCCCTTTGGAAAAAACCATGGGAAAAATCCATGGAAAGGTTTGTGGTTTTTAATATTTAATTATATAGATTCCAAAACCTAGGTTTGTGATATATTAAAGAATTCCCCTCTCATTTCCTATATAAACACACACATTCTCCCACTTATATTCACTCAAAATCCTTGGAGAAAATCCCTAATCTATACTCCCCTCTCTATAATCCTCCCAAACCACCAAAATCTCTCAATAATCTCCTCTTGAAGCTTTTGAATTCATACACTCAAGTATGGGTTTCCTTCCTTTCTCATTTTTATCCAAGTTTCCTTATATTGTTACACACTTTTATTTCCAATTAAAAATTTTGGGGTATGTTTGATCACCTACCCCATACTGAACTTATTATGTTTTAATGATTAGATACCCATTTCTTTCTCATTAATCCCTCCCATGTACACCCGTAACCATGTCAAAATTTTGTAAGCGTTATTTCATTACTCCTCTTTCTTTAAGTTTTTTTATTATGTTACGCCTTATATTTTCAAATTCCTCATATTGGAACATTTATTTATATTAAAATATTACTTCCCATTTCATGTATATATGATTATATACCCCATTCTCTTTCATCAACTCTTTTTATGAATTTTTATGTCACACTGTTATGCTGGTAAAATTGCACCTAGATTTTCCTTACCAAAATCATCATGTACTAAATACCATACCCTTTCATCTATCAAGGGTATTGAACTTTATGCACATATAATTTTCTTATTGAGGACATATATGTATTTATTACACACTCCTTGATCATGGAATTAATTATGATAAGGAATGAATCTATGTTTTAGGATCTATGTGGAACACTAAAGCATGAGAATGAAGTGAAAGTGATGGGTGTGCCATGAATTATATAGCGTTCCAATGAATTGGGTAATGTTTAAAATAATGATAAGTTATGTTGGGACAGGGTTTTACCTAATTCCTTTTAGGATATTTTTCATCCATGTTGGGATTGGGGTTACCTGATCTCTTTATGTTTATGATGTTGCGTTTTAAGTTGTTGAAACATTTCCATGTTATTATAATTATGCTATATCATTACTTTATGTTCATGTTTATATTATGCTCCATTGATATGCCTATTTCCTAAAATTTGTTTTATTATTCATGTTACACCATGTTTAATCACTTTCTAGGCTTTATAGCTCACCCCTTTCTTGTGTACATCCTAAGGTTATCCCATGCAGTGTTAAGTACGAAGGAATAATGTGGTCATTTAAAAGAAGCTTTAAATGAAGATGTATTATTTCATTTTTGTTGTTGTTATGTAATGTTCCTAATCCCCAAAGACACTATATGATTGAAATTTTTAGTTTTATTAAGTTCAAGTTTGTGTAATAAATTATTTTTAAATATGAAATAAAGAGTAGGTTTGTTATACATGGGATAATGATAAATAATATAAAGAATGATGTGGGGGAGAATAAAAAAAAATAAAAAATGAAATTTTTATATTAGATATCATCTAGGGATTTAATAATATAAAATATGATGTGAAATAAATGAAAAAATTATAACAAACTTGGTTCTTGGAATCAATTTAAATTCATGATCATAGGAAGAACATAACATTCCATAAAGAAAAAGAAGAATTAGAATCCATGTTCAAAACATATTCAAGGAGGAAATATGTGAATAATAAGCCCTACCTCAATAGTGGATCAATCACAAGTGTGTATTATATCCAATATACATTATGTTGATGATCCCTCCATGATCATCATAATTTTCATGAATTCTCATGTTCATTGATTTTTGATCAAGGATCTAGAGTTTCCAATGCCAATTATCTCCTTCTCATATATTATATCCCAGGGTTAAGTGGCTATCCATGTTTATTTTTCAAAGAGAAACTTATATAAAAGAATTTAATTTAATTTTTCAATTAAATTAATTATGTAAAAAATTATCTAATTCAAATAATGATCCTCCCACCTAAATACCTCAATTGAATGCCAAACACTTAGTAACCTTAAGTTAGGCCTAAGATAAAAATTTTATTCTAGAAAAAGATATGGACTCATATTACTCACTGATTTCCTGATCAATTGGAAAAATATTTTTTCATAAAAATTAATGTGTGTGCTTTATTATATTTTAATATTTTTAATATATTAATTTTTGGATAATTAGACACAAAATAACGACATTAAATCTTTCAAAAATTATAGGGATATATATAATTATTGAGGGATAAAAATACCAAAACCCTAGTCATTTCATTCTCACAATGTTCAAGGATTTTCTCCCTAAAATGAATACGATAGAAAATTTTTTTTGGGGTACTTATTCCACATCTAAAACTCATGTCCCCATGAGCTATGTTGTACACACACATGATGCCAAAGACCTTGATCAAGAAGAATGGTCCATCCATGTAGGATCCTTGCATATTAGTCATTGATCACCACTGGGTAGTCCATTAAGGTTGATGCATCTTCAATAACCATCTCAAAACATCCATGTAACACCCCAAGCTTCCAAGGTACACTTCTCTTTGAATAATATAGTAGTGTGTTTTGTACGCAACTTTGAGGTTCTAACACACACCACAACCAATCAAAGTAGCCATTATGAATAGTAATACCCACTTTTTAAAATTTAATAAATTTTAATATTCAAATTGGAATTCATTTTTGGATTTGGAATATGAAAATTAGCTTAGGGTGAGTTTTTGGTATTTTTCTAAGAAATTATAATTTTTGAGGAATATTGACAAATACTAAACTTTAATTAAAAACAACTTTTTTAATCCAAATAATTTATAGTGATAAATTTTAATATTGAGTGGTTTTAAAGTATAGTTAAAATATATTTATACCATTTAATACAATGTTGGTAATTGGACGTAATTTCACATTTAAAATAGACATAAACAAGTTTCAATATTTTGATAGTTATTATTTCTTAAAAACAGGCTTTTTCTTTTGACAATGAGAATTAATTTTTAATTAATTTCTGCAACTTCTGTGTTTTGAATTTAGGAAAATGGATATCATATTTAGAATTAGGAGGTGAAAATTGTGTAAATAGGTAATGTTTATTTTTAGAAATTTTGAATAATTACTTCAGTAAATATTTTATTTACCATGGTTAAGGGTAAATCCGGTAAATAAGGGTACAAAATAATATTATAATATTATTAAATTACCCAAACATGTGTCCTAAACCTATTTTCCGATACATGTCCGACCATGGGCATCTTTGGGTCGATTTTGGGACCCCATGAAGCCACTTTTAAGTGATAATGACACTTTATATTAATTAAGTTAAAGTAAATACAAAAATGACATAAGCATATATCTTTTAGAAAAACAATTTTTATATAAGGTTACATATAATATATTTTCAACTATAAATATTCATTAGAAAGATAAAATATTTTAAAAATTAATTGTATTTTATTTTTTAGTTTTAGACATTGAATAATTAAATTTATTTATGACACAATAATGATGCATTATTTTACTTATTAATAAAAGAATCAAATAAATGGTATTATAAATGTTACAATAAATACAATTTGAACGTTTTGATGCCATAAAAATTTTTTATCAGTTAATATGAAATGTTAGTATTGATTAAATATTTTTATTTTTAATTGATAATGTTCTTAGGACTTAAAAAAATTAATTATTAAATAGTGTCAAAATTGACATAAAAGAAGTTTTAAAACAAATATTGTATTATTAATTTATATAATATTCCTAAAAATCTAATGTTCGGACAAAATAATTATACAATGATAGGTGTATAATTAATTAACCACTAGAGGTTATTATTTAGTTATATAGTAGGTTTATTAACCATATAATCTAAAAATACAAAGAGACGTGGTAAATGTCAAACTATTTGACTAAGAGTTAAATCTAAACGTTAAGGTTAATATAGTGACCCAAACCTGTCTAAAACCTTTTGGTTGAGTGGTTTTCGACCCATCCCAACCTTATCCTTTAAATAATCTATTTTGGAGCAATTATAAATGGAAAATTATTTTATTATAAATTAATATTTCTAGCTTTTTCTAAGGTGCCCCTCACCCCTCTTTTAAAGGGCACTCCCCCTTATCCCTAATTCACACCATAAAAGCCATTTGGCTTGGCCAAAACCTGCCAAAATACCCTATAAAATGTCGTACCTTCATCTTATAAGCATTACTTTAGTCATAAATCCAACTTATGGAGCTCTTTTGATCAAATCAAAAGGAAGAACTCGAAGAAGAGGTAAATATTTCATCACCTCTTTCAAGTTCCTTTCTTCTTCCACTTCCTCTTTCTTTGTTGTTTCAAGTATAAAATAATAACTCTAGTATCTTCTATATAATTTGATTTTATTATAAATATGGTACAAACATATTCATTATTCTATCCATCCTTTGAATGACATGTCACCATACATGCGTACGTACGACTTACCGTCTCCACGTCGTGGTGTAATTGTTATTTGATTCATTATTATTTGGATGGGTATAATAATGATGTGTAATTGATGTAAATAATAAATATAAAATGAAAATGATTCTTTATATATGATATTACATCCAATTATATATTATTTTAATATCAAAATAATGATATTGTCGCTCGTGCTTACGTACGGATTACCGTCTCCACGAATGCGATGAGATTCATTCCCCATCGTATCCATTCATGACTAATTTTTATCAGATGATTAAAAATAATGTTTAAAGACTTAATATAATTATAAATATGAATAATATACATCCTATCCATAACAAACATTACTTACTTAACAAATCATATAAAGGAAAACAAATCAGTTAACACCCGAAACGACGATAATACGAAGATATTATTAACAAAGAAATGTTAAAAGATCATATATGATTTCATATTAATGTATATGATTCTTGTATAATTTAATAAAAATTATTTCACTATTATACATAGGGTTAACCTACCCTCGACCAAGGAAAACTACAAGGTAAAGGTTAATTTCACAATCTCTTTATTATCCGAGGTTGTTTTTACGTAAGTATCTACTGAGAACTCTTTATCATACACATCCATGTTTCTTAAAAATGTATTTCAAAAAATTATTACTATTTTATAGACTATGGGTTAAAGTAATTTATATCCATATTTTAATTTTATTATATTTTAATAAATGAAGCTTTTTGTCGTTTTCCAAACAAGGTCCTTTTTAACCTTTTTGACAGTATTAAGGTAAGAATGTCTTTTTTTAACTTATACGGCGGGTGCGACTATTTTCTGTCGTTATGAAATTTTCGAAGCTTCCCTTACAAGATTATAAGAATATTTTCAAATTAAATGTTTTTTTATAATTATGCGACTTTTAAATGATTTAAAAAAAGAGATATTTCTCTCAAATAGTTTTGATTTTCATCTATGTCAACATCCTTTGAATGGTTTTAAGCTTATTTGAAGTTGATTTATTATGATACAAAACTTCCATATTGTATTGAAGTTTTTGTGATATGTTTGAATGTGGATGTTTTATTTTTATACCATTCATGGTTTATGTAGAAAGTATTGACATTTCGTATGCTAGTTTTAATATGAGTGTTTATGTTATGTTTTAACCTATTCATATGAGGAATGCATTGGAATTAGTAAGTGACAGGTGGAGCCTGATATATCTCTTCGATGCATTGGTAGGTCTCATGAGACAAACTAGTGTCTTTGCACAAGGCCTTGACAAAATTTTATTTCTAGTCTTGGCACAAGGCCTTGACTATGTGGTTATGATAGTCTAGCATTATACATTCCCTCATTATGAAAGTGGTTATTGATATTGGATGTGATTATTCGACTAGTAGAATATCCATGTGAATAAGTAAATGGAATTATTTCATTTTATTTTTTCCATATTATGCTGATGATCAAGTTTAAAAGGATTTTGTTTTAGTTATACGTTGCCTTAAATGTTTATGCTTATTTATGAAAGTTTCCGCTATATTGTTATCCCTACTTAGCATCTGAGCTCACCCCTTTCTATGTTTTATTTTTCCTAGGATGTGAAGAAGTATTTTATGACTAAACTGGATGGATATTCTGAGGGGATATTAGTGTGGAATATGGAGACTATGTTGTTGTAGTTTTCCATTTTATCATGTAATGTAAGACTTATGAATGTATCTAGTGTTTCCAAGGATAATAAACTAATCATTCTTTCGAGAATTGATCTTTTGTGATCGTGCCAATTTTATGTAATAATGCACCGACTCTGGGTAACTAAGGTAGTGGCGTTACATTTGATATCCGAGGAAGTTTAGTACAAAGCCTGGAAGCTAGATTTAGGTAAACTCTAATTAGAGAAAATACCCTTAAGATAGAATTTGAAGATTAGTATAGAAGAATTTCATAGAATTTTGGTATTGTAGAGATTTTTTGAGTTTTCCAAGAAATACATCCCTTTATGGATATGAGTAGGTAGAGGAGGCTCTGGCACAAATGTACCAAGGGGTAAAACCCGAAAATACCACTTTGAGCTAGACTCGAACGGGAACTGGTGCATGACAACGAGCCTTTCTACACTCTTGGTTATGACACTCCCTAGGGATATGCTTAGGATAATTCTTATTTTCTTTACAAACCATTATGAAGGGTTTATGAGTATATAATTTCTCAAGGAAAACATTTTTATGATTATGGATTATATCCATAAACTGTTCAATTTATGTTAATGTTTTACAAGTTTGGATTTATGTATTGCGATTCATAAACTAATCTAGTATATGTCATTGTTTAGAAATTGCGCCTAGTGGAAGGAATGAAAACCGTATCAATGAACACACTTCATATAGGTATTTCCCTCCTACTCAAGATAATTATAGTGGAGCTGCTGATGCAACTGGTGCTGATCAGCTAATCACTATACTGGGACAACCCACTTAGGTTATGAATAATAAACTTACCTGTATAGAGCACCCTAATCTGCAGAGTGGAGTATCAATGTTAGATCACTTCATGAGGCCACAAACACCAACATTCAATGGGAGTACAAATCCATTACTGGTTGAGCAATCGATAAATTCCTTAGAGAAAATATTCCATGCCTTGGGGAGTAGTGAAAGGGAAAATGTTTTCATGGAAGTTTACCGCCCCACTGGAGATGCTGATCAATGGATGTCATTGATTCAAAATACAAAGGAAGATGATGAAGTATCAAATATGTAATGGAGAGAGTTTGAAGATCTTTTCTGAGAAAAATAATTTCATCATGATAATGGAGCGAATATGGAAAGATAATTTCTAAGTCTGCGGAAAAATGAGTATGAGAATGTTGCAATGTATGAGTCTAACCTTACAAGGTTAGAAAGGCATTCTAAAAATTATATAAATAACCCAAGAAGTAAGATTGATTGCTTCTTTTATGGGTTAAAATCGTTTCTCCATCGAGCATTAGTATCACAATCCTTCTCGTCGTATGAAGATATTGTCTCATGCACTATCAATAATGAAAAAGAATTCATTAAGTATTATGACTTTAAAGAAAAGTAAGATAAGAAGAGATCTGCTGATCACACTGGAAATGGAAATAAGGGGAAGAAGGTAAAAGTTGAATATCCATCCTGTAGTAAATGTGGGAAGAAACACCCTGGTACTTTCTTGAATGGAATGAGAGTCTGTTATAAGTGTGGTGAAAAAGGCCACTAAGATTGTGATTGAAAGAGGAAGAAAGAAGCTACTGATGTTCAATGCTACAATTGCAGGGAGATGGGACATTATGCAAATAAATGTCCGTAGCGTCAGGGGAACTTACCTCAAAAAAGGCAAAGGGACTAAGGCCAAAATTATGCTATCACTATTGCTGAGGTTGAAGCTCCGAAAGACGTGGTGGAAAGTAATTTAATGGTTTCCTCAAGTTTAGCCAATAATTTACTTGATTCTGGATCATCACATTGTTTTATATCTTCCCAGTTTGTAGAGAAAATTAGATATTTCTAATTTGATTTAACAAGGGAGTTGTCAGTCAAAACTCCTAAGGGAAATATCATTGCTACAAAGTTATGTGAATTGGTTCCCATTAAGGTATATAAATGTTATTTTTCTACTGATGTCATCATCATACCCATGATGGAATTTGATATAATCCTCAGTATGGATTGGCTTTTAGACCATGATGAAAAAATTTATTGTAAGAAGAAGGAGGTTACTATTTTTGATGACGATGATAAAGAACACCTTATATTTAGAGCAGAATCATCACCACCTAATTCTTATCTAGATCCACCCCCAGTAGGTCAACTAAATTCAATTATTGGGGAGGGAGAGAATGAAATGACTGTGCGTGAGGAAAGGAATGTTCAAATAGAGGATGTACCTATTGTGAAAGAATATATTGATGTTTTTCAAGAGGATTTACCTAGACATCCTCCAAAAAGAGAAATTGAGTTTTCCATTGACCTAATTCCTGGTTCAAGGCCCATATCGAAGACCCCTTATAGAATGAACACTATGGAATTAGTTGAACTAAAGGAAAAACTAGAGGAATTGAGTAATAAGGTATTTATTCTCCCTAGTGTTTCTCCATGGGGAGCCCCAATTATTTTTGTTAAGAAGAAAGATGGATCTATGAGGTTGCACATTGACTATAGGGATATCAGTTCTATTACAATAAAGAACAAGTATCCCCTACCTTGCATTGATGATTTATTTGACCAACTTCATGAAGATCAATATTTTCCAAAGACTGACCTTCGATCTGGATATCTTCATTTGTGTGTGAAGATGAAAGACATTCCGAAAACAGAATTTCGAACCAGGTACGGGCATTAAAAGTTTACAGTAATTCCTTTTGGGCGGACTAATTCACCCTCTCTTTTCATGGATCTAATGAACATAATTTTCAAGGAATATCTTGATTAATTTGTAGTGGTATTTATTGATGATATCTTGGTATACTCCAAAATCTATGAAGATCATGAAAATAACTTGTTCATTATCTTGATGTCTGTGAGAAGACATGAATTATCTGGGAAGTTTATCCAGTGTGAATTATTGATTTAGGAGATTTCTTTTCTTGAACATATTGTCTCTAAGGATGGAATCTCTATTGATCCTTCCAAGACAAGAGAAATCCAAGAATGGCCAACACCAACGAATATAACTGAGGTACGCAGTTTTATTGGTTTAGCTGGTTATTATCGATGTTTCGTCCAGAATTTTGCCCGATTTTCTAACACATTAACAAATCTCCGATGAAAATGGGTTAAATTTGTTTGGAAAAAAGAGTGTGAAGAATGTTTTGAAGAACTGAAGAGAAGATTAGTTAATTCTCTTAGATTGACTCTACCATCGGGGAACGATGGGTTTGTTATTTATAGTGATGTTTCAAAGAAAGGACTTGGTTGTGTCTTTATGCAGAATGATAGGGTTATTTCTAATCCATCACAACAACCAAAAATTAATGAGAAAAACTATTATACTCAGGATCTTGAGTTAGCAGCTGTAATCTTTTCTTAGAAGATATGGAGACACTATCTATATGGTGAAAAAATGTGAGATTTATACTAATCAAAAGAGTTTGAAGTATATTTTCTCACATAAAGAACTCAACATGAGGAAAAGGATATGGCTTGAGATACTCAAGGATTGTGATTGCAGGATACACTACCCCCCAAGGAAGGAAAATAAGGGGAATATGCTTTAAGTAGAAAGGGTCATGGAGTTTTGAACAAGATGAGAGTTGAAAAGGATCCTATATACATGGATCTAGTAAAGATGGTTATGGGAACGACCATGGAAGGTGAAACATCAATACTTTTTCAAATGGTTGCCAAACCATCTTTACTAGAAAGGATAAAGATTTCTCAGACCGATGATGAAAAATTTCAAAAGAAGATTAAAGCTGTGAATGATGGGAGATTGAGTGACATTGTGTATCAATATGGAATTTTGAAATTTGGGAAGAGACTTTGTGTTCCCGATATACCTGATCTAAAAAGGGAATTGTTGGACGATGCTCATAGTTCCAATTTTTCTATACACCCTCGGAGCACCAAAATGTATAGATATTTGAAGGAACATTTTTGGTGGGACAACATGAAGATGGAGATTGCTGATTTTGTATCAAGATGTATGGTTTGTCAACAAGTGAAAGTCGGAAGGAAACAACCTGGTGGAGTCTTGCAACCTCTTTCCATACCTGAGTGGAAATGGGATAATATCACGATGGACATTGTCATGGGATTACAAAAGACTTCTAGAAGGAACAATGCTGTAACACCGGAGACTTTTATGGGAAAAATTTTGTTTTTATGTTATATAAATCATCAAAAGAATCTTTCACTACACACAATACTAGCTTGGCTTGCTTTACACGCAACTGTGGCCTTCCTCGATAGCTTGCATCATACGCAATACCGAGTTTCACCAAACAACGATATGCTATTAAAATATTATTAAAACTAGCCGTTATGAATAGTAATAACCACTTTTTGAAATTTTATAAATTTTATTTTTCAAAATGGACTACATTTTTGGATTCGGAATATCAAAATTAGCCTAGGGTGAAATTTTGGTATTTTTCTGAAAACTTTCAATTTTTGATGAATAGTGAAAACACTAAGTGGTAGTTAAAAAACTGAATTTTTCATAAAACATAATTTTACCGCTTTTGTGAGTGGAATTTCTAAAATTTGAGAGACACAGTTGATTTCAGTAAGTAAAATTTGGTTCAATGAGATGAAAATAATTTTTTGGTGAATAGTAACTTTTTACTTTTTTTTACCACGGTTAAAAGTAAATATGGTAATTAAGGGTAAAAATGATATTATTATTACTCTAAAACATGTTCTAATTCTATTGGACAAGTTTAATTTGACCAAAAACAACCTTAGGAATAACATATGACCATTTAGGCCCACTTGGATTAGATTAGGACATTTATTATTAATTTATTTAAAGAAGGGTTAAAATAGTTAAAATAAAGGTTTAATAAGTAAAGCATTTTTAATGTGGGGTTATACATACGATAAATTCGAATATAAATATTCATTAGAAAGCTAAAAAATTTTCCTACATAATGGTATTTTATTTGTAATTTTTAGACATTAAATAATTTAATTTATTTATGACACAATGATGATGCAGTAATTATCTTATTAATGAAATATTGATATAATTGATCTTATAAATACCCAAATAAATGTAATTTGAGGCTATTTATGAATTAAACTAATTTTATAGGTTAATATGACATGTTAGTATTAATTTAAGTAACTTTTTTCGAACTAATAATTCTGTTATGATTTTCACAAAAATCAATTACTAAATAGTGTCAAAATTGACATAAAATGGTTTTTAAAACAAATATTATATTACTAATTGTTATTTTATTCCTAAAAATATAAGGTTCAGCCAAATTACTTAGATAAGGTTATATATATTAATAATAAACAACTTGGGGTTCGTTTTTCTACTTATAGTAAGTTTATTAACCTTATAGTATAAGAACACAAGAAGACACGGTAAAAGTAAAATTATTTAACTTAATGTTAAATCTAAATGATAAGGTTAAAATAGGAACAAAAACTTGTCTAAATTCTATTGGATGAGAGGCTTTCGACCCATTCCCACCTTAGCTTCGAAATAAATCAATTTGGATCTATTTAAAACCGAATTTGTCTTTATAATAAAATAATAGTTTTCGTTATTCCAAAGGTGCCCCTCTCCTCCCTTATAAAAGGGCACCTCCTCCCCCTCTTCCTCACACCACTTTGAGCCTTCAAGATCAGCCAACCCCTGAAAATTTCTCCTCTCCACTTACCTAGAAACATCCTAGAGGTTCTGGTATTCTTCAAAGACCTATTTTAGTTCCCTAAAAGGAGGTCTCAAAGAAGTACTTCAAAGAAGAGGTAATGTCCGTTACCGATTCTTTCATCTTTATTTCTTCTTCCACTTATTCTTATTTAGTTGTTTCATTATGAAGTAATAACATCAGTATAAATAATATACTTATATGTTATTATAAGTATGAAACAACCCTATTTCACCATCTATCCACCCTATGGAAAAAGAAATCACCGCGCGTGCGTACGTACGGAATACCGTCTCCACGCCGTGGTGTAATATATTTTCCACCACCACCATACTTGGGTGGGTATAATGATGTAAATAATGACTATATATGACTATTATAAAGTTATATTGATTCTGAAATAGTATATATACACTCCAATACAATTCCACGATCATAGGAATGATATCATCACTTGTGCGTACGTACGGAATACCGTCTCCATGATGTGATGCGACTCGTTCTACATGATCTTCATTTCATAATGATTATATAAATGCATTGAATGAATTAATATGATATATAATAAACTAATACCATTATGGAAATGAGGTATCTATAACCTAAAGAGAAGAATAAGAATTTATTCGACAAAACACGCATAAGAACAAAAAGTAATAAACACCCGAATAACAAGTAGTAATGAAATATTACTAATAAGAAGCTACTAATATGTCCGTATACGATATCATAACAATAATTATGATTCTGGAATAAGTCAATAACATTATTTAAATCATTATACAGGAGGTTCAGACACTTACGAAGCAAATCAGACCTAAGGTAAGAGAAATATCACAATCTCATTTTTATCCGAGATTGTTTATACTTTGGAATTTACTGGGGTTCATTTTATCATCCACATACATATTTCCTCAATATGTAATATTTACATCATTCTACAATAGTTTATATCCAATTTTACCCTTCGGTTAGTTTTTAGTAAAAGATATGAAAGGAATCTTTTGTCGTTTTTCGTACGAGGTACTTTATGACTTTTCCGACAAAAGTACGAGAAGAATGTTTTTTTAACTTATACGGCATGAATGGATTTTTAAAACATTATTTCCAAGAAGCTTCCTTTACAAGTTTTCAAGTTAATTTTTAATCAACTTCTTTTAGTTTAAAATTTTATGACATGTTAAGAAAGGAAAATGTTTTTGAAGTTGAAAGGATATTTTTCTCAAGAATGGAGTTCAAGTGTTTTATCAAAATTATTTTCCATCTAAGATAATAAATGGTTCTGTTTCTATCCCTATTATTACAATCATTTGATTATGTTGTGATGGAATTATTTTTATGAATTCCTCTATATTATATGAATTGTTTTATGATGTCACGATGTTTAAGATTCCCATTTTTATTACATGAGTTATGCTATGATGTATGGTTTATGATTTTGTGGCACACATAAGAATGGTATCATTATGAGATGGGTGGGACCTATATCTCCCTCCAATGCATTGGGTAAAGATTTTATATCTCAAGATATAGACATGGCTGGAATGGTAGGTTATACCGGTTCAGTGAAACAGGACCGAAACGGGGAGTGAACTCGGTTCAGAAATGGACTTTGTCCACTAAGATAGTCTTGGAAATGAGTCTTGAATAATAAGAAATGATTCTCTATGATTATGTGTGTATTTCACAAAGTTTCGTGTTTTAAGTTATGATTATTGGTATTCCATTTCACTACTATGATTTATCTCATGTTATGAAATTATGCTCTCTTTTGCAGGTTACGATTTCCAAAAGTTATGTTCTTATGAATATGATGTGATTGATATTTATTTTGTTTACCCTTACTGAGAATTTGAGCTCACCCTTTTGTATGTTTTATTTCCCCAGGTCAGGAAGAAGGTTAATAAGTAGGATATGCCAAAAGGGACTCTAGATATGATGAAATAAATGGGAGACAATGTAGATGCTTTATGAACCAGTTGTTTATGTTTCCCAGTTTCTAAAGACACTATACCTATACGGTCCTTTCGTGGTTTTGTTAAATTTTGTAATAAGTATGCTTCAATTCTGAAGTATTAACAATGTATGTAAAGTATGGGTCGTTATAGTTGGTATCATAGGAAATGTATAGTCAACCTTTGGAAACTAGGATGTAAAAGCCTTAGTAAGAACCCTAAGGATAATTCTAAGCATAGAACACAATCTTAGTGTTTTAGAAATGTCCATGAATAACCTAGGATAAGACCTTAAGTGTGAAATTTTATTCTTGATTATGTGGTTTTCCTATTATAATTAGTGTTCCTCACACTATTCTTCTTGGTTTTAGTCAATGGCTGGAACCCGAAGGAATCATGTTAATGCGGAATGCGACGGGCAATGCAATGATTGTCCCCCTGAGCAAACAAACGTTATGGGAGCTGGAATGAAAAATCTTGTAGCCATGCTCACACAACTTTCTCAAGCTATGAATCATGTAGGACTTCCAAACGAGCAAAGTAAGGAGAAACATTTTGTTGAATCCTTCATGAGACAGTGTCCACCTTCATTAAGCGGGTCTACTGATCCATTAGTTGCTGAACAATGGATTAGTACTACTGAAAAGATATTTTCAGTTCTTCAATGTTCTGAGCATGATAAAGTCATCTTAGCAGTGTATTGTTTGGAAGGTGATGTTGATCAATGGTGGAATCTTATTAAAAATATGAGGCAAAGGGATGAAATTGAGTCCATGGAATGGGACGAGTTCAATAACTTATTTTTCAATAAGTACTTCCCTCATATTCTCAGAACAAAGATGGAGAAAGAGTTTTTTGAACTGAAGCAAAAGGATGATGAATCTGTTGGTACCTATGAAGCAAATTTTACAAGACTTGCAAGGTACGCTTCTGGTATTATTATCCAACCTGAGAGTAAGATCAATCGATTCTTTAGTGGCTTAAAACCAAGTCTTCGAAGGGCCTTAGCCATAAGGGACTTCAATAGCTATGAGGAAATCGTCCGATGTGCTCTCAAAGTTGAGATGGAGATTGGAGTAACCCATCAGTCATATGGGTTTGATAAGAAGAGGAAAATGGAATTCAAAGGAAAATCTAAAGAGCACACTGAAAAGAAGATGAGTTTTCCCTTATGCTCAAAGTGTGGAAAGAAACATGGAGGGAGTTGTCTTAAAGGGACAAGTAAATGTTTCAAATGTGGAAAGGAAGGTCATAGGGCATTTGAATGCCGCGATGATGGGAAGAAGATGTCTAATGATGAAAACAAAGGAAGGGATTCACAGAATGAACCTACTACACTTCAATGTTTCAAGTGCAAGGAGATGGGACATTATGCCAATAAATGCCCTAATCCAAGGGTTGATGATGATGGTCGATGTCAAAAAACTCTTAAGGCTAATGAAAAAGGAAAGTCACATGCAATTTCTATCAGCGATGTGGAGTACGATAACGATGTGGTGAAAGGAACACTTACCATCCACTCTAAAGTAGCAAATGTTTTATTTGATTCTGGATCCACCCACTCTTTTATTTCTGAAGAATTTTCTAAGGATATCACCGTATTACCTCAACAATTAGATGTTGAGTTAGTTGTGACAACCCCTAATGGCACAACAGTCGCATCCAAAGTTTATAATTCTTCTCCGATCGAAGTTTGTGGGAAAGTGCTTCCTGAAAATCTTGTGATCCTTCCTATAGTGTAATTTGATGTGATTCTTGGCATGGATTGGCTTTCTTTATATGGATCTCATATCAATTGACAAAGATGGGAAGTCACATTTCATATTCTAGATAAACCTATGATCATCTATTAATGCAAGGATGAACATAACCTTCTAGTGGAAATTCCTTCTACCTTATGGGTCTTGATTCCACTAAATGAAGGTTATTTATCTCAAATGGTTGGTGAGAAACTCATGATTAAGAATATGCCCATTGTACGGGAGTTTGATGATGTCTTTCTGGAGGAATTACCGGGTCTTCCACTAAATCGTGAAGTTGAGTTTTCAGTAGAACTCGTACAGGGTGCTTTTCCTATTTCAAAGACACCTTATAGAATGACCCCAATTGAGTTGCAAGAATTGAAGAAGCAACTCCAAGTGAATCTTGATAAGGGATTCATACGCCCTAGTACATCACCTTGGGGAGAACCTGTTCTATTTGTTAAGATTAAAGATGGATCAATGAGACTCTGCATTGATTATCGAGAACTTAACAAGATCACTATCAAGAACAAATATCCTCTCCCACACATTGATGACCTATTTGACCAACTACTCGGAGCTCAATACTTTTCCAAGATTGATCTTCATTCAGGGTATCATCAATTAAGGGTCAAAAGGGAGGATATGCCAAACACGACTTTCCGTACAAGGTATGGAAACTATGAATTTATAGTGATGTCATTTGGTCTTACTAATGACCCTGCCATCTTCATGGATCTAATGAATAGAGTCTTTAGAGACTATCATAATCAGTTTGTGGTAGTCTTTATAGACGATATTATTGTCTATTCAAAGAGTAAGGAAGAACATGAAGATCACTTGAGAATTATATTGAAGACCCTGAGAAACGAGAAGCTTTATGCCAAATTTACCAAGTGTGAATTTTGGATTCAAAAAGTTTCATTTTTTGGGTCACATAATCTCAAAAGAGGGGATATCTGTGGATCCAGCAAAAACAGAGGTTATCGAAAGATGGTCGAGACCAACAACAGTAACTGAGATCCGAAGTTTTCTTGGTTTGGCTGGATATTATCGACGTTTTGTGAAATATTTTTCACGATTATCTAATCCACTCACCAAGTTGACTCGGAATGGAGTTAAGTTTGTTTGGACGGAAGAATGTGAAGAGAATTTCAAGGATTTGAAAAGAAGGTTATCCAGTGCACCTGTGCTCACACTACCTTGTAGTGGAGAAAGGTTTGTGATCTGTAGTGATGAATCCAATAGGGGATTGGGGTGTGTTCTTATGCAAAATGATATGGTGATAGCTTATGCCTCACGATAGTTGAAAATCCATGAGCAAAATTACCCAAAACATGATTTGGAGTTAGCTGCGGTAATCTTTGCATTAAAGATTTGGGGGCATTATCTTTATGGACAAAGGTGTGACATTTATACTGATCAGAAAAGTTTAAAGTATATTTTCACACAAAAGGAGCTGAATATGTGCCAAAGAATATGGTTAGAACTGATTAAGGATTACGAATGCTCAATTCATTACCACCCTGGGAAAGAAAACAAGGTGGCAGATTCATTAAGTCGACAAGACCATGCCAGTTTATCCATGATGAGGATAAAAAAAGATCCAACATTTATGGATTTACAAAGGATGGATCTTGGAATTATAATGGAAGGGGGAAAATCGTATCTTTCTCAAATGAATGTTTAACCATCTATACATGTGAAGATTAAAGAGGCATAGAAAGAAGATGTAGAGTTAGAAAAGAAGGTGAGAAATGTTCCTAAATTCAACCTTGATTGTAATGGGATAATAAAGTTCAGGAATCGGGTTTGTGTTCCTCCCATCCCAGAATTAAAGAAGGAGCTGCTGGATGAGGCTCATAGTTCTTCATTCTCTATTCATCCTGGAAGCACGAAGATGTATAGGGACCTGAAAGAGTACTTCTGGTGGGATGTCATAAAAAGAGATGTTGCTGAATATGTCTCTCGATGCTTGGTTTGTCTGCAAGTTAAAGCTGAGAGATAGAAGTCTAAGGGGATGTTACAACCATTGCCCATACCCGAATGGAAATGGGAAAACATCACTATGGACTTTGTCACAGGACTTCCTAAAACATCCAAAGGCAATAATGCTATCTGGGTCATAGTTGATCGTCTTACCAAGTCTGCACACTTCATTGCTATTAGAGAGGATTTCTCTCTGGATCAGCTTTTCAGGATATATGTAAAGGAAGTGGTAAGATTGCATGGAGTACCACTTTCTATTATATCTGATCGGGATCCGAGATTTACCTCGAAGTTCTGGCGAAGTCTTCAGCATACTCTGGATACAGAGTTGATTTTCAGCACTGCTTATCATCCTCAGACAGATGGTCAGGCTGAGAGAACAATTCAAACTCTAGAAGATATGTTGAGAGCTTTGTCTATGGATTTCAAAGGTGGTTGGGATCAACACCTACCTTTGGTGGAATTTTCTTATAATAATAACTTTCACTGCAGTATTCAGATGGTTCCTTATGAAGCTCTCTATGGAAAGAAATGCAGGACTCCAACTTGCTCAGATGAAGTTGGGGAAAGAAAGCTATTAGGACCTGATCTCATTGATGAAATGGCAGAAAAGGTCAGATTTATTAAACAACACATAAGAGTAGCTCAGAGTCGACAGAAAAGTTATGCCGACAACCGCAGAAAAGACCTAGAGTTTGAAGTGGGTGATAAAGTGTTCTTACGAATATCTCCCTGGAAGAGGGTCATGAGAATTGGAAAGAAGGGAAAGTTGAGCCCTAGATATATCGGTCCTTTTGAAATTCTGGATCGTGTTGGAAAGGTAGCTTACCGATTGGAGCTTCCACCAAATCTCTCTCAGGTACACGATGTGTTCCATGTATCTCTCCTGAGAAAGTACATACCTGATCCTTCACATGTACTCAGCTCAGAAGTTGTACCATTGGAGCAAGATCTTTCTTATGAAGAACAGGCGATAGAGATTCTGGATCGTAGCAAAAAAGTCCTACGGAACAAGACCACTCCCTTGGTGAAAGTTTTATGGAGGAACCACCAATTAGAAGAAGCTACATGGGAGCTTGAGGATATGATGAGGGAGAGGTATCCTCATCTATTTGTTACAAAGTGACGAATTTCGAGGGCGAAATTCATTTTAAGGGGGGTAGAATGTAACACCCGAGACTTTTATGGGAAAATTTTTGTTTCTATGTTATATAAATCATCAAAGGAATCTTTCACTACACACAACACTAGCTTGGCTTGCTTTACATGCAACTGCGGCCTTCCTCGATAGCTTGCCTCGTACGCAATACCGAGTTTCACTAAACAACGATATGCTATTAAAATATTATTAAAACTAACCGTTATGAATAGTAATAACATCTTTTTTAAATTTTATAAATTTTATTTTTCAAAATGGACTTCATTTTTGGATTCGGAATATCGAAATTAGCCTAGGGTGAAATTTTGGTATTTTTCTGAAAACTTTCAATTTTTGATGAATAGTGAAACCACTAAGTGGTAGTTAAAAAACTGAATTTTTCATAAAACTTAATTTTACCGCTTCTGTGAGTGGAATTTTGAAAATCCGAGAGACACGGTTGATTTCAGTAAGTAAAATGTGGTTCAATGAGATGAAAATAATTTTTTGGTGAATAGTAACTTTTTACTTTTTTTACGACGGTTAAAAGTAAATAGGGTAATTAAGGGTAAAAATGATATTATTATTACCCTAAAACATGTCCTAATTCTATTGGACAAGTGTAATTCGACCAAAAACAACCTTATAAATAAAATATGACCATTTCGGCCCACTTGGATTAGATTAGGACATTTATTATTAATGTATTTAAAGATGGGTTAAAATAGTTAAAATTAAAGTTTAATAAGTAAAGCATTTTTAATGTGGGGTTATACATAATATAAATTCAACTATAAATATTCATTAGAAATATAAATAGATTTCCTACATAATAGTATTTTATTTGTAAATTTTAGACATTAAATAATTTAATTTATTTATGACACAATGATGATGCAGTAATTATCTTATTAATGAAATATTGACATAATGGATGTTATAAATACCCAAATAAATGTAATTTGAGACTTTTTATGAATTACAATAATTTTATAGGTTAATATGAAATGTTAGAATTAATTTAAGTAACTTGGTTCAAACTAATAATTCTGTTATGATTTTCACAAAAATCAATTACTAAATAGTGTCAAAATTGACATAAAATGGTTTTTAAAACAAATATTATATTAGTAATTGTTATTTAATTCCTAAAAATCAAAGGTTCAAACACATGACTTAGATAAGGTTATATATATTAATAATAAACAACTTGGGGTTCGTTTGGCTGCGTATAGTTAGTTTATTAACCTTATAGTATAAGAACACAAGAAGACACGGTAAAAGTAAAATTATTTAACTTAATGTTAAATCTAAATGATAAGGTTAAAATAGGAACCTAAACTTGTCTAAATTATATTGTATGAGAGTATTTCTACCAATACCCACCTTAGCTTCAAAATAAATCAATTTTGATCTATTTAAAACCGAATTTGACTTTATAATAAAATAATAGTTTTAGTTATTCCAAAGGTGCCCCTCTCCTGCCTTATAAAAGGGCACCTCCTCCCCCTCTTCCTCACACCACTTTGAGCCTTCAAGCTCGGCCAAACCCTGCCAATTTCTCCTCTCCACTTCCCTAGAAACATCATAGAGGTTCTGGTCTTCTTCAAAGACCTATTTTAGTGCCCTAAAAGAAGGTCTCAAAGAAGCACTTCAAAGAAGAGGTAATGTCCGTTACCGATTCTTTCATCTTTATTTCTTCTTCCTCTTCTTCTTATTTAGTTGTTTCATTATGAAGTAATAACATCAGTATCAATCATATACTGATATGTTATTATAATTATGAAACAACCCTATTTCACCATCTATCCACCCTACGGAAAAAGAAATCACCACGCGTGCGTACGTACGGAATACCGTTTCCACGCCGTGGTGTAATCTATTTTCCACCACCACCTTACTTGGGTGGGTATAATGGTGTAAATAATGACTATATATTACTATTATAAAGTTATGTTGATTCTGAAATAGTATACATACACTCCAATACAATTCCACGATCATAGGAACGATATCATCACTCGTGCGTACGTACGGAATACCATCTCCACGATGTGATGCGACTCGTTCTACATGATCTTCATTGCATAATGATTATATAAATGAATTGAATGCATTAATATGATATATATTACACTAATACCATTCTGGAAATGAGGTATCTATAACCAAAAGAGAAGAATAAGAATTTATTCGACAAAACACGCATAAGAACAAAAAGTAATAAACACCCGAATAACAAGTAGTAATGAAATATTAGTAATAAGAAGCTAATAATATGACCATATATGATATCATAACAATAAGTATGATTCTGGAATAAGTCAATAACATTATTTAAATCATTATACAGGAGGTTCGGACACTTATGAAGCAAATCGGACCTAAGGTAACGAAAATATCACAATCTCATTTTTATCCGAGATTTTTTATACTTTGGAATTTACTGGGGTGCATTTTATCATCCACATACATGTTTCCTCAATATGTAATATTTAAATCATTCTACAATAGTTTATATCCAATTTTACCCTTCGGTGAGTTTTTAGTAAAATATATGAAAGGAATCTTTTGTTGTTTTTCGTACGAGGTACTTTTTGACTTTTCCGACAAAAGTACGAGAAGAATGTTTTTTTAACTTATACGGCATGAATGGATTTTTAAAAAATTATTTCCAAGAAGCTTCCTTTACAAGTTTTCAAGTTTATTTTTAATCAACTTCTTTTAGTTTGAAATTGTATGACAAGTTAAGAAAGGAAAATGTTTTTGAAGTTGAAAGGATATTTTCCTCAAGAATGGAGTTCAAGTGTTTTATCAAAATTATTTTCCATCTAAGATAATAAAGGGTTCTGTTTTTATCCCTATTATTACATTGATTTGATTATGTTGTGATGGAATTATTTTTATGAATTCCTTTATATTATATGAATTGTTTTATGATGTCACGATGTTTAAGATTCCCATTTTTATTACATGTGTTATGCTATGATGTATGGTTTATGATTTTGTGGAACACATAAGAATGGTATCATTATGAGATGGGTGAGACCTATATCTCCCTGCAATGCATTGGGTAAAGATTTTATATCTCATGAGATAGACATGTCTAGAACGGTAGGTTATACCGGTTCAGTGAAACAGGACTGAAACGGGGAGTGAACTCGGTTCAGAAATGGAATTTGTCCACTAAGATAGTATTGGCAATGAGTCTTGACTAATAGGAAATGATTCTATATGATTATGTGTGTATGCCAAAAAGTTTCATGTTTTAAGTTATGATTATTGGGATTCCATTTCACTACTATGATTTATCCCATGTTATGAAATTATGCTCTCTTTTGCAGGTTACGATTTCCAAAAGTTATGTTCTTATGAATATGATGTGATTGATATTTCTTTTGTTTACCCTTACTGAGCATTTGAGCTCACCCTTTTGTATGTTTTATTTCCCCAGGTCAGGAAGAAGGTTAATAAGTAGGATATGCCAAAAGGGACTCTAGATATGATGAAATAAATGGGAGATAGTGTAGATGCTTTATGAACCAGTTGTTTATGTTTCCCAGTTTCTAAAGACACTATACCTATACGGTCCTTTCATGGTTTTGTTAAATGTTGTAACAAGTATGCTTCAATTCTTATGTAACAACAATTTATGTAAAGTATGGGTCATTATAGATGCAATATGGGTCATTGTTGATCGTCTTACCATGTCAACACATTTTCTTGCTATAAGAGAAGATCTACCACTTGAACGTCTAGAAAGGTTATATATTAATGAAGTTGAGAGACTTCATGGAGTACCCCTATAAATTGTTTCTGACTGTGATCCACATTTTACATCAAGATTCTGGAAGAGTCTTCAGAAGGCCTTGGATACTAAACTTCATTTTAGCATTTCCTACCACCCCCAAATAGATGGACAATCAGAACGGACTATTCAAACCTTAGAAGACATGTTGAGATCTTTCTCACTTGACTTTCAGGGTATGTGGTATCAACATTTACATTTATTTGAATTTTCCTATAACAATAAATTCCATTCAAGTATTCAGATGACACCATAAGAAGCGTTATATGGAAAGAGATGTTGCACACCAACCTGTTGGGATGATGGTGGTGAAAGAAAAATCGTAGGCCCAAAACTGGTGGAGGAAACGATGGAAAAGGTGAAGGTCATCCAAAACCACATCAAAGAAGCTCAAAGTAGGCAGAAGATCTATGCCGATAACCGAAGGAAGGATTTAGAATTTCAGGTAGGAGATCATGTTTTCTTGATGGTATCTCCATGGAAGGGTGTTATAAGTTTTGGTAAGAAGGTAAAATTGAGTCCCAAGTACATCAGACCTTTCAAAATTCTAGAACGAATTGGGGATGTAGCTTAATGGTTGGAAATGCTGCAAAATCTCTCCAAAGTTCATGATATGTTCCATTTATCACTGTTGAGAAACTACATGCCTGACCCAACGCATGTACTCACTTATGAGGAAGTAGAATTGGAACCTGATCTGTCTTATTGCGAAGAGCCCGTCAGGATTATTGATACCAGAGAACAAGTGTTGAGAAACCAGATGACTCATCTGGTAAAACTCATATAGAGAAACCATAAGATGGAAGGGGCAACGTGGGAACCCTAGGAACTTGTGATGAAGAACCACCCGAGTCTTTCTAGAGCAGAAATATTCTAGAAATTTCTAGGATGAAATTATTTGAAGGAGGGGATAATGTAACACCCCAAGCTTCCACGATACGCTTCTCTTTGAATAATATAGTAGCGTGTGTTGTACGCAACTTCAAGGTTATAACACACACCACAACCAATCAAAGTAGCCGTTATGAATAGTAATACTCAATTTTTGAAATTTTATAAATATTATTATTCAAATTGTACTTAATATTTGGATTCGGAATATCAAAATTATCTTAGGGTGAGTTTTTTTTATTTTTTGAGAACTTCTTATTTTTGATGAATAGTGAAAAATACTAAACTTTAATTAAAAACCACTTTTTTAATCCAAATAATTTATAGTGATAAATTATACTATTGAGTGGTTTTATGGAATAGTTAGAATATATTTTTACCATTTAATACAATGTTGGTCATTGGATGCAATTTCACATTTAAACTAGACATAAACAAGTGTCAATCTTTTGATAGTTATTATTTCTTAAAAAACACGTTTTTTGTTTTGACAACGATAATTAATTTTAAATTAATTTATTCCACTTATGTGTTTTGAATTTAGAAAAATGTATTACATATTTAGAATCAGGAGGTCTAAATTGTGTAAATAGGTAAATTTCAATTTTAGACATTTTGAATAATTACATCGGTAAATATTTTATTTACCATGGTTAAAGTGTAAATCCGGTAAATGACTGTAAAACATAATATTATAATAATATTAAATTAACCTAAAAATGTCCTGAACCTATTTTCTGATACATGTCCGACCATGGTCATATTTGGGTAGATTTTGGGACCCCATGGAGCCACTTGTAATTGATAATGATACTTTATATTAATTAAGTTAAAGTAAATACAAAAATTACATAAGCATATATCTTTTAGAATAACAATTTTTATATAGGGTTATATATGTTATCTTTTCTAATATAAATATTCATTATAAATATAAAATTATTTCCTACATAATTATATTTTATTTATAATTTTTAGACATTGAATAATTAAATTTATTTATGACACAATAATGATGCAATATTTTTCTTATTAATGAAAGAATCAAATAAATGGTATTATAATTGTTACAATAAATAAAATTTGAAAGCTGTGTTGCCATAAAATAATTTTATATGTTACTATGACATTTTAGTATTGATTAAATGAATTTATTTTTAATTAATAAAGTTTTAAGGACTTTAACAAAAATCAATTTTCAAATTATATCAAAATTGACATAAAGGAATTTTTAAAACAAATATTATATTATTAATTTATATAATATTCATAAAAATACAAGGTTAGGACCAAAGACTTATGTAATTATATTTGTGTCATTAATTAACCACTTTGGGTTCTCTTGGAGGTATATAGTATGTTTATTTAACATATAATATAAAAATACAAAGAGACGTGTTAAATGTCAAACTATTTAACGAAGAGTTAAATCTAAAAGTTAAGGTTAATACAGTGACCCAAACCTGTCTAAAACTTATTGGTTGAGTGGTTTTCGACCCATAAACACCTTATCCTTTATATAATACATTTTTGAGCCATTAAAATCCGAAAATGATTTTATTATAAAATAATATTTCTTGCTTTTCCTAAGGTGCCCCTCACCCCTCTTATAAAAGGGCACTCCCCCTTCTCTCTAATTCACACCTTCAAAGCCATTTGGCTCGGCCAAACCCAGACCAAATACCCTATAAACTATCCTACCTTAATCCTATAGGAACTTATTTAGTCATAAGGCCAACCTAAGGATCCCTTTTGATCCAATTAAAAGGAAGAACTCGAAGAATTGGTAAATATTTCATCACCTCTTTCAAGTTCATTTCTTCTTCCACTTCCTCTTTCATTGTTGTTTCCATTCTAAAATAATAAATCATGTATATTCTATATACTATGATTTTATTATAATTATGGTATAACCATATTCATTATTCTATCCATTCTTTGAATGACATGTCACCATATGTGCGTACGTACGACTTACCGTCTCAATGTCATGGTGTAATTGTTATTCGATACATTATTAATTGGATGGGTATGATAATGATGTGTATTGATGTAAATAATGAATATAACATGATAAGGATTATTTATTTATGATATACCATCCAATTATATATTATTTTAATATCAAAATAATGATATTGTCGCTCGTGCATACGTACGGATTACCGTCTCCACGAACTTGATGAGATTCATTCCCCATCGTATCTATTCATGAATAATTTTTATTGGATGATTAAAAATAATGTTTAAAGACTTAATATCATTATGAATATGAATAAGATAAATACTATCCATAAAAAACATTAATTATGTGACAAATCATATAAAGGAAAACAAATCAGTTAACACCCGAAACGACGAAAATACAAAGATATTATCAACAAAGAAATGTTAAAAGATCATATATGATATCATATTAATGTATATGATTCTTGTATAATTTAATAACCATTATTTCACCATTTTAAAATAGGTTAACCTACCCCCGACCAAGTAAAAGTACAATGTAAGGGTTAATTTCCCAATCTCTTTATTATCCGAGGTTATTATTACGTAAGTATCTACTGGGACGTCTTTATCATCCACATTCATATTTCTTAAAAATGTATTTCAAAACATTATTATTATTTTATAGACTATGGGTTAAATAAATTTATACCCTTGTTTGACTTTTATAATATGTTTATAAAGGAATATATCTGGCATTTTCCGAACAAGGTCCTTTTTAACATTTTCGACAGAATTATGGTAAGAATATGTTTTTTTAACTTATACGGCGGGTGCGGCTATTTTACACCAATATAAAATCTTTGAAGCATCTATTAAAATATTATAAGAATATTTTCAAAGTAAATGTTTTCTTTTATAATTATGTGACTTTTAAATAATTTCAAAAAAAGAGATATTTCTCCCAAATAGTTTTGATTTTCATCTATGTCAATATCCTTTGATAGATTTTAATCTTATGTGAAGTTGATTTATTATTATAAAAAACATCCATAATGTATTGAAGGTTTTTTGATACGTTTGACTTTGGATGTGTTATTTTTATAACATTAATGGTTTATGGAGAAAGTATTGACATTTCATATGCTAGTTTTAATATGAATGTTTATGTTATGGTTAAACCTGTTCATATGAGGAATTCATTAGACTTAGTAAGTGACAGGTGGAGCTCGCTATAGCTCCTCTATTCATCGGTAGGTCTCATGAGACAAATTAGAGTCTTAGAACAAGGCCTTGAGAAAATTTTATTTGTAGTCTTGGCACAATGCATTGACTATGTGGTTTTGATAGTCTGGCATTATGCATTCCTTCATTACGAAAGTGGTTATTGATAATGATTGTGATTATTTAACTAGTAGAATATCCATGTTAATAAGTAAATTAAATTATTTTATTTTATTTTTTGCTATATTATGCTGAAGATCAAGTTTAAAAGGCTTTTTTTAGTTATACATTTCCTTAAATGTTTATGCTTATTTATGAAAGTTTTCACTATATTGTTATCTTTACTGAGCATCTGAGCTCACCCCTTTCTATGTTATATTTTTCCCAGGATGTGAAGAAGTATTTTATGACTGACCTATAGGGATATTCTGAGGGGATATGAGTGTGGACTATGGAGACTATGTTGTTGTAGTTTTCCATTTTATCATCTAATGTAAGACTTATGAATGTATCTAGTGTTTCTAAGGCTAATAAACTAATCAATCATTCAAGACATGATCTTTTGTGATCATGCCAATGTTATGTAATAATGCACTGACTCTGGATAACTAGGGTCGGGGCATTACAATACATTGATTTGACAAAGTTCATTTATGGATATCCGTATATTTGACCCAAAAAATTATTCATGTAGTCAATACAACTATAGCTATATAAAAATGTGGTAAGAAAACTTTACATCACTATGAATAATCTTGAATAGCCCGATAAACCTCAAAGATAGATTTATTCCCCACAAAAATCTCTACAATCACCATTGTGGAGTGACTCTTGGGAAAACATGGTCTACTGCCTCAATAATTAATAGACATTAGAATAAATTTTTATAAGATATATTTCAACTCTAGGATGATCTCATATGCTCACAAATCTAATAAACCTCCTCTGTCATTACTTTCAAAAACAGTGGCCAAACATAAGATATATCACAAATCATAGTCCAACATAAGGTTTTCCTACATGGTCTCCTATATCTGGACTCAAATGGTTATATGTAAATGATATAGTGATAACTATTATTTGATGAAAAATTCTTGTTATGTAAACTGGTCGTCCTAACTCTAGTAAAATTCTTTCACACATACTCTTTGCATATCCTCTATCTTCTGGATAGTCCAATCTATTTTTTCACTTTATTGATGGTGAATCATGGTTATAATCCTAAATAATCCCCAATATTGTCATGAATTATTATAGTAATATCACATGTGAACCGAGTATCATTTTCATATATGATTTTCTTAGGTACCCTAGGTTCTTTGATGATCTCACATATGTATAACTTCCCATATCTCTACACTAAACACAATTCCCGAATGGGAATAACGTGTGAAGACATGTTAAGTTATTAAGAAAACACATTTATAGAATTGTTTCTTATCTATATCCATACAATTACTTCAAAAAAACCCATTTTATTCCACCCCAATCCATTCTGGGATCTCAAGAGTGTTGTAATATTTCTTGTACCTAATGTATAACCTCTACCTACTGACACATGAAAGATTGAGTGACAAAAAACCACACTTTGTCTCATTCTAAACCACAAAAACTAAATCATTAATCCCATTTACATATTTAATACACTTGAATATATACCTAAGTTGGAATTATGAATCCCCATCAATACCTCCTCACAATATATAATAGGCACCACCATCCATACCTTAAATAGGGTGATGTGATCCCCTCCATTAGAAAATCTATATAGCATATGTCCTAAGGATATATTGTCACATATAACCTAAAAGTAAATTTCAACTAATTGGAAATATATCATATGAAAAAGAAGCTTCAGAGTCACCACAATCAACATAGGATACACTACACCCTCTTCTGTACTAGGTTAAGCTTATTTTAAGTTATCTACTCAAATGCCTCTTTTATATAAAGAGAATGGGATTACAATTTTAATAGAATCTACCACAATGTTTCCCTTCAATAGAGTATAGAATATATCTATGATGTATTCCTATAGGAACTCCAAAAAAATCATCATTCTTATGTTTATATGTCTGTATGTAATTACATACCTTATACTCTAATGGTCTAAGAAAAAAAATGAAATTGTCAACAGAAATAAAATTTATTAACTTATAAAGAGTGAATACTACCACTTCCAACTCTATGTCATGGGTAATTAAATTCTACTCATGAGGCCTAAAAAACTCAACCCATAAATGATAACATCCAATTACTATATCAACACACAAAAAATCCCATCACCTAGGAAATTAAAAAATAGAGGACAGTTAAAAACCCATTTCAGTAGTCTCAACACATGAGCACTGGTCACCCTCATCTTCAACTCCTAGAAGTCTCTCTAACACAAGCCTATTAATTAAAATGACTACCCATTCCAAGTTAATTTATACAAAGGGGATTATATCATGCAAATCTAATCCATGAAACTCATGTAGTGTTTTTCAAACCAATAAAACACTATACCATTGACACACTACTGTTTTTTTCCCTGGAATTCACTTAATCAATCATCACTGGATTAAAAACTACAAAAATTATCAGAGATTACATTCCCTATAATAAGTGTGGAAGAGGTCCCGGTGTGACCTAGTTGTTTGTACCCACGAAGAACCCTTCAAGTGTTTGCTATAACGATGCTTAGTGAATATGACCTACGTATTTATTTTTGGGCTGAAGTTGTCAATACAATATGCTATATAATCAATAGAGTGTTGATCATACATATTCTTAAAAGAAATCCTTAAGAGTTATGGAACAATCGAAAACCCAACGTTAACTACTTCAATGTTTTTGGTTGGAAAGTCTATATCCTTAATACTGAATACAATATTAACAAATTTTCATCCAAGAGTGATGAAGGTATCTTTTTAGGATATTCCTTGTCTAGTAAAGCTGACAGAGTGTTCAACAAAAGAACTAAATGTGTGGAAGAATCTGTCCATGTCAAATTTTATGAAACAAATCCACATGAGCCTAAAACCATTTTAGAGAACCTGGAGGACGATGTGTCAAATCGGACCATTATTTCAAAATCCTCAAACCATTCTGTGAAAGAATCAGTGAAAACTTCTAGTTCTGGAAATTCCTTAGACTCAAGTCACAATGAATCTGAACCCGTTGATGAACCTAAAATCACTAGTCCCTCCTTTTCTAGAACTGTTAGCACTCTTAAAAACCATCCCTTAGAAGTTGTTGTAGGTGACCTAGACAAAGAACTCAAACTATAGATTCTATTAGAAATCAGGTTGAACATCAAGTCCTCTTGTAAGAAGTTGAACCGAAAAACATTAATGACGCTATCAATGATGAATTTTGGGGGATGGCTATTCAAGAAGAACTTAATTAGTTTGAAAGGAACAAAGTTTGGAAACATGTTGAAAGTCCCAATGACAAATTCACCATAAGAAATAAATGGGTTTTTAAAAATAAGGTAAATGAAGCTGGTAAAATAGTTAGAAACAAGGATAGATTGGTTGTACAAGACTATAGTAATGAATAAGGAATTGACTATGAGGATACCTTTTCACCAGTAGCTATACTTGAAGCCATCAAAATCCTTCTTGCTTATACTACACATCTAAATTTCAAACTCTATCAAACGGATGTTAAGAGTGAATTCTTAAATGGGTATATAACTGAGGATGACTTTGTGGAACAACCCCCTGGTTTTACAAACCCCAATTTTACAAATCATATTTTTAAATTATCAAAAACTTTATATGGTTTAAAATAATCTCTAAGAGCCTGGTATGATTGGTTGAGTAATTTTCTTATTTCCAAATGTTTTAAAAAAGGAATAGATGATCCTAGCCTTTTTATAAAACAAATTTCTAATGATGTTCTTGTTGTTCAAATCTACATAGATGTCATTGTCTTTGGATCTTCAAGAAATTCTTTATGTATTAATTTTTCTAAAATGATGCAAAATGAATTTGAAATGTGTTTAATGGGTGAAATAAAATTATTTCTCGAATTTAAAATCTTTCAAAATAATGATGGTATTATTTTAACTCAAAGTAAATATACTAGATATCTTCTAAAACGTTTTGGATTAGATATCATTAAAAGTAGTGAGACTTCCATGAGTTGCACTTGTAATTTGGATCTTGATGAATATGGAAAGTCTGTTGATCAAACCACTTATATATGAATGATTAGAATTATACTCTACTTAACAACTAGTCGACCTGACATTATGTTTAGTGTGTGTATGTGTGCTCGTTTTCAAGAAAATTATACGGTATCTCATTTAAATGTTATAAAGAGAATTTTCAAAAATCTCAAGCATACACCCAATCTGGGACTATTCTATCTTAGAGGGAAATCATTTGAATTAGTTAGTTATTCTGATGCTGACTTTAGTGGCTCTAAGTTAGATACAAAAAGAACCATTGTAAAATGTCACTTTTAGGAAAGTCACTAGTATCATGGTGTAGTAAGAAACAAAATTCTATTGCATTATCTACTGCAGAAGATGAATACATAGCTGCTGGTAGTTGTTCTGCAAAAATCATGTGGATGAAACACACATTACTAGATTATGGATATCAATTCAGGAATGTACCTGTAAATTGTGACGACACAAGTTCTATTAACATCTTGAAAAATCTTGTTTCACATTCTAGGACAAATCATATTGATGTAAGACATCCCTTTTTGAGAGATCATTATCAAAATGGTGATATCACATTGGAATTCATTGGTACTTCATATCATCTTGATGATATATTCTCCAAAACATTAAATTCTGAAATAATAGACTACATCACACATGAAAAAGGCATGATAAATCTTAAGTAAATGTATTACTGTTTTATATCTTACTGTTCCATGTTTACGGTCTCATAGTCTATATTTCTTGATTATTGTCTGACGGTCACCGTCTCACCATAATGTTCAGTCACTGTCTCACCATAAGTTTTAGTCACTGTCTCACCATAAGGTTCAGTCACTGTCTCACCATAATGTTCATTCACTATCTCACCTTAAAGACCTGATATGGCCTCACCATAAAGATTCTTTATGTGTTTTATTTACAAATTAAAAAAATATATCATAGTAATTATTCATTTCACCTTTTTTACTTTCCCGCGCTTTTATTTTTTACGATGATTAATATTCCTAAATGAAAAAAATAAATGAAGTGTCACTTGTTCTTCACTCTAAATTTCTTTGATTAACTCAATTCATAACCCTTATTCAACCCTTCAACCCTTCTCTCTCTCGAACCTTCGGTAAATTCCAAGGATGAAACACCCTTCGTCGTCGACTCCTGAGAAACGTAGCTCAAAGAAAAAGAAGATCACACCTAAGATAGCACCCAAATATCCTCTAAATCCAAATCTGGTGAACCAATTAGTAGTACCTGAGAAAGAGATATGCCTTAGGTGTCTTTTTTCAATTAAGTCTCTATTTTTGAACATTTTAAAAGAGCAAGGATACTTAGAGTGTTTTTCTAAGGAAGATAGACCTATCTAGCCTAAGCTAGTGGATCAATTATATTAGTATGTTCAGTTCTCTTTTGATTCTGGTGATCACTATACTATAAGAACATGGATAAATGGACATAGATTCACATTATCTTTGAGGTTATGGGCTGCATGCCTTGAGATACCTTATGAAGGAATCTGTGAGGACTATCAGAGAGGACCTCCACCTTCTACTGAATTCTTTTTTGGAAGATGTTTTGAAAAACTTAACCAGAAATGACACCAAGAGGAGAGCCATTGCTACTGAACTGGATGGAGAATCTAGACTTCTGTTTAAGTTTATTCAGAACTTGATTATCCCTATAAAAGGTGATTTCCCTGTACTAAAATATCAGGATGTGTTTCTGATTCATCTTATAAAAAATCGGCACAAGATCAACCTTTGTAAGTATGTCATACACCATACGTGTGAGATGATCAAAACCACATCCAAGTCAACCTTCTTGTTTTATTCTCGGCTTATCTTAGTCATGATTCATGACAAAGGTATGGTTAGACCTAATAAAGAAGAAATCAAGGATTGTGAGTTTTGTCTTTAAAAAGACATTATCAAGAGAATGAAAATCAATTGGAATCCTTGGAAAAAGGCATGGGTGGAAGACAATGATAGGATCTATGGAATGTTCAATCCAGTAGAACATCCCTCAAGACCAAATGGAATTTCTAAGGAAACTATTTCTGATAAGGAAGACCATACTCTTGTTCCTAATGTAGTAATTGAAAACGAAGTCCCTACTCTAAAAGATGTTTCTAATCTAGAAGATCAACTTGAAGTTGAAACGAAATATGTTTCCAAAGAAACCGAAAATAATGATATGGAAGATCTTATAAAATATGAATTACATGTTAGGAAAGAAGCTGACCTTTAGGAACTCCCAGCGGAACAATCTATTCTTGAAGTCATTCATTCGGCTGAGGAAAGGATGGAGATAGCTTTTCAGTTGGATAGATAGGAAATGGGTGAGGAACTAAGAGATGAATTCATGGAAATAGATCAATACCCTAAGACTCTCAATACTGAGAAGGGTCCAACTGTTTAGGGGGAGCAACCCCCAAATCTAGAATCTATTGAAGTACCAAACCTCTTTGATCCAGGGCTTGTAGACACTCAGTATAAATTCACCAGTTTTTATGATGTGAATGACTCTCAGGAAGTCTCAGTAAAAGACCTTGAGCTTTCCACTATATTCTAATTGAAATATGTCTCTAATATTTCCCTTGAAAAAGAACCTGAGCTCGTCTCACTCCCTATATCTGAACCTTTACAAGAATAAACATCCTTGGTGAGTAAAGATGATCTGAATGAATTTGGAGCTACCCTTTTGTCTAGAGTTGAAAAACTTCTAAATATCAAACCATCTTCTGTAACAAATCTAATTGAGAGAGATGCCTCACTATTTTTTGAAAAATTTATTTTGAAGATTCAAACCAAAATGATTCATCAGATTCAGGAAGTCAGAGTTGAAAACAGTCTGCTTAGTGATGAAGTAAAGACTCTAAGAGGTATTATTGAAGACATGAAGAAAGTGATAAATTTGAGATCAGAGCTTGCTTCCCATCCTATGGAGCCTATTGTTTCTCAAAAACCACATAATATTACGTCTCTGATTCAACCACATTTAGATTCCTTAGTTGAAACGTTTGTATAAAGAAACAAACAAATTGTGAAAGAGATGTGAGATCTTGTTGTTATCTTAATAAGATCACTGATGAGTATACAGGGTGCCTTCAAAAAGTGCTAAATAAACTGAAATCTCTTACCTCAAACATAACTGATTCTACTGCATCTGGAAAATAATCTCAACATTCCTTAGACAGTGACCTTCTCAAAATAGTGGTCAAAGAAGAACTTCAGACTGGGCCTATTGGTTTCAATAAAGATTATCTATATGAAGTTATCAAGAACAGTGACAGAGTTATTGATCTGGTCCAAAATCATTCAAAAATTGCTGATGATGCTCAAAAAGAAAATTCCCAAAAAGTGGATTTCTACTTCAATAGAATATTATTAAAGACTAACATGAACAATCATTTCAAATATCTAGTCAAAAATCTAAGGATTTATCTTGTTACCCAAGCATTCTAGACTCAAGTCCAAAAGCTCACAGAGTTCACTCGTCTGTTGGATATGTTTATGGAAAACAAGGATAACTTTGAGAAAGCTATGTAGTATGGTGGAGAAATCATCAATGATTTTATCATGCTTTTGAGGCCCTATCTTCATTTCCAAAGTACAACCACTGTTGCTCCTTGTTTCGTGGTTTCGGTCACGAAATGCCCAACGACTTCATATCTGATGATGGACAGACCTGCTTTCAAAAGGCAGGAATTCGCCGGATGGTCTGGTTAGCGACACTTAATAACTCACACTAGTTGAGAGGATGGGAATTCGGGCTCTTTGTACTATTTTTGGGGGGAATTATTGCTCGTTCCGGGACTCTCTTATAGATTTAAGACGTATTCATATGTTCGTGAATCTTTGTTTTATACCCAAACATTGTATCCACAGATTCGACCCTGGTGGGAAATGGTCTACTAGACGTAGGTGTTCGGAATCATTTATGACCGAGGTTTACCATCCCTCGTTGGATTAATGACCCCGAAGAGTCGGAACTCACTTGAGGCGGTACTAGGAGTGGCGCAGTGGGCCAAAGTGAGGATAGTCGGATCGACCGGTTGCCGGGCTTGAACCTCAGAGAGGCTTCCTACGTACCCTGATTAGGAGATAGGGATCAAAGTCCACGTAGTTCGCATATATAGTTTAATGTCATGTTGGATGAGGGCATACAACTTAACGTCATGCTGGACAAGGGTGGAACTTGGCATGAAGAAAAAACCGAGTGATGGGCTTGAACCTCGTTGAGGCTTCCTACGTACCACGCCTTGACATGGATCAAAGTCCCCGTAATTCGCTCAGTGGGGTTACACTCTAAGGAGGCCCATAGTGATGGATTGGGGATCACACTCTGAGGAGGCCCATAATAGGATGTCATGGTCGATGTTTACTCTAAGACCACGCGAGTCATGCTTGGTGTGAGAAACAAGATTCAGTAAGGACCAGACGATCACGTTACGAAAGGTGCATTCGTGAGAAATGGAGTGGGGATTTCTCATGGAGCGGCCTATAAGGTCGGGTATTAATCCTAGGTGGATGCCCATGGTGTGATGGATTGGGGCTTACACTCTGAGGAGGCCCACGCGTCAAAGCGCAGCAGGAGAGGGAAAGGGGGTGCTCCTGTGCCCGTCTCCTCTTGTGCAATGTATGAGGGCCTCCTTCTGATGGGTATTTTAACACCCCTGAGGATCCCTGAACAAGTGGGGGGGTAGAAAGGATACTCCTGAGATCAGACTCCACATTACCGTGGGAATGTGAACCCAAGAATGCTTTGAGAATCTACTCTAGGGTCGGGGAAACCCCTTCGCCTCTACTTATCGTGGGTATGTGAACTCAAAAATAGTGCGCTGATGCGCCTGGGAGTTACACCACGCAAATCCGGTGGCTCTGGTGGTGGCCTCGGCTTAGGGATGATGAAAAGGCTAGTAAGGGAGTCATGGAGGATCGGGTCGGATTGGAAGGATCTTGTCTGGCTTGGGGAACGAGAACTCCAAAGGCTTTGAGGGGACACACGTATGAAAAAGTGGTGGCGCCCTTCACGTAGGAAGGTGCTACATAGCTGGAGAAGCCATCTGCGAACCAGGGTGGTCCACGGATAGAGGGGAATCCCGCGAACTAGGGTGGTTTTCGGTCTAGTGAACACCCCGCGAACTAGGTTGGTTTGCGGTCTGGTGAGAACCCCGCGAACCAAGGTGGTTCTCGACTTCAAGTTCGTCCCGCGTACCAGGGGGGTACGCAGAGGGGTCCACGCAAGCAGTGGAAGAAAAGGGTGGCACCGATCGGGGGTTCATCGGTCGAGGCTCCGACCATGTAGGAGGGTGCTATGCGGTGCAGTGGATCAGAAAAGAGGCATAAACTCGCGGCTTCGTGGGGAGTGCATCCGCGAAGGGGCCATGGTTCGCGGTTTCCATTAGTTTGTTATTTTAGGTTTGCGGTTCACCAAATTATGATACATTTTCTGGTTCCTTACTAGTTGGTTCCTAGGTTCATACCTTCTTGGGTTTGTGAATTGGAACTTTGCTATCACAAAATTCTAATCCTTCCTTCGAAATCCTTCCTCCCGAATCTGATCGCTCTTCTCTTCCTCCGCCTTCGAATCGTCCGAATCCGAATCCCCTTTCTTTTCCCCTTCAGTATCATTTTATAGAGTGGGAGAAGAGATTTATCCGCGGCCATGCGGCACCTTTTGCGGAGGCCCATGAACAAAAACCAGCTTATGGATAACTTGGTCAATCTGTGATTCGCGGTGGGTACTGGGCACTCCTCTCCCCACCCCCCCGTGAACCGAACTCAGGGAGTGCTTCACGGCCGCGGAGGTTTCCGCCTCCATTCTGTGAAAAACAGCGGATGCGGCTTGAACCGGTCGACGTGGTCTGCAGTTGGGGTGGTTTATGATGGTGAACCAGATCAGCACCCATCCTGCTTCGTGACCACAAAGGATCTCCGCCTCCATTTCTCAAACGATAGTGGTTCACGGAGGGGGTGCTTCGCGGAGGGGGTGCTTCGTGTTTTCATGGGACCGGTCTGCGGACCAGTTCTTCTTGTGTCCCTTCCTTTGAATTTTCTCCATTCTTTTCCCCAATTCTTTTGGGGATCTTGGGTAGAATCTCCTTTGCAGATATTTTAGGACCCTATAAATGCCCCCCATTGGAATGGGGTCCGATCAGAACGAAGAGGAAGTCGTTCCGATGTATAGTGGTCCTGAAACTGAGATGGTTTACAGTAGAGAGGTGGACCCGGTAGGGGACCACGCCTATAAATACTGGGGGCCCTTCATTTTTCCTTTACCTAATTCTTTGCAAAACCAGAGCTCTCTCGCCTCTGCGTGCTCGTTCCTTCGCGAAGTGCCTTGTCTGCGAACCACCTGTGACTTCCGCGAACCATTCTTTCTTCACGGTCTCCTTCACCAGTGAACCAACTTCCCAACCGCGAACCATTAATCTTAATTAATTAAAAATTAAGTCATGAAGGGCGGTGAAGGAACTTTCTTTGTGGTTTTGATGCTTCGCGGTTTCCTTTCTCCATGGTTACCATGCTCCGCGGTTACCATGATCCACGATTACCATGCTCCACGGTTACCATGCTCAACGGTTACCATGCTTCGCAAACTAAAGTCCCTTAAACTTTTCTAAGTCCTTCGAACATAAATTCGGGATTGAAATTCCACGGAGCAACTTGGTTCGCAGTTTCCTGGACAATGATTCGCGGGCCAGGGTTTCGCCAACAGATTTCGCGAAGGGCTGGTTCATGAGATGATGTCATCACAAACCATCCTCCGAGGCCTCCATGCGGGCATTGCTTATGAAGGCTCCTTAGCCATATATCTGGTTATTTTTTTCCAGATTTTTATTCCGGACTAACCGATTGTTGGCTCTCATTGTGTAGGGAGAAAACATGGTTCCCCCTCGTTCTGCGCCGAGGCCTGCTGCTGAGCCACTCCCAATTGGTGATCAACGCCTAAAGGATATGGCCAGCTCTGTTCAGGATGGAGTCTGCCACTCCCCACCGTCTTCCTTTCTTGCCAGCTGACTCTCCAAGTCACAACAAGAGTACCCCTTTTTCAAACAGCCTTCCTGCCTATGGGTTTGGCTTGCTGTCCGATACCTCGATTCTGGAACCATCTCGTGACAACAATCCGGAAGCATGGATATTCACCGCCACTATCCCTCAGTTTGTGATACCTTTCAATGGGCGGCTTACCCCAAGGGACACAACTGTCAGGTCCGTGTTGAATCATCTTCGAGTATCTCCGACAGGAGAAAAACGTCAACAGGAAGGAACAATTCACTGCTACTGGAGTATTTACCACAGCGCCATGGTAAGAGACCAGTATGGTTGGTCAGTGAATCAAGATGTCCGACCGGGAGGAGCATTTAAGTCTTTGGATTGGGGGTGGCCCTTCTGGGTTCACCAGAGCTGTGCAGAGTTCAAGGTAGAATTGCGAGCCGTAGGCCTATATGAATTTAATGACCCAAAGTTTTTCAATGGAAAATTACCTTCTTATATTTATGTCATAAAAACACAAAATAATGAACTACTAAGTGATAAGTGGCCTTTAAACATAATTTGTTCACCCCTATGTTTAGAATTTTAAAAATCTGACATACACGGTTGTGTTCAAGATAGTTTTTGGAGTCTAAAGAAACAAAAATATTTTTTGGTGAATCGTAACCTACCCTTATGAATAGTAACCTACCCTTATGAATAGTAATATGACCCTTATGAATAGTAAATAAGAGTAACATTACCTATGAATAATAAAATAAAATATAGACATCTTAAAAAGTAACAATTTGACCTTAGTAAACGTTTTTGGTATTTTATAAGTCATAAATAATTAATTATAATTAATTAGTTAATTTAGAAGAATATTTATTCCCCTAAAATGTATTCATAAAGTATTGAATCAATGTATAATAGTTTTTAGATAATTTTATAAGACCCTACGTAATTTTTTAAAGAACTACAAAATCAATTTTAATTTTAAAAACTGTTTTTTAAGTAAATTATGATTTTAATTAAACATTAAATTAATAATATTTAGAAAATTATTTTTCAAAACTGGTAATAATTTTTGGATTCTAAACTTCAAAAAATGGTAGGGGTAAATTTTTGGGTTTATTCTGAAATACTTCAATTTTGTGGTGAATAAAGAAAAATACAGTTTTTCGCATAATCGGTGTACACTAAATTGCATCATTGATGATGTAATGATGACATAAACATTCTGGAACATTATTTTCGGCCAAAACATATTAAATTTCATAAATTTTTCCTTCAAATACAACAAATCCAATTCTCAAACCTAAAAAGAACTTTCCAAAGCCTAAAGTCAAAAGGTGATTTCTTAAAGTGTCTTTTTCTCTTTCTTTCACTTTCCTTTTAATAAATTAATAAATTCGAATTATAAAGAAGATTTAAAGCCTAAATCGAATTTTATTGTACTAATATATGATTTAGTATGTCAAAAAACTACTATTACAAGTCTAACTTATGATATATTATTTTATTTAATATTTTATACCAAAAACACCTCCCTCCTCATGTATAAATAAGCCCTCCCCCTCCTCTTGGCAAACCACACCTATCAAGCTTCAAGAATTGTCTAAGATCTACCCAATCATCTTAACTAGACCCTTCCAAACGTCCAAGATCTTCTGGTCTCATCAAAAGACAAAGCTTAGGCCCTTAATGAGGTTCTCAAGTGAAGGATTCAAGAGGTAATTGCCCTCCCTCTTCTCCTTTAATTTCCTTTCAAGTTCAAGTTCCTTTCTTGATCTCTCCCCACCATTCTTCATACAAATTGTTTTGTAACTCCAGAATTATAAATATACTGTAATATTATGATTCTAATGGTATATTATATCACTCCACACCCTTTCCCTCTTCCTTTTATTTTATTAAAGAGAACGTTGTTTATGTGGTGTTAATTTATCACCTTCAAAAACGACATGTTCTCTTCTTCCATTTATACCTTCAAATATGGTTATAATACCATTTTTATGGTTGAAATAGAATATTTTATATGTATTATGTTCTATTTTAAGTTCTGGAAATAATTTATGGCCATATTACTAAGTGAAAAGTTAAAACGAGTTCGTTGTGATCCAAAAACCTCTTAAATTAACCCAAATAATCTTCATTTAATTCTTATATAATGATTCATCCACATGGATCTAATATAACTCATTATAAAATAATTAAATATTCTGAAATGTCATTAATAACATTTAATATCCGTTATGGATGTTTACCCATGATCTACCCAAACATCAATTTAAGAATACAAGTGGACCGGTCAAGAAAACCATGAAAACGAACATCCCCGATCAATGTTTTTAAACTCTATAAGTCATCCAAAGGAACATAATATGAAATAATGAAACCATAATGAACCCTATTAATGTATAAAAGATTCTGGAATTTCTAATTGATGAATATAATGTCATTATACAAGACATTAAAGAGAATGAGGCATTCGAGTACAAGGTAAGGGGAAATCTCGAACCCAATTTTTCTTCCTTCGGGTTCTCCCTCTTTCACTCCATTTTTGATATGGTTACTCCTAAAAGATCATTTTTTCATCATTTACTTTACTTTTCTGGGATATAAATGTTTTTAAATGGTTTTTATGTCCATCAAAATGTTTTCCAAAAGAACTCTTCTTTCAAGATCTCACCTTTTACCTCTCATTCAAGGTCGATGGTTCTTGTATCAAGTATGTTGTTCCCTCTTTCTTTTGGGAACCCAAAGCTTATGAATGTGTTATTATGAGATGAAACCTATCCCATTACATGGGTTATTTATGTAAATGTTTGATATGTGTTCTATGTTACAATCATGATAATGATAATGTTATGATGTGACGGGTGCGCCCAGAATTATATAGCGCAATATGAATGTTTAAATGTGACGGGTGCGCCTGTAATTATATAGCGCTCCAATTAATTGGGTAAAGTGATGAATCTAATTAGTAAATGTGAAATGATGTGTGAACAAGATGCTATCTTGGTTCACAAATATGTGTGGTAGTTAACTACTAAGACATGATGTTTCATTTTTATGCATTGCCACATTTCAAGTCTATTATTTATGCTTCTCTCATGTTCATGATCATTTTCCTATGTCATGATTATGCTAAACCCATGATATATTGTTCTTATCTATCCTCTTACTGGGATTTTATCTCACCCCTTTTGATGTATATCTTCAAGTGGTTACATGTACTAAGGAGAGGACAAGTGCCACTAAGAAGCTAGTGAAGAAGAAATTAAAAAAATGTTTATGGTTGATGTTGTATTTCTTATGTGTGGTCCTAGTTTGCCCAAGACACTAAACCATTGGATCCTCTATGTGTAATACTATTATTTTGTTTATCTTTGAAATGATTTAATAGTAATGAAAGAAAAGGCTGGGTCGCTATAGTTGGTATCAGAGGAAAGGTTTAGTTAATTTGGGAATTAGGATTAGTGAACCCTAGAGAAAACCTCTAGTATGAGACTAAGTAAAAATATGCACACAAGAATATTTACCTAGGGATACAATATGTTATGTTTTTGGTTTATTTGTATAAATGAATAAGTTATTCATGACAGGTTTAGTTATGTTTTGTTCTATCCTTTTCTATTTTAGAAAATGGTGGGAACCAGGATAGGTAATGAAGGAGAAGTACCCTCACCTGTTTGTGTAAAGTGAAATTTCAGGGGCGAAATTTCTTAAGGGGGGAATAATGTAACGAACCATAATTTTTCAATGGAAAATTCCCTTCTTATATTTATGTCATAAAATCACAAAATAATGAACTACTAAGTGATAAGTGACCTTTAAACATAATTTTTTCACCCCTATGTTTGGAATTTTAAAAATCCGACATACACGGTTGTGTTCAAGATAGTTTTTGGAGTCTAATGAAACAAAAATAATTTTTGGTGAATAGTAACCTACCCTTATGAATAGTAACCTACCCTTATGAATAGTAAATAAGAGTAACATTACCTATGAATAATAAAATAAAATTTAGACATCTTAGAAAGTGACAATTTGACCTTAGTAAACGTTTTTGGTATTTTATAAGTCATAAATAATTAATTACAATTAATTAGTTAATTTAAAAGAATATTTATTCCCATGAATTTTATTCATAAAGTATTGAATCAATGTCTAATATTTTTTAGATAATTTTATAAGACCCTACGTAATTTTTTAAAGAACTACAAAATCAGTTTTAATTTTAAAAACTGTTTTTTTAAGTAAATTATGATTTTAATTAAACATTAAATTAATAATATTTAGAAAATTATTTTTGAAAAATGGAACTCATTTTTTGATTCTAAACTTCAAAAAATGGTAGGGGTAAATGTTTGGGTTTATTCTGAAATACTTCAATTTTCAGGTGAATTGTAAAAAACACAGTTTTTCAAATAATCGATGTACACTAAATTGCATCATTGATGATGTAATGATGACATAAACATTATGTAACATTAGTTTCGGCCAAAACATATTAAATTTCATAATATTTTCCTTTAAATACAATAAATACAATTCTCAAACCTAAAAAGAACTTTCCAAAGCCTAAAGTCAAAAGGTGATTTCTTAAAGTGTCTTTTTCTCTTTCTTTTACTTTCCTTTTAATAAATTAATGAATTCGAATTATAAAGAAGATTTAAAGCCTAAAAAGAATTTTATTATATTAATATATGATTTAGGATGTCAAAAAACTACTATTACAAGTCCAACTTATGATATATTATTTATTTAATATTTTATACCAAAAACACCTCCCTCCTCATGTATAAATAATCCCTCCCCCTCCCCTTGCCAAACCAGACCTCTCAAGCTTCAATAATTGTCTATTATCTGCCCAATAATCTTTACTAGCCCCTTCCCCTTGTCCAAGAGCTTCTGGTCTCATCAAAAGACCAAGCTTAGGCCCTTAAGGAGGTTCTCAAGTGAAGGATTCAAGAGGTAATTTCCCTCCCTCTTCTCCTTTAATTTCCTTTCAAGTTCACGTTCCTTTCTTGATCTATCCCCACCTATCATCATCCAAATTGTTTTTTAACTCCATAATTATACATATACTATAATATTATGATTATAATGGTATATTATATCACTCCACACCCTTTACCTCTTCCTTTTATTTTATTAAAGAGAACGTCGTTCATGTGGTGTTAATTTATCACCTTCAAAAATGACATGTTCTCTTATTACATTTCTACCTTCAAATCTGGTCATGAAACCATTTTTATGGTTGAAACAGAATATTTTATATGTATTATGTTCTATTTTAAGTTCTGGAAATAACCTATGGCCATATTAATAAGTGAAAAGTTGAAACGAGTTCATTGTGATCCAAAAACCACTCAAATTAACCCAAATAATCTTTATTTAATTCTTATCTAATGATTCGTCCACATGGATCTAATATACCTCATTATAAAATCATTAAATCTTCTATAATATCATTAATAACATGTAATTTCAGTTCTGTATGTTTACCCATGATCTACCCAAACATCAATTTAAGAATACAAGTTGACCGCTCAAGAAAACCATGAAAACGAACATCCCCGATCAATGTTTTTAAACTCTATAAGTCATCCAAAGGAACATAATATGAAGTAATGAAACCAGAATGAACCATATTAATGTATAAAAGGTTCTTTAATTTCTAATTAATGAATATAATTTCATTATACATGACATTAAAGAGAATGAGGCATTCGAGTACAAGGTAAGGGGAAATCTCGAACCCAATTTTCTTTCTTCGGGTTCTCCCTCTATCACTCCATTTTTGATATGGTTACTCCTAAAAGATCATTTTTTCATCATTTCCTTTACTTTTCTGGGATATAAATGTTTGTCACTAGTTTTTATGTCCATCAATTTTTTTTCCAAAAGAACACTTCTTTCAAGATCTCACCTTTTACCTCTCATTCAAGGTTGATGGTTCTTGTATCGAGTATGTTGTTCCCTCTTTATTTTGGGAACCCAAAGCTTATGAATGTGTTATTATGAGATGAAACACATTAAATTACATGGGTTATTTATGTACATGTTTGATATGTGTTCTATGTGTAAATTATGATAATGATAATGTTATGATGTGACGGGTGCACCCAGAATTATATAGCGCAATATGAATGTTTAAATGTGACGGGTGCGCCCGGAATTATATAGCTCTCCAATGCATTGGGTAAAGTGATGAATCTCATGATTAAATGTGAAATGATGTGTGAAAAAGATGCTATCTTGGTTCAAAAATATGCATGGTAGTTAACCACTAAGACATGATGCTTCATTTTTATGCATTGCCACATTTCAAGTCTATTATTTATGCTCCTCTCATATTCATGATCATTTTCCTATGTCATGATTATGATCACCCCATGATATATTGTCCTTATCTATCCTATTAATGGGCTTTTAGATCACCCCTTGTGATGTATATCTTCATGTGGCTACATGTACAAAGGACAAGTGCCACTAAGAAGCTAGTGAAGAAGAAATTAAATAAATGTTTATGGTTGATGTTGTATTTGTTATGTGTGGTCCTAGTTTTCCCAAGACACTAAACCTTTGGATCCTATATGTGTAATACTATTATGTTGTTTTTCTTTGAAATGATGTAATAGTAATGAAAGAAAAGGCCAGGTTTCTATAATGAAGCTGCCTGGGTGTCCCAGACCTATACCTACCGGCCTCAAGCCCTCACCAAGAAACTTAAGAGTCGTTGGAGCACGGACACCAACACCTTTCATCTTGTCCACAGGGAGGTAGGAATTATTCTTTGGGACATCTTTCAGATTTCAGGGGTCCCCATTGTTGGGGGTATGTACGATGAATTCCTGCCCCCCCTTATGTGTGGGACGACGAAGAGATAACTCCTCCATTGACGAGGCGGCTCATTGATCTAGCCCAAAAACATTCGAAGGATAAATATCCAAAAAACCCTATCCATGGTTGTGAGGAGCATCTGAAAGATACGTTTCTGAGACAGCCTATCCAGTATCGTGATTAGATCAAGGATTTTTCTAGAGAGAGAAAATCTATAGCTCTTCCACGTAGGCCCATGACCTGCCCTACAATGGAGTCCCGAAAGCAGAAGGGTTGTTATTGGATGAACCTAGAGCAAGGCCAATTCAATGATTGGAGCTAGAAGCTTGTCCCAGATGTCGATCGGTTTCTTCGCCTGGTGGTGTTTCTGGCCATGTTTTTGTGCGGCTGGCTATTTCCTGTATGTGAGTCTGGCGGCGTACGGGTCTCTACCTTTGTCATGGCAGTACAATTGGCTACCGAAAACATTATCAACCTAGCCGTCCCAGTGATAGCAAGGATTTACCGATTACATGGTAATATTATCAATGGGAGCCGACCAAACTGAGTGGCCGACCCTTTTCAGATTCTCTGGGGATAGCTACACGTTCATGTCAAGAACTAATACACCTTTATCAACTCTCTTCAGATTCCAGGTACCACATTCCTGCCATACCTGCAACTGACCAGCGGGGTTATGCTCGAAGAGTGGGCAACCCAAGAGAAGGATAATCAACAAACTGTTCTGAATAGGCGTCTGTTATCGAGTCGAATCTCATGTTATGATCATTTGAATTTACATCCACTCTCTTCCCCAACTGGTGCGATCAGGAACACCATAAAAGAGGAGTTTAACAAGCGGGGATACCTCTTTTCCCTTCGAGAGGGTATTCTGGTGGCTTGTATTGGTGGGGAACTAATCTGCGAGGGGTACGCGCCTTACCGATTCAGACACCAGTTTGGCTGCATCTAGGCACTATGTCCACCCCGCACTTAATGGTTCCCACGAGAACCGTCATCTAATGGTGGCCAGGCAGCTATGGTTAATGTTTACCTAGGAGGATACCAGTTGTGAGGTCATGAATCCCACGCTTGTAGACTCCACACCCTTCTTATCCAAGAATTATGCTGACTCCTGGGTACAGTCATACCCGAATGGCCAGCTAGGGACGTTGTTGCCTACCATTTCAAGTCCCAAGCCATCAAAGGGTAAGAGGAAGTAGAAGGGGGGTGATGCTTCAACTAGGCCGAGCAATGTCCTTCGCCACCCTGCTGGTCTCGTGATTCCAGGGAAGATCTTAACATATATAGGTGTATCCTACCATGCCCTTGAGGCTACCCGAAGGGGGGGTGGTTATTCCCACATATGCTGCCTTCCCAACGGCCTGGGGCCAATGGAACAAATTTAAGGGTCGGTCAGCCTTTCGTAGCCAGTACCACCATTCTCTGTGGCAGTACCTTCAGGAATCAGAAGTGGCTTTTGAAGAGCTGGGCTATATATCCACCCCTGTTAACATTCTTTATGATGTGGATCCAGAGCGGGTCAATCAATATCTCCAGGATCTTGAATCCTATATTTACGCGCGCGAGGGTCACGCGATATCAACCCATCGAGTCCAGGCCATGCTGTATCCGGTGACTGATGAGGAGGGGGATGGAAGTGACCACTCTTTAGGGGGAGATGATTTTGATGATTTCCCCATCAGGGCAGAAGCCAGGGAATTCCCGTCCTTACCTGTGAGGTCCCGCCCACCGATAGTCCCAGAGAGTTCTAAGCCGGGGGTGAGATCCAGAACACAAATGCGGCCATTGGCGCCCTTACCATCCTCTACCACCGCTCGGACTTCTCATGTTGATCCTCCCCGGTCGGCGATTCATGCCATGGCCACATTCTTGGAGGCTTGGAGGATTTGGGATGACCTGAGGGCCAGTGGCTCAGATGAAGAAGTTTGGGCGTTACTTCAAACAGGCCCTCTTAAACTTTCGGGTATTTGGACGATCTTCGGTCCACCGCCCTTTCTGTTTGAAGAGGATTTGGATGAAATAGTCGCCTCATTAAAGGAGATGTATGCGTATATTCATTCACTCCAGAATCATCTCTTTGGGAGCATCCATGTGTCTATGATGATTAGACATCACGAATTGTCCGACCCCAAAGAAGAGGCCGCTCTGCTCGCCCATTCTGACTTTCTTCCTCCTTTATTATGGAGGTTCTAAGGTTTCTTTCTTTTATGAAGGGTGCCGAAGAATCTCAGGGGGTAATTCCTTCTCCAGAGTATACTCCTCGTGGTACCGTGGTGGGGGGGCATACTCTTTCTCCCATAGGGGTCATCGAGGAAGGATCCCCTGGAGCAGCTGAGTTCATGGAAGCGACCATCACAGACTCAGATAGGGTCTTTCTTCCTCCCGCCCCTCCCAGAATTCTGGGCGAACTATCCCATGGGTAGATACAGAGACAACAACAGGCGTTCCATTTATCAGAACGGCTCAGAAAGGGAACGTAGGGTAATCATGACTTCCCGTTTGCTCAATAACCAACTCGCATTCTTAGACTTCTCCAGTCATTAATTGTATGGTGCATGGCCACTCGGGGATCTGGCTATGGCTACCGAAATGGTTTTACCTTCCGCCTCCTTGATATCTGCGGAATCACCTGTAACCACGCCCGGTCGCAATGAGATGGTGGGATCTACTGAGGGGCTCGATGATATGGATGCTTTACTTCCGCCTTTATTAGTCAGAGATACGTCAGAGGAGGAATTGATGGTATTTGAGACTCCTGCTGATCAAACATCCCTTCCAATTTTGGAGGAAGACGGGGTGCCCATGATCACTGAGGGGGCTCCAGATCTGACGGGGCCAGCCACCTCTGACCTAATGGATCCCCTTGTAATGGAGGAAGAGCCTTCCATTAGTCCAATTATTGGAATCCCGGAGCGGGAAATCATCTTGTTCACCGGGGGAGTGATTTCCCCGAGCTTGGTCTCCGTAGGTGACCACTTGGGGATGACTTTGGAAACTTCTGGCCTTAGGCATGTCCTTAGGCCCTGGACCCCTCAAAGGGCTTCCTATATTCCCTTGCATTTCAAAGATGTGGCATCCTCTTTGAGCTGCTGTCGTGGCAGTGCAGAGCTTGCAGATTCTGACGCCTCATCGATTAGGAGTAAGTTACCCGATCTCCTGCCACTGACTCCTTTTTATTCCCTTTTATAATTAGGGGTACTCATTTGTCTTATTGACTCTCAGACTTCAGGACCACAACCTTTGGCGCTGACGATTGTGTCGCCAGACCCGGCTGTGCCAATGACCACAACTGTTGGTGGCAAAGCCGTCGTAGTGCCAGAGTTTGCGGGTGAGGCCGCATCAGGTCCCTCCGTGGTGACTTTCATCCCCGAGTATATGTCTTCATCGGGGAGTGATTCTAAGCCCAATCAAAAAGTCTTTTATATTCTTTGTCCATCTCACCAAAGGGCTTGGGAGAAAATTTGGAGACTGATTTCTCAGACGCACCTAGCTGAGATGCCGGCCAGATTACCAAGCTGCGCAATCTATTTATGCTGTTGGGATTTGATGGCTTTTACTATCATGGTGTTTATGACATAGTCAAGCAGGTAATCGCTGATCGGGAGAGTCTAGGTGGTTTCGAGTCTCGCCTTTCCACTGCCCAATCCGAAGCCTACCTTTCCGAAACACGATAGCTCTACCTAACAGAGGCTCATGACCATGCCGGGGTCGTCGCGTGGCTTCAGAGAGAAGTTATTGAGCAAAGTTCTCACCTGGAGGTGATGAGGAATGAGATACAGCAGCTGCAGCAGGAAGAGGCCAACGTCGCCACCATGATTGGAGAAGGGGAGTGGCAGATGGAGGAGGAAATAAGGGAAAGCACAAAGGTAGATCGGGAGGCTAAAGAATTGCGGGCTGGTGCAGAATCTGAGACGACCTTACTGCAGAATCTCTCTCAGACAATCAAGGATTCTCACCAGCGCCTGATACAACTTTGTGAATCTTCTGAAAAACTCATGTAATCACCTTTCACACTAGAGGAGGCTCCAGATTGTGGATTCCCTCCCTACCATCTTTATTATGGAACAAAGAAATATTTCTCCTTAGTTCTCTTATCACCTTCTCCGGTGATAGAAATTATTTGGCACGATCACTGCATCTGTTAATTCCCCGAACATAGAATAATTAGTGTTCAGGACTATTGATAAAAAAATAAAAGGAGCTCTAACATTTTCCTGGACCATGGGATCTAACGAGCATAGTTTGACTATTGCTAGGGTTTTGTAGAAAAACCCCACAAATTTTTTGTCTTTTTATCTTAATTCACTAATTTTTCCTGGGCGTATTTGGTATGGACCCAGTGGGTATAAACTGACTTTTTCTTAGGTCAACCTTTTCGGGTTTTCGGCCTAACAGGATTTGTGCCTCTTTCTTTTGTGAGCGGTATAAAGTCATACCGGAAAGACTATCATTACTGATGATTTAGGTCGAACAACTTTGACCAAATATGGTGGGACGAGGGTCCCAATGATGTTTGATTGAATAAATGATGTCTCAATACCCTTCAGACGCAAGTGGGGGGAAATGTATTTAAATTTGAGTGACATGCAAGGCATGTCTCAAGATATGGGAGCCGGGTCGGCGTACAGAGGTAGGAAGATCATTTCCTAAGGAAGACTTTCCTTTGGTAGATAGGACATGGGCAATCAATATGCAGATCCACTGAAGTCATGGTATGTATAATAATTCAAAGGTGTCCTTAGGTCAATGACTGTCCGTTTCTGATAGCTAGGGGACTTCATGGAAGTCCGGATCATGGAAACCACAATGGGTGTCTTGGAAGATTATGAAAACCACCAGGGGTGGCTCAGAAGGGGAATGTGACAAATGAAGGGATTTTGGGAATATCCGTACTAATCAGGAACGTGGTCAGGAGACCACTTCCCTACGCATTTAGTTAGCATAAGGGTTGGTTGAGGTTTGGCGCAATTTAAATTCATGCAGCTGGGACATCATTTAAAATGGAACGACTTATCCTGGTTCTCGGTAATCTTGTCAAATACGTTCCGCCATATTCAGGTAGGATTTTGAAAGAGGTTGGTAAACTATAGCTTAGAAGATTTCCGAATCCCGGGATAGGCATGGGGGCTCAGAGGCCAAGAGGCGTATAAAGGGAAGCATTGCCTAATGAAAAATTGCCTTTGGTAGACGGGCCAGGGGTGATCAACATGCAGAGCCGCTGAGGGCATGGTATGCATAGTCATAAAAAGGTTTCCTTAGGTCAATGATTGTATTTCCCGGATAACCAAGCAACTTCAGGGAAGTTGATATTTGGGACCACCAGGGGTGGATTATGAGGGTTTGAATTCTTTCTTATTACAAAGTATGGATTATGATGAGAGGGTGCCTGAATACGGGGGAAATAACAGACTAAACTTCTTGAGAATGGGTGAAGTAATTCCTTCTCACACTGGTGGGAGATGGTGGTTCGTACAGGTCTGACCCGTTCACTGAAGGACAGAGAAAAGTATCTATTCCTCACTGAACCCATGACGAGTTTGACCGTGCGGTTTATCGTCATGTGGTTGGGACATATTCCATGCAGTTTAGCGTCATGCGGTAAGGACAAGGTACATTATTTAAATGTTGCTATGCAGTTTAACATCATGTAGCGAGGACGGCTTCCGTGCAGTTTAAAGTCATGCGGTAAAGACGAGGAGATCTTTAAAGGTTGCTGTGCAGTTTAACGTCATGCAGCGAGGATGGGGGGAATCTTTGCGAAGGATGCTCTTCATCAGAATATATGTAGCGACCCATACTTTACATACATTGTTATTAATTCAGAATTGAAGCACACTTATTAAAATATAAAACAAAACCAGGAAAGGACCGTATAGGTATAGTGTCTTTAGAATCTGGGAAACATAAACAACTGGTTCATAAAGCGTCTACACTGTATCCCATTTATTTCATTATATCTATAGTCACTTTTGACATATCTTACTTAATAACCTTCTTCCTGACCTGGGGAAAGAAAACATACAAAAGGGTGAGCTCAAATGCTCAGTAATGGTAAACAAAAGAAATATCAATCACATCATATACATAAGAACATAACTTTTTGAAATCTTAACCTGCAAAAGAAATCATACTTTCATAACATGGGATAAATCATAGTAGTGAAATGTAATCCCAATAATCATAACTTAAAACATGAAACTTTTTGGCATACACACATAATCATAGAGAATCATTTCTTATTAGTCAAGACTCATTTCCAAGACTATCTTAGTGGACAAAGTCCATTTCTGAACCGAGTTCACTCCTCGTTTCAGTCATGTTTCACTGAACCGGTTTAACTTTCCATTCCATCCATGTCTATCTCATGAGATATAAAATCTTTAATCAATGCATTGGATGGAGATATAGGTCCCACCCATCTCATAATGATACCATTCTTATGTGTGCCACAAAATCATAAACCATACATCATAGCATAACCCATGTAATAAAAATGGGAATGTTTAAACATCGTGACATCATAAAAAAATTCATATAAGATAAAAGAATTCATAAAAATATTCCCATCACAACATAATCAAATCCATGTAATAATATTGATAGAAACAGAACCCTTTATTATCTTATATGGAAAATAATTTTGATAAAACACTTGAACTCCATTATTGAGGAAAATATCCTTTCTACTTCAAAAACATTTTTCCTTTCTTAACATGTCATAAAATTTTAAACTAAAAGAAGTTGATTAAAAATAAACTTGAAAACCTGTAAAGTATGATTATTGGAAATTTTGTTTTAAAAATCCATTCATGCCGTATAATTTAAAAAAATATTCTTCTCGTACTTTTTTCGGAAAAGTCAAAAAGTACCTCGTACGAAAAATGACAAAAGATTCCTTTCATATCTTTTACTAAAAACTCACCGAAGGGTAAAATTGGATTTAAAAAATTGTAGGTGGATGAAAATAATATTACATATTGGGGAAAAATGGATGTGGATGATAAAATACACCCCAGTAAATACCAAAATATAAACAATCTCAGATAAAAATGAGATTGTGATATTTCCCTTACCTTAGGTCCGATATGCTTGGTACGTGTACGAAACTTCTGTATAATGATTTAAATAATGTTATTGACTTATTCTAGAATCATACTCATTGTTATGATATCACATATGGTCATATTCTTAGCTTCTTATTAGAAATATTTAATTACAACTTGTTATTCGGGTGTTTATTACTTTTTGTTCTTATGCGTGTTTTGTCGAATAAATTATTATTCTTCTCTTTAGGTTATAGATACCTCATTTCCAAAATGTTATTAGTGTAATATATATCATATTCATTCATTATATTCATTTATATAATCATTATGAAATGAAGATCATGTAGAACATGTCGCATCACATCGTGGAGACGGTATTCCGTACGTACACACGAGCGATGATATCGTTCCCATGATCATGGAATTGTATTGGAGTGTATGTATACTATTTCAGAATCAATATCAATTTACAAAAATCATATATATTCATTATTTACACCATTATACCCATCCAAGTATGGTGGTGGTGGAAAATAGATTACACCACAGCGTGGAGATGGTATTCCGTACGTACGCACGCACGATGATTTCATTTTCCGTAGGATGGATAGATGGTGAAATAGGGTTGTTTCATAGATATAATAACATATCAGTATATGAGTGATACTGATGTTATTACTTCATAATTAAACAACTAAATAAGAATAAGTGGAAGAAGAAATAAAGATGAAAGAATCGGTAACGGACATTACCTCTTCTTTGAAGTGCTTCTTTGAGACCTCCTTTTAGGGCACTAAAATTGGTCTTTGAAGAAGACTAGGACCTCTAGGATGTCTCTAGGGAAGTGTATAGGAGAACGTGGCAGGGGTTGGCCGAGCATGAATGCTCAAAGTGGTGTGAGGAAGAGGGGGAGGAGGTTCCCTTTTATAAGGGAGGAGAGGGGCTCCTTTGGAAAAACTAAAAATATTATTTTATTATAAAGTCAAGTTCGGTTTTAAATAGCTCCAAATTGATTTATTTCGAAGATATGGTGGTTATGGGTCTAAATAATCTCATCCAATAGAATTTAAGCATGTTTAGGTTCCTATTTTAACCTTATCATTTAGATTTAACATTAAGTTAAATAATTTTACTTTTACCGTGTCTTCTTGTGTTCTTATACTATAAGGTTAATAAACTTACTATAAGAAGCCAAACGAACCAGAAGTTGTTTATTATTAATATATATAACCTTATCTAAGTCATTTGGCCAAACCTTAGATTTTTAGGAATAAAATAACAATTAATAATATAATATTTTTTTTAAAAACTATTTTATGTCAATTTTGACACTATTTAGTAATTGATTTTTTTGAAAATCATAACAGAATGATTAGTTCGAAAAAAGTTAATTAAATCAATACTAACATGTCATATTAACCTATGAAATTAGTGGAATTCATAAAAAGTCTCAAATTACATTTATTTTGGTATTTATAACATCAATTATTTCAATATTTCATTAATAAGATAATTACTGCATCATCTTTGTGTCATAAATAAATTAAATTATATAAGGTCTAAAAATTACAAATAAACTAAAATTATGTAGGAAATATTTTTATATTTATAATGAATATTTATATTCAAATTTATCTTATTTATAACCTTATATTAAAAATTATTTACTTATTAAACATTGATTTTAACTATTTTAACCCTTCTTTAAATAAATTAATAATAAATGTCCTAATCTAATCCAAGTGGGCCTAAATGGTCATATTTTATTCCTAAGTTTGTTTTTGGTCAAATTAAACTTATCCAATAGAATTAGGACATGTGTTACGGTAATAAAAATATCATTTTTACCCTTAATTACCCTATTTACTTTTAACCGTGGTAAATAAAAGTAAAAGTTACTATTCAACAAAAATTATTTTCATCTCATTGAACCACATTTTACTTACTGAAATCAACCGTGTCTCTAGGATTTTTGAAATTCCACTCACAGAACGGGTAAAATTAAGTTTTATGAAAAATTCAGTTTTTTTGACTACCACTTAGTGGTTTCACTATTCATAAAAAATTGAAAGTTTTTAGAAAAATACCAAAATTTCACCCTAGGCTAATTTTGATATTCTGAATCCAAAAATGAAGTCCATTTTGAAAAATAAAATTTATAAAATTTCAAAAAGTGGTTATTACTATTCATAACGGCTAGTTTTAATAATATTTTAATAGCATATCATTGTTTAGTGAAACTCGGTATTGCGTAGGACGCAAGCTATCGAGGAAGGTCGCGATTGTGTGTAAAGAAAGCCAAGATAGTGTTGTGTGTAATGAAAGATTCCTTTTATGATTTATAAAAACAAAAATATTTCTCATAAAAGTCTCGGCTGTTACATTCTACCCCCCTTAAAATGAATTTCACCCTCGAAATTCGTCACTTTGTAACAAACAGATGAGGATACCTCTCCATCATCATATCCTCAAGCTCCCATGTAGCTTCTTCTAATTGGTGGTTCTTCCATAAAACTTTCACCAATCGAGTGGTCTTGTTTCGTTGGACTTTTTCGCTACGATCCAGAATCTCTATCGGTTGTTCTTCATAAGAAAGATCTTGCTCCAGCGGTACAACTTTTGAGATGAGTACATGTGAAGGATCAGGTATGTACTTTCTCATGAGAGATACATGGAACACATCGTGAACTTGAGAGAGATTCGGTGGAATCGCCAATCGGTAAGCTACCTTCCCAACACGATCCAGTATTTCGAAAGGACCGATATATCTAGGGCTCAACTTCCCCTTCTTTCCAAATCTCATGACCCTCTTTCAGGGAGATATTCGTAAGAAAACTTTATAACCCACTTCAAACTCTAGGTATTTTCTTCGGTTGTCGACATAACTTTTCTGTCGACTCTGAGTTTCTCTTATGTGTTGTTGAATAGATATGACCTTTTCTGCCATTTCATCAATGAGATCGGGTCCGAATAGTTTTGTTTCCCCAACTTCATCCCAGCAAGTTCGAGTCCTTCATTTCTTTCCATAGAGAGCTTCATAAGGAGCCATCTGAATACTGGAGTGAAATCTATTATTATAAGAATATTCCACCAAAGGTAACTGTTGATCCCAACCACCTTTGAAATCCATAGAGAAAGCTCTCAACATATCTTCTAGACTTCGAATCGTCCTCTCAGACTGACCGTCTGTCTGAGGATGATAAGCAGTGATGAAACTCAACACTGTATCCAGAGTATGCTGAAAACATCTCCAGAACTTTGAGGTAAACCTCAGATCCCGATCAAATATAATAGAAAGTGGTACTCCATGCAATCTTACCACTTCCTTCACATATATCTTGGAAAGCTGATCCAGAGAGAAATCCTCTCTAATAGCGATGAAGTGTGCAGACTTTGTAAGACGATCAACTATGACCCAGATAGCATTATTGCCTTTGGATGTTTTAGGAAGTCCGGTGACAAATTCCATAGTGATGTTTTCCCATTTCCATTCGGGTATGGGTAGTGGTTGTAACATCCCCTTAGTCTTCTGTCTCTCAGCTTTAACTTGCTGACAAACCAAGCATCGAGAGACATATTCAGCAACATCTCTTTTCATGCCATCCCACCAGAAGTACTCTTTCAGGTCCCTATACATTTTCGTGCTTCTAGGATGAATAGAGAATGAAGAACTATGAGCTTCATCCAGAAACTCCCTCTTTAATTCAGGGATGGGAGGAACACAAACCCGATTCCTGAACTTTATTATCCCATCACAATCAAGGTTGAATTTAGGAACATTTCTCACCTTCTTTTGTAACTCGACATCTTCTTTATGTGCCTCTTTAATCTTCAAATGTATAGATTGTTGAACATTCATTTGAGAATGATACAATTTTTCCCCTTTCATTATAATTCCATGATCTATCCTTTGTAAATCCATAAATATTGGATCTTTTGTGATCCTCATCATGGATAAACTGGCATGGTCTTGCCGACTTAATGCATCTACCACCTTTTTTGCTTTCCTAGGGTGGTAATGGATTTAGAAGTCGTAATCCTTAATCAGCTCCAACCATCTTCTTTGGCACATATTCAGCTCCTTTTGTGTGAAAATATACTTTAAACTTTTATGATCAGTATAAATGTCACACCTTTATCCATAAAGATAATGCCTCCAAATCTTTAATGCAAAGATTACCGCAGCTAACTCCAAATCATGAGTTGGGTAATTTTGCTCATGTATTTTCAATTGTAGTGAGGCATAAGCTATCACCATATCATTTTGCATAAGAACACACCCAAATCCCTTCTTGGATGCATCACTGTAGATCACAAACCTTTCTCCACTACAAGGAAGTGTGAGAACAGGTTCACTGGATAACGTTCTTTTCAACTCCATGAAATTCTCTTCACATTCCTCCGTCCAAACAAACTTAACTCATTTCCGAGTCAAATTGGTGAGTGGATTAGATAATTGTGAAAAATCATTCACAAAACGTCGATAATATCCAGCCAAACCAAGAAAATTTTGGATCTCAGTTACTGTTGTCGGTCTCGACCATCTTTCGATAACCTCTGTTTTTGCTGGATCCACAGATATCCCCTCTTATGAGATTATGTGACCCAAAAATGAAACTTTTTGAAGCCAAAATTACCACTTGGTAAATTTGGCATAAAGATTCTCCTTTCTCAAGGTCTTCAATATAATTCTCAAGTGATCTTCATGTTCTTCCTTGCTCTTTGAATAGACAAGAATATCATCTATAAAGACTACCACAAACTGATCAAGATAGTCTCTAAAGACTCTATTCATCAGATCCATGAAGATAGCAGGGGCATTAGTAAGACCAAATGGAATCACTATAAATTCATAGTGTCCATACCTTGTACGGAAAGCCTTCTTTGGTATATCCTCCCTTTTGACCCTTAATTGATGATACCCTGAATGAAGATCAATCTTGGAAAAGTATTAGGCTCGCGTAGTTGGTCAAATAGGTCATCAATGCACGGGAGAGGATATTTGTTCTTGATTGTGATCTTGTTAAGTTCTCGATAATCAATGCAGAGTCTCATTGATCCATCTTTCTTCTTAACAAACAGAACAGGTGCTCCCCGAGGTGACACACTAGGGCGTATTAACCCCTTATCAATATTCTCCTGGAGTTGCTTCTTCAATTCCTGCAACTCAATTGGGGCCATTCTATAAGGTTTATTTGAAATAAGAAAATCAACCGGTACAAGTTCTATTGAAAACTCAACTTCACGATTTGGTGGAAGACCCGGTCATTCCTCCGGAAAGACATCATCAAACTCCCGTACAATGGGAATATTCTTAGTTGTGAGTTTCTCGCCAACCATTTGAGATAAATAACCTTCATTTAGTGGAATCAAGAACCATAAGATGGAATAAATTTCCACTGGAAGGTTATTTTTATCCTTGCATTGATAGATGATCATAGATTGATCTAGAATATGAAATGTGACTTCCCTTCTTTGGAAATTGATATGAGCTCAATATAAAGAAAGTCAATCCATGCCAAGAATCACATCAAATTCCACTATAGGAAGGATCATAAGATTTTCAGGAAGCACTTTCCGACAAACTTCGATCGGAGAAGAATTATAAACTTTTGATGCAACTGTTGTGCCATTAGGGGTTGTCACAGCTAACTCAACATCTAATTTTTGAGGTAATACGGTGATATTCGTAGAAAATTATTCAGAAAGTAAAGAGTGGGTGGATCCAGAATCAAATAAAACATTTGCTACTTTAGAGTGGATGGTAAGTGTACCTTTCACCACATCGTTATCATACTCCACATCACTGATAGAAATTGCATGTGACTTTCCTTTGTCTTTAGCCTTAAGAGTTTGTTAACGTCGACCATCATCATCAACCCTTGGATTTGGGCATTGATTGGCATAATTACCCATCTGCTTCCACTTGAAACATTGAAGTGTAGTAGGTTCATTCTGTGTATCCCTTCCTTTTTTTTCATCATTAGACATCTTCTTCCCATCATTGCGGCATTCAAATGCCCTGTGACCTTTCTTTACACATTTGAAACATTTACTTGTCCCTTTAAGACAACTCCCTCCATGTTTCTTTCCACACTTTGAGCATATGGGAAATCTCATCTTCTTTTTAGTGTGCTCTTTAGATTTTCCTTTGAATTCCATTTTCCTCTTCTTATCAAACCCATATGACTGATGGGTTAATCCAATCTCCATCTCAACTTTGAGAGCACATCGAATGATTTCCTCGTAGCTATTGAAGTCCCTTATGGCTAACACCCTTTGAAGACTTGGTTTTAAGCCACTAAAGAATCGATCGATCTTACTCTCAGGTAGGATAATAATACCAGAAGCGTACCTTGAAAGTCTTGTAAAATTTGATTAATAGGTACCAATAGATTCATCATCCTTTTGCTTCAGTTCAAGAAACTCTTTCTCCATATTTGTTCGGAGAATACAAGGGAAGTACTTATTGAAAAATAAGTTCTTGAACTCATCCCATTCCATGGACTCAATTTCATCCCTTTTTCTCGTATTCTTAATAAGATTACACCATTGATCAGCATCACCTTCCAAACGATACACTGCTAAGATGACTTTATCAGGTTCAGAACATTGAAGTACTGAAAATATCTTTTCAGTAGTACTAATCTATTGTTCAGCAACTAATGGATCAGTAGACCCGCTGAATGAAGGTGGACGCTGTCTCATGAAGGATTCAACAGAATGTTGCTCCTTCCTTTGCTCGTTTGGAAGTCCTGCATGATTCATAGCTTGAGAAAGTTGTGTGAGCATGGCTACAAGATTTTGTATTCCAGCTCCCATAACGTTTGGTTGCTCAGGGGGACAATCCTTGCATTGCCCTTCGTATTCCGCATTAACACAGTTCCATCGGGTTCCAGCCATTGACTAAAACCAAGAAGAATAGTGTGAGAAACACTAATTATAATAGTAAAACCACATAATCAAGAATAAAATTTCACACTTAAGGTCTTATCCTAGTTTATTCATGGCCATTTCTAAAACACTAATATTGTGTTCTATGCTTAGACTTATCCTTAGGATTCTTACTAAGGCTTTCACATCCTAGTTTCCAAAGGTTGACTATACCTTTCCTCTGATACCAACTGTAGCGACCCATAATTTACATACATTGTTATTAATTAAGAATTGAAGCACACTTATTACAACATATAACAAAACCAGGAAAGGACCGTATAGGTATAGTGTCTTTAGAAACTGGGAAACATAAACAACTGGTTTATAAAGCGTCTACACTGTCTCCCATTTATTTCATCATATCTATAGTCCCTTTTGACATATCTTACTTAATAACCTTCTTACTGCCCTGGGGAAAGAAAACATACAAAAGGGTGAGCTAAAATGCTCAGTAAGGGTGAACAAAAGAAATATCAATCACATCATATACATAAGAACATAACTTTTGGAAATCTTAGCCTGCAAAAGAAATCATAATTTCATAACATGGGATAAATCATAGTAGTGGAATGTAATCCCAATAATCATAACCTAAAACATGAAACTTTGTGTCATAGACACATAATCATAGAGAATCATTTCTTATTAGTCAAGACTAATTTCCAAGACTATCTTAGTGGACAAAGTCCATTTCTGAACCGAGTTCACTCCTCGTTTCAATCCTGTTTCACTGAACAGGTTTAACCTGCCGTTCCAGCCATGTCTATCTCATGAGATATAAAATATTTACCCAATGAATTTGAGGGATATATAGGTCCCACCCATCTCATAATGATACCATTCTTATGTGTGCCACAAAATCATAAACCATACATCATAGCATAACCCATGTAATAAAAATGGGAATCTTTAAACATCGTGACATCATAAAAAAATTCATATAAGATAAAAGAATTCATAAAAATATTTCCATCACAACATAATCAAATCCATTTAATAATAGGGATTGAAACAGAACCCTTTATTATCTTAGATGGAAAATAATTTTGATAAAACACTTGAACTCCGTTATTGAGAAAAATATCCTTTCTACTTAAAAAACATTTTTCCTTTCTTAACATGTCATACAATTTTAAACTAAAAGAAGTTGATTAAAAATAAACTTGAAAACTTGTAAAGGAAGATTCTTGGATTTTTTTTTTAAAAATCCATTCATTCCATATAAGTTAAAAAAACATTCTTCTCGTAATTTTGTCGGAAAAGTCAAAAAGTACCTCGTACGAAAAATGACAAAAGATTCCTTTCATATCTTTTACTAAAAACTCACCGAAGGGTAAAATTGGGTTTATAAAATTGTAGGTGGATGGAAATAATATTGCATATTGAGGAAACATGGATGTGGATGATAAAATACACCCCAGTAAATACCGAAGTATAAACAATCTCGGATAAAAATGAGATTGTGATATTTCCCTTACCTTAGGTCCGATATGATTTGTACATGTCCGAACCTACTGTATAATGATTTAAATAATATTATTGACTTATTCCAGAATCATAATCATTGTTATGATATCACATATGGTCATATTCTTAGCTTCTTATTAGTAATATTTCTTTACAACTTGTTATTCGGGTGTTTATTACTTTTTGTTCTTATGCGTGTTTTGCCGAATAAATTCTTATTCTTCTCTTTAGGTTATAGATACCTCATTTCCAGAATGTTATTAGTGTAATATATATCATATTAATTCATTAAATTCATTTATATTTTTTTATGCAATGAAGATCATGTAGAACGAGTCACATCACATCGTGGAGATGATATTCCGTACGTATGCACGAGCGATGATATCGTTCCCATGATCATGGAATTGTATTGGAGTGTATGTATACTATTTCAGAATCAATATCACTTTACAATAATCATATATAGTCATTATTTACGCCATTATAACCATCCAAGTAAGGTGGTGGTGGAAAATAGATTACACCATGGCATGGAGACGGTATTCCGTACGTACGCACGCGCGGTGATTTCATTTTCCGTAGGATGGATAGATGGTGAAATAGGTTTGTTTCATAATTATAATAACATATCCGTATATGAGTGATACTGATGTTATTACTTCATAATGAAACAACTAAATAAGAAGAATTGGAAGAAGAAATAAAGATGAAAGAATCGGTAATGAACATTACCTCTTCTTTGAAGTGCTTCTTTGAGACCTCCTTTTAGGGCACTAAAATTGGTCTTTGAAGAAGACCAGGACCTCTAGGATGTCTCTAGGGAAGTGTAGAGGAGAATTTTTCCGGGTTTGGCCGAGCTTGAAGGCTCAAAGTGGTGTGAGGAAGAGGGGGAGGAGGTTCCCTTTTATCAGGGAGGAGAGGGGCTCCTTTGGAAAAACTAAAAATATTATTTTATTATAAAGTCAAGTTCAGATTTAAATAGCTCCGAATTGATTTATTTCTAAGCTAAGGTGGGTATGGGTCGCAATACTCTCATACAATAGAATTTAGACAAGTTTAGGTTCCTATTATAACCTTATCATTTTGATTTAACATTAAGTTAAATAATTTTACTTTTATCGTGTCTTCTTGTGTTCTTATACTATAAGGTTAATAAACTTACTATAAGCAGCCAAACAAACCCCAAGTTGTTTATTATTAATATATATAACCTTATCTAAGTCATTTGGCCGAACCATATATTTTTAGGAATAAAATAACAATTAATAATATAATAATTGTTTTAAAAACTATTTTATGTCAATTTTGACACTATTTAGAAATTTATTTTTGTGAAAATCATAAAAGAATGATTAGTTCGAAAAAAGTTAATTAAATCAATACTAACATGTCTTATTAACCTATAAAATTAGTGGAATTCATAAAAAGTCTCAAATTACATTTATTTTGGTATTTATAACATCAATTATGTCAATATTTCATTAATAAGATGATTACTGCATCATTTTTGTGTCACAACTAAATTAAATTATTTAATGTCTAAAAATTTCAAATAAACTACCATTATGTAGTAAATATTTTTATCTTTCTAATGAATATTTATAGTCGAATTTATCTTATGTATAACCTTATATTAAAAATCATTTACTTATTAAACTTTGATTTTAACTATTTTAACCCTTCTTTAAATAAATTAATAATAAATGTCCTAATCTAATCCAAGTGGGCCCAAATGGTCATATTTTATTCCTAAGTTTGTTTTTGGTCGAATTACACTTATCCAATAGAATTTGGAAATGTTTTACGGTAATAATAATATCATTTTTACCCTTAATTACCCTATTTACTTTTAATCATGGTAAATAAAAGTAAAAAGTTACTATTCACAAAAAATTAATTTTCATCTCATTGAACCACATTTTACTTACTGACATCAAACGTGTCTCTTGGATTTTTGAAATTCCACTCACAGAAGAAGTAAAATTAAGTTTTATGAAAAATTTAGTTTTTTTAACTACCACTTAGTGGTTTCACTATTCATCAAAAAATTGAAAGTTTTCAGAAAAATACCAAAATTTCACCCTAGGCTAATTTTGATATTCCAAATCCAAAAATGAAGCCCATTTTGAAAAATAAAATTTATAAAATTTCTAAAAGTGTTTATTACTATTCATAACGACTAGTTTTAATAATATTTTAATAGCATATCATTGTTTAGTGAAACTCGGTATTGCGTACGACGCAAGATACCGAGGAAGGTCGTGATTGCGTGTAAAGAAAGCCAAGCTAGTGTTGTGTGTAGTGAAATATTCCTTTTATGATTTATAAAAACAAAAATATTTCTCATAAAAGTCTCAGGAGTTACAATATAACTAGGCTTGAATACCTCAACATGCCCCAGACGTGGAAGGGGGGGTTGATTGGTGTAAATCATGGTTCCCGGGCTTCTTGGATCAAGAGAGATGATATGGGGTCTCTAAGGCCAGTAAGCGTACAGAGCTAGGAAGAGTACTACCTGTGGAAATATTGCCTTTGGTAGACAGGCGAGGGGCTATCAATATGAAGAGCCGCTGAGGGCATGGTATGCAAAGTCATGCAAAGGTGTCCACAGGTCGATAACTTTCCACTTCCGATGGCCGTGAGTGATTATGATGATCCACGATTGTTTGGACCACGAAGTCTATCATTTGATGAGGAGATATCTGGGCATGTCAAGGATATTCACCCCTAGTTGCTGTTAAAGCTTAGAGATCTCCCTATGCTGATTTATTTTGCTTGCAGGGGTGCACCTTCACTCTGTGTAGTTTATCTTCATGCGGTACGGACGAAGTAATCCTAGTTTATCAGTCATAGAGCTCGGATCATTGGGTGACTATTGCTGCAATCACTCGAAGGATAATTGGGTCAATATGTTCTAATATGCTTGGAATAAGGTGGGGGATGAAGGTTGTAAACTGTAACTTTGATTTTTCCAGGATCAAGAGGTGTGGTGTGGGGGCTCTGATGCCGGTAAGCATACGGGGCTAGGAAAAGTGTCGCCCAAGGAAATATTTCCTTTGGTAGATGAGCCATGGGCTATTATTACGCCGAGCCATTGAGGGCATGTTATGCATAGTCATACAGAGGTGTCCATGGGTCAATAAATTTCCACTTCTGATGGCCATGCATGATCATGAAAATCCGAGATCACTCACAGTGCAGAGTTTGGCACGTAGGGATAATGGTGTCTGAGCATATAGAAACATCTTAACTTCAATCGTCCGTTGAGTGAAATTAGCCTAGTCCTGGCTTGATGTTTGTTGATGCTGGTCGCTATGTGAACCATTGACAGACACATTGGCTAGCCAGATAGGGATACCCTGAAAACACCTGGATGTGAAAAGGGGAATGAACTTGTAAACCACTTCGCTATAAACTTCTGGATCATGAGGTATGGTATAGGGGCTCTGAGGCCGGTAAGAGTACAGAGCTAGGAAGAGTGTTGCCTGTGGAAATCTTTCCTTTGTTGGACGATCCAGGGGCTATCATTATGAAGAGCTGCTGGGGGCATGGTATGCATAGTCATGCAAAGGTGTCCACAAGTCGATGACTTTCCACTTCTGATGGCCATGAGTGGTTATGAAGATCCATAATTATCCGGATCATGGAGTCTGATGTATGCAGAGAATGCATCCAAATGTGAAAGGAGTATATCCATCTCGTATCGCCACGTGTCTTGGGTGGGTCGCGACGAAGTCCATGCAGTTTAACGTCATGCGGTGAGGACGAAGTCCGTGCAGTTTATCGTCATGCGGTTAGGACGAGGTTCGTGCAGTTTATCATCATACGGTGAGGACGAAGTTATACACCCCATGGAGGTCTGGTCCGTACATGGGGGAAGGGGGAATTTTTAACATCATTTTCCGTGCAGTTTAACGTCATGCAGTAAGGACGAGAAGTACACCCTGTGCAGGTCTGGTTCGAACATGGGGGGGAGGGCATTTTTCATTTTTTTATCTTTTATCTAGGGGGATGGGCCAAGATTGGGGATCCTGGCATCGCTACGTATCCTGCGAGGGTAGGAATCAAGTTGTATGTAGTTATCTGAAAGAAGTACACCCCGTACAGTTATGGTTCGTACGCGGGGGGAAGTAGGCATTTTTTTCCTTCTTTTATTCAGGTGGCTGGGCCAGGACTGGGGATCCTGGCGTCGCTACGTATCCTGCGAGGGCAGGAATCAAGCCATACATAGTTCTCTAAAATCTGTATAGTTTAACGCCATGTGGTTAGGATGAAGGATATTATTAGATTCAGTACAGTTTTACGTCATGTGATGAGGACGTGATACTCTAAGTTTAAGGTCATAGAGTTTGGACTGTTGGGTGCTCGGTAGTTTAATGTTATGAAGTTCGGACGATGAATACACCCCGTGAAGGTCTGGCCTATACACGGGGGGAAGGGAGAATTCTTGACTCTTATTACCTGTGCAGTTTAGTGTCGTGCGGTAAGGACGGACTCCATGAATTTTAACATCATGCGGTGAGGACATGAATACACCCCGTGGAAGTCTGGTCCATACACGGGGGAATGGGCATTTTTGTTTTTTTTTCTTTTTGAGGTGGCTGGTCCAGGGTGTGGAATTCTGGCATCACTACGTATCCTGCGAGGGCATGAATCAAGCCTCACGTAGTTCTTTGAAATATGTTACACCCTGTGTAGGTTTGGTCCGTTCATAGGGGAGGAGGGAATTTTTAAATCATCTTGTCCATGCAGTTTTAACATCATGCTGCTCGGATGAAGAGTACACTTCGTGTTGGTCTAGTTCATACATGGGGGGAGGGGCATTATTAACTCTTGTTACCCGTGCAATTTAGCTTCGTTTGGTAAGGATGGACTCCATACAGTTTAACGTCATGCGGTGAGGATGTGAATATCTTGGTCTCTATATGAAATACTTCTTCAGGAATATCGCATTGGTAGGAGACGTGGTGAATTCTCCGTCCATGGATATCAGGGCATATGCTCTGTTGGAGTAGACCTTGTGTAAAACATATGGTCCCTCCCACTTGGGATCAAGCATTGGATGCTTCTTGCCGGGTATCATTGGGGTCCGGAGGACCAACACTAATTATCCTTCCAAGAAATACCATAGGCGAACCTTTTTGTTGAAGGCTCGTACGATCCGGTTCTGGTACACTTCCAAGTGGTGCAGAGTGTGCAACCACTTCTCGTCTAGATGTTCCAATTCACCTAGCCACATTTCTGATTTCTCATCATCGAATAATTGATCACAGATGGAAACATGGAGTGAGGGAAGTTAGAGCTCAATGGGTAGGACCACATCTGTTCCGTACACCAATGAGTATGAGGTAGACTGAGTAGTGGTGCAGATTGTGTTTCGATAATCCCACAACACATGGAGAAGTTTATCTAGCCACGACTTCTTGTCTTTGTCCACCATTTTCTGGAGGATGTTGGATAGAGTCTTGTTGAAAGCCTCTACCTGTTCGTTGTCCGCTGCATGGTTGCAGGATGAGTGGTTATCCCTAATACCATATTCGCGGTATAGTTTCCCCACTTCAAAAGTGCAGAAGTTGGTGCCGTTTTCCGTCAGTATGGTATGAGGGACACCAAATATGGTGATGATATTGGTCTTCAAGAAGTTGAAAAATATTTCTTTCCCGGAATTCTTTGAGGGGTATGGCTTCTGCCAATTTGGAAAGGAAGTCGGTTGTCGTGAGGATATACTTCAGCTGTTTGGCCGTGGCGGGAGGATATGGTCCCACGACGTCCATTTCACAGATGGAAAATGGCTAGGAGTACTTAGATTGATGATGTAACTTTGGGGGTTGGTGTATGAAGTTGGCATGAATCTGGCATGAGTGTAATTTTGCGGTAAAATGCTCGTAGTCTCATGCCAATATAGTCCAGTAGTACCCAAGACTTCAAAACTGATGGGAATGCTTGGTCCCTGGTTAATGTGCTCCACATGCTCCGATATGTATTTCATTCATTATGGCGGTAGTTTCTGCTCCATCAATTCATATGAGGAGTACTCCCTCAAGGCCTCATTTGTAGAGGACCTCTTGCTAACCCGCACAACCATATAAGACAAAATTGATTTCCCTTCTCCGTATTTTCTCTCGTTCAGCCCTGTCTGATGGAAGCTCTCCCAGTTGAAGGTAGTTCGCGATGGGGATCATCCAGCCGGTGGAAGGAGAAAATGGCTCGGGGACAGGACTAAATTTGTGTATTTCTTCCATTTTAGATTGAAAAAATGGCAATACCATTCGACGGAGAGCAATACGGATGACCGTTTGAGCCTGGTCTGGGTCAGCTAAGGCTGTGGCCACATTGGCTAATGCATCAGCCTGAGCGTTCTCGGACCAGGGAATATAGGTCAATGTTGGTTCTATGGAGAAATAAGCCATTATCCCTCGGACAAGGTCAAATAGGATGATTATCTCATCCTTTTTGATAGAATAATCACCATTGACTTGCTTGATGACAAGCTCCGAGTCACCTTTCACCATAAGGTGCTGTACTTGTGCCTGGAGTGCGAGCTCCAGGCCTGCAATGAGAGCTTGATATTCCAATTCATTGTTTGTACATCCCTCTGTTAGGAGTAAGGAGTATGGAAATACTACCTTTTCTGGGGACACAAGTATTATCCCCAGACCCATTTTTTTTGAATTTGGGATCCTCTATCCTCTTCCCGGTTGGGCTTCGGGACGTGCCGTCGAAGTAAATTTCCCATGCTGGGAACTCCTCTTGAACCGAAAAAACGTCTTCATCAGGTAGCTCGGCATCCAGTGCAGTGGTCCCTGTCGAAGGGTTCTTTGCTAGAAAGTCTGCTAATTCCTGGCCCTTGATGAATTTCTGAGGCACAAACTGGATGTCAAACTGTTGCAGGATGACCGCCCATCAGGATAGGCATCCAGTTAGCATCAGACAGATAAGGATGTACTTGAGCAGGTTACTCCGCGAGATCAACTGGACTTCATGATGCTGCAGATAATCTCGCATCTTTTGAACTGCGAAGACCAAGGCCAGACAACTCTTCTCGATATTTGAATATCGAGTCTCAGCATCAATCATGGTTCGACTGAGGTAATAGAGACTGTTTTCACTACTGACATCATTATTTTGGGCGAGGAAGGCTCACAATGACCACTCTAGGGTCGTCACATATAAAAGGAGAGGTCTTCCTTCAAACGGGGTCATGAGAACTGGTGGGCTTAAGAGGTACTTCTTCAAGTTGTTGAACACCTCTTGGAAGTCATCCGTCCATTGGTGCGTGACCCCCTTTTTCATCAACCTAGTGAAGGGCAAACATTTTCTTTCTAGGTTGGCTATGAATCACCTAATATAGGCTAGGTGTCCTTGGAATCCCCTAAACTCGGTGATATTTCAAGGAGGTGGCAGGCCAAGGATAGCCTTTGTTTTCTCAGGGTCAACTTCGATGCCACGATGGCATATGATGAATCCAAGGAATTTCTCTGAGGTAACCCCGAAGGCGCATTTCAAGGGGTTCATCTTCAAGCTATGCTGTCGGAGGTTTTTGAAGACAGTATCAAGGTCTGACAGGTGATCCGAGTACTGTCTGGACTTGACCACTAGGTCATCCATGTAACATTCAACGAATTTCCCCAGGAACAGCTTAAATATCCGATGTATGGCACACTGATACGTGGCGCCAGCATTCTTGAGACCAAAGGGCATTACCTTGTAAAAAAATACCCCTTGATGGGCCCTGAAAGAAGTGGCTTCTTCATCTTCTCGGGCCATCCTGATTTGGTTATAGCCAGAATAGCCATCCATGAAGGACATAGCCTCATACCCAGCCGTTGCATCGATTAAAAACTCAGTGATTGGAACCAGGAAGTAATCTTTCAGGCAATGCCGATTGAGATCTCTGAAATCGATGCAGACACGGATTTTCCCGTTCTTTTTCTTGACGGGGATGATATTGTCCAACCATACGAGGTATTAGACCAACCTCATAAAGCCTCATTTAATAAGATTATTAACTTCGGCCTCTAGTTTGGCAGCATGTGAGGGGTGGGTCCTTCTAGCGGCCTGTTTGTAGCCTCAGTGGCCTTCTGGAAGACCCAGGTGATGCGTCACTACTTCGGGGTCGAATCCCAAAACCTCCATGTTATTCCAAGAAAAGACGTCCCAGTGCTGCCTTAGGAAGGAGGTATATACCCCGTGTTCCTCGGGGGACATGGCTGCAATAATGAGAGTGGGCCTCGGGTGTTCCTCAGTACCCAGGTTTATTTCCCTGAGCTCGTACATGGTGGTGGAGATACCCTCCTCAAATGTAGGAGGTGCATCCCTGAGATCCCCCCCTCTTCTTCTCCCAAGTCCTCCTCTTCTTGATCCTACGGAGAGAGTGCTCCTGATGCGAGCTCTTGGGAGGACGAAGGCGAGGTGTCATGGGTGTCCTTAATCGAGTTTTCATCCCCAGGTTGAGGGTCGGTGGACGTTCCCACATTGTCACACTCATCCATTATGGATGAGGTCTTGAGGACATCCGAGTGCATGTCCGGTCTTGAGCCCTTACTCTCGACGTGGTTGATGGGTAGGACATAATCCCCACTAAGTTTCCTGAGGGGGTCATCAAGAACCGCTTCCATGCCATTTGGAGCGGGGATCTAGTCGACGCCGTCGACCAAAGGATTCTTCTTATTTTTCTCATAGAACCCGACATCGATGTAATGTGACTCGCAGATCTCGAAAGGGGCCTTGTCGGTGTGCAACATCCCACTTTCTCCATTGACGTAGTACTTGATACACTGGTGGTAGGATGAAGGAATGACCATGTGCTTATGGAGCCATGACCTTCCCAGTAGGGCATTGAATGCTGTGCTCTGCCGGACCACCATGAATTCCGTATAGGCTTCGAGGTCACCAAAATGGGTCCTTAGCTTAATTTTTCCCATTGGCTTCTGTTCGTTCCTATCGTAACCCAACAGAGTTGTGGCTGAGGGAATTAGATCGTCCTCACTATAGCACAAATTGCGGAGTGTTCGTAGGGGAAGGAGGTTAACTCCAGAGCCATTTTCTATAAAGACTTTCCGGATCTCAATACCATTCAGTGTGCTAGACACATATAGTGGTCTGATGTGTCGTTACATGATGGAATCTTCGTCCTGATCGGTGGAGGAGATCACTGCGTTGCATTTAGCTGGGCCAGTCTCCGTCCGGTAAATCTCGGAGGAAGCTACCTCAGCTTGAAACTCTTGGGGGATGATTAAAGATTCTATAAGCGCCTCCCTGAGGTCTGCTGACAAACTCAAGGCATCCAGGATCGACAACTTGGCTCGTACCGATTCTAGCTGCTTAAGGATATTGTATTTTTTTCCAAAGATCGACACTTCTCCATTGGCGGGAGAGTCCTAGAGGTTTATTTGGGAGATGGGCCATTTGATGAGGAGGGACCAGCCACGAGTTTTTATGTCTATGGTACTCCCGCGTTCTGGGGACTTGGCCCGAACGATCTATTTGTGCGCACTAGGCGGCCAGAAACTTGTTCCTCCTCTGGTGGGTATCGTAGAACAACAGGGCCAGAGTGGCCGCTTATGGAGGTGGATGGGCATTCAATTTCTTACTGAGCCTTCTGATGGGATCTCCCATGGGTTTTCGCGATATTAACGGTTTGGGCCGAGGTCCAGCCGTAGGGTTGGCTTCGACCGCGGCTGTGGCTCCCCTGGTATCCTCTGCCTCTGAGATTCCTTCTCCCGGCTCCTCGTGCAGGGAGCTCAGGTTCGTAACCGTACCCTCCATCAGGGAACGATTCCATGAGATGGATGATGTTAATAGAACCAAAAATTGGCTCTTCATCCTCTGAAAGGTCAACCTGGTCGGTTGTCTCTTATTGTGCCATTTGGAAGGTCGGTGCCCATGGCACCAAATTCGAGGGCATATAATCTGCCAGGGTCGGGACTATCTTTGGTCCCGTTGTGGATTTCTCCTCTTGTGATTGTTTCTTCCTTCTATTCCACCCGGATGACCGGGTCGTAGAGGATTGTGAGGCCGATGCTGTCGACTGTGTGGCGTCAGGGGATGTTGGCGGCAACACTGGCTATCGTAGCTGAGATCGGAGTATGCCCTAGGCTCGGTTGATAGTCTTTCGAGTCATCTAATTGTCAAATTTCTGCCCCTTCTTGCTGGTGACTTTCTGCCACCCCTCCTTTTGATTGGATTCGATGGTAGAGATACATGCCACATGCACTGGGGGTGGTCCCAACTTGACCTATCCGGAGTCTACCATCCTCTGCAGGAGGTCTTTGAAGAAGAAGAATTCTCAGATATTGTGCCCCAACATTCTATAGCAGGAGAAGTAATGTGGCATGTCATTTCGACCGACTTCTTCAGATATCCTCGGCTCCAGGAGGCGGGGCAGGTTTCAATTCATGGTGGCAATGAAGTAGCCAAGAACTTGATCGTCTCAGAATGAGTATACCTTTTGTATTCATTCCTTAAACTGGTTCTGCTTTGGTCCTCTTTGATCATCCCATTTAGGCAAATGCGACCGCTAATATGCAGGGGGCCCTTGAATATTTGGTGGAGGCCGGAGCGGTGGAGCGGGCCCAGGGGCCGGCTTGAGTGTGACAGCCGACGCTTCAGCTCTAGGGGCTCTTTTCGCAGGAGCCTGCGAGGCTATTCATGAATTTGAATTAGTTCGCTGCAGGGAGTCCTCAATTCTTTGGGCAACAGCCAAGAGATGGCAGAATCCAGTGGTGCACTCCACTGGTATGAGCGGTGTTCGCAGCTCATCTCTAAGATTATAGATGCATATGGATAGCATCTCATATTGAGGCATTGGACTATTCAGAGAATAGGTGAGACCTTTTAATCTGGAAACGAAATCTGAGACCCTCTCGTTCTCCCTCTGCTTGCAGTTCATGAGGTCGCTGACTGTTGTTTTAGGCAATGTTGAGCTGAAGTGGAACAGGAACTGCTGCCAAAGGTCCTCCCAGCTCTTTATTGACTGGTCTGGCAGAATCGTGTACCAGACGAAGGCGGATCCTTGTAGGGACCGTACGAAGCATTTGAGTTTCACTACTTCTTTTTGTTTCAGAGTTCACATCATAGAGGCGCAATAGGATGCGTAGTGCATCAAATGCTACTCTGAAGCACCTGATCCATTGAAAATAGGGAATACAGGGCTCCCAAAATTGGGTGGAGGTGGTGTGTTGGTCTCCCAATATGGGTAGGGTTTCCGCTCCGTCTGTATCGGAGATTTTCAACCTTCCATCGCTTCCAATCGAGCTGTTAGTGCCTCGATGGTGTTGGTGAGACCCTGGTTTACATCCTGTTGGGCCTGGTCCTCGGCAGGCATAGCCCGAGGAATTGCCTGAGGATCCTGATTGGCCGATACCAAGGGTGAATATTCCGTTCGGGGTACCGTCGGAGGGTTCAGGCGTACTTTCTCTGGTTGCCACCTAATTGGAGGGAAATATTGGTGTTCATCATCCACATTTAGGCAGTTGGATCGATCAGGCACCTCATTGGGTAGGATCCCTGACCTTGCTCCGCTTTCCTGGGGAAGACATAGCCTTTGAGGTGCACTCATTGGGAGTGCATGATGTGGCTCTTCTAGGGATGCACTTTCAATAAGGCAGTTCTTCTGGAGTAGCTCGGCCTTAAGCCGCCATAATTCTTTCATCTCTTCTTCCTGCCGAGCGAATCTCTCTTCGAGCGTGAGTGGCTCGTTTTTGTCGAGAGGAGGAGGCGGGTTAAAGGTAACCAGTCCATTATTCTTATCCTTATTGGAAGATCACTTGGTAGGTGAGGGAGGTTAGCTGAAGGGGCGGCCATATTTAAAGCGGCCCTCTGGTTCCGTGTGTGAACACCTGGTGGTTCGTTGTGAGTCATAACCTAACTAGAACCATCGTCCCCCAATCCATCCAGATTTTCATTTTCCCCGGTGTTACCTGTGGGGTTAGCCCCTATGGAATTGACGAATGCATATCGCGGGGTGGAGGGGGCGTCATCTTCCAAATAGAAAGAGGATCTCCCGCATCTTCTACTGGCCTTCTTTTTCATGACGTGAGATTGCCTTCGGAATTCTTGACGAAGGGTGACACTGAGAGTTATTTGATGCAACCTTACGGTGCGTCTTCCTCTCAGAGGGGATGATGTTTCATATGAAGGGATAGGATGAGAACCTCCTCTTCTGATGGTCCTCCCTAGATGAGAGAATACTGATTCTCATGGAGGAGGTTGTTGTTGAGGGGGTGATAATTCCCCATCCCTGAGGGCTGAGGTTGGATCCGTTCCTTGGACCTCGAGTCTCTTCCTATTTTTATTGGTCTTATTGGGGAATTTGTTGTTAAAAATTCTCCTAGACCTGTAGGATGGGGTTGACCCCGGATGGCAGTAGTGGCTGCTGCTATTGTGACCTACCTGAACTTGCATGCCCCTATCCGGGGGTGAACCGGATTTGGTGCCGAATTCACCTGTGGATCAGTCCCTTCTGGGGGGGGGGGAAATCATAGATCGTTGATTGGCCTATCTTAGGCGATATGACTGTTGTATGCTCTCGGTGTACTGATTCAGGAGTTTTTGAATGGCTTGTTCTCGTCGGGTCTAACGGTTCTGGGACTTACTCAAGGACCGATCCTTTTGGGTGTCTTTCCTTTCCTGAACAGGGGGTCCACTCGATTACCATCTTGCCGTGATGATGTTGCAAGACACCATGCTGAACGGGTTCTTCTGGGAAGGGAGCAGAGTGAAATGCAGAGCTCCATGTTCCCCCCATCCCCTGATATGGACTCCCATCGGAGCGTCACCAATGAGGCGGCGCAGCTCGTGCAATGAACAGAGGAAAGATACCTCTATATTCCCTTTGCGCCTCTCGGGGCGTTGTTGTCGTGTCGAGGAAAGGGCCTCTTGGTCAATGTGAGGTAGGAGGTCTACTATCGTCTTGACATGGTCTGCATACCATTCATAGGGCAGGAAGCTTGATTTCAGCTGGCGTAGGGTCATCCATATATTATGGCGGATGCCGTGTATGCACTCTTCTGAAAAATCTCTGGGTATGTAGAACTGAGAGGTGGATGTGGGCAAAACATAACTTGTATATCATCCCTAGACATTCGTTTCCCCAGGTGCAACATATCGGCATACTCCTCTTCTAGTGACTCCTCTACCTAGTCGGCCCAATTGAGGTGCTTACGTTTAGTGTGATCAGAGGCAGTGGGATCGCTAGGTGATGAATTATTATGTGGGCAATTCCGAGGTGGTTCAGAGGATGAACGTGGCCCTGGGTCATCACCTGATCGAAGAAGGGCGTCTTTGGCGACTAACTGGGAATCTGACATACTTTATCCCATCCTTCTGAGTGCCTCGACATATGAGGGCTTTCCTGTGCTTGATTCGATAGGGGAGGACCTTCCTATCGATATGACGTGCCATCGCAGGGGAGGACCTTCACAATGGCGGCTGTAATGGAAAGGACTACCATTACTGCTCGATGTTTCACTTCATAGAGGCCTTTTGTAGTGAACGCCCTCGGGAGGACCTCCGAGGCGTGTCAAAGCAAGGGGAGGACCTTCTGGCTGCGTAGCGTCGTTACGGGGAGGACCTTCGTAACAACTGCCATCATGGTAGGGATGACCATCATGGATTGACGTTAGATGTGAATCTTGGGGAGGACCTTCAGGACACACTGCGAGAAGGGGAGGACCTTCTTGTTGCATGGGGCCATTACTGAAAGGACCTTCGCAATGTCAGCCGTGGTGGTGAAGATTACCATCACCACTGCGAAAATGGTGAGGACTACCATTACTCCTGTCACAGGGAGAATATCTGCAGGATACACCCTGGGGAGGGCCTCCAGAATGTACCGCAATGAGGGGAGGGCCTTCTTGTTGCTTGATGTCTCTACGGGGAGGACCTTTGTTATCAGGGTGGCAGGGACTAACACCGTGACCTAATTCCTGGCTGCGTGGAGTTCCATTGCAGCGTAACCCCTGGGGAGGACCTTCAGGACAGGCCACAACAAGGGTAGGGCCTTCTTTTCGTGATGAGATGTCACTACGGGGAGGGCCTCCGTATTTGTGACTATGATAGAGAGGACTACAGTCACAATCTGTGGTCCCACTGCATGGAGAGTGATTGTAGTGTATACCCCGAGGAGGACCTTCAGGGTGGACCGTAGCAATTGGAGGAACTTCTTGCTGCTCGATCTTCTGTTCACGTGGAGGGTTTCCGTGACTCGCATCAAAATAGGAGATCTCGTGATCGATCGTTTTATGCATGTGGGGAGGCCCCCACGGGTGCTCTGGGGAGGACCTTCAGTGCTGCTGGTAGCAACATTGTGGGGATGAACTTCGCAACTACTACTGCCACTCCGATAATATGGAAATGGGTGGGCAGGGTTCTGATCTTGCGACATGTTCTTAGTGGCGTTGGGAACCCCAGCTTCCAGCAGAGCAAAGTCATGAACCCACTCTTTATTTTCCTACTACCTTTGGCGCGTTCAGGGCGCTCTCTTGCGGGAAGCTGGGACCATCTGCTATTGATAACGGCCTTCACCTTCTTTGGGTCCTTGTCTAATTGGGTCCCGTGATGCTGCCGGGATACTCCAAAAAACATATTGGCTTTGAGAAGGGATATATTCCTGCTCTGGAGCATCCACCGTGATGGATGGGTGTCCCCCAGTTGGAACAAGTGAAGCTGCTCGATCCGGTTGCCCTTGCGTCGCGGAGTATGGCCAGCGACCCTCTTGGGAAGAAGTAGGGATGGAGATATGCTATGAGGCGGCTAGTCGTCTCTTAGATGAGTCGCCTCAACTGGGGAGACGGGCTCACGGGCCCGAGTCCTTGCTGTTTTTCTAAATAAATTACATTTTGGCTAGTCAACAGGATATGATATGGGATCGATACCTGCTCCTCCATCATTTCCAGGATATGTATAGAGACATCTTTGGTTGGAACAGGTATGAAGGCCCATTCTAGTATCAGAGTAGGAATATCTAGCTTTGGTCCTCCAGTGGTCAGTGGGTACTGACAATTCTCCTGTGTCGGGGCAGGTGAATGAATCTGCCCTTGTACCAGGATACTCCAGTTTATCTCTCCGTTCTCCGCCACATCAGGGTGGAGGAATTTACTTGCATCTACATGGAGATGGCCCAACATATATCGGTTTCCCAATGTATCAAGTCGGTGGCCTTTTTTGGTGGAGAGCCGTGCCCGCCTATGAGTTTCCACCACATCTGGGTGGCGGGATTTGTTGATCGCCACCTTGTCAGGATGGCGGGCATCAGAAGTATCTGCTAGGAGATGGTCCTGCAGACGCTGGGTCACCCCCGCGTTAAGCTGGTGGGCTTCATAACCCTAGGTAGGGAGAGGTGCCTGCCGAGTAGATACTGTCCTATGTGAGCGATGGGTTTGATGGAGCTCGGCAGGGATGCGCGCCAGCTCATATGACGCCGCCATATCTGGACGGCGAGCTCGGGAGGAGAAAACAAGTGTGGGTGCTTTTTCGTGGTACGTCTCCGTGGCTGGGTAGCAGAGCTCCTCCTTAGAGAACCAGGGGGATGACCGGTCCCTGATTATATGTCTGTCGCCCTCGTCGAGCGGTCCGAGGGGCCGGAGCTCAGGGAGCGTTGGCCTGAATCCTCAGGGAAACATCCTCCTCAGCGCAAGGATGTCGAGTCGTGGAGTGACCGTGATGACGCCTTTCGGTGGGGGCCTTGGAGAGGAACTCCCGTTCAGCAGGGATGAAGTCCTCATCGTTGAATTCATCCACCTCCCTAAGGTAAGTTAGGTATGCATTGTGCCGTTCCAGGGAGAGACTCTCGAAACGGTCTGAGATGGTGATAGGGGCCGTCTAGATCCGCCTTTGCAGCCACTACTGGGTAGGCGACCGACGAGTTCTGGCATACCGGAGGGCGTGCATGGCCGCCTCTACTGTTGGGAGAGTACCATCCACGTTGAACTCTCGGATCAGCGTGTCCGAAACCCAGTGCTGAAGACACTGGGTGGGTGACGAGGTCCTCCGTAGGTGAGGATTTCCATTCCTTGTGTTGTTGGAAGCACATGCTTGTGAGTTTTTTTGCGATGCCATTGGATCGAAGGGAGTTCTGGAAGTACCTGTAAAAACATTTTGACAAATACAAACAACAAACCCGTCAAAGCAACATCTCATGATCCCATGCGTAATTAGTGAACTTTCTTGGTCCTCCTTGTGATTATAAGGGGGAACATGGTGAGATTAGGTAAAACCCATCATGTTTGGTTAAAGATTCAAGTCGGGAAACTCCCAACGGCTCCATATCCGATGATGGACGTACCTGCTTTCCAAAGGCAGGCGTTCGCCAGATGATCTGGCCAGCAACACTTAAGAACTCACATTGGTTGAGAGGATGGGAAGTTGGGCTCATCGCACCCTTTTTGGGAGAATTATTGCCTGTTCTGGGACTCTCTTATCGATTTAAGACGTATTCATATGTTTGCGAATCTTTGGTTTATACCCAAACATAGTATCCATTGATTCAACCCTGGTGGGCAATGGTCAACTGGACCCAGGGGTTCAGAATCATTTATGCCCGAGGTTTACCATCCCTTGTTGGATTAATGACGCCGAAGAGTCGGAACTCACTTGAGGTGGTACTAGGAGTGGAGTAGTGGGCTGACGTGGGGATAGTCGGATCAACCGGTTGCTGGGCTTGAACCTCATGGAGGCTTCCTACGTACCCTGATTAGGAGACAGGGATCAAAGTCCACGTTGTTTGCGTATACAGTTTAACATCTTGCTGGATGAGGGCATATAGTTTAACGTCATGATTGATGAGGGTGGAACTCAGCGTGAAGAAATGACCAATTGGTGGGCTTGAACCTCATGGAGGCTTCCTACGTTCCACGCCTTGACATGGATCAAAGTCCTCGTAGTTTACTCAGTGGGTCTTACACTCTGAGGAGGCCCAGAGTGATGTATTGAGGCTTACACTCTAAGGAGGCCCATAAGAGGATGTCATGGTCGATGTTTACTCTAAGACCACGTGAGTCATGCTCAGTGTGGGAAACAAGAGTCAGAAAGGACCAGACGATCACGTCGTGAAAGGTGCATCCGTGAGAACTGGAGTGGGGCTTACGCATGGAGCACCCTATAAGGTGGGGCTTACTCCTAGGTGGATTCCCATGGTATGATGGATTGGGTCTTACACTATGAGGGGGCCCATGCGTCCAAGCGCAACTGGAGAGGGAAAGGGGTTGCTCTTGTGCCCGTATCCTCTCTTTCAGTGCATGAGGGCTTCCTTCTGATGGGTATTTTAATAGCCCCAAGGAGACCTGAACATGTGGGGGGAAGAAAGGAGACTCCTGAGCTCAGACTCCACATTACCATCGGAATGTGAACCCAAGAATGCTTTGGGAATCTGATCAAGGGTCGGGGAAACCCCTTCGCCTCTACTTACCATGGGTATGTGAACTCAAAATAGTGCGCTGATGCACCTGAGGGCTACACCACGCGGATCTAGTGGATCTGGTGGTGGCCTCGGCTCGAGGCCGATGAATAGGCCAGTAAGGGAGTCACGAAGGATCGGGTTAGATTATAAGGATCTTTTCTGGCTCAGGGAACGAGAACTCTGAAGGCTCTGAGGGGCTACACGTATGAAGGAGTGGTGGCTCCCTTCACGTAGGAAGGTGCTACGCGGCTGGATAAGCCATCCGTGAACCATGGTGGTCCGTAGACTGAGGGGCATCCCGCGAACTAGGGTGGTTCGCTGTCTGGTGAACAGCCAGCGAACCAGGGTGGTTCACGGTCTGGTGAGCACCCTGCGATCCAGGGTGGTTCACGGCTTCGAGTTCAGCCCACGTACTAGGGGGGTATGCAGAGGGGTCCACGCGAGCAGCGACATCCAAGGGCGGTGCTGATCGGGGGTTCGTCGGTCGAGGCTCCGCCCACGTAGGAGGGTGCTACGCGGTGCAGTGGATCAGTTAAGAGGCATAAACTCCCTGCTCCGTGGGAAGTGCATCCACAAAGGGGCCATGGTTCGTGGTTTCCTTTAGTTTGTTATTTTAGGTTCGTGGTTCACTAACTTATTTTTAATTTTTCGGTTCCTTAACAGTTCGTTCCCAGGTTTATACCTGCTTGGGTTCGCGAACTGGAACTTCGCTATCGCAAAATCCATAGCCTTCCTTCAAAATCCTACCTCCAGAATCTGATCGCTCTTCTCTTCCTCCGCCTTCGAATCATCCGAATCCGAATCCCCTTTCATTTCCCCCTCAGTCTCCTTTTATAGAGTGGGAGAAGAAATGTATCCATGGCCACACAACACCTTTTTCGGAGGCCCATGACCGAAAACCCAACTTACGACTGACTTGGTCAATCCGTGATTCGCGGTGGGTACTAGGCACTACTCTCCCCCCCCCCCCCCCGCGAACCGAACTCACAGAGTGCTTCGTGGCCACAGAGGGTTCCGCCTCCATTCTGCGAACGAAAGCGGATGCGGCTTGAACTCGATCGATGTGGTCTGTGGGGGGGGGGGGGGGTTCATGACGGTGAACCAGATCGTCGCCCATCCTGCTTCGTGACCGCGGAGGATCTCCGCCTCCATTTCGTGAATGACAGCGGTTTTCGGAGGGGGTGCTTTGAGTTTTCATGGGACCGGTCTGTAGACCAGTTCTGGTTGTGTCCCTTCCTTTGAATTTTCTCCATTATTTTCCTCAATTCATTTAGGGAACTTGGGTAGAATCTCCTTTGCGGATTTTTCAGGACCCTACACTCCTGCAACCGCACCTCTGAGATCTTGTTTGCATACATTCACCTCTATCCTTGCCTCCACTACTATGTATATCAGTCAGGAACTGATTCAAATCAGGACTGTGATCCTTGATCAACAATTTCTTCTATCTTCTACTACACCGACACTGGATCCCTCTGCCTTTGGAGGTCTTCCTTTACCTTCTCTCTCAACCAGCTCACTCCCTTCTTCTACCTCAACCTCTTCTCCTATGGATTTCTCTTCTACTACTGCTGTTAAGGGAAAAGAGAAGACCAGCTAGTGAAGAAGGAAAACGCTTACTCTATTTTGATAAGAGTCTTGTTAATTTTTTTTAATTTTTTTAATGCTTCTAATTTTATCTAATACAATATTCACTTTTCTTGTCTCTTTTGTATTTCTTTTTCTTGCTACTTTTTGATAATCTTAAAAGGGAGAGAAATATTTATAGGAGAACACTCACTCTATATTTTTTATTCGAATATTAGAACTATATTGTTAGAAAAAATATACACTCTAAATATTCATGATTGATGATCATAAAAAAAGGGGATATTGTTGGACTCCTCATGTATTAATCAAGTTTTAATGATCACAAATCCTATTTAGTCTTTAAACCTTGTTAACTCTATGTAATTTATCTCACATCAAATGTAGAGTTGTTAAGTAAAAGGTATCCAAAGTGCTTAAGTGCTATACAGTCATCTTGGTTACTCTACAATATCTTTTGATTTAATTTATAATGATTTCTCAGACAAATGATTAAGTTTAATCCATTCCATAAATATCACTGCTTAAATTTGAATACATATATATGCCTGTGTATGAGACACCATGACCATGAGACACCGTGAACAAGTAGACACCGTGACCATGAGACACCGTGAACAAGAAGACACCGTGATCATGAGACATTGTGAAGCAGACACCGTTAACCAGACACCATGAACCAAACACTGTGAACTAGACACCGTGAACTAGACACCGCGATCCAGACACCGTGAACCGGACATCGTGAATGAGGCACTGTTTCCATGACATACTGTGACACCATTTCTTAATTAGTTTTGTCGTCTTTCAATTTAATCTCTAACGGTCATATTTGAATATATTAAATGCACAAACCTAATTAATGTTTCTTTGTAGACATGTCATATGAAAGTACAAGGTATGAGGTGTAGAATACATGCAACCTATCAGCTCAAACACATGCACTCAAAGATAAAGAGTAGTGCATCCCAGAAATAAAGTGAACGTGGAATGATAGATGAAAGCGGGGAAAAACGAGCATAAACACGATAATGAAGTACTCACTCAGAGAATTTTTTTAGAAATAATTGTCACATGCAACTCGAAGCTGCTGGAGAACACAAGAAGCGTAATTGAATCCCAAAATTGAGAACATCTTCGCACTGTAAAACATCATGAAGAACACAAGCTGGATCTGTCTGACTTTCGACACTCTTATTTCCATATGAGGACTTAATTTATGCATCTGCTTTATCTCAGAATTCTAGAGCTTCAAATACTAACATTCAGAGCATTTCTAAATGTATATCAATATTTCTGCTCAGTTGTGCATCATTTTTAATAGCTTTCGAGCAGTTTGTGTATCTGTATAACAACACACTCTGTCTTCTACATTAAACTGAAGGATACAAGATATCCTTACTCAAACATCTTTTTACAATTGTGTATACCCACAAGTAAGTGTAGAAGAGATCCCTATGTGGCCAGGTTGTTTTTACCCAAGAATAACTGAAGAAGAGGTCCCTATGTGACCTGGACAGTCCTGTGTACTGTTGTTTAGTAAAAACTATCTAAAGATATTAAGTGCTATACACTCAGTTTGCTTACTGTACACTATCCTTTAATTTAATTTATAATTTATTTGAAAAATGATTAAGTCAAACCCATTCTATGAATCTATCTTCTTAAGTCTGAATAAAAATATTTGGATAAGTCTGAGACACCGTTAGTCTTCCACCGATTATGTTTTTCTGGAAAAGTAATGAGACACCATGAACCACGAGACACTGTGAACAAGACACCATGAATGAGACACCGTAATCTAGACACTACGAACCAGAAACCATGAACCATGAGACACCATGAACGAGACACCGTGAACCACGAGACACCATGGATGAGACACCACGAACTAGACACTGTAATCTAGACACAGTGAATTAGACACCAAGACCAATCTAGACACCGTTTGAAGGAGACACCATTTCCATGACATACTGTGACACCATTTCTTAATATTCTTTGTTGTTTCTCAATTTACTCTCTAACAATCATATTTTAAGCTTTTAAATGCACTAACATAATTAGTGTTTCTTTGTATACATGTCACCTGACAGTACGAGGTACGAGGTGCATAATACATGCAAACTGTCGACTCCAACACATGCACTCCAAGATAAAGGAGTACTACGGCCCAGAAACATATATAGATGAAAGTGAGGCAAATGAAAAAAGACGATAATGAAGAACACACTCAGAGAATTTTTGAAGAATGAATTGTCACATGAAACTCAACGCTGATGAAGAACACATGATGCATACTTGAATCCCAGAATCGAGAAAATAATCACACAATCAAAAATCACGAAGAACACAAGCTAGATCTGTCTTACTTGCGACACTCTATTTTACATTCGAGGAATTGATTTATTCATCTCCTTCATCTCAAAAGTCTATATCTACAAAGAAGAAAACTAAGAGAACTTCTAAACTTTTTACAATATTTTTTATTTATTGTGTATCATTTAATTAGATTTCGACCAGTGTGTGTATATGTATAACAACACACTCTATCTCATGCATTAAACTAAAGGATACAAGTTGTCCTTTCTCGAACATCTTTTTACAGTTGTATACCCACAGATAAGTGTGGAAGAGGTCCCTGTGTGGCCTGACAGTTTGTACCCACCAAGAACTGTGGAAGAGGTCATGTGACCTGGAAAGTCCTGTGTACTGTTGTTAACCCTGATCCAGGGTGTGGATCAAGTTTATTTATATAAACTTCTTGGTGGCAGGTGATCACCAATTGGAGTGGATTAGCTCTTGGCTTAAGACTGAACCAATTATTTTATATCCGCTATGCTGGTTAATTTAGTCTTATCTGTTTTACTACTTTACTGTATAATTCAGAAATCAATAAATTCACTTTGATAGTTAATCTTGGAAAAAAATTATAATTGTTTTACCTTTGTAGAATAACTTCAAAAGTAATCTTAATAACTGATCTTAAGATTATTGAGAATTAATCAATCTTCTAAGAAGTTATTCAAACAGTAAAACTTTCATAACAGTATAACCTTGATTAACTAGGCTATGTTTAACCATATTGGGGAAACCTTTTTAAGAATACTTTTAAACCAGGAATTTTATAGCTACTCAATCCCCCCCTCTTGATTAATCTTCTCTGACCAACAATTCTTCATCAAAGTAACCATTAAAAACTCATCTGAACAATAGTGAAAGGTTTATCATATATTATATAATTATCTTTATCTGTATGTGTAGTCATGTAAGAAATAACTAGATCCCAAATAAAACATTATTGGAAGCCGTAGTGGTTAGTTCCCTCATTCATACCTTTAATCCTATTGAAATTTTATCAATTCATTGGGGAGAAATAGAAGGATAATTCATCCTATAATTTAAATGGGGAAAAAATTTCATACTGAGATATACCAGGATCACATGTCTTCATCAGTAATGTAAATATACAATATATTTATTTAAAAAATTTTATATTTCACCTTTATTAAGAATATTTTTGAAATATATTTCAATCATTTAAATCCTGATTTCCACATGGAAAAGAAGTGGTTTCCATGAAAATATATTTAAGAATAAAAATAATCCATCTTGAGAATGATTAATTATAGTATCAAAGAATTAGATCCCAAGTGCATCTTATTAAAATGATAAATTTTAGTTTCTCTTCTGAAATATTGTTTTAAATGGACTATGATTCCTTTCTCAAAAAATTTAAAAAATATACATTTCATTTTATGATGTTTTTTTTAAATTAAATGAATATTAAGAAAAAATATTAATTTGAAAATACCTAGGGAAAATTGTAAACTAATCATTAATTAATTTAATAGTAATTATTGAATGAAAATTATAATAATTTTTATATGATATGAAAATATCCCTTTCATAATTATATTAAAAACTAACAGTACCCAATTTTGAAATTGTAAAAATATTCCTTCTTAACTATTCTAATGAATATAAATTTATTAAGAAAATGATATTATTAAATAATATTGTTATGTATAATAATATTATAGTTTTTTTAAAAAATAATGGGTATGGAAGATACACTATACCTTACCAAAAATGGAAATTTGATTGGTTTTTCCAAAAAAAACATTCTTTTCATTTTCTTAAGTACTAAAGAGAAAGAGATGGAAGGTAAACATGTAGACACAAGAAAACAACAATTAGAGTATAATTTAAACTTATACCCAAAGATTTTTATCATATGTTTTCCAATTATGGATCCTTGAATATAAATATAATTGAAGGAAATGAGCTTGAATCATGAAGTTATTATTTCCATTATTTTTCAAATTTTTTTTATATAATTCTAAAATATTCACTCTAATCTAATACATTCCTTTTTAATTAAATTATTTTTTATGTTGTAAATTATTTTTTATATTGTTTGGGGAAATTATTAATATTATTAAAAAAAAACAAGTAAGAGCAATTTTTTATGAAAAAATCAATTTTTGAATACTAAAAATGAATTACTAAAAAATAATGCACTTATTTCAAAATATATTTGAATTATTTGAAACATTAATTTTTTTAAATTTTATTATTACTATCCAATATGATTGTTTAATATCTACATTTTAATGTTATACTATACTATGCTTCATTTATAATTGGGTAGGTCTGTACCAAAATAATTCAAAGATATTAAATTTATTTGAAGAGAAATATATCAAAAAATATAAAAGTGTTACATTAACCCCTACATAAAATGATTTTTTCCCTTTAAGTGACAACACTACAATATGAAAAATGAATATATCTAAATTTCATCACATCCTCAAGATCTTGTGTATCTTTGTAGAATTTATTCATCATCCTTGGAATATTCACAAGAAAAAAGTCTACATCCGTATCACTTTATATCTACAATTCAAGATATATAATCCTTATTATTAATTTGAATAAAAATTATCATTCCTTAAAACTAAAAATTTTAGTGAATGGGATGAATTGTTTATGTATTTACTTCAGAGAGATACCAAGAACACATCATGAATTTCATATTTTATTAGAGGAAGATACAAGAGATATGAAATTGCACCTACTCAATTAGGAATCTTGAAGGGGATAATTTATATGGGGATAATCTTTCCATCCTTTATTAATTAAAAATAATTTTTTTAATTATTGAATAAAATAAACCCAACATTTATACTTCCTAATTATTGTCAGTATAAAATTCATATTGACTGACAGCCTCTTTAATGTGATTCTAAATGGATTTGACATTCACTATAATTTCCTCATCCAGTTGGGGTTCAAATAGATATCATTGAATATACCTTAACTTCTCACACATAGATATTTCACATTCAAATTTTAATATTCATTTCAGGACATAATTATCCTCAATATAATCATTTCAGTCTAGCATGTTTGGAAATGTTTATTTATAATCAATTGTTTAATAATCTAACTACATCTACCCAAATGAATTAATTCATATCTATCACCCTTTGTACACTTATACTATTTAACACCATTCTTAATAACCAATTGAAAGGAATATATATATATATATTTAGGGTAATCTCATATATTCATTAATGGTAGACATGGGATATATTAAAATATCACGAGAATGAGTGTCTGAGAACATGAATATAAAATTTAAAAAACCCCCACCCAACATGTAATAGATTATAAATAGGATCCATGGAATAAATCATAGTAGTTTATAACACATGAAAAAAGAGGAATAACTTAACATTGTAAATGAGATAAAATTTTACAGATAATTCTTAGAGTAATTGTAAAAAGATAATAATAAAAAATCTATATGTCAAGGATTACCACAAATAACTTCATAAAATACTAGGCTTGTGCTAGCAACACATATACCTAATTTGGTCATGGAATAACCTATAATGTACCCGATGATCTCAAAAGAAAAATGATAATTACCCAATCCATTTGATACAGAAATAGGTCCCACCCCGTAAATAATTCATACTTTTTTGTTCCATAAGATCATAAAACATTTGTCATATCACTACCCCTAGAATGTAAATGGTATAAATAAACATTTAATAATAGCCTAACCCAGAGATTGAAAACGGGTTTCACAATATTTTAATAAATTAATCATAGATTAAATAATGGAAAAGGAATGGATTTTATAATTATCATTTCACCATAAATATAAATCAACTAGTGAAATAATGAATATGTAATCATTGAATCATATCACTAGTAGTTACATTAATAGTTGAAATATTAGATAACAAACTATTTTTCTTGACCACCTAGATAATTTAATTACCTAAATATCATTTCCACAGTGAAAAATAATTTTTATGACATAAAACATTCTCAAAATGCTTTTCGATAAAAATAACATAATAGACATAAAAGGGATAAATTAAGGATAATTCAAATAGTTTCTTGAGGAAAAAAATCTTTATTATAAATTAAAATGTTAAAAATAAAATTTCATTTAATTTTTTAAATAAATTTCATTAGAAATAAAAATTGAAACTTGTAAAGGAATTTTTAAAACAATGTTTGTTCATGATAGTGGGAAATACTATTCACATTAGGAAATTATTGTTTAGTTTTTCCATATATGTTAAAAATGATTTTTTTCCAAAACTACATGAAGAATACATAATAATTTGTTTAAGAAAAGGTAAAAAAATGTAAAAATTCTTTTATAAAATCTTATTGGAATTGTAAATAAAAATTTAAATCACTTTTTTGAGAAACCTATTATGTGTGAAAAATGGGTTTTTATTAAAAAGTGTAATGAATTAGATTTTGTTTAAAAATCCATTTTCAAATCATGTGTAAATAAATAGAGGAAAATAAGGTGAAAACATGTATTATCTAAAAATAATCAGGGATAAGAAAATACATGATTTTCTTGGGTGATAGTTTATATATTTCTATCATCGTTCTCATAAACATATAGAATCCCAATAAACCATGAGATTTTATCAAAAAACACTTACCACTTTGGTAACATTGAATCATAAGACCCAATAAGGGAAAAAAAATTAATAAAATATAAAATTTCATGATAATAAATTAATTAGTGATATTACATATAGAATTTCCTATATATAAACCTTAAATAATAGGATAGGTTCATAACATAACTTATGTCCCAAAATAGAAAAATTGTGAGAAAAATCCCCTACAATAAGTCTCGATTTTTTTAAAACATGTTAAAAAATGTATAATAAAAATAATTATTTTATATAGAGATTATGGATATATATTTATATATATATTAACATACATATATATATTTATTTATATTAATCCATAAAATTTATATTTATAATATTAGATACACTGTTCATGGGGACAATAGGTTGTGCGTACACATGTGGTATCTCTATTTTGTTGACGGATGAAATGAAATAGATCATTATAATATTTTTCCATTCCAGAACAATTTTAATGTCATATATATCATATATATTCATTATATTTTTCTTATTTTCATTCTATAGAAGACATTAGTGAAAATGAATCACATCGCTTCGTGGGTCTGTAATCTGCCTTACACACGATTGATGTTTTGTATTGTGCATGAAATTTATATTAATAAGGTATATGTGATATGAAAATTATATAAGTATAATAATGTTAAAAATATAATATATATTAATTTAATATATCCTCATTACCATCAAAATAAAATTGAAATAATATACCCATCATGTCAGTCGTGAGGTGGTAGTCAGCAGTATCTATGATTGATGTTATTCTTTTGCAATGTGTTTAGTGGTCAGAATTTAGATGTTCCATTTTAATTAAATACATATAATGATATCATATAAATAATATATAATCATTAAAAATAATTATACCCATATTTTAGAGGTAGTTATGAAAAACAAGAACATTAGTTCTCGAGATGGTAGTCCTCCATATACATGATCAATGATTTCATTTCCTATTTTGGGAAATAAGAGATGGAATAAGTTATCTGTTAGTATAATAATATCTAATTTTATGGGATATAATTTTTTATATCAAATTAATTTAAAAATATTTGAATAAGTTATAGGAAATATTAAAAATATATATAGTTTAAAATATTACTTATTTTCCAAACAACATCTTTAGGTTTAATCTAATTCCATCATAGACTAGGTGTTTGATCTCCCCAAAACATCTTGTATATGGGGGCGAGAGAATAAAGAAAATAATTTCTATACATTTAAGAAAACAAATGATTTTTTGTCTGTGTGAAGAGGATAGAAAGGTGTTTTTTCGTTTTTTAGTGTTAAAGGGGACACCCTTGGAAATTTTCATATTAATAAAGTATACATGTGTGTTTCAATTAAAAAATGATTACAATTATGTAATTAATGAAAAATATAGGTGACATGGTATATATATGTCCAAAAATTGAGTGTTTTACATTTTTCTAGGTCATTTTACAACTTACCTTTTTTTTAACCCTTGGTAAATCTGATTTAAACTTAATCGTAGTGGTTAATTTTTTCTATTTTTACTTTTCATTATAGTCCAAAATTAATTTGACCTCATTAGATAATAAAATTATTATGAGACCCATTATGTTATTTTTTTTTAAAATTCCATTCACATAATTCAGAATATTTAATTTAAAATTATACCTACACACATTATGGAAAAAAATATTTTAATGTGAATATGATCAAAATATTAATTTTTTTATATCAGAATTTAATAAAAAATTTATTTAAATGATATAAATTTGTTTAATTAATATATAATGGGAATAAATTTAGTTTTGAAATAAATTTGAAACCAAATTAACATTATACATTATTTAGATGAAATGGGTGATTTCAATAAAAACTAGTATTTTTCAATATTCATTAAAAAATTATTCTTTTCATATCAATGAAAAATATTCACTGTAAGATAATATTGAAATATTTATTGAAAAAATTAATTTTAGTTTTTTAAATAAATTTCTTAAACGATACATAAAGTATGATTATTATATGTTCACAAAAAGAAATAAATAAATGTTTTTTAGAAAATATAATTTTCAAAACATATAGTTTTTTTTGAAAATTAATTACCTTATCAGAAATTTGATTTCATTATATAAAAATGTCATATTTGATATTTTTTTATTAATTATATGCACGAAAAACATTTATGGTCATGTAATAATATTCTAGTTATATGATAATAATATTAATAGTTTTTCATTGTTCTTAAAATCACAGTGTTGCCTGTAACCCAAGAAATTGAAAAGATTACTTTTTTTGAAAAAACATATATTTCATAAAATATGGGATTATTACATTCTACCCACATTAAAATTAATTTATCCCTATAAATGTATAACCTTTGTATAGACAATTGAGGATACTTTTTCTCATTACGTCCCTAGGTCCATAGGTAGCTTCATCAAACTTACAGTCCCTTCATAAAACATTAAAATATTTAATTGCATTATTTAGTTTAACATTCCCTATATGATAAACAATATCAAATGATTTTTCCTTATAAAAATACTATACTCTATCGGTACACCCTCTTAGTTTAGTACATGTGAAATATTGTGTATATAATTCTATATGACAGATATATGGAACACATCATGGTCTTTATATAGGTTCAGTGTAAGAGACAATTGATATTATATAATCACAATATGATCAATAATTACACATTTTCTAACATACCCATGGCTTATCTTTCATTTTTATTGTATGTAAATATTCATCTATTTTATATTCTTCGATCAATTTCAACGTCATATCTTACTCTATGAAATTAAGATTAATTTGATTTTCCTGTAGCACTAACAGATTTCAATATTAATAATCGAATGATAATTCATTCCTTAAACTATTGTTATCATCATAAAAAAATCGGTATAACATGTTATCCAATATAAATAAATAATCATACTTTTAAGTATTACTTTTAATCATTTAAATCTCACCAAAAATTAAATATAAACCATTCCATTAATGTTTTCCCGTATAAACCTTCCTAATTAAAAATTTAAAAATAATTTTAATAGATTTTCTAAATTATTCTTAATATGAATCCCCCAATTATAATTAAGGATCTATTAATGGTCACATACCGAATATGTGAACAACATGGCCATATATTCTCCCAAATCAGGGTAATAACAAGAAATTCCAAAAAACAATAATGAAAATGGACATTCTTGTTCATTACTTAACTAAAACCACATATAATAAAATATATTACAAAAATATAAAAATTATGTAGTCTAGATCAATGATAAAAAATACCACGTTGTAAAAAGAAAAATTAATTAGTTCTTCAGTCATCAATACTATATTGTTTTATTTATCTACATAATAATATATTTATCCAAAATAAAGACTATTTTATCAATGTCAAGAACATAGAAAGTATTATCTTCCTTAATAATTTGTTTTGTGTAAAATACCCCCTTAAATTAAATTATTTTTTTAGGTAATTAGTACCATTTAAATTTTTCTATAAAATATAGTGGAAAAATTATTTAGAAAAATCCTTATATATTTCATGATTCATATCACATAATTCTTGAATTCAGATACAAAAACACACATATCATTCCATTATATTCTAAAACGAATAAATAGGTGAAATATTTTTATTCCTTAGTAAATATTTCGTATAAAAAAATATGAATAATGTATTAAAATTCATCAACCTCACTTTAGATATACTTCTCACATTTAACACAAAAAAACTATTAGAACATCCCATACCATTCATTTGTCATTATTGGTCTCATTTATATCACCGGTAAAACCATTACTCATACCACCTTACTGATTCTTTTTAGAATAATATTCTATGGGATATCACATTTTATAATACATCACATCAAACATTTAAAAAATCAAAAAACTGATGATTCTTTAGTGAATCCATTATTCTTATCCCCAAAGTTAACAAAACAATTATGTTTTTCCCATAAATTATATTCTTTGTGTCCTTTTCCACACATAAAACATCTTCTCATCCCATTGAGAGGTTACCTTCCGTTCTTCTTCAAAAATTCTTATAATATTGGAAACTCAATCTTCATTCCTCCATTGTCTGCACCATACGATCTCTCCGAGAACTCTATCATTCTCTTTATTTGGGAGTCCAGGAGTTGGTTGAGGTGAATGCTATCAATTACATATATAGATAACTTATTAGGAATTATAAAAATATACTTCAATACATTTACAACACTATTTTGTTCCTCTAAAACAAATGTTATATCACATTCAATGTTATCCCAACTCCATTTGGTTCCCAATTTTGACTAAAACTAAAAATCATTGTTTGAGGAACAAAAATCTTGGTGGGAAACCAAATTATCATGAAAAATAATTTGTATGAATTCTAAATCATGACACCTTGTTTAGTTATATGAAATGTTATGTTTAAACTAGTATAAAATTAAAATCCTTCATGATGGTTCTTAATGTTCTTGTTAATTCCCACAGTATATCCCCTATGTATTTAAAATAATGTGTATACTAATACCTATTATACTATACCAAGAAATTCTTGAGTCAATAAAATCATACCTCTTTTGTACATATTACACCTAGGTATATCTATTTTATAACCACATCCACATCTAGTTCCATGATAGGGATGTATTTCTATGAAACCATATAATCACTTCCTTACCAACACTTTAGTATGTTAACCAATTTTTTGGTTTATCCTAAGGTTTATAACAAGTGTTTTCTTATTATACTCTCTGATGGTTAAGAAACAACTTATTATGATACCAACTATAGCGACCTAAACATCTCATACATAGATATAAAATCTTAAATGGTGAGTATTAATTACATAACATAACAATCCATTCTAGTTTCATTTTAGTCTAGTGCCATTGGAAACATGAAAGCACAAACAATAGGTTCGGTGGTGAGCTAAATATTCTCAAACTACATTATTATTATCTTCCACCCTTCTTAGAATTATGAAACATAATACCATTCTTTATAACATTGGGAAATTAAGAAAAATAATGGTTGTGATCAGATGTTTAGAAAGGGTAAAAATTGAGATATTAACATAACATGAGAATATAGTTATGATTACTAAGATTAAAATTAAAAAAACCACAACCTACATATAATAGATCATAAACTTGAGTCATGGAATAAATATTGGACTTTTTTAAGGCATAAATAATAAAAGAATAAAAAAAATTTCTATGAGAACATAACATTGATATAAGACATATATTTGTGGGAGGGACATAATCATAGAAAACATTGTGTAAAGGATACCCACCAGTACATTTATAAATTTTAGTCTTCAGATTACCACATGTGTACCTCCATCAGGTATGCAATATCCTCCCGTGTATCCACTATTTATGATTTGGATGGCCTACCATGTACCCAATGGACTCATAGAACATTAAACATTACCCAATTAATTTTAGTGGGATATGGGTACCACCCATCACATAATTCATACAATTTTCTTCCACAATATCATAAAATATTCATCATATTATATCCCATTGAAACAAAAAGGCGGTCATAAAATATTTTTAATAACATAACCCCTTGAATGGAAATGTCTTTATTAACCATCTCATCAACTCATTATAGCTTAACCCATGGAAAATGAATGAGTTTTATAGAAATATCTTCAACATAAGCATAAACCTTCCAGATAATGAATAATAGTAGTATCATTGGATCATAAAGAATTCCATATTAGAAGGAAAAGGATTTTGAAAGATCACAAGAAGAATTTCATAATGAAAATATCATTTAAACTTTCAAAAACAGTTTTTATGAGATAAAATATTTTAAAAATAAAATTTTTAAAAATAACATAGAAAACATATAAATGATTATTTTAAGATCATTTAAAAAATTTCATGAGGAAAATAAACATTAATTGAAAAACCAATTTTAAAAATAAAAATTTATAATGCATTTTGGAAATCCTTCTCCTAGAAAATAATCATTGATACACATAAAATAATATTTAAAATTTTCATTGGTCATGATATTGGTAAATGTCAGATACGTTAAAATGATGATTTCATATTTTTAGTAAAAGACACGAAAACCTTGTTTTGAAAAATACATGAAGAATCCTTTTAAGAAAATTTCATAAAAAATTCAAAAAAATAGGTAACAAATATCTTCCATAATTTTGTAGTAACATTAAAATATTTTTTTTGAAATAGTATTTGGTAACATGAATATGTAATGAAAATGTAATAATGAGTACTAAAAGATATAAAAATGAAGGAAACAATATATTCTCATAAATAAGTATATTATAATAAAATTAATGATATTATTGAAATATATTCTATAATATTTCATCATAAAAATCACAATCATAAACAAACATGACAAATGATGAAATTCTATTATATAACCCATACCACTAACATTGATCCATAGTCACCACAAAGGAATAACATTAAATGAAACATAAAATATCATTAAAATAAATTAATTAATGATGTTTCATGTAAATTGGGTTGTAAATATAGATTATAAGACAATATATGGGAATAATGTGACATATGTCATAAAGAAGACAAATGGAGACAAAAAACTTTTACCATAAGTCTCAATATAATTTATACTTGTTAAAACCAAAATATATAAAAAAAATTATGTTTATTATTTATCCATTAATGAACCATAATAATATATATCATAAAATAAATTATTTACTTATGGCCTTTTATTACTTATTTATTAACAATTCTATGTTAAAATCAATTTTGGAGAAATAACTTATTTTCTTTTAATGTAAGTTGTTATTTTTACCTTTATCAAATAACATAGATCTCAGTTCCATTATATCCATAGTTTTTACCAATATATAGATATAAAATATATTCATTATATATGTATTTATTGTAATATATAAATGATTTCTATAGAAAATGAAATATAGAATTCATTGTGATAGTTGACATTATGCAAGCATGAATGCTAAGTCCATTTTTCCAATGGATGAAATGAAATAATGTTAAATAATATATTAATATTTAAAATCGGTTTTGTGTCCTATATATCAAAAATATTTACTAAATATTCCATAATACCCATCCGTTCAAAGTGATATTGAAAAATGAATCACATCGCTTCATGATGTGGTATACCGTCGTACACACGAACAACGTTATCATACCCCCCACAGAATGGGATATAATCAGGTTTATGAAATATTATAATTATAGAGGAATAATTCTATAATGATTCCATATATATTAATTTTATAGTTCCTTATTACCATTCAAGTAAAACAGAAATGAAAAAAATGACATCATTTTGTGAGATGGTATTCCGCTGTACACATGAGCAACACTATTGTTTTCCAACTTGTTGGGAGGTGAGATTGTAAAAGAGGTATTATAACTAAAAAATTATAATAATTTCATTAATATAGTATATAATTATTAAATATATCATTTTATCTAGTCTTGGTCGTTGGGGATGTGAAGTAAATAATATCAGTTCGTGAGGCGGTTGTTCGACATAAACTGGATGAACGATTTCATTTCCAAACTGTTGGAAGATGATATATATAATTTATTATCATTACACAATAACATATATTTGTATTTTATATATAATTGTTTTTATATAATCATAATTGTATAATATTTAATTCAGTTAGAAGAAGAAGTAATATAAAAAACACATATTTTAAAAGAATACCACTTCTTCAGAAAACCTCTATAGGTTTAACCTAATAACATCCATCTTTGGTTATCTAATAACAATGAATCATATAATATGTATGTATATAGTTAATAAATAAATTATGAACGTTTATGGATGAAACAATGTGTTTTAAATGTATGAAGATGGGAGGAGAGTTTTTGACATTTTATAAGAAGGGGAGAGATCAAAAGTGCAATGGTAGTAAAAATAAAGTGTAATTTTTTTACACATAACAAAAGGAATAAAAAAACGTTATTTTTCTACATTATAGGTGATACAAGATAAATAAGTAAAGGTGATTATTTTTTTAAATGTTTCTATGTGATTTCATCCCTTAACATTTCAGTTTTCCCCCAAACAATTCCCTTTTAACTTTAATGGTAATAGTTAATATTTTTAGTTTTTTCTATATATTATGGTAAAAAATTAATATTACATCATTATATAAAATTATTTGGTATTATTAAAAATATTTAAAAAATTATTACAAATTCCATTCCAACAAGTAGAAAAATTTATTATAAAATTATACTAGGAGACGTGTTAAAAATGTAGTTTTCCAAAGAGAACATGTATAAAAGATAAAATACATTTATATAAAAATTAAATATTAAATTGATTAAAATAAACTAAATTATATTAATGAAAATATAATTAAAATAATTTCACTTTTATAAATTTTCTAAATAAATGAAATAATACACATTTTTTAAATGATAAAGATGTTTTCATTAAATTTTATTTACTATATAATGAAAAATAATATTTTTATTAAAATAGAAAAAACCATAAATTAAATTATAAATATATATTTTAGAAGTTTTTTTTTATTTTATAAAATAAATTTTCAAAAATTTTATAACATTACATTTAGTATTTGTTCACAAAAATAAATAATTTTTTTAGAGAATAGTATTTTTTAAACATATAAAGGCATTGCCAATCATTATGTAATTTTTTATCAATATGTTTTCATATTATAGAGAAATTATATTAAATATATACTTGTTTATTCTTATTCTTTTCACCATGTTTAATGGATAGGTAATAATAGCTATGTTTAAATAATAATATCAACTCTTTCACTATGTTTTTTAAAACTAGCTGTTTAGTGTAATGGAAAATATCAATGAAACTAAATTTATTTGAAAAAAATATTTCATATAATTTTTGGTTGTTACATTATTTATCCAACTAAATCAAAACACATTATATTTCTACAATTTTTTGGAAGAGTACTTCTGAAGGAGCCAACAGAAATCTATAGTGAAACATGTTGTTGTAAGAAAACACAACAGGAGGAAGGCTTCAATCCGAAAAACAATTAAAATACATAGAAAAAACCTCAACACATCCTTTAGGGTTTTAATGTATCTCATATAATTTACATTTATTTGAGAATTATATATAGTAATAAAACACAACTCTAAATCTGGATCACACTGAATACTTTTCCATTACATCGAGGTGAAATCCATGACCTAACCCACTAGAGATGACCTTCCTTATAGTAAGATTAGTGCGACAGCACAAATCCACCTCTAATATGATAGGGGATGGAGACAGTCATTGAGTTGTAATTACACAGAATTGGGAGTCCATTGCCTTTTTACCTATAAGGGCACACCAAACCTTGTCGATGAAATAATATATGGGTATAATAAAGAGAAAACATGTAGACTGTAAACCATCAATGTTACAACCTAAAGAAAATACATAAAAATATAGTCTAGGTAATATAATAGATATAAAGGAGAGAGTACATGACTAATAAAAAATGAGGTCCCAAATAAAAATATCATGAAAAATGGAATGGCTAAAGAGATACCATCACAGAATATCCAAGGCTTACCATAGAACATGGCCAACATATGAACCTCAATTCTCCACTGAAATCAAGAATTTTTTTTATAGTTGATATAAATTTAATATAAATAAGGAAATTATTTTATTATATAACTTTATTTAGTGGTGAGTATAAAAATACTATTTTTTATTACCTAAAAAAATATATGGGACAAATTGATGAATAACTAGTCAGAACATCCCATATAAAATAATGCCAATAAACAAAAGAGTAGATTTCAAAAAAAATAAATACATGAATAGAGATAATGGAGATATTGGTATCTACAGCTATATAGAATTTATGACTCAACCTATAAATCCCAAAGGCCTATATATTATTCCTATCACATCACTCAAAATTATAATAATCCATTTTTAGGGCCCTCACCTCATGAAAACATTATAAAATTGAAGGAAAAGTAACTCCAGTAGAGGAACCACACCAAAATATAGGAGAATGATGGTTGAGTTCCACTCCATAGATAGATAACTTATCAAATATATAACATAGGGGTGTACCTATTATACCTATGAAAAGAGTATGGTTGACCCATTCTATGATAGGATATGGTAGTACCAAGACATCATTTAATTGATAATTAAACTTGAGGAACCTTATCATAAATTCTACAATGAATGAAGCACTGTGCTATAATAATTTTTTTATCTCTAATTCAAAAAATAAAGGCCACCATCTAATAATAAATAAAAAACTTATCAATATTGGCTACTCATGGCCCCAAATATATTCATGATGATGGAGGTACAAAATGAATATGTTTTCGGGAGAAACTACACAATGTCTATAGTTTATACACAGTGTGTCCTGGATAACCCGAGTATGTCCATATACTATGTCCCATGCCCATGAACTATATATTGTCGAAGTTTACTTTTTTCTTACCCATGAAATCTAGCCATAACCTGGTGATATGGATATGTATGTTCTTGTGTTACTAATTCAAGCCCATGTAATAAGAATTATTTGTGTCTGCGTACTCCTAAGGTACACACATATCCCCATCCTCTAATTACATGATTTGTGTTATGTACACATTTCATGTGATATTTAGTTTTCTATGAAACCCTATCCATCATATAAAGGGTCTAAAATGTGTGTGTACATTCAAATTATACTTCATCTGTATTTTAATTTTCTTGAATCCTGTTGTTTTCACATTATACTCAAATTAACCCAATTCACAAATTCTACTATAATTTTTAAAACAGAAATCCAATGAAATCAAATGTAAAATACTCAATTCATTGATTCAAAACCACCGGTGATGGAAATAAAAACATTGATTATCTATGGGGGAGTCACCATGATCTTTATCACCATACAGAGGTCTTGATACCTTATTCCATCGCTAGAATCCAATAAAATTCCTCATTCCACCATTAATGTACCAATAACATATTTTTAAAACTTCCTAGAAAAATATGGGGATTTGAACACATTGAAATCTAGAAAATAAAATTTTCATCGTCAACCCCATGGTGTGACGAACCTATCATTTATGAACAAAATTACCGTTATTTTAATGTATTATTGATATAGAAAAAACATGCACCCTTTTTATTTATTATTATCGAGTTTAAATGAAAGTTATGTATCATTACTGTTGACAATATAATTTGTGAGAAATAATCCCACAACTAATATGAATATAAGGTTTTGAAAATCCTCTCGACATAGAAAAAGGAGATAATGGACTCATCCAGTAGACTCTGGCTGTACGAAGTTCATTTTTTAGAGCTCAAAAAGGAGGTAGCATAAATGGTCTTCTCTCTTGACCAATCCCAAGCTGATCTTCAATACATTAATCTTGAACATAATTGCCTATGGGAGAAGTTCAAGTTAATAGAGATTACTACACGAGCGATGTTATCCAAGCCACCCCAAGGGTCTATCACAAACACACACCTTACCCTTTGGTTTTATGATGTTGTTATAAGGGGTTATGTAACAAGGTATTAGTTACTCTTTGTCTAATATCATTCCATAAATAAAACTATTCTTCCAATGATTCCTTTATGTGATTATTCTTTCTTAAAAAATATTAAATTTTATAAAATGATTTTTTCGGGTAAAAATGGTACTTTTTAGAAATATATTAATTATTATATTAAAATTTGTTTTTATTAAAAATATTATAAACAAAATTCTTACAAATTATGATTATGTCAATTCCTTATCTAAAAATTATTTGGAAAAAGTTTTATAAGAGTTGTATATTTTTATGATAAAATAAAAAGTGTAATTTATTAATTAATTTTTTTTATGAATTAATGATTTTTTAATAGAATTAATATTTTAAGAAAATATTATTATCAGATCACTTTTATTAACAATACATGAGTATTTAATTTGTATGAAGTCAATTGTAATTTTTATTAAATTTTAAAAACTATTTTTTTCAAAACCCGTCAATTTTTAATAAATGTCGGCTCTCATTTTAAAAGTTAAAAATAAAATTTTAAAAAATTATCTACATAAAAAATATATTGTTTTTAATCAGTATTTATAAATTATCCAATGGCGAATTTTTTAAAATTTTCTAAGACAGTCAAATTTTTGGGTAAAAATTAAATAATATATAAGTATATAGCATGTTTTATGACATCATAATGACCAAATAGTGATATAATAAATACCATAAAAGGGATAAAAGGACAAATATATGTTTTAACTTTAAAATAATTTTATTTTATATTTATTTGACACATTTTATAATTCCTTAGTGAATCCTCCAAAATGTATAACATACTTTATGATTTTAAGTTCATATCTTTAATAATATGACTCACCTCAACATATGAAAGGATAATATTTTAATATCTTCAAAACATGTACTTTGACATAATTTTCCAATTATATTTGGAAAAAATCATGGTAAAAATCCATGGGAAGGTTTTTGGTTTTGAATATTTAATTATATAGATTCCAAAACCTAAATTTGTGAAATATTAAACAATTACCCTATCATTTCTTATATACACCCACCCAGGATCCCAATTTTCTTTACTAAAAATAATTTTTTCACATCCTTAAACTTTACTATACTCACTACAATCCTCCCAAGGAACCCCATGATCTCAAGAATCCCCTTTTCAAGCTTCTGAATTCACACTCTCAAGTAAGGGTTTCCTTTCATTCTCATTTTATCCAAGTTTCCTTATATTGTTACACCCTTTTACTTTCAATTTCAAATGATGGGATATGTTTTAAAATCTCCCCCATAATAACCTTATTATGTTTTAATTATGATATAACCCTTTCTTTCTCATCAATCGCTTCCATGTACACCCGCTACCATGCTGAAATTTCATACGAGTTATTTCAATTCCTTCTCTTTCTTCCGGATTCTTTATTTTGATAGGAATTCTATTCAAAAATTACTTATGTTTAAACATGTATTTATATGAACCTATTACTTACAATTTTCACATATGTATTATTATATAACCATTTATCTCATATCAACTCTTTTTATGAATTTTTATGTCACACCGTTATGCTACTGAAATTGCACGGTGATTTTCTATTCCAAAATTATCGTGTAGTGAATACCATACCGATTAATCTATCAAGGGTATTCACCTTTATGCACACATAACTTTTCTGATTAGTAATTAAATATATTTATTCTAAACTCCTTGATCATGGAATGAACTATGATAAATAATTAATTCATGTTTTATGATCTATGTGGAAAACTTATGCATGAGAATGAAGTGAAAGTGACGGGTGCGTCCATAATTATATAGTGCTCTAATACATTGGGTAATGTTTAGTATCCTGATGAGTCATGTTGGGATAGGGTTTTACATGATTAATTTTCAGAAAATTTTCCACCATGTTGAGACAGGGTTTACCTGATTCCTTTTTTTCTATGATGCAGTGTTTTAAGTTATTGCCACATTTCCATGTTATGATTTCAATGCTATATCATGCCTCTATGTTCATGTTTCTCTTATTCACCATTGATATTACTATTTCCTAAACTTTATTGTATTCTTAATGTTATGCCTTTTTACTCCCTTACTAGGATTTATAGCTTACCCCTTCATTGTGTACACCTCAGGTTATCCCATGCAGTGTTATGTGTGAATGAATGTTTTGATGATGTAAGAGAATCTTTAAATAAAGATGTTGTATTCCATTTTTTAAGATGTTTTGTAATGTTACTATTTTTCCAAAGACACTATACCTCTCAATATTATTATTTTTATTATGTGCATGTGTAACATCCTAATATTTCATAGTAAGTTATTTTCTTTAAAGTAATTCAATAGCTTGCGCTACACGCATCACCGAGTTCGAGCGCACCACAACTTAACAAACTATCCGTTTAAAAAGTGGTTATGAATAGTATTAACTGAGTTTTTAATTTTATATAATCCATATAAATTTAAAATCCATATTATTTTTTTCTTAGAAATAATATAAGAACAAATTCATTTTTTCAGTTAAAAGAAATATTTTTCCAAAAATGCAATTTTACCACCTTTTAATGGAAAACACTTTTTAATACAAATATTTGAAACTTTTATATATTAAATATAATGAAATTAAATTATTATTTATAATTGGGACATAAAAATTTATTTGGGATAAATATTTGGTAATTTTCTGATAACATTCATATTTTAATGAATACTGAAAAATACTAAATTTTAGTTGAAAACAACATTTTTAATCGAAATAATTTATAGTGTTAAATTATTAATTTGAATGGTTTGGAAGTATAATTAGATTATATTTTTATAATTTAATACAATTTAAGTCATTATAAACAATTTCACGTTTAAATTTGATAGAAACACAAGTCAATCTTTTGATAGTTTTTACTTTTTAAAAAACCCGCTTTTTGGTTTTGACAACAAGAATTAATTTTAAATTAATTAATGAAACTTATATGTTTTTAATTTGGTAAAATAGAATTAATTTTTGAATTTGGAATATCAAAATTATCTTAGGGTGAATTTTTGGTATTTTTATGAAAACATTCATTTTTTGATGAATAGTAAAAAACACTGCGTTATTGTTTAAAATCAACTTTTCATTTAAATAATTATTTATTTTAAGTAAAAATAGATACATAATACCTATATATGTTCAATGTAATTCATTAAAGTCATTTTATAATAAGTTTAGATATATAAAATTTTATTCAACTTTTTACCGTATTTTACCCACCTTATAGGAGCATTTGAAAATTTGCATAAAACTTAATTTTACCACTTCTGTGAGTTGAATTTAAAAAATTTGAGATACATGGTTAAAATCAGTAAGTAAAATATTATTCAATAAGAAGAATATAATTTTTGGTGAATAGTATCTTTTGACTTTTATTTACCATGGTTAAAAGTAAATTGGGTAATTAAGGGTGAAAATGATATTATAATTACCCTAACACATGTCATAATTCTGTTGGATAAGTTTAATTCGATGAAAAAAACCATAGGAATAAAATATTATCCTTTTTGGTGCATGAGGATTAGATGAGGACATTTATTATTATTTTATTTAAAGAAGAGTTAAAAGTGTTAAATTCAACATTTGATAACTAAACCATTTTAATATAGGGTTACACATAAGATAAATCTGATTATAAATATTAATTAGAAATAAAAAAGTATTTCCTACATAATGGTATTTTATTTATAATTTTTAGACATTAAATAATTTAATATATATATGACACAATGATGATGCAGTAATTACCTTATTAATAAAATATCAAAATAATTGATACTATAAATATCCAAATAAATGTAAATTGAGACTTATGATGAATTAAACTAATTTTATAGGTTAATATGACATTTTAGGGTTGATTAAATAAATTTTATTCGAAGTTATAAAGTTTTTATGGCTTTCAAAAAAATCAAATACTAAATAGTGTCAAAATTGACATAATTGAGTTTTTCAAACAAATTTTATATTATTAATGAATATAATATTCATAAAAACCTAAAGTTAGGCCAAAAGACTTATATAAGGTTATATATATTAATAATGAACCCCTTGGGATTTTCTTGACTTGTTATAGTAATTTTATTAACCATATAACATAAAAATACAAAGAGACATGGTAAATGTCAAACTATTTAACTAAGAGTTAAATCTAAAAGATAAGGCTAACATGGTGAGCTAAACCTGCATAAAACCTATTGTTTAAAAGGTTTTAGACCCATCCCCACCTTTTCCTATAAATAAATTATTTTTGATCGTTTATAAGCTGAAAATGAGTTTATTATAAAATAATATTTCAAGCGTTTCCTAATGTGCCTCTCACCCCTCTTATAAAAGGGCACTTCCCCTTATCTAAAAATCACAACTATAAAGCCATTTGGATCGGCCAAACCCAACAAAAATACCATAAAAACTTCTCTCACATCAACCTAGAGTCCTTAATTTGATCATAAAGTAAACCAATGTATCCCTTTTGATCAAATCAAAAGGAAACACCCAAAGAAGAGGTAATAATTTCACCACCCTCTTTCCGGTTCTTTTCTTCTTCCACTACCTCTTTATTTTTTGTTTCCAAAACAAAATATTATATACAATACCTTATACATACTGTGATTTTATTATAAATATGGTACAACCATATTCGTTATTCTATCCATCCTATAAATGACAAAGCCACCATACATGCGTACGTACAACATACCGTCTACACGTCATGGTGTAGTTTGTTATTCACACACTTCATTATTTGGATGGGTATAATAATGAGTATAAAGGATGTAAATAAAAAATATTACATGTTAATGATTCTTTATATATGATATACCATCCAATTACATATTAACATGACTTACGTACCAAAACATATAAAGGAAAATGAATCAGTTAACAAACAAAACAATGATACTACCGAAATATCATTAACAAAGCAAAATTAGAAGATCATATATGATATCATATTTATGTATTTGGTTCTTGTATAATTTATTAATAATTATTTAACCATTATACAGGAGGTTAAACTACCCTGTACTAAGGAAAAGTACACGGTAAGGGGTTTTCATCTCACTTTTATTCATGTGAGATTTATGCTATATTTGCCGCTTTTACCTTTTGTGTGGTGTATGTATTGCCCATGACTGTATAGTTTGTATAAGATACTTTAATTTGTGGGTGTTTACATCATAATTGGATGATCGTTCTTCCATGGGGTGTATGTTTCATAAGTTACCAAATCAGTAAGGGTTATTTCTTCAATCTCATTATTATCCGAGATTATTTATGTGTAAGTATTTACTGGGACATAGTTATCATCGATACCCATATTTTATAAACTTGATTTCAAAAGTAATATTTTAAGGTTTTATGGGAGGTTCTATTTAACTACATCATCATTTTAAATGTTTTAAATATTAATATTTCTAAATAATTTTTATTAATATCTGTGTTTTCAAAATGATTTTAAGGATTTATTTATATAGACATGAATGTTTTGAAATGATAATTCTTCTCAAAAATTTCAAAGTGGTATGTGACACTTTGATTCACAAATCTCTTCTAAATTACTTACTTTATAAATGCGGGACTTTTAAATGTTTTCACGAAAAGGGATATTACTCTCAAAGAGTTTTACAAATCATTTTTATCTATGTCAATATCCTTTGATGGATTTTAAACTTGTTTGAAGTTGATTCATTATGATTCAAATATTTCATAATGTATTGAAGGTTTTGTGATATGTTTGGATGTGGATGTGTTATTTTTATACCATTCATGTTTTATGGATAAAGTATTGACATTTCGTATGAAAGTTTTAATATGAATGTTTATGTTATGTTTAAACCTTTTCATATAAGGAATTTATTAGATTTAGTAAGTGATGGGTGGAGCCCTCTATAGCTCCTTGATGCATCGGTAGGTGTCATGAGACAAACTAGTGTCTTGGCACAAGGCCTTGACAAAATCTTATTTTTAGTCTTTTCACAAGGCCGTGACTATATGGTTATGAAGTCTGGAATTATGCATTTTATCATTATGAAATTGGCTATTGATATTGCATGTGATTATTCGACTAGTAGAATATCCATGTGAATAAGTAAATGGAATTATATTGATTTATATTTTCCCAATTATGATGGTGTTTATGTTTAAAAGGATTTAATTTTAGTATTATAAATTGCCTTAAATTTTTTATGCTTATTTATGAATGTTTCCACTATATTGTTATCCTTACTGAGAATTTGAGCTCACACCTTTCTTATTTTTATTTTTCCTAGGATGAAAAGAAGTATATGAAAATTAACCCACCAGAATAGACTATGGAATATAAGTGTGTTCAATGGGAACACAATGTTTTTTTATTTCATGATGTAATGTAAAACTTATGTACGTATCTAGTACTTCCAAGGCTACTAAACTGATTGGTCTTTTGGAACATGATTCCTTATATCATGCCAATGTTATGTAATAATGCACTGATTTTGGGTAACTGGGTTTTGGGTGTTACAACATGTTTGTGTAATAAATCATGTCTAAATGTAACACCCCAATCTTCCATGGTACGCTCCTCTTTGAATAATAGAGCAGTGTGTGTTATACGCAACCTCGAGTTCTAACACACCGTGACCAATAAAAGTAGCAGTTATGATTAGTAATACACACTTTTTGAAATTATATAAATTTTATATTTCAAGATTAACTTCATTTTTGTATTCGGAATATCGAAATTATCCTAATTTGTATTTTTTGTATTTTCTGAGAACTTCAAATTTTTTATGAATAGTGAAAAATACTAAAAAACAACTTTTTTAATAAAAATAATTTATAGTGATAAATTATACTATTTAGTGGTTTTAATGTATAATTAGAATATATTTTTACCATTTTATCCAATGTTTGTCATTATAATTAATTTCACTCTAAAATTGGTCATAAACAATTGTCAATCTTTTGATATATATTGTTTCTTAAAAACACACTATTTGTTGTGAAAACGGAAATTAATTATAAAATTAATTAATGAAAATTATATGGTTGGAATTTTGTAAAATATACATCATTTTTTAATTCAGAATATCAATTATAGATTAGGGTGAAATTTTGGCATTGTTCTGAAAAACTTCAATTTTTGATGAATAGTGAAACCACTAAGTGGTAGTTAAAAAACTGATTTTTCATTTAAATGAAACATTACCACTTCTGTGATTTGATTTTCAAAAATACGACATAAATGGTTGTCATTAGGAAGTAAAATGTGGTTCAATGGGATTAAAATAATTTTTGGTGAATAGTAATTTTTAAGTTTAATTAATCCCGATTAAAGGTAATTAGTGAAATTTAAGGTAAAGATAATGTTATAATAATATGAAATGACCTTGAAACATGTCCTAACCCTATTGGATGAGTCATGGCAGACCAGGAAAATCCATGGGTCAACTTGGGGACCCCATGGAGCCACTTTGGTAGGAAAATGACATTAAAAACTTTTTATTTAATGTTAAAATAAAAATGTCACAAACATGAGTTGTTTTAATAAAAAAAATTTTAAATGGAGTTATAAAAGTCATATTTTTGACTAAAAATATTCATTAGAAATATAAAAAGATTTACTACATAATGATATTTATTTTATAATTTTTAGACATTAAATAAATTAAATTATTTATGACACCATGATGATGCAGCGATTACATCATTATTTAAAGATTTAAATAAAATGCAAAGATAATGTAAAATATAAGACTTAGACTTGTCAAAAACCTATTGGATGGTTATATTTCGAACCTGTATCACCTTAGACTCAAAATATATAATTTTGGGACCTTTTAAATCCGAAAATAATTTTATAATGAAGTAACCATTTATAAAAATCCAAGAGTGCCCCTCCTCTCCTCTTATAAAAGGCCCCCACCACTACCACCTTATTCACACCTTCAAAGCCTTCTGTCTCGGCCAAAATCTACCCAAATACTCTCTCAACTTCCATCCCTTACTCTTAGAAGCCTCACTTTGGGCAGAATTCTTCCCAAGTAAGCCTTTGGCTCAAATCAAAAAAGAGTTACCCGATTTCAAGGTAATGTCTTCTCTTGTGTTCTTTTATTTTATTTTTCTTCTCCAAACACCTAAACTCTTTTTATTAATTTATATTGTAAAAAAAAAACAGTATACTAAATATACTAGGATGTTTTTATAAGAAGTATTCAAGCTACACTTACAAACACCTACATCTAATGGTTAAAGAACATACTGTTTCTTTGGATGACGAATTTCTGCCTCACGAAACGATGATTGTTCAACACTCATATAACACCTTCAAAGGTGGAAATTAAGATGTCACTATATTTATATATGATATATACTATGTTTATTGTTTTACTTAAGCTTCTGTATTTGTCATTTATGGCATACCTTTATGGTTTCCGTTATGGGTAAACGCGATATCTTCATTTTAGGAAGTGCAGACTACCGCCCCCTCAAAGTGATTTGAATCGTTAATGCCATATGTGGGATGTATATAGGATGGAGTAAATGTTATTATACATTATATTATATAGGAATTATATTATACCTTTATATAATTATAACTTCATTCCATTAAATACGAAATAGAAATGAAAGTAGCGTTCATGTGTACGTACGACTTACCGTCTCCATGAACGGTGCATTTCATTTCTTACCTCTAAATGTTTTGTAATATTATAAATGCATGTATATACTGGATATATAAGATATATATGATATCTAAATCATGAATATAATTTTGGAGACAATGGATATTCTACCACATAAACAACTTGTAATTATAAGAAGTTTATTGTTGACTCAAGTACCAAAGATCGACAAAATGACCGTTATTAACTTAAATGACTACATAATTTTCATAACATTTTAATAAGTAATATAAAAGGGATAATGAACTTGAAAAAGGTTCTTCAGAAAGTAGAGATTAACTCCAGTTTATTATTCAGGAGATTAAAGAACAATCAAGTCAAGTCAGACACAAGGTAAGGGGACTTCTTAACCCAATTTCTATTCATTGGGTTAATCTCCTACTTTCAAATTATGTCATGATATTATTATGTCCTATATTGAATTTGTACTTTATTTATGTGTACTTATAGTGAATACACATAATATATTTATTTTATTTAAAAATAATGATCTTTGTAAGGGACTTCGTCTCAATCTACTTTCATTGAGGCATATTTTGTTTTATACACAACTTTCTTTTATACGGTGTATAAACCCCTTTGACTTTGACTTTTATTCAAAAGGAATCTTTTTATATGAAGCGTTTTTACTAAATGAAAGAAGGAATGTTTTTTCTTACGTACGCAGAGACAACGACTTCTCCACCACCGTGACTATTATTTGAGTTTCGGCTTCCTCTATAATCCATAACTTTTTTTTAAAATAAAAATAAATACCATGTTTTACTTTTCTTTTATTGTGGTATTGAAAATGGTTTTGATAAAGTTTTATTATATCAATGTGTTGTATTGATATCTTGTGATTGAAGTGTGGAAATATTATGTTTCTTTTATGCATGTTTTATGTGATACAATTATGATATGGTTTATGATATGTTTAAACCTATACATATGAGGAATGCATTGGACTTAATAAGTGATGGGTGGAGCCCGCTATAGCTCCTCGATGCATCGGTAGGTCTCATGAGACAAACTAGTGTCTCGGCACGAGGCCTTGACAAAATATTATTTGTAGTCTTGGCACGAGGCCTTGGCTACGTGGTTATGATAGTCTGGAATTATGCATTCCATCATTATGAAAGTGGTTATTGATATTGCATGTGATTATTCGACTAGTAGAATATCTATGTGAGTAAGTAAAGGGCATTATTTAACATTATTTTTTCCTTATTATGATGAAGTTAATGTTTAAAAAGGCTTTTGTTTTAGTTATACATTGCCTTAAATGTTAATGTTTATTTATGAAAGATTCCGCAATATTGTTATCCTTACTAAGCATCTGAGCTCACCCCTTTCAATGTTTTAATATTTTCCAGGATGTGAAGAAGTATTTTATGAATGACCTGCAGGGATAGTCAGAAGAGGATATGAGTGTGGAATATGGAGACTTTGTTATTAAAGTTTTTCACTTTATGATGTAATGTTACATTTATGAATGTATGTAGTGTTTCCAAGGCTACTAAACTAATCACTTTTTCGAGACTTGATCTTTTGTGATCATGCCAATGTTACGCAATAATGCACTAACTCTGGGTAACTGGGGTCGGGGCGTTACAGTTGGTATCAGAGATAGTTTAGTATTAACCTTGGAAGCTAGATTTAGATAAACACTGATTAGAGCACATAGCCCTAAGATAGACTTTAAGGATTAGTATAGATGAAATTCCTAGAATTTTGATATTATAAAGATTTTGTGAGTTTTCCGAGCAATACACCCCTGTCTGGATACGAGCAGGTAGAGGCGGCTCTGGCACAGATGTACCTAGGGGTAAAACCCAAAAACGCTGCTTTGAGATAGACTCGAACGGGAACTGGTGCACGACAATGGGCCTTGCTGCACTCTTGGTTAAGACACTTCCTTGGGATATGCTTAGGATAATTATAATTTTCTTTACAAACCATTATGAAGGGATTATGAGTATATACTTCCTCAAAGAAAACATTTTTATGATTATGGATTATATCCATAAATAGTTAAATTTATGTTAAGTGTTTTACAAGTATGGAATTATGTATTTTGATTCATAAACTAATCTAGTTTATGCCATTGTTTAGAAATGACGTCTAGTGGAAGGAATTGAAACCATATCAATGCACGCACTCCATGTATGGATTTTCCTCCTACTGAAGATAATTATAATTGAGTTGGTGATACAACTGGTGTTGATCAGCTAATCACCATACCGAGACAACTCACCCAGGTTATGAATAATAACCTTACTCGTATGGAGCACCCTGATCCGCAATGTGGAGGATCGATGTTAGACCGCTTCATGAGGAAAAAACCACCAACATTTAATGGGGGTAAAAATCCATTAGTAGCTGAGCAATGGATAAACTACCTAGAGAAAATATTCCATGCCTTGGGGAGTAGCGAAAGGGAGAAGGTTGTCATGGAAGTTTACCGCCTTACTGGAGATACCGATCAATGGTGGTCGCTGATTCAAAACACAAAGGAATATGATGAAGTATCAAATATAGAATGGAGGGAGTTCAAAGAGATTTTCCTAGAAAAATACTATCCTCGTGACCATCGAGCAGATATGGAGAGACAATTTTTGAGTCTAAGGTGGAAGGAGGATGAGAATGTCTCAAAGTTTGAGGATAAATTTACAAGGTTAGCGAGGCATGCTGTAGATTATATACGTAACCCAAGAAGTAAGATCAATTGTTTCTTTGATGGGTTAAAACCATTTCTCCATCGAGCATTAGTAACACAATCTTTCTCAACATACAAATATATAGTCTCGTGTGCTATCAAGACAGAAAAGGAATTCTATGAATCTTATGACAATAAATTAAAGAAAGAGAAGAAGAGAATGGTGGAACAAGAGATAGATAAAGGGAAAAAGGGAAAGAAGGATTTTCTATTATGCGATAATTGTGGGAAAAATCCCCCTGGTACTTGCCTAAATGGAATGGGAGTTTGTTACAAATGTGGAGAAAAAGGTCACAAGGCTCGTGATTGTAAGGGAAAGAAAGAGGCTATCAATGATGAATGCTATAATTGTTGGGAAATGGGGCCTTATGAAAATGAATGTCCTAAGCGTCAGGGAAACTTATCTCAGAAAAGACCAAGGGATCAAGGACAATATTATGCTGTTACTACAACTAAAGTGGAATAACTAATGTATTGGTTATTTTGGACTCAAGGATTATATTCTGGTTATTAGAATAATGTGATATATATAAGGATTGTACTACAGTACTTGTTGTTTTCATTAAAGTTTTAATATGATGAAGGTAATCATATTTTTAGTATGTGATAATAAGAGAAACTTTACTCTGTTTGGGGAATATGATGTTACAATTGATTTTGGAATTTAGAGACCTTTTAGAGAATGTCTGGATAGAGGTATTTTGGATAACTATAATGGTTAGAATGGATTAAGTTTAACTTTGGATAGTATTGTTTAAGGTTAAAAAATTTCTTAAGATTATTTTTGGAATATTACAATACTATAGTTTTAGGAAAAAGGAAAACCTGTAGGTCGGGGTATAACCCGTCGCGTCGGACAAAGATATTGAAATCGAACCCACAACCATAGTGCGACATGCCTTTATTACCTACCACTAGCCTACAGGAAGTCCCTGGTTATTATAAAATAGTTTTCTTAATCTAAATGGTTTGTGTCAATATTTTGAACCTTGTACGATTAGGATAAATATAATATTTTTGAGTTCTATTACCTTTTGGAGTGAAAGATGGGTTTGTGGTAAAAATTAATTAAAGAATGGAAGTCTACATGATAAGTATGTATATTTCCATACTTTCTTAGTAAATCTCCTAAATAAAATCCTCAACTTTAGGAAAGGTAACTTAAAACAAAAATGTTTCCGGTTAACTTTTCCAACTGGGGATTCAATGACCGTTTAACCAATCACAAATTTGTGATTTTCTTGTGGTTAGCTTTCTCCTAATCCGGTTTTCTACAAATCTCCATCAGACCTTGATGGTTTTTTTTCTTCCATATCCATATTTTCATAGAATCCTAGTATGGGATATCTCGGGTGACCTTTGTACTTATCTTTATTTCTTTTAATGTTATATTTTTAATAACCTTATTTCCAATGTGGGTTTTCCACAAAGGTTTTTCCTATTTTCAGCCTTTTATTTTCAAAGAAAATTTTCAAATTGCGAGGACACAATTTATTGAAGGAGGGGAGAATGTAACACCCAAACCTACCATGGTACGCTCCTCTTTGAATAATAGAGCAGGGTGTGTTATACGCAACCTCGAGTTCTAACACACCGTGACTAATAAAAGTAGCAGTTTTGAATAGTAATACACACTTTTTGAAATTATATAAATTTTATATTTCAAAATGGACATCATTTTGGTATTCGAAATATCGAAATTATCTTAAACTGAATTTTTTTTAATTTTCTGAGGACTTCCAATTTTTTATGAATAGTGAAAAATACTAAAAAACAACTTTTTTAATAAAAATAATTTATAGTGATAAATTATAATATTGAGTGGTTTTAATGTATAATTAGAATATATTTTTACCATTTTATCCAATGGTGGTCATTAGAATTAATTTCACTTTGAAATTGGACATAAACAATTGTCAATCTTTTGATATATATTGTTTATTAAAAACACGCTATTTGTTGTGACAACGGGAATTAATTATAAAATTAATTAATTCAACTTATATGGTTGTAATTTTGTAAAATATACATCATTTTTTAATTTGGAATATCAATTATATCTTAGGGTGAAATTTTGGCATTGTTATGAAAAACTTCAATTTTTGATGAATAGTGAAACCACTAAGTGGTAGTTAAAAAACTGTTTTTTTGTTTAAATGAAACATTACCACTTCTGTGATTTGATTTTCAAAAATCCTACATACATGGTTTTCATTAGGAAGTAAAATGTGGTTCAATGGGATTAAAATAATTTTTGGTGAATAGTAACTTTTAAGTTTAAATAATCACGATTAAAGGTAATTAGTGAAATTTAAGGTAAAGATAATGTTATAATAATATGAAATGACCTTGACACATGTCTTACCCATATTGGATGATTCATGGCCAACTAAGACAATCCATGGGTCAACTTGGGGACCCCATGGAGCCACTTTGGTAGGAAAATGACATTAAAACTTTTTATTTAATGTTAAAATAAAAATGTCACAAACATGAGTTGTTTTACTAAAACAATTTTTAAATAGGTTTATAAAAGTCATATTTTTGACTAAAAATATTAATTATAAATCTAAAAAGATTTCCTACATAATGATATTTATTTTATAATTTTTAGACATTAAATAAATTAAATTATTTATGACACCATGATGATGAAGCGATTACATCATTATTTAAAGATTTAAATAAAATGAAAAGATAATGTCAAATCTAAGCCTTAAACTTGTAAAAAACCTATTGGATGGGTATATATAGAACCCTTTTCACATTATTCTCTAAATATATAATTTTGGGACCTTTTAAATCCAAAAATCATTTTATAATAAAGTAACCTTTTATAACTTTCCAAGAGTGCCCCTCCTATCGTCTTATAAAAGGCCCCCACCACTACCACCTTATTCACACCTTCAAAGCCTTTTGGCTCGGCCAAAATCTGCCCAAATACTCTCTCAAATTCCCTCCCTTACTCCTAGAAGCCTCAATTTGGGCAGAATTCTTCCCAAAGAAGCCTTTGGCTCAAATCAAAAAAGAGTTTCCCGATTTTAAGGTAATGTCTTATCTTGTGTTATTTTATTTTATTTTTCTTCTCCAACCCCCTAACATCTCTTTATTCATTTCTTTTGTAACAAAAACAGTATCCTCAGTATACTAGGATGTTTTTATACGAAGGATTCAAGCTACACTTACACACACCTACATCTAATGGTTAAAGAACATACTGTTTCTGTGGATGGTGAATTTCTGCCTCACGAAACGATGATTGTTCAACACTCATATAACACCTTCAAAGGTGGCCATTAAGATGTCACTATATTTATATATGATATATAATATTTTTATGTTTTACTTAAGATTCTGTATTTTTCATTTATGTCATACCTTTATGGTTTACATTATGGGTAAACGCGATATCTTCATTTTAGGAAGTGCGGACTACCGCCCCCTCAAAGTGATTTGAATGGTTAATTCTATATGTGGGATGTATAAAGGATGGAGTAAATGGTATTATACATTATATTATACTGGAATTATATTATAAATTTATATAATTGTAATTTCATTCCATTAAATACAAAATAGAAATGAAAGTAGCGTTCATGCGTACGTACGACTTACCGTCTCTATGAACGGTGCATTTAATTTCTTACCTCTAAATGTTATGTAATATTATAAATGCATGTATATACTAGATTTATAGGATATATATGATATCTACATCATGAATATAATTATGGAGATAATGGATATTCTACCACATAAGAAACTTTTAATTATAAGAAGTTTATTGTTGACTCAAGTACCAAAGATCGACAAAACGACCGTTATTTACTAAAATGACTACATAATTTTGGCAACATTGTAATAAGTAATATAAAAGAGATAATGAACTTGAAAAAGTTTCTTAAGAAAGTAGAGATTAACTCGAGTTTATTATTCAGGAGATTAAAGAATTATCAAGTCAAGTCGGACACAAGGTAAGGGAAGTTCTTAACCCAATTTCAATTCTTTGGGTTAATATCTTACTTTCAAATTATGTCATGATATTATTATGTACTATATTGAATTTTTACTTTATTTATGTGTACTTATAGTGAATATACATAATAGATTTATTTTATTTAAAAAAATGATCTTTGTAAGGGACTTCGTCTCATTCTCCTTTCATTCAGGCATATTTTGTTTAATACACAAATTTATTTTATACGGTGTATAAACCCTTTGAATTTGACTTTTATTCAAAAGGAATCTTTTTATATGAAGCGTTTTTACTAAACAACAAAAGTAATGTTTTTTCTTACATACGCGGTGACAACGACTTCTCCTCCGCCGTGACTATTATTTGAGTTTCGGCTTCCTCTATAAGACATAACTTTTATTTAAAAGAAAAATAAATACCATGTTTTACTTTTCTTTTATTTTGGTATTGAAAATGGTTTTGATAAAGTTTTATTATATCAACGTGTTGTATTGATATATTGTGATTGAAGTGTGGAAATATTATGTTTCCTTTATGCATGTTTTATGTGATACAATTATGTTATGGTTTATGATATGTTTAAACCTGTTCATATGAGGAATGCATTGGACGTAATATGTGACAGGTGGAGCCCGCTATAGCTCCTCGATGCATCGGTAAGTCTCATGAGACAAACTAGTGTCTTGGCATGAGGCCTTGACAAAATCTTATTTGTAGTCTTGGCACGAGGCCTTGGCTACGTGGTTATGATAGTCTGGCATTATGCATTCCATCATTATGAAAGTGGTTATTGAAATTTCATGTGATTATTCGACTAGTAGAATATCCACGTGAGTAAGTAAATGGCCTTATTTAATTTTATTTTTTCCATATTATGCTGAAGTTAAAGTTTAAAAAGGCTTTTGTTTTAGTTATACATTGACTTAAATGTTAATGTTTATTTATGAAAGCTTCTGCAATATTGTTATCCATACTGAGCATCTGAGCTCACCCCTTTCAATGTTTTAATATTTTCCAGCACGTGAAGAAGCATTTTATGAATGACCTGCAGGGACAGTCAGAAGAGGATATGAGTTTGGACTCGGGAGACTTTATTATTTAAGTTTTTCACTTTATGATGTAATGTAACATTTATGAATGTATCTAGTGTTTCCAAGGCTACTAAACTAATCGGTCTTTCGAGACCTGATCTTTTGTGATCATGCCAATGTTACGCAATAATGCACCGACTCTGGGTAACTGGGGTCGGGGCATTACACTAAATATGAAATAAAGAGGAAGATTGTTATAGTTGTTATCAGAGGGAGGATTAGTTATTTTTAGGATCACGATTAGAAAACCCAAGTGAAAGCCTTATGGGTAAAACTGTGTTTAATAGAAACATACCTAAATGTTTCTGATTATAGAGTAAGTGGTTTATCCGGAAAATTAATCCAAGTTTGGATTTTAACAGGTAGAGGTGGATCTGGCACATATGTATCTAGTGCTAAAACCCAAATAAACTACTTTGAGCTATATTCAAATGGGAACTGGTGCATGACAATGGGGCTTACTACACTCCTCGTTCTACACTCCTAGGGGATATTATTTGGTAAATTCATAAGTATAGTATGAACCATTATTAAGGTTACAAGAAAAAAACCCATATGTTAGGAAATAGATCATGGATAACTTATATTGAAACCTATAAATTCATAGGTTAAGGAAATAAATTTAATTTATATGTTATCCCTTTTTCATTGGATTCCACTTTATGGGCTTAATAGTTTAAAATAATTACCCATAATTTTCCTTTTATTATAACTAATGGATGGTAATAGGAGGACTCAAGATAACAACCAATGCGAAGATCAATGTGATGACTATTTTAATGAGATTCCCAATCCGATGGGAGAGGGAATCACAAAAATTGTCATGATACCCTATCAGTTAAATCAAGTTTCTAATGGAAACATGGGTCAAGAGGAACGTCCAACCCCCCTAAGAAATAATAAGTCTCAATCAAGAGCTTCATGAGACAAATGCCTCTTACTTTCAATGGATCATCTAATCCCTCAATCGCCAAACAATGGATCAAATCCATTGAGAATATATTCTCTATTATTCAATAATCTAAAAAAGAGAAGGTTCTTCTGGGTTCTTATCACATGGAGGTTGATGCAGATCAATGGTGGACTTTGATAAAAAATATGAATCATGAGGAAGATATCATGGTGATGGGATGGAAGGACTTCTAGAAATTGCTTTTCAAAACGTTTTTTCCCTACACCCTCTGTCTTTTGATGGAAATAGATTTCCTTTCCCTCAATCAAAAGGAAAATGAATCTATTGAGGGCGTATGAGGAAAACTTCACCAGACATTCATGATATGCCTATAGTTTTTTCGTTACCCCTAAATGAAAGGTTGACTGATTATTTGGTGGGATAAAAGATAGCCTACAGATAGCCCTAGAAATTCGCACCTTTGATAGCTATGACAAGATTTTATGATGTGCCCTAAATGTTGAGATGGATATCGGAGAATCTCAGTGGTATCATGGGGATAAGAATTAGAATGTAATCATTAATTCTGGTGATCTGATGGATAAATTCAGTAGTGATAAGAAATTCTAGCATCACACTTGCCAAAGTAGTAGAAAGAAGCACCCTGGAAGTTGCATGAAGGGGATGGGGAAATGTTTTAGGTTTGGGAAGGAAGGACACCAAGAAAGCGATTACCGATATGAAAAAACAGCTACTACGACCAAAGGAAGGAATGATCCATTCAATCCTCAATGAATTGTTCATTAATACAACTGAAAATAACCATGGAACTTTGTGAACCCGTTCCCTAATCCAAGGGTTTTCGGAGAAACCAACAACCTCCAAGGAAACAAGGACGAAATTTTTCCATCACTACCACCGAAGCGAATCCTGAAAATAAAGTGGTGATAGGTACGCTAGTTATACATTCAAGAATAATGAATGTAATTTTTGATTCTTGTTTTATGAATTATTTTATATCCCAAATGTTTGTTAGAACCATCCAAAAAACACCACAAATCATTAAAGTAGATATTTCAATGATAATGACAAATTGAGAAATTATAGCATCCCATGAATATAACTCCTCCCCTGTCACAATTTCAGGATTAAACTTCCCAAAAAACCTCATCACAATTACCATGGTGTAATTTTATGATTATATTGTCATGGATTTGATTTACCTATATAGATCCAACATATACTGTCATGAGAGGGAAATCACTCTCTATATAGTGAATCGACCTCCGATTCTGTACATGTTAAATGAGGAGGATGAATCTTGTTTAGAACCATCGTCTCAAGCATTGATATTACTTCCTTATGAGCACACATATATTTCTAAAATGATTAAGTCTAACAATCGAACCATCCTCATTGAAATGCATATTGTGAGAGAATTTTTTGATGTGTTTCATAAGGAATTTCCTTGTATTTATCCTAAAAGAGATGTTGAGTTCTTGATTGATCTTATACTTGGGGAATTTCCAATATCCAAGACTCTATATAGAATGGTTTTTTTGGAGCCTAACGAGATAAAAAAACAACCCTATGAAAATCTAGATAAAGGGTTTATTCGCCAATGTGCTTCACCATGGGGTGTGCCAGTCCTCTTTGTCAAGAATAAGGATGGGTCAATGCACCATTTCATGTATTATTTTGAGCTCAACAAAATCACAATTAATAACATGTATCCTTTTCCACAAATTGATGACTTGTTCAATCAGCTATGTGGATCACAATACTTCTCCAAGGTGGATCTATGACCATTATCTTATCAAGTAAGGGTGATGAAGGAGGATGTCCCCATGACTCCTTTTCGTTCAAGGTATATGAACTATAAATTCATATTAATTCCTTTCAGACTCACAAATGATCTATCAATTTTCATGGAAATTATGAATAGAGTCTTTAGAGATCACCTCAAGAAATTTTTGGTAGTATTTATAGGTGGTATCATAATATTCTCCAAAACCAAGGAGGAGCATGAGGAATATATAAGAATAGTACTAGTGACCTTGTGAAAGGAGAAGTTCTATGAAAGGTACAAAAAGTGTGAGTTCTAGTTGAAGGAAGTCTCATTCTTGGGGCATATCATTACAAGAAATGGAATATCTATGGATCCTTACAAAACAAAATAAATTGAGGTATTGCCAAGGCTGAAATCTATGATGGATATCCGTAGCTTCCTAGGGTTATCTGGATATTATCGCTAATGTGTGAGAAATTTATCACGATTGTCAAAAAATATTACTAGGCTAACATATAAGGGGGTCAAGTTTTCTTGGAATGAAGAATATGAAGAAATATTCAAGGAGTTGAAGAAGAGTCTTATTAGTGCCCTTGTCCTCACACTACCCAAAAGTGGGGAGCTTTTTTGAATCTTTAGCGATGTTTCAAAAAAGGGTCTAGGCTGTGTATTGATGCAGAATGAAAAAGCCATCGCCTATGCCTCAAGGCAGTTGAAAATTCATGAGAAAAACTTATCCCCACATGATATTGAGTTGATAGTTTTGATATTTGAATTTAAAATATGGCATAATTATCTCTTTGGGTAATAGTGTGAAATATATATGAATTAGAAATGTCTCAACTATATATTAACACAGAAAGCGATGAACATGCACCAACAAAGAGTGTTAGAGATCATCAAGGATTATGACTGATCAATCCATTACCACCCTGGGAAAGCAAACAACGTGGCAAATTCTCTAAGTATAAAGAACCTAATGATTCTATCATTGATTATAATTGAAGAATATCCAATATTTTTAGATTTGGTGAATATGGACATGGGAATCGTAAAAAAGGTAATATCATCAATAATTTCACAAATGATTCCTCAACTGTATATTTTGGAAAGGTTAATGGATGCTAAAAAAGGTAATGTGGTAATTCGAAAGAAAGTGGAAGCTATAAAAATGGAAATACACGAATTTCAATGTTAATAAAGAAGGAATTTTGAGATTTTGATCAGGAATATTTTTTCCATAAAATTTGGAGTTAAAGGAAGAAGATTTGGATAATGCACATAGTTGGAATTTTTCTATTCACCCAAGAAACAAAAAGATGTATCCAAATATCTGAGAGAATTATTGGTGTGATAAAATGAAGATGAAGATCTCCAAATATACATCAAATTGACTGTTATGTCAGCAAGTGAAGGATTATAGATAGAATTCTAAGGGGATGATGCAACCTTTACCCATACCAACATGGAAATGGGAGAACATCACCAAGGACTTTGTCATCAGACTTCTGAAGACATCCAAAGCAAATAATACTATTTGGTTTGTGGTGGATCATCTTATAAATACTTCAAACTTCATTTTGATTTGAAAGGATTTACCATTGGATCAAATGGAATGGCTATACATCAAAAAATTAGTAAGGATTCATGGTGTACCACTATCAATTATATCTGATTGAGATCCAATATTAACCTGTAAGTTCTGGAAGAGCCTCCAACATGCTATGAATATTGAGCTTAATTTTCGTACGGATTATCATCCTAAAACTGAGGAAAAATATGATAAGACTATCCAAACACTTGAGGAAATGTTGAGAGCATGATCCATTGACTTAAAAGGAGGATGTGATTGACATATTCTTCTGGTTGAGTTCTCTTACAACAATAGATTCCACTCAAGCATCCAAATGGCTCCTAATGAAGCCCTTTACGGGAAGAGGTGTAGAACACCAACATGTTGGGATGAAGTTGGGGAGTGAAAAATTCTAGGTCCAGAAATGGTCAAAGAAATGGTGGATAAGGTTAATACAATTGAACAATACATCAATGCTGCTTAGAGTCGACAAAAGAGATATGTTGACAACTATCGATGAGTACTAGAGTTTTATGTTGGAGATATGGATTTCCTCCACATATCACCAGGGAAGAGAGTTATGAGATTTTGGAAGAAGGAAAAGCTTAGTCTATGGTACATCAACCCTTTTGAGATCCTTGATCACATCAGGGTAGTGGCCTATCGACTAGCACTCCCAATGAACCTGTCTCAAGTAAACTATGTGTTCCATGTACCACTCTTAAGGAAGTACATACCAGACTCATCACATGTACTCAATATAGAGGTGATAACATTGGAGACTAACTTATTCTATTAAGAGAAGTAATTGAATATCTTAGATCATAGATAAAAGTTTCTACGTAATCTGATGATGCCCCTCGTCAAGGTGTTGTGGTGAAACAAAAAGTTTGAAGAAGCAACATGGGAACCATAGGAAGTGATAAGGCCGAGTTACCCTCATTTGATTTAGTGTTGGAAAAGGAAAAATTGAGGGTGAAATTAATTAATGGGGGAAGGTTGTAATGACCTGAACATTTATGAAAAAAATTTCCTTTATTTTAGTGTCTTATGGATATGAAAACCCATGAACTATTTTATTAATAACATTATTGTGTTTAAATAACCATTAAGTATCATTACCATTGATATTTTAGCCATTGAATCGTGTTCACAAAACTTTTTGGACTTCTCATGTTTTAATAATGTTTTAATGATAAAGAATTATGTAAATTATATAAATCTTGTTAATCCTCTTTAATATATCTCAAATCATGTGTAGATATGGATGGTTTCTTTATGATTTAAATAAACATCCACTAAATCCTGTTAATCGTAAATCCTGTGTGATTATTTTTAACTATATTTAACTTTGTTCTACAATGATTTTTTATATTAATGAATTAGTCTAATTAATTCTATAAATATTACTACTTAAGAATATTAACATATATTTGGCTATGTCTGAGAAACCATGACTCTGCCACTAGTTCTAGTTTTCTAACAAAGGTCCCAGACACCGTGACCCAGAAACCGTGACCCAAACACCGTGACCCAGACACTGTAACCCAAACACCATCACCCAGACACCGTAACCCTAGCACCATGACCGAGGCACCGAAAGCAGTTTTAGATCTCATGAAGCCGGTGACACGGGTTCCTTGCTACCATCAATAAGACACCATTCGAAGTTTGAAAAAACACAAGACACAATGATTATAACACCACATCTATGCTAAAAGTGCTTGATCTCAATATGACTGTGCCATCATGAATATATCACCATTCAAAGGAAAAGTAGAAGACACCGTTTTGTGGTGACACCATTTCCAAGTGATGTCGTTTCTAGACAGACTGTGACACCATTATTTAATCTAATTTGTGATTTTAAATTTAATTTCTAATGGTAATATTTGAGTCATTTAAATGAACTAACATAATTAATATTTATTTATAGACATGTAACCTCATAGTAAGAGGTATGAGGTGTAGAATACATGCATCCTATCAGCTCCAACACATGCAATCCAAAATATGAAAGAAAGCATGGCGTTGGAACAAGTGTCGAGAAATAGTGTGTAGTAGAAGCATGATTATTTTGAAAAGAGAACTGATGCATGAAACAATAAACAACTAAAGAATACTAGAAGCACTCTCTATTAAAAAGTATGGACTACCATATATCAGATCCAAAAACACCTTCACAATACCACTGTCAAGAAGAACACGAGCTAGAAAACTTACACCTTCAAACCTATAGACTTACGATACTCCGTTTTTCACAAGAGGGCTCGATACTTGCATCTGCCTCATCCTATAAGTCCATAGTTTCATTGAATAACACTCAGAGCACTTATAACCTTTTCCCATCATATTTGATCTGTTGTGTACTATTTTTATCTTTCGAGTAGTGTGTGTATGTCTATTTTAAGACACTCACTATCTCCTGTACTAAACCGAGGGATAAGATATCCTTCTTCTAATATATTTTTAAATCTATTTACTCCCACCGATATGTTTGGAAGCGGTCCTTGTGTGACCTGGTAGGTTTAAACCCATGAAGAATTGTGGAAGAGGTCATGAAACCTGGAAAGTCCTATGCACTATTGTCTACCCCGATCTAGGGTGTGGATGATATTTTTTGAATATAAACTTCTTGGTGGCAGGATATCACCAAGTGGAGTGGATTAGGTATCATCTTGAGAATGAACCACTTGTTTTATCCGCTGTGTAATTTAATTTAGTTTTTCTCTACTTTACTATATATTTCAAAAAACACTAGATTTTATTTTGATAGTTAGTCTTGGATATAATTTATAATTGTTCTGTCTTATTAGAATAGCTTCAAATGTAGTATCAATAACTCATATTGATATTTTTAAGAATTAATCAATATTATGAGAGTTTAATAGAATAGTCAAACTTTTATAACTGTATTAGCTTAATTAACTGGGTTGTATTCATGTCTATTGGAGAACCTTTCTACGAAACCTTTTTAACAAAAATTTTAATAGATACTCATTTCACCCCACTATTGAGTACACTACTCCGACCAATAAAGCTGATATAAATATATGGTTTTAACAAATCCTTTCGACACATACAATGGATATGGTGGCCTCATATAATAGACTTGGGCTATACGAAGCTCATTTATCAGAACTTGGAAAATAGGTAGTGTCATTAGACTTTGCCCTTGACCAAGCCAAAGATGAGCTTCAACATTTTAATTATGAACATAATCACATTTGGGAGAAGTTCAAGTTAATAGATATTACCACTCAAGCAATGTTATTCGATCGGCCCCAAGAGTTTGTCAACATCACACAAATTACCCTTATGTATTAGGTGGGTGTTATGAGGGTTTATGTAACAAGGTATTAGTTATTTATTTTATAATACTATTCTATAATTAAAAGTCATATTACATCAAATACTTTATGGGAGTAGTCTTTCTAAAAAAATTATGAATTTGATAAATAGATTTTTCGGGTAAAAATGGTACTTTTAAAAAATACATGCATTATTATATTAAACTACGTTTTTATTAATAATATTATAAAAAAAATTCTTATAAATTATTATTATATAAATTCATTAACTATAAATGACTAGGAAATCATTTTGATAAGAGTTATATTTTTATACGATAAAACCAGAAGTTTATTTTTTTTATTAAAGAATTAATTTTCAGGAATTAATTAATTTCTGAAAAAATGTATATTTTAATAAAATATTATTATCAAATTAAATTTATTAATATAAATGTGTATATATTTTTTATACAGCGAAGTGTAATTATTTTAAGGTCTAAAAACTGTTTTTTTTCAAGACCCTTCAATTTTCAATAAATCATGGTTCTCATTTTAAAAGTGAAAATTAAAATATTTAGAAAATTATTTAGATAAAATGAATATTATTTTTGGAATCAGGACATAGAATGTATCCAATGGAGAATTTTTCATATTTTTTTGAGACAATCCAATTTTTGGATAAAAATTAAATAATATATAAGTATATAGTGTGTTTTATGACATAATATTGACCTATTAGTGATGTGATAAATAGCATTAAAGGGATAATATACCAAATATATGTTTTTAATTTAAGATAATTTAATTTTAGATTTATTTTTCTTATTTTATAATTATTTAGTGAATCCTCCAAAATGTATAACCTATTTCATGATTTTAAGTTCATTTCTTTTATAATGTGACTAACCTCCACATAACCAGGGATAATATTTTAATATCATCAGACCAAGACCTTATAAAATAATATCTTTCAATCCCCTTTGGAAAAAACCGTTGGCAAAATCCATGGAAAGGTTTCTGGTTTTGATTATTTAATTATATAGATTCCAAAACCTAGGTTTGTGAAATATTAAAGAATTCCCCTATAATTTCCTATATAAACACACACAATCTCCCACTTATATTCACTCAAAATCCTTGGATAAAATCCCTACTCTATCCTACCCTCTCTATAATCCTCCCAAGGCACCAAAATCTCTCAATAATCTCCTCTTGAAGCTTTTGAAGTCACACACTCAAGTAAGGGTTTCCTTCCTTTGTCATTTTTATCCATGTTTCCTTATATTATTACACCCTTTTATTTCCTATTAAAAATTTTGGGGTATGTTTTATCACCTCCCCCATAATGAGCTTATTATGTTTTAATGATTATGTACCCATTTATCTCTCATTAATCCCTCCCATGTACACCCGTAACCATGTCGAAATTTCTTAAGCGTTATTTCATTAATCCTCTTTCTTTAAGTTTATTTATTATGTTACGCCTTATATTTTAGAATTACTTATGTTGGAACATGTATTTATATTAAAATATTACTTACCATTTCATTTATATATGATGATACCCCTTTCTTTGTCATCAACACTTTTTAAGAATTTTTATGTCACACCGTTATGCTGGTGAAATTGCACCTTGATTTTCCTTACCAAAATCATCATGTACTGAATACCATACCCATTCATCTATCGAGGGTATTAAACTTTATGAAAATATAATTTTTTTTAATTGAGGGAATATATGTATTTATTACACACTCCTTGATCGAGTAATTAATTATGATAAGGAATGAATCTATGTTTTAGGATCTCTGTGGCACACTAAAGCATGAGAATGATCTGAAAGTGATGGGTGCGCCCTGAATTATATAGTGCTCCAATGAATTGGGTAATGTTTATAATAATGATAAGTTATGTTGGGACAGAGGTTTACCTAATTCTTCTTAGGATATATTTCATCCATATTGGGATTGGGGTTACCTGATTTCTTTATGTTTATGATGTTGTGTTTTAAGTTGTTTCCACATTTCCATGCTATTATAATTATTCTATATCATTACTTTATGTTCATGTTTATATTATACTCCATTGATATGCCTATTTACAAAAATTTATTTTATAATTAATGTTACACCTTGTTTAATCACTTACTGGGCTTTATAGCTCACCCCTTTCTTGTGTACATCCTCAGGTTATCCCATGCAGTGTTAAGTATGAAGGAATAATGTGTTCATTTAAAAGAAGCTTTAAATGAAGATGTTGTATTTCTTTTTTTATGTTGTTATGTAATGTTCCTAATCCCCAAAGACACTATATGATTGAAATTTTTAGTTTTATTAAGTTAAAGTTTGTTTAATAAAACATTTTTAAATTTGAAATAAAGAGTAGGGTTGTTATGCCTGGGACAATGATAAATAATATAAATAATGACGTGGGGGGCGAATATAAACAAAGTAAAAAAAATGAAATTTTTATATTAGATATCATCTAGGGATTATATAATATAAAATAGGGGGTAAAAAAATGAAAAAATTATAACAAACATGGTTCATGGAATCAATTTAAATTCATGATCATATGAAGAACAGAAAATTCCATAAAGAAAAAGAAGAATTAAAATCCATGTTCAAAAAATATTCAAGGAGGAAATATGTGAAGAATAATCCCTACCTAAATAGTGTATCATTAAAAAGTGTGGCTTATATCAACTATATATTATATTGATGACCCTCCATGATCATCATAATTTTCATGAATTCTGATGTTCATTGATTTTTGATCAAGGATCTCGAGTTTCCAATTCCAATTATCTCCTCCTCATATATTATATCCCAGGGTTAAGTGGCTATCCATGTTTATTTTTGACAGAAAAACTTATATTAAAGAATTTAATTTTATTTTACAATTAAATTAATTATGTAAATAAATTATCAAATTCAAATAATGATCAACCACCTAAATACCTCAATCTAATGCTGAACACTTAGTAACCTTAATTTCGACCTAAGATAAAACTTTAATTCAAGAAAAAACTATGGACTCATATTACTCACTGAGTTCCTGATCAATGGAAAAAATATTTGTTCATAAAAATTAATGTGTGTGCTTTAATATATTTTAATATTTTAAATATATTAATTTTTTGATAATTCGACACAAAATAACGACACTAACTCTTTGGAAAATTATAGGGATATATATATATATATTTATTGAGGGATAAAAATACCAAAACCATAGTCATTTCATTCTCACAACATTCAAGGATTTTCTCCCTAAAATTAATATGATATAAAAAATTTGTGGGGTACTTATTCTACATCTAATACTCATGTCCCCATGAGCTATGTTGCACACACCTATTATGCCAAAGACCTTGATCAAGAGGAATGGCCCATCCATGCAGGATCCTCTCATATCAGTCATTGATTTCCACTAGGTAGTACATTAAGGTTTATCTATCCTCGATACCCATCTCAAAACATCCATGTAACACCCCAGGCTTCCACGATACGCTTATCTTTGAATAATACAGTAGCATGTGTTGTACGCAACTTCGAGGTTCTAATACACACCACAACCAATCAAAATAGCTGTTATGAATAGTAATACCCACTTCATGAAATTTTATAAATTTTATTATTCAAATTGGACTTTATTTTTGGATTCAGAATATCAAAATTAACTTAGGGTGAGTTTTTGGTATTTTTTTTGAGAACATCCAATTTTTGATGAATAGTGACAAATACTAAACTTTAATTAAAAACAACTTTTTTAATCCAAATAATTTATAGTGATAAATTATACAATTGAGTGGTTTTAAAGTATAGTTAAAATATATTGTTATAATTTAATCCAATTTTGGTCATTGGACGTAATTTCACATTTAAACTAGACATAAACAAGTATCAATCTTTTGATAGTTATTATTTCTTAAAAAACACGCTTTTTGTTTTGACAACGGAAATTAATTTTAAATTAATTTTTGCCACTTTTTTGTTTTGATTTTAGAAAAATGGATTCCATATTTAGAATCAGGAGGTCCAAATTGTGTAAATAGGTTACTTTTATTTTTAGACATTTTGAATAATTATTTCGGTAAATATTTTATTTACCATCGTTAAAGGGTAAATCCGGTAAATAAGGGTAAAATATAATATTATAATAATATTAAATTACCGTAACACGTGTCATAACCCTATTTTCTGATATATGTATGACCATGTTCATCTTTCAGTCGATTTTGGGACCCCATGAAGCCACTTGTAAGTGATAATGACACTTTATATTAATTAAGTGAAAGTAAATACAAAAATGACATAAGCATATATATTTTAACAAAACAATTTTTACATAGGGTTACATATGTTATATTTTAAACTATAAATATTAATTAGAAAGCTAAATTTGTTTCCTAAATAATTTTATTTTATTTTTAATTTTTAGACGTTTAATAATGAAATTTATTTATGACACAATAATGATGAATTATTTTCCTTATTAATGAAAGAATTAAATAAATGGTATTATAAATGTAAAAATAAATACAATTTAAAAGTTTTGATTCCATAAAAGAATTTTATTCGTTAATATGACATGTTAGGATTGATTAAATGAATTTATTTCTAATTTATAAAGTTTTTAGGACTTTACAAAAAATGAATTATTAAATAGTGTCGAAATTGACATAAAGGAATGTTTAAAACGAATATTATATTATTAATTTATAAAATATTCCTAAAAATAGAAGGTTAGGCCAAACGACTTATATAATGATAGGTGAATCATTAAAAACCAATTTGGGTTCTCTTGAGGTTATATAGAAATTTTATTAACCGTATAATATAAAAATACAAAGAGACATGGTAAATATCAAACTATTTAACTAAGAGTTAAATCTAAAAGTTAAGGTTAATATAGTGACGCAAACCTGTCTAAAACCTATTTTTTGAGTGGTTTTAGACCCATACCCTCATTATCCTTTAAATAATACATTTTTATTCATTATAAACCGAAAATTATTTTATTATAAAATAATATTTCTAGCTTTTCGCAAGATTCTCCTCACCCCTATTATAAAAGGGCACTCCCCTTTATCTATAATTCATACATTCAAAGCCATTTGGATCGGCCAAAAACTGCCCACATACCCTATAAACTATAATAACTTCATCCTATAGGCATTACATTAGTCAAAAAACAACCTATGGGGCCATTTTGTTGAAATCAAAAGGAAGAACTCAAAGAAGAGGTAAATATTTCATCACCTCTTTCAAGTTCCTTTCTTCTTCCAATTCCTATTTTTTTTGTTGTTTCCATTATAAAATAATAACTCCAGTATCTTCTATATAATTTAATGTTATTATAAATATGGTACAACCATATTCATTATTCTATCCATCCTTTGAATGACATGTCACCATACGTGCGTATGTACGACATACCGTCTCCACGTCGTGGTGTAATTGTTATTTGATACATTAATATTTGGATGGGTATAATAATGATGTGTAATAGATGTAAATAATAAATATAACATGATAATTATTCTTTATATATGTTATAATATCCAATTATATTTTATTTTAATATCAAAATAATGATATTGTCGCTCGTGCGAACGTACGGATTACCGTCTCCACGAACGCGATGAGATTCATTCCCCATCGTACCCATTCAAGACTAATTTTTATTAGATGATTAAAAATAATGTTTAAAGACTTAATATAATTTTGAATATGAATAAGATACATCCTATCCATAACAAACATTACATAGGTAACAAATTATATAAAGGAAAACGAATCACTTAACACCCGAAATGACGATAATACTAAGATATTTTAAACAAAGAAATATTAGAAGATCATATATGATATCATATTAATTTATATGATTCTTGTATAATTTAATAAAAATTATTTCACCATTATACAAATTTTTAACCTACCCTCGACCAAGAAAAATTACAATTTAAGGGTTAATTTCACAATCTCTTTATTATCTGAGGCTGTTTTTACGTAAGTATCTACTGGGACCTCTTTATCATCCACACCAATGTTTCTTAAAAATGTATTTCAAAAAATTATTAATATTTTATAGAATATAGGTTAAAGTAATTTATACCCTTGTTTGACTTTTATAAGATGTTTATAAAGGAATCTTTCTGTCGTTTTCCCAACAAGGTCCTTTTTAACCTTTTCGACGGAATTAAGGTAAAAATGTATTTTTTAGCTTATACGGTGATGCGACTATTTTCTGCCATTATAAAATTGTCGAAGCTTCCCTTAAAATCTTATAAGAATATTTTCAAAATAAATTTTTTCTTTTATAATTATGTGACTTTTAAATAATTTTAAAAAAGAGATATTTCTCTCAAATGGTTTTAATTTTCATCTATGACAACATCTTTTGATGGATTTTAAGCTTATTAGAAGTCGATTTATTATTATACAAAACTTCCATATTGTATTGAAGATTTTGTGATATGTTTGACTATGGATGTGTTATTTTTATACCATTCATGGTTTATAGAGAAAGTATTGACATTTTGTATGCTAGTTTAAATACGAATGTTTATGTTATGTTTAAACCTGTTCATATGAGGAATGCATTAGACTTAGTAAGTGACAGGTGGAGCCCGCTATAGCTTCTCGATGCATCAGAAGGTCTCATGAGACAAAGTAGTGGCTTGGCACAAGGCCTTGACAAAATATTATTATTAGTCTTGGGACAAGGCCTTGACTATGTGGTTATGATAGTCTAGAATTATGCATTCCTTCATTATTAAAGTGTTTATTGATATTGCATGTGATTATTCGACTAGTAGAACATCCATGTGAATAAGTAAATGGAATTATTTAATTTTGTTTTTTCCATATTATGCTGAATATCACGTTTAAAAGGATTTTGTTTTAGTTATACATCGCCTTAAATGTTTATGCTTATTTATGAAAGTCTCCGCTATATTGTTATCCTTACTGAGCATCTGAGATCACCCCTTTCTATGTTTTATTTCTCCCAATATGTGAAGAAGTATTTTATGACTGACCTTCAGGGATATTCTGAGGGGATATGAGTTTGTACTATGGATACAATGTTGTTTTAGTTTTCTATTTTATCATGTAATGTAAGGCTTATGAATGTATCTAGTGTTTCTAAGGCTACTAAACTAATCTCTCTTTCAAGACATGATCTTTTTTTATCAAGCCAATGTTATGTAATAATTCATCGACTCTGGGTAACTAGGGTCGGTGTGTTACAATCCATTGATTTGACTAAGTTCATTTGTGTATATCCATATATATGTCCCAAAAAATTAGTCATGTAGTCAATACAACTATAGATATATAAAAAGGTGGTAAAAAACCATTCCATTACTCTGAAGAATCTTGAATAGCATGATAAACCTCAGGGATAGATTGCTTCCCCAAAAAAATATCTACAATTACCATTGTGGAGTGACTCTTGGGAAAACATGGTCCACTGCCTCAATAATTAATAGATATTAGAATAATCTTTTATAAGATATATTTCAACTCTAGGATGATCTCATATGATCACACATCTCATAAACCTCCTATGTCATTACTTTCAAAAACTATGGCCAAACATAAGATGTATCACTAATCATAGTCCAACATAAGATTTTCTACATGGTCTCCTATATATGGACTCAAATGGTTATATGTAAATTGTATAGTGATAACTATTATTAGATGAAAAATTCCTGTTATGTAAATTGATTTTCCCAGCTTTAGTGAAATTGTTTCACACATACTCTTTCCATATCCACTAACTTCTGGATAGTCCAATCAATTTTCCCCTTTATTGATGGTGAATCATGGTTATAATCCTAAATAATCTTCAATATTGTCATGAATTAATATATAAATATCACATGTGGACCGAGTATCATTTTTATATATGATTTTCATGGGTACCCTAGGTTGTTGGATGATCTCACATAGGTATAACTTCCCATATCTCTCCACTAAACACAATTCCTGAATGGGAATAATGTGTGAAGACATGTTAAGTTATTAAGAAAACACAGTTATATAATTGTTTAATCTCTCTATCCATACAATTCCTTCAAAAAAAATCCATTTTATTCCACACCAATCCATTCTGGGATCTCAAGAGTGTTGTAAATCTTTCTTGTACCTAATGTATAACATCTACCTACTGATATGTGAAAGATTGAGTGAACAAACCAAGGTTTGTCTCATTCCAACCCACAAAAACTAAATCATAAATCCCATTTACATATTTAATACACTTGAATATATACCTAATATAGAATTATTAATCCCCATTAATACCTCCTAACAGTATATAATAGGCACCACCATCCATACCTTAAATAGGGTGATGTGATCCCCTCCATTAGAAAATATATATAGCATATGTCCTAAGGATATATTCTCACATATAACCTCAAAGTAAATTTCAACTAAATGGAAATATATCATATTAAAAATAAGCTTTAGATTCACCAAAATAAACATAGAATAATCTACACCCTCTTCTTTACTATGGTAAGCGTCTTTAAAGTTATCTACTCAAATGCCTCTTTTATATAAAGAGAATGGGACTCCAATTTTAATAGAATCTTCCAAAATGTTTCCCTTAAATAGCATATAGAATATATCGATGATGTATTCCTATATGAACTACCAAAAACTCATAATTCTTAGGTTTATATGTCTGTATGTAATTACATACCTAATACTTTAATGGTCTAAGAAAAAAAATGAAATTTTCAACAAAAATAAAATTTATTAACTTTTAAAGGGTGAAGACTACCACTTCCAACTCTATGTCATGGGTAATTAAATTATACTCATGAGGCCTAAAAAAACTCAACCCATAAATGATAACATTCAATCACTATATCAACACACAAAATATCCCATCACCTAGGAAATTAAAAAATAGAGGACACTCAAAAACTAATTTCAGCAGTCTCAACACATGAGCACTGGTCACCCTTGGCCTCAACTCTTAGAAGGCTCTCTAACACAAGACTATTAATGAAAATGACTACCCATTCCATGTCAATGTATAAAAAGGGGATTATATCTTGAAAATTTAGTCCATGAAACTCATGTAGTGTTTCACCAAACAAATAAAACACTACACCATCGACACACAACTGGTTTTTTCCCTGAAATTCACTTAATCAATCATCATTGGATTAACAACTACAAAAATTATTAGAGACTACATACCATATAAAATGTAATTCACATATCCAAAACTGAAACTTTTAAATTTATAATTTGATTTTTCTTCCAAGGTAATTCTTGGGATATTCTCAAATACTACAAATGTTCCCCCTTTGACCTAGAGTATAAGAGAATGTTATAAATCAAGGGAATAATAATTAGTCCATGAATATATTGAAATTATATTTCATAAGTGCGATCATCAGATATGTGTAATTAGTCACACTGAAAGGAATCACTATTAACTGATAGTTTCCACAGGGTCATTAGATTTCGGTTATCATAATATCATCCTTAAATACCCTCAACTGATTTTTAGCATGACCCATGATCTAATTTTGAGAACGAAATATCCCAATTACTCTAGTCATGAATGCTTTCAATACTTGATAATGTGTACATCAACATTATCGTTACATGATTTTGTCAATGATAGTAAGAAAATCATTAATATCTTGGATTCCTTTGTTAAAAAATATAACTATACCCCAAGGGGTTAGGCTAAATATGATAAAACCATTATGTCAAATGACTTTAAAAAGAACCCTGATATCCATATCTTCTTTGGGGGCATAATATGTAAGTAAAAAGTTATTTTTGTAGTATATATATAAAATTATATGCCGAATACAATATATTTATTCAAAAATAGTATGGACATATGTTCAAGAATTAAATACTTATAATCCTTTATTACCACTGGATTCCGAATAAAGGATGAGAACATTTCACCATTGAAAAAAATGGAGAAATTTTGGGTGATTTGTTTCATATTCCGACTCAAAATCCCCACTCAGTAAGAAATAATATACATATAATCCATGAATAAATATCTTGTACCATTTGTATGAAGGAATCCAATATACCATGATACAAAATATCTATATGTACAATGTTGATAAACAATCCATACCTAGGATTATTTCATATTTTTTTATTATAGTGACCAAAATTTATTATGCTAAGATCTCTCCAAGGAGGAAAAACTCACACTATTGGTATATATGTGACATTAAAGTATCATTACCAAAAGAATCTTATTTCCATTACTGCTAAGACAATTACTAAATGGGAAGATCTATCTCTCACCCAATGGATATGGGGATGAAGGAATGATTAAATATAATTTCCAAAAGTACTTGAGGTAAATTATAAATGAAATAGATCATAACAAGAATCATCTCATGGGAATCCTGATCATATACTTCCACATCCAACAACTACCCAATCAATCTAACACCCATTATGTGATACTGGAATGGTCTACTTAGTGGTCGTTGTGGGATTAGATCATAGTGAAACCCAACATATATAACTCCATATAGAACTCTACCTGATACATTATCTAACCTACATCCTAGAAGACCACTCCGACCTTGTCTATGAGATCCCAAATCACACTGTAACTTTTTTTATGGAATTTCATCCACCTCCAACCTAACCTCCTCATATAGTCTGGTTGAGAAATCATGATCCATGAAAACTCACATATCAGAAGCATAAAATCACCCATCATCAAGCTAAATAGACCACTGCATTAATCATATGTCACAGATACACCCATCTAGGTCACAAAATGATTATGCCTCCTATGTTTGGACCCTAACATCTGAAACCTGCTAGAAGATATAGAAATATCATACCAGTGATGTCAATTACTGGATACTTTTACTCGATAACCCTCTTCAATGAAGTTACCTTTATCCAATTCAATCTCCAATACTAATGAATTACTGTGAATAAATAAGGATACTACACTAGAGTGGATGAATCTATGAACACATCGAAAAATTATTGATGCAAGGATGTATACATATCACACCATATCAAGAGTATACCACAAGAAGCCTGTAAATCTCATGAAATAATCAAATTATTCCATATAAGACTACTATAGATGGAGGGGATCTTAAATCTCTTGATTGACAGTGTTATAAGTGTTGAAAACATCATGAAAAACATCTTTAATTTAGTCCCTATGATAATCAAACCACTTCCTCATGAAAATCCTATGCTTCAATGAGGTGTCAGATCTTATGTAACAATTGCAGTCTCTATTTTTGGAACTCATGTAACATAATAATCATAAGGACATCATTGTATTGAACATATAGAACTATCTTCTTTTTAATATATGGTGTCACTACTCGATCCATGCATGGAGGAAACTATTAATGAGTGGATCATAGAATAGGGATCTCATTACTCAAATAATCATTTTCTAGGTAGTGTATCAGTATCCAAGATGGATATCACTATGGTGGCATCCTAGATGTTATAAGATGTACATTGTTTATTTGGTATTATTTTGGGAGAAAAAAAGAAGGAAATGTTTTAAAAAATCTCAATACCAATATGATTTATTAATTAATGGATCCCAAAAATTGATATCTCATTACTATGTGTTGACAAGAATCTATAGAGACTCCATTTGTATGGATAAATTACCTTAAACACTAGAACTATGTTGCCTATACTAATTGATAAACTCTAAACACTATGATTTATTTACCCAATATATGAAAACCGAATAACACAATATGTAAAAATCTAAGTAAAACATGAGGTCAAACCACCTCATATATCACACTATCATGACTTGACTAAACAGAGCCCACTAAGCTTGTAGTGAGCATAATGTGACATCCCTTTCCTACATCAAATAGTTCAAGGTTAAATTATTAGTACTGAGTGGGAATAACAAATAATGGGAGGTCGTAGCCTATGTAGATGTACGCATACAGACAAAAAGTTCCATGAAATAGTGCCGAGATTTAACAAATAACTAAAAATATAGTTTTTAATCCAAAAATGAAAAAACATATAGAAAATACATTAATGAGAAGCTAAATAAATTTAATAAATATAAAATGGAAAGCACATGAACCACTATAAACGTGTTCTGAACCGGGAAATATTTAGAAAAGTGAATGTATAAATAGATTGCAGTTCATAATATGTAATAAAAACCAAAAAACATTATTTTCTACAATAACTACTATATTTATAAAAAATTATGTCTTCAAATATCATTGTAGGACATACTATAATCATTATAAAACACATAACATGCGGGGAAGTCCCATGTTGTGGTGAGTGCACACATTCCCATTAAGACTCCACAATAACCAAGAATGGATTAATAGAATGTTAAAAATGAAACAAAAACCATAAAAAAATGGAATGATACCCAATTCATGATCTAATCACTTGAACCCCATAGGAATATAGAAAAGGGTTCCCCAACTCCACACCCAACTAAAAATACCGAGTTAACATGAATCTCCCAAAGGACAATATCATGTGTATGTCACTATATGCAACCTCACATGAATATTTCCTATGGTCCCATAACATTCCACTATGATACACATTTGATAGATAACAACCCAAATAGAGTACCCACCCACAATCATATATCGACCACTGGGGAGTAACACTCTGTAGATAGAGGATATATGTGATCTGTAGTATGGTGGAGAACTGAACCTCACTATATATATTGTTAGGGGTCCTGATATTTAGTGAGATAGGGGTGTAATGAAATGATATATCTATGATTATAAAACCATTTTATTCCATTGAAAATGTTTTTATGAAGGAGCATCAACATTAAAAAAACATCATGTTGTATTTTTTAGGCAAAAACAATTTCCATCATCACTTTCTATGTAAAATAATTCATAGGATTTGATATTCATGGGACTTAATATGAGACATAAATAAGTAGATCAATAAAATACAATTAAATAAAAAATAGTACATGAAATTTATATGGTTTTTATGTCATGTATGGGATATGATGGGTATTCTAGTGTACTACGACCCATGCCCTTGTGTTTTCACCTATTCCACTATACTCTGGTCTTACACATGAGCTTTGGTTTTGTTACGGTTCTTTAATTATCTCCAACCCAATGTAACCTATCAATTTCCATGTATCAATAAAATAATGTGACCATGTACTCCTAGCATACATGTAGATATTCATTCCTTGAATAATAGAGTTTATTGTATAGACACACAAAATGTGATTTCTTATTTTTTGTGAAACCTAATCCATCATAGAAGGGGTCCACATGAAATGAGTTCATATAAAATAATTTCTTTGTGAATAAAAAATTTCTACAATTCCATGTTCATCATTTAGTAGCTCATATACACACAATACAACACTTTCACCATAGTTTAGAATCACAAAATCCAAAAAAATAAAAATGTGAAGCCTCCATTCATGAGTTCCTGAACTCCAATTGTTGGAAATTGGAAAACTAAATATACATGGAGGAGCCTTAATGAATCTATTACCTACATAAAGTTTTTAATTCCTTTTCTATCAACCTCATCCCACAATATACCTCTATCCTTCTGTTAAACACCAATCTCCAGTCGTTCATGCATCCTCCATGAATCCATGTGCTCAATAATTCTAGAATCTGGACAAAAAATGTCCACCCATTAGGCCCATGGTACTATTATAATGATAGTGAAGAAATGAAACATCCCATATCCAATCATTCAAGTACATCCATATCCTCATCATGGTTTCCATTTCTCGTTGTTTTTATATGGGTCAAGAATGAATTGAGAGGATACTTGTAATGGTAAAGTAACAGATTTGTTGGATTCTATGATTTAACCAATCATTTCTATATCCTGCTAGAGTTTTACACTTCTTGTATTATGGTTGAATTACATGTAAATCCTAAATTGAAAATAATTCATATTAAGTTAGAGGTGAAGAATTTTTCAGTAGATATGAAAACTATTAAGGACACTCCATGTAATTGGGTTACATGTCATGTAAAACCTCAAGCCTTTTTTTTAAACATGAATAACCTATAATTTTTTTCTCACATCTGCAGATATTTTTTATCTCAACCCTAGAGGCTTTCCTCAATAAATTTGGAGTTCTAAAACCATTTTAGGTTGGTTTTTTAGTATTATATCATTCTTTTAGTTGTAGTGTAACATACCTGGTGAGCATTCTCCCCTTCTCTCCATATATTTATATTATCCTCCATGGGGTTTCATAGATAATATTGTAATTTATGGATCTAAATTCCATGTTTTCAAATATTGTTTCAAGTTTGGGTTCTAAGATCTTTTGTTCCTTCATTGTTTTTGGAGGGTACACCACAAGATTTTTGTTTCCATGAGAAAAAGATAGGCATCTTAGTTATGACACCCAATTCATCCTAAACCTAAATTTTTGTTTTAAATTATATCCATGAGTTAAATAAAATTTCATTAATTTTATAAAATTTATTTCAAACATTTGATTAAAAACCCAATTACATTGAATTGTTCTTTTTGGAGAAATATGTTTTTGACATAAAATTGGAAAACCCCCAATTTCATTAAATTAGGGCATGTCTATAAAAATTGTAGAAATTTTAATTGTGGTTTTGAAGGAAAATTTCTCTATGAAATTTTATAATTTAGTTATGGAATGGTTTTTATGGAATGTTGTCAAAAACCCCAACTGTGGAGAATTGGGGTTTTTTAATGAAATAGATTGAATTGTATGAAAATTATCATTATTTATTTAATTGTGAAATTGGATTTTGAAATTAAATGGTGATTTTTTTCAACTCCCTATTTGTGAAAAATGGATTAAAATGGTTTTGATATAAACCTTAGGGTTTTATCTTGGTGAAAGACATATTTTGATTAAAACCCCATTATGGTTTTTAAATAAAAAATTTGCATATTGAAATAGATAATGAGATTTAATTGTATTTTAAAAAGTATTATAATAAATTGGACATCATTGTTTTGTAATATATCACTTGAAAGCCTTGGGTATTTAGTGATTTATGTTGGGAAACACTTTATGACTTAAAACGTTTTAAAATATCATATTAGTACATTACATCCATTTGGTGATGGAGACGATTCCCCTTTTTTAATAGACCAAATGGGAATATGTACACATTTTCCATTTCATAGAGTTGATTCCCTATATCCTAGAACTATCATATATATTTTTAATTGGACCATGTTTGTCACTTTCTTGATGATGTAAATGTATATATGACATTTTTGTAAACTGCTTTACCCTCCTTTAGAATTAAAATAAACTATTTTATATAAAATTATTTTTATTCCATTTTTTTAATGTACTATTGTTTTAGAAATTTTCCTTCAATAGTCTTGTGAATCATTTGGTTAAAATTTTATTTCCATCATTTGAATTGTTAAGCATGATTTGAAAATGTATTACTATCTTTTGAAATGTAAAGTATGATTTCTTTAAAAATTATTTTGTAATAAATAACCCATTTTTTAAATTTGAATAAATTTATTTGGTCAATTTGATATTGTAATCATGTTATGGAGTCTTTGGGTGAAATCATACTTGTATTTGGCTCACACATTACTTGTTCATTTAAGTGTTTGTTGATTATCTCCTCCCATATTGGAGTAGGGGTAATAATCCATTGAAGGTGGCTCTAGATGTAGACTCATGGAATTGGTGAGTGGAATCCCTTGGAACATGGTAGTTGTCTTTTTATTTTCTCTGGAACATTGTTATAGTACATTGGATTTTATTTCCTATTTTAATTTTGTTTAATTAATCCCAGTGGAGATTCTTTTGTATAAATTACTGACTTGTTTCTTTCACTAATGCATTGTTAGTAGAGAAATTTTTCCCACTATCATATAGTGTGATGCCAGGTGCTAGTAAAAAAACCATGGGGATTGAGAATTCCCTTCAGGATATTTTAGGGTAGGGTTAGATATTGGGTTACCTGGGTACCCAGGATGATTAATGACAAAGTGGCATTAGATCTCTAGGTTGAACTTTGGTATTTAATTCAGTATGAATTTGTGAAATATTATTGGGACTTAGGAGGGAGTTAAAATTGAGTTCTTAGATAGATCTCACCACAATGAACTTTAACTCTCTAGGGGTGGTCAGAGATAGAAGTCGTTTGTATTAGTTTTAGTCTTTTCCCTTATTAAGATTTTGTTAGAGTGAGATGAATATCATGGTTTTTTATCTATTGGGATAAATTTACCATGTTTCTCTATTAGATTTTTGATGTGATGTATTCTGATGTTGTGTATCATCATGACTTTAAGATGATGTGTGAATCAAATGTTGGAGGAAGATACTACTGAAACTCCATGGTGAAGTCCTCTTGTTGAACCAAATATGGATGAGGTGATTGTGTGCACCTTCCACGATTAAGTATATGATCCACCTGCAATTCCCATTTAGTCTCAAGCCGTATAACCTCAAAGGGACATTCCCAAAGTTTTTAATCAAGAGTTCCTTTTCCAAAATATTGCACTTTTGAGAGGATCAAAATGATAATCATGAGGTAGTGGTGTGGTTTTGAATGATTGGGAGTTTTTTGAGTTATTGGACACACCCAAAATATCAAGGTGAAGTGTGCCACCTTCGTGCTGGAACGTCCGGACATGATATGGTGGGACATGATGGTAAGGGCGAAAAAGAATGTGTTCTTAGAGTGGAAGGACTTAAAAGTTATTTTCACTAACTAGTTCTAACCAAAATCAATTTTGTTTTCCAAAACTATTGATTTTTTCATGCTTGATAAGGATAACAGGATCGTGAAAGAGTATGAAAACTGTATTTATAAGATTGATCATTTTTCAGCTAATATTTTATCAACTGAGAAGATGAAGGCTCAGAGGTTCGAGTTAGGACTTATTAATGATATTTGTTATCATTTATTCTTGCTGAAACTGAATTCTTATACTGATGTGATGGATAGTGAACTAATCTTCAATCTGGACCTGGATGGTGAGTCGAGGTTATGAAAAGATTCTTTCACTCCCTGAGGCAGCGTGAGTTACTTAAAATGAAAAAAGAATCATGATTTTTTTCATGGAATATTTTGATAGAAGGGCCATTATAGTCATCTTATAGTGTCAGAAATATCTCCTTTGGTTTGTTATAAGTGTGGAAAGATAGGACATTCAAAAAGGGTTTGAACTAAGGCACCCATAAACTATAGTTCCTCCAGATTCTTAGAGAATTGTTAGAGATTCTTCCATGTCTATTATACTATGAATAGTGGAGTAGGATCATATAGTCCTTTTAAAAGTGAAAGGATATAATTTTTTTTACGTACAACGGGGTTCCGACCATAGGTATCTAGAATGAAGCTTCTTCACATAGTGGAATGGTCTCTAGAGGAAGTGCATACAGGTTCAGCGACCAGGAGAGGTACCATTATTATAGATTCGTCATCAAGAACTACTATATTTTATAATAGTGCATCTCATTAGTTAATTTCAACCCATGTTATTTGTATCATTAATATTCTCAAGGCCTCTTATCTTGTGAAAAAGAAATTGTACGCCCCTTTGTATTTAAAGAGAGAAGGGTCTATATAGTCCCCCTTTTGTATTCTCTCTATCATATGTTGAGCTTGATTTTACTTTTCTATTTTCAACATGAAATATATCAACGTCATTTTCAAGATGGATTTGATTATTGAAAATACACCTAGATTGATTATTATCATTGATGAATCTCGTTCACAAAACTCTATAGTGTGTGCCATGTATTTGAAGAAGAATGTTACCCAAGGTCAATCATATATAAACATTATTATATAGAGTTTGGGAATGTGATATATGTTCTTTCCTTTTATCTAGTGTAAGATCATTTAAGTAGTGATCTTATTCTAATTTTTATTGAGTTTCCAAATATGATTCCTTCCGACATATCTGTTCTAGAATTGGTAATAGATGTGGAGTTTTCCATTTACTTCCTACATGGTACTCAATCAGTTTCAATTCCATTTTACCACATGGAAGTAACATAGATGAAATAGTTGAAGTCCCTGTTGGATGAAATTCTTGAGAAAGGCTTTATACGCCCAAGCATGTCACCTATGGGCATCACCAGTTCACTTTTCTGATAAAGATGATGGTTCACTTCACCAATGTGTTGATTATTGAAATCTAAATCACGTTTTGATATGAAAATATATACACTTCCATATATTTAATATCTGTTTGATCAGTTGAAATGTAAAAAGTGTTTCTTGAAGATTTTCCTTTGATCTGGTTACCAGCAGCTGAGGATAAAAGAATCCAATATTTCGAAAACTACATTTCAGAGCAGGTGTGGTCATTATGTGTACCATTTCATTCAATTTTCCCAAAAAAAATATTTATTTTTAATGGTTTTTTGAATATTATTTTCCCCAAGTATCATGATACCTTCATGGAAGTATTTGTGGATGAAATCCTTATTTACTCCACGTATGAGGAGGATCATGTGCATCATATGAGAATAGTTCTGAGCATTCTTATAAATAACCATCTTTATACGATTATTTCAAAATTTGATTTCTGGATTTGGGAAGTGAATCTATTGTGAAATGTGTTGTCGAAGCATGAAAACCCTATTGATCTTGAAAAGGTGAAGGCTATTATTACATGGGAACAAACAGATAATGTTTTCAAGATTTGGAGAAACTTGGGTAAAGCTGGATATTATCTATAGTTCATTAAGGACTTCTCAAATTTGGATTCTCTGATGAGTACTCTAACTCGGAAGGGAGTAACACATTCTTGGGATGAGAAATGTAAAAATTCTTTCATTAAGTTGAATCATCTTTTAATGATTGAATCAGTGTTAGATCTTCTTGAGGATGGTTAGAGCTATGTGGTCTTATGTGATGCATCAAGTTTAGGTTAGGGATGCGTTCTTATATAGGGTAATCATGTCGTTTCTTATGGATCTCTTTATCTTATGCCATAATATAAGAATTATATGACCCATGACCTTGAATATGCATCTCTAATGCACACACTTAAGAGTTGGAGGCATTACCTTTACAAATAATGGATTACTCTCTTTTAAGATCAAAATATCTTGATTAATATCTTTTATCAAAATGATTTTAATATCCTCCAGAGGCATTGAGTAGGATACCTATAGTCTTATGATTTTAAAATCATTGATACCCTGGGGAAACAATATGTTGTTGTAATTATTTGAGGAGGAAAATTCTAACCCATCTAGGGAAATAATAATTATATGTGTGGAAGTTGATGGTTCTATTTGAACAATATCATATTGGAGTTCACAAATCAGGGGATGAGGTTTCTTTAACCACTTTTTAGATTACATATTCTCTTCTCAAAGTGATTTTTTAGGAATAACAGCTTCATGAAGAGTATCATGAAACTAGATAATATATTAATTACGGGGAGACCATTTTTGGTTGTTCGTTCTCCATAGAGGTCATTATATGATTTTAGAACCATTTTGTGGTACAATATTCAGTAAGGAAAGCTATTATATGGAATGTACATAGTTCCCACTAGGCAGTGTACATAGAGACCACAAAGATGTTATATGGCATGCAGTTGTTATTATGGTGGTAAGGTTTGAGATGAGGAATTTCTAAGGTTGTTTCCCATTGTTAAACGTGCCAACTATTTAAGTTCCATCACCAAAAACCATTGGGGTTTCTTCAGCTACTTTCAGTATTTACATGCAAGTGTAATGAGATCTTTATGGACTTGTTGGATGGGTTATCCTGTACAGAGTGAAAAAATAATGTGTTATGGGTTGTGATCTATCTTCTAACTAAATCCATTAATTTTATACCCATTCATGATACATCCAAAGATGAGAAGTTGAGAAATGTCTATGTGAAAGAGATTGTACACTTGTACATAGTTTCTTCTACTATATTCTTTAATAGGGATCCTCAGTTCAGTTCTTATTTTTGATTAGGCCTTCAGAAGGCACTGGGATCTCACATCTGTCTGAGTACGACATACCATTCATAGTTGGATAGACAAATAGAAGATCTATATATATTCCTTATGATATACATCATGCTTATGTTATCGACTTTAGAAGGGCATGTGATAATTAGTCGGGACTAGTTGAGTGTTCTTATAACAATAGTTACCAGTCCATGATCAAAATGGATCCTTTTGAGGCCATATATGGCCAGCATTGCAAATATCAGTTGTGTTGGATGGATATTGGTGAATGTCCCTTGCATGAAAAAATCTTAATCCAAGATATGATAAGAAATATTCAGTTGATTCGTCATAATATGTTGATGGCCCAGATCTAATATAAGTCTTATATTATCCATCACTTTAAATCTTGTGAATTCTTAGTTGGTGACTAGGTGTTCTTGAAAGTTTCAACCCGGTAAGGTCATCAACGTCTTTTGAAGAAAGGTAATATTTCTCTTCATTTGGGGGGGGGGGGTTGAGGTTGTTGAGTTGGTGGGTAAAATTTAATACTATTTTGCACTTCCACTATAGATGATGTTGTCAAAATACTTATCTTAGCTACAAATGTATCTTTCTGATCCAACACACATTTTTAGTAGTTGTGATCTTGAGATTAAAAATTAATTTTCTTTAACTGAATGGGTAGTAAGGATAGTTGATTTTGAAACCATGATACTTCATGAGAGGAGGATACCTTTGGTTTGAGTTCTATGGAAGCATTTTTTGAATTATCATGAGATATGGGAATGTGAGGCACTAATTAGAAAGTAACAGCCTCAAATATTGGGAATGCATGCTTCTTTATAGTATTTTTAGGGACATAAATTCTTTAAGAGGGGAGGTTGAAAAATTATGTAATAGATCATTCAGAAACTTATTTATCATCTTCACGGTTTTACATTTTTTTTCTATATAAGTATATGATTGAATTAGCGGGATACCTATAATAGTGAAGTGAAATAATTTTTTGACTCTCATCATTAATCGCTTGTTTTTGTAGCTTGTTGTACATTTACACCCCCTGTAATATGGTTACACTCTATGTAAATAATAAAATAAAAATAAATCATTTTAATCAATAGGATATGGGTTTTTCAGAGGATAGAAAAATTATTAATTACACGACTTGTATTTCAGTTACACGCTTGGTAAAACCACGAGGCTTATTTTTAAACATGAGGCTCTCCGAAAAATCTTTTCACCTCCACTCCATAACTTCTTTCCCTAAACCCTAGAGGAATTCCTAGTTATCTTTAGAGTCTAAAAACCCTTTTCAGGTGGTTTCATTCAGCATTTGATCATTTTTGCAATTGTAGTGTAACTTACTGGGTAGGAATTATCCCCATCTCTCAATCTCTTTCTATTTTCCTCCTTGGGGTTTGATAAATCATATTGGAATATATGGATCTGAACTATGTGTTGTCAAATCATATTTCAAGGTTTAGTTCTTATATATTATGTGCCTTTATTCTTGTTGTCATGAATCTCGCATAGTTTTTATTTTTTTGAGAAAAATGTAGGTGGTTCTGTTATGATGACCAATTCAACTGATCCCCAAATTGATATTTTTAATTAAATTGATGATTTAAAGAAAATTCCCTGAATATTTTGAAATTTATTTCAATTTTTTGTATTAAAAACCCAATTCCATTAAATTGGGTTATTTTTGGGAGAATTGGTTCTTTGCATGAATGTAGAAAACTCCCAAATCCATTTAATTATGGTGTATTTATGGAAATTGTTGAAATTTAAAATTTTAATTTTAATTTTGGATTTTATAGAAATTATTAAATTAAATTCTGGAATTTAATTTTGTAATGTGTTTGATGGAAGGTAATGAAAAACCCAAATTCCAGTGAATTGGGGGGGGGGGGGGGTGATGAAATTAAAGGAATTTTCTAAAAAATAAATTATTAAATTTAATAGTGTAATTGGATTACGAAACTAAATGGTGAATTTATTTCAAATCCCTATTTTTGAAAATGTCTTAAAATTGTTTTGATATATACCTTAGGGTTTTATTTTGGTGAAAATATATTCTTCAGATTAAAACCTCATTGTGGTTTTATAGAGAAAATTGGCATATATGAAATGAGGAATATGATTTAATTATATTTTTAGAAGTCTTAAATTAAATATCCCATTATTGTTTTTTACTTGTGAACAGACAAGATTTAGGTAGATTTTGAGTTATTTTGGGAGGAATTTTATGACTTAAAACTTTCTAAAACTTCATATCAGCACATCACATCCCTTAAGAGATGGTGATGAGTCTTCTTTACCTTAGACCCAAAGTGGGGTTTGTACATATTTTTCATTTCATAGTGTTGGGCCTCTATAACATGAAACCATCATACCTATTTGGCATATGACCATGTTATTCCATTGTTTGGTGTTTTAAATGTACATATTCTATTATTGTAAACTATTTTACATGCCTTTCTAATTTATATAAACAAAAATATATATATTTTTTAATTTAATATATTTTTCAAAGGTCCATTGTTTTTTTGAATGTCCTATAAATAGTAATGCGAATCTTTTTTTAAAGTGTATATCCATCATTTTAATTTTTATGAATTATTATCTAAAGTATTTCAATCCTTTGAAATTTAAATATTTATTTGTTAAGATATTATTTTGAAATTTGAAACTAGTTTGTTTTAAAATTGAATTCATTTGTTTGGTTAATTTGATATTGGCATATTATTATGTAATATTTTGGTGAAATCTTATTTGGATTTGGATCACACCCTACATGTGAATTTGGGTGTTTATATATTATCTACTTCCACCTTTTAGTAGGGGAAAGGAATCTATTAGAAGTGTCTCTTACTGTTGACCTATGGACATGGTGAAGTGGCATCCTTTGGTAATTGGGTAGATGTATTCTAGTTGAGATGGTTTTTTGGTACTTTGTTATAGTACTTTGGATTTTATTTCCTATTTGAAATTTGGTACATTACTCATAGTAGATTTGCTTCTATATTCATCACTAAATTGTCCCTTTTACATCAATAATTTTAGTGAAAAAATAATTCCCACATTCATTTTGTATGATGCAATGTGATCATCACCAACCCATGGGGATGTAGAATTACCTTTGATATATGTCAGTACTAGATCAAATATTAGGTTACCTGGGTTCCCCAGCTAGTTCAGGACAAGAATAATGGGATAAAATCATAATAAGAAAGTAAAATAAATCATTTTTCAACGAGATCCTCTCAAATGATTACATAACATGTATCATAGGTGAAATCAAGGTGGAATAAATATAAACAATTGGGTGTAGGGACACAATTTAAATTTTGGATAATGTGATGAAAGGAAAATTTATAAGAGAAAATGAATTTTTAAAATAAATGCTTGAAAATTATTCTAAGGGTTTATATCCATGAAATGACATTTCTTACCCCATAAACAGATTGACCATAGCTGAAAAACACATCTTCCAGCATATAAGGATATTAGAATTCCATGATAATTATCTTTCTCTATAATTCTCTCATTCATTGGTCTTCGATCCAAGTTCCCAAATATCCAATGAAAACACCCTCCTTATCGTATCTAATCTCATTAGGTTATTTGGTTAACCATTGGGATTTACTAAAATTACTCTACATAGAGGGATAGAGTTATGTTTGGAAAAAAAATATAAGACTATAATATATTGATTTCACCCAATGCACATTACACTGGTTTCCCTCAAACAACTGTATGACATCAACTATATTTATTTTATACTTAGGGTAAACCAGCTTTTTTGAAACAACCATGGTGTCATATTTTTCAATATAGGTCCCAATTAAGGGGGAAATGATCTATTCTGAAAATATTCATCAACGAGACATAATATATATCATTATTTTATTATATCAATTCTTCTATAATACAGCATCCAAACACAGTTCCATATTTAGGGAAAAATAATGAGATATAAATATAAATATTCAAAAGATCAAAATATAGAGACTAGAGTTGTAAAATTATGAGTCAAATATCAGTAAGATATAATAGAATGCGGTAGTGTAAGTAACCCTACACCCACCATAATATATGTTCTATAAAACCAATCAAGTGATAAACCATCTTTGATTGTTATGATGTGTAATAACTTCATAAGGTGATAAACTATAGTAAAAATATTGTTAAGGACATTAGAAATTTTAGGGTGTCCAATAAAAAAATAAAAGGTGATTATTCCACATATTCATTTTGGTATAGGAAATAGTTATAAAATCCCATTTTCATATATTTTTCAATGTTAACTTAATTAAATACTATTCATTGAGACATACTCTGTAATATCTCTATTCATGTTGTCCTTACTTAAATACCCAATCGGTTCGCTGTACATCTTTTTACTTAAAGGGTGAACTATGATTGATGAATAATGATATTTATCCAATATTTCATTATTTAAAACTCTTATATATGGGGAATATACTTGGTTTATATGAAATATCATTCCATCAACATCATGGCTAAACTCAGAAACATTTATTAAATTCTTATGTCACTCTATATATTCCTTATACACATCCATAATCTTCACACCAATAAATTGTTGAACACTCTGTTGGGAACAATAGTATTTCCCCCCATCATTCAATATATCCGAATTCTATCCTACGAAAAAAATAAATATTATATCTTTTGGTATCCTCATCATTGATATTCGAGAATGATACATTTAGCTCAATTCTTTGCCAACCTTTTTCTCTTTTCTTTAGTGGTAATGTATTGATTAGCCATAATATATAATCTACACTAACAATATTCAATGGTTCATGTTAAAATCATTCTTAATCAATATTTTGGGTTTAATAATTTATGATCATTATTTGTGTCAAAAATTTATACATAAAGATAATGTCTCTATAATATTAATTAAAATAATACAATAGTTAACTTCAAAGCCTGATTTGGGTAATTTTTATTTAGAACCACCAAGTATAATGAGGAATAAGCTATCATAATATAATTGTACAATAGGATTCATCCTAGTCACATAATTAATGAACCACTATAGATATAAAACACATCTCCATTTAAGGGTGGTGTATGTGTTGGTCTATTGACTCACTTTCTCTTTAGTTCCTTGAAATTTTCATCACATTAATTAATCCAAGTTGTATTTTATCCCATTGAACTCAACTTGGTGATTGGATTAAATATATGTGAATTTTTTTCCACAAAGTGTTTATAATATCCATAGAAACCAAGGAAAATATGTATCTTAATCACATTCATTAATCTACGACAACAATGAACTACATTATTTTATGCTGAATACAGCTATATACCCTCAAATTAAATTATATGACTAAAAAGTGAAACTCTATACTACCAAAATTTATTGTTGGAAATTTTTTAATTCATTCACTCGATTCATAGGATCTATAATCCAATTCTCAAGTTATCATCATCATATTTATTATTTTTTTAATGTCTTGGAATATCATTTATAAATTATAGAAAAACATATCAATGTAACCAATTAATACATTATTCATTAAATCCTTGATTATAGTGGGAGAATTAGTATGACCAAATTACATCAGTATATATTTAGAGTGTCTATACTTCAAACAAGATGGATGTTTCTTCACATTTTACCCTCAATTGATAGTATCCTGATAAAATAAAAATCTTATAAAAATATGGAGCTCCTCTTAATTCATATAAAAACATTAAAACAGGGTATTCAATCCCTTTTAATGAATTTTTTACTTTATATCTTCAAGATAAAAAATGTATAGTGTCATTTATCTATCGTTCATTTTAAAAAATAATTAGTGAACACAAATGTGATGCACATGTCCAAATTAATACCTTCTCAATATTCTCTAACAGTTTTTTTTGGAATTCCATATAATATATTGGGTTCATTCTATATAGATTCATTAAAATAGTTGTAGCATGGGAAATTTATTCTTTTGAAAAATAAAGTTCCCATGTTTGAGGAACTATAAGAGAATATTCTATAGAGGCATTAAAAATTTACAATAAAATATATAGGTCCTTGATGTTGAGTTTCTCCACAACCATCTAAGATTAACACAAGATTTTTATTGGAATAAAGAAAAATATAACGGATATGATTTACATTGTATGATCCTACTTATCTTCACAAAAATATATGATCATTGGTCAATTTAGATTATAAAACAAGAATTACCTTATTAATAAATGGATTTAGGAATTATGTTTAATAAGCCAATATATTGCATATATAACATCAAATTTAAATAATGGATGTATTGAAAAAAATTCAGAATTAATTTACCACAAAAATCAGTTGGAGATATATCATAGAAATGAGATGTGATCATCTCAAAGTTAGTGAATTTAACTTATATTTCAACTGCTAATCTTTGAAGATAGATATTAACTTTCTTACATTCTTTTGATGATCTTAAAAAATTCATATATATAAGACCAACATAAGATACCTTAATATTTGATAGAACCCTTAACCACCTTAGCTTTATTGTTATATCAACAATCACATGTTAAAAAATGGTTATCATGACTATCATAAATCATTAATATTTGTGATCAATCATATAATCATGGAAATATTTCATATTATATCTAAGTAAGAATACCCACTTTTCTATATATGAATCCTTAGGTTTAACCTAGTTATTTCATTTTTATCATCAATTCAAATAATTTATAATTTTTCGTAATTAAAAGCTAAATTGATATTACAATATCCAACAAGACTTTAAAACTAGGAAAAATTAGAGGCACACTCATTATATAACAAAATCATTATTGGAAAATAATTGGCCACCTCTTTTTATGGTTATTACCAATAGCTACCTCTATGCTAAAAACATATTAAAAACTACATATATCTGGGAATGTATTATTCAAAAAACCACTTAATATATACCATATAAATGTATTACTTTAGACTATAATTAGAAATATGAACAAGTTTTTCACCATTTTTATTGAATCATATTACCCAATTATTAACCGAACCATAATCTAATACCATATATAGAGACCCACAAATTTCATACCTAAATATCCCAAAATATTATATGAATGTTCAAATAAATTAAATTATTACCTATTTGATAATCATCTTGGTTTAGTTTAATTAAAAGCATAGATATATAAACAAATTATTAATAAGATATGAATGATCTTCTAGTATATTCTTTATAGATGAAATAATTCTTAGACATTTAATACAAAAATAATTTCTTTATATTTAGGGGAAAGGAAAAATATGAATGTGTTTGATCAGATGATCAATAAGGGTTAACATGAGATATATCAATGATAAGTTAAACATAATAGTAGAATAAGGGAATGAGAACACTAGATTAACATTTTAAATTCCATACCCATCATATAATAAATCATCATTTTAAAACATTTCAAAAATCACAAAAGTTAATAATATATGAATCATTAAGGAAGCAAGGAATTTGAAGCTTGAGAGAATAACATTGTCATATGAAACAAGTTGGTATCATATATATAAGTAGATAAAATCATTTCTTCATACAAGGATCACTCCCATGAATAACATGGTGGATTGGATTTACTCCCCATTCAATCATGTTCATATTCAGGGTCCACATTAATAAATATCATACTAGATAGAGTCCCTTATGAAACTGGGTTCATTAAAAATTCCACTCATAATTATATCATGTGAAATAAATCTCAATCTAATGAATTTGAGTGATATTAAATACCTATCCCACATGTAAATAAAGAATAATTGAGTTATATAAAGGAAAAAACACTATTAATCCTTCAAAAAATATCATAATTGATGAAAATGAAATTGTATTTATAGAAATAGAAATTATTAGTCATCATATAACTTGAGAAATATAAACTAAGTTCATAAACATGTCATAATAATAATCATAATCCATCCAAAAAAAATAATATGGATGGAATCCTTGGATCATACACTTTTTATAGAATATGTAATATCAAAATTATTTTATCATAAATATATATTTAATTAAAATATCAAATGGCTAATTTTATGAGGAAAAGAACTGTTTCTCTTTAAAATTACATCATTAAATATTAAAAACTTCTAAAATAAATTAATAAAATATTATTCTGAAATGAACATTGGAATTTTTTAATGGTATTTTCAAATATATATGTGTTTGTGATGATGGAAAACCACATTCATTTGTTGAATGATAACATAATGATTCGACTCTCATTTTTGGTAAAAATTCAAAATTTTCTCATTCAATAAATCATAATAATTTTCATATTATTACATTTTTTTTAAATTTAAAAATGGGTAAAAATGAAATTATAAAATCATCGTATAATGTTATTATAATTATGGAAAATATATTTATTTAATATTTGGAAATTATGAATAAATTATAGACCAAAGAGTATATAAATATTTTTTTAAAAAAAATGAAAATCATTTTAATTTTGAAATAGATAAAATTAATAATTTTCCAATAAAAATTTTTACATAAATTTATTAGAAAAAGAAACCTGATATTATTTAGTGGTAAATCATGAAATTTCACCACTGTAAACTTAATCCCAAATTATCTTGTTAAATAATGAGACTATTACATTAAACCCTTAATACATTGTTATCAATCAAATTAATACCTCATGGAATTGAGCAAAATATTTTGGATATTAATATCTAAATAATTTAAAGTGGAGTAATAAAAAAACCATTGATTTTAATATACACCATATATGTGAAAAAGTGGTGAATACACCATGTCTCTCATAGAAATAAATGTGAGATGAAAGTCCCTTACATCATGATTGACTTTGTTAAAAATCAGAATCACCTAATATATAATAAATTTAATTTTTTTAAAATTATATTATATAATAGTATCATATGAGATCAAATTTTAACATTAAAATTTATATATATTAATATTTCATTAATAAAATACCAATTTCTGAGAGTTAGATTTCACAATATTCATGAGAGTTTTAGTTCAGTACATTTAATATTTAACCATTGAACATTGTAACATAATCTCAAAAAATATTTCCAAAATGTAAATATCTTATATAATCATTATATATATTTATTAATACATAAAACCATTATTTGAAAAAATTAATTACACCATTCATGAGGACAATATGTCATATGTTTCCATTAATGATTTTTTAACTTTTAGATGGATAGAATAGAAGAACGTTAAATAAGAAACCACCATGAAAGAGCCATTATTATATGAAATATATCATATATATATTTATTAAATAATTATTTATTACCATACATGAAAAGTGAAATGAAAAAAAATCATAGCACATTGTGGAAGTGGTAGTTCAAAAGTACATACGAGAAAAATTATCATCCTCCAATAGATTAAAATGTAAGATGGTATATATGATATTATAATTACAGTTGAATAATTATTTCAAATTATAATTTATAAAAATTATTCCCATCATAATAGCCATCTATGAATTATGGAAAATGAAAATTAATTGTATCACTATGTGGAGGTGATAGTCCACATGTACACTCCAACGACACATTCCCTCCACATTTGACGGTAAAGTGGATAAATAATGGTTATTAATTAAAAATGTTAACTATATTTATGATAATAATGGTGTTATTTGATGAATAATACCATATATTTAAAGGATATAGAAGAAGGGATAAATTGAAATACGTCGGTTAGGATGTTTACAACTTGTTCATTAGGCCTCTTTGGGATCACTTTTTAAGAATGGGTAGAATTTCCTTTTTAGAAGACCAGTGACAGTAAATCATATATATGGATTTTTATTATTGAATTTTTTAGGGTTTGATAGATCTATATGGCTATAAATTTTGTAATTAAGAGAAATTAAGGGTGTAATTTTTAATATGGGGGAGAGGAAACACTTGAAATTTGTTAAAATATTAAAATATAATAATATCATAGTAAAGTCAAATGATTAAAAATGGATAAATTATATTAATTTGGGATACTATGTGGTCGATATATATAAGAAATAGAATTTATAAATCCTAAATTGAAAAAAATATCCTTATCTGTTGGATTCACCACCGATAAAAACGTTTTAACCTTAACCATTATAACCAATTTTAACTATTTGTAATATTAATTATAATAAAAATTAATTTAAAAAATTAAATAATTTCAATTATTATGATTAATAATATTGAAATGTGATGGATGATGTTGGTGATTTTCCCATTAAGGGATGTATATATACACATGAGGTATGACTATTTAATTACCATAAATGAATATATATACACAGTATTCAGATGAAAACTGTTTTGGAATCAGATAATGTATAAACTAGATGAATTTAGAACCAAAAAAAAATTGAATTTCGATTAGAGAATTTGGGAATCTTGTTAGAAGCAATATGATGATGAAGGTGATTGTTTTTAGATGCTTTCCTTTTTGGAAATAATGTTTCATCAAGAATAATAGATTTTTTAAAATAATGAAAAATCATATCACTTTGTATTTGATTCAGACTAGACATCGCATTCAAAAGAATCAGACTCACATTGCGTGAAAATGAATATCGTATTGATGAAAAATCATGCTCGTAGAAAACTGTCATTAACTTCACTCTAAATATTATATGAATGGTGTGATCATATTATAAGAGAATCTTAGTCTACATAAATATGATATAAATGTGATGATGGTTTGATGGTCTTTGAGTTCTCATAATTCAAATGTATTCAGAAAACTTCGGATTTAAGTTTGACGAATTAAAGGGGGAGTAAAAGAGATGATGCCAACCATATTCATATTGAACATATCTGGATGGAAGAAGAAAAGATGATTTAGATCGTATTCAGCCTGATCATAATCATGATTATCCTATTATTTTATATCATATTAAGTTTAGATAAGTTTTGGAAAATCATATTAAGGTTGATATGGAAAGAAAGCGTGTTGCTGGAGTTTTGAGTAGTTTCAATAATTACTAATAGAAGACTAGTGATACTCAAGATATTCTCAATTTTATTCAAAGTTATAAATAAATCATTATACAATATCATATTAGTTATTAAGGGAACTAGAATAAGGTAAAGATGCTCACACTAGTCCATCGTATTCTGTGTAACATCGTATTAAGTAAGATTTGTTTTCAACAGGACTCATGGTAAGGTAATTGAGTTGAAACTGATAATGACCTAGATCAATCAACAATGTAATCATCCATTTAAGATTATATAATGAGTTTTCAAAGTCATAGATTGAATCTTGAATTATGGGTAGATCTTTGAAAAATGTGAGAAATAGAACATAATGGTTTTCAGTCATACCAAAAGTCAAAAGATATTAATATTCATAAAATGAAGATGAAGGGGGTATTTGTGGTTTCAAGGGGAGTTTTAACTTAAAAGAAGATATTTTGATTACTTAATTGATTCAAATAAATCTTATTGGAAATTTGGAAGAATAATAAAAATGGAGTGTGAGAAAAAGATGAAATATGACTATTTCTTAATACTTTTATGTTAAACTAGTTCAAATAATCCAAATTAAGAAATCACACTAATATAATCACTATGGGAATCAGAATCAGATTGTTTATTGAAAAAAAGTATGATGGAGAAATGAAGTTGTGAATAATATCCAAGAAAAATCAAGAAACATTCATGAAGTCAGAAATGCACCCAAAATTTAAGGCAACATGAAAATTTATAGAATTTGGTTGAGCGGGAAATGATTTTATAATACTCTTAAAACCACACTTGTATCACCTATAAAATGAAAAAGTATGGTGTAATTTTTCTAACTAAAGTACAATTTAAAAGGGAATAAGGGAAGATCCACATTTCTAAGGAGAGAATAAGTATTTAATATTTTTCTCTATTAAATATTTTTTTATGGAGAGAAGGTAAAGGAGACATGGCAAGATCACAAAATTATTTATTTGACATTTAAATTTAATGATCATCATATTTAGATGACTATTGTTTTATTCTTTTCATTGTATTCATTTGATCATCGTATTAGGAAGGACTTTCAAATCGGGATTTTTGTATTGGGATTTCTGGACTGAGGAAGAAGAAGATCTGAATTTTCTCAATCATATTCCTAAAGTTCAATATTTATCCAATTTGGAAATAGGATTGGGAAGATCGGATTAGGAGAATCAGACTGGTAAATCGAATATGAATTATCTATCAATGTCGTTGAAGTTCTTACTAGCTTTTCGGTATGAAAATGGATTTTTTTAAATGGAATAAATATTTTGAAATTGAAAAAGAAGCACATGTAACATGTGTTGTTATAGAAACATTGTATTACCAATATTGTGCTAGAGGGTGCACATGCACTATTAGATTTTTTTAATTGTGCTATACGAGAATAAGGTAATAACCTATTAATTATATTCAACATCAATGGATTGTTTTCAAGTGGATTGTGTGGTATTGGATTATTTATAAACCACACCATTGATGTATATATTCATATCAAATAATTAACCTTATAAATACTTGTGTTCCTATTGATGTACGTATGAATTGTTTTCAATAGTGAATAAAACCATTAACTAGAGGCGAATGTTGTTTCAATTTCGAGGAAATATAAAAGAAAAAGTATAAATAATTCACCCTCCACCTGATAGTGATAAAATTATATTTATTTGGAAGTTTCAAATGGTATAAGATAGAAAGATTACCTTAACTTATTCATTACTGATAGAGAATTTTAATTATGTGAATATTAAATATATTCTATTTTTTAATGGAATGAATTATCGTATCTTGAAATATACAATCTTTCATTATCTTATGTCATTTAGATATTAATTTCCTAAAGTTGCAACATACGAGTTTCCTATTTTTTATTGTAAATTTCCTCTTATATCCTTGTATAAGAAGAATCTAGAGAATGATTGATCAGACAAGAATGATTTATTATCATCATTTTCTGAAACCTAATTCCTAAGGGTTAAATGTGTTTCCAAGAACAATGGTATATGGGATATATTGAAAAACATATTCAAAGTGATTAAAACATTGAAGAAGGAATAATTACAAATATAGATGTTAATGTATGAAGATTTAAAATGGGTGAGTATGAATCAATTAGGGACATATCTACAAGGATAATTGACATTATTATCAATATTGTATATCTTGGTAAAAATTTAGATGATGCTATAGTTTTTGAAAATATTTTGAGAATCCTTCCACACAAGTTTGATGCAATAGTTTCTTTACTAAAATACATATATACAGAAACATTATCTCTAGATTATTTCTATTTCACTCTCATTAAGTATGAAATGAGAATGGAGAAAGCTATGAGACAAAAAAAAAATTAGATAGAGAAATGTATTTGAAGGATTATAAAAAAAAATTAAAATAAGATTCATATTGAAGATGAATCTAGGAAATTCGATTCTAAAAATGAGTTATGTAGAATTTTTGATAATTTTTTATCCTTGTTTTGATAAATAAGTGAAAAGTGGTAAAGTGAAATAAAAAGGGATACATCCCATGAAATGTTTTGACTATGGTTACATTGGAAATTTTGTGGCTAATTTTCCTCATATAAATGAAAATTAATATAGTGTTAAAGAAGAAAGAAGTCCAAGAAGATCGGTGATGAAACAGATTGATAAAGAAAAATCATATTCTAGGGGGAATGATATAAAATTCATAAAACACAAAAGAAGATGTTTCTTATCTAATAATTATAAAGAAGGTAGTGATATTGAATCTAAAAAATATATTGAGTATGGAATTAAGAATACACTTTTTTTTGAAATAGTTAATGATGAATAATTCAGAATTATTTGTTTTGAGGAAGAAGAAACTCAACATGAATTTCATTTGAAAGAAGAGTTGAAAGAATGTCTATGAAAGATCAGAAGGCTTGACAAGCAAAAAAATGTTAGAAGATGAGTGTTCCTCAATATTCAGTAAATAATGTTTTTTGATGAGAATATTAAGTTTTTGAATGAGATTTATGATATGATAAAATACCTTATGGATGGAAAGAATCATAATAAGCATCTAGAGGTGAAGTTGAAGGAAGAAGAAGAAGAGTTGGAACATAATCAAAAAAATATTTCTAAAGATTAACATTGAAATTCATGTTTCAAAAACTATATCTCAGAAATTGGTGAGGGTTATTGAAAGGATAAACCTGGGAATGATAATAATAACTTACCATAAATTTTTGAGATGAAATATGGAATTGTTCCTGAAAAGAAGAAAGTTAGGAAAGTTATGTATGTGGAAAAAACCAACAAAGTTTTGAATTCAAAATGTACAAAAAATCATAATTTTGAAATTTTTGCCAAATATTCTGGACCATAAAATACATCCAATACATCTAATTCTAATATATCTAAAGAGAAAAATAAGAATATGACTGATAACAAAAAGTTTGGTTGCTCGAAAAAGAAAGAAAAGAAGGTTGCTGAGTAAACTATACACAATTTTAGTCAGTTTGGAAATTTTAGTGGGAAATTACCATTCAATTAATACTTATGGTATTGTGGTGGATTCAGATATATAGAATATATGTGTTAGTTTGATCAAAAATATTGTTATTTCTCCACATGATATAAAAGGAAATGGTTAAGAGCGATTCAATTCCCTTAAATGAATAAACCTGAGAAAGTTCGTGTAAAGATTGAAAATATATTCCAACCATTGGAAACTTTTTTTATGGAATGTGAAAAACTTGGAAACCTTGGAAATGGTTTTCCTCTACCGTTACAGGTATATAAAAATATTATTAAGAATTCTCAAAACCAGATGCTGAAAAAAGAAAAGGAATACACAAATCTCTTTTTGTTGAAACTGCTATGAAATATAGAAAATGAGAATGAAAAGGGATTATTTACAGAGAGAGTTCTTCTTATTTAATAGGATATCTTAAGTTGTTGATGAATTTTAATGATTTTAATTAAGAAATACTTACACTTAGAAAAGATGAATCATTAAGAATCAAAGGTGTCAGATCATCCATTATTTAAAAAGGGAAGTTGAAATCCATGAAATCATTGTATGTTGATCGGATCAAACACAATTTGCAAGTTGTTTCACCATTTTTTGATGATGGTAACAATGTTATATTCATAAAATATGGGGTTTTTGAAGAGTGAGAAAGATGAAATGATAGTCATAACAGTCCAACGTACAAAAGGTAATTTGTTTCATGATGGTGAAATACAAAACTATTATTACTTGAGTATTGTGGAATATAATCAATTATTCCATAAAAGTCTGGGACACATGTGTTAATGAAACATGACCAAATTTTCATTGTTATATAGTGTCTGAAAAATTCATGATTTTCCAGAAATATATTGGTGTTGTGATATTTTTGTGAGTAGAAAGATTATAAATACTGTGCACAAGAATGTTGAGATTTGTTGATAACAACCCATGTACACTATTCATTATGATATATGAGGTAAAATGAAAAAACAAACAAAAAATGGAAATAAATACTTAATTACTTTCATTAATTATTTTACTCACATTACTTATTATTATGTATATGAAACAAAAATATATTCTTTGAAAATGATTAAAAGACTCAGAAGGAAAGATGAGAAGGAATGTGAGTTTCAGTGAAGAAGTTGAGGACAGAAAATGGAAGTGAATAAAAAAATTGAAGACTTTGAAATTTATATAGAGAACCATAAAATTAATCATGAGTATAGTTCCCCATACATTCCACAACATAATTGGGTTCCTGAATGATTTAATAGAAGTTTGGTGGAAATAGGAAGAACTATATTAGTGGAACATGGTATTTGACATTACTACCATAGAAAAGACATGAGCATTGTTGATAAAATTCTTAATTGTTTTTTATACCCTCCTAATTTTAATATGGCTCCATATTAATATTTTTATGGGAAATATACAATATTGAAACACATAAGAGTTTTGAAGAGCCCATGTATTATAAAGAAGAAATTTGGAAAATATAGAGTGTTTGAGAAGAAAGGTGAAGATGGAATATTTCATAGCAATTCTCCAGAAGGAAGAAGATATAGATGTTTAAAAAAAATATAAAGAATTATTGTTTCAATTGATGTGAATGTCATTAAATTTTCGAAGAAGACAAACATATTAATACTCATGAGAAACCTAAGAAGGAAATGTTTGATAACAATCCTAATATGGATAGATACAAATGTAAAACTTCTCAAGAAGAGTTGGAATCAATTATTTACAGTGATGAGGAAGATACCCAAAAATATCATCCGAGGATAAGGAAATAAATGGATGATCCGAATATAATTTGGGATCAATATCAAAAGTTTCAAAAAAGAAGAGAAATAATTGATATTTTGAATAATTATTTTTATTCAAAAGTGGATCCTAATGATGTAAAATATGATTTTGGTTATCCATAATGTGTTCAGTCCATGAATGAAGACCTAGATCAGATTGAAAAGAATGATACATGGGAAGTCATACCCATGTGTTAAGAAAACAATATTGTTTGAACAATATGGATTTTCTAGAACAATCTGAATGAAGAAGTTGAATTGATAATAAACAAAGAAGTATTAGTGTTTAAATATTATTAAAAAATTAAATTTATTGATATTGATGAAACCTTTTCTCAGGTGGCAAGATTATAAACAATCATATTTTTTTGGCTATTTCTACACAATGAGGTTACAATATCAATCAAATAGATATTAAATAAACGTTCATGATTAGTGATATTTATGAAGAAGTTTACATTGAACAACATTTTTTCATTGTTGTTGTGAAAGTTGAAATTTATATTTTCATATTGAAGACGGAATTGTATGGGATATAACAAGATCTATGAGCATGGTATTCCAAATTTGATAATTTCTTTAGGAAGATGAGTTTCATTAAAGGAAGAGTTCATAATAATCATTGTATCAGATAAATTCAAGAGTATTTACTCATCATAATTGTTTATATTGATTATATTATCTTTGTTGGGAATAATAATAGAATTTGTGAATGATGTTAAATTTCAAAAAAGAATGAACATATATTTATTTCCAAAAAAAATTTCTAATGAAATTTTGAATAGGTTTGGTACAAAAAACTCAAAACCTATTTCCACACTGATTTTAGTGGGAACAATGTTATAAATAATGGATAATGAAGAGAAGTTGATCAGAAATAATTTTGGAATCTGATTAAATATTTATAATACTTCACTTCCTCAAGATCCAACATTTTTATGATGTTACTTTATATGCCATATTTCAGGGTTATTATAATGAATCACATTTAATTGTGGGAAGAAGAATTATTAGATACATCAAAGGCACAAATTTTTTTGGAATCAGGCATGACAACTCAGAATGTATTGAATTGGTTGGGTATTAAAATGCTAATTAGGCAGGAAATGTTGATAATAGAAGATCCACATCTGGTTGATTATTCTTTTTGGGAAATAATTTTTTTAGTTTACATATAATGAACCAGAATTCAATAACTCTTAGCATGGATAAATTTGAGTATGTTTCTGCCAGTCAAGACACTACATCAACTTTTGTGGATGAAAACTAAATTTGAAATTTACTTGATGTAGTAATGTTACCCTCGATATTGGGTTTTGATAATCAAAGTATAATCAATATCACTATAAATATTATTCATCATTATCTTTCAAAACATTTGGATATCAAAAATAATTTCCTCAAAGGTCATGTGGAGAAGAATGACTCGATGCTGGAGTATGTTCTTACATTAGAACAAGTTGCTGGAATTTTCACAAAACTTTTACCGAATGAATAATTTTTTAAATTGATTTTGACCATGGGAATACAACCAATTTTTAATCAAGGTTGTGGTATGTACTTATGTCCCCTATCTCACATTACCTTTGGATAGTGTTTCTATGGGGGATATCATTTTTTTATAAATTTATCTATTTTAATGAATGTAAAAAAGGGGGAGTTATGGGTAAGTTATGAATTCCACATTGTATGTGTGTGAAATATTCTGACTATGATTTGCAGTGGTTATAGGAAACATATTTTTTGTATTCTAGGAAGGTGAAAATGATGAGGAAGAAAGTTGTAAAGAAATGATGATGAGGTTTCAGGATCACTATTTTCAGACTGTATGGTTTTGTTGGCAATGATTCTTGTTTCCTACAACGAGTTAGCTCAAATAGTATTATAATTTTTGATAATAAACACATATATTTAGGATATATTGGTCAATTATTTGTGAAACTTTGTTGAAAAAAAATCCATAAGGGGTGATTGTTAGGACCAATATAATGATCAAGTTGAATTTTTTTGATGTTTTCTTTTTTTGTTGTCAATAGATTTTTTAAAAATAATAAAGGAAGATTGTAGAGAAATTAAAATCACCTCCCTTTGTATTTATTTTTTCATACTGACCATCATATTTGAAATAATGAGACTCACAATGTTTAAAAGGTCAATCGTGTTGAGGAAGAATCTTGTTGGAATAAAATGGACATCAGATTCACTCAAAATCTAATATGAATTGTGTTATTGTATTAGAGGATAATCAGTGTTTTCCTGACTATGATATTACTGTGATGATTAATTTATAATTTTGTAGTCCCCATTATTCAAAAATACTTGAGAAACTTGTGATGCTAGCATGGTAAAAGAAACGAGGAGTGAACAATATGATGTCAATAATCTTCAGATTAATTTTATCAAGATACAAATAGAAAAGATACTGGAGATCACATTCATACTAATCATAATGATGCTGATCATATTCATGTATATCATACTCAGGTGAGTTGAATTATGGAAAATTGTATTCAGGATGAGTTGGAATGAATATTGGATGCTGGAGTTTTATAATGTCGAAATACATTCCAATAGAGGACTAATTACACTTAAGCTCTTATAAAATTTATTTAATGTCATAAAACAATTCATGGTATAAGAAAACATTATTTATTGATGCAAGTTTTTATTATTGAGATTTCTAACACCAGTCCACCGTATTCAGTGTAACACCACATTCAGGCATAGTTTTCTTCAACAGGACTGATGCTAAGGTAATTTAGTTGATGTTGATAATAATAGATAATAATAAACAATTAAGTCAACCATTTAAGATGACTAAATGTATTTTAAATGGAAGTTATTGAATATTTTAGGCGGGGGAGATTAATTCCAAATGTGAGAAATTGAAGGTAAATGTTTTTATTTAGACCAAAAGACAAAAAATATAAATATTTGGAGAATAAATATGATAGAGGTATTTGTTTTGTCAAGGGGAGGTTAAAATTCTAATAAAATGTTTTAATTTTTCAATTTATGGAGTGAAATTGTGTTGGATATTAGGAAGAAGATTCAGAATATATTTTGAGAAAATGTGGAAATATATATATTTCTTCTTATATTTATGTTTATCCAATTCAGAGCATCATATTGAATAAATCGGTTTGAGATAATCAGTATGGGAATCAGAATATGAATGGTGTTTGAAAATAAGTCTAAATGAGGAATGATATCATGAAGAATATTTCATAATAATCGATAAGCATTGATGATTTCATAAATTCACCTGATATTCAAGGAATCATGAAAATTCCGTGAATTTGGTTGAGTGGGAAACCATTTCAGATTCCTACCAAACCCTCTCTTTGGACACCTACAAAACAATAAAGTACCGTGTACTTTTTATGACTGATGTACTATTTAGAGTGGAAGAGAGATAAGATCCTCATTTCTATGGAGAGAATAAGTTGTCTATATTGAGCTCGGTTGAAGAAATTTCAATGGAGAGAACTTAAAGTAAAAGAGATAACATCGCAATATTCTTATACAGATCATTGTATTCAGTGATCATTATATACAGATGACTATCATATTCTACTTTTCATCATATTCAGTTGGTCATCATATCAGGATAGATAATCATATCATGATTTCCATATTGGAGATTCCAGATTGAGGAAGAATATGTTCTAAATTGTCACAATCATATTCCAACAGTTCTATATTTATCATATTGGGATATCGGATTGGGATGATCGAATTGGAAGAATCAGACTGGGAAACCATATTTGTGTTCAATATCAAAGACCTCGATGTTATTACCATTTTTTGGGTAAGAAATTGATGATTTATTTAGAAAGTAATATATATTTATGGAAATTAAAAAAAGTATCATATGTAACATGTGTTGTTACACAAACATTATATTACACCAATTTGGAGAGAGGGTGAACATATACTATTGGATTTTTTACATAGTGATATATGAGTGCAAGGACATATCCTACTCATTGTATTCCAAATAAAAGGATTATATTCTAGTGGATTGTGTGTTATTAGATCACTTCCAAACCATGCCAAGGACGTGGCTATTTTTATGTGATAGTAAACCATGTAAATATCTGTGCTCCTATGGATGTGTGATTGAATTTATACGAGTAGGAAATGAAATACTTAACAAGATGTGAAGGATGTTCTATTTTCATTGAAAAATAAATGAAAAATTATCAATGATTCACCCCTCCCCCTCTCAGTGATACAATTATCCTAACTTGGAACATTAAAAAATGAGAATCTCTCCTCAATTGAGTGGATAAATAATTGATGGGCTAACACATTGATACATGGAAATATTTACCTTGTAAATGAAAATGAAGATCTTATTTCCACAGATAGTTTTGGAACCATTCCTTAATATTTTAAATATCAACTGTGGCAATGTAGGACCCTTAATAATGTATCTCATCCTTATAATAGAAAAGAATCTAATAGGGGGTGTGAAAAACTACAAAAATATAGTAATTATTTCTCAATGATTCATGGAACATTGTGTCGAGAGAGTAAAACACTGTAGAATCCATTGAGTATATTTTTATTTTTATAGAGTAATGAGGTATTGACTCTAGAAAATAAAATTAGTGTATACAAGACTCCCATATGTGGGTTGTTTATAACTAAAATACATAGACGAAGACACATGTGTTCTCATCAATACAAAAAAATTTTAGTACTGAACTTAATGACATGATCCTATCATCATTACTAACCATAATGCCAACCATAAATGGATAAACACTAAACCAAACTATCGTTCATTGAAAATTTCCTCAAAGCAATTTATAGATATCAATATTTTGTTTTAAATTAATAATTATCATAAATGGTTATATGATTTATCTAAACATATAATAAAAATGTTTTAAATCCACCAGCATGTAATGTGGGAGACATATACCATCATCATCATTATTTATTTAAAATTTTTAATAAAGAAAAAGTCCTAATGGATATTAAAAAGGAATAATTTTATAGATACCAAGGGAATCCCCTTGAAAAAAATACTGCATTTGGGGGAAGGGAATTCAAGTAGTGGAAGAAAGTGTCCGACCTGTCATGAGTTCCCTTGGAGGTTGGAAAATTTTCCACTTTATTCCTCTCTTTGTAGGTATGATGAACCTCCATCAAATTTATATGAGATTTTTTCAATTGGGGAAGATATATGATACATTCAATGGGATGGGTAAATATCCAAATAGGGAGTTTTGGGTGATTTTAGAGTCAGTTTGCACTATAGAAACTACAATGTTATTCTGTCTACAGAGAAGAAGGCCTTTCACTAACTCCATTTCATCATTCTAAAAGGATCCATTGTTCCTAGAAAAGGATGTGAAAGAAAAAATAATGTTACCCCTAATATCACAGGATATGTCTTCCCCCACATAATACCTAGATTATAATATCCACCGCTTTTGAGTTTTGGTCCCAAGATGTGAGAGGATTGATAAATCTAATTTCCCTACTGAGTATTTGTAATCGAGATGTTTGGGATTCTTGTCTGTAATAGTGTCCTAAGTGTGGGGGAATTTTCCCCATTATTGAAATGGTGATAGAGGTTGAGGATTATAATTTTATTATAAAAGACAAGATCCATCTTCCTAGTGATAATAGTGTCATGTAGATCATTGTATCTGTATATCCAAATACACCAATAGCATGAAAAAAGAATAATTGTTTTGGCCATCCTCCCATGGAATTTATTCTCTTACCCTTGAAACTAGATATCCAGGAAGGATGTACCCAAAGAACACTGGGCATGAATACCTATGATAAAACTGAAGGTATTCCAGACTGTGAGTTCCCATTATCCATCGAAAAATATGCGAGGTGATGATTCATCATGACGATGGATGAAATAGCTACACCATGAAGATATATTTATACTAGTACATTTGATCAGATCCTCTATACACACTATATGATCTACTTGGGTTTAAAAATGTAAAATTAGGCACCAAAAACTCCCTAAATCGTGTTAACATTTAGATCACCCACTTCTTATGTATCCTAGAATTATTGTGTTGACCTAATATATTAGGAAAGGCAGATCCATCTTTTCCCTAGGGTCAGATATTGAGGAAGTTTTTCACAATGATTAGACCACCAATTATTCTAACCCTACATGACACTCCATTATTTCCTAAGAGTATATAAAAATATAATACTGAACTAATCCATTAGTTTGAACCCAATATTGTTTTCCCATCGTGATGCTTAGTTTTCTCCCTTTAACATAAATTGTGGTAGAAAAAGTGATGAACCCCTACAGTTACACCACTTGTAGTTGTAATACAAGGACACCATTTATACCAATAAGGGACCGTGGAACCATTCAACATCCAATGAAAATTAACTGTACTAACTCCCCCATTACACCCCCTAGATCCTTCCCCACCCCATGCCTCTATTTTTTCTAATAACTATTGTGTGACACGTCACACCAAATGCATAAACAATTATAATATAATTTTTATTATAATCAAGAAAAATAATATAAAAGTTAATAGGAATATATTTCTATTTCTCATTTATAAATTCATAATTATGAATTATGTTTTTTAATCTAATGAAACCAGTACCTCGATCCACCATTAGATCAATAATCTATTCCCAACCATTCACTATAATTCTATTTTTTATACAAGACATACTTATATTAGGGAATAAAATTTTCATTTATAAATTATTTATTTTGATGGAAGGATATATGAATGATTATTTATCATTTAATTTAATCAATGAATGAAAAAAGTGAAGTTATATATCCAGGGGGTCGAATTCCATATACAAATAGGATTTTCTAATAGTAAAAAAACTCTTCCAATCTAAAAAATCAAATTAGTATTAAAAACAAGGTATTTTTAATAATAAAAAATTAATTATTATTTAATAAATAAATAAATATTTTATTTTAATATATGTATACTTAATCTTATATTATATTGCATTATTTTTTTAATTTATTACATATAAATCCCAACATAAAACATGTTTATTAAAGGGTAATATATATTACTATATGATTATAACATAATTAGAATTTTTTATTTCATAATTATATAATAAAAATTTTATTAAGATATATATATATATATATATTAATTTTATGGAACTGTATTTATATTTCCATAATCATCAGGTTGATTTACTAAGTGAATGATATCAGAAAATGGATTTTTTTTGAAAAAAAATCAATTTTGAAATATAATATCATACTATATTAAAATATGAGTTGTTTTATATCGTTATTATATATAAAAATAATAGTGAGAATAATATATTTTTCACACTATCCTCCCTGAATATCATGTTCTTTACTATAGTGAAGACCACATGAATCCCATACTATTATTTTCAATATTTTTTTTCATTCATTCATTAACCATCCAAGACAAAATATTTCAAAAACCAATTAAAGAATAGTTTTAAAATAACTATAATGGTATATGTATAATCTTATGATTCCTCATTTTCAAACTATTCCAAAGCATCTTACATTGCCGATATTGAACCCTTGATTTTTGTTACATAATTTGCTGACTTATAATTGTCTTTATCAAATTTCTACAAACTCACAGTTTCATGAATGTAGATAAATTCTAAATGAGTTTTCAATATATTGAAAATACATATTTAATTAATATACTTAGAGTTTACCTTAAATATAATGTCAATCATTTAACATATACCTTTTTAATGGCATATTTTCTATGATCACGTATTTTTTCTTTCATAGCAATATCAAAAGAGTGTTTTCTGCAAATGAGTAAAGAGTTTATATGATGTGGATACAATAAGTAATAAACAAGTTCAACATCATTAAATATAAAATAATAAATGATAAATTATTAAATGTTAGGGAACTTTTTTGAATATCAAACTAAATGATTGTTAATCAAGTTAATCATAACCAGGACCACTTTTCCACATTATACATACACTTGTATCTTATAAACCTATATATTCATTAAAGAGATTAAAGTTATTGAACTAATCTACATAAAGATAACAACTTCATAATTTTATGTTACACAACCTAACCTCTCAATGTGCTATCTCTACATAGATAGGTACTCTAAAGATTTAATATAACATATAATTTCTTTTCACCTATTTAATCAATCGAGGGATGATTTCCTATTAAATTACATTTTATATTTGAAACTATAATCCTTAAAATTCTTCTATATACATAAAATTTTAATTCATATACATTAATGATATATATAATTAAAATTATAATAAAATAAATAATAATTATAAATGTTAATGAAAAAAAATTCTAAGATTTATATTGGTCAAATGATATAAAAATTGTATTTTCAACTATCTAAGATATTATCTTACATATATTTTAATTATAAGAGAATATAGTTGGATGATATTAATACCTACAAAAATGTGATAAAATTAAATAATTAATTATAATTATTGTCAAACTAAATTTTTTATAATATACATATTAATAGTATGATTATATTGAATATGGAATATTGTGAGATCAATGTTTATAAATAAAATTTAGAAAATTTTATTTTGTAGAAAAAGATAATAAAATCAGACTCAATGGGATTCCATGTTATATATTTTAAATAACACTTATAATGTGACATGATAGTGGTTGAAATAAGATATTGACTTGTTTATTATGTTAAAGATGATAATTTAAAATTTCATTGATAACCCATTTGAAATATATATTAATTGAAATTAAAATGTATTTTTTCATATAGAATGAAACCCAATCAATATTTTACAGTCATCTAATCTCTAGTTTACTATTAATTTTATTCCCAAATTTTGTCTAATGGAATCAATACACACATCCATTATCCTTCTATAACAACATGTGTTTTGTTGTTTTTTGTATAGGATATCATTTTGGAATGATTAATGTGTTCAGTATTAGTATCATTTTAATTTTAATTCTTTTTCTTTTTTAAATCACTGCATATTTTTCAAAATTATTTTTAAATTTTTTAGAATGAAATTATGACCAAAATAAAATTTTAAATTTTATATTATAATATAAACTATTGTTAGTCATTTATTCATTGATATGAAATAGTATTTTGGTTGGTATAACTATCATATTTAAGAATGTTACTCAATTTTCTTAATATATATTATAAATATATAAAAATAAATGAATATGTAATATTTATTATATTTTTGTACTTAAGTTAATGTTCCAGTGAAATAAAAATATCTTGATAATAATTATATTAGACATAATCTTTTTGTAACCTTAAAATAAATTAATGACCACCATTGTATGTAGATAAATTTGACTAATGAACAAAGATATTTTCCTTTTACTGTTATTGTAAATATGTTATTTGATTATGAACAAGATATAAAAAGAAATTCGATATAAGAAAACTCAATAAAGTAAATATATAATACATAATAATTATAATAATAATTACATGAATACCAAAAATATTTAGATGAATGTAAATTTATAAGATATTTTTTTCTAAAGTATAAAACTAATGAAATTAGTAGAGACATGAATTATAGGGTTGATATTCAAAATACATTTTTTTATTTTTGAAAAAAATTATATATCGACACTTTCTAAAATGTTTAAAAATATTTTTATATTTCTTTTCATTGAAAACTATCACTTTTTTATGATTTTCATTATTTTATCATTACATATGTAATTAGTTGACACATTCTTTTAAATTTACTATATATATATTTTATAATTATTATTGAAATTATTATTATTTATTTATTTCCATTCCATAGTGAATTTATTTATCCTAAAATCTTTATTCATTTATATTTTATAGACATTATTTGCGATTAATTGTAGGCATATTTTATATCCCCACAATGAATTGGGAAATAATTTAATCTTTGTAAAAGAAATATATGAATTGAATAAATATATTATTTGATTATATTAGTGATTATATGTTTCATTTTATGAGTGATAATGAATAATAAGTCATAAAAAAACTTTGATTCTCAATGATTTTTAATAGATATATCTTGATATACATAGGTAATAAATTTATTTCATTGCTGGATGTTTTATTATATTTATATTAATGCTAAACGTTTTGTTCTCCAAGAAGAAGTTATTTTATTTTTTAATAATTTTGAAGGAGATTTCATGATTATTATTTTTCCGATGAATTAGATATATTGTCTGGTTTATAGAACTCATTTAAGAAAATAATTTGATTTCAAATTTTAATGGGTTAGGAAATATATAATGATAAATGTTTATTTTTTAATTGAAAAATAATTTTTCATAGGATGTCATGTATTTCAATGAACTAATAGGGTTTATAATTTTTTGATTGAACTCAGTAAGCCTTAGATGATAATCTAATATTTTCAATTGATATCTTAAAAGGAATAAGGATTTATTGGTATGATTATTAATTAATGCTCCAGTTATATGATTTTTATTCCTTAAATGGTGTTTGTATATAATTTAGAGAGATTTGTCTTTGAAAATAAATTCCCATTGTTTCGGAAAAGTATGGATTTTTTTGGAAAGGAATATTCATACCTCATGAAAAAACTAATAATAAAATTATTGGGTATAGAGTGTTTTAATATTTTTTCATATAATGTTAATAGTTTATGGTGATGTAATAACTATCACAAAATATGTGAGGGAATGGTTGAGAATAAAATTAGAGAATATGTAGACATTTATTATAGAAAATATATGTTTTTTAAATACAAATATTGGATAAAATTTTTTGGTTGATCATAAATTATGTGCTATAAATAGACATTTTTTCCACATGTTAGTATATTATAAGGTAGTTATTGATATTTTGGGAGGTTTTTATCATGTTTTAGGAAAAATACAAAATTGAGTTATATGTAATTTAATGAATTTCTATTTTATTTATGGTTCATAAAATAATGTTTATGTAAAAGAATATGTAATATGATTTTTAATATAGATGGTGAGTATTATTGATTACCCTAGAGATTGAAAATTTATTTTTTGTAAAGGTCAAAAAAATATTTTTTCAGAAAAAATCAATATTTTTTTAAATTAATTTTAATGAATTTAAGGATTTTTATTTTCAAACATGTGATTTTATGTAAATGTAATTAATATTATATTAGAGGTAATTGTTTTATTTTTCCAGGATTATATATTATTTATTTATAGATATTTTATTTTAGTTTATTATAATTTTGATTTTAGTTAATTATGGATAAATGAAAAATTTATATTGCGAAAATATTTGATCAGCGATTTTATAATTTTTTAGTTTGTAATTTAGTTTGGAATAATTTAAATCATTTTAGGTATTGTTTAATTGAGGAAATATAAAGATGAAATATAAATTAATTTTGTTAATTATTTTGATGTAATTATTTACATTTATCTTTTAAAGGGGTTAAATAAAAGTAAAAACATTTAGTGGCTAATTTCATAGGGCTTCATTAGTTCATATCTGTTATAAAGTTTTTGGTTGTAATTAATGGATTGAAATAAGGATAAATATTATACTATAGTTTGAAAATATCAATATAGGAATGACTACAAATTTAATAACTCATGTCAGGAGAATATTACTATCATTAATGTTTTCATATTTGATATAAAATTTTACATTAAAGTTATTATTTTTATGTAAAATAAATATTAATTATCATGATTGAAGAATTGTAATATTATTGATATCTCTTATTACCTAAAAAGATAATTATGTATCTTAATCCAAATTCTTATTGAAGTGACCATGTATCTATTTATAAGATTCAAAAATCATTCATAATATTATAAAATATATCAAATTCTAATATGACTATAATATATTATAATAGATCATTCATAGAAATCAATTATTTTCTAAAATCACATTGTTTAAATTATACTCAATTTTAAAATAGACATATTAGACTTTATATTTATTTCACAACATAACAAATAAATAATGTACTTATAGTATTCAATAAATCTATGGAGGAGGTTGATCTCAGAGAAACATATATCTATCTTATTTTACTAATTGAATGTTTTTTAAAATACATGTGGAACTAATAATGTTTTAAATCTGTCCACTCAGATCATGTTTAATGGTTTTATGTAATATATCATTGCAACTATTTATGAATAATTATTTTTATAATTCAATTATTTTATATAACTACTTCTAATTTATCACATTCATTTTAATAAATTTAAATATTTTTTCACTAGCTTAGGTGTTTTGATAACAATGAAAAGTTATGATATATTATGTGAACTCAAGAAGTTGACTTGATGATCTACTAAGCATATAAATAATAGAAAAGTGTATTGGTCTACATAGTATTCAATATTATAAATGTTATTCCAAAACAAAATTTTATTGAATCTTCATGAAAGTGGAAAAAATAAGCATTTTCTATAAGGAGGTGAGAATATAATATCCAGATTATTTTTTATTAAAAATTATTTTATTATTATTTAATAAAAAATATGTAATTTAAAATGTATATATGTATATTCGATTAAATGTGATTAAATATATGTTTTTTTACTATATTGATAAATTCATTATACATATGATTGTTATTGAAAATTTAAATACATTTTTATAAATAGATTTCATATTTATATTTAATTAAAAAATTTAATGTTTATTAGAAATTTTATTAAGATATATTTTGGAATTTTATATGAATTTATGTTGATGATATGATAATATCATATCTAATTTTAATATTCAATGATCATAGTGTATTGAATTTATTTTGAACTAAATTCCTTTTATTGAAGATAAGTATATATAATATATATTTATATTTTAACACAGAAAAAAATATTTATGTATGTGTTTTTATAAAAAATGTATTAAAGTAGATATGTCATCATACCAAACTATATGATTATCAAATGCATCTATGAAATGAACAAAAAACCATTACCATCTATTATTTTATATGGTAATCATGTATTCTATATAAAACATCCATACAAAAAAATTTAACTTCCACATTAAAGAACTAATTCATTTTCTCTATGATGATACAAGATAAATCTTATAAATCATGAGATTAAATCTATTCATCACTTTCATCCAAATCTGTTTAGGATTTAAATGAATATTTTTTCACAACTTATCATCCTTACCTTGTATAAATGATCTGATAAATTAATGTATTTGTAGGAAAGTGAAATATGATATTACTATGTCAAACTTTCACGTTGAATTAATCTCACTATAGTGTATATTTTTATGGGATTATTTTGCAAAAATAAATAAATAAAACTAATTTTGGTGATTATAAGTGGAAACAATATGTAGAAGACTCAAACAAAGAACAATTTTATTGTATTTTGTGGGCTAAATTTTGAATGAATATATGTAAAAATTAATGAGATAAAATATCTCTATTTACAAAAAAATAACACCATGGAATAGGTTGATTCATTAATTCAATCCTTCATCTTCATTGGAAATGTCAAAATACCATGTTAGAAATTAATTTTTCTATTAAAAAAATTTATTTCCCCTATAAAAAACTCTCTAGATTTAGGAGTGGCCACCATCATTACTGTAGTAATGTAGTTCCAAAAAATATGTTGAAAAATGTTTATTTTTTCACCAACCACACTTCAATTTGTTTTCAATGAATTTAATGAAATTGATTACAATATAATAATAAATTAAAATTCATTGGTTTTATGAAGATATATGAATAAAATTCAGTTTTTCTTTTTCTAACATGTTGGAATTTTAAATTATTTTCATGCAATATAATGAAATGATACATCATATCAATATATTATCAATTTTGATGAAAAAATAAATAATTTCCAAATAAATCACTAATAAAATGTATGTAAATATAATTTTTTGTTCAAAACATGTATACCATATATAATATGGAACATTTATATGGTAAATTCTATGTCCCATTACTGAATTGGTATTGGTGAACACAACTACACATGATTCTAATGTCCTAATGGATTGATTTTTGGATGACCATGTGTATGTCCTGTCACCAAAAAAATATTTGAATATAATTTTACCATTAATTTCAGCATGATATCATCCCCATTGATTATCTTAATATCATATGATTATTAAATATTATCGATATGTATAGAATATTCTATCCTTTTATATTAACTTTCATATAAATTCTAATTATATTAGAAGCATTCAAATGTGTCTGACCATCACTCTTAGAATATCGACTGACATGTCCTATCCCATAGTGAATCAAATTCTAAATAATTTTTTGACATATCAATATTCTTATATGAAATTTGGAAGAGGTAGGAACCTCGTCTCTTATTCCACTACCTCATAACTATAATCATGGTTCGAATGGGGTTGTTACATGATGGTTTTTTTTCAAGGAAGAACTTGTTCAAAATTTATGTCCTATAATTTTATAATGAAATAATTACCCCTAATCTATTTTAAAACCAATTACTCAATTGATTTCATCCAACACTCAAATAAAATTCATTTAAATAATATATTATAATCATTCAACAAAGTAATATATAGTAATACATTTTATGGAATCAACTGGAATCTAAAAGATTTGAAGAAATCATAACTCGTTGTATTTTATACCCATGGTTCTTAATTCAATTAATAGTCAAAATTGTTAAATTTTTACACCATTAAATCTCTTCATTTCTTTTTGTGTCCACGTTAATGATGAATAAAAATTACATCTCCCTAAAAACCATTTACAATGTATGAATAAAATTTTGTAAATAGGTCTTCCATTAGATATAGGTAGTTATTGAGATCAATAATATGATAATATCTGTAATGGTAATACTTGAAAAATATTCATTAGATCTAATTATTAAATATTTCTTATAGCTCTTAATGGTGAGTCCATCATCCTATCTTTCAACTTCACCTTGACCATTCTTCTTGTGTTTAACAGAAACTTCACACTATGGTGTTTTTCACTATTCTCAATTCTGTGTTATTGTTGATGTATATTTATTCTATTGGCAATAAATTTATATTTCCATTTCATTCTCAATATTTTATTGGATTTAGCTTCATCTGAACAAGACGTTTCAAAGAAGAAATAAAAATACACATATAAACAATTTCATCCATGGCTTTATATATTTCTATAAAAAATACATATATTTCATGTCATCTATGATTTTTTTTAATTTTAATAAATTTTGATATATAAAATCGTGATGATGCATAAATGTCTTCTTGGACACCATTTTTATAAATTGGTATTTCATCTTTTTCTCAAGTGATTTGAAGCCTTATTGAATCATTATCATGATTCGTTTTGCATGTGAAATTTTTATAAAAGATAAAATATATTATGAATATCATATTCGTTGTGATGGGATAACATAATCGATATCCCACAAGTCGATATCTATATCTCATAAGGAAACACATCATTCTAGTTTCATCAATCGTTGTTTTTTCTTATAGGATCTAGAAATATACAATAGAACAAAATGTATGACATTGCATACACAAGTCTTGGGAGTTTAAAAAACCTATTAAATGAGATATTAATTCATTTATATCACTTATTAATAGTCATTAATTACATTTTATAATATTCATATTAACTATAGGAATATCACTTAATTTTCTAATAAAAAGAAAATAGTTTCATTTTTACTATATTTGTTAACAATATATTAAATATTTTTTTATAAATTATTCATTTAAAAACTTTTATTTCTTAATTTTATAAAAAATAATTTCATTATTTAATGAATCTTATAAAAATTAGTTTAGGGTGAATATTTTTTAATTTCTGGAATATTTTTTTCTAATGAAAAGTGAAAAACAATAATTTTATTTCAAAAATTATTTTTATTTAACATATTTACAATGAAAATTTATATTTTGGATTAGTTTTAAAATATAATTAGTTATCCTAGATTAAATATTATCCAATTATTTTAATTATAATTAATATTATAATTGTATCTCATATGAATACATTTTTTATACTTAAAATACAATTTATAGAAAAACAATTTTTCATCATGTTTTATATATTTAATATTTACTCAAAATAATCCATGTAAAAAGTTTATTCTAATTTTTTTCCATTTTTTGGAATCATCATATCAAAAATTGGTTAATAGGTCACTTTTTTTGTCATTACGAACATTACACATTGTAAATTATTTTCATCATGGGAAAGGTAAACGAGTTTTTATGGGTAAACCTATCATGATAAGGCTTTAAATTCAATAAAATACATGTATATATATCATTGTATATGTCTATTTTAACCATAATTTTCTAAAATTATAAAATATTTCATTTTTTCCATTTAACTTTCATTTTTACCTTTATATTTTTTAATAAAAGGATAATGTAAAAAGTTTAATACTGTTACATATAATATTTATTGATAGAGATTAAAAAAATATTTTTGGTTCTAATAGTAATTTGAAGTATTAGATTTTTTTTATCATCTTAATTCATTTTTAGTTTTTTATCAAATAATAACCATAAGTATTTATACAATTATGATATACCTTTTTGGTAGCCTGTAAAAAAATCAAGTAAACTATTTTATAAAAAATGTAATATTTTCCACATGATTTTTATTGTTTAATGAATATAACAGAAATAAATAACACAGTAAGGATAAAATAATTGATAATTTTTTTAATTTAATTTTTTACAAGAAATTTTTAATGTGAAATAAATTAAATTGTTCAAAAATGAGATTAATGATATTTTATAATTAGCAATAATTTTTTAATTAATTAAAATTACTTATAAATACACACCCAAATGAATTATTGGGACATGGTTTAAAATATAAAATATGGTCCATTTATTTATCATTTTTTGTTTTATAGTAACATTAGATAACCCTAATACATAAACAACATCGATATCACTATAGTTTTCTAAAGGGTCAATGTGTGATAGAAAATAGATAAGGGTGTAAAAATTACCCCAAAACCTAGAAATTTTATTTAATGAGAGTATTTTGATTCACCATTATCCCATATTCTATTTATAAAAAATTTGAGCATTTTTTACATAAATAATGTAATATAATTTTAATAATTTATGATATCCGAAGAGTTACCCTTCCCAATCATATAAAAGGGAACCAAATTTCCTCCCTTAATCATACATTTTGACCACGTTATCATGGGAAATCACTTCTAATACCACATACCTAAATAAAAAAATGTCCTAAAGGAAATTTTCTCCTCATAAAACCATCCTTGGATGGAATTTTGTATAATCCTAAAGAGATTGTAATAATAAGAGGAACATTTAATAACCATGTGTTTTTGATTTATTTATTCTTCCATGTCACAAAACCATTATACAAAAATTATAAAATAATAATATCATTAACGTCCATATACCCATATTTTTTTTATTTCATAACGTATTCTCATCTTCTATTACATCAAATGGGAATCAGATCCATCAATCATGTGAATGGATGACTACCTCTTTACGAACTGGTATAATTCATTTTCCATCACCACATCTCTTTATTGATAATAAATATGGATTATATATATATACATAATTTATGAAATAATTATTATTATGCGATGATAATATATGATATTAATTTTTAACCATCAATCCATTGAAGTGTAATATCTATATGAGTGTGAGTTAGTGGAATACCACCTCTACAATGTGATGTGATTCATTTTTTAGTACCACATAACAAAACTAATATATATCAATATATTTAAATAAATATTATTATATTTATTATATAATATTAATTGATTAGTGGTAAAAAATTACTTACATTCTATCCGTAATGTTCATTGAATTTGGAAACTTTACTCATACGTATGTATGAAACACTATATCTAAGATTTTAAAATAATTCATTTATCATATTCATCAAACCTGGATGAGATTAATATTATTATTTTTTATGAAAATAGATATTATTTGATTATTATTATTTTCAATATTATGTTATGATTTCATATTTTGTAGTAGTCAAATTAACACATCATTTTGGACACACGGTTTGAATATCATCCAAATATCCAATATGATCATAATTGTTAAATATTTTTATATTACATGTTAACAGATAAAGTAAAATGAATAAAAAACAAGAAAAAATATGTTATGAATGTAAATAATTAATATAGTAATATTATTAAGGATGATAATTATCATATGTGAGGATTCAATCTATATATAAGGGATACTTTACATTAAAAATATCATTTTAGATATTTTAGGGGATTATTTTCTAAATATATTATTTATATTTAAATACCCTAAAAATTAATATATTAATGTATTTATTTGTAAATAAATATGTTATAAATTAAAATTCATGTTACTTTTTACTTTCATACAATGGTTTTCTAATATATTTTTTCTGTGTGGTTTATACAAATAGTGTGAACTAAAAATAATAAAGTAATCTACTATTTCAACTAATATGACATCAATGTGTTTTGTCAACACTATAATTGATACGATATGTTTGGATTTCATTAAAATATATAATATTTTCATCAATGTAAAACCATTATTCTATTAATATTTAGAATTTAAAACTTTTGTTTTAAATGCAATTTGTATTTCAAAATTTGGAAATGTTATTCCTAATGGAGGAAACAATATATTTTGTGTCATGATTCTATCATGGTTATTTGGAATTATTTAAAATGATTGGGGGTTCCATTATAAATCAACGATCAGTGGTTCCCTTAAAAACTATGTTTGGGTGGTTTTTTGTAATCCAATGATGGGTGATCCCAACATGGATCTCTAATTGACTAGGTAATGGTATGGAGTTATGATGTTAGGTTTCTAAAAATTAGTTTTCAGAATTTATTTGAATTATTTTTCCAATTTTATGAGTGATATGATAATTATATCACATGAATCCTCAATGAATTATCTTTTTTTTATTTTTTTGGAAATATTATGGTTTTACAAGGTAAGATAATTCATATTTGTTTAAATAAAAGTATATGGCACTAAAAATCAGATAAGGGTACATTTTTTTTTCCAGAAAAACATTTTATGTATTGAATGATGGAAAATAATTCCCGATGAATTATATTTTAACATTAAAATTTATAATCAAATTATTTACGAAAATATTTTAACAGGGAAGTTGATTACATAGGTAATAAAATATTTATTTTGAGGAAATTTTATCTTTTTGAGATAATAGAGTTTTTATGATTATTTATGGATAAATGAGTTTTTTTAATTATTTTTATATATAATATAATGGGATATTTATTCTCATATGATGTATTGAAATGTTTCAAACTTTTTTTAAGGATTTCTCACAAAATGGAAGAGGTCATGCTGATAAATGTGATGTTATTCCATAAAAAAAACATTATATAGTTATAATGTAATGTCTTTTGAAAAAAATGGATAATGACCTAATGTTTCCACACTGTGATTTTATATATATCTATGCATGGGTAAATAATTTAATCTATATAAATTAAAACCTAAATGATCATTAGAAATGCAACTAATTAAATTATTCATTATAAATGTAGGATTTTGTAATTTTTTTGATTGGGGCCTTATACAAGAACAATATATTTCATTTATCATCAATGCGTCATGGTATTATATTGTCTATCTATTGAGTATATACACAACACACAAAATTTATTCTGATAAGACTGTATTGGGTACTCTTTTTTCTATCAACACCATTTCACAACTATTCTTAACATGTTGTTTCAAGATGGGGTTATTTCATGAATCATGAAGAACCCAATGAATCTCATAGCCATGATAGATCCTTGGCATGATTTATAGATGTTGGAAGTTATAAGTGAACTTAACCAAAGATAGTCAAGAACTCATATTAGTTGACATGCCGAGTGTCCAGTGTCATCACACACCTCTATGGGGAATGAATACAAAAGTAGGGACTCTTTTTTTATTTAATAAATATTAATTTATTTATTTTAAATTTCAAATATGGTACATGTCATGAAAATATATTAAAAATAAAATATAAAAATTTGTATACTAGAAACAATATTTACTTGTTTGAGGTTCTCTATTGATTGACTATTCTATATGTATCAGAGGTTCTATACAGATGGAACAAATTATATGTATAAGTCATTCTCCATCATTGGTGCGTTTATAGTTTTTTTCTCATTTTAAACCAAAAAAAAAAATTTTATCACCATATAGGGCTACTATTTTATTTTTATTTTATGATTAGGTCAATGATAGGGGACTCATACATATCCTTGTTAGATGAAACCAAACCCACTTAGTTTGGTTCCACATGATAGAACACATTATACACTTTTAGTTCATGTGACTAGGACCCTACCACGCAGTTTAACATGATGTTGTAAGGTCATCTTGGAATAATAGTTCTAGTCATGGATGGTGTGGGAAATATTCTAAATCTACCAGTTTTTTGTTTATATGGAAAGTGTTAGGGACCTGTGATGGTGTCTCCCCCCATAAACATTGAATGATGAGGATGAGATGAAAAATACCTAGAAGAGATATATTATATTAGGTGGAGGAAGGATCATACTAAGTATACAACCCAATATAGTTAGTGTTATAGTGACATGAAATATATATTCCCTACTAGGTTAGATATGCACCATCTATAGAAACATATAAAAGAATATATAGGGGTGTTTGGGTTGTTTGACGAGAATCTCAGGGAGACTTCCTATGCATCACATTTTTTAGGAATAAGTGGACATATATTTAATAAGGATTGGGTCTTACACAAAACAATATGGATCAATCAACGATATTTGAATAGTTTTATGAAATTATTACCAATAACCACAAATCCCACTTGAGTCATTATCAATGATGGAAAAATAAGAAGTATAAGATCTGAAATCTCACATTATCTCTTTCATCAATTAGTGGATGATGGTGAGTAGATGTAAGGGTATGAAGAATCCTCTAAGAAAGGATATGTTATTATGCTTGAATAGATTCCCCTATGACCTCCAATTTTGACTAGTGGAAGAGTTAAAGAGGGTGGTGCTATTGATGTCAAGTAGAGATTTTCATCTCAATCTATTTAAACTTCAAAAAATAGATAATGATCCCTTCCTATGCCACTATCTTTATGGATAATATCCAAATTACATTGTTAATGTATGACTGTAACCATTCTAATGATCCATCATATTAGGGATACTAGAAGATTCATTCTTGATCCATATGGTGATATATGTTTCCTAAAGTGTGAAGTTAATCGGATAAAAAAACATATACTTCCACCCACAGCCCCAACCTCTTCCTCTCTTACACTAATTGATAATGTATGTTAGTAGGGAATAACACTTGAAGTAATTCTATATAATTTCATAAAGTACACTTACTAAACTTCCATACCCTCACCCTCTTCCACCAGTAGATGATTGAGATTCTATGAGGTTTATGATCTTCCACTTCCTCTTGAACATCTTACCATAAATGCTATTAAAGGTATTATAGGTAAGTGTTTATCATATCACCAAAAAAATCAAATATTATTGATTCAGTCTCCACCATAGCAGTAATATACAACCCTTTTCAACTATGCTTGCTTTGATTCCAGTTAAAATGGTGTCATGAACAATCTACAATACCCTAGTACCATGATACAAATGCTAACATTAAGACATCCTGAAGGGAATTCCCAATTCCCACAGAACAACATCAATGCACTATGATAATGACATTAGAAATATCCCAAGGTTTACATCACTCTAAGAAAAAGGATTAAGAACTACCCCTCCTCCTGAAGGTTAATTCCCTTGGCCTAGACCTGACAGAATAAAAAACTACAAACTCTATAAGGAAAAGGTATTATGTAAGCTATAAATCCTAGTCTGTCCTCACCATGTCCTACATAAAAATATTCCCTGATAATACACCAGAACATTCATTAAACTTTTAAAAAATATAGATGGAAATAAAATCAAATATTAAAAAAAATGCATCCATTCAGATGGCGGAAAACATTTAATAAAATGTATTAATAATCATTTTATATGAAACATTTAAAATAAATAAACAAGATGGTGTATATCAGTTTCACAATTAATGGAATATATATAAACATAATCACAAACAACACCATGGTTATCTACCCTATCATATTATAGTTCCTGGTTATAGAATCCTCACACACTCATATTTGTGATCATGAAAATGTGTACACATGTCTTTTAAAGTCAATACATGTATTATTCAACAATATCTCATCTGAGACAGGATTAACCTAAATAGGTTTTTGTTGGAGTTTTCCTCAACAATCAATTTTTAGGGAACTATCATCCTACCATGATTGTCCCAAATAAACCACTAACTACCAAGGATCTCTTATTCTTGATTAATTAGTCAAAAAGGGAAAATCATTTCATTTCAAATTAAAATTCATCATTAAAAATTCAACTGACCACTTGTCCTTTTCAAATTCCAATTCTTATTCGAAAAAAATACATAGGTTTTTCATCAATTAATTCCTTATAAAAAAATCAATAATGTGTTATTATCAACACAATTTTAGTCATTATATAAAATAAATTCATCAATTTAAAATTTAGATTTATTTCCAAAATATTCCCCAATTTGAAATTTCCATTAGAATTGGGGGGGGGGGGGTTCCCAGAATTCCATGCCAAATTAATTTCAATTCCCATTCACATAAAATTTGATTTTCATAAATCATTTTAATTTAATTTGAATAAATTCAATAAAATCAAGGTTTAATTATATGTAATAGTCTAAAATGGAACCACCTACAATTAATCACAAAATAATAAATCAACTCCTGTAACAGGTTCTTCCAATCATGAATGGTAGAAGTAGAGATCATGAACCGAAGTTGGAATCAATAACCAAAAAATCATTTTAGATCCCTTAAAAAAATTATTGTTTAAAAAGCCTTGTGGAATAAATAAAAAGAGATAGAGGGAGATAAGGAACTACAGGAGAATCATATATAAGTGACAAATTGAACCAGATCTATCATGCTTTGATTTGTTTGTGAATGAGTTTCGAAGATCCAAAAAGTGTTCTTGAGATCCTCCAAGACTGAATAATTTATGATATTTCTTGTCAGGGTGAATATATAGGTTAAATACAGGTTTTGGAATTCTTATAATACTATTCTGAATAAAAAAGAAATTTATAAACTTTTAGTTGGGAAGGGTGGCGTGGTTAGAAAAAGTGTACGCCATAAATGTTCTCCACTCAACAGGGGGGCATTGTTTCTACTAGATGGAAAACATTTTTTCAAACCAATCAATAATTATTAAAACCCCCACTATCTATTATTTCAATATTTTCACTATGTGGGTGCACGGTATGGGAAAATCATTCACAAACTATGCACAACCCCAAGAGTCACCAATGAATTTAAACATTCCACCCTAAACAACTTAAGACAGAAAAACCAATGTGTGATAAAATTGAGGTTCGAGGAGTACCAAAATAACTATACCATGATGTTACAACCTCCCTGACCTGGAAACATTATATCCCAAAAAATACAACAAATATATTCCAATATCAAAAAATTTAAGTCACTTCTCTCTCATTGGTGCCTCTATTACCAACATATCATTCACATCAAAACCATTATTCCGAATAACATGAGATGATGGTATCATCCTCCCATGAAGTACCTTTGTCTCATAATCAACTATCCTAACATGATACTCAATAATGTATAAATTTGTCTCAATAATAAAATCACTCTAAATTAGAATGTGAGATGGATTAGAAAGATAGTTTCATAGCTATGATATATGAAACTCATTATGCATTAATGTAATCAATGTTAGAAGTAATAATTGCTATGAAATATTCCAAAAATTATCAGTAACATAAAAAGCTTCCACAAGATGTGTTTAAATATTATATTATCTCTAAAGCCATCGATGACCCAAATGAGGTGAAATATTCCAAAAAACCTAGTCACCAACTAAAAACTCCAATAGTCCATAATGGATATCACCATAATATTTATACTCGATACATGTCATCATTATTATCATAATAATCAACTGGATAATTGTGGTAATCTCTTGAAATAAAACTATTCTAATCAAGGTACTTTCACGGATCTCTGACCCACAAAATGGAGATTTATAAGACAGGCCATACAAGGCCTTAAAAGGAATCATTATAATAAAAAACTAGTAAATATTGTTTTAAGTGATAAAAAATAGTCCTAAATTGTCTTCCTGAGATCTTAAAAATAGAGGGAGTAGGCATGGAGCATATCCTCATGATCATGTATAGCTCTCTCTATTTGGACATCCATCTATAGATGGTATTCTATACTAAAACAAACCTAAGATATTATGCCCCCTAGAGGACACTACAAAATAAAGAAGTAAAACATGATCCAATTTTATATACAATAGTGGATGTAATTCTAGGAAAATGAAAAATCTATTTCAAATAGAGATTTACAAACTCGTCAAAAAATTTGGTGTCATGAATGGGTTTAAAGTGAACCGATTAGTGTGTCTTTTCATTCAAAACCCATATCACAATATTATTTTTATAGGAATTAAAAAAAAAACAAAAAAAATGTCCATAGTGATATCATCCCTCTACCAAATATGCACTGGAAGTTGTTGAAGAAAACCTGAAGGTCTCTGTTTCTTCACCATTACCAATTTTTTTTGTAACAATAAGAAGAAAAATCAACAATGTCCCATCTCATACTAACCCACCCGAATCATCACTCCATCTCATAAAAAATCTTCAAGGTTACTAGGTGAATATCCTATTTGTAATTAAATCAATCCCCCATAAATTGTCTCTACATAGATAATAACATAAAAAATTGACAACAAAAACATTTAATAACCTCTGTGTAGAATGATCAATCAAAAATTGTCTTCCCACCATAGAGAGAGTCTATAATTCCCCGGAACTAATTATCAAGATATTATTATAAAGGAATTATGTCAAAAAGAGAGGAGGTAAATTGTACACTAGCCCATAACGACTCATCCCCTACTTTCAGACTCCTATATTTTACTACAAAAAATGATCCATCGAGATCCACCCTTATAGTGATTCATTAAATTTATTTGTTATATGATTTATTATTAAACAATTTTCAATGATATTCCCTTTACCCACGACATAGGAGATGTATAAAATGAAAGACTACATTTATTACACCTTATTTAACTAGAGGAGAATAACATATTCATGATAGAAAGTATAATTCAAGAACTTGACGTTATAATACACTTTGAACTTTCTTCAAAAACATAATGCTTCCAAATATTAAGTGCATGCATCAATGATATTAGATCAAGATCATGTTTCGAATAGTTTTTCCTATGTGGCCTAAGTTATAGATAGATATATGAAACTACGCGATTACCAAACATAAGAACACAGACCAAGACCAATTCCAATGCATACCAGAAGAACACATAGCCCGACCCATCAACTATAAGATTTAACACTGGTGTATAATACAAAAAAAGTTTATCTCAACAAAAGAACGTTCAAATTTTCCATTACAAGAAAACACCACCCACTTTCATATTAGAGTGGTCATTGAAGAATCTATTTTTGAGAAATCATTTAGGAATTGATGATAATACCCATCTTAACCCATGATGATTTGAATCTCGATAACATTATGTGTCTTCTCTCATGTAACAGTAGATTTAACTTCTCAAGATCAACTGAGATACCATAATATAAGACCATGTGTACCAAGTAACTCACATCCCAATCCATAAATGACATTTCAATAACATTGAATAGTTTTGGTTATTTTTCAATAATTACCAAAATTATCTCAGATGAAGCAAATGATCCTCCTTATACATATAGTAAACTAGAATTTAATCCACAAAGATCACCAAAAATTAATAATGATACTCATGGTAGATCCATTTTAGAAAACCCATAATTACAATGAAAGATTTGGATATACATAATTTCATGGAAATGTACTCACAATGGCTATACCGACTCTAGAATGACTTTCTTTTGGAATTTTAGACCATTTGATTCTCAACTAGAGAAAATGAGATTGATGATAAATATTTGAGAACCACCTCTCCCCCTTCAACTATTAAAATAGGTAATCATTATGTGGAAATGGATATATGTTATTTATAATATATCAGTTGAATTTATATTAATAAACACATAGGATAAGTGTTACATCATATTTATTTTGAAATAGAATAGACACCGTCCATGTTGACACACTCGAGCATATAAAGCTATTCTATAATAGATCATCCAATTGAATATTTAACTCTTTCATTTCAGTTGGTTTCATACTATAAAAAGTTATAAATACAAGTTTTTTACCGGGAACAAATGATGTTAGAAAACATTCCTCGTCTACTAGTATAAAACCAGATAATTCATAAGGGAAAACATCAGTAAACTTAATGAAAATGGGAGGGATATAATCACCCGTTGATTAACTCTATATATTGAAAGAGAACACTAATATTAATTTTCCAACTATAGATAATGAAGTCCATATCTACCTGAAATTAGGTCACCATATCCAAAAAGGATATGACATTCCCCATCAGACATAATAATGGAGGCCAATAAAAGATAACATTAAATTCATGCCATACAAGTAAGAAGACAATCCATCCTAAAAATGACATCCAGATGATTCATGTAGAGAACCGGAAAGTCCCAAATAAGATAAATATCTAACAAATACATGACATAAGAAGGGATACAAAGACTAAATTATCTATTCATTCTTAGGGGTATAGTAATATCCGTCACATAAGATAAAAATATATATAGGGAGATTTAGTAGGCTCACAATATTGGTTGATAAAAATGAATGAGATTCACCATTATTAAGAAATAAAATCATTAGAGATGAAGCTATATTTATTGTACCTCTCATAGTCATTGGACCCATATATTCATCCACTAGAGACTCCTCCACTCCATGGAGAAGCTTCATTCTAGGTTCATATGGTTCAAACCCCACAAATTTTGATGAATCTTGTTTCACCACAACACTTTATCGTCTTTATGTGAACATAGGATGACATGGGGAAGAGAAATATGACATAAATTTTGGCTGTTTCTTAAACATCCATATGGACTGAGGATCTTGGATGACACATTTAAACTATTTTTTAATTCCCAAGAATACTTTTCTAGAAGCACGTCAAAGGGCCTTTACCAGGAATTGTATGAGTTATGTAAGAACCTAGATATCAAGAACCACTATGAGTCTCAACACGCTTTATATTTAAATTAAAAAAATAATATTACTTCCATTAAGAGAAAAAGGAACTCTCGGGATTGATTTTGAGATACATTCCTCTTTGGTTCCACGTTAGGATCCTGAAAAAAATGGGTGCATGTGGATTTACTAGAGCTTGGATGGTACACATAATAATTTTGAAAATATTGTGGTCCATTGGATGATTTTATCGATGCGGTTCATGAAAAACATCCTTCTAGAGACTATAAAAACTTCTTATCAAAGTTATGATGCTATAGAAAATCATCAAATAATACTACGAGAGTCAGAAAGATTGATCAAATCAATGACAAGAACAAGAGAAATAGGAGAATTAATTCCCCCAGGTAATAAAATATTATTTTTATTTAAACCTATACAAATCAAATATATGTAAAATGAAATATTTATTCCTCATGAAGGATTTACACAAACCACCCATGGTGACATAAGAATCATTATGATGATATATGGCCATCAAACCATTCTTAACTACCTCTTATATCCCAAAAAGAGATCCAAGACTTCATAATGACATCAAGGAAATATTATAAATCCATACCAATGATAAAAAATTTTCATGACCTAATACCCTGGTACCCTAACAAATAAGAAAGAATTAACATGGCCCAACAGGTGTGTTCGGTCCCTATGGGTTGGAAACTAGAACCTAGAATCGTAAAATATAAATGAGGAAGTGAATTTTCCACATAAAAAGTGGAAGATAAAGATATATATCATCATACTCATAAAATATTAAAGGGTATAGTTATAGAAACCAAAATTTTATATAAAAATATGGAATAGAAAAACATGAATGTACAAGGATTCTGGTAAGACAAAATTACCTTCAGTAAAATACTCCGATAAAAAGGATTAAGACAAACCACCTCCTCTCATAGGCGATTTATATTTGATTAGACCTAGAATATGAAAATATAGAAATTCATAAAGTAGAAGGTAGGTTCTCAGATAACAATATGTGTACTATCTCGCCAGGGGTTCAATAACAACATTTTATAATATTAAACCAAGTAATCTATTCAATTTTAAACAAAAAATGAAAAAGATATAGAATTTTATATTACAAAAAAACATTATTTATATCAAATGATGGAAAACATTTCAAACCATGGAATAATAAAGAACATATATAGGATAGTTTATCTTAATAAATGAGAATGTCGAAATAACTCTCAATTTTTTTTTTCATAATTATCAAATCAATCACAACAATTGACATGGTAATTTATAATTTGGTATGATGGTTCATGGTTAGATGATCTATACACTCTTATGTTACTGATCATGGAAAAGTGTACACAAATACTTCAAGATCAGGATGAATAGTACTCATCAATATCCCATCCAATATAAGATCCACATGACCATGTTTTTTATAGTTTTTGTCATTAAACCATTGCAAGGGAATTATTATCCTCACATGGATGTCCCAAATAACCCACATACTACTCAGGCCTTCATGTGATCAATCAACCAGTTAAAAAAGTGAAAATAACTTAATTTTAAATTCCCAATCATAAATCACAATTCAATTTCCCATATTACCTTTTCAACTTAGAATTAAATTTCAAAACCTCATTAAATTTTTCCATCAATTAATTCCTATTCAAAAGAAAACTAATAATATTTCTTCATCAATAAAATTTAATCCATTTTCTGAAATGAATTCACCAATTTTTATTTTTCAGCATTTTCTAATATATTCCCCAAGTTAAAATTTTAATCAGAATTGTGGGTTTTCCTAAAAATTCCATACCAAATAAATTTCAATTTCAATTCTCATAAAATTAGGTTGTAGTAAATAAATTGAGAATAATTAAAATGAAACAAATAAAATAAGGTTTAAGTATATGGAACGGTCCAAAATAGAACCAAGAACATTTACTCCTGGAATCAAAAGTCAAAACCAATAATGATTTATTTTATTAATGAATGGAAAATTGAAGTTCATGAAACCAAACATATATTTATGACTCACAACAATCAAACATTTGACAATGTGACAAACCATATGGAGGAATGAAATAGAGATTGGAGAGAAATTACAATGGGATAATAACATAAATTATAGGGAATGTATGGGATCATCCATGATGCAGTCCCCCATGGAAGGGGTTCAGAGCGGCCAAAAACAAGTATTTAGATCCACAATTCCCAATAAATTCTTGATATTTTTAGTTAATGTCATAAAAAAGTCAAATAGGGGATAAATAATTTTTAAAATAATTTTTTTCATCAAAAAAGTATCATCTTCATGGTTATATGGGCACAAATACATGGTTATACAAATAATTTTCCATAACCATGAATCCCACTACAGGGTCACATAATTTCTACTATTTGAGAATATGGTTTTTCAAACCACGCACCAGCCATGAAAACCACCACTATCTATGATTTCATGGTTTACACTAGGGGGGATTGTGGTTTGGGAACACTGTGTTCTAAACCTAGGGATCCCATAGATCCCCTAAAAAATTTAAACATTCCACCTAATGAATCCCCATAAAAAACCATAAAATTTATGATCAATAGTAGAGAATAAGAGTACATAATAACCCGTAATAGGATGTCACTGAAAGTATTGTTAGGAATCCACTCTGAGGATTATTCAAAACACCCCAAACATGCACTAATATTATATCATACATATTCTCATTAATATTATATCAAAACAAATTTTTTATATTCCTTTTAGGTCCCTACAACACAATACTTATTAGTCCACATTCCTAGTATAATCATTCCACCACATGGAAGGATATATCTTTTCGAGAAAAAAATTCAACCCACCATTTCAGGCCCAGGTTCGTAGTCAGAGACACCATCAAAAGATCATATCCCCTAGTAGATAATCTATAAAGGATCGGATCCACAAGAACTATCATGAACTTCTTGTATAATGGTGATAATATCCTCTTCTTGATTATATCTGAGCATGTTTATATCATAGAACCAATTATATAGGACATAATGTTGACTCAAGATTTCATAGATGATGGTGTTGACTATCGATCATCATATTTACACTTACCTTTATATGCTTGATAGCAAATTTTTACAATGGATGTCGTCCATAATGAGATTCAGTAACCCATTCACTACATTATCTAGTTCAGAGGTATAGTATACCTCATTTATCTCTTCCATGATACTCAAACAATAGGGATACCAATCTAAATTTTTAAATTCTCATGGACTTTCTATCTGAATCCAAATTTTATAAATCTATAGAAATATTTTCTAGTGTATCTTCTTGATAATTATATAAGTGTTAGATATGATTCAATGTCATATGTTGTGGAAACTTTTCCATCAATCCTCAAATATAATGATGTAAGGGGATCATATTTTTTTCCTTCATTGAAAAATCACAATTTAACCACTTTATTACCATATATGATTCACCCTTAATTTTCAAATGTATCACTATTATTCGGTTCACGAGTTTTATGCCTACAATTAAGACCTTGTATTTCACGTCATTTTTGGATTAAATATTTACTCATAGGAATGAATAAGGTAAACTTATTTTTATTGAATGATATGGATGAATACCATCTTAAAATTGTTATTCTATGGTTTTTCCATCATTTTTCCTTTTAGGATTCAATATTTTCTATCAAAATACCTCTCACAAGTTCTTGGGGATACATGGAAAAAGAAGATTTATTCATCCAACAATTCTATATTCATTTAAATTTATTCTAAAGAAATATTCCCTATAATAGAATCTATCAATGCATGACACATTATTTTTTTTTTTTACAAATATGATGTCAATATTTTATAATATAAACACCCACTATTCCAAATGAATAGCCAATACAGGCTGGTTAAGTATGTTCTTGAGAGAATACATTTGAGAAAAACATGGACCTCATGATGAAGCACGTAGTGAATCAATTTATAAAAACAAAATATTAATTATAGAAATTGTATTTTGATATAATAATAAATATTATTAGTATCAATCATTGATCATATAAAATAACAGAGACTTTGTCAGTTCTTGTGTCATTTTATAGTGCAAGGAATAAATCTTGTGATTACTATAAAGATATTACATATATCATGTGTTGATATCATTTTAGAGGAGACATTAGCATTGGTGGGACAAAAAATACTTATTGGTACAATCAAATTATTTGTGGAATTCATGGTTCTAATGATATATTATAACATTCATCATCATCTTGGTTAATGGAAAACTATTTCCAACAATATTTTCTATAACGTATTGAATTTAGCCTGGGTTCCCTTGTAGTACTCTAAAATCATTGTGGTTTAAATGAACTGACATGTCAAGTACATACTTTATCTTTTTGCGATTGGAATTGATGACATGATTGTGTACCATTAAGATGCGAAAAAATCATGAGGTTACACCAAAAACACCTGTTAAGAGGGTTCATTTTCAGTCTATATTTTAGTAGATTGTTGAAAACAATATCATGTTTGGTAATATGTTTAGATCATTTTTAATAATTCACCACTTGTTAATTGACATAGTACTCAATAAGAATTCACATAAATGATTTTTTGAGATGGTAGATGGAACATTGGTTTATAGTGATGACATTCATTATGAAAATGTGAATCATCCCATATATATAAACTCCACTGGGTGCCTAGATTATTATTATTATTATATTCTAGTTAAATTTATTTTCTTATATAAAATTAATATACATCCATGATGGATATGGTCTTTTATCTAGTTGTTGAATCAATACAAATTTCTTTAAATTTTCCTATAATTTTTTGGGGTAGTGCTGATTAAGAAATATAAAATCAAAGAAAACATTAACCAATATATTTATCAACATGACTAGAAAATCATTAGAGACCCATTTTGGGTACATTATTTCTATAATGAATTTAGATTTTATGATTTTATTCACATAGGGATCTACTAGGGTAGTATTAGTTGGATTCATTATTTTAGCTTCCAGCATGTATACCTGATGATCTTCTAGTATGACCGGGTAGTGGGTGGACACATCATCATAGAGTACTATCATTTTTATGTAATCTATTTGAAAAAATCACGATGATGAATTAAGAAGAATTTATATACCTATTTTTATTCGATGTTCATATTTTTACTGAATAATGTATGTCATGGGTCATTTTAATTTCCATGATTTAATTTTCGATGTACATTGAAGATGTTGGAGGTTGTTTACTATAATGGTAGATGAGTGAATTTTAGGACATCATCCTATTACCATTCGTCCTCCCCTTATTTATCATTAATTCCTTCATCATGTCAGAAGAATAAAAAATTGTAATTATTAGAGTTAGTTGAATTATTAACAATATAACATTCTGAGTTATAGATATCTCAGTTCTTAGATAGTTATGTGGAAATTCCAACAGATTAATATGAACACATTGGGATCTACAGAATTCATTATGATAAAGAGGGTTAATTTTCACCTCAATCATAACATCTAATAGAAGGATTGGGGACCTATTTAGTAGGATCATGTCCAAATAATATGAATAAAATGATTATTAATGATTATAATATACCCTGATCCAAACTCACATTCTTGATTTTATGGATTGGAAATTTAGAATCAACCTAAAGCTTATTGGATGGGTTGGACATGGTCATTTCTATAATTTTTGGGGTTGTATACCTGAACACATCATCATCCATGGGGTTTTTCACTTATCTCTCAAAAAACAATAATCAATTTTTCGATCCATACAAGATTCGAACATAGATTTATCATTATATAATGTCCCACATTACATAATGATATAGTACATGAGACTTTGGTTATATGATGAAGTTATTATCAAATTTTGGTTTAGCCACATCATATTTAGTAGGATATAGAAGGTTTTATTGTGGCTTGTGGAAAAACAATTCAGATTTATAATTTATGTGTCCAATGTATTTGTGATCTTGATCAAAATAACATGCCTTTTTCACATTTTCAAAAAATTGAAGTGTCACATGATAGGGAGATAAGTTGGTTTCATTATATACCATTTTGTGAATTGATTATATTTGAATGAGATTGAATAATGAGATGTTTTCAATTAAAGGTTAATGGTTTTAAATGTTTTCTATCCTTCCACACACATATAAGTGTATGATATGACATCATATAACAAAATCCTTACTATATTTTTTAACAAAGATAACTCCATGAGAGTCCACAGGTTTTATATCTCAATGGTATACCTTAGTGGTAGTGACTTAATCATTGGTCTCTTGAGGGATTATATGGGCCTCTACAAGCACTTCTCAAATATCAATTAATTGGTTAAGTTCATCCATTATTGAAAGTATCATAGGAACTATGTATAACTACTTTATGAATTAAATATTTTGAGTAAATGGTCTATATATTGTTCTGTGGATTTCTCCTATAGCATGACCATTAGTTTATGAGGTTCCTATGGAATTTTAGTTGGGTGGATGAATAGATGTTGAGGAAATATTTACTACATCTAGAATATAGTGACAAGTCATACCTTTCTAATTGGGTTGATGAGACTATTTCACCTGTTCCAATCGATCCTCCCAAATAATTAGTTTTTTTATAATCCTTGATCTTATATTCTTATACACTTCCTATTACCACTAATGTGATCTTCCATGTCTCTAAGTTTCATAAATGAATCTTTCAAGGATGTGGCACGAATATTGGATTTGGGTATTGTTACATATTTTCCTTCATCCTTGGTTCACGTGGCTTCAAACTGTGCTTCTGTTATATAGTATGGGGAATTTTTTTTTTCAATACTTCTCATCATTCAATAATAGGTCCATTAAGTGGAAAACATTAATGAAACTAATGATTAGTTCATCGTGTTTTGAGGATTCAACCTGGTGGATTCATTTATAATGTACCATTTGGTGGGACGATGCATGTTCTCTTAGGACTAGAGGCATGAAATATAAGAGACTAAATACTAACTTTGTAATTAATTTAGTATCATCATTTATTTTTTTCTGGTTATATCGTTTCCTGGAAGATAGTATTTTGGAGGATTGTGATGCTGATGAAGTAGGTTTTAATATAGAAGAGGAAAATGAAGGAGATGTTGGTTGATTTAATATTCCCTAATGAAAAAATGCGTTGGTTTATAGATTTACAGATCATCAAGTCATTGAACATATGTACTCTCTTTCTTATAATATATTTCCATTCTGATTATTCTTTGGGAGTTGCAGTAAGAACACATGACATAAGGACTGGAGGTTTCTCCAACTTCACACAACCAAAACTAATAATATTTTGTAAGATATCACTATATATATATATATATATATATATTTATTATCGAATTACCCAATATTGTTGAATATGGAATTAATTTAGGTAATCATTGAGACAACATTGATCATTCCACTTAGGATATGGAAATTCTGGTGTATTATTTTCCATAACAATTATAATATAAAATTGAAATATCTCATCTCATATAGAATAAATGTTATAATTCCATTAAATAAATTTAGAGTTTTTAGGTTCTCTATGTTAATCCTAAGGGGGAATTTTTAGAGTTGTTATCATTCTATAGTATGTTCTTTATGAAGAGGTGAAAACTTTGGATATGGTTTTAATGTAGAGTTTAGTTCTATATTGAAAGTCACAGTTTCAAAAATTCATATTTTCATACCATAATGTACCCATGTTTGTTTTTATAAGGCTATATTTTAAAAAACAGTCAGATAAAATCTTTGAATCTTTGATTATTTTATGATAAAAACCAAGATACATTACTATTATAAGTGGTGTTCAAATCTCATCACGATGGTTCTAAATCAAAATACTCAACAATTACCTATGAGGATGATTTAGGTTAACAGAGTAAGTATATCCATTCCGCTAAGAAATAAAATCTTAAACCTTTTCTTTATATCGACACTATTATGTTGAAAGGTCATAGAGTATCATTTTCTACAGTAGAGTGATAAATTAATAGATAAATCTTTATTTATGATCTTCCCCCACTTTATTGATATGAATTGTAAAATTTTACACAAGATGAATGATATCCCCACTCTGGATAGCATGAAACACCCAATTTTGGATTACTCTTACTACACAAGGGTTCAAATCATCATGATAAACCTATAAAATAAGTCTATTGTATGATGTTTTATGTCCCCCATGACATTAAATGATGAAAATATAAGAATCAAATCAAAGAAGGGGATGTCTCGCCCAGTTGTTTTCTTTCTTTTCAGGTCATGGTTTTGATCCGGTTCATTAAAAATACCAATCCTTTTCTTGGGTGTTATGTGAGATTAATTTTGAGTTTTTAACTACCATTATTTATAATCATCCTAATTTGTGTTCCCCATTTCTTGTTTATGAGTTTTTGGAGAAAGAGTGGTTACTTCATTATTTGGGCCAACCGTGATCCCATTTCCAGTTTTAAAAAACCTAATTTTTTATTTTATAACTCCTTTGTTTTCCAATATTTTTCACCCATTCAACTTCATAAATTTCCTCCAATGAAATATTAAAACCACCATACCCTTTTGGACCCATTAATAATTAATAATCATGTTGAATTTGGGTTACTGATTTAGGTAATGGGCCAGCCCATGGGACCATTTCCAGTTTTTAAAAAACAATTTGTTTATTTTTTATATTTTTAATTTTTTAACATATTTAGGTGATTCAACCTCCCACCAAAATCAAAAATAACTATCCTCAACCCCATTATCTATTTTACCTCTTTGTTGCTCGTTGTTATCTCATATATGGGTGAACATTATTAGGTTTCCTCAAATTTTCTAGAATTAAGAAGGTAAATTTATTCATCCATAAATCATTCCTTTCGTACTCTTTTACCACAAATATTCTTTCCCTGGTTTTACCAGACCTTAGTAGACTCTAAAAGAAGTTTCAAGCCATTAACGTTTCTCTAAGGGTGCAGGTATAATCGAAGACGAAGAGTTTTCTAGTTGAAAAGGTGATATTCCTTCTCCTTTCTCCTCCTTCTTCTTCCTCCTTTCATTATTTCTTGGTTTTATAATCTAAAATAGTCATGATTGTCCTAGGGTTATGTTATACTATGATTTTTATGGGAGTTTTGTAAGTTTGAGGCTTCTCGTCATAGGTTTAAGGTTTATAAACCCTAAGATGGTGATATTGGGTATGCGTTTCCATTACGTCAAGGATTTGAGGTAGGATATCCCTTGGACAAGCCTTTATAATTAATGTTTAATTATTATCATGGATTTATAACCTCATTTATATGATATTTTCTGCTTTGAAATATTTGTTATAAATTTTTAGGGTGTAAATGATGTTTTATGCCTTATTTTGTTTAAAATATAGTTGTTTTGGTATAAATGTGCACTCCTCTAATTTGATAAATTATTCCATGAGATTTTGCACTTGATTTATGGTATTTTTAATATGTTTCAGTATATTGAATAAAATTTATGGCATGAAAATGTTATTTTATCCCTTTTTAAGTTCTTAAAATAAGTTATTTTGTTAAAGAGTGCATGTCATGTGTTCGGTAAATTGCCTGGTTGGCATTTAGGTGTTTAGTGGAATTTGAAATGATATTTTTGGATTTATAAATACATTGGAAGCAATAAAAAATTATTTTGGGATACTTTTGTGGCTTTCCAACTTTGATTTGGTTTTAAAAACAAACAGGTTTTGGTTTACAACATGTTTTCACCCGAGTTGCCGAAAATGGCCCGTTTCACATCCTTATGAAAATGGTTGTGTTTTGAAAATGTAACCTGAGTGTTTTAAGGGATTTATGTTTGTGGTTTTATACTTGAAATGGTTTTTATACACCTCCTTAATAAAATTTAAATGCATAACTTTGTCAAATGTATGTTTTTAAAAAGGTTTAAAGGCCCGTTTGGCCTTTCCTGAAAATAAAGATTAAGTCTTTTACATATATATACCTTGTCCTGTCAATTGTAATTGTTTTATGGTCCATGAAATGATTTTATTAAATGTTTTAGGGATTCAAAATATGGTTTGGTACAGTTTTTTTGATTGTTTATACTTAAAAGAGTGTTTTTGAATGAGTTTTATGTGCAATGACTCAATACACTCCTTGAAATTGTTTTATGAAACTTTTTACTGGTTTTATGATTCGTGAAAGAAATGTGAAGAATGTTTGTGGGATGTTTGTGTGTTTATGGTTTGGTAATGGAATTTTTATTTTATTTGTTTATTTGATAATATGTGTAACTTGATTGAGAACTAAAGGGAATCCTGAGTATCTAGGTGGGCGGACGTGTAATAGTATGATAGTGATTCCATGGTGTTTGGACCTTGTTTCACGTAGCAAGTTTGATGATGACAAGACTAAATAAACTATAAGGATGATTATGTTGGGGTACCATTAGGTTATGTGTATTTTATCTACTAGTGGATTGTGTGCACGTGAATGGGTTTTTATTATTGTTACTTTCACTAAGATACGAGGTACCTGGGGCTCACAACTAACTAGTGCCTAGGGGTGTTCCCGTGACTTGTACTCATTGGCTATTTTGTACTCATCATTAGAATATAGTGTATTTGGTTGGTAAATTCAATAGTTTGTGTTATTTATTTAAAAGTGTAGATTCTTTAAAGCATCCCTCTTGAGAAGTATTTTCATTTTGATGTTGCACCTCTTTGAAAATTGTTACTGGCATTCTTGTTTATAAATCATGAAAGTTTTTGTTTGGTAATTTTTTTATATAGAATGGGACCTGATTTTGAAAACATACCTTTATATCTGGTATTAAATACTTGAAATTTATATTTCATTTATTTTAAAGGATGTGCATTGGGAATAGAAAATCGGGATAAACTACTGATTTTTAATACTCACACCTATAGTCTTTCTATTTTTAGCCCTTCTGGAGGTTTCAGCTAGAGTTCAATCGCCTTAGGAAACGTGTGATCATTGTGTTGGAGAGTGACCAGAGCTGTCATATGGAGTTAGTTGGTTATTAGGTTTGGTTAGTTGAGTTTTTGGTTTAGTTATACTTTCAGTTTCTTGTAAAAATAATGTTTAGTTCAATTTTTATGTAAATGTATTTTGGGCTATCCATTTATTTCTGTTGTTTATTTGATTGTTTATATTTGGGTGAAATCATTCCCTTGTGTACACTATTGATGCCCTCAGTGCTTTTCACCATCCCGGGAGGATCACAAACGCCTCTTGAGACTTGTCGTGGGCTGGCCTAGGTGACTGGTTCAGGGTCGACTAGGGCTGGTTCATGACAAAATTGTATTAGAGGAGGTCGAATATTAGTAGACATTTTTCTTAGAGAATCATTATTATTTGTACGATTTCAAGGTATATGGAGTAGGATTGTAGGGACTTGAGGGGTATGTGAGAGAAGAGCGTCACAAACTCTTTCTCGTTCCGATCCGTGGGTTTCCATTGGAAGTCTAGTTTTATTAGTGTCTTTTGTTCTTTTTGATTTTTTAGTGTTGGGATACGATAAGGAAAGTTTGACTAATGGACTCCGTGAGCTCACAAGTCCTGACAAGCATTGTGGATCCGAGGAATGGTCCTAATAAGTCTCTCCATGTTGGTGTTGTGTTTGACATATGGATGCCAAACATATAGTCAAGTCACCCACTGATACTAGTTCATTTTTTGGGTCTCTTGTACCTTTCTTGAATTATGAATTTTTGTTTTGAAAATACTTGTATGAGAATTGTAAAAATGGGTTTTAAAGGAAGGATTGTATTTTTAAATGTGGAAAAGGGGTATTCAAAAATTAAATATAAGAATGGTTTTGGAAGGTTTGGTTTTTTGTGAAAAAAAGAGGAAGTGGAAATGATTTAACAGTATTAGATTATCCAGAATATAACATTGTTGTTTGTTTGAATAAAATGTTTTGAAAGTGTGAATCATTTTATGGTGATTTTGAATCTTTTTTTTAAATGGGGGTGTTTTGGGATGTTGAAAACTGTTTGAATCCGATGAATTGGTTTTGGAAATTTGTTATGAGCGGTTGGTGTTTTCCTCGAAAGGGTATTGATCTCAATAGCCATCAGATTATGAAATGACACCTTGCTGAATTTTAGTAAATTATAAGGGGTTTTTTGGAGTAGCTTGGTTGTTTTAATAGTTATTAAAAATTAAAAGTGGTAGGTTTTAAAGAAAATGGTTCTTGATGAAGTGTGGTTTGTTTTGGGAAATATGAAAAGGGTTTTTGACATGGTGGTTGGTTTTCCTTTTGAAGGTACATGATTTTTGGAATGATGTTTTTTTGTTTTAGCCTTTGGTGTTTTCATGGGTGCTAACATGTGTGGTTGTATTGATATCTGGAAGGATGACCTATATGGCATGGTGTTTGGGTGCCTAGGTTGGGATGGAAATGTGCGTGTGGGAGAGACTTGATGAAACACCATTAGTGATTGTGGAAACCCAACAAGTTATTTTTTTTCAAAAGTGTGTTGAGCTAAAAAATTGCGGCCTTTGTTTATAAACCAATGGTTATGTTGCTAGTTTTTTTCTATGTCTTAGAAGATTTTTTTATTTAGTAATATTCCTTGTGATCAAGAAGTCATACTCTTGTTGTATCTTGAGATGAGATCTTCTTGGTGGATCGATTTTGGAGTATTGTTCATTGGGTTTCTAAAGATGTGTTTGATGTTGTGATGTGGCCATGAATAGTTATCCATTGGAAATATTTCCTATTGATCAATCTAAGGATTCATTTTAAATGTTAAATCCCCCTCTTCAGATGATGCCTCAGCTTTGTTTTTGGAATATAGATATTTTTGGGATCGATTTAAAGTGCTTCCAGGTTGTGATAATTCTTTTGGACATAGCAGTTGTGTTCAGTGATGTTGATGTGTTTCGCTGTATTCCTTATCCATTCAGCCCCTCATTTAGTGTGAGACAGAATTTTGATATATATCTATCATTTCCTATTCATATTAAGGTGTTTTTTTGAGCATGTGAGTTTTTTTTGAGTGGTGTGATCCATAGAACCAAGACTGTAGTGTAGTAAATGCTTCAAGAATCAGGGCTCGAGCCATAGGCCTCGATGTGAAGATTTTCATGCAGTCAAGAAATATCTAGAGGTGTAGGGAGCATGACCTGACTCCTACCTCCTACATTGTGGTTTGGTAGTTTCTATGTCTCTATTGTGGTTCCCCATTTATGTGAATTTCACATTGTCCCAGCAAGTGTAGTGGACTTACCCATCACACAGTGTCTATGGTTATGCTTTCATGGATGCGGGTTTTCGATCAATGTCCCTGTGTGGACTGCCTGTTAAAATACGGTTCAGTCTTTGTGTTACCAGTTCGTAGGTGGTGAGTGTTGGGTAGTTCCTTTGTTTATTTGGTGGTTTCAGTGGCCTAATTATTGGGTGCCCTTCCCTCCCTCCCCGAGTGGCGGGGGTCTAGATTAGTGCCGAAAGTGTTGGCCCAGTTCTTGTCCCCTCCGTTCAAGAGTGGGTGGTTTATATATTCTTATTGTAGCTCTATTAACATGGGTTTATATGTTTTTGTGGTCCTATATTAGTGATGCACAATTCTAGATAATGTTGAAATCTTGTTTGTTCGTTGTGAGTTGGGTTCTAATGGTGGGGAGACCCACCATGGGGCTCGTTGATTTTTTCCAACTAAGAACTTATCATGTTGTAGTTGTTTCTTAATGCTGGGGAGTCCATTACATAATAAATTGGAATATTTGGTTTTCCTAAGTTCTCTATGGTTTGTGTGATTTTTTGGTTCAGTGGTTGAAGGCCCACTAGCCGGGTTCTTTGTTTGGTAGGGGAGGTAGTTACTCGATCTTTTAGTTGATTCTCTGGAAGTGGTTGTGAGTTTGTGTTTTGTTTGGGAAAGAGTATTAAGTCACATTATTGGTGAATGATATTTACTTATATATATATTCTGTATTATGTTTATAAGTAATCTGTAGGTGTTTTTCTATAGGTTTAACAACTTATGGATTTCCAGGGGCGGAAAGCTTTAATGGTCGGGAGAATTGTCAAACCCGGGTTTTTTTCTTTTCATGTCATGGTGTTGATCCGGTTCATTGAAAATATCAATCCATTTATTGATTATTGGGTGAGATTAGTTTTGCGTTTCGAACTACCATATATGTCTAATAACCCTAATTTGGGTTCCCCATTTCTTGTTTAGGAGTTTTTTGGAGAAATGGTGGTTACTTCATGATTTGGGCCAACAGTGAGCCCATTTCCAGTTTTAAAAAACCTAATTTTTTTATTTTATAAATCATTTGTTTTTTGACTTTTTTCACCCATTAAACTTCATAAATTTACTCCACTGACATATTCAAACCACCGTATCCTTTTGGATCCCTTAAGAATTCATAATCATGGTGAATTTGAGTTACTTATTTATGAAATGGGACATCCCATGGGCCAATTTCCAGTTACATAAAAATAACTTTTTAATTTTATATCATTTTCATTTGTAAATATATTTCGGTTATTCCACCTCCCACACGAATAAACAAAACCTATATTCACCCCCATTATCTATTTTACCTCTTTGGAGCTCATTTGAAGCACACAGTTGGGATACATTTATCAAGTTTCATCAAATTTTCTATAATTGAGAAGGTAAATTATTTCATCCATAAATCATTCCATTCATACTATTTTTCCCACAAATATTATTTCCATGGTTCTTCATGACATTATGAGACTCTCCAAGATGTTTCCATCCATTCCCTTTTCTATAAATGTGCAGATATAAGGGAAGATGAAGATTTTTCTAGTTGAAAAGGTGATATTCCTTCTCCTTTCTCATCTCTCTTCATCCTCCTTTCATAATTTCTTGGTTTTATAATCTCCAATAGTCATTATAGACTTAGGGTTATGGTATAATTTTATTTTTATGGGGCTATTGTTCGTTTGGGGATGGAATCCATACGTTTAGGGTTTATAAACTCTCAGATGGTTATATTGGGTGTGCGTTTCCATTACGCCAAGGATTTGGGGTAGGATACCCTTTGCACAAGCCTTTATCATTTAAGTTTCATCATTATCATGATTTTATAACCTTATTTATATGATATGTGCTGCTTCGGACCCTTTTTTAATTGTTTTGTGTGTAAATGATGTTTTATGCCTTATTTGGTTAAAAATATAGTTGTTTTGGTATAAATGTGCACTCCTCTTGTTTGATAAATTATTACATGAGCTTTAAAACTTGGTTTATGGTATTTTGAATAAATTTACGTATCTTGAAAAAATTTATGTCATGAAAATGGTATTTTATCCCTTTTTTTGTGCTTAAAATATGTTGTTTTGTTAAAGAGTGCATGCCATGTGTTTAGTAAATTGCCCAGTTGGAATTCATGTGACTAGTGAAATTTTAAATGATTTGTTTTTATTTATAAAGACAATTTTATCATGAAAAAAATTATTTTTGGATACTTTTATGGATTTCAAATTTGTATTTGGTTTTAAAAACAAATGTGTTTTTGTTTATAAAATGTTTTGGCCCGGGTTGCCGAAAAATGGCCCGTTTCACATCCTTATGAAAATGGTTGGGTTTTGAAGATGTAAGATGAGTGTTTTAAGGGATTTATTAAGTTTGTTTTCTGCCTTAAATGGTGTGTATAATCCTCCTTAAAAAATTGAAATACATAAATTTTTCAAATGTTAGTTTTGAGAAAATTTTTAAAAGCCCGTTTGGACTTTCCTAAAAATGAAGATTGACTTTTTTACATGTATATACAATGTTCTATCAATTGGTATTGTTTCATGGTCCATTAAATGATTTTATTAAATCTTTTTAAGAATTAAAAATATGGTTGGGTATTGTCTGGTTGTGTGTTTATACTTAAGATAGTGTTTTTGAATGAGTTTTATGTGCAAATCCTCAATACACTCCTTAAAATAGTTTTATGAAAATTTTTAGTGGTTTATTGATTCGTGAAAGAAATGTGAAGAATCTTTGTGATATGTTTGTGTGTTTATGGTTTGGGAATGGAATTTTGATGTGAAATGTGTATCTGATAACATGTGTATCTTGATTGAGCACTAAAGGGAATCCCGCATATCTAGGTGGGAAGATGTGTGCTAGTATGCTAGTGATCCCGTGGGGTTTGGCCCTTGTTTCATGCAGAAAGTTTTAAGATGAAAATAATAACTAAAATATGATGATGATGATGTTGGTGGATCACTATGTTATTTGTATGCTCCCTAGTAGTGTCCCTTTTCCACAAGAACAAATATTTATTATGGTTACTTTCACCGAGATACAAGGTACCTGGGGCTCACAGCTAACTAGTGCCTAGGGGTGTTCCGTTGACTTATACTCATTGGATATTTTGTACTCACCATCAGCATACAATGTATTTGGTTGGTAAATCATATATTTTGTGTGATTTATTTAAAATTTTAAATTCTCTAAAGTATCCCTCTTGAAAACAATTTTTATTTTGAAGTTGCACCTCTTTGAAATTTTTTACTAACATTCTTGTTTAAAAAACTTTCATGTTTTTGTCTAGTAAAATTTTTATATAGCATGGGAAATCATTTAGAAAACATAACTTTATATCTTGTATTTGAAACTTGAAATTTATGTTTCTTTTATTTTAACGTATGTGCATTGGGAATAGAATATCGGGCTAACCAACAGAGTTTTAATACTCACGCCAATAGTCTTCTTCAATTTTTAGCCCTTGTGCATGTTGCAGCTTGGGTTTGATCACCTTGGGAGACATGTGATAATTGTGTTGGAGAGTTACCATAGGGTCACATGGAGTTATTTGGTTATTAGGTTTGGTCAGTTGAGTTGTTGGTTTAGTTATGCTTTCTGTTTCTGGTACAAATAATGTTCAGTTCAATTTTTATGTAAATGTATTTTGGGCTGTCCATTTATTTATGATATTTGTTTTATTGTTTATATTTGGGTGAAATCATTCCCTTGTGTACTCTATTGATGCTCTCGGGGCCTTTCGCCATCTAGGGAGGATCGGGAACGCCTCTCGGGACTTGTCGCATGCTGGCCTAGGTCACCGGTTCAGGGTCGACTCAAGCTGGTTCGTGACATGGGAAGAGTTTAATCAATCCATTTAGGTTATGAATTCCATTATATTTTTACCAGTGTATATTGTCCTTATATATATTCTAACTGAGCCACATGTGAATCAATAGTGTTGATGATCTAGGGATGAATGAACAACTGGGTAGGAGCCTGAATAGTGGGAACAATTAGTTTTTCTTGTTGTAGCGGCCCTACCTATACTCACGGATAATGACCAACATATATTGGCTCATGGGGGTTTTCTTGACATGTTTATGGTTATATCCTTAATGGAGGTAACACATGATATCCCACTACCTTCTCATCAATTTATACTGGTTTTTGGTATCCCGTATTTAATGGATTTTCAAACACTATATCAGTTTTTTTCTGAATCCGCATTACAGTGGTACATATAATGGGAGTGTGAGATGAGAATCTTCATAAAAACCATATCTATAATGGATGTTTCCATGGAGTAGTTCCACATTTATCTTTATTAATTCATTTATCTCTTTTTCATATTGATAAAATCAATCCTCAAGAACGATATATTCATCCTCATTGAAAGGTTGTAGAGTTATGGCTACATAGATACCGTTTTCCTTTGAAAATGATCACTAAGGAGGTGGTAGTGGATCATTTGATAGTGTCCAAAGAAAATTAAAAATCCAATAGTTTATTTTATGAACAAACTCTTTATCATTTCCCTATAGACTGAATTTCGAATTGGTTCATCCTCCACATGTTCCAATGTATGAATTTCATGTTCTGTAGTGACTTTGTGGTGTTAATATTTATTTTTAACCAATACATAGTTCAGTAGAGGTGTTTTACTAGTATCATGATAAAAGGTGGTCTAGTTGATCTGGGAATATCTATCAAAAATGACATGATCCTCTGGTGCGGTGATACCACTGGTATATTTCATTCTCTTGTAACCACAATAAAGTTTCACTACTTTATTTGAGGATAATTTTCTATCCATATATAGAAGAATGATCTAAAGGTATTACCTTGATAGTTCAATCATGTGTGTGTTTTAGGAGAATATCCTATCACAAAACCGTTAGAACTGTTCGGGTTCTCCATTATGAACTCCTCCTAATCAGGAAATGTTTGAACTCCCTTGAGAAGGATATTTATGAATAAATTACCCAATAACTATGGTATGAGGTTGTTCCAACTACATTATTGTAATTTTTTGATCATACTTATTGGACTTGTGTGTATAGGTTGAGTTAAAAATTATTCTAACCCTTTAGTTTTGGGATTCCCCTATATCACTTTGGTTTCAACAACAATAGGTTCCCTCTTGATCTTGTGAATATTTTTTTGACCATCATCTAGGTGCATTGTATAATTTTCACATAATCTATAGCATTTCATAATCATTATGGTTGTTAAATAATGAACTTATATAAACTAAAATTCTATTTCAAAATTATTGGATTCATTTTGGATGATTCTTTCAATGGATCAATCTCATTGAGACCAACACATATGAGTTTTCTCAGGGATGATTCAATATAAGTTATCCATCAATAATGAATAGAGTTTTTTTTTCTGAGATTCTACTATAATAAATTAGGATTCTGGAAATTACATTTGGAGGTCCATGATGATCAAGGAGTAGGGTAGAATGCATTTCACCCGTATCTCCGGATCCCCTGAATCTCACATCGATTGGTGTATTTTCGATGAAATGGTAAAGATTTATTAACCAAATAAGACATTAATATTGGAGACCCTCCTATTCATACCCTGACTCCAATTATCTTATAGTCAGAAGTGAAGATAAGTTAATTTTAAGTGTAGGTTTTTCAATTCCCTTGACTAATACTTCATTTCAATAATCATGGAATTTTTTTCCCTCTTGTGAGGAAGATTCATCCATATGTTAAGGAGAATCTTATACACACAATCATTTAGAAATATTTATAAAATGAAACACTAAGGATCAGATAAGGCATAAAACATGGCAGGTATAATTGTATCCAACTATCAATTTTCTTATAATAAATGATTAATATTCATATACTATAGAATATTCCCCTATATGGTTTGACAAATTTATTTGTTTTTAAGATTATTTTCCATATTTTGTGATAATAGAAGGAGTCTCTTATACTATGTTAGTGGGTAGTAAAATTTATGTTGGTTTTTCGAGTGATATTATAGTTATAATTAAATCATGTTGATAAAGGAAGTCACTTATCAATGGAAATTCATCAAGAATGATTGTAATTATCTTCCATAGTGCTTTATGATTTGTGAGTTTCACAACTATTTTTTTGAAAGGGTGAATACAATCTTGAAGATATTAAATTATATAGTATAAAGGACTGTAAAATCATGTGTTTTTGAACTGGGCTAAACTGTAATTTTTTTTGAACTATTTCGTTAAATGCACAAATCTATTTTAGAACCAGGTTTCAAAATGAAGTTTCATGAGTTAAGATCATTTAAAGTGTTGATATTAGGATTGGGTAAAGGCTTGAGTAGTTTCCCGAGTGGATCAATGGGTTTTGGGAGTACCAGGCCAGGCAGTGATGTTCGCATGGGCTGCAGACATTTATTCAAATAGTGCAGTTTAACCATGCATAATTAAATAGGTATTCACAGATGCACGGTCTGCGCACGGTCCGTCAGATCATGCAAGTCAAACTGTGCAGTTTACCCAGTTTTATGTTTCGGGTTAAATTATTTAAATAAATTCATAGTTATAAAGGGATTTAGTTAAATGTTGTGAAATGAGGGTTTTATTTAATTAAATTCAAGGATAAGAGTAATTTAATTTATTGATGTGAAACATTGTATTTATTTAATTAAATAGAGGTTGAAGTGAATTTAATTAAATTAAATCGAAAGGGGGAATTTATTTAATTAAATTATGTGAATATAATTTAATTAAATAATGATGACATGGATAATATATATAATTAAATTATGGTGAAAAGAATTTAAACAAATGTTGTTAAATGGGGGGGGGGGGTTGGGGATTATCAAAAAAGTGTAATATTAAATGGTAATAATAATAACATGATGGTTATTATTGTTATTATTAGTAGTATTATATCAATTCTTATAATTAATTAGGTTTTTATTTCTTTTTTTAGAGAGAAACTTAACGGGAGGCACACCACCTTTTCCCCTTACGTGAAGCATGAGGCCCGACCCCCTGGCTCTCCCATGGTGCAATGTGCTACCCCCTTTTCCTGAATCCTTTTCATGCACATGTCTCCTTATGATCTCTTCATGAAAGTTGTCCCTTTCTACGAGGTAATTCCTTCTCCATGCATTTCGTTATTCGCATCATCCATTTAAACTCACCATCACCCTATCTCTATTAGGTTGAAACCTAAGATTCTGGTTTAATTAATATTCTTTATTTATTCCAATTCTTGTTGATGAAGAAGATGTCTCGGGGCCCATTGGTCCATATTATGACGACCACCGCCAAAGGTGAGGCTTTGTGACTCGATTTTGGTTCAACGCCATTAATTTATGGTAATTATAAATACTTGTTAGTTGGTTCTAAACACCTTGAATTATATGCTTATGGTTTATTTGAGTTGAAGATAATTAATCAGGCGTGCATTAGACCTCACCACAATAATTTTGAGTGCCAATTGTTGTTATTAGGTGTGGCGATAAATTCCAAGTGCATGTGGGATTTTTTGAGGTGCGTGTACATGATCAAACTGTGGTATGAGTTAGAAAGTGTTGTCTCGACCAATTCATTGTGGTAGATTCCTCAACATTTTTTAATTAATCAAACATAGTAGTTTTTTAATTACTATTTTGATGAAATTTCACTTCAAATGCTGAATAGATTGTTTATTGGTATAAAATGATTTTTTAGATTACAAAATCATGTTTTTTGTAATAAAACTCCTCAAATGGAGGTGTGCAGAATTCAAGCTAGAACTATAATGATTATAGTGCTATGTTCGTTTAGATTTTTGATACGTGTTTTTTTATTTTCAACCTTACATGTTGACACATGTGGGTTAATTGGTAATTATAAGTTTTGGGTAGGATAAGATGAGATAATTTATTATGAATTAATGAGTGGAATATATTGAGAGAATTAATTGTTAATTAATCATGAGTTTTGAAATTATAATTTATATAATTAATTGGTGAATTAATTATTTGATATTGAAATGGTTGACTTGAGATAATTAATTTGGTGAGTTACTTATTTAATATTGAAAAATTTTTATTAGAGATAAATAATTTTTGAATTAATTATGTTGTGTTGAAATAGTTTCCTTGAGTTAATTAAAATTTCAAATTAATTATGTGAATTTTGAGTCAATTAATTGTGAATTAATCACGAGATTTGAAATTTGAATTTAGATAATTAATCGGTGAATTAATTATGTGATATTGAAATGGTTTCCTTGAGATAATTAATTTTTTGAATTAATTATGTGATATTGAAACATTTAAATTAGAGATAATTAAGTTGTGAATTAATTATGATATGTTGAAACAGTTACATTGAGATAATGAATTTTCAAATTAATTATGTGATATTAAAACATTTTCATTAGAGAGAAATAATTTGTGAATTAATTATGTGATATTAAAATGACTGCATTAGAGATAAATAATTTGTGAATTAATTACGTGATATTGAAATGGTTTCATTGGAGATAATTAATTTGTCAATTAATTATGTGATATTAAAACGGTTTCCATGAGATAGTTAATTATGAATTAATTATGTTCTTTGAGATGATAATTAATTAGGGGATTGATTATGAGATATAAAATTGTATTTGTTGAGATAATTAACTGTGAATTAATTTTGATATTTGGTATTTTTAATTGAGATAATTAATTAGGGGATTAGTTATGAGACATACAATTTTCTATGTTGAGATAATTATTTTTGAATTTATTATGGTCCTTGATCTTTTTAATTGATATGATTATTCAGGGGATTAATTATGAGATATACAATTTCTTAAGTTGAAATAATTACTTTTGATTAAATTATGTGCTTTAATAATGGTAATTGAGATAATTAATTGACCAATTAATTACGAGATATTAAATTGGATATGTTTTCATAATTAATTTTTAGTTAATTTTGTTCTTTTAAAATTGTAATAGAGATAATTAATCGGTGGATTAATTATGATATATATTAAATGAGTTATTTTCAGATAATTAATTTTGAATTAATTATATGCTTTGAGATTGTAATGTAGAAAATTAAACATGGTATTAATTATGAGATATCAAATTGGATAAGTTGATATAATTAATTGAGAATTAATTTTTTGTTGTTTAAATTATGATCTATATATTAAATTGTGGAATTGACTATGGAGAGTTGAGATTTATAATGAGATAATTAATTTTGGAAAATTAACTCTGAGTTATGAATTTGGTTTTTGATTGATTTATTGATGAATTAATTAATGGAATTTCTGTACCTTGTTAATTATTGAGTTAACTAATGGATTTTAGTATGGACAATGAGATCAATGAGAGGCCCTTGCCTAAATTTTTTGATTTGGATGTTAAACACATGTTAATGTTTTAATTGAAATACTTAAGATGGTTTTCCTTAAGTATAAATGTGAATATGCTTTCTTATATAAAATTTAAATGAGATAAAGAAATGCATGAGAGGTAAAATGTTTCATGCATTATATGTTGTGAATGGTTAAGATTTGTATCAGAATGGGAGCCAAGGGACTCTGAGAGTCTTTGGGGTAAAATAATATGTTAGTTTTTGTTCTTATCCTCCGAAGACCGTGGGAGATTATGTAGTTGATCTTAGGGATAGACCGTGTGCGGTACTCTTGGTGATGGATGTCTGTGTGTTATGTTCTGATCCACCCAACATCATTTTCAAATTACCATGAGAGCCTATAGTAGTAAGACCACATGATCTTCAATGTTGATTTCCATGAGACTCTAAGAGATCTTTGAGTTTGGACTAGGGGATTGACCGTGAGCGCTTCCCCTTGTAACGAATTTATGTGCATTATGTCTTGGTCTATCCAAAAATTGTATCCAGGGAATATGAAAATTTGGAAATGGTACAAACTTGGTTCATATAGAAGGATGCTAATAATATATCTCTCTCTATATATACACACACTGTTACTATATATACATAATTGAATTGATCAGGCATACTAGTCATGGGATGAATCCGGTATCACCATCAGGTTTCCCTTTGGAACCTGGATATGTTATTGATTATTTATTCAATTCTATTATTTCTTCAATATAATTTTACACTATTTAATTTTATTGCATTGTCTAGATTTATATAGACACCAGTGGTCTGAGCCTAAAAATATTTTTATCTCACACACTATGCAGGTTTCCATTTCACTGAGGTACCTGAGTATAATTTTCTTGTTTGTAGAACTGTGGACTTTTTTCTATGTTGTTTTCTTATAATTGTCAGTTAGGAGTAAAATAATGAGAGGGATATCATGATGCCTTTGGAGATATACCTTAGGGATTGAGCCTTTTTTTATTTCTATACTGGGATGTATAGCATTCTATTTTATTTAATTCTTTCAGATATATATCACCATGACATGCATGCATTGTGTAAAGTAGAATTAGCCTTTTTTCTATATTGAGTTGATATTACAATTTACTCTTGCTTCATTAGTTATTAATTTATACTACTTATGCTATTTTCATTTATTTATATATTTCTATATTGCTATGTAAACTCAGATCTGACGGTATAGTCTCCCCAGTGACTATCCTTATACCCTCGTTGCTAGTCGGCAACCTCTGGTGTATGGGGAGGTTCACTTGAAGTCCTGAAATGACCAGTCTGGCTATAGCTTTGATGTTATGTTGGGTCAAGATATTACAAGGAACTTTAAAAAAAATTCTTAATGAGGAGGAATACTATCATGGCTTAACATTAGACTGTAATGATAATATTTTCATCGATTTCCATGGGGAGGACTATCATGGTGAATAAAAAGGGGAGGAAGACCTTGTTACTAATTTAATTTCTAATGAAAATGTCATTTTTTATGTTACGAATCAAGATATGGATTCTCATTCTAAAAAATATTTTTTCATTAAATGAGGCCATCATTATAAGTATTATGAGGTTGACCTATAGAGGTGTTGGAAAAAAATCTCATCGAGGACCATCTCATTTTTGAACAGTGTTTCCATAATATGGTGATGGGTTGGAGGTATCTTGGGATACCATTTAATTCTATTTTCGGGCTTAATGAACACATTCCCCATGTATATTAGGATCATTGACCTACACTTAGTTTTTAATAATATTTTAGTGACAATTTTTATTGGGTTATCTCCATCGGGCTACTAGAGTCTCATTGAGTGGAAATCAAATTTTATACACATGTGCCTCCCTATGTGACTCTTCTACTACATTTTAGATTTTCTGACAAGTATATATAATTCTAATATGTAAATATGATTTCCCTGACGTGTCCACTGAAAAAGACTGATCACCTCAAATTGGAATTAAGATATATTCTCAATGTTCAAGACCATTTATCAAGTAATATACTGACAAAACCCATGGATTGGACTTGAGATGTGTGTAAACACGATAATGTACATTTTTTAATGATGATTGATAACTAAGATTATATAGGAGGAGAAGCATTCCTAAATCCTGATCACTACTACTATAATTATTATTTCGTAGAATGTTTGCTGAATGTGAGAAGGGACTATTGACTATCCTTCCATCATTTCCAATAAGTAATGAGTGACTATGGTTTTCAGAATGGGGATAAATGGGAATTTCATGGTTGGAATAGGGATATATCCATGCTTATATCCTCCTTTTCCTACTGGGATACACCAATAATCATCATTTATGGGGGAAGAGATATATGTATTCCCATTATTTTCTATCACAAAATGTCGGCAAGTTTCTATAGTTTCTAACAATGTTTTTTGGTAGGATTAATGTTCATGATAAGGTATATGGTTCTAATAAAAGGTTTTCACACTATCTTGTGGGAGAAATTATCTAGATGGAATATAAATTTGATCATTTTCCTGATTTCTTGATCGCTACCCATAGCGGGATGACTTGGGTGAATGAGTATGAGTGACTGAAACTAATTTCCATAGGGTGAAATCCACATCATGCTAAGGATTTATCACCACCGGTGTTATGAGGTGACAAATAATGGACGGAAAACATTGCAGTGACTATAGTCTCATTGATCTAACACAATTACCAATATGTTTGTCTCCATCCTTTTGTTTTAGAAGGAAGTTTTGATGTGTTCTTGGGAAATGAATTCAAACCGGTTTTTTATGGAGATGTGTTTAATATTATCTTTGTCCACTATTCATCATAATATATTTGGTTAGTGGGAAAATTATCACATAGGATTCCCTATTGAAATCCCATTTCTTTAGGTAGTAGAGTTGGATATGGTGGTGCTCAGAAAGATAAGAGGTGTTTTTCATCTAATTCACTTCACATTTTTTTCAATAGATATCACCACCTAGCCCAATAAGCCATGCACTATTGTTTTATTTATTGGATTCACATTAAAATGATAATATATGATTCAGAATATTCTAACTATCCCACACACTAGGGATGATAAATGTTTGACTTCCATTACCATGGGAATGTTTGATCGAGAGGGAATTCTATTATGGCCATGGTTATGATCACACATTTTTTGTGAAACTAAAATATTCATAGATCTCGTAAGGGATAATAAAATATTTTATATGCAGTACTCATATATACTATGATAGGTTAGGAGAAAACTAGAATTAAAATTTTCCATAGAACTAAGGCCATCTACATTAACATGTGTAATTATTAAGTCAAATGGTTTCATATTCTTATAGAGATCTATTACCTAGTTGAAAAAATATAGTTTCATGTTCTTATGGTATATGAGTCTCGTGGGTTAACATATTATAGGAGAACATTTAATTCTATCCAATAAAACTAATTTGGCCTAACTTCCTTGACGGGATGAGGACAATTTTTCACACATTCTAATCGATCATCCAAAATAATCAATTCTACAAGACTCTAATAAAATTTGGTTGTGTTCCATTGCTATGTATTTTCTAACCAATATGATATTTTATAAGTAATGGATGTGTAAAATACTTTTTTAGTGATAAAGAAAAAATAGTGTCTTTTACCATGATTATGTCTTCCCCATCATCCTCTATTTATGTTATCTCTACCTGTGGATCCTTGACCAGGATTAAATAACCTCAGTTCATAGTCTTTATTATACTTGAAAAAGGGTCCCACTAATTGAATTACAGTAAAGAAACAAAATATTAATTATTCTCTGATGTGGATCCAACATGTTAGGAATATTCCTGTAGTATCATATGGTTGGATGGTTCCCACATTCTGAGTGACAAAGGATTTAAATCAATATATTTAAGATTGTATATGGAATCCATTTATTCTCATCTCTTCTAACGATATTTTTTCATCAGGTTATTCCATTTCATGGAAGATGTATTTTTGATGACAATGGTTCTAAAAAAAGTGGTTGTATTCTAGGTGAAGAGTCTAAGGGTGAAGTAGGATTATTTAATTGTTCCCTTAGGGTATCATGATTTTAGTTAATTTCATCAAGGAAATCCATCAATAGAAATTCAACTCAATATTAGTCATAACTTCTTTACATTAACATTATTATTTGATTGTGGCACAAAAAACACACACATATTTTTCATGTGGTTTACCCGTATCACTTTCATGGAATCAACCATCTTTTAGAGGATATCAATAAAAAATCTTAGATGGTATGAACCAACATTCAGTGAATGGTGCAATAATTTGTGCAATATTCAAGACCAACTTGATCGGGCCTCTCAATATTCAACAATTTTGGCATATTATTTTCCAAATAATGTACAATGTGACATGGTTTATAATCATTATGGAAGGAGTAAAAATTATTATATTTTTTATTTAGTTTAGAGTTTTGTGGTTCTCATCACTCATCTTGTTAGTGTTATTGGTGATAATGTTGTTTTTAGGAGGATGTTCCACACAAGGAGGTTTGGGTTTCCAAGATTGAGTTGGCATATAGGAATGTTTTATGGTCATATATGTTTTTTTACACTCATCAAATTATCTTAATATGAGATCTTGATACTATTCTAGAGAAGTTTTGTTTTCACAAAATTAAGTCATCTAACCTTTGTGAAAGTGAAAAAAGATCTTGGATCCCACCCCAATATTTTATCAAGATGTGTGGGGCATGAACCTCATCAAAAATGATCTCAATGAAAATAATCATCAAGTACATTTTAGGAATTTTTTGGTACAATTAGTAACTAAATTCATTCCACCCTAAAATATAATATAATAACCTCTCTATGTATCACATGTTGAAACTTGAGATGTAGAGTACAATCGTGTACTTTAGTATAGATCCATATTGACAGAGGTATTGTCAAAGAAGATCTTCCCTCCCATTAATTGATCATTATATTTAATTTTTATATCCAAAAAATGGCGTTACCTCTATAGTATATAAGAAAAATGTGGTTATGGCATGCTTTTTCTACTCAATGGTTCCCATCATGTGACCAAACTATGGATTCCTTAGCAACTCTCAGATATGATGACCGCCAAATTCCATCATCAAGTGTATTTCTTGACCCAATTATTATTGTTTACCCAATGGAGGTGACTATTGATAGACCAATATCATCAGATCCATGAATATATGATTCGGTATCCCACATTGGGTGGAATTTCTAACTATAATTTTATTATTGTGGATAATCCAATTTACTATGTTATTATATCCGTGGGAACAGTATAATTCACTCCTATAAAAGTATATACAACTGGGATGTTGCCTCACATTACCTCATTAATGAGATTTATAAACTTGTTCATATGCTTCTCATTCTGAAAAATATTTCTTCAAGTGTGATATATTATACCTTTTTGGCATGTTGGTGAGATTTGGTAGAAACATTACACTTTTCCTTGGAAGATTCTTGCTAATAAGCTGGTAAGGGGTAATTTGTGAGAGCCCTAATATTATTAGAGAGACTCTAGTTACTTGTATGAATACATTATTCTATAAGGATTATATAGACATCATTTTAGGTGGGATAATCCTACTCCTTCTACCATGCATCATTTTATTTTTCTACATCACCTGGGGGGTTGGTTCTAATAATGTTAAATTATGCATAGTGAATTACTAATGTTTTATTAGTATTATAATTATAAGAGGGATATTTGATCCTATAATATTCATCAAAATATTTATAATATTCATGACTATTTTTACCCAAAGTAGATAGAATTTTCTCATAAAAACTATAGGGTTTCATTCCATCCTTTGAGTATCACTTTTCATCAGTCTAGTGAAGGGTGATCTAAAAGGTTTCACCAAATATTTCTATTTTTTTGTTCTCAAAGAAGAGATTGGCTAATAAAATGGGTTAAACTAAGAGGGTTATCTTTTTAGCACTTCTCTAATTCATTAAAAGTATATCCTTCATTGGTAATGAGACATACGCAAACATTATACCATCACAAATGATGGGGTTATTCCACTCCACTATAAAAAATCACATAATATATTTTACAAAATTATTGGAATGAGTTGAGTAAAAAATTCCCCTAGCCCTGCAAGCACGGGATGCTTCTGTATCAGTGTAGTTGCATATTATATGGATAATCTCTTGATTTTGGGGATCATTATTCAATCGTGAGTCAGTTACATATTATATTCTCCATGTGAAAATATATATTATAAATTAATTTATTTCCACTAACCATTGTACCTCTTTATTCAATAATATTTCTCAACCATCTTGAAAACCTCATTCATAATTCCTTGAATAGCCCACTCTCATTGGTCATGACACTTCATAGATTGGTTGAGGGTCTATTCCTGTTAAGCACGCCATATGTCACAAGTATATTTTTCATTCAAGAGATATATAGGAGAATTAATGATTCATGAAATCACTTCTTAAGGGACTTATTGATTTAGGAGGGGGAAAAATGGAATGAACAATTTCATTTCCATCACATGGTTTGTACAACTTATAGGTAATTGGAAATCAACTGGAATAACTCTCATACTATATTAAGATATTCAAATTAGAGACCCCAATGCTTCCCCAATTTCAGGAGTCCCATTTCTAGAAGGTAATATATATCAATTTTATGGTGTAATTCATCGATTACAATGAAATGATCGTTATATTTATCCTAGGGGGGAAAAATTTCCTCATGTAGTGAAAAGTTATATATATATTCATGGTAATGTCAGGAACACATTATTCTAACAATGTTTCGAGGTAATAATATTGAGGAATGCATAAAGCCCAAAACAAGAATGGTATGTTATCTCAATACAACTATTCCCTCATAAGAAATTCATCTACATCATCTTATATAGAATAATCCTGTACAAGACCTAATCAATGTGGGTGTTTTCCATATTCCTTACTTCACCTTATGGGGTTACAATGAATATAGTTTTCTATTTTGGAGGATAGGCTATCCAATGTTTCTTCATAGTGGTATTTTTTACTTGGAAAATCATCAAGTTTAGACTCAATATAACTTATCAATGGTAAGGTATCAAGTGTGAATACCCTTATCTTCCCAAATTATTCATTATTTTAGGGTTTTCCTATAATTGACTGAACAAGGGGAGGGCCTTCATTTTATAATCAAAGTCTACTATTTAGAGTACCTTTATAAAAAATTCTATAATGGGGAAGACCACCATCACTACATAATGAATTACTAGAATGATAATTTCAACAATGTATATCTTGTGGATGAAATTTAGGGTATATTACTATTAGGGGAGGAAATTATTAATGATTGGACTTATAACAATGAGGACAGATTTTAAGGTAATCATCAAGATATGGGTTCTCATAATTGATCATTTATCAACCCCAAGGTAGTACTTTGTTGTAATATTTTTGGGTAGAAACTCTAGAAGGGATAGAAATAAAATTTAGGGATTAACTTGAAATTTAAACTATTATATCCTTAATTTTTATATTGTATAGATATATCATAGGACACCATTGATACTTGTTTGATGGAATCAATAAAACTAGTGTTAATTATGTAATATCATTGATCATGCCTTGTTTTTCTATTTTCGTTGGTGGGATATCATATTTATAGAAACAATTGGGCCCCTTTAGTCTCATGTTGTTGACAACAACATTCATGGAAGGGATAATTCATAAATGTTTCTTGTGAAACTTCTAGTATTTTCCAAAAATTTCATGAATTATGTTAGTAACACGAATTTAGATTCTATGAGAGGGGGGGGGGTGAATTAGGGTATGACAGATTAAAACAACTGACCCTATTGATCTTGTTTCACAGTTAAGAAAAACTATCTTCTCTCTCTTTCCTATAATGAAGTATAAACATAAATTAAATTATGCACAAGACACAAAAATTTATAATTGGTTCACCCTCGCTGGGCTACGTCCAAGGAGAATACACCGGCGATGTGCCGATGTACCAAATCCACTAAAAGCGCACTACTGTTTATAATGTTCAGAGCAGACTCACTGTCCCTCTTGGTTTATAACCACTCACAATATGAATGCTCACTGCTCTCTCAACTGAAGTGTGCTCACTACTTCTTCAGAAGATCCTCTCACAGTTTAAAGACTTGTAGGCCCTTTATTGTAACAAATGAATGCATATTTCTCTGTATGTAGATGATCTGTTGAAGTTACACTTTCATCCACTAATGAATACAACTTTACCACGGGTGTACTAGGAAATCTCCCAACCTTCACAAAACCCTAGAATGGATGGTACAATTCTCAATTCCTTGTGCACATGTGTCACCAAACCACTTGCACGACACTCCCTTCACCAACTCAAAACTTGGGAGACCTACACCCTTTTACACCCAAATCAGAATTGGCGTGCAACTATTAATTGGTGTGCAACTTCTAAATATCTTTATACTTACGTGACCAAACCACCACTTGTGTTCCAAAATCACCTACACATTTGGAGATTGTATTTTCTCTAAGTGATGAGATTAACCAAAAAATGAGGAGGGGATATCCCTCTATTTATAAGAATTTTGGGTACCCTGAGCGCTGTGTGCAAGTCTCCTCCCGGCGTGCAAGTCCAGCCACCCTAGCCTCTCTCGACTTAGTAAACTTGTACGACCAAACCAAAACTTGGGAACCCCTCTTTACTTTTCTATATTTTTATGTTTTGATCTTGAAAAACATATGGTACACAAATTTCGAAGCCTCCAAGACATTGTAAAATGACGCCACCTTATATCTTCTCTTTTTTTACCACCTCCAGATTATCCATTCCTTTGTAGAGATTCTTAAATCAATCATGGATGGTGGGATACATCCCTTGAACTCGAAAAATCTAGATGAAAACTCTCTTTTGTCAAAAATTTGAACATCGTGGTATTCTTTTTCAAAAAACAAAGCATGAAGGCCCACTTTGTCAATAAACACAATCACCTAAAAAATGATTCAATGATATCTTGGTGGATTTTTCCCATCAATATCCTCTTTGGGTTTATTGAAAAATCTTTCATAAAATGATACTGCCTTAACGCTTCATCCACCATTTGCCTCTTGCGATTTTGATAGCGATCAAGGATTCACTCAACCCATACTCTAATCCCACATGAACAATTATCGGCGTGAGAAACTAGAGTAAATGGAAGGTTCATCATTAAATCACTTCATTTATGAAACAAATTGTTTATACCAAACTGATATCAATTGCTGATCACTGGAATCCTTCTAACACCATTCCAACGTCACTCTTCTTCTTTTATCACAATCCTCACCTGTCATGATATCTTTTCTTTGATAAATCACTTCTATCATAGTCATATTTAAAACTATCCTTATTCTATTCTTGGGTTCTTGTTTTTTCCAAGCTATGGTCTGTCTGATCACTTACAACAACATGTACTCCCATCATGGTGCTCCCCCTATCAGCTTCTTCACCTATCCTGATAAATTCCCCCTATCTCACTACACCACCTTTCAGCTTCGCCCCATGTCTTTGAAAAATACATTGTGTCCCTTATTTAGCCAATGTTTCTCCCCTTTATGAGTCACTCATTATCTCCCTTTTTAAACGAACCCAAAGTTCACAACTTTGTGGTATAAAACTGAGTAGATAGGAAATATTAGTACATGTAAGGAAAACACACCATACCTTGGGGATAGGTGGTCCACATCCAAACCTTTCCAAGTGCGGGGAGCCGACTAGAATCCCAGAGCCAGTCAATGTCTCTCTAAAGCTTCCTTGGTTAAGGCCTTTGTCAGAATGCCTACAACAAGTAGTTATATATGCACATAATCCAAATTCCTGATTCCCTTCTAAACATTTTCATTGATAAATTATAATTTATTTCAATGAGATTTTTTCCAAGAATTATGGATGAGATTTTTTCTAAAATTTATAGCACTTGAGTTATCCCACTAGATTCTAATCAGAGACTTCATTTCAACTCCCATATCATTAAGCGACTGCTTCATCCATAATAACTGTGTGCACACTTGAGTGGTGAAAATATACTCAGATTCTGCAGTGCTCAATGTAATGAAATATTTCTTCTTGATAAGCCAAGAAATACACAAACCGCCAATATAGAAACTACCTCCTGATGTTGATTTCCTGTCATCTGCTGAACCGAACCAATCAACATCTTTATATCCCAATAACTGTGACGGGGAGTTGTCATTATAGAGGAATCCAAAATCCACCATCCCCTTGATATACCGAAGTATTATTTTCATTGTGAGAATGTATCTTTCCATGGTATTTCTTTGATATCACGCTGCTTGGCATTGAAAAAAACAATATCAGGTCTCATTGCTGTTAGGTACAGTAAATTCCCCCTAATCTGCAATATTTGGTGATATTAACTACCTTTCTATCATCATCCTTGAAAAATTTCATCCTGGTAGCAACCAATGTCTTTATCTCCTTGTAATTTTCTATTCCAAATCATCTGAGAACCTCCTTGGAATATTTTTATTGGGAGATAAATGTTTCATTCCTTGTATTACCGGTAAACAAAGGGAAAATGTTAGCTCACCAATCATAGACATTTAAAACTCATGTTTTAGGAATTCTAAAAGTTGTTTGCACTATGATTCATCTGATCCTCCAAAAATTATGTCATCGACATAAACTTGCACCATCATCCATTGATTTCTATCACTTTTGAAATAGAGATTGTAATGAACTCCACAACACTGGAAACCAAGATTTTTAAAGTACTAATGAAGCCTTGAGTACCATGATCTTAGTACATGTTTCAGTCTATATAATTCCATATTTACCTGAAAAACCTTGTTATCTTCGTCATGAATGAGAAAAACATCTGGATGCTCGATATACACTTCGTCCTCTAGAACCCCATTCAATAATGCAGTTTTGACATCCATCTGGAACACTTTGAACTTTAATTACACTAAGATGGATATGAATAATCTGATTGTCTCCAGCCTTGGAACTGGTGAAAATGTATCATTAACATCTATTCCCTATATCTGGGAGTAACCATTGAACACTAGTCATGCTTTGTTTAGATTCACTAATATATCTTAACTCATCTTGTTGTGATAGACCCATTTACTCCGGCTGAAATTCTTATTTTTTGGCCTTGAAACGATCTCCCACGTCTGATTCTTCTCACTCTGATCAAGCTATTCATTAATAGCATGAAGCTAGTTTTCATCTTCAACTGCAAAAAAAAAACATTTTGGCTCTACCTGAGATAGAAATGATGTATACTACAGTGATTTCATTCTTTTTTTTGAATAGTCGTTGTCTGATCACCAATTTTATTTTGACATTCAATTTTGGCTTGACTCCTTAGCTTCAAGGTAGATACAGACTTAAATTCTTCTTGATCATCATTAGTATCTTCTTCCGAGCAAGAATCTGCAAATTTTATTCCCCCAATGTTACTTTCCTCTTCATCACTTTCATCACAAAATTGTTCACTATTCCATTGAATGCTCCCTTCATTCTCCACTATAGCGACATCACTTCTCTCAACTACTTTGCTATAATTTTTTATATCATTTGTATGCTTTTCTTTTTCTTGAGTAGCCAAGAAATATCCCCTCATCTCTACGTGACACAAATTTCCAATGTTTTTTCGAATTAAGAATGAAAAACTTACTTCCAAAGATTTAAAAGTACCTCACTATTGACTTTTTCCATACCACATCCCATACATAGTCATTATTTCCTTCAGACCCAATAGAGCCCTATTAGAAATGTAGACCGATGTAAAAATGGTTTCCTTTCAAAATTTCTATGGTAGATCTTTTTCAATGAGAATCATTCTAGCCATGATGTTGATGATCTAATTTCTCGTTTCAACAACTCTATTATACTGAGAAGTTCTCACTGATGAAACATTATTTCTTATCCCATGTTTCTCGATATAGTCTTCCACCTAACTATTTGTGAATTCCATACCATTTTCAGTACAAAACTTCAGAATTATCTGCCAAAGAATCCTTTAAAATTATTTTTGGTATTGTTTTGGGCAGCTAAAGACATCAGACTTATGGGAAATAAAGAATACCTATTCCATTCTGCTATAATCATCAATGAACAGAATGTAATATCTCTTTCCATTAATAGATCTTGGTGATATAGGTTCACAAACATCAGTGTGCACTAATTTTAGCACTCTTGTTGACTTCTTTTCCTTCACTCTGTATATATTTATAATAATCTTCTCTTATTGAAAAGAATCAAACTTGTGTTTTAAATCATGTGATATCTTATGTAGGTCTCTAACTGTATCAAATTTTACCAGATATTCTAGATATGGTTGGCATAGATGACCAAGTCATTTATGCCGCAACTTGTTTTCTTCCTCTCTGGATAGAAAGCACATATCATCTTCTCCACTTACCAAGAAGAGATTTACATTTTTATTTTTTCCTTGTAGAATCACTACACCATCTCTTCCCAAGACAACACAAGTCTTCTTGGTAAACCTTATAGAAATCCCTGAGTCACACAGTTGACTGACGCTAAGAAAGTTATGATTGAGACCTTCTACAACCAAGACATCAACACATCTTATTTCTTTTCCCCCAAACATTGCCTTTGTTGATCCAATTATCATCACGCCTTCATCGATTTCGAACTTGAAAACTCATTCTTTGTAATATTTTATTCCTATAACCAGATCCTTATTGCTTGTCATGTGTTTCGTCCAACCACTATCAAGGATCCATACACTAGAACAATCTGATGCTTTAAGGGAAATTTCAACAACCACTTCCTTCTCTACTTTCTTGTTATTGGTCCATATTTTTGTCTTCACACTTTCCATAGATTGATATTTTTGATCTTTCTCTGAGTATGATGGATCAAATTCATCTTGAAAATCATCAAATATATTTTTCATTTTCAACTCACCTGTTGGTTCATTGATCTTCTATTTTTGAACACATTGATTCTGCTTTGGAACACTCCTCTATATGGTTTATGTACATTATCTTTCCATGTAACCAAATCCTCCTCACCAAAGACAATGTCCTTAAAATTGTTTTGTAGAGAACTGTTCTTTGTTTGACTACCACCTTTGTTCTTGTGCTCTTCGGTATCTTCTGGCTATAGAAAACACATTTTTTGAGTGTCCCATCCTTCCAAAACAATAACACTTGATAAAATATTCATTCCAACCTGTCATTTCTATACCTCCAGTTGTTCCTTGGGTTCTTTGAATTTTTTTATTCTGCTTTGTACCCACTTAAATTTTCATTTTTGGAACGAGTGATTGCGGTCTGACTTCAACCCTAATTTCATTCTATTTCTGATCAATCCTTAAATCATCCTTAACATATGACCTCTATTGCTGCTTCTTTCCTCCTGAACTACTTGTCTATTCTTTCATCCTTCTATTCTTTTGAATGATATTCTTTCCCGATGTCATAATGGGGTTCAAGAAATTTTCTTGATCCTTCACTTTTATTTTCATATTGATGACTTATTCTTCAATTTATTCAATATGCGTGACTTGATCATTCTCTTTTCTATTCTGGCCATCGATCTCCCTTTTCTGTTCTTCAATCTTGAGATTATGTCCGTCAACCTTTTCTGAGATCTCTGGATTATGAGACATAAGTTTTTGGATTTCTTTTACTAGCTCAAACTTGTCTTCTTCCTGTTGTTGCATATAGAGTTTGGTATCATGTACCACATTGTTGGATTTATTTGTTTTTCTATCATAAAATCTATCGCTTTAAGAGCCGCTTCTAATTCAGATTCCATGTCGATTATTCCTTCAACTTCATCTTCTTCTTCACTAGCTTTGGTTTGATCATCTTTCTGAGAACAACTGACATCTTCCACCATAACATTCTCTCCATGATCTCCACAGTTCTCTATCTCTTTAACATTTTCAACCTCAGACTCATCTAAACTATCACATTCTTTTGAAATAAGGTTATTCTTCTTAATATAATTTCTCTCAAACTGTTTCTTTCCTTTCACATAGGATGAATACTTCTTCTTGGTAATTTTGGCTTCATCGACATCATCATCTCCTTCGAACTTTTTGGGGGCACCTTGTCACAAGATGTCCAACCTTTCTATATTGAAAACAAGAAATTGGAAGTTTCCCATTAAACTTTTATTTTTCTAATTCGTAGGTTTGAGGAGAGGAATTAAATCACCTCATCTATCTCTTCTTCTTCGTGAGATTATTAAATAATATATTTCTTCTTGGTTTTGAATTACACATCTTTGGATTTCCCCTTTTTCACAGCATCATTGTCAACATTTCACATTTCATATGTCACAAGGGTACTGTACAAGTTATCCAATGTCAACTCTTTAAGATCATTGTCTTCTAATAATAAAACCTTTGGATTGAAGTAAGGTGGAAGTTTCCTTAGGATGTGCTTCACAATCCTTATGTCTTCAATGACTTCACCAAGACCTCACATGTCTTATTGTACAACATTTACCCGGTCAAAGAATATATAAACAGACTCATTCGGGTTCATTCTCAGATCTTCATACTTGTTCCAAAATACTTGCATCATCCCTTCTCTGAACTTTATTTCTCCTTTATATATATTCAATGTATTTTATCACATGGAATGTGAGGTTTTTCATGACATCACCTTCATATAGATAACATCGGATAGGTTTCCCCAAAAATCATTGATTCCTTTGGCATCAGGATCTAATTTTATTTGCTTGGATTTCGATAATGCATCACTGTTAATATCAGATGTTATACAATGGATTGATACTATGAACAAATCTATTACCAAATATTGGAAGTAGTGTCACATCCAACTCTTCCATAGCTGAAAATTGTTCCCGTCAAAGATCGAAATCCATTTATGATTAGTGACCTCCATTTGAGAGAGAACTACCAATATTAACCTTTCCCTTTGATACCATTTATATGTACACTATGTTAGATACCCTAAGAGGGGGGGGGGGTGGGTGGGTGAATCAAGGTATGACAGATTAAAACAACTTCTCCTATTGATCTTTTTTTGTAGTTAATAAAAACACTCCTCTCTCTCTTTCCTGTAACAAAGTATAAACCGAAATTAAATAATGCACATGACATAAATTTTTTTACTTGGTTCAACCTCACTGGGATATGTCCAAAGAGTAGACACCGATGATGTTTCAATGTACCAAATCCACTAAAAGCGCACTATAGTATACAATGTTTATAGAAGACTCACTGTCCCTCATGGTTTACAACCACTCACAATATGAAATCTCACTACTCTCTCAACAGAAGTGTGTTCACTGCTTCATCAGAAGATCCAATCACAGTTTAAATACTTTTAGGTCCCTTCATTTTAATATATGAATACATATTCTTATGTATGTAAATGTTATATTAAAGTTCCACTTTCATGCACAGATGAATACAACTTTACCACGGGTGTACCGAAAAATCTTCCATCTTTCGTGCAACCCTAGAATGGATGGTGCACTTTTCAATGCTTGGCGTACAGGTGTCACCAAACCATATATACAAAACTCACTTTTCCAAATCATATCTTGGGAGAAATACACCCTTTTTCACCTAAATAAGTATTGGCACGCAACTATCTATTGGCGCACATCTTCTAAATATCATTATACATGCGCGACCATACCACCACTTGCACGCCCAAATCACCTATGCGACTGGAGATTGAATTTTATCTAAGTGTTTATCACCACCAAAAATGAGGAGGGGTAGCCCTATATTTATAGGAATTTTGGGTACCCTAAGCACTGCACAAAAGTATCCTCCCAACGCACAAGTCCAGCCAGCCTAGCCTCTGTACCCCTAGTCACCTTGGACGACTAAACCAAAACATGGGTGACCCTATTTCCTTTTCCATATTTTGATGTTCTGGTCTTGAGAAACATATGGTGCACAACATTTCAAGCCACCAAGACATTGGCGCACATTTCCATTTTCCAAAAATAATTTTCTTCATTTTTTAATTTTGAAGCCAAAAAATTTGGTAAACATTGAAAAATGGCACCACCATGTATCTTCTCTTTTTGTACCACCTCCAAATCGTTCATTACTTTGTCTAGATTCTTTAATCAATCATGGATGGTTGACGAAATACCTTGAACTTGAAAACTCTCCTTGAAAAACCTCCTTTTTAAAAAATTTGAACATCGTGATATGCTTTATCAGCAAACACAACATGAAGGCCCGCTTTGTCTATAAACACTATCAAAGAAAAATTCTTCAATGATACCTTGAGTGATTTTTCTCAACAAATTCTGATTGGGTTATGTGCCTTCCCAAGAGTTTCCAATGAAATGGAAGTGTGACCACTACTTAAAACATGGATATATTCCCAATCATGTGTCCATTTATCAAAAAAATATATAAACACCCTCATATTTGGGATAAATGATGTTATTCCACTTCTGAGTGACCATTATATTATACTGATTGGCCACTCTATTTGTATAGGTGTTTTTTGATACTTAACCATAGACTTCTACTATCATGATCACCAGGTATTACAATTCATTTATAATTTGGTAAATAATTATATATATCATTCAACCATTTTATATATGTATTTAGTGAATTTTATTATCTGAAGGGGGATATATTCTAATTCTATAATTTGAGAAGGGAAGTATCCCTAGTCTTACCATCTATTTATTTTCTAGATATATTTGTAATCATTATTTATGGGGATATATATAGATATAAATTTTATTTTATGTTGGGGAATGCTAGAAGGATTCTTTGATTGATTCCAAACAATGTTGGTAGGAACGATGTGCAGGATAAATTATATATAACCACTCATAGGTTTCAGAAAAATCTTATGGTTTGGATTCTCTACAATGAATAGTAATGTTATTATATTCTCATTTATTTTATTACTAACATCAGTAGTTTCTTCAGGGTTCTTGGGTCTAAGTATCCTAATTTGGATCCCATAAGGTGACATCCTCATTTGGCTAATGACTTGTCACCACATTGTGTTATGGTAGTAATTACTAGAAGTATCCCTTCAAGGAGAATCATGGGCTACTGATAAGAGACCATTTGCTGTCATCTTATTCCTCATCCTAAATGAATGGGGAGAACCACATTTATGATCCTTTAGAAAGTCTCATGAAACATTACTATACTGTGATGGGTGTTTTCTTCTTTATGTCAATCAACTGATTCTAGGTGGATGAGTTACTGGGTTCTACATATCAGAGGGTTGCGCATGCAACATCTAATGTTGATACAATACCACTGAGGTTGTACACCTTAGTTAGTGTATTCAAAACCCAACATTGATGACAGTTGATTTGTGATTGTGCCCAATGGTTAGATTATTATCCAATATGTGAATAAATTGAATTGTTTGTTTGTGTTAGTTGGTTGGAAACAGTCATATTGAATATAGTTATGGAAAATGTTCATGGAGATATACATGAAAAACAATGATATGAAAACACATCAAAGATGTATCAAAGTAAAATAAAACATTCTCCACTGATTTTCATAAAAAATAAATGAATGTATATCTTTAATATTTTCAATAGAAAAAAGGGGTACTAACATGTGGTTCACACAATCATGAAATGTTACATGTATGGTTCCTCATTATTTGTCTCACTAAATCATAGTGGGTGAGTTTTAAATAGGGTAAATTCACAGAACTCGAATCACCCAATGACATTCATATCCATGATGGATGATGGGAATGCATTCCAAATTAATGTGGGAATTAGGGAACATAAATAATGGCCCTTGATTGCTCACATTGGTAGATTGGATGCTAGTTTAGGCTCATCACACCCTTTTGAGGAGAATTATTTCCCACCTCAAAAATCCACTATACATTTAAAAAAATTATGAACCACTATTAAATTTCTAATATGGAACCATCAAACCAATGTATTAATAACCATTTATTGATTTTTTTGATGGGAAACAATCTATATATAACTCTTTTTATCTATATATGGACCCATAAATATGTATCAGTGGTTCTCTATAGATTTAACCATATGAATGTACTAGAGGTGGTCCATTTTGGTTAATTTTTGTTTGTCATGTTGGTTTTATGAAACATATATAAAATATCAAGAATTTATCATCATATAGGGATATGTTTGTTTATATTATATTGAGGACTGTTCCATGAGAGCAATATACTACATATCCTTCTTAGAATAATCAGAACCCTCATTACTGAGTTCCCCTTAATGCGACACATTTCAAGAGGAATTGGAGGATGTATCAACCTATCCCCACTCATATGGAGAATGGGCATAAAGGGGTACCTTTTCATTAGATATGTGATAAAAGGTATGGAGGGTTCTTATACTATGTGATAACTAAGGTGGATGGAGGGTTATTCAGATAAGAAGTACATGGGGGAGCTGGATTTCGCTTCTCCTAACTAATATGTGGATACAATTGGGGGATCTATACCTAGGTGATACTTAGAAAACTTTTTATAGATAACTCCCATGCATATTATTTGTGATAAATAGAAGGAAAAAACTCAATCCAAAAATATTGGGTATGTCCATTGACAAACATCCATAGGTATACTCAGGTTCTCCACGAAGGATCTCATGCAATTCATGATCTTAAAAATGGTCCATTTCCTTAGTTATTTTGAATTGGGGAGAAATGATCATATGGTACATCATTGATGTTTTACATATTGGAGGTACACTAATCCATATAATCTATGTAATTAATTTATATATAGATGATTTGGGAGAAACACAATGGTATTTTAGGATATGAATGCCAGAATCTGGTGAGAATTTATTTGTACTTACTTCTGGTATTCCATTTTTGTCAAATCAGGATCCCAATGGTCCAATTTATATGTATCATTAAGACCTTTTTTGAGGGAGGAATTTCATGAAAGTATCTCGAGTTTTTATCTCAAGTTGGTGGAACTAGTGTTAGGTTTATGAAATGTAAGTTTAAATAATATGGTTGGACCATCAAAAATCATTTTCCACACTGCCGGAGCATTTACAATATCCACTTGGGAGAACTCATGGGTTTTGATGGTGTCGTTCACCATTAATTCCTTTTATCCATCTCATTATTAATATATTTTACTCTAAATATTACCATTATTATGTGAAAAAAAGAATGTAAAAACAAACTACTTTCCATGTTTAGTTTGATTCCCTCAATTTAATGTAAATAAAATTTCATCTTATACGTGTATTTGTTAAAATTTTTTAATGTAATTTGATTCAGGTTAGAGGTGTTAATGGGGATTGAAAATAAATGGGAGATATTGGTTGGAATGTTATAGCCTAAATGAAATAGAAACTCCACCTGATATTGGTGGAATCTATTTTTTCTATAACAACATTGTAGATTCAACCGGAATGTCAATGAGATTGATGGGTAGAATTGGTTCATCCAAATACCCATTGGCCAACCGATGGAGGTAACTGACTCTCAAGCTATGATATTATGGGCCTAGTAAGGAATGGATTCTTATATAATAAATTTTAAAAATTTGACATAATAATAACTTCTTCTAGTATATCGTGGATCCATTGAATCCCAATACCCTAGGAGAAATATTCCATCAATTTTATGAACTATTTAATGATTGTGCCTCCTCCCTACAAAAATCAAACTATAGTTCGACAAGAAGTTCATCATATTATGTTTTCATCAATATGTGGATAAATTATATCCTCTTATCCTTAGTCAAACCAATTTTTATTATGATAGTTTTTATCATATCTAAGGGATGTTTATTTTTTATAAGATAAATGTTGATAATTGATTGAGTCACCAATCAGACTCATGGATTTGGATCATACTAATCATTTGGATCTAAACCGTTGCTGGAAGTGAATATTTTCAAGTATAAGTGATATTTTTATTTATGTTGGGTGATTTTTATCCTTAATAATGATAGTATAATTAAAATCATTTCATATTAAGAAATAATATAGGATATTAGTATTATGATGTTGGAGTTAGACTTATAACCTTTTCATAATATTGATTTTTCAAATTTAAAGGGTGGTCTTTATCATTAGTTCTTGTCTCTATTATTTCATAGAATAATTGATATGTTTGTGAGTATGTATTTGTATCCATTTAAGACCCATGATTGATTTTTTATCACAAAAGGTGTGCATGTGTTTCCATGTGAGAGATATTTTTAGGGTTTCCATGTGAGAGATATTCTTAATGTTTCCCGACATTTGGATTGTGATCATTATGTTTTTAAGTGATGTTACATGATATCTATCACTTATCATATATCTTGGATTTACTTTAATTGTTTATCTATCTTTTATATAATAGAATGCATTTTTATCAATATAGACTACATCTTATGGAAGATGTGATAGATTTTTTCTCAACATGCATATGGTTGATCCCATCAATGGGGTGTGGAACACATGCATTGGTATATCCTAATAAAGGGGAATTTACAGGTGCCTAGTAGATGATCCTTATAGTATGGTGCTGAATTTGGTAGATCTTGTTTCTATGGAACTGAAAATATGTTATACTTGATTGATATACATGTTGATTATATATTCTCTATTTTAATTCAAAAAGTGATACATTATATATTAATCACATCTATTATGTATCTTTGTTGGTATCCAATAAGATATTTTACATACAACCAACACGAGAATCTCGATTCACTTATAGATTTCATAACCAGAGATCATCTGAAGGGAAAGGGCCTTATAGTGGACTGATTAATAGGTTTAGTAGGTGGATATTACCATTGTAGGTTGTACTTCAAGAAGGATGTTTGCTACTGGTTTTTCATAGTCACTATTATCCCATATGTTTATCCACCACCTATGGGTATCCATTTTATTATTTTACATGTGTGAATAACATATCATATTTTTTACTTCATGTGTTTGTACTATATGTGTTCTCTTTAATATTTTATATTTTTCAAATTTTTATGTAGTTATCACATCCATTATATAATATAATTTTTACCTAATACCGATGACATAGTTTCTCTTTGATATCCCTTTAGACCTCTATTCAATTCACCGACCTCTTCTATACAAGGAGGGACACCTGAGATCATGTAACACTCCAGCCTAAAACCAGTGATTTTGGTATACCTATTACAGAATGTTATCAATGATCTCAGTTCAATTACTTGATTCCTTTATTTTAATTAATTTAGGACAAGTTATATTTGAGATATGATAGTTGGGTCTTGGGTAGGGGGAACAAGTTGGTTCATAGTAAGAATTTTATAGTGGAACCTTGAGTTTCTTAAATGTAAGGATTTATAGTGTTTCTATTTAATGTAATTATTTATATAAATTCATTGTGGTTGATACAAATGATTTCATTATACTTATTAAGGTTTTTAGTGGGTGTTCATCCATCATCATTAAGAATATATGATCATATTCCCTATATATACTACTTGAATTTGATATTAAACAAATAAATATATTCGTCGTGAAAAAATTATATTTTACATCAATTTATTAATTAATTATATATATTAAGACATAGATATGTTTACATTAAAACATATATATATGGTTGATTTGGTCTTTATTCATTACTTTATTCCATATCATTTGTTATAAATAATTTTATTTTTATTAGTAAAATATTGTACTTTGTTGAATGACTTACAATTGTTGTCATTTTTTTGTTATATTTTTAAAACTGTGATGATTTGTTAAAATTTTGATATTACTATTTTTATTTGATTTTCAATTATTTAAATTTAATTAATTAACAAGGTATTAAATATTTTTTATTCATTTTATTGCTTAAATTTTAACTATTCATTTTCATTCATTTAATTCTTCAGTTGCTTCGATTTATGGTTTTCAAAATAATAATTTCATGTTATTATTAATTATCCTTTTCAATTTATTCATTGTTTATTTTTTCCTTCAAATTAACAAAATCAAAATTTTATGAAATAATATTTTTATTTACCTTTTTTATTTATTATAAACGATTTTTTAATTTATATAATTATTTTTATGTTTTTATTATTTTAATTTTGTTCATTATTTTAATTTTATAATTCTTTTAATTTTTCCCTATTATATTATTTTTCAAATGTAATATTATTTTTTCAAATTAATTCATTTAATCGATTGTTTTAATTTTTAAAAAATAACTTTTTTTAATTTTATGTTTTTTTATTTTTAATTTATTTAGTTTTCATTTTTTTGGCAGAGGTTCCACCTTAATGGATCTGTTACTGCTATCCCTCCCACCACTAATCAACGGTAGCACAATTCAGGTATTCCAGTGGCCGAAGATGATCAATGGTGACACATGATCCACTACTGGTCTCCTGCCACCTATCACCTCCTTTACAACTTCTATCATTGGAAGCACCCCACCCAAAACCCAATGGAAGGAAAACTGCCACCATGTGCCTCCTCACTCATTCTACCACTAGTCATAAACCATGAACCACTAGCCGCATGTCGGGTATCCACTATCGCCACTAACTAATCCTCCACCAACAACCATTGATGGATCTCAATCCACTGATAGCCCCAGATCAACTGTTACTCCTCCCCGGTTGTAGAACACAACTATGTTTCCCAAAATACTATGGATGAATAGATCATGCCGAAAACCATGAACCAGACCACCAAATTGAAATGATTGAAGAAGAAAACCCAATATAACACACTATCTTTCCATACCTCCAAACAAGGCCACCAAATTATGAATATGAACAGAAAAATTTAAGAGATTTATTAATCTATAAAAATAGGAATTGAATCAAACCCATGTGAAGAACACCACCTTATGACGATTCACTAGCTAAATCACCACTAAAACACCAATGTCAAGTCCACCACAGAGATCCCACTATTGAAAAAGAAAGATAAAGTCATTTTTCCACTGAATACAAACTTCCACTGATATTATCATACTATTGAAAAACTTGTGTCATGGATAGATGAAAATAATGATGAAAATTGACCTTAACTATAATACACCCTTCAAATTGATGAAGACTGGAACCTCCATGGGTTCACGTTGAAGAAGGCCGACCATGCACTTCTTAAACCATAAGTTTTGGATCCTAATGCCTCATCCTCCTATGAATAATTTATCCACCCCACTTATCTATTTTAATTATATATTTATATAATAAATAAAAATACTAATATAAATACCGAATAATATTTTTAATATAAAAAATATTAATATATATAATTATACTAATAATGAATATTAATTACATAATGTTTAATAAAAAATTAAATTTTGTTATACATATGTATTAATATATTTATTTCAATAGTAATTAATATTTTTAGTTTGTACATTTTATTATTTAATGTATATTTTTTAATATTTTAAATTCTCTAAATTTTATATATGTTTTGTGTAAAAGGTGTTGGAAACTGCCGAGAGAGTGTGATTATTTCAATCAGTACTAACCATATAGGGGGTGTGTATTCTGTTATCGGAGAATTGATGAACTCACTATGAGTTATAATGGATGATATTGATAGGAAGATCCAGGATGTCTATGCAGAGGAGATATAGAATATTATATAGGGATGGAGAGTTCTTATACTAACCTAGAGAGAGAGGATATGAACGATGATGATTGATACATATTGTTAAGCCATCTTGGGGACATTTCCAGAACTATCTGACCATGGAATTAATCATTCAACAATGTGAAAACACAATTGGGGAGAAGAGAATTGAATCGCATACTCGGGTTTAAGGAAGCTAGGTTTATTGACCCACTTAACCGAGATCATGGTGGATCCTTTCCATTTTTCTCAGAACTAATTGAATTACGTTTAACTAAAGTATTAATGGAAAATATATTTATCAATTTTTGACAGTATGATCATCATAATATCTTCCATTTCTTATCTGTACTTTCAGATTATATTTCACCATACAACATTTTCATTTCACACTTCTCTTTAACTCACTTATTCTTTATTTCTTTGTTTTTATTATTTTTATCTTATTTTAGCCACATAAACAAACTTATCCATCCCTATGGAACTGATGCCCCACTGACCCTAATAATAGTATTAAGTAATGTTTTATACTTTTTAATTTTCACAACTTCAACAACCATAGGATAAAATTTTAGAATAGTTTCCTAGGCGATAACATGTGATCAAGTTAAATTAATCAAAAAAATACGTAATAGAAATTAAAAAAAACGTAAGACCTAAAAATCTAAAAAAATATAAATCATAAGAAAAAAAGAAATTGAATCCTCAAATTATATTTTTTTGAATATTTATACACAATATATCTTCTAATATAGAACTCATAACTCTATTTTATTAAATAAAAAAATCTTTTTCTATTCCTACGAAACAAAAGAATATTGAAATGGAAAATAAAATATTTATTGATTTACTATGAATTGAAATTAAAAATTTAAATGTACAGTGAACATTAGTTCCTACCCAAAGTGACCCACAATTATAGTTTTCCAAATTCAAAATATCATATGAAATACATATTTTATATGGTTTTACCCTTGGTCTAGGATTGATGATATCAAACATTATCATCTCTCTTATCTTTATTATTTGAATGGACCTCATATATAGGACTCACTTCAGTTTATGAGATAATTTTATGGTTTTTGTCAACAATTGGTCCTTTGAGATATAAGTGAGGAGGTGATGAGTTTGAATGTGTTTTGATTATTACTTATTCTAAATTCTAATATTTGTTAACAGAACATTGATAAAATAATTATTGAGACTTTTAATGAGGTGTTCAATGACATTGTATCAAATGTTTACACTAAGAACACCACTATCATTTATTTAAATAAGAAATAATATTTTTTCCATGATGAGGGAGAGTATTTTCACAATTTATGTGATAGTTTTAAAAGTATTAATATGATGATTAACAAATATTAATTATCTATCCATTTTCTATTGGATAGATTTTACAACTCTCTCACCCAATATAATTAGCATTTAGAGAAATAATCTTGTTGAGGAAACTTTCTTGATTCTACTATTGATGATATTATTTTTTTATAAAATTTATCAAGTGTACTAATGCAACTAAATAAATTGAGGGAATCATCAATAGAAAATAAACAAGACCCCATGTTGTTTTTTTGGAATATAGAGTTTTTAAGGAGAAGTGTTATCATTGTGGGATGTTCGTTCAAACTCAAATACGAATCCCCAACATTGAACACCGTTTATAACTTGAGTATAACTCCCAATTAATTTATTATAGAGTTATATTCAAGGGTAAATTGATCCATTTTAATATGAATAAAAGAATGAATTCATTAATCAACAAAACCTGTCTATAAAATTGAAATGTTTCATTAAACAACCCATTACACCTAATCACACACAATAACCCCATTTTTTCCAATATCAATATGTGGATATATTATCTAAATATCAGGGATAATAATATAGGTTTTTACATATAGTGATAGGTGGAATGTTTTCACTAACGAATGATAAAAATACTAGTATTCACAATTTAGAACATCAAATGGGTTAAATGGCTAGATATAAAGGTGTTATGGATAAGGGGAAGTTAAAAAAAACTATAGTTCCTAATCTATGAAATAATGTGATTGATATCATCATATGATATGGCCTTAAAAAAGATCAATATATAGAAAAACCTAAGGAAGGTAAAGTGATGGAAATATTTAATCAAATAATGTAAATATGGAAAAATCCAAATCTAGAAATATAGAAACAATTTTCCTAATTGAATAGAATGTTTTAGCCACACATTAAAATCCATAGAACACAATAAAATGAAATGAAAATTGATGAAGTAATGAATAAATAATATTGTGATTCATGAGAAGATGGAAATAATCCCATAATAAAAAATTATTCCTCTCCCATTACCTTCCTCTAAAGAGTAAACAAATTGATGTACCCAAATACCAAATATTTCTAAAAAATATTTGATCATTCAGCTTTAACAAACCTTTTTTTTGAAGCCATGGATAATGTTAGATCATATCTAAAATTCACCAAAGTGGATTCTAGATACCAAAAATTATTAAAAGAAGTTGGATTCCATTAATATCATTGAGGAATGTATTGTGGTTCTTTTGAGGAGGGAAAATCTAAATTTAAAAGACCATGGTAGTTTTTTAATTCAATGTCAATTAAGAAAAAGTGGGAAACTCAATTTTTTCCCTAATTTAGAAGGGAGTAATAATATGTTTCTTTACTCCTTGAATTAAAAGTCAAGACTTGGGTATTTGAAACATAATATTATTTCTCTTTAACACGAGTATATTTCACTCAATCTTCTCTATGGAATGGTGGATGAATTAATAGTTAGTACAGTAAATTTCACATTGATTGTGAAATGTGATGAAAAGGTCCCAAATATCATATGGAGACCATTACTTGATGGTAGAGGTTTTATAATTGATGTGACCGAAGGGAAACAAACCCTCCATGTTTTAGTGGTGTGGAATATATAAATTTCTTCAAAAATCACTAACCTAAGGTCCGTTGTGACCTTTTTGAGTTAGAAAACAGGTTACCTCTTGGAGTACCAGATGATTTTGGTAGACTGTTTTTTTTTCTGATGATGATGGTTTTTTTGAGAGGTCCTACAAATTATTATTTCAAATATAGTTAAGTGCATACCATTAAAAATTTAGATCCATTTAATGACCATGTATATAAATTTTATGGGAATTGAGTCTAGATGGGTTGTTTATACCATTCCTTACATGGGAGGCATCCCATTATTTTCTTGTGTTTATCTATTAAATTTTTTATTTCAGTAAATACTCCAATATCTATTGTGTGTCTCCCATGATTGGTGAACAATTGTTTCTGATGTTTTCATTCGTACACACTTTCTCTTATCTAATATCTTTCCATTTAAATGTGACCCAGATGAATTACCATGTGGGTAAGTTGGTGTGTGGTTGATGAAGTTACCATTTTAAGAGATCACAGTGGATTGTGACAATTACTTAATATTGGTAGAGTCCATTTTAACATAAATTCTAGAAGGAGTTTTAGGAATAGAAAACCATATAGAACTCCCCTAAACTCAAACCATTATCAATTTTAAATTATTTGTTAATTTATAAACACTCATTAATATCTTTTAATTTTATGGAAGAATTAAATTTCTGACCACATGAGTTTTTCATTTTTTAAATGGGTTGTTAATATTACATTTTTCAACAATACAAAAATATTTTGAAAATCTTGGGAGTAATTATCACACATATTTCTAAATATATATAGTCTTTATTTGAATTTAATTGATTTATTGTAATAAATTTATTACTTTAGAATTTTCTTTCATACTGAATTTCAAAAAATATTGTTTTCCACTTTCAAATCAATTTTTTTGTAATAAAGCTTTCACTTTAGGCCCTTTTGTCTAAGTTGTTTCAAATCCTTATTGAATGCATATGTACCATGTATACATTTGAAAATTATTTTATGTGATGCATTGGTTAGAAGTGGAAAGTAGATACACTTTTTTACATTGTCATAAACTATTTCTATATGATTTTTATATGGATTTTTTATTCTCACATGTTACTACTTAAACAAACACTTTTTCGGTTCTAATTTTACAAATCTATTTTGATCCTTAAAGATTGTCTTGTTTCTCCCATATTGAGAATTAATAGTGTTGAAATTGTTGAGATTAAATTTTGTGGAGTGGTCCTAATTAATATAAACTTTTTTTTCAATAATAACAAATAAAAAAAAACCTATTTTTTTCAAAATTTATTCGATTTAAATCATTAAATACATTTCGTGTTTGTAAATAGAAAAAATCAATAAAAAATAATAGAAAAAAACAAAAACAAAAATTAAAAAATACAAAGAAATAATTTTTTTCCTACTTTGGTGTCATTTCATTTGAGATTGTGGGGTTTCAAATATTCTGAAATGGATTTAATTTCGTGATTGATAAGTGTTTCTTCACTAATATTTCTTTAGAAAAACACTTTTGGTACTGGAAAAAAAGACTATGATGGGAGAGATTATTGTGGAATTTTTATCTTAACATGAGAAAACTATACTTTTGAACATGAACATTAAGGACACACCCTTCTTGAATAACAATTTTAGTAAGCCAAGAAAAATGATATTCCTATAATCCCTTTTAATCTAGAGTAATATGCATATATGGGATCCCATTGTGAGTCTCTGAGTAATGTTAATTGGGTTACTTTTTGAGTTTAAATAAAAACCATTTTCAAAATAAATAAGTCCCTTTTAATGATCTATGTACAAAAAATATAGATGGAAAAAATTAAAATAATGTGACTTATAAAAAATGATATCATTTTGGTGAGGTGAATTATGAACCAAAATGGAGATGGGGTTATTTAATTATAATTAGAGTAGAATTAATGATGCGATGGAAAAATAAAAACATTGAAAAATGGATCATCAATTTGGTGAACCTAAGGGATAATGATTTATTATGTTGTCTCTTGTTAATATTGGGGTTATAGTTTTTATTTAACATGTTTCACTTCGAGAATCAGAACCATTTTTTAATGAAATATGTTATTCAATAACATTCACATATGAGGCATGAATTTTTAACATTTAGAATGATTTGTTATCTCCATTGATTTAGTAGACCTTTAGAATAGACCTAATATGGTAATTTCATTCATTAGTATTTTTATGTAAATAAAGAACCTTGATTTTTTCGATAGTATAGTTTATTAAGTGTTTTGGATTTTTATGTGACCTTGTTTCATAATTTTTTCTCAAATCATTTATTAAATATAATTCTATTTTTAATAGAAAAATATTTTATTATGATGAATGAATACCAAATATTTATATTTTTCTATTAAATTATTTAAATTATGTTAATTTTTATAATTTTGTTTAATATTGTTTCGATTTTATAGAATAATTTAGATTTAATTTAGTAAATATATATTAAATAAAAATATTAATAATTTAGTTTTTTTTAAATTTTATTTTTTCACTTTTATTCTTTTAATTAATTTTTTTTTATTTTATTCATTTGAAAATAATAATTTAATTTTTTATTTCATTCTATTATTATATTTATTTTTTATTTAATAGTTTTGAAATTTATAAAATCTCAATTTGATTAATTAATTTATTTCCCTAACTGTTTTATTTATTTTTATTGTTTTTGTAATAAATTTATTTCTTATTATGTCATGTATTATTTTAATTAAATCCATTATTCCAACTATTTCATTATTTAAAAAAATATTCTCTGAATTTCAAATAACTTATTGTTATTTCAAATTAATTCATTTAATTATTACTTTCTAACATAAAAATTAATAATTTTTTGTTGCAGTTTATAAATTTAAATTTATTTGATTTGTTTTTTATTTATAAATTTTTCTTTGAGATAGAGGATCTACTATTTTGGATCTTCTACCACCATCATTTCCACCACCGATAAATGATAACACAATTAAACCGTTCGTACGGAAACAAATGATCAACAACAGCACATGATCCATTGCCAACCACCTACCACCGATAGTCTCCTTTCAAGTATCCACCATTGGTATAAATACTATGTAATAAACCTAAACATATCCCAATGGAAAGGTAAATTATTATAAAAGACTTCTTATTCATGCCACCACAAGCCATCACCCTTCTTCCACAATCCCACTATCCATCATCCACTGCAACTACCAGCCCATCCTATGCTTTCACTCACTCACTGGTATCAACTTTATACCACTAACTCCACCTACATCAATTGAATCTCCCTTCTTATTCCCCCAAAAATTTCCTGGAATCATCCATAGGAGAATTTTCTCCCACCTATAACACATTATCCACCACAACTCTTAACTAAAGGAAAAAATCACTGCCATTGTCCATAATGCCATGGATGAAAAACTGATTCTTTACACAAAAAATAGGACACAAATCTAAAATTATCAAAGATGAAAACCTATCATGGTCCACTATCATGACAAACCCAATGATTCCAAGAGTGAAAGACATATCATATTTCAATCAATTTCGGCTAATAAGTATGTGTAATGTTTCTTATATAATCCTGGTTACTATTCTTAACATGCGAGTGGAAGATTTCAGAATGATTGGGTGGCCAACAAACAACATGGCTTTATTAAAAGAAGGTCCTCAAAAGAAGTCATTGGTATTTCTCAGGAAATTCGTATGGATATCAACAAAAAAATCAAGTTTAAAACATGGATATTCATATTGATATGGATAAATCTTATGATAGGATGGAATGGGTGTATATTCTCAAGGTTATGGCTTTTATGGGTTTTTACAATTGGATGTGTTACTTAATGTTCATATTCTTTAGCTCTCCCAGGTTCTCAGTGTCGCTGATGGGTAAGAAAACTGGATTATTTAAATATGTTAGAGGCATTAGACAAGACAATCCTCTTTCTCCTAGTATTTTTACAATAGTACAGGTCCCCCTTAGTAAACTTAAGGATAACAAGATCAGCAATGGCCACATTAAAACTTTTAAATGTAGGAATCAATCCAATGGAATATATCACTTTCTCTATGTGGATGACAAGATATTTTTCATTAATGGAGGATTTATATCTATTATAAATCTTAAAAAGGTTCTAGAAGAGTACGGTAAAGGGAGTGGTGAGAAAATAAATTATGATAAGAGTAATCTATATTTTGCACAACCATGTTCAAAAAGGCGGATAAGAAAAATGGAAGAAGTTATGGATATTCAGAGAAGATAGTTTCTTTTGGAATATCTTGGAGCTCCCTTTTCTCCTAGAATATTGAGAATTAGAAACTGTGAGGGATTGTTAATAAAATTATCAGTAAGACCAACAATTGGAAGAACCGTTTTCTGTCTTTTGGTGGTCGTATTACCCTAGTTAATTGTGTTCTATCGTCAATCCCTATGGACATTATTTCAGTTCTGAAAGTTCCTAATGAGGTATTGAGAAATATTGAAAGGCCATTGACATATTTTATCTAGGATTCTCATGGGGAAGGATGATACCACTAGGCATCTTGGAAAAAAATGGCTAGGCCAGTGAATAATGGTGGTATTAATCTCCGCAGTGTGAAAGGCTCAATGCATTGTCTTCAAGCTAAGTTGGTCTGGAAAGTCCTTGAAGGTGATACCTTGTAGTGTAAGTTTATTAGAATGAAATATGGGAACCAAATTGTTGTTTTGAGGGGTAATATCTCTTGGCTATTGAGGTCGCTTCGTGAGCACATTCCGACTCTCAATATTCATTCCCGGTGGATCGTGGAAAGTGGTGATATCATTTTTTGGTATAGTAATTTGTCTAGTTCAATAATTGGATTTCCTTCTTGTCCTACTCCTAATCTAACATTTTACCAAGCATGTCTTTACCCAGATTTCATTCATGCCATTCTTAATCACCATCAACAGGAGATTTTTGATAGCATCGAACTCACATTAAGCGCTGATCGTCTGGTTTTTACGAAATCTTCCGTGGGGGAATTTTCGGCTAAGAGTTTCAGAATGAGTCAGACTACTTTAAATGGTGGAAAAACCATTATGAATTCATATTATTTTAAAGAGTTTCATGTCAAATAAAATTTCTTTCTGTGGAGGATATATAACAAATGTATTATGATGGATGACCTGCTCTATAGGAGGAGTGTTCAGATAGTGTCGAAATGCTGGTGTTGCAGGTCCGAAAGTTCTGAAACGATGGAGAATTTATTTTTTGCGGGTGAATGGTCTACAAAAAAGTGAAGTTTCCTGGTTATCATCATATGTATTTATATTCATCATGAAGCTGGTTTCGATTTCTATCTTAATGACTCTTTCGGTGTTGGATTGAATGAGAATGAGTGAAAGGCCCTGTCTGTGCTAATGACTGCGAGTTGTTGGACTTTATAGAGCACTAGGAATAAAGCCCACCACGAAGGTTATCAGAGCTCCTTTCTTGCCATGCAGGTCTGGTTCAAATAGTTGGTAGGGGAGTTGGGATCCCTGATAAAGCTAAGGAACGAAAGTAAAATCCTGACAATGTTTATCACTACTTCTAGAAGATCTTCTACAACTCAGGAAGATCATGGTAGATAGAAGTATAGAAAATGTCTAAGTTGGAACCCACCTACCAGTGGATATAAGCTAAATGTTGATGGATCGTGCGCTCTTGGTATGATGTGTGGAGGGGGAGCCATCTGAGATAACAACGGTTCTGTTATCACTACTTTCAGTAGCTTCTTCTGTCAAGGAGACTCTATCAGAGTAGAGGCTAAGGCTCTTCTTGAGGGGTTGGAAATATGTAGTGGCTTCAATTTTTCTCTGTGCTTAATTGAAACAAACTCTACAGTGATTTATAATTCTATACAGCGTAAGAAAAATACCCCATGGTGTATAGATTATTACATTTGAAGGTGTATCTGATACATTCTTAATGGTGTGGTTGTCCAACACACATGGCGTGAAGGCAATAAAGTGGAAGAATTTTTAGACTCTAAGGGTTATAAATATGATCCTTGGATTATTTTCTCTAATATGGGAAGAATTCCTTCAGAATGTGTTGATCTTGTTTGGGCGGATGCTCCTGGATTGCACTATTTTAGTCATCCCTAGTTCCCTTGCTTTTAGAATTATTTCTGTTTTTTCTATGTGAATTTCCCCCCAGATTTTAATTAAATAAAAATGGTTATTGTTGTTGCGTTGTTAAACACAATGTTAATGTAATTATTCAAACAACAATGAGTTGTATTGCATACATGCAATGATGAGTTTTACTGAAAAATAATATATTATTAAAATGTTATTATTTAAGAGAATAAGATATAACATAGATGTTAAGTTGGTGTTTATGAATAGTATTAACTAACTTATGAAAATATATTTTTTTAATTCATTGGTTAAAAATTATTTTGTAATGAATATAAGAACCAATTTAACATTGAGAGTGTGTTTAATAAAAACTATTTCTTTGATCAGAAAGTTGGTTTTATCCAAATAAATTATTTTAATTTCAATTAGTGAGTGAGAATAATGTAATATATATATTATATATTCAAAAAAATATTTTTTACAATCATCTAATATATATGATAAAAATAAGGTAAGAACAAACCCAAAAGTACACATAATACCCCATATTTTTATAAAAGTACATTTACTGCCTTTTAGTTTTGGACTTATTATAACTAAAATTTATAACAACTTAATATAAATTATTTTAAAAAATAAAATTTTTCATTTAAAGAGTAATAAAAATATTACTCTGGTTCTATTTTTTTTATTTTTATGACAAGTTTCATGTTTTGAGGAATAATGAATAATACATAACTTTAATTGAAAACAAATTTCTTCATCGAAATAATTTATAGTTTAAAATTCTATTATTGAATAGTTTTATAGTATAAATACATTTTTTTCCCAATTTATATTATTAGAATCAATTTCACATTAAATTTAGATACAATAACATAAGTAGTTTTTTGACATATTTACACTAAAAACACGCTTTGTCATCCCATATGTGAGATTAGTAGTAAAAAAATTCATCCAATTATGTGAATTGAATTTTGAAAACAAGACACACATATTTATAATATTTATGATATTTGGAGTCTAATAATATCATCTTAGTTTTTTGACCAAAATTATTAGTAAAAATAATTAAATTAATTAAAAATGTTAGGGGTAAATAGGGTAATAACAGGTGAAAATAATAATATTGGTACTATAATATTAAATTAAAATTTCCAATAATTTTATTATATGATTTAGGGTTGAAAAAACTATATTTGGGCCATTTTTTTGTGCTCTTGGAGCCAGTTGGACATCTTTAATGCTCTTATATTATTTAATCCTATGGGAAGTCCAATATGTCTTACTAATGTTTCTAAATAGTGTTACTCTTTTTATATATAGATATTAATAATATATCTTTCAATATAAATATTAAATTCAAATAGAAAATGTTTATATTCTTCATTATAATGTATGTCTAATTTTAAGGCCTGAAATAATTAAAATAATGGCTTCTAGAATGATTATGTAGTAAATGTTTAATTAACAGACATTTCAAATAAATGTTATTAAAAATAATAAAATAATTATAATTTGATATAATTTATATAAAAAAATTATAAATGTAAAATAAATATTAGGGGTGTATTAAATATTTTTTTATGTTATCTTGTGTATTAATATTTTTTATAAAGTTAAGAAATGGATAGTGTAAAAATTGACATTAATGAGATTTCAAAAGAAATTATATTTTATTAAATGATATAAAATGAATAAAAATATAAAAATAGGCCAACCAATTGGGAAATAGTTTAAAATTTCAACCAGGACTTATTTATTATTTGTTTGTTTTTTAATTGTAACTATATTAACATTTTACGAGTAAAAAAGCCAAGCTGTCACGGTAAGATTTAATGGGTTTAACTAAGGCTTAATGCCAAATGACAAGGGTAATAGTGTGACCTAAATTTATCTCAAAATTTTTTGTTGATATAATTTATACCCATAATCATATTATCTTCTATACTACTCACTTTTTTACATTTTTAATAGAAAATGAATTTATATCAATTTAATTTTTTGAGGGCATCCAAAAGTACCCCTCCCGTCAATTATAAAAGGCCATCTTCTCCCTTAATTCATTACACAACTTTGAGACTTCTTTCTAAACAAAAAATACCAAATAATCCTCTAATATCCCTCCCCTAATCCTATAATATTCAATTTTGACCAAAATAATACCATGTTTGTATTTTGCTATAGACCAAAAGAAGTTTACCAAATAAGAGGTAACAGTCTTCAACGATCAAATTTGTATTATTTAATTCCACACTAATTCATTTATTATTATATAATAATTATATAATAAAATAGTTATACTCAGTATAATCATATTTTATTATGTTTTGTGTTATACATAAATATAAACACACTTCCATCTAATGGGTAACAAACTTTCCATTCTTGTGTCCGATGAACTACCACGTCACGAAATGTTGTTGTTGTTTTACCTTTACCACCTCAGGTTTGTGGGAATTATGATGTAAAATATATTTATATAATAAATATATGGTACTTATTATGTATTTATTCTTTTATAAATCTTTTATAATACATACCCTTATACTTTTTATTTTATGTGTACATGATAACATTGTTTATGGTACTGGGGACTTCCACATCCTCAAAGAGATGTGATCCATTCCCACTATACATGGAACATGTAAACGATGATTTTAATTAAATATTTGTAACATAAACAAAACATATATGATATTATGAACATAATTACCATTATTTAAATATAATTCATTATTTTATTTATTACACTTTTCAAACATTAAAAAGTGATAACATCGTTCGTGGACGTGTGGAGTACCATCACCCCGACGTAATGTGATTTCTTTTACATCACAATAATTATATATATATAAGTATATATGAATTAATAACATGGTATTTATGATTTAATTATCAACATGAAAATATATAATGCTAGTTACATTTCTTCTATAACGATCATTGAAAAATGGGATTGTTAGTCATGAAAACATATGACCTACCATCTCCATGGTTGTAAAGATGGTTCATTTTTCATAACCATATATCAAGATGGGTATTAAAAGTATAATTGGTGTGTAAATATGATAATTATTTCATGATTCTTATTCTTAATATTTTTATATAATGATATCTTAAGCTCTAGATGACCTACCAAATTTGTTTTTAACAAATAAACCAAATTTTTTCAAAACACCGACATAAATTTAATTATTTAAGTAGTTGTTTACAAAATTTTAATAAGTGAAAAAATTAATGATAAACTTGGAAAAGGTTCTGAATCAAGTAATTAATTAAAATAAGTTTATTATTCACTAATATAAAGACTCATGCGTTAAGTCAGACTCAAGGTATAGGATTTCATCTATATTTACATTCCATTGAGACCTATTTATTGTTATGAAGGCATTAATTTTTATATGGTTTATATACTTCCATTTTAAATTTTATATCATGAATTTCCCTATTCTCATGATATTATAAGTTTTATTTAATGTTATTATTTCATGAGATTATGATTACAATATTTAAAATCGGTATGAGAAACTTTAGAATGTTTAATGATTATTTTTATCAAGATTGTTTTAATGATATATAAAAGGTATTTCCATTCATCAAAATAAAAAATTCTTGTTGTTACTTCTCCTCCGCTAAGGATTTATTAACAAAAAAATATTATTTATTCAATTTGACTATTTAATGATATGGAGCATTGTATGTTAATTACATATATCATTCTAAATACGAGGAATGAATTGGATTTTGTATATGTCAGGCAGTTCCAACTATAGGCCCATTTTAGATCAGTATGTTTCATTGAAAATACTAGATATGGTTTTGGATGAGGCCTTACCAATTTATTGGATTATTGGAATGAATATTAACTTTATTAGATTGATGTTATGATTCCTTGAATGTATTTGATTCTTGGACTGAAGCCAAGATGATATGTTTAATGTATTCATCATTATGTATTCCATCATTATATATTCTGTTATGGTTATTAATTTTGATTAATTTATTTTTTAAAATATACTTGGTAATTTTTCATTAACATATTTTTAATAAAATAGAATGTGTTTCAATTATCTACCTTTTAATATTTATTATTAATTATCTAGTTATTTGAATGTCATGTGTTAATAGGTATTTACCTTTTCATGTTTATTTAATCTCATTGATATATTATTTACTCCTCTTTATATTCCATTTATGAGAAATTGATTTCACTCTTTTGGTGTTTCCTTTGATAAATTTATAATGAATAATTATTTAAATTGGATTTCAAATAGGTTTTTCATTTTATTTTGTTATGTGTCAGGATTTATTCTCTATTTCCCAATTTAAAATTGATATAATGCATGTAATCTGTATTTCCAAGAATTCTAAACTGATCATTCCTATAAGATTTTGTTCCCTCTAATTTAGATAATGTAATAAAATAATTCCACAACCCCAGAGTTCTAGGGACCAGGGATTACAGTTTTTATCAAAGAATATTTATGGAAACTATATTTAGAAAATGTATATTAGGGTACGCAACCATAATATTGACACTGAGTATTAGTATGGAATAAAATTCTAATGTTTGATTCATGTTTTTTTGGAAAGTTTAAGCATTTATAAATTGGATTATATTGAAATTTGGATATGGTTTTAGATAATGATGTATTAATTCCCCATATGCTAGAACATGTGCTAATAGATAAAGTATAAATAGATCAAGGTGCAATAAAAAGGTAAGATTGATTTAATAGAAAAGTATATTTATATATATATATCCCTACAATGTGAAGGAATATCATAACTCTAGAAAAATGGTCATAAAACCAAAATTTTGTTCTATATTCTTCATTTATGATGATATCAATGACCTTTATTCACACCTTTTATTTATGGTTATGTGGTCAACAAATTTCTCATGAACATGTTCTCTATCACTCTCCATTAGAATGTAATGGTTAGATTTATTTTCAATATCAATGTTTTCAATAATGTTATCCTATTTGAAATCCTTGTTTTGTGGTGACAATCACATTTTCTTTTCCATATAATAATGTTTATATGTTGTTAACCCTATATATGGTTTGGTTTTTTAAATAATTGTTAATTTTCAAACACCAATCCTATAATATCATGATCATGTTTAAATTATCTTAATGAAATTTCATTACTGTGGGGAGAATATAACACCCCCATAATTTATGATATTTTCATTTCTAAATAAATTTTATTTCACTTATAGATTTCTTTATATAAAAAACCAAGTTAAGCATACACTATTCAGAACAATGAGTTGGCTTGTGTAAATGAAAGACAATGTTTTTCTGAAAAAAATACATTATTAAAATGTTATTATTTAAAATAAAAAGATATAACCTACCCATTATGTTTTTATTTTTTAATAATATTACCTAAATTATGAAAACATATGGTTGAGTTAGTAGGTTACATATTAATTAGAAATGAATATAAGAACCAATTTAATTTTAAGGGCGTGTTTTCATAAAAAACTATTTATATTCTCACATTGTTGTTTTAACAAATAAATTATATTAATTAAAATTAGTGATTGGTATTAATTTAATATATATATATTATATATTAATCAAATTTTTTTTACATTCATCCAATATATTTGATAAGCATTAGATAAGAACAAACCCAATGTTACAAATAAAAACCTATATACTTATAAAATAAGTTTTATCGCCTTTTAATGGGGAACATATGTTAAATCAAATATTTCACACATTAATATACATTATTTTACAAAATAATATTATTATTTTAAATCTGAATATAAAAAATTATATTGGTTCAATTTATGGTATTTTTTTGATAAGATTCATTTTTTGATAAATAGTTAAAAAATATTAAATATTAATTAATTTTTTTTTCATCGAAATAATATATAGTGTTAAATTTAATTTTTGAGTGGTTTTGAAGAATAAAATGATTATTTTATATAATTTAATCAAATTTAGTTAATTGGAATCAATTTCACATTAAATTAAATACCAAAACATAGAAAACTTTTGGATGTTTTTACTTTAAAAACCCTCTTTTTCATCCCACCTGGGAGATTAGAATTAACCTTAATTTTTCTGATATTGTGAAATGAATTTTGAAAAAAAGTCTTAAAAGGTTGTAATCAGTTTATTTTTTTAGTCCAATTAGATCAAACAAGTTATTTGAAAAAAATATTAGTAAAAGTAATTAAAATTAGTTACAACAGTTAAGGATAAATTGGTAATAATGTATAAAAATAATATTATATATATTATAAAATCAGCATACCACTTTTCATAATTTTATTAAACGAGTAATTATTGACCAAAAACATATTTGGACCGATTTTGTGTGCTCTTGGAGCCACTTGATGGAGTTTATGTATTTTATGTTAATTTAATGAAAGGAAAGGATAATATGTATTACTCATATTTCTAATAAATATTACATTTTTATATATTTTTATTAAGAATATATAATAAATTATAAATAGTAATTGGAAATATTAAATTTTTATCTTCATCATGATAATTTATTTTTGATTTTTAGGGAAGAAACAAATTAAGTTAAAGGCTTTCACCATGATGATGCATTAATTGTTTAATTTATTGATATATCAAATAATTGTTATTAAGAATATAATAACCAATATAATTTGTTATAATAAATTCACTACATTGATTTTATAGATGAAATTTATTTACTAGTGGTGTATTAATATTTTTTTATAAGTTAACTTCTGTATTGTTTTTTTGGAAATTCATGAATGAAATAGTGTCAAAATTGACATTAATGTTGATTTAAAATAAATAATTTTTTATTAAATGATTTAAAATTCCTTAAAATATAAACATTTCCCAAATTATTAGGTTAAATCCATAAATTTCATACATGAATAATTTATGGGTTGTTTTTCATTTTATAGAAACTATATTAACCCTTAAATAGTAAAAATCGGAGTTGTCATGGTAAGAGTTAATTGGATTAACCAACGTCTAATGCCAAATGATAAGTGTAATTATGTGAATTTTTTTTCTTCTAAAATTTATTTTTTGAGAGTATTTAGATTAATTGTCATGTTATATTTTAAATAACTCACTTCTGATCCATTCTTGTTACAAAGAAAATATAAAATAAATTAATAGTTTGAGAGTTTCCAAAGTACCCCAAAACTCAATTTTAAAAGGGAACCTCCTACCTTACTTCCTAAAACCACATTGAGCATTATATATAGACTAAAACATTCAAAATAAGTTCCAAAATACCCTCCTATAATCCAAAAAACACCACATTGGGCCAAAAGTAGTCTAAGGAAGGATTTTGTTATAATATAAAAGGAGTTACCCAAATAAGAGGTAACATTCTTCAATGATCACAATACTATTATTTTATTTCCAAATAATTCATTCATTATTATTACATAATTATATAACATAATAATTATCTTCAATAAACTAATATTTTATTATGTTAAGGCTTTGAACAAATCTTAAACACACTTCATTATAATTGGAAATTAACTTACTCTTCTTCTGTACAATGAACTACCGCCTCACAAAACAATTTTTTTTGTTTTTTTCTTTAACACCTAACATAGGTGAGAATTATGATGTAAAAGATGTTTATATATGATATATATTATTATTATTATTTGTTTTTTTCTTCTTTAATTATTTTATAACAAATAATATTATACTTTTCGTTTTTGCAAATATGATAACATTGTTTGCAGAAGTGTGGACTTTTGCCTCCTCAAAGTGATATGATTAATTAAAATTATACATAGAACTTATAATGGATGGTTTTAATTAAACACATATAATATAAATGAAATATATATTTTATTCATGAAATAATTACATTTCTAGAAATATAATTTATCATTTTTTTATTACCCTATAACACACTAAAAAATGATAATGTCATTCGTGGAAATTTTGTCTATTGCCTCACCCACACAATCCAATTCATTTTTCATCAGAATAATTCTATAAATATAAGTATATATGACTAAATGGGAAAACTATATTCCCAACTGGAAGAGTGACCCAACCCATCCATAAGTGGAAACGTAAAATAGTTGCGAGAGCCCCATTCCTGGATCCAAAGCTATGGCCGCCACACGCAGTCTAAGCACCTCGTATCCCTAAGATCCTCTGATTTCATGATCAACCTATCCATCATCTGTATGGGAAAACCATGTGCGGGGAAATACCAAGCATGGGTGAATATAAAAATACTTAGTAGGATGCCCCAAAAGATCAAGGGAGCAGAAAAAGATGTACCGAAGAGGGGATAAGTAGATTAAAAAAGGTACAATACAATATTACTGCTTAACACAATAATATAATGAAGGTAGACTCACCCAAACACAAAGAGCACTAAATAGTGAGATGATGAACTTCCCATTGAGTATTTTCTACCTATATTTGTAGAATATACTCGTCCAACCACGAGAACCATGAAATGGAAATCATGTGGCATACCCCACACATCTTTTCCTATTCTTTAAGGAGAGTAACGAAAAACCCAAGGAGTGGGTACTAAAATAGGTCATATATATATGATAATTCATATAATTCCAAATAAGAGAGTAAGGGGATGTCTATCTGATAGCTCAACCTAAGAAGAAGAGTAGCCAATAGTTCTAGAAGTAACTACTATCGATTCCCACTATCCTCCATCTTCTCTAAACACACAAGTCAAAACCACACAATCACTATACCTTAATACTATCCACTTTGGGAAACATTGTGCCACCCACATGGTTCTAGGTCACCTCACAAGGATATGTCTCAGTGGGGAATGTTACCCTATTACTAATGAGTCCAAAGTAACATCAAAGTGTATATTTACACTGATCTACATACCCGGATGGAGTAAACCCAAAGTAGAGGACCCAAACCCTAGTACATTAGGGGAATCCACTCTAATAGTCTTCATAGAGGACCCACACCATGATGCTTCAAATTGATTCCACTCTTGTTCCTCAAGGACCCTCCCCCTTGTGTGTGAGGGGGATTCCATAAAAAATTAGTTGGAAGGGTACCCATGCCCATGTTGATGGGGGATTCCACTCTCATAGTAGTCTTAGAGGACCCACACCCATGCTGATGGGGGATTCCACTCTAGTTCATTAAGGACCCCTTCCCTCCCATTTATAGGAATTCTACATAAGAGGTATCGATCAACTATACTAGCTATCCCCGGTAGGTGGCACCTCTCATAAAGAATTTATATGCCAACACTGTATCACTACCGTTGTTGGATATCATTGGAAAAGGAATCATATCTAGAACATATCACATTGTATCTAGAAATACACTACAAGGGGTACCAACTCATTCTATGTAAAATAACACTCAGGATAGGCTACTCATGGGCCAAAATTCAAGCACTATTGAAAATTTGACTATATGCGAAGGGCTATTTGCGACGGGATCCCGTTGCAAAAAACATTTTGCGACGGGAGCCAATAGAAAATATACCGTTGCAGAAAATGGCATCGCAACTTGTATTTGCTATGACAGGCCTGTCCCAACAAATATTACTTGCGGCGAGAAGTGGGCCTGTCAAAAATATATGTCCGATTAAATAAATTACATATACAAGAACCTTTAGCGATGAGCCCTTCTCAAAAAAGTATTTGCGACGGGATACCATCCCGTCGCAAATAGCTTATATGTTATAAACCTTTTGCGATGGGCCCGTTGGAAAAAAGTTATTACAACAGTAAAGAAACCTGTCACAAAAAACTTTTAATATATATATATAATCTATTTGCGATGGGCCCCGCGTCGCAAAAGGTCCCATCACAAATAAATAATAAAATAAAAAATATAATATTAATATTATTAAAATAATAAAAAAATAAAAAATATTAAAATTCTCAATATTTGAAAATACTTAATTAAAAAAATTATGATAAATGAAAAAATACTAATATTATTAAAATAAAATAAAAATAAAAAAATTAAAATTCTCAATATTAAGAAAAAATATATTAAAAATAATAAAATATTATTATTATTATTATTATTATTAGTAAAATAAACAAATATTAAAAAAATATGACATTAATAATAAAAAATAAAAAAATAAAAATAAAAAAAATAAAAAATACTAAAAAACAAATTATGTAATATTTACGCTAATATAAAAGTAAAAAACTATAAATAGTTCATATTACAACAAATATTAAATTCAGATGTTTTTAACAGAACAAAAAAATCACTGGGGGAGTTAGTCTTCAAGAGGAGCTGGAGGAGCTGGAGGAGATTATGGAGGAAACTCTATCCCTAAACTACGAGTCAGACAGTGCATGTACTCTATCTGATCGTGCAACTACTGCTACCATCGACACATGTCTTAATCGTACTGCTGCTACTCCAGACGCATCTCATCCCGCTATATTTGAAAACTCTTTATAAACTAAGTTTGAGCTCACAATTTCCTCTGATACTGTGAGCCAGAAAATGATGTCTCTCCACGAGATCCTCTCGATCTAAACACCGACATCGTAGTAGTACCATAATATATCTCAGGAGTCAAATGAGAGATGATACCAACTACTCATCCCTCCTCGAAGGCATATTTATTTATTAATATTTTTTACAAATTATTAATTTTTAATACTATTTATGACAAATTATTACCAATTATTACTATTTATTACTATTTATTACTATTTGTTACTATTTATAACTATTTATTACTATATTTTTATATTTTTTACTATTTTTTACTATTTATTACTAATTATTACTATTAATTACAAATTATTACAAATTATTACTAATTATAACTATTTATTAAAATTTATTATAATTTATTATGATTTATTACTATTTATTAGTATTTATTAGTATTTATTATTATTTATTACTATTTATTAGTATTTATTAGTATTTATTTCTATTTATTAGTATTTATTAGTATTTATTACTATTTATTTATAATTATTAGTATTTATTAGTATTTATTACTATTTATTAGTATTTATTAAAATTTATTTGTATTTATTTGTATTTATTAGTGTTTACTAATATTTGTTAGTATTTATTACTATTTGTTAGTATTTATTTCTATTTATTAGTATTTATTTCTATTTATTACTATTTATTGCTATTTATTTTTATTTATTAGTATTTATTAGTATTTATTAGTATTTATTACTATTTATTAGTATTTATTACTATTTATTGGTATTTATTTATATTTATTAGTAATTGTTAAAAACATCTACTATTTATTATTAATTATTACTATTTATTAGTGTTTTTTACTATTTATTAGTATTTATTAGTATTTATTAGCATTTATTACTATTAATTAGTATTTTTATTACCAATTTTTAGTATTTTTTACTAGTTATTTGTATTTATTAGTATTTATTAGCATTTAATAGTATTTAATACTAATTATTACTAATTAATACTATTTATTACAATTTTTTAATATTTATTTCTATTTTCTCGAATTATTACTAATTAGTTAATTACTATTAATTATTGAAAAATAAAGCTACTAATTACTAATTACTGCTAATTATTTATATGCATTAGATATTATTGAAAATAATTATTATTTATTACTTATTATTAAGAATTAATACTAATAATTTAATTTTATTATTACAAATAAACACATATGACAAAACAATTTAAATCTAACTTAATTACAACTAATCAACAATAATTAAAATTAATATAAAGAAAGAAAATAAATACTAAATAAAATAAAACATAAATATCTTTAAACATGATCTCTTCTAATTGTAGGTGGCTTCACATTATCTTCGTAAAAAAAAGCTAACTGTCAAAGATTTTCATTCTAAAATTAGAGTTTACATAACCAAATGAACAAGAAATTCGGGCTAAGAGAAGAAAAAATTGAGGGCGGTATATATAGGTTAGATTAGTTGCGGCGAGACTATTAGTAACGAGAATCTCGTCGCAAAAATTACTTTTTGCGACGGGCCCCGTCGCAAATACCTTCGACCGCATTAATTACCGTCAGCGGTTTGAAGGATATTTGTGATGGGGTCTGTCACAAAATGTGACCTGCCAACACACTTTTTGCGACAGGATAACATCCCGTTGAAAATAAGTTTTTATAGCTGCCAGTTATTTGCGACGGGACCCATCACAACAAGGTCTTACCGCCTCCTAGTATTGGCGATGGGCAGTGCCAACCCGTCACAAAATCTCTTTTATGCGTTTTGGCGCACAAACTGTTCCAATCTGCACGTAACTTTTTGCGATGGGGTGCCTATTCCCATAAAAAATAATTGGTTATTTGTGACGGGCTGGCCAGCCTGTCAGAAATAACCATTTTCCCTGACTATATTACGACAGGATTTATTCCCGTCACATATAGCCCATCTCAAATAATGGTTTTTCCCATATTGAAGTCCAAAAGAATGAGAAATGGGAGGTAATGTATTCGTAGTGGTACACGACACATATGAGGCCCACATGTCGTGAGACCCAGCCTCACCACTTGGTCGTGTACCTATCCATACTCGAGTACTAAACTATGGTCAAGTACCTGTAGGCGTGGGAGTGTAATCCTAGAGTACATGACACCTTTATCCAAAAATTCTAATGTTTGTACGATGGTCTTTGTTGATCCAAAGGGAAAAAAATGTAATTCCACCAATATGCCTCGTCAAACGGCCTTGGATAACCAAAAGGATTACACCACCACAATCATTGTAGAAAAAACACAAAGGGTCAAATATTCATTTTACCGAATTAGACTCCCGGAGAAGAAATGGCATTTCACAACATTGCACAGAAACAATGCATCGTGGGGCCCATTCCATGATCTCGAAATATGTCAAATGAATTGTGCCATTGTGATCCTCTCAGAAAAGAACATTGGATTGAATATACATTTTTCCAAAATAGGCACCCGGTGAAAATGATTCATTTCACCACATAAGCCCAAACTGGGCTATATGGGGCCCACATCATGATTTTGGTTTGATCACTTGAAATCAATCTTAGAACATAGACCTCAATTAGAGGGTTTTAATGCCACTAAAATCACATCAATTAGACATTAGATGCAAGAGATACATCTAATACATGAATCACCAAATAATAATTATTATATTATTATTATTATTATTTTAATTGGACCTTTCGTGCCACTGTTTCTTGAGATCGAAACATAAAGTTCTCCAACTGGCCTCGAAAGGTCTATCTCGAAATCTAGGTCTTGTTATCGCAGACGACAGCTTAATTAGATGCTCTGTTTTGGAGTTATTCTCGAATTAGCGTTAGAAAATAATAGTAATAATAATATAATTTTTTGGGAATTTTATTGACCCACTCTAAGAGTTGGAAAATGCTACTCAACATTGGTCTTAATAAAAATACCTCATTGTAGTCAGGGTCACATTACCACTGACATCACGTAAATTTGACACAGCACAGGGAGGTTAGGGGTGTTTAAATATTTTAATAATAATAATAATAATATTTTATTATTTTATTATTTTTTGAAACCTGTAGGGGGTTACCATGGTCGGTCTCCTGCCACCGTCGTCGTCCCACTCTGGCCGCCTCCATGCACCATCTCGTGGCACTCTAAAGCTGCATCCGCCGGAAGCCTACCGCACCGCCATCACAACCTGACACACCGCCATCGCGGCCTACCACACTGTCATCACGACCTCCCGCACCGCCGTCCCGGCCTTCCACACTGCCACCACTGTTCAGGGACCACCGGAAGCACTCTATTTGTGATATAATTTTTTAGAGACTAGATATGGGATCCTCGAATCCCGATCTACACTGTAGTGGTCTCAGATTGAAGAATCGTCATGCCCCCTCTGGTGCCCAATACTTGAATTTGAGCATAGATTGATACTCCTCGCATCGAGATCTTCATAGATATGATTATTTCTCCAAGATTATAGGTTGTTTCAGCATGGCGAAAATTATCGTCAGGGACTGACGAAGAATGCGAAGAACAAGAAATCTAGAATCAAAACAGACGATGGATGTTGGTAGTTTGACCATCACCAAAGGATTATAAAGTTTCTAATTGCAACATAAATCAAAAATGGAAAAAAATGATTCAATCTAGGAGTTGGAGAATCTAAAATACAATTCCTACCTCAATTTTGGATCTGTCGTTGTGTTCCCTATGCTCTGATCTACTAGAGTCTTTATTTTCTTCTCTATTTGATTAGGTACGAACAGAAAATCACCATTAGAAATAGTTATCAAGAGATCCATTGTCCACGAGAGAATTAAGCTAACTGTTGCTAATTTCTCTAAACTCTTATTTATAGGAAACTGCTAGTGGTCATGGAATCGGCAACTCCTTCAGCCTCTCATTTTATATTGTGCTTAGGTAAAACACACCATTCCGAAATCAACGATGGTCCTAGATTTCCAATCCCAGTCCCCGTTCAAAATTTATTTGACTTAATGACCAAGATAAAATAATTTAATTCATTTATTTATTTACAGTTAACTTATCCATGGAATTTTCTACAATAGGCCCGCACGTAGAAAGGTTATCTCCCACCTTGGGTAAACTCCACGCTCTGGGATCAATCGTGGACTCCGATTCATGATCCATGCTACCGTATGATATATATCCCATTTACATTGTGTGAATAGTATACAATATACTTAATATGTTTTGTATAATTTATTCGGGGAACTTCGGCCCTCAGAATTGCACACCGTCTCAGCACATGGCTTGAGAAATATATGTAGAAATATTTCAATGTCTTACAAGGGAAATAATGGGTCTTTATGTGTATTCTCATTAGAACTACTAGCATTAATTTCAAAAAATTATTTATCATAACACCCCGAAAAATAATTTTAGGGCATTATTCTATTATTCTCATTGATCACTTCTATGATTTTATTCTTGACCTACATATTTTATTTAATAAAGAATTAATGAACTTATTTTTTTATATTACACCAAAATTTTTATGTTCCTAAATATAAAAATGTATACTTTTAGTATGTTTTTTCATACTATGGAGAAAAGGTTGAATTTGGGAATTTTACTCATGATTTGGTACTTTTAATTTTAATTTGATGATATTATGGTGTAGAATATTTGCATGCAAATTTGATGTGTAATTGTTTTTCATTAAAAAATTTATAATGGAAAAAAATATGGTATGGATGATTTTTGTTAGTGTAATTTGTGAGATAGATAACGATTATGATTTACGATAAAATATTATTGGATTCTCTGTGACTATTAATGTAAATATTTTCATATCACAAGATATGAAGTTTATATTAATTTTCTATATATTTATTTGATGTAAAATAATATTAAAAATTATGTTATCAAAGAAATTAATTATATATTGTTACAATTTTTTCATGAAACATCAATAATATGATTAATCATTTATTATAATATTTTAGAACTTCCCCATATGTAACACTTCCTTTTTTTGTTAGATGTGTTGTGGGGGGGGGTGGATGTGTTTCATGGGTCCTGAAATGTTTTATCCATTCACAAGAAAAATACACAATGGTGAGATGAATTATGGGTGTGGTGTTGAACATTTTTTAAAAGTTATATAGAACACATACAATTTTTTTTGATAAAGATCGAAGAGACATCATTTTGTATTTACATTTTCAGATAAGGTAAAACTTGACATTAATGAGTGTGTTTTCTTTTAATCATTTTGGTGTGGAAAACATAGCTGATGCCATTTCCATAGTGAAGGGTGTATTACTATTGGAATCTAAGGGTATTCACTAGAAGGTATATACAGTGGTGTAAAATTAATAGAGTGAATGAAGTGGAACTTAATCTATCCACATATTTATAATAGTCACCATAAAAAACCTATAGAAATTTTTATGGTTAATCAGAATCAATAGGGAGCCATTCCATGTGAGGGATGAAGGGAATATAATTCTTTAGATATCTACTATATTGTCTAGGGAATTATGGGTGAAAAAATATTTTTATTTCTCCCTATTATATGTTATTGGCATATGGTGGTTTGTTGGGTTTATGAAAAATCATGCTAAAAAATATAGTGAAAATACTTGGTGGATATTAAAGGTGTTTGAAATGACTTCAAATTACATAAACATTATATATTTCAAATTCGTTGATTCTGACTCTCCTCTGAATGAGGGGAACCACTGGCGTAGTGGCAGATAATATAGAATGGTGTTATGTACTGAGACTTCCTCTATAAATATTGTTCATTATTATCATTTTTTCAATTTCAATTCACTTTTTCAAACCATATTAAAATCATTCGACTCTCACTACCCTCTATCCATCACATTTTAGATTCCAAAACAATTGGATCATTTTAATCCAACACACCTTACTAAAAATTCAAATATCACCTTTTCCTGAATCAATGTTGAATTTCTTTAAGATGATTCATGTTATATGAATTTTCTATTTTAGGGCCATTTATTTTCCATGCCTTGATTGTGGATGGTTCAGACTGGTTTTGGAGTGTTTTCTAGTGAATTCATTTTTGACTGATCCTCATTTCATTCAAAATTATATGGAGTACATTTAAATCTTTGTAAAATGGATGGGGACTCAATAATATCTTTTCTATTTTTCAAAATGAAGTATAATGTTTTTTATTATATGGGTAATAAGAATTATTTAATACAAACAACATAAAAAACCAACAATATTTATATATGGTAAGAGAAGTGATGTGTAATATTATATATGCTCAATGTTATCACTTGCGATGCTTCTTTTTTTTCACATAATTTGGAAGGGAATACATGAATATATAATAAAGAGCAGATAAAGGTAATGGATAATCAAATAGATTTAATTTCTTTGTCAACCATAATATTTCACAGAAAATTAAAACTCATAATATAAAGAAATTATATCTAATGTCATGAGTCCCATTTATTAATATAATAATTATGTTGTGAAAACATTTAAATTTATATGTTTAAATTCATACATCTCTATGAAAAATTGAATGAAAATTATTATTGGTAATACAATGGTCAGATTAATTATCATTGAAGAAATGTAAAATACCATCTAAAAAAATATTAAATATTCCTAGAAAGGTATTTTTATTTCAACATTATGTTAGTTTTATTGGGATATGTGATGTGCATGAGGCAAAAAATGTTTTTGTGATTGGATGGTTATTTTCAATTTTCTTAGACTATGAATTTTTGGGTAGAGGATATGTGGTGTATTTTTAATGGAAGGGTGCTTGTTTTTTGTTGATGGTTGTTAGGTTATAACTGGTAATCCTATAATATTTGATGTGGTAAGGTGAATCAAAATTATCCACTATATAAAATGACTTATTTTTTTTGGTATTTTCATGAATTGTCAGGTTTTGATTATGAAATATACATAATTTTTTGTGATTCATGTTTTCTGTGATATAGTGGACTAAAAATAAAAATGTAATCATGTTTTTGAGTATGAATTTATATTATACCCAAATATATAATAATTAAACTATAAAAAAAGAAAACATAGAATAAGTTTATAATAGAAACTGAAATGTGATATAAATTAACACTTAATATGTTTAACAAATGATAAATGAACAAGTTATGAAATGATAATAGAAAATTACCAGGTAATCAAATACACCAGTAATTGAGAATCCATATTGTTTAATGGTATTGAAATAACATAGTTTTTTCATGGGAATTAGAGAATTGATGGTGAAATAGATGTGTTTTATTGGTTAAATTGCATGAAATTCAATTATGGTGTCTATTTGTGAATTTATATCATTGATGTTTCTTCTAATTGTTATGCCAAGATGGTGATTATGAAGACAAAGACACAATAATGGTGAATTTTTTTACTTGAATATCTTTTAACAATTCATAATGCCTCTCATGTTTAGCTAAAAACCTTTACTTTTCTCTCAAAGATGATCAAGAAACATATATAGATAAAGAAAATGAACACAATGATATATAGTGGTTTAGGGAACAAATTCAAAATATTCCATTCAACCAATTCGAAACTCTATGATCATGGATATTTTCACTATGTACTATTATCCTAAGACCATTATTCCACAACTGAGTGTAGGTAGTCGACAACTTTATAATAAAGCCAAAAACAACCTTTTGGTTCTTTCACATGAATTATTTTATCTGCGACTTAGTGCTAGAAGCTGACACTTAATGGAAGACTAAGTCTGAGCAGTCAAAACTCCACTAAATCAATAGTCTTTAATTTTGTCAATGGTACAAGTTTCACTTAACATTTACTATAACAACTTGAAAATTTATTAGGATCATCAATATAGAACATCAACACATAGATATTAAACTTCATGTATGATATCTAAAAACAATTATACCAAAATCAACATACAGATGTTTAAATCTGCATGTATCCATAGTGTATCTATGATTTTTTCATCATTTATAGAAATGATGTTGAAAAGATAAGGTATAATAGCAATGAAAATAATAACAACATAACTAATAACAACAAGGTGAAAGATAAAAACATGTAGGTCTCTAAAGTGTATCTATGAAAAATTCATCTATATATCAAAACTTTTGTATAATCATGTATATATATATATTCACATATATTAACCAATGGAGAGTGTCTTGATATTTATACCATTGGTTGAGTAGCACCAGGTAAAAAAATAACTCTAAAAATATCATAGAACAAATCATGAATATTTTAAATCAAAAAATATTAAAGAGAGTCATAACATTACATGTGAATATAAATGACTTAATCCATTGAATATGAGTCATTAAGTAAATAATAATTATTTTTTGTCATTAATGAATTATTTTTGAACATATATTTAATTTTGTTAAGATAGTTGTGTAAATCACAAGAAATATCAAGGATTGAAAACACTATCATTGACTAGGCGAACATAGGGTCCCTTCATGAAAAGAATAAATTCTAAACGTAGGTTTTAATAATTTAGGGTTGTTAACAAAGTTCGGGTTGACACACCATAAAATTATTTCCTCAAATGTAGGGTTACTTCCAATCATGGGGTTGCTGAACTATACTTTTCCGATAGTGAAGGGTTTCTAATCCATACATGATATTTTCAAGGTAGGGCTTATTCTCTATGTCATAATTTCACACGTTGGATATGAAAAGTGTTTCTAGAATATATTAACACATGTTCTGAATACTTCAAAAAATATTCCTCACAGATCAATAACATGAATATAACTCTACAATAAATATTTACTGGAATAATAAATTCTTAAAATTCACTTAAAAATAAATTCACTGGTAAAAAATGTGGGAATTTTTATGAATCGAAACTATAAATAAATTAAAAAAATTGTTTAATCAACACATGATCAATATTTTCCAACATTTTGATGGTCACAAAACCCATATAGAAATAACTAAAATTTTCATTTAATATGTTTTCCCTTTATTCTCCCAAAATATCCTTCATTATTTTAATTATAAAATAAAGTGTCCATATGTGAAATTTCACCCCTAATGTATTATTATGAACATTATTTATTTAAATGAAAAATTTTCCCTTATAAAATTAAAACTAATGTGTTAATAAACACTCCATTTTCTATTTATTAAAAAGGATAAAACTTTGATAAACTATCCCCTTTTATGACATTTAAAATATAGAAGTAAAGTATATTTTTAAAAGAATCTCCACTCTAAATCAAAAATAAGTAATTTATAATAAATTAATGAGAATAATAAATTTATTATTTTATTAAAAAAAACTACCCCTAAATCATAAAATTTAGGATATTCGATGAAATAGAGAAATAAATTTGACTAATTTTCACCATTTATTAAGAAATTATAAAATAAAACTACTAATTATAATGTGAAAATAGTAAATACATAATTATTCAAGATGATTATAAAAAATAAATTAATAACTTACTATTACCCCATAATTTTATAAAGAAATTTATTTTAAAAATCGTACAATACTATAAAATAAATAGAAAATAAGAAGGGTTAGAAGAAAGTGTTTGGTTCATCCCACATTTACAAACATCAAAATTTATCTCTTATATAATATTATATGATTATAATATCTTCTACTCTTAGATTTAAATATGATGGACATTGTTTAATAAAAAATATCTTTAACCTATCATGATCAGGCTTTGTAGTAGCTTCATTTTTAAACAATTCCATTTGTCTTATCATTTCACCATTGAATGTTTCAGAATCTTCTTTAGAGATCAATTTTTTTTTCATATTATTATACTCCTTTTGGAATGAATCAAAATACACTGTTGATACATAAGATTTATGTAGGTCATTATACTAACTTTTAGATGCCTCTAGCTTAGTTTGTAGGTTCACTTTTTTCTTCATTCAGATTATCAGTTTTGATGAGAAAATTTGAATTAGATAATTGAAAATGAGATACTTAATATTGTTCAAATATTTTCATTCTTTTTGAAGAATTATTTTTTTTCTAAACTAAAAGAGCCTAAACACTTCATCCTACTATGTCCCATTTTTCAGAAACATTTGAAAAAGTTATTTTTAAGAAGATGATTTCATTATTTAATAGAGTTTATAATAACATGAAACATTAAATTCAAATGTTGTAGACTATTATTCAATTTATCTATCAAAAAAATATTGAACAATCAATAAATATTACATAAGAAGAGCGTTATGGTTTTTATTAATAATTGATGAGCTTTTAGGAACATGAAATATAATGACTTAAAAAAATGATGATATTTTAAAAGAAATATAATATTTTTAAAAGAAAATGGTCTTTTAGAAAGAAATATACTTGATAAAATATTTTTATAAAATAGTAAATGCACCAATATTATATATCTATTTAAAAACAAGCACTTCATGAGTATGTAAATTTTTCATTGACGATTTTTGATAACGAACATCTTGAAAGTTGTACACTTCTTTTGTAAATACTTTAACATATATCAATCGATCAACTAGTTAATGTTTTACCAATTCAACTTTGTGGTGTAACTCTCAATAACATAAAATAAAAATCTTCGTTGGTACCCATATACTTTTTGGTCTTGTAGTGTTAGCAATTCAATTTCTAGGTAACCAAACATATTTATTTTTAGTAGTAATTTTACTATATTTGTTAAATAGTTATTCTGAATAATACAAATTTTATACTAGAATTTTAGGTTTTCTGAAAGAAAAATCATTTTCATATTGGCTTTTAATACCACAATATTTTTTTAATAATATCAATGTTTTGGATATTTGAACCAGGAAAACATTTATTCTTTTGATTTTTTTCTTTCACCATTACTTCATTTTTTATATTTTATTTACGTATTTTTTGACCAAGGATTTGATATAATTAATTTTATCCTTTTATCATCATACTAGAGGACCATTTTAAATAATTAATATCATTTATTAGCTCCTTAATTTTGTTATATTATAGATTAAATAATTTAGAATATTCTTATTTTAAATCCAAAATCTGTTATTTAAAATTATCTTTATATAAAAGAACGATATCATAAGAATTATTAATTTTTCTATGATCTTTATTTTTCAATTCATATTTGTCTCATAACATAAAACTATAGTTTTTCAATTCATCCTAAAATAATTTTTCACATCTACTTTTTTTAGAGAATGAATATTGTACATCTGGATCTGTTGGTTCCCATATACTTACCATTTTATTTTTATGATTGGAATCAGAGTTTATATAAGATTAATACGAGAACCAAAATTATTAATTTAGATGTCTTTTATAATTCTATTTTATTTTATGTTTTAGTTGTCTTTCCATTTCTATTTTAGTAAAGAACAATTTTTGTTTGAATGACCTTTTTCTTGCATTCAAAACATCTATTATCATCAGTCCCTTTATTTATTTTTCTAAATTTATTTTCAAACGTCTTAGAAAGATATGATATATATTTTTCCATTTATAGATGATTTAAATTTTATTATTCATTCATATTCATTTTGAGAGAATATTCTACATGTTTCACTTGATTTGCATCTTCAAAATGCATCTCAACTTCAAACATCATTAATTTTCCAATTTAATATTTCATAGCTAAATTTCATATAGGTTTAGATTGACATAAAGCTATAGATATTTCATTCCACTTAGAGAGAAGTACTGTGATAACTTTAAAAACTTTTTCTAATTGTGAAATTTGATTTCCAAAAGAATAAATATCATTGAATATTTCTATCAATTGACCAATAATTTGGGTGATGGTTTCATCCTCACTCATTATAAAAGTATCAAACATAAATTTTAATATAGGCTACCTTAATTTTTTATAACACTTGTTCCTTCATATGTAACCAAAATAGTCTACCATATCTAATATGTAATGGGAAATTGTGATACTCGATTGAATTCATCAATTACTAAACCATACACAATAGCATTCATAACTTTTTAATTGAGATCATATTTCCTTTCTTGATCATTATTCAAAAAAATTAGATCTAATTTAGAGGTTTCATAAGGTTTGCCTATCTTTATGTAATCCCTTATTCAAAGATTTTTGAAGCATATGATCATAAATATTTTAAAGCATTGATACTTATCACCAATTATAATATTGAGCATGGATCATATATATAGCTTCTCTTGAATAATTTATTTTTAGATATCTTCATTTGAATCTTTAACTCAAGGTTGTTGGAGAAATTTTTTTGAAGAATTATTAAATTTAAATTTTTTGGAGTCAAATAGATCAAAAAAACATTCCATAAATATAATGATAGAAAAATAAAAAATCTTTTGATTTCAATAGTTGATATAATAAAAAAATCAAGATGAAAACATACTAGTAGATCCCTACCTTTGATACTAATTTTTAAGTTATGACGCTAATGATGAAGATAAATACAAAATATGGGAGTGAATTGTGTACTTCAAGAACATTAAACAAATTAAAATGCCTCTCCTTTTTAGCATTGAACCTTTCATTTTCTCTCAATTATTATAAGGAAGTGGATATAAATAATGGTAATGAACATAGTGATATACAGTGATTTAGGGAAATAAGATCCCCTAGTCCACTCCACTAATGATAAACCCCCACAAGCTTGTATATTTTTACAAGGTCCTCAAATCCTAATAATTTTAATCCAAAATTAGGTGCCGAAAGTTTCCACATTTACAATAATGCTAAATGGGCCTTCTAGTACTGTAATAAGGAACCACTTATCCATAGTTTAGTGAAATAAGAAGACACAAAATCGATGAATGAGTCTGAGTGGTGGAAACTCCCCCAAATCAATAGAGAATAATTTTTATGATGATTTTTGATGAACATTATAGTTATAGTAAAGACTAAATATTATATTCCGATCATCAGTATAACACAAAAACAAATAGTTCATCAAATTCATGTGGGATTTCATAAAACAATGATTGAGATAACTCTAGGCATATATATAAACATGTATATATCTTAAGTGTATCTAAAAAAAATTATTACTCATTCTTGGAAATGATTATGTAAAGGTAAGGTTTTGTATCAGGGATAAAAATAACCCCAACAACGACAATAATTAGATGACAGATCAAAATATTTATGTATCCAATGTTTAGCATTTAAAAATGCTTCTATATTTTACCACTTCTGTACATAAAAATATATATATATATATCTGTGTATTCACATATATTTATCTATGAAGAGTGTATCAATAATTATAAAATATTTTGAGTTGATCCAGACCCAAATATTACTCCAAAAATACCACTTATTAAATTTTGAATATTTGAATTTAAAAAATATTCAAGAGATTTGTAACGTCCCTTTCTAAAAGAAATGATTTACTCCATTGAATACAATTCTTTAAGTTGATTATAATGAACCTTTGAATAGAATATAGATAGGTTTTGAATTTATCATTAATTCCACCTATACCCTTTGATAAATTAGGTATAATATCATTGATTTAAAACTCCATCATTGAATAGTCAAATTTAGGGATCCTTCATGAATAGAAAAACTCCAAACATAAGTTTTGAAAATTTCGGGTTGTTCAAAAATGTAGTTTTGATGTACCATTTGTTGGTTCCCTTAAACGTAGGGTTACATCCGAATTCAGGGTTTCTAAACCATACGTTCTCAATATCATAGGGTTAGTAATCCATATGATTTTTTCTGAATATAGGGTTTATTCTATGCATTATTATTGCACACAAAGTGTATGAAATGTGTTTCTAGAATATATTAAGACATGATCTAAATACTTAATCTAATATCCATCATAGAAAATAAACATGAATATAATTTCAAAATAATATTTCAATAAATAATAAATTCCTAAAATTCAATAAAAATTATATTTATTAGTAAATCAAATCTGAGAATTTGTGAGCATCAAAACCTAAAAAAAATTAACAAAATTGTTGAATCAATACAAACTGAAATATATTATAAATATGATACTAACTATAGTTGGGTAACCATTTTGATTCCAAAATGTTATATTTTCCCACGGATTGCCATTAAATTATCATTTGGTTAGGGAAGATATCATGCTATTCCCACTTTCCCACTATCACATTAGATGTTATATATGGTCCCATTGGTATATAGTTGGAATCATTTATTGTACAAAGAGATTATTTGGATTATTTCATGCATGATAATTATTCCCAAAAAATATTGATATAGATTTGACGAGGTTGTGATGTATGGAACTAGTTTAGATCTAGAATTTTATGTTATAATGAACTTCTAACTATCATGTGGTGAGAGTTGGGGAAACGTGTTATGATGTGGATAATGATGTGGAATGGATTTTAGCACATGATTTTTTACATTTTGGCATGGAATCATAAATATAATGTGTACATAATTAGGTGGAACAAAGGATTATATTTTACTGATATTATGATTTACATGGTTTTTAGTACTTAGTGTGTGAGAAATGGTGAGGTCGTTGGTGGATAATTAACCATGTAATTGACTATTATTTCTCATGTATATTCACTATAGAATTAGTATTATATTCAGACATTTTCATGATAAATCCTTGAGATTATAAAACCTAGAATATACGTTATGATAATCTATATATTTATATTAATTTTATTAGATAACTATGGGTGTATTGGGGACTGATATGGGCCTTATATACACGATAGAGGGAGTTTTATTTCTAGTTTATCAATGAGTCCTATTATACATAAGTTTTATTAAAATATTACTATATCATATCATTCAAATTGGGATTTAATAAATATGAGATCTTGTTAAATATTGTATGATGATTTTTTGATTAGTGGTTCTCATCTAATCTATTTTCCATTACATCACATATTGAATCTAATGCCTCCCATTGTGTGATTTATAACCTCTGTGTGAGTTTCAAACCCGTGAATGTGATTTTATATGATATTTTTCCACCCCCATGATCTAATACAATGTCATTAATCATTGAAAATAGAATATGTGATGTGAATCTGATTTTTATGTATAGACCAATGAGTTGTACATGCATCATTTTTTTTGGTGTTTTTGTGTTTAAAATAATGATTTTTGGGAATAAAAGGTTATTATTTGAAAAAAATATATTTCACAAAATAATAAAATAACAAAAGGATTATGAGTTTTTAAATTCTTGTATATATTATGGAATTCCATCATACTCAGGTTGTGTAGGTTTATGAGGATCAAGATGATATTCAATTTGGTTGTTGTATGGTTAACCCTCCATGGTATGATGAGTTGTGGAACATGATATTGGAATTTTTTTTCAATAGGTTAGTTTCGAATGAGGTAATTTCATCCTATATTGATATGAATCACTTATTTATAGACATGGGGATTTCAACCAATTTGGCTAATTCCCAAGATGAGTATTGTGTTCACTGGTGGTCTGTTAAAGTATTGGATAAGTACAATATTGGTGGATATATCATCTTCTAGTGTTTGAAGACTAATATGAATACATGAATGATTTATTGATGGATATTTTTTTGGTAGTTTTAATCATTTATGATGAATTTTGAGAATAAATATGAATTTATTTCCTTCCACTCAGAGAGTGTGAGTTTGAGAGAGCTCAATACTATATTTTCCAACTTCTATATTTCATCCTTGATGTCATTACATTTATGGTTTCCAATGAATTGTTCACTAAAGAGTGATTATTCCATGATTTTAGATATTAGATCCAAATTTTTGGTTTCCTAAATAATTATTTGAAATGAAAAATTATGGGTAATCGAATATATGTAGTCTAAAGGAAGTCTTCAGATCATCTCAAAATAAGAACCTCAAATTTATGGTATCAGAGTACTTGAAATATGAGTTTCTGAATAGGATAATATTAGTAAAACAATACATATCTAGTTTCATGTGATAATATCTACTTCACAATGACATATTGAATATTAAATATGTGTTTTGGTTACAGGGTCCACAAAAAATTATATTTGTAGTTACCATCAACCACATAGATTCACAATGGAGTGTGTAGTCAACATGTATATTCACATCAGAAGAATAATCCCCAATAAAAGTTATTTTAATCAAATCAACTAGTATATCATTACTATAATGGGGGAAGATATTATGTTATTCCTAGTGGAGATGAATCTTGAAGGGGAAGCGCTCACAGTCTTCTACAACTATTAAGACCCTAGAAATAGTGTAGATAAAGAAGTATACATTATAGGGGATAGTGATGCCAATGTGTTACGTGTGAGAAGATTAATACCATTATAATGTTAGTGATATTGTTTCCAAATAACATTTCATGTATAGTTTATTATCCATATATATTATTAATTCCAATATTTTATTCAATAGTTTCTCACTTTTTTATTTTTCATACTTCAGCCTATGATATTGGACAAATTGTAGAGAAGATTGTAGTACCTTTGTTTCCTACCATGGAGTTCATAGTTTAGTCGAGATTGGTTGATGTGGTATGGGGGTGAAAATTAATATCAGTTTTGTATCAGTAGTATGGTTATCTATTCTAATAACCATTATACCATATGCTGTCAGAACCCCCATTAATCACTTGTTATATATATATAAATCTAAATATTCCTTCCAAAAAAATATTATATTTTATAACAATGAGGATTAACATGAAATGTTTGTTACTAATTGAGATTAATGAATTGGTCATGGGAGTTAGGATTATTTAATGTATAAGATACTAACATTGACTATATATCATTAGGTTTTTTTTGGTAGTGGTGATAACTACAGTCATTGAGGCATGTCATAATATTTTACTCATTAATTTTATTATCATATTTCATTAACATAACAATTATCTCATAATATCATTTCAATTGGTTACTTTACCAATTACATTTCCATTGTATTAAAGGATACCACTTTATATTTGGGAATTGAGGATTGAGTTTGATAATTTTATGCACAGTGGCTTAATCTTTCCTAGTGTATCTATTTTTTGTTATGTATTGTTAGTTTCTTATAAGGAAGACCATTTTTTGATTATATTTGTGGATTATTATGTATTTAACTGGGAAATATTCAATGAACTGTATCCCCTTTTGATGATAGAAAAATTTCTTGATTTGATGATGGTGGGTACTTTAGTTTTTATGATTAATCTATAGTACAAGTATCCCTATATGATAGATAGAAAGGTGGATATCATGAAGGAAAAGTTTGGATATTGATATAATCACTTTGAATTAATTTAAATCTATTTCAATGTAAAAGATACACTAATACTGTTCATGAAACTCATGGGGTTCATATTCTATAAATTCCTAATCTAGTTTGTGGTCATATTCATTGAATGTTTTCATTTATTATTTAATATTGAAGGGGATAATGAAAAAGGCCATAGAGGTTTTTTATAAAATCTCATAAAACACCATCTCAGTAGGATGATGTCAAAGTGAATTTTTTTATCACGGGATATTAACATCAATATCCATAATGAGTATCAGTGTGGTGTATCGGTGTATAAATCAATGATTAGGGATGTTTTTTCTTGAACATCACCTAAAAACATAGAATAATATCATGACATATTGAGTATTATTATTTATTAATAGATATTACTATATATATTATATTGAGTTCCTGACTAATTTATATCTTAATATAAAAATGATCTTGAATTTATGTTGATAATTTATAGATATAAAGCTTTATACTACCTAAAGAATCAATAGATCTATTTTATAATTCAACTATTTCTAGGGGATGTAGTGGTTCTTGATGTATTTTTTGATTCATCTCTTCTTTTTATAAGATGTTTTTTTCTAACCTATGGGTATTGGTTACATTATTAAATGGCGTTATGTGAGAATGTGAATAAATACACATCCCATTCCTATGAGTCATCATTTCATATCAATGCATTAATATTTTGGAAGCGTTATACATTTCATAGAGCTTGGGGGTTCCCACATATCTCATAGGGATTTTGTATATATTCCCCAAGAGATATATGAATTTATTATAGTATAGGAGGATATAGTTTCTTACAGAATATTACTTAATGATTTCTTTAAAACTTTATGAGAGGGAATCTGGTTGTATGAACGAAAAGAAATATTACACAAGGATATATTATTTTTGGAGACTAAGGATGACTAGATAGGAAATGGGATAATGTTGTATCACAACATGATTTATATGTGGATGTCAATAGAGAATGAATTTAGAAAGTGTTATAGGATTCCTTCTGCTAGAGGTTGGTGTAGGATTTTCAATTGGAACATATAAGGGTATTGGTTATATAAGGTCATGTTAATCATGTTGAAGCATCATAATGTTAGTTAGGGAATGAGAAACAATAGATGGCGTTGGAGGGGATATTTTTTGTTTGAATTTTAATTTGGGAGGTGGTTATTAATGAGTTATATTCTAAACCAATAGTAGTGTAGCAATGTGTTTTTATGATGTATCATTCTCTGAGGATGTTATTTTTGTTGTTTGAGAAAATATATTCAAAGCTGAATTAAAAACATGGTGTATGTATTATAAGAATAAGAATCTAGAGAATCATTTTCTTAAAGGTCATATACATACTTCCAATATTCCTTAGTGAAATTAGGGGTATGTTTTCATTGTCATCATTCATATGATTCAAATATCCCATGGATAATTCATTTTTATATGGGTGATCATGGACTGCCTGAGGAAATAGGTTAACATTAAAAGGTATAGTGAATAATAATTTCATATTAACATTATAAATTTGCATCATGAGTATATGGTGATCTTTAAAATTATTTATAATTGATGATATTAAATAGAAAATTTTCCAACAAAATCTTATCTAGAGATATTGTAGACTATATAATCATTTAAAATATGTTTTTTTTCTATAATATATTTCAGTTTGTCCATGGTAATGTACTTGTCATGTGTGGATTTTAGATATATAAAATGGATAAAATTCCCCATGGTGTGGTTTCTTTTGAGGAATTATATTATAAAATTTACTTGTTACACATATTACTGAATAATATCGATGAAGTAATTGTCCTATGATCAGATGTGATACAGAGAATGATAGAGGAGAAAATGGTCATTTGAGAATAGATCATGAAGAAACAATACCATTAAAAATACTATATTCCTTATTGAAATTGACAACTTTAGTTTTAAACTTAGGACCATGTCTCTTATTGTTTATCCTCATCAATGATAATATAGTTTTTCTAATGGTAATATGATATTTGTCACATTAGTTGTTGTTTTTAGTTATTGGGATGATTGGTATAAGTTGTTTACCAATTTCAACTTTCCATACAGTAGAATAAGATCTATAATGTCTTCAATGTTTCACTACTTCAAAAATATATCCATGATGAAATATTTTGTTTTATATTTCATCGACATAGTGGTAGTGCATGATGTGATGTCCATGGAGTTGAATACTAAGATCTGGAATCATTGGGAGAAGATGATTTTTAAAGAGGATAATACACCACACGTCAAGAACACAACTTTATATATTGATGGTGATAAGTTCATGTTAGTTCCATTTATGGTCAAATTTTCCATGAAGATATAATTTATTTTAGTTATTGTTTATAAATACACTATATAATTTTTATGCCCAGTTAATAAAATTCCACCAAATTATAAACTATCTTTAGTTGATCTCCATTTCTCTAATCATGGGTAATATAAACTGGTGGTTTCATAATTATGTATTTAAAACTCAGTTTATCCTCCTCTTAAAATGGTTAAGCATTTTGTTCAAGTTAATAATGGAAATTGTAATGTGGATGTATAAATTTGGATGAAAATATATGTTTCAAATAATTTAAACATTATGATTCCCACTTGCACGTGGGTATATATATTCGTTTGATTATTGAGATAATTAATAATTTGTTTCTAATGTGTTTTTGTTTCATGGTGGAATAAAAAAATTATTTGGGTCATTTTAGTGAAAACCCTCCAAAACCATAGTCTTAGTGAATTCAGTGGTGTGTTTTTGGGTAACCTTTGAAAAATGAAAAAAATTCACCAGACATCATGAAATATGTGGTCTCTAGAATAACATGTTTGTGGTTTTCCTATATTTCAAAACAAAAATAGCACCATAGGTGTGGTTGAGGAAATTTCTAGTGAGAAATTATTGTTGTTTTGTGAAATATAATTGGAAAAAAATATTGTTCTCTATGATGAGGCCACAATGCAAAGGTGGGTTTCAAGTGGGGTTGGTGACGGTGGTTTTTGGTTTTTTAATTTTTAGGTTGTCACCTTATAGTCAGAGGGATTGTTAATAATTTTTCATTTTAACAAAATGTCTGGAAGGGTTAATACTCGTTTTACATGATTTTAAACACTTAAAATTATTTGAATACTTCCATTTTAATATTTACATGATCGAATGTTATCTATGAAGGGGGTTTGGGCATTTGTCACCCATCTAGTAGGAGAACATGGTGACTCCATTCATCTTCATTTACAACTTATAGATATATTGTCATGAGGTCCCGATATCTCTAATTCCAAAGTTAGATATAAAAGGAAACTCATTTTTATCCATTAAAGAGGTATTTTTACCTATGAAATTATTATACCAAAATATTTACATTATATTCTTTTAAATTTATATTTTATTTATTAATTAGATTATTTAAACTGAAATATATGATAGTTAAATTATGACATTACATCATTCAGGTCTTGTAAAATGATTTTTGCAGGGGGTTTCCTTAAAAATAGGTATATGTACTATATTGGAATGATGAAATTAATAACATTGGTTTTTTAAAAAAATCAAATTTTTAGGAATTTGGGATCCTTTGTAATGATATATAAAATATATTTTGACTATCGCAATAGGTTTTATGATTATGATGTGTATACTAATTTTATAGACATGATGTAGTTAGGATATAAATTATTCTTCACTTGGTATCCTTTATGTGGTCGATTCATGTATTACCAGAGTCTAGACCACAATTATGTTCTATGATCTTGGTTTCATTTATGTAATAGGTTTTAAATTCTCAATATATTATATATATAGATATTCATTATATTATTATTTCCATATTTATTATGGGTAATATTTTTACCATATTATTTTAGATGTGAATATAATATTTTTTAAATGAAAAACCGAAAGATATTTTATGTAATGGTTTTTTAAATTGAAATAACTCTAGAATCATTTTAGTTTTCTATAAATTAAAAAATTATTTCATGGTGGAAGACAGTATATTGATTTATGGTCATATAATTATGCTTGTTTTGTTCAAACAATGAATTTAACTTTGAGAACATTTAGATATTGTTTTCTCGGATACTTATAAATGTATGAGTATTATATATCTCCCAAGGTTTCCCCATTTTTTAGTGACATAATAATAGGGTAGAATTATTGTGATAGACATTCTAATTGAGATGGAGGTTTTTTATCTTCTCCAGAGTTTTTCTATCTATTGGATTATCCTTTTTTCCTTAGTTTGTTTTTCAAATATCATTTTACCTTATATTTTACAACATAAATTGAAATTTTTATCTTTTTTCTATTATATATGATACATGTTACAGATCTTCTATTGATATCCAAACCTTGGAGAGCCACATTTGGGTAATGTTTCATTTTAACTTAGGTTATTTTGTAAAAAAAGACAACAATTGGAATTCACATGAATATTATTAATAAAAACACATGGGATTAATTTTGGGATAATTTTAGATATGAGTATATAAAAATAAAACTAAATTACATTGAACTATTGGGTTCTAACCTAGTTCAATTTTATTTCAATCTTTATGTAAACATGTTTCGTTAAAGGTTTTTTGGTAAGCCTCATGTCAGTTTTTTATGATCCTAAATTATGGGTTTTATTAATATCAACATGTTCTTGTATTTCATTCAACATTGTTTAATTTCATTTATTAGATTATTAAAATTTATGATATTTGATGAATATATTTTGAATTTTATCTAATATAGTGGTTTCATTTATTATAGATGATTCCCCCAAAATTTTCTGTTCTGAATCCATGAGGGGATGTTGTGAGACATGTTCTACAAGAGAACCCTCAAATAGACAACAAGTTGGTCTTAGAAGATATAAACATAATCTATTATCTTGGTCACATTGGTGTTGATACCAGGGATACACATTGAATCATGGTTTGAAATTTACCAAAATGAATCCCCCTATATTCTTCCATGTTAAGGGTCCCCAATTATATAAAGAGTGGTTTCATCAAATGGATTGGATATTCTATAGCTTGAAAAATATAGAGGTATAACTGTTTTAATATCCCAATTAAATGATTGATGGATAATGATTAAAATGGTGGGAATATATGATTAATTATATATTGAATGATGTCTTTATTTGGATAACCTTCAAGGAGTCCGCCAATAAGAAATGTTTTTATAATTGTTTTGAGTGGTGAATAATTATAACTATTTATGTTGGAAAAGGGGGAGCATTAATTTATGGAATATGTCACCCATTTTTTGTGTTGGTTCATCTATTACTAAAGATTTTTTCTAATGAATACCATAATTATTAGAGGATTGATAGGAATTTTATGGATGATATTTTATTTATGATCATACTCTTGTGCATGTCAGATTATTGATAAATAAGTAATGTTTGGGGAGCTAATAATTTGGAACATGTGTTTTGGTTGAGTTTCTTTTTCCATGAGATATAGATGTTATGGGCCATATATCCAGGAAAGGATATATAATAAAGAATTTTTGTTTATTTTATAGATAGTTTCTTAATTAAAATTGGGAAAACACTAGTTTATTTTCTATCATTGTGGAGAAATAAGCTATACTAATCCATACTATATGGTAAAACCTAGGACCTTCCAAAATTTGGGATAATTTGATCATAATTAGAATTTTTATAGAATTGTATCGCAGTATAGTAGTGTCAGATCACCTCCTACAAATGGTTCATAGGGTTTTCATAATCTTGAAATGTGTGGTGGGTTATACTTTCACATAATGGTTGATTCACATCAAGAAAATAATGTTTTACTAGAAGCTAAGGTTTTACATATTTGTAGAAATGAGTATGCACTAGTATAATCTAATGTAATTGAATCTATATTTATAGGTATAATTTTCATTTAATCCTATATGGTATTGGATATTTATATACATGTGAATATAATTCTTTAATATAATTTACGATGATTGAATTACGGGTCTTAAAATTGAAGGATATACATTTATGATGGATCCTTCCACAACCATTTAATGAATGAAGGAATGAGGTTTTACATATTATAAGTGTCATTCCATGACCATCAAACATGTTTTGGTGTGGGATTTTATGTTTCATGAATATTATATGTTTGACCTCATGATTTTCATGGAATTTTAGTGAGATTTAAATCCTATATTGACTAGAATCATAATCATATTTATTTTCTTTATCTTTATTAGGTTTCTGACATAATTATGAGTGTGTGGGATCCTAGATATGAAACAGTTGGTGATTCTATTTTGGAGGTTAAAATGATGTCATTCTAGTCAATAGCGATTTTTCATGATGTAATTGACCAATTTTGAATTACTTTTTCTCGATATATTATCTATGGGTACCGTGAGATTTTTACTTTAATTATTTTTTGGTTTCCACTCTTAAGGTATATTAAATTTTCTATTAGCATGATTATCCATAGTCACACCACTCCTCTCACTCACAGACACCTGTGTCTCATCTTGAAGACACTAGGGAAAACAATCTAGCCCCCCAAACACCTAGGCCCCTCATCCATGGCAAAAAACAATATGAAGGATTTTGGACTGTAGAAAACCTCATGCCATTAACGCCTACCCAGATACGCTTGTGCGATAAGAAATCAGAAGAGGGTGTGAGGAAGAATGTCAACAACCATCCATCCATCCTCCCACCAGGATGTTGGGAAAGACACCCTTCCCCATGAAATGGGGGTTTTTGGCATATGATCAAAAAGGATGTGGTGCATAAACAAATCACAAGTAACTATAATATTTACATATAAGTATACAAACACTGATCCCAACTTATGGGTCCCAAAACAAACAACCAGCCCACAAGAACCACTTTTTCTACTTCCCCTATATGCCAAACCACAGGAACATCCACTACGGGAGCATAAATCTAACCCATTTTCATTTAAAAAATTTTCATTCATTAATTTAGGGGTTCACATTAAATTTTTTCTAGCACTATCTGGGAAACCTACCAAGCACAACATCTGAAACTATTCTCAGAAGGTGAAGATCCTAACTAACTAAACACACAACAACCAACCCAATTCATTCTTCGGTACTACAAACATTTAATAAGGGAAGAGGGACCAAAGAAAAACATTTACATTTTAATACCCATTAAAAAAAATAATAGATAATAATCGAACTGTAGTCCCACATCAGACCCCCGTTTTCCTAGACAACTTTTTAACCACTTCAAACTTTTATTTTTCAAAGTCATACCACACAATCATGCCCTCATAACCAAACCGTGTATCCCTACAGCCCAACCACTAACCATAAGTAGTCTTATTTCAAAACAGGTTTATACCCACACTGTAGTCCCACTAACCAACATCACTCAATGACCACAACACAAACAATGGCTGTCCCACTGCATACAAGTCCATCCATTCCACAATCAATCAATCTCTCAAACAGAGAAAACAACTCACCTCATGTACCAACCTATATGCAAATTCCATAGAAAAACACACTAAACAACATCCCCACTACACAGACATACCGTTCCCCATTCACAGGACCAACCACTCCCCCCCATAGTAAAAAACCCAACGAAACACAGCACACATCCACACCCTTAAGACAATAATATTCATATTTTTCAAGAGGGGTTATTTAATTCCACTTTAAATAATAGTGGTGATCAACAAAAATATTTCATCTTGGGGAATCCATTTATTTAACCTAGTATAGATGATTAAGAATATTTCATGTTACAACCATTTATCAGAACATCAATAACAAATAAATAGCATCACTAGTGCACAAAAAAGGACCCCAAACGACCACAATTTTCAGAATGCATTATAGACACAATAATTCATAACAAGAAAATAAGAATAATAAAATAAAACAGTGCTCATCATTCATTCATCTACAATCCCCTACCCACCACCATAATAGGTCCTTTTACCCTTTTATCATCATCTTCCGCACCCGTTATTTATTTCTGGTTGAGGAAAATGATTCATCCGTCCTAAATAAGTATTACTATACCCCCACACATGATGAAAAAATCAATAGAGGCAAATGAATCCCTACCTAGAATGAAAGGTTAAAAAAACACCTCTTTGTGCCAAAACAAAATATTGCACGAGTAGCATGAAACTCCAAGAACACAGGGAAGGAGGGGACTCTAACAGATGCACATGACTCATCTAGAGAAGAAGGATCTAGGCTCACCATGAGAAAAGAGAAGAGAGGTGCCCAACTTGTATGAAAATAATGATTCTATATCGACGAAAGGAAATGGTTTCAAAGGTTATTAACATGGGATCATGGTCAAGATCACATATTTTGTGTATCTCAAAGTCCTCGGAGAATTAAAATATAAAAGATATGATTAATATCTTTTGAAATTCCCTTAAAAACACCCTAAGAAGGATTTAAACTCAGTTTTAGTCAAATAAGACATAATAGGGGAGGAACTAAAAAAACATAGGAAACTAGAAAATTTTGCAAAGGGAAAGACCCTGTTTCAGTATGGCATCTTCACGATGCCACCATTACGATGCCTCCATTTCGGTGTGGCACCATCACGTGGTCACCATTACGGTGCCATCATTTTGGTGCCACCATTTTAGATCGGCCGTTATGGTGCCACCGCTACAGTGCCACCATGATGTTTCCACCATCTCAGTCTAGCACCCTCAGGGTGCCACCATTTTGGTAAAACCGTTTTGTGAAACCGGATATTTGGTAAACTCCCGAAAGAGACCCATGCGACCCCCATGAACACCAAAAGTAGTAGATTTACACAAAGGAATGTCCTGAGAAAATATGGGTTATTACAATATCATATATAAATATATATTCTATCATAATGTCTAACATGAGAGGTTGTAGGAGAAAATTAAACAATCATCATTTAGTGAGGTATTAGTTAACCGCACACAGAAACAATATGTTTGTTATGAATTAGATAGAGATATCTGTAAGTGTAGGTATAAAACTTATCATAAAAAAAATCCTATTATATTAAAGATAGTGTATTTTTTATGTAATAATTGAATAATAATATTAAATGGAGTGGATTATTGAAATGAAAATAGAAAGCATGAGAGAATGTGTTACCTCTTAATTGGGTAACCTCTTTTGGTTTTCACCAAAAGCATTCTTGAATTGATTTTTTCCCAAGGGGAGGATTCTAAGCCGTGGGGAGGTATGTTGGGATAATATTTTTATAGAGTTCGGATGAGACCATGTGTCCTGATAGGTGTGAGGAAGGAGTAGAGTGCTTTTCCTTTTATAATGGAGGGGAGTGGCACTTTTGTAAATACCAAAAGACATTCACTATTGGGCGGGGGGGTCAATATTAACTAAAGTGCCACAAAAATGGAAATCTAATGGTGTAAAGGAGAATCATTCTAGATAAGTACATCATACACACAAAAATATTCACATTTAAATAATTTTATTTCTTAACTTCTATGATTCGCCAATTTTATCATTTCGGTTTTTATTAAAGCATCTAGATTTCTAATCAAATTAATTTTACAATTAAGACTAAATTAAAGTGATATTTATTATAAAAAATAGATCTAATGAATTATTAAAATTATTTGTAATTTATAAAAAAAATTACCATGTTTTTTGGAAATTAATCTTACAATAAGCGCAAGTGATGCGCTAAAATGCTGCTTAAACTCAGATCGTGTTAACAACATTTTTACAGTATATGGGTCAATATGTTAATTATAAAAGATTAATTTTTCCATTAAAAGTACATATTTAATATTTATAAACACTTAAAAATAAATTTTAAGAATATATTATTTTTATTAATTTTACATTATTTAATAATATCCATTAATTGTAAAATCACAATTATGTCAAATTTGAAATTATTTATTTAATGTTAATTTTAAAATATAAATATTTTATTATAATTAAAATATATTAAGTTTACATGTGACGAATATGATATACTCATATAAATAAATAAATAAACACAATAATTTACTTAATTAACTTTACATTTAATATCTATAATATCATTTTTTTTGTTAATTATTAACTAAATAATCACAACATTGGCATTTCATAAGCTGTTTAAGTACCGAATACATCTCTAAAAATTAAATATAATTTATGATGATAAACATAACCCAAATATGAATCAAAAGTATATATATAACTGAAAATATGATGTTTTTTTTTACATATATCAATGTTTTATAAATGCTAAAGTTAAGAAAAGTTCCCTTATTGTATTTTTTCCTTACCATTTTATATAGGGTACTTCCATTTAATAATATAACAGAAACCCATATATTTAGAACCAAGTGGTTAAATGGTCAAATATTTGGTAACCAATGGATTTTGGACAAGATTACAGATCATTTTGGTCCTTAATATTAATGTTTTGTCCCTTATTAAGCTTAATCATACCTTAATAAATGTAATTAATTTTAATCACATTCACGAATCAATTTTTTCAAAAAATGATAACGATCTTATTAGACCAAAAATATCATAATAATTATATCCGTGAATATTGGATTTTCAAAAGTTAAATCACAGAAGTGAGAAAATTAAGATTAATGCTACTCTCACAAACGAGGTGAGATAATGGGATTTTATTGTATAAAAACGTTCATAAGTTTGTTATTTTTTATATTGAATTTCAAAGTAAAAAAGATGCTAATGAAATTAATTGTATAAATTGATGTATAATTAATCTAATGTGAATCTAAAACAAATTTATAATATAATTTAGAAATAATAATTATTTAAAAAAAATATTGTTCTAAACTAAATTGCAATAATTTTTACTATTCATCAAAAAATGAAGTTCACAGAAAAATCCCAAAAATTCACCGTATGCTAATTCCAACATACTGAATTAAAAAATTATGTTTATTTTTCAAAATAAAATTAATAAAATTTTCATAATTTTGTTTTAAAATATGTTCTCCATTAAAAGGTGTTAAAACTCAATTTTGTGTGTAACACAAGTTAATTGAGTGTTGTATGTAGTGTAACTTTAACATTGCATATACATCTTTCCAAAAAGTATATTTATTATAAAAGGAAATTATTGAATAGTCTTGGGGTGTCACATTCTCCACAACTTTATTTAATTGCGTCCTTACCATTTAAACATGAAATCTGTAATCCATGGATTGAAAATAAACATTTTCTGATAGACCCACATTGTAAAGAGGGTGAATATCACAGTTTATTAATAAGAGAGAAAGGAAAGTACAATTTTCACATATCTAGGTTCCCTAGTAGGATGAAATATCTAGGAAATGGAAATATGGATACAAAAGAAAAATATAACCATCATGTTCTGATGGAGAGTTATATTGAACATAGTTAGGAGAAAGTTAAAAATCAGAAGGCCATAAATTAATGATGATCTAAGAGGTTATTTGATTCATCTACAATGAAGGTACTAAGGCAATATTTCTGGTTTAATGATCATTTTTTCTATAGTTAAGGAATTATTTCACTCTATTAGAATATAAGTATATATATGTTTTTATAATAATAATTTTTTTCCATTGATTACGCCTTGACTACTTATAGTTCGTCTCTTATCAGATGATACAACATATAGTAAAGAGATACATTACATACTAAAATATCATCCAATGGAAATATTAATTTATTTTATAAATGGTTGAATTTTCCAACATATTATGACCCAATCACTCTTGAATGAATGTCATTGAACTTCCAAAGTGAACTTATCATTATCCTTTAATCAACATGAAGAAGATCTTAATTTTTACATTCCAAACATTTGAATAACTTCATAATGTATCCTTTTTAAATATACCAATAACTCTAATTTCCATAAAACATTATTGAAAACATGCATTGTCCCTTATTCCTTTTGTAATACACATGTTATTGGACATATTACTTAAATCTAGAGGTTTTGTAAACTCCATCAATGATCACATAGACCACTTGTCCAAAAGTCTTTAATCAGTTCCAAGGTAGTTAAAACTCATCCAATAAGTCATTTATTCATCATTATATTAACATCAGAAACAGAGTAACTATTTTATTTCTGTCAATCATGTGTTTTCCAAATAGTTTATCTTTATAATAAATCACTTTCCTTGGTACCATTTATCATAAGATATCAAATACTCAACAAAAAAGGTACTATAGTACAATACTCATACATTCCATAATTATTATAAGTACTACATTGATGATAAAATATTCAAATGAATTATTTTAAACAATAATATTAACCATTCCTCTTCATATACGAAAATATCATAACTTCATCACTATCGAATAGCATCATATAGGGTATATTCCTATAACTCTTAAGACATTGATCCACATAGTGTCTTATATCTTTATAGTGGAAGCACTGAACATTGGAATACTTTTTCTTATCTTTTAAATCCAAAAAATTGTGTCATTTTTCTACAAACTTATAAAAAACACCCATTCCCTTCATGAATTTACTAGGGTGATTCTTTCCACAGTTATCACATGTGGGAAAATCCTTCTTTACCTTCTTCCCTTTGTCAATATTTTTTTCTACCATCCAATTATCCCCTTCAAAGCCATAAGACTCAGATAATTATTTTATTATCTTGTTAACACATGATGAAATTTCCTCATATGATGAGAATACATGGGATACTATTTATCTATGAATGTTTGGCTTAATACCATGAAGGATATGATCATTCTTAATAATTGTGTCACATGCATCAGTGGAGTTCTCATTTCTTCTACAAGGTGGCATTTCAAAACATTTCCATATAATATATTAGATCATAAAATTTTGAACATTCTATAAATCTAGACATGGAATAGTACATGACATAAATTTATGCATCATGAATCCTAGAATCCAAATATTTTGTGATTTTGGGGAAATCATTACTTCTAAATCCTTCATAGTGGTGGGTAAAAATAATGTGAAATAACCTAATCATATACCCTAGGAGTGTCAAAATAGGTGTGTAGTAAATCTCGTTGTCATGTTTCAGGTTACCTCGAGCCAGGCCCAGAACACCATGACAGAGTTTTTACAGCTAGGTACATCTGTTCCAGAACCATTTCCACTTTTAGTATCAAAATAGTGATATATTTATATGAATTTACAAAAAAATATATACTCTATCAAAATTTAAGGATATTTGTTTACACTTATACTTAATTTCTATCTTTGGGTTGTTATACCTAATCTTGGTTTTCTAAATCTAGTTTCCAATGTTGTTGATAAAACTTAATATGATACCAACATTAACACCCCAACACTAGAATCCCAAAGCTAGTGCATTATTACATTACACTGGAACTATTATATGGAAAGAAATCTCGAAGTACCATTCAGTTTAGCAGTCTTTGAATTCCAAATTACATACATGATACCCATAATACATTGGGAATTAAGAAATATAAACATGATATATGTAAAAAGGAAATAAACTACATTTTTAATGATTAATAAAAATTCTCTCCTACGTACCATATTGAAAGAAACATAATAAGGGTGAGCTCAAAGGCTCGGTAAAGGAAAATACAATATAACCAAGAATGAATCCATCTATATGGAATGGTAAATAACTAAATAAACATTCCATTCATACAACTAGATGTGGAATAATATATATGGAAAGGTAAGAAACTGAAACACATTCCATTGATCAATAAATTAAAAATGAAATAAATCCATTGATATATCGACTCCAAATCTCATGGATAAATAATAACTGAGTGTAAATGAGAGAAATAATTAACTATTAGACCCCATGTTTCCTAGGTACATGGAACCAATACAATCAATTCCTTTCACAAGATAGTTTAAATATAGTGTAAAAACCATCTAAGGTGGATAACCATCAATTTCTCCAAATGAAACTACCGATGCATCGAAGGGCTTTCATTTTCTAGTCACCGACTCGTAGGGCTTTCCTTAAATTGTCCCCAACCCATGTATACCCGTCCAAATAATTCCTCATAATTGAATAATAAAATAAATAATATTCCTTAAAAATATCTTTATTGAATAAATAATATTTATTTATTAATGATTCCATATATGAGGATAAGTAATAACAATGATTTTTGTACATTAAATCATTTTTGAAGAAAAAATAATATTTAAGCACTCCATTGTGCCCCATACTACATGGAAACCATTAAATAATACTTGAAAATGAATTAAAAGAAACTTATAACATTATTAAAATAAGTATATTTATGATAAAACATGGAAAAAGGAAATATATACACCAAAAAATAGTGAATTGGTTCATAACAAAACTTATTTCTCACTAGAAGGTAAATTGAGACAAAATCATTACCACAACCTTATATTTGATGTGTGTCCTTTAGCCTCCTGTATAGTGGTTTAATATATGTTAAATACTAATAAAATTACCATAATTATATTTATAATATATTATATTAACTAATTACAATATTTTATTAACTATTTGTTAACAACCTTCCATTATATTGATTATTTTGGGTGTTAATTGCCTAGTTTGTCGAGAATGTTTTAACTTGTTTTTTGTTTTTATTATTAAATATATCATGTTTTCATAATATATATAAAGTAATACATGAGTAAATTATCTTCTATATTAGTTACATATTTGTTTATAATGGTTTATAAATTTCGATATTATAAAGGAAGTGCATTGTTCATGGAAATGGTACGCCGTATGTACGCATGAACGCTACTTTAATTTTTTGTTGTTGTAATAAAATAATTGAAAATAAACTATAAATATTTATATTATAATTATTTTATCATAACTTTATTATATATGTTATATATTATTATTAAAAACATCCTTTATACATTCGATGAATTTCATAATTGAATCATATGGCTTTGAGGGGGGGGGGGATTGTCCACACTCCCTCAAAAGAAATTATCATATTTACACAACATGGATAGAATAAAGGATAGTTATAATTAAAAAAAATATAAAAAATATAAAAAAGAGATAACATCTATGTTATATATAAATATATTGTCCATAATAATTTCCACCAGGAGAGGTGGTTGGGGAAAATTAAACAATCGTCGTTTTAGGCAATAGTTCGCCACACACAGAAAAAGTATGTTCATTACTCATTACATGGAGATTTTTATAAGTGTAGATCTAAAACTTATCATAACAACATCATAGTATATTTTGGATACTATTTTTTGTTAGGTAATAATATAATAAGAAGACTCTAGAGAGTGGATAATGGAAGTGAAATTTAGACGCATGGGAGAATACATTACCTCTTAATCGGGTAACATCTTTTGGAATGTACTAAAAGAATACATGAATTGATTTAAGCCCAATGTTAGGATTCCATGTTGAGGGTAGGGGTGTTGGGAGACTATTTTGATATACTTTTAATGATTCAATTTAGATTGATATGTTTCAAGAAGGAGTAGAGGGATTTTCTTTTTAATAGTGGAGGGGGTGGCACTTTTGTAAATACCAAATGGTATTCACCATTGGGGGGTTAATCTTAACTAAAGTGCCTCCAAAATGGATAAATAAAAAATTAAAGGAGAATTAAGGTTGATAAAAACCTTATCCACTAAATGATATGTGTGTTTTAATAATTTGGTTCCTTAACATGTAAGATTCTCCAATTTTATCATTTTGGTTTTTATCAAAGCATATAGTTTGCTAATATAATTAACATAAAACATAAGAATAAATTAAAGTTATATTTATCAGAAAATATAGATCCAATGAATTATTAGTGTTATTTCAAATTTATAAAATAGAATTCTCATGTGGTTTGGAAATTGATTTTACAATTATCCCATGTGAGGCGGTAAAACATTTCTTGAACTCGGGCAAAGTTAACAACGTATTTACTGTATCTAGGTTAATATGTTAATTTTAAAAGATTAATCAGGCTAGTAAAAGTCCATATTTAATATTTATTAACACTTAAATATGACTTGGTAGAATATAGGTTTTTATTAATTTTAAATAATTTAATAAGATTCATTTATTGTAAAATAAAAATAATGACAATTTTGACATTATTTATTTAATGTTAATTTATTTATAATTTTAATTTTACATGTGTGTAACATGATATATTCATAAAAAAAACTAGGACAAAAATTCAGTCAATTAACTTTACTTTTAATATTTATATTATCATTTATTTTAGTTAATTATTAACTAAATAATGACTACATTTTCATTTCTTAATAATTTTAAGTACCTAACCATATCTAAATATTATCGAAAAATTATTCTGATAAAAATAAACCATATATATATATATTAAAATTATGTCTATAATATAAAATATGATGTTTTTTACAGATCTTAATGTTTTATAAAATTTCAAGGTAAGGAAAGTTCCCTTTTAGTCTTTTCCTTAATTACAATTTTATTTTTGGAAATTCCGTTTAATAACATCACAATAAACCATATATATCGAACCTACTGGATAAATGGTAAAATATTTGGTAACCAATGGATTTTGGAAAAGATTCCATGTCATTATTAAACTTAATATTATGGTTCAGTCCCTTATTAAGCTTAATCAATCCTTAATCAACATAATAAATTTTAGTCACATTCATTAATCATTTTGGTCTAAAAATTAATTTTATATTATTAGACCCAAAATATAATATTAATTACATATATGTATGTTATATTTTAAATTTTTAAACCACAAAAGTGGGAAAATTAATAAAAACAATAATCTCGTAGGCGAGGTGAGATAACAAAGTTTTAAATTTGCAAAAAGTTAAAATGTTTTTTAAGTATTTATATTCAATTTCTATGTAAAATTAATGATAATGAAATTAATTGTATATGTTGATGTAAAATTTATCTAATGTGACTATAAAACAATAGAAAATATAATTTATCATTAATAATTATTTAAATGAAAAGACTATTTTTAACTAACTTGTAGTAATTTTTACTATTCATAAAAATTAAGCTTCTCAAAAAAATCCAAAAAATTAACCATATGTTAATTTTTACATTTGAATTAAAAAATGATTTTTTTAAAAAAATAAAATTCATAAAAGTGTCAATATTTAGTTTTAAAAACGTTTCTCCATTAAAAGGTGGTAAAACTCGGTCTTGCATTTTATACAAGTTAATTTAGTGTTGTGTGTAGCATGAATTTAAAATTGTACATAAAAAATCCCCCAAAAAAATTTATATTTATTCTAAAAGAAAAATATTTTAAATTATTGGGGTCTCACAACTTGTGAGACTATTTATCTTTGAAATGTTGGCTTAAGACCATTGAATATATCATCTTTCTTACTCTTTAGATTACGTGAATTGGTGTAGTTCGCATTCATTATGCTAGGAACCATTTTTATACAATGTTATATACTAGATTAAATTATAAAATAATGCATAATCCCAATACTATTAAAAAAACATAAATTAAAAAATTTATGAATTGCTAATCTCATAATAATGAAAATTATTTATATGGGGATATCATTACTTTCAAATCATTCATAACAGTTTGTAAAGGGATTTTGAATTATCTGATGAATACCCCATAGGAGTGTCAAAACAGGTCTGTAGTAAGGCTCGTTGTCGTGTACGAGGTTTTCCCAAGTCAGGCACGAAACACATTGTTAGAGTTTTTACTTCTAGGAACATCTATTCTTGTAACAACCCGAGATTTTATGAGAAATATACTTTTTAATTTATTTGATGTCTTGTGTTTTATGCTCCACCAAGATTATCTTGCACTATAAAGAACACCGTATTAGCTTGCAGTATACGCAACACGATTCTTGGCTCATGTTACACACAATTTCAAGTTCGTTTTGTGGAAATTATTCTATGCAAAATTAAGTATAGATTTTGATTAATGTATAATTGAAAGAAGTTTTGATTATGTTATACGCAATAACAAAGGGAGCTTGCACTACACACATCCCAGAGTTGTCTTGCATTACACGCAATCACGACCTTCCTCGATAGCGTGTGTAGTACGAAATACCGGGTTTCACTAAACAACGATTTGTTATTAAAATATTATATAAACACTCCATTATAAATAGTAATACCCACTTTTTGAAAGTTGATAAATTTTATATTTCAAAATGGAATTCATTTTTGGATTCGGAATATCGAAATTATCCTAGGGTGAATTTTTGGTATTTTTCTAAAAACATTCAATTTTAGATGAATAGTGAAAACACTGGGTTACTATTTAAAAACTGACATTTGATTTAAATAATTATTTATTTTATTTAAATTTATTTTTAGGTAAAAATTGATAAATAATACCTAAATAAGTTCAATGTAATTCATTGGAGTCATTTTATAATAATTTTAGATATATAAAAATTTTATTGAACTTTTCACTGTCTTTTACCCACCTCCTTGGAGAATTTGAAAAGTTACATAAAACACAATTTTACCTCTTCTGTGAGTGAAATTTTGAAAATACAAGAGACACGGTTAATATCAAGGAGTAAAATGTGGTTCAATAAGATAAAAATAATTTTTGGTGAATAGTAACTTTTTTACTTTTTTATACCACGATTAAAATTAAATAGGGTAATTAAGGGTAAAATGTTATTATTCTTACCCTAACACATGTCCTAATTCTATTGGATAAGTGTAATTAGACCAAAAACAACCTTAGGAATAAAATATTACCCTTTAGGTCCACTTGGATGAGATTCGGACATTTATTAGTGTTTTATTTAAAGAAGAGTTAAAATAGTTAAAATCAAAGTTTAATAACAAAAACATTTTTAATATAGGGTTATAGCTGAGATAAATTTGACTATAAATATTCATTATAAATATAAAAAGATTTACTACATAATGGTATTTTATTTATAATTTTAAGACATTAAATAATTTAATTTATTTATGACACAATGATGATGCATTAATTACCTTATTAATGAAATATTAACACAATTGATGTTATAAATACCCAAATAAATGTAATTTGAGAATTTTTATAAATTATACTAATTTTTGAGGTTAATATGACATGTTAGTATTGATTCAATTAACTTTTTTAGAACTAATCATGCTGTTATGATTTTCACAAAAATCAATTACAAAATAGTGTCAAAATTGACATAAAATAGTTTTTAAAACAAATATTATATTATAAATTCTTATTTATTTATAATAATATAAGGTTATGAAAAATGACTTAGATAACGTTATATTTATTAATAATTAACCACTTTGAGTTCTTTTGGCTTGTTATAGTATGTTTATTAACCATATAGCGTAAAAAACAAGAAGAAACGGTAAAAGTTAAATTATTTAACTTAATGTTAAATCTAAATGATAAGGTTAAATTTATAACCTAAACTTGTCTAAAACGTATTGGTTGAGAGTATTTAGACCCATATCCACTTTATCTTTGAAATAAGTCACTTTAGAGCCATTATAAACTGAATATGACTTTATTATAAAATAATATTTTATGTTTTTCTTAAAGTGCCCCTCTCCTCCCTTATAAAAGGGCACTTCCTCCCTCTTCTCTTCACATAATTTTGAGCCTTCAAGATCAGCCAAACCCTGCCCATTTCCCTTTCTAAACTTACATAGAAATATTATAGAGGTTCTGGTCTCCTCAAAAGACCAACTCTAGTGCCTTAAGAGGAAGCTTAAAAGAGGTGTGTCAAAGAAGAGGTAATCTCTTTTACCGATTATTTCAAGTTTCTTTCTTCTTCTACTTAATCTTCTTTAGTTGTTTCATTATTAATTAATAACATCAGTATCAATCATATACTGATATGTTATTATAAATATGAAACAACCCTATTTCACCTTATACCCACCCTACGTGAAATGAAATCACCGCGCGTGCGTACGTACGGAATATCGTCTCCACGCCGTCGTGTCATAAGTTTTTCCACCACCACCTTACTTGGATGGGTATAATGGTGTAAATAATAATGATATATTGTTATTATAACATCATACTGATTCTGATATATCATATCATCCACTCCAATTCTATTCAATAATTAGGGGAATGATATCATCGCTCGTGCGTACGTACGGACTGCCGTCTCTACGAACGCGATGTGATTCATTCTTCATGTTAACCATTCATGAATAATTATAAAGTATATATACTGAATAATAATGAAATATATGAAATAATAATTCTACTGGATTTATGTATATATATATGTCTTCTACTTAATTCCATTCAATTCAATAAAGAAAACAAAAACAACGTTCATGCGTACGTACAGCCTACCGTCTCCATGAACGATGTATTTCATTCCATTTATCGATCTATAATATATAAATATAAATATATATATGTATGATGAATATATATTATATATTAATCATTTCTTACATTCTGTAATAATTTAGATGAGGATATAAGTAATAATATCAAGAACAACAAGTCGAAACACTTACGATAAATGAAACAATTTTACCCAAAATGCTTCTTTAACATGGAATTTACAAAATAATGGGTAATATAAAGACATAAGTGAACAATATATGATATAAAAACAATGAATATAATTCTGTAATATGTCAATGACATTATTTAAATCATTATACAGGAGGTTCGGATACGTACGAAGCATATCAGACCTAAGGTAAGGGATAACTTTTCCAATATCGTTTTTATCCCAGATTGTTTATTCCTAAGTATTTACTAGGGTTATATTTATCATTAATGTCCCTATTTTCTAAAAATGGTTTCATGTATGTTTAAATTCCTTTTTACCCATTTTTTACTTTTACTACATGTTATGTAAGGAATCTTTCTTTTTTTACCATATGAGGTGCTTTTTGACTTTTCCGGCAAAAGTACGAGAAAAATGTTTTTTTAACTTATACGACATGAACTGATTTTTATGGTTTCATAGAACCTTATTTCCATGAAGCTTACTCCACTATATTTCAGGAATATTTTCAACAAAATCCTTTCCTTTTAAAATTTCTTGGTATTTTGTGAAAAGAAAATGATTTTGATGAAGAAATGATATTTTTATCAAGAAATTATTTCAAGTGTTTTATCAAAACCATTTTCCATCTAAGATGACATTATTTACTATGTGTATGTTTCAAGTATAATGTCTCTATGATTTACATTGTTTCAATTTTCTTATGATGAAATGATATCCATTTGTTTTATATGGATTATGTTATGATGGGATGATGTTCATAAAACCCATTTTGTTCATTGGGTTATGATAAATGATTTATGTTTATTTTGTGGAACAAGTAAGAATTATTTCATTATGAGATGGTTGGGACCTATATATCCCTCCAATGAATTGGGTAAAGATTTATATCTCATGAGATAGACATGGCTGGAACGACAAGTAAATCTGGTTCAGTAATACAGGGCTGGAACGACAAGTAAACCCGGTTCAGTAAGGGACTTTGTCCACTAAGATGGAATTGGCATCAATTCCTTGGCTACTATGGAAATCATATCATGTGATTAATGTTTTTTCACAATAAAAAGTGTTATTCCGATGCTATTATATCATTATTAATGGCCATTTATGATCTATTCCTTATGTACTACCATGTTTTATGTCATTTCTCAAGATTTTGATGTTTAGATTTTATGCCCATGTTTTTACATTCAAATGTCTATGGATTGTTTTATGTTCTCTATGTTTACCCTTACTGAGCATTTGAGATCACCCTTTATATGTTTTCTTTTCCCTAGGATATAAATAAATGTTTTAGGTAAGAAAACAAAAGGGAAATATCTTTATGGGAGATGTTGAAGATCTTTCACCATGATTAGAAGATTATGTTCTGAGTTTCCAGAGACACTAAGCTATTACGGTCCTTTGGTTTCTGTTTTTTTTATGTATTAAGTATTCCGCAAAAGTAATGTAATTTATATGTACATAAAGCTTCGGGTCTCTATAGTTGCAATCATAGGAAATGTTTAGTTATCCTTTGAAAACTACGATGCGAAAACTTTAGTGAGATCTCTATAGATATTTATATGGTATGTCTAGGGATGTCCCTATGGTTATGTATAAGTATAGGGTACTATTCTATAATTACGGTAATGATATTAGAATTAAATCTAAGATTTTAGATATTGATGGTACTCTCCCTTGATTGTGATTATTTCCTCTCACACTATTCTTTTTGGGTTTTAGAAAATGGCTAGAAACAGGAAGATTCATGATAATTGAGGATATTATGGACAATGGAATGATATTCATCATGGGAAACCAAATGAAATTGGATCTGGAAGTCCACATATCGTTATTATTCCTAATCAGAAATCTCATAATATGATCAATAATCTCAACTTTGGTAAGTTTCCTGACTCATCTAATAAGAGAAAGGTGCAGTTTCATGATGATCATAGAGGAAAGAAATTTCAATTTCCCTCATGTAAATCATGTGGGAAGAGGCATCAGGGAGAATGTTTCAAAGGAATTGGAAGATGATTTGGGTGTGGAAATGATGGACACAAAGCTAGTAATTGTAAAAGAGAAGGTTCAGTTAACACCATGGACAAGGATAATGGTATTGCTAAGACGTTAACAACGATTAAGTGTTTTCAATGTGGAATGTACGGGCATTATGAAAACCAATTCCATAAGGGAAAATCTCATAAAGAGAATCAAAATGGTCATATGGGTAGTATTTATGAGGATGATGATGAAGAGACTACAAATGATATATGAGATGAAAGAAATTATGAAGCTTAGTCAGCGGTTTAATAAGGTAGTGTAGTGATTGTATGTTTATCAAGAATAATGTATAGTACTATATAATAATGAAAAATCTAAGGATTGTCACACTGTAGCCTTTTCTTGAGTTTTGAAATTATATGTTGAATGGTACTGATAACCATGAAAGTTTATTCAAATATTTTTGGAAGGTAGATGATATGTGTATAATGAAAGGATAAAGAGATAATGAGATGTTTGATAGTATTAATGAGCTCATGACTGATATGAGGACAAAGTTATATTATGGTTTGAGTATATAGAAATTTTGGGATTTTGGTATGTGGAAAGAGTTAACTTTTGATAGCATTCATGTTTTCACTAAGGCTCAATGGGTATTCATTTTTCAAGAGAATACAGGATTAAGGTATTCACATGTTAGTAATTTGACCAACAAGATATATCGTAAGATATATGGGGGATAAATGATGGTATTCACATGCTCAGCAGATGACATATCTAGTAATTTTTTTCTTTATACTATGAGCTTGGACAGAAGTAATTTGGATAAGTCTAAAGATTAGAATGGATTATGTTGGACATAACTTAGTATTGTTTAATGATAGAACTTTTTTCGATATTATTGATGGAATTTTATAATAATGTCGTTTTAGAAAAATGTAAACCTGCAGGATGGGCGGCAACCCGTCGCGTCGGAGAAGGCTGTGGGAATAGAACCCACAACCAAGGTGCGATAGGCCTTTATCGCCTAGCACTGGCCTACATGAAGTCCCTGGTTAGTAGAAACTAGTTTTATTATATTAAGTGGTATGATATATGATGTATAATTCCATTTTGGGAACCATATACGATTAATCTCACTATAGATGGACTTATCAATATTTAATAACTTTTTCTATCCTTTTGTTTGAGACAAATGGAATGGCCTATCATTCTATTGCATGATCTGCTAACACTTCACAGAAGACAAATTCAACATAATTTCTTTATGAGATGAAGTAGAAAATTGTGCAAGGAACAAACAACAGTAAGATTTTACCAAAATCAAGTAAGTATTTCTTTTAATTAATTTTTTTTTTCGACTTTAGGGAAATGATCTTGAAAACAAAAAATGTTTTCCTAGTGTCCTAATATCCGATGAATCAGATGGTACCTTAAATCATAACAAATCTATGGCTTTGTTATTTTTGGATTTTTTATAGCCATGTTCTCTTCCACTCTCTATCAGAACATGATGGTTATATTTCTCTTCCATATCCATATTTTCACCTATGTTCTCCTATGTGGAAACCCAATGATTAGTTAATTTGGGAAACCATTACGTTTCATACTTTAGTTTTATAAAGTTAATTTTTGGTATTCCTTTTTACGATGTGGGTTTATATTAAAGAAACATTCAAGTAGAAAACCATTTATAACCCCAACGAATTTCGAGGGCGAAATTCATTTTAAGGGGGTAGAATGTAACAACCAGAGATTTTATGAGAAATATTTTTTTTAATTTATTTGATGTCTTGTGTTGTATGCTACACCAAGATTATATTGCACTATACACAACATCGTATTAGCTTGCAGTATACGCAACACTATTCTTGGCTCGTGTTACACACAATTTCAAGTTCGTTTTGTGGAAATTATTCTACGCATCATTAAGTATAGATTTTGTTTAATGTATAAATGAAATATGTTTTGATTATGTTATACGCAATACCCAAGAGAGATTGCACTACATGCATCCCTGACATGGATTTAATGACACGCAATCATGACCTTCCTTGTTAGCATGTGTAGTACGCAATGTCGGGTTTCACTAAATTATGATATGTTATTAAAATATCATATAAACTAGCCGTTATGAATAGTAATAACCACTTTTTAAAATTTGATAAATTTTATCTTTCAAAATGGACTTCATTTTTGGATTCGGAATATCGAAATTATCCTAGGATGAATTTTCGGTATTTTTCTGAAAACGTTAAATTTTAGATGAATAGTGAAAACATTGAGTTACTATTTAAAAACCGACTTTTTATTTAAATAATTATTTATTTTATTTAAATTTATTTTAGGTAAAAATTGATACATAATACCTATATAAGTTAAATGTAATTCATTTCAGTCATTTTATAATAATTTTAGATATATAATAATTTTATTGAACTTTTAACCGTCTTTTACCCACCTCCTAGGAGAATTTGAAAATTTACATAAAACATAATTTTATAGCTTCTGTGCGTGAAATTTCAAAAATCCGAGAGACATGGTTAATATCAAGGATTAAAATGTGGTTAAATAAGATAAAAATAATTATTGGTGAATAGTAACTTTTTACTTTTATTTACCACAGTTAAAAGAAAATACGGTAATTAAGGGTAAAAATGATATTATTATTACCCTAACACATGTCCTAATTCTATTGGATAAGTGTAATTAATCCACAAACAACCTTAGGAATAAAATATTTCCCTTTAGGTCTACTTGGACTAGATTAGGATATTTTTTATTATTTTATTTAAATAAAAGTTAAAATAGTTAAAATCTAAGTTTAATAAAAAAACATTTTTAATACAGGGTAATACATAAGATAAATTTGACCATAAATATTCATTATAAATCTTATAATATTTCCTACATAATGGTATTTTATTTATATTTTTTAGACATTAAATAATATAATTTATTTATGACATAATGATGATGCAGTAATTACCATATTAATGAAATATTTACATAATTGATGTTATAAATACCCAAATAAATGTAATTTGAGAATTTTTATAAATTACACTTATTTTTTAGGTTAATATGACATGTTAGTATTGATTCAATTAACTTTTTTCTAACTAATCATGTTGTTATGATTTTCACAAAAATCAATTAACAAATAGTGTCAAAATTGACATAAAATAGTTTTTAAAACAAATATTATATTATTAATTTTTATTCTATTCCTAAAAATATAAGGTTCGGAAAAATGACTTAGGTAAGGTTATATATATTAATAATGAACCACTTGGGGTTCATTTGACTTGTAATAGTAGGTTTATTAACCATATAGTGTAAGAAAACCAGTAGACATAGTAAAAGATAAATTATTTAACTTAGAGTTAAATCTAAATGATAAGGTTAAAATAATAACCTAAACTTGTCTAAAACATATTTGTTGAGATTATTTAGACCCATACCCACTTTAGCTTCTAAATAAGTCACTTTGGAGCCATTATAAACCGATTATTACCTTATTATAAAATAATATTTTAAGTTTTTCCTAAAGTGCACCTCTCCTCCCTTATAAAAGGGAACCTCCTCCCTCTTCTCTTCACAAAATTTTGAGCCTTCAAGATCGGCCAAACCCTGACCATTCCCCTTATAAACATCCCTAGAAACATTATAGAGGTTCTTGTCTCCTCAAAATACCATCTCTAGTGCCTTAAAAGGAAGCTTAAAAGAGGAGCGTCAAAGAAGAGGTAATCTCTTCTACCGATTCTTTCAAGTTTATTTCTTCTTATACATCCTATTATTTAGTTGTTTCATTATGAATTAATAACATAAGTATCAATAATATACATATATGTTATTATAAATATTAAAAAACCCTATTTCACCTTCTACCCATCCTACGGAAAATGAAATCACCGCGCGTGCGTACGTACAGAATACCGTCTCCACGCTGTGGTGTAATCAGTTTTTCCACCACCACCTTACTTGGATAGGTATAATGGTGTAAAGAATAACTATATAAGGTTATTATAAAAACATACTGATTCTGAGATATTATATCATCCACTCCAATTCTATACAATAATTTGGGGAACAATATCATCGCTCGTGCGTACGTACGGACTACCGTCTCCACGAACACGATGAGATTCATTCTTCATGTTAACCATTCATGAAAGATTATAAAGTATATATACTGAATAATAATGAAATATATGACATAATAATTCTACTAGATTTATGTATATATATATATATTTCATCTACTTAATTCCATTCAATTCAATAAGAAAACAAAAACAGCGTTCATGTGTACGTACATCCTACCATCTCTATGAATGGTGTATTTCATTCCATTTATCGATCTATCATATATATATATATATATATATATATATGCTGAATATATATTATATATTAATCATGTCTTACATTCTGTAATTAATTATATCAGTATATAAGTAATAATATCAAGAACAACAAGTCGAAACACGTACGATAAAGGAAACTATTTTACCCAAAACGCTTCTTTAACATGGAATTTACAAAAGAACGGGTAATATAAAGTCATAAGTGAACCATATATGATACAATAACAATGAATATGATTCTGTAATATGTCAATGACATTATTGAAATCATTATACAGGAGGTTCAGATACGTACGAAGCATATCAGACCTAAGGTAAGGGATAACTTTTCCGATCTCGCTTTTATCCGAGATTGAATATTCGTAAGTATTTACTAGGGTTATATTTATCATTCATTTCCCTATTTTCTAAAAATTGTTTCATGTATTTTTGAAGTCCTCTTTACCCATCTTATACTTTTACTACAAGGTATGTAAGGAATCTTTCTTTTTTTACCATGCGAGGTACTTTATGACTTTTCCGGCAAAAGTACGAGAATTTTTTTAACTTATACGACATGAAAGGATATTTACGGTTTCAAAAACCCTTATTTTAATGAAGCTTACTCCACTATATTTCATTAATATCTTCAACAAAATCCTTTTATTTTAAAATTTCTTAGCATTTTGTGAAAAGAAAATGATTTTGAAGAAGAAAGGATGTTTTTATCAAGAATTCATTCCAAGTGTTTAATCAAAACCATTTTCCATCTAAGATGACATTATTTCATATGTGTATGTTTCATGTATAATGTCTATTTGATTTACATGGTCTCAATTTTCTTATGATTAAATTATATAAATTTGTTTTATATGGATTATGTTATGATGGGATGATGTTTATGAGACCCAAATTATTCATTGCGTTATGATAAATGATTTATGTTTATATTGTGGAACAAGTAATAATGAATTAATTATGAGATGGTTGGGACCTATATCTCCCTCCAATTCATTGGGTAAAGATTTATATCTCATTATATAGGCATGGCTGGAATGACAAGTAAATCTGGTTCAGTAATATAGGGCTGGAACTACAAGTAAACCCGGTTTAGTAAGGGACTTTGTCCACTAAGATGGTCTTGGAAACAATTCCTTGACTACTATGGAAATAATATGATGTCCTTAATGTTTTGCAACAATTACAAGTTTTATTCCCATGTTATTTTATCATGATTAATGTTCTTTTATGATCTATGCCTTATGTACTGCAATGTTTTATGTCATTGCTCAAGATTTTGATGTTCAGATTTTATGCTCATGTTTTTACATTCAAATGTCTATGTATTGTTTTATGTTCTCTATGTTTACCCTTACTGAGGATTTGAGATCACCCTTTATAGGTTTTCTTTTCCCTAGGATATAAAGAACAGTTTTAGGTAAGAACACAAAAGGGGAAGATCATTATGGGAGATGTTGAAGATCTTTCACTATGATTAGATGATTATGTTCCGAGTTTCCAAAGACACTAAACTATTACGGTCATTTGGTGTCTGTTTTTGTTATGTATTAATTATTATGAAAAATTAATGTAATTTATATATTAATCAAGCTTCAGGTCTCTACAGTTCTAGAACCATATCCACTTGTAGTATCTAGAAATGAATTTATTTTCTAGGATTACCAACATAATCTATACATTAGAAAAAATTGAGGATATTATTATATACTTATCCTCAATGTATATATTAGTGCTGTGTTCCCTAATCAATGTTTTCTAAATCTAGTTTTAAAATTTGTTTTTGAACTTCCTTTGAATACAACTATAAATCCAAAACCACAGAAGCCTAGAGAGAGTGAATTAATTTAATAAATTTTAATGATTATAATGGAATAATATCCCAAAGGACTGATTATCTTAACAGTCTTGGAAAAAACACTTCGTACATGAACATTACAATACAATTAATAACATAAAATAGAATAAAGATAATCCTTTGAGAACACTATTATTGAATTAGATTAACCCAATATATCATTCATAATACACAACTTTTAATCCTAGGAAAATAAAACATAATAAAGGTGAGAGATCATATTTTCAGTAATGGTAATCAATATAGAGTATGATTTCATAAATATGTATAAACCCTTAGGGTAAGAATACAAATGAAACCCAAACCTTTTAAACATAAACTCAAAAATAATATGGAAAGACTAAATCAAATAATGACATTTAAACATTAACCTGGATATTATACTAGTTGATTAATTACTTGTAATATCAATAAATAATCTCATAATGTGGCATTACATAATGACATAAATCATAACCAAACCATCACGGCCTCTTGTCAAGACTATACACAAACGGGTAAAAAACCAAACTAGTCTGTCTCACAAGACCTACTAATACATCAAGAGTCTATAGTAGGCCCCACACATTATTTACTAAGTCCAATGCATTCCTCATATGAAAATGGTAAATCATAACCAACATAAACATTATTATTAAAAGATGAAAAAAAATCTTCATACATTATCCGTAAACCATAAAATGTAAAAAAATAACACATTCATTGTCAGACTATTCATAAACCCTTCAATACAATATGATAAGTTGTATCATAATAAATCAATCTCATTTAAAAATTATCTCCAATAATTTATGTTGAAATAAACAAAAATTCTAATAAAATCATAAAACAATATTGTCATAAATACTCCTTTTTCGATGAAACCATTTATTACAAAGCCACACACTTATAAAAGGGGGAATTTAGAAAGATATTTCTAAATCAAAGATTCTCAAACCACATTGAAACATTTGAAATGGATTAATTTTAAAAAAATTCCTATCAGTATAAATAAATCTTTAAACAATTTTGAGAACATTGACATCCATGAGAATGATTTATAATAATAAATCATTAAAACATATAAAATTTTGTTTTAATTAAAGATTCCCATAAATAAAACGTTATAAGATTCGTTTTGAAAATAATTTAATGAAATTATAAATATACATAAAATTTCGTTTATAATACTTTTATATCCATATAAATAGTTATATAAAATAAAATCAAGTATATTGAAATGAAGAGACGGTTAATTATTTAATCATTCAAAGTATCCCATACCACATTGATCATTTAAATCATAAGACCTATATCATCAAAAGAATCATTATATACTGTGATGATAAATTTATTCCTGATATTAAATATAATAGGGGAACTGAATACACTACACCCAAGAAATAGGTGGTAAGGTTGCTTATATCTCATTAAAATTAAACGTGATTCTAGAATTACCTTACCCTAGATCAGATACTCTCTGCACATGTCTGAAACCGCTATGTAGTAGATTTAAACTTATTATTAACTTCCAATAAAATCATAATAATATTTATTATATCATATATTATTCATTTGTGACTTTATATTACCCGTTTATTAATAATTTCCATGTTAAAACAACATTTTCGGTAATAATTGGTTTGTTTATCATACATGTTTTGACATGTTATTCCTGAATATATTACATAGATAATTCTTCAATTACTTGAATAATTTAAAAAATAACAAATATAACATATATATTTTGTATAAAAATATATATATATGAAATGAAATACGCTGTTAGTGGAGAAGTTAGGACGTACATACGCATGAACGTTGTTTCTGTTTTTTTATTGTATTGAATGAAAGAAAGTAAGTGATATATATATATTATTATAATAGAATTATTATTTCATATATTTAATACTTATTTATTATATATATTTTTATAATAATTATTGAATGGTTAATGTAGAGGATGAATCTCATCGTGTCATTGAGACAGTAAGCCGTACATACGCTCACATTGTGATATTGTTATTCATAGGATGGGTAAAAGAAGGAATATGGTTTTACCATATTCATAAAAACATATCATCATATATTATATTCTATAGTAATTACTTTATTATAAAAAAATCTTAGAAAAATGAAGTATAAAAAAGAAAAAACTTTAAAAAGTTGGTAAAAAGTATGCCCTCTAGGAGCAATTGAGGAATTTTTTGAGAGTAAATGGTAAGGATGTTTCTGAACTAATTGGATTTTGATATGTAAATAAAATAAAAAGATACTTTTCCTTTTATAGAAGATGGGGGGGGGGTACTTTTAGAAATTCCAAAACTATTAATGAAAATATCCAGGACACCCCTGTCCGAAAATTTATTAAGACAATAAACGCAAAGAGACTAGAACTAAAAGGAGCTATTACAAACTCAGGAATGTGAAACACCCATCATATCATCATCAACCATAGATGAAGAATGGATTGGAGATCTAAAAGACCACATCAAGCTCTTCTTGTCAATCACCATCTTTGAAAATGTCTCCACAACATAGTTGGCCTCCCTATAGGCATGAGAAACCCTCCACCTTATTTGCTCCATATCATTGAATAATGATATCCAATGAGGAAAAATGTGCCATGGAACATTATGAGAACGTGCCCTTATTGTATCAATATCCGTCTGTGAGTCAAATTCAATAAACAAATGATTCCACTTCTACTAGATAGAATGATTAAAATCATAAATTGGAGACCATAACTCAGCTTCATATGAAGTCTTATATTCAATGTAATGATAAAACCATTATTTCACAAAGACATAATAGGTGTGAAAAAAACCACCACATCCTGACGGGTCCAGTGATCCAAAAGAATATTTATCAACATTAACCTTAATGCATGGAATTATTTGGGGAATCCATCTAACAAATTTAAAACCAATTGGTCTTCTCCTTCTACCTTCAACACCCAATATTCTATGCATGAAAAGATCATTTATAGAATTAATCATCATTATATTTTTTAACTTAAAATACTAAAACAAGTCACTATGAATAGCCATCCTTCCCGCATGATCCAAAGGATTAGAATTATCAAAGGGAGCATAATTTTGGGATGACCATGTCAAAGAAACAACCGACACAACATAAAAAAGAAGTATGTTTTGAATATGCTTTCTACGATTACATCGATTCGTGATATTTGAGATCAAAAACTAAAAACTGATGCTCTTATCCATTTGAATTCCAAAATCAACCTGAATATAATACCATAATATACAAATGAAAAAGAAATTAACAAACATATGTTTCATGCAATCAGTCGCTCTCATACACAGATGACATGCAGAAGACTTTGAGATTCCCACCCCTAAAATTGATCATGGGTTGGAAATATTTTTTTCTAGATTTTCCAAAGAATAATTTCTCTAGCTGGATAAATGAAAGGCATGTGGAATGATGCAAGACTGGCAAGGACAATACAACATCCATCATTATTCATCTTATCAAAATCTATATTCTTGAAAAAAACACTCCTATTCTTGACCCAAACCTGAATATCCCTATCCAAAAATAAGTATCTCTGAATTTCATCAGAAACATAACTAGGAAAAATCATGTCATGCCTATGCCTATTTCCAAGATGTTCAGCAAGGGACATGTGTCTTCTGTTGGTAGGGATTGGAATGCTCTCAACGATAGGCTTATAAATAAAAAAATTTGTCCAATAATTAAGACTAGATTTCTTAGAAACAATAAACTTTGAGTCAATCATAAGTAGATTAGAACATTTCCTTATATCCATCTTGTGGATCAAACGTTATAATGAGAGGGACCATTCATCATATTTTAATTAAACATACAGGATATGAACTCTATAGAGGGTTCATTTAATCTACAGATATTCGTAGTGAACATAGAATGTAAGGAATAAAAAAAATCATGAGATCCTTAATCTAAAGACCTCAACTATCATTAGATTTTAAAAAACATTTCCAAGAAACTGAAAGAATATTTCTTTTAGAAAATTATATTGTCCAAATGAAATTCCCAATCATGCCTTGAAGCATCTCAATAGTATCATAAGGTGATTTATAAATAGAAAATATATACACAAACTTTTAATTGAACATTGAATTGATCAAGAAAACCCTTCCTTCTTGGGACCTAGATTTTACTTTCCACTTAGTCAACTAATTAAGAATACCAACAAAAAATATCCTCAAGATGAAAAATTCTAACCTTTCCCCTAAAATAAAGAAACTCAAAGATAAATAAAAAGAAGATCTCCCCAACAGGCGGAAAGAATTATGGAAATTCTGTTCTTCCATGTCACCAAAATCCTGTTACCAAACATAATTAATGAATTCTTCCATCTTATATATTCACCCACTACCTGATCATATTGATAAAAAATAACTCTGATGGAATTTAATGTTTTCTTGGAGGCTTTCCCATGTAGAAGGAATTCCAGAACTATTAATTTGATATAAATTTATTTCTAATTTAAACTAGCTCAAAATTAACTTATTTCAAGAGAAAGATGAGGATGGGTCAAAATAATATAATCCAATTAATTTTATAAATGTTTTGGGAACACAAGTAACCTTATCGTTTAGATTTAACCCTTTGTTAGACAATTTAACACTTACTGTGGCAACTTATCTTTGTACACTATAGGGTCAATATAGTTAAAATAAAATGCCAAAAGATCCCCAATTAGACCATTTATAATATATTTAACATTATCAAAGTTATTTTTCTGAATTATTTATTTTAATTAAATTTTATATCATTTAATAAATTTTGTTTATTTTAAAATCTCATCCATGTCAATTTTTACACTATTTATTAATTGATTATTTAAGAAAATAATAACAATTTTATTCATTCGAGAAAACTAAATTAACAAATAGAAAACACATCAAATTCATATGAAAAATTAACAAATTACAGCAAATATTTCAAACTATATTTATTTTGTTATTATTATCATATTTTATTTGATTCTTCCTCAAATAAATCTTTTACTGTATCATCATTTGGTCATGATTAAATTTAAATATTTAATGTATAAAATTTATAAAAAAATTATCATGATGTATATAATAAGATTAAATTTTAAATAACTATTTATTTTCAAAATTTTCTAATTTATGACCCTATATTAAAAATGATAAAATTATTAATTTTTTGAGTATGAATTTCTTTACTTATATTAAAATGAAATATAACAAAAGTATTATTCTTACCCAAGTTGATTAAAGGATCATAATTTCTGAATAATGTATATTTTGGTCTAAAATCCCTTATAAAATGAAATTAGGACAAGTTTTTGGGTAACTTTTAAATACTATAATATTATTTTTTTCCTTTAATTATATGATTTACCCTTAACCATGGAAAATAAATTAAAATTTACTAAAGTTGATATTCACCAAAAAAATAAGTTGTTCTAGTTAGACAAAAAATATTATACTATTTATAAAAATAGGTTTTCTTTTTTTTTCTTCTAAAATTCATTCACATAAGTGGTAAAATTATGTTAAAGGCTAACCCCATAGATGTGCCTAGAAGGTGTGTAAAAAGTATTTCAAAAGATCATTAAGTTTATATATATAAATAGGTTATAAAAAATAATTCAATAGCATTAATTTTATAAATACATGTATCATTTATAATTTTTACTTAAAAAAATTCAATATATAATAATTATTTAAAAGAAAAAGTATGTTTTTTTTCTGTGATGCAATATTTTTCAGTATTCATAAAAATGAAACTTTTTAGAAAAATACCAAAAAATCACTATAATCAAATTTTGATATTCTAAAATAAAAAATGAATTTTATTTTGAAAAATATAAATTTCATAATGTGGTCAATACTATTCATAACCTATTTTTAACAGATTGTTTTGATAGATCATTGGGCGCTCAAAATCTGTGTGGCATATGACATAAGTTATTGAATTTTTTAAAAAAGAAACATACTGTGAAATGTTGGGGTATTACAATATTGATGTCATATATACTAGTGAGTGTCCTTTATGAGGGACCGAGGTTCTTGATTTACAATAGTAATATATGTCAGCTACTATTCCCGGATAGTCTATGTTGTTTTGTTTTATACAACCACTCATGTAATGCACTTTATACAAATTTTATTTGATATTAAATCATGTACATAATTCCTTGATATTTCATTTTTGAAATTATTCATGTTTTATATATTCTTTAGTAGAAGACAATTATTTGTGCTAATTATACCACATGTAATGTAGTATCTATTTATTGAATTGAAATTGTAATGTTTCATAATGATCTAAATTAATAGTTATCTCATGATTTGGAAGTAACATAATGGTTTTAAAATGATAAAAAATGAAGTTATAATAATATAAAATGATTACATATTAGGTTTTTTAGATTTTTTAATCATAGACTAATGAAAAAATTTTGTTAGACATTTTATAGATTATTAGTTGAACCGTACTATGTACTTCAATCACATACACATATTTTTCCTTTGGTGTTTTTATAATTAGTTTGGATGTGTACTGCGAATGGGAATAAAATTATGTATAGGACCACACACCTTGATCATGTGTCTTAATTTTGGGATGGGAAGTATGTGACTTATTTTGAAGTGGAAAATAGTCACAGTGGTAGATTTAGGTTCTATATTATTGTCATTATTCTTGTTCTGTGTCGATACCTTATTATTGAGATGATGGATGTGTTATATTTTTCTTTGAAATTTTATCATATTTAATATTTTGATTATATATATTATGAATAATTTTTTTTATATTTTATAACAATGAGTTTGAGGTTAAATCATTATAATTCCATATTGAGTGAAGCACTGGTTATTGTTTCAAGTGAATGGTTATATGGAATATGATTTAACATTATTTCACACCAATGTTTGTATTGTTATGGGTTTTCCAATGGTTGTATATTATAGGTATTGATGCAATGTGGGTGGGACAAATGATTCACTCCAATCATATGTGACCATGATTAGGTGGATAAAACATTGTTAGACCAACTTTTCATTTGATGAGAGAAGTAAACTCAGGTCTACATTAGGATTAAGGTAGGAGTCATAACATCTCAGGACTACATACCATGTGTCTATTCCCAATGTATCTGATAATGCAATTCCACCATGTTAATGATAATGTCACATGCATCATCGTTAGAACTTATGTAGGTGGAATGAGACACAACCCCGAACAAGGTCACATTAAAGTGTTCCTATACCATACAGATATCTAGGGGACCTCATTGGTTCCCCATTAATAGAATAAACCTATATGCATGTACATGAGATGGTAGTAAGTGTCATAATAGAACACCTACAAGACTAGAAAATCAAGGGTTTATGTACAATGGCATTGGGAATTGTAATTTGACCATATCTCATATCTTTATAGTTTGTAGTGGGTTATGGAAGGCCCCATTAGGGAAAATTTGATATATTTGGGATACCATAAGTATGAAGATGGATACATGAATGTGATTCCATTTATATGAGATCAGTTCAAGGACGGGATTCCTAGGATATACAGATGGGAATAAGATAGATTTTCCAGAACAGTGATTTGGATACAGGTTAGTGTTCTCATGAATATGGAGTATAGATATGGTTATCCCTTTTACGGATATAGTGTCATACATGGGGGTTTCAATGGGATGGGTAATCTATGTCATGGAAATGATTGTAATGGTTGTAAGGAATTTTGATATGAAAACACATACTACAATGATACAAGTCACCAATATTGTGATATTACTGATATGGATGACATGAGTTTGAATTTAATGCACATATTATCATAGGATGGGTCCTTGGATTGTGAGAGTATGGTTATGGAATCCAGGACTTTGAATAAGAAACACAAATTGAGGTTGAAAATATTTGGAAACATGATGTTCTGACATTGATGGGATGTGTCCCTTGAGTAATGAGGATTTTATGGTGATGAAATTTTTTTGGATAAAACAAGATAATTTTGATGGATGGTAATCATGACATGATCATAGCCACTCCAAATATGGTAGAAGATGTTATTTTTTTAGGGTAATACATCTATAAATCAAAAAAAGTTTTTATATAATTATCGTTTAGTAGTAATTTACTTTTAGTAGAGTATATCACATAAATATATCACTATCTATAATAGTTACTACAATAATGGGTTTTCCCTAATGAGTTTTGTATGGACACACATCTTGGGATATCATTATACGCCGGTAATAATGATTTTATACAATATTCATTTCATTCATAGTATTTGGCAAAGGAGAATTATAAAATAGTTATACAAGTCATCTTAGTGTATGTTTGGATTTTGGGATGCATTTTTCCTCAGTGATTTCATGGAGAATGAATATTTTTTTTCATTCATTTTGGTCTATATATGTATCCACAATGGCGGGCATTCAACTATTGTATAAATAGAATTGTTTTTAATTACTATAATAATGTCTATGTATTTTTGGATTCTTATTTAAGCTACAAAATCAAAAGATTTCCCCATTTGGATGTTTTTATATTTTATGATATTTACTTTGATCTTTTATACAAGGGGGTATATTCATCACATAGTTCCACCCTAGTCCCTCATAGGTATTTGAACGGAATAGAATATGGGTTGACATGCCTCTAGAATAGTAGATACCTTATGTGTACGAATTATACAATGATATAATGTAGGGGTAAATTATGATTTGGTAAATTATTAATGTTTTATTTTTATTAAAATATAGGGATTTGAATTCCATATATTTGGAAATTTATAAATGAATTTGATGAATATCATATGCCTTCCACATTAAATCGTTTTTGGATAAGATTACCATTTACCAAGGAAATATAATGTTGTTATTTTTGTTTACCACTATATAGTTATATGATTCTCACTTTGAATAATGGACATGTGGTTTGTATTTTTTGATTTATTTTCTATTTCAGACTCTTAGCCTAAAAAGACCATTGATTTAATTTTAATATTTTACAATCGAGGTAAGATAAATCTATTACATCATAACATTCCTGATGTATTTACATTTAAAATAATCCTTATAGTTTATCATTTTTCTGATGATGTATTAGTTGTATGTTTAGAGTGTCTATAACTATTCATAAAACATTTTACCATATATTTACTTGTTGGAACTCAACATAGTTGGGAAGACCAATATATTTGATTTATTCTAATTGGAGGTCTTGTGGATCTATATTGAAACACTTGATGACATTTATAATAGTAAATAACCATGTTCTTTGGGGTGTAATAACATTATTAGGTAAGTAAGGCACATATTTATTTACTGTTAAACCCATTTTTGTCTATTGATCTTCATATTTGATTAATTAATTTTTATGTTGAAAACTATATGATATTTTCCAATATTTATAGGAATATAAATCCCCATAATTGAATCATGCGTTTTTTCCATGTTACGTGACCATTTGAATGATTTTTTTTCATGTACCTTTTGACTAGTGAGACATAATACTGAACGACGTAAGATGAGGTATTCATCTTAGGAGAGGAAGGGTACCATATTTATAGGTAGGTGGAATGTATTGAGACATTATATAACCTCATATGTGATAATGTATTGTATGTGATTTGAGACATTAATTTATATTATCTTTTGAGATGAGATTATGGATGAAACTCTATGAACTAGGACATTAAATTGAAGTCGAATGCATATACTAAGAGGTCTGATCTAGAAATGTTTTTAAAGAGTTATCTTTGTAAGGATTATTACTCTGAAATAGTATCCATGACATGATATCTACCTATTATGGATAGTTTGGAGCCCAAGAAGATAGTTGATATGATTTAGACCATTAATAATAATTGTTTTATAAGTTTGAGTATGACCTTTTAGAGGGGTTGGAAAAGGTTGGTGGTTCATTTTTGGAATAAAATTTTATTATATTCGTGTTTCATAGATCAATGCATGGGTTTTCCAAGGGTGTTTATTGTAAGGTAATGATGATTTCTTAGTTTCTCATAGAGGAGTTAGCAGGTTTGTATATGGGTTGAGATTGTCTTCAATAGGTAGTAATATCATTTCATTGTTGCTATTCTTTATTGGGTGTGTTATTAGTAGCATGGTTAGAGGATGACTGTAAAGTCATTACCAGAATAATGCAAACTAGTAGCTAATTATATTTATTGTTTCGAGACACACCAAACCAAGGATTAAAACCTATTTTCTATAATACATTTTTATGAATGTGGTCCATTTACTAGATATGGTATTGTCATGGTGAGTTATTTTTATGTACAGATTCAATGAGGAACCTTTCATATCAAGATTAGCCTACCATGGACCATGGAAAATTAGGATTTGGTGGATTCTGAATCATATGAGTGTGATTCATGTTTTATGATTAGTATTTATTAAATGATACAAACATTAATGTTGGGGTTATACAAGTCATTCACACTATTTAAACCTTATTCCATTGAATTATGAAAATTTTAAAATCTATGAGAAATATTATGATTTATCAGTTCTTTTGTTTTCATGTGGACTAGTAGATTGATAACCTAATGACCGTGGATTAAGATGAGTGTATTAAGGTATTGGTAGTGGGAAATTCCTGTAATTTTATTACGGAAAAGTGTATTCAAGTCCCTGATATGCGATATGCACCAATGGCTGGAGGTGGGTGGTTCCCCTCACTATTTTTTAATTATCTTTATGAGTTGTGGGTAATTTTTTTTATTGTATTAAATTTTTGTATGGATCGGTTTTATATATTCACATTAGGAATATGATTATTTGACCATTTTAGATGTTATTACTATAGATAGATAGGTCGTAGGCTGTAGTGATGGAAATCTGTATTAGTAGTGTGAATCTCCCATTTTGGGGAGGAGGAAATAATTTGTGGGTGAGATTATTCTCCTAGTATGTGGATTGGTTTTTTGATTAGTAATTAGAATATTTTTTTTATTATAATTGATATAGATAAATGAAATCATGTACCACTATAATCCATAGTGAATTCATATTATACATTTAGATGATGAATTGGTGGAGTCCAAACTTTGGTGTCTTTCATGGGAAGAATTTCAAACCATTAAGTTGGTTTTGGATCAATGGTGTATTAGATAACATGACAGTAACAGAAAATAAATCCAGTACACGAAGGATATAGCTTTTCGGTTACATAGAGAGTTTAATGTGGACTCTGATGAGAATATTTCAACAACCATGGGGTGAATCCTAGAGGATGAATTAGAGATTAAGTATTTATGTATCTATTAATATAGAAGTCTTTAATTTTTATGATTATCTAATATATTAGGTCTAATAGATTTTCCATTATATAATTTAATGTTGTTGATTTGGAACCACATCAGCCACATCATTAGGAAAATGAATGGTATGTTTCATGAATGGAATAGTTACTTCTAGGAAATGTTATTAGGATTGTTTTTTGAATGGATTATGGAGGAATGAACATTCTTACATGGAATTTGAATAATATAACTGGTCTAAATATTTAGATGTTTTTATTTTGTATGTTCGTGGGTAGTGTGTTGGGAACTGAATAATTTGATTCATTATAATGTAGGATTGGATTTTTAGTAAATAATTTAGAGAGAAGTAATTATTGTATCTTAGAATTTGTTTTTTAGGATAAGAAATTTAATATGAAACACATTATGCAGGTTGACTAATTGTGAATTGATTTTTTTCTTACATTCAGTGGATAGGATAAGGTGTGAGTTTTATTATAGTTTTTCAAAGTGGTTATTATAATTGTCACATGTTTTAGAGGATTAAAAAATATACTTTCATTGAGAAAATTTATGTTCACTAGGAATTCCATGAGAGAATGAAAGCATTTGCGATAGAATTCTTGATCAATGTTATTTTACAAATATAGATGGATTAATACCATGGATTATCTTCTATGAGATGTATTAATGTAGAAAGGTTGTAAAAATTAATATATGTATGGGTTTCATAAATTTCTTGGGATTTCAAATCACAATTTACTGGCCCTGTTAATGTGTAATTAGATGTTTATAATTTTGTTTTTAGGACTTCTGTAACTCATGGGATGTGTTAGATACATAATGGGAGGCTCGATAGAGATCTTGGAGTAGTCTCAGGAGAGGTAGGGTAGATGTTTTAGAAAATGATGTGGTAGTTCCACCATCTTATCAACGGCCACTTTTTGTATAATATATACTTCTATTTTAAAAAATTTGGTTGGTTTCCTCCACCATCTCTCTAGTGGTAATTTTGTTTTGGAATTATACACCCCCATTGCTTATTAGAGGGTTCATCACCCACACACAACTTTTTACTACATTCTCAGCAAGTTAACTCATCCATTTTTATTAACATAGTACCCCCTATATAGAGTGAGACTCAAGGGTGTTTTTTATGATGATGAAAGGGATGAGATACTATACCTCATCTTGTATCTTCTCATTAATTCCCTAATTAATTAAATACTATTTCAATTGATGTTTTAGTGTATTTTTCAAAGGATAATTTTTAAAACCCAAGATTTATAGTGGATTATATACACCAAAGGAAGATAATATCTTCAGAGGATAACTTCCATTGCATGCTCATTATTTGATCAATGGGATGTTATAATGTCAATTTTTTAATTGATCTATATTAAATAAATTTCTTAAAATAATAGATATGGTTATTGTGTTAAGGGCCTCTCTAGGGGACTTGGAAGAATTCACTTATATACCTCCCATGAGATACTGAACTCAGTTTTTGGTGACATGATAGAATAGTGAGTTATCCTTCATTCAACTAAGGTCGAATTGAATTCATTAATTAATTATAAATTTTTTAGTTAGTTATTTATGTTATGTTTTTTAGAGTGAGAGATTTCCGCTATTGTTGGTAATTTTTTTCACTAGGTTGACTCTTGGAGAGCTTAAGAAGAGTTGTTAGACTGATACTTTAAATTTAAAAAGAACCAGTAAGCGTAAGTGGTCTCATGTTCTAGTACAATAGATTATTTTTCATTTTATTTTTCATGGGAATGATTGGGAACACCACTAGGGTCTAGGACCCTAATTAATTTAGTTGAAATGGAATGATTTAGTAAAAATAAAATTTTAAAATGAAATTAATGGTTATTATGATTCAAGAAGAACTCATATGAGTTTACATGAATCCTCAGAAAAAAATGGTCAAGACTAGGAATCTTGAGATACTTGTTGGACTGAAGGCCTCTACATAGATGATAATGAATACAACCTGACTATTAACCCATGATTATGGTATTTATATCCCTCAACGATGGTAGAAAGGGAGTATTAGTGATCATTAGTTTTGTAGTATTCGATGACCTTTTTTCTACAAGTAGTTTGGGATTGCCTAGATAAGGGTTGATGATGGAGTCTCAGACTATCCATTGTGACCATGATATGGTGGATAGACCATAGGAAAACTAGGTTTGGTTTGGCCATGTATACTATCCCAATCTGACCATATGGATTGAGATATTAAATGGTCCATGACCTTATTACATCCTCGGTGGTGATATCCTAATTGATTACAAGTCCATAATAAAATATTGACGATGACATTGGAGGAGTTGACAATAGATCATCAAGAGTTTATTTGAGACCTAGTAGAGAGAATGGAAACATGAAATAATTCATCTACAATAATATATATAAAGACCATGGGAATGCCTATTGATAGACCCACCATGAGAGAGTTTATGTGATATGGTAGAGGGGTCACCATGGAACCTATACTAGACAACTAAGCTAAAAAAATAGAATAGGGAGTTGGGAATATATCTTGGTCCATCTCTCATGTATTCATTATTTAAATGTGGTTATGGGTATTCCCTCAAAGAAAATGTGACTTGTTTTTCATTACATGTATATAGAGCTCAATACATGGGTGGAATTCCATTGATATAGAGTTGGGAATATGAATGGGATACCATAATTTAGGGTTAGATATATGTAAGAGATGATAGAGATTTTTAGATAAATGAATGGTTCTACCTATAATTATAATTTTTTGTATATTTATTTTTTCCACATATTTAGAGCTTTAAGCTTTCACTACTATGATACTGGTCCCCAGAGTAGTGGAGATGATGGTAGTGGATTCCACAGATTTGGAGTAGGATACAGAAACTACCATAAGATAATTCCCCAAAACTATGAGTCTATTTTTTTTCAATTACATGAGGTATATTAATATTCGTAGGCTACCTTTATATGGGTCCCCATATAAATAATAAAATGGGTTCACATACCATGAGATGTGTTGGGATGTAGGGAATTTGTTTCCAAGGATATAGGGCTATGATGATTTATGTTTCATTGGATTGGAACCTAGAGTCTTGAGAATTGGTTAAGGATTACATGGATTGGAGACCGCATGGTCCTAAAGAAGAATGTCCATCACAACGTGATGAGGGACACCCTAGAAAAAGATAAATATTTAATGGCCGACCAGGGTTAGAAACATATGTGTTTTAAATTGGTTTTGTTTCATTATATTTAATTAGTTATTTATTTTCAATAGAGTGCATAACATGAATGTATACCTATATATAATTTTATTAATAGAATATATTGGCAGTTCCAAACATTAGGTTTTTCTAATACCCTTAATTTTCTTCCATTTTAAATTAGTTTCAATCCCATATTGTGGTAAACGTATGAGATAAAATCATTAAGGGGGAAAACCTGGTAGATATCAGGACGTTATAAGCAGGTATGTTACTAGGATTTCATAGTGATAATTTTTTATTATTTTATTTAGTTGGGTTTTTATATGTATCTTACCTAATGGCTGGTCATCTCGTTTATGTAACACATATATTTTTATATTTGTATGGTATTCCATGCATTATTAGATTATTATTTATTCAATTTACTCTAATTATTTTCCCCTATATAATATGATTGATTTTTTATCTTAAATACACACTCACATATAGGAGGTATAGTCTCCCCACAACACTGTAAAAGAACCACACTATTATTCGGTCGACAGATGTATACATGGAGGCCTACCCAAGGTAAAATAGTGACTGCTAGTCTATGTTCTAGTCATGGGTTCATAGTGGGAGGATATTCCTATAAATATTTAATAGAATTGTTATATTAGAAAAAAAAATTCTATCCACATAACCATGCTGCTTAGATTTGTTGAAATTGATATATACCATTATCATAATAACACTATAATATGAATATATATCTCATCTAAATTTTATTTCATGATACCACAAGGATTCTATGAAATAAAATATATATTTAATTTTTATTTTTATGAGGAAAATATTCAAAAGTGGTTAATCATCCAAAATGGAATTTTTAATTAAGGTTGTCACTATTTTCAAATTATATTTCTTAGTCCTTTTAGATCAAGTGAACCGTGATGATTTCATTATTATTTTATTTCTATAAAATATGTTTCTCCATTTTTTTTCATGATATTTTTATTAGTCACCAAATATATGTGATTGTAAGTGATTCTCAAAATACAAGATTAGTGAATACATTTCGTAAAAATGTTACAAATTATATATATTATAATAAAATTTTCATTATTTATAAATAAATTATTTCAAATGAGTTTCCATTAGAAGGCCTATCTTTTTTAAAACCCCCTATTTCAATGTCTAATGTATCAAATCATAGTAAGAAGAGTTAGATTGAAATGTTTTTGAAAAAAATCATTTAAATTTTCTAATATCCATCATTCAAGGAATACCATGTAACATTTTAATGATTATATTTTTTTTAAATCAACATATGGGTATTTTATTAAATTATTATGACTTACGAAGTGAAAAAATCAATAATTTTGGAAATTCATGAAGATATAGATTGAAAAAATCCACACTAACTTCTACGAAATCACATTATTTATAGATCCATATATGTTCCACCATCCTATTATGTCATTAGATTTCCCCATTTGTTTTTAATATTGAAGACAAAATTAGATTCTATTAGTGTTTAGTATTTATTAATATCTTGATTTGGTATTCACATTTTCTATGTCAAGCATGAAATATTTTTTAAATTTATTTTGAAGGCCCTCCAGGGGATTTAAAAAAAGTTAACTTTAATTATTTTATTTTATATCTCCACCTGGTGGTGAAACCAAGGATTATATGATGCAAATCAATGATAATATATAATAAAAAATTATTTGAAATCATAATTGATTAAAAATTTATTTCTAGGTATTCATAAATATTTTCATTATGTAGTACTAATGTGCATATCAAGAAAAATATCATTCCACTTGTCATCATCATGGCGATTAAAACATCATTATGCATGGATTAAAGAATGAAAATATTTTTGGAACTTCATTTTCATTTTTGAGGATGAATGTTATGTCAATATACATGAGATTTTTCATCCTTATTCTGTCAATATTTCCTATGATCTTATTTTTCTATAAATAATAACTCTATATATCTTTATGTTAACATTACAACATTCTCTAACATCATTGATTTCATAAAGTATGTTGTATCTTTGTCCATAAATAGTTTTTTGATTTAATATCTTTTTAATGTTATATTTTTTTTCCAACTAAAGTACTTGGGTGTTAATTTACACCTTGAGATCTTTATTTTTATATAACATACTATAATTAAATGAAATTGATTTTAAAGAAATATGTTTTTTATTATATATAAGATGGTTTTAAAAGAACTTGTATTATATGATCTATCATTTGATTATCTTTGGACCCCATTATAAAATTGAATCCCCCATATCACATGATTTATCATATAAAAAAATCAAATTAATTATTTTCCATAATATTTTATATATGAAAATTAATGAATTTTGTCAATAATTCTACCAAATATTGTTTTCAATGGTGTATAATATTATTATTCATGATAATATAAGCATACAATTGTCGGGATGGAAAAACATTACCATAGGAAAACTGAAGTTAATGTCATTATTTTGTTAGATTATAATATGTCGATTTATATCATGGGGTACATATCTATATATTTAGTTGATAATATATGCAAACCAATTAAATATGGTTTTGATTTTTTACTATTATTCGTCCCTTTAGTAATCTATCTTTATTTGAAAAGCATGTTTTATTTTTTCATGTAAGTGAGGGGTCCAAGGTATGGTTTCCCAATATATAATGGGATATTTTATTTCACTATAGATTTTTTTCATTGAGCAACTAATTCATAAAGAATGAATGCAATGATTGATAGATTATTTCCAAATTTATCCTCAGTGTCATTCGTGTTTTATTAAATTTAAAACTAAAGTACCTATTGATGGAAGAAAAATTTTCATACCATATGTATTATTTTTTAGATCATATATTTTTTACAATCCATTAATAGATGAAATGATTTGATCATTTAATAACAAAAAAATATTCTCTATTTTAGTCAACTTCATAGATATTATAAGGAATTTAGTTTCCAATGAGGTAAAAATAATATATGTGGTCTCATTATTTTCCCACATAAATTAAGAAAATTATTTTCTTTATTTTATAAACGGGTTGTTTTTTTATAAGACCATTTCATTTTTATTTCACTATCCTCCACATATTATTAGGTGCTTTTAGAATGAGTACATTGATCCACATATTAACATTATTTTATCATATATATAATGATTTATAAATAAATTAATTTATTAATAAAATTTTTACTTTTATAAATTACCCAATCCTCTCTCCAATTTTGGATAATTTATATGACTGATAATCATTAGTCAGTGCTCAAAAATATGAAAATAAATATGTAATATTTCTTTAGGATATATATATATATATATATATATATATATATATTAAATTAATGGATTAGTTGGTAATGAATTATTGTTTTATTTGGGTAGTTAAAATGTACGCAATTTTTTCAACACTATTTCATTTCTCCATGATAATATTTATTCAAATATTTTCATTAGATCACAATTATAGTATAATTATATGAGACAAAGTAATAACCTTAGATGTGAATTCGACACAATTTTCAAAATTCCATACTACTCCACCCTATATAGTCAGGCAATGAAAAATATTACTAACACTATTAAAAAGATCAATAGATTATCTATAATGTGAGATATTAGTTTTTAGGAAGACAATTAGGCCAACAATGCTCTCATCTTTTCAGTATGATCAGTTCTAAAAAATATTTTTAAGGAATCAAATTTATTCGATATATTTTAAATGATGCTTATATTAACTCCATAGATGAATTTTAATATGCATTAATTTTTTATCAATAATTTATCTATTAAATATTATATGATTCATTTTACAATAATTTATCATCGAGTATTTTTCACTATACACAATGATGTCTGCACCATATGATCACTTTAGGTTCCTTCATTTAGAAATATATTGTTTCAATTAATAGTAATATTATCTTATAGTGTGTTATATCTCATGAATATATAATATTAATGTAACATAATATTATCTTGTTATCATATATTCTAGTGGTTCTCGGTAAAACATTCGACATTAAAAAATAATGAGAAAATATTTTTATGAGACAAATATGGAAAAGATCCTTGTCAGTTTTTATTTTCATCACAGTGATTCTAGTTAATCTCTATTGTACTGATTAGCTTCTATACTTTTTTCATTAATATACACTATTTTCATTCAAGAATGTTTAAATCCATTTATCATCATTTTTATGGAATTTCAAGACATCCTGAAAGAAAACTATAACCAGTATGTCATCCCCAATCACCAATCTAACATATTGATTTTTTAAATAGTTATTCATATTTGGGAAATCATTTGGTAACAAAAGATTTAGGTCACAAAATATTTCTTCAATCAACCACATTTATTCATTTATAAGGTTTTGATCAACTTTTCCCCCACTAAAATTTGAAATTAGGTTCATTGGAATTAACTTTCCCAGTGAAATATTCTGAACTCTAATGGCTCATTCAATACTTCTATAATTGTTGTTGGAAATTTGGATTTCAAAAAAAGAAATGTAGTTATTATTTTCATTTATATTTTCTTTCTATATGTTTCATCCATACTGAATGTGACTAATCACTCTATTAGATACTGATATTATGAATGATCTAAACATTTTTCATATAACCATATGCATGAAATATAATTAGAAAATACATCATGATAATGATTTATAAATTGAAATTATTTTATTTCATAACTGATAAAATTAAATAATCTAGAATATATGTGGGATGGTATGAAGGTATTATGATATCATCTATATAAATGAGATATTCATTCATTATTCAATACCTGGATTCCCCACTAATGATCATAATAAAGGGATAATAATTATTGATAACTATTTGGGGGGAAAATAACATCAATAATATAGATGTGTAATAATTTACCAACTAATAGTTATGTTTTATTAGTTTACAACACAGAATAAGTAACAGTTAATGAATAATATCATAGAGATATAGTTTTCATCCTAACTAAAACATGAGTATTATATACATTCTTCATTATATAAATAGACATTTATTATATACTTTGTATGAACATTATAGTGTATTTATAGTATAACCATGCCTATATTTCTACACCATTATGACTAGGAAAACATATAGTATATTAAATATTTACATGCAACTAAAATACCAAATTAAATTATTTTTACATATATAAATATATTTTAATGCAAATAATTTAATTTAATGATAACAAAAAATATATGGTTTAATCAAAACATTAACCATTCAATTTAATATTAATAATATAGTATTAACAGAACATTTTATCTAATTCAAACAATATTGAAAATATATCAAACTATAAAAAAATTATCATTATATTGAAGAATAAAGTATAATTCAACATTATCTATAAATACATGAGGACCATTAAATTATTATAATTATTTGGGATACTGTATATATCTAAATGAAAACATTGTTAAAAAATTTTATAATTAAAGAATTTAATTTTGATATATTTTGATCAAATTTTATAATTGTGGTACACATGTCTCACTACTTATAGATTTTTAGTTTATGAAACAAAAAAGGTCTCACTAACCATAATTTATATTGAATAAAATCCCTATAATGGTTGAATAAAGGATATCCCTTCATCAAAAAAAGGTGTAAACACATTGGAATTTAAACGATTCATTTAAACATTCAAAATAAAATGAAATATAGCTAATAATAATATCATTAACAAAATATCATAAAATATATATTATTTTAACCACTAGTTAAAGAGATATTAGTAAATTATGACTGATTTAGTTCTGGAAAAGATTTTATTTTATATTTTATATTTAATCATAAAATTCTATAAAATAAAAAATGGTTAAGAAATATCATGCCATTTTTCTTCTAAAGAATTTAACCTACCATCCAATTATGGATGGATAGATCAAAAACATGGTTTAATTTCCACCACAAGGTGGATATGAATGATAAATAACCTAAAAGGGTGTTTACACACTTATAATGAAGAAAAAATAAGGATCTATCCAATAGAGGAACATTTCTAAGTTAAAATAAACAAAGTAACGCTCTTGAAAAAAAATTAATTCTACTATGTACCTATTAAATTACTATGTTAAACCTTATTATTACATAAATGTAAACCATAAAACACACAATATGAATATGTAACTGTTACCACTCTATAGGTTTTTCAGTTACTTTCCCACACCTACACTGTTTTCTGTTTCATGGATAATTCATTAATTTTCATCATATATATATATATATATATATTAAATTTCAATTTATAATTTATAATTATAACTTCAATTGTAATTATATTATAAAAATAGATTATATATATTATAATTATTAGATTTATAGTTTTAATAATAAATTTTAATAACTTTTTATTAAAACTAATTTATCATATAATATTGAGTCAATATGATTTAGGAAATCATCAAGATGTTTTTATTAAATAATTATTCCACAATTTGTAATTGATTTTTAGGTTTCAAAATATGAGGTTTATATTAATTTATTTTAGAAAAAAATGTAATGATAAATAGAAAATTAATTATATTGATAATTTAGGTGAAAGATTATGGATAATCCTTTTACATTTTCTAATAATGTGTTATTTATATGAATTTTTGAGTTATTTTTTCATTTAATGACATTGATACTATTTATGAGGGTAATTATCCACATAAATGTTCTAAATACTATTTTTTATTGTAATATGTAAACTTATTTTACATTATATATATGTATATTATTTCATTTTTGAGGTTTATAAGTTTTGAATTTATTCTCCAATTTGTTTTTAAAATTGAATATTTCATTGAATAATGTCATGGTATATAAATATTTTAAGGATAAAATATATTATTCAGTATCCCCAAGAATAGTTAGATATATATATATATAATTATCATTATTAGGATATTACAATTTATTAGAAATTGATTTAAAACCCAAAATAAATTTTAGTTGAATTTATGATATGATTGTTATGGAATGATAATTCCTTTATATGTACCATGAAATATTTTTCATGCCACATGGTGAAAAATATTAAAAGTATCACCTTTTTAGTTATGATACCCAAGAAATAATTAAATCATATAAATTTACCCTCATCAAATAGTTGAATAATAATATCAATTTTAGATTAAAAAACATGACAGAATAAAAATTACTTTATAAATCAACTATGTGTATTGTAGGTTTGTAATGAATTTGATGGGTAGAGAATATCAATTAATTTTTTTGGATAGTTATAAAACTATATTAATAATCAATTCTATTAGGGTAATAATCATAAATTTTTTAAATAATAATAATGAGTCTATTCATCAAATCATTATCCTATAATTTAGTAGGGATTAATGTCTTAATGTGGATTACAAGTCACAGATATATATTTTGTAGTTTTTTTTTCTAAATTTTATCATCTACAATTTATTAAAATTCATAATATATGTTAATGGATCATTAAACTTTTATATGTCAATTTAATGTTATATCCATGTGTGGAATATTTTTTTTATCATTAGATATTAAATATAAAACTAATTTGAAAACCTGATATTCTTTCCCATATATACATATTGGTATTTGTGGGTTAACGAAAAATCTAGTATGTTTATAAAATTAGTTATATTAATTTTATTAGTGTGTTAATATTTAAAAAAATGAAAATACCATTATTTCATATAGATTGGATCATTTCAATTTAGAATTAGTAACCATTTAATACAAATCTCTTCTTATATAATAGATAAACAAAAACACTGGTTTTTAATTATATACCATTATCAATAATAAAATGGATCCTATGTAAATATCGATAATGATATAATTGGAATGGAAATACATTTTTTAGGTATTTGAATAAATTAAACTATATATATATAATTTAATATTATAATTTAAACTAATTTATTAAATATTCTGATGAATTACATTTTTGGGTCCATTTAATGTATAAAAGAAGAAACTAGACCAAACTTGACTCACTGATAATTTCATGACCCGTCCCCCAGGGCCCATATTGTGACTACCCGAAGCCTGCCTTCCATAGGCCAGGGGATGGCAACTAGCACCAAAGGCTTAATTATCTAAAACTTGGAAGGCATTACCTTTATAAATCGTAAACACACACAACCAGAGTACAGGAAGAAGAAAACACTAAGTAAAAGTTGTATAACAAGTATTCTAAAAGTAAAGGGGCCGGAAATACAGGCCCAACAGTAAAGTACAAGGAAAGGAATATAGGCACCACTAAAAGACAAATAGCTGGAAGGTGTCTAGAAGCTCTTGGATAATTCACCACATATCTGACCTGAAGGGTAGGTACAGAAATCCTCCTCAGTGCTCCACGCCTGTTCGTCACCTCCGGGTACCGTCTCGTCGTGAGGTCCACCTTCGGGTATCATCCAATCCTCGTACACTTTGTCTCGGTCAGTGATGTCCATCATTTGCATCCAACACAACGAGGTGCGGGCATAGCCTGTACAGGGGTGAGAATAACGATACTCAGTAGGGACCTCGAGACCCTCAAGGTCTCACAAAATCCAACAAGGATAAAACACAAAGCATGAAATCAACGGATAACCACTACTTAGCTATATGCCCATACATATACCTAAGTTATCAAGTAACCCATCTCAATCATGAGGAAAACACAATGGTCATTGAATCAGCTCAAACTAGGATTTTTCATTATCGAAACCACAGATGCTGGAGAACTCCTCCTCTGTCGTGAATAGTGGGCCTGTCGAGACACCGAGGTGCTTCTTGATAACCTTAGACTGCTGAGGTACTCCTCCAGTCGAGTACCACGGGTCTGCTACCAACAACCAGGCACTCCCCGGCTATGGGTCTGCCGCCATATACCGGGCGCTCCCCCTTATTGCCTACAGAGGTACTCCTCCTGTCATGTACCGTGGGTCTGCTGCTAACTACCAGGTGCTCCGTCCGCCATGGGTCTGCTGCAAAATACCGGGTGCTCCCCACTGGGCTAGTCAAATCACTCCGAGTCGAATCAGTCAAGCATTCGTCAGGTCTATCAGCTACTAGATCTTCGCACTCTGTCTGGTCATCTCTGGGATGATCCGATCCATGAGCTACTGGTCGATACTCCAAGTGTCACGAAGTCTCAAATGGAAGTATATCAAGGGACCTCCTCGACATAGGGGTATCAACGCAACAGACGTCGTGTCAATCGGATGCCCGGACTGTGTGTTATTAGCATTTTAGTCTAGGGGGCCCGGTTGGATTCGTGTACAAACCAACCTGAACGTAACTCAACTATACCCCGAACTCCAGTGACGTATACTAAAAGGGACGGTTATGCTCCATGAAAACCGGCGCCACTAACGGTTCGTCAAATAGATGTCTGATGCTAAAGATATGGCTAAAACAAGCAAAGGGTCAGTAATTGGCCCGGGTCCTATCCGACCTGGTCAGACTGACTCGGCCCAACCTAGTATGGGACGACCTGGTCAGGGTTTACCCGGTAAGAATCCCTGGGTCTATCCCGACCCAATGGGCGGGTAAGCCTGCTATGTTTTAACCCGCTCCGCTAGGCTTGGCCCAGGGGACTTCGAGGGTGGTTCGGCCCGGTAGTCGCAACGTAGGTGGCTCGGTGACTCGGCCCGGAAGATCGGGTTGGTTCGGCCAGCGACACCACGGGGGACGCCGTGGGTCGTCTCGGGAGGCCGGTGGATGGGTGGCCAGTGGGCAGGCCGCGAGGGGCGTGACAGGCCGACTGGACACTGGAAAGGCCACAGGTGCACAGGGAAGGCCGGCTGGACACCGAGCAGGCCGCGGGTGCACCAGCAGGGCATGGAATGACACGTCGCAGGCTGCGGGGGTGTCGGGCAGGATTTCGGGGTGCCGGGCAGTGCGCGGGGGCATTCCAGGAAGCGCGGTAGGGCACTGGGTGGGGCGCAGTGGGGCGCTCCGGGCAGCGTGTCAGGGCGCTGGGTAGGGGGGCAGAGCATCGCGGGGTGTGGGTAGGCCGCTGACAGGGCCGAGAGGCGGACCGGGGTCGCGGGCAGAGCACCGGCGGGGCACAGGCAGTCCGCCTACGAGGCACGGTGGGCCGGTGGCGGGGCCGCGGAGCGGTGCATGGGGCGCGGGTCGGGTGCCACTTGGCCGGCAATGCGGTTCGTGGAGACCACGGGTAGCACATGGTTTGCTCACCGTCACCTCTTTTCCATGCCGTCATCATCAATCGAGAACCACAAAGGGGAAGGGTCAACCGTGTTCATGCGGTCTGAACCCCCCCATTGTTAAGTTGATATCAAATGGCATAACTTACTTTATAAATAGAACGTCATATAACGAGAATAAAACCAACAAAAATCCCCCTACCTCATTTGTCTTTCGTAGACGAAGTCGTGGAAAGGCGGTGTCGTTCCATTGACGTTGGAGGAAGACAAAGAAGTTGACATCATTGGCGTTCCCCACGGGCATCTCTTCCTCTTTTTGTTCGCTATAAGATCGATGAAAAAGGATGAGGGTGATTGTGATTCTTCGTTAGAAGATGTAGTTCTCCAAGAACTCTTCCAATCATCCAAGGATCCACCAGATGAATGTTCCAACCAAATAAAATAATAGCATTTCCAATTATTTTATTGTTGGCATGAATTCAAAGTAACTCAAAAATTAATTAATGAACCATTAATTAATTCTTGTGGAGTTGGCACTTTAATAATGGAAGGCGAAGAATTGGAACAAAAAAGAAATCCATGGAAGGTTGATGATTTCACCAATTTAATTTGGGGGGTTCAAGGGGATAAAGGGGAGTTAAGAGGGGGGTTGATAATCTTGGGTGGACCCACTAATAACATCCTCTCAAAGGAGGTTATGTGCGGGTGGGCCCCACCACCATAACCTCTCATGGGAGGTTATGGTGTGGTGGCCCCCACCACTAACCCCCCTTTGGAGGTTTTAACCACCATAAAATAAAAATAAGGTTAAGTCTTATTTTTATTTAATATTATTTAATCACCAAAAACTATCTTCCACTCACATTAAAAAAAATTGTGGTGAAGGTATTACTATGAAATCATAGACGTTGCAAGTTCAACAGTGCCCTCATATTTCGGTTCTTATCACTGGTTCAAAAGTTATAAAATCTCACTCTCACGTTTACTAAACATACCCTAAATTTTTTTTCAGAAATTGATTCCGGTCACACCGGGCTTTGGAATCAAGCGCTGTCAGAAACTACGGACTCGTAAAATTCCCATGTATTAAAAAAAATTCCATGAGAAATATGGGTCTTTAAATTCTTCCTACCTCTGGGCTTTACGTCCCAGTATGCTTCAACTCAAACTAAAGGAATAAATGAGGGTATTGAGCACGCATATGAGCCTCCTGCTCCCATGTGCTTTCCTGGAGGTTAATGTGCTTCTAATGAACAGACACTAGAGGTATCGACCATCCACGTTGGACCCAATGCTGTCGATATTCAATCTCCACTAGAACCTCCGTGAAATTTTCCCCATCATCAATGTCCAGCTCTCCATGGTCGATGATGTGGGATGGGTCATTCATGTATCTCCTCAGCTGAGATACGTGGAAGATGTCATGAACCTGGTGAAACTGAGGTGGAAGAGCTAAGTGGTAAGCCCCCTAGCCTACTCTGATGAGGACCAAGAAATTTCCAACGAATCGAAGAGATAAAATATTGCCTTTTCCAAATGGTTTTAGACCTCGTCAAGGTGAGACCCATAGGAAGACGTGGTCACCATCATCAAACTCCACAGGTCTCTGTCTCCTGTCAGCATAAGACTTTTTTCTACTCTATGTAGTCTTCATCCGCTCCTGGATGATTTGCACTTTCTCCGTGGTAGCCCGTACTATCTCTGGTCCCACTAGTGCTGGCTCCCCTGGGTCTGTCCAGCACAGTGGTGATCTGCAAGGTCGTCTGTACAAACTCTTGAAATGTTCCATACCGATGGTGGAGTGATAACTGTTGTTGTAGGGAAACTCCACCAAAGGTAAGTGGTCCTCCCAGCTGTGACCAGAGTCTAGGAAACATGCATGAAGTATGTCCTCGAGGGTCTGATTGGACCACTCGGTCTACGCATCTGTTTGAGGATAGAAGGCGGTGCATAGACATAGCTGCATCCCAAAAGCCTCCTACAACCACTTCCATAGCTAGGAAGTAAACCGTGTGTCATGATCAGAGACTATAAAAGAAGGTACTCCATTAAAATGCATAATCTCCTGCACATAAGGGTGTCCCAATGTCTCTACTAAGCCCTGCTCTCTGATCGGTAGGAAGTGGGCCGACTTGGTGAGTCATTCGACAATCACCCAAATCGAGTCGTGACCCCTGGATGTACCGTTAGAGGAGAATTGTGGAAGTCCCTCAACACCTCCTCATGAAGTGAAACTGGTACCAAAATATGTCTTATGAAGTGGATGAAGTGCTCCCCACCTTCAGAAAATCCATCAGGTGCATTCCCTTTGGATATCTGAGCACGTCGCGTCTCGCAGTCTGCATCCCCATGCTATACCTCCCTGACTCGCTGAAGAAGCGGGGGAGTGACTATAAGATACTGTAGATATGCTACTCCATCTCTATCCTCAAAGGATATCTGTAAGGCAGCCAGCTCCTCTGTCCCCTCTCCTATCATCTATATACCTGTCCTCCTGTTGAGCACATCCGCAACAACGTTCCCCTTCCCAAGAGTATAGAATATCTCAATGTCAGAGTCCTGGAGGATCTCAAGCCATCGTTGCTATCTCAGGTTCAGGTCCTTCTGAGAGAAGATATACCAGAGACTCTTGTGATCAGATTACATGGTAAAACGTTTATCCATCAGATAGTGTAGCCATATCTTCAAGGCGAAGACCACTGCTACTAACTCCATGTCATGGGTAGCGTAGTTCTTCTCATGCTGTCTCAACTGTTAAAAACCATACATGATCACTACTCACTCCTGCATTAGGACACACCCGATTCCCGTCCCTGAAGCATCGCAGTAAACTACGTTCCCTACTCCTTCCTCAAAAAGCCTCATGATGGGGGGCACTAGTCAGCCTCTCCCTTTGCTTATGAAAGCTCTGTCGTCATCTCCCCAACCACACGAAGGGTTTTCCCTTCTTCAACAAGGCTGAAAGTGATGCTGCGACTCTGGGGAAGTCTGGAACGAACCTCTGATACTATCCATCCAAGCCCAAGAATCTCCGAACCTCCGTCACACTTCTGGATGGCTCCCATGAAAGCACTGCCTCAATATTTGCTGGATCCATTACAACTCCAGCCACCGAGATGATGTGTCCCAAGAAGTGAACCTCTCAAATCCAAAACTGGAACTTTGAGAGATTAACATAAAGATGGTGCTCTCGGAGTGTATCCAGTACTACCTGCAAATGGTAGACATTCTCATCCTTAGTAGTCGAATAAATCATAATGTCATCAATGAACACTGCTGGTGAGTTGGTTACGTCAAAAGGAATAACCAAGAACTCATAATGGCAATACCGACACCTAAAGGCCGTCTTCTGCACATCCTCATCTCGAAATATGAGCTGGTGATAGCCTGATCTGAGATCTATCTTCGAGAACCACCGTGCTCCCTTGATCTGGTAAAAGAGGTCGTCAATCCTCGGGAGTGGGTACTTGTTCTTCACGACCACCTGGTTTAGGCGACGATAGTCTACCCAGAGTGTCAAGCTCTCGTTCACCTTCTTGGAAAATAGAATCGGGGCTTCCCATGGAGAAACACTAGGCTGGATGAATTCCTTCCCCTCCAAGTCCTCATGCTGTACCCGCAGCTCGTGAAGCTCTACGGGAGCCATCCGATATGGTGGAGTAGATATCGGTTCCGTCCCTGGGCACAAGTCATTGTAAAAGTCCACCTCTCTGTGAGGAAGTATTCCTGGAACATCTTCAGGGAAAACATCTATGTACTGGTCCACCACTACAGGATAAGTCAGACTCCCCACATCAACTACTCCAAGGGTAAGACAAGCCAACTGGTGAGTGATCGGCTGCACCCTCCTCCGAGTAAGTCCATCCTGTGTTGGAAATGTTCCCTTCTCACCAGTGAAGGCGGACCTGCTCCCATCCTTGCAGACACAACACACTTTTCTCCAAATACAGTCGATCTGAGCATGGAATGTAGATAACCAGTCCATACCCAAGATGACGTCGTAAGGCCTCGACGCTGCTACGAGGAGATCATAGCCGATGCTCTCGCTTCCTAGAGTAAGCTCACACTCTCGGAACCAGTGCGTAATTGTCGAGTCTTCTTCCATAAAATTCTTTAGTCATAAAGATCGAGCCAACGACTCCATCAGAATCTACGAGCTCCGAACGAGGGAAGTGTCAATGAAAGAGTGACTAGAACCTGTGTCTATAATAACTGCATATAATGTGGAGTAGACACAAATCATACCTCGAATCATCTCCGGAGTGCTGTGATCGTAGGCCTCAGCTACCTGAAGCTGTGCTCTTCCCTGTCCACCCACCCCCTGTTGTCGGGGTGGACCTTCTGGTGGTGGTGGCGGTAGCACCTCGTAACGTCATCCACCGCCAGCTACACGGCCAGATCCTCTGCCATGTCTGCCTGCTCCCTATGGACCACCTCAATTGAACCTATTCCTTTACCTAGGAGGTCCCTCAACATTATTCTAATCATCAGAGCGGTGGGTCGAACAGTCACGAGCCATGTGACCAATCCCATCATAGGAGTAACACTGTCCGCTCCTGGCATGACTGGATCTATCTCCACTCTGGGTGCCCCGCACAACCGAGCCTGAGTCGTGTGGTCGACCACCTATGGGTCTGGTCCTCTTGGACCTCTGCGTCATATATCCACCGCTAGCTGCACGGCCAGATCCTCTGCCACGTCCGACTGCGCCCTCTGGACCGCCTCGATTGAACATCTTCCTCTACCTGGGAGGTCCCTCAACTGTCTTCTTATCATCAGAACGGTGGGTCAAACAGTCACGAGCCATGTGACCAATCCCATCGTAGGAGTAACACTGTCTTCTCCTGGCATGACTGGCTCTGTCTCCACTCAGGGTGCCCCGCACAACCGAGCTTGAGTCCCGGATCAAAGGTCTGGTCCCTGAATAACAGGTCCCGTACCATATCAATGGAGTAGCGTGAGAGGTCAGTGAACCTCGCTGAGTACTGAGCTACACTTATGATTCCCTGCTTCATATGAAGTAGCTCCTGTATTCGCACCGCTCGAATGGTGGCTTGTAAAAATTTGCCTGGAACAAGCCCTAGATGTCTTCCCATAGAAGTGTCGCCTTGTCATGCATCTATAGCATCAGGCTCCCCCATCTACCTACTGCTTCCTAAATGAAGGTGGCAGCAAGGATCACCATGAAATCGTCTGGTGTCCCTACCAATCGGAAGACTGTCACCACTGCCTCCATCCAATCCTCAGCCACCTCCGAGCCCGTCTCTACCTTGAACATGGCTGGACCCTGGCGCTGGAACTCATGCAGCGCTTTCAAGAGCCGTTCAATCTCTACTGCTGGGGCTGGTGGCAACAGTGGTCTAACGGGAAGTAGTACCGCTGGTGCCTCAACTGGAAGAGGGCCATGTACTGAGGCCTCGTCACTCGGTGGGTTGTCAGTACGTACAACTCTCAGGGCTCTAACTGGTCGTCTGCGGGGAGGCGTCCTGAATGAAAAGATGTGACACAGTCAAAACATTATACATGGTGAGTTGACATGGTTTGAGATGACTTAAAGACAAACTTTTGAAACAGAAACACAATCAGTGTTTTCATGCACAAAGTCGAAAATTATTAGTCAGGGTCCTGGTGTATGGATATATCGGCCTCCACACCAACAATGGACTTTCTGAAGTGAAAACCACACTCAGTACCCTTTACACTATTGCATCACATAGAAGAAATATCATAGTCCTATGTTATGAGGTAGAACCGACTCCTCTGATACAAATTTTTCATGACCCATCCCCTGGGGCCCATATCAGGACTACCTCATGCCCGCCGTCCATATGCAAGGGGATGGCGACTACCACCAAAGGGGTTATTCCCTAAAACTGGGAAGGCATTGCCTTTATAAATCATAAACACACACAACCAGAGTAAAAGCCGAAGCAAAAACTAAGTAAAAGCTATATAACAAGTATGCAGAGAGTAATGGGGCCAGAAATAAAAGCTCGACAAAAAATTACATGAAAGGAAAAATAGGTACAACTAAAAGACAAACATCTGGAAGGTGTCTAGTAGCTCATGGATCGTCCACCACAGATCCTACCTGAAGGGTAGTTACAGAAATCCTCCTCAGTGCTCCACACTTATAAGTCTCCTCCGGGTACCATCTCATCATGATTTCCACCTCCGAGTACCATCTAGTCCTCAAACACCCAGTCTCGGTCATCGTTGTCTGTCGTCTACATCCAACACAACGAGGTGCGGTCATAACCCGTGGAGGGGTGAGTATAACGATACTCAGTAGGGACCTCGAGACCCTCAAGGTCTCAAAAAATCTGACAAGGATAAACCACAAAGCCTGAAATCAATAGATAACCATTACTTAGGTATATGCCCATACATATACCTAAGTTATCAAATAACCCATCTCAATCATGAGGAAAACACAAAGTTCATTGACTCAGATAAAACTAGGATTTTTCATTATCAAAACCATGACTGCTAGAGAACATATCCTCTGTCGAGAACAGTGGGCCTGTCGTGATACAGATTCGCTTCTCACTAACCTTAGACTGCTGAGGTACTCCTCTTGTCGAGTACCGTGGGTCTGCTTTCAACTACCAGGCACTCCTCCACTATGGGTCTGCCTCCAAATACCGGGCGCTCACCCTAATAGACTACAGAGGTACTCCTCCTATCTCGTATCGTGAGTCTGCTAAAAAATACCAGGCACTCTATCCTCCATGGGTCTGCCACCAAATACCAATCGCTCCCCATTGGGCTAGTCGAATCACTCCGAGTTGAATCGTTCAGGCAGTCATCAGGTCTGTCAGCTACTAGGTCTTCACACTCTGTCTGCTCATCTCTGGGAGGATCCGCTCCACAAGCTAGTGGTAGATACTCCAAGTGTCACGAAGTCTCAGGTGGAAGTATCTCAAGGGACTGCCTCGTCATATGGGTCTCAATGCAATAGACGACACGTCAATCAGACGCCCGGTCTGTGAGTTATTAGCATTTTAGTCCCAGGGCCCTGGTTGGATTCTTGTATGAACTAAGATGACCACAACTCAACTATAACCCGAACTCTAGTGGGGTATACTCAATGGGACAATTATTCTCCAAGAAAACCAGCACCACAAACTATTCGTCAAACAAGAGTCTGGTGCTAATGATATGGCCAAAACAAGAAAAGGGTTAGTAATGGGCCCGGGTCCAGTCCGACCCGGTCAGACCGACTTGACCCAACCCAGTTTGGGCCGAACCGGTCTGGTTTGACCCGGTTAGACTTGCTAGGTCTGACCCAACCCAATGGGCGGGTCATCCTGTAATGTTTTAACTCGGTCCAGTTGGCCCGAACCAGTAAACCACCAAGGCGGTTCGACCGGGTAGTCACCACGTAGTTGGATCAGTGAATCGACCTGGAAGACCGGGCCGGTTCAGCCAACAACACCGTGGGGGATGCCGCGGGTCGGATCGTGAGGCCGGTTGGCCTGTGGGTAGGCCGCACGGGGTGCAGGCAGGCTAGGTGGACACCGAGCAGGCCACGGGTGCACTGGGAAGGGCACCGCAGGCCACGGGGCAGGCTGCGGGGGTGCTGGGTAGTGCGGAAGGGCACCAGGGGGGGGGGCAGGTCGGCAGGGCACCATGAGGTGCAGGCAGGCCACCGAAAGGGCCGGGCGGTGCACCGTGGGTGCGGGCAGTGCGACAATGAGGAGCGGTGGGCCGTCGGTAGGGCCACAGAGCAGTGCATGGGGCATGGGTCGGGCAACGCTTGGCCGTCGTGGTGGTCCGCGGAGACCGCGGGTAGCGTGTTCTTTGCTCTCCGTCGCCTCTTTGACGTGCCATCATCATTAATCGAGAACAACAAAGGGGAAGGGTTGTCCGTTATCGTTTGGTCCGACCCCCCCCCCCACACACAGACATTAAGTTGATATCAAATGGAATAACTTACTCCATAAATAGAACGTTGGAGAATAAGAATAAAACCAACACAAATCCCCAACCTCATTTTTCATTCATAGGGAAAGTCGTGGAAAGGCAGCATCATTCTATTGACGATGGAGGAAGACGAAGAAGTTGACATCATCGGCGTTCCTCGTGGGGGGCTCCTCCTCTTTTGGTTTGGTCGAAGATCAATGAAGAAGGATGAGGGTGATCGCCGTTCTTCGTTGGAAGATGTAGTTCTCCAATAACTCCTCCAATCCTCAAAGGCTCCACCAGATGAAAGTGCCAACCAAATAAAATAATATCTTTGCATATTATTTTATTGTAGGCATTAATTCAAAATAATTCAAAAATTAATTAATGAACCATTAATTAATTAATTTGGAGTTGACACGTTAATGAAGGAACGTGAATAATTAGCACAAAAAATAAATCCATGGAAGGTTAAATATTTCACCAATTTAATTTGGGGGGTTCAAGGGGTTAAAGGGGAGTTAAGATGGGTTTATAAGCTCGGGTGGCCCCACTAATAACATCCCCTCAAAGGAGGTTATGTGCAGGTGGGCCCCACCCCCATAACCTCTCATTGGAGGTTATGGTGTGGTGGCCCCCACCAATAACCACCCTTTAGAGGTTTTAACCTCCATAAAATAAAAAGAAGCTTAAGTCTTATTTTTATTTAATTTTATATAAACCCCAAAAACTATCTTCCACTCTCGTTAAAACGAAATTGCGGTGAAGGTCTCACTAATCAATCACCGACACTTCAAGTTCAACAGTGCCCTCAGATTTCAGTTCCGAGCACCAGTTAAAAAGTTATAAAATCCCGCTAGCACGTTTACTAAATATACTTGAACAATACTTCAGAAATTTATTCCAAGCACATCGGGCCTCGGAATCAAGCGCCGTCAGAAATAGCAGACTCGTAAAATTCACATGTATTAAAAAAAAGAAATTTCCATAAGAAATATGAGTCTTTACAAATAATCTCCATTTTCAAAATTCTATCTAATATTTTAATCATTACAATAATCACTAACTTTTTAAATTAAGTATTTATCTCTAATAAAAGGATTTAGAAATAATTAAAAATGGATTTATTTGTCAAATAAGATGTTAAAATAAAATGGGGAAGTTTATAATTACTCAGTTATGTATGTGAGATTAATCATTTAGTTTCAAATGATTTTCAAGTATCTAATACCCTCTTTCAAGACGTTTATTCACTTCCATCCTTAATATCATCCAATTTAAATTCAATATTGACATTAATTTAATAAATCATGTATGTCTCTTATATTAAGGTCAATGATATTCTCATTTTTCTGTCATAACATATTAAATCATAAGAGGATTTATAAATGTATAGTTTACATCAGTATCATTAATATCTATCACACCATTATTGAATTTATGATCTTTAAATTTAAAAATTTATATTTTAGGATATCATATAAACATTGTTCACGAGATTCTGGAAACAAATATAAGTAATTTTTTTGATGATATTATCTAAAGGGAATATTGATTCTAAATTTTAAATAAATTCTGTTTGAGAAAATAATATTCAGAGTATATTGTATGACATATATTTCTTAATCAATGTTTCTATATTTTTAGATATATATATATATATTATTAATTACTATTTTTTAAAAAAAATTTATTTTATATTTTAAAAGGTTATGAATAATCCTATAGACTTTTTCTACATTAATATTTGATTTTATATATTTTCTTATAATATCCAATATTTTTATCAACGATATATTTGAAACAAAATAATTATAGATTAAATAATAATTTTTAGAATTTAAATTTTAAAAATCTGTCATTCCTTATATAATATTATTAGTTACAAGTTGATTGAATTTTATATATTTTCTGAAATCATTAGCTAATATTTAACAAGAGATCAAATAATTTTTTCACGATTTTCCCTAAAAGTGACATTTTCTTACTCACCCATTCATGTCATATTCTATAAATTCAATATAATTAATGGATAGTTAATTTTAGTATAATTATTTAATGATGATCCATGGTTAACTCATATATATTTTTAAAACATATAATGATTATGGAATTTTTAAAGTTTATAATATTCTTATTATTGTTATTAAATGATAAAACAATTGGTTTGTGAGATTTTCATAATTTTACTTGTAATTTTTATTTTTGATTTTGTATTTCTATCCATAAAATATAAGGATTTAAAAGCAATAAAATATTAACAGTAAATATTATATTATAGTTCTAACCTGTGTTTTCATTTTGGATAGCATCATAGTAGGGTAAAGTAAAAATTCTCAAATTTGAAGTAAAATCCCCAAAAATTTCTTTATAAATATTTTCATATATATAAATAAATTTCTAAATATTCTAAATGAATGATATTAAAAAAATAAATTGTGAATTAAAAATAATGTGATGTAATGACATAAATAATTTTATATTACAACAAATTATGAAATTAACAACCAATAAATATGAGCTTAATAGAAATGATATAATTTAATAAAGAATAAAGATGTATTTGGATTTTATTTTTAAAGAATTTTGAAAAAATATTACATATAAACACATAAAAAATGCATACACATCAACTAAATATTCATTTTTTCCATTACAGAAGTATTCCTAAAATTTAAATTATTGATTCATTCAATATAAGTATAGATAATTTAACTAAGCTACCAGTAACAGAATAGTCAAAGAAACTAAATTCTTACAGATCCTTAAGAAGAGTTACAATTATTTTAAAATCAATGATGAGAATAAAATTCTATATAATAGATTCAAAAAATATAGAAACCCATTATTCACTTTTAAAATTTGGGAAACCCCATAAAAATATTTCATTTTATATATTTATCATTGATCTCAACAAAATAATTTATAAAAAATTGAAATCAACTACGCTTTCGAAAGTATATCATAAAATAAATTATTATCCTATATAAAGAAAATTATCACAATAAAAATGGTTTCTTGTAAAAAAAGTAATCACGACAAATTTTTCATGAAAACAATACCCTAATACCATAGAATGGTCATCAAAATTAAATTAAACTTTTGATCTAATAAATATCATATTAAATCAAAATACCTCCATGAGATAAAATTTTCATGAATTTAAAATTCATTTAGTTTTCTTGGTACATCATTTTTATATGAAAATTTATATCACTCATACATTCACTCTTACAAATGTAATATTATACTTTTTTAATTATATGTTATTTTCCCCGAAAAAAATATAATTACAAAATACATTAGAGATCCATATCATACATAAATATCATTATAAATAATGTAAGTGGGATATTTGACACATGGAACTCATTTAAGAATAAATTTACATCAAAACATATCATAAACTATTATAGTTAAAACATATGGTGAATTGATTATAGGATTTATATACAATTAAGGATGGAAATTATTTTTATTTTAAAAAATAAAATATTAAAGAATTAAAATAGAACTAATTATTCATTAAAAAAACCAGGAAAACATGTATAAGAATAATATAAATCTATAAGGTTTAATCTTATAGGAATATCCTCTCATTCTTTATACAGTAAAAATGATTTGTTTCACGCATTAAAACAAAATGTCAATAATAATCCACTTGTAAACTTTTTAATGGATTTATTTCATATCCCTTATATAGTAGGAATAATTTTTTTTCAATAACTTAAAAAAACATTTTTTACATTCATGATACATTTTAATTAACATGGAAATGGTGGAAAAATAGATTTAAATTATTATATATTTTAATATTTTCTTTTAAGGAAAAATATTTATCCTAATATATAGAAAGACACATATTTACCTTAAAGGTTAATAGTAAGAATATATTAAATATTTACCTACTAAATAAATTTTTTATTTATATTAAATTATTACGATACATTTTATTTAATTTTTTTACAAATATTAATTATTTACAAATCTAGTTAATATCATGTTAGATTTATTTTGGATGTCTACTTCTTAATCTCTAGATGAGATATGCAGAATGACTATTTTCAATGGGTTCAAAATTAAATATTATCCAAAATTCTAATCATGAATGAAATACCACTATTATAAAATAAGTAATATTTTATTAACTTGAAATTAATTCAAGACATGAAAAATGAATCACATCACTTTATGGAGGTGTTAGTACAATCGTAGGCTTGAGGGAATTTATCATTTTCAAACATATTAAAATATACGAAGGAAATTAAAATATTTACATCATAGAATAATAATAATATTCTTAATTTAAAATATATTAATTAAATAAATGATATTACAATTCTTTATGAGGATGTGATGTAAATATAAACCGAAAACATGGTGGATGTTGTATTCCACATGAACCCATATAAAAATATTTTATTTTTTATATGATACCAAATGATGTCAAGAATGGTATTCAAACTAATGTAATAAAATTTTAGTATATGTGTGATATATATGTTATAATTTTATCAATTATTTGTAATATTTAATTTTAGGGAAAAAATAAATTGATATTAAAAATCTATTAAGATGTGTACATAATCTTTGTTAAACCTCGTGTTGCTTATAATATACACCTTAGAGGATACAATTTTTCTTAAACAAGGACCTCTAGATGATGGTTAGGGAAAATGAGATGGTATTTTTAGAAATGTTTTGGTCCAACATTCTCAGTGTGTGTGAATAAAAGATGATAGATGATTCCCTTTTATAACATTGGGGAGGGGCAATTTTTTTAATTTTTAAAAGATTTAAAATAAAATAAATTATTATCCATGGTAATGTGGTACTAAATATTATATATTTAGATTAAATTATTATATATTTATAAATACTCCAACAAAAAAAGAATTAATATGTTAATTTGTTAGATATTCACCCAGTTTTAACCTTAATAATCATCTTTTACCTTTACCGCAGTGATAAAATTTTACCATGGAACCAATATTTGATGAAAAAATATGAAATTTAAAGGATTAAAAATTCTGAATCCACATATTCCAAATAAGTATACCATTCTTAAATAATAAATTAATAAAATTAATAGAAATTAATTTTAATACATTAATTTGAAATGCGAGTAAATTTTTTTCCAAACATATTGACTTGTAAAATTAATTTTTTTATATAACAACATATAGTACATATTCGTTTGAAATCAATTGGATTTTCTATATTTAATATAAAAAAATTTTAAATTACAAAAATATCAAATATTGAATGAATCATTTATAATATATGAATATAAATGACCATTTAAATAAAAATTTGCAATTTTCAATATTCCCTAAAAATTAAGACATTTATTAAAATACCAAAATATCATCCTAATATAAATATGTTATTATGGAATAAAAAATAATTTCATTTAAAAAAACAAAATTCCTAATATTTAAAACTTTTATTTTATATAAAAACATAAAATACATAGAAATCGCTTTTTTTATTATAAAAATAATTTCTTTTCTGAGTTAGAAAATTTTATATCACTATTTTAATTAATGGAAATCTATAAAATCTTATAGTTTTTGTTATTACAATATGAAATTCATTTATTTTTTATCTTAAATGGGTTTCCACATTTTTCCCTCCATAATTATGGTACATCTTCACAGTTATATTCATTGGATATATATGTCGGGATATTTTTCCATCATAGTCTTCTCAAGTTCACATGATTCTTCCTCAATCATTTGGTTTTTCATTAAATAATTAATCATTTGAGTTAAATTTACCCATAACATAAATTCTCTATGATTTAGAATCTACCCTGTATCTTCCTCATAAGAAATATTAACTTCAAACTGAATAAAATCATTTCAAAAAACAATATATGCATTATGTTTGTATTTCCAATAAAAGGAACCATGAAACAAGTCATGTGACTTAGATACACACTGATGTAATGTTTCTTGGGATTATACTAGTCAAATGTTCTATAAATTTTGTAGTAAAAAATAAAACACAGGGTTATCATTCCATTCGAAGGGAAATTCATATAACCATTCAAAGATGTTTTCTGGGGAAAAATGATATCCTACATAAAAAGATATATTATTCATTCGGTTCTCTATATACATTTTAGGGATGATATGATATTTCCTCATGTGTTATTGAATTATTTATTCATTATCAAAAAATTATTCTTCTCATTCTAGTAAATAATAGATAATTTGAATATCTTAACCCAATCATGATGGAGTATAACTACTATTTCCATATAATTCCTCAATTAGATCCATCCATATATTAGAGGGAATTTGTGTTATATAATAAAATTCAAATATGAAGGATGGTGATATGAATATCACTAGTAATCCCATGATAATTCATGAAGAATATAATCTAATGTGTAATCATTCACACTAAATTTATATCATTTTATTGATGAAGTATTTATTGAAACATAACTTAGTTACCAAAGAAATTTCTTTTACTTTATCGAATTAGAGCTAAATTTGATACTCAATTAGATAATATATAGAGAGTGACTAAAATTTTAATGAACATATCAATATGGAAAAATCTTGAAAACTGATCCAAATACTTTATATATAAAATAAGAATGATATATATATGTATGTATGTATGTATTTTGTTAATATATTAAAAATAACACGAATCAAATAATAACCTTTTGATCTTATTGATAATTTATCAATGGAATCAAATGATTCATCCATTTTTTATTTGAAAATAGAAAAGGATAATACATTCCATTTGTATTTTGACACTCCTTTATAAAATATTGTCCATTAAGAGACATTCATTTTAAAATTTAAAATACATTATTCATTTCATCCCACAAATAATATATATTAAAGTCACTATATATATCAATACTACTAGAATGAATTGATAATTGAGATTTATTTGCATATGTTGAGAATTACATCTTCAAATGTGAACCAAATTTTATAAACAACATCTTTTAAAATCACATAATATATTCATTATGAATATTAAATTCCTAAAACATACCCCCATTAACAAAATATTCTATTTCATAAAAATAATTCTCATCCTTAATTGTATGCATTAATTTGATAGTCAAATATTACTACACTATCACATGAAACAAAAGACTAAGATTTCTTAGATGAAAAATGTCTTGGCTGATGTTAATTAAATAATTAACCAATATATGATCTACTAAATAAATAAAAAAACCTATGTATTATTTATTTTACTCGAGGAATAATATACATTTTTAGCCTTATATGTATTATAGTGAATATATAAGTTAAAAAAATTTACAAGATCCATCTATATTCCCATCCCCATATTCAAATATTTGTGACTGAATATATACACAAAAGAATTATGATCGGTATATATTTATTATTTTATATCATACAATATAGTACTTCAAATTTTTATGGAAAAACTTCTACAGTCAGTTCAAGGTCAAGAATATGGTAAATCATATAATGGATTTTTTTTTTATGAACAATATTAAATTACATGATCATTTTGAATCAATACATAACCATACCATTTCAATAGAGCATAAATAAAAATAAAAACCACAATATTTCTATATGGAAAGGCTAATAGTATAGAATTAACTAATCATCAATTCAACTAATGAAAAGATCAACAAATTACATTATTCAATACCTTTTACCTCCAATATGAGTAAATATAGGCATCTATCTAGATAACTATGTAATTTATTTTACAATGACTATGTAGTAGGATTCCAAACTAAGAAACCATTGTATATTAGAGACATGTATTATACTATTTTAATATTCAAACAACATTTATTTATTAGGGGAAACATTCAACCATTCTTTAAAATAATATTTAGATGGAATACAATTTTATATAAAAAATCACATATTATTATTTTCCCATATGAAAATATTTTATTTAATATTGGGATAAAATAAATATTTTTTCCCTATTAATCATAACAATTATAATAATGTATAATTTATTTTGTAAACACAATGAGAAATTTTCTAAAAACTTATGGTAAATTATATTCATAGGAACAATGAATAAAAAAGTTCCATTAGTCTTACCAAAGTGAATTATTAATATCTATTTATTCCCATACCATTTACCAATATCTATGTTTATAATTCATTACTTATTAAATTTATTCTGATGACAAAAATGTATTAGATCATTAGTTGAAAATCATTTTTTCACCTTGAATTTGATAAACATGACATATATATGAAGGAACATATATATTTTCTTAAACATGATTTCATTTAGTTCACTATAACTAATTAAAATTTAAATTAAAATATAATTATTTTTAATAATAAATGGGGAAACCCAAGAATAAAATCTAAGATGAATTAAATTATTATTAAGAAACTCTTGTAAGAACCTTTTCAATTCCCATAATAATAATTGAGCCACTTAGTAGGTGTATCTAAAATTTGCATGGCTTCTAGAAATAACTCCCGAGTGAATTATGACTCTTAACCGGGACTAACATAAGTAAGATAGTAAAAAATTACATTAATATATTAATTCAATAATAGAACATCACTATTTTGAACATCTATTTTTTCAACAATATTAATAAGATAATATTCAATAAAATCATAAATTATTTTTTTATAATCGTAATATTTTATAATACATATGTGTTAATCCTAACATAAAAATTAATTTTCACTTTGAAAATTTAATATAAATTAACATGCTTTAAAATATAGAATATCATGAAAAAATGAATGCCAATCCATAGATTTAATAACATCAAACTCAATATTTTACAATGAAATATAATTTTTAGTAATATTAATTACTGAAATAATCATATGAAGATACAGACAAATATTTTTTCTTTAATATATATACCATTAGTTTTTATAAAAAATTCATTATCCATTATTTATTTTTATATTTTATTTTTACTAGTTAATTACCTTAAAAAAAGATAGGTATTCCCTCAATCAAACTGGACATTGGAATAATTAAAACAAACTTGTAATGTACCTATGACAACATAATTTAATGCTTATGCTTTTTTGGGGGTTTAATTAATGAATTTAATGAACTCTTCATCTTACGGTCTTGATAATACCTAACATATATGATTTTACTTGAATTTTCATTAGTATACTGTCCCATATTATTATATTTAAAACCTATAAGTTCATTTTAATAATATCTGTTATACCTATTAGATAATTCTATTATTTTAAATCACTTCCATAATTTCCGTGAAAAATTAGTAGGTAACATTTTATACATATCATACGATAATCTTCAAGATGACTCCAACTAAAACTATCTTATGTGGGATATTTATAAATCTAACCTTTATAATTTATTGATGGAATCTTTACCATTACATCAATAAAGACATATTTTAATCAATATTATTATAGAATTCATCAAAAATCATCGTGACCTTTTTAGCACTATGTCAAACATTACAATATATTTTAAAAAAAATAGTGTAATTCATCTAATATTATTTATAACAATCCTCAGCATGACTAATAAAATTACTATCATGTTTTATAATGAATAATTTTAAATAAAAAAAATGAAGTCAAATTGACGTGATAATTGTAAACTGAGACTTCCACCATATTATCTAGTTTCAATAATTTAATTCCCATCCATTATTGAACAACCATTGGGATATTATTTTCAAAGAGTAAATCCTTAAAAAACTTACATTACATGTGTTAATGAAATCTAGTTTTTTATTTTACTCTTAACAAATTAAGACATCATTGAATTCATCTTCAAAAATATTAATGAAAATTATTGTATTTTGATGTTCATAAAGAAATAAAACATCAAATATTACATCTAGTTTATTTAACCAACTTTTAGAAACTGGTAATTCTTCCATTTCAACCGAATCTAGAGGGAGATCTTTTACTAAATTTTCTAATTTAGAGAGGTTCTTTGTTAAAGTGTTTGGTCACACTATATGATTGTATCCCCCATTACTCTCTTGCATCAATTAATTTAGCATGAAAAAAATTTATTATACTAATTCTAACAATTCCTAGTTGATTACTCAAAAGTATAATATTATATTAATTCCATTCGAATTCATTGAAATTATTTTAACCGTGGAAAAAATTTCGGAAAAATAAAATAGATTAGATAATGAATCATTCAACCACATAAAAAATTCTCATGATAATATAACACAGAGATAAAAATCACATAAATAACATTAATATATAACTACTTTTCCTCTAACATAATCTAATTATTTGTATAATACAATCTATAATAACCCATTCTATTAATATAAAATAATTATGTGTTTCATAGAATAGAATATGTTTTATTACAATAAGTTTTTTTTATGTATACATGTTTATAGAAATTAGGAGACAATTACATGTCATACACTTATAGATAAAGGTGGACACTTCAAATCAATATCAATTTTTCCAAATAATTTATTTTATTAAAATTATTATATAGTTTAACTGAAAACTACTTCCCTTGAATTATTCCAAATTATAGGGAACCATGATTTTAATACATAGTTATTACAAATTATTACAGGAATATTTATTAAAATACACAAACGGATGCATGAGAATCATAAACGTATAGTTAATTTTGAAATAGTAGAGCATAAAATACTCTTTTATAAGATTTTACCATCATCTCCCACTTTGTTCCTCGTAACTAGAATCCTTCGCAGGTAAGTAACACATAACACATATACTTCTATCTAGGGGTAAATAAATCTAAGAAAGGGTGAGATTAGATTCTCAGTAAGGTAAAACAAGGGAAATCTGTTTAGAAAACTTGAAAAAGTTAATGAGAACATGATAATAACATATGAAAACCATAACTTCAAAACCAAATATCAATATATTCAGGCAATGTAAAATTATTAGAATCTAAAAAAGAAATTAATCAAATGGAAATCAAATTACATGATCCATGAGAGAATTGCAATTAAATTATACATTTAGTTATGGAATACACATAAGCATATAAAAAAATAGTATTCAAGGACATTTACAAGGCTATCTTGGTGGAATGGGTTCTCTTTCCAAACAAGCATACTAGTCACATATCACTCCCAATACTATCATAGTGTAAAAGTTCCCTTCCTAGAGTTGATTTAATACACATTAAAATCATAAATATCTGTGCCATAGGATCATAGAACATTAAACCTTCTAGAACCAATAAATTTAAATGAGAATTATAAAGAACTATTCATTTTTGAACTGATGAATAGAAATGTGTTCTAAGAAACATTTCAACAAAGCATAAATCGTATGAAAAAATGGGTTTATATATATATTTTTATCATACCATATGCCTTCTAGAGGAATAAAAATGATGGTATCATTGGCTCATGACCCCATTAATTATTATGTTACATCAAAGGTTTTTATCTTATATGGAAAATGATATTGAAAGATCACAAAGCACATTTATTGAAGAAATTGCCTATGTACATTGAAAAAGTCATTTATAATCAAATTTTATTTCCAAATTATTTTCACTGAAAATAATATTTTAAACATATAATGTAATTTTTAAAAAATTTAGTGTCCATGGTGGGATAAAATAAAATTCATGGAATGCACATAAAAAAATAATACTTTTTAGTTTTTTTTTAAATGCAAAAAATTAGCATATTTAGAAAATGCCACGAATATTTATATTCAATGAATTTTTGAATTTAAATTAATAGGTTAAAAATATTTTAAAAGTCCCAGGGAAATAATCATTTAATACTTTTTAAAAAACATTGATTTTGAAGGAAAATAATTTTTCACCAAATAGATATATAATGTCGATTTCCCTTTGAAAAACTATTTTAGACTATAGAGTACATAAAGAAAGAAAAATGAAAATTAAAAAAAAATGTATTGTCATAAAATGTATAGATGATAGAATAATTTTTAATTTTCTTGTTAGATATTTAATAATATTTCATTATCTTGAGCATAAATAAAATCATTCTCGATAAATGATTTGATTGTATCACAAACCGTTACATATTTTGTAACTTTGAATAAAAACCGCATAGAAGGATAAAATTAGAGGAAGAATAATATGAAATTATAACATGTAATTTCATGATTTTATATGTCCATGGGTATGTGTATACACCTCTTAAAAAATATTTCTCCATAACTAACCACATGTCCTATGGAATAAAATTTGAGATAATAATTCATTACCATAGGTATTCAATTCCTTTTTTTGCAATAAATATAATTTTTAATAAATATATGTTTATTAAAAATATATCCAATAAATATAATTGTATCTATAATAAAATATATGATTTACTTTCAACTATTTAATACCAATTTATTAGTAATTTATTTTCTAAAATAATGTTCCACTTAATAACTGGTTTGTTTTTATGTATGTTTTGATTTAGTATTTTTTTCCATTTAACAGTGAAAATTTTCCCATAATATAGAATATTTTATCCATTATATATGTATCATATATATTTAGTATTTATGAATTTAGATTCATCTATCAATGTTAATGATATAAAATTGAAAACACCATTCCTGGAGATGGTAGGATGCCCTTATCCATGAATGATGACTCAATTTTCTCAACAAATCACATCACATGGTGAGGTGGTACTCTTCCATACGCACAATCAATTTTTTTTTACCATTTTATTGAATTATTTTAGGGGAAACTGTATGTTATATTTTTATGAATTGGCTAAACCAAATGTTTTTATGTGTAAATATTAGAGGAATGGTGTGGACATTTATAATTGTTTGAGAGGACACACATAAATATCTAAAAAAATAACAAAGTGTACCCACATTTTATAAATAATAAAATGATAAAAAATGTGTTACCCAATAATAATAGATGTTTTGAGGCCTACATTGTTCTGTGAAATGGGTGATGGAAAATTTTGATGGTGATTTTCCCAATAATATTTTTTAGTTTAATCCTATGGTAAAACCATTTGATCTGTTACAATAGAAATTGATTTTTACTATTTTTAATAAAAATTCTCATAAAAATTAAAATTAAAATATTATTTTATTTTAGGGTTGAGGCCAAAAATTCATTTTTATTATTAAATAAAAGACATCTTTTTCTGATTGGGTACAGGGGGACCAATTACATTGCATTGAGGCCCGGGGGCATGAAAGCCCAAATTCATGGCACAGAAGCCCATATTTTTGGCAGAAAGGGCCCTTTGGTGGATAATACTACTAAAGTTCCTGAGATCCTATAATATATACTACATATGAATATTTAGTGTATTTTGGATAGAATCATGCTTCCCTATCATACCCCCTTCTGCTGATGGCGTAGGGCATGGCCACGGTGCAACCTTCCCTCCTCAACCCACTTCGGTCAGGGAGGGGTGTTTCAGATTCTCCCTTGTACTCTCTCCCGTCTCATATCCCTTATTTATACCCTTTCACATATCCTTCCTCCATCCCTCTAATTCCTCCAATTGAAATAATCCCCATGGTTCAAGCCTTAATGAATGGGGTGCTCTTAGTACTTATTTCTCCTCTGAAGTTCCCGAGAGCTTCTACTCTACTGGATCACACTTTGGTTGCCCAATTCAAATAGAATTACCCATATGTTGATGCATTCAACCAGTAAGGGTTTTCTTCTTGGAATTTAAAGTATCATGCAATTGTTGTCATTTTATATGTGAGACACATTCAGGTCCGTTTCTCAAATGGAGAAAATCTGATTTAAGCTTGGGACTTTGCTCCGCACTAAATGGAGAGAGTTCGGTTTTTTCTATTCCGGTAGACCTTCAATTTCCATTTAAAGCATGACCCTCTAACCATATAACTCTAGATAATTCTACTGTGACTACCTCTACAATTACAGAACCCGTCCATCCTTTGGTTGACAGGTAATGGGCTAGGCCTATACATCTATTCAGATGCTCGCACCAAGGCTATTTGTCATCTAGTTTCTCCTAGGATCTATGTTGAAGCTGATCTATCTAAAGGAATAGAAGAATCTACCACCCTTGAGATCGAGGGAGAGATTTTATAGCATTAAACGGTATGTTAATATGATTGGATACCTTTCAATTTTGGTTTCTGTCGAATTGGACACGAGTCTTCCAGATGTCGTCATAGCCTCTCTGTCAGTTTCTAGAATAGACCTCCCTTTCGAATGAAGGGAGATGCGATCGCAGTCAGAAGCCCCGTAGATGTTAAACCAGATATGGGAGAGGCTTTTACTAAATTTCAAAGCAATTTTGATAAAAATATAGCTACATTGGTGGATAATCAAGGGGTAACTGATCATTTGGCTCCCATGTGAAAGGATTATTTGGTGGAGTGACAATCCGAAGGTGGAAGATGTCTTTAATCATTTCAAACAGGACTTGGGTATAAACCCTTAGTTTTAGGATCCGAGTGATATTGGGGGTTATATACTTGGACATCCTTGCTACAAAGAACTAGAAATATCATCTAGTGATCCCCCTGAAGCAAATGAAGCAGACACTGAGGATGTAATCGTAGTCAAGGTTGAGTCTTCTCAAATTTCATTGCAGGATCCCTCTGCTGTAGTTTCATTTCAGGTACAAGGGAGGCAGGGTGAGGTGTGTGTATTGGGTCCATTGGATCCTAATAAACTCACATCAAAAACCTCTTCCCACTTGAAGACTACGAGTATGGGGATGAAGAATGGCCTCCAAGAAGAAACGGGGAAGCAATCAGTTAGGTAGAGTCCCCCCAAAGAAGGCCAATGGTCGAGTCGGGTAACTACTTTGAGGGTCTGGATGTTCAAGAACCAACACCAGATCAAGAAGAATAGGATTTAGGTGATTAGAGTTACAACCAATTATCATTGGATAGTTTGAAAAGAATTCAAGGTAAATTCTTTATAGCCCCAGAAGGAAGAAATGGCTAAAAAGAAATAGAAACCTAGGGAAATGTTTTATGGTCAAGGGGAACACATAAAGGGATGCAAGGATTATTCAAACATGGATAAAAAACTGTAAAATAGACCATCTAAGAAGGGTGGAAACAAGGAAATCAAGACATCTCATAATGGGTAAGGTGGAGAACAAAGAGGGAGAATAGGAATATTTGTGGAAGAGGAAGTGGAGTGCTTGAAATTCATCCTCCATTCCAAGGAAGAAATGATTGAAAAGGAGGTCATGGTATATGATTTAAAATAATATATCAAAACAATACATGAAAGAAGGTGGTGGGTTGATGATAATGAGGTGAAAGAGGCGTGGTTAGACACACAAGACCGAATCCTATCTCGTGGCTTCAACAAAGTTAAAATAAACTTAGAAGAATTCATACATACAATGGATATAATGGATACTCACCTTGAAGAGATCATTAGCGTGGATATGGACACCCAAGTTAGTACATTTCACTAGGATTTATATATAATATCTAATTATAATGATATTAGTATTTTGTTTAATAAATTTGTAAGCTCTTTTATCATGTAGTGGTACCCTCGTTTTGTGAACCATAGTTTCCCACTTTTTCCTGGCATAATAAAAATTTATGTTCAATGTGATAGTACCTTCTATAGTACCTCCAACTCTATAGCTCCTACTAAAATTCTTCTACTTCTATAGTGTCACCACATCTAAAATCCCACCACAACTATAGTACTACTATAGTGCCCTGCTATAGCGCTTCTATAGTTCCCGGAAATTCGTCCCTCCCCTGATTTGATCCTGGGTGTTTTAGATGGCATGCAGGAGACCTCAACACATGGGTAGAGGTTCATTAGAATTAAATTGATATATAATATACGTGAACCTTATTTAAAATATGGAATTACATTTTTTATACTCAAATCAATGTAGTGAATAAATTTAGTTTAAAATAAATCCCATAGATGTGATGAAAAACTAGTTTTCTAGAGAATGTGTTTTCAAAAGAATAAAAGGTTTTTATGTCAAAATTCAAAATAAAATTGAATCCAACAAATATAATTTAATTAATAAATTTAAAATTGAAATTATTTTAGGTTTAAAACCATATATTTATAAAATATATATTGTAAGATCTTTTAATGAAATTGTAGTTTTTAATAACACCCAGTATTTTATCATTAATAGAAAATAACATTTTAAAAAAACACACAAAAAATAAATCAATTATAATTTTGAAATAATTATTTCAAAAATAATAATTAATTTTATATATGTTTTATTAAATTTTTAAAAATAATTTTAAAATAAGTGATTAAATGAGACAAATGTTTTATAGAAAACTATCGTTTTTTAGATAAAAAATAGATTCATTATTTTCTAATGTATTGATAACACATAAAATTTTTGAAAAATTTTATTCAATATACCATATTAAAATATCATTAAATTTAATCAAATAGTTAATATTATTTATTTATTGATGAAAAATGTGTTTTGGAACATAAAAATTGTTTTTTCATAAAAAAGATCATTTATTTTAAAATGGATCTTATTTTCCTTTCAATGAAATAAATCATAATTAAATTTATTCTATGTACATATGCGAACCATATATTTCTATACATTGTTTATATATATTCATAAATGACCATATAATGTCTTAGTGATATCTATCATATTCAATAACAATATGTTTATTGTATGTCATGTATTAATAAAACACAATGTTTCATTTAGAACATGGTATCAAAGAAATTAAATTAATCTAAAAAGTATATTTCATAAAAACTAACAGTGTCACCTTCTACTCCCTTTAAATTGAATTCCTCCCATGAAATTAAATCAATTTCAATCAATCAACTCATGCAACTTCTTCCTTTTTATATCCTCAAGTTCCATATAGATTCACCAAGCTAGTGACTTCGTAACATTATATTGAATATGTGAGTGCTCTTATTTCAAATAAATTACCATCTATGAACTAGAATTTCAATTGGTAATCACATGTTTGAATGATAATTCTATAGTGGTAGAACCTCAAATTTCAATATATGCGATGGATCAAGTATCTACATTTTTAATAGAGAAACATTGTACACATCCTGAACCTAGGAGGGTTTTTTTGGGAGCTCCAAAAGATTAGCTACCATCCCTATATGATCAGGAGTTAAAAAAGGATTAACATAAATTAGTCTATGTTTTTATATTTTTCATAAAAAGAGAAATTAATTTAACTCCATTATTATGTACTTCAAATTTATGACAATATCAATGATTATGACCATCACTTTTCTATCTACATTTTGTCTCCCTTATGTTTTGTTAAATGGACATAACTGTTGGAGTTGGTGGCCTAGAACCAACTAGTTTTTACTTTATTCAATAATAAATACCTTATCACATCTTGATTATAGTTGGGGTTTGGATTAGTGGTAAATAACTCATAATACTACATGAAAAATGGGGGTTCAAACCCCATTGGCCGTAGGTACTAAAGTAGTACGATAGCGGTAGGTGGTACTGTAGTAGCGGTGGTACAATATATTTGTGGGTACTGTAGTGGCGATAGGGCTCTATAGCAGTAGCTGTACTGTGCGGGTACTATAGCAGGTGGGTTACTATTACCAGAATGTGCATTGGGCAAACAATTTGGGCCGACATGCTATGTAATGGGCTATAAGACCCCTGGGCCTTTAGGCTATGTAATGGGTCTCCCATTACCCAGTTAAAAGAGTACTTTTCTTTACTTTAATAATAAAAATGAAGCCTCAGCCCCAACCATTAAAAAACCATCTTGATTATTCTTCTACATGAAATTGCCTGAGATAATGTCCTAAAGATAGCTGTTTCACTAAAAGGTCATAGTGGATCCCTACTATGATGAGAGCCCGAAAGTGCCATAACACTATTCTTGAATATTTGTTCAATGGCCAGATGCTGTTATTTGAGAGAAAAAAATAATACATTAAATTATGGGTGAGGACTCACAAAATGTTTAGCAACCTTCTCATAGTGTGTGACCATGGTAATATCCAGGAGGATATTATAAGAACGAGACCTGCTAGTAGGAAATCCACAATTCATAGTGTCATTGGATGTTCTTTTCTTTGGACGTGTGTATTAATCCTTAGACTTTAAGATTATTATTAATGGGTATTATAACTCGCACACATAGATGTATTGAGAAAAACACTGAAGACACATTGTTCGCAGTGAGGTAGGATAATTTGGGTTCATCATGAGTAATAATGCATTAATAGATAATGTAAGAATTGATGTTTCCCTTCTGTTTCATTATGGAAGTCAATATATCAGGCCCTTTGATGGAATTGATATAGCATAAATAAATCCATGTTCGTGGTAAGGAATAAGTGAGTTCAATTCTGGAATGTCAAAGAAAGAATAATTGAGCACATGGGTTGATAGCACTAGTAGGAAACCTGCTCGATTCGAGATATCGAGACAAAGGGATTACACTACACGGTAAGAGTTCATAGGAGGTGACACGTAATTTTGACGTTAACTTATTTCTATATGGGTGAATTGGTGTGTTTCAAGTCGCTAACATTGGAATTTAGGCAGGCTCAGTCTAATTCCACTGAGAAAAATGCCTAGAGGATCACACACTAAGTGTGTCTATGTATCTCCATTAAAGGTCAATTTTACAGGATGAATAAATATTCTTCCCGATTGTGGTTTAATAATTATTCAAGGATGCATGATCGCATTTAATTCAACACAAGTTATTCGAGAGAATATATTTTGCCTGAAATAATATATTTATTAGTGAGTAATGAAGTTACATTTATTTGAGAAATAAATACCCATTATTCGAGGTCTTAAAAATGTGGTCGATGAAATAAAGAAAAAGGAAAAATAAAAGTTCACGCCATGTATATTAATATACATGCTGTGCAGTTTTTTGCGGATTTGTGAGAAATAATATTATTTAGTTAATTAAATAATATTAGGTATATTTCTCTAGGCACATTTCAATTATTAATAATAGTCAAAGGTTATTATTAGACATGGGGTCTTACTAATAATTAAATGAAATGAATAAATTCTTTCAGTAATTAATTAGTTTTATTATTCTATGAAATTAAAATCCCAATTATATAATTCTCATTGGCCTAGCCATTTTTTGGGTGTCCATAATGGATCTAGTGAAATCACTCAATCCAAGAGAGAATTATTTTCTTCTAATAATTCTTTGAAGGTATGAGAGAGATCCTCCACCACCGGATTAAGGAGAGTGCTTTGTAAGCGGCTCTCAAGGTGATCGAAGGAGTACGTCACAAGTGAAGGTTATTCCACACTAGCACCCATAGATCTCTTCAGCGACGTCTAGAGATACATGTAGCATTTTTCAATCACCTCTAAGGGAATCCTACACTTGGGTTCTATGACGCAATGATAGATCAAATCAGATCATGGTAGGAAACATCCAATGAGAGAGAATTCCATCATTGTAATTCTTGTATTTTTATTAAATTATTTATAACCAATATATGATGATCCTATATATGGTTCTTGGACTCCCCTCCTTTCTTTCGTTATTCATTCTATTTCGATGATTTGAAGTTTTATTATCTTGACATATCTTTGATTGATCGTTGTTAATGACAAAAATTTAATTTGGGTACACCCACCAACACAATTCCACTACACCCAAAACCTAAAATAACCATTTCAATTATTTATATATCTATAATAGGAACAATTATTAATTAATTATCTGAAAATACTTTCATAATATTGGAGATATATTATTCTTTCAATAGAGGGATTCATAAATACCCCATTTATTGTGGAGATTTAATCCTACTGTTATATGAAAAATCAACTAGAGGAAGGTGTTTATCCAAAAAACCATATAATCAATAGAATAATATAATAGAATACCCTTAACGGTTTTAATTATTCTCTATGAATTTCCATCTATATGAGGATTACACATAGTGCTATATCTCAACTCTATGTCGAGAATTGACAGATGAAATCACTTGAACTTGAAGGTAATCCTCAGATCTCAATAAAAATTATAACGTGGTACACCATAAAACCATAATATTTATTTAATATATATCCTAGAAAGATTATATTGAGATAAATCATATATGATAACAATCAAGTGTTTATACTTTCTAAGGCGATTGCCTTCAACCCAGGTAGAATTTTTCTATTTAGGAGTTTTGATGAGTCTAATTAAATATATTAATGGTAGATTTTTTCGGATTTCCATTCCATTATGGATAATGGTTTTAGAATTACAAGAAAATTTGACTCTGATACTTATATTTATGAAATAAGAAACACTGATAAACCTACCCAGAAATATATACCTTCATTAATTTACACCATATTTAATCATTCATGTATGGTAAATGTAGGTGATATACCATTGATGTCCATTAATTGTTAGTTAAATCCTTGAAATCTTTCTTGATGTGATTGGTTTTCTTTTAACATACATGTAATAATTTTTCCAAAACCATGTTAATAAAATTATAATGTTTCAATATCCCATATTTACCTCAAAATCAAGGATAGAGTGGACCATAATAATTATAAATACATTTAATATTTTTCTAATAATGTAATTGAATTCATTCTTGAATAAAATTTTCATTAAATCATATACATATTACAAAGTGTTATATTACTATAGATATATCCCAAAATATCCACAATAATGATAAAAATATATTCACACAAAACCTCAAAGGGGAATCCAATACATTGAGATTATGATAATATTTAAACATCTAAACCCAAAATGGTATCCATAACTCTTAAGATAATCATTGAATGAGATATATGTTATTCCAATATTATCACAATCATTATATTCTTCTTAATTTTTATATTGAAAAATATATAGAGTAATTTTTGAATCCAAATACATCAGTATATTAATAGTTTATTCCTTAAAGATTCTCTTGTCATATGAAAATACATTACCATTAAAATCTTGGGTTCATCCTTAAACTGATAGAATATAAAATCATCTTTCAATATTCAAAACCAATGTATAGGGATATAATAAATTCCCAAAATAACCTAAAATTTCCAAAAATTATGAAAATAATATTTTTCATAAGGCTCAATCAAAAAATCAAACATCATATTCCTAATTAAGGATCGAATGATTTGTTTCCCCAATTATCATGATCCACTTCATCAGTTGTAAATTAAAATGAGTTCCCTTTTTTTACTTTCCCTTCATTTTTTGTTGTTTCTTATCATTATCAATTAAACATGGATTCAATAATTGATTTTCATAATCCCCAAACACCTTGGACTCAGTGCACTAGATTCTGGGTGGTGCAATCTATGTATATTTTTGTAAATGATCATTATTTCAAAACAACATCCCATAATTTAAAAAAAAATACTAGTATGATTTTCATAAACTCCAAGACCACTCTTTTCAATATTATTTGGTTGGGTCTTGTTTAGTGTTTCTTTGGATACAATATGAAATTTTTCAAAGGATTTTGGGTTGTGCATGTTTGGAACATGATTTTCCCAAACATTGTGCCCTACTAGTGTAATCCATACAATCTTATGTAGAAAGGGTTATCATGGTTGGTGCACAGTTTGAAAAAAAGTACCGCACCTTGTAGTAATTGTGATCCCCACTAAAGGGGTGTCTGGAAAGGGTGAATTATTTTCTAACCATGCGTTCCTACCCATCAATCTTTGAATATGAGAATGATTAATACATAAATTCTTTAAAAAATACTAAAAAACTAGTTTAAGTGGTAGACATGCTCATTCGACCCTAAAAAGATTTATTCTCTAATTGAGGCTTCATATAGGTGATTTTGGATTCTCTAAAACCCTTCTAAAGAGAATTGATTCTTCAATAATGTCGTCATATCTCTTACCTATAAGATTTATTTCCAAATTCCAATTATTCTGCTCTCTTTCTATCTCTACCTTAGTGTTTGATATATCCATATGTTGTAATTGGTTCTAATCATCATTAGTTTGGGTATTGAATATAGATTTGATTCTCATTTTTTTTCAATGTTCATCATTGGATATTACCATTGTGTGTGTTGTGATACTTGATGTATTTATTTCGATAGGTCATTCCATTTAATATTTCCTAATTGATTGATCCCTAAATTATATGTTTTGAATTAAATTTCATTAAATTGGATTTTAGAAAAAGAAAATTCACATGGATTTGGAATTTTAATTTCATTATGAATTAAATTTTGGGAGAACTCAAAATATCTATGAATTGAGGCATGATTATGGATATATTATGGAAAATTTGAAATAAAATTGTGGAATTTAATTATGAAATTAATATGTGAAATTGATTTCAAATTTATATTTGGGAAATAGGTTTTAAATTATTTTTGTAGGAACCTTGGTTTATTTTATCTTTATTAATAAAATAAATAATTTACAACCTATTTTGGGTTTTAAAAGAAAATTGTATGATTGGAATATGTTATTTGTATTTTCAAGAGTTTTTAGAAAAAGTTCCCACTATTGATTGGTTTTTGAGGAAATTAAATACTATTTATATAGGTAGTTATAGGGAAAAAATGGTAGGATTAGAATTTCCAATAAATGAATTGATTCTTTAGAAATATAACATAAACTTTTTAGAAGATTTTATCAATTGTAAAATTTCAATTGGTCCTCTCTGACCAGTGTCTAGGAGATATGTTTGTACATTATCATTATCACAATAGAACTGTTTGCGGATCCCATAACCTAGAACTATATTTCCACTTTCTATATGAACCTGTTTCTTGTTTGTTACTATTTTTGTATATTCCATTGTTAAAAATCTATTTTTCACATTCCTAGTGAATTTATATAAAATTTATTATAGAAAATGTTTATTAAGGAATTATTTGAAATAATTACATCGATTGAAATGAAAATCTTGATTTTTTTTAAATATTCATATGAACTAACATGGATATTTTATTTGAAATTGGAATATTTATTAGGATATTTGTTTTGGCATGATTTTATGGAATCCTTGGTGATTCCCTATCGGTCTTTAAGCTCACACCGTACATATGCCTTTAGGTGAATGTGAAATATATTATTCTAGGATCAATCAAGGGTAAAATGCACCTTGGATGTGGTTCATGTTGTAGATCCTTGGACTTTTGAGATCAATGTCTCGTTGGAACATGGGTTTCTATATTACAAATTTGTGGTAAATTTTTGTTGTACTTTGGGTTTATAAACATGTTGGACTTCAGGTGCATGTTCTTTCAAGGTGGTTTCATGTTCATCATACTAAATTGTTTATGTATCTTAAGTTATTTGTTGTGAAAAAACCATCCCAACCTATTTCTTGTATGATTCTAGGTTCTTTGAATGAACTAGTGGGGATTTGGAATTCTATTTTAGTCATTTTAGGACCAATATGGTCTTCAAGGCACTAAGGTATTTGGGTTGGTTAATGAAAAAGTGGTATTAGAGGTGTAGGCGATACAAAATTCCTTGATATTCATATGAATTTGTGAAATATTTTCAGGACATATGAGGTAGTTGTGAGTGATTTTCTAGCCATATCTCACTATATTGATCCTTAATTCTCCAATGGTGGTTTGGAAAAGACATATTTACGATTAGTTTTATTCATTTTCGTACATTTGATTTAGGCAGCTGAAATCCAACTGTTTTTTATAAATTAGTGGGTATTAACTTCTGGGATTCTCTTTTTTAATTTTTTATCTATGTAATTTTATTATGTCTTCAATGTTTTATACTGATGATTTGTAGCAACAACCCTCAGAGGAGACATGAAAATCTAATCCAGTAAGTTTTTTTGGATAGAAAACATTGAGAAAAGCTTCCCATAGAGCCAAATATGATTGAGGTTATTTTTTGTTATGTCATTTTTGTAGGAAAAGAACCCGAATCCATACCCATTTAGGATCCAAATTTGGATCCTCAAACAGATGTTTTATGTAATCATTCACATGACTAACTTTACAAATAGCCTCCATTATTCCATGAATTAAATGATCACTAAATGTGTGACAATTAGTTGATGCTCGTTGATTTTTTTTGAATTCCTGGAACCTCTTGTTAAAATAAAGGTTAAATGTGCCACCATCAAGATATAAGGACCTAGATGGAGATAATGGGAAAGGTGGGTGATAGTGAAGAAACATGAGGTCTTGGAGTGGAAGGAATATAATTATATTTTCATTGAAATTTTTTATCTAGAGTTAATGGTTTTGTCCAAATATATTGAGTTTCTAAAACTAGAGAATAATGAAAGGACCATGAAAGAATATTTAACACCTTTTTCAAGGCATGTGCAGTTTTCACCTTAGATATTGTCAAGTGTGAAGACTAATTCTCAATGGTTCATGATGGGAATTTTATCTAATATACATTCTCAGGTTTTCTTTTTTAATACTCACTTCTTATACTGATTTTATGGATAGAACGTGAATGGTTGAGATGGACCAAACTATAAATTCAGTGTTGTAAGGTGTTCCCTTTTCTCCAAGTGGATGTTCTTTGAGTTACATTAAGAAAAAGTGAAATCACGATGACTCTATGGGTGGTTCTATATAGAATGGTTTTTAGACCTTCTTATAGTGCATGAATGAAGCCATTTGATATGCTAAATTGTGTCTATATAGGGCATTCTAAAGGAGGTTTCACTGATTTACCCATGTTATGTAGTTCATGTGAAAAAACATGTAACATTTTGATGTTCAATCAAGTATATTTTTCTCACTATAGTTTCACAAAATCATCTATTCCAAAAAAAATTCTTATAATGAAAAATATGATTTATAAACTAAGGGTTTCCAGCCATAAGCATCCAGAACAATACTTTTATATGTTGTAGATGAGTCTCTAGAGAAATCAAATACGGGTCTAGTGACTGTGAGAGGACCCATCAATATTTATTAATCTTTAGAGACTATTTAATACTGTTTCATACAATGAATTCATTTACATTCATGTTCTGAATATTCTAAATCATTCTTTTAAGATTTTATATTTATCGTGGATATTACTACAACCCCTGGAATAGAGAGAGTGGATGGTCTCCATTTTCTTTATCATGTCTTATCATTATCAATGATTTGTCTTTCTTCTAATTTTATGGTTCTTAATATGAATCTCTTCATTTCATCTATAGTACGGATTGGCTAATTTTTATTAAATATAGAACTAAAATTTATATTTGGAGGGTCTAATTTACTTCAACAAATGAGGTTTTACATATAAATCAAGGGGAATAATACCCGGTGTTGAGTAGAGCCCAAAAATCATAACCTATATTCGGGTATGCAATATATGTTTTATCTTTTGATATGGAGAGAGAATCATTGACTAGTGATCTCCCTCCGGTTCACATAGATTTTATCGATGTTTTTCCTAATGAATTCTTTGGTCTTTCACTATTAAGGGATGTAGTGTTTTCTATTTATTTCATGTTGGGTAACCAAGTGGAATATATTAATTATTATCTCATGGAACAAACAAAAATAAAAGATTGGATGAATGAGTTAGATGATCTTTTAGTGAAATGCCTCAAACACGTTATTGTCTCACCCTAGGAGCTCATAGTTCAATTTTATAAGGAAACTAATGTGTCACTTGGCTATTTTTTTGTTACTAAAAATTCAATTGCTCCACATTAAATAATGATTATCCATTACACCATCTTGATAGAAACTTCCAAAAATTGGATGTGGTTAAGTTGTTATCAATGATTTATCATTGATCAGGTTATCAATAGTTGAGAATAAAAAAATTTGACATTAAGAATACTTTCTTTAAAAGGAGGTATGGCCATTATGAGTTCATTATCATTGTAAATAGTGTATCCAATTATCATTTCATTTCTATGGATTTAATGAACATGTTTTTCCATGAGTATCTTGATACATTAATTATAGTGTTTCTTGATAACAACCTTGTTTACTCTATGTCTGATTAAGATCACATACATTATCTAAGAGATGTTCTAGAATTGTTGAGAAATAAAAAAAATTTATTCAATGTTTTTGAAATGAGAATTATAGATTTGAAAAGTGAAATTCTTATGACACATGCTATTAGAACATGGTATTTTAGTTCATCCTAAAAAGGTTAAAGTAGATATGACATGGGAGTAACCAAAAAATATATTTGAGATTTAGGTAGTCTTGGGATTAGTAGGATATTACCATCGGTTTCTACGGGAATTCTTGAATATGATCTCTCTGATAACTAATCTAACTAATAATGAATGAATGTTTTCTTTTTCTGAGAAATGTATGACTTATTTTTTAGATGAAATGTCTTTTGACTGCTCCACTAGTGTTGAAACTTCTAGAGTCTTGTAAGGGATCTGTGGTGTTCAGTGAAACATATTGTTCAAGTATGGGATATATTCTTATACAGGGTGATCATATTGTTGACTATGAATCTTAAATTATATTCTCACAATAGAGGAAATATTAGACACATGATGATGAATTAATAGCTGTGATGAATTCAATTATGGGTAGGTGGAATTAAATTTTTATATAATGGTTTATCTTTTATTATGACCACAATAACATCAGTTATATATTTAGTTAAAAATATTTTAATCTATGATAGATTAATTTTGTAGAATACCTGTATCATTTTGAATATGATATTTTCTATACATATGGGAAAATGAGTTTCATCACTAATCCATTGAGTATGAAACTTCTTACCCATCCTGTGGAAGAATTATTAGAAGACTGTTAAATGATGGATCTTTTAAATATCATCATATATGAGTATGAGAATCTAGGGATAAGGTTACCCGGGATAGTGTGAAGTTGACTTCATCTATTGTTTACATGATTAATTTGGAATAACATCTTTATGATGAATTATATAATATTAGGGACTCTTTTATTTTGGGGAGACTATTCCTGAGTTGTCATTCTCTAGATATGGTATTATATGTTTCTAGAATAGTTATATTGTTCCTCTTCTAGTAAGTCAAAATTTTATGGTGGATTTACATAATTACCAATTTTTTGTGAAACTAGGAACCCTGATGATGTTCTATGACATTATGTGTTGATTCTATTGGCCAGGTATGAGATAGGAAAATACTAATTTTGTCTCTCATTATTTTTTGTTCCAATTGGACTTGGATGAGCACCAAAGAACTTTAAGATTTCATCAGCCACTTACATTCTTGAATTGGAAGTGGGATTAGATCCCAATGAGCAATGTGGTTTGGTTTCATTGTGTGAAGAGAAAGAATAATGTGACATGGCTTGTGATTGACAAGAAAACTAAATTGTCTCAATTTATTCCCATTAGTGATACAAACATTGTTTAATAATGAGAAAATATCTACATGGAAGAGATTCCTTATTTTTAGGGTGTTCCACAGGCTATAGTCCAAGATAGAGATCCCCAAATCACTTCCCCCTTTAGGAGTGGACTTTTGGAGGCACTATGGTCTTAGGATCTTTTGAGCATGGCATACCATGCATAGTCATATAGAAAGACAAAAAGAGCTATAAAAATTCATGTAGATATTCTATTCACCTATGTTCTCGACATTAGTAAAGTTTGGGATTCTCATATGGGATTTTTTGAGAGTTATACAATAATAGTTACAATTATAGGGTCATTATGGCTCTATTTGAGGCCTTGTATCTATATCCATCTTAATCTTCCTTGTGTTGGTTTAAGATCAGTGAAAGATACACGGTTGGACTGAGCTTGGTTCGAGAGAAAATAATAATGATATATATGAGTTTGTAAACAATTTTGATGTCACAGAGCTGGTATAAGTGTTATTCTGATCATCTCCCCATATTTTTGGATTTTTCAGTTGATGATTAGGTGTTATAGAAATTTACACCTAATTTAGGTATTCAATGGATTGGGAGGCAATAGAAAATTTCTCCTCATTTTGGGGGACCTTTGGAGGTTTTTGAGAAGGTAGTGAATGTGGCTTATTGTTTATCCATTCTTCCACATCTGAAATCAATACATAACATGTTCCATGTATCATAACTATAAATGTATCTTTTTGATCCTTCTCATATTCTCTGCTATAGGGATATTTATGGTGAACATGATTAATCTATGAATATAAATCTAGTCATGATAGTTGATTTTGAATCCAATGTACATTGTGGGAGGATGATACCCTTGGTGTGAGTTCTATGGATACATGATTTTGATACTCTAGATAATTTAGAGAGAGAGTATCTGATGAGAGGGAAGTTTCATTATATTTTTTTTGAATAGAGGATTCTTGGAAGACATTCTTATGACATCATGTTTTTAAGGCTGGGTGGGTGTAACATCCTATTATTTTTACCAGGTACTCGTCGACAATGATTTTGATCATGATTAATTATAGGCCTGATTAGTTGTGTTTTGGGAGAAATTAAGAACCTTTTGGAAGGATTTTGTTCTGTACATGGTTGATGAAATTTTTTCACAAACTGTGCACCCTATTAGTGTAAACCATGCAATCCTAGGCACTGAGAGTGTTTATGGTTGTAACACTGTTCGAGATACTGTCTTCCATACTAGTAGAGACTGTGAAACCCTTTGTTGGGGTTCATGGTCTGGGCACATTAGTTTTCTAACCATTTTTACCTATACATCCAACCATACTTATTAGGTTTCCTATTCCTTGTAGTTTCCCGATAAGTTATTTTGGATCCTCACAACCCCTTACAAAGTGAGTCAAATCCTGTATAATGTCATTATATTTCATCCCGGTAAGAGTTACTTCCCTATTCCTCATCATCTTTTATCTTACTCTCTCATCCTCAGTGTTTGATAGATCTTTGTGTTATTGGAGAATCTGAATTTGATTTTTTCTAATCTTTAATCATGGTTTTATTATAAGATCTCAATTTCTATTATTCTATGTTTTTTCTCTTTTCGGGCATTATGAGATGCGATCTATTTTTTTGGAGGATAGTTATGTTTAAGATTGTTTAATTGATTTATCAATAAATTGATTACATTAAATTTAATTGCATTAATTTAGATTAGTAGGAATCCAATTATCATCAAAATGGAATTTTAATTTTCATTGGAATGTAATTTTCCTAAAACACCAACTTCCATTAAATTGGGTCGTAATTGAGGAAATTAGAAGGAAATTATCATACTAATGTTTGGAATTAAATTTTGAAATTGATATTTGATGTTGATTTCAAATTTTATTTGAGAAAAATAGAATAATTTTTTTTGAGAAGAACATTGGTTGGTTTTATAATGAGAATGGAAAGAATATACTAAAATGCCAATTTGATTATTAAATTGATATTGGTAGATTGAAATAGGTTAATTGTAATTTAAAGAGTTTAGAGATAAATTACCACTTTTTTATTGTTGTTTGTTAACATGAAAGACAATGTATTTAGTGAGTTATCAGGGAATAATACACTTGGATGAGAATTCCATATCATTGGGTTGATGCTTTTAAAAATTCAATTGAATTTCCAAAGCAATTTATATAAAAATTGAATGAAATATTTTTTTATTTATTATGGAATATTATTATTAATTACATAGTGATACCCTTCTTATCTATTACCTCGCTCCCTACCTATGCCTTCATGTGTTTGTAGATTATATTATTCTAGGTTTTAGAAAGGGGAAAATGCCACTTATAGGTGGTTATTATAGTTGATTCTGGGGAGTTTCAATTGTTGTGTCATGTTTGGACATGGGTTATTATCTTTCATATTTTTGGTATGTTGTGGTTGTAATTTTGGTTTATATACCTATTATAATTCTTATACATGTTCTCCATGTGATGTTTTATTTTATACATTATGACTTGTATGTGTCCCTTACATTATTTAGTTTGGTAGAAACCATTCCTAGTTTCGTCTTGTATGAAGAAAGGTTCTTGTCTCCAACCTATGGAGATCAAAAATACCCTTGAGGCCATGTAAGTACTGACTCCATTATAAAATTAATAGAGTATCATAGGTGGTCTGTGACTATTTCTACATTTCACTATGTGATGAACTTCATTTTAAAGCATAATTCATTTAATATAACCATTAATGAAAAATTTCTCCATGTTTTTAGAAAATTTTCAACCAATATGGATTCCTATATTCAACTCTCTATTATTCCTATTATTTCCATTGAACACAATTTCTCATTTTATATTAAAAAATGAGATTTATGTGGAACTACAATCCATATTTTAACCTTTAGAGAGCATTAAATTATATCTCTGTAGCTACGAATTCACTTCTGGTTGTTTCCCTTTAAAGACTTGGATTTAATCTACTGAATAATTAATCAACCCTAATTTCAAGTTGGATGATAATTCAACAAGTAAAATAGAAAATTCATGTAAAAATTCTCTTATTGTTACCAAGGGATTCATTATCCATATTATTTATCATAATGAATTTCTACTCAAATTTCAAATGAAGGATTTGAGAAATGTACATATTGAAAAAATATTCTCTTAAACTTATATCACTTAATGGGTTAAATTTTATTATTTTCCTTGTATTATTGATGAAATTACACCATTAGTCATATTTTCCTTTCAAATTATATATATAAAAATTTAATTATTCATGTTTTAAATACTGGAGATCCTAAAATATTTTTTAGTGATACTGAACTATTTCTCAAGGACTAAAAGTTCAGTGTTTCTAATAAAAGATTGTGGATGATACTTCATGAAGGAATAAAAAAAATATTCAGTCATTTTATCAAATGGTTAATAAATATTCGTAGATGGAGAATATTTTTTGATCATATAAATGAGATTTTTCATTCCAACTCTCATAACATTAGGTTTCCAATGAGGATAATAATTTCATTATCAATTATATTCTGTATGAACATGATTCCATCATGTTCCTATAATTAAAAAAATAGAATGGATAGTTTAATAAAAAATACTCATAGTTTGAAATCATATAATCATAATGAATCACATATAGGATCTTAATGTAATGACCCCTTATTAATAATTAGTTACAATCAAGGATTTACCTATGTCATTAATGGACATTATTTAAATCCATACAATTTGTTTTTTTTAAATTTATTGACTATTGGAAGCCTATACCAAGTGAATTTCCATCTATATGTGCATTAGGGCCCATTTTCATGCACCAAGTGAAGATCTAGTCCATTTATACACACTTTTCTTGGATTTTTTATCCCTATGTACCACTCTTATAGATCCACATCAAATTGTAGTATACATAAATTGATGTACATACAGGTCTACCACTATATAAAACATTTTCTAAACATCTAGATTATATATATATTCTCATCCATAGACTTTTCCTGAGACATATAGATAGATATATCCATAGTCATATCCATAAAGATTTCATTAATTTTTTCTCATCATACTTTTTGGAGGTTAACTAAAACTATCCTATGATACCATCCATAGTGACACAATATTTTTATACATATATACTCAATAATAGTATATGAATATTAACTACATGATACAAGCACATAGAGGCAGATCATAAAGGTACATTTCTTTTAGAAGTATAAAAACATAAACAACTGGTTCATAATATTTCTAAATTATATCTCACTATGTTCCTAAAACAATATTCCTTATTATTCATATCACATGGAATACCAAAAATCATAAACTGTAGAATATAAACATAGGTAAAGGTGATTTAAGATGTTCAATAAGGGCAAACAAGGGAAATATGTAAAAAATGTGATCATAATGGTATATAAACACGATATAACATCTTCAAACCATACATTTCTAATCAAAGATCAAAATCCTGAGTTAGGGAATAATCATTGGCAGTTCATTATTGATGAATTATAAAGAAACTAATGAAAATGATCAGTTACAGTATAATGTTGATATACTAAATGGAATTTTTGAATGCACATAAGCATATAATTACATTTTCTATGTAGAAAAGGATCATTTACAAGAAAACTATAGTTTGATGGGTTCACACCCTAAACTATTATAGTTTTAAATTTTCAATACAAAGACTATCATATTAGAAAAATTCATTTATTGGGTTGTTTTCACTCCCCATTATCATTATATTTATCTCCTGAGATATCAATATTTTCCTACTCCATTAGAGAGATATATAGATCCCACACAAAAAACAACTAAAATAAAACATATTTTTTACACAAGATTTTTTAAAAAATAATCATATTAGAACCCATTATTATAAATGGGAATTTTAATACATCCCTCATATAAAAATCCATTAAAATAAATGGGTTTTATGAAGTAATGAATCAAAGCATAGAACCTTGAAATGAAATGGGGTTCATAAAAAAATTTCATCACATTCACGAACTATCTAGATAATTAATAAAAATGACATCAATCAGTAATTTCACAATGAATTAATAAGTGACCATAATGGATGCTCTCATTGATGAAAAAGGATTATGAAAGATCTGCAGGAAAATTTAATTATGAAATTGGCCTGAACACTTTGAAAAACACATTTAAATATGGAAAACATTATAAATTTCCTTTTCATTGAATATAGTTTTAGAAAATTATACCATATGATTTACGTAATTCAGTGTTCATGATAAAAAAAATAAATTTAACGTTGTACACATTAAAATTAATATTCATTTCAGTTTTTTAAATAAAGAGATGAAAATTACCCTTATTTAAAAAAGGAAAGCAGAGTTATATAAGACCCCAAAATTTCAAGAGATATCTTCAAATATATTATAGGTAATATTTTTCCTTATTTAGAATTTAATTTGTTTTCATTTCCTCTTAGGTGTATTTCGGTGAAATTTGGATGTTTTTTGGGGGGTTTTGGGTAGTACACTTTTGGAGCATTATTTTTCCAAACTCTGAAACCAGTCCAAACAATCTATGCAACCCTAAATAGGGAGGTACTTTAGAGCTGGAGAAAATTTCTTCAAATTATGTTCCCTGTTTGGAGAAATTATTAACCCCTCCATAGAAGTGCATCATGGTTTAGGCCCAATATTTGGAAAACCATGCACCCCTACCTAGAAAACTGTGTATCTTGGTTTAATTATTCAAAAATAGGGTTTGAAACTCATGAAACCCCCAGATTTTACCCAAAGAAAACCTAAATTGACTTTAACTCATTCCTCTTTATTTTTGGGTTCTTTTAGATTAATTCCTTGGCTACTCAAACACAAATCTTGATGAATATAAGTCTATATTTATTTACTTGAACCTCTTAGAATATGTGGTTTTTTTTAATTTGTATTCAATCTCTATCATTTATCCACCCAGATAAAAAAAGGATTATTTTCATACATTGGAAAGAGATCAAGATATGGGATTTTATAGATATAATCATTTTGATCATGGAACAATGCTTTGGATATAGATATATTTTTTTCAACATCAACTTGGCTATTTTTCTTAAATATGGGATTTTCATTAGTGATCATTCAATATAAATTTTATGGTAAGTGTTATAAATTAAAAATCCCATTTTCTTGATTTAGTTACAAATATGTGTTTATGAAATTTCAAATGGAGTGATAGGGAAATGTCATCGATGATTTAATTGATTTAATTTAATTTAAATGTGATAATTATTTATGTTAAATTGGGGAAATAAGAATCAGTATAATGGGAATAATTATTTCATTAATCAATTAATGGAATACTGTAATTTTGGAATTGATTGGAAATTTGGATTCACATATTGGTCAATTAATGTGATTTGAATTTATCGACAATGGGGTTTATAAGATAGTTGATTTTATGATAATTGCTTAATATGTTATGTGAATTTAATATTTCAACATGGTTTGATGGTGTACAATTTAAATTACATCATGTGATTAAATTATTTGACCATTATTTTTTGTGATAAACTATAATGGTATCTGTGATGCGAAATTTTGATGAATGGGTTTATGATGATTAATAGGAAAAAATGTGATATATTGGATATATGTGTTAAATTGATAAATGAAAGTGTGAAAAATATTTATTCCTAAAATACCACTTGTATTATTGATTGATATATGAGTGTGGGACACATAATGATCTTTCCAAATTCAACTTGTGCGAATAATTAATAAAAGCGTGCCAAACATGGACATATACATTAAAATCCCATATATATTTGAATGATATATTTCTGTGTGACATGGAATATTTCTTCACTATTTCTATAGTGATAAATGAGTTATGAGACACATTCTACATGTCCAAATACCCATGGGGTGGTAGTTGGTGTTTTAGACCCAAAATGTTGGCATTAGACTATGGTTCCAATTTTACATAATAAGAATTGAATTGATTTGTTGAATTATAACAATGACAATGTGATATAATAAATCTACTGGGGATAGTTGAAACTCCATCATGGGATGAAAAAGGTATTGATGGTTTGGGTGTACTCAAGAACCTAGTGGTTTATGTGGTTAAATAATGAATAATTGAATTTATGTAAATAATTTACCTTATTGAATGTACTTTTTTCATTATATAAATGTATACACTATTATTGTATGGATATATTTTAGTCATTGGTGGTGGTGGACTATTGATTTGACCTCACACTCGACTCGAGCTGGTTGAGTGGTACCCAAATCATCATTCCATTTTAATGAAATGATTAGGGAAAGAGTTGTAAGTTAGATAGTTGAGTAGGTATGGGGCATGTTTGAGGGAACGAGATGTGAATTGGGACCATCTTGATAGTTCTCAGTGTCATTATTGATTTTGAAATTTTTATATTGACAAGTCATTTGTTTTTGGAATGAAATATCTACTATCAGTTTTTTTGAAATTTTAGTTACTACTTTAGTCATTATGAGTTTATGTTTTTGTTTGGTTATGGGTTACCTAATTTTATTGTTGTTTATTTACATTCATTTTCTTATGCTACATTGATAAATATGGTATAGTCTCCCCATTATTGATATTAAAACCTCATTGCTAGTCCGCAACCTCTCGAGTATGGGGTGGCGTTCCTAAGGTCATGTGACCAACCAACATGTGGTACTAGTGCGTGTCACCCTGTTCAGGATGTTAAAAAGTTGTATCGAAGGGGTTATATTTTCATTTCTCTTATCCTAAAATCTAGGAATGGTATACACGATACAATGAAGAGTCATTCCATCTACATGAGATCATCCATGGGATTAACTAACCCATGTACGGAGGAAAACCCATGTACCAAGGGTGGGATTATTATTATTGGTATTTTCTATTATTGTTGGATGTTATTTCAACCTTGGTGATGTATTTTTTGTGTGGTGTGATTATTATTTCTATGATCTTATTTTATTTGACACATGGCCTAGTATGAAATGATATTTTAGTATTCTATCATCATCATAAGCACTCATGTTCTATTGTAACATTAATCATTTTAGGCATGCACGAGAAAAACCTGTTTTCTATAGTTGAAAAAATTAAAATATTTTTAGTGTTTGTGTAATTGATCTGAAAATAGTGACTAATGTTTAACTAAAATTTGTAAAACGATTAAAGATGTAAAAAAATGGCTGTATAAAGAAAAACAAGATTATGATGATGAATTTACCCTTGTTAACCATGATCTAGATATAGTATGGTAAAGGGTGGGGATAACACCTTCGTTTTGACTGTGTGGCGGTTATTTGGGGAATGAATTATTATGGAATATTTTTATTTACTATTACAAAAGTGTGTTAATGTGGTATTATGTGTTCTAAGACACGTTTTTGTCGTTTTTTATATCTTCCACCATTAATACGCTTGTTGAGAGGATGAAAAGAGTTAATATCTAGAGATTATCTACTAGTAATGAAATTAGAGGCACCAATATTTTTGGTTGAGGAATTTTAAGAGTAGTTATGTGTAAAATTTTCTCACCTCATGGAGTTTGTGTAGAGAGACCCACAAATGGTCATGAAAAATATATCTGGAATGAATATGGAGTTTCAGTTGTAGAACCCTAGAACTTTCATTCAAGAGGGTGGAACTATGGCAGGTGATGTTTGGATGGATCCTTTTTAAAGGAAAAATGTCCACTTGGTGAATCCTCAAAAAAAGAGGGTAAATTTGGATGCCTATATGTTACATGGTTAGGTGAAGCATTTGTGGGAGATCTAGACATTGGATATATATCTAGATAACATTGAGTGGAGTGACCTTCAGGAGACGTTCTTTGAGAAATTTTACCTGGATATGATAAAGTAAGAGATAATGGATGAGTTTATGAGGTTTCATCATGGAATTATGTCCATTATCGGCAATGATGGTTTCTTTTAAAAGAAAATAAGCATGATGTTCCATCATTTTAAGGAGTTGATGAGATCATAGGAATGTTTTTTAAAGATGAAAATAAATATGAAATTGAGTACTAGGAGAATATCATCAAGCTAAAAAATATTTCTAAAGTGAGGAATCGAGCTTTAATTTATCGGGGGAACCTAAATGATGAATCCCATATACAAAATGTGAATTTTTTGGTGGTTAGGATCTAAGAATCCTGAGACATGGATGAATCGTTATGAGAATTTCGACCAGATATTTTGAAGAAATAGTTTCATAGAAGAAGGATCCGTACATAGAACCTTACCTAGTTGACCTATAATTAGTGTTTTATGTTGGGTCACATTCATAGAAATTACCTCTAACCAACAGTAGAGTACTTATATTTTGGATGGATTGTAAATATAGAGATGTTATTTTGGAACCTATGACTGATGGGTAATGATGGAGAATCTTGGAAAAACTATCGTATTGGAAGGATATTTTTATACCTTATTATTGTGGTAGTCAGAGTTCTTCTGGTAATGGAGGTAGACGTAGTGGAAATGGATCTTCTGTGAATTATATCCAGTATCAAGATAGAGGTATAGCTTAGGGGACTAAGACTGCATTATAGGAAAGAGGAGTAGGGCATTTCCAAGTAGTTTACTGTATACTGGTATAGAGAAAGTCTGTATGATCAATCATTAGAGTTACTATCCTTATAGATTCTACACTTGATAGTTGCTTATTTGATATCATTTCCTCTCATTCCATTATATATGAAAGAATTGGCAATGTAAAGAATCTATAAATGAAGTTTGAGAGTGTAGTAATGATGATAGATACACCGTTGAGTGTATGGTCAAGATATATATGTTTGTGCAAGTGTTCTTCTATCAACTTTAGAGAGTATTAGTTTCTATTATATCTTTATATCCTTCACATGTAAGGCTTATAACAAATTATGGTGATGTCATGGTTAGCATCATATTGATAACATATGATTTATACTAAATGATAGTAAATTGAACATCTCGTAATGATAATAGTTACATTTTCCATGGATAATGGGATATAAATGTAAGCCATGAAAGAACAATTCATCAGAAACTGTTGGAGCACACCACCTAGTTTTCTAGTCTATTGTTGGATGATAAGGATGTGAAACGAGATTACATTACACAAATAGTGTAGAGGTTTGAATTTTTTTGAGAACATCTTAGGGTTTCCACTGGATATAGATATGGAATTTATGATTGAGATCTTTTAAAGGACTGAGTCAGTTTATATTCTTTCAAATGGAGTGGCACTGACATAGATTTAACAGCTCAAGAGTCAATTAGGGGAGTTGATAGATAAGTGGATAATCCATCAGAGTACTTCACCTTGTCTTTATATAGTTTTTTTTCTAAGAAGGATGATGAAAATATAGGATGATGTATTGATTAACAGATGTTGAACTAGATGGATGTGAAGAACTGGAATCCTCATCTGTATACCGATGATCAATTTTACTAGTTGAGAGGACCTTGTATTTTCTCCATGATTGACTTGAGATTAGGGAATAATAAATTTAGTGTTATACCTCATTATATACTTGATGAATTATTTTAGAATCATTTATGGGTTATATGATTTTGTAGATATTATTTTCGGGCTAAATAATTTATGGAAGTGTTTATTCACTTGATGAAAAGAATATCCCACATATACCTGAATCAATTTGTGGTAGTTTTTGTGGATGACATCTTGGTGTACTCAAAGATTGAAGATGAACATTCCCGATATTATGACATCATCCAGAGTACATTGAAAAAGCATCACATAAAAACTGATATATCTATGTGTAAGTTCTAGATTGATTGGGTACCATTCTTAGGTCACATCATATAGGAGGAAGGTGTTTCATTGGACCTTGAGAAATTTCATGAAGTGCTTTATTTGGAGCATCCCATGTTTTTATCAACATCCAATGTTTTCTGGGTATAGTGGGATATTATTAGAGGTTAATTCATGAATTTACAGGCTTGTTATAACATATTTCAATATTGAACAAAAAATAACTTATGTTTGATTGGTCTAGATCATGTGATAATGACTTCCTAGATCTGAATAACCCATTGACTATGAAATTGATCTTGATCTTATGCAAGCCAGTTGATTATTATACATTGTTTTTGTAAAGACCCAGAAATTTCAAGGAAATTTTGTTTCTTAATTTTCATTGGAATTTTACAAGAACGTAGTTTCTAACGGCGCCTGATTCTGAGGCCCGGTGTGCCCGCAATTAATTTCGAAGTTTGGCTCGGGTACGTTCAGTGAACGAACGAGCGGGTTTTTTTAACTTTTGAACGGATGCTCGGAATCAAATTCTGAGGGCACCGATGGAATCGCAGCGCCAGTATATTCTTAGAAACGCCTCTTCCGGAGTTGCGTTTTGTAGAGACCCGGAGCTTGACGTACATTGACATTACATTACATTTTCAGAATACTTAGTATATAACAAAAACACACACACAAGGATCGTAATAGTTTAGTGTATTTGGAAACTCGGAACGTAATCTTGTAATCGTGGTGAAAGATCTTCAACATCTCCCATAAAGATCTTCCCTTTTTTTTACCTAAAACCTTTCTTTATATCCTGGCGAAAGGAAAACATAAAAGGGTGAGCTCAAATTCTCAGTAAGGGTAAACAAAAGAAATATCAATCACATCATATACAAAAGAACATAACTTTTGGAAATCTTAACCTGCAAAAGAGAGCATAATTTCATAACATGGGAGAAATCATATTAGTGAAATGGAATCCCAATAATCATAACATAAAACATGAAACTTAGTGGCATACACACATAATCATAGAGAATCATTTCTTGTTAGTCAATACTCATTGCCAATACTATCTTAGTGGACAAAATCCATTTCTGAACCGAGTCACCCTCGTTTCAGTCCAGTTTCACTGAACCGGTATAACCTACCATTCCAGCCATGTCTATCTCATGAGATATAAAATCTTTACCCAATGCATTGGAGGGAGATATAGGTCCCACCCATCTCTTAATGAAACCATTCTTATGTGTGCCACAAAAATCATAAATCATACATCATTGCATAACCCATGTAATAAAAATGGGATTCCTAAACATCATGACATCATAAAACAATTCATATAAGATAAAGGAATTCATAAAAATAATTCCATCACAACATAATCAAATCAATGTAATAATAGGGATAAAACAGAACCCTTTATTATCTTAGATGGAAAATAATTTTGATAAAACACTTGAACTTCATTATTGAGGAAAATATCCTTTCTACTTCAAAAACACTTTTCATTTCATAACATGTCATAAAATTATATCTAAAAGAAGTTGATTAAAAATAAACTTGAAAACATTAAAAGGAAGATTCTTGGTAATACTGTTTTAAAAATCCATTCATGTCGTATATGTTAAAAAAACTTTCTTCTCGTACATTTGTCAGAAAAGTCAAAAAGTACCTCGTACGAAAAACGACAAAAGATTCCTTTCATATCTTTTTCTAGAAAAGTCACCGAAGGGTAAAATTGGATATAAAATATTTTAGAAAGATATAAATATTACATATTGAGGAAACATGGATGTGGATGATAAAATACACCCCAGTAATTACCAAAATATAAACAATCTCGGATAAAAAAATTGAGATTTTGATATTTCACATACCTTAGGTCCGATTTGCTTCGTAAGTGTCCGAACCTCCTGTATAATGATTTAAATAATGTCATTGACTTATTACAGAATCATATTCATTGTTATTATATCATATATGGTTCACTTATGACTTTATATTACCCGTTCTTTTGTAAATTCCATGTTAAAGAGCGTTTTGGGTAAAATTGTTTCATTTGTCGTCCGTGTTTTGACTTGTAATTATTCATATGATTACTTAGATCATGATTACTTAATTATAGAATATAAAACATTATTTGTATATATATATATATATATTCAGAATATACATATATATAATAAATCAGTAAATGGAAATAAATACACCGTTCATGGAGACGGTAGGCCGTACGTATGCATGAATGCTGTTTTCGTTTCCTTATTGAGTTGAACGGAATTAAGTAGATGACATTCATATATATACACATAAATCCAGTATAATTATTATGTCATATATTTCATGATTACTTATTATATATACTTTATAATCATTCATGAATGGTTTAAAGTGGAGAATGAATCTCTTCGCGTCGTGGAGACGGTAGTCCGTACGTACGCACGAGCGATGATATCGTTCTCATGATCGTGGGACTATATTGGAGTGTATGTATACTATTTCAGAATCAATATCACTTTAAAATAATAATATATAGTTACTATTTACACCATTATACCCATCCAAGTAAGGTGGTGGTTGAAAATAGATTTCACCACGGCGTGGAGACTGTATTCCGTACGTACGCACACGCGGTGATTTCTTTTTCCGTAGGATGGATAGATGGTGAAATAGGGTTGTTTCATACTTATAATAACATATCAGTATACGATTGATACTGATGTTATTACTTAATAATAAAACAAATAAATAAGAAGAAGTGTAAGAAGAGATAAAGATGAAAGAATTGGTAACGGACATTACCTCTTCTTTGAAGTGCTTCTTTGAGACCTTATTTTAGGGCACTAAAATTGGTCTTTGAGGAAGACCAGAACCTCTAGAATGCTGCTAGGGAAGTTGAGAGGAGAATTTGGTAGGGTTTGGCCGAGCTTGAAGGCTCAATGTTGTGTGAGAAAGAGAGGGAGGAGGTTCCCTTTTATAAGGGAGGAGAGGGGCACCTTTGGAATAACTAAAAATATTATTTTATTATAAAGTCAAGTTCAGTTTTAAATAGCTCAAAATTGATTTATTTCGAGGATAAGGTGGGGATGGGTCGAAATCTTCTCATAAAATATAATTTAGACAAGTTTAGGTTCCTATTTTAAACTTATCATTTAGATTTAACATTAAGTTAAATAATCTTACTTTTACCGTGTCTTCTTGTGTTCTTACATTATAAGGTTAATAAACTTACTATAAGAAGCCAAAAGAACCCCAAATTGTTTATTATTAATATATATAACCTTATATAAGTCATTTGGACGAACCTTAGATTTTTAGGAATGAAATAAAAATTAATAATATAATATTTGTTTTAAAAACTATTTTATGTCAATTTTGACACTATTTAGTAATTGATTTTTGTGAAAATCATAACGGAATGATAAGTTCGAAAAAAGTTATTTAAATCAATACTAACATGTCATATTAACCTAGAAAATTAGTGTAATTCATAAAAAAGTCTCAAATTATATTTATTTGGGTATTTATAACATCAATTATGTGAATATTTCATTAATAAGATAATTACTGCATCATCGTTGTGTCATAAATAAATTAAATTATTTAATGACTAAAAAATACAAAAAAAATACAATTATGTAGGAAATCTTTTTATATTTCTAATGAATATTTATATTCCAATTTATCTTATGTATAACTCAATATTAAAAATGATTTAGTAAATAAACTTTGATTTTAACTCTTTTAACCCTTCTTTAAATAAATTAATAATAAATGTCCTAATCTAATCCAAGTGGGCCTAAATGGTCATATTTTATTCCTAAGTTTGTTTTTGGTCGAATTAAACTTGTCCAATAGAATTAGGACATGTTTTAGGGTAATAATAATATCATTTCTACCCTTAATTACCCTATTTACTTTTAACCGTGGTAAATAAAAGTAAAAAGTTACTATTCACAAAAATTATTTTCATCTCATTGAACCACATTTTACTTACTGAAATCAACCGTGTCTCTCGGATTTTTGAAATTCCACTCACAGAAGTGGTAAAATTATGTTTTATGAAAAATTCATTTTTTTAACCACCACTTAGTGGTTTCACTATTCATAAAAAATTGAAAGTTTTCAGAAAAATACCAAAAAATTAGGCCTAAGGTATATTTGATATTATGAACTCAAAAATGATTTCTATTTTACCAAATTCAAAACATATCAGTTGCATTACTTAATTTAAAAATTAATCCCCGTCGTCAAAACAAATAGCATGTTCTTAAGAGATAATAACTATCAAAAGATTGACACTTGTTTATGTCTGGTTTAAATGTGAAATTACATCCAATGACCAACATTGTATTAAAATGTAAAAATATATTCTAAATATACTTTAAAACCACTCAAATTAATAATTTATCACTATTAGTTATTTCGATTAAAAATGTTGTTTTTAATTAAAATTTAGTAATTTTCACTATTCATCAGAATATGAAATTTATCGGAAAAGTACCAAAATTTCACCTTAGGCTAAATTCAATACTCCGAATCCAAAAATGAAGTCCATTTTGAGAGATAATATTTCTAAAATTTTAAAAGGTGGTTATTACAATTCATAACGGCTAGTTTTAATAATATTTTAATAGCATATCGTTGTTTTGTGAAACTCGGTATTGCGTACTACACATGCTATTGAGGAAGGTCGTGATTGCGTGTAATACAAGGCAAGTCAAGGATGCCTGTTGAGAAAGATCCTTTTGGTGTAGCGTACATTACAATACATTAATAAAATTAAAAAGAATATTTTTCATAAAATCTCGGGGTGTTACATTCTACCCCCCTTAAAATGAATTTCGCCCTCGAAATTCGTCGGGGTTATAAATGGTTTACTACTAGAAAGTTTCTTTAATAGAAACCCACATCGTAAAAAGGAATACCAAAACCAATCTTTAAAAACAAATGTATGAAACGTAATGGTTACCCAAATAAACTAATCACTGGGTTTCCACATAAGTGAAAATATGGATATGGAAGAAAAATCTAACCATCATGTTCTGATGGAGAGTGGTATAGAACATGGCTATGAAAAATCCAACAATCACAAATCCATAAATTTGTGACGATCTAAGGTACCATCTGATTAATCAGATATAAGAGAACTAGGACAACATTTTTGGTTTTCAAGATCGTTTCCCTAAAGTTGAAGAATTTGAATTAGAATAAATACTTACTTTATTTTGGTACAATCTCACTATTGTTCGTGCCTTGAACAATTTCCACTTCATCTCTTAAATAAATGAAGTTGAATTTGTTATTCGTGAAGTGTTAGCAGATCATGTGATAGAATGACGGGTCATTCCATCTGTCTCAAACAAAAGGTTAGAAAAAGTTATTAAATATACATAAGTCATTCTATAGTGAGATTAATCATATATGGTTTTTAAAATGGACTTATATTTCATATATCACACTTCTTAATATAATAAAACTAGTTTCTACGAAACAGGGACTTCCTGTAGGCCAGTGGTAGGCGATAAAGGCCAGTCGCACTTCGGTTGTGGGTTCGATTCCCACAGCCTTGCCCGACGCGATGGGTTGTCGCCCGTCCTGCATGTTGTCCTTTTTCTAAAGATATATTACTATAACATCCCATAAATAATATCGAAAAACGTTTTATCCTAACTTATGTCCAACATAATCCATTATAATCTTTAGGCTTATCTAAAATACTTCGGTCCAAGCTCATAGTATAAAGAAAATGATTTCTTGAAATGTCACAGAACAATCACGTGAATGCCATCATTTATCCCCCATATATCATAAGATATATCTTGTTGGTCAAATTAGAAACATGTGAATACCTTAATCATGTATTATCTTGAAGAATGAATACCCATTGAACCTTAGTGAAAACATGAATGCAGTTAAAAGTTAGCACTTTCCTCATACCGAAATCATCAAAATTCTATATACTCAAACCATGATATCACATAGTCCTTATATCAATCATGAGCTCATGAATACTGTTAAACATTTCGTTTTCTCGTTTTCCCTTCATTATGCGCATATCATCTTATTTCCAAAAATATCTCAATCACTTTGAATACCACATTAGACCAATACATAAATATTCCAATACTCCACGATACAACATTATTTCGGAATCCCATTACATAAACACTTAATCATTCCACCACATCGTTGTCGTATTCAACATCGCCAATAGTGATCTCATGTGACTTCCCTTTGTCCTTTTCCTTAAGCTGTTTCCCATGTCGATCATCACTAACCCTTGGATTAGGGCATTTATTAGCATAATGCCCCATTTCCCTGCACTTGAAGCATTGAAGTGTAGTAGGTTCATTCTGTGTATCCCTTCCTTTGTTTGCATCATTAGACATCTTCTTCCCATCATTGTATCATTCAAATGCCCGATGACCTTCCATTCCACATTTGAAACATTTACTTGTCCCTTTAAGACAATCTCCACCATGCTTCATTCCACACTTTGAGCATAAGGAAACATTCATCTTCTTATCACCATTATTCTGAGATTTCTCCTTGAACTCCATCTTTCGTTTCTTTTCAAAACCATGAGATGGACATGTAACACCAACTTCCATTTCTACCTTGATAGCACAACACACAATTTCTTCATAGCTACTGAAGTCTCTTATAGCTAATTCCCTTCGAAGACTTGCTTTTAAGCCACTGAAGAATCGATCAACTTTACTTTCGGGTTGGATGATAAATCCAGATGTATACCTTGCAAGCCTTGTAAAATTCGCTTCGTATATACCAACAGATTCATCATCCTTTTTCTTTAGTTCAAGAAACTCCTTCTCCATCGTTGTTCGAAGAATACGAGGGAAGTACTTATTGAAAAATAAGTTCTTGAACTCGTCCCATTCCATGGACTCAATTTCATCTCTTGGCCTCGTATTCTTGATAATATTCCACCATTGATCAGCTTCAGCTTCCAAACGATATACTGCTAAGATGACTTTATCATGTTCATAACATTGAATAACTGAAAATATCTTTTCAGTGGTACTGATCCATTGTTCAGCAACAAGTGGATCGGAAGACCCACTGAAAGAAGGTGGACGTTTCCTCATGAAGGACTCAATAGAATATTGTTCCCTTCTCTGCTCATTTGGAAGTCCAGATTGATTCATAGCTTGTGTAAGTATAGAAATAAGATTTTTCACTCCATCTCCCATAACATTTGTTTGTTCAGGAGGACAATCATTGAATTGTCCATTACAGTGATCAACACAGTTCCTTCGGGTTCCAGCCATCGTCTAAAACCCAAAAAGAATAGTGTGAGAGGAAAAAATAATGCTAGGGAAAACAACATAGTAAAGGGGAAGTACCCTTAATATCTAATATCTTAGGTTAAATTCTAAGATCGTTACCGTAGTTCTAGGACTATATCCTATACGTATACTTATCCTTAGGGACATCCCTAGACATACCTTAGAAATATCTCTAGGGATCTCACTATCGTTTTCGCATCCTAGTTTCCAAAGGTTGACTAAAACTTTCCTCTAATACCAACTGTAGTGACCCGGATCTTGACGTACATTGACATTACATTACATTTTTGGAATACTTAGTATATAACAAAAACACACACACAAGGATCGTAATAGTTTAGTGTCTTTGGAAACTCGGAACATAATCTTCTAATCGTGGTGAAAGATCTTCAACATCTCCCATAAAGATATTCCTTTTTTTTACCTAAAACCTTTCTTTATATCCTGGTGAAAAGAAAACATAAAAGGATGAGCTCAAATTCTCAGTAAGTGTAAACAAAAGAAATATCAATCACATCATATACAAAAGAACATAACTTTTGGAAATCTTAACCTGCAAAAGAGATCATAATTTTATAACATGGGATAAATCATATTATTGAAATGGAATCCCAATAATCATAACTTAAAACATGAAACTTAGTGGCATACACACATAATCATAGAGAATCATTTCTTGTTAGTCAAGACTCATTGCCAAGACTATCTTAGTGGACAAAGTCCCTTTTTGAACCAAGTCAGACTCGTTTCAGTCCTGTTTTACTGAACCGGTATAACCTACCATTCTAGCCATGTCTATCCCATGAGATATAAAATCTTTACCCAATGCATTGGAGGGAGATATAGGTCCCACCCATCTCTTAATGAAACCATTCTTATGTGTGCCACAAAAATCATAAATCATACATCATTGCATAACCCATGTAATAAAAATGGGATTCTTAAACATAATGACATCATAAAACAATTCATATAAGATAAAGGAATTCATAAAAATAATTCCATCACAACATAATCAAATCAATGTAATAATAGGGATAAAACAGAACCCTTTATTATCTTAGATGAAAAATAATTTTGATAAAACACTTGAACTTCATTCTTGAGGAAAATATCCTTTCTACTTCAAAAACACTTTTCATTTCATAACATGTCATAAAATTATAACTAAAAGAAGTTTATTAAAAATAAACTTGAAAACTTTTAAAGGAAGCTTCTTGGTAATACTGTTTTAAAAATCCATTCATGCCGTATAAGTTAAAAAAGAATTCTTCTCGTACATTTGTCGGAAAAGTCAAAAAGTACCTCGTATGAAAAACGACAAAATATTCCTTTCATATCTTTTACTAAAAAACTCACCGAAGGGTAAAATTGGATATAAACTATTTTATAAAGATATAAATATTACATATTGAGGAAACATGGATGTGGATGATAAAATACACCCCAGTAAATACCAAAGTATAAACAATCTCGGATAAAAAAAATGAGATTGTGATATTTCCCTTACCTTAGGTCTGATTTGCTTCGTAAGTGTCTGAAACTCCTGTATAATGATTTAAATAATGTCATTGACTTATTAAAGAATCATATTCATTGTTATGATATCATATATGGTTCACTTATGACTTTATATTACCCGTTCTTTTGTAAATTCCATGTAAAAGAGCGTTTTGGGTAAAATTGTTTCATTTGTCGTCCGTGTTTTGACTTGTAATTATTCATATGATTACTTAGATCATGATTACATAATTCCAGAATATAAAACATGATATATATATATATATATATATTAAGAATATACATATATATAATAAATCAGTAAATGGAATGAAATACACCGTTCATGGAGACGGTAGGCCGTACGTACGCATGAACGCTGTTTTCATTTCCTTATTGAGTTGAATGGAATTAAGTAGATGACATTCATATATATACACATAAATCCAGTATCATTATTATGTCATATATTTCATGATTACTTATTATATATACTTTATAATCATTCATGAATGGTTTAAAGTGGAGAATGAATCTCATCGCGTCGTGGAGACGGTAGTCCGTACGTACGCACGAGCGATGATATCGTTCTCATGATCGTGGGACTATATTGGAGTGTATTTATACTATTTCAGAATCAATATCACTTTAAAATAATAATATATAGTTACTATTTACACCATTATACCCATCCAAGTAAGGTGGTGGTGGAAAATAGATTTCACCACGGCGTGGAGATGCTATTCCGTACGTACGCACACGCAGTGATTTCTTTTTCCGTAGGATGGATAGATGGTGAAATTGGGTTGTTTCATACTTATAATAACATATCAGTATATGATTGATACTGATGTTATTACTTCATAATGAAACAACTAAAGAAGAAGAAGTGGAAGAAGAGATAAAGATGAAAGAATCGGTAACAGACATTACCTCTTCTTTGAAGTGCTTCTTTGAGACCTTCTTTTAGGGCACTAAAATTGGTCTTTGAGGAAGACCATAACCTCTAGGATGTTTCTAGGGAAGTGGAGAGGATAATTTGGCAGGGGTTGGACGAGCTTGAAGGCTCAAAGTTGTGTGAGAAAGAGAGGGAAGAGGTGCCCTTTTATAAGGGAGGAGAGGGGCCCCTTTGGAAGAACTAAAAATATTGTTTTATTATAAAGTCAAGATCAGTTTTAAATAGATCCAAATTGATTTATTTCAAGGTTAAGGTGGGGATGGGTCGAAATCCTCTCATACAATATAATTTAGACAAGTTTAGGTTCCTATTTTAACCTTATCATTTAGATTTAACATTAAGTTAAATAATTTTACTATTACCGTGTCTTCTTGTGTTCTTACACTATAAGGTTAATAAACTAACTATAAGAAGCCAAAATAACCCCAAATTGTTTATTATTAATATATATAACCTTATATAAGTCATTTTTCCAAACCTTAGATTTTTAGGAATGAAATAACAATTAATAATATAATATTTGTTTTAAAAACTATTTTATGTCAATTTTGACACTATTTAGTAATTGATTTTTGTGAAAATCATAACGGAATTATAAGTTCTAAAAAAGTAAATTAAATCAATACTAACATGTCATATGAAGCTATAAAATTAGTGGAATTGAAAAAAAGTCTCAAATTATATTTATTTGGGTATTTATAACATCAATTATGTCAATATTTCATTAATAAGATAATTACTGCATCATCGTTGTGTCATAAATAAATTAAATTATTTAATGTCTAAAAATTCCAAATAAAATACAATTATGTAGGAAAGATTTTTATCTTTCTAATGAATATTTATAGTCGAATTTATCTTATGTATAACCCCATATTAAAAATGTTTTAGTAAATAAACTTTGATTTTAACTCTTTTAACCCTTCTTTAAATAAATTAATAATAAATGTCCTAATCTAATCCATGTGGGCCTAAATGGTCATATTTTATTCCTAAGTTTGTTTTTGATCGAATTACACATTTCCAAGAGAATTAGGACATGTGTTAGGGTAATAATAATATCATTTCTACCCTTAATTACCCTATTTACTTTTAACCGTGGTAAATAAAAGTAAAAAGTTACTATTCACCAAAAATTATATTCATCTCATTGAACCACATTTTACTTACTGACATCAACCACGTCTCTCGGATTTTTGAAATTCCACTCACAAAAGCGGTAAAATTATGTTTTATGAAAAATTCATTTTTTTTAACTACAACTTAGTAGTTTCACTATTCATCAAAAATTGAATGTTTTCAGAAAAATAACAAAAATTAGGCCTATGATATATCTGATATTATGAACTCAAAAATGATTTCTATTTTACCAAATTCAAAACATATCAGTTTCATTAATTAATTTAAAAATTAATTCCCGTCGTCAAAACAAATAGCGTGTTCTTAAGAGATAATAACTATCAAAATATTGACACTTGTTTATGTCTGGTTTAAATGTGAAATTACATCAAATGACCAACATTGTATTAAATTGTAAAAATATATTCTAAATATACTTTAAAACCACTCAAATTAATAATTTATCACTATTAATTATTTCGATTAAAAAAGTTGTTTTTAATTTAAATTTAGTAATTTTCACTATTCATCAGAATATGAATGTTATCCGAAAAGTACCAAAATTTCACCTTAGGCTAAATTCGATACTCCGAATCCAAAAATGATGTCCATTTTGAGAGATAATATTTCCAAAATTTTAAAAGGTGGTTATTCCTATTCATAAAGGCTAGTTTTAATAATATTTTAATAACATATCGTTGTTTTGTGAAACTCGGTATTGCGTACTACACAGGCTATCGAGGAAGGCCGTGATTGCGTGTAATACAAGGAAATTCAAGGATGCGTGTTGAGAAAGATCCTTTTGGTGTAGCGTACATTACAAGACATTAATGAAATTAAAAAGAATATTTTTCATAAAATCTCGGGGTGTTACACGTTTTCTCGGTTGTGGTTTTTAATTTTTGGGTTTTAAGTTAAGAAATAAAATAACGTTTTGCGACAATTTTATTTTTATTTCACTTAAAGCCGATTGAAGACCACTTAAAGCTACTTAAGTTGAGTTGTTGCGGATAGGGTGCTATCCAAAAATATCCTACCCTATTGGTAGGATATTTGTGGGGTGGGGCCCGAATGAGCCCCACCGTTTCTTTTCCGCTAAGTAACGCACCCGCGAAAACCCGTCATTATGAAAGTCAACTGACGTGTTTTCTTAATTTCTTAACGCACCAATTTATTGGGAGGTTTTCTTTGTTGAATTAATTCTATGAATTAATTTATTCGTTTCTTATTTTTTTGAAATCCGTTGGCGTAATAATAAAATAAGACCAACACACAACTTCTGGAAAAATGCTCGTTGAGAGGTTTTGACAAGTTTTGTGCCTTCATCCTCCTTCGCGAAGAACGCGAAGAACTCGAAGAACGCCGACCTCTGACGAAGAACGCCGAACCCACGGAAATCGACAACGCGACGCCGTGTGCCGTGACGCTGACGTTTCCTCTCCCGCGACGTTCTTCTGCGGCTTTCCTTCCTCCGCGACGAAATCTTCGATCTTTAGTTTGAGGTAACAGATCTCAGATTTTCTTTTAATTTTCCTTTGTGGTTTTTGACTCAAGAAGGATTTAATTATTATTAATTAAATCTTTTTGTTCATGAACCTTGGAGTTCGTCGACGCAACACCCTTCCGCGACAACGCGACGCCGAATACCGCGACGACGAGACGATCACCTCCTTCCGTGGCGACCAATTCCGCGAAGAACCCGCGTGCGACGACTTGACGAGGTAGGGATTTTTATTTTGGAAATACCCCTTTTTATATTCCCGTGAACGTTTCTTTAAAATTAAAGAACCGGATTCATATGAACAATTTAAATTTATTAAAATTTTTGTTTCATGTGTTGATTAATTCTCCCGTTGTTTTTATCTAACGCGGAGGGTGCGGGCCAAACGAACACGGCGCGACAAACCTCCGTCGTTCTTCGTGGTTGTGCAGATTTGGCGGGCGATGACAAAACGTGACGCAAGGCGATTTGACGATCCCGCAGTGAAGAACGGAACCTGGGAGAAACAACGGCGTAGACGGGAAGGAAAACGGACCACTGGAGCAAACTCCGGTGGCCCGCGGACCCGTGGCCGCGCGGGTCCGGCTCGCCCGCATGGGACGCGGCGACATGCCGCGTCCGATCGATCCAGCGCTGCCCCACGCGGGGCCGCGGCACCTCCAATCCGTGGGGGCAGCGCCCCGCGACGTCCAGCTGCTCGGCCGCTCGGCCGAGCCGAGCCAGGCCGGTCCGACCAGCCGGGCCTCGCCCTGGCCGGACCGGACCGGGTCTAGCAGGGTCAGACCGGGTCGGGACGACCCGGTTCAGCCGACCCCCGAGGGGGGGGGGGGGGGGGGGGGTCGGGCCGGGTCTGCCCGGGCCTGGACCCCCCGTCTTCAGAATGTTTTCGGTATTTTTTCCGTAACGTGAGCTACGGGCCTTGGAACGACGCGCCGTTAGCGGCAACACGATCCTTGGATCGAGACGGTCGTTTTGGTATATCGCACTCATAGTTTTGAAATACTTTGGGTTCGGACGGGTTGGTTCGTACACGAAACCAACCGGGCCCTCGGAGCGGAAACGCTCATATCTTGAGCTACGGACGTCCGATTGACGTGCCATCGGCTTTGGTGGATTAGTCTAAGTGAGACGGATCTTTTGGCATACTCCGCCCGAGGTTTGTACGCAGGTGGAGTACGGTCGGGTTGGTTTTGCCTTAAAAACCAACCGGGCCCCTGGGATGAAAAAGCCAATAACACTCAGACCGGGCGTCCGATTGACGTGCCGTCTGTGACGTTGAGTTCCTGTTGACGATACAGAACTTTTGGATACATCAACTCTAGACTTTAAGTTAGTTGATGTATCAGCCTCTCTGCTCGTGGAGCAGACCCTCTCGAACGAGCTTTCTGTGTGCGGGAACCTTAAAGCTAGCTGCTACTGCTGTTGTGAAGGCGATGACTGTACAGAGATCCTCAGTGGGTTTTACTGCGACGATGATGAAAACCGTACGAGAATCCTCCATGTTTTCGCCAGTGACCACGACGGTACATCTTGGGATACATCAACTCTGGACTACATGTCAGTTGATGCATCGACCTCTTAGCTCGTGGAGTGGACCCTCTCGAAACGAGCATGCTGTGTGCGGAAACCCTAGAGCTTGTTGAGAGTTGACGACTGCTGATCGAATGACTCGGTGTGTTACGGATAGCCCGACAGGGGAGATCTTGGTTGTAGCGGCATATGGGAGCGCTTGGTTGTAGCGGCAGACCCACGACAGAGGTGCGCGTGGTTGTAGCGGCACATGGGAGCGCTTGATTGTAGCGGCAGACCCACGACAGAGGTGCGATTGGTTGTAGCGGCACAACGGAGCTCTTGGTTGTAGCGGCAGACCCACGACAGAGGTGCACTTGGTTGTAGCGGCACAGGTGAGCGCTTGGTTGTAGCGGCAGACCCACGACAGAGGTGCGCTTGGTTGTAGCGGCACAGGGGAGCGCTTGGTTGTAGCGGCAGACCCACGGAAGAGGTCCGCTTGGTTGTAGCAGCACATGGGAGCGATTGGTTGTAGCGGCATACCCACGACAGAGGAGCGCTTGGTTATAACGGCACGGGGGAGCGCCTGGTGGTAGCAGCAGGCCCACAATACCCGATAGGTGGAGAACTACAGCAGTCTAAGGTAAGAGGGAAGCACTTGGTTGTAGCGGCATAACCACTGCACATGATGGAGAAAGAGTTTCCCAATAGATTTGGGTTCCACTTCATGATCGAACCTGTGTGAGCTGAATCATGTTTGCTTTCCTGTGTGGATTGTGTTGTGCTATCCTGTGTAGATTACGTTTTTCTTTCCTGTGTGGAATACGTATACTTTCCTTTATGGACTGAGTTGTACTTGGGCTCAGAGGTTGGAGCGTATTGGAATTGTTGACTTAGGTATATGTATGGGCATATACCTAAGCAGTGTAATTTGTTACTTCATGATTGTATCTTTCCTTTGTGGTTTATCTTTTGTGGATTTTGGGAGACCCTCGGGGGTCTTGGGGTCCCTACTGAGTAGCTTATACTCACCCCTGCACAGGCTATGCCCGCACTTCGTTGTGTTGGATGCAGACGACGGACAACACTGATCGTGGTGGAGGCTTACGGAGCAGGATAGTACCAGGAGGTGGAGCACTAGGCGGGACGCACTCGGAGCGGTCAGGTGGACCCGAGGAGCAGTGGATGCTATCTGTACCCACCCTTCAGGTGGGACTTCCAGAGGACGACTCAACGCTGCAACTTTTCTTTTCAGTTGTTGTTTTCCCTTTTAGTTGTAATTTATAGCTGGGCTTGTATTTCCGGCCCCTTTTCACTTTCAGCACACCTTGTTACAGTTTTTACTTAGTGTTTACTTTTCTGCTTGCTTACTATGTGGTGCTTGTTTACTTTTCAAAGGCAATGCATTCCCTTTTTTCGGGATTTACGCCTTGGTGCTAGTCGCCAACCCCTGGCCTATGGAAGGCGGGCTTGGTGTAGTCACGACACAGGCCTTGAGGACGGGTCGTGACAAATTGGTATTAGAGGTGGTCGGTTCTACCGCAGACTCCGATCTTTCTTCTATGTGAAGAAATAGTGTTTAGCGTATTGGGTGTGGTTATCAGTCCAGGGAGTCCAGTGTTTGTGCGGCGGCCGACGTATCCGTACACTAGGACCCTGACTTCTGATTTCCGACTTAATGCACGAAAACAATGATTGCATGTGTGTTTCAAGTTTTTTTTTTGTGATTACTTGTGTCAGCTCACCAGGTATACTATTCTGACTATGTAGCACTTGTTTCCTTTTTAGGATGGCCCCACGATGACAGCCAGCTAGGTTTTCGAGCGATGTGCGTGGCGAGAGCCCACCGAGCGTCGAGGACTCGGTACAGGGCCCTTTGACAGCTGAGGCACCGACGATACCTATACCCGCCGAGCCATCGATGATACCAGCCCCAGCCGCTGACGATGCACGTCGCCTTAGTGCACTGCATGAGTTCCAGCACCAGCGACCACCCAGGTTTCATGGGGAGACGGACCCCCAGGCAGCCGAGGACTGGCTGGAGGCGGTCGTTCGAGTTTTAAGGCTAGTGAGGACACCAGCAGACCTCATGGTGATCCTCGCAGTGAGCCTCCTACACGCGACATCATGCAGATGGTGGAGCTTGATGCTCCAGGTTCATGACGAGACATCTCTCCTCTGGATGAACTTTGAGAGAATATTCCGCTCTGAGTTCGTCCCAGCCACCCTTCGAGCGGTGTGCATCCAGGAGCTACTATAGCTGCGGCAGGACATCATGACAGTGGCCTAGTACTCGGCGAGATTTACTGATCTCTCGCGCTACTCCACAGATATGGTACGGGACCCATTCATCTGGGCCCGAACCTTCGAGCAGGGACTGAGGCACGAGATCAGGGCTTCGATGATCTCCCTCAACATTCCGACTCAGGCAGGGGTGTTGGAGCGAGCCCTCTTAGTGGAGAGTTTCCTTGCTGAGCAGTCTCTAGCAGCAGGACCCACCACTTGCCGGCATGCGGCAGAGTCTTCTGCAGCGGGCAGTAGACAGATGACGCAGGGGTCCAAGAGGACAAGACCTACAGGTGGTCGACAGCATGACTCTGGATCGTTTGTGCGAGGCACTCGGGGTGGACAACGACTTTCCATGAGAGGGAAGTGTTACTCCTACGGCAGGATTGGTCACATGGCTCATGACTGTCCGACCCGCCATACGGATGACCAGCAGATGGACGAAGGACCCCCCAGGCAGAGGCATAGGTTCAATCAGGGCGGGCCGCAAGGAGCAGGCGGCCATGGCAGGGGAGCTGGCCGTGCAGCTGGAGGTGGGCGACGCTTCGGGGTGTTGCCACCACCACCACCTGGAGGTCCACCCCGACCGCAGGGGACATGAGGACATGGGAGAGCTCAGCTTCAGGTAGCTGAGGCCTATGATCATGGAGCTCCATGAGCAGATGGACAGGAGCAGGACTAGCTCCCGACCTGGAGACTTTTTTTCATGTTGCTTCTAGTTTTGTTGATGTATGTTTGTAGATGCTTTGTGTCTTTGTACTTGAGCTGCAGTAATAAAAGACACCTTTACTTGTGGCATTTAATTTCCTGTCCTCTCTTGTGTTGTTACTAAGAGGTTTCGGTTTATACTATTGACTTGACCCTCAGTTGAGAGGTACCTACTGGAGGAGACCCTGTTACCACAAACTGATGCCGACAGTGTGACTCAGTCCTTGGAGGCGAGAGTAACGGTTGGATCTCTTGGTAGTAGCGTCGAGGCCTTACGACTTTATCCTTGGTACGGGTTAGTATCATCCATGTCGAGATTGACTGTATTAGGCAACGAATGTGGTTTATCCAGGGTATGAGACCAGATTTCTCTTATCGGCAAGGAAGAAATCAAAGCAGCTCTTGTGGACCAGAGGTGTTCTAGGCCACGATAGAGAAGGTCCAGGTCATTCAGGAGGCAGAGGCCACTGGAGTTTGAGGATGGAGACCATGTCTTCATGCGGGTCTCACCTCAATGTGGATTACGGAGTTTTGGCTGAGGTGTCAAGTTGTATCCAAGCTTCATTGGACCCTTTCAGGTCCTCAGCAGGATTGGTGAGGTGGCTTACCGCCTAGCTCTACCACCTTTGTATCCCTAGTTTGTGTTGAAGCTTTATGGGGACGTAAAGCCCTGTGGTGGGAGTAATGTAAAGACCCGGAAATTTAAAGGAAATTTTGTTTCTTAATTTTCATTGGAATTTTACAAGAATGCAGTTTCTGACGGTGCCTGATTCCGAGGCCCGGTGTGCCCGGAATTAATTTCTAAAGTTTGGCTCGGGTACGTTCCGGGAAAGAACGAGCGGGTTTTTCTAACTTTTGAACTGGTGCTCGGAATTGAATTCTGAGGGCACCAATGGAATCGCAGCACCAGTATTTTCTTAGAAACGCCTCTTCCGTAGTTGCGTTTGCTCGGTTGTGGTTTTTAATTTTTGGGTTTTAAGTTAAGAAATAAAATAAAGTTGTGCGACAATTTTATTTTTATTTCATTTAAAGCCGCTTGAAGACCACTTAAAGCTACTTAAGCTGAGTTGTTGCGGATAGGGTGCTATCCAAAAAATACTACCCTCTTGGTAGGATATTTGTGGGGTGGGGCCCACACGAGCCCCACCGTTTCTTTTCCGCTAAGTAATGCACCCGCGAAAACCCGGCATTATGAAAGTCAACTGACACGTTTTCTTAATTTCTTAACGCACCAATTAATTGGGCGGTTTTCTTCGTTGAATTAATTCTATGAATTAATTTATTCGTTTGTTATTTGTTTGAAATCCGTTGGTGTAATAATAAAATAAGACCAACAAACAACTTCTGGTAAAATGCTCGTTGAGAGGTTTTGAAAAGTTTTGTGCCTTCATCCTCCTTCGCGAAAAATGCGAAGAACGCGAAGAACGCAAAGAATGCGAAGAACGCGAAAAACGCCAGCCTCTGACGAAGAACGCCGAATCCACGGAAATCGACGACACGACGCCGTGTGCCGCGACACTGACGTTTCCTCTCCCGCGACGTTCTTCTGCGGCGTTCCTTCCTCCGCGACGAAATCTTCAATCTTCTGTTTGAGGTAAGAGATCTCAGATTTTCTTTTAATTTTCCTTTTTGGTTTTTGACTCAAGAAGGATTTAATTATTATTAATTAAATCTTTTTGTTTTTGAACCTCGGAGTTCGTCGACGCGACACCCTTCCGCGACGATGCGACGCCGGATACCGCGACGACGCGATGATCACCTCCTTCCGCGGTGACCAATTCCGCAAAGAACCCGCGTGCGACGACTTGACGAGGTAGGGATTTTTATTTTGGAAATACCCCTTTTTATATTCCCATGAACGTTTCTTTAAAATTAAAGAACCAGATTCATATGAAAAATTTAAATTTATTAAAATTTTTGTTTCCTGTGTTGACTAATTCTCCCGTTGTTTTTATCTAACGCGGAGGGTGCAGGCCAACTGAACACGGCCCAAAAACCCTCCGTCGTTCTTCGTGGTTGTGCGGATGTGGCAGGCGATGACAAAACGTGACGCAATGGAGATTTGACGATCCCGCAGTGAAGAACGAAACCCGGGAGAAACAACGGTGCAGCCGGGAAGGAAAACGGACCACCGGAGCAAACTCCGGTGGCCCGCAGAAGCGGCCGGCGGCGCGGCAACGCGATCCTTGGATCGAGACGGTCATTTCGGTATATCGCACTTATGGTTCTTGAATACTTTGGGTTCGGCCGGGTTGGTTCGTACCCGAAACAAACCGGGCCCTCAGAGTGGAAACACTCATATCTTGAGCTACGGACGTCCGATTGACGTGTCGTCGGCTTTGGTGGATTCCTCTAAGTGAGACAGATCTTTTGGCATACTCTGCCCGAGGTTTGGACGCAGGTGGAGTACGGTCAGGTTGGTTTTTCCTTAAAAACCAACCGGGCCCCTGGGATGAAAAAACCAATAACTCTCAGTCCGGGCGTCCGATTGACGCGCCGTCTGTGACGTTGAGTTCCTGTTGACGATACAGAACTTTTGGATACATCAACTATGGACTTTAAGTCAGTTGATGTATCAGCCACTCTGCTCGTGGAACGGACCCTCCCGAACAAGCTTGCTGTGTGCGGGAACCTTAGAGCTGGCTGCTACTGCTGCTGTGAAGGCGATGACTGTACAGAGATCCTCAGTGGGTTCGACTGCGACAATGATGAAAACCGTACGGGAATCCTCCGTGTTTTTGGCAGTGACCACTAAAGTACATCTTGGGATACAGCAACTCCGGACTACATGTCAGTTGATGCATCGACCTCTTAGCTCGTGGAGTGGACCCTCCCGAAACGAGCATGCTGTGTGCGGAAACCCTAGAGCTTGTTGAGACTTGACGACTGCTGATCGAACGACTCGGTGTGTTACGGATAGCCCGACAGGGGAGTGCTTGGTTGTAGCGGCATATGGGAGCGCTTGGTTGTAGCGACAGACCCACGATAGAGGTGCGCTTGGTTGTAGCATCACATGGGAGCACTTGGTTGTAGCGGCAGACCCACGACAGAGGTGCGCTTGGTTGTAGCGGCACAGCGGAGCGCTTGGTTGCAGCGGCAGACCCACGACAGAGGTGCTCTTGGTTGTAGCGGCACAGGGGAGCGCTTGGTTGTAGCGGCAGACCCACGACAGAGGTGCGCTTGGCTTTAGCGGCACATGGGAGCACTTGGTTGTAGCGGCAGACCCACGACAGAGGTGCGCTTGGTTGTAGCGGCACAGGGGAGCGCTTGGTTGTAGCGGCAGACCCACGACGGAGGAGCGCTAGGTTGTAATGGCACGGGGGAGCGCTTGGTGGTAGCAGCAGGCCCACAATACCCGATAGGTGGAGAACTACAACATTCCAAGGTAAGAGGGTAGCGCTTGGTTGTAGCGGCATAACCACTGCACTTGATGGAGAAGGAGTTTCCCAATAGATTTGGGTTCCACTTCATGATCGAACCTGTGTGAGCTGAATCATGTTTGATTTCCTATGTGGATTGTGTTGTGCTATCCTGTGTGGATTACGTTTTTCTTTCCTGTGTGGAATACATATACTTTCCTCTATGGACTGAGTTGTACTTAGGTTCGGAGGTTGGAGCGTATTGGAATTGTTGACTTAGGTATATGTATGGGCATATACCTAAGCAGTGTCAGTTGTTACTTCTTGATTGTATCTTTCCTTTGTTGTTTATCCTTTGTGGATTTTGGGAGACCCTCGGGGGTCTCGGGGTCCCTACTGGGTATCTTATACTCACCCCTGCACGGGCTATTCCCGCACTTCGTTGTGTTGGATGCAGACGACGGACAGCGCTGATCGTGGTGGAGGCTTGCGGAGCAGGACGGTACCTGGAGGTGGATGACTAGGCGGGACGCACTCGGAGCGGTCAGGTGGACCCGAGGAGCAGTGGAGGCTATCTGTACCCACCCTTCAGGTGGGACTTCCAGAGGACTTCTCAATGCTGCCGCTTTTCTTTTCAGTTGCTGTTTTTCCCTTTTAGTTGTACTTTACAGTTGGGCTTGTATTTCCGGCCCCTTTTTACTTTCATCACACCTTGTTACAGTTTTTACTTAGTGTTTAGTTTTCTTCTTGCTTACTATGTGGTGCTTGTTTACTTTTCAAAGGAAATGCCTTCCCTTTTTCCGGGATTTACGCCTTGGTGCTAGTCACCAGCCCCTGGCCTATGGAAGGCGGGTTTGGGGTAGTCACGGCACGGGCCCCGAGGACGGGTCGTGACAGTTTTTGATGTCTCCTGGATATATCTTGGATAGGTGTCGATTCATGGAGATCGAGTGGTGGAGTATGTGTCTCTATAGTTGATGCCACATGAATGGAACTACCTTATGCATGACCTTGGTTTAGATACAGTTATTTATTATTTAAAGTCATCATGGGGATATCTATTTGTAAAAAGGTTTACCACAAATACTGATTGTATAATAATAAAGTATATATTTTCACAATGATATTTGAATATTTAAAGAGGATATGGGTTGAGTATATGAAATAATTCGACATTTTTCTAGCATAGATGTATGGGAAGGGAAACAATGTTAAAGATTATTTATGCTTGGAAATTCAGACTCATGCAGTTCAGTAGTCTAGTACTTGTTATAAAATGATGAAATTATAGGTATAGATTAATATTCCGGTTTAAGAGACCCATTATTATATGATTTTTATATCTGTTGTAGTATAGTCTATACTTTCGATTGAGATTAAAGACATGGAAATGCATTAAGGTGGGGGAGTCTCATTCCTGTTGAACTATATATGAGGATAAGATAATTTCTGTTGAGGGATGTGTTGTTGAATCTATGATCATGAGGGAGGGTATGATTCATAAATTTAACTCTTCAATGTGTGTGGTGCATCCAAGTTTGACCAAAATATACCATGAACTACATTGAATGTTTTGTATCTTGGCATGAAAAAGGAGATAATAGTGTTCGCGATAGAATGATACACATTTCAATAAGTGAAGGATTATCATCAATAACATGGTGGATAAAAACATTCACATAGAATTCTTTAATGGATGTTTAGTGATGTTATAACGAATTGTGTGGTGGGTCACATGAGGATTCAACATAATAAAAAAGATTTTTGGGTGATGGTGGATTGTTTGACAATGGTAGAACGTTTCTTAGAAGTATGGGAGACTTTTTCTAAGATCTACTGAGAAATATGTAAATTTAGGATATAGTAAATTTTTATGGGGTTCTATGAAGTATTATTTCATACAATGACTGATGTTTTAAATATCTCTTATGGATGGTTGTGCAGAAGGAAATTGGTACACATGTTTTACTAAGTACTAAATTCCACCCACAGACAGATGTAAAAGCAAAGTGTACTATATAGGTGGATGAGGATATTCATCGAGTGTGTTTCCCATAATTTTTTAGTTCTTAGGAAAAGAACTTATAACTGGTGGAGTTATCCAATAAAAATAGTTATCATGTGACTATTCAAATAAAACCATACACAACACCTTATGGTAGGCCATGCAGATCACATCTATATTGGATAGAGGTAGGTGATTCAGAGTGTTTGGGGATGAGTCTCATGCATGATATATCAGAGAAGGTTCAAATGATTATGAAATTTATGGATACATCTTAGAGAACAAAAATATCATATTCTTAGAGAAATTGATGAAACCTATAGTATATAGTGGGTGATTATTTGTTCTTTCGGATGTCTCCTAGATTGGTTCACTATAGGAATCAGAGAAAGGGAATGTTATAACACTTGATTCATGGAATGTTTGATGTTTTGGATAGAATTAGGTTGATAGTGTATTGAATGGTGCTTACACATTAATATAATTGTACGATTGACATTGTTCATATGTCACAACATCTGCAGTATCACCCTGACCCTTATGATGTGATCAATATATATAATGATGGGCATGAGACTGACACATCCTATTATGAGCATCCAGTAAACATGCTGGATCACAATGATAATTTCTTATGGAGAAATATCATTCTGATAGTTCATGTACGGTGGATTTATATATTTGTTCAGGAGAAAACATGGAAAAGTTAATAAGGTAAGCGATATTGGTAGCCTGATCTATTTACCTTGGAATAATTGAGATTCCTACAAGTATAGATCGAGGATGAGCTGCTATAAGTTTGGAGGATTATAAGATCACTAACTTTTTTCGTGGATCTCTTTGGGTAGAATTTGGATGTTTTTGTGGTGTTTTGGGATGTGTGTGGTTAGCGCAAGGTTTTCCCATACCATGTGCCATGCCCCACAATCTGTTAACCCCAATAAGAGATAGGGTATGCATGACTGACACCATGTTTTTTAAACTGCACACCCTCTTAAGAGTAAGAATGGTTCCCTTTACAAATTTCGTTTTCATGGATATCAAATGATTATTCAAACTATTCTCCATCTAATGAGTAACTATGTGTCCCCTCTAATAAGAGGCACCCTGATTAGGGGTACTGATTGGAAACCCATGCACCCCTACCTAGGAGGCCATTCATGTAGGTTTAATTATTCCAACATTTTGTTTAAAAACTATAAAATAACCATACATAACCCAATGTCAACCTAATAGAACTGTAACCCATTCATCTCATATTTGTATGATTTATGGAGAATTTGTAAAGCCCTTGAACACTGTTCTTGTAGAATCAAATGCAGGGTAGATGAATTTTCACCTATCTGGGTTTGTGGTTTCTTCCCTACTATGTTTATCTTTCCCTGGTACTCCTTCCCAAACAAAAGGGGGATGATATTACTCTATTTCAAAAGGATATAGATCTTGGATTAGATGAATCTAATCCATTTTATTAGGGATTTAGTTTTGGGATTTAGATCAGGATCATCATTGTAATATTGGTTGTTCCGTATCAATAGAATATTTCCGTTAGGAATCTTTAGCCATCAATTTTAATGTAGGTGGTCCAAATTAAAAATCTCAGTCTGAATTTAATTATATGTTTGTAATTATAAAATTATAACTATCTTGATTGGGAAATTTCCTTGAGGATTGGATGGATTTAATTTAATTTCTGTGGGGGTAATAATTTGTGTTAAAATTTTCCATTGACATTGGTGGAATTGGATTAATTAATTGGATAATTAATTAATGGAATATTGTAATTGTGAAATTGAAGGGAAATTGGTATTTTGATATTTTAAAATCAACATGATATGACTAAATTGACAATGGGGATTATGTGATGATGGACTTGATCTTAATGGTTTAATGGATTTTATGAATTTAATATTTCCACATGGTTTGGTGGTGAATTTCACATAATGTTAATGTGATTAAGGTATTTTATTGTTAATTATTGTGATAAATTGAAATTATATACACGAAATGAAATGTAGATGAGTTGGTTATTGATTATTAATTGAAATAAATGTGATATGTGGGTTATATAAAATTAATTTATATATGAGTTCATGACATAAACTACTTCATGAAAACCCCTCTTGTATGATTGATTGATATATGCTTGTGGGATACTAATATATGCTTAAAAATACCACCCATGTTATTAATTTATAAAAGTGTATGAGACATATAATGATGATTCAAAATACCATATTTGATTGACTAATATACGCTTGTGGGACATGTACCACTATTTAAAAATACCATAGTGATAAATGTGTTTTTGGAAATAGAGTGATGCTTTAAATTCCCACGAGATGCCGGACATGGCATTCTAGAACAATTTTTTTTCAATGGTCTATGGTTTCAATTGGTCATAAAATGAATTGAATTGAAATGATAAATTATAAAAATGGAATTTTTACATTTTAAATCACCTAGGGATAGTTTAGACTCTATCACTGGATGAAGCATGTATTTATGGTTTGGGATTTTCTAGGACCCTATGGATTAATGTGGTCAAAAAAGAATAAATGAATTTTTGTAAAATACTACTCTTACTACTTGTAAATTGTTCATTATTCAAATGTATAAAGTATTATAGACATGATATTGATTTAGATTCCATTAGTGTGTTCTTATTGAGTAGTAATCACACCCTACTTGGGCTTCCAAATCCGTACCATAATAGTTTTCATGATTGTAGGACATAATGAGGGGAAGATTCATATATTAGATTGTTTTGTTGGGATGGAGCATTGATGAGGGAACGAAAGAAGATTTGGGACATCTGTGGAAGTTTTCTATAAAATTATTTATTTTAGGATTTTTAAATTGAAACATGAAATGTATTTGGAATGAAATATCTACTTTTTAGTTTAAATATTGTATTTTTTATTTTGGTCATCAAGTGTTTCTCATTTGGTTTGGTTATTGGGTATATAATTTTATTATTTTTTATTTACTGTCCACTATGGTAATTCTTTGAAATAAAGCATATAGTCTCCTCTAATCGATATTAGATCATCGCTACTAGCTTGATGCATTTTGCATATAGGGAGGTGCACATGAGGACATGTATCTGATCGGCTCGGGGAATCAGCGTGTGTCACCATAGTCGGGACAATTCAATTAATTTTTTTGAAAATATATTATTGGATATAAATAAAATTAAAAATTCATATAAAAATAGTATTGAATATATTTTTATAAAACACAGATTGGGATGAAAATGGATTTTTGATTGTAGAATGAAATTATGTCAGTTTCCTGTACAAATATTATTTTTTAATAATGATAAAATAATTAAAAGAAAATTAAAGAAAGACATTTATTTCAATGATATAAAAACTGGAGAATAAATTTCATTATATTATTGGGATATATAATATAATATTCCATCATCAGAATAATAAACGTAAATAATCCTAATAAATGATGAGATTGTATCATAAAATCCTGAACAATTTGGTAAAATTTAATAGTAAGACCTAAAAAAGAATAACATTAAATTAAACATTAAATAGCACTATAATACATAAATTCATGATATTACATGTCAAATTATTTTAATACTGACGTAATACATAGGAAACATACATAACACGACATATGTGCCAATAAGACCAATTGAGACAAAAACCCATTACTATAAGATTTGACTTCTTTCATAAAAAAACAACCTATATAATAAATATAGGATTACCATAAATCTATTCCAAAACCATAATTATATCTATTTACGATATATAATTACATATTTCCTTTTATTACCAGTTTATTAAGTGGTCCTAGTTAATATCATTTTTTGGGTAATGATTGATTATTTTTCACGTATGATTTGTTTTTTTACATTAGTTTAAATTAATGATTATTCAATAATTTCCGAAATGTTTGAAATTATTTAAATCTCATAAAAATTATGTATATAGTTATTTGTAGTAATCTAATTTTTTTGTTATAAAATGAAATACATCATTCATAGAGATGGTAGAATATAAATATACTCTATCATTTTTTCTATTTTGTCAAAAAAAGAAATGAAATAAAGTTAAATAATAGTTTCTCATTATATAATCATTATTGATTAATGTATAAAACTAATAATTTCATTTATCCTAGAATTATAACATTCAATTTAATGGATATGTTAAAAATGAACCAATCACATTGTGATGTGGTAGTCCACTCTACCCACAAATGACATTGACAAATTCCCACAGAATAGAAAGTAAGATGTTATATGATATGTCATATTCAAGGATATATAATTATTTAATAAAGAAAATATACATTTATTTAAACAATCATTACATCCGTATATGATATGTGATGATGGAAAACAAATATCATCAGTTCGTGGGGTTATTCTATACTTTACATATTATTAATGATATCATTTCTCATTTTTTAGAAGAGGAGATTGATATAGGTTATTAAATTGAGAAAATAATCTGTCAGAATATTTAATAATATTTTCTTACTATATCTTTAAATTATAAAAATATTTCTATGAGTTAGTGGATGAAATAAAATTAAAATGCAAGTTGAAGGACTAAACATCTACTTCGTAGAACCTGCCTAGGTTTAAATCTAGTTCCTCCATGTGAGAAATTAATAATCAACGAAGTACTATAATATATAAGGAGGGAATGTTTTAGTATATTATATTATTTATTGGACAAACCTAATGGTTTTGGAATAGTTAAGTAGATAGGATAATGGGTGACTTTTTGTAAGCGGGGGATAGGACACAACAAGAATTATTAAAAAGAAATATGTATACCCACATTTTAAACATTCCACATTTATTCAAATGAGTAATTATATAAAAATATATGTGATAAATTTAATATTATTCCATAAATTGGGAGTTGGACAAGTTCATAGGCCATTTTCCCCTCTATCATTTTTGTTTAGCCCCTAGGTAAACTATTTTAAACCTATTCAGTAGTAATTAAAATTTTCAGTTTTTATTATTCAATTTGAAAAAAGAGTAATATTTCCCTGTAATATAATATAAATTATTCTTATTATAAATATAGAATCCATTTTTAAAAGTTCAATTAACATAATTGTAATAATTTAATTTAAACTTAAAGCTGCATATGCGGTGAAAATGTTGTTTTCAAAAAAGTTAATTTTCAAAAGATTAACTAGTTTTTATATAAATATTAAATACGAAATTTATTCGAATGAATAAAATGGAATAAACAATATATAATTTCACAAATGTTATCATCGAATCCTTATAAGAATTTTTTTGTTTAATATAATTTATTGAAAATATTGTTTTTAGAACAAATAATAATTTCTCATTATTCAAAAAATATTTCTTTCATAAAAGTATCCAACAAAATATTGGATAATTTTGAAATTTCCATTTAAAAAAATACTTTTTTTCAAAATTAATTTCAAAACAAGTGTACAAAATGCTACAGAATTTTATTTTACAAAATTAGGGTTTTGAAGAAATAAGTTTTATTAATTATTATCATTTATTATCATTACATAGTTACAAATATTCATAGACACTATTCCAATAATAAAGAGATAACTATTATATTAAATAATTATATTTTAATAGTATTCATCATTTCTTTAAAACATAGTGTTTCATATAGTGAAATATATCAAAGAAATTAAATTTATTTGAACCAATTTATACCATAATAATATAGGGTGTCACACAAATCCCCATAGTGTAATTATTGTCCTTAAAATAGTGAATACATATATATAACCCATGTGAAATGAAATTAGAAACATGGTATGAACAAAAAAAGATCATTAAGGGATGAAAAATTAATGAAACTCATTAGTCAATTTTATAATCAATGAAAAGCCATAAGTTATATTAATTTTATATAATTAGTAGTTAGTTCAATATAATCATTCAAATACTATGGAAATGATTTCCACGTTTAGGATAATTTCATATATCATTTTTGAGGAAGGAATAATGGTAAAATAACAATCGTGATGGTTTCATGCAAAATATTAATACCCATAAAAATATATCTTATATGACATACATTAATTCATTAAATAATTTAAAATCATTTATTAAGACATAATATTATTATATTATATTATTAAATAAAAACAAAAAGTTGAATCAACATTTTAAAGAATATATAACTTATTTTGGTAAAATTTAAATCTTGTTCAGATCATTGTTATAATCTATCGTACAAGAATGTTTTGAAATGGAATAACCTAATTGGTTACTTCAAAAATATATTCCTCAATGAATAAAATATTTAGAAATTGAATTGGAGAGATCCCATGGGATCACATAAAATTGTGAATAATGTATATGTTAATGAAATATATATATTGAACCTTGACTTCCAAACATTAAATATCATAAATTAATCCTTTTAAAAAATATATAGAAAAATATTCAGGCTACATGATAAAATAATTATATACAACATTTTTCATTTAATATTCATTTAAATAAAAATTCATTGAAAAAAATTAATAAAATCTTATTTTAAATATGATTAAATTTTTTAGAGAAATTTTCTTGAAGAATTAATTTCATTATTATATGATATTTCCCTCAGGTCAAATAAGTTATGAAAATTAATCCTTTCAAAAATAAGAAAAAAAATTAAAAAATAAAAAATTAGGAAAATGAATGTAATATTTTGTTTATAAAAATCACAAAAAATATAACCTTAGTATAAATTAACATTAAATATAAATTTAATTATTTTAATAAAATTAAAAATTTATTATAATAAAGATCGATATTGTGGAAAATAAATGAGAAATCATAAAATGTTTAAAAAATTTATAATGAGAAATCATTTACATTGAGTACAATGTACCACATTCTTAAAATAATTTCTATATAATAATCATATACAAATAATTTAAACTATTCAGAAATTTTTATTCATTATTTATTAATTAGTACCCTTTTGTTTCCATTAATTTCAATGATTTATGTATTTATTTGTTTTTTTTATTTTCTTTTCAATGTTTAAAAGTTGTTCGGTTTATAATCCTGAAACCAATTTTGTTGGGTTACCCATGGTAGATGCGATAATATTTCACCCAATAATTAATATTAATCATGAAATTATAGTCTTGTTAATATATTACATATAGTATGACATGTCTTATGGAATGGTTTAATTAAAAAATATACCATACAAATTTGTGGAGGTGGTAGTCGATAGGTATGCACATGTGATGTAATCATTTTAAAAAAACTGGAAGGGTAAGAGGGTAATTAATATATACAAAATAAATATTCATAATTATGTAATGAAAATAATATATTTTAATTGAATCTCTCATAATAACCATTATTTCAATATAGTGATTGAAAATGAAACACATTGATTCATGGTGGTGGTAGTCCTCATGTACAAATGAGCGATATTTTCATTTCCCATATGATGGAAAGTGGTTTTGAAACAAAATTATAAAACATAACTCTCTAAAGTATGACAATTTTATCATATTAGTAATAATATAGAATATACGAGTGAATTTGCTGAAGAAATACACATGTTAAAACTTGGTTAAGCATTATAAAACATCTTTTTAAAAGCTATAATTCCATAGATATTAATAATTCTATGTAGAAATTGTGGTAAAATAAGAGCCTTATAAGATTTTGGACAGATAATGGGGTCAAATTATAGTATGTATTTTTTGATGTAGTCTACTAAAATACTGAGAATAAGAGATGAGGGAGGGTTCCATTTTACAAATGAGGTGAGTGGTTGTCATGTTAATTACCCATGTTATAAAATAATATATAAATTATTTATGCGAAGGAGGAACTGAATATATCCCATTTCATATTTATTATTATTGGGCATGATATCATTTTAATCCATAAGAGAAAATATTATATTTTCCGAACAAATTAGCCAGTTTTATCTTTAATTAAATAGGTTTACCATTTACCATTATGATAATTTTTTTACAACTGTTACTATTAAATATTTTAATTAATGAATATTTACTAATTATTAAATATGAAATTTCTATTATAAATTATAAAATTTTACTTTTTCATCATTTAGAACTTTGATGTGGAAAAAATTAATTTTCATATATGACTGAAAAATGCAATGTGTAACATTTAAAAAAAAACTCATAATTCAATATCTAAAAATGAATTTTTATTGAAATATAGTATAATAATTACTAATATATAATTATGTGGACTATTTTTAGTCCATTGGAGAAAATAACAATTTCAAAGCATTAAAAAATAGAATGGTTCTTTTAAATCTGCTGGAAAGGAATGATATTTGTTCTAAAAATCTGTATTTTTTACTATTTAACCCAAAAAATATTTTAATAAAAATAAAAGAAAATTGTCTTAATATTAATTTGACATGTTAATTTGAAAAATTAATTATATATTGATATAAGAAATTAATAAAGTAAAGATACTTATCTTCAAACAAAATCAAATAATTCAGAGAAAACACTTCAGTTAAAGTGAAACGATTTCTATTTTGATTTTAAAAAATCATATAAAATTATGGTTATTAATCTGAATCTATAAAATATATCAATTAATTTTAAGATAATATGAATATTATTTTTTATTGTAAGTAAATGGGTTGATACGTTCATTCAATGAAGAAATGGGAATATATAATTTAATAAAAATGCCACGAACCGAATATTTTCGCCACCAAAACCAGTGCCAAACCCAGCCCATGACAAGTATAAAACGGAAATACCAATCCCCAAGGGCTGGAACAAGTTCCATGATATCATATACTAAAAATTGGAAATAATTTACCCATGTTTATAAACATAAAACAACATTCTAATCCAATAAAATGAATCTAGATTTTCAAATAAAATAATCCTTTCCAAAATTCCAGAGTAGAATTACATAACATAAAACAATGTTTAATGACTATTAAATAGGAAGAAAACCAAAAATTAACATTCATGAACCTCCTCATAGAAGGGGGCACCACCCTCAATCCATCTCCATAACACTCTAATACAAAGGACCGCTAAAGCAAACCCAAACCACTGGCACAAAAGCTGTACCCAAAACCTGTGACAAAAATATCCAAGTCTACTTACACCCAAAGGTGTAAGTTGGGTGTGATCCAAATACAAGTAGGATACCTCCACTAATGGATTCTCTATGATAAACATTAAAATATGAAAATCATGCATGTTTTCATAAACATGTTATTCTAGTAACAATTTAAAAAAAATGAAACTTAAAATAAAAATAGTTTTTAAGTGGGTTATTTTAAAGATTTAGCACTTTAAAAAATAAAACAATACAACTGAATTTTCCATCCAACCATACCGTATGATGACTGTAAGCACAAAGTGTCTAATGAGCACAAGCAATGGGAAATAACCCCTAGGTACTTGCTCGCGGTGGGTCCCATGTACCTCGTATCTCGGTGAGAGGAACCATTACAAATATATGTTCTTGTGATCAAGACACTAGTAGGGAACATTACCATAACCTAGTGGTCCACCATCATCATCATAATCATTTAGTTAGTGTTTTAAGCATCAAACATGCTACGTGAAACTGAGGCCAAACCCCACGTGATCACTAGCATACTAGTACACGCCCACCCACATATATACCCAGGTTTCCCTCCTATTCTCAAAAAACATCCTAAAGTCAATAAATATAATTTTCACTTGATAATATCACTTAAGCATTAAAAATTCACCAAACATCACAAATTTACATCACACATGTCCCAAAATTCACTTCTTCATTAAAATACATTTTGAAATCATACTCGCACCAAAATTTCCCACAACGCTTTTCACATTTCTTTAACACTTCCAAAAATATTATAAAAAATTTTATAAAACCATTCCAAGAAATTAAAAATCATATAAAATCCCTCAAAAATATCACATAATACCTTTCTCTGCTTCAAAATTCATTTTATCATCAAATTCACACAAAACAGTCCACAACCATGTTTTTCACCCACATCAAAATTTAGTAAAACATTTTAGTAATTTATAAAACATTCAAAAAATGTATGAAATCGTAAATCACCACTTTTCCTTTAAAAATCCATATTAGGTGAACACAGTCACCCAAAAAGTACTTAAACACCATTTTACCACTTTTTTTAACCAAACAAAACATTTACAATTTTTCATAAAACATTCCCATGAAGTATAACCATTGCTAACACACAAAACCCATTTCAAAACCCTCATTCAAGGCCAAAATCATACGAATACCAATACAAAACAGAATTGTTATCTCTAAAAACATTTATTAAACCACCCCAAGTGGTATAAAATTATCTCAAATAATACCACAAAAGATACACATGAAAAACACACATTTTCATAAATCAATATCAAGAAGTACAACATGGTTTTACACCCTTAACCCATTAAAAACCCCATTTCAAGGCCCACATTGCACTAAGTCATTAAAAAACCAGAATTTTCATCCCCTTTCAACACTAATAAATCACTTTCATATGTTATAAAATACACCCAATCATTACCCTAAAAGTCACACATGAAAAACACCCAACTTCAACCTAAAATGAAACTATAAAATTAAACGCTTAAACAAATCCATCAATATTTTTTCAAACCACAGAAAATAGATTAGAAGCATGAAAAATTAATAAAACAATAAATCTAACTCATCATAAAATGGTTAAACATGGAATGAACTACCATTTGAGTCAAAACCCTTAAATCATGGGGTGAAACCTGAACCGCACCTCCGCCACTCTAAAAGGGTGATATATCTAGACCTAGAGCACAATATTTAACCAATAATACTGATAGTTAAACCCTTGGTATGAACCATATATTTTGGACACCTTAGAACATCATGGAAGAGTAATGAAAACCAAAGGAAGATGGGATAAACCAAGAAGGAATCACTAACCTTGAATAATATGGGAGTTTTCCCACCAAAAACCCATAAAATATGGGTTATATAAGAGCTTGAGGGAGCTTGGAGACCTAAAATGGATGTTGGGTTTAATGGGGGAGAAATGGAGTGGATTACATTTATTTCTGGGAGGGATAATTGGAATTATCAAAATATTTTAATGAGGTGGATAGGGCTGCACGGTTTGGAACCATGCAGCCAAACCATGCGGCCGGTTCGGGCCACCCTAATGTCTACATCTTGCCTATACATTCAGGGGTGTCCAAGGGGAAATCCAAAGGCGAAAGATAGACCAAGGATAGGGGAGTAAAATTCCCAAAATAAAACAAACATTTCACCCCAAGACTCATCCAACTCATGGGTACAAACCACGTCGACAACTTACCACAAAAGTGGTTCCACTACGAGTGTCAGTAATCCCAATACAAAAAACCACAACATAACACCATCCATATAATAAAAGAGGAGGCCAATAACCACACAATACCCCCAATACTAAGGTCATAGATCAAGAACACAACAGGTTCCTAAAATTCAAACACGGAACACCCAGAAACCAAGAGAAACCTAGGAACTGAAAGAGTATTTGAACCAAAGAATTGAATTGAAAATCTGTGTGTGAAAATTCTACCAACCATAATTCTTTCCTCCCCCATAAATCTATAGTTGGGCCAAAGAAAAAACTGTTCTCAACTAAGAAAATAGGAGGTACTATTTTTCCAGGATTCTCTTCCAATGGCCCCAAACACCTCCATTTATAAATTAAGGACGAAACACTCTCACAACCAAAACGTACATCAAATTAATGAAAAGTCCATGCACATTCAGATTATGTCCAAAAATAAAACTCCTCAAACACTATTTGAACAAGATTCCAGTAGTTTACCAAGATGAACAACGACAACATACAAGGTTACACTTACATTTCTTTAACCATACCGTTGGACATTCTCCAATCACAACATTTACCCAAGAAAGATGTAGCTATTTAGATAGTTACGAAAAAGACTACTTACCTCCAAGAGAAGATCAGGGGAAAATCTGAGTTACTAGTATGGGAAGAAACAAATGGGCTCCCTACCATCAGAGACAACTTAAGATTTTCTTGAGACAGAAACATGACATTAACAGGGGAGCCCTGAATGGACTCCCCAACAGAAGGGGTAGACTTCCATTAGAAATTTCCAAAGGAACATACATGGGAATCATAGTGGGTCTCCCCAACATAAGAACCAACCATCATAACTGACCAGCATAGGCTGACATAGAAATATCCCTAAATTTAATGATTTGGGATGACCACATGGTTAGTCTACACGGTTTGAGAAAACGTGCACTAACTGTGAAGATCATTCTTTCCACATGGATTCCATGAACATGGTCACTACTAATCATGCAAAAACTAGATGCTTAGCTTGTCTAGAAAATTTTAATCCTTTCACAAAAAATCCAACCAATACCAAAGGGGAATGTTGAACTCAGGCTACAATATGGAAATGAGGTCCTCCCACCTATACCACCGGACTAGAACAACTGGAACAAGATAGAGGCCCCAACAGTTTACACTATTCCCATATTTCATAATGAGGATATGAAATTTTATAGGGTTTTAAACGCCTCATAGATTTCCCCTGAATACATGCCAGGTTCAATCCAGGGCCTATGGCTAGAGCCCAAAATATCGAATCATTTTCGGCCTCGCAGTTAGCCTTTGGAAACCCCTATACAGAACTTCTTATTTCTGTTCCACCAACCACCACACCGTAACCCCAAATTGTTTTACCAAGACATAATACATTCCAAAACTCAGTTTACCATAGCTCAAAATTTCACTGAAACAAGGGCTTAAAGGATTCACAGACATGACACGTTGTTTCTTCTGGTGAGAAACAACAGAAGGAAAGGACAAATAAACTCACCTTCCTCTAAAACAGAGGATTTTTAAGTTCATATTAGGGATACATAATCCCAAAATAACATAGAATCTCATAGGATTGCACGAATTTTACCTCTATAGTCAAATGAGAAAATTCCATCACAAGGTGTCACCGAACACAACCATTGTGACCAATAGAAACAATACAAGTAAAGGGATCTTAGTCCATGTCCCAAACAACACACGATTTCAGAAAGTGGCTATAATATATACCCATGACCATATTTCCTAATATGGTTGTTTAATATGATATTTTACTTCAAAGAGACTATGAAGGACCCAAAGGCCCTATTAGACACCATCCAAATAATCTTCCACACTAACAACCCCAGACCACTTACACCTTCGATGAATCAAGAAACATAAGAAACTAAGGTATATTTCAACCTTCCACGTGAATTATTCCTCTACAAGAGGATCTGAAAAATTAGGAATGGAAATATTGTAAACTCAAACTACAATTCTTGAGAACATGATTCCTTATATTCATCAACTGGAGGGTCATCCAATGGAGAAAAAATCAGGGCTGCATTTCAGTTATGCACTAACCCTTAATGGGGGTGAACCTTATCAAACAAGATAAACCAAGGACCCAACCCACATGGTCCATTGTTAAATAGATACTACAAACTAGAACCTAGTAGATGAGGGGAATCACCATAATGGATTCCCAAATTTTTCTCAAAAGAAACCACTAAAAATCCCTTTAACCTAGCTTATTTATCAAACATAAACACAAAACACAGTTCAAACATGAGGGGTTCTTGGACTCAAAACATTACACAAAATCAACATTTTCAAAAACAAATAATAAAAAACCTCCCAAACCAGTCATCAAGACATCATGTTTTCCTTTAAAAAGATTTATTTTAATCAAATGGTTCAACGGCTAGTGTATCCATCAATGGTTCCCCATGGACCTCACACATGCATGTTTCCATACCACACTGGGAAACCTCCTCATATCCATCCCAAAAATCATCCAGTAGTTCCATTAGCCATCCCTCAACCCATATAACCCCATTCATGTGGACTCTCATAAAAATAAAAAATGATAAAACAAACATCCTTTCCACTTTTCAAGACCAAAACAATCAACCAATACTTACTTTTTTTCAAGACATCTAACCAGTAAATAAAATTCCCAACTTATAGCTTACCAATATTTTCAGAAAGGAACAATCATTAAAATTTAAACTGAAATTCACTCAATTCACATCAATTAAAAAATATAATCCCATTAAAACACATTTCATGAGTTTATAAAACTTTATTGGATACACTTTTTCAAATCCAACTTTAACATAGTTCCATCTTTCAAAAGAGGTGTAAACACACCATGTTCCGTTTCAAAACAATTCTAAAATTTTATTTCCACCTTTGTAAAAATAAAACACCTCAATATTTATTAGAAAATGATTTCTTAAAAACATTAGGCTTCTTAAAACTAATTCACTTTATAACCAAACTTCCAATATTTCAAAACTAAAGAACAAAAGGAAACCAAAATAGGAAACTAGTTTTGGTGAGGGAGTTATACGTATGGTTGATGACCATATACCAATCAATTAACAATCATAGAGATTGTTCTAGGGAATATTCCGGGCTCCACATGGATTTCCTGGCCCTTTAAGCTCACTGAGACCATTATGCCAACTATATTTTCATTTACCTTAATCATCATCAAACCAATAAAACCGGATGACTTAGAAAAATCCCGACTTCCCCTGGCGACTCGAATCCTGTCATAAGCTGTGGTGATCAGGAACAATACCCATAACCAGAATAACAATTCCCAAAAATACTAACTCCAGTCTATCCTGACTATTCCCCAATTAACATGACCCAAAGAGTTAACCTGAGCCTCTTTAGATTCCATTTTTTCACAGACCAAATCTGGTTTCCACCAAAACTGGCACCAAAACCTGCATGAGAAAAGTCCTGAAGGGAATTACCGATCCCCACGCACTGTAAGAAGATCCGAGGTATCATATACTAAAAATTGGGAATGATTTAGTTGAGTTTATAAACATAAAACAGTAATCGAATCTAATAAAATGAATCTGGATTTTACAAAGATAATCATCCTTTACAAAATTTTAGAATTGAATTACATGAATTGAAATAATGTTTAAAGACTATTAAAAAAGAAAAAAACAACAAATTGACACCCATGAACCTCATCATGGCATGAGGCACCACCATCAAGCCATCTCCACAACACTGCAGCATAAAGGACCACAAAAGGAAACCCGAACCATTGACACAAAAGCTGTACCCAAAACATGCGACAAAAATAACCAAGTCTATTTACACCATTAAGTGTAATTAATGTGTAAAAAAATCCTAGTATAATACCACCACTAAATGACTCCATGTGATAAAAATTCAAAGATGAATATCATGCAAGTTTTCAAAAATATGTGATGCTATTAACAATTTCTGAAAAATGAAACTTTAAATAAAAACAGTTTCAACTGGGATATTTTAAAGATTCAACACATTTAAAAAAAATTCAATGATACTAAATTTTCCAGCCAACCATACCATATGCCGATGGTAAGTACAAAGTATCTAATGAGCACAAGTAGTGAGAAATAACCCCTAGGAACTAGCTCGTTGTGGGTCCGAGGTACCTCATATCTAGGTGAGAGTAACCATAAAAATATCCATTCTCACACACGATCCAGTAGTAGGGAACATACCCATAACCTAGTAGTCTCCTATAATCATCATCATCATAGTTTAGTTAGTGTTTTTAGCATCAATATGGATACATAAAACTAAGGAAAAATCCCATGGGATTACTAGTGTACTAGTACACGTCCACCCACCTAGATACACGAGTTTCCACATTTTTCTCAAATAAGTTTGACAAATCAAGAAATATAATTTTTACATCCAAATAAAACATAAATATTATACATTCACCCAATAGCATACATGTACATCACACAAGTCACAAAATCTACTTTTCCATTCAAATGGATTTTGAAATCATTCTCACACCAAAATAGCCCACACCACTTTTCAGATTTCTTTAAAACCTCAAAATATACATTAAATAGTTTTATAAAATCACTATAAGATATTCCAACTCACTTAAAATCTCACACACTTATCACATAATACCCTTATCACCTTCAAATTTTATTTTATCATCAAACTCACACAAAATAGTCCATAATCATGTTTTTCACCCAAATTACAATTTAGTAAAATATTTCAGCAATTTATAAAACATTAAAAAAAATGATTGACATCTTAAATCACCACTTTTCCTTTAAAAAACACATATTAGGTGAAAATAGTCCCCCAAACAGTACATATACACCATTTCCCACTTTTTTTAACCAAATAAAACATTTACAATTTTCATAAAACAAACCCAAGAGGTATTACCATGGTTTTCACACAAAATCAATTTAAAAACCTTCATTCAAGGCCAGAATCAAACCAATACCAATCGAAAATATACTTTTAATCCCTAAAAACAGTTTTTAAACCACCCCTATTTGTTATAAAAAATACCACAAATAAAACCAAAAAATATACACATGAAAAACACACGTTTTCAAAAATCACTATCAAGAAGTAGAACATAGTTTTACACCCTAATCCCATTTAAAAACCCCCTTTCAAGGCCCACATGACAATAAGGCATTAAAAAATCATAATTGAAATCCCATTTAAACACTAAAAAAATCCTTTTCATATGTTATAAAATACATCCAAACATTACCATAAGAGTCGCACCTGAAAAGAACCCAATTTCCAGCTAAAATGAAACTATAAAAATAAACACTTAACCAAATCTACCAAAAACAGTTTTTTCACCACAAACAATAGATTAGAAAAATTCTAAATTAATATACCAAGAAATATAAATGAACATAAATTGGTTACAAATGGAATCACATACCTTTTGAGTCAAAAACCTTAAATCTTGGTGCGAAACCTCAATCGCACCTCCACCGCATCACAAGGGAGATAAATCCCACCCTAGACCATAATATTTCACCAAAAATACTCAAGGTTAAACCCAAGGATTGAATCCTAGATGCTGGAAACTTTAGAAAATCATGGAAGAGGAAAGAAAACCAAAGGAATATGGGAGAAACCAAGAAGGAATCACAAACCTCGAATAATCATGGAGTTTCCCCACCAAAAAAACCCATTAAAGATGGGTTCTATAAGATCTTGGGGGATCTTGGATACCTCCCATGGATTCTGGGGTAGAATGGGGGATAAATGGGGTGGATTAGATTTATTTTCGGGATGAAAAAAATGGGAATTACCAATAGATTTTAATGAGATGGACATGGCTGCGCGGTTTGGAACAGTGCGACCAAACCGTGCGGCTAGGTATGTCCACCCAAAAGTTAATGTATTGCCTCCAATTTCAGGGGGTATAAGGGATAAACCAAGTGGGAAATACAAGCCAAGTATATGGGATAAAAATGCACAATATAAAACCACCTTTTCACCCTAATACTCAACCAACTCAAGGGTACAAACCACGTAAAAAACTTACCACAAAAGTGGTGCCACTAGGAGTGTCACTAATACAAATCCAAAAAACCACAACATCACACCATCCCTTAAACATAAGAGGATTCCAATTACCACCAAATACCCCCTAGATTATGGTCATAGAACAAGAATACTTGAGGTACCAAAAATTCAAACCCAAAACACCCAGAAACCAAGGGAAATCTAATAATCAAAAGAGGATTTGAACCAAAGCATGAAATTTTAAATCCATATGTGAAAAATATACAAAAAAAAATAATCACATAAAAAAAATGAAGTATATAGTACACAAAAAATTCCATAATAAATAATTTTCAATAAGTAAAAAATAGAATGGTTGGTTGTCAGAAATATATTTTGTATCCAAGAATCAATTATTCAGAATAATTCTTATTCAATTTGTATAGAACACGGAAAACATATATCAAATATAATATAGGGTTGTAAAAAAGTGACTAGAAAATTTCATTATCCATGAAAATATATTTAAATATTAAAATATGAAACAATTTAATTATAATTAAACTATCTATATTCCATATAATTAAATTTATTTTTTATGAAAAATAAATCAATTGTTTAAGGTTTTATTAGTTGAGTTACTTTAGGGGATATTAGTAAATAAAAAAGATCATATATAACACTTATAATATTGTTTATATTTAAATTATATATTATTTATTATGGATCCCCAAAATCATTAGAAGATAAATGTTTTTTCTTATGTAATAATTCCTTAGGTAATGTCTTCAATGAAATAATATAATTATTTACTTTACTTCTTTATTTTTCTCTAGAAACACAAAGTATATTTTATTGATTCCATGGTAATAAATATTGATTATATCCTTCCATAAAATAATTATTTATTATTTTGTGTTTTATTAATTTTTTAATAATAACTTTTAGAATAATAATAAATATTAGACCATAAGGTCAATTAGTTATATAGTGCGGTCTATTATTTTAAAATTTATAGAGTTATTATTCTTCAATATAAACTGTAAATTATTTGAAATTTATTTTAATGTAGATATATTATTTATTTTTTAAAATTTAGTTATGTTATATTAATTAATTATTTTATCAATTATACTATTTTGAGATATGTTATGATAAATATGGAAAAATTATTACTAAAATGAGAAAACATATTTTGACTATAAAAAAGTTTAATTATTGGATGAAATTTACGAGATGATTATTTTTTAAGAAAATTGTGTTTAATAATTTATAGTTTTTAAAATTGAGAGCATTATCCTGTTATAAATATTTTTACATTATGAATGTCCCGATAATAGTTATCTTAATCCCCCAATAAATTTATAGGTAAGAAAATTATTATATTATAAAAAAAGTCTTATTGAAAAAAATATTTCCTCTATAATCATATCTTCCTCTTCTTATACGTGTTATCTAAATTTTATTTGTGTATACTTATAAGAAAAAAATTATATTATACATGTTCTTAAAATTTAACCATATAATGTTTGAATACATTGTAATAATATATATATTATTTGTATATGCATGCTACTGTGGTATAGATTGTTAATGATTATAGAAGAGATGTTTTCATGGGTTGCAATATATATCTATAAATGATTTTTAAATATAAATATAATTTATCTAATAATTTTATATAAATGAACCCATAAATGTTTTGAAACTTATATTGATTAAATTTGTTTTGTGATACTATCATACATGTATAATATTTGAATAGATATATTTGTTATATTGGATGATATAATCACGAGTTTAGAAGAGTAGAGAATATATAATCTATGATATGAATTTAATAATTGATGGGATACTCATAAATATATATTAAATGATATTATCGATACTATGAGGTAAATTGTTATTTTTAATATTGGAAGACGAACCACATCAAATTCCTTTGTAGTATATGATGTAGGCTGACTATATAATTAATGTTTCAAGTAATAAATAGTGATCAAAAATAAATTTTCAGTCTTTATTATGAAGAATAGAATATCCATTTTCTACATAATTCCATGAAAAATAATGGATTGTAATATAATAGACCAACCTTGGTAAACCAAACATATCACCAAAGATGACATACCACAAAGCTCTAGTTGTGTTCAAAATCCCTATCTGCTGGAAATGAGCACTAGGGTAATATATAATGGAACATAATAATTTTTTCTCCATTAATAGAAAAATGATAAAATCTGAAAAAATGGTATCACAATTGATATCCATGATACAAAATATTTCCAAAAATCCCATTAATTAAAATAAAAAATATATATATAGTATGATCTATAAATATTTTATACATGACCATAACCATGGAACATTGAGGATCCCCTGGGTCCATCTCCATGTTTCCATAATCTTCCACCATCCCATGCTAATGGAAGTAAATGAAAACTATGAGGTATATCATATCTATAATAATATTCTAATTTTCCATATACTGCAAATCCAAAGCTACAAATAGACAAAGGAAAAAATTAGGGATTTCTCACTATGTTATAGATGGATTCCACTATGAATCTATAAGGCTTATATCTAATGGAATCAATTGCATCCTATATAAATATTATTTCCAAATAAATAAATGATTTATTTTTTCCAATGTAATCTTCTTTTTTATATAATTTAAAATAAATTATTTTTTAAATACATAATGAACCATTAAATTTCAATTATCCATGAGGAATAAAAAGATGTATAAAATATCTTTCAAGAATCAATATCTATATCATGATTATGTTTTAAAATAATCATATCAAATAGAAATACATGTTTTGAATCCACAAAGAACAAAATATCAACCACTGCATGAAGGTGTAGACAACATATGTAGACAAAAACATTTTAAAATTAAGTGATTCAATATTTTTGGGAACTATAGTTCCTAGGAAAGGCTACCCACCGGTATCAATACCTTCATGATCCCCAAACCATGTGATTGATAACTCTACCAGGGATCACATGTGTCTTGTTTTCCCATATAACCCATGGTCCTTAGAATATTCCATTATATCAAAATTACATTTAGTATTCTATAACCATGCTTTATACAATTATTTCCAATGAAAATTTATTTTCATTTTAAATCCCATTTTTATTTAAAAATCATTATAGTGATATCTTACCTCTTTAAATATTCATAAACCATTTTTAATTCCAAACCACATTTGAGGAAATTTTTCAATATCCTCATATGAAAAAAACTCATTTTCAAATTAAAAAAATTACCATTTGAAAATATATAAAAGACTATAAAAAATATCCATTATGATTATTTTAAATTAAAAAGGTATAAGAACATAAGGATCTCAAAGGGATAAACCATATTATATAAAAACTAAAATTTAGAGTAATAAAAACCTTATTTCGTTTTAATCATGATATGGGAAATAGATAGATCTTTTCTAGATGTTCGTTGATCTACATGACGAAAACCAAATAAGAATAAAAACACCACTTAAACAACTAAGTAATAGTTAATGACTCAAAAATAGTTTTATCGCATGATCAATATGAAAACCAAGACAAATGGATGAAACAAAATGATTTAATAGATGATAAAAATGTTAAGAAATGCATCAGAACACCCCATTAATGTCACACATGGCTTCAGTAACTACAATTAGATGACCATAACTTGATAGATTTTTTAATTAAATTGAATTATACTACCACAAGACCCTAGTTGTATCAACCATGGTCATGGTGGATTCTCTTAGATATCAACTTTGACCATTGTCAGTCCTCTTATGCCCCAAAACCAATGTCATTTTAGTATGTCCATGGTCTCCACCACTCATTTGTTAAGGTTTTCATGTCATAACACATACATTTACCACCCAAACACAATGAGTGAGCCAAAACATTATTTAGAAATAATTTTTTCAGAGAGGAAACGTAGAAAAAAACCATTATCACCACAATGTTCATGGTCCTAACCATTTTTCACCCTTTTTGATAAATTAATTTTATGCGATGATGAACCTTTAAATCACACTACACTAAAAATATATTTACATAAGAGAATCTATGTTAGATTTCACATTTGGGGGGTGTATAAATTACTTCCAATAAATGATATATTTTCTCATAGACGTTCATGGTCATTATCTTCAAAATCGATATTGCCTTTTCTGCATCATCAAGTCCTAAAGTTCCCATGTCTCATCTCAATCCCCGCCATGTTTTAATAAAAATAAAACCACAGGGGTTTTATTTTCATGAAACACTGTAGCTAATCAGTCCACTCTAAGAATATAGATTTCAACTTCTAAGGGGTAATGCCCTTTTTAAAAATTTCCCCATTTAATCATGCTATATAATTCGTATTGATACATATTTATTTTCAAAACATAGAAAACATCATAGATATAAATAAAATGATAATTTAAGTAAAATAAAAAAGATATTTTCAAGAGTCCCTCCATGATTCTACATTTATTCCATCCATACAAAGGATTGTTTTAGAAGATATAATTTTTCACGAGTTCAAAATTTTGGAAAAAATGATAGCACATTTCATTTCATCAATTCTAGTTTTATTTCCCTCTAAGGTGTATACTTTTTTATTATCTATTGTTTATAAAAAAATGAAACTAATTGAGATTGATTTTCCTTTTTTTCACAGTTATTAGTGAATCTATTGATTTTTTTTGAAATTTTCTTCTTTTTAGGGGATATTAAATATTTAAAAAAGAATATGACTATTTATATAAAATTGGAATTAAAGGGGATGATTTTTTTCATGTTCTTACTAATTTTTTAATTTTATATTAGTTTTTTCTATCATGATTTTACTATTGACAATTATACTTTTTGGTAAACCTTTTTTAGTTTTGAATATTGTTTTGTTATTTTTATCACTCCTTGATTAAACTCTCCAAGAATAAAAATATAAGAAATGACATATGCCTAATTAATTTTTCAAAAGTCTAAATAACAATTTGATTGAAAAAAATTATAATGATATGGAGTAATTTAATTAATTCTTAATAGAAATAGTTTTTTTAAAGAGGATGTCTAAATGAACATAATTTTCTTATTCTTGTTAGTTTGAATTAGGGGTTGTTAGTTGAATTTTGTAAATCCTAAAAAAGTTATGGTGGTGAGATGTTTTGGAATGTGGAATGTTTTATAATACATTTTGAATATTCTATCATAGTAGTGGATTCACATTTAATAGAATGCGATTATATTCTATTGTTTGAAGGGTATATTTTATTTTATTTTTTGCATTTTTATAGTATCATGGTAGTGATGGAATGGAGGTTAATGTTGAACGTTAAATTACATGGGTAGGATGAAAAATTTGTGTGAGGTGAAATCTAGGATCTAAAATTAATATATAAATTCAATGATTAATAAATTTATTAATTTTAATATATAATGACTGACATAATTAGTGGGAGTTCCTTAAAAAATATTAATAATGAAATTTTAATACTAATATTTAATATATAAAGGCTATTTTATGTGTGTTTTTTTCACATGATGGTTGAATAACGTTTGCGGTTGATGGATGGTGTCTTCAGATGTTATGGTGGTGTAATGGTATTTGTTAGTGGTGTTTGCTTTTATCCCACATAATTGTTATTATTTTCTTCATCAATATTATATTTTATGTTTTTTATATATGCACAAACCTATGTTCATTGAACATTATAATACCCAATATTTTTTTGGATCTATGTTTTTTTCCTAACATCAATGTTTGTCTTGAATCAAAAGAGGTTTAACCCCTATCCACTTTTTGTTTACCCCCAATTATAATGTTGATTTTTGGTGGTAGAGATTCCAAGTAATGTTCATGACTATTGGTTGGGATATCATGTTGTAATAATGTATACCTTGGGATATGATTACTAAATATGAGTATATAAAAATTGTTTTGGGAAAAGCATGAGGTTAATTTACTTAAAATCATTTGTTTCCTAAATCCCCAATTATGTGATGAGGTTATGAAGGAGATATATACTAATTATAACTTGGGATGCTATACCATTATATTGAGGGGTAGTTAGGGATGTTTCTTGAACCATATTAGAGATGGATTGAAATATGATTCAATAATATGAGAGTGATAGTAGCTCATGGCTTCTTATGTTGATGTGTGAGACTGCCAATCTACTATGGACTTGGTTGTGAGGTTTTGTTATTTTTTTTATTTTGAGGAATTTTTATTAAAAATAATGGCATTGTTGGTGAGTTTACCTTTGTGAGAAGGTAATATATAGTTGATGTAATTATTCACTTTTTGGTTTTATTGTATTTCCATTATTTCAATATGATACTCTATTTCAATTTTTCATGGCATATATTTGGTATGATTTTACTATGTATAAATTTTCTTCTCAACCTGTATATTTATAAAATTAATTTGTAATGTTTATAAGAGGATTTGGAGTATTAACTTCTCAATTACTAGTTTGGACTATGGTATTGGTATTTTATTGTTTCCAACAATTTTCTTATTGATAGATACATGGAGAAATTATTATTTTTTAATTATAAATAGTTAATCTTTCTTGGATGGGTTAATTTCTATTATTATGTAATTTTAATTTCTATTAAGTTGTTGAAATCATATATCTAGATACTATTAAAATAATTATAATTAATATTATCCTCATTTGTTTTATTTTCACACCCTGTGTGATAGTCAGAAACCTAGAACCTACTCTAGGTGAGACTCATGAGTCATCTGATATCATCCTTATTTTCATCTTAGAAGGTGTACCTTTTCATTGATGTGATTAGTATAGAGTAATATAAGTGATTTTATTTGAGTGATAGGGTGGAATTTATATTTAGGAAGTGTTGACAATTTCATGGTATTGTACGATATTTTTTTTCAATGGAGCATAATGTAATGCATTAGATAGGTATACTAGTTGTGATATGTGTATTTTGGGATCTATATAACAATTAAAGGAAAATGATCCTATTGGACAAAAAATTTGTATTCTTTTTTCATTTAGTGACCTAGGAGATGTAAAAATATCTTTTTTTTCTGTTATAGACTTTAATGTGTGATACAAAATAATTGAAAGGACCAACAAAATAAATGTTGTAAATTCCAAATTACCTAGATTATATATACACGTGTGTTTTAATGAATTTCTCTTTTTAGGCCTATATATGATTCTCGGGCTATACAAATTAAGTGTCCTAACCAGGTTTGTTATCATAGGGTTTATAATAAAAAGTAGTATGATAATATTTTGTCCTTTCTTACTTTTTATTTGATGTTCATTTTCAAGTTAGAAGGGATACACATTATTATATATTCAGAGTGTTGGTTAGAGGATATCAAGAATTATTTTACTCTAATTCAAATATGATCATAGATTTATAATATATTTATAGTCTTGTATAATTTTTTAGATATAAATTTATGGTTTATTTTTTATTTTAGTGATTAGTAGGATGTGGATGTTTTATGCTTTGGTTTTCAGAAAGTATTTTTCTGGAGATTTTAGCATCATAGATAAAGGAATAATAGTGGTAAGGCCCTCACTCTCTTAAAAAAGGGATATAAAGAATGTGAGGGGTTCATTATAAGATTAGTTGAATTTTAAATAACATATCATAAATATTTTTTATAAGGAGTATAGAGAATTATGTCGGGATGAGGTTTTGTTTCTGATGATTAGATATGTTCTCCCCCGATCTAAAATTCCAATTTCCACTGAAACACCAAAGCAATGTGTGGTGATATAATAGATATGCTCAATCTAAGGAGAGCCTAATCTTGTAGGCTCTAAATCCATCATCGGGAGTTTGGATTTAGGTAGATTATCACAAATGTAATTTTAGTTGATGATCTAATTTGAGGGGACCATACATAAATAAAATTTAGTGTTTCACTATGGTTATAATTGTTATTTATTCATTGCTGTTTTATTAAATTTTATTGTTATTAATTCAATAATATATGTAACTATTAGATTTTGTGCTTGGATACTTTTGGAGGAAATCATGTTATAGGAATATAAACCACTTTTCTTTGGTAATATTTTTTTCCCTATATGGTAGTATCTATAACAAAATGCTCTAAATTTTGTTTAGTAATTAGGTTATTGTGATTGTGTGTAGAAGATCGTATATTATTGATGGTTAGGATATACCTAGAAATGTTCATCATATTGAGGAATCTATTATATATAATGTCCCTAGAAGATATAATTATCAAGATATATGATTTGTGTGTCAGTAATTGAATTCTATTAAGGTTCTACTTCCAGTGGGGTCAGAGGCTATACAAGATATGGATAGTGATTCATAGATTATGGGTTCATTTATATTATATTATGGAGTGTTACACTCCTTTATTTCTACCACTATCTTCCACACATTTTTAATGGAGTCTTAGAGGCATGAAGTTCCCCATGTGTTGTCTGTGATAGAAGGATATTATGATATTTTTATATCTATCCAGGATATACACCAAAAATGGTGAAACAAAATTGATAGGTTTATTCATTTATCTCAAATTATAAAAATATATCTTTTGAAAAAAAATTTTTTAGATGTATTATATATTTGATGTTGATGATTATTTCTGAAGGAGTTTTTAGTTATCTGAAATTGGAGGACAATTAGTGCAGTTCATTTTCTTGGGGATCTGGATAAATGGATGTTGTGTAAGGGTATTTCAAATTTATATATATCATTGATATTTTTAACATATTCCTAGGTGTTAAAGGTCCCAATTTCCATTTTATAACTTCTACATGTATTCATGTATTATGATGTGATGCTACCCCAATGACGTGGAATTTGGTTTTGGATAGAGTTAAAATTTTGTGTGTCCTAGATTTTAGTGGAAATTTATATAATGAAACCCATATATTTGTAGGAGTTAAAACTATGGATTGATGATATGAAATTAAATGTATTAATAATTTTTTTCTTCTTTTGGGGGTTCACTGATGTTTTTTGATGACAATCTGAACGTTAGTTTCAGTTTATGAATAGAATTCAATAGGTTGAATCAGGTAATGGTCAATTACTACTTCCCAATTATTAGGATATATGATTTATTCTACTAGATTAAGGAATTTTGTTGTTTTTTGGGCATTTATATATGGAGATATATAATCAATTGATTGAAAGATATTTTAATATCCTAATAGATACCTTAATATGAACATATCAGGATTTCGTGTTCATCGTTATTCCAAATGGTTCCTTGACGACATCATATGTGTCTATGGGGATCATAAACACTATGTTTCAGAAAATTTGATAGCAGTACATAGTTTGTTTCAATTAAAACCTATTTATATTATATATGTTATATTATTATCATAATGGGAATCTTATCATTTTCATGCCTATTCATTGGCACAATCAACTCTATCTAAATATATCAATTTCAATGTTTTTCCGCATTAAAGTGAATTTAATTCAGATTGGGGTATCCCAAAAGGCTGTTTTCATGAACCAATCGATGATATAGTTTGTTATGTCTTTAAAATAATCCATGAACATTAAATAGGATGAAATAATTGTTGGTCTTTTTTACTGTTACTAGTGTTTTATTTTTAATTTACATGGATTACATCCTAACTAAACTCTTTCACATTGGAGGACTACATATTCACCTATAGAGGTGTGTGTCTGTTATCTTTTTAGTTCTATAGATGGGATTGATCAGTTATATGATAATTTATTTTCCATTTGTTTGGTGAGTTTCAATGATATTTGAGATGATTCCAATCTTGGTTTGGGGTGCTTCTTGGTTTAGTAAAGGTTAGTGATATATTATAGGTATAGTTTGTAGATTCCCAATGAGAATACCTATAAGTAGAACAATATATAATATTATGTATAATTAATTGACCGGAATATGTAGTGACTATACATAGTTGTTAAGTGATTTTTGATATTCATAGAACACAAGAGTCTTATGTATGATTACTCCCAACATGATCTGCATCTATGAAATTGGAGGTGGAGAAATATTTTCTGTGGTTATTAATTTGAGATCCCCTAGACTATAGAAAAATTAAATATTACGGTAGATGAACTGATTATACTCAAAAAAATATGTCATTTTGGAGTATTATTATGTATGTAATGGGATAGAAGTGCTTTGAGTAATTTAAATGATCATAGGGGATAATAATCATTGAATTTATCTTTTTCACATGAATGTGGAACCATATTTAACATGGTCAATGATGAAATATAAGTGGTAAGTATTTGGTGTATTGGTTATGGGGGACTATTTTATTCACAATGATTTTTTAGAGGTATGGTCGAAGGATTGATAAAATCAATTTTTATTTAGGGGATATTGTAGATTAAATTTGTGATGAATGATAAAGTAAAATAGGTGTTTTGTAGATAACCCTTCATAAAAAATTGTATTATAATATTATCATGGAGTAAAGATGTATCAATAGTGACTTATGATGAAGTGATCAATGTAGGTGTTCATAGAATAATGTTTGGTCTTTCATAATGTGGTAACATTATACTATTTCATAGATATTTTTTGTATCCATTATATTTAACTAAATTGATGTAAGAGAGAATTTCCATAGATATCGTTAATGGGTTGCCCTAGGTTCATGGAAGAACTGAATCTATTTGGGAGATTATGGAATGTATGATATTGAAATCCAATTATCTATTTTTCTTGTGATTTGATTTTTGTGGATGCTATTATGATACAATAGAGGTGAGATGTTTTTTGGATTAATGGGGTGCTGAGTACCATCATTTATGATCTTTATTCTTATATTTAATCATAATTTTCAAGAAGGTTTCATCATGTTTTTTAGAAATACATATACTTACCCATAAAAATTATCCCCAAATATATATGGAGATTAAGTATACTATCTATATGATAATGTATATGTTTTGGGAATGTATGTTAGATGTATTTGGATCATGTTTGAATAAAAAACCATTTTTTTAGTTTTCCAACATTAATAACTATCACTCATCCATCCGAATAGATCCATTTATGTTGTATTATTATATGTCATGTAATTCTACATTAAGATATGCTGATAATAGGGAGAGAGAAGTTATTAGTAATTTTCTGGTGATGTAAATGTTAGAGATGATCCAAATGAATCAATACTATATTAATAAGGTGCATGACCATCAAAAACATTTTGGGGGCTCATGGATTTTGTGATTAGAGACCTTATGTTATTAATTGATTTACCTCCATAGGATTTGTGTAAATATTTCCAATATAGTGATATTTAACCATGTTTTTTGAGACATACAAGGGTATTTAAGTCATTATTTAGGTGATATATAAATTGTAATTCACACCTAGTCTAGATTGGATCTACAAAATAATCCATGTGTCTCAGCACCAACGATATCCTAAGATGATCACCATGAGTGTGACTAATGAGAGTTGGATATAGATATGATATATATTAGTTAGGGAAACTATTTAAGATCATGGATCTTTATGAAAAGGTGTTATCATGGTGATTTATAACATTGTTTTATCGAATGTTTTGGAATGATGGTTGAGAAGAAGTCACTGAGGAGAATGTTACACAAGTTTTTGTTCAGTATATCGTCTGGATTTCATCTGATATATATTTTTTCATATGTGATGTATTTCACTATTTTTTGGATAATTATTAAATTTACCTTTTTATCTATATTCGAATCATTCTATGGTAGTTACATTTGAGCTATATGAGATCCTCGAGAGGTATCGATGTTATTTCAGACCCTCTATTTTACCTATAACTTTTTTATTTCTATTTTAATTATCATGGATGAAAATTTTTTAGAGGTATCTTATTTTAATATATGGACCTTAGTGACCCTATATTTATATTCCTTAATGGAATTATTGTGGTAATAGAGAGTGGGTAAGAGTTTATAGGATATCATAGTGTCTTGAAATAAAGATGGTCACCACAACATGGTTGTTGCTTTGGTGTAATATATTTTCAATTCACGTGGAGGATAAAGAAGGGGTAGGATATTTTTTTCTTTAGGATTGTGGAAGATATCTATGTATTTTAATTTCTGGTTCTGGAATACTCCACAATAAGTGAAACAACCTGACTATCCATTTCTTGAGGGTTTTTTCATGGATTTTTCACCTTTTGGAAATAAAGATGAGATAAATTATAAAGGGATCATGTTATATTGGGTGAGGTTCTTGGAAGGTAGTAATTTTAGATATAATTACTATGTTGATCTCTATTCTTCAGTACTGGATGTGGTGAAGAGAAAAAGGCAATGTTTCTCTTGTTAAGACTTAATTGATAGTCATAGAGGGTGTTTAATGGGATAAACAACATTGATAATGATGGGGATGAAGATATGGGGTCGTTTGAAATGGTTTCATGTGATTTTTAAAATGAGTAATTTTTTGGGGGATAATAATCATGATTTATAGGCAATTTCATTGATCCAAACAATATATGAGGTTTTTGACAACCCCCACTCCATGTTTGAGGTTTTGAAAGCCTTCTATATAAAATGGTGAAACTGAATTCCATGTTTTAGTTTTTATTCTTAATTAAAGCCCTTGTAGACAACATAACCTTTCATCGCCCGTAGATACACCTTATTGGGATTTTTATGATTTATACATTTTTATAAAAGACTCGTGATTCATTGTACTCTTCTATAACATCAATTTTTCATTTTTCTTATTCAATATAATTTTAAATAATATTTTTTTGTAAAGATATCTTATTTTGTGTTTGAAATTGAGAAAATCATGATTATACTTTACCATTCATAGGATCTGGGGGGTTTTCCATCCCTGGTGAATGATATTTGATAGACCATTAATTCATAAAGAATATAGAGATTTTGATTATGGTAGTCAATCCTTTCTCTCTATTTCATTTATGTCCATCAATGGAAATTTAATTCTATTGTATAATTTTGGGTGAATATTTTTGTTGAAATATGAATATATTAAAATAGAATAAGTTGAAAATAATGTGAATGAGATTTTTCAAATGTGTTTACTCATGTTTTGATATTTTATTGGAGTTTTGTGATTTATCAATAACAATGATGAACATCATTATTGTTCTGAACATTTTTTTCATGGGTTTTTTCATTTATTTACATTGTTGTGAGTCCCCTTGACAATTAATCATGTATGAAACTCTATGAACATAACCATAAATAATTAATTTGAAACCCATGTATTCTTTTACATTTTTATAACAACAATTCTATATGATGATTCAATGTATTTAAATCCAATTTTACTCAAAAGTTTCATTAAAATTTGATTTTTCGGAATGTGTTGAAATGTGTTTATGTGATTATTTGAATGCTTTTGGGGTTAAATAATCCTTATTTGGGATCATATGGTGAATATTGAGAATGGTTCATGTATGGGGTATGTTATATCTTGATTTTTTTAATTAGTTAATGGTAGAGGAAGGGGTATTTTTCCATGGATTGGGGTGGTTGTCCTTTATATATATTCAGGACATCTTATTGTGTGATTTTGGAAGAAAACTGGTTTTGATAAAATAATATGTTATTAATGAAACTAAACTAATTTGGATATTGAGTTAAATATTTGTTATAACGGTCTATAAATTCTAACTTGTTACATTGTAGGATTTTTTTGGTGTAGTCGATCAATGATGTTCAGAGGGAGTTACTGAGTAAATGGAAACAACTGTTTCTATTATTTCATTTTAGTGGAGTTTTATACTTTGGAGGCTTGTATAGACCATGGAATAGAAGATGATATGTATTTGAGATATTGAGTGGAGTTAAGATGGTCATGAGGTTTTTTTCATGTGACTTCCATTGTCAATATAGTTTCCGAAAGGTGGATTCAGAAATTTCATAGAGGATATAAATTATAGAATGGTAGGATGTATAGGGACCTATATCCTGAGGGGGAGTTTTATATGGTTATTTCATTTTTATAGTCACTCAATAGGTTTGATCTATTGTGTAGGGAGTTACAGTTTTGTGGGTTCTATAGTGTGGTGGTTTCCATGAATCCATAGACTTCATACTATTATATTGGATATTCAACATGAATTTAACCAAAATTAATTGACATCGATTTTACCGTCCAAGCTAAATCATGTTCCTCCCCTTGTGATGTAGCCCACAACAATTTTAGAAATTATATATCTTATTGAATTGGGATATGTAGAGGTATTTTTTTAGATTGGAATCAAATTACAAAACACCCTCAATCCACATAATTTTACAAAGATTATTCATAGTTCCTAGGGGAACAAGTGCGTCCCCAATTTTCCTTTCCACACACTCTAAATTTATTTTAACCATTCACTTAGAAGATTTAATTTTGGTGGTTTTAGATGAGTCCAAATTTTTTTCTTCTCCTTTTAACTCAAAATAATTCATCTAGATGATGATTTAATCAAGCAGAATCTTCTATTATAGTACATTTTTTAAGAATATGTGGTAAAGTATAGTGATTAGGATGATTATGGTGTGTTGATCCCCTGAGATTATTGGTGGTGGTATCCATATTATTCTTCTAAATTTAGTTATTTGTAATTCTTAGTTTGTTATAGAAAATTATTTATTTCTCATCTACATCAATCACGCGGGAAAAATTACTATTCATTTATATTTTGGGAATATATTATAATCGAGAATAATTAATATAATGAATCACTGTAATTGAAATAGAATTGGTTGTGGAATGAAATTGAATGTTTATCTTTTATTTATATTATTTTCAATTGAGTCTACATGGGATTGAAACCTTTTAAAAAGAAATGGTCATTTGGACATTTATTTTCAAGCTGTTTGAATAATTTATGTATCCCTCTTTTGTGATTATTTGATATCAATTAAAATATACATTTATATGAATTTATATTATTGTTAAAAATAGTATTCACATGTAAATTATTAAATATTTGACAATTAACATGAAATATAGAAGCAAATATGATGAAAACTCCATTCATGAATCTCAAATTTTTATGTAAAAAAGTTGATGTGGTTTGTTATTATGATGTGCAGTTAAGGTGTGTGGTTTTGTTGTGTGGTTGTAATGTGTAGGGAAAAGTTGTTGTGTAGTGGTTTTGAAAATTAGATAATGCTCGGGGAAGTAATTGTGTTGTGAATGTTGTGATAGGAATTCAGGATTTTGGAATGGGAAATTTGGGTTCTTTTCATGTTTTTTTTTTCAGTTTTTCACTATTTTCACAACAATATTTGAATCATTTTTTTAAATAATTAAAACGGTATTGCATAAAATATTTTGGATAGTGAAATAATGGATTAAAATGGGAAGGGTGAATTGTTTTGGATAAATATGAAAAAAACTCTTTGAACTAATGAATTTAATTGTTCGGAATAATGATTTTGATCATATAGAAAATGCTGGAAAATGAATAATTTATGATATAAGATGAAATATGGATTATTACACGTGTATTTCTTGTGCAAGTGTTTTTATTTAGGTGCTGAAGTAGAATCTACTAAGGTTGAGATACTTAAGGTGATATTTTGTGTTGGGATAAAAATCTTCTCGTGGTCAGTTTGGTTGTTCTACTATAAAAAGTCTATGATATATATTTTATATGTTCATTGTGGTTTATATACCTCCTCACACTTTTCAATATTTTTTTGAAAACAAAATGGTTGGGTTTTTTTAATATTATTGTAACGATTTGAATTTATATCATGTGACCCATTCTTCCCTGACATCTCTTCAAATTAATGTTGATAATAATTTGTAGTGATTATAATTTTATATTGTTTTTTATTAATTGTTTTCGCAAATAAATGTGTGTGGTCCTATATTATATTATACTATACATAAATGTTTTTTATAGATACGATCATCGATATTATTTCATTACAAAATATTTTTACATTAATTAGAAATGAATACAATTAAAACTAAAAACATTACAACATGACCAAAATTATAAAATATAAGATAAAAAAGGGGAAAATATGAATTTCCCCAATCCAGTAGATTAATTTCTCCCAGAAAAAACACTCTAACTAGGAAGTAAAATATTAGTAAATCCATCAAAATAAAGGAAAATGGAAATATAGTACCTTCAATGGAATTTATTTGAATATTGAATGAATCGATAGAGTGAAATATATATATGAGATAATGTAACTATTGCAATAGTAAGGTGAACATTGGAATAGTTACCTGACTATTGGGAATATTAAACCGACCGTTAAGAATAGCAACATGATCTTTTGATGAGTAATGTTACCCAAAAATAATAAATTTTGATATACATAATATTTATCATGAATTTTTTAGGTATATATAAATTTGAAAATTCTAAAAAATAATTATCATTATTATATAATTAAAAAATGTAATCACATTTTTAATAAAGTTTATTTTAAATTATTTCATAAATATCAAAATATTTTTGATAAAAATTAAAATTACCAATGATGTAAATTTACATTTAATAAAATTAAATTCAATTTTGAAATCAAAACATTGGAATTTTCCATGGGTTATTTTCTAGTAATTTTATGAAATACATCAATTTTTGAGGGAAGAGTAAAAATAAATTTTTTTCACGTGGAAGACCTTTCTTAATTTTTTTTATTCCAGATGTAATAATGAAATAATACATTATATATCAATATATTATTCATTGATGTATTTTATTTCATAAATGATTCATTAAAATGCAAGAAACATTATTTCAAAACATAAAAATAACATCCCAAATGCTAATGTTGAAAGTGATTACTTAAAAAAGAATTGTTCTTTCTTTCTACTTTATTTTTTTAATAAACTACTTAAATAAAACGATAAAAGGGAATTTAAAGACATAAAAAATTATATTATATGCATAAATGATTTTAACTTTAAAAAATTACTATCACAATGTTTACCTTGGATAAAATATATTCCTCTTAAATACCCTTTTTCTCATGTATAAATAACGCCTAACCCTATCCTTAGAAAACCACTCATACCTCCCATTAAAAATAAAATATTCTTCCCAAATACCTAATACCATTAACTTATAATACATAGGGCCATTGTATATAAATATTATTCCAATCACCAAGGATTTAACATGTCATATAGTAGAAGCTACACCTAAGAGGGAGTAATCTCTATTAACTCATCCCTATTTTTTCTATCATTTATTATTTTTCCCAAATCATTTAAAAACCATATAATATGATATTAATTTATTAATTAATTTGAAATTATACTAATTATGTTAAATAACTATTATAATCATATTATTGAAAAATATAAATTCCATACCTTGATTTCCCTCTCTTTCAATAATGTCTCGTGAATGGCCGGTTAACCACCTAAAAATACATTGCCTTTTCAACACATATAACCATAATCATGGAGCAGTATAATAATATATATATATAAAATATATCTTTCATCATATGTTTTATATGATTTCTAATGTAATTAAACTAAGTTATAAATTACATTTAATTAAAATAGATAAATAGAACTGAAATGATAAATTTTTAAGAAAAACAAGATATCAAAACACATTGAATTCAAAAATGAAATGAATGAAATATAATTAATTTATTATAATTGAATAATATTTGTAAAAATTAAAATAATTAACTTCTTTATCCATGTGTTAACTAATATGAATTTATTATGCCACCCACACAAAAGTGACGAAACAAAGTGGGAATTTATGTATGGGGATTCTTGAAACAAACTCATTTTATTTGGGATATCCCTCTTTTGTTACATATTTGAAATGAATAATCAAATAATGTTTATTAATATTTTATTTAATTATTATTAGACATTTCTTTTTAGGAATACCCATGTTTTTTCACTCTAAGTAATGAAAAATACAATGATTTTCCAAAAGAACTCTTCCTTCCAAAACACATCTTCGACGCCCCATGAGTTGTTTCTTCTTCACCTGAGAAAGATGCTACTTATACCAAATATATTTTTTACTTTTCAATAAGGTAATATCATGTTTGTTTAATAAGATTTATAAAATTATTATAAAATCAATCATTTCATTGGTTAATTCATGAATGGGATAGCTATACGTTCTATCTAACATGCATGATTTGGTAAACATTATATTGAGACGAGTGGGACCAAAGTTATATAGCCCTAAATTGAATAGGATAATGTGATATATCTCATCAGATAATGTTTATTAAGTGTGAACATGATTATATATTTTTTATCACAATGACATTTTTATTATTATGAACATATGTTATGTGTGTACATTTTTCTAGCTTTGTTCATAACATTGTGTGGTATTTGACCACTATGACATGATGTTTCATTTTTATGAATGTCCACATTCCATTACTTTATGACATGTTTCCATCTTTATTTTGAAGATGATCATATACTTATTATATAATTATGATTATTATTTTCACTCATGTTATATTGAATCATATCCCTTATTCATCCACCTTCAAGGATTTTAACTCACCCCATTCTTTGATGTATATCCTCAGGATACTAAATCCACTAAGGATAATATGTTATATAGAAAGATAACGAATATGATTGTAAATAAATGTTTATGTCTTACTTTTTATAAGTGATATTTTGTTCAAATTTTTTATCCTTTGTATCTTGGATTGTAACGTTCATATGTTGTCTGTATTTAAAATTATGTAATATTCATGGAATAAAAAGTAGGGTCACTATAGTTGGTATCAGAAAAAGGATTAGTTAATTTTGGAATTAGTATGAAGAGTGAATACTAAATGTAAAAGACAACATATAACTAAAACATTATAAAATATTTTTTTTAGAAAATGATAAACATTGAAATTATCTATGATAGTCTCTTAGTGTTAATTGTATAAGGAAATAAATTATTCTTATATTTTTTTATTTGGATTTTTTTCAAACATTATTTATATTATAAAATGGTGGGATCTAGAAAATACCATTCCAACAACCCATGTGATGAATAATTATACAATTCTCAGAACGATATCACCAATACAAATAAATGTGGACTTCAAAACATGAAAGAATTTTTAACCAGTTTTCTAAATATTTGAATAATAACATGAACTCTGTAGATATTCGAAATTCACCCAAGAAGGATCATCTAGACAATGAACCCATTACGTGAAAATTACCTTCAATGTTTATTTGAATATATTATCTACTTGTCATAGAGAAGAGTTTTAACTCAATGGAGAATATATTCTATTAAATCCATTGTTCTACGAAGGAGAATTTGAATTTAAATATTTTTCATTTAGATGTAGAAGCTGATCAATAGTGGGAGATGATAAAGAAAACGACGAAAAATTATGAAATGGAGGATATTGAGTGGGAAGTCATTATAAAAATATTCATTATAATGTATTTCCTTTGAAATCATCAAACAATGATGGAGAGATAATCCATAGAGATGAATTAAACGAAATGTGAATCTATCACTACATATGAAAAAAAGATCACAAGACTTACATGATATGGATCAGGTTTTTTATAAAAAATGATAGAAAAATAGATATATTATTTTTTAATTTAAAACCACACATTTCACTGGATCTAGATATCATATTAGTAGGGATTTATAATTAGGTTGTATGAAGTTCTCTCAAAGTATAGATGGTGTTCCCAGATTGGTCCAATAGTTATGGTGATTCGATGAGAATAATGGGGTTTTAGCTAGTTGGTCAAATGAAAATGGATTAAATGGGATAAAAAAACCCACATGTAGAAAATTTATGAAGAATCACCACGACAAATGATTCCAAGGTATAATTAAAGGTACTATGTGTGGGAGAGTAGGCCACCAAGCTCATGAATTTCATAGAGAAAAGTGGAATTCGGCTAGCATGAAGAAGGAAAAGAAGGAAACTCTTAATTCACCACATATAGTTCAATGATTCATGTATAGTGAGAAAGGGAACTATGAATTCTAGTGCACTATATATTGGATTGATGAGGGAAATCATCGTCAAAATCTACTAGAGGAAATTTTTCAAGGGAAGGAATAATATATCACCACAGCTAAATTATATCATGAAAATAATTCATACAAGGTACTCTTCCAACTCAATCAAGAATGAGAAATGTGTTTTTTTATTTGAGTAATATAGATTAAATTTTATAGATTAAATTTTCAAGAAATAGTGAATCAACAAATGAATACCTTGAACTAGATATATTTTTAAATACACCTAGTGGTGCAATAATTTCAACCCATGTGTTAGAATCTTATCCTATAAGCGTATTTGGGAATATTCTTATATTTAATCTCATAATATATACCTTGGAATAATTAGATGCTATACTAGGCATGGATTTTATCTAATTTTATGGACCACACATCAACTATGTGGAAAAGGAAATCTCTTTTCATATTCTGAGACATCCATTTATCCATTAAAAATTGAAGGAAGATCAAGAATCATGGTTATAAAATCTATCAATGGTGTGGGTGTTGAAATCTTGAGAAGAAATATACATTTCAAAAATTGTTGGAAAAATTCAAGGTATTAAAATTTATGAAATTCCCATTGTTTGGGAATACAATTATGTAATCCTAAAATCTTTACATAAACATCCTCCACATCACGAGGCTGAGGTCTTAATATAAATTACACCCAATGCCACTCATATCTCAAAATTCCCCTACATGATGGAACTAATAAATCTCTATGGGATAAAGATGAAGATGCAAAATAATTTTGAAAAAGGGTTCATATACCCTAGAGCATCAACTTTGGGGTTTTCTAGTGCTCTTTATCAATAAAAAGAATGGATCAATGCAGGTATGGAAGAAATTATCAAAATCTCAAAAAGATCATAATAAATAAAAAAAATTATTCCAAGGATTGATGACTTATTATACCATCTATGCGTTGATCCGTAATTGTCATTGGTGGATGTTCATTCAGGAAATCATCACCTAAAGTAGAAAATCAAGTTATTCAGAATAATTATTTCCATAAATGGTATGGGAACTGTGATTTCATTATTATTACCTTCAGAATTATTAATTCTCCTAAAATCATTATGGATTTCATGTCTATATTCTTTATAGACTACTATGAAAATATTTTGGTAGTGTTAATAAAAAATTTTCTCATTTATTAAATGATAATGGAGAAACATAAAAAGTATCAATGTATTGTTCTAGAGATATAATGTAAGAAGAAAATGATTGATAAATTTAAAAAGTTTTTTTTTGGATGAAAAAAGTCTCATTCTTGGGGAATGTGATCACAGCTGATGGAATTTATGAGAACCCATCATATAAAATAAAAGTAAGGAATTCCCCATACCCACTAGTGTCACAAACATCAATTTTTTTCTTAAATAGGTAGTATCTATGTTTTTTTTGATGAATTTATCAATATTCACTCTACCAATAACTATGTTAACATAGAGACAAGTAATGTATTTCTATAAAAAATAATGTAAAGAAATATTTATAGATCTCAAAACGAGGCCAATCACTATGAATGCACTCACACTACCAACACATGGAGAATGTTTTCTCATATAAATCAATGATTCGAAGAAAGTCATTGGTTTTGTACTCATATTTAATTATATAGTGATATCATATGCCCCATTAAAGTTGAAAATTATTGATTAGAACTACCTAACACACGATCAAGAGTTAGCATCTGTGATCTTTTCAAGAAATATTTAGTGGCACAATCTCTATGGTGAGAAGTGTAATACATATACTGATCAAAAGAGTTTAAATTACACATTCACATAGAAAGAGATCAACATATGAAAAATAATATGGTTAGAGTAAATAATGGTCTATGATTTATAAATTTACTACCATTATGTAAATGTGAAGAAGGTGGTTGATGCAATTAGTCGAAATGAACATGATACTATATTTATAACATGGATCTAAAGAGTCTATATCTTATTGCATATGCAATGGATGGATTTATAATTCATAATGGTAGAGATTACATCCCATGTTTACCAAATGATTCCTCAATCATCTATCTATGAGAAGTCCAAGGAATCAAAAAGGGTTGATATTGAGCTATAAAAGAAGGTGAATACAGTAATGGAAGGGAAGATACATGAGTTACCCATCGATAAATATGGTGTGATTAAGACTGGGATATCTATTTTTATTCATTAATCACATGGAAGAAAGATGAATATATTGGATAATAAATAGATCTCACCTTTTTCAATCCATCCCAAAAGTACCATGATGTATGGTGTTCTTTGAGAAGGCTTCTTGCAATACAACATGAATAATGAGACAACAGAGAGTATATCATGGTGTTTGGTGTGAAATTAAGTTAATGAAAAGTGGTATAATTCCATATGAATGATGAAACCATTAACTATATCGGTTTTGAAATGGTAAATTGTTCGTAGGGATTTTTTCACTAATATACCGCATAGATCCAATGAAAACAATGTGATATGGGGTATGGTGGATAAATTCCAATAAGATTCCCACTTTAAATAAATTTTGTATTTTTTATCTCTTGAAAAAATTCCACGATAAATGTCAAGAATGTGACAAGGCCTTATGGGGCCACATTCAATCGTATCTGATCCTGATCCAAGGTTCACCTCTTAAGTATATATAGTTCTTCAATCTGATTTGAGTAATGAACTGAGTTTTAGCACATCCTATCGTCATCAAACTAATTTCCAATATGAAATTACTATTCAAATCCTCAATGAAGTGGTAACAGGTTGATCAATGTATTTCAATGGATAATGGGATCAATAGATCCTATTGATTGAGTTCTCATATGAAAACAGATTCCACTCCCGTAATCAAATTGAACCATATAATGCTATGTATTGTTAGTGATGTATAACTCTCTATATTTGGGAAATAGTTATTGAATGAAATATAAATGGACCTGATACTATTCTAGAGATGATATAGAAGGTTCAATCCATCCAATAGTATATAAAAACTGCTCAGAGATGCGAAACGATCTCTGCTAAAAACTATCATTGGGAATTGAATTTCGATGTTGGATAAATTGTTTTCCATGGAATATTACTATGGAAGAGATTCGTGTGATTTGGAATGATAGGGAAACATAGAACGATGTATAATATCCCCTTTTAGATCCTTGATCATGTGAAATCAGTGGCTTATGGCCTTGTACATCCACAAAGTATGAATCAAGTTCATGACTTGTTAAAGGTACTACTGTTGGGGACGTACATACTCGATTCATCACATATACTGATTCTAAAGTTTTTACAAGTAGAGAATGAAATTTTATATGAAGATCATATGGGGAAGATATTATAGTATAGTAAAAACGTACTATAAAACATGACATATGACCTTGAAAAAGTTTTGTGGAGGGATCAAAATTATGAATATGTGACGTGGGACCAAGAGGAAGAAATGATATTGAATCACTGTTATATATTCTCAATTTGAATAAGAGTTGTAATTTCAGGGATGAAATTTCTAAATGGGGAGGAGTGTAATGACACAATTTCTATTATTAATATTTTTTTATTGAATATGTGTGTGTTTTATTTTAAAATATAATGTTATACACATAAAAAATATAGGCAAACCAATAAAGTCTTTATTTCATTAATAATTCTTATTACATTAGTCATAAATGAATCTAATTTACATTCCAAAAGTTAATATATATAAAAATAAAGAGCTATAATGAGAAAGTACGGATCACCCAAATCTACTAGAATCCTCACCACCACTACAAACACTTTATAGAAGAAGAATTTTTTAGAAAACCGTTAAACTTATTTGAAAAATAAAATATATAAAATCTAGGAGAATTTAGTTGAATATTAAAGAAATTTATTTATTATTATATATAGGAGGTAATGTGACATTAAGAATAGTATTGCGATAGTTGGAATAATAACCTGGCCATTTGAAATAGTTACCTGATCATTTTGAATAATAACCTGATTAATGAAATAATAAATTTACCAAATAATAATTAATAGTTTAATAAATAGTTTTTCCACTATTTATTTAAGTAAATATAAATTTTATATTTCAAAAAACTAAATATCTATAATAAAAAATCAATAAAAAATGAAAACATTTTTAATAATGTATATTTTAATGTATTTCCCAAAAATTATAATTCATGTATTAAAAATTGAAAGTACATATTATATAAATCTATTTTTTATAAAATAAATATCAATTTTTAAATACCCATGTATACTTATTCCAAGGTTATTTTTTAGTAATTTTTCAAAATTCTTCAATTTTCTCATAAATAGTAAAAATATAGTTTTTCACAAAAAGAGGATTATCTAGAATTACATCACTGATGATGTAAAAATGATATAATACTATCTATAAATTCATTTTATTACATTAAATAATTCATTCACTAAATGAGTCTTTGAAATAAAATTAAATTAATTTTTTAACCTAAAAATATCTTTTCAATACCTAATGCCAAATGTGATTCCTTTAAATAATAGTATTCATTTCTGTCCACTTTATTTTTTAATAAATTAATTATTTTGCCTTATAAATTTCATTTTAATATTTAAATAAATTATATTATATTTATATATGATTTATATTTCCAATTAAATCACCATTACATATTTTACCTTAGTTATTTTATTTTTTTCTGTATTTTAACCTAAAAATACCCTCACCTCAATTATAAATATCCCCTCTCACTTCCCTTGGAAAACCACTCCCCACTCATTCTAATTCCCATGTTCTACCCAAACAAAACCTCTATATCCACATTGAATACTTATGGAAATTCTGGAACAATCCAACCCAAATGACCAGTGAGTTATAATGCTGTAACAGAGAAGTTGCATTAAGGATATAGTCAGTCTTTATTAACACTTCCATATTTTCTTCATTTCTTTCTTCCTTTTCCCAATTCATTTCTATACCGTTTTTTTATAAAATTAATTTTTATGTATTTTGAAAACATTTTATCTATTTTAACCTAATGTATTTATCAAATTTATGAAAAATATAAATTTCATACCTCTCTTTACATCAATTTGGAAAACATGTTGTTGAAGGTCGATTAACCACATACAAAGACATTTGCATGTCAATAAATATAACAAAAATCATGTATATATGTAATAAACAATATATAATATATAATTATATAATTATAGGTATTATAAAAGTCATGATGAATTATTCTAGTTTATAAAGTACATTTAATGAAAATATTTAAATCAAAGAGAAAAGTGATATTTTTTTAGAAAAACATGATATCCATACACTATAAATTCATCAGCATAAATTAAAAAATATAATAATATTATTATAATTGATAAGTAGTTTAATAAATTACAAAAATTCACTTATAGTTCAATTTTTAATATATATATATACAGATTTGTTTATTATTCTAGAGGCATAAGGGGGATGCAATAATACATGAATTAAGGTGGGGGGTTATCAAACCCAGCTCAATTTCATTAGGTTATTCGTACTTCATGTCATATTTGGTATTAATAAAACACTGATTCCGCTTTATATATCATTTAATTATTATAATTTAGTTTGGAAATACAAGATTCATACTTCTTTTTATCAAAAATATAATGATTTTCCAAAATAACACTTCATTCCAAAAAATAGCTTTGTATCTTCTTGAATTATTTTTTATTCACTCGAGAATGATGATGATTATACCAAATATTTTATTCCTCTTTTTAATTTTGGAATGACAAGTTTTTTAATTACATCATGATGGATGAAATCATTATAAACCCATTCCATTCAATGATTGAATTCATGACTATAATTTTTATATATTCTATAATCCATTTAAGATTTTGTAAATATTTTAATGTAATGGGTGGTTCAATATTTATATAGAAATCCAATTAATGGGGTAATGTGATATAACTCATGAGATAATGTGTATTATGATTGAAAATTATTCTAGGTTAGATCACAATAATTATGTTATGAATATGACCTTATGTTCTGCGTGATCATGCAGGTGGCCTTATTCATAAATATGTGTGGTATTTGAGAACTATGACTTGATGTTTCATTTTTATGAATTTCCACATCCTTTTCATTAATCACATGTTTCCCACTTGTTTTTTTGTGATGGTCATATTTCTTATGATATCATGAATATGATTATTCTCACCCATGTTATATTGACTCATGATCCATATTATGCCACTTATTATTCTATTACCTCACCCATTTATTTGATTTTTATCATCTTATTAATACATGTACTAAGGTAGGTGTGGATATTAAAAGGTCAAACAAGTGTATTTTAATTAAATTCTTGTCTTTTATTGCACATAATGGATTTTTCATCCTAATTTTCCCATGACACTAAACATTTGGATCCTTGATTTTATCACAATTTTTTTGATTATATTTAAACAGAAGTAATAGTATAGTAATAAAAAATAGTGTATACATAGGGATAACAATAAAGGAAAAACCTCAATATGGAGAACATTGATTGGATGCATTGCGGTCTGGGTTCTTCGAGGTAGGAGGTTCCCATGAGGTTTATTTCCTTCATGTTTATGATACCTTAATATTATCATAATTTATATGGATGAGATGTTATTTGATGTTTCTTGATTTATTAGGTTTATTTAGGTGATATTATGTGTGAGGTGATGTGATATCCCTAGTGTCTTTCGAAATTTTTTCTAAATAGAGGATATTGGAGTTCCAAGATGTACAACATTGTGTTGTGATAGTGGAAAATTATTGGGAATGAAATGTGTGGTATTATTTTCTATCAAAATTTTATATATTATGTCAGCATAAATGAATGATATATTTTTTGAGTGTTACATTATGATTATGGGATTTATTAGATGACATATTAAGGGTTTTTTGGTCATTCTTTTTTCTCACTGGTGAAATTTTGTTCTCATTTCACTTGTGAACCAAAGTCTATGGGAATTCTCTTACTGTGTATAATTATTTGATTACCTCACTCATATACAATTTTTTTGTTTTCTAGGAGGGCCACGATGACCTTGTTTGACATTAATATGTAGGACTATTGGAAACAATATTGAGATTATTCTAAAAGACTTTTCATTTTTTAAAAGTGTTAAAACTCCATGTTTTTTATAAAATATCAACACATTATGGCATTGTTTTGGTTAATTTATATTATATTAACCCGTTGAGTTGATTTCGGATTGATATCCAATATATCTATACTATATGATAAAATAGATTCATTTTTACAGTGTGATATATATTTAGACTCTCAGATCTAATTTTCAACTCAGGGCCAACTTAGGGTGGGACTCTTAAGTCATTATACATTTTTCATAATTTCCCAGATTGTTTGAGTAAATTTGAGGAGTGGGGTTCATGAATGAGTAGAATTATATAAATTTTTTGTGGGATGTGATGGTTTTTAGAGTTAGGCACAATAATGATTAAATGGGATGGTAGTGTAACAATTTATATTAATCTAGTCATGTGTCAGAGACTCAGGATGAACAACTAATAAATATTAATATAAGGAATCCCATGATATGATACCAGAACTATTATCCTACAAATTTAAAATTTTAGGTGATTCCACATGTAGGGTATACACTTATGGGAGGTAAACTCATAATTTTTTCTATTTTACATATTTTAATTTAACGGTTTTAAGATTCTGAAAATAATTTAAATAACTATTATAACAATTCCACACAATCCTAATTACAAAATAATTTTTCCCAATTCTTTTGTGGGACCTGGTCTTATTCTATGTTATCTTAGGTAATGGTAATATCAAAAATATATTACATTTGATCACAAGAGTATTGAATGGGTAGATAAGGATGTGGCATGGTAGAGGGAAATGAGTTCCTTCAATCAATATTGTTTTAGGATGCACTAGTGTATTGTTTCATATATGGAGACAAAGTGCTTTGTAGAGGAGTTCAAAATCACATTTTGTTTTATTTGGGCTCAAGAAGAGTATTAGGATCCATTGGATATTAATAAATTTGAAGGTGTTGTACATATGTGGTGAACAATGTATCTTAGGGGGAATAAAGAGACATATATTTCATAGGTTGAAAATATGATGGAGTTCTAAGTGAAGTTCCTCTAATCATCCATGATTTCAGCGTTGTATTAGGAGATACTATCTCTTAAAAATTGGATCATGTTTGTGAGGAATATTGGTATCATGCTCAAGGATAGTTTTATTGTTTGTTTTGATAATTTTCCTATAAATAAATATTAATCTTGTATTCTTGATGAGTAAATCTATCGTACTATTTAATATTTAGTTACTTCATTATTTCATTATCATCATTTCTAGAGGAATAAAAGTACTTAGAAGTGATCAAGTGTATGTACCCATGACGATACCTAATACTATAGAACAGATAGTATGGATCCTATTGGAGAACATTCGTTAGTGGTCGGTCTCATGATATACTTCCATCTAAGTTTTGATCATGGGAGAGTTGACCTGAATAGATTCTTTTTTAGTTTTATAGCTCCAATAGTCATTTTAATTTTCCTAGGGGCCTTATTATACTATTCATTTTTAGTAGCATCCATGTCTATCTTTAGAATCAGTGCCTAGTAATACTTCAATCTAAGTATGGATGATGTTATTTAGTACAACATCAGCCTCAATAGAAGTCAGGGTGGTAGTAGTAGGGGCTCAAAATATCATAATATGTATGGAAAGTTTATCATATTCCATTACTTTTTTCTTGTTTGAATCAGGATATTAAAAAACCATTGTTTCCCCAACCCTAGAAAATGATTTGGGACTATATGTAGTGTTGATTATCATACCATAGTTTTTGAATTCGTTATTCAGAGGCCGATATGAATTATTTTATTTGTGTTAGGGGATTAGACTAATAACGGGACCACATCGGTATTCTAGTGTATCTACTTATATTCAAAAACATCTATAATATATTATCATTGACATCTATTTTCTGTAGTTCCTGTGTGATGTTATTGACAACTACTGGAGGAGGGTTGTGATATCAAGTTTGGATATAATTTTTTATATTGTCCTTAGGGATATGAGTGGTTAGGTGGGAAGAAGATGTGTTGCTCATTCATTCTTTGATAGAGGAGTTTTCATATGACAAAGTAGAAACTGGTATGGAATATGATCCTTAAGTCCTCAAGGAGTTTCTATATTTAATTCTGGATGATTCTGTAACACTACCACATCAATGTGATATTTATTTCATTAATGATATATTTTATAATATATCTCAAATTTTTATAGATCCATATCATTTTTAAAACATATAGTTTTATGATTTGATGATTTTTATAGATTATTAACTGTTGATGTGTTTTATTAGTCCATGTATTTCTTAATTTAGTGCTTAAATGATATTCTACAAGAACATTAATTATAGTATGAGGTTTAAAATTTAATATAAGAGTTTGGACTAGTTGATTTCCAATATTATCTGCACTCTTCCAAGAATTGATAATCTTTTTGATTAGTATAGAGTGGAGAGTGGGTTTTCTATATTTAGTTTGTTTTCTGGATATAACCAATTGATGCTGAATGATAAAGATATCCCCGTGTCTGATTTTAGATTCATGTATGAAATTTTTAGTTAATGGTCATGTATTGTTTTGTCTATTACCCACAAAATGGTTTTAGTGGGATCATGAACTCTATAATCCATGAATTTGTATAATATTCAACAGTTTTTTAATCCCTAACATATTGATCTAAATAAGGTCAAAATATGAACATGTCTTTCTTCTCATGTATATCCTATATGTTATTTGACCCTAGTAACATTATTGAATGTTTTCTATGTTTATTTTTTCCACAAGATAGTTTAATTTCATCAGGCATGTGGTGTCTTAAAAAGTTGTGGTTGTCGAAAAATCATTGATAGAGCTAGTTGATTGTTAGGAAACACCCCATAATGATAAAGTGGTTTATAGAATCCGTATCATAATGGGATATTACTAGAGGAATTTTTAATATGTATTAGTGATTTTGTTCCCATTAATATATTTAAATAAAAAAGAATATTATTTTATCTATATTTTCTATTTTTAAGAATTTATTTACTATACGATAGGGAAGTTGATCAGTACATCGGGGCTCTAATTTCAAGAGTCGGGGAGATTTTTGATCTTTATTTATGATTAACTTATATAAATGGTTTGTATATTGATGAAGTATAATTAATTTATATATTATGCGTATATGTAGTTTGTCCCACATGATAGGAAATATTCCTCAACTTATATTGATCATGTATTGGTTTTGTTTGGGCTGATGTTTTTACGACACTACATCAATGAGGAACAAATTGTGATCTTCACATATCTCAAGTTATTGTGGTGTATCATTTATCTATGTTACCAACTTATTCAGAAAAAGAGACAGATGTACCTTCTAGAGGATTATGTGATTGAGATAACCTACACCTAATAAAATATGAATGTAATGTTTAATTATTTGAGATGTAATTTTGGGAAGGATAATATTCTAGATGTTGGAGATTCATGGGTGTATATGGAGGAGTTTATATTCATATAATTATATTCAAGGATTTATTATGATGGATTCTTCTTGTTTCAGATGGTAGTATAGTATTATATTGGGTTTTAGGTGGAGGAGTATTACTGGAGTGACTTTGACACAACGGTATCTCATGATCTTTCAATCCATGGGGAATCACAAAAGGTATAGTCAGAGGATGGTCATAAGTAGATGTTTTTTTTGGGGAGGCTAATTCATATTGGGGAGTTGTGTGAGTGATTCCTTCATGAGATTCATAGACCACATTTTTTGGTACATCCAATATTAACAAAGGGGTATAATTTTTTGAGGACATAGTTTTGGTCCTCTTGGTTACAATGTGTACTAATAGAGTCTATAGATTGGTTCTTGGTTTCCCAATAGGTAATGTTATATCATCATGTTCTTTGTGGGGTTTTACATCCCATTGATATTACCTTGTTTAAATGGGATGAAATATTTAAGTAGTCCATCTAACTAGTTTATAGGGTTTATGTGATGCTATCTATGTAATCATGGAATCACTGATGAAGTTGTCTCACTTCGTAGAGATTAAAGAATAGGTAATTGTGGATTTATTGTTAAGATGGTATGTGGATTAGGTTTTGTGGTTGTATTGAGTTATAAGGTAGTTTTTTTGGGATATGGATGTCTATTTTACATTATTACCATGGAGAGAATTGCTTCATTGATTTGGAAATCAATTGTGTATCAACACTAATTTTCACCATCAAGTAGATGGGATGCTGGAGAAAACTACCATGATTTTATAGGATGTGATTCATGTTTTCATCATGTACATTGGAATATCCTAAAAATTTTAACTTCATTTGTTTTAGTTTTCCTTCAAATAAAACAATAAATTTTACTTTGGAATGAAACTTTATTAGGATTTGAACGAGTTGTCATGTTGTTTTCTATTATGATGTGACATGGATAAAGATTCATTAGATCTCATCCCCAATCTTTTTAAGAGATTGATAGAGATGGTGTAGGTTTATTTTGGGAGGTTGAATTTACTACCTGATCAACCTAATATTAAACTTTTCATATGAGGATTCCCATTGAGTTAGTTACAGGAGACAATGTTTTATTTATAGTTCTTCATAGTCATGGGAATTAGAAATTTGTAATGAGGAGTAAACTATTTACCATGTTTTATGGTCCTTTGTATGATTTGGGGAATATTGGTGTGGTGAATTATGAGTTGATTTTGTATCCATGGCTAGGAAGGATCCCCAAAATCATATATGTATTTATATTTAGGAAATATCAAGGGGTGAGTTGGATATGGGGTATGATGTACTCTTCATAGAGTAGTAACTAGATATCTGGAATCATGATGATAAGGTTATATATGGTTTCAATACCTATGTTGGATCCATACATATATGACTGGAGCATATTGTTCTTGAATAAAGATAATTTCACACTATTATAAATCATGTGGGTTTTAATGATACTGTTTTATTACATGAATGATGTTTATAAATAGTGCTAGGTTTGGTATGAACATTTTTAGTGATGTTAATGATCTCATACCTTTATGCATACCATATGATTTCATATAATCAAATAATTATATCACCCACATTCACCATTACTATGATTCTATGAACAACATGTCGTCTAATTACATTTCATTGGTTATGATGTATGGTTTAATGTAATTTATGATTAGAAAGATTACAAAAGGAGAAGATAATTATTAAAGGTATTGAATATATTTAATTAAATATGATATTTTGTAAATAGTCTCAAGAAACTAATCTTTTATTATCCTTTGACATGTATTTGTGAAATTTAATAAATAATCATCCGAATGGTTTGATTTATTTTTCTGAATTTGTTTGGTCATTATATCTATGATATGAATCTCAATTATCAATTAGAAGACATAAAATATTGAATAAATAAATTATACAAAATATAAATATTATTTTCCACATTTTTAAATTAATTAATAATTCATAGAAGAATAATTAAACGGAAATAATAAAAAAATAACATAAATTAACATTAATGTATAAATTTCATTATTTTTTCTATCTATTAATTCGATATTATATATTCAAAGAAGTATTTTTTAAAAAATACACATCCTTTTAAAAAATTAATTTTTTTGATAATAACCATTCATTATAGGATTCATCAAATATCAGTTAATTAAAATTAATAATTATTCAACCAATTTCAGTTTAATTTATCAATTTTTTTAACTTTATTAAAAATAAATGGTTAACCATGTAACTATGAATCATGATCTGAATACAAAATAACAATTGAATAGTCATCCTAGATATATGTTTAGTTTTATATCAATATATTTCATCTATATTATATGTTATTCCTCATCATTATTGACGATGTCTATTATATTCTATGAATATTAAACTTTTGGATTAGATTATTTGATTATATGGACTTTCATATAATTTAATTTTATATATAAACCCAGCCGATCATTAGTGTGATCACTTATATAGACATATCTTATGTTTGACCCATTACTAAGTTCCCAATGTCAAAATTTTATTCTGATTTCTTTAACTATATAATGTAGAAGAGTATTACCTATGCTACCTTTAGAATAAGGGTAAATATTATGAAATTTTGGATGATATTATCATAGTCATCTAATATATGATGTTTATGTTTAAAATTTATCACGAAATTAATCATTTATCTTATTAGGGTGTGGTTTAATTTATTTTATATTGGTATATCAGGTATAATTAATTAATATATTTGTATAATATTATTATCCCATAAGAAAGTAAGTTAAACTAATTATTACTAGAATACATTTTAACATATTTTGAATAATTTTAAATTCACAACAACCTCTTGAAATGTAGGAGTGATTAAAATAATACACAATTTATTTAAGGGATAATGTATATAAATGTAAAATAGGCCACATTTATCTTCAATATTCAAACATACAGATTATAAAAAATTATAGATAACCCAAATCCTATATTTTTATTCCATAAAAAATTCCCTTATTTAACGTCCCTCAATTCAACAGAATTAACACAATAGAGACCATTGCTGAACAAAAGAGGCCATTAATGTTCCATCAGTAAGCCAATAGTTCCACCCACTACCAACTTCAAATAATCCTTGAGATGATGATAATAAATGAGGAGGAATATCACATAACATGGGATCTATTAAAAATATTTAGTAATATGTGGTATATGTCCCCAATGCATAAAATAACCAAAACACCATCATGATACATTAAAATACCACTAATACAAATAAAATACATTCATGAGATATAAAATTATCATAATATATATATATATATTATAATAAATATTGAAATTTCAAAAAGAAACATGCCCAATATCTAAAAGTGGTACCCATAAAAAAATAAACATGAAGACATACATGATTATTTATAAATCCTTAGATGAATAAAACACCATAAAATAATATTTTAGTACCTAAATGATCTACTAACATTAAATGGACTGAAATGAGAATAAGATCTATCATTAACAACTCTAGGGACCCTAAATGGTAAATTATGAATAACATGTGAAAAAATGAGTGTCATTCCCAATTCCCATATGACGTAAATTTGTATTTAGGGAATGATGAGAATTATATAGGGATGCTTTGGATATATTAAAAAACACCATAACCAAGATAAATAATAGAATAATTATTGAATATTGAATAAATATAATGGAACACTGTGAAAAAAAAATAGAAAAAAATAATTAGTTGAGAAAAATATTGAATAATTAAAATCAAACGTATAGTAGATCATAAATAAAACTTTATAATAGAGAGATATCTTCCAAACTATATAATACTAAAACAACCAATATATATATGTTACAATGAAATTCCAAATATTATAATAGAGCCCAAAACCTCTATAAGACCTTTATATTAACTGTCAATCCTAAATACCATTTTTGTTCACGAGAGATCCATATCTAAACCTGAAGTTAAAAATAAATCATGTATACTGAAAAAAAGTTGATCAATTAGAATTTGATCATATATTAGTATAGTTGGTAATAATAATAAAATCAAAAAATATTATTTCACTAAAAAAATCACACATTCTAGTTTTAAAATTTAGTATTAAAATAAGATCTTCTATATTCTAATACAAAAATACATTTAATTGAAAAATTATGTTAAAAATGATTTCTAAACTATATTTTATATATTTCAATTTTCAAACCCCATCTTTAAGTACATAGAATAAAATAAAACTCAATATGTAATTAAATAAACATAAACATGGTAAAGAAATTATAATGAATATTATAAAATCAAATATATAAAGTAGAGCATGTAAAAATATGTAACATCCCATTCCCTACAAAGTTTCCATGATAAAAGGGGGCAGATAATTCCATCATGATCCCTTCCTCCAACGGTCCCCAAGTTGGTGACTAGCACCAATGGTAAAATTGAAATAAAAAATGGTAGTCATTACTCTATATAATATAAAATGGATTTGGTGATAAGATAAATCTTTCAAATGAAACTCTATTAAATGACATAAAATGGAAGTCAAAACCTTATCAAATAACATTTTTAAATAATAGTGATATAGATAATATTCTCAAAATCAATAGACACAAAATAAAATATAGACTAATGAAATAAAAAATATCCCAAGGAATGATATAGTAATATAAATCACAGTCTTCATAGTCCTCCTAGACAAATTAAAATTAGTATTATATATATACAGTGATCAAATAAGTATAAACTGTGAGAGAACCATCTTCTCTCATAAATAGGTGAAATGTTTATACTAATGCACTAATGAAAAAATTATAGATCTGTAAAAAATTAATTCAATTATTCTAACTAAGACGAACCTCACTGAGGAACCATCGTCAAGTAATGGAATAGAATTATAACATAAAAATATTAAAAATATCAAAAAAATTTACCCATCCCCACATTTCCACTTTGATGCTGTTCTCATACCCCAACGTCATATGTCCTGAAAAATATATTCATTTCATAAAACATATACTTGCACCCCAAAAACTTAACTGATAAATAATATTCCACTATACACCCCATCCATCACAACCTGAGCATATATACTTGTCTAGAATAGAGATTGTGAATGAGTAGGAATCCATCCATCTATCCTCATCACTCAGATGTTGTAAAAAATATCCCCATGTGAATATATGGGTGTCGTTAGATAGTGATCAACACGGGTGTGGTGCCGATAGAAATCAAAATGAATACAACAATATAAAAAATAGCCACTCAAAAAATCCCAACCAATGGGTTCACAACCAATATCCAACTAAAAAGAAAAACTTACACTTTCTCTATTTCAACTAAATATAAAAAATAAACACAACATTCCACAATCCACATTTCATATTTAATCTTATTTAATCGTTAAAATATTTTTTATATTTTCATTACCATCCAATTCCATTATGTAAAAAAAAATTTAATTCAAAACCCAATCCATCCAATTAACAAAATTTACCACCTACCATTTCAAATCAACATTATAATTCAATTAAATTAATTCACATGAAACTATCACATAAAAAAACTATAGAAACAATAAAATCATTATTCTCAACAATCCAAATAGCAACACATTAACACCATCTCATAATAAAATCACATACTACATTCAATCACTACCTCCCTACACCACAACCATGCAATTCCCATCACCTTTATCCACCCCATAGCAAGATCAAAAAAATCCTCGCATCACTAACCGAGAGCATGAGAAAACTAACTCATCTCATAGAATAACATTACATCTCATCACCATTCAAATAGTTTTAAATTTTTGGATAGGTTATTATTATCAATCAATCTTTATTATTTTAGGGCCTTTAAAACTGAGTCCAGAAATCCCAGGGAAACCATTTTATTAACTAGTTATATGTGGTTAGAAAATTTTCATAATAAGATTATGTCACAGAAATCCTTAAAATATTCTATAACAAAAATCAAATAAGCATATACAATACTTCCAATTTCCACAACATATAGTTCATTATTTATACTATAAAATACACAATAGCACAAGAATACCAATGCTTTAAAAGCTTGTGAATAGTTTCTATATCTCCTTAAATTTTAATAAAATAAAATAATTTATATTGAAAAGTCCTCCACAACCATCCACCGTAGATAAAAAAAGTAATCCACTCTTCCATGATACATGAAAGGGAGAAATAAGGGATTACTAACCTCAAATCGTATTTTCCTAATCACTATGTACCATATCGTGAAGAATAAATCCATAAAAACTAAAACTGATCATGGGAAACTAGGGATCATCCTGCAATGCACTAAATAATAAATAAAATTTTATCCAAAAAACCAAAAATACTATAGTTGATCTTCAATGAATAATGGAGGGGAACCATGAAGAATAGTAGAGTACTCACCAAAGATTGTTAATGGAAATACATAGGATTTGAATGTCCAAAGATGGATATGGAGGGACATAAGATCCCCCCAAATCATTTAGGGTTTGACCAAAAATTAGAAATAAAGGGTTATCACTAAATAAAGAATTATAAAAAAATCAACCCTTTTGTTGTGTGCATACGATGGGTTTCATTCCATGTATTCCATTCATGATTTTAATTCTTGTTGGGGTTTCCACTAATATTTGGTTTCCATAAAAAAATAGGTGTCCACATCCCAATTTAATACATTTCATGGAATCCCAATTTAGGATGTCAATATATTTCATATAATTTTAATTATCCTTTATACAATCCATGAAACTAGTCTAATACAAAAGATGTGAATCACCAACTCATGACTTGGATCTATCTCACATCATAAAATACCATATGAAACACTCTTGTAGCTCCCACCACTAATTAACTCTATGGGTCTCCCACCAAAATCACCCTAATCACTTTACAACTGTCATGACCCGTCCCATTCTAGTGCTCGATCCACAACTACCCCAAGCCCTCCTTCATAGGTTAGGTGGTGGCGGCTAGCACCGAAGGCACAAAAACTCTAGGAGGCCTTTTCTATTTACTTGTTCACAGACAAACAACCAAATTGATGCAAAAGTGAAGAGAGAGAAAAGTAAAAGATGTAACCAACTATAAAAATAAACCATATATGCATGGACTACTAAACAGGACAGATACAATAATATAAGATAAAATTAAAAAAGGGGAAATACATGCATATCTAAAGATTGTCCCAACCTAATAGAAAAATGGAATTAAAGATACATAAAAAGACAATCTCTAGATACCTTACTATGACCACATCACACATTCCATGCTTCCGTACCCCTAAACACTTCTAGGGTCATAATAAAACCTATGTGTCATCTACATAAGGCATGATACGTGTAGGAAAATCCCTTTCATGGGTTAGTATAAAAATACATAGTGGGATTCCCCAAAAAGAAGGGGGAGTTTTTTGAGGTACAAGAGGAAAAGAAATATAACAGATGGTACAAATTACAATAAATTAGTGTAGCACAATCCAAAAAAAGAGGGAAGTAAGCTCATCTAAACAAAAGTAGATAGAAACTGTTATAAGATGAACTTATCATCAAGTATTTACTACTTTGATTTGGAAAGTGGACTCATCCATCCATGATAATATAGAGACGGAAAGAACGTGGCATACCATTCATGTCTTCACCTCATCTAGAAAGAGAGTAACCAGATCCCAAGGAGTGGGTACTGCAATAGGGTGTAAATATATATATATATATATATATATTCAGTAAATGAAACACAATGAGAGAGTAAGTGGATCTCCATCTCACAACTGAGGCCTTGAAGAGTGTATCCAACTGTCCCAGAAGTAACCACTATTGATACATAGAATTCCTTACATCTTCCCTGCACTGTAAGTGAAAGGGGATCAAACACCACACCTTGATACTATTAGTTTTGGGTGGGTATGTCTCCCCCACATGGTTTTTCAAACATGTTATATGTATGAATCTAAGTGGATAAGGCACCCATTTAACTCGTGAGCCCACGGTAATGTCAAAACATGCCTCACCAATTATTGGTTAGAGAAAAACACTACCCATCCCTATTGAAGGGTGATATGATGGAGGGTAGGCCCTAAATATTTAACAAATATCCACACTACCTATCCCCACTAGAGGGTAAGTATGGAAGACATAATGGTGAATGCCATTTATCGGTCCTACGGGAGGGTAATCCTAGATGAGAGAACAACGAACGCCACTACCCATCCCCGCTTGAGGGTTAGCCTAGAAGAGAGAACAACTAATGCCATAGCACACCCCTGATGGAGGGTAAGCCCGTAAGATTCATCGATTAATTCTATTTCACTACCCCACTGGACGGTTTTCCGGTACAGCTCTGGTGATTTTGAAAACATCATTGCCATCATCAAACAAAGCTCGATGAGCAATAAGTTTGTAAAACCATTCTTTGTAACCTAGAATAAAAAACTAAGGTCACGAGCACATTCTATGTGAAAAAACATGTATGATAACCTATTTATTTTCCCAGAATGAACAACCTATGAAAAAGGTTCTTTTCAATGCAAGACACTCGAACGAGACAATGTGGGGCCCGCAATCAAGGCCAAAACATGAAACTATCAAATATATCTCAAACTTTTTGTCTTGATGGGAGGAACTTGCCACCGTATACAACCTATCAAATGGATGCTCAAGTCAAAAGTTATCAGTGTTTGAATACATAGAAATGGGTCTCGGGGCTGGTGGACCGACTCGCGGTTGGTCCACCTAGCATGAAGGTCCACCACTATGGTCGATCCAGCGATGGCCGATCTGTAATGCCCCAACCCTAGTTACCCAGAGTCGGTGCATTATTACATAACATTAGCATGATCATAAGGAAACCACATGCCTTTACCAATAATAAAAATGAATAATTTTATGGTTGGAATATGAGATGAGTAAATAATTACATAATAAAACATAGTCATGGGTATTATACTAGACTAATGACCACATGAACCATCAATATTATTTTCATAATGAGGGAATGTATAATGTCGAACATTCTGAAACATTTTGTCAAGGCCTCGACCAAGACGTCTAAAAATGATTAAGGCCTCGACCAAAACCATATATCAAATTTTGGAAGGCCTCATCCAATCCCACGTCTACATGTCTCATGAGACATACTGATGCATGGAAGAATTATAGTGGGCACCACTTGTCACTTACTAAGTCCAATAAATTCATCATATGTAAAGGTTGAAATATAACACAAACATTCATATTAAAACTACCAGAATAAATTTAAATACATTAACCATAATCCATGAATGGTATAAAAATAACACATTCACAGTCAAATATATCACAAAACCTTCAATATAATATGGAAGTTTTGTATCATAATAAATCAACTTCAAATAAACATAAATTGCATCAAAGGATGTAGACATAGATGAAATCAAAACCCTTTTTAGAGAAATATCTCTTTCTATTTTGAAATCATTTAAGAGTTACATAATTATAAAGAAAAAATTTATTTTGAAAATATTCTTATAATCCTGTAAGGGAATCTTGGATGATAACAACGGAGAATAACTACACCCGTCGTATAAGTTAAAAAACATTCATACATGAATTTTGACAAAAAGGTCATAGAGTACCTTGTTTGGAAAACGATGGAAAGATTCCTTTCGAAACATATATGGTCAAATAAGGGTATAAATGACATTTCCCCATTATTTAGTAAATAGTAAAAATGTTTTGAAATAAATTTTAAAGAAATGTGGAAGTAGATGATAAAGATGTCCCAGTAGATAATTACGTATAAACAACCTCAGATAATAAAGAGATTGTGAAACTAACTCTTACCTTGTAATTTTCCTTGGTCGAGGTTTGGTTAAACTCATGTATAATTGTGAAATAATTGTTATTAAATTATACAATAATCATATACCTTAATATGATATTATATATGATCTTTTAACATTTCTTTGTTAATAATATCATAGTATTATCGTCATTTCGGGTGTTAACAGATCCGTTTTTCTTTATATTCGTTTGTATGTGAGTCATATTTGTTATGGATGGGATGTATATTATTCATATCCAGAATGATATTAAGTCATTAAACATTATTTTTAAACAAAAAATGAAAATTTTTCTTGAATGGATATGATGGGGAATGAATCTCATCGTGTTTGTGGAGACGGTAATTTGTATGTACGCACGAGAGACAATTTCATTCTTTTGATATTAAAATAATATATAATTGGATGGTATATCATGCATAAAAAATTATTACCATGTTATATATATTATTTACATCAATTACACATCATTATTATACTCATCCAAATAATAATGTATTGAATAACAATTACACCACGACGTGGAGACGGTATGTCGTACGTACGCACGTATGGTGACATGTATTTCAAAGGATGGATGGAATAAAGAATATGGATGTACCATATTTATAATAACATCAAAATATATATAATATACTGTAGTTATTATTTTATTATGGAAACAACATAGAAAGTGGAAGTGGAAGAATAGAGGAACTTGCTAGAGGTGAGGAAATATTTACCTCTTCTTCGGGTTCTTTCTTTTGATTTGATCAAAAGGTCCCATTAGGTTGGCTTTTAAACTAAATGAAGGGATCTAGGATGAAGGGAGGATATCTGAGAGGGTATTTGGGAAGGTTTTGGTCAAGAAAAATGGATTTGAATGTGTGAATTAGAGAGAATGGGGAGCGCCTTTTTATAAGAGGGGTGAGGGGCACCTTAGGAGAGGCTAGAAATATTATTTCATAATAAAATAATTTTCGGTTTCTATGGGATCCGAAATGGATTATTTAAAGGATAAGGTGTGTATAAGTTTAAAAACACTCAACCAATACGTTTTAGATAGGTTTGGGTCACTATATTAACCTCATCGTTTAGATTTAACCTTTAGTTAAATAGTTTGACATTTACCATGTCACTTTGTATTTTTATATTATATGGTTATTAAACTTACTATATACTTCCAAGAAAACCCCAAGTGGTTAATAAATGATAAAACTATCATTATATACGACTTTTGTCTGAATCAAATAATTTAAGTAATATTATATCAATTAATAATATAATATTTGTTTTAAAAAACCTTTTATATCATTTTGAAACTATTTGGTATTTTGTTTTTTCTAAATTTTCAAAGCATTAATAAATCAAAAAAAATTCATCAAATCAATCATTTCATGTCAAATTAACCTATAAAATTCTTGGATGGCATCAAATATTTCAAATTATATTTATTTTAACATCTATAATATGATTTATTTGATTCTTTCATTAATAAGTTAATACTGCATCGTCATTGTCTCATTAATTAATATATTTATTTTATGTCTAAAAATTAAGAATAAAATATCAGGAGGTAGTAAATATTTTTATATTTCTAATTAAAATTTATAGTTGCATAAAAAATTTATATAACATCATATTAAAATTGTTTTACTAAAAGATATTTCCTTTTATTTTTTTTCTCCACTTTAAATTATTTAATATATAATGTCATTATCACTTCCATGTGACTCCATGGGGTACCAAAATAAACCCAAGGATGCCCATAGTCAGAAATGTATCAGAAAATAGTGTTATGACACATGTTAGGGTAATTTAATATTAATAAAATATTTTTTTTAACCTTATTTACTGGATTTTCCCCTTTTACCACTATAAATAAAATATTTAGTAAAGTAAATATTCCTAATGTAAAAAAATAAAAGTTACCTATTTACACAATTTTCACCTCCTGATTTGTAATATGGAATCCATTTTCCTAAATTCAAAACACATAGGTCGTAGAAATTAATTTAAAATTAATTTTCGTTGTCAAAACAAAAACCGTGTTTTTAAGAAATAATAACTATTAAAAAATTGACACTTGCTTATGTCTATTTTAAAAGTGAAATTAAGTCCAATTACAAAAATTGGATTAAATGGTAAAAATGTAATATCATTATACTAAAAAACCCCTCAATAGTATAATTTATCACTATAAATTATCACGATTAAGAAAGTTGTTTTTAATTAAAATTTAGTATTTTTTACTTTTCATAAAAAACTGAATGTTTTCATAAAAATACCAAAGATTCACAGTAAGATAATTTTTATATTCCAAACCCAAAAATGAATTCCATTTTTAAAGATAAAATTGAAAAAATTTCAAAAAGTTGGTATTACTATTCATAACGGAAAGTTTGATTGGTCGTTATGTGTTAGAATCTCGAAGTTGCATACATCACAATCTATTGCATTATTCAAATGAAACGTACCATGGAAGCTTGGGGTGTTACAAGATATCTCCATAGTAACTGTTCAACCATGTCCATGACACAACAGTCACCACCAAGGTTGACTGTCGGCTGACCTGGGTCGACCCGGGTCCAACCCGGTTTACTAGGTCAGACCCGCTGGGTTCGACCCGACCCACATGTCCGGAGCAGCCCAATTAGTTTATGTCTGACCATTATAAGTTATAAAGCTTGTGGCCTTGAACCAAACTATTTCTAATCATGTTCCTAGCCCATGAGCTGGTCCACGGCTGTGTCCACGTGGCCGACTTTCCGGGCCACGTCGTACGCCCCCTTGCGGCACCACTGTGCCCTGTGGCGCATTGCCTTATGACACAGCCGGGCCCTGTGGCACACTTCTTTGTAGTACCGTATGGCCACGATGCCACCACTACTTTGCATACTGCCTCCAAGAAGCCTTTGCACTGGTGTTTCCCCAGTGGTCCGTTCTGTGGACCAATAGGATGAATCTGGTCACATGATTGTGTTTCCGTCAACAGATTGGGGACCCCTGCACCGACCTCCGATGAATGATCCTCCTGTATTTGGTCTCACACAAAACGTGTCAGTATAAAAATATTAAGAACATACATAGAATAAAATTTAAAACAGATTTATGGCTGTGTTTGAGTAGGCATTGATGATTTTTCAAATATACGAGAACGAAAAAAGAAACGAAATAGATAATCAAAGTCAAAATTGAATCATATCTCAAAACCAGATAAATCATTCCTAGAATTAGTTTTTAGTCATTGGGTATGCATCCACAGTGCTCCCACTTCAATCCGACATATTTCTGTAGAGATTACTCCATTATCTGAAAAATAACAGTGTAGAATGGATGAGATAAGAGAGAGAGAGAGAGAGCCGTGTAGAGAGACAAAGAGGATTAAGGTTAACCCTAATCTGAAATAATTTACTCTCTATTTATAGACGTCCTGCTCTATGAAAAATATAAAATTACCATGACCCCTCATTTTATATCATTCCTAAACAAAAGACCAAATTCCAAACCTAGTAGCAGTCTCAAATTTCCAATCAGAGTCCCCATTTCAATGTTATTAAACTTCAACTCGGGGGTAAAATAATTAATTTTAATTTTTCAAATTACCATTTTCCCCTGGGTGGCGTCTTTCACGGATGTCCCGCGCTAAAAAAAGTTATTCCTTATATAGTGTAATCACTGCATTTGGAACTCAACTGTGGCCTTAGATTTCTGATCTAAGTTATAATTTAAGAGTTATCCTATTTTTGATACGATCATAGTATAGGGAAAACTTAATATTTTCTGTACAATTAATTTCAGGAACACAGGGTCTTAGAATTTTACGTCGTATCATCACCTAAGTCTCTCTCTCTCTCTATATAGAAACATTTCAAAATATTACAAGGAAAAATTGGGTATCTACATCATTCACTTATTTCATGATTTTGTTTCTCAAAAAGCTAAAACTTGGGAAACAACTCAGGATACTGAGCCGACATCAGGCTCTCCAATTTACAAGAACTCTCCCACATATTTATATACTTCCATAGTATGTGAACCTAGTGGATGGATTGTACACACAATGTTCACTCTTGTTGATCCTTGATCATCGCTGGGTACTCTGAAAAGGTGGCACCATCATCAATGTCCTTCTTTACGGATTCGATGATATGTGTATCATCATGCATGTATCACCACAAATGCTACATGTGGAAGACATTGTCCACTCGCACTAACTAAGGGGGTAGGAAAAAGAGAACAGAGACCTTACCAACCCTTTTCAAAATCTCAAATGGCCCGATGAACCTTGGGGAAAAATTGCCTCCCCAGCCGATCCTCTACATTCCATGTCATGGGGATACTCTCATGAATATGTGGTCTCCCTGTTAAAACTCAAAGACCTAAAATGGTGGTCTGTGAATGATTTTTATATTCACTGGGTCATCCTCATCCATTCACTGATGACCTATACCATCTCTGTTGTGGCTCGCATCAATATTGGGCCCATAGGGAATGATTCTCCAACCTCCGTCCAGCATAAGGGTGACCTACAGGGTCTCCCATACATTGCCTCATACAGTGCCATGATGATGGTAGAGTGATAGATTTTTTTATTAAATATATACTAATTGAAGGTGATCTTCCTATCTCTAGACGAAATCAACCACAAAATCCCTCATTATATCCTCCAGTAGTGGGATTGTGCACTAGGCCTTCTCATCAATCTCAGCATGAAAGGCTATACTCATCCGCAACCTGGTCCCAAATTACTCTTGAAGGGATCTCCACAACTGCTATGTAAACCATTCATCCTGATCATAGACAATCGTTGTGGGAACTCCATGATGGCAGATAATTTCCCACATGTTCACCTTCACCTAACTCTCCAATGAATTATGCTCTATAATAGCATGAATGTGGGTCATCTGAGTGAGACGGTTCAATATCACAAAGATGGGGTCATAACCCTTTAATGTGTGAAGAATCCCTATGATGAAGAACATGGATATTACATCCCACTTCAACTCTAGCTGGTTGAGATGTTGCAATAGTCCCTCCAGAACGTAATACTCAACCTGCCCCTGCTGACAAGTAAGGAAACATGAGATGAACTTAGCTACACTTCATCTCATGCTAGACCACCAAAACTGCTGATGAAGCTCTATGTACATATTCCCCAAATCTGGATGTAAAACTATGAGAGATGTATGTAACTCCCGCATTACTTCATCCCACATCGCGACGTGAAACACTTTTTTCCCCTGGAACATCGTATCATGATTCCATCATTTAGATTACCCATGTGTTGTGTCACCTATGAATATCTAGTCGCATAGAAACTCATAGTGGACATTTCCCATATTGGACTATTTCACACACTCAATGAGTGACGGAGTCTGCACCATCGACTATAGAAATTTGTACCCTCCTTTTCTACCAGGGTCAGCTACAAAGAAGCTAACTACTCAGAATCATCCTCCAATAACAAATCCTACGACTTCTTACTGAGGGATTCTGCTAATACATTTTACTTTCCTAGTGTATAGACTATCTCGAATTCATAATCATGAAATATCTCCAACTAGTTTCATTGTCTCAGATTCAGTTCTCTAAGGTAAAGATATTCTTGAGGCTCTAGTGGTCTGACTAACCATAATGATCTCCCCCAAGAGGAAGTGTCTCCACATCCTTAGTGAGAAGACTACTGCCGTGAGCTCCAAGCCATGAGTCACACAATTCTTCTCATGGGGTCAAAAATTCCTAGACAGATGTGAGATGACTTCCTATTGTTGCATCAAAACGCTACCAAGACCAGCACCTGAGCCATTGCTGTACAGTACAAACTCAACACCCTCATCTAGTTGTCTTAGAACAAGATCTCTTGTCATCCTCTTCCTCAACTCCACAATAGAACTTGGGAACTACTCAGACTAGGTAAACGACTATATCTTCTTTGTTATATAGTTCAAATGGGCAATAATCTTGGATAAGTATTCCCCAATATCTCTAGCAGTACCCAACCAAACCAATAAGGCTCTATACATCGGACACATTCTTGGGTGGCTCCAAAGCAATTACTGCTTCAATTTTCGGAGGATACAAATTTAAATACCTTTTATAGATGAAATTTCCTAGAAATTTAACATTGTGTATCTAGAAATAACACTTCAAGAGATTTCCATAAACCTGGTGTTCTTGGATTAAATCAAGGAACATCCTTAAGTGCCTTGTGTGGTCCTCCTGTGACGCCAAGTAGACAATTATGTAATCAGTAATGAAAAAAAACTAATCAAAGTATAGATGGAATAACTAGTTTATCAAGGCGATGAACATGAATGGGATTTTTGTCACACCAAAGGGAATCACAAGGAACTCGTAATTCCAGTAGCGACAATGAAAGGCCAACTTCAGAATATCAACTTTGTGAACCCATAGCTGGTGTTAGTCAGATCTTAGATTGATATTTGGGAACCCGTTGCACATCAAAAATGGTTGGAGAGGTCTTTGATCATCGGTAAGGGGTAATTACTCATTATCTTAGCATAATTCGGGAGACGATAATCCACACAACACTGTAGACTCACATCTTCCTTCTTCAAAAAATGAACTGGAGCTACCCAGAGGAAAAAATAGGTCAGATGAAACCCTTATTGCGAAGGTTCTCTAGGTGTAAACGTATCTCTCTAATCTCAGTGGGTGCCATACGCTATTCCACTAAATATATCATGGAAGTCCGAGGTTGAAAATCAATGAAAAACTAAAACTATCTTCTCAAAGGTTGTCTCAGGACATGTTTTGGAAAGGCATCCACGTAATCCTCTACAATTGAAGGGAACCAGATGCTCGAGGAGTCTACTTCCCCATGTTCCAATCTTGCTAATAGATGGGGAAAAGTTTTTATTCCCTTGTTCACAATGCTTTTCTGACCAGATACGAGGCCTCGTTCACCAAAAATGGTGTTCCCCATCTCATTAGTGTGCATACACGTGACTAGCCTCTTATGACATTAAATCTATGATTGAACCATGGAATGAAAATTTATTCCCATGATGATTTCATAAGGATCCATCATGATGACCAGTAGGCCCCATGTGAACATTTCACCTCCAAAAAATATCTCTCACTACCGATAGATAAAAGATATATAAGAAAATCTTCACGTATGATCCTCGAGAAAAATCCACTATGATAGCGCCTCTATTGGGAGATCCAACTCCCATGCCATGAGTAACTATATAGAAGATTTAAACTTACTTATATCTACTAATACTAAAGAAAGAGTATAATACATAATGAATAACTCAAGTCATCTCATGCATTGAAGGATCAGAGATATCCATAACCTGAAACTATCTGCGACCCAAAAAACAAAGTCCCTAGGCCTAACATGGGCCGCCCGGTGGTGGTGGTCGTGAAAAATCATAGCACCTTCCCCCACCACCCGGTCTTACTTCTACTTCTCCTATTCCAAAACTGCCTCCCTGGGGAACACCATGACCATGACACTTCTTCTACCCTGGTGGTCCACATATTTCTTGCCTCAGCTGCTCAGCTTGTCAGCTCAGGCATTCCCATGTAATGTTCCCTTTCCCCCCACATTTGTAACATTGACCATATTTGGATTGATATTTTTATTTGTAATTCCCTACTGTACTCCGACCTAGTGGCTGAGACTAATCCTGGAATGGTCCCTATCATCGCAAACCTGCCAAATGATGCCCTCCATTCTCCATGGATGTCCCCGCTTTGAAGCCACCATTTCCAGTCCCAATTGAATGGTGTCCCTATGAAAGGAAATTCCCCATAAAAAATTCATGCTTTAGTACCCCATCATAGGTAGTTATGCATATAGGAACTATAATGAAACAAATCTCTTAGCAAATACCCTACTCGAACTTCTGTGCTAAGATGTAACTATCATGGATCATATCCAGGGAGTAGCGCGTAAAGTCAGTAAACCTAGCCGCATATGCATCCACTGTCATGGATCCCAACTGTAGATGTAGAAGATCCTAAATTATGAATGATGGAACGTATGAGGGTAAGTATTCCTCATGAAACATCTACTAAAACTCATCCCATGAGAGTGGTGACTTGCCATAAATATGGGTAACAAAACCCCACATGCACCGAGCTATCCTATGAAAAAGGTCGGCTACCAAAGGTACCATCAGGCTGCCGATGTCCGTAACTTCTGGAAAATTTAGACTAATGACTCCAACCAGTCCTCCACTTCCTAGGGATACATATCACCTCAAATCCTCAGCGGCCTCTGGTGATAGAACATACAAAGCACGCTCAACCTTCTCTCGTACTTAGCTTGTGATATTGATTCTAAATAATTCTCCATAGTTCGAGTTGCCGCAATTGGCCCAACTAGAGGAAGGGGATCAAATGATGTCCCTTATAATGAGGCATCTTCACTCGAAAGATCATTGTTATGAACTGGAGTGGGTATTCTTGTTGGCTGGTCTTGTCGATGCATCTTCAAAGTTATCAAGGAGTACCGCGATCATATGAGCATATATATACATTATAAGATAAACAAAAAAGGGGATATGACTCAATAAAAAATAGTCTAAGACTCAATCCTACATGATTCATGTTCCATTGATTCTTTTAGGAAATTTCTTAGCATGACGAGTCAGTAAGCGGGTAATCAGGGTCCTAGTGAATAGTTATGTTGGTCGCGGCTCCATAAATGAACTCCCTGTCCTGAGAGCCAATCACAAGCCATGTTGACATTTTTCCCTAATCCCAAACAAGGTCATTTTATTAGGGAAACTTTTTAACAACATACCAAGTGTCATACCTCCTTTGATACCACTTTATCATGACCCGAATCATGCTGGGGCTTGAACGATACCTACCAGAATCCCACCTCCATAGGCCATGGGTGGAGACTAGCACCGATGATACACCAAATTAAAGGAGTGCTTTTCCGGAGTACCTGTACACACACACTACCAACTCTACAAAAAATTAAGGAGGGATAAAATTAATATATAAACCCTGCTGTAAAAATAAACCATACATGAATAATCCACTAAATAGTGTGAATATAATAAATGAAGATGAAAGAAAAAAGTAAAAAATAGACTCCCAAATGAATATTTTTTCAACCTGACAAGAAAATATATGTAAATCTATAGAATAACCCATACTCCAGAAACCCATATGTGACCATCGCACACGGTCCAAGATCACATATCTCTGAGCTCCTTCGGAGTCAGAATCAAACCAATGTTTCGTCTGGATAAGGCATGATAAGTGTAGGAAAAAACTATAAAGGGGTGAGAATAAACATACTCAGTAGGATGAACAACCATGAGAAGCTTGACACAGAAAGCAGGTGGAATTCCCCACATGTCTTCACCTCTTCTAGATGAAGAGTAACCAGAACCCAAAGAGTGGGTGTTTCAATAGTGTGAATATATATATATTCAGTATAATAAACCCAACGAGAGTGTAAGGGGATCAACATCTCACAAATCAGCCTAGAAATATATTTTCCAACAGTCCCACATGTAACCACCATAGATGCTCGAAATTCCTCACATCTTCCCGGGATTTTGATTGAAAAGGACCCAAACACCACACCTTGATATTGTCCACATTGAGCAGGTCTATCTCACCCACATGGTTTTAGGATACATCATAATGAGGCATCTTAATGGGGAAAGTTCATCTCTTACACATCATTTAATGGTAATGTCAAAACATACCACAACACTGATTCTTCAGAGTATACTAGATCCCAACCCCACTGAAGGGTTCTACAATGGAGGGTAAGCCTTGAAGAGTAAACAACGAACCTCATTGCCCTGTCCCACTAGGGGGTTATTCTTGAAGAGATAACCTCGAATTCCACTACCCAACCCCGATAGAGGGTATGATCAAATTATAGAATGTCCAAACCCACTACCCAGCCTCACTGGAGGGTAATCCTAGAAGCGTTATAGAAGAACGCCACTACCCAGTCCCAATGGAGGGTAAGTCATTACTGCACTGGTGATTCTAAAAAAACCCATTGACATCACTACCATCATCGAACATGCTAAATGATCATGGAGTTTAGTAGAAATAACTTCATAAAATTTGTGATAAAACTAAGGACACCATCACATTATATGATGAATAACCATGCCAGATCGGATATTTATTTTCCCAAAATGGGAAACTCATGAAAAAGGTGAGTTTGAATACATGACACAAAAACGGTTCATAGTGGGACCCACATTCCGAACCCAAACATAAAATACTAAAATTTATCTCAAAATTAATGTCTCAATGACATGAACTGGACACTGTAGACGTCACATCAAATTGATGCCCGTGTTAGATGTTACATGCGTTTGAAAATGCGGAAGTGGGTCCTAAGGCTGGTAGACTGACTCTTGGTCGGCCCACCTAGTGTGAAGATCGATCACCATGGTTTTTCCGACCACAGTCAACCAACTCACAATTGATTGGCCTACTGAAACCATGCCATGACAGCTGTTGTGGCAGTCGACTATGGGTAGTTGACAGTCAGCCAACCTTGGATCCGACACGAGTCCGACCCGGTTCACTGGGTCCGACCCATCGGGTGGGACCCGACCCACTTGTTTGGACTAGCCCACCCAAAATACGTCAATCCTATTATCCCATCCCAACGAAATTATTTTGGCATGGACCATACTTGATCGACCCTTTTACCAACGAAACCCAGCCTAGTGCTGAGAGTAGGTCCAACCCACTGCTGACAGTGAGTTCGGCCCACGAGCCGGTCACAGTCCACGTCAATGTGACGAAATAAACACAAGTATTCTAGTAGTGGTCTCCACATGGGGTTGTGCTGTATGAACCCTTCTCTCTAACATGATGAGCCACATGGACCACCGCGTTGTAGCACCGTTGGGCTATAGTGCCGCCGCCGCAGGCTCCTCATCATTGGCAACCAAGTGGTCCATTCCACAGACCACCGATCACAATTCAATAAATGGATCTAGAACCCCTATGATGGTGGAATACCTAAACCGACCTCTGATCAATGATCCACTTTTAGTTGGTAACAAAAAAAAGTTTTCGACAGAAATCCTTGAAGAAAGGATAATGAACGTTGTTTAACCAAGATCGTTGGCTGTGTTCGTGCATCCATCAATGATTTTTAAAATATGCGAAGAATAATAAAGTAATGAAATAAATATCTAAAGTATAAGTTTAATCAAAACTAAAAAAACATGATAAATCAAACCTCAAAATGGTGTTTAGTCATTGTTGATGCATCCACGACACTCCCACTTCGATCCATCGATGTTTTGGCGGAGATCTATCCTTGATTTGGAGAGGAACATCAATGAAAGGATGAGATATGAGAGAGAGAGAGACTTGGAGAGATATAAAGGGGAGTAGGGATAACACTAATTTGAAAAAATTATCCCTTTATTTGTAGAGATCCCTCTCAGAGAAAAATCTAAACTTCACACCCCTCCTTATTTTATATCGTGCTAAGAACAAACACCCGCTTCCAAAGTCAACGGCAGTCTCAAATTTCTAATCTGAGTACCATTTTTAATGTTATTTAAATTGATATCAGTGGTAAAATAACTATGTTTAATTATATTAATCACCATTATTTCCATGGGTGGTGATTTTCATATAAGTCCCACACCGAAAAAAGTTATCCCCCTTTTAGGGTAAACACCACATTCCAGACAAAACTGTAGATTCATATTTCTGATCCCAATTAGCATTTAAGAGGCATTTTATTCATTGTGTGGATAGTATAGGATACAATTAATATTTTATAAATGTAATTCTTTGAGCATTGGGCCCCAGTATTACATGCCTTCTTAGTGCATAACACTAGAAATATATATAATCAAATTTCAATATATTACATGGTGAAAATCGGGTCTCTACAAAACTAGAAAATAAAGAAGTTCAATGGGACAGAAAGGCACATTATACTATATTAGATACCTATCAAATGATTCTCATCCTTGATAATCTAAACTAATCCTGAAAAAAGGTGTGTCCAATCAACAACCGCATGAGATTCCTCTCAAGGATCCCATCACACTATAAATGACACCTCTGACAATACTTACAAACTAGAACTCCCAAAATACCAAATAAACCGAAATACCATATAAATATGAACCATATAATTCCATAATTTTTCCATGATGATATAATCTTTGTGTGCAATTCAATCACCCACGTGAGTTTAATTGTATTATAACATAATGAATCTTTAGTAAGATTTATGTCTTCCACTTTTAATTTTTCCAAATTTTATCTCAAATAATTAATCAAGATAATAGTACATAAAAGGATACAAAAAATCTTATTTTCCCTCACAATCCAAAAATTAAATCACTAAGAAACCTTAAAAAAACAACTAAACACATCTTTGGGTATTGAGAAAATATATACGTTTCACACTCCTGTGTACTCTACTCTTGGTCATCATTTCTCCAAAAAACATGAACCAATAGAGTATTATTCCCCCATATTATACTCTCTTAATTATAATGGTTCAACACTAGCTACTCCATGAACATAATGTCTTCTTCGATATCAGACTATCCATAGTCAATTACCAGAGATTCAATATAAATATTCAACTAGATTTGAGGGACAGAGAAAATTATTTTGATGCCCTCTATCCATGGTTTTAATGTCTATATATTTTATACCTCACCAGCATTCGCTAACACCTCATAGGTCCTGAATTTTTTGTAGAAAGAATACTCCCCCATCAAACATCTTCTTCCAACATTGAGGGGATACTCTTAAGAACACATTACCTATAACCTTTTACACATAGTGAATCCTCATATGATTGGAATAAAAATTATTATTATCCTCAGGCACTTTCATCCTCTCATGAATAAGTTGAAACTATTATTCCATAATATTCAGCACATCAAGACCTATAATCTCTAACTCCCCAACCATTATCAGTGATATTGGAGGATGAAAAGGAATCACATATAGAATATCAAAAGGGTCATTGAAATTGAAGAGTGGAAACCATTATTATAAGAATAATCATCCAATGTTATGTTTCCTGACCATGATCCTCAGAAGTCATGGATTCACACCCATAACATGTCCTCCAAAATATTGATAGTATAATCTATCTACAAATCGATCTGATGGTGGAAAGGATTGATGTGGAGAAATTATTTCCAAAATCATGTCGCAATACCATCCCAAAAAACATGGTTAAAAATTAATAATAATTAAAGATAATGTATCTCTGAAGTCAATTAAATACAAAAAAATCATTTACATACCTCCTTTCCAAAACATCACTATGCATGACTTCTTGGCTGTCAATAAGTATTTCAATTGTTTTAGCTGATCCGTTATTATCCAGATAGTATTAAAACCTTGGTAGGGACCCAACCCCAAAGAGCATGATGTAACGCCTCGGTTCTGGAAGCCACCCAGAGGCCCCCCGTACTTAGTTGGTCACATGGCCTCAAGCGCATTTCCCCGAATGCCAGAGGCTACTGACTAGAAGCGAGGGTCTTGAGCGTGATAGTGGGGATACTATACCCTCATTGGCAGAGTAACACAATAGAAGGACAAAAATTTCAATAGAAGAAGCATAAATAATCCATATAGAATTAAACAACGGAAGACTGTAAAATAATAAACTAGAGCACACACACATATATATATGTGAGTGATGCATGATACATATGTCTAGGAAAGCAACCCAAAAAATCACAATGCTGGAACACAACAACACTAAACCAAATACAAATGAAAGCATGTAAACAACTCATCAGCATCGCAAGCCACTACTTGGTCCCATGATCTCCAGATCCATAGTCAATCAAGAACCTTATGTAGAAGGGCACATTACCTTATCTATACCTTCCATAATATATTCTGTTTGGGCCTAAAAGAATGACCCAAACATGGCATGAGGGTAACTCCCAGTTAAAAACCACCCAATGATATGTACCTAACAGTCAGTGAATATATAGAAGGTAAAAGTAGAGAAGTAGGAAACAAGAAAGTACTCAGTAGAAAACAATTCCTCAGGTCAAAAGTAACTAATCAAGCATGGAAACCCTCTAGGAAGTCCACATAGCCTATCCCCTCTGTTTCAGTTATAAGAATATATAAAGACTCTTTGTAGAAGCGCTCACAGTCAATTCCCATTATAGTCAAAGGAAAATCAGGACACTCTCAAGAATCTCACATGGCCAATTCCATTTATAGTATAAGTTATGTCAAGGACTCTCTGAGGAAGCTCACACAGTCATTCCCCCTTATAGCCCCATGGTCAATGACTCTCTAAGGAAGCTCACTCGGTCAATTCCCCTCATATCCCAAAGTGGTTCAAAGACTCTCTGAGGAAGCTCACACATCAATTCCCCTTATAGTATATGGTTCTCAAAGACTCTCTGAGGAAGCACACATGGTCAATCCCCTTATAGTCTAAAGTGTTCAAAGACTCTCTGAGGAAGCTCACTCGGTCAATTCCCCTTATAGTCTCCTACACTAGGTTCTCATGGCCCTGTGTAAGTAAACAAGCATGGAAATGAAATATGGCCATAGTAACCCTCAAGAAATACTTGGCGAAATAGTATACATCATCTCAAGTGTGTCAGAAAAAATAATCACTCCATCCTATAGTACTAGGCATGGAAAACAGGAAAGAGGCCAAATTGGATAAGCAGACCAACAGTCGTAAACAGAACATGCTTGGGAAACACATCCAAAGTTCTGTGCCTAACAGTCAGTTAATATATGTCAGGTAAATGTACACAAGCAGTAAATAAGATGGTACTGAGCAGAAAACAATTCCACATGTCAAAAGAAACTAATCAAACACCGTAACACTCTATTAAGTGAACACATCCTATCCCCTATTGTTCAGTTATAAGAATATATAAAGACTCTCTGAGGAAGTGTTCACAGTCAATTCCCCTTATTTTCTAGGGTAAATCAAGACTCTCTGAGGAAGCTCACACGGTCAATTCCCCATATAGTCTAACGTAATTCAAGGACTCTTTGAGGAATCTCGCATGGTATTTTTCCCTTATAGTCTCCTACACGAGGTTCTCATGGCCTTATGTAAGTCAATGATCATATCAATGTAATATGGACAAAGTAAAACTCAAGAACTACTTGGCTAAACAGTCTATTGCATCTCAGGCCTGTCAAATAATATAATCACTGCATCCTACAGTACTAGGCATGGAAAACAGGAAAGGCAGCGAAATAAGCAAAGAAGGCCAACAGTCGTAAATAGAGCATGCATCGAAAACACATCCAAAGCATAGAAATAAACCCTATTCATATCCAATTAACCTCCACACAAGAATACATGCATTGGATGAAATAAAAAATGGGTAAAACGGTAAACACTCAATAACCTATTCATGGGTATTGGTCAAAATTGCATATAATACTCAAAATCTTTCAACGAATAGGAACAAACAACCTACCTCAGTGTCATGAGATCGATATACTCTGACGTTAGCCCTTGGATCAACCTAAAACTCCGTAGACATACAAAAATGTCTAAAACGTTCAACCCAAAATATATCACGACATAGGAGAAATCAATAGATGGTGCTCTAGGAGAAGAGATAACACACCGATGGGATTCCAATGCAACCGACATTGTTCCATTCGGAGGATGGACACTCTCTCAAGGGATCTTCAAAGGTCCGAAACCTTACGGAGATCTCGGTTGAACGAGACCTAGAAGGGGATCATTCTAGTGATTAGACATGACCGAAGTCAATTTAATAAAAAAAGAAAGTACATAGCGTGTACTAACTGGTTTCATACTCCACTTTTGGCGGCCTCGAGGTCACCCCACATGTCTGTGTGTATGGTCACTACATAGCGGGCACCCAGATACCTACGGTAACCGAGTACATGGTGTGTACTCATAAATTACATGGCATGTACTTTGAAAATTTCCAGAATTTCCACTTTTCTAAAAAACAATCAGAAAAGGAAAACGTACCTAAAAGTTAGGTCCAGGTTCTTACACCCAAAGGTAGTGTTTGTAGTCCATTACATCAATGTGATACAAGGAATGAAATCTCAAATGACAGAGATTTTAGTCATCCTTGTGAAGAAAATACATATACGATTCATGTACTAAAAAATTAATACACTAATTACCACATAATGTTTTTAAAATAAAAAACATTATGAATAATAAATTTGAGGGTAACATTATTCCAACTTGTGTATATTTGAATATTAGTTATATTATGCATATTGGATTCCATGTGAAAGGAAATGTAATAAAGGCTATATCAAATTCTCAGTAATGGTAAATTATGGTGGAAGAAATTATGAATCATTGAGAATAATAATTATTGTATTGTATATAACAAAAATATAAAAACCATGTAATAAAAAAATGAGTAGGATGTGGATAAAAAATATCGAAAGGTAATAATTGGAAGAACATTAGAGTAAAATATCTAGATAAGGATATATATATATATATGTGTGTATATATATATAATGGAATGAAATCAAAATATATGAAATTTAATTGATGAATTGGAAATGAAATATATCCATATAAATTTTAATGGAAAATAACATTTTTGAATAATAATACAAAGTAAATTAGGTAAATACATTATTAGTGGATTCCAGGTTTCCTAGGTACATAGTAGGTTAACCATCAAGACCATTTAAATTATGGTTTGAAACATATCAGTTAAAAAATATTTATTTTGGCTAGCCCAATGTAATGTCCCATGTAACTGCCGATGCATCACATGGATTTAATTAACCCATTCATTACACTTTGTTCAATCATTATATAGTCACCAACCTATGCATTTAATATCCAACACATTCATTATATCTAATAAACAATATTCTTTATCAAATATCAGTATTGAAAAATTATATGGATTTATCAATATTTCCCCAAATAACCCAATAATATTCACTCTAAACATGATATTAAATTGGTATATGGATTAGTAAGTGAACATATCCATGGTATTGACTTTGATAATTGAGGTAAATTCAATGTTTAATGATCATCATAAATTTAATATTTAATGGGGACTAAAATAAATAAAGGAAATGAATATGAATACTATCATCGGGAAAATTAATCATAAAAATTCCACATGAAGATAAATTATTGTATCAATAAAACATACCCCATGTTGAGTAAAATACAGAGTTATTTTTTTTGATGAATGAGAGTATTATAAAGGGATCTTTTGAAAACATTTTGGGTAAAATTTCATTTTGTTTTTAAAAAAATTTAAAAACTAATTTCTTTGATTTTTTTTAATAATTGTTTAAAAATTAATCCATTAAATATGAAGATGAAAATTTGATAGAATGAAGGTTTTTAAATCTTTACATGACATATAAGGTAAAAATATATTCATTTTTCATGATAAAAACGATAAAGAATGATTTTTGGGAAAGTGTTAAGAACATTCTAATGAAATCGTTGTTAAAAGAAAAAAAGTGTCAAATTTTCTTTTCCAATTAATTTTAAAAACATTTTTTAAATCATGTTAACAAAACATGTTATTTTGGAGAAAATTGGTTCTTTGACTAAAGTGAGAAATGAAGTCGGGTGTTCATAAAAAATATTTCGAAAACGGATTGAGTACTAGAGATTGGTAAAACAGTAATAATACATCAAAAAGGCAATGAATTAACATAATATAGGAAAATGAAATGGTATATTGAATACTATTTATATAAATTCCCTTAATGGAATATAATATTCTGTCAAATTGTTCCTGAGGAAAATAATCATTAAACATTCCAAACTGTCTCATACAATATTGAATCATTTAAAAATGTAATTATAATGATGGAATAAATTTAAATGAATGTTATATCATATTGAGAGTAAATATATTCATGATATATCAGGAAACATTTAAGTATATATCCTATCTAAAATAAACTATGTGCATAACACCAATTAAGTCTCAATGGAATGTAAAATGATACCATATCCCTTACCTTGCCTTTCCTTTCAGTTGAATGTCCTTTAAAATCTGGTATATTAAACGTATTATAATTTTATACTTATTTTAGGACAAATTTCATGTTTATAATTAAATTTTATTACTTATTACTATGTCATATACAACTAATTAATTAATTCCATTTACATAGGGTGTTCTTTCCAAATTCAACTTATGGGTCCAAATAACTATGATTGGTCAATTGTGGTAAAAGGGGTAATTATATAACATATCTAGAATAATATTAATGAAATTATTATTATATATATACATAAATAATTATTTTAAAGCCAATAATTAAATATGGTTATGAAGAATTAGTCAATGTGACAATCAGGGAGATGGTTGGTCATACATATGCAAGAGCAATGTTCCCATGTTTCAAAGACCGTAATGGAAAGAAGGTTAGTAACACCATATCATTACATAAATATAATTAAATTATTAAAAAAATTATTTAATCATGAGTATATATATAGATTTATTTTGAAGAAAAAAAATAATCACATCGTGTTGAGGAGGCGGTATTCCACACATTCGTGAACGATGTTATCAATTTTTAAGGGTGCCAAACTGTAAGAAAGAAATTGATATATATTATATCTATTGAAATGTAATTATATCATAAATATCACATAGTGATTTTTTATTTCATATATTTTAAAATAATTATTTGTATTTTATGTTCCATTTATAGTGTGAATGAATCACATCGCATTAAGGAGGTGGTAATCAACACTTCCACGCACGATGTCATCACATTTACACAAAAATGGAAAGTATAATGATATGTATTGAAATAGAATTAGATAATCATAAATAATTAATAAATATTATATATATCATATATAATCACATTTTTCCATCATAATTTCTACTAATAGCATTGGTAATGGAAAAAAGGAAGAATTATAATTTCACGAGGCAATAGTTTAGCGTACATATAAAAAGAGTGTTTGATACCAATTACATAGAACTGTGTGTAAGTGTGGTAAAAAACGTTAAAATAAAAAATTATAGTATATAAATTATATTTTTATAATTTTATGTAATATGAGGAGTATATGGGGTGGATAATGGAAAAAAACTAAAGAGATGAAGAAATGATGTTACCTCTTAATCGGGTAACTTTTTTTAGTGTGTACCAAATGGATTCCTTGGATGGATTTTTTTACAAAACATATTTCTAATGGTATATGGGAGGGATTTTGGGATTTTATTTTTTATGATATTTTCTTATCATAAGTCATTTGAGAGGTGTGAGTAATAAGGATAAGTGATGACCTTTTATAGTGGATGAGTGACACTCTTGTAATATTTTGACAACAGAATTCCTACCACATTTTTCATGTTTCATGTGGAACGAATAATGGAATAATTTGGATCAAATATTCGATAAGGTTTATATATTTCCATCAAAAATATATTTTACAAGTGTGTAGGTCATTTTTTCATTATGGTTATGATTTAGTCCTTTATTAATCTTAATTTAACTTTAATCATTGCAATTTATTTTAAAGACATTCCCAAATATTTTTGGAAAAAAATATTTTCTCATTATAAATTTTAAAATATTATAATGGAAAATATGGAATCCATTTTTCACAATTATAATCATTGAAGTGTCATGAATTGTTTTAAATTTAATCCCCCAGGCAGGACAACAATGTAGGGTTTTAAAGTAAAATAATCCAAAAATATTTATGTATTTTTTAATAAATTTAAAATTGAAATTTATTAAAATGACATAAATGGTATTAATTGATAAAAATATGATATATTTAAACTTTAAAACAAATTAAAATTAAAATTTATCTATATAAATAAATTAGATTAAAAAGTATGTTTCAATTAAAATTCTGTATTTGTAACTATTCATTATATAATGATATGTTTCCGAAAAATATAAACATTTCACCCTACCAAAATGTATATATTTATATTTAAAATTTTAATTTTAATTTTTTAATTATTAAATCAATTAATTTCTAAAAATTAAAATTCCAAATGGTTTTCTATTACAAGGAGGTAAAATTGCCTTTATAAAAATACTGGTGTTTATAAGTGAAATTGGGTTTGTTGTTATCTTATACGTATCAAATATAATGGATGAACATAAAAATATTTTATTGAATATATAACATATATATTTCATTAAAACCATTCAATAAATGTAATTAACTATGTTTATTAACAAAAAACTACATTGGAAGCATAAAAACTATAATATTTGTTTTTTTATCCAATTGCTTCTTATTTTCGTTTCTCATTAATTGATAACCAATAAATTAATTTTATATTTATATAAACAATAAATTCTTATATTTTAGTTAATAATATTGATAACCTCAAACATGAAAAATATGTTATTTCATATTATATTATAAACTAATATTATAATAATACATCGTTATTTGGTGAAACCCGATCTTGCGTGTATCATGAGATATCAATGAAGGTCTCTATTTTATGTAACGCAAGATATCAAGGAATGTTTCTCTTTCATGCGATGAATGAAAATATATTTCTAAATTCATTACAAGTAATGAAATATATTATATTTGTCTAATATTGCAATGTATCAATTTAACATATTCCCTTTTTATAGCTGGTGTCGCATGATTGAAACATTATTGAAAACCAAGCAGCAATTTATTATTTCATGGTGTTACTTTCTACGCACCATAATTATTTTTCATCCTCAACATTTAATCTCAACCATTGTAATACTTTATTTTATGTTCCCTATATCGAAATCCCACATCATGATAAGGTTTCCTGAAACATCCTCTGAAAAAGAGAGAATGGGAAGTACCGAGGTCACATGGACTACCACCTGACTTGGCCTTTATATTAGGGGACATTAGTGGAAAGTGAAAATAATAACATGGAGTGAATGCATAAATATTTATAGGTAATTAATGGTTTCATCAATATTAAAAAAATGAGTGATATGTGGAATTATGTGGGACTAAAATTCCTAAATTATTATTGACTTAGAAACCATCGGTAAAACAAAAATTAATGTATTAATAAAACATTAAATTTATTTTTAATTTTTTAATGTTTATTAATTATATTTATACCTATGAATATAAGGATATTTAATAATTGATAATTTGTAATTTCAAATGAAAAATTACAAATTTTGGTTATTATGTGATCAATTCATCCAAAAAATAATTTTGACTCCTAAAGCACTAAAATAGGGTTCTAAAGGATTATAAACCCTATACAGAAGTTACGATTCTAACGATTTTCACCAACTATTTTACAAAACTAATATGGTTAAGACTTTAATCTATAAACCTAAAATAAACAATACTATTTTATCATTATAACACTTATTCATCAAATTGTTTAACTAAAATTAATTAAATTTTAACCAAGACATTGTATATGTAAGTGGTTGGCATGAAACCCTATATCATCCTTCAGTCATGGGATCGAGACATGTGGCCTCAACTTATTTGATTGGGTTTACCCAGCTTAATGTTTTTTCTTTTCAAAATTCATATTAATATAATTTAAAAGATAACTATTTTGGACATCCTTGAAATTATGTTAATCACTAAATAATCTTTTATCTAGGGTTTTCAATACAACCTCAATACATTAATAATTATTCCTCTTATTCTCACATCAATGCTTATTTGGTATAATGTTTATCCGTAATATAATATCTTGTATTTCTAAATAAATACATGTTATTTTAAATATAATTCACCTTAGGATTTACTAAGGTTATTCATTTTAAAAATTTGTTATAGTAGTTCGTAAATAAAATATGATTTTTCTAAAGATTATCCACCAAAAGATTAAATCTAGGTGTGTATTAAGGATCACATTCATGTACTAGGATACACTAAGTTATTCCCAACACACCTATTAGAGTTGTTACTCCAATGTACATCTTTTCCATAACCATATCTAGTTCTAGTATCAAAATAAAGATGTATTTCTAGGAAAAATACAAAATAACTTTCTATTTGAATCCTTAGTATGTTATTCTATAATATTCCACAAATTATACATTATGAATATTTTCATTAATCTATGTTTTCCTTAATCTAGATCCCAAGGATTCGACTAAGCATCCTATGATACCAACTATAGTGACCCGACACGAAAAAAATTAGATCAGTTTTCTGCTATCAAATACATTAGCATGCTTACAAGGAATCAAATCATTAACGACTTAGGGTTTAGTAGTCTTTGTAAACCAAATAGACAAATGATTCATGTATAAAAAGTAATTCACAAATTACAAACAAGAATTTCTAAATAAATAAATTCAATGCTAATAAATTAGACTGTAACTTTATTCCATCTAGTATATCCCTACATATCATTCATAGTGTGCTTCTTGGATTCAAGGGTAATGGGACATAATAAGGGTGAGCCTAATTTCACTGTAAGGATAACACATGGTGGAAGAAATAATTAATCAATGTGAATAATAATTATGGTATGATAAGTAATAGAAACACACATAGCATGTAGTCAACAAAATGGGAAGGAAGTGCATAAACAATATTGCAAGGTAATAATAAGAATCACATTCCATTCAAACAAATATATAATGGAAAATAAATATGTCAAGGTACTAAACATAAACACATTCCATTTAATCACTGAACTAAAAATAAATGTATATATATATATATATCAAATGAAAAATGAAATGAATGAATTAAAATTGAATATAAATGATGGAAATTATTGATTAGTGGATGTCATTTTTTCTAGGTACATGGTACCTTAACCATCCATACAATTCACAAGATGGTTTACAATATATCAGGTCAAATACCATATATGGTTTCTAGCCAAATGAATCATCCCCGAAGACTATCGATGCAATTATGGGAATACATTTACCTATCCCTAACCAATATAGATTTCCTCAAATGGTCACCAATCAATGTATTTCGTGTGTAAATAATTCATAATATCGAATAAATAATATTCCTTATAAAATATATTTATTTCAAAAATTAAACAAATTATAAATATTTCCCAACATAATAAATTAACCTTAAAAGTAAAAATCATATGAAAAATTGTATATGGTTTAGGAAATGAACACATCTTTGGTAGGTGATTTGGATATTTGGTGGAAATTCAATGTTTAATGATCACTGGAAAATGAATATTTAAAGGGAACGAAAATGAATCAAGTAAGTGAATGTGAATAAGATCTGTTTCCATATTAATCATAAAAAATATAGAGAAATATTAATTATGGTATCAATAAAACCTACCCAAAGTGTTGTAATCAAAAGGGGTTTTTATGAATATAAATATTATAAAAATATCATTTAAAACAATTCTTGTTGAAAATATACTTTTGTTTCGAAATACCTTTTGAATAACCTTTTCATTGAAAGTAAAATTTATAAATAGTTTTGTTAAAAAATATAATTTTAAAAATACAATGGAAACATTAATGTAATGATGAAAGTTAAATTTATACATGTCGTACATGGTAAAAAGAGCATTTCTCATATATGATAAAAAGGTTATAAAAATTCCTTGATTGGAAAAAAGACAAGAATAATACATAATCTTTTTTTAAAGATAAATAAAATTTTAATTGTTTTTTAGAAATAAATTTCAAAACACATTTCAAAACATTTTAATGAAACATCATTTTTAGATGAAACCCGGTTCTCTGACTAAAAAGAGAAATGAAGTCAGGTTTTCTTAAAAACATTTTCTAAAAATCCATGAGTAAAAAATAGTAGAAAGGGTAATAATACATCAATAAGGCCACAAATTACCAGGGGAGAGGAAAATTAATGGTTTTACTAAAATATGGTCAAATTATTTCCCCAAATGCAAATGAATGATCTATAATTTTATTCTTGAGGAAAATAATTTTTATCCATTCCAAAGTGTCTCAAGCCACTTTGAAACATTTTTTATCATATGTCTCATGAAAGAATAATATTAAATGAAATATATATTATAATTAAGTAAATATATTAATTATATATCATTTAAAAGGGAAGTATATACACCATATCCAGGAAACTCGGTCAATAATAACAAATAAGTCTCAATAGAATAAAAAATGAGATGATATCCCATACATTGCATTTCCTTTCTTGTGAATGTCCTTTTAATTATCTTATAACAATAAAATTATATTAATTATATACTCTATTGATAACCTTTTTTAGGTTTATCATTACATTTATATCAATTATTATCATTTTTATATAACTACATTAAAAATTATGTTTATGTCAGTTGTTTTAACAATTTTATATTTATGTGTGAAAAACAACATTGGTAGGCCAACTATTGTGAAAGGGGTCATTATATAATGTATCAATAATAATAATAATGATTTTTTTATATTTATACATCTATTATTCTTAACATTCAAATAATTATATATTTTCATGGAAAACGAATCAATGATACAATCATGAATATGGTATGCCATACATACGAATGGGGAACATTCCCACTTTTCAATGAAAGTTATAAAAAGATGTAAAGTAAAAAATTATTCTTCCAAATTGATTATTATATCATAAATACCATGTTATTTAGTCATTAATACTTATATAGTGAATTATTTTGATGTAAAAAAGGAATTACATCAGGTCGAGGAGGCGGTAGTCCACTTGTTCGCGAGTGACGGTATCACATTCTAAGTGTGTGAAAGGGTAACATAGAAATTCACATATATTATATTTATGAAATATAATAATGCAATTAATATAATATAGAGGTCATTTATTTCACATTTTATTAATTGAAACCATCCTTTATACAGTCTATGTATAGTGGGAACAAATCACATAACTTTGACGAGGGAATAATCCACACTTCCACAAATGATGTTATAGAATTTACAAATAATATAATGTATAATGATATGTGTTTTATTATAATTAAATAAAAATAAATACATAATAAAAATTATATATCATATATTATCATATTTTCCATCATAATGGCCACCATGAGAGGTGGTAATGGAAAAATTAACAATTATCATTTTGTGTGGTAGTAGTTCACTGTAAATAAATAGTATATCTATTACCCATTAGTTGGATGTGTGTATAAGTGTAGGTAAAAACAATATAATAAAAAATTCTTAGTATATTGGGGATACTTGTGTTGTTATATATTCATGGAATAAAAAAATTTTAGAGGCTGGAGAATGAAAATAAAACTAAAGAGCATGAGGAGGCGTGTTACATCTTAACTAGATTACTACTTTCGGTTTGTAAAAAAATGATTAATTGGGTGTATTTATACAAAAGGGGAGGCTTAAAGGTATAGGTGAGATATTTTGGGAAGCTATTTGGGAAGATCATGGAAGATACTTCGTCGTTTTGGGCATTAAGCTTAAGATTTAGTCCCTTATTTATCTTAATCTAACCTTAATTATATTAGTTAATTTTAATCAATTTCACTAATAATTTGGTAGAAAAACATGTTACTAGAAATTATAAATTATTATTATTCCTATTATGGAATCAATATTTCCTAATTATAATCACATAGGTGGATGAAATTGATTGAATCTTAATCCTGCAGGTGGGATGACAATGCATGTTATTAAAGAAAAAGCACCTGAAAGATTTCTGTATTTTTATAATCAAATTCAAAGTTAAATTTATGATGATGAGATAAATTTTATTAATTGGTAAATTTTTTATCAAAATAAACTTTAAAACAAATTATATTTATAATTTATCCCTACAAATAAATTAGAATAAAATTCAGTTTTGAACAAAATTTCTATATTTTTTTCAATACATTAAAAAATGATATGTTTTCAAAAAATATCAAAAATTCACCTTGGCAAATTTTTAGGTTTTTATTTAATGTTTTATGTTTATTCTGACATACTAAATCTATTAATGTTTAAAACTTTGAAATTTAAATGGGTTGTACATAAAAATGTCGTAAAATTATCTTTATAAAAATATATGTTAATTTTCCTTAAATTGGTTGTATTATTATTTTACTCTTATCAAATATAATCAATGTACCTAAAAAATATTTTATTTAAAAAATAAAATACAATCTTCATTAAAATCATTCACTAGATTTAATTAATTATATTTATTAAAAAAACTCCTTTGAAACATAAAAATAAAAATATATCATTTTATATCAAATTGGTTCTTATTTTAGTTTCTCATTATTTGGAAACCAATGAATCAATTTTATATTTATATAAACTATAAATTTTGATAAGTCATTTAATACTATTCATAACCTATAATGTATCCACCAGATTTTATCATTTGATTGTAAATAATAGTTTGTTAGTAATACATTGTTCTTTGGTGAAATTCGGTCTTGCGTGTAACCCCCGCTATCGTCGAAGGTTACTCTTGTAAGTTACCAAAGATATCAAAGAAGGTATCATTTGTGTGAAATGAAAGATGAATTGGTATTCCATGCTTTAAAATTTATAGAATATATTATATTTATTTATTATTGTAATGTATCAGGTTAATATATTCACTTTTTACACTAGGTGTTGCATGTAATAAACCCCATTAAATACTAAATTGTAATTTATAATTTTGTAGTGTTATTACCAACATAAACATGAGGTATAACATTGATGAAATATATGAACAATTTTTAACATTTTCCCTCTAGAACATCTGAATACATTAAAACCCCATTAGGAACATTATTCTAAACCTTTACTACTTCGAAAACCAAAAATCTCACCACAAAATCTCCCACATCCAATTTTTTACCACGAAATAAAATCACCTATCTATATTAAATATTTGATAACCCTAGGTGTACTACCAATGGTTATCTATGATAATTATGAAGAACTCCCCCATCTATCACTAAAACAAACTAAATTCACTAGAACAACATATAAATCCAAATATAATTCAATCATCCTTCCAAAGAATCAATATGGACAACACGATCTCTCATCACCTCTTCATATGAGTCTCCCCACAGATAATTATCCACCTACCTCAATAATTAATGATCTATGATAATCTAATAATGACAACCTTGATAATAAATCTCTACCAACTTGATATGCATCACTACAAGATCCTAAATAACATTCCACACATCAAAATAATAGAGGACCACATCTTTCGATGACATCCTTCTCAATGCATTGACACAAAACTACTCTTTAGTAAGGTGTAGGATATGACTAACTCATAATCAGAAAGAATAATTATGAACCCTAATTTATAGAAAAATATACGACACTAAAAAATGATATACTTCAAGCACTTGTGATCCCTGAAGGCTGCAAAGCACTCTCCAATGAAGTAATGCTGCCACAAAATCAACACAAACATAAAAAACACTAACTCCAACTAATGACAGGCATAGTTATTATCAATTTTATATAACTTCATGGGCCAAAAAAGATCACTGAACTCTACAACATCAACAAAACATCTATATATTAGATTGGATTCTTCAAATAATTCATAAAACATCACTGCTCCTCCAGAAACTGAATCATTATATAATTGAAAAATGCATATTTCTTAACAAAAATTGATTTCTAGAACCAATAGGTCCATTAAAATTAATATTCATTCCTGTTAAATTTTGTTAGAGTGGCTACAACTCAAGTGAAATTTGGTACAAAAACTTTGATAAGAGCATGTGATACCAATAAACTATGAACATCCACCACATTATTTTGTACGTCCCAAGAGAAAACTTCCTCGACCATTGATAGGTCCACTAAAACACCTTGATGATAATCCTCGTTACAATGTATATTCACCTCTCGTATCTATGATAATGACATGGATACATTCCCATAGAGCGTTTTGTGTCAGACAACTAGAATGAAATTTATTTTCTGACCTAAATTCAGCTCCTCGGACTAAGAGAATATAAATATCTCATCAATTGACAAGGAAAAAATAATTCTAGGAATTCTTGAAACTCAGAGTGCATGAACCCCTTAAAAAAATCATGTGAATACTGATTAAAATGACTACAAAATCAATGTTCTGAATCAAAAATTTAAATGAAATCTTTGAGATATATTCCTAACATTACTTCGAAAAGATATACCCTCACCACATATTGATATAATAAAACCAAAATTCTACTCTCTACTAGTTAAAAAGGACATCTACCCTCAGAAGTAGTTAAAATGTTTTGATCATTACATAATTCACTATCTAGTAATCTATACCCAACCATACACCATCATTCTATTATTTTGTAATCAACACTACAATACCCCATAATGACATATTGAACCATATAAGACCCCTTTTCCTTAGATAATTTGTTTGAATCCTTAACTCGAGCAATTAAAAATTTTCTATTCAATAAGAATCCATTAAAATTAGTCAAGAAATGACAAACAAGATTTTATTAAAATTAATTTCACATTGCATGGGTAGATTCAAATACCATATGTGAAAATATCCAAAAACACTCCAATGACACTAGGAACCCCCACAATCACATGATAAATTGATTCCAAAAATAATAAATCCATCAAAGAATGAAGGTTCACTACACAAGTACTTCCAACCAAAAAAATCCACATGAAAAATAAAATAGTACATTGGACATCCACATAAGAGAACATTATTCTCCATAATGTACAATCAATAATGTAATTACTATAATAAAGATAGTCAATTATGAGGAGTACAACATACGAATTCATCTAAAGAAATAAATGATCCCCACAGGATGGATGAGGACCGATAATTAGTTAAACCCTATGGAACACATCAAACAAGATGGTACGACCTAAAAATTGAATAATTAATACTAAAATCCTGACAATCCTGTCTACATATAGTCCTAGAGAATAGAATAGATTAAGTAAAAAAGAGTTTAAAGCTCCTAAATCCAGTATTTCACAAAAGGGCAGATGACTGTCTATGAGTAATTCAAAAAAATCAAGCCCCTCATGTGCTGCTGCATCCAATTCATGCATATCACAATCCCTTTATACCCTTATTGTCTACTAAAAACCAGATCCATAGAAAAGTAAGGTATTTGTACATTAACATGAGAAAAAACCATAGGTTAGCCTCTATAATTACCATATCCCCATGGATAATTACAATCCTATTAGAATTACTACAGAAACAACATCACTGTATACTAATTCTAAAGTAGGTAGTACACCTAGCCATATATACCACACTAGTATCTACAAACTACTAGATATTAATCCTAGTAAAGCCCAGTGACATCCAAAAAAATCATACTTTTTTAATATCCATAGGAAAGGTATGAAAACTACATGAACCATAAGACCATAAGGCAATTGACTGATGTAGATTATCAATAGGTTGAATCTTCTATTTCATAGGCACTTATGACCTACTAATAACAACCATGATTTTTTTGCAACATTTATAGATCCCCACTAATAGAAAACCACCTCATTAGTGTATCTTCAAGATCTTATCCAACTTATTATGAAAACATATATATATGTTTGTAAAATTAAATGATTTATCTACATATTATATATAAGGATAGTGTTCCTCCTCAATATGTCACACATGAATGTCCTCATTAATAAAAAGTTATATGGAAGTTGAAAAAGGTATTTGAACATTTTTTTTAGCTCCCAAAATGAAAATTTTTCCAAATGAAAGGAAATAATCTCATACCACTTCACAGACATAATTTCATTTGAAAGGAAATCTATATGGATCAAAATTTGAATGTTAACCAACAAAATATATTCCTCGTTATGATCTTGTAGATGAAACATCAATCACATATACACATCTTCATGAATCTAAATAATCTCTAAATAGACCCAGTACTCCATCGGGTCAAGTATCCAACTAGAAGTGGTCTACAACAACTCTATATAGATCTATGTAACCTCATTATAAACTTTAAACCCATAATTCTAAAATCATTCCACTAAAATTCTCACAATATCCTCCTCCACAGTTCGTACTCCTCAACTAGATCAACCCAAATTCGATAAACCAGGTCATACAATTGAACCTCCAATGCCTGATACACAAGAAGATGATGTAAATTATATATAATATAAATGTAAACATGATATAGAAAGTCTTTGAAATATAGAATTTTATAAGGATAAAATTCAATCAATTTAGTTAATTTTTACATTAAAAAAATACCAAATCATATAGGAACACAAGTCATCACAAATCACGTACCACTCTAAAATAACAAAAATTCAAGCATATACCCCTCACATAGATTGTAGAGATACTTAGATTCCATGAAATGTATAGTTTTAAGAGTTTTAGTCTTATCTGATAGCTATTCCCCGATTTCTATATCATGAAAAAAGGTCAACTGGTATGGTTTCCATATCAACCCATGATATCCTTATAGTTCCTAACTCTGGAATATACCTAATATCTGAACTATAACCTATAATAAAACTCTATGATGACCCCCTCCATCCAAAAAAACATAACAAGTGGAGTGTGATAACTCTCATCCATTTACTAATTCTGGTTGGCCTCAGGATGTCAAATTGAACAAGGGTTATTAAAAAACACAATGAATTACTATTTATAATATAGAAAAGATAGAGAGATAATATAAATCAAGTGTAATAAACATAATGAAACAAAATAAAATAAATCCAAAAATAATACCAAAATAAATTTATAAATAAAACTGATATTGATAAAATTTAGTAAATGTAAAAAATAATAATTAATGCTATAACAGTTTCATAGAAACTATCCCCTGGTCTAAGTCCATACTTTCGATCACGGTCCACTTCTTTCTTTTAGAAATATTAATGGTAATTTTATATACTAAGGGTTTGGCTATAAATACACTTAGTTAGAAAATAGAATTCTTGTGCACCTGAAAAACATAAGACAATAACCGCTTTTAGATTATCATATTGGAATTCTAATATCGTGTTTGAGTTCAGAATGCTATGTTAACCCATGTTAGGGTGTAAAAGTTTCCCTTTTCTTGAACCAGGTTGGATGTGATTACTGGTAGTGTGACAATTGATTTTTTAATAATAAAATAAAACATAATAAATTAAAGCACTCCCCCTATTTTATTTATTATTACCTTAGGGTAGGAGAGTTTTTATCCCATGTTGAAGAATACCTGAGGATGAAATGATTTGAGGAGGTTCTACCAAGCCCCATTTTTCTGGTGATCATCACTAGATCGAGTTGGATCATCTTATTGGCATCACGTTGGACCCAAAGTGTTGTTTTTCCTTTATCTATGTAGATTTATGAGAATTACATCTCGATCTACATAAAAGATTATTTTTATGTATTATAGACCTTAATGAAAGGTACAGGCCTTGTGAGGGTTGATTAGGGATGCATCTAGTTAAATCATGGGGTTTGTATGATTCATCTAGATTTTTCAATTGGAAATATGGATCAAACGTCTTGTATTATAGGTTCACAAACCAAGGGTTCTTCTCATTCAAGGAACTTGATCATCGAGGAGTACAGACCATGCACTAGGGTGTACACACTATGTAGCGGTACTCGGTCATCAGAGGTGGAAATGATAAATCTCATTGTATCTAGGTACATGGTCATCTAGGAGCACATGGCCATATTACATAGGAATGATATGTGATACGTGGGCATAAGAAGCGGGAAACAACCATATTTCATATTTTTAATGACATGCATTATACCCAGGGTACATTCCATGTATGGAGACACAGATATACATTTATGTGTGGGAGAATACATTCGTAGGGGTTTAGATGAGGTCACAATCCACATTCCATGCGTTATATATAGAGAATTCACAATACACATTCGGTGTTTAAGGACCTATCTTTAATAACTACATATTCTAGTGTTTCTGAATTAGAAATCAAATTATTGAAATTTTGGGGATCATTTAGGTTTACTGTTTTAGAGTATTAGGACAAACACACACAATGTAGAAACATAAATTGACATTGATCACTTATACAAAATATCCATCTTTTCAATTAAACTATTGTATTTAAAAAATATATATATATTTTCAAGATAAGTCTTTATAATTTAATTCTTGACTTCATCATTATCCATAATCTCCCTTAAACCATATGAAAAAAATTAAAAAAAAATTGGTATGAGAATGAAAAGATCATTAAGGGGCATAAAAGAATAAAAATCATTACTCTAATGAAAACATGAAAATCCTTAATATACTTAACGTTATACATTATTATTTTAGGTAATTTTTTTTATTAACATATGAAAAAACACATTTTTCTCAAAAAAAAAATTTAAAAAAAATATAAATCAGAGATATAATGATGTTTTAAATTTTGGAAATCGTTAGAGTAACCACCACACCTATTCATAGAAGACCTTAAAGTTCAAAATATAATCATTACATTAGAGTAAAAATAATAGATACTCATTATTGACCACCATAGTAAATATTTTAATAATAATAATTGAATATTTCCATTATCTCATAGGATAAATCCAGTCGATTAACTGTGTATCATATATATAATAAACATATGGTCAACTTCCATAACTAAAGTATCAAATGCATAGGAGTTTATAACATAAACACACATATTTGATCTATACTAGAACTAAAAATTATCATAAAATTTCCCAAGAACCATAATGTAACCATATATCTAGAAATTGTGAATCATAAAAACATTTTTAAAGAAAATATACATTTCATTTGGAGATCACTTATTTTTAGAAAAATTGTGTACATACAAAGGATAACATTTTATTTGAAAATATATATTTATGCTAGTAAGTAAAAATTCAAAGAAAATATTAGTAGTGATGGTGGAATAATACTTCCATGCCTTATATATTAAAAAATAATTCCATTTTTACTTTTTTTAGAAAATTGAATGATGACCTTTAAAAATGAATTTTAAAATAATTCCCCTTATGTTCAGTATGGAAGGTCATGTGTGTTCAATATATTACAAAATAATAAAAATATGATATCTATTAATTTACATGAGAATTTTTTTTCATGTATTTTGTTCTTTTGATTTAAATTATAACTATAGTGTAATAATCACATAATTATTTATGTTCACACCTGTTTGTTTTGATGATATTCATTTCATATGTCTACAATAACTTCAGTATGATGAGTGATGTAAAATAGATGAACATTTCATCAACCATTGAGTAATATACCAGAAGATAATATCATTTTTTTAAATAAATTATACTTTAAATTAAATTAAATTAATATGGTAATGAAAAAACTACTACGTTACAATCATACAGGTAGTAGTTCAACTGTTAGGATGAGTAACGTTTTCATTTTTCAATGATAATTTTTTCAACATGGTAAATATCATTTTATCCTTCCAAAATGATCTAAATAAAATTATAATCATATCAATTTTCTACACATATTTATATATTATCCATGTGATGTGGTGGTGAAAAATGAATCATTTCACTTCATGTTTGTGGAATTCCACACATACTCATTAATGACATTAACATTTTTTCTTGATGGTATGCTAATAATATAATTTTTATATTTTCATTAAATAATTAAAAATATGTCACTAATTTTTTTCATACATTATTTTAGTCATTATAATATTATTATGTGATAGTGATGAAAAATTAATTACATCGGTTCATGAGGTACTAGTCTTCCAGACACACTTATTATGAATTATATTCCGATTTTGATGGAACTGGAAATTGATATGGGGTTTGAACCTAACAATCTAAAATTTATATATATGGAGGATAATATATATTTTTTTATTATAATGAAGAAATAATATTTAATGGAGATGGAAGAATAAGCAAATTTAATACATAAATTTTAAAACTATACCTCTTATTTGGAAAAAATCATTTTCTAAACCACATAACCCCTATATGATTAGTTTTTTTACCCTAAAAAGTGACATCATGAATTTCATTAGGTAGTATAGTTATAGTTTTCCAACGTTCATGGCTAAATTGAAAGGTTTTTAATGTATTTGGAAATGAAAATAATATATTTCCTTTCATAAGATATTTGTGGAAGAGTCTTGAAAAATCAAAAAATTATAAATTATTATAGAATATATTTTAACACCAAATGGATCCAAAATCACTAATTTCTAAAACAATGTGTGGATATGTTAAAATCCCCTCATCAAATAAAAACATGATAAGTTTAGTTGACCCAATCCCTAAATCCTACTTCCAGTTCCTAATACAATTACATTATAATAGATATATGAAAATTGTGCCTCAAAGGATAGAATAATCTATTATTATTAGTTAAATAGATACATATATGATTCTCATTTTAAAATTGAATTAAAAATTACAACGTAGTTTTTTTTATAATAACTATATTTCATCTTGAATATCCGTATATATCATTGTTACTATAATTCATGGAATCCTAGGGAATGGAAATGATAACGGCGATGTCAAATTCCCTGTAAGGTGTAGAAAAGAATAAGATATGATGAATTAATAATAATAATGAGCATTTAATTTAAGATATGTGAAAAAAATCCTTATAAATTACTAGATAATGATCACTCAATATGGAATGTTAAATAAAAGAAACACATTCCATTTATTCAATAAACTAAGAATGAAATGAATCCATAGACTGTATCAAAGAAAAAAATCCTATTAATTATAATAATTAGTAAATATACAATAAAGGAAATTCTTAAAAAATTGATTCCATGTTTCTTAGGTACATGATATCTTTACCATCAAGAACATTAAAAATACGGATTGCCATTCTATGTAGAAACCCATATGATTTTGAAATTTCATTCGTCTTAGGAGACTAAAATTCCATATAGGGGATTACATTAAATGGTTCCCAACCCATATCACACGAGTCCAAATAATTACTTATGAATAGAATAATTTATTATGTTTATAAACAATGAACCTTAAATATCTGCATTAAGTAATGGATAAAAAGTTATCAATATTTCTACAGTTATTCAAATGAAAATTAGTGAAATATTGTATATTAAAAGGATAAATGGGTTAGGAGAAAAAAATAACCATCACAATATAATATGGATATTTAAGATAGATTTAATAAAAAATGAAAAACTAACCACAATAATGTGATTTTATCTATAGAAATATAACAATCAATGGGTAGAGAGAGATTGCGCAATAACCTTTAAAATTTGGTAATTTTCAATTCAATTCCACTAGAGAGATATAATTAAAATTTAAACATAAAATTATATGGTGAATAAATAATTAATTATATAACATGTCAAATGGAATGTAAATATACCACATAGATATGAATTAGTGAATAATAACACAAACACTTCAATATAATTTCAGTTGAGAATAAATCCATTACTACATGAGTGGATTTTTAATCATGAGACATATAAAACAATTGAATCAATTTAAAAATATAATATCATCAAATAAACTTGTTGTTTCTCATTCAGAATCAATTTTCACTTATAGTGGGAGGGGTTGAATCTGTGATGTCTTTTTTATTTTATGTTTCATTACATATGAGACAACCTTCACCTCTTATTAAGTATTTAATTCACCCTCTAAAATAATTCTACCACACAACCATATGTAAAAAATAATTTACAAGTTTCTCTACATAAAAAGTGTAGCTATATCATTAGTATGGTTTAAAACCAATAAAATACCACAAAATCCAATAGAAAAAATCATTTTACATAGAATATAATGGGTAAGACGTTCCCTTATACTAGTTTAACAATATGAAAATAATCTAATACTGAGTTTGATTATTTTATATCAAAATGAGGTAATAAAATGTTATACTGCTTCTTAATACACTTCCACAAACCTAATCATTCAAAAAAATATTCTCTTTTCTAACCAGAAGCTTATAATAACTTCTTGCAGTCCTCTGTGAACTATCCATCTTCCTTCACAGATTTTATTAATCCTCCTAAAACTAAGTTACACTATGTGTTTCGAGTGATTCATCAAATAACTCTTCCTCCTCATACTATATCTGCTTCATTGATGGAAAATTCCTTGCATAATGTCGATGCTTCATGGACTACCCATGCTTTGTAAACAACCTCTCCCTCCTGAGATTCCAATACCTCACATCCCATTTTCATTCGCGGGTTATCAATATCCACAAACCACTTCCACAAACTCTATCTATGAAAAATATCATTCAGGGAAATGATCCCTTGGGAAGTACTTCATCCACCACAGAAACTCTTCTACATGATCATTTTCCTTCATTCAATCCTCCTTTGTAAACTATTGAGACTTTAATGAATTCTTCCAAAGAGTGAAGATGTTTTATAATGAAATATTCACTCCCATAATTAAAGTATTAGGATCCATTATATATGAAAATAAATCCTCAAATATGGCTAATATGATTTACCCAAATTTTAAATGTGTTATAGACTTCTATGTGGACTGTTCTTCTTGTGTAAACCATTTTGTTACACTGTCTACTTACCGCATTTCTTCATTCATGCCGACTAATTCCATATATCAACATATCAATGCCACTCAACTGAGAATTATGCACCTTCCATGTAACACTATCCTCCCATGAACTGTGAGCCTCCCGCAAACCATTTTTTATGCGGTATGTGTACTACACTTAATGGTAGTCATAATATTTCTATTTAGAATCCTCACTTTTACAAATTTTTATATATGTTCCTCATATTTATTATTCCATTTTCAAACCATCCTTTGTGGTCCATGAACTAATCTTCTCAAAAAATACTTCAATTGCTAAGAAAAAACTCCCGATTTTTAGTCCATAAAATATTGAAAATACTGGGAAACGTCACCCCAAAATAATATACTTTGAAAAAACCACTCATACTGATTTTTAGTCATCTGATTTTATCATGAAACTTTTCTATAATTATTTTTATGCTTTTATTTATTATATTATGAATTATAAAATTATCCATGGAATGTCTTGTAACATCGTTGCCCTCCTGCAACATCTTTCTTTCTAATAAAAACATAATACAATTGGAAAAAAATTTATCCCCTTTACCTCATAATTAATTCATCACATGTTCTCCAACAAAAGTATTATATTTTTTGAATACATATCATTAATAAATCACTATATTCTCCAAGATCTTTTATAATGTGAATTGATTCATCCTTTTCAACAACACAAGACAGCACTCTTGAAAGTTGTTTTCTTACATTCAAAAGTGTCAACATTAAATGGGTATGAAAAAAACTAAATTCAGTATATTAAATGTCATATATAAATATTTAAACCAAAAAAAATTAATTTTTAGTGAATGAGGTATAAGTCTCACAGAAATAAATGTGAGACTAGAAATCCTCAAATAAATAAGGTAATATCTAAATCGAAAGACTCAAAAGTAATTATCATCAAATGTAATATTTAAATACAAATAAGATAAAATAAATATATAAATTATATATAAAAATGGAAGGTATATATACCACAAAAAATATGTAACTGGAGAATATGACTTTTGTCTCACATATGTTAAAAGTCTGAAGAAAATCCCTTACCTTAAACTCTCTTTTAGAGGAATTGACTTTAACCTCCAATATATTGTTTTTTAGAATCTTATTTACATATAAAGGAACCATATTAATATTTTTAATATCATATATGATTATTTCATAACATCTCATTACCCGTTTATAAATAATCATTCATTATTTTTACTGTTTTCGGTGTATATTGCCTTGTTTCTCACGTATGTGTTGACATGTTATTTTTTTCATGTTACATATATCATGAATTCTTCATACATATAATTTAATACACAAATTAAATGTCATATATATTCATTATACATGTTTTTTGTTAAATACATTAAAATTGGAGATATAAAAACAAATACACTGTCTAGGGAGATGGTAGGTCATACCTATGGATGGACGTTGTGTACATTTTCTTCTCATATTAAAAGAATTAAAAGTAAATGATACATATGTATATTATGATTACTGTATCATATTTATTCTATATACATAATATGTCTTTATTAATACCTAACTTAATAAAGTCCATGTAACATGTGAATGAATCACATCACAATGAGGGGGCAGTAGTCCACATGTCCACAAACAATGTTATTCTATTCACACAAAATAGAAAGTATGAAAGTATATTTTTATAGTAATTATAGAAGCCTATACACATTATGAAATTCATATATATTATATATAAAATATAAATACACATTATTATTCCCAACCATTATATGTAGACATGGATAACAAATGACATCAGTACATGAGGTGGTAGTCCTCTGCACACATAAGTGATAATTACGTATACTATTGGATGGATGTGTGTGTGAATGTAGTTAATAAAATTTATATAATAACATATTAAAATATCTAGTTTACTTAAATTATTATATAATCATATCGATCGATCGAAAAATTATATTTTATTCAAAAAGGGAGACCCTTACATAGTACAAGAATTTGAGGAGGTCTAATGTGATGAAGCCCTAAGGAATCCCCTATAACTAAACATATTAATTCCTGAGGTAATTAAACCACTACTGAGAAAACCAAAAAGGTTTCTTCATGAATACTCCCTAAGGAAAGTGCATCCGCGATGAATTTAGCCTCCCTAGAAATATGACCAACCAAACATCCATTACATATCTCCAAGGAACAACCATGAACGAGGTAAGTAAAACCCCAAGGCGCCTCAACATACCCTTGTAGAGCTCGAATCAGCACCTCAGAGTCCGATTCAACATCCACAATCACCAAAGATAACCTTTTTCAATGAATAACACCCATGTTTAATGATCGTACCTCTTCACCCAACAAACATCCTATTCCTTGAAAGCTACTAAAATCCACTAAAATAGAACCATTCTTATCCTGCAATAGCCCACCCAATGTATCTTCCCATTCATAAATGATCCATCCAAAACATAGTTAAGGCCATTACCCGAGGGATTCCATCTCACCCAGCTTCCATGTATAGTTGGTCAAGCCATTGGCATATTTAAAATATTGTAGAGAACAGAATATTGCAGTCCACCATTAAGCAGAACACTAATCCCACACAGTAGCTCTTTCATTTTCACATGTAGAAAATAACCCAATGACCAACCCTACATTTAAGATTTATTACATGCCTCCAAAAGAGTCCAGAAAATTGTTGTAACTACCATGCAACGAATATTGGTTTCCATCCCTTGCTGCTTCACACCGGAGTAACAACACCCGAAGAACTCATTCATGTAAGTGCATGATGTACTTTATTTACCCCATTTATCCATAACATCATGGATACTACACACTCGTTCACTCTTGATTAAAATTTGCACAATATACTCTACCTGAGGATTAGAGAAACAAAAACACCGAGACACCAAATGTATACCATTCTTCTAAATATTATCCTCCCTTGGAAGGGCCTAGTTCTGTGCTCGCCAAATGAGAAAACTCATATTCGTGGGTATCTCCTTACACCACATTTGTCCACCCAACTCATCACGGACCCCTCGATGATAGATAAGTACACGATAGTCATTCACATTAAATAACCCTGAATGGGATTTAGTAAAACATCAGTTGTCTTCTTCCTCAGTGAATAAAATTTCTTTGAATAATTCCTTCTGCTCTGTGCTAATAATGGCTTCCATCAACCTAGGATTTTGGCTATCCACTCTCTTACCAACATATCCACTCTTATAAAACACAAAAAATAGCTTCTGTCCATGCCAATTGTCTCTCAATAGATTAATATCCCCACGACCAACCACCCATCAAAAGGCTTCCTGAAGGACAAAAAGTTGAGACACAATAGTTTTCCCCAATTTGGATAGTTTCATGTTGTCCCAATCCTCACAATTCTTCCCATATTTAATTCTTATGGTTTTAATCCACATCGGTTTCCCAACATGAAAATTCCCATACCAGCTAAGCCTGCATTGATTTCATAGCAACTGATAAATCACTGAGGCTAACACCTCCAACCTCAACCAGTTTTCCAAACTGAGCCCATGAGGCCCAATGATCCATTCCTGTGTCATTGGCATCCCAAATGAATATGTTCATTAGCATCTCCATATCAGAATTAATCCCTTACACTATTGATCAATGAAATCTGCCCCCAAGGGATAGAAAACTATTTTTCTAGTTAAATATCCCCCAAACATTCTATTAATGAGATCATCAAAGAAGGAATTTTTCACCCAACTATTAGAAATGTGTACCCCGAGATAAATCATAGGTAACGGTTTCTGATGAATACCCATAATTTCCTTGATGTTCCAGACCCTTCTTATTGAACATTTATTGGATATATGAATATTTCTCTTCCGTGAGTTAATCAATTGGACACATAGACTACCATATATCCCCATGAGATACATGAAATTAACCAAGGATGACCCCCTTCCATTCACAAAAATATGAATTTCATCATCAAATATAATATGGGAAGATGAGCCATCAGAAGCCTGTGAGATATCATGTCGAATATTCTAGTCTATCAATCCCCTGTTTATGTTTTATGAAAGGGACTTCAGAGCAATGAGAAACATGGTGATGGAAAGAGGGACCCATTTCCTCAAACCCCACATATTCATGAAAAACCCAAATCCCTCCCCATGAAGAGAAATGGTGAGCCAAAGAGAAGAGAAGAAATGAAAAAAATAAGTCACAAACCCATTCATAAAACCCAAGCTTCTTCATCGCCCACTTTATAAACTTCTATTCAATCTTATCATATTCCTTATCTATATCCACCTGAATAAAAAAATTGGATCCCACCACTTTCTTGTTCACATCCTCCAACATCTCTTAATCCACTCGTGTACCCCTTGAATACCTCTACCTAGGGAAAATCCATGATGTTATTTAGAAATATTACCCGGGATCACCCTATTCAGCCTCCCCACTAATAAAATTTTCCAAACCTTGTTATATTCATTGCATAGAAAGATTAGTCCATATTGACCAATTGAGGTTAGCTCTTTATCTTTTGAAAAAATCACCACCCTAGAAGTAATGATCTTATTTCAAAATATTATCAATGATCCAAAATTATTTAATTGTGGGAATAAGTGAGGGGGTGTGAGTTCACTTTTATAGTGAAGTTGGAGTGGAATTCTCATAAATATAAAATGGTAAACAATATTGGGTGGTCTCCATTAAATATTGTGGATGCAATAATGATGAAAATATTAACCAAATAGAGATCTGGGTGGAATATTTCAAGACAATAGGATTCAAAAATGTGTCTAGGACATTTTTTTCATTAAGATTAACGTTAAACCATAATGAAAAATCATTTTCACTGTAATCAATTTAATTAATTTTAATTTACTTCACAAATATTTTTAAAAAATGATGTTAACCTTAATATAAATTATAATTTTTTGGATTCCAAATGTGGATTCAATTTTTTCCTAATTAAAATCACAAAATATAAGGAAATTAATTTGATATTAATCCCAAAGATGGGATGAGGATATAGTTTTATAAAGTGAATATGTTCAAAATATTTCAATATTTTAAGGACATATTTCAATGTGAAATTGATTCCAATGAACTAAATTAGATTAATAGATGTAAAATCTAATTAATTATACATTACAAAAATTCAACATAATTTAACAAATTATATTGTTTACAAAAAATGTTGTTTTTAATTAAAATCCCATATTATCCGCTATTAATCAAAAATGAAACATTACAAAAATTACCTAGAATTCACCCGAAGATAATATTTACATTAAAAAATTCAAAAAATAAGTATATTTTGAAATTATAATAAAAATTTCTCCAAAATTTCGTTTTAAAATAATTTAACCATTAAAAGTCGACAAAATTTTTTAGTAGATAATAATCATCTTTGTATAGGTAAAATTGGATTTTTAGTTATCATAATCCTATAAAATAAATTTTTTGAATTAAAAATAATTTGATTGAAAATAAAATATAAAAATTTCCTTATGACATTTAAAATATATTTATTAATTTAATTTATTAATATAAAACCCCATTTAGTGCGTAAAAATAGTTTTTCTTAAAAAATCTGTTTCTTTACATTTAATTGGATTTTATAAATATTTATAATTAATTTGTCACAAAAAATTATATTAAATCTTTTGAAAATTACCTTCCGAAATTATGTCCTCACATTCATACATTATATTATAATGAATATTTGATAATATTATATTAAATATAAATTTTAATAATGAATTATAGTTTAGTAAAACTCAGTCTTGTGTGTAATGCATGCTATTGAAATAACATGGTATTTCTTGTAATAAAAGAAAACAAAGTGTTTCATGTACCACAAGATAATATCAGTGTTGCGTGGAGGAAAATTTATTGAATTTATTTGAAATAATTATTTAATAATGTCTCGTGGAATTATGTTCCCTTACTATCATTGGGTTGCATATAATGAAATCTTAAGATGTTTTTTTATAATTAAAGATAGAACTTAAATATAATTTATTAATAAAAAAATGTTTTACCTTATTAAGGTGTGATTTTCCCCCCATCATAAACAAGTTTTTTTCCTTTCAATTCAATCATGATCTCAAAAATCTAGGTTTTGATATTTGAAAATACAATGGTTGTAAATCCTTCATTGAAAATATGTATTATAACACATCATATTAATAAGGGGAAAAGAAAAGTGAAGGTAAGCAAAAAATATTATTTGTAATAGTATAAAATTAGTGAAAAAATGTATATAGAAGAGAAATGTAACAATAATGTTATAATATAGAGTGATATAGAACATATTCATGAGAAATTTGACAAAAAATCCACAATATAGTCATGTGAAAATGGTTATTGATATCATCTAAATTGTGATAATATGACAACATTATTCATTTAATACCCTTTTCCTAGTTTTTTGTAATTATTCCACCCAATAATAATATAAGTAAATATAGTTTCTTGACCTATCACTATGTTATAATCACAATATTTTCCTCTGGTTGTTCCTTGAAATATTTATACATCATCTATTAGAGCATGTTGCATCATTTGGTCAAATAATACATTAATATCTAAAACCATGTCTAAATATCAAGTTATACTACTACATAAATGGTTACCTTTTACAAAATATTATGATCCAACACTTTATAAGGACATCCAATGAATTTTAAAAATGAAAATATCATTGATATACCAACAAGTTGAAGTGGATATATAATCATCACATACAAGTAATGTGAACACTATAACGTCCTGGTTCCAGTAGCCACCAAGAGGCACCCCGTACCTGGTTGGTCACATGGCCTCAAGCGCATTTCCCCGAACACGAAAGTCTTTCGGCTAGCAGAGAGGTCCTTGTGTGTGATTTTGGGGAAACTATTCCCTCATCAGGAGAGTACAAAATGTAATTAATCAACACATACCATAGAAGAAAATGTAAATATTCAACAACTGTAAACTACGGAAGACTAAAACAACAATAAACTGCAGAACACACATATATATGAAATGATGAATGATACATATGTCAAGTAAAGTTGTAACATCACAAGTAATGAATAATATATATTCTTATATATGTCTATTTATAAATTAGATAGTGTTTTAAGAGGTTTAAAATGAGAATAAATCCAATCTTAAGCATAGGATTTCCTAATATTTTTAAAAGATTGTTTTACCTCCTTTTGAAGGGAAACCATTTTTAAATCAACAGTTTGACAATTTTATAAGATCTATTTGTCAAAATAAACTTATTATTTATTATTGGGACATTTAAATTTACTTTGGATAAATTTTGGGTATTTTTCTGACAATGTTCATTTTTTTAATGAATAGTGAAAAATACTGCATTTTACATCAAAACTGTTTTTTCATCTATTTTAATTATATTGTTAGATTATATTTTTAATTGGTCTTAAAGTTTAATGATAATATTTTTTTACCATTTAATCCAATGGTGGTCATTATAATTAATTTCACTCTGGAATTAGGCATAAACAATTTCCAAACTTTTCATAAATATTGTTTCAAAAAACCCGCTATTTGTTTTGACAAAGACAATTATTTTTAAATTAATTATTGCAATTTATGTGTTAAGAATTTGGTAAAATGGATTCCATATATTGAATTAGAAGGTCCAAATTATTTAATTAAGACTCTTGTTTTTTGACATTATGAATAGTAACAACGATAATGATCTTTAATTATCATGATTAATTAGTAATCGGGTAGTTAAGGATAATAAAATAATATAATAATAATAAAAAATGAACCCAAAATGTGTCATAATGCTACTGGTTGTGTCATTGTCGACCATGGGATACCTTGTGCCAAACTTTGTGACCCCATGGAATCACTTTTGGGTGAATGTGATACTTTATCATTTTATTTTTAAAGAAAGGAGAATATCACTAAAGAATGTATCACCCGAGTAAATCATTTTTAGTTTTGTCTGTGTAAGTGATATCTTAGACTATAAATATTAATTGGAAATATAAAAATATTTCCTACATTATAGTATTTTTTTAAAAAAAATTATACATTAAATAAATTAATTTATTTATGACATCATGATGATGCAACGATTATCTCATTAATGAACGATTTAAAGAAAATGAAAATATAATGTAAAGTCTAAGACTTAAACTTGTGAAAAAAGTATGTTATGAGTATATTTCGAACCCTAATCACCTTATCCTCTAAATCTATGAATTTGGTACCTTTAAAGTCCTAAAATCATTATATAATAAAGTAACATTTCTTGAATTTCCAAGAGTGCCCCTCCTCCCACTTATAAAAGGCCCCCACCTCTACCTCCTTAGCCATACTTCTAAAGCCATTGGCTCGGACAAGATCTACTTATTTTAACTCTGCACATCCATCTATTCATCCTACAATCCTTACCTTAGGAAGGATTCTCTTCAAGAAACCCTTTTGGTTCAAACCAAGAGGAGTTACCCTATTTAAAGGTAAAGTCTTCTCTAATGCTCTTTTGTTTTATTTTGCTTCTCCAACCCACTAAACAATTTTTATTCCTTTATTTGGTAACCAAACCAGTATCTTAAATATATTAGGATGTTTTTACGTGAATTATTCGAGCAAAAATTACACAAAACTTCATCTAATGTTTAAAGAACATACTGTTTCTGTGGATAGCGAATTTCTACCTCACGAAATCATGATTGTACAATATTCTTTTAACACCTTTAAAGGTGGCCATTATTATGTCACTATATTTATATATGATATATAGTATCTTTATGTTTTTATACTTCTGTATTTTTCATTTATGGCATACCTTTATTGTTTCCATTATAGATAAACGCGATATCTTCATTTTAGGAAGTGCTGACTACCGCCCCCTCAAAGTGATTTGATTCGTTAATGCCATATGTGGGACGTATAAGGGATGTAGTTAATGATATTATATATGATATTATACTGGAATTATAATATACCTTTATATCATTATGATTTCACTCCATTAAGTAATAAATAGAAATGAAAGTAGCTTTCATGCGTACATATGGCTTACCGTCTCCATGAACGGTGCATTTCATTTATTACCTCTAAATGTTATGTAATATTATAAATGAAATTATATACTGAATATATATGATATATATGATATCTAAATCATGAATATAATTATGGATAAAATGAACCTTCGACCACATGAACAACATGTAATTTTAAGAAGTCCATTTTTGGCTTAAGTACCAAAGATTGCCAAAACGACCGTTATTAAAATAAATTATTAAATAATTTTCATAAAATGGTAATAAGTGATATAAATGGAATAATGAACATGAAAAAGGTTCTTAAGAAAGTAGAAATTAACTCTAGATTATTATTCAGGAGATTAAAGAACGATCTAGTCAAGTCGGACACTAGGTATGGGACTTCGTCTCAATCTCCTTTCATTGAGGCATGTTTTGTTTTATACACAACATTCTTTTACATGGTGTATGAAACCCTTTGACTTTTACTTTTATTCAAAATGAATCTTCTTATACGAAGCATTTTACAAAATGAAAAAAGGGAATGTTTTTGTCGTACGTATGCGGTGACAATGACATCTCTGCCGCCGTGACCATTATTTGAGTTTCAGCTTCCTCTATAAGACATAACTATTTTTAAATGAAAAATAAATACTATGTTTTACTTTTATTTTATTTTGGTCTTGAAAATGGTTTTGATAATTTTTTTATTATATCAATGTGTTGTATTGATATCTTGTGATTGAAATGTGGAAATTTTATGTTTCTTTTTTTGCATGTTTTATGTGATACGATTAAGTTATGGTTCTTGGGCATTGTTTATGAAGACAGATGGTTCAATGATAAACTAATGGTGGGTGAGCCTAATATAGGTCTCCATTGCATTGGGTAACGTGAAGGGGTTAAAAGCTAAGGTTTCTCTGAATAGATTTAGGGAATATACTGTGATGGGTCTTCCAGACATAACTATGAGGGTTACTCCCAACGTAAGAATGTTATGAATGCCTCAAGTTACATTTATGTATTATGATTTTTATGATTTATTCATGATTTGATGAGGTATGTTAATGTGCTTATGTTTTATGAGTAAAGTATGATTTCATTAATTCTTATGTATACATGGACTAATTATTTCATTTCATACTTTTATATCCATTACTGAGCTTTTTATGCTCATCCCATGTTTTTAAAATGTTTTTCACAGGTCAAGGGAAACGTACATGATGTGTTGATAGTGTCAAGGAAGTGTCATGAAAGAATCCATGTTTTGTTATAAATATTTCTCCTTTGATGGGAAAAAAGAATACTTTCTTTTATGTAACCTCCTTGTTTAAATGTGGAATGTAATGCATTATTTATGATATAATTCTGTAAAACACTAAACCTGAAAAGATCCTCAATTTGTAATCTTGTAATAACTCACGATTAAGTAATGTTTAAGGATGGGGACTTATAGTTGGTATCATATGTCGGTTTAGATAACATTAGGAGTTATAATTCTATTAAATGATAATCCTAAAATATTTTTTTATGGTCAAATTGAAATGACATAGCATTTTAAGATTACCATATTGTTTCATCTAAGAAATGTTTGTTTCGAATGGTTTTCCATAGAGGAAATAGGGAAATAGTGCTAGGAACGCATACAGAAGGAAATGACCTTCCGAATCAGCATCCTGAGATCGTTAGAATTGGAACTGAACAGTTTGTTGCAATAATGGCGCAATTGACTCAAGCGATAAATGGTGGTGGTATCAATGCATGAGATTTGCCAGATCAACCACAGAGGAACATGTCAGTGGTGGAACATTTCATGAGGCAACATCCCCCATCATTGATAGGATCATCTGACCCTATACTAGCTGAAGGGTGGATTAAAGTACTAGAGAAGATTTTCGATGTCATGGGGTGTTCAGACAATCAAAAGGTTAGTTTTGAAATTTACCGTTTGGAGGGTGAAGAAGATCAGTGGTGGTCGATGGTTAAAAATATTAGGGACGCTGATGAGATTGATGCTCTCGACTTGGATGAATTCAAAGGTATGTTTCTTGAGATGTATTTTCATAAGGCTCTTCGACATAGGATGGAAAAACAATTCTTGGAATTGAGGAAAGAGGACGACTCAGTGGCTGCTTATGAAGAAAGGTTCACTCGATTGGCGAGGTATGCACCAAATATTATCCGAGACCTTGGTAGTAAAATAAATCGTTTTTACTCAGGATTAAAGCCAAAATATCGAAGGTAATTATCTTCTCATGAGTTCAAAAGTTAAGAAAGGCTTGTTCGATATGCTGAGAAGGTGGAAATGGAGTTTTCCGATGATCAAGTGCTCTATAAAAACCAACAGAAGAAGAGACCGAGGTGGAAGGAGAAAGGGAATATTTCTTCAAAAAGGTCTGATGGTAAGAAAACTAAGTTTCCTGTTTGTCATAAATGAGGTAAAAGGCATGTTGGGGAATGTCTTCTGAATTCTAGAAAGTTCTACTGATGTGGTAATATGGGACATAAGGCTCATGATTGCACTGAAAAAGATCAGGGTGATGGTAAGACCAAATTTGATTTACAGTTACTGAAATGTTTCAAGTGCAATGAGATGGGTCACTATGCAAATAAGTGTCCGAAAAAGATCTAGAGTGATGGGAAGCAGTTAGACTACATGAAAAAATGGGTGCTGAAATCCTTTGCAACTACTTTAACAGATGTTGGGCCATCAAATGAAGTTGTATCAGGTACTTTTTTTTGTTTTCTCATATTATTCCAATGTGTTGTTTGATTCGGGGTCTACACATTCATTCATCTCTGGAAACTTTTCTAGAAAATGGTGAATTCCATCTCAAGAAATGACTCTTGAACTTGTGGTAAAAACACCTGGGTGAAATGTTGAGATAAAAAGAATTTATAATAATCTTCTTATCCTTATCTGTTGAAAGAACCTACTTTCCAACGTTATTGTTTTACCTATAGTAGAATTTGATGTTATCCTGGGTATGGATTGGCTCTCTGTTTACCATGCTAAGATTCACTATAGAGCTAAAGAAGTTTTTTTTTCCAGAAAGACATTCAGTTTGGGTACATGAATGAACCCTTACTTTTGATAACATATCAAGAGGCTGAGAAACTTGTAAAAGATGGAAATGAATGCTACCTTGCACAAATTGTTGAAAACAAAGGAACTGTTCAGATTAATGATGGGCCAGTGGTAAATGATTATTTTTCCTGATGAGTTGGCTGGAATAATACCAGATCAAGAAGCTGAATTTACTATTGTCTTAGTTCTTGATGCTAAGCCAATTTCAAAACCCCCATATTGAATGGCTCAAATTGAACTTTTAGAGTTGAAGGATAAATTCCATGATTTATTAGAGAAAGGTTTCATTTGACCTAGCACATAACTATGGGGTGATCCTGTCTTATCTATTAAAAATAAAGATGGTTCAATGAGACTTTGCATTGATTACAGAGCCTTGAATAACATCACTATTATGAAAAAATATCCATTGCCTCATATCGATGATTTGTTTGATCAGCTCCAGGAAGATCAGTATTTTTCAATGATTGACCTGAGAACGGGGCACCATCAGTTTAAGGTAAAGGAAGCATATATTCTGAAGACCGTGTTTTGTACAAGATATGGCCATTATGAATTTTTAGTAATGCCTTTTGGGATAACCAATGCACCTGTTGTATTCAACGACCTTATGAATAGAATTTTCCATGAGTTCTTGGATAAGTTTTTGGTTGTTTTCATTTATGATATTTCGGTGTTTTCTAGAAGTAAAGAGGAGAATGAAAGACATTTAAGGGTTATTTTGAAAACCTTAAGTGAAAATAAATTGTATGGGAAATTCAGAAAGTGTGACTTTTGGTTGCAACAAATTTCATTCCTTGGTCACATTATTTCTAAAGATGGGATAACTATTGATCTTGCAAAAACAAAGGTTATTGAAGATGGCCAGGACCCACAAATGTAACTAAGATTCGTAGCTTCCTTGGTTTGGTAGGAAATTATCGAAGGTTTGTTAGAAATTTTTCCCGGTTATCTAGTCCAATGACTATGATAACTCGGAAGGGTGTTAAGTTTATATGGACAAAAGAATGTGATGATTTTTTTCAGAAGTTGAAGAGAAGATTGGTGAATGCTTTAGTTTTGGCACTACCTTCCAGGAATGGTAAGTTTGTTATCTACAGTGATGATTCATTAAAAGGACTTGGTTGCATACTAATGCAGAATGACCAAGTAATTTCTTATGCTTTACGTCAGTTGAAAAATCATGAGGTAAATTACCCTACACATGATTTGGAATTTGCTGCTATTGTTTTCGCTTTAAAAATTTGGAGGTATCATTTATATGGAGTAAAGTGTGAAATATATACCAATCAAAAAATATTAAAGTATATATTCACTCAAAAAGAATTGATCATGAGACATAGGAGATGGCGAGAATTAATCAAGGATTATGATTGTACAATTCATTACCATCTGGGAAAAAGCAAATAAAGTGGCTGATGCTTTGAGTCAAAAAAGTAATGCCTCATTAACAATGTTGCGTTTGGAACGTGATCCTTTGGTTAAGGATTTGATGGACCTTGGCATAGAAGTTGTCGGTTTAGGATTTTCTTCTATTTTGATTCAGGTATCAGTGAAATCTTCTCTATTAGATAGAATTAAGCAAGCACAGAAGCAAGATAGTGAGTTGCCGAAAAAGGTAGAGCTGGTTCAGAAAGGTAAGTTGCCAGAATTCAACATTGATAATGATTGTGTTTTGAGATTTGGGAAGAGATTGTCTGTGACTTGTGATTCACAGTTGAAAAGAGAGTTGTTATGTGAAGCCCATAGTTCTCTGTTTTTAGTTCATCCATGCAGTACTAAGATGTATAAAGATCTTCAGAAGTACTACTGGTGGGGTGGAATGAAAAGAGATATTGCTGATTTTACTATGATGTGTTTGACTTGTAAACAGGTTAAAGTAGAATGACAGTTACCGAAAAGGGATGCTTCATCCTTTACCAGTACTAGAGTTGAAATGAGAGAATATATGCATGGACTTCATTGTGGGATTGCCGAAGACACCTCAAGGTAATAATGAAATCTGGGTTATTTTTGATCGTTTGACTAAATCTGCTCATTTGTTTGCTATACGAGATACTTTTTCCCAAGATCAACTTTCTCATTTGCATCTTAAAGAGATAGTCAGGTTACATGGATTTCCTTATACATTGTATCTGATCATGATCCCAGGTTCACTTATATCATTTGGAATGGCCTTCAGAAGTCATTGGGTACTGAATTAAATTTTAGTACAGCTTTTCATCCTCAATCAGATGGGCAGTCAGAATGAACAATTCAGACTTTGGAGGATATGATACATTCTTGTTTGAGGGATTATCAGGGATGTTGGGACCAACATCATTCTTTGGTTGAGTTTTCTTATAATAACAGTTTTCATTCCAGTATACAGATGACACCATTTGAGGCAATATATGGGAAGCGGTGTCGAACTCCAGATTTTTGGGATGAAGTTGGTGAAAGGAAGTTGATGGGAACAGAATTGGTAGAAGAGTTGGCAAAAAAATTTCAACTGATACAGAAACACATGAGAACAGCTTAGAGCAAGCAGAAAAGTTTTGCGGGAAACAGGAGGAAGGATCTCTCTTTTGAGGTAGGCAATCATGTCTTCCTCAAAGTTTCACCATGGAAAAGTCTAATGCGATTTGGTAAGAAAGGAAAGCTGAGTACAAGGTTCATTGGAGCATATGAAATTCTGGAGAGAGTTGGATCAGTTTCATACAGAGTGAATTTACCTTCCAGTTTATCTCAGGTATACAATGTTTTATCTTGTTTTATTGTTAAGGAAGTACATGCCAGATCAATCTCATGTTTTGAGTCCAGAGGTAGTTCAGTTGGAAGGGAACCTATCTTATGAGAAACAACCTATCCAGATTCTTGACCACATGGAGCAAGTTTTATGGAATAAGGTGATTCATCAAGTAAAGGTTTTGTGGAAAAACAAAATTATTTAAGTGGCAACATGGGAATCTGAAATTGCAATGAGGGATAAATAACCCCACTTATACGATAAGTAAATAAATTGAGGGAACACAATTTTATAAAGGAGAGAATGATGTAACATTCCATGTAAGTAGTGAATAATATATATTCTTATCTATTTCTATTTATGAATTAGATAGTGTTTTAAGAGGTTTAAAATGATAATAAATCCAATATTAAGCATAGAATTCTCTAATATTTTTAAAAGATTGTTTTACCGCCTTTTGAAGGAAAAGAATTTTTAAATAAAACATTTGACAATATTATAAGCTATATTTGTCAAAATAAACTTATTATTTATTATTGGGACATTGAAATTTACTTTGGATAAATTTTTGGTATTTTTCTAACAATGTTCATTTTTTAATGAATAGTGAGAAATACTGCATTTTACATCAAAACTGCTTTTTCATCTAATTTAATTATAAGGTTAGATTATCTTTTTAATTGGTCTTAAAGTGTAATTGGAATTTATTTTTACCATTTAATCCAATTTTTGTCATTATAATTAATTTCTCTTTGGAATTGGTCATAAACAAGTGCCAATCTTTTCATAGATATTGTTTCAAAAAACCCGCTATTTGTTTTGACAATGGGAATTATTTTTAAATTAATTATTGCAATTTATGTGTTTGGAAATTGGTAAAATTAATTCCATATTTGGAATCAAAAGGTCCAAATTACATAATTAAGACTCTTTTGTCTTTGGACATTATGAATAGTACAATAATTATCTTTAATTATAATAATTAATTAGTAACCGGGTAGTTAAGGATAATAAAATAATATCATAATAATACAAAATGACCCCAAAATGTGTCCTAATTCTACTGGATGTGTCATGGAAGACCATGGGATACCTTGTTCCAATCTTTTTGATCCCATGGAATCAATTTTGGGTGAAAGTGACAGTTTATCATTTTATTTTTAAAGAAAGGAAAATATAACTAAAGAATGTATCACCCGAGTAAAACATTTTTAGTTTTGTCTGTGTAAGTAATCTCTTAGACTATAAATATTAATTAGAAAGATAAAAATATTTCATACCTCATAGTATTTTTTTATAATTTTTATACATTAAATAAATTAATTAATTTATGACATCATGATGATGCAGCGATTATCTCATTAATGAACGATTAAAATAAAATGAAAAGATAATGTAAAATCTAAGAATTACAGTTGTCAAAAACCTAATGGATGAGTATATATATAACCCTTATCACCTTATCCTAGAAATATATGAATGTGGGACCTTAAAAATCCGAAACACATTATATAATAAAGTAGCATTTCTTGACTTTCCAAGAGTTCCCCTCCTCCCACTTATAAAAGGCCCCAACCTCTACCTCCTTACCCACACTTCTCAAGCCATTTTCTCAGCCAAGATCTGCTAATTTTATCTCTCCACATCTCTCTCTTCATCCTAGAATCCTCACCTTAGGCAGGAAGCTCTTCAAGAAACCTTTTTGGTTCAAACCATGTGGAGTTACCCGATTTAAAGGTAACGTCTTCTATAATGTTCTTTTGTTCTATTTTTCTTCTCCATCCCCCTAAACTATTTTTATTCCATTATTTTGTAACAAAACCAGTATATTAAATATACTAGGATGATTTTATGTGAATTATTCGAGCTAAAAATACACAGACCTTCATCTAATGGTTAAAGAAGATAATGTTTCTGTGAATGGCGAATTTCAGCCTCACGAATCGATGATTGTTCAATCTTCTTTTAACACCTTTAAAGGTGGTCATTATGATGTCACTATATTTATATATGATAAATATTATTTTTATGTCTTCTTTATGCTTCTGTATTTTTCATTTATGGCATACCTGTATGGTTTATATTATTGATAAACATGATATCTTCATTTTAGGAAGTGCGGACTACCAGCCCCTCAAAGTGATTTTATTCGTTAATGCCATATATGGGACATATAAGGGATGGAGTTAATGATATTATATATGATATTATACTGGAATTATAATATACCTTTATATCATTATAATTTCACTCCATTAAGTAAGAAATAGAAATTAAAGTAGCGTTCATGCGTACGTACGGCTTACCGTCTCCATGAACGGTGCATTTCATTTCTTACCTCTAAATGTTATGTAATATTATAAATTCTTGTATATACTAGATATATATGATATATATGACATCTAAATGATGAATATAATTCTGGATATAATGAAACTTTTACCACATGAACAACATGAAATTATAAGAAGTCCATTTTTTCCTGAAGTATCAAAGATTGAAAAAACAACCGTTACTAAATTAAATAATTACATAATGTTCATAACATATTAATAAGTTATATAAAAGAAATAATTAACATGAAAAAGGTTCTTAAGAAAGTATAAATTAACTCTAGTTTATTATTCAAGAGATTAAAGAACGATCGACTCAAGTCAGACACGAGGTATGGGACTTCGTATCAATATCATTTCATTGAGGCATATTTTGTTTTATACACAACATTATTTTATATGGTGTGTGAAACCCTTTGACTTTTACTTTTATTCAAAAGGAATATTTTTTTACGAAGCGTTTTGCTAAATTAAAAATGGGAATGTTGTTTTCATATGAATGCGGCGACAACGACTTCTCTGCCACCGTGACCATTTTTTGAGTTTCGCCTTCCTCTACAAGCCATAACGATTTTTGAATGAAAAATAAATACCATGTTTTACTTTTATTTTATTTGGGATTGAAAATTGTTTTGATAATGTTTTTATTATATCAATGTGTTGTATTTATATCTTGTGATTGAAATATGGATATGTTATGTTTTCTTTATGCATGTTTTATGTGATACGATTATGTTATGGTTCTTGGGCATTGTTTATGAAGACGGGTGGTTCCATGATAAACAAAGGGCGGGTGAGACCAATATATCTCTCCAATGCATTGGGTAACATGAAGGGGTTAAATGATATGGTTTTCCAAAGAGATTTAAGGAATATACTGTGATGGGTCTTCCAAACGTAACTATGAGGGTTACTCCCTACGTAATAATTTTATGAATGCCTCAAGTTAACTTTTTGTCTTATGATTTCTGTGATTTATTCATGATTTGATGAGGTATGTTAAAGTTCTTATGTTTTATGAGTATAGTATGATTTCATTAATTCTTATGTATTCATGCAATAATGTTTTCATTTCGTACATTCATATCCCTTACTGAGCTTTTTTATGTCCATCCCATGTTTTTGAAATGTTTTTCATAGGTCAAGGAAAAAGTACATGATGTGTTGATAGTGTCGAGGAAGTGTCACGAAGGAATCCATGTTTTATTTTAAATATGTCTCCTTTGATGGGAAAAAATAATACTGTCTTTTAGGTAACCGCCTTTTTTAAATGTGGAATGTAATTCATGATTTATGATCTAATTCTATAAAACTCTAAACCTGAAAAGATCCTCAATGTGTAATCTTATAAGAACTCAATATTAAGTAATTTCTAAGGATGGGGCCATATAAAAGATTCCAAACAAGTCATAATGATGAAAACAATACTAATCCAAAGTAAAAATGAAAAAACGATAAGCAACTCTTCAGCATCGCAAGCCTCGGCTTGGTCTCATGCTCTCCTACTCTAATGCAATCAAGTACCTGATGACAAATGGTTCTTGACCATGTCTATACTTGCAACAATATAATCTGTTTGGGCCCAAAAGTATGAACCAAACAGGGTGTGCGACAATATCTTAGTAGCAACCACCCGAAGATCTGTGCCTAAACGTCAGTGAGCATATGGCAGGTAATAGTACAATAAGAAGTAAACAGCAAACAATAAATAGGACGATACACAATAATAACCAATCCAAAGATCAACAAGCAGCAGTGAAGCAAATAGCTGACCACAAATAGGAATCCCTCTAGGATGTACTCAAAACCATCCCCTATGATCATATCCAAGAAGTACCAACAACCCTCTGGGCAGTACACTCTCCCTAACCACTCTGGTTTGGCCATACGAAATTATAAGAGTCTTTGAGGAAGCACGCTCAATCAATCCCCTTTATAGTCAAAGGTAGTTAGGGACTCTCTGAGGAAGATCACTCGATCTAATACCCTTATAGCCCCAAGGTCAAGAGACTATCTGATGAAGCTCACTCCGTCAATTCCCCTTATATCCCCAGGTCGATCACAGACTCTCTGAGGAAGCTCACTCGATCAATTCCCCCTATAGCCTGGAATGGTTAAATAAATACAAAAAAAACATAGACTCTCCAAGGAAGCTCACTCGGTCTATCCCTGTATAGTCTATAAAGCTCAAGACTCTTTGATGAAGCTCACTCTGTCTATACTCCAGTAGTATATAATATCCAAGACTCCCTGGGAATCTCAGTCGGTCTATCCCGTATAGTCTATAATGTCGAAAACATTCTGAGGAAGCTCACTCGGTATATCCCCTTATAGTCTATAGCACCAGGTTCTCACGTCCCCATGCCAGTCAGTTCATAATAATGTTATAAGGACAAATTAAACCTATAGCTCTACTTGTATGACCATTCTATAACCTAACAAGCATGTTAGGGAACATCACTCCCTCCTACGGTCACAAGGAATGGAAAACAGTTATACCAGCCAAAGGCTGAAAAAGGGCAAAAGGTCGTAAACAGAAAAAGGCATGGTAAAACATCCATGCATAGTAGTTATCCTCATACACAACCAAATTAACTCTACAAAAGCATACAAGAAAGGTAGGAAAACAACAGGGACAAAACAGTAAACATGCAATACCCCGTTAAAGGGTATTGCTGGAAATTGCACATAAAACTCAAAGACATCGATCGAAAAGGAACAAACCACCTACCTTAATGCTAAGAGATCGTTATACTAGAACCAAAAGGCTTGGATCTCTTTATAACATCGTAGATCTATGAAAAATAACAAATCTTTCAACCCATGATAACTTGCAAAAGTGGAGTTATTGGAAAGCAATGCTCTAGAAGAAGAAAGATCTTACCGATGTGGTTCTAACACAATCGACGACGGTCGATTCTGAGAACCGATAGAGGCTTGGGGGATCAGAGGAGATTTGCAGCCGTACGAGATGCTTTCAGTCGAAGAATATGGAGAAGAAGCGTGTTCTGGCGAGTAGATGTGATCTCAATACATTTAATGAAAAAAAGGAAAGTACAGGGCGTGTACTTTTGGAGTACATGACGTGTACTAGGATTTTCTGTACTCCGCATTAAGCAGCCAACACATCACCCCACATTCCATGTCTGTGGCCCGGACATAGCCATCACATGACCTCACTTGGCATCGAAGTACATGGTGTTTACTTAAAAAATTTCTAGAAACTCTTATTTTCTCAAAAACTCCAGAAAAAGGAAAAACATACCTGAAAAAAGAGGTATGTGTTCTTACAAACTACTTCATAATTTATTATCGTAATAAAATGTAATAAATTCATATTCCATAAAAACTTACTAAAAAATTCTTGCCTCCAAATTCTTTAACTATAAAATATATTATTGTATATATTTCGTAAAACTAATAATATTGTGAAATCAATAATGATAGAATAAACCACATTGTCAAAAAGTAATTCTCTTTTTATACTATAGTTAGTAATATCCAATTTACATTATCCATATAAACCATCTCTTTATCTAACAACATTATATCATTATCTAGAACATATTAACGGTTAACATTACCTCAATCAGGTTTACTCCCATATATCTCTACATTCCACTTTTCATGGAACTATTCATTACATTTTTTAAAATACTTTATGAAATGGTACTGTAATACAATCCACATGTATAAAATAATTATTTTGTTGAGGATATCACCAACAAAGAAAATTAACATCATATTCACAGGATCTAAATACATGGGAACAATAATCATTACACATAGGTTATATCATCTCATAATACTGTCCATGGTCCCTTAACTTATTTTAAGGTATATTTTATTGATGATTGATGTATTCATTTTCAGAGTACCCCATTTCCAAGTGGTTGTAATACTAAATAGTGTGGTTTTCATTCACCCTCTTGAATTAGTTATCATGATGATTGATTCATCCAATCTTATAATAAACTATAACTCATTTTTAGTATTTCCTAGGGTTATTTGTTGCACAATTCACAAACGATGTAAATTTCTTCATCTTATAATTTGACATGTAATCATTCCCTTATTGTTTTGATGAACAATTCTTATATTAATTACACATGGATATATTGATCCTAGAAAATTCTATCTTCTTTTTGATGGAACACAAATCTATTTCATAATATGATGAAAAAATTTGGAGACCAGTACCCTTTTGACACTTGGAATAGTTACATAAATGAAGTGATCAATCATGCACTCCATGATGCAAAGGTAATCCATTAAAAACCAATATGACCTTCTAAATATAGATTCATAAACCACGAAACATTCATTTTTCTATTGATTTATGAAAACAAACAATGACTTTATCTCAATCATTTTTTCCTGAGGGAAATATTTTTGAAGAATATCTCCTTAACAAATTTCTATTTCATGAGTTCTATTTCAAATTCAACCTTGGTATTCTAGATTTAAGAACATTATTGACCAAAAATTCCATTTATACAATACACCACAAGTGTAACATTTTCCATTTAGCCACACCCTAATTCCATTAATATATTTTATAAAGACTTAATTGTTTTCCCCAATTACATTAGATCAGTAGTATTAATAAATTAGGAGGGCCTCTATTTCATGAAAATATCTGAAGTAGGAGATTCTTATTGTGGAAATGTTTTTTCTATATGAGAATGTTTATGTGTCACAACTTGATTAAGAAATCCTAATAAATCCATAACATTATTAGTCATAATATGAGATATTTTATATTTCTCATAAGGGATACCATTATATTTTCAATGTTTATTGATACCCTTCTTCATTCCAATTTCAATTTATAAATTAGGCATATAATATATTATATCATGATCTTAAAAAATATAAAAAATTCTAAACATGATGTAATAGTTAACATAAATTGAAATAATTATGCATATATAATCCCATAATAATGAACATGTTCTATTTGGTATTATCTACTATACTTTTTCTCAAATTATAACATAGGATTATTTTTTCTAATCTAAATATTCCAAAATTTAGTTTTCAATGATTTTAATAAACATGATCTAATATTAAATGTTGTGACCCTGAACCTAGAATCCCAAATCGCATGCTTGATACCATTAAAATGGAATAGATACCAGAAATTCATTTCAAAATGAACAAAACATTTTAGCAGTATCAGTAAAATAGATACATAAAATAGTCTCTTATTAAAATCTAATTCATAAATTACAACATAAAGGTTTTTGATAATCACTTTATTCGATCATGCACATCCTTACACTTTATTATTTCTACATGTCATGGAATCCTGGGGAAATGAAATAAAAAATGGTAATGTCTAATGCTTAGAAAATTTTATATACCATCGAAGGAATCATGAATTAATTACCATAATAAATATATCAATGTAGAAAATTGAACAATAATTAAACATATATAACTGGATAAGTAATACTCAATATAGAAAGGCATAAAACAGAAACATGTGGAATTTAATCAGTGATCTAAGAATTAAATAAATATGTAGATATTGTCAAAGAAATACAATCATTTATAATTATAATGTCTAAATTATAAATAAAGATAATGCAAAAGGAATGGAAACTATTATTTCGAGGTACATGGAGCATTTACCATCCAGAATATTGAAAGGCCTATTTAACAAACCAGGTATAAACCTATCTTCTTTGTCTAATTGATTAGTCTCATGGGAATAACGATGCATCAAATAGCATACTTGAAATGGAATAAAACCCATGTAGTTCTATTCCAATGGATTTTATTTATGTATAATAATCTATTTTATTCATAAATAATTTCCTATAAATATACTTATCAACTAAAGGATATGGATTAATCAATATTTCCCCAGTTACTCAAATAAATTTAATTGTAAATACCATATTCAAAAATGATATATGGTTTAAATAATAAAAAATGTATAATTAGAAATATAATAAGTACTTTTAAGAGTGATTGAAGGAACAATTTAATTTGATTACAATAAATTAATTATTTCAATAAAAAGATAAAAATCATATGAGAGAGTGAGATTGCAGAATACCTTTTACCACTTGATAATTTTCATGTCAAATACAGTTGATGGAGATAATAAAAATTGAAACATTAAGTACTATTATGAATAAATTATTATTAATATTACATGTAAAATAGTAATTATATACACCACATAGATGTGAATTGGTCTATAATAACAAATTTGTCTCCATGGAATTTAAATTGAGAAGAATCCCATTACTAATAGATTAACTTTTCAATTCAGAAATATATGATAAAATAGAATAAAATGAATCCTTTAATATCATAAAATAAACTAAATTTATTACATACCATGTCATAAATAATTATATAAACAACAAAAAACAAATTAGTAGGGTAATGTGGGATAATCTCCTAAAAATAAAAGTGAGATTTGAAATCCCCTTACAACTGTGGTAACATTAGAATCATAAGCCCAAAAAGTTGTAATCATAAAATGAAACATTTAAAAAAATGAATATAAAATAATTTATCATATAATATATCAAAAGGGGGAGTATATACACTACAAAAAATCAATAAGTTGTGAATATGACATTTGTCTCATAGATATAAAAAGTGAGATGAAATCTCTTCCTTACATTATATTTTGGTTGAAAACTCATTAAAAAATGTATAATGGCTTTAAAAATGTTATTAACGTTAAAAATAACCAAATTATAATTTATCATATCATATTTTATTATTTTATAACATCTCATGCCCCGTTTATCAATAATATTCCATTATTTTCATTGTTTTGGGTTTTAAATACCATGATGATTTAGTGTATTTTGACTTTTATTTTTCATTTATATTTAAAAGGTCATGATTTAATCCTAAATAGATTGTAAAAAATTATTTAAATATAATATATATTATGTACAAAAAAATTTATTTTAATCAATAAAATTTTGATATAGGAAATGAAATACCCCATTCATAATGATTGTAGATTGTAAATACACATGTTCGTTGTTTCCATATTCAAGTAATATTTAATGAATTAAATGTAAATTATATATATATATTTGTTTAAATTATAATTTTGGTAAAATATTTATTTTACATACATAATATGTTTTTATTAAAACCTTTTTAATACATTCCATGTAACGTGAGAATGAATTACACCGCTTTGAAGATGCGGTAGTCCACACATCCCAAAACAATGTTATCGTATTCCTAAAATATTGGAACTATGATGGAATGTGTTATATAGTAAATAAAGAATAATAAACAAGTTATTAATTTCATATATATCATATATAAACTATAAATCCACATTATTCTCAACCATGTGGGGTTGAAATGGAGGAACAAACAACATAGTACTGTGAGAAGGTTCGTCTGTTGTACACAATAATGATAATTACATGTCCTATCTAATGGAAGAGTTCATGACTTTATAATTTACACATAAGAGAAAATTTATCATTATGTAATCATGATATAAAAATATTTGAATCAATGGGATAGAAATAAACCATAAGTGGTTGTTGAAAACATTATCTATTATTCAGGAACCACTTTTTGGTTAGAACTAAATGACTTCATTGGTTTTCATAATACATAAATAATGGATTTTATAAATAAGTGTGGGATCTTGGGAGACAGTTTTATCATATTTTTTGGATTATTTAATAAGATTGAGAGGTATGAAGAGGATGTCGGGGTGAGTTTTCTTTTAGTGTGTATGAGGTGTGGAATTATTTCAAAAATAAAAAGGTAAGCACTCTTCAGAGGACTCCCTTTCATCCTGTGGAACTGATAATGAATAAAAATATAAAACATTAGGGTTATGGTCGATATATGTCCATAAAATAGGGGTTGGACATGTATTTAGGTCATTTTGAAGTATAGGAATAATTTTTAACCACTATGTAAACTCATTTTCGCCATAATCACTTTAATTAATTTCATATTAGTACACAAATAATTTTAGTAAAAAACTAATTTGAACTTAATTTAAATTTTAAAATGTTGTTATTTAAAATTTTCAACCCATTATTCAAAATTCATATCACAAAAGTATAAAAAATTAGTTCAAAATTAATCTCGAAGATGTGACAAGGATCATGTTTTAAAGAAAAAAATTTAATAGTTTTATAATTATTTATATCATATTTAAAAATTAAATCGATTAAATGGAAATAAACATGATTAATATATACATATAAATATATAATGAGATTTATTATATTCTAAAACAAATTTAAAATATTTTGGGACTCCTCATGTATTAATCATGTTTTAATGATCATAAATCCTATTCAGTCTATAAAACCTGTAAACTCTATGTAATCTATCTCACATCAAATGTACAATTGTTTAGCAAAAGATTTCTAATTCTATTAAGTGTTATACATTCAGTTTGGTTACTGTACAATATCTTTTGATTTAAATTATAATTTCTTTGAAAAATGATTAAGTCTAACCCATTCTATGAATATCTCTTCTTAAGTCTGAATAGATATATTTGGAAAAGTTTGCGACACCGTGAGTTTGCCAACAGTTATGTTTTCCTGGAAAATCAACGAGACACCGTGAACCAAGGGACACCATGAATGAGACACCATGAACTACGAGACATAGTGAATGAGACATCGCGAACCAGACACCGCAATCCAGACACCGTTAATGAGACATTGTGCCCAATCTAAACACCGTTTGATGGAGAAACTATTTCCATGACATACTGTGACACAGTTTCTTAATCTGCTTTGTCGTTTTTCAATTTACTCTCTAATGGTCATATTTGAATCTTTTTAATGCACTGACATAATTAATGATTCTTTGTAGACATGTCACCTTATAGTACGAGGTACAAGGTGCATAACACATGAAATCTGCCATCTCCAACACATACAATCAAAGATAAAAGCATAGTCTGGCCTATAAACAATATATAGATGAATACGAGGAAAATGGAAAAAGGAAATAATAAAGAACACACTCAAAAAAAAAATTATGAAAGAATTTTCACATGCAACTCGACGCTGCTGAAGAACACACAAATCATACTTGAATCCCTAAATCGAGAACTTATTCACATTTTCAAACATCACAAAGAACACAAGACAAATCTGTATGACTTTTGACACTCTATTTTTAATTCGAGGACTCGATTTGTGCATCTTATTCATTTCAGAGGTCCAAATCTACAAATACTAACACTTAGAGAACTTCTAAACTTATTTCAGTATTTATGCTATGGTGTGTATCATTTAATTAATTTTAGAGTAGTGTGTGTATCTAAATAAAGACACACTCTGTCTCCTGAATTAAACTGAGGGATACAAGATATCATTTCTCAAACATCTTTTTACACATTTATACCCACAAGTAAGAATGGAAGAGGTCCCTTTAAGGCCAAGTAGTTTTTACCCACGAAGCACTATAGAAGAGGTCAAGTGGCCTGGACAGTCTTGTATACTGTTGTTAACCCTGATGCAGGGTTTGGATCATGTTTATTTATATAAACTGCACGGTGGTAGGTGATCACCAAGTGGAGTAGATTAGGTATCAGCTAGAGACCAAACCACTTGTTTTATATCTTCTATTCTGCTTAATTTAGTCTTCTCTGTTTTACAACATCACTGTATAATTCAGAAATCACTAACTTATCTTTGATAGTTAATCTTGGAAAAAAGTTATAATTGTTTTTCTATAGTATAATAACATCAAAAGTAATCTTAATAACTGTTCTTAATATTACTGAGAATAAATAAATCTTCTAAGAGGTTATTCAAATAGTTAAGCTTTCATATCAGTGTAACCTTGATTAATTGGGCTGTATTTAACCTTAATGGGGAATCCTTTTTAAGAATACCTTTAAACCAGAAATTTATATAGATACTCAATTCACCCCACCCTAGAGTATTCTACTCCGAAAAACATTTGGTATAAGCGGACGTTTATTAAAGACTCTGTTTAACCTTATTCAACAGTGATTGCATTTGTACTTTAATGATCTGCAAATTTCTGTTAATTCTGAATTTATTGCTCATTCAATGTATTTCATTATTATGGATAATAGATTGGAAGATGATGCAACCAACATACCACAATTCAATAATGGAACCAACTATGCTCAATGGAAATTTAAAAATAAAATGCATTTAGATTGTATGGGTTTTGAAATTTGGTCTTCCATTATAGATGAATATAAAGTTCCTGCTTCTGATAGAATCACTTGGGATGAACCTACAAAAACTGCCTATATTAAGAATTACAAAGCTATGAATGCTTTATATTTTTCCTTAGGAGATGATGAATTCAATAGAATATTTTCTTGTAAAACATCCCATGAAATTTGGGACACCTTGTCTGTTTCACATGAAGGAACATATAATGTGTAATAAATGAGACTTTATACTTATACTATTAAATATGATAACTTTAAAATGATACCTGATGTGCCTATTCTTGACATGTATCTCATTTTCAATGAGATTGTCAACACAATGATTTCTTTAGAAAGAGAAGTCACTGATATGGAACAGATCATGAGAATTATCAGATGTTTTCCTGACAGATGGAGAGGAACCTCTATCTGTATTAGAGAATCATGTGACATCAGCAAGCTACCTATAAAAGAACTCATTGGGAAACTGATGGTGTATGAATAATAGATGAACGCCAATAAGGAAGAGGAGGATGAGCTAAAATGGAAATTTTTTGCATTCAATACCACCACCTCTAAACAAAAAGACAAAGGGAAATTGGAAGTTTCTATAGAAAGATCCAATAGTGAACATTCATCACATGAAAGTGATGAAGAGATGGCTCAATTAGCTAGAAGATTTAAATGATTTTACAAGAAGATTAACTCTTTCAGAAAGCCTAACTTTTAGTGAAGATATGACCAAAAAGGAAGTTTGAAGAAGGATTAGGGAAGAAGTGACAAGACTTATGGGATTGTCTACTATGAATGTAAGCACATATGACATATCAAGGCAGACTATACAATGCTGAAGTACAAAAAGAGATATGAGGAGAAGTACAATAAGTGTAAAATGTTAATGAAATCAACTTGGATTACTTCTAAGGATTTTTCAAGCGATTCAGAAACATCACATGATGAACAGGCTAACAAAGCCCATATGTGTTTTATGACAAACACATCTGAGGTAACACATGACTCTGTACATAATTCAGACTTTTCTACAGATAAGAGTGACTATTAAAATATGACTAATGATGAAATGATTGAATACTATTACATGCGTTAAGAAACCTGTAATGAACTAAAAGAAAAATATAAATCTTTGAAGAAAAAATATGCTCTTAATGTTACTATTAAATATGAACTCACAATTGAAATAGAGAAAAATGCTCAACTACTCAAAAAGAACAATGAATTAAAAATGTCTAATGAGAAATTGAAGAATGACATAGAAAAGGTTACCAATGGTATAAATACTCTAACTCAAACTCTAGGTAAATTTTTTTTCCATAAATTCAACACTGGAATTGGTTATCAACCAGGAAAATGAAATCTTGGTAGAACAAACTTTGTTTCTAGATATAAGACATATAATTTTACTCCCAGTTCTGGAAACAAATCATCTAGTTCAAGTTATGATACACATTCTACTATTTTATGTTTTTTTGGACCAGATAAATTATAATTGTCAAATATATTACGCAATGCTTCTAGGAAACTTATGAGGCAGATATGGGTTCCTAAATCAATTATCACTAATGTTACTGGAGCCAAACAGGTATGGGTACCAAAATCTATTTTTGCTTGATCATCTTGTAGGAAAGATGCATAAAGAGTTCCTATAAAATTTTATGTTACTTGGACAATGGGTGTTCAAGACACATGACAAGAGGCTACTCATGCTTTAAAACGTAATAAAAAAAATGGAGGACATGTCACATTTGGAGACAATTCCAAAGGAATGTTTATTTTCCTTGGCCAAATCAGTAACCATAACTCAGTTTTTATTTCCAAAGCAATGTTTGTAAATGGTTTGAAATATTATCTAATTATTATCTCATAATTATGTGATGATGGATTTCATGTTATATTTGAAAATGATTCTTGATATTTCTTTAATTCTAATGAAGAATTAGTGTTTTCTGCCCTAAGAAATTAAATGTTTATTATGTTAACTTAGATTCTTTAGTTTCTCAAAACGATTCTTGCTTAAGTGTATTTCATAAAGAGTCTTGGATTTAGCATAGAAGACCTAGCACTTTAATATTCACTCCCTTATAATTTTAACTAGGAAAATCCTAGTCAATTTCCTTCCCAATAATGAGTTTCTAAATGATAAAGTGTGTAATCCCTGTCAAAAGGGAAAACAACAAAAAATTTCCGTCAAGCCAAATAAAGAAGTGTCAACTTCTCAATCTCTCGAACTGGTTCACATGGATTTGTTTGGACCATCTAGAGTTTCTTGTTTAAATGGGAAACACTATCCGTAAGTTATTTTAGAAGAATTTTCTAGATATACTTGGACCATCTTTCTAGATCAAAAAATTGAATCCTTCTCTTATTTTACTAAATATTCCAAGTCTGTAGAAAATATTACTGGACATAGGATTATATCCTTAACAAGTGATCATGGCCGTGAGTTTGAGAATCAAGAGTTTGTATTCTTTTTTTCACAAAATGGCTATAGTCATAATTTCTCTACCCATAGAACACCTAAAAAATGGGGTTATAGAAAGAATAAATAGAACCCTGCATGGGATTTCTAGGAAAATGCATTGTGAGTATGATCTACCTATTTATTTTTGAGATGAAGCTATAAATACAACATGCTACGTAATCAATAGAGTGTTGATTTGACCTATTCATAAAAGACTTCTTATAAGCTATAGAACAATTGAAAACCCAACGTTATCTACATAAATGCATTTGGTTTCAAAGTCTATATCCTTAATAGTAAGAAAAATCTTGACAAATTTGCATCCAAGAGTGATGAAGGCATATTTTTAGGATATTCCATTTCTAGTAAATCCTATAGATTGTTCAATAGAAGAACTAAATGTGTGGAATAATCGTTCCATGTAAAATTTGATGAAAAAATTCCACAGGAGCCTAAATCCATTCTAGAAAACCTAGAGGATGATGTATCAAATATGAAAATTAATTCAAAATACTCAAACCATTCGGTGAAAGAATCTGTGAAAACTACTAGTTCTGAAAATTCCATAGACTGAAGTCACAATGAACCTAACACTATTGTTGGAGAACTAGAAAAAACGAGCACAAACATGATCTTCTCTTTGAAATCAGGTTGAACATCATTTATTCTTGTCACAACATAAACCTAAAAACATTAGTGATGCAATCAATGATGAATTTTGGGTGATGTTTATGCCAAAAGAACATAATCAGTTAGAAAGGAACAATGTTTGTAAATGTGTAGAAAGTCCCAAGGTCACATTCACCATAGGCACTAAAATGATGTTTGGAAATATGTTAGATGAAGTTTGTAACATAGTTAGAAACAAGGCTAGATTGGTTGCACAAAGATATAGTCAATAAGAAGGAATTGACTATGAAGAAAACTTTGCACCGGTAGCTATACATGAAGCCATCATGATTCTTCTTTCTTATGCTGCACATCTGAATTTGAAACAATATCCAATGGATATTAACAGTGCATTACTAAATGGGTATATTGCTTAGGATTTCTTTGTTTAGAACCCTCATGGTTTAACAAATCCTCATTTTACAAATCATATTTTAAATTTATCAGAAGATTTATATGGTTTAAAAAAAGCTCCAATAGCCTAGTATGATATGCCAAGTACTTTTCTTATTTCCAATGGGTTTACAAATGAAATAGATGATCCTAACCTTTTTATAAAACGAATTTCTAATGATGTTTTAGTTGTTCAAATATATTTAGATTACATTATCTTTGGATCTTCAAGAAATAATTTATGTTTTGAATTTTCAAAATTGATGAAAAACAAATTTGAAATCAGTTTAATGGGTGAACTTAAATTCTTTCTCAGATTTCAAATCATTCAAAAATAATGAAGGTATTATTTTTAATCAATTTAAATACACCAAATTTCTTCTAAAACATTTTGGATTGGATAGAACTAAATTTGGGGACACTCTAATGAGTACCACTTGTAAGTTAGATCTTGACGAAGATGGAAAATCTGATGATCATACCACTTATAGATGAATGATTGGATGTTTACTCAACTTAACTTCTAGTCGACTTGACATTATGTTTATTGTGTGTATGTGTGATCGTTTTCAAGAAAATCCTAGGGCATCTCATCTAAACGCTATTAATAGAATTTTCAAATACCTCAAGAAAACACCCAATCTAGGATTGCTCTATCCTAGAGGAAATACTTTTGATTTAGGTAGTTATTGTGATTCTGAATTCAGTGGCTGCAAGTTAGATTGAAAAGAACCTTCATAACATGTCACATTTTAGGCAAGTCACTGGTATCATGGTGTAGTAAGAAACAAATATACATTTCATTGTCTACTGCAGAAGCTGAATACATAGCTTCTAGTTGCTGTTGTACAAAAAGTTAGTGGATGAAACAAACATTACTAGATTATGGATATCAATTCAGGCATGTACCTATAAATTTTGACAACATAAGTTGTTTTTATATCTCGAAAAATAATGTTTCACACTCTAGGACAAAGCATATTGATGTCAGACATCACTTTTTGAGAGATCATTATCCGAAAGGTGATATCACTCTGGAATTCACTAGAACTGAATATACAATTGCTGATATATTCACCAAACCATTAAATAATGAAATAATAGACCACATAATACATGAAAAAAGAATGAAAACCCTTATGTAAATGTCTTACCATTTTATGTCTCACTGTGTCATGTTTATGGTCTCACAGTTAGTATTTCTTGGTTACAGTCTGACACTAACTGGCTCTAACAATATGGTCTCATGATTTAGAAATAAAATTTTCTTTATATTTTACTATCTCATAGTAAAATATTTTTTACTGTCTCACCATAAAAAAATTGTTATCGTCTCACCATAAAACAATTCTTACAGTTTCTCCATAAAACAATTGTTACTATCTCATCATGAGAGTTTGTTACTGTCTCACCGTAAGAATGTATTTTTATTTTATTTATAAATTATAATCCATATTATGGTAATTTCTTATTTCTTCCCTCTTCTTTTTTTACGATGTTTGGTAATCATAAATGATAAAATAAAAAGAATTTTCACTCATTCTTCACTCAAGAACCCTTATATTCTCTCAAACCATAACCCTTTCTATTATCACAAACTGGAACCCTTCTTCAAAAATTCAGCCCTTCTCTATCATGAACATTTGGTGAATGCCCTGGATGAATGGCCCTTCGTCGCCAACTCCTTAGAACACAGTTCAATGAAGAAGAAAATCGTGCCTATCTTAGCACCGAAGGGTCCTATGAATCCAAATCTGGTGAGCTGAACTATAGTAGCTAAGAAAATGATATTACATAAGTGTCTTCTGTTGATTAAGTCTCTAATTTTTGAAGTATTAAAAGATAAAGGTTGGTTAGAATTGTTTTCAAAGTACAATAGACCTATCTACCTGAAGCAAGTTTCACTATTTTATCAGTCTCTACAATTCTCGTCTGATTCAGAAAGTGCCTATATTGTTAGGAGTTAGATAAATGGCCAAAGATGCTCATTTCCTTCGAGGTTATTGGATGCTTGCCTTACAACTTCTCATGAATGTATCTTCGTGGACTATCATAGAGGTCCTCCTCCTCCTAGTGAATTATTTGTTTTAAGAGATTCTTTGAAAAGGTTAACAAGAAATGGAACTAAGAGGAGAGATATTACTGTTGAACTAGATGAAGAATCTGGACTTCTATTTATGTTTATTCAGAATTTGATTAGTCCCAAAAATAATGATTTTCTACACTTAGGTATCATTATATATTATTGATTCATCTTATTAAAAGTGGAGATAAGATCAATCTTTGTAATTATGTCATACACTATATGTGGTAATTGATCAAGACCACATCCAAGTAAACCTCCGTATTCTATTCTCAGCTTATCTCAGCCATGATACATGACAAAGGATTGGTTGGACCAAATGAAGTAGTTATCAAGGATCATGTGCTCTTTCATTCAAAAGTCATTATCAAAAGGACAAAGATAAATTGGAATCCTTAGAAAGATGCATGGATGGAAGACAATGAAAGAATCTATGAAAAGTTCAATCCACTGGAATATACCTGAAGACTAAAAGGTATTTCTGATCCTAGTTTGGAACAAGATGAAGTTTTTGAGTATTTTGAAGAAGAAGAAGTGGTTGTTGATCCTACCAGAGAAACGTTTTTTGAAAAGTAAGACACTACTCATGTTACTCATGTAGTATTTGGAAAATAAATCCCTGCTCCTAAGGATGTTGCTGATCTATAAGATCAACCCGAAGTTGAAAAAGAATCTGTTTCCAAAGAAACTGAAAAGGATGATATATAAGAACATATAGAACAAGACATTCATATTATGAAAGAATCTGACATCAAGGAATTCAAGTGGAACAATCTGATTCTGAAGTCATTCATTCGACTGAAGAGAGGATGGATCTTGCTTTTTAGTTATCTAGGAAAAAAATGGTTGAAGAACTAAGGGATGAATTCATTTAGATAGATCAAGATCCTTTGCTTATCAGTCTTGATAAGGATGCAACTGTTAAGGGGGAGTATCCCTCCAATATAGAATCTTTTGAAGTTAAAATCCCGATTGATCCAATCTCAGAAGACACATGGTATAAATTTCCTAGTTACTTGGATGTGAATGACTCCCAAGAAGTCTCAATCAAAGGTCTCGACCTCTCCACTAGGTTTCAGTTGAAAATTAAACATGGAACTAAAGCTATCTCTTCCAAAAAACTTGATCCTTTCACAATCTCTATCTCTGAAACTTCATCAAATTAACCAACCTTTGCAAGTAAAAATGAAATGATAAAATTTGGAGCTACCCTTTTGGCAGGGGTTGAAAAAATCATGAATACCCAACCAGCTCCTGTAACAAATCTAAGTGAGAGAGATGGCTCACTATTGTTGGAAGAAGTAATTTGGTGGATTCAACCCAAAATGTTTCATGATATTCATGAAGTTAGAGTTGAGAATATACTGCTTAGTGATGAGGTAATGACTCTAAGAGGTATGCTTGATGACATGAAAAAAGTGACGAATTAGAGACCAGAGCTCGCTTCTCATCCTGTTGGGAATTTTTTTCCTCAAACCCGACAAGATATTGCTTCTCTGATTCAACCTTAATTAACATCTTTAGCTTAAAATGTAGCTAAAAAACAAACATATAGTGAATTAGATGCGTGAAATTGTTGTCGGTATTAACAAGCTCACTGATGAGTACAAGGGGTGCCTTCAAAAAGTGATAAATCAACTGAAATATCTTACCTCAGCTATCACAGCTTCTAATTCCTTCAGAAAATCATATCAACCTTCCTTAGGCAATGAACTACTCAAAACATTGGTTAAAGAAGAACTTTAGACTGTGCTTAGTGGCTTCCATAAAGATTTTAAATCTGATGTTATCAAAAATAGTTACAGAGTTCTTGATCTAGTCCTAATCCATTCCAAAATTAGTAACGATGCTCATCAAAAAATTTCCAAAAAATTGGACATCTACTTTAAAATACTATTCTAAAAGACTTACATGACCAATCATTTCAAGTACCTTGTAGAAAATCTATTGATTCCTCCTGTTACTCAAGATTTCAAGACTTAGGTCCAAAAGCTCACAGATTTCACTCATCTATAGGAAAAGTGTATGGAAAACAAGGGTGAATGAGAGAAATGCATGTAGTGTGGTGGAGAGATCATTCTTGATTTTATCAAGCTTTTGAGGACCTATCTTCTTGTACAGATTACTGACATAGTTTCTCCTACAGATGAACCTCTGAGACCTGGTTTTCCTACCTGTACCTCTACCTTAGCCTCTACCTAAATGTCAGTCAGTCAGGTACTGAGTCAGATCAGGATGCAATACTTGATAAAAAATTGTCCCATTCTTATAATACACATACAATAGCTCCCCATATCTTTTAAGGTATTCCTTTACCTTCTCTTTCAACCAGCTCACTCCCTTCTTCTACCTCAACCTCTGCTCTAACTGATTATTCTTCTATTGATACTGTTAACGGAAAAGAGAAGACCATCCAGTGATAAAGAATAATGTTTACTATCCTTTCATAGGAATGTTGTTGCATTTATTGTTTGTACTAAAATAATATTCTCAAACGCATAGTGAACTTTTTATTATATACTCATTATTCACTCTTTTTGATAATCCCAAATGGGGGAGAAATCTCTATGGAAAAATATCTATGGGAGAAAACTCTATATATGTTATATGCACATTGGAAGTTTGTCATTGGAACAAATATACACTCAAAATATATATGATTTGTGACCATAAAAAAGGGAGAGATTGTTGGACTCCTGATGTATTAATCATGTTTTAATGATCACAATTCCTATTCAGTCTATACACCCAGTTAACTCTATGTAATCTATATCACATGAAATGTACATTTGTTTAGTAAATTCTATCTAAAGCTATTAAGTGTTATATGATCAGTTTGACTACAATACACTATGTTTTGATTTACTTTATAATTTCTATGAAAAATGATTAAGTCTAACCCATTCTATGAATATCTATCATTATGTCTGAATACAGATATTTGGCTAAGTCTGAGACACCGTGAGTCTGCCATAAGTTATGTTATTATGGAAAAGTAGTGAGACCCTGTGAACCATGAGACAATGTGAACGAGACAATGTGAACCAAACAACACAAACCAGACACCATGAACCATGAGACACCATGAACCATGATACACTGTGAAGAAGACACCGTGAACCAGACACCGCAATCCAAACATTGAGAATGAGACACTGTGAGCAATCCCGACACCGTTGGAAGTAGACACCGTTTCCATGACATACTGTGACATCGTTTCTTAATCTGATAATTCATTTTTCAATTTACTTATAATGTTCATATTTGATGATTTTAAATGCACTGACATAATTAATGTATCTTTGTTGACATGTCACCTGATAGTATGATGTACGTGGTGAAGAATATATGCAACTTGTCTTCTCCAACACATGCACACCAATATAAAATAGTAGTGTGGCTCAGAAAAAAATATATAGATTAAAGTGAAGAAAACAAAAAAAGACGATAATGAAGAACACAATTAGATAATTTTTTATGAAATAATTTTCACGTGCAACTCAACGCTACTGAAGAACACACGAAGCCTACTTGAATCCCAGAATCAAGAACATCTTTACACTATCAAACATCACGAAGAACACCAGATAGATTTGTCTGACTTGTGACACTCTTTTTTTTATTTCAGGACTAGATTTATGCATCTACATCATCTCATAAATATAGAGTTGCAAAGACTAACACTCAGATCAGTTCTAAACTTATTTCAGTATTTCTGCTCTGTTGTGTATCATTTTATTAGCTTTCAAGCAGTGTGTGTTTCTGTGTAACAACACACTTTATCTCATATATTAAACTAATGGATACGAGATATACTTTATCGAACATCTTTTTACAGTTGTATACCCACATATAAGTGGGGAAGAGGTCCCTGTGTGGTTTGGTAGTTTGTACCCCCGAATAATAGTGGAAGCGGTCAATTTACTTGGACTGTCTGGTGTGCTAATGTTAACCTCGATACAAGGTGTGGATCAAGTATATTTATATAAACATATTGGTTGTAGGTGATCACCAAGTGGAGTGGATTAGGTCTTGGCTTGAGACTGAACCACTTGTTTATATCTGCAGTGCTTCTTAATTTAGTCTTCTATATTTTACTGCTTTACTGTATAATTCAGAAATCACTAAATTCACATTGATATTTAATATTAAAAAGAAGTTATAATTGTTTTTCCTTATTAGAATAACTTCAAATGTAATCTTAATAAATGATCTTTCTATTACTGATAATTAATCAATCTTCTATGAAGGCACTCAAATAGTCAATCTTTCATAACAGTATAACGTTGATTATCTGGGCTGTATTTAACCATTTTGTGGAAACCATTTTTAGAATACTTTTAAACCATAAATTTTTATAGATACTCAATTCACCCCCCTCTTATGTAATCTAATCCAGAACAAAAAATATAATAATACATTATAAGTTATTTTGACAAATAATATATTTTCAATTAAAATCCAGTATTTTCCACTATGTAGAAAAAAATGTTACCTCACAGAAAAATACTAAATAATAAAAATAAGATAATATATTAATTGAAAAATTAAAAAAAAAATTATTTTGGAAATTAGTATTAAAAAACGTTTTAGTTTTTTAAGGAAACTATGAAATTAAATGGAGGAAAATTTTCTTTTTTAAAAATATATTTATTATAAATAAAATTTGATTCAGACATATCTTTTTCATATCAAATATATTTCATGAATTTCATACAATTTGAATGACGATATAATAAATTAATTTAATTATGATAATTCAATAATTTTATTTAATTTATTTTATTAATATAAAACTCACTTTGGTGCATAAAAGTAGTTTTTATATAAAAATGTATATGTTTTATTAAATTAGTTTTTATAGTTATTTTTAATTAATTGGTCATAAATAAATTATATAAACTTGTGTAAATAGTATTTATGAAAATTTGTTAATCCATTTAAGACATTATATGACAAGGTCTGGCTAATAATTATCATATTAAATAATAATATTAATAGTATATTGTAGTTTTGTAAAAATATGTCTTGTGTGTAACACACGCTATTGAAGAAACTTCATATTTCATATAAAGCATGACAAAAATATTTTTTCATGTAATTGAAGATCATATCCATGTTTTGTGTAGTAAAATTTATTGAATTTATTTAGAAATAATGATTTCTTAAAATGTCAGGGTGTAATATTCCCTTACATTCTCAATGATGCGTGTAGTGTAATCATAACATGAGTTTGTGTATAAGGATAATTTTATAAAAATATTATTTTCTTCGTAAAAGGAAAATATTTTAAATTTTTGTGTTGTTTAAAATATTATTTTTCTATATTTCTACCCTATAATTTTGATTTTAAACCTTCTTTAACCCATTTGGATCTTATTGTGAAAACCTTGATTTTTACCCAATGATGGTTAATATAGTTACATTAAAATTAAAAAGTTCTCATAATTGGACCGTGGTTGATATTTTAAACAAAACAACTGTTTGAATATAATATTTTTAATAATTTTATGTCATAAAATGAATTATTATTTAATATAAAATATCAGTAGTGTCATTTTTAGTATTCATTATCTTCAATTTAATTACATCAGTCAAACAAGTCAAATTCAAATAAAATAAATTTTTAAATACATAAAATGTAACTATAAAATATAAAATTATATGATCACATTTATTATCTAAAATAATATTTATTTTAATATTTCCAATATCATATCTTTTATTTTTTTCATTATTTAAATAATTAGTACATCAGGGTTATGCAACCATTTAAAGAAATTATTTATTTTAAAAAAATTATAAATAATTTTTCCTATTGAAGATACATCTATTATACATAAAAATAATGTTTACAGATAAACATGTCTTCTGGATAAAACCTTAATTTAAATATTACACTAATTAACAAGAATGTGTGGCAGTTTTTTATTTTCAATTTAATAATAATCTATAAAGGTCACAATATTATGCAAGAGGACCCAAAAGTCAAAAACATTATAGATGGATGATTATGGTCAAGGTAAAATTTTATAATACAATTAATGTATGTTTTGGATCATTTAATGGGGATTATAATTTTATTTCTAACATAAATTACTATATTTAACCATTTTCGTTCTAACCACAAGTACTAAAGATTTTATTCTTTATGGACCGTAAATAAAAGGGACCTCTTAATAAATTTTAAATCTAATATTACAAATATGGGATATATTTTTTAAATTTAAAATCAATTTAGTTGTAAAATCTAATTTAATATTAAACTAGTAAAATGCGCTAAAAATGTTTTTTTTCAGAAAAAAAATAATTTTTTAAAAAATAATTCTTTTATACAAAATTCAAGTTTAATTATATTTAAAACAATAATTTGATTAATATAAATAATAACTAAATATTTATTGTTTAAAACAAATCCAAAACATCATTTTTATATTTAAATAATTTAAATAAAATACAATTTTCAATAAAAATATATATATTTAATTATTCCTTGAAATATCAACATTTAAAAAAAATCACAAAGTCATTCTAATATAATTTTTATATGATGAATTAAATAATTATAATAATTTTCTAAAATATATTTTCAAAAATTTCCAAAACATAATTACAATAATATCTTTTAATTACAAACTCAAAATCATTTTTCAAGAAAAAGTATTTTTTGAGGGTAAAAATGACATTACTAAAAATATAGTATGTATTTGAAATAGAATTAATTTATATATTAAAAATTACTATGACCATTATATATATCATTGTATTGTTAATATTATTCATTAAATCCATTTTAATTGCTAGTTTATTGTAGTCTCATTTAAAAAAAAGAATTTATAGAATGTTTATACTCAGAGTCGCATATCCTGTATGCTTCCAAACATTTTCATTTCATTTAAAATATCAAAATGTTATATTCTTTGGCCCCATTTATAAAATTTATTCCGTCCAATTGTAACTTTATTTTTTATCCATTTTTTTATTTTCAAGTTATCTTTTCAAAATGAAATATTCTTAAAAGGATTAATAAAACATACACTAAATATGAGGGGAGAAAGAACAAACAAAATATATAATAAAAATTAATAGTATTACATGTTGTAAAACATAGACATGGAATAAAACAATTTATTCCCATTTACTGATAGAGAGATATAGACAAAATGGTCATGATAAATCTATCCTACACAAAAAGCGTTAATTTTAAATAGTTTAAGAGGACATTGATTTCTAAGCATGAGAAGTTATTGTATAATGTTTTTATTTAAATATCCATTTCATTCGGTTGATGAATTGATTTTAAATATACTTCATAAATACATAATTATAATTACATAAAAGTTATATTTTCATCAATTAATCAATTTTATCTAGAAACACATCTTTTTCTCCAAATGATTAGTCTGGAAGATTATTTTTTATTCCTAGAGCACTAGAATCTATATATATGGATCAAAATTTCGACTATTGAAAAAATTTCAATTCCTCTTATCCTTATGAATTAAATTTGAAAAATTTCGTTCTATACATGATAATACCCAAAACATAATAAACCTATATATGATGAAAAAGTTATTTTAACCCAAACATTCAACAATAATACATGAAGTTGAATATATATATCATTATAAAAATAGCTACTCTTAATATTCCTTCAAATTATTCTAGACTATCACAAAAATAAAAAATTAAATTTTTTTGGATCACATTATCTACCTGGATAAATTTAACATTAATCTCCAAATCATATCAATGACTCTTAAAGTCTCATACAAAAATTTTCACTTCATTAATTTAAGAGTCTTAATGATATGATAATTATTTTCCATAAATAACTTAAATCACCATAAATCCACATAAAAATCATATATTCATAAAAGTATAATTTATTATTTATTTCTGAAATAAAATCACATAGAATTTTGTTTAAATTATTCATATGTGGTTCCCAATATAGTGAACATATTTCTAAAATTAATTAATAACTTAATACAGAAACATTTTTCCAATATTTTTGTTATATACTCAATAAATAATATGTTAAGAAAAAATATTTTTCAATCATCAGATAATTTTACAAAAAAAATCTTACTAAATTGGAAGTAATGTTGGCTAGTTGTCACCCTTTAATTGGGAGTTCTAGCCACACCACCTATCCAGATGTGACAAGCTCTCAACCACCCTGATGGGTTTCATTTTCCTAAAACTATATAAGTATAATCCTTCTAATATAATATAAATGGGAGAAAAATACAAAAAAATATCCTTAATATACTCAATATTAAATAAATGTTTAAACCCAAAATGTTATCCCATACCTCTAATTTTTCATTCCAAAATATAATAACCCATAATTTACTAATAAATATTTGTCTAAAAATATCAGAAATTACATTATAATTTTATAACATAATGCCTCAAATAGGGTTTTTATGACATTTTATTTGTATAAAACCTTAAAATTATAAACCTATGATGGTATCAATCACTCTAAATATAACCTATCATTAAAAGATCATAATCTCTGTTGATGTATAAACCCTCCTCAGATTGATGCTATTTTAACAAACCCTTATAATGTTTTGAATTATAAACCACTTTCATAATATTTTTATGTTTATTTTGGTTAAGTGTATTATAGAATTTTGATAAAATCATACAACGTAAACCCATTAATTACATGTGAACACGTCTAAAAAATATATATTTTCCCAAAACAACATTATTTAGAAATAAACATTTTTTATTTTTGTATAAATATTCATAAAATTATTCTAGCCCTCATCCTTATCCATAAACTCCCATAAAATTAGTGATTTTTTCTAAAAAGTTGGATAATATCAAAATTCAAATTAAGGGGAAAATAGACTACCATTAGTCTAGTTAATAACATGAAAATTCATTATTTACATATTTTTATAAAATTATTATTTTATCCCCTATATTAAATCCTTAAAATATTAAAAAAAGAAGAAAAAAATTCACAAAGAAAACTTTTAAAATCCTTAGATTACATAGGTAAAACATGTTTGAATGCTTTGAAATCATTACATTAACCACAAAAACATCTCATGGAAGACCATAAAAAATAACTTCCGATCATTAAATTAGAGTAAATTTCATAGAAACTCATTATTAACTAACTCAATTAATCTTTGAATAACCAATGTAGTATATTCCTATTATCACTTATGTGAAACATTGTCTATCAACTCTATATCATATATGGAATAACCATACACCCAATATAAATCCATATAGTATTCAATGCATCCTATATTATAAAATAATCACCAATCCTTGTTTTATAACGGATCCACACACCATGAAAAAAAGTACCATGAATCATATCAGAATCATATATCAAAGAATCTTGAATCATAAAACCATTATTAATTAAAATATCCATTTCTTTTTGAAATCACATAATTTTATAAAATCTATGTACATAGAATGAAAATATTTTTATTTAAAATAACCATGTAATATTTTAATGATTGATTCAACAAAAATAATTTTCATGACTTTTAGAAAAAAATTTCATTCCCTATAAGTTAAAAAAGAATCACTTTTTGAAATTTTGTGAGAAAATTTAATAGGTAACATTAAGATTACTTTTAAAAGAAAATCAATTACATTAAGATTGAACATTTACATATGCTTTAAATATTATTGAATAATTAATAGAGGATAATTATTTAATTTCATGATAAAATCATCAATATTTATTATCTCATTTATTTGTGTTATTAACAAGTTATAAAAATTACTTCATTATTCACGTTTACGTCAGATATTTCAACAATATTCCGTTCATAAGTCCAAAATAAATTTGGTAGGTTGAGTGTGGTCAAAGAGAATAATATTGCATCATCACCATCATAAAATTAATGACAAAATTTTAAATTTTATTAATCAGTTATACTTTTAAATCCATATATTATGTATGGCTATGAAAAATGAACTACGACACAATCATGGAGATGATAGGCTATACATATTAATGAGTGAAATTTCCCATTCCAATAATCATTATTTAAAAAAAGGTAAGCATAATTTTATCTTTAAATTAGTACAATAATATTATACATATAATATTACATACTTAAATATTTATATATATACCATCCAAGTGATATAGTGATGAAAAATGAATCACATCACTTCGTGGAGGTGGTTGTCCACATGTACAAGAAAATGATGTTATCATTTTTCTATTCATAGAAATGGGATAACATAAATTATATATTATATTTATATAATGATAAATATAATATTAATATCTTATATAAATTTAAATGACATTATTATAATAAGTTGTAAGAGACTGTTATGGAAAATGAATTGCATCGGTTCACAAGGCGGTAGTATGTGGTACCCAATGATGATGAATTATTTCAACATTTAATGAAGTTGGAGATAGATATGGGTCATATAAAAAGCATAAAAAACTCAACTTATACGTAGGATAATTAATTTATAATTTTATAACGGTTAAATAATATTTAATATGGGTGGATGGAGAAACAAAACTAAAATATGTAGTTGTAAACTAATCCTCTAGTTTGGAAAACACTATTAAATATTATATTAATCCCCAAATGTTTTGACTTGTTCCTTAATACAGCCCTCTATATTTTAGGAATTTATTCATTGAATGAATGTTTTTCTTGTTATGTCTTATCCAAAAGGGTCTTTATGTGTGACAAAAATAGAAGAAGATGACCCCTTTTATAAAAGATGTGAGGGGCAGTCGTTGAACTTCTCAAAATAATAATTTCAAATAAAATAACATTTAATAAAAAATGGCCTCAAACTATTTAGTTTTTAATATAATATGCTGAAGGATTTTAATCCCCCCATACAATAAAAATAAGTTAAAATTTTTCTATATTTTTAGCCATATCTTTTTTATCTCTTATTTAACCCCAATACCTCTTACTGTGACAACATTAATTTCTACATAGGGAAGTTTAATATATTTAATATGAAATGAATAATGACCCATATGGACCATGGATGATATCATAGTCCTTATCCTAAAAACCTGAATGAATTTAATATTTTTTGGGAATTTATATCATTAAATAAAATAATATTTATTATTAAATATCAACACTATCAATATTTAGAACATTTAATTACCATTAATTTAATAACATTAATAGAACATATAAAATTATAAAAACTATTTTATTACATCTAAAATATGAAAATTTAATGTTGAAAATAAGTTTATAACATTAATTTTTCCAAATCAATATTTATTTCAATAATATTAATTGCTATTTTTTTGGATTTTTTTCATTAATTAAAAAAATACTACATAATTATTGTGAAAAAATTTATGTTAATTATTTATAAAATAATTTTTTTAAATAACATACCGCGATTAATATAAAATAATTTTATTTAAAAAAAATTATTGAATCATATACTCTAGATAACACTTTATTATTAATATTACTCTTATTAAATACTAGAGTCTTCCAATTTTATATATACGTTAAATATTGTTATATATAGGCCATTATATTACCCAATTTCCACAAAAAATTATTTATTTGAAACATTGATGACTTTGGTATAAATAAACTCATAAAATAATACTTAGTTATGTTTATAGATCCAATAATAATTATTATATTTTTATTTTAAAACTAAATTACCTGATTTACTCATCACCATGGTAACCACAATAACTAAAGTTAATATTCAAATTACAATAAAATTGATCTATTTACTTTATTTGGACCCACTTATTCCAAATATGGAATATTTTATAAAAAAACGTAAAACATTGTATTTGTATAATTCAATGTAAAATTAACCTAGAGAAATGGAATGAAGAATAATGTTTAAAAAAAATTCCCTTTATAAAAAGATAATTAACTTTTACTAAGTTTAATTAGAAAATACATTTTTGAAAATAACCAGTTGAATATATAAATTAATGATGAACTAATTAAAGTTTTAATGTGAAATAAAACATATTTTAGACTCTTATATTATTTTAAATGAAATATCATTTTTTGTAAAAATTTATATTTTTCACCATTCTTTAAAAAATAAATATTTTTAGATAAATAAGAAAACACAACCATAATAAAATTATTAGATGGTGAATTAAAAAAAATACACTCTAAAAAAATATTTCTAAAATTTATGAAATTTATGTATAATAATAACTCATAAAAATTAATAAAAATAATTTTTGGAGAAAACTATTTCTTAAAAAATGAAATTAATAAAAAACTAATAGATATTAAAAAATCATAAATAAATATTGGACCATTTATTATCTTATTATTTTATTAATATTATTCATTCATGCTTATTTATCAGATGGTTTATATTAGTATCATTTAAATAAGAACATTATATAGTTCTGGCATGCTCAGTGTTTCATATATTGTATACAAAAGAACATTGTATTTTGTTTTAAATAAATAGGATGCTACACTGAGTACTAAGAGTGGATATGGAAAGTGGCTGGATTCAAGACACACATTATCTAATGTTGGTACACACTATAAACATCAATAAAATAATATTCCCTTGTGATCTCTTTTTTATGGACTCATGTAGAGCCCCCCATGTAGTATATCACACGTAGTTTTCCATATTGGTTGTGATGGTGGGAATGGTTTTTATAGCATCCCGCCTTTTTATCACGTAAACTTTCTTTTACATTATACAAAACTGAGGATCTTTAATGTTTAGTGTCTTGGAAACCATGAACTTAATACCTGAAAACAATATAAAACATTCTTCTTAAACACTTGAAAGGCCTCTTCATTTTTTCATCCTATGTTCATTATAGCATCTCATAACCTAGGATCATACATCAAAGGAAAGGGTGAGCAGAAGGCCCATTAAGAGAAACAATAGAAACATTTTACATGTGAACTTGAGATACATCAATAAGGGCATGATAAATAACTTAAAGGCATGAGAAAGAGATCATGAGGAATTTAATAATAAAAATAACATTTTTCATAACATGAATATGTGGCTACAACATTTAACATTTAAAATCATTTCCATTTCACCATGGTTCGTCCCCAAAGTGTCATAAAAAATTACCAAGGTTTTTCACCAAGGCGTCATTTAAAATGGTCATCTCTAGAGATTAAGTCTTTACCCAATGCATTGGGGAGCTATCAGGGAGCACCCTTAATTTGTCATTATTATCATGTGATACACATATATCATCATCAATAATTTCATAAACAACCCATATAGCATAAAATAAATGGGTTTCATTTCATAGTCATCACATTTAAAAACTGCTTTAAAGACCTGATCTTTATGTCACATTAAACCCACAGAAAAAGGAAAGCGGGTTTTATGTATGTAAGTCCCAGAATTAAAATATAAATTTTTTTATACATGTGAATACCCCTATATAAGAATGATCATTGAGTATTCACTTAATAAAATAAAAGAATTTGAGATAAAGAAAGTGACATTTTGAGACGAAACTTCTGCAGCATAACGACTATGTTATAGGGTTTTAGAAAATACTGAAAAGAGTGGGGACATGGGTCACCAACTCTTAAATGATTCATAAAAAAGTTTTGGGACATGATATAAAAGATATTTGTACATATTAATGAAATTTTAAAGACATACCATATTAAATAAATATATTGAAGGAAGACAAAAAATAAGATTTCTCTTATGAAAATTCGGCAGCCTAACGACGTCACTTAAAACGTAAAAAATTGAATTGGAGAGATAAATAGGGTCTATAATCATATTAACATAAAAGATTAGTATGATAGATATAGAGATCATACACCAACATAATAAAAGTATCTTGAAAGACTTGACATGAAAATAAACATGAAAATGAGAAGGGTAAAAGAATCCCTTAAAAATTCGGCAGCCTAACAACGCCACTTAAAACTTCAAAAAAATTATTTGACGAGATCAAATATGGTATTTCATCATATTAACATAAAAGATAAGTATGATAGATATAGATATCATACCCCAACATAATAAAAGAAACCTGAAAGACTTGACATAAAAATAGAACTTGAAAATGAGAAGGGTGAAATAATCCTTTGAAAATTCGGCAACCTAATGATGCCATTTAAACATTATTAAAATGAATTGATGAGATCAAGAGGGGGTCTCTCATCATAAGAACAAGAAGAGGACAATAGGATGAATATAAATGCACATCCTCAAAAAAAAATTCGTTGACTAATAATTAATGAAACCGTTATTTACCCATTTTATTGAATTACATTGCTTAATCAAGGTGCCTAAATTATATTAATACTTTATTTTAGTGAGATTACTAATCCATTTGGTCACATTACTAATCCTAAGAGTAAAATAACTATTCATAAATCTCTATTCACTAAAAATTAAGTTGATCTTATTAGACTCTAAATTTCTTAATGAACACCTTTGCAGAAGACCATATTTTGAAAATCATTACAGATAATGAATTATTTAAGGTATACATATGTATTTTAAAATATCCATTTTTCCAAAATTCAACAATAATATACATCCTACATTTATTCAAACATTTTGAAAATTAAAAAAGTTCCCCATAAGAAGAAATCACAATTTTTATTTATCAAAGGATTACACAAAGTAGTTACGGTCTCCATACATAGCCCCCTACAACCCCATCATAGGACCTTAGTGTATGGTGTGCTAAGGTGAGAGAATATGAGGGCAGGTTGGCCAAAATCACAAAATTAGTAATTTCTATCAGTTTGAACTTCTCATGAAGGTGATTCCATTATAGCTTCACATGATGAAGTTCGGCTTGGGTTAGGTCCATAGCAAAGCCTAGTGGTGCTACCTCCTTCACAAGTTCTGTTAGATGGGCGTCTATCAGACCGAGACTACTGGATTAGGCCATCGAATCTTCTTTCAATATTAATTAACCATGATCACTTGTATTTAGAGATAACAATCACAAATTTTTTTTTTCCACAGGTTATACTGACTAATGGTTCAATAATAGTCAAAACCCAACAGTCTCATTTTAATTATACTCATTTTATTAAATGAATTTTTTTTTGAGTATGAAATAAAATAACACACAAAATTAGGAAACATGATTTATTCAAAATTTCGGGTCATTACAATCGACCCCCCTAAAGAAATTGCGTCATCGCAATTTTTAAAATTAGGCGTGGAAATTTCAATGAATGTCCCACATCGAAAAAAGATTGAGTAACACTATTAATTTAAAAGAAAGAAAAAGAAGTACAAAGATCACCCGAGTTAACCCATACTATGATTCCATGTAAGAAAAAATGGATATAGAGGAGAAAAAAAGGTCAAGTTCTGAGGTAGAGTGACAAAAAAGATGATTAGGAGAAAGTTAACCACTAGAAAATCATAAACTTGTGATGGGTTAAATTGTCATTGATTACCCCGTAGGAAACGTAAACCAAAACAGTTTTTGTTTTATATAACTTTTAATAATTTTGAGGAATTAATTAGCTACATATAATAAAAATATATGGAAATATACTTACCTTCAATTATATTTTAATCATTTAATAAGTTTCTGCCAAAAATAATCTTTTCTCCAAATGATGAGCATTCAAAAACACTTGGTCTCATAAAAACACAAGAATCATCTTCTATATAATCACATAATCCACAAAAGATTATTGCGTATGGATCTCAACAGTTGAGGCCCCACGAGAGAAATTATCCAATGAACAACCTTGAGCTAGCTGCAGTTGTCCATGCCTTGGTTTCTAGAGACATTATCTGTTGGGTGAGCACATTATGGTGTACCTCAACTACAAGAGACTCACGAATATCCTTTCTAAACATGATTTGAACCTCAAATAGTGGATATGGGTCGAATATCTACAATCCATTTCTTCTGATCTTGCATATATGGCTGGGAATGGAGATATAGTTGTAAACGTACTAAGTAATAAAACTAAACCACATGCCATAGGAGAATCCAGTAATGAATAGAAGTTAATGGACCTAATTTATGAGCTATAAATGGTGTTTCATGCTATTCATGCACAATTTTATCTCACATCCTTGACAGTTACCTCATCCCTTATCGAGAAGTTGCAGATAATACAGTTTTAAGATCCTGAAGGATTTGTTCTCCCTGTGGGTATATTAAGAGTTAACCCACCTATAAATTTGTTTGTGGATATAGACAACATCCTGTGTCTATGTGGACATATCGTTGTTCCTATAGATATGAGAGAGTAGTTAATGAACGATTCCCAAGCTTATTAGTGGGCAGTTCATCTAGGCATCATGAAGATGTATCGAGATATATGATGCCAGTATTAGTGGCCGAGGATGAAACACCAGATAGAAATATTTATCACAATGTGTTCCACCTCTCAACAGGTGAAGTAAGAGCACCAAAGACGGGTAGGCTTGTTACATCCACTTTTAGGACTAGAATGGAAATGGGAAGATGTTGCTATGGATTTCATAGTCAGATTACCTAGTTCACCAAGGGGTAGAGATGCTATTTGGGTAGTCATTGACCGACTACCAAAATCATCCCACATTTTTTCATTCAGGATACATTCTCTATTGATGATTTGGGAAGACTATATTTCTATGAGATCATATTTCTACATGGGGTTCCTCATGCTATCATTTCAGATTGGGATTCTCGTTTCATGCCAAAATTTGGGGAGGTATTTGAGAAGGAAACTAGAACACAAGTGCTTTAATCAAAATCCATTTCAACATCATACCAATGGCCAATCAAAACGAACAATATAGGGTCTAGAGGATATCATCTAAGAATGTGTCCTTGATTTAGGAAGTTATTGAAATAATCATATACCGCTCATTGAGTTCCCCTATTAAAACAACTTTCAGGAGGAAATTATGATGGATCTGTTTGAGGCCTTATATGGTATGCCATGCTCTTTAACTTTGTGATGGATAGAGGTAGGTGATGCATCCCTTCTATGTCCTCATATCAATCAAGAGGATTCATAGAATGTTTAGTATATTAGAAAGCATATAACTACTTCTCAGTCTAGAAAAAAATAATATTCCCAGCGCTGTCGATGGCCTCTTGAATTCGATGTCAAGGATTAGGTTTTTCATCAGGTATCACCCAGGATTAGGCATAGTCAGTTACAGAATTGAGGAAGGATGTTTCCTAGTTATGTAGGGTTTTTTTGAGATTCTAGGAGTGTTGGGCCGATATCCTATTAGTTTGTTTTACCTCAATGGGATCATGCCACACATGACATATTTCAAGTTTCATTTATTTTCTAATATCATTTCAACCTATATCAAAATTTAGATCCCAAGGAATTTGTGTTAGATTATAATGCTACCTTTTATGAGTATCCAGTATGTGCCATCAATCAGAGCATGAAGGCTCTCCGAGGCTGGTTTGTCCATTTAGTGCAGGTGTTATGGCAGTATAACCGAGTACCTAACAAGACATGGGAGAGGGAAGCTGATGTACATTTCCAATGGCCAATGTTGTTCTTAGAAAATGTTTTTTCAACCATGTAAGGTGAATGTGAGGATGAATTCATTTAAGAATGAAATATTGTAATATATATATTTTCAGTCATGTATGGATCTGTTAAATTTAGCTCTAAATCTTCACATTAGACCTAATATTGATGCCTAATGGGTTAAAAATGGTCTCTGGGTATCTGGGGAATGTTAAGAGTTCAGAACCCATCTTTTGGAAAAAACATTCTTTGCACACAGTTTAGAGTAAATTGTGCATCTTGTGATTTTCCAAATAGAGCCACCTCACAGGGTGGGCGCATGACTGTATGGCCAAACAGTGTGAGGAACTCTTTTTTATAGGTAAACATGCCTGGATTGTGCACGGTTTGATCAAACCGTGTAGAGGATGTTATTTCAGGAATAACCATCTCACACATTTTACACATTGTTTGAAAAACTATACAGAAAAACCATAAATAGATAAAATTTTGGTTAAATTATCCAAAATTCTATTAATTATGTGTTTACTCCCCTCTTCTTTCCTAACTTATAAACCAATGGGATTTACCTACTTTTCACGATTTTGGTGCTTTTTGGAGGCCAAATCGAGGGAACCAGAGATCTCCTTCATTCAGAAACCGATTGATCCTCTGTTCGTCATGTAGGATGCACAACATTTGTACAAGAGTCAGTTTGAGCAGTCCTCCTCTTTTTTTTCTCAATCCAATTATCATGGGTTGATAATTATTCTCAATTTCAAGGGTCTTATCAGATCTGAGGGAAATCAACTACATGTAACAGAGGAGGAGAGTCATAAAATCCTAAGGTTTTTTCTCTATAGCTCATCCCTAAAGATCATTGAATTTTTATTTTTCCATGTGGGGACCACCGATTTCCTCAGGTGTCGTTTATTAAATTCACATTCCATGATTATACATGTTAGATCCATATGGTTATGATATTTCCAATTATGTTAGAAGTTTTCATTGGTTACACCTGCAACTTAATCAGCCCCATGTTGAAGGTTATGCCATATTTGGGTTTTTAGTGTTTTGACTTTTTTAATCGATGAGTTTTCTTGACCTCTCTAAGGGTAATATTTCTATATTAAATGGAATTCTTATGTTATGAATTGAATAATGGAAAGTACCAGGTAAGATTACATCTTGAACTGTATAAGTTATGTTTTTAAATTGATAATTAAATGTGAAATGGAAATGGGAATGTACAATAAGTATATGACTATTGAATGTGACTGAATAATAGGTTTCATATCCCTAGCACCCCTTGCCACATTAATGGAATCTAGCAGAATGAAACATGAATGTTGAATTCACCTTAAGTGGTATAAATGTTTACTTTCTACATGACCCTATTACACTGATGAAAGACAAGGCCTAAACCAATGGAATTATTATATAACTTCACTATCAAATAGGAATTGATAGACTCAGGCTTGTCTTGGATTATGATAAGAGAATTCCATGAGCACTCATGAAACCCATTCTGATTCAAGGATATAGATTTCTTAGGTTGAGACCCACCTAGAACAAGATCCTTGGAATAGTTATGGTTGCCCCATATAACACCATTGGATCCCTCATGTAGTACGACAAGATGCCTTTGATGAACTCCTAGGATCCAGGATGCCTTGGATACACTCCTTGGATCCAGCATAGACATGTAGGTTCCATGGATAAAGCCCATTGGGACCCGTTTTCACGTAGCCCAATTTTACCTTGGATGTACTCCCTGGACTCAAGAGGCATCTCATTGTGGAATTTCAAGGACTATGCTCCATGGATTACACTATTACCCCTTAGCCAAACTCAGATACTACTTCGTTTGAGGCCCTTGAGAATTATGTTTCCTTATTACATCTTATAACCTTTACTGTTAATAACAAGTGACTTATTGACAAATTATTGATAATCAAGTAAGGAAGTAGTTACATGTTCAGACACCGGTTGAGGGCTAATTTAGGTACTTAGTATTTAGTTACATTGTATTAATTTAATTTAAATATATATGCATGTACAATGTTATATTCCATTACACGGGATAGATATTATAGACACCATTCGTAGCGGCCCACTGAGATTTATATCACACCCTCTCTAAGATTCGTTTGGTACTCTAAGTATATTACATGGATTAATGTTTTCAAAAAGGGAATTATACAGCATCAAACACTTGATTTATTTCTGTTTAGAATGGATCTTGAAAGATGATGATCGATATGGTTTTTAGGATGCCTGAGATAGTCTTTTATTTCCATTATACTATTACAGTACATATTATGCCAACAGTCTTGTATCCACGTTTTCCAGTTTTCTAGTGACATGACTTATCCTGATCAGTTGTTGAATTGTTGGATTTTATTCTAGTTATTTATGTTTTTATACCGTTGTATTTATTATCTGAGTTTCCTTATGATTACATATCTTTCTTTCCCAATTTACCTATGTTTAATTTCACCTTCTACGATAGAATTTGTTAATGAGGGCATAATATACACACAGAAACACCCAAGTCCTTCGCTACTACTCATCAGCCTCTAGAATTCATGGAGATGTGGTTTTGGCCATCTGGCCCACATTGATCATGGCACCCTAATGTGGCATCTAGGTTCGGGATGTCATATCATCTATGTCAAATGGTGTGTTGGAAAACCCAAGGACTAATTTGTGTTCCTCACTAAATACATGTGCACTATTAGAATAAGGGTATATATGATGTAGTTGAAGGTACACAGTGTATAAGACAAATTTAAGGCATGAGTTTGTGATGAAAGTATATATAATACTTACAAATATAAGCTAACATAGCTTGTAGGTACTCCAAAAGATATATGATATCAATTGGGGAATAATACCCTTACTTTCATGAGAATTCGAGAAACATGACATGTGTTCCTTCAGATTACATAGTGTTTAATCAATTTTTTCTCACAGATTGAAATATGGTCTTCATGTGGTCTCTAGATCAACCATTTCCACAGAAATTCTCACTTGAATCACTTCATGAATCCGGATGTAGCATGTAATAATCATCAACATCATTTTCTATCAATGGATGGGAGGAAAAGTGAACATTCACTTATTTATAGAGAATCATTCCATCCTCCTATTTTCATGAAAGGGGTTCCCATTCTAGTGATCAACAACAATAATCCTCCATTTACTATTCATAATGGGTTAACTAGAAATAAAATTCATCTTAACATTGATTCCTATTCTCTAGCAGCTAGAAATCATGATTCTCGTTACCCCTCATTTGTTTTTTCACCAACAATTTACAAAGTATTTTTTTTATTTAAAAAAAGGTGAAATTCATTATTATAACACTATCAATCCAAAAACAAACAACCCATTATTTTTGTAATATCCACAGTGAATCCTTATTTTATCCCATGATCGAGTTAATATCAAAATTTTGACACATTGAAATAATGGTCCAATGCGGATGAATTATAATAAAAATGATAGTAGAGGAAATCAAAATTTGTGTGATTATATCTATCTATTTTGATCCCAACCAATGATCCTAAATTTGAGAAACAATAGTAGATAAAATAATTTTTTAATAATAAAATGATATTTAGAATAAAAAAAGTACCTTCTCAAATTGGGAAAATACAAAATCCACAATTTAAATAGAATAATAATATATTATCATAAAATAAATCAATTAGATAGAATTATATAAAATAATGATCCTCTCCCACATTAACATACCAATCAATTGAGAGGTCTATAATCTATAGTGATTCCATTTATGGAATTGTTGTGTATTTATTCATTCCAAAGACAACATTATTTGGTTAATCAATTATCCATAGTCCCATGATCATCATAAAAAATGGGAACTCATCCATCTACCCTCTAATATCCTAGGTATTGTTTGACAACCACATAGATATTTTATAAGAAAATATTTATATAGTGGGCGTCTAGGTTATTAATTTGAAAAATTTAATGAATATATTATTTATTATACTTAACCAATATTCCAACGTGTTCATGCCACATATCCACTAATAGAAACCATCCTTATAGCATGCCCAGGGTAAAAAATATATACAAAAAATATTTGTTTTCATATTTTCAATCATATTTCCTTGTTAAAAATAATCCATTTATTATGAGAATATGTAAATGAGTTCATTAATATATTTAATAATTATAATATTTTAATTATTTGATTATAAGACACACAAAACGGATCCCCACACTACGAAAAAATCTAGATATACATAAAGAAATATTAAAAGGATTAAAAATCTAAATTGGTGTTGTTTATAAAATATGATATGACATAAAGGTCAATATATTCAATAAAGTATTGTAAATTTTTTTTATAGGATTTTTATGAAATCATGATTTTCTTACAATGTGGAGGGTTGATATTTAAACCTGGTATGTTGTATCCACACCATTAAACATGTTGTAGGGTGTCCAAATTATATATATTTATGATGTTATGTCTTCAAATCCCAAATTCTACCATCTCTACATATCGAAAAAATAACACAACTAATCTTCAAAGCACCAAATTATCTAGAAGTATATCATCCAATCCTTATAATCTTTTGACTGGAAGATCATACTTTTCTATGGATTCAAATCCATTATAGACCATTATATGGAAGGGTTAGAAGAAAAATAACTGAAATGGATATTCAATGTGATTTGAGATTCTTTCATCATGCATTTATATCTCTTTTAATAATCACAAAGAAATATATAATAAAATGATGAGAAGTGCACTATACAACAAGAAATTGAAAATATTCAAGGGAAACAAAAACATTTCAACATAATTGATATATTTAATTTTTCATATGTAATTATGATTCTCAATGTCAATATTTATTAATAGTAAATGTTATAACAAACTCTAGTGGAATAATTTATGTAATCTAGGGTTTAGGGGAAACAATATTGATAGAATCTTCCTTAGATGAACATAACATGTTTCTTCAACTACATTGGGGATATTTCATTATTTCTATAATGAATCATAAATATGATTATTATAATGATATATTAATAATTTATAATGGATATATATGAATTTTATAGAGTTTTAGTATTTCAAAAATTAATTTATAGGTGTTTAATTTTCAAAAACATTTGTAGTTAATGAAATGTATGTCAAATAATTTTCATATGTAGTGTATTTTGATTTCAGAAAAAGAAGAAACTTATTGAATTATTAATTTCAAAAAAAATGTCCTTATTTTTCATGGTATATATTACACATGGAATTTTGAATTAAGTAACTGAACATAAATAAAATTCCCCAAATAATATTTATGATATGAAACAAACACTAAATTTTTTGAGGCATTGATGTTATCATCTAAGAATTAAGGTTGACATTACATTTCAAATGATGGTTAATTAATATACTAGAAAAATAATTTAATTCATTTAAAATTTAACATAACTATAATATATAAGTTTCAACAATGAGTTTAAATAAAAAAAATCAGTGATAATTTAAAATATATTGGATTTTTAAGACCAATATATTTTACAAATAATTATAATTTTTTATTGAATCATTAAATTTTTATAAAGAAACTTGTTTTAAAAAATAATATATTTTTATAGATTGAAATTTTAAATAAATGATATATTTTAAATTTTAAAATAAACATATATTATTTCTTTATAGAACTGTTATTTTAAGAAGATATATGAGACATGTTGTGGATTTATGATCCCATAACATTGATCATTCCAATGATCTATATAATATCCTTGAATCTATATTCTATATAATTTTCTATAATTATATTAGAATGATGATTTCCTTTTTGGAGACATGAAGAAAGATTACTCATTATTTGGTCTGGTCACTAATGAAACATGGTCTGATATCTATTTTCATATCCTATTAGTGATTTACTAAGATTTTATATAATGAAATTGAACATATATTATTTTAATGAATTTGAATTTGATTAACACTCATTCCAAATTAATTGAATGTGGGTTATATAAACAAAACATGAGAACAACAACTTTCATCTACTTCATGTTATACACTAGTAGTTGAATGTTGTATAGAGTGTTATTTCCTTATGGATAAAGTGATTAATTATAGTTGTAAGAAAATAAATTTCATTGAAGTATATTATAAATGTACTATAAAACCTATAATGAAATTACCAGGATTCAATACATTTATAAATATTATTTAATTAATTTTAACAAAAAAAACAGATAATTAAAACACAATTATCATGAGTACAAGTGCATTTAAAATACAAGGTTACTAATAAATCAATGAGATACTAATATTAATTTTATTTTATACTTTATAATGAATTAAAATATTCATTTGAAAACTAATAATATATGGGATTATCGAGGAAAAATTGGGAAAAATGGATGGATTCAAATCATAGATGCTGAATAAGCATGATAAGGATCATAACTTTAGATTGAAATGAATATAATTAAATCTTAAAATAAATTATAATTATTAATCAAATTGGATAATAACATAATGAACATGGTACAATAAGATCATATCAACATTGGAATGTGGTGGAAACATATAACATGACATAATCCTCTACCATGTCTAACTACATAGACAATATATAATGTTTAACAAAATTCCATAATATATTAATTTTACTCCCAAATCTCATGCATCACACATCATGGGATTAATTATTTACCAAATGTGTTAGAGCACTGTACATGTGCGTCTTTCATAACATGTTCATGGTTTATGTGATCCATATAAAGGTAATAAATCATGTAGAATAACATATGATATAAACATCGAAAAAAAATCTATTTTATATGTTTTCATCCAATCATTATTAATGTAAATTTCATAATGAATTAATTTGAGAAATTAACATAAGGAACATATTAACTATTTATGTAATGTATAATAGTCTATGAATATATCCAAGAGAAACAAACAAATAATTTTGAATAAATACATAAAGTTCCATTTTCACATTCTTGAGGATAATTTCTTCAAAATATTATATGGAATATTTATTTATAAAATGATTCCTTTCATTTTGAAATCACTTCTAAAAAATATAAACATTTCCAAAAATATTATAGAAAAAAATTTCTTTAAACAAACATGGAATATTTTAATTGTAGCTTCAATAAATTGTGCGTTACTGAATGTGGATAATTATTTACCAGTTTTATATATTTAAAAAAATTCTGTTCACACAGTTGTGAAATGGAAAAAAAGTATTTATTTCAAAAAACAATAATAATATTACATTTTTTTCATTAAATATAAAATATGGGTTAGATTGAATTTTAATAAATGATTTGAAAAATGGTAATAATATTACTATAATTATTATTTTACAAAATTAATAGGGAATAAAATTTATTTTAATATGAATACAGAAATGAAGTATAGTTTTCCTTATGAAATAAATAAATTTATATAAGTACCAAATAGAATAATTTGGAACTATCACATGAAAATATATTGAATGACTAGAGGATAAAAAAAGCAATGGTTTTATTAAAAATTTTTTAAAAAATTACTTATAATTAATCATTAATAATAAATATTCCTGATTTAAATGTGGTTGAAATATAAACTCTTATATATTATGTAAAATTTGAATCAAAACTCCCATAAACGATGTAAATGACTAGTAACATAAAATATCAAGAATAATGAAGGAATAATGATATCATACGGAATGGTAAGGTATATAAACTATTAAAAATGAATTTTGGGAATAAAGGAACTCACATCTCAATGGATACTATTCTGATATTAAACCCTTATATCGAGTCCAAAATTTATCATATATTTATTCTATGACCTGTATAATAAACAAATATAAATAATTTTTATAATAATATAAATTTATTGTTTTATCAAATATTTATAAACAAGTCACTTAATTTATTTTAATGACAAAATTATTCAAATATTCTATTATATTAACGTTTAGGGTTATTTGGATGCTCAATTCTAAATTTAAAAAAATTCAGTGTGATGACCATGGAAAAGGGGGATAATTAATCTATTATCCAAAGAATAATAATTTTGTAACATATGTTTTATAATAGGATTAAAATCCAAAGAATATTGAATTTCAATATTTAGTGGGCTTTACAAATCATAAACTGAGATTCAGAACATAATTCCTAGAGTTGGAACACTTCAATTTGTTGTTGTTATAGTTGGGTGAAGCTCCGTGGGGCCCCTCAGATGTCTTTATAAACATTGAAATAATTCGTTTTAAAAATCATAGGTTTGGGTGCTCTAAATAGGGTTTAATTTTTTCCTATAATAGTACAACCCCCATTAGAAAATCATGCGACCTGCATCAGGTGGACAAAGGATGTACACAAGGGTTGTGCATGGTTTCCCACACAATGCCCCTAGACTACATGGGTTGTACCATAGAGGCAGTACCCTTACACTAATATTATCATGGTTGATGAATGTTTAGAGTAACCATGGGGAACAAACCATGCGAGGATGGTTTCTTAAGTAGGGGTGTTTCACATTTGACACAAAGCTTGGACAAACTATATTCTCAATGTTTTAGGATGAGATTATATTTTTCTGTCATGTTTTTATCTATTTTTTCTATTTTATTTTATTCTAACTATGGTTTCCTCCTCCGCTTGGTGTTATGGGTGTCTCTCAAGCCTACCCGAGGCTTTTTATATATCCTATGTAGGAAATCTAAATTGTTCACCATCTGCCTATATGGATCAGCAATGGTATTCTCTTGGTTTTTTGAGCTGTTCTTAATTTGATGTTCTATTGACCATGTAATCGAGGTGAAGACCATTTTTCAATTTTCAGTGGATGATTTCTATTTCATTTATTTCTTATAAACTACACCAAATCACGGTTTTATATATAATGAGTAGATCTTCCTTGGTAATAGGTAGTTTTTCTACATATTTTTCATAAATTTCAGTTTATTTTTGAATAGTGATTTTGTTCAATACGCTGAAAATTTCTAATATTCACATTAAAACTTAGTTTATCATATGATATTGATAAATAAAACTATATAAACTACTTATGATCAATTTTTGGTTTTTCAGTGGTTTTTAATGTCACTCATAGAAAACCCGTCGGTCTGCCAACTTGACATTTCATTTTATTAATTAATTGCTTACATGCTTGAAATTTCGTCTAATCATTCGACATGGATTTTAAATGAGATACCCATTGTATTAAAAATCTATATGGATAGAGGAACCTCTTATGTTACTTGTTCTACAATGTCTTTGTTTTTTCATGTTTGTTAGCATTATAAAATGAATATTTTTGTGAATTCATGTGTGATTATTTTTGTGAATTAAATTGTGATTTTTTGCTTTGATTATTGTTTTTGAACTAATGAATTGTTTAAAGAACCATTTCATGTTTTTATAATAAAACCCCTCAATTTAAGAAAGATGGATTCAAAATTAAAATGTGATCATAGGTTCTTTAAATCAGGTTTGTCTTTATTGCTTTGGTGTTTTCTTATGTTTTATGATTTTTTGTGTGGAATTTTTATGAATTCGACATCGTTGATGATCATAATTGGTGTTAACATCATTTTATATTAATTTTTATTGAACTATTTAACCATATAAATATAAATCTTGTCCTATCATATTCAAAATTAATATCAACCGATATTATATTTTGATATTGGTTTACAAAATAAATAATATTTTCAATGTAAATAATTCACAATGAGGCAGTGACACCTTCTAAGTGTCTCTTGAATGTTGTAAAATTAATTTCCATGTTTGAATCAATTAATTGGATTGTATTAAATGGACTAGAATTATCATGATGTATTTTATTTCTTAAATGGATTATATAGTTTAATTTAAATGGAAATGATTTTGTTGTGCTACCACACATGTTGTTATAATTAAATAATAACAACATACATAGATTGAAATAAATGTGATTCCCTTGTTAATTTTGGCGTAGACAATTTATAAAATGAGAGGTATAGGCTCATGGATTCGATTATCATTTTGAATTGTTATGTTATTTTTCCATGATACAGGACATGGAATGATGGTAAGGGGTCAATTGATCATGATAGAAAATCACACTCCCTTAAAATGGGGGATGAGTTAATGATGTCTCGTACCATTGATACTATGTAAGATGTTGGGATGAGGTGCTAGACACCGTTTGTAGAGTTTAACATAATTTCTCACTATCCATATTGTGTTTCATGCAGGATCTATCGTACTCTACATGGATATAGGGCATGAGCTCAATTTCTTGATCTTATATACACATTCATACTGGTTATGAATGACAAAGTTACGCATAGTGCAACATTAAAATAGAATTCTAGGTATATAGAAACTTACATCTACACATACTTCATCAATAATGGTGGATTAAATGTAGAACTATCCTATGTATATATTGTTACTATATAAACATGGTTACTATGAAGACACTCGATCCAAAAATGAGCTAATGTAGGTAGAGCTTCTACTAGTCCTTTATGAATACGATATGGATATTTTTCATTTATTCAGTTATGTTTATTATTTACTATAAATATACACTACTTTATTTATATTCATGTACTAGTTTTAATCGTAGAAACTATGGGTGGTAACATACTACAATTTATATCTCATGACCAACTCAGGCTGCCATCGCACTAGGGTATCCACGAATACCTAATGTTCGAAGGACCTTGGATGATTTTTTTGGTGTTTAGATTTTTCTGGAGAGTTATGTGCATATGAACGAGCTTGTTCTCAGTATTCTCAAGGAGATCATCAATATGTATTTTTTTTTCTATTCCTTATCCAAGTATTATACTATATCAATTCCTTCTATATGTATTTTATTTAGATTATATATCACTATATGTATATGCATGGAACTGTTGAATATTGGCTTTGTCCATTCTTGTATATTTAGTTTATATTATTATTCTAGTACATTTTATTTCATTGTATTAATTCTTCTAATATGGTATATTTATTTTATTATACAAATTCGTTGCTCTGATATGAGGGTATTTTCAACCCACTATCAATATCAGAAACCCTTTATTCTTGTCAGAAGCCTCTATCATACAAGGAGGCACACATGAGGACATGTGACACACAAGCATGTTTTCCATCTTAGTGGTCGTTTAGGTTGAGATGTTATAAATATGTATGAATGATTTATTATTTTCCTTTGTCTTACAATTTCTCTAACATATAGGATTTATGTAATTTTTCAATTCTTATTAAATATTCGTGTCTAAGGGTGACCAACCCATGTATGAAGAGAAGTCCAATTAGCAAGGGCTAGGAATGTTGTTTATGTGGTTTTCTATTATAGTTGATTGTTATTTCACCATGAGTAAATGGAGTACATTTTGATTCTTTTTTTATTTTTATGTTTATGGTATTTTATCCTTGTTCTGATTTGTCAAAAAAGTAGCATTACATGCATAATTGTAGGAACATTGAAATTCACATGTTATGAATATTTCACTCAATGTAGTTGAATTTGTTGTTTATCTATTCATTATGATTCTCTTCGTTGGTTGTTATTCCATGATTTTAATTTCTTTAGCATACGTTTTTAGATATCATGATTCACTGACTTATTTAGTATGTTGATTTTCCCCCATGTTTAGATGATAAAATGACATGCTACCTATTATATTAACATTTTTTTCTTGTATATCATTTCTTATGAGATTCTTGGCATCTTTATAAGTGTTTATTTCTTGAAATAGAATTCCTTGTTTTATTATGATTACATTATAGTTAAAATTTGATATAAAAATAGTGTAACTCAATAAATAATTAGGTTGTGATTAAACGAGTATCAGTTTTTAGTATTATGGTTTATGGGCACCTTATAATTAGAAAAACGTAACTGGATAATGAAATCATATTTAAACAATATTAATGTTTCAAAACCATGATAAAATTCATTTGATGCTAAAATTAATATTTTAAACTGAGTTGGTATTGGTTAAATGGGATCTAGCTTACAGTCTATAATGTGTAGGACCACTATATAGGTGGTGGAATGGAAACCCATATAATAAAACCTTGATATATATCCACATATTATATTTGAAATGGTTAAAATGAAAGTATCATTAATTCTAATCTGAAATGATTTGGTTAAATTTTAAAATGTAAAAATTGACCCATGTAGATCCATTGGGGAATTTTTCTTATGAGATGACCCATTTTGGTGTTTATAATTTATAAAATTTATCAATTCATATTATGTTTCCTTCTAATGAACCCCGGTTTGTTAAATAGGACCTTCATAGGATTACATATTTTTATATATTAAAATGATTTTATAGGATAAATTTCATAATTATTATGTAATGTAAGTAAATTTTTAATGTTTTAAAAATGAAGTTTGACAAAACATGCCCATTTTTCCGTGTTGTGCTTGTTAAAAAAGGTACCAAGAACATTTTTAATATATTCAGTACCTGATGTTCTATTTAATACTAGTAAATGATTTATGATTAATGTGAATAATTATAGTGACTTAAAATGGTTCATTTGGTAGTGTACTTCAATTAAACACTGTATAATGGGTAGTTTAAACTTCTCTTTAATTTTCCATGAAATAGAAACATGAGTGTCTTTTATAAGCACCACTCTCCTTCTAATCAATGGTGTAATAAATAGTCTTAGGGCTTGATGAAATCTTTTTGGCTTGAACAAGTGATACACTATCTATTTTTTCATTCATATGGGGATAGCCTGAGGTATATATCACCATTAAAACCCAAATTCCTTTCTAATGAGACATGTTTTCAGATGTTTGGATTCATTTGTGAGCTATTGTACCCAGTAAGAATATTTTTTTTTCTAAATGAAATCCTTGTTCAATAAGGAATTATTGTTTTACTAGGCCCTATAATTGGCATGGGCATTATGTAATGATCAGTTTCAGTAGGTTATTCATGCCTAGGGAATGGTCTTCCCCTCATTAGGACTAGTTACTATACTTATTTTTTCTATTTTTCAATTCGAGAGGTCGTCAGTTTTTTTTGTATTGGTTAATGCAACTTGATCTAGTTTTCTACACCATCCATATGATACTGGAATGAGTAGGGAAGACAAGCTATAGATAGTATCAAGGGTTTTCCACCTTTATTTTATAATCCTAAGGAACTATGTGCTAATATATGCGTGTCATGATGTTTTAATATGGTGTAATGAACTAGTTGAGTTATATAGAATCATTGAGCATGAAGATATTTAGAGAGTTCTTAGGTTATATCCAGAGTAGAGAGACATTAGGGTTAAATGAAAAAATTCATCTCAATTCTCTAAATGGAGTGTGAAGAGAATCATGTATTTTGACCTGATGGTCATTTGGGTTTTATTTTTCATGCCAAATTCATCGACATTTCTGATCCAGACAAGGGTAAGTATCACATTTTCATTAACAAGGGCCATACATAGGGTTCTTGTAAGCAACAAGTATTTCACTCTAGTTGAGGACTATAATACTCTTATGGATGGGGTAATCATTTCAGTACTGGTAAATATGTTTCTATCAATGCATAAGGAACACTAATGAAAATAAACATTTGGAAAAGGTTGATATTATTCGAATTTTTTGGAGGATTTCAGCTTTTAGGTAATGTGAGTTATTTCATGGATGCACAATGTTGATGCGGTTTGTTGTATACAAAAACCCTAAGAATCATTGTTGGTTTTGGATGAATGTTGATGGAACTTTTTTAAACAATCATGGAATTCCTCAGGGGATTATATCACTGTGGTTTGGTTGATGAAGAGTCTGCAGGTTAAGATAACCTTATTTCAAGAAGTCATTCAGTTGTGGTAGAACAATTATTCTTTTTGCTCCCTCATAGTGTACCGTTCTTAAGAGATTATAATTTACCCTCTCTTGACATTTCCATTGATACACTAAGAGAGTTTTTTTTTATAATTCCATTATAAATTACTAGTCATGTTGGTCTTGATAAGTAATATATATCAATGTTGCATGTTGGAAACATGGTTTTCATCGTGGCTTGGTTAGTTCGGAGTGATACCTGGGTTTTCATGGAGGAACACCATGGTTGATCTCATGGACACAAACCATCTTCCTTTGACTAGAATATGAGAATAATGTTGTTTTGGGATTATCCAATGATCTAATGTTGACTTCTGGAATTTTACCAATGTTTATCCTATGATCGTCAAGTAGGGACTTCTGTTTCTTAGTTCCTTCGAATCTAGTGGCTGGATCTGTGGTTTAATCGGACATGTTATTGGGCTCGGAGGTGATGTTTAAATGGGTAATGAATTATAGGGAATTGGATTTGTGTTACAGACTTTTTGTTTCGAGGCATAGAAGTTAAAATGACCATCTGATGGACTGATCCTGAAACATCACCAAAATAAGGTATGGGATTTGGTAGATGTCCTCATTGTAAATTTGAGGTGACTTATAACAGGGCATTATAGTTTATTTTTTTACTCTCTGGCCATCTAATTCATGAATTTTATAGATTACACATATGAATAAGAACTACTTTTTATTATTTATGTTCGATGTATATGGTTAATGGTGACCATTTTAAAGCATGTCATCTGGTTAAGGAAATCGTGGTGTAACAGTTAGCATTGCATTCTTGGGAAACTCGAATGACCAGTTTCAATTTGGTTAATCCGACTTCTACAAAAAAAAATTTGTAACAATGTATGTGATATGAACTTATAAGTAATTAGGTTCATCTAGTGAATGAAATTATTCAAGGAGTGTCACTAAAATTCATAGAGGGTTGATTTTTTTTAAAATAATATTGGTGGGAGTACCATGGTTCAAAATTTACCAATTATGATCCGAAATCATAATTTGGGGAGCAACTTTAGGATTGAAGCTTAAAGAGATTACAACATGATCATGACTCTTTCTAAATGTACCAGGTATTAACTATTTTAGAGTTTCATTAAAAATTAGCATGGCCATGTGTTTTCATGGATTACGTGTCATATAATTAAGTTAATTATGGATGTTCATTGAACATTTTGAAGTGAAACCTAACCATTTGAAAGATTCATCATGACCCATTTAGGTCACGTGATGTTTTTTTACCGAAGGTGTCTTGGGTTCAAGAATATCTAAGGAGGGGAGGTTCTAACAACCCATGTTTTATAACTAGACCAAAATCCCAAAGAAATATAATTATTTCATTTGGGGGATGGGGAGTTTCTTAAATGAGCTTCGAAACATAATTCTAAGAGTTGGAACATATCTATTTGTTGTTTTTAGACCTTGGTAAAGGCCCAAGGGGACCATCAGGTGCCCAGTTGGGTTTTAGATGTACTAGGGATGGAAAAATAATGGTTTTGGTTCTCTAATCTGAGCACACAATTTGTTTGAATCCATGATACCCCCAGTAGTAAATAATTTGTCCCACAACAAGTGGACATAAGTTATGTGCCTGGAATGTTCACAGTTTTTTGAACCGTGCACTTAGTCCATATGGTTAGAGCACTTAGGACGTACCATCAAACTGTTCATGACATAGTTGAAGCAGAATTATCGTAATATTGTGATAAAAACCCATGTGATTTTGTTTTTATACGAATGGGGTGCCAGAGATTTTTTTAACATTTTCTCCAAACCGTGTGCCCATCCCGTGTATCTTATGTTTTTGGGTGAAATGAAAATTTTCATTAATTAGAATAAGTTTCTAATTTCCTTTCTTTTTATATCCCCTTCCAGTGGTTCCCTCCTCTACATGGAAATGTTGGTGTTTGTGAAGCATCAGATAATCATTTTTGGATCTTTACAATATGAAGTCTAATTGATAATCCTTGGTCCTTAGGGATATGATTTAATATGCTCTATATTCCTTAAAATTCATTCTTCATTTTTATCCTCTCAGCCATGTTATCATGGTTCAAGCTACTCTCTTTATATTTTTATAGGATACCCAATTATTGTATTTCTTCCAAACTTGAAACAATTAGAGATTCATATTATATTAGTATACTTTCTACGTTATAAGGTAGGTGTTATACAATTTTTTAATATTTTTCAGTTGAATTTTATATATTTTCATTGAGATACGTGTTGGCCTTTTCCGAGGATCACTATTGAAATGAGTTATTCATATAAAATTTATCAATGAACCTAGATATAAAATTTATTATCATTGTTTTTCATATAGTGGGTTCCAACCTTACTCATAGGCACTTCTTGGGTGTGTCGACAAGAACATCCCATTAATTTGTTAACTTGTCAAATTCCTATAACTTCTACTATGTGTTTTATATAATGATATATCCCCCAGTAATCAAAATCCCAATGGATAATGGAACCTCCAATGTTCCATGTCAAACATTATATTTTTTGAATGTTTGGTAGCTTTATAATTTTTTTTTAATTGGGATGTAATTATTAACTGAGGTTAAATTTTATGATTAAATTAAATTTTAAGAAGAATATACTATTTTAATTATTAAAACATCTTGATTTAGGTGATATATATTCAAAATTAAAACACGAAGATGATATCTTTAACATATTTTTTGCCTCATGGGGAGGGGTTTTTCTTTTTATTTCATTATGGTCACTTATTAGAAATGTTTAGTAAATATACCTTGTTGATGTTCTTAATTCGAGTTCCCTCTTGTTTTATATGTAAAAAATGGACGATTAGACCATATAAGTTAATTGAATAGAAAATCCTATTATAAATGAAAATGAACCAAGCATCACCCAAGGCCTTGGTTTCTTAGATAAATGGAATTCCCATGTATCTAATTCCCAATGAGAATGTGTCACCTTCTAAGTGTCTCTTGAATATGGTAATATAAATTTCCATGATTGGGTGGATTAAATGAAATATACTAAATATATTGGAATGTTCATGATTTATTTCCTTCATTAAATGATTGAAATTTGTTAATTGAAATTGAATTGAGTTGGATGGTGTGACCATACCTCTTGTCTATTTAAATAACCACAAATTATAGGTATTTTTAAAATTTTGATTCCCTTATGTATTTGTAATTAGTAAATATATATCATGAGAGGTAATGCCTAATGGGTATAGTTATCAGTGGTTGTTATTGTATTATTACACCTAAGTATAGGATATTTAACAATTCTAATGGATTTGTAGAGAATGTTAGAAAATCACGATACCTTATATCATGTGTGGAGTTCATGATGTATCACACCCTTGATAATGTGTAGGATGATGGGTTAAGGCACCATGATCCCTATTTATAGGTAGAGCTACCATATTTCTTTTAGGATCATGAGAGGGATGTCGTTTACTTACTCAGTTTTCATCATTATTTATTATACCTAAATAGTTCTTTTTTTAAATTCATAGTCTAGTTTAGTAATAGACATAATGGGTGGTAACCTAGTCAAATTTATATCTCACAGTTAGGTGAGACCTCTATTGCACTTGGGTACCTGAGTAGACCTTATGTTCACATGATCAGGGATGATTGCATTTCTTTTTTTGTACCTGGGAGTTTGGAGAACATGAATGAGCAAGAAAATGGTTTTCACTTAGAGATATCCCTCATGGATTTTTTATATTTTCCTTATCCTACCCCTATAATAAATCACTTCATGTTATATGTATTTTGTTTTATATTATGATTCCCCATGAGGATATTCATGCATCTATTCTATATTTTTGTTGCTATTTTTTTTATATTCAGTCTATATGTTTCGTATGCTACATTATATTTTATTATATTAATATTTTCAATGTTGTCTATTTATTTTATAATACCACTTTAATACTCTAATATGAGGGTATAGTCTCCCCAAAATCACCTCATGTGACACTCATTTTAGGTCCACAGCCTCTAGAATTTAGGGAGGCACACTTGAGGCCGTGTGACCCACCAGTCAAACAAACATGTTAAGTGTATGTCATTCCTGGACATTTAAAATATATATTATATAATTAATAGTTTAATACAAAAATTGTACTTTTAAATCAAACCATGAAATATTACTATGAAAAATTAAATACTTTTCAATGATGGATACAATAAGTCATACACACGCATAAGTAATGTTTACATTTTTCAACCATCATGATGGAAAGAATATATGTGTTATATTATCTTAATAGAATGATCATAATATCAAAAATATCATATTAGTTATTTAATATCTCAAAATTGTATCATTAATGTCATGTGGAAATAAAAAATAAAATCATGTCAAATTGTTATATGATAGTCCTCTATATATACAAATGATGTTACAATTTTTCAATAGATAGTATGGATATAAGGTATATAAATTGACTATTTTTTATATTGTTTATTATTTAATAAATAGAATATAAAATTATCAAATTAATCACCATGAACATATGTAATAGTTTATAATGGTAAAAATTTACATCGGTTTGGGAGATAAGAGTATACCGTGAAAACTAACTATAGTATTAAATCACATTTGATAAAAGAGGATATGGATACATATTATTCTATAAAAATTATAACATATTAATATATACAACATTGTTTTTTATTTTATTGGATTTATTAATAAAAAAATGTGTCTTTGAAATGATGAACTAAAAATGAAGGAGATCAGTGTGGATAATTACCTTTTTTATAAGATCCACCTTTGGAACAATTATTAAAGACTATAAGGTTTGTATTTTTGGAAATCTAGAAGCTGTAGAGTGTGTATAAGTATGTTTTTCAGGGTTGTTTTCTAGTTTTTTTATCCAAATTAAATTAGAATTATTATTAATGGAAGAGATTGGGTTACTTTTTATAATTGAGGAGGAGTGGGGTTTTTTAAATACATAAAACTATTCAGTAATTTTAAGTCAATCCTAAAAAAAATCATTAGAAATTGATAAAGAAAAGATTTTAGTGGTGATATAGTCATTAAAAAATGAAAAATTAAAATATAATCATGTTTTGAAAAAGTTACTCCCTTTACCACTTTAGTTCTAACCCCATGGAAAACAAGTTTTTACATTAATAATAGTTACATGTTTTTACTATTATTTATTCATTATGATCTAAATCTAATTTAAGCATATCATATATTATTATTAAAAATTATAAATCTATGTTCTCAATTTAAATCAAATAACTTACAAAATTTAATTTACAATTAAACCGACAATATGTGTTGAAAAAACAAGTTTCAAGAAATTCATTTTCATAAAATAGTGGAGCTATATTAAATCTATCAATAGGAATAATAATCATTTCAATTTAAAGTCCTAAAAGAGACTTATTACCTATGAATTTAAATACAATATTTTGTTAATATAGGAAATTTTAATAAATTATAAAGGATAAAAATTATTCATTGGTTTTTTTAATAAAACATTGTGTTTAATAATAAAATTATACTTCTATAAAAATCATGAAAATTTATGATTTACAAGTAATTAACTGTATAATTATAAATAAAATTGTTCTTATTCTAGTTAATGATAATCTATAAAATTTATTGTATCTTTTTTATTGCATTATTATATGACAAAGAAATTGTAGTAGTTGAAAAATAAATAATTTTCATGTTTTATTGAAAAATAAATCATTTCAATAAAGTCAAAAAATTTAAAACTATATTTATTAGCCTCTTTTGATATAAAAAATGTTATTCATTTTTTAAAATTATATTGATAAAATTTATATAAATTAATTATAATTAATCTTTTTAAAAATCAATAAAATTCATTTTTTATGTAAATATATGTATTATAAAATAAAATATATTTATTAAATGTTGGTAGCATATTTATTTTGAATTTATCAATAGAATTATATTTAAGAGTACTGTTATATATATTTCTTAAATTAGATAGTACTATTCATACCCACTAATCTAATTTATACATTTTAATAATAATATATATCCTATGCCATTTTTTCTTGGTGTTTATTGTTGTATAAACTATTAAAACATTATGATCATCTTTTAAAATCATAGGTTATAACCTTTTAACCTCTTTAATTATATTTCTTCATAATAATCTGAAAATATACCCAGTAATAAAGTGTTTGACATTTGATAATTCAATTTTGGAACATCATCATCATAAATAATGTTTATTATAACATTGTACTGATAATAAGGGAAATTGAAATAGAATTGTAACATAAAATAAATAAATTATAGGCTTACAAAAAAGTGAACATTCATGGTAATTGAATACAAGGATTTTGAAATAATATCCACTTAGGATTTACTATTATTCTTTATTTTAAAAAATAAGAGACCATTGATTTATCTAAATTGAATAATATGTTTATTTCAATATACTTTTCTAATGGATGAGTAATTATTTGATCATCGATATTAAAAACATATTCTAATATATATATTTTAAAACAATAATAAATTAAAATTTATTAATTTTAATTTATGATAGTTTCCTAAAAAACCACTTAAAAATATTATATTTTTCTCAGTCATGTATTCCCATAGAATACCACCTTTAATTAAATCTTCATTGTAGTCCATAAGTACCATTCAAAATACTCATGTAATTTATTTAGAAAAAACTAATATAGAAAAATCCATATAATTTTAATAATTCTTAGAACCAAAATACTATTGATAAAACAAATTATTCAGTAATAATAATCTTGAAATACATCACCTAAATAATTTTATAATTATACATTAAAGGGATTCATAACATAGTCCCTTAAGAATTAATTCATGGATTATGAAATAAATTAGGATAATGGCCAAGTTATCAATGTTTATGACACTGAACAGTTAACATTTCATTAATTTTAACATTATTTCATTGTGTTTTTTACCATAAACATCATTTTTCATCATAAAATGACTAATCTATTATATCCTTATCATAACACAAATCACTTTTCATTTGAATAATGACATGTTCCATGGTTTTTATTCCTAAATTAATGACATATAGAAATTTTACACTTATTTCTATATCATCTTTATCACTCTAAAATTAATGATATTCCATCCTTCACTTCGTTGATTTTTTTTGAAATTAATCAATCTTTCAGATTTAAATTGTAATTCAACATAACCCATTTCCAATGATATAAATATTTATTCCATCCATTCAAATTATTTTTTTCATCTAATTGGAGAAATTATTACACTTACCATCACATTGGTTGTAGTCTTATTGTCTCATATTTCCCATCATTAATTAAAAATGACAATAAAAATGATATGATAATGTACTAACATACGTATGGGGAAACATATAAAACAAGAATTTATATCTTATAATTTATAAATATATCATAAATTATGATTCTATTAATATAAAATTAGGTCATATATAAAAAATATTTCTATTGAGTTCTCTAAACTATTACTTCTTTCATGTCCTTCATGATGATTCATAATGATTTTGTTAATTTATATTATATAACACATAGGAGTGTAAAACCAAGATTACATTAAGGAATTTTTCTTTATATCTAATTACATGCAAGTAAAATAATAATGAACATTTTTATGTGTTATTTCTTTTAGAAAGATTTGTTCTGTATCCACAACAACAATATTTGTGAAGACTTGATTTTAAATTCAGAGAAAAAACAATCTATAATCATCAAAAATACAATGAAATTTTTATATACATATATACATACATATATATATTTATATTATTTTAAATGTCCACAGGGTTCTTAAAAATGTATTTCCATCATAAGGCCCCAAAATAACAAAAAAAATTTATGTTGACAAATATTTTGACCCAACCCTTTCACAGATATTATTTCATGTTTTTTAACATAAGATTAAATTAATTTAAGTCCAATGTTCATAATTCGTAAAGTCATTGGAATAATAGGTTCATAAATCATTAATGTGATAATAAAATATATTTTTTAATTTATTCTACATAATTTTCTCCTAAATACCTTCATGATTGTAAATTTTAGGGGATAACTTATAGGATAAATAGACAATGTGCATGATCAAACAAACTTATTAATTCAATTAATATTGTAAGTAAGTATAACTTGGGTGTTAAATTAATATAAAGATATTATATAATATTGCCCTTAAGAGAAATAAAATAGTATCATAACATAACAAACATGGTTTCAAATGATAATGGAATTATAGGAAATCTGGTAGTATCACAAAACATGACACATGCATGAGTTTGAGATAATTTTCTAATTAATATCACATAATAGAGAAATCCCCATAGTGTATTAGTTTTATTCACTAATCTCATACATGATTCCCGATGTGACTAAAGATTTACCCAAGGAGTATTAATAAAATATTGGTTCACCCATCATTGAAAATTCAACATTTATGAATTCCATATAAAGTCAATCATTCATAAAAAAACTATATTAATTACAAATTGAAATGAAATTCATTTCATAATATTTCTTTGTATTGTAGTCATGTAAATTTCATAATGAAGGAACTTATAAAATGAACATAAGTTATTTATTACCCCTTCAATGTAAGGTTGAATAATATATTTATATATCATAGTTAAATATAAAAATAAATTAGATGAAATCTACAACATCATTTTTTTTCTTCAATTTTTATTTTTGAAATTAATACATATAATATTTATCGGGGAAAATACACTTTTGATTTTGAAATCACATTTTAAAATCATAAATATTGTCCAAAAATTTTTACAAATTTTTTTATGTACAATAAATTACCAGAGAACCATATGATGAATGATTAAAAGTTATGAGTGGTTATGGATAAAGGTATTTTATTACATTTTATATATATAAAAAATCAATCGTTTCATACTATTATACAAATAATAAAAACCACCTCCTTCAAAAAAATTAGGAATATTCATCTAAAAAAATATTTTAAATAGAAAAATGTGGGTGAAAACGTATTAAAAATTCATTATGTGAATTGTTAAAAATATTTCTAATGAATTTTTTTTGAACTGATGGATATGGAAGAAAATATATTTGTGACAGTAGAGAGAAATGAAGCCTTATTTTTGTAAAATAATTTTATAAATAAATTTAAGTTAAAGAGTGAGTAATAGTGAACTATTATATTAATGTTTCTTGAATAATGAATATTAAATAAAAATAAAATTTTAAATTATTCACTAGATATATAATTATTTAAAATGGAAATTTCATCATAAAAATAACCAATTAAAATGAGATTGAATCAAAAACTATTACTTCTTTGGTAAATTTTGAATATCAACTCCCATGAGTGGTGAAAATGCATTATAATGTAATATATAATTAGGTAGTAATTACTACTGATTTATATGGATATAGAAATTATAAACCCTATATAAAATATATTAGGTGCATAAATGAAAAAATTTCTCAAAAGAACGGTGGTTTGAAATGAAACCCTTATCTTGAATCCATCCTTTCTCATGTATGAATTTTTTTGCATGAATATTATACATTTAAAAAATATATGATTTCATATCTCTATTTTCAATGATTACTCATCAATACATAAACCATTTAATTCATTTATTTTATTGAAATACAAAATTACATATTTGATCTCGTCATCGTCAGGTGTACTGAGGACGCTAAATTCACAATTTTATAACTGAATCATTATCATGATCACAGTAAAATGGGGAATTCTTCCATCATATAAATAACTATTAAAATTAAACAATTATAACTTTTTGACCTCAGAGACACATTCAAGGGAAACCACTAAATTTTGTTATATAAAATAAAATTTGTTAAAATCATGGAGATGGAAGGTCATACATACACATAAATAACTTTTACATTTTTAATGATAATTAAGGGATGAATGTAAGTATTATTTTATCATTTATTAATTATAATTATATCATAAATTTTATATTATTTCTTTAATTAATCTTACATAAACCATCCATGTGATTTGGTGATAAATAATTAGAATCACACAACTTCTCGAGGGGTGGTTTGTGATACAGATGAATGATGTTATCAATTATTATTGGATGTTATGGAAAGATAGAATTTGATTATTTAAATTTACAAAATTATTTTTATTTCACAAATATAATATATTATAATTAAATCAGTCATCATCTACAAACATGAGTATCGATGATGGAAAATGAATTACATGTGGTCAGGAGCAAGAAGTCCTCTGTAGAAATAAACAATGGTTTTTTACAATTTTATGGAAGAGGAGATGAATGAATATTAGGAAATACAAATAATAAATAATAAATATAACATATATGATTGATTTATTATTTTATTATTCTGAAAAATAATTTTATTTGGATGAATATGACATACAAAATACGGCTCTTGGAGAAGATGATTACCTTCTCTTAGAAGAACTACCATTTGATCTCTTATTAACGACATAATAGTATTTTTTGGAATGTAAATAAGATCTAGAATATAGATAAATATTTTGGTATTCATTTTGGTAGTTTTTGTTCTATTGAAACTTTTTTACAGGTGTTAAAATGTTAAGGGAGTGGGTGGGTTACCATTTATTATTGAGGAGGTGCTCCATTTTTATAAATACCCAAAACTATTAATTTTTTTAAATAATTCCTTATTAAAGTTACAAAATAATTGATAAATAGTTTAGTTGAGGGGTGATATTGTCAATCCAAAACAGAAACATTCAAAAAAAATCATTAAATTTTTTTACTCCCATTACCATGTTAGTTTATCACCATAGTAAAATGGTTTTACCATTAAATAAGAAAAATTATTTAGACTATATTTTCAATTAATTATAATGAAATATGATGTTGAACTTATTATATAATATTAACTTTTATGACTACCAATTTTTAAATAATTTTATAAAATTCATTTTAAAAAAATTTTACAATTGAAAATGAAATTATACTCGTAAAATGTGTCGAAAAAATAGTTTTTGATGACTTCCATTTTTCAATTATTATATGATCTTATATTTACTATAATACTAGAAGTAAAAATTTTATTAACCTGAATCCATATAAATAGGTTGATAATATGTTAATTAAATTTAAATAAATTATTAATAATGTTTATTTAAATTAATTATAATGGGTAAACATTCTTATTTTATAAAAAGTTTCCATGAAATGGTATTTGTTAACATAAAAAAAATAAATTACAAAGTAATAAAAATTGATGATAAAAGTGAAATTAACTACATTATTATAAATTAAATGATTCATATTTAATTTTTCGTACTAGCTCAAAATATAATATAGATTTTCTATTACTTTATTTAGTAAATAGAAATGTATGTATTTAAAAATTCAGTAAATTTAATTATTCAAATAAAATTATATCATTTCATAAAAAACCTAAAAACTAAATGTACGATTTATTTTTATTATTATTTAAGACATATTTCAGTTTTAAAAATAATATTTATTAATGTTCCATAAATTAATTAAAATCTTTTCTTATACAACGTAATAAAACCAATTTTTAACGAAAATATGTTGTTATTTAGATTTAAATATTTTTATTAAAATTTAAGTTATATTTATTATGAATTTATAAATATGTTAATATTTATTATATCCTATATATTTAATGAATAATTTAGTTAATAATATTCATTTCAAATAATTTAATTTCTAGGATATAATAGTAATTGAATTCAAATGTCATTTATGTTTGGAATTTAATTTAATATAAGATATTGACCCCTAAATTCTTCATTAAAAATATCAGGATGATACAAGAATCAAATGAGTGTCTTCTTAAAATAAAATTTTTTGTAGAGGATTATAATAATCTATGTTTTGATGTATCATTAGAATATCTGAAAATGGCATTTTTACTATTTTTAGAAGATATTATTATAAATTTTCTTGAAATATCACAACTTAACTTCTTGAAAACATTATATTTGATCAACTAATAGTTTGATATAGTAGAAATACATCATAATTATAAATTTTTAATGATCTAATGATTTAATAGAATCTACATGATAATGTTTTATATAAATTTCATTAGGATTAATAATAATTTATTTATTATCAAACCCAAAACATCTAATTTGATCACTAATATATATTTATGAACTAAAAATATTTTCTACTTTTTTGTAAATTTGATAAAAAAAGAATAAAGTTGAGTTCCCCCCCTCATGATCATTTTTAAAAAAATTCATAAGATATTTTTTTTATCAAAATGTGATATATGATTTGAAGAAAATATTATGTTATCAACATATATTCAGACAAAATTTTATTTTATATTCATTATTTGAATTATAGTATCATAACTACTTTTTAACTTGTTATTTTCATATATATATATATATACATATATCTTGAATGTATTTCATTCCAAGCTCTAGGATCTTTCATAATTCCATTGAGTTATTAAGTATTTTGAAATATATTTTTTAGAAACAAAATTCGTCAAAAATGTTAGGTTAGTCATCATAATCATCCAATTGATCATATCCACTATGGAATTTTTATTTTTTTATCAATTATAATTAAATTAAAATATAGATGCATTGAAAGGGTTTAAATTATTCTTCTATATTCTAATATGTATACTTTTTTTTTCACACACACACACACAAACACACACACACACACAAAGATATATATATATATATATATATTTCATTACTATATAATTTAGCAAATAATAATAATATGATAGTAACAGTGGTCTAATTTCCATCACAGTTATTTATAAAAATAAACTACACTATAATTACAAGTAGATTCATTGGTTGTAAGACTATAGTCAAGACCAGGTTCCTTTAATACTAATTGTTATCTTTTTACAAATCCATTATCAAACTTTTATATCATAAAGTATCATATTATGTCTTAGGATCAAGATATGATATTAAATCTTGATGGCCATTATGAGTTTTCAAATATATTTTCTTTTTAATGTGTTGATGTACATCTCTAATAATACTATCATAAGGATGAATCATTATGATCAGGTAATTATTTAGAAAATTAGTAATATTATCTTCAATAATCAGATTTATATATTCAATTGCAATATCTAATTGATTTTCCATTATTATTTTTCATAATTGTATAGAATTTAAAATTGGTAACATTAGATTATCATGTACTTAAAAATTTTAAAAAAATAAAATGGATTTTTTAATTTTATATTAATTTTTTTTATAAGAAAAAATTATTTCATTCAAAATACTTTACTGGATGCATTTCTAGAAAAATATTATAAATTTTATGAAAGCATAGAATACAAATTCAGTTTTTGAATTCTACAAAAAACATCCGATATTTGTATGGGAATCCCATTTATATAATTGACCCATAGTATTTAGGATGAATAAATCGCTTCTAAATACAATGATGAAATAATTTATGGGATTTATACCAACCCATAAATAATAAAGGTATTTGTTAAGAAATTGGTTTTGTGAAAGCCTATTTTTTGAATTACAATTTGTTCTCCCACCCTCAACACAATAAATTTATTCCATCAGAATACTTATTTAGAGAATTAATTCTTGAATTTAGAAAAATTATATGTATTGTTTTAAATATTCAATTTTATTATGGTTTTATATAGTATAAAATTAACGAGAAATAGAAATATCCTGAGTTTTTAAAATGAAACACTATGTTCTATATAGTACATGATACACCACATCAAGATTAATCAATCAACTGAATATAATTATATAAATGATACCATTATAAAATAGCTGTTAGAATGGTGGGTATTAATTTGATTAACTTAATTTGGGAAATATGGTTTGCACATGTCTATATATTTTATTATTTTGTTTATAATTAATTATTAATGGAAATAAAACCGATTTTAAAATGAAATTAAAAGTTTTAATGAAAAAATATATAAATGTGTACAAGTTTTCATTATACCTATAAGTAATAATTCCACTTTCTATATATTATATTTAGTTAATTTATATATAATATATTCCATCTAATTTTTTATATTTATTAATTTTGGTTTTTAGATATAATGTAATAACAAATCTAATTTTACGCATCAAAAAATTATATTTCTAAAAAAGTAATTTTTCTACTTTTTATTGATAAATTTTATTAAATATTGTTTTTAAACATTCAGAAATTAAATTTAGAAAAAAATTACTTTCATGAGTTATATAAAAATTTTCTTTGGTTTAATTTTTTTAAATGTTTTCTATAACATTCATATTTTGATGAATTGTGAAACTATGGAATTTTAAATGAAAATATATATCATATAAATAATTTATAGACACAAATTATATTTTTAATTAGATATAAGTTATAATTAAATAAAATTTATATCATTTTATACATTTTAATTCATGTAAATTAGTTTCACATGGAAATTGGATATAAAAACATTCCAAACCATCGAAAATTTTCCCATTAATAACATGGTGTTTCTTCGTGTCTGTGTTAATAATTTTTAATTAATGCCTGAAAAGTATATCAATTGAATTTGAAAAAATGTATTCCATATTAGTAACCATAATTTTAAAATTTATTTAATTGTCACCTTTTATTTTTTATATTATTAATAGGAACTTTAGTAATTTTTTTATTACCAAAGTTAAGGGTAAATATTGTAATTAAGAGTAAAAATAATATCATTAATATTATAAAATTACTTTATAATTTGTATAATAATATTTTTGGAGTAATTTTTGACCACAATAATCCTTTTCTCAATTTCATGAGATGGTTTGTCTAATTTTAGGACTTTTATCCATTTATAGTCTTTTATTCGAAGAAATGTAAATATTGAAATTATTTTGTTTTTAATGAGTGAAATATTTTTAATATGGTGTTATATATGATATAATTTTAGCTTAAATTATTATTTGTTAATATAAAATTTTAATCTTTATTATTATACTTTAAATTTAATTTTTATTAGAGATATAATCTCAATAAAGTGTTACACTATAATGATACCATAATAGTTCAATTAAATGAAATATTAAATAATTGATATTAAAAATATTAAAAGAAATTTAATTAGATATAATTAATGTTATAAAACAATATTATAGAAGAAATTGATATTTTAGTGTTGGTTTTAAATTGTTTTTTCCATGATATCATTTAGTGGTTATGTTTATTAAAATTAAATTGATGAATATTGTCAAAATTATCATAAATGTATTTTAATATAACAAATATTGTATTCATTGATATAAAATTCAGAAAAACTTATTATTATAAAAACTGATTTGGAAATGTTTTATAATTACATAAAAGATCCATTTTTAGTTCTTTTGGATGTTTTTTGTAGAAATATTAACCATAAAGGAGTAAAAACACATGTTATCTGAATAAGAATAAATGAGAATAAATAAGAGTTAAAACCAAACGATAAGGACTAAATGATACTCAAACCATGTCTAAATTTTATTCTACCATGTTATTTTAATTTATAATCATCCTATATTCTAAATAAATCAATGTTTATCAATTTGGAAAATAAATTTAATTTATATTTATTTAATATTTATATGAATTCCAAGAGTTTCCCTCTCCTCTATTATAAAAGAGAACCTATTCGGTTCTATTCTTGACACATAAAAATATATTTTTAAAGGAAATTATATACTGAAATCCTATATTATTTTCCTTCCACAAATTATATATGCCTAAATATATGCATAAGTTCTTCCTTATAGGTTTTATGGTGTTAATCGAACAAGATCATTAGAAAAAGATGTATCATTTTTAATTATGTCATTATATTTTATTTCTTCTTCTATTTACATCAAATATTATTGAAACATGAATAAAAAATTAGTAAAATGTCATAAATATACTGAGATATTTATATTTTAATATCATCACAAAAATCCATCACCACTTCCATGAAATGGGAAAATAATTGTCATTCGTAGGTATGGCTTACTACTGCCTAAAGAAATGATATAATTCTTTCTCTATCACTCTCTATAAATTAATATTATAATCATGGAATTAATGTTTATATATTATATTCACAAAATATTTATCATTACTAAAATATTATTTACTATTTATGTTTTTACCTTCCCTTAGGTGGAAAAATGATAATGTTGTTGTCAGGAACATGTGACCTTTCACCTCCACGAAGCGATGTGATTAATTTTTAATACCCAAATCACATGGATGAAATATATATAAGTTTATTTAGTTTAATAATTTTATGTTAATATTATACTGATATTTCTAGAGATATAAAATAACACTCACTTACTTTCCATAATGACCATTGAAAAATGGAAACGTAACTCATGCGTACGTGCAGTTTGCAATCTCCATTATTGTAATGTGGTTAATTTTTCATATTAATTTGTAGTTAATGTATTTAAAAGTATAATTTATATATAATAATAATTTTTATTTCATTAATATTAGTTTTTATATGATGTACTTATTTCAACTTTGAGTGTCAACATTATATCAAATTTATTTTGGACTCAAGTACCAAATTCATCAAAACATCCAACAAGAACATGATTAATTAAATTATATTAATAACACAATAATTAATGATAAGAAAGGTATATAATATTAATACATGTAAAATTAATGTAAATAATTAACCTATTTTAATTATTTAGGAATATAATGATTTCAGTTGGTGATTAAAACTCATGGTAAGGGACTTCATCTCAATCATTTTTAATTAACAATTTTTTTTGATATTCACCCACCTTATTTTAATATTTGTTTATAAATACACTATTTCATATATTATAATTAATTAATTTTAATTTTAATTCATTATATATAAAATTATATTACATTATTGGTCTTATAATTCAAATGTTTAAAGTGGTGTCAGGCATATTAATTTAAAAATAACATTTTAAATGAGTAATTCTTGAACATTTATATATTTTTCTTTTATTCTTGATATTATTTTACATATTTATTTATATGGATATAAAAATACTTTCAATTACATTTTATAGAAAATTTTTATATTTATTTTTTTATAATCCCACAAATTTTTTTAAATAATCACCACTTTTCAATTTCTAGGTATTGTTTTTATTTAAATGGGTTTTCAGAATAGATTGGTCATTAATATAAAATGCGATTTTTTCATATGAGTTGAAATAAAATTTTTAGAGTGACATGTTGAAAATTTTAGGCTTTTATGTGTTCTAATTATGTAATTGTATGTGGAAATTTGACGTGTGGTTGTGTGATAAACTAAGGATGGGTGGTTTGATGATAAACCAATAAAGGTTGGTTACGTTATAACCTCCAATGCATTGGGTATGGAATTCAACCACATGGTAATTACATTTGTAAGAGTGACATGTATAGAAGTCAAAACACATGGTTATTCCATTTTAGTATAGTTATATCCCATGTTTGGAACTTATATATATTATATTATTTCTTATGAGTTTTCTTGAAAATCATTAGATTTTTAAGAGGTAAAAATGATCTTTTTGATATGAGGATTTTAATTCTCAGACCTTTTTGGTCTATTAATTTTTCTGTATTCTAGTGTTTGGGGTGTCCGTGGAATTCAATGTGACTGATTTCAAAACATTAAAAAAATTACCGTTTTTCTTGTTGCTCAATGGTGTCTCACAAAAATGGTGTCCCACCATGGCAGTGTCTCACCCATGAGTTGTCTCTCACCAATAGTGTCTCATGCTAATGGTGACTCACCCGAGCAGTGTCTCACACCAATGTCTTCTTACCATGACAGTTTCTTATACCAATGGTGTCTCACCATGGTATTAACACACCCTAGAAATGTCTCACTCTAATGGTGGATCACTAGTTATGTCTCACCATAGTATTGGATCACTAGAAGCATCTCAACATGGCCGTCATTCGGCTGGCAGTGTCTCAACTGGTGGTTCCTTTTTTCTCTTGGTAGGACACCCTAACTGGGCATCATCTGGCGGTGTCTCACCTAGAAGTGGCTCACTAATGGTGGAAGGAGGTTCATCCTAATGATTCATTGTACGGTAGTGCTTCATATAGTGGTTCCTCATATAGAGTTACCTCGTCTGATGTTGTCTCATTGGAAGTTCCTTTGGGTTAGTGTTTCCAGTTCTTCTAGTTTTCCCTAATGACATATTTTTTTAAGTTAAATGAAATTAAGACCAAATTTAAAATTATTCGATTCTGATTCAAAATATATTAATCAAATATTTATTTTACATATTGTTCTGATGAAATTGAAATGGTAAAAGTACATAGTCATGGTTTGATATGCCTTTTATAGAAAATTAAAACTATAACTAATATGTGACTCTGAATAGATCTTCCTTAAGATGACATATTATTCCTATGCTTGATTCCTCATTCCTTTATCTTGAGACCATACATCCCCAAAGTTTCCCACATGGAGTGTTTTCTAGGGTTTGGTATCTGATTCTATGTAGATTCATCTGGTGTAGGTTCACCCCTATTTTTGGATCAACCAAGAAGTGTGGATCATTCTTCTTCTTCGTAGATTTCTCCATCGTCTTTCTAAACTTTGAATCACACAGGATGTGTATATAGATCTTTTACCTTACATATTTCTTTAAGGATAATTGATTTGTTTTATGAATCAATATGTAAGAGCGGGGGATACATATTTCATGATCTTTCCATGTGTATGATCTCGATATTTCTTGTGATTTTTATGTGAGATCAACCCACTAAAAATATTCACTATTGAGGGTCCATGTTTGTGCACTGGATGGCTATGGAACTCATGCTTGTTTGATCATTTTTTATTTATTATATATAATTTTTGGTCAACCTTGTATTTTGTTCTAATAAACACATTCCCTAGGGTGATAGAGTTATAATGATAACCCCAAAAATTAATAATTTTAATTAAATAAGGTGTTCCTTATAAAATATGAAAATGTGTTTTGGTTGGGGTGGGAGGTAAAGTGATGCATGTAATTGATGTGTATTTTGTATACGGGGGATGTTTATGACATATGGTTATACGGTTAGTGTGTGATGTGATTATATAGTAGTGCTGGTGAATTTGGTTAAGTTGTAATAATTTTCTAAACATGTTTGTGAGTGGGGAGTTTGTTTTGTTTATTATACAGGTAGTATTGGATGAGCTTGAAGAAGGACATTAGATATATGTATGGTTAATTCTATTTTTTCTGCTGTTCTAATAACATTTATAAAGCTTCAACAAATATATAGTGGTTGTTGTATAATGTGTCATTAAAGTAAAGTACATTAATTTATGAGGTCTCTTCACCTCATGAATGAATGTTTTTGGGTTTCATGATGTGTCCTTGGCCTGATATTTCCCCGGGTAGTGAAAGAAAAGATGAATAATTATTTATTAATGTTTAGGGAAACCTAGGTTAGTTTGGCTAATGAGATGGAAGTGGTTAATGAAATATTAAATGATATTGGCATGATTAATACACTTTATGATAAATAATGAAATGAACGGGTGTTGAATTTAGATGTAATGTGATGCTACCTTAATTAATCAAGGGTTTTCAACTTCTATAATGACTTTTTCATATACTATTAAATTCATTTAAAGGTTCCAGAAAAAGTGATGATGTTTTGAGATGATTTTTTTGTTTGTGTACCCATATGTTGGGATGGATTGTTTGATACTATATATTTTTTTTATTTTGTTGTGATTTCTATACGCATCAGACCCATGTTGATAAGTTTGTCCCAAACACCCATATAGTAATGAGAGGGGTGTTTTTTCCAACATTCGATGAGGAGTATGGATGGGTGGGTACCCAAACTTTTCTGCTCTCTCTTCCATGAGAGGTAGGTATTGAAATGGATGTGATGCCTAGATGTCTATTAGTTCTTTATATGTTGGTCATTATGGCCCTGGTGTTTGAGGTAGAGGTGTTCTTGGGGTCATGTGTCTTCGGGTGAGATGTGATATCCTAGATGCTTTCAGGAAAGGTTATTGTTTCCTAGCTTTCATTTATATGAGTTATGACGTTGATTCCCAGGTGTCATCAGTGTGATATGCGATTTGTTGTGAGGACCTACTGTGTGCAGCCTGGGTGTGTTGTGAGGAACAAGAATGCCTGAATGAGATGTGATGAGGTATATGAACAGGATGGGAGTGCTAGAACATACAATGTTGGGTTAGAGTGCGCTTCCAGTGGGGACGTGGTGAGGGTACACTATCATAATTATTAATTATAACATATTATATTACTTGACTTTCATAATTGGTGAATGTTCCTTGGTGATGTTTGGTTTGGTTTGTGTACCTGTATTTGTGTTGTTGGTTCTACTATTTTTTGAGGGGTGCAATAGTATGATCTATTCAGTTGGGCACAACCGAATTTTAATTTCCCAACTAGTAGACAAGAATGCTCACCCTACGTATATAAACCAGTTTTTAGGTTTCATGGAAGATTATGGGGACCATTCAAAATTTTACTACCTCAGGTCTTTTATAAGTTAATGTGTCACAAATTTGGATTAATTTGGGTATTTATTTTTGAGTCTTTACATTTTATGTATTAGTTATACTTATTTTCATGAATTTGGGATGGTTTTTGGGTTTCATTTCTTTACGTGTCTTCGAGTTGTTGTGCATGTTTCATATTATCTCAGGATCTCATTTCTTATTAATGGTAATTCCTTTCATATTGTGAGATTTATACACCCTGGGTGCTAGTAACTATCTCTATGCCTAATAGAGGCTGGACTCGAGGATCATATTCTCCCTATCTTCATTTACAATCAATGAGGGGTATCATTAGAGGTAAGGGGTTGTGAAAGATTGGTATCAAAGGTGATGGCTGAGAGAAACGATGGAGTTTCGAGTAAATAATAGTGAGGTTTTCATGCGATGGTATGTAAATATTTCCATCTAACTTTAGTGATTGACATAGTCTAGGGATACCAGCTAGGAAACAAGAATTTAGGTCCTCTTTGATCCAGTGGATGGACTCAAAGCTTATTGAATAGCCATGTGAGATGGACTTGTTTGTAGGGTAGATTCCAAGTAAAGGTATATGAATCATAATTAATTGTGTTATTTTTTGAATTGGTGTTTTTTTGGAAGGTTAAAATGATTAAAAATTAATATTAATAAAAGTTACATGCAAATCAGGCATAGGAAATTAATGTTTTCTATTCAACTGTGGATCCTGGTCATTATGTGTGTGTGGCTCAGGCAGTAAAGGTTCAACAGGATGATCCAATTGATCTCCTTAGGGTTGATCAGGTTGAGGGGGATGATCTATGGTATATTACATTTCACACTAACTCGTGGTAGTATATGGGTATGTACAATGGAGGTGTTTCATACATGGAGATAGAGAGCTGAATGAAGAAGATCGAGATCACATTTAATTTGATCTGGGCCTCGATAGAGTATTGGGTCCCTTTAGCAGTCAGTCAGATGATGGGTGTTGTGTGTTAGTGTTGGATGCTATATCTAGGGGAGTGGAAGGATGATGAAATTATTTGGGTTGAATTATAGAAGGTATTGTAGGAAGCATTCCTTTCATCGACCATGAATATTGCTAAGAGGTAGGATCTACTCTCCCTTAAATTGGGGTGTATGTCAATGTGAGATTTGGGAATGATGTTCAAGGAGCTTCTTCATTTTCCCCATATATTTTTCTTGATGAGGAGTCGTGTGAATGACGTCTTGAGGTGACACATCATCTATCTATCTAATATTATGTTAAGCCTTTTACATTTCCATCGTATTTAAAGGTTCATATAATGTAAGATATGATCGATCAGATGAATAAGTGAGGATCCCCAGGAAGGGAGAAGAACCACTAGTGTTCTCTGAGTGGCAGTTTTGTTAGTGAATGATCTAAGGAACCATAGGCATTGAGTTTTCAACCAGATGGGAGTATTCCATAGAGTATCCTTTGATTTCCTTATAGTGGTAGTGGTTCCCAGGAATTTTTTAGGAGATTATCACTTGGGAATTTCTTTTGTGGGGGTCCATGGTCAACTCAAGAGTCAGTACATAGTAGTTCTATGAGGTCATTTTGGTTTAGGTGTAGAGGTTTATCACCATCCTTAACATCAAATTATAGTGAGACTATATCATCAGTAGGGGTTTCAGGGATTTTGTCCACCGTTTGGAGATAGAGCAGGTAGAGGGTGACCTCTGGATATTCCTCGTGTCTAGGGATCATGACCTGAGTGTTTCCATAAAGGTTGACTTCAGAAGAGATTCATATGAGGTGGTCATGGTAAATTTCATGCAATGGAGCCAAAATGTATAGTGGGTCTTGATATCATTAGAGCTGCAATCATTTTATTTAGTACCCTCGTTTGGGACTTGTTCAATTAAGGATCCCCACACACTTTTGTTTCACCCAAACTAGCCCATGCTCTAGGACTAGGTATAGAAAGGATTCTTCTGCCCCTTGTGTTGAGTACACTTTTGAGAGGCCAGACCAACTTGTTGATGTGTTCTGTGGGTGTAGGTTAATAGTGGTACCACATCATTACTTTTTAGAAGAATTCATGCTATAGATGAAGATATATGATGTCATCCTTGAAATCAAATACCTATATTCTATATGTGTTGTTATCGTCCACTTCTGGTAGAGAGTCAAGTGTTGAAATATGGATATCCAACATGTGGTTTTCATTGGCGATTGGATTTTTTATGTGGGATGTTAGTTTAAGGATCCCCTTATTTCATTGTTGGACGAGTTGTTGGTGGAATTAGTGGTTGCAGAAATATTAGATGCTCTTAAGGTCATTAAAGATTTCTTATAAGTTTTCACCAATGGGGTTGTTATGTAACCCATCGATTTGATGTTGAGTCTGGGAGATACATACATCGCATTGCCTCTCTGATTTAAATAGTTCCTTGATAGACAGTACCTTCTGAGTTACAGGAGTTGAGGATTCAGATCAATGATATAATGCAGAAGGTTTTTATCTAGATTAGTGTGTCACCGTGGGTTCTCCAATATGTTTCAAAAAGAAGGAGGATAATAGTAATAGTTTGTTTATAGACTACCAAAGGATGAATTAGGTGATGGTCAAGGACCATTACCCTATTACAAGGATAGAGAATAGTTTCCACTAGTTTTGAGGGTTGAGTTTGTTATCTATGATCTATATGTGGTTTTCATATCAATGGCTGAGGGAGATTGTGGGAAATATTGCTTAGGATACCTTCATTAGCATGTACGAGAACTTTGATTTTATAGTCATTCCATATGGTATTACAAAAACACCATACTTGTTCATGGAGATTATAAACTCCTTGTTCTATTTGTTATGGGATCAGTTCTTCATTTTATTCATCGATGATATCTTAATATACTCATATTCCAAGGAGGAGAAAACTAATCTTCTCATAACTATTCTATATGTTTTTAAGTGCCACCATATCTATGGAATATTGTCTAAGCGTATGTTATGGACAAGATAGGTTCATTTACTATGGATTGTGGTGTCTTAGAATGTTCTGGATATAGACCAATCGAACGTTGATGTTGTTGTTTCATGGGAATATCCCAATAACATGGTAATTGTTTTCTTTTTTCCTTAGTCTTGCAGGATATTATCAGAGGTTTGTACTTGATTTTTCTTGAGTTGTACCCAATTTACATATTTTAAATAGAAGGGGAATGCTTTTTTGTAGAGTGATCAGTTCAAGGAAATGCTCAGTTAACTTATGGGGATGTTAGCATGTTCTCTCATGCTTTAGTTTCTTGAATAAAGGGTAATGTTCGAGGTGTTTTGTGATGATTACCATTTGGGATTAGGATGTATATTGATGGAGCATAAGGATTTGATATATTATAAGTTCATCTAGTTACACACTCATTAATGTAGCTATTCTAACCATGATTTGGAGCTAGAAAAATTTGTGTTTGTGAAAATGTTAAGCGGACATTAACTCATTGGGGATCACTTTGTGGTCTTCAAAAATCACAAGAGCTCGAGATATATCTTTTCACTTTGTGATCTGAAATTCGGGTAGTGGTGGTGGATGGATTTTCTTTAGGATTATGATTTTGAGATAGACTTCACCCCTAGAATGGGGAATTTGTTTGTCGATTCAATTAGAAAAATACCCTAGATGTAAGTTGTTTGTGAATCAGTAGATTCCTGGATAGTAATAGAGGAGTTAACATCCCCACACTTAGATATAGGGTCAGATAGAGGTAGAGTCTATTTATTTCACATGATAGTGAAATATTCTTTGATGTAGTAGTTGGATGATTATCAATGTGAAGACTCAAAGGTAGAGGTGATATGTGATCGTGTTAGCCATGGTGATGCTCTTGAGGGATGGTCAGGGGATGTTCAGAACTAGACATTGTTTTGTGGAATGTTTTTTTGGTAGTGATTAACGTTTGTTTCCTTCATGAGTTTCATGACTCACCTTTGGAGGCAGACCCAAGTATTTATAAGATGTTTTGTGGAATGGGGATCCCATTTTGGGGTCTCGAGATGAAACATGAAGTGGCCGAGTGCATGAAAGAAGTGCTTTGTATTCAGTAGGTAATGGTTTAGAACCATGTTTCTAGTGTTTTGTTGCATCATTTGGATATCCCCATGTGTAAATGATATAAAATCTTGATAGATTTCATTAGATGGTTACCCCGATGTCAAAGAGGTTGTGATTATAACTGTGTGATAGTGCATCAGTTGATGAAATTGGCTCACTTCTAAGTGATCATGGAGTCGGGAACAAATAATTATTTGGCTAAGAGGTATGGGGATGAGGTGATGTAGTATCATGGAGTTCCATGGACTATTTTATCTTATCAGGACACATGTTTTACCCCAAAACTATAGAGGGGAATGAAGCATTCTTTTGGATCTTAGTTACCCCTCAACATAAATTTCCACCCTCAGAAGGATAGAAAAATGGAATGAAACATACATACATTAGACGATATTTTATGAGAATGAATCAAGGAATTTGGATGATCTTGGGTAAAACATTTTCCCTTGTAATATTTTTCATATAATAATTGATATCAATCATTTAATGGAATGGCTGTGTTTAAGGATTATTATAGGAGACCATGTCATTCTTCATTACGCTATATAGAGGTTTGGGAGACAGTTTTTCTTAGTCATTATGTGATTAAATGAACAACAAAGAATGTTCATCTTGTTTGTGAGAGGATGAATGTTGAGCATTACCAACATCATTCTTATTCTGATAACAGATAAAGTACCTTAGAGTTCTTTTTTGGGGACCATCTTTTTTTTATGTTCATTCCATGACATGGGAAATAGAGCTTTGGCAGGGGGAATATGACTTCTTTGAGATTCTTTGACCCTTCAAGGTATTGGGGATATTTGGGGAGGTAAAATATTGGCTGCTGTTACCACCACAGTTATAAAAGATCCAGGCTGTCTTTCACATATACCATTTCATCGGTATCTTCATGATGAATCCCATGTCATTGAATTGGGAGATTTTGATATTGAGTATGAAATAATGATTATGGATAGAATAGTAGAGATATAGGATTGTTGAAAAAAGTTGATACTTGGATGTAAAATTCATTTAGTTCATTTTTTGTAAAGGCATGGTGGCTATGAGGAGAGTACTTTGGAGAGAGACATATAGATTCAAGCCTAGTACCCATATTTATTTTGAGGTTTTTCAATTTTATTTTCTTCATTATGATATTATGGTTGAACCTTATTGATTATAAGATAAGCTTCTTTCCCTTGGGTTTTGATGTGTGATAATTTACTGGCATATGAAAAGTGTAGGAACTTATACTTAATTAAGTAATATTTACTTTGATGAAATCTAACTCGTATGGGCGAGTCAGTTCCCCCTAGGGTGGATAATATCTATCCATGGAGGATAGAATTTGTAGATACATTTTTTCTAGACAGTGCAATTTTTTTTCATCGTGATGTTCTTGTGTGGTAGTATTGCTATGTGAGACAAGGAAAATATGATTTTGTGATGAGTTTTGTGTTCTTTTACATTGGAATCTCAACAACCAGGATGATAAGTCATAGTTAGCTGATGTCAGAGGATGTATTATTTGGTGTAGAGGTATCCACTCTTTATTTGAAATGTTTGTTTGATATTAGTGTTTCAATTATGATGAGAACCTTGAGAGATATCCCTGAGGATGGATTTCAGACCCAACCTCAATTTTTCACTATTGGTTAGTTATGAATTATTGATGGAGAGATGATTTTTAGAGGTATTTGATGTAAGGGCCCAAAAATTTCCAATCCATTACTTTGTGGGAAATCTGTTGTTTGGGATATCATGGGAAGTCTAAGTGACACATATCAAAACTTTGTAAAAATTTAAATTCATCCATGTTTTCTAGTGTCTTTTCTCACCAATGGTGTCTCACCTAGTGGTGCCTCACCCTGTCCGTGTCTCATACTAATGGTGTATCATCATAGCGGTGTATCGCACCAACTATGTATCACCATGGCAGTGTCTTGTTCCAACGATGTCTCACCCTGGTGTATTTCTCTCCCTATTGGTGTCTCACCCAAGTGGTGTCTCACCATATTATTGTATCACATGCAGTGTCTCACCTTGGTGGTGGATCACTAGAGGTCCCCAGACTGGTAGTGTCTTGTATTGCAGTTCCTCGTGCTTGGAGGTAGGACTCCCTCTCTATGTCTTGTCTAACAGAGTCTCTCTTGGTGGTGACACAATGATGGTGGTATGTGTCTCATTATAATAGTATCCCATTTGTAGGTGCATCATCTGTTTTTTTCTAATAGATGGGACATTATCTAGAGGTTCTTTGTTTGATGGTGTCTTGCTGGTGGGGCCTCATGAAAATTGTTTCTTTTTCTTCATGATTTTTCCTTTTGATGTATTTTTTTGACGTAAAATGAATTTTTGAAAAAATTAAAAAATATTTGAAACTGATTTAAGGTCCATAAATGAGAAAATTATTTTCTCTAATGGTATATAGGCTTCAAAATGGTCAAACCTAGTAGTCTTGGTCAGATACAATTATAAAGGAAAATTAAAACATTATATAATTCATGACTTAGATCAGATCCTCCTCAAGATGATGTATCTTTCTTCTTGTTCATTCCTTGTTCCATTATCTTGAGATTACATTTCCCCAAAGCTTCCTTCATAGAGAGTTTTCCAAGGATTTTATTGTGATTCCCTAGAGATTCACCCATTTTATTCCCACCCCTATATTTTGCGCAACTATGAAGTGTCAATCATTCTTCTTCAATGTAGGTTTATCCTTTGTCTTTCAAAATTGTGCATTATGTTGGATGTGTATAAAGATGATTTACCATATGGGGATATTTGTGTCTGAATTAGTAAATATATTTTATTTTGATTAATAATGAATGTGAAGGGGATGGGGAAAGGTGACACAATATTCTTATACGTGTTGGATTTTTTTATTGTGCCATGTATTGGCTACCAACTCACTAATACTCATGGGCATTGGGGGTCCTTGTATTCGAATTGGATTGTTATAGAATGTATATTTTTTGGATATATATTAATTCATTTATATAAAAATTTGTTTATATGATATATTCTACTAATATATGGATTCTCTAGTATTATCTAGTTTCTATGATAACCCAATATTTTACAACAGGAAATAAATAAGGTATTCCATATAAAATATAAAAATGTGTTTTTCCTCTGTATGTGAGGTAACATTATGTATATAATTGAAGTTTCTACTATATATGGAGGATTTGGATGATATGTGGTCATATAGTGTGGCTGGGATAGGTGTCATATGATTATATAGAAGGGTTTCAGAATTTGGTTGTGTTCTAATAGTTTTTCAGACATGTTTTTGTGTTTGGGGTTCATTTTGGTTAGAATAGTGGTTTTGGAAGGATGACTTTGAAGAAAGGAATTAGTGATTTTAATGGGCAATTGTCTTGGAGTTTCTCTATTAATAACTTTAAAAAATCTTCACCTCATCTCTCGAGTTCGTGGTATAATGTGTCATTAATGTGATGTGAGTTAATATACCATGGCCCTTCACATCTTGAATGACTGTTAGTATATTTATTTTTGTGTGTTATGCCTCATAGTTTATTGAGAAGTGATGTAATAAATTAATAATCATTCAATAATGTCTGTAATAACTTAGGTTGGATTGGTTAATGATATGGAAGGTGTTAATAAAATATTAAATAATGGTGGCATGATTAATGCGACTGATGATAAATAATAAAATGGATGGGTGTTGAATGTAGAGGGAATGTGAACCCTCCACAATTCATCTAGGCTGTTCACCTTCTATAGTGACTATTGTAGAAACTAATAAATGCAGTTACAGTTTTCAGTACAAGTGTTGATTTTGTGAGATGGTTTGTCTAATTTTTAACCCATAGGTTGGGCAGGCGTATTTGATGTTATACATATATTTTTATATTCTTGTGATATCTATATTCTCCCCACCCATGTTGAGCACTATGTTCAAATCCCCACATATTCATACAGGGTGTGATACTCCCAAAATCCCATGAGAAGTACAGTTGGATGGGTTGTCAATAATTTATACTCTCTCTTCTAGGAGATGTAATTATGAAACATGATGTGACAAAAAGTTGACAAATATGGATTTAGATGATGGTTTTTATGGACCTGGTGTTTTTTGGGGGTGCAGCTTGTGGTATAGGTGTCTTTTGGGCGATATTTGAAAGGCCGAATGTTTATGGGAGACATAGTGTTTTCCCATGACACATTGCGATGAGTTGATATCTGTTTTCTTAGGTGACTTTGGGATAAGCTGTGTGGTGTTATAGGGCATATGTGTGTGCGGTCAGGAATTTTTTGGTGGTATACCAAAGAAATGGGATCACCAGGATGTATGATGATGGGTGAAAGAGGCATACCACTGGTAAAGTGGTGTGGGGAGCACTATAATTTATGTGATTTATAACATGTTATATTACCTAACTTGTGTTACATGGTGAGTGTGCCATGGTGAGTTTGGGATTGGTTAGTATAACTATATAGATTCAGTTTGTTTTTTCTTGTTTTATAATAGGTGAATTATAATGATGTTTTCACATATACATTAGAGACATAGGGTTTCCTATTTAGTATAATTGTATACTCACCATACATATATAACAATATTTTCCAAATTCCTGTAGGATTATGTTGATATTATTGGACATTAGTAACATGGGCCTTGGGATAGTTTTTGTTCCATTGATCTATCTTACTTTTAAGATTTACGTTGAAGACTTTAAATTTTTTAATCATTTATACTTTTTAATGCATGTTGGATGGTCTTTGGCTATCTCATTTATATATTTACTGGAGTTGTTTGGGATTATTCATCTTATATCTCGATATTGTTTTTTATAAAAGGTAATTCCAGAAATATTGTGGGATGTATAATTTCTTGGGGCATGAATCCAATATGGATATTACTAGAGGAATGACTCAGGAGTCATTATCTACCTTTCTTGACTGATTTACCAAAAGGGGTATCTCTTTATGGAAGGGGTTGTGACAATGATTCCTCTTTCAGGAAAGAAGGTATTCTTTTAAGTAATTGTTATTATCAATTATCATGAAAGTTATGGTTACCTATCTTTTATGTTCTTACTGATATTTGGTGATCATAGCAGTTTTGGAAATGTTTTTACATGTTTTATGTAATATTTTGGACAATTATTTGAGTAAGGAAATTTTTTTTGGAGATTTTACATAAAGAAAACCCTGATTTATTTTAAAATAAATTCATTTGTTTTCTGAAAAAATGGATACATAGGTTAAGTGTCCACATCCAATTAATAGATTTACTATGTATGGTTTTTTATTTATTATCTATAACATTATACCAAATTTTTTTTTTTGGAAAGTTATTTTTCTTTCGATTAAAAAAATTAAAATATCTAAGGTTTAAGGTCGAAACCTTATAGTGGGTGTCATAGTAGGGTTTAGACTACATTAGAGATAATTACATTCCCTTAAGCGTTATGGATATCATTCTAGGTTTATAATTTTCTAGTTTATCTTATCTTTATTTTCATATAATCCCATTTTTATGATTCCATTTATGAAATATTTGGGCGAGTAAAGGTATTTTTGGAGGTCTTCATTTTTGATGTAAAAAATGGGTTATTCCATTATGGAATTAAGAATTAAATATATGGGATAACCAATGAGGTTAAGACATATTAATGTTATTTTTAGGAATTAACTCATATTTATATAATTTTATAAGGTTTATAATAATTTAGTTTTACAAAAATGAAATCTCGCATGATGGGTGACAACCCATCATGTCTAGAAAGGCCACAAAAATCAAAATGACAACTAAAGGATGATAAGGACGAGTCACCTATCACTGGCCTAATAGATATCCCAATTAGTATGAATATTCCATTTTAGTAAAAAGATTTTATTAATGAATAATAATATTATTTTTGATACATATGTTTTATCAAATATATATCCATGGGAATTGGAAAAAATTTGGATATAGAATGATTAATTTTATTTTGGAAGAGATTAACTCTTTTGGGAATCCTATAAGATTATGTTAAATAGAATAATATTGGATTTTATTTGAGTTGTAATTTTTTAAATATATTTTTTGATAATATATCATTTTATTGTTGAATTATAGTGATTGAGGTTATTTATTGAAATGATAAACCTATATTAGAGATTATGTGAATACGGGAATTACATTTTGGTTTGAGACATTAAGAGTAATTGATGATATTTTGTGATAAATTTTAATTCTATATTAGTATAATATGTGACTAAATCCTTCTAATTTTTGGTTTTTAATATTAGTTTAGAATATTTTTTTGATGAATTTGGAGGATAGTTAAAGTTATAATGATCTATGTTACCCGTTGGATATAACTATTGAATTTTGGGAGATTAATGTATTTCTTATTCATATAATGGTTTCTTATTTTTGGATAATTATATTGGATTTTACTAATTTTTTTGGTTAATGTTTAAATAAAATTGGAATTTATTTGTTTTTTCTTGAGGATTTGGGGATCCATTAAAAATTATTATAATTACTTTTGCATGAAACAAATATTCAATAATCATTGTTTGGAAATATGTTAATGGATGAACGTATACACATCTTGTAAGTATATTTCAATATCATCTAGATCAAGGTAGTAAAATAATTCTTCAAATCTATGAAAATAATCTTGAAAAAATGTTGTTCATTTACCTTTATGAATGGTATTTTTACCCATCACATATTTATGGGTTTTTTATGGTTAAAATTCCCATGATCATGTCATATATCTCTCTCTATTGGACATTGAAAGTTAGAATTCTCTTCCTTATCCACGATTTACTACTTTGAAACGTAAAATGTGTTATCAAATGTGATTATTTTTACTTCTCATTCATTATATTATAGTGGAAGTTGCATTAAACCTTTTTCTGATGTGAGATTTCAATAAAAGTAATTTAAAAATTCAAACCATAGTTACTGGGCATTAATTCATTATTATCAGGAAACAGTTTCCAAAAGTTGGTTGAATATTGTAATATTTAGAGATTTTAAAAAGAAACACTATGTTTTATAGTGTAAATGATATGCTACATCGAGCTTTTGAAAACAACTAAATATTATTTTTTAAAAGTTGCTGTTATAACCTAGTTGTTTGAATGATGGATATGAGTAAGCTTAACTATGTTATGAAAATATTGTTTACATATGTACATGAAACTTATTTATTTTTTGACCGGTTAATTTTAAATGTAAACTATACCCTTTAAAAAATAAAAGGATTTTTTTTCTTCAAAAACCATTTAAAAGAGAATAATGGTGTTTCATTACAAAAAATTAAAAAATAAATAAATTCTTCATGGATTTAAATAATTAAATTTACCTATAATATATTAAATATAATATTTATATTTATGTTTATGCGTTTTATAGAAATTACATATGAAGATATCAAATTTTATTCATAAAATACGTTTAAAAAAAAGTAGTTTTCCCTAAATTTTATGGTGCAATTGTTTTAAATATAGTATTTACAATGTTATAAATTAGAATTTAAAAATAAAATTATTATTTGAAACCCAGATATCAAAATTAATTAGGATTAATTTTTGGTATTTTTTTGTTATGTTTTGTGATTTAATGAATAGGGAAAATACTGAATATTTATTGAAAAAAATTATGTCTAAATAATTTCTATTATTAAATTATATTTTTTTATAGATTTTAATGTATAATTAAATAAAGTTTATATCAGAATTTTGATTCAATTTAAAATTTAATGTGGATATAGAAAAATTAAATCTTTTAGACATTTTTACATTAAAACCCCTTGATTCATCCCATTTGGAAGATTAATTTATTATTGGTTTATATAAATAATTTGAATTAAATTTGTAAAAATGGATTCCATGTTATAAATTAGATGGTCAAACTTTAGTAACTAAGACCTCTATATTTTTACACAATAAAATTAGTAACATTTGTAATTTTTTCCTTACCATGGTTATGGTTGTATCAAGTAAATAAGAAAACCATTTCCGTATAAATTTTAGAAAGTTAACCTAAAATAGGTCTTAATTTTATTTGATGAGTTATTTTGGATAATATGTATCCTTAGTAATATTTTATCAGGTCGTTGACCCACTTGGATGAAATTAATCCATTTATAGTATTTTACTGAAATAAAATTCAATCTTGATATACTTTTATATTTGAAAAGTGAAATATTATTTTTGTAGGGATAAATAAGGGATATGGTATACAATAATTTTATTTTAAAATATAAAATATTTTTCTTAATCATGGTAATTTATTTTATATTTTAAGACATAGAAAATTAGGATACAGTTTTACATAATGATGATCCAAAAAATTATTAAGTCAAGGAAATATCAAATATATGATATTAAAAATATTAAAATAAATATAATTTGATATAATTAAATTCATACATTAATTTAATAGATATATATCACATGATATTTATGTGATAAAGGATTTTTTGACAAATATCATATATTTATGATATCATTAAAAAGTAAAATAATAAAGTGTGTCATAATTGACAAAAATGATATTTCATAATAAATATTATTTTATTAAATGATATAAAATTCATAAAAATATAAAACTCAAAAAATGATTTAGATACAGTTTAAAATGTAATAAATGATACATTTTTTTATAGTAATAGTATTAACCCATATTTTGTAAAAACAGATGTGGTCACTATAATAATTAAAGATTTAAAATAAAAGTTAAAACAAAATGATAAGGATTAAAAAATTGTAAAAATATTTAAAATTATTATTTGATAAAGTTACTTATACCCTTAATAATCAAATATTTGAGAAAAATATTTTTTTATCCATATGATATATAACATTTATTTATATTATTTCAATACTCTGAAGAATTCCAAGAGTACCCCTCCCAATTTTTATAAAGGTGAACCTCTTCTTATCTATTATTCACTATTAAAAATCTATTTTTTCAAATATATTCCAAAATAACATCCTTGAATCCCTACCCACATTCTATAGGAATTATTTTAGGCATAACACACTCACTTATAGGTGTAAAGTTATTAATCGAAGGAGATCAAATGAAGAAGATGTATTGTTTTTAATTAAGTGTTTCTATATTATTTTTTTCTTCAACATACATCAAATATTCATCAATAGTGTTGAAATAATTGGCAAAAAATCCAAAATATAATGATATAGTTTTATGTTTATATAATCTCTTAAATTCATATCCACTTACATCAAATTCAAAAAGATTTATTGTTCCTGTGTACGACAAACAACTTCCTCATGAACCAATATAATTTTTTTTCTATAAACATCGATAAAAATTAGTTATAATGATGTCATTATAGTTAATATATTATATTCATGAAATATTTATTATTAGTAAAATATAATATATCAATTATTTTCTTTCTATTCCAATAAAAAATGATAATGGTGTTCATGCATATGGGTGAACTATCAGAACCACAAAGTGATGTGATTCATTTTTCATAACCATATCACATTGATGATATATATATACAAAATTCAATTTTAAAAAATTATATTATATTAATTATATTATTAATATTTTGTAGAGATATAATAATACTCAACTACCTTCCAAAATGATCGTTCAAAAATTTAAATATTAGTAATTCGTTTGTACGACATACTGTATCCATGATTGTAACATAGTTAATTTTTTATATCCATATTTATTGAATGGATATAAATGTATAATTTTTATATAATACTGATTATTATGTAATAAATATTATTTTATATATTACGGACTTATTTCCACTTTGACTGTTAACATCATACCAAATTCCTTTTTGATTTAAGTACCAAATATCATTGACATTTCCGACATGAACTTGAATAATTAAGTAATTGTTATAACATGATAATAAGTCGTATAAAAAATAAAAAAATTAATATTGTTTTTAAAAAATTAAATATTTAACCTATGATTATTATTCTATAATATAAATATTTTATGTGGAGAGTTAGACTCATGGTATTTGACTTCATGTCAATCTATTTTTATTGATCCATAATTACATTCAATAAACCCATATTATTTTATAATGTCTATATAAATCCCATTTTACATATCATGTCAAGAATTTATTTTAGTTATATTTAATGGTTTTTAAAATTTTATTACGTCATCGGTCTTATGATTCAATGGATTCAAAGTGGTATAACACACTTTGATTTAAAAATTTCTTATTAAATGTTCAACTATTTAAATTCAAAATCATTTTCACTTTTTTTTGGTATTATGTTTCATATTTATTATATGGATATAAAATTATTATAACGAATATTTTATGCCAATTTTGGAATTTTTATTCTATAAAATACTTAATGTTTTTTAAGGAATGCCCTCTTTATTTTGTTATATTGTTATTAAAAATGAATTTTGATAATTGATTGGTTATCTCCTTAACATGACATGTTTTCTTATGAGTGAATATAAATTTCTAAAGTGACATGTTTATAATATAATTATTTTAAATTTTAGGATTATGTAATGGTACATTGATATTTTGTGGGTGGTTATGTGATAATCAATGGATAGTTTATTCCATGATTACCAGGGATGGCTAGTTATTTTATTACCTCTAACCCATTAGGCCTGGAAGTCGACGACATGGTTATTCTATTTTTTAGTGTGACACTTATGTATGTTGACCTCATGGTAATTAAATTTTTCTAAAATTATTTCCCAATTTATCTAATCATATATCATATTATTGCTCATGAGTTTTCATGAGAATTGTTTGATTTTCAATATGTAAAATAATGATGTTTTGATATGAATATTACTTCTTCAGGGTGAAAGTATATATTTTTATGGAAATTTTGTAATGGGATTTCATGAGACTGATGGTTACCTTTATTTTAAATCCCATACTATTATTTTTGTTGATACCATGTTTTCAAATGTTTTTCACATATTTCAAGGAATCGTTGGGACATGGATTTTATCAGGGGTAAAATTTTGACTATTATTCATAATGATAAACCATGATTTTTTTTAAAAAAACATTCCATGTTTTTTTGAAAAAAATGAAAACTAATTATAAGTTTCCAATTATATTTTTATGGTTTACAATGTAAGTGTTGTCCTAATTATCCAAAACATTAATCCAAAAATCTTTTTGGGAAATTAATGTGATTTAAATTTTTATAAATAACTATAATATGTAATTTTAAAGGTAGGTTCCTTACAGTAGTATTGTATCTTCTTTCCCCACACTCATTGTCTTTGAAAGCGGTGATGTCTTCTACTTGGCTAGAAGTAACATCTCTAAAACAATAAACTGTAGCGATAAATTATAAGGGCTCCATAAGAATTTGCAAAATAAGTATACCTCTAAAAATAATAAACTAAAACAAAAATATCGATAACCAACCAACTATTATATGATTCATGAGGGGAAAGCTAATATATATTAAAATCAAATACATGAAATACATCAAAATTGAAACTCCCACCCTTTTCTAAGAATCAGCTCCACAAGCCATTCCTATGGTAATATGATTCATTACTAAATAAATATGATAAATTTTATTTACCAATGTATTGATATATAAGGACTAAAAATGAAATAAACTGACCAAAAAGGAGTGAGAATAATGATAATAAGACTTCCCTAATGACTTCTAACTCATGAAAGGATGATAAATCATGTTTCCAAATTAAAAAAATAGTTTAAAACATTTTAATGTAGTTTATTTAAAATAATAAAAAATATTTTTAAACCAAGTATTTTCCTTGGAATAAAACTAAGAATTTATTTCAAACCACGAAACAAAATCCAATTGGAAAACCCATTACCCAAATAAAAACATCAACACATACATGACTTATTTATAATTCTATAATCATGAGTGGTGTCTCATTTATATACCAATTCATCACAAGTTAACCATTAACATGTTTCCAAAGGGAACATTCCCCTTCCATAGGGTCACATTAATGAATATGAACACATTCCAACAACGTATTCAAAACACCATACCAAACCAACCATACTAAAAGTATTCAATAAAACATTAATTCTATTGAAAACCATTATGCAAATATTTTTCCACACATCAAATAATATGTATAATTTAAAAGTCACCATTTAAATTCATGAACCGAATTCACCTTCCCATAAAAGAATCATTGTCCTACAATTTCACAAACAATTATTGAAACATGTTTTTATTAGTAATCAAACAATAATTCCACAATTAAATTCAAAAAATTAATTCAATTTATAATCAATTATTAGTGATATAAAAAAAGGAGATGATAGTGAATGCTGTTGTGTCTCAAACAATAGTGAATATGATGAACGACATCAAAAATTCAAAAACATTGATTGAAAATACTGATACCTTCTCTCTATCTTGTTAAATATAATCAAAACAACCATATATTATCATGATTGACATAAAAAAATAAGTAATTTTCACTACTGGAAAAAATCATTTATTACATGATTGGGAAGAAGAAGAACCCTATGAATAAAATCATTAATTGTCACTTACCAAAATATTTAGCCTCCAACACACCTTGAATCACCTATGAATAAATCCCATATCAAAAGTAATACTATTCATATCCATGGGATGGAGATGAATTCAGGTAATGTCATATTTATGGGAAAATGAGTTTTTAGAGTTTGTTCGAATTACATCGGTATCATTCATATGTAAATTTTAATGGTGTGTGGTTATGGCGCAGGATTTGGAAAATCGTAAACAGACCATTCAGAATACACTACCTCTAGACACAACTTGTATGATTGGATCACAATTTTTGATAAAATGTGCACCAACCATCCTGAACCCCACTAACCAACATTATATACTTTCTCCTTTGTAGCCTCACGGTTTGGCCAAACCATGTTTGTAACTATGAACCTACCTAGTTCCTGCTGTTTGAGTTGTATAGATTCATCATAGGTGTTTATTGATTTATACTTGTCATGATCAAATCATGATCTTTCATAAAATACCCATATAAATCACATTGATTCTCCAAATATCCAAGAACATAACCCAATTACATTATATACATAAATTACATAAATGGAGTGTAATTTACTTAAAACAGGGGGTTATATATTATCCCTACCATTAGAATTTCCATCCCCAAAATATAGAAAAGAAAAAGTTGTTTGTAAAATCATGGAACACTACACAACTTTTTTTTTTAAAATTCCTCCATGTTTCTTCATAAATATGAAGATGAATCCATAAAAACCACAAAATTATGATGTTTTTACAATTTAATACATTCCCTTACCTATCTACATTTCATAACAGCATGTGAATAAATTTTGAATTTCGATCAAGGTCATCATAATCTTATTGAATATCATAGTAATGATTAAATTTATAAATCTTTATTTGAGATACATGAAACACATTACGAGATGAAATAAACTTTAGTGGAATATTCAACCAATATTCCACCTCACAAACCCATTCTGTTTGTCAAAGTGGACTACGTTTTGAGGATATAACAATATTTTATTCCTAAAAAGAAAATGCCAAATCCTTAGAGATAATTTCAATAACACATAATCAATCACCTAAAATGAAAAAGTCCATCGTTGATGATACTACTATGATTTTTATTACACTAAACTGTCTCCATCCAAATCCAAATAAACTAAACCTTTTCTACTGTCGCATGAATAAGTCATGGCCCATACATTGATTTATATCTTGTTTCCCCCCTAAAAAAGTGTAGATTGAAAGGGAGACCGATACAATTCTTCCAAATGGGACATTTGTATTGAGTCCTGATAATATTTTTTATATGAAAACCTTAAAAATTCAATATAATCCCCCCATTAGCCACCAAATATATTACATAATACCTATCATGTATTCTAATGTTTTTATCATCCATTCAGATTGTCCATATATTTGAGGATGATACACCATACTCATAGTCAACTAATTCCCAATGTATTTCTAAAGTAATATCTAGAAATTATTTGTAATACTCCGATCTTGGTCTGATACTAATAAATATGGAACTCGATGCCTTTTTACCACATCTTGGATATATATGTTTTACCACTCTTCAAAAATATTTGATTTTTGACTAGAATTTAAATGGGTAGAAATTATGAGCCAGTCCAAAATCAACAATTTTATTCATGTTTCTAAACCATCCTTGGAATATATGTCATAGAACCCATAGATATCTACTCCAATTTTGACATAGGAATTGGTAATGATTCATCACACCTACTAGACGCTGGTTCTATACCTTAACCTACTAGTAGTTATGAAAAATTAAAACAAAAAAATCCAAGTCTATTTCTATGAAAACCCATTGAAATGATCTTTTTTGATCTAATACTACTTTTGTATCATGTATGAACATCCCATCTCAAATTATAGTATGCATGCAGAAATTTGTCAGGACAAGACATATATTTGACCATTTGATATCTGAAACACAACCATGATCCTCCTTCATGATTCTATAAATTAATATCTTCCTCATGAATTATTGTTTACTTCACAGAAACACAATCTGAGTTGGATTTATATGAAACTTTACCCTTATCAACCAAATCATGAAGAAATAATTCTAGAAGAAAAACTAAAACATTACCTATTTCATTATAATTCAAGTATATGTCTGTTATCATGGACATCCACATCCATTGATCTGGTGCCTCTTTCAGAAACTAAATTTATGAATTTATCCCTAATTCATATCCCACTAAATTACGTTGAAAAGGTTAACACATCTAGTCATTTTCAAATATTTTTAGATACTACATCCATATTCATTATCATATAAATAAATAACTTTTTTCTAAAATGTGTTCCAAGAATTAGTTATCCATAAATATCATAAATTTACCACTAATTATATAATGATTATATATATTTATAGAGTGGACCACTACAACTAATTCAAAATAATTTTTAGGTTAATTTTCTTTTAATGAAACTATAATTTTCATAAACCATAAGAGACAACATGATCTCACTTTATAATAACATTACCCAAGCTAGATCTTGAAGAATCAAAATTAACCACTTATCCCTTGCCGAATTCTAGAAATAAAAATTTCTATAATGATTTAATGAATATTTTAATCTACTAAAAAAACCTATTACACATATAAATCAATTAAGATGGAAAACTATTCCTTAAAAAAGATGTCATTGGTGAAGCTAGTAATGAAAATTCTCGATTAAAATATCAATAATAACCAATAAGGATAACAAAACCGTGTCTCTCAAATACATTATTCGGTTGCTGCTAAGAGATGAAAACCTAAATAATTTCATGATCCAAAAAAAATTTAGAGATAACATGGATTGTGAAATGATACTCTTATATAAAAAAATCACATTACTGAATCTATAGAATATAAGGATTGTCTCCTAAGATACCCAACACCATCTCCATGTTTTTCTCATGATCAACGTTTTTTATAGAATAAAATAGTATTTCATCCACATAAACCACCATATTAGATTCTTGGTATTATTAAAATATCTTATTTATTAATTACATAAAGATATATGGTGTATATATAAGACCAAAATCCATATCCACATACTCATAATTCCTATATCTACTCTCAAAGGCAACATTCATAATATCGTCCTTCGAAACTGATAAATAGTGATATCCTGAATTCATGTTAATTTTAGGGAACCACTTGGTAAACATTAATTAATTAAAGATATAATCAATGAATGGAAGAGGATGTTATTTATTTTTCATTACATGGTTATGCTTGTGATAATCTATACAGATCATAAGAGTTCTATCATCCTTTTTATAAAAAAATTGGTGTATCCCACAAATACATAAAAGGACTAATGAACCCATTAATTTATAAATAATCCAACTATAAATTCAATTACTTTAATTATTTTTTTAATTTCTAATATTATTTACGTGATACAAGAGTAGACCCTTTTATGAGATGAATAAAAAACACCACATATCTTTTGGGATTAATGCTTGAGAAACTGTCAGAAAAAACAACAAGAAACAAATTAAAATGGATATAAAACCTATATATTTATTCTCATATAATTATTTAAATGTCAATGATTACTAATACTATGAGATAGTTCAAAATATTGGTTACAAAAAGCATGCTACTACTATCTTTACATTCTTGTCTCATATAAAGAGATTCTTGACACAATCAATAGTTTATAAACTGCCCCTTTGGTTATAACAGTTGATGTGGTCTATGAATTCAGGCATAAATTTTATAATGATAAGAATTTTATAGTAAATATACTTACGTCTCATTTAAAATTTAATAATAATTATATAAAAAAAACTTCAAAAACATTTATGGATTCCTTTAAAACTATCCTCAGATACTATTATATAATAAACAAGAAATTCATGTCTCATCATGATTGAAATAATAAAACATGGTTTTATCCTCAATAGACAAAAAACATGATTTCTGGAGTGGGTATATTAATAAATATAAGAAAAATGATAATGAAATATTCCTTAAAAAAATATTTTCTTCGATACAAATAGATTCTTCTAGGAATCGATCTCATATCAAAACCATTGTTCTCCAAAACATTGAGAGGGAGACGAATTTGGTTCAATACTAGTTTAAGGGTAAAAAAATATGAATTTCAGGTAATTTGAATTAGATACAAGTTTTATAGATTTAAATTTTATCTATGAAAAGTTTGAGTGAACGGTCAGGAAAAAGTACATAAACCATAAAAAAACTACCTTCAAACACACATCGCACCGTTAGATTGAATAGTTTAAAAAACTATGTGCTAACCCAGCTATCCCCCACTATCCAACATTACATATTATATATTAGGTATCCACTTGGTTTGGAAAAAAATTGATACTAATTATGCACGTACCTATGCGCACTACATTAGTTGACCTATTTCCAATTATGTTTTGTACGGTTTCTACTAAATGTGATCAAACTATGCACCAAAAAAATTCCCTAAGATGGAGAAAACTTCTCCAAACATCCATAATTTTAAAATGATAACACATATTCTTAAAATAATAAAATTAAGGTTCATGTAACATAAATTAGGTGTGATACAAAACTATTATTCTATAGAAATTTTCAAATTAAAAAAATAATAAATTTTATTACTAGTAATTAAAAATGTTATTGTTTCACATTTTCAAGAGATGCATGAAAAATTAGTAATTATTTATAGATTATGAATTTTATGTCCAAAAATTAAGACAGATAAATATGGGGAAATCTAAAACCTATAATTAAACATAGTGATTTTCTATATTATTTCCAGCTTATATACAACCAAAATATCAATATGAACAAACTATAAAGATTTAGTAGATGAGGCACTGCTTCCAAATTTAAAAAATTACTTACATTTATTACTATGCTATAATTTAACACATTAGATTTTAAAATTATACATATGTCCTTGTAAATCCCACAATTTTAATTTATTATTAAATATATTACATTTTTAGATTTTATGTTTTCCAATCCTTCTACTCCATAACCTATTTATGTAAATTATTACACATAGAAATAGTAAAATCATATTACATAATTCTACTTTTTAGAGTGTCTAAACATTTTCAGGACTTTTTTATGTTAAAAAGAAATAAATTTTTGATCATTAAATTAAAAATGTTTCAATCATCATGTTCGCATGAAATAAATCATTATAGAGATAAATTATGATAATTTTTTTCATTATCTATAAGATATATACATATTTCAATATAATATGTTATCATGAAATGAAATTTCAATGATTTTGATCATTTCACCTACCACATTTTCTCTAAACGTATATTTTTATCACCTCACCTTAATAAAATGTTATAATATTTACATTTATCTAGTCATTTTTTTTGACAACCACATTCCATGTATAATTTTCGTTTGTTATTTGTACTCACGTCCTATTCTTGAAATGGATAATTTTTTTTGGTATTCATACATACATAGGAACTGTTGTGTTAAAAATTATAATATTTGGAACCCATATATATCCATAACTATTACATTGTGCATATTATAGTTATTAAAAAATAAATTATTTGAGAAACCCATATTTTTTATATTTATTAAAAGAATTATATTTACTATAGTGACCTTATCATTGAAATTTAGTACAAAATAGGTAAAAGATCGATATCAATATTTTGAATTATCTAGTCCACAAAATGTTCTATGGGGTCATATTTATTTATAATAATTATCAAAATATATACTTACCATATATAAATTTAGTTAGATGTTTTTAAGAGAAAAATACATTAGATTAATGTTGTTCTAAAATATAATTTTCTTCATCAGATTTTTTATAATATATTTTAGAGCTTGTGAAATTATTTGCAATTGAAATATGATCATATAATTTTTAAATATAAATGTTTCTTAATATAATTGATTTGAAATTTTTGAAATTTATATAGATAATTTTGAGATAATTTTACCATTATTAATAATTAAAATTTCAATAAACGACAAATTAATTTTTTGAATTTATTATTCCAAATACATATAAGTGTAATATATATAACTATTTCTGCTATAAAAGATAGTGATATATCATATTTTCATGAAATGCATTTATCAACAACATAGGGATGATCATGTTTTTCTTCTCTTGAAGTAGACTAAATATCATTAGTAATAGAAGTAGTTTTTTAATGTAAAGATATATTTGTAATGTAATTTTCAAATACCTTTTTAATAAATTATTTTACCATAATTGGGATATTTTTAAATAAATGACTAATTATCTGTTTTTTAATTATGCTATATTCTATTGAAATATTTGAGGATGTTTCACATTAACTTTTACCCTAGGAATACAATTCAATAATTATCTCCATCCTGTTACTTTTAGAATAAATATTTTCATTTCTATTTTTCTACTTTAGTGTGGTAAAATAATAAAACATATAACCTTCCATAATAAATTAATAATATATAACTTTTAAGGATTCCTTATCATTATTTATATTATTAAAATTTCAACGGGAATTACACATGAAACAATTTTCAAAATGTCTAGTAATAATTCATTAATGATTCAATAGTTAACTAGATATGTCTTCTAAATCATAGTAATATTAATGATTACATTATCATGTCGAAACAATATATATAGAACTGATAGAACTAGTATTAAATATTTTAGAATTTAGATCGATTGAATTAGAATAAAATAATACTTACTTTTAAATTTTCTATTTATCAACATCTTGTTTCAATCTTCATTCCTATTTAAAAAAATCCATTTATACACATCAGACCTGATATTATTTAATGCTTTGTATCATCAGTATCAATGCTATAGAAATTCTATTATTTTGGAATAATATCATTAGTTTTTTCATTGAGTTGGTATTCCCATAACTCTATTTCAACCTAGGATGATATCATATAGAATATTTTCATAATTCCATAATGAATTTGTGTAACGTTTTTCTAGTTGAAAAATAAATTACCTAATAGTTTTTTGTAACAATAGATTATTGATATTCTAGAACATTGGTCTAACCAAAATGTGATAAACCTATATTAATCTAAATAACTTCTTCCAATTATCATTGTGATATCTGGTTGAATACATTCCATTACATGGTTCATAATAATATATTATGATGATTATGATTTTCGAGATGATCCTATTTTTCATTAAGAGAAAATTCATCAATATCCTTCACAAGAACATAGTAGTCTCCAATATTCATTATAATGTTTTTGAATAAAATGATACATGATTTAATATTATTATAAAGTAATTATAATAAATTCTATAAATATTATGTGGTTTTGTATGTTGTAAATTTATGAGTGTTAAAAATAATACTCCAAATAACAAAAATTATCATTTATATACTAAGATGATTATTTTAAGGAAAATAAGTTGAAATTAGAAAAAAAAACATTTTAAATGAGAAATTAAATTCTTTCAAAGAAAATTTATGAATAGAGGGGAAGAACCACTTTATTTCACCTATTTATGGGTGTGATAATGAACAAAAATAAGATGGCATGAGAGAATTGTAGTGCGGAAAAAATTACCCTCTTAGTATATTAAGATAATAATAATTTTTTATTTCCATTCCAATTAGATATTTTTTTGAATTACTATTTTGATCATTAATCTATGTAAAAAATAATAATTATACTAAAATTCACTTTTTATATTAGAAATAAAATGACCGATTATTTATTTTTTGGATAAATGATTTAATGTAGAGAAAAATTACATTAGCTAAAATATAAATTAAAATGTTTAAAAGGTAAAAAAATAATTATTAATTAAAAAACTGCAACTCAATAAAGAAAACAATCAGATGAAAGTATGAAAGGATACATATTTTTTTAAACCAAACACAACAATAATTTATATTTAATGGAAACTATTATTTCAACCAAAGTGGTAGGTAATTAATTGAAAATTATTTGTGAAATAAAAATAATTAATCATACCTTATGGAATTAATGATTTGATACATATATGATGTTTTATCTTCTAATCAATGTAAGACCTTTACCATACCGGTCACTAAAAATTCACAACTGAACATTTAAAAACCAAATGCCCATGATCTTTATCATATAATCCCCACAACCCCTCAATTATATATTCAAACATTACTATTTATTCATATCCTATAAATACCTCAAACACAAAAAAAATAGAATAAAAATGATTACAATGAAAATTCAAAGATATTTTCAAAGATATCATTATACAATGGTTTCAATTGGAAGAAAATATATAAAATAAAATTAAAATCATTGAAAGAGAACTAAAATTCATTAAAATAATACATTTCATTATGAAAAACTACTTCCCTAAATGGTTTATAAGTTAAATGTATATTATTGACATCTAATTCACATGAATATTAATTGTTTATAAGTAATGTTGTACCATACTATAATGTCTCTTATTCTAAAAAATATTTATTTACATACTGCTTATTTTATTGAGAATTTTGAATATTAGAATACATTTTTTGAAATATGTGTCCCCGTATTTAGATAAATTAGTTAGATTTTTGGTATTATATAAAAAAAGTAATAGAATATCATTATACAATAACATAAGTTATTAATTAGGCATAAGCAAGATCAATTCTATATGAAGTTTATCATTATTTATGAAATAAAGAATGTTGTTTGTTGTTGAATTAATAATCATCCCTACTTTTTATATATGAGAAATAACCACCATCCACTTCTACCAGAGCATCCATTCTAAATATATCAGTAATAATGATCATGGGGTGTTTGTAAATATAAATTTGGATAACATAATAATTTACTTATTAATATAATAATTTATATTTCAAATATAATATAAAAATATAATATATATATTCTTAATGAAAAAGTGATTATTCATTTTCCCATAAATATATTATGCATTTTAAATCGCATATAAATGTAAAATTAATAATATTTTTTTTGAGGTAGATAAAATTAATTTAATTATTAGAAATATAATATCAAAATTATTATAATATTCCTTTTTCTAATAGAAAATAATGTTTTTCGTTGAATATTGAAAAAGTATTGATTTTTATAAAACCATCTCTTTTATAACATTATTATAATACAAGATTTACTTAAATGAATTTGACTTTTTTAAAAAAATGAGATATTTTTTTTTCAAAATTTGATAGAATTTTTATGTAATATAAATTCTTTAAAGTAAATATATTGTATTTATAAATCACACATGCATCGTTTAGGAGTTAAATGAAATATTTTACTCAAATAATTAAAATATTAAATATATTAAAAATAAAATTTACCCTCTTATAAAAATTAAACCCTAAAATTTTATTTCATATTTTATATTGACATGATCATATTATTTACTACTTTTACTAGTTTTTTTATAATTTATTAATATAATTAAAATAAATAATTATGATAATAGAAAAATAAGTAATTTTAGTGAATTATATTGTTATTATTTCTTCATTTCAAACTAAAAATATTAAGCTCATCTAAAATTTGAATATCATTAAATTTTAAAACTAACATTTTTTAATGTTATAACTCAATATATTATATATAAATAATATATTTGATTGATAATTATTATTTGTGAAAACTATATTTTCTTACAGAATAGTTTATATACATATATATAATGATTTAATATATAAATTTTTCCTTCTCAAATATAAAAATAAATACAAATTACATATTGATTAAATTATATATAATGAAACAAAAATTTTATTATAGGGATTATACTGATATTGTTTGTAAATCAAAAGATAGATGGTAAAATATTAGTCACCTCTATAAAAACAAAAGAGTAAAAAAAAATTATGGTAAATGGATTCAAATATTTTCAAAACATGTGTGCAAATACATAGATGAGTATTGATAAAAATAAGATCACACCGTCAACCATTAATTCTAACATAATGACTCATTTAATATTGAATAGGTCAACAATATAACTAAAAAGCAAAGGTTATTCCAAATAGTAACCTAGATATCACTAATAGAAAGGGAATCTCATCAACACTTTAAATTAAAAAAATATAATTTCAAATAATGTGGAACCATGACCCAATATTCTTCTCCAAGAATTTAATTATTTCCCTAAGTCCCCAGTAAATTTTTTTCCTACATCATTCAATTCATCGTATTTCATCAATAAGATATTCAAGATCTCAACATAAGTGTTGAAAACACATTATAATTGAGTCATAACAAATCTCTAAAAATAATATAATAATCACATTAATATAAAAAAATTCTATCAATGTTATACTTATTTTTAATTATATTTTTGTAACAACCTGTATTTATTCATTTTTATTGGGATCAAAAATCAAAAGAACGATGATTACGCATTGTGCAGACTAATGCCTCTCTAAAGATACATGGTCATATTTTTTACCAATACCAATACTAATTTATTTTTAGTATGAAATCTAGCAATAAATATGAAGTATGTAATTTAATTATGAATTAGAATATATTAAATATAAATCACCTTAATTTCCTATCATATGTGAAAAAATAACAAGATTAATTATTTGTTTTGGGGACTACTACATCCGTAATGTAACATTTTTTTTCAATTTTTCATCATGATTTTTATTCTTCTTCTAATACAAATAATATCACATGAAAACCATTATGAATATATAAAAAATATCATTATTATATTATTACATTTAAATTTTTCAAAATAAACCATTTTTTAACCATAGTAATCCATTAAATTATGGTATGTTTATTTTTGGGCCACTCGAATTCAATTATTGAAAATTATATTAGAAATAATCAAGGATAATGATAGAAAGATTATTAATAATATTATATTATCCTGATATGAAAATTAATATAATTTTTTTGTTCATTAAGGGTGAAGTTATATATTAACATATTAATAATTAATCATATTTGATAAAAAAAATATAGAAATATGCCAACATCGATTCCATAATAACGAATGATAACTAAAAAATAATTAAATTAGATAATAAAAATATAAATAAATATATTATCTATATTAAAATACATTAATTTTTTTGAAAATCGTTAATTTTTTGAAAAAAATAAAAAAATATCCCCAATATGAGGAAAACATTTTTAAATAATCCCAGATAAGTGACAGACGATATTTAAAATTTATAATAACTAAAAATAACAATTTTGGAAAATAATTATAAATGATGTTTATAATATTTTCAATATATAATATTTTTCAAAAATATTAAATTAATATATAAATTTTTTTATGATGTATATTCGTGTTACTCAGTTTAAGTCATGAATATGGAGACCTATATTTTCATACATAGATATCCCATCATAATAGGGGAATATTAACTTCACAACATAATAGTCCAACTATAGATAATATTGGTATAGTTCCTTTGGAAACATGGAAATATATAAAATTGTTTATCAAAGATATACATAATATCTAACTAAGACCTTCATGACTATTACTATTCATAGAAACATCTAGCATAATATTATTCTTTATAATCATGGGAAAGTAATCATCAGAAATTGTGAGTAGAGATTCATAGTATCGGTAATCAAGGGATAGAAAAATTATCATTTGAGAATATAATGAACATACTAGTATAATAAAATGGAATAAACTTTTAAAATCATACCCTTTTTATTATAAATAATCATCCTGAATCATTGAATTAATCTTCACAATTCATAAGGAATGAATTATAATGGAATTGAACAAAATGAACCATGACATGGTAAAATAATTACTAAAATTAATTTTGTACTATAAAAATAAGAATATAAAATGATTTACATATTAGTCAATGTTGTTTTAGAAGATTATAACAGTTTAATTGGTTCACTCCCAAAATTATCATATAAATTAAGGTTCAATCCCAAGAATATAGCAAACATCCCGGGTATTTATAGAATAATAAATGATCATATTTATTAAAATTTATGAATAAAATAAAAATTTCATGTTAAATGTTACACATTGTTCGATATCATACCCAAAATGTAACAATAAATATAACTGAAATCTTACATTGCACACAAAACCGAGTTATGCTAAAAAATACATTATTAATATTATTATTTTAAATGATCATTATCACCTTGGCATTTTATTGGAAGGAATGATCATAACTAACTATATTATATATAAACATGTTTATTTAATTATTTTACTTTCATCGAATACATTTTAGATTCTTAACGTGAGAATAAATCCATTTTGACGCATAAATACTCTAATATTCTTTTAAAAGGTAGTTTTATCACCTTTTGATGGCGAACCATTTTTAATTCCAATTTTAAATATATTCGAAAGAAATATTTGGTAAAATAAACTTCTTATATCTATGTGGGACATCAAAATTTACATTGGATTATTTTTTGGTATTTTTAGGATAAATTTCATATTTTAATGAATAGTGAAAAATAATGAATTTTAATTCAAAACTACCTTTTCATCTAATTTATTTATATTGGTATCGTATCATTTGAATTAGTTTTAATGTTTATTTGTGCTATGTTATAATAATTTAATCCAATTTTGGTCATTGGAGGTAATTTAACATTGATATTACATACAAAGACTTGTTAATCTTTTGATGGATTTTATTATTAAAACACGTTTTTTTCATTTTTAAAATGGGGATTAATTTTAAATTAATTAATGAAACTTATGTGATTTGAATTTTTTAAAAGTGATTCCATATTTGGAATGATATGGTCAAAATTAATTAAATATGTATCTTTTTTTGACATTATGAATAATAACATTAGTAATTTTTTTAATTTACCACAGTTAAAGGGTAAATCAGGTAAATAAAGAAAAAAATAATATTATAATAATATAAAACTATCATTAAAAATTTCCTAATACTATTTTATGAGACATGGATTTCTGTGATCATCCTCAAGATTATTTTAGGACCTCTAGAAGCAACTTAGGAGTGATTTTGACACTTTTCACTTGTAATTTAAAGAAAAGAAAAATAGGTTTTAAACATATATCTTATTATTAAATTAATTTTAATATTAACATATATAATTGATATATTTGAAAATAAATAGTATTTAGAAATAAAAAATTATTTCATATATCATTGTATTTTATTTATAATTTTAATATATTAAATAATTATATTTAATTATAGCACAATGGTGATGTAGTGTTTTCTTTTTAAATGATGGAATTTAATAAATTATATTATAAATAATAAACTAAATATTATATGACATAATTTTTGTCATCCATGATATTTATAGGTGAATATGACATGTTACTAGACAATTAAAGTCTTTGGTTCGAAGTTATATTTCTGTATAGATTTTATTTAAATTCAATAAAATGAATAGTTGAAAAATTGACATCATTGAGATTTTATAAACAAACAGTATATTAAATTATTTAAAAATCCAAAAAATAATTTAAAATCACAATGAGATTTGAATAATTCCTTGAGGTTCATTGAGTGTCCAATTACAAAAAATTTACCACATATAAGTAAAATATAAACAAATTAATATTTAAATTGTTCTTACCATAATTAAAATTAGAAGAGAATAATTAATGGTAAACCGAAAAGATAAGGTTTAAAATAAAATCAATTCATGTCTAAATATTATTTAATGAAGGGATTTCAAAATATCCTCATATTATCTTCCCCATATCATGATTTGGAATCATTTTTATCGAAATATAAATTTATATTTATTTTATATTTTAAGAGTTTCTAACGGTGCCCCTACCATCTTCTATTAGAAGGTATCCCCTATTCTCTAATACTCACACAACCAATGCCTTTTATTTCATCCAAGATCTTCTGAATTCCCTTAATAGAATCCCCCCATGTTCTTGATTCGTTATTTTAGGCCGAACACTTTCTTTGAGGTTTTAGGTTGTTCTTCAAGGGTGATCAACCGAAGAAGAGGTATCATTTTCATTAAGTAGTTCTTTTTTATTTCTTCTTCCACTTCCTTGAAGTATACTCCAACCATGATGAAATAATATATCATGAATACTCAATATACTGAGATTTTATTATGTTAATATCATCTTCTAAATCCATCTCTACTTCCATCAAATATGAAAATAATTAATCATTCGTGCATACATGTGAATTATCACCTCCCCAAACCAATTTAGTTCATTTTCTGTTATAGTCTATCAAGATATGTTATAATTATGGAATTAATATTAATATTTGATATTAATTACATATTTTCCATTATAATAGAACAACATTTAAATTATTTTTTTACCTCCCATGCACATAAAAACAATCGCGTCATTCATGCATACATGTGAACTATCACCTTCATAATGCTATGTGAGTCGTTTTTATTCACTTCATTTTTAAGAGATATATATAAGTATATTTAAATTATTATTATGTTGATAATAATATTATGATCATTATGTAAATATAAAATAATAATGATCTTGTTTCTATATTTATCAATGAAAAATGAAAACGTTACTCTTTCTTACATACGACCTACTATCTCTATGAATGTAACATTGTTTATTTTTTCATAACCAAAATTAATGGATTAACGTAAAATGTATTATTAAAGTATAGAAGTGATGATTATGTTAGGGATACTGTTATAGAGATGATATAATTTTGACAAGATGGACTACCGACATCCAAACCATGTTTATTTTCAACACAAGTACCGAATATCGACAAAACATCCAATATGAAACTAAATAATTTTGTAATATTATTTAACATTGTAAGAAGTGATATAAAAGAATAATAAACCTGAAAAAGGATTTCAAGAAAGTATAAATTAATTTTTTTTATTTAGGAACATAATGGTTGTACGTGATGATTCAGACTTAGGGAATGTGACTTCATCTCAGTCCCCTTTCATTGAGGCTTAATTTTATATTATACACAAAATTATTTTATATAGTGTATATTAAACCCATTTTACTTATAATTTCATTAAAATACATTGAAAAATAATCTTCTTTTTTTGAAAGAGTTTTACAAAACAAAAAGTATTTTTTTAATCATATATGGTGAAAACAACCTTCCTACTATTATGACCATTATTTTGTATTTTTAGTCCTCTACAATCCATATTTTCTTTAAAAGAAAAGTAAAAAACATATTCCATTTTTAGGTATTTTGGTATTGAATTTTTTTTGATTGGATTGATTATATAAATATCATTAAATGATATCTTATGATTTCATTGTGGAAATTCTATTTTTAATTTATTTATTTATTATGAGTTATGATTATGTTATGGTTCTTGGTAATTTATTATGTATACAGGTGGTTCTATGATAAACATATGGTGGGTGAGCTCGGGATTTCTCTCAATTCTTCGATTAATGAGATAAAGTTAAACAATATGGTTTCCCCTACGATATTTTGGGAATATATTGTGATGGGTATCCCAAATGTAACCATGAAGTTCACTCCCTCTGTAGTTGTGAAATCTAAAATGTATGTATGATATGGATTCCACAATTTACCTTTATTATTTATGAATACTATTATTTTTTTAGGATTCTTATGATTTCATAGGTTTATAAATATTCATGGACTAACATTTTCATTCCATATATTACATCCCTTACTCATCTATTTGTGCATATCCCACATATTTAAAAAGATTTCATATGGTATAAAGATGGGTTGGAGAAAAAAAACACCAAGAATATTTATTCAAGAAACATAAATCTTGTTTTAATTTTTAAAATGGTTCCCTTTGGTTGAAAAAATGGATACTATTTTGGTAATATCCTCTTGTATGATTATGGTATGATATGAATTAATAATGTCCTAATTATCTAAAACTCAAAACCTAAAATGATAAAAATGTGATTTATTAACATAATCCATTATTAATCAATTTTTAAGGATGGGGGGCATATATTTGGTATCAAAATTCGGTTTAGATAACTTTTGTGTTAGGATATTGTAACGACTGAGGTATTTATAGAATAATACTTTTTCATATCTAATAATATTTATGAATAATATATTAATTTTATTTTAAATAAGATACATTGTTTAATAGCATACTCAACAAACACCAATGTGTTTCGTTGAAATCTTATGTTGTGTACAACATTGAGTTATACTGAAAAATAAAATAATAATAATAATAATATTTTATATGATAGTTAAGGAATAGCTATTTTATTGTTGGGAGTAAAAATAACTAACTACATTCTTTTTATACATGTTTATTAATTGTATATAATTTGTCCAATAAATTTTGGAGGCTTAAAAAAAGAATACATCATATTTTAAGCATGAAATACTCTACTATTCTTTAAAAGGTCGATTTACAACCTTTTGATAGTGAAGAATTTTTTAATATATTTTTTCTTACTTTTAAAAAATAATATCATTCATTAGAATGTGGATATCAAAATATAATTTGAGTTGAGTTATGGTATTTTTCTGATAAAGTTCATTTTTAATGAATGGTGAGAAATACTACATTTTAAGTTAAAACTGTATTTTCATCTAAATTATTTATAAGATTATATTGTCTGTATAATAGTTTTTAAAGGGTAATTAAATTATATTTTTATCATTCAATCATGTTTTGTTCATTTAATGTAATTTCACATTGAAATTGGACATAAACACATGACAATATTTTGGTAGTTTTTACTTCTTAAAAACGTTTTTTTGTTTTGAAAATAAGATTTAATTTTAAATTAATTTCTACAACTTTTATGTTTTGAATTTGAAAAAATTGATTAAATATTTTGAATCAGGAGTTAATAATTGTTTAAATATGTACCTTTTATTTTTAGACACTATGAATTGTAACTTCAGTAAATATTTAATTTACCATGGTTAGAGGGTAAATATGGTAAATAATGTTAAAAAACAATTTTATAATAATATTAATATACACAAACACATTTCCCAACCCTATTGGATGATATATGTCCGACCATTTTCATCCTTGGGTTGATTTGAGGACACCATGGAGCAACTTGTGTGTGAAAATGACATTTAACTACTTTTAATTTAATTTTAAGGAGAATATAACATAAACATGTGTCTTTTAATAAAAAATTATATGGGGTTATATAAGTGATAACTTCAACTATAAATATTTATTATAATCCAAAAAAATATTTCCTACATCAGGGTATTTTATTTATAATTTTTATACATCAATTAAATAAATTTATTTACGATGCAATGGTGATGTAGTGATTACCTTATTAATGAATGATTAAAATAAATGAGATTATATATATTAAAATAAATTTATTTTGAATATTTTTATTCCATCCATGAATTTTATTTATTATTATGAATTGATATATTTTAATTAATGATGTTGTTTAGAATTAATAAAGTAGTTATGGATTTTTAAAAATTCAGGATATGAATAGTACAAAAATTGACATAAATGAGTTTTTAAATAAAATATGATTTTATTAAATGATATAATAGTATTAAAAATATAATATACAACTATTTAACGTATATGATTTTAAAATTTTCATTAATGATCAATTTTGGGTCTCTTTTAATATTATTGTAACTATAGTAACCATATGTTATGAAAATACAAGAAGACATGGTAAGAGTCAATTTATTTAACTAAGGGTTAATGTTAAAAGATAATGTTAATGTTATGACCTAAAATTGTCTAAAACCCATTGGATGAGATTATTTCAACCCATTCTCATCTGATACTATAAATTAAATAACTTTGGTGTTATTATAATTCTAAAATCAATTCATAATAAGATAATATTTCAAAACATTCCAAAAGTTCCCCTCCTCCCTCTTATAAAAGGACACCACATCTAACCCATTACTCACTTCTCTAAAGCCCCTTGACTCGTCGAAACATTTCTCCAATAATATCACAACATTCCTCCCTTCATCTTAGAGGCATTCACTTAGGTATAAGGCAAATAAATAATGCACTTTTTCTGAAATCAAAAGAGGTTACCCAATTTGAGGTAATGTCTACTATCAAGATCCTTTCTATTATTTTTCTTTCTCCACTCCCTAATATCTTATTATTTTTTATTTATATAATAAAACCAATATCCTAAATAAACTAGGTTGTTGTTATGATAAGGATTCTAACTACACTTACACACTCCTCCATATAAGGGGTATAGAATATACTGTTTCTGTGGACGAAAAACTATTACCTCACAAAATGATGATCGTTCGGACTACCGCACCCTCAATGTGATACGAGTCATTCATGATATACCTGGAACATATAAAATATAGAATTAATAAAATCATGTAACATATATAACATAGATATTATAATGGAATTATAATATACCTATGTTGTATTTAGTTTTCATTTCATTTAATATGAAAAAGAAATGAAAGTAGTGTTAATGAGTATGTAAAACTTACCGTCTCCAAGATCAGTGAATTTAATTTTCTATATAGAAATACTGTGGAATATTCTACCAAAAATATATACTAGATATATATGATATATATAATATCTAAATCATGAATATCATTCTAGAGATAATGTACTTTTGATCACGTTGACAATTTGAAATTAAATCAAGTTCATTTTTGACATAAGTACCGAGCATCGAAAAAACTATTGATATGAACATGAATAATTAAATGATTGCTATAGAAAGGTAATAAGTGATATAGAAGGAATAATAAAGCTAAAAAAGGGTCTGAAGCATATAGAAATTAACATAATTTTATTATTCCAGAAGAACCAGGAACATACCTGACGATTCATAATCAAGGTATGTGACATCATCTCAATCAATGTTAATTGAGGCATGTTTTGAGAATATACACCTTATTCATTCAGACATTGTATAATAAACCCCTTTGAAATTTATTTTCCTTCAAAGGGAATCTTTTATCTACAAATCGTGTTACTAAATGAAAAAAAGAAATGTTTTTAACGTATGCGACGACAATGGCCTCTCCACCACTGTAATCGATATTTGGATTCCTCTAAAAGCCTTAATGGTTTCAATGAAAAAAAACCCCCTAATCCCTTGTTTTGGATGTTTACATTTTTAAAATGGGTTTTGAAATGGATTGAGTATTTCAATATCTTGAAATTATTTCTCTTGACTGCAAATGAAATTCTATTAGTGAAATGTTGAAAGTTGAAATATTTTATGTGTTATGATTATATAATAGTAAATGGAAATTTTAAGGGTGGTTAGATGATAAAACAATGATAGGTGGTTAATTGATAAACCAAATGACAGGGTTTTCCATGATAAACCATGGATATATGGTAACGTTATAACCTCTAATGCATTGGGTATGGAATTCAGCCATATAGAAATTCCATTTGTATGAATTATTTGTGGATGTTGACCATATGGTTATTCCATTTAAGTATGATTATGTCCCAATATACCTTTATATTATATTTATTTCTTTCTATAGTATTTATGGTAATATTTTAGTTACAAAAAGGGTAACCAATGAACTTATATTCAGTGAAGGGATTTTGGTACTTCTTAAAGGTTAAAGGCATGCCTTTATGATAAAGTATTCATGGTTTACTTATTGTTTTAAAAAAATATATCTTTTCCTTCTTTATGTATCCATTATTGAGATTTTTAATCTCATCCCATGTTTTGAAATGTTTTTCAAAGGACTTAAAGATTAATTGGGTCAAGGATGAGATCAAGGAAATATCATGTTGTCTAAAACATGGAACTTAAAATGTGTTTTTAAGTGTTTCTGTTTTATGAATAAAATAGATAGAGAGTAGAAGTGTCTAATTGTAATAGTAATTTTGTTATGTATAAGTTATGATCTAGTTTTATAAATATTTAAACCTTAATAGATCCTTATTATTAATTATTAACATAATTCATGATTAGGTAATGATTTTGGTTGGGTCCTTATAGACGTTGTAAATAGAGTATCCATAAATGATTTTTAATTTATGGAAAAACTGAAATGATATTGAATTTGAAGATTACCATGTTGGTTCATCTAATATATTTTTGTTTAGAATGGTTTTTTGTTGAGGAAACAAGGACTCTCTATTCGGAAGACATCCAGAGGAAAACAACTTTAGAAATCAGTAACCTGAGTTAGTCGGAATTAGAACTGAATAGTTTGATCAGTGATGGAATAGATAACTCATGCTATAAATGGTGGTGGTATCCATGTGTGAGATCAACTAGATCAACCACATCGGAACATGTCAGTAGTGGATCATTTCATGAGGAAACCTTCTCAATTATTAATAGGGTCATCTGATCATGTTCTAACTGAATAGTGGATTGAATCCTTATAAAATACCTATGATTTCATGGGGTTTTAGAAAATAAATAGTTTAGTCTCATTGTTTACCATTTTGATGTTGAAGCCTATCAATGGTGGTCGATGAAGAAAAATATCATAGAGAGTGAGGAGATTTATTATCTTCATTGGGACAAATTCAAAGGTATTTTTCTAGAGAAATATTTTCCAAAGTTGGTTAGACTTGGGATGGAAAAACAATTCATGGAAATGAGATAAGAGGATGACTTATTGGATTCTTATGAAGTAAAATCCACTCTATTGGAAATGTATGTTTCAAATTTCATATGGAATGTTGAATATAAAATCAATCATTTTTACTCATGAGTAAAGATAGTTTATCTAAGGGAATTTCCTTATCATGAGTTCATGTGTAATGAAATAATTTGTGCGATGTGTGTTGATGGTGGAAATAGGGTTTTCTGATGAACACATGTTCTTTGATAACAAGAAGAATAAGGGGTAGAGATTATATAGCAAAGGGAATCATTCTTCAAAAAGGTCTGATGGTAAGAAAATTTTGTTTAAAGATTGTGAAAATTGTGGTAAAAATCACACTGCAGAATGCCTTTTGTATTCTAGTTAGTTCTTCTGATGTGGTAAAATGGGGAATAAGGCTCATGACTGCCCTGAAAAAGATAATGGCAAGACACAATCTGAAATAAAATCAGTGAAATGTTTTAAATTCAATGAGACGGGTCATTATGCGTACGACTATCCAATGAAGAATTTGAAAGATAGAAAGAATTCAAACTATAATAATAATAGTGTGGTGTAATCCATTGCAACTACTTTAGCCAATTTTGGTCCATCAAATGAAGTGGTATCAGGTACATATTTTTTATTGGGATTATTCCAATGTATTACTGAATTCTGGGTCTACGCATTAATTTTTCATAAATTCTCTAGTAAATTGGGATTTATATATCAAGAAATGAACAAATATGTTATGGTAAAAAACTGGGAAAATGTTTATAAAAAAGAAATAATAAGAATCTTACAGTCATTGTCTAAAGAATTAATCTACCTGAAAATCATATTGTTTTTACTCTAGTAGAGTTTGATGTTATTCTAGGTATAGATTGTGTTTCTATTACCATAATAATATTGAATGTAGAGCTATAGAATTTTCTATTCTGAAAGACATTAAGTTTGTTTACAACAATGAACTGTTACCATTGATAAAATATCAAGAAGCTTAGAAACTATTAAAAGATGTAAATTAATTATACCTTTCACAAATTGTTGAAAATAATGAAATTTTCTAGAATAATGATTTTCTAGTGATAAATGAATATCTTGATATTCTTCCCGATGATTTTCCTAGAATTATACTTGATCAGAATGTTGAATTTACGGTTGACTTGGTTCTTGATACTAATATAATTTTCAAACCCCTTTATCGAATAGGACAAATTGAACATTGAGATTTAAAGAATCTATTGTAGGAGTTATTAGATAATGGTTTCAGTCGACCTAGAACATCACCATAGGGTTCCCTTGTCTTGTTTTTTAAAAATAAATATGGTTCAATAGTACTTTTCATTGATTATAGATCATTGAATAACCTCATTATTAATAATAAGTATCGTTACCCTCATATTGATGATTTGGTTGATTATCTCTTGAGAGATGAGTATTTCTCGAAGGTTAACTTGAGGTTGTGGTACCATTAGTTGAAATTAAAGGAAAAAGACATTTAGAAAACTGTGTTTCATACTAGATATGGCCAATAATAATTTTTTGTTATGCCATTCGAGTTAACTACTGCCCTTATTGTATTCATGTATCTTATTAAAAGAATATTCTATGATTTCTCGGATAAGTTTGAGGTTGTGTTCATTGATGATATTTCAGTATATTCTAAAATTAAAGAGGAGCCTGAAAGTAATACAAGGGTGTTATTTCAAACCTTAAAAGAAAATAAATTATATATGAAATTCAACAAGTGTGAGTTGTGGTTACAACAAATTTCATTAGTTGGTAACATTTTTTCTAATGATGAAAAAACTATTGATCCTTCCAAAATAAAATATGGTGAACTATGGTCAAGATCCACAAATTTAACTGATATTCATAGTATTTATGTTTGAGTAGGTTATTACCGTTGGTTTCTTGAGAAATTTCACTATTATCTATCCCACTCACTTTGTTAACTAAAAATGGTGTTATGTTTATCAAGAAAAAACAATGTTATGACTGTTTTTATTAATTGGATAGATGATTGGTGAATTCTCCAGTTTTGGCACTGCCTTCCAGGAATGCTGAATTTTTTTCTATAGTGATTCTTCATTGAAAGGACATGGTTGTTTTATAATAAAAAATGATTAGGTAATTTATCGCGCTTTCACATTAATTGAATTTCCAGGAGTTAATTTATGCTACAGATGATTTGGAATTAACTACCCATTGTTTTCATTTAAAATTCAACGGCATCATATTTATGGACTAAAATGTGAAATATATACGGACCATAAAATTTTAAAGTACTTATTTACTCATAAATAATAGAACATGAGAAAGATATGATGGATGGAATTAATCTAGGATTATGATTACATGATTAATTACCATCCAAGAACATAAAACAAAGTGGCTGATTCTTTGAGTCAGAAAAGTAATTCTACATTAACTATGATACATTTAAAACGTTACCATTTGATTAATGATTTGATAAAATTTGGAATGGATGTTTTTGGGTCAAGAAATTCCTCTATTTTGTTTTATGTTTCAGTGAAATCATGTCTATCAGACAAAATTAAACAAGTAGAGAAGGAAGATAGTGAGTGGAAGAAAAATGTAGAGTTTTTTAGAAGGGGAATTTACATGAATTTAATATTGATAAAGATTCTATATCGATGTTTGGGAGAGATTATGGATGCCTTATGATTTAATGTTAAAGAAATATTTTTTATGTAAAGCTAATAGTTATCCACTATCCATTCATCATGTTAGAACTAATATGATCATAGACCTTCATAAGTATTATTGGTGGGATGTAATGAAAATAGATATTGATGACTATACTTTTATGTGTTTCCCTTGTGAGTTGGTGTATCCAGAATAAATGATTCCCGAAGGGATTCTTCAGCAATTGTGAGGACCAATTTGGAAATGGTAGAATATATCAATGGATTTCATAGTAGGATTACCAAATACATCTCAAGGTGAAAATTATATTTTGGTTATAGTTTATAGATTGAATAAATCTTCTCAATTTCTTCTTATACGAGATACATTTTATCTAGATCAACTTTATCGGTTGAATCATAAAGAGAGAGTCAGCTCACGTTGGTCTCCCCTCTATATTTTATCTGATTGTGATCCCATGTTGAATTATAACTTTTGGAAAGTCCTTCAGAATTCATCAGAAACTAAATTAAATTTTAGTACAACTTTTCATCCTCAATAAATTGGGTAGTCAGAATGAACAAATTTGACCATGGGGGATATTCAACGTGCGTGTTTAATAGATTACCAGGGTTGTTGGGACCAGAATATTTCATTAGTTGGGGTTTTTTATAATAATTTTTTTTATTCTAGTATAAATATGGAACAAATTGAGGCATTATATGGAAATCAGTTTGGAACTATAGATTTTTGGGATGAAGTAGGTGAAAGGAATTTTATGGGACCTGAATTCGTAATTGATATGGTTGAAAAATATTAGATTATTCAAAAACACATGAGGACAGCTTAGAGAATACATAAAATTTATGTGGATAACCAGAGGAAGGATCTTTATTATGTGGTTGGTGAGCAAGTCTTTATCAATTTTTTACCAAGGAAAAGTGTGAGGTGTTTTGGTGAGAAGAAGATGCTCAGTACACGATTCATTTAACATTATGAAATCCTAGAAAAGATATATTATATGTATAATAAGTTTATTTACCTCCGATTGTATCCTAGGTACACAATATTTATCATGTTTCAGTGTTAAATAATTATATTCCAGATATATCTCAGGTTTTGAGTCTAGAAGTAGTTCATTTGGAAGAGAGTATTTCTTCTAAAGAATATCTAGTCCAGATTTTTGACCCCTGAGATCATGTGCTGTGGAATAAGGTGATTCATAAGGATAAATTTTTTGGGAAAAATAATATGGATGAAGATGAAACATGTCAATATAAAAATTCTACGAGGGAGAAATACACCCACTTTATTTATAAATAAATAAAATTATGGGGACACAACTCCCAAACGGGGAAGGATGTAATATCCTTGGTATTTATAGAATAATAATATTTCATTAAATTACTATTTATAAATGAGATGATAATTTTACATTAAAGTGGATGCATTTTCTGAAAGCGTACTCAACACACAACAACAAGTTTCTCCAAAATTTTATGTTGCACACCAAACTATGTTATACCAAAAAACAATACATTATTAATATTATTATTTTAAATGGATGTTATCGCATCTCCGGTTTATTATCTGAAATGAAGAAATTACTATATTCTGTTAACATCTGTTTATTAAATGATTTTACTTTCATATAATATATTTTAGAGGTTTAAAATGAGAAAAAATCAACTTTTAAGCATAAATACGGTAATATTTTTTTAAAATGTTGTTTCAATGCCTTTTGATTGTGAACATTTTTTAAATATAGTTTTTGTAACTTTAATAAGTTATATTTTACAAGATAAACTTATTCTTTTCAATTAAGACATCGAAATTTACTTTGGATTAAATTTTTGTATTTTTTTGATAAAATATATATTTTAATGAATAATAAAAAATACTGCATTTTAAATAAAAACTAATTTTTCATATAATTTATTTAAATTGGTATATTATCATTTGAATTAGTTTTAAAGTATAATTTTATAATTTTCTTATCATTTAATACAATTTTGGTCATTATAGTTAATTTCACATTGAAATTTGATATAAACACATTCCATTCTTTTGATGGGTTTTACTTTTAAAAAGAAGTTTTCTCGTTTTGACAACGAGGATTAATTTAAAATTAATTATTCCAAAATATGAAATTTTAATTTTTTGAAATGGATTACATATTTAGAATTAGAAGGTCCAAATTATTTAAATATTTCCCTTTTATGTTTTAGATGTTAGGAATCATAACATTGTTAATTATTTTCAATTTCCATGGTTAAAAGGTAAATCAGGTAAATATGGTTAAAAATAATAATTTAATAATATAAAATTACCCTAACACATGTCATAATCATATTTGATGACATATGTCTGACCATGATGATCCTTTGGTCTAATTTAGGACCCGTTGGAGCCACATGGACTTGATTATGACTTTTATAACTTTTAATTTAATGTTAAAGAAAATATGTTATAAGGTCATATCTTTTTACTAAAACAACATTAATATGCTCTTATATAAGTGATATCTTCAACTATAAATATTCAAAATAAAGATGAAAATATTTCTTACATCATGGAATTTTATTTATAGTTTTTAGATATTAAATATTTAAATTTTGTCATGACATAATGATGATGCTGTGATTGCTTTATTAATAAAATAATCAAATATATGATAATATTAATGTTAAAATAAATATTATTTGCAATAATTTATTTCATACACAATTTTTTTCGGGTTAAAAAGTCATGTTATTAGTCTAATAAATTCTATGGCGTGATTTTATCTCTCTATTTATATTTATTTAAATTCAATAAAATTAATAGTGTAAAAATTGAAAAAATTGATATTTTATAAAAATTAACAATTCATTAAATTATTCAATGATTCAAAAATATTTTTTACTGAAACATATTTTAGTATAATCTATATAATTTCAATAAGTGTCAAATTATATGAAATTTACCCCATATAAAAAAATTAATGTCTCTTAATATTTAAAATGTTGTTACCACAATTAAAATTAACAGAAAATAATTGATGGTAAAACAAAATGATATTGATTAAAAGAAAATATATGAATGTCTAAAAATAATTGGATGAGATTATTTCTAACATTACTCATCTTATATTTCACACATTTTATGTTATAATCATTGGGAATAACAAATTATTTTTTTTAATTTAATACTTTCGGAGTTTCCAAGGGTGCCCCGCCCCTTTCCTATAAAACAATACCCTCTCTTCTCTAATACTCACACTTAAATAGTCTTTTGTTTCAACAAAGATCTGCACAAAACCCTTCAAATAGTCCCTCACAACATTATTGATTCCTTATGTTTGGCATAAAACCCTTCTTTGAGGCGTTAAGGAGTTCTTAATGGGTGATCAACTGAAGAAGTGGTATTATTTACATTAAAAATTTCAATTTTATTTCATCTTACACTTCATTCAAGTATCCTCTAACCAATATGAAATAAAAAATCAGGTATACTGAATATACTGAGATATTACTATGTTAATATTATCCCATAAATACTTCTCTACTTAGATCACATAGGAATGAAATTAATCATTCGTGCGTATGTTTGGATTATCACCTCCGTGAACTGATTTAGTCCATTTTACATTATAGTATATCAAGATTAGTTATGATGATGGAATTACTATTTATATGTGGTATTCATTAAATATATATCATTTTAAAAGAATAATATTTCAATTATTTTCTTACATTCCTTTCACATAAAAACAACTACATCATTCATGCGTATATGTGAAGTATCACCTCCATGAAACAATGTGAATCATTCTTATTAACCACATCACATGAATGATATACATAATAAATTTAAATGATTTCTATGATTATAACAATATTATGATCAATATGTAATGTTAACATAAATTTTATCTTATTTTCATACTGATCAATGAAAAATGAAAAAGTTACTCATGCGTACGTACATCCCACTATCTCTATGAATATAACATTGTTAATTTTTCATTACCATGATTAATTGTTTAATGTAAAATGTTTTATTACTATTCGAAAGTAATAATTATGTCCTTAATAACATTATAGATATTATGGAATTATGAACACTTGGACTAGTGACATAAAAACAGTGTTCACTTTTGACTCAAGTACCTAATATAGAAAAACCGTTCATTATGAAATTATATAATTATGTATCTTTTATAACATGGTAATAAGTGATGTAAATGGAATAATATACTTGGAAACTTTTCATAAGAAAGTATAAATTAACAAAGTTAATTATTCAGGAATATAATGATTGTACATAATGAGTCAGACTCAAGGTCACAGACTTCATCTCAAATCATCTTTCATTAATCCATCATATGATATTATACAACACATTCTTTTATACAGTGTATAAAAATACCTTTGTCTTTTAATTTCATTCCACGGTTTTAAAAAGGAATCATTTTAATACCATGTGTTTTAATTAACGAAAAATGTAATGTTTTTTTATCATATGTGGTGATATCCCACCATGGATGTTTTTTGGTATTTGGATTCCCCTACAAGCCATAATGTTTTGAAAAGAAAATTGAATACCATATTCCATTACTAGGTATTTTTTTATTGAAAATTGTTTGGATAATGGATGTATTATATCAATATATTTAAATGATATCTTGTGATTTCAATGTTTATATGTTATTTCCCTTTTATGCATTTTTTATGAGTTATGATTATTTTATTGTTCTTAGGGATTACACATCTATATAGGTGATTCCGTGATAAATTGAGGGCAGGTGAAACTGTGATATATCTATAATGCATTGTGTAATGAGAGAGAATTTAAAAATAAGGTTTCCCTAAAATGATTTAAGGGATATATTATAATGGGTATTTCAAATGTAACCATGAAGGTCACTCCATATATAACTATGAAACATACAATGAAATTATGATATGGATTCCACATGTTACCTATATGAATTATGATTTTTATGATATTTTATAGGATTATTATGATTTCACGGGTTTATAAATAATCATGGACTATCATATTATTTCCATAAACTATATCACTTACTGATATTTTTGTACTCATCTGGAATTTCCAAAAATGTTTCAACAAGGTATAAGGATGAGTAAAAGGAACAAATAATTCCAGACGATTTTTATCTACAAAAATAAATCATGTTTTATTTTTTAAAAGGGATTCCTTTAATAGAAAAAATGTCTACTATTTTGGTATTATCCTCCTGTATGATTATAGAATGATATGTATTAATGATATAAAAATTATAAAAACCACTAAACATTAAAAGATCCTCAATATGAATTCTTTACTTAAATCAAGATTATGAAATGTCTATGGCTGGTGCCTTATAATATCATAGTAGAAAAAGTTATATATTTGATTCTTTTCACTCCCCATTACAATAGTATGTATCTCATGATATTTTAGTTTTTACCTAATGAATTTTAGGGATATATATGTCCCACCCAAAAATTAATTAATGTCATAAATATTTTTGACAAAATATCATATATCTTTCATAATATTATAATCCTTAAAATTATATTTGATTAATTAAAAATTTCATCAAAACACTACACATGGAAATGAAATAGGTGTCTTAAACATTTCATAACTTCATTACACCATATTCAATTAAAATGAAACAAGTTTTACAGATTTTTTCATCATATTCCTAAACCATCTACTGAAATAACATTTTTAGTAAGCATAAATAATATCCTTATAAAAAACTAATTACAAATCAGTAGTTTTAGGGTTTAAGGATTACAAATACCATTAAATGATCATTAAATGTTTCTTATAGAAAATAAGTATTTTATTTTGACATTAAATATTTTAATAAAATTGATCAATTAAAAAAAATATAATATTCCTTAAAAGTATACATGAATTTTGTAAAGGATGATTCAAATAAAATATTATTCTTGATGTCATGAAATGTTGTTCATGCCGTATGAGTTAAAAAATCCATTCACAATCTAGAATTTTTTACCCCATACAGTAAAAAAATATTAATATCCAATGACTTCAAAAAACAAAAATCTATGGAAACAATTATTTCAAAAAATAATAATATAATTTTAAAAACCAACTTGGAATAATTTAAAAAAAACATGAATTTTTAAGGAAAATAGTTTCCAACCAAAGAGAGAAATGATACTAAATTTCCACAAAAAACATAATTAGGTTCTATATAGTTAAAAATCATTGAAAATGAATGGAAATACTTTATTTTTATAAAAAAACCTTTGGAAAATAAAATTCATAATTATATTGATAAATATATCATTACATTTCCTTATTGAAAACTCAATCATAAAAAATCCATATAAATAATAAATTTTAAGATAAAACCCTTTTCAAATTTAGAAATAATTTAATGTTAATACCAATGAATGGTATAAAACAATATGAATATATAGATCCAATATTTTTTGTGAATAATAATAAAATGAATTAATGGGTTTTATATTCACCACACAAATGTATCATGTGGTGAATATAGAATGTGTCCCATGGAAATTATTTTGAGACAAAAATATTGTTCCGCTTTCAAAATAATTGGATTGTAATCCCCATGAATGAATGATGTTATTGAAAATTTTAAATATCACTAAAAAAATTCATGATAGATCATGTGCATTTTGGATGTATATACACTTCATAAAATAGGTTCCATAATAAACATAACATGATTCCTAGAGTAAAACAATTGACATGCGGATCACTTAACATACTTCCAATATCATTTTTATGAATTATAATCCATTTAATAACAAATTTAGATTTATTTTAAATATATTATATAAATATATTCATGTATATAATATATACATGACTCACATAAAACATCTTATGTCCATTGTATTAACAAATCACTATTAAAATAACTTTTCAAAGTGATATATGATTCTTTTTTTATTTATAATTTTTTGGTTAGTTTGGGCACTTGTATATTGATAATTGATCCATAATATATAGAATTTTTAAAATTAAATAATAACAATATATATATATATATTACTTTTAATATTATTTAAATTCATTGATAAATGTTGCGATATAAAAATAGCTACCATGTTCATGGTGGTAGTATGTCATACATACACATGAATGTTGATTCCATTTATTTATGGATAAAATGAATGAGAGATTAATAATAATTAAAATTTACATGATAAATAGTCTATAATATGTAAAAAATATAATCAATAAATACATACTTATTCAACCTTTGAAAAAACATAAATGGAAAATGAATCACATCACTTCACAGAGTTCATAGTCCACACATAAACATGATTAATGTAATTATTTTCCAAATGAATGGAATATAATTTAGTACATTTGATATTATAAATCCCAAAATCTATTTATTCCATAAATATGATATTTATAAATTAGACCTATATTAATCTCTATCCATAATTGTTTTTGATAAAAATCAGAATTTTATCGATTAGTATAATATGTAAGTCGTATGTATGCATGAACGATAATCTTACTTCTCATTTTATGGGAAACATGCGTATAAATGTTTTTTATGATCAATATAATATATAATAACAATGAGTATAATGAAGAAATATTATATGATAAATTTAATAGTTTTATTTGAGGTCAATATGAATATAAAATAAAGTGGTCTATTATAGAGATTTCATCTTTGTTGAAACAACTCATTTAGATATACTCAATAAGAAAACCATATTGGACATATTTGAATAATAGAAACGTAAAAAATTTGGAAATATAATTTTTAAAGATAAATTAGAAGTATATGAATATGATACAAAGATCAATGCGGTGTAATGAGGTGAGGTAGGATGTGCCATTTTATAGTTGAGGTGAGGGGAACATTTGGAATTTCTCCAATGAATAAATTATAAAAAATATATTTTCTCTCTAAATTACTAAAAATTATTAATTATTCAATGATAATGTTGGATAGGGTTATAATATTATAAACCTATAAAATTTATTATGTTTTTGGTGTCATTATAAAAATTATAATTTTTATTAACACTATGTTATTCAATTTGAATTTTTATTATGGTAAAAAAATTATATAATAAGATATTGTTAATTTTATTTATAAGGTGAAAATTCTCCAACAAATATATATTTTTTATTTTTCCAACAATATAATAAACACTATTCATTATTTCAGTTTTTTATATTTTTTAAATAATATTTTAATAAAATATTTTAATAAAATATTATTATTTTATAGTTGGAAAATAACTTAATTTTACCTACAAAAAAATATTGAATTAAATAATAATCTATTATAAAAACACTAATATTACATATCCTCCTGTTAAAATTATTAAAAAAACAGAATACAAAAAATATATTAGTTTTAATATTTTCATATATATTTAGTCTATTGTTACATTAATTTCATAAATAATTTTTTTGGAATTTTTTTACAATCTATAATAATTATATAATTGGAAAAAATTAAAAAAAAATCCATAATGAAAAAGAAGTTCATTATAAAAAAAATATTATTATCATTCCTTCATGAATTGTTTCCCAATGTGAATATATAAAATATATTTTAAAAATTGAGGGTGAAATTTGTTAGAATTATTTGAATCAAATAATATATAAGTAATTTTCATGGATAATTTTCAAATAAAAATTTTGTTTTGAGCCTATAGTGTTATGGGTCAAATTAATTTCCTCAAATATGTGTTAGAATAAATATTTATAGTCATATCATGTATTTTTAAACAATATGAACCATATTTACCATTTATTGAGGTGATAAATATTAATTTAGTTACAATTAATTTTAATTAAAAAAAATATTTATTTAACAAATTGGAACCTCCTAATTAAAAATATATAATTCATTTTATCTAATTCAAAACATATAATTGGAATATATTAGTATAATAATAAATTCACAAAATGTGACCAAAAAATTTGGAATATTTAAATGATTACCGATATATATTTATACTTAATACATTTTAAATCGAAATTGAACTTGTTTCCATGCTTGAAACAATAATATAGTTTTCCATAAAAGCATGTTTTTCTCTCTACACATGAAAAATATAATTTTTAAAATAATCGTAAAATTAAACATAATAATATTTTCAAATGTTGGTTTAATATTTTCTCTTTTAGTATTATAACATATATTTTTTAATCATGTCAAAAAATAAATATAATATTTTCAAAAAAAAAAAAAAAATTAATTTGTATTAAATCCATTTTTAATGTATAAAAATCATTTTAAAAAAATGAATGCCTTTTTCCCTCATAATTAATCATAAAATTTGTATTGACTATAAGTTTCTTAAATATGTCATAAAATTATTAATCCTATTCAGACTCTATATTTTAACTAATAGATTATAACTATCTTATTTTAAAATTTTGTTAATATATCAAATTATGTATGAACTCATGATTCAGCGTAACACAAGCTATCAAATAAAAAAATTAAATGGATATAAAAATTATCTAAAATATTGGGGTGTAACATTCTCCCACCCATTAATAAATTTTATCCCAATAATTTAATCTTGGTTCTGGTATACACAGGATTGATATTTTAAAAGTACTCTTTTAAAAACCCACATCATAAAATGGTTTAATATTACATCCCTGACATAATATGTAATGGGATGTATAAAGATAAATACATGACACTATTTTAAAATAGGAAAACATGATAGGGAATTGAAAAAATGGAAGTGAAATAGAATACTATCACAAAATTTCTAATTGGTATTTTTGTAGAACATGATTTAGAGAATGTCAAGAACCACAAAACCTTGTATCAGTGAGGGACTAATAGACAATCAATTCATGTTTGGTAAAAATCCCTCAAGGTAACATTGCAGTATTTTTGGGTTGATTGTGTTTGTTGACAAAGCAGGTTTTCATGGATATTTGTCGAGTTCCTGAGAATTTGTTGACAATCCTTGTGGACAAAGAACGATGACAAAGGAAAGGACGATCTGGAGGAGGTACAAAAGAGTAGTACAAGGTGGCGCCGTTTCCCAGTGTTTGCCAAATTTTTGGGGTCCAAAATTTGGAGTTTGGTGAGCATCGCGAAAAGTGGATTTCCATGAAGAGCATAATTTTATATGTCAAAGGCATGAATTTCGCGAAGATAGGATGCATGGTTTGGAAATCGCGAAGACCAGAAGAATGGAGGCGGTGATGCTTCGCGATTACGTCAAGCTTCGTGAACGACAGAGGCTGAAGCGCATCACGGCAGAGAAGGGCTTTGCGAGAGAGCTTCGCAGAAAAGGCGCGGAGGAATGTTGGGCTTCGCGAGGGTGCTTCGCGGCGAAGGCGCGAGCCGCGAAGGTAAGTTGATGGTGATTCATCGCGACTACGTCAAGCTCCGCGAACGGAAGATTTCCGTGGAGCTTCGCGATTTGGACAGAATTTCGGCAGAAACTTTGGAGCTTCGCGATTTGAGATGACGTGGCGTTGACTTCGCGCAGAAAGTTTGAGGGTCGGTGGAATCGCCTATAAATAGAGGCCGACCCCTTCGGGCGAAGTAGAGAGAATTTTCAGAGAATATACTTTGCTCTCGATTTGTGAAGGTGGTTAGCGGAGCCAGTGTGCTTCACGAAGGAGGTGCTTCGCGGCGGCTATTGTAGATCCGCGAAACCTGCGAGCTCCGCGTTGGCTTACAGAGCTTCGCGAGGGTCGTTGCTTTGCAAATAATTGAGCATCGTGAGAGTGCATCGTGAAGGAGCTTCGTGAGTGAGCTTCGCGAAAAGGCAAGAGCTTCGCGAAGGCTTGGTTGAGCTTCGCGAAATTGGGAGCCTCGCATTGTAGGGTGATTTGCGAAGGTCTTTCAAAAGGTAGTTTGCCCAGTGGATAGTGGCAAAAGGGGTATTCATCTACGGGTGAAAGTTGAACATCAACAGAGCATCTACATACAGAGAAAGATGCATTCCTTAATGGAAATAAAGAGACCTACAGGTCTATAAACTGTGAGTGGATTCCTTCCAAGAGCAGTGAGCTTAGGAAGAGGAAAAAGGTGATCCTCTCCACCGGTAGTGAGCCAGAGAGAGAGAAACCGGGAGTGACCCTTGGGAAAGCAGTGAGCTGACCCTAAACATTGTATAGGTAGTGAGCCTGGTCATAGAAGTGATCTAGCTCGAACATTGTAATCCACAGCTAGTGAAGATTAGTGGAATTTGGTATGACCGGAAACCTGTCGGCGTATGCTCCTTGGCCGTAGCCCTTAGCGGTGTACCAAGTAAAATTTCTGTGTCCTGTGCTTGCTTTACTTTCTGTTTATATTGTGTAGCAGGAAGGAGAGAGAAGTGTGTTTTTCTTAACAGCGAATCAAGATCAGAACGGGCATTAATTTTTAATTTGTCATACCCTGATTCACCCCCCCTCTCAGGGTATTCAGCCTAGTGGACCTAACAATTCATGATATATGAATCTTATAGGAAGGAAATTTTTATTAAGATCATTTTCATGTTGATAAGGTATATCAATATTTTTCTATTATCATTATGAATTTACCAATACCAAAAGGCGTTAGAATAAGATTATTCGACAAATAAATAAAACACCATATTAGAGAATACAAAGTTTATATTCAAAACCATTATTACCTCAATACTCTCACTATTATATAATTTTGTAATCAAAACGGTTATATCATACCCTTTATCTTACATATTCAACAAGAAAGTAGTCTCACTCTTCCAAAAAAGTAATTATTTTTAAATAACCTCTTAAACATCTGGGTTACATATACATCAACATAATGAAACATCTCCAATACATCATTAATCCACATGATAGATTAAAATATTATTTTATATCATATTTATATTACCCTAAATATCATTAATCAAATTAGATACAAACCTATAAATTAATCTAAAATATGACATTAAATATCTTTTAAAATACCACCTTTTAAGTGAAGAACTTTTCAAATATAAATATTATCTTTATTCTACTCTAATTTATCCCATAAATAACATGTCATAGAGTTATATATCTATCGAAATGGGTAATTATAAATCAATAGAGTATATAAATTCAGTCACACAAAACATTAAAATTGGATGTTGATGCCTTTGAACTTACAATGAGCCTTAAAATTTAAACCCATAATGGTATCAATAAAATTTATTAAAGCATCACATGAAATCATATATTATTTAAAAATTATCATAATAATTAAACATTAAAAATATAATCAATAAATAAATACATTACATAAATACAAAAATGAAATAAAAATCATAAATGATGACTAAAATAAATTTTTAGCATATCAAAAAAAATTGAATGTTAAAAATTCTATAAATTTGAATAATATATTTATTAAAAGTAATAATTATTTTCTCATCATTCGAATCATATTAATGTTTATCTCTCCTCAAAATGTGTTCTCACTTCCAAAAAATCAACTTACCAATAAATCACACTTCATGGTTAGATGTTTTAAAATCCTTATTAAATAACTAATTCTAAACAATCCTATGAAGATTCATTATTTAATACTATAATTTGACAAGTATTACACTCCTAAAAATAATTATTAATCCAAAATTCATAATCACATTAATCATCCGAATTCCTTATTAAACCATCCATAGTGCTTCATTATCTAACACTCCCATACAAATTTCATACAAAATGAAATATGCATCACATCTAATGATTAATCAACCACAATTTAATCATGTTTCTTACTTTTGGAATAGTTTTTAATGTTAAAACACCTCATACCATTCACAAATATTTTTTAATTTCTTCTTCATTACTAAATAACCATTACACATAAAAACATGATTATTATATTTTACATTTCTACCCTATGGAAATTGATATGAATAATGTCAATACATTCTACGTTTAAAATATTCAACCATAAAGGTGTCCTTTGGGCGACCATTACTATCATCCATCTCATTATCCAAAACTGTTATTTTCTCACATTATTTATTTATTTTTTTTCCTTCTTTTCCAAAATAAAAACATCTCCACGTTCCTCTAAAACATTCATTCGAATTCTTTACCCCACATTCTATACATGTTAGATTCTAAATATTATTTCTTCTACAGTATTTATAAAACATCATGTCTCGGGTTTTAGGTCTTTCAGGAAAATCACCAATGTGGAGATTATTAATAATTTAATGTGATAACTGATTATATATAATCATAAGGATTCAAATAACATCACTTATTTCAATTGGTTTTATGTGACGACAAAAACTACATTGGCCATCAAATTCAACATAAAATCAATTCCATCATGTTAAATCCATAGACTAAAACCAAAAAGCGCGATGTGGGAATTAATTATCATAATAGGAGACCTCATAATCAGGAAATATATATCAATTTATTTTTATTTTAAAAAACCATATATTATAACATATTACGATTATCAATTCATATGATTTACTATTGCGAAAATATTTAGATTCATTCTATACAAAATCCTATCTTCAAGGTACTTACTAATATTTTCATATCGTAGATTCAAAATCCTAACTAAACCTAGATATAGTACCATATATTTTTAAACTCACATTTCATACATATATCGCACACCATAAAACATTATTTTAAATTTCATTACATAATTATCCATACCTATGTCATAGAAATCTATTTCATTGTTTTGTGCAGACATAAAAAACAACTGATTCATAAAATATATACATTATCTCTTATTAACATTAGTATAACTATCAACTTTCCAAGATACATCACATATAATTTATTTTTGTTCAACACCAAAGGAAATGTTACGTTGGGAAGTGTTATCTAAGATGATGAATAATGGTAAAAAGGTTATAAATCAATGATCTCTTGAGAATGACATGAACTTAAGGGTATGATGACCTGAACATAACATTTTAAAATCAAATCCTATATATCATTATTTATAATCATAAATCATCGAATCAATATCACAAGTTTATAATAAATTAATTGTAATGGAATTAAAGAACATTATCTTGGAGTGTTTAACATTGACATAAGACCTCTGTCTACAGAATAAAAATAGGTATAGAAATCCATTTCCTTATTTTGAAATGATAATTTCCATGACTATCAATGATGAATGGTTTTTATCCACAAAACAAAATTGTATTCATGGTTCACTCCCAATAATATCCTGTTGGAAACATTACATTCATGGATAGGGTTAAATCTACATTTGAGTCCAGTTTATATAATAAAATATCAATATCTATCTAATTCTAAAGAGGAAGATAAAGATGATATGAATCATGGAATGAAAATAATCCGTACATATGACCTGACATCATAGATAATTTTTCATATCATAACACAAGAATGGAAATGGGTTTCATAATCATTTAATAATAACATAATCCATAAAATAGAATTTCTAATAATAAAAATATCAAAATATCATCACAAAATAACTTGTAGAAAAGAAACATGTTTAATAATCTATGTGAAATCATATTGAAAAACCTTCTATTGAAACAATAATTTTCAAATCTGCATATCATATCCCCAGTAAAGAGGAAGTCAAATTAAGGATTTTTGTCATTGATTAGTGAAAACTTCATTAAAAATAATTAAAACATGATTGACAAAAATACTCACTACTTTTTCAAATCACATACATAAAAAAATACATAATTATAACTGAAAAAATCATCATCTAAAGGAAACATTTAATATCTTAGATAATTTTCAAATAAAATATTAGACATGATGAATTGGAAAATTTTTTATTCTATGTAAATTAAATAATTATTTCACACCCTGGAAAAATATTTACAATGTACCTCATTAGAAAAAACATAAGAATATTATATTGATACTATTCATTATAAAGTTAAAAACGGATAAAAATGATATTAAAAATTCATAATCTAATTACTGAAAAATTATTAGTAAAACATTTAAAAACCATGGGTATTAAAGAAATTTTTTATCTTTTTAATGAGAAAATATTAGCTGATTTTTCCTACAAACATATTTCCATTATCATATGTAAAAAATGAGTTAAATGAATTATAATCCCTATGAATGTACAAAATTTAATTTATTATTAAATTACACTAAAATAAGAAATTTCCTCATATAAAATTTAACATAGGGTTGTATATAAATGTCATTAATGAGTATTGGTGCATAAAAAACATGTATTCTGAATAAAATAATTCCATAAAATGATCCATTACCTTCGGTGTGGAAATTTTTTTTTTGATGAAATATCCAATATAATAACTATTTATTTTTATACATTAATAAAATTAACATACTTATATATATCATAGAATAAATGATTTAATTGTAACCATTTATCACCAATTTGATCATAAATATTAATTAATTTCATGAATTTCTGTGTTTTATACTTCATCTTCCATTGATGTTTTGGTTAGGTAGTTTTGATCCTTCACTATTTATCTTAGATCCATCATATAAAGGTATTTAATATTTTAATTAAATATGATATATTGTAAATATTTATATTTTTAGTTTCATTTCTAAACGTATATATAAAAAATAAAATACATCATTCATTCTGTCTTAGGTCATACATATTCATGAAAGTTGATTAAATTTATTGAAAGATGGGAAAAAGAATAAAATCTAATAACACAAAATTAAAGAATGTTTATTATATCATATATATCATATAACGTTATTCAGATTTTTATTATTTACATCCATGTTAGTGAGAAATGAAAATCAAATCACGCCATTTTTTGGAAAGGTAGTCCATATATAAGCCCAATCGATGTTATTGTTTTCCAAATATTTTAATTTCATGTAATTAGAAGTGATTTTATTAATCAAGAAGTATAAATATACAATAAGTTTCATATATAATCACTAAGCCCATCATAATACCCATCAATAATAGTTTGTGATGAAAAAAATTATTTTTAATCACTACGTGGAGAGGGTAATCCATATGTACACACATGTGACACTGTCAACCCAAATTTGATGTGAAAGAGTGTGTATAATAGAATTTTAATTAGAATAATAAAATTTTAAAAATTTAGGTTAATAAATAAATTTTTTGTGATAAAAAAAAATAGAATTATAAAAGGTAACTAACTGTAGAAAATAATTGGATCGGTTAAGGGGATTTCCTATTCATTTAAATCACTTCTTTTGATGTCATCTAAAGGGTTGTAAGACTATCCTTATAGGAAAGAACATAAATGCTATAATGATGCATAAGAATTTGGTATGTGAAATTAGATAATATTGGTTGATCTATTATTATCAATGACTAGAAAAAATAAAGGGGGAGGTTCACTTTTATAATTGATGTGATGAAATTTTTTTGAATTTCTAAAAGTTATTAAATTATAATAAATTCATTCACAAGAAAAATACCTCAAAATGACTAGGTATTTGAATATATGATAGTAGAGGGTTGTAATCACATAATCTAATATAATTTTAAACAGTTTCAATGTCATTTTAAACCATTTCATTTTGAGTAACCAGTAGTTAATGAATTCTAAATTTAACTATTGTATCAAATATTCCAATAATAAATGATTTACATATTTACATATAATATCACTATTAAAAAATGGATATATTTTGAATTTTATTATAAAATAATATAAAACATATCTTATTTCAATATTTTTTTGATATTTTAGAATATTTTAATGATATATTATTTTGAAAAAAAATTCATTATTTTCAATTTTACACTATTCACATAATATGAATAAAATATAATTATGTAAATATTTGAATTAGAATATATTTTTTATCAAAACAAAAATATTCCATATCCACCCTGAATCATTATTGAACACTAAAAAAAATTAAATCATCTTTAATATTTTTAATATCATTTATTTAACATTTTCCATTAGTTGAATAAAAAATGTGTTGTAATTGTTTAATAATTTATGTTTATTTTTATATATATATATAATATAATAACAATAATAATAATTAAAATAATTTTATTATTCATAAAATAACTATTAATAATCATTCATAACTACTTTTTCTTTATTGGGTCATATAAAAGATATTTAAATATAATAGATTAAAATCATTAATGTTTTTTATTTAAATAATATATTCGTTATTTTAATTGAAAATATTCCATTAAAGAATAAAATTTAATTCTTATGTTATAAAGGGTCTATTTAATTTTATCTAATAAGAATATGGAAAAAAATTTACTAACATATGACTTAGTTTTAACCAAGATTAACCCCATATACACTTTACCAAGATGATAAATTTATCACGGTTACAATTCATATTAATCAAAAATAAATGTGTCATATTTTTCAAAATAAAACACAATGAATAAATTAATTTGGAAGAAAGTAATTTAGAAACAAGGTTGCAAAATGCGATGAAAACCGCCTTTTAGAAAAAAAACGAATTTTTAATAATAAAACATGGTTTATTATTTTATCATCAAATGAAAAATATTAAATGAATGATAAAACATATTAATCAATATGAAATGTATAACTTCTTTAAAACCATTTAATAATAGTGATAAATTTTATTTATTAATAATAACCACATTGGGTTGGTAAAATAATTATTCATAAAATTAAATTCTTCTTATTAAGATGTTTGTACACTAAATTAAAACATAAAATACATACCAGTGGAAAAAAATTTCTATTTAAGAGAAAATATATATATTTTTACTATGAATCCATTTTAAATAATTATGGATCTTTTTATATATTCTAGATTCAAAAATATATTTATAAATAAAATTATTTAGTGTTTTTCACAATACAATATAAAAATTATTATTTCTAGAAATGTCAATAAAATCACTCAAAGGTAATTTCTAAATAATGTTATAAAAAATGAACCTAGATTTACAATTTCTTTAATGTTTCTAAAATAATATATATTATTTCCCCATAAAAGGTAATACAAAATTATTTTGGGAGAAATTCGTTTTTAATGCATACTTAAACATTCTAAAAAATTGATCGATCATTTTCAAAGAAATAATTAATATTTTTTCTGATTACAAAAATTTAATATATTTCATAATGTATTTAATACTATTTACACTCACAAATTTAGTTTATTGGTATTTATGTTCACCTATTAATATTGTAATCATATATTGTGGTTTGTTGAACTCAAGGTTTTATGCTATAATTCCACATACCACTTCAGTACATTCCTTTGTTAAAAGATAGTGTTAGAGGTGTTTTTGAAGGTCAAGGTGACTCATTTCAAGAGTTTTCCAAATTTTTAGTTTTTCAACGGTAGTTCGTTTCACCGGTGGTTCAGGAACGATGAGTTATGAGATGTGAGTCCGATTGGCGAGTCAACAATGGTAACTCACAATGGTTGCTCATCGATTTGGGAATTCCATATGGTGTCTTTGTGAATGGTAGATCATCGAATGGTGACTCACCGAATGGGGACTCTCTAAATGGTATCTCACAGAATGGTAACTGACATAATGGTGAATTGTGGAACAGTAGCTCACTGAATGGTCACTCATCTAATAGCGAGTCATCAAATGGAGAGACATATAAAAGTGACACATCCAACAGTGTGTCACCCAACGGCGACCCACCCAATGGTAGTCATCCAATAGTGACTCATCCAAAGGTGACTCGTCTAATGGTGACACTTCTAATGGTGACACATCAAATGGTGATTCATGAACCAGGGTTCCAGTTTCCTATAATTTTCCCCTTTCACGTTATCTTTTATGTAAAATTATTTAGAGGCCTTATTTTATGTGATTTAAGGCCTATTAAAAAACCATGACTCCAATATAAGTTTTTATAAGGGTTCCGATTCGTTTACTCTTAAAATTAGTAATCTTGACTAGATTTACATTTAATGGAAAATATACAATGTATCTAAACTACTGTTCTATTTAGATTTTCAAAAGGCTAAGATAACATCTTCAGTTGTTCTTCCTTATTTTTTTACCATAGTATGGGATTCCCATAGTTCTTCCACCCATTGGAATTGTGATTTGTTTAGTATCTTTGGATCATGTTACCCCTACAATTTATCCTACTACATGTGCGCCCCTTATTTTAGTGAATCTATGAAGTTTTAATATGACTTCGATGTAAGGTACGTTATATCTCTGTTCTTCTGGAATCCTCTATATACTTCCTCCCGGTTCTCCAATACATGTGATGGAAATCGATATTCTTGTTTCCAATAGATATTTCGTGGTTGTTGGTTGGTACAGTAGTGGAAAAATGTCCTCTGGTGGATGTAGTCATTGCAGAGGAGGTTTTCATGGTTCATTATGTTGGTTTTTTCTCAAGTGAAGAATGTTGAAGTCCTTTTGAGGTAGGAGATTCATTGATTCTATTTTTATTTACATACATTCATAGATATATCATGATTATTACCTTTGGATTGAAATTAAATTGAAATAATAATTATTTGGTCCATATTAAATAATTGGTATCTATCATATAGAGATGTGGTTGCTTTAAACTGTGACAAAGAGTTTCCACTTATATTTCAAGATAGTGTCATATTTATTCTTTTCTATTGTTGGAGCTTTAATTGTTATAGAAATTGGTAACAAACTAAAATCCATAATAAATTGGATAACTATTTAAAGAGGGATGATAATGATTATGATTTCTATGGTAATTCGATGATAATAAAATTGATGATGATATACATGTTTAACTAAATTTGTCGATAAACCAAAATAATATTGATTCTTGATGATTAAAATCATTAAAGACATATTAAAACAATTGTTTAATAAATTTGTAATAGCATGAGAATAATTTTTCATAAGTTTCCCATAATTTTAAACTAAATGATGAATTAGTTATTTCAATATGGATGAATCACTCATAATATGAATAAAATATAATTCCATTGTAGTTCCTGATTTTCCTGCTTGTTATAAAGGCCATGTGCCTTGTGCTTTAGAGTCATGAGATATTTTTGTGTGACGGATTAATGCCTTTTTTAGAGCCATGATACATGTTTCAATGTTTGTTTCCTACAGTTTGTGATGTGACGTGATCCTGTAATGGATGAGCCTAGAGGGGTATTGTGGTATGTGGGGATAGGGATTCCAAGTAGTTGGGGCAGTGGAGATGCCTATATCGGAGAGATGTGTTAGTTTATTCATGTTGGTGTTGAGAGGACACTAGAGATGATGAAACAGTTTGATGTTAGAAATTCTAATTGATATGAATGTTAGATTCCTTTTAGATCTATTTTTTATTTGTCTATTTTATTTTCCTCACTACTTGAGGAAGTTAGTAATTTTATTACTCATTTTCCAAAAGAGGAGACGAAGAATGGGGTATTCCACATGCTTTCCATGTTTATATTCTCAGATAGGTATTAGTCTATGATCCTTTTATAGGGGAAATGACAAGATGGTTCACTCAGCTACTAACCATGTTGAGTCTCCAGTGTTTGGTAGAATAAATTGTTTTTTGAGAATACCTTGAAATATGGTAAGATTTAATGTGGTAATATTGTTAATAAATGAATAATTGTTTAGCCCATGGGGTTGGAGGCTGTGGGGATGTAATGCTGAGGTTGTGATTCTAAGAACCCACAGAAGTAGTTTGGTTATGCCTAGAGGAGATGGGTATTTGATGAAATGATAATGTAATCGAATGTAGAAAATGATGATGATTAATTAATGGTTAATGAATCGATTAACAGAATGTAAAATCAATGAAAAATAAGAATTGTAACATAATGAATCTCTTTAAAAGGGTTGTGTGCATATAGGATATCTAGTCATAGTAATTCAAGTTGGCCGTCCGAGAGAGGTGTGTTATAGTTGAGTCTAAAAATAATTTATTCTGATAGTGTGGTTGTGTCCTATATTATATGCTATAATTTTTTGTGTTTCTATATGATACTCCATCCTTTTAGTTAGGGAAACAAAAACCCTAGGGATTCCGATCCCTAGGGGGTGTCTGTTACCTAAAATCTTGGACGGAGGATGGATGGTTGACTACCCCATATGACCTAACACTCTTATCAAAGTAGATATATGTGCTGGTATTCCCATCAGTTAGTTATCCCCATATATTTTTTCTACAATATGTAATGTAATGTGGTTATTTAACACACATATATTCTGGATATAGTATCATATGGACTTTTATAGGTGTAACATGTATATGTTGTGATAGATTGATGATCCCAACATGGTGTATGCGCTTTAATGTCTTGAGGTATAACACCTGATGTATTATACACATTATTCGAGCTATGGTGGCTCCATGAAACTACCTGGATACTTTTGGATACATGGACATGGTGGCTGTGTTGTACAAGGTACATGTTTTGGTGCTTCACCCATGTGTCTTTGGGTTATCCTTTTTGGAGAGAGATGCTTAGGATGTGGAACATTGGTGATAGGTGGAAAACAAGTGGGCAAGTTGTGAGATGGTGCCCTTGATATTCAAAATTATATAATATGATATTTTATGCGATACATGGGTAGAGTAGCTAGGGGAGTCTGGGAACATAGTGTACCTATTTTGGTGATGGGTTAGTTTTACTTTTTCTTCAATGTGCCTTATCGTTATTTAGTTATTTTTTTCCAATTTTTTATGGGGAGGATTCTAGTGAGTATTCTATTATACTCACCCTTTGTTTATATAAATTGTTTTCAGGCCAATTGGGCTATTTTTAGATCATGATGGTTATTACTAGCTTGTGGGATTTAGAGGAGAAGTCCAGGCTTCGTGGTTGCTGTTGTTTTACTTTCTATTGGTATATCTAGTTTTCCCATTACATTGTACTAGTTATTGCAAGACATTGCATATGTGTTCTTCAGTTTTATTTTATATTGTCATCTATGAAGGATTTGGTTGGTGTCTGTATTTTCTCTCTCTTTTAATTTTTCTCTATTGTAGACTAATGCCTCCATTCTGTGTGTTTACAATACCCTCAGGGTCAGTCGCCAACCTGGGGCCTACTGGAGGTGGGACTCGGGTGTCACTATCCATATTATCTCATTTCTGGCTCATGAGGGTATGCATTGAGGGGAGAGGTCATGACAGAGTGATAGTAGAGGTCTGTTTGGGGGATACAATGGAGTTGGAGTTCGGAAAAACTGACGTTACATGAGATGGTAAGGAAATAGTGTCAACTAATATTGGAAGGTATTTTAAACATGATATACCAACTAAGACATAGGTATTTAGGACCTCTATAATAGGATGTGTGTATTTCTTAGCACACATTGGCTTTTAAATGAGGTGATACATGTTGGAGTGCACAAACCTAGGAAGAGATCATGCATCAATCTTTTTCGCGCATGTGTTTGAATGAGTATACCAAGGGATAGGTTATCCAAAAATGAATAAAAGTAAACAATTAAACAATGTTAAAGTCTTCCATATTCTATGTTTTTTAGTACTAATTTTATTTATTTTAGCAAGTATGGCTATGTTTTGTTGTAAAAATCAAGTTCACACAAACTATGTCCAATAGGCAGCGCTAGCAGATTGCTGCCGAGTAGAGGATTAAAATGATGACACATGAAGGATGAAACACAAAGAATTTAAGTACGAGATTTCTTAGAAGTATGAGGGTTCTATTTCATATGCAGTAACAAAAGATTTTTTGTATGTGGTTGAGAAATATTTCAGTTTGATATGATCTCAGAAAGAGAATTGGGTATCGTTTGCTGTGAATATGTTTCATGCGGTTGTGAGGCAGTGGTGGTTTTTTTCGTCGAGGATTGCGATGAGTCGGCAGCATAATGAGAGATGTTATGTGACTAGTTCTCGACTTAGTTACATTTTACGACCGCAAAGGCAAACATTCTCTAGGAGTTTCATATCCTTTATCAAGGATGTTCCAATGTGAATGAGTTCGAGATAAGGTTCAATAATCATCAACGATATGATTTGGGCCTATTTCTATATGAGGAGGCTAGGAATTGACATTTCGAGGAGGTTTTTTGTAAAATGATCTAGCGCCTGGTCACCCCGTTTATGCTGACAATATATCTCGAGGTTTTGGTGAGGGAAGAGGTCATCAAGAAGGTGTTATACATAACTGAATCATCATGATATGAGAGACTTCATGATTCTTAGTGAAGTATATCTATAGTTCAAGGTTCTCGGTTGTCAGGGAATAATATTTTACAATTAGCACAGGGATGGTCGCAACCCTTAGTATCTCATTTTATTGATAGAAACAAATATCAGGCCTATTCCATGGAATATGAAACTAATTTTTCTTGCGGGGTTAGAGGTTGTAAGTGGTGAGAGTTCCCAACCATTATAAGTATTCAACATGTACCAAGTGTTCACCTCTAGGATCCCCAATTGAGGTTATTCCAACCGAGGTAGTAGAAGTAGGCTACACCATATTTGGATCAGCAGAGAGCAGATGCGACAGGTAGAGGAAAACCATGGGATTCTCCCCATCCTTAGAGAGCCATGTGAAACCACATAGGAGGTCTTTAGTGGGTTCATAGAGGTCATTGACCAGTTTTTGGTTAGTTTAACGTGTAAGTGTTTTCTAGCCCCAGGCTTTCCAGATATTGTTTGAGGTACCCTTTTCATATTTTCTACATTAGTGAATACCTTGTTTTATTCTGGAGCGATACACTCCTTCGTTTCACCTTTTCTTTTCCATGCCTTGGAAATTTAGTTAGAGAGGAATACAATTACCTTATCATTGATTATAAAAGTTGTAGGTTGAGCTAACTTTTTTGAGGTATGTAAAAACTGTAAGCTAACTCTATGGTAGCACCTCCCTTTGAGATATTTATAATGATTATGAATATAATCATATGTTGACATACTCAGCATGGATGGGTTTTATTTGGTGTAGGATATCCTAGATTTATTCTCAAGGTAGGTGGTGTTCTTCGATGCTGATGGAGATCCATTAATGTTTGTTGGTGAGTGAGACCGACAGATGAGTCAGAGGCATGTTTTATCATTATCAGCCATTATAGACGAGCTAATACTATGTTCATCAAAGGATCACTAGTAATATTTTCATAGGGTTGTGGAAGACTACCCTGATGTATTTCCTGAGGAGGTTTTATCATTACCCCATCGATGATAGATCAAGTTCGGGGTCGATCTATAGTTAGGCATATCTCCAATAACGATGTAGCCCTATAGGATGGAACCTTGTTAAATGAGAGAGCTATGTATAAAGCTCAATTGTCTATTACACTGCAATTTAGTCTATTCGAGTGTGTCACTATAGGGTAAATTGAGTTTTTTCATCAAGAAGGATGATGAAATTTTGTAGTTGTGTATCGATTTTCATTTCATTAACAAAGTGAAAATTAAGAACCACTATCTTCTTCCATAGATTGATTATTTTTTTGATTAACTGAATGGTGTATTTATTATCTCAAAGATAAATTTTTGGTCAAGATATCATCAAATGGGAAAGAAGGATGAGGATATCCCTTTTAATGCATTCATTTCTCATCATAGGAATTAAGAGTTTGTTGTGATTCTATTTGGTGTGAAGAATGATCCATCTCTGTTTCGGGGGTGGATGAACACTATGTTCTGTGAGTTCCTGGGTAAATTTTTGGTGGTATTAATTGATGACATCATAGTGTACTCTATATCTGAGGAGTATCAAACATGACATATTCCTTCCATTTTGGGAGGTCTTAGGTGTTGAAATATATTTGCGATATTTTTTGAAGTTTGTATTTTTGGATTAAAAAGTCTGTTTCATAGAGAATGTTATATCCCAATAGGGAATAGATATTGTTCCATTAATGATAGAAGTATTTTTTCCTCAGGAATCCCCCAATAAATTCAAATAAGTGTGATGTTAGCTTGGTCTTGTAGGTTATTACAGGAGGTTCATAGATGATTTCTCTCTGGTTGAGACTCATCTAACATTGTTTAATAGAATGGATCAAGCATTCGTGTGGACTGGCTAGTGTCAGTAAGAATTCACGTATCTAAAATATCAATTGTTCCGTGATCTAGTTATTTTCTTATTGTAGAAATAGATCATTTTGAGGTTTTTTTGTGATGCTTCACTTCTAGGTTTAAGTTGTGTTCTGATAATCCAAGGATCGATCATTTCTTATGGGTCTTGGTAGTTTTCCCCCCATAAATGTAACTATTCCACACACTGACTTTAGATTGTAGCAGTGGAAGTTTCCCTGATGCTATGGAAAAGTTACTTCATTGGTGATCATTTTTTGGTCTTCACTAAACATAAGTTCCTGAGGTAAATTTTCTACCTGTGTGGCTTGAACTTGAAAAATCATCGGTGGATGGAGTTCTTAAAGGATTACAACATCAAAACATCATATAAACATATAAAGAGGAATTTTGAAGCCAATGCATTGGGTATTAAGTTTCATAGTGATTCATTGTGTCAATAAGGTGATTCTTAGTGAGTGATGGGAGAAAATTTAGCATTACATCTGAATATGGAAGAATTTGGGGATAAAGGTATTATTTATCAGATGATTTAGTATTAATCAATCATGTAACAGGTGGAGGAATCCCATTTAGGGATCATGAGGTACTGGTCTAGAGATACTGAGTTGTTTATGGAGTGGCCCCAAATATTTGTCCTATGATTAAACAATACTAGGCTGTGTTTTTGGGATGGATTTTAATTTTTTTGGTGATGCATGATATAGGTCTTATAGAGTTCCATAGTTCTCCCCTAGTGGTGTAACACGGTGTGAAAAAGATTTATCGAGGTTTGAGAGGGTAATTTTTTGTTTCCAATGATTAAGCATGAAGTTAGAGAGTTTGTGTTGTCATTTTTGGTCTACAAGACGGTGACGACCGAGCACCGCATTCTCAGTGGTTTTCTCCACCAATTAGATATTCCTTGGTGGAAGTAGGAGGACATCTTGATGGACTTTGTTACCAGTTTACCTTGGGCTCACAGAGGCTAGGATTCCATATGGGTAGTAAAGGATCATATGAGAAAATAAACCCACATTATTGCGATAAAGTAGTCAAGCCCAGTGGAGGTACTGATGAATGAATATCTGGAAGTGGTTGTGAGAATCCACGGTGTTCGGAGGACAATCAGTTTCGATATAGATTCTCATTTTTCCTCTAGGGTGTGGAGAGGTCTCCTGCATGATTTTGGTTATCAGATATGCCTTATCACTACTTTTTATCTACAGATGGATGGTCAAACAAAGAAGACCATCCAGACTCATGAATAAATGTTGCACTCTGGTTTCCTTGATTTTGGAGGTAAATGGATGAGGTACCTTCCCTTGGAATATTTCTCTAACAAAAACTATTTCTACTCCACCATCTCTATAAAACCATTTTAATCATTGTATGGATGACATTTCCATTATCTACTGTGCTATACTAGGTTTGGGGAGTCAAAAATTATCAGGCTAGAAGTGGTATAGAATACGATATAGATGGTTATGAAGATTCAGTAGTGGATGAAGGCGGAACATGATTGCTATAAGTCATATTCTGATAATATGAGGAGACCATGGGAGTTTGATGTTGGGGGTTATTTGTTTCTGAAGGTTATTCCCCATTAAGGGTAGTGAATGATTGGTTGTTGGAATATGATTTCTCCCCAGTTTTTTTTGACTTTTGGAGGTTTTGTCTCATGTTGGTGTCATGGAATATGAGATATCACTTCCCCTAGAAGATGAGCCAGATACATGATGTTTTCCATGTGTCGTAGCTCCATCATTAATGTCATAACGACTCTCATGTCATAGATTGGGGATATATCGAGGATGATGATTATGTGAAATTCGAGGAGTGGCCTTTATAGATCCAAGACCTCATGGAGAATGTGTTTCATGGGAATGATATCTCTTTAGTATGTGTCTTGTGGTGGTAAAATGGCATGGAGGAGAGTACCAAGAAATGAGGATCAGAGATATGTTCTTAGTACCCCAATTATTTTGATGTTTATATCTTCTCTTGTAACATAGTTTAGTTTTGTGTTTATAGACCCCTTTCCATTTAGAAGAAGAATTTATATTTTTTTCATGTTATGGATTGCAATATTTTTAGATGTATCTCCACTCAATGTGTGTTTAGGAGATGTTTGGGGTTATTGTGTTATTTCTAGTTATTCTTTAATGAAGTAATTTCGAAACTGTAGTAGAAAGCGATTTATGAAGTATCTGAAATGCTTGTTATTCAGAACCCTTTTTATGTTCCCTCTCTTGGTGGGTTTTGGATTCATGAGGGAAATAATATTTTTGATAGGTATCAAATGTAATGGATTGGACCTCTCCGGTACATTTCTTTTTTGGAATATTGTGTTTGCGGTTTTCTGGGAAGCCAAGGTGACTTATTATATTGGTTTTCTATATTTATAGTTATCCAACAATATCACATTTCACTGATGGGTCATGAACGGTGGGTCAGCAATGGTGAGTTGAAATGGGGAGTCAAAAAATGTGAATCATGATGGTTTCTTACTGAATGATGACACATGAACGGTGGATCACAAAATGGTAACTCACCGAATATGGAATCTCTAAATGGTAGCTCGCCGATCGATATCTCACCGAACGGTGGCTCGTCTATCGGTACCTCATAGAATAATGACTTGTTGAATGGTAGCTCACCGAATGCTTACTCATGTAATGGTGAGTATTCTAATATTGAGTCATCCACAAGTGACTCATCCAATGATGAGTCATCCAATGGTAACATTTCCAATGGTGAGTCTTTCAAAGGGGACTCCTCCAACGGTGACTCATCCAACGATGAGTGATGAATAGTGTTTCTAATTTCCAATAGTTATGACCCTTTTATGTTTTAATTGATGTAAAATGAATTCAAATACTTGTTTCTAGGGATTTAAAAATGATTCAAAACCCATGAATCCTATCTAAATTCTCTAATGGGTCAGGGAAAATTTACTCTAAAACACATAATCTTGACCAGATCCACTTTTAATGGAAAATATAAACTGTATCTAGTCAAATATTCCATTTAAATTTTCAAAATATGAGATACCTTCATCCCTTGGTCTTCCTTCTTGTTTTCCTTGGTACGTGACTACAAGAGTTATTCTACCCATAAGAATTGTGTTTTGTGTTGTAGCTTTAGATAATGTTTCCCTTTGAATTTTTCCAACTTCATGCACACCTCATATTTTTGTGCAACCAATACGGTTCGATCTGTCTTCGATATACCAAATTTTCTACCACCATTCCGTAGGGTTCATAAATCTATTTTTACCTATTTTTCCATTCCATTTGATGCAATGTGACCTCCATGTTTCTAATAATGATTTCTCTGTTATTGGTTGGTGTACTGGGGTTGTGGTGTCTTCAGGTGGATGAAGTTGTTTAAGGAGAGGTGATCATGATCCATTGTGTTGGTTCTTTCTTGAGTGAAGATCATTGAATACATTTTGAGGTAGGGGAATCATTGATTAACTTTTTATTTATGTACAACCAAAGAGATATAATGATTTATCAATTTTATTACCATGAAATTGAATTAATAATTATTAAAAATGGATTAAATAATTGGTATCAATATCATAGAGATTTGTTTTCTTTATACAATGATAATGGGTTGCCTCATATATTTTAAGACATTTTTATATTTATTCCATGAATTATTTATAACATTTCTATTAATGGAAATTAGTATGGAACGTAATACTGGAATTAATTGATAATTAACTGGAAAAATATTTAAACATGCATCTTAATGTATGCTGTTCTTGTTGTAATTTGATGATAATCAAATAGATACATATATAAATGTTTAACTAAATTGGTTTATGAAATGTAATCATGTTTATTCATTATGATTAAATGTATAAAATAGAATGATAAAATAATTGGTTAATTAATTCGTGACAGGTTGGGAAGCCTGATTTTTTGGTTACCCATAGTTGGATGATGAATAATGAATCACTTAATTGAATATTAAATAAGAAATGGTAGTATGAATAAAATATAATTACATTGTAAGGAATATGTTTCCCATTTATTATAAAGTAAAAGTTCCTTGTCCTTTGGAGCTGACAATGCTCATTGTGTGTTAACGTTGAATGCCTTGTTTAGGGCCAAGATCCAAGTCGTGAAGTTTGTTTCCTGGTGCTTGTGATGTGATGTGAGCCAAAGATGGTTGACCCTTGAAGGCTGTTTCAGTAAGTGGGGGATGTGAAGCCCAGTAATTGTGGAAATAGTGTATTCCTATAGGGGAAGGATGCATCAGTTTATGTATGTGGGTGTTGGGGTGGACACCAGAGATGATGAAATGGGTTGAATTTGGTCTTACCTATTGATAAGAAAGTTGGATGATTGTTGAATCTATTGTTTTTATTTTCATTACTTCCCCACTACTGAGGATGATAGTTTTTTACTATTCTTAAAAAATAGGCAAATATGCATGGAGTATTCCACATGATTCCCATTTTTAGATTCTCAAGGACGGATGGGTCTATGCTCTTCCTATATGTAGAAAAGAATCAACAGGTAGATTATATACTCATAGTGTTGATACCCTTCTTTTTGGTATCTTATAATGTTTTCCTAGAATACTTATAAATATGGAAATATGGAATGTGTAAATCTTTTTCATAAATTAATAATTGGTTAACCCACGAGGATGGAACTTTCTATGATGCAATATTGACGATGTGATTCTAAGAAGTTGTGAACTCAGTTTGGTTATTCTAGGAGGGAATGGATATCTATTTAAATGATAATGTAATGAAATCTATAAAATGATGATGCTTAATTTATAGTTAAATAAATAATTATTGTTATTTAAAATAATTGGAAATGGATAAAGTAAATTAATGAAGCTATTTAAAATGGTTAGGTTCTTATAGGATATCTAGTCTAATCTATGATAGTTGAGAGTCAAAAATACATGATCTGCAGTTGATTCTTTGATTAGTTTATGCCCACATTGTGGTTTTGAACTGTATTATATCATATATGTTTTTTGTTTCTATTGGATAATACACCCAATTGTTATGGAAACTAACACATTGAGGATTCTGAGTCGTGGGGTGTGTTTTCCCCAACATCCCAACATCTTGGTGGGATAATGGATAACTGACTACGCCATTTGATATCGTACACTTTTATTTGTAGCTACTTGTTTGAATATGAAAGACAGTTTACTTTCCCCATATATGTGTGCAGGGGGTTTTAGTAGCTTGTGGTTATTTCAAACACATATATTTTGGATCTAGTTTCCTATAGACTAATATATTTATAACATGAATAGATGGTAATGTCTTGAGGATCATTACTCAGTTGTATGGGTGATAGTGGCACGAGGTAAAATTATTGATTTATGATACATGATATACGAGCAGTGTTCGATCCTGGAAACTACCATGTCAATTTTTTGTTATTTATATGGTGGATTTTTTTTCCATGGGGTTCATTTTTTGGTTCTTTACCAAAGTATCTTCATGTTATCCATTTTGGAGAGATATGCCCAGGATATGAGGGGTTAGGGAAAAGCAGAAAACTAGTGGGGATGTTTTTGTGGGGTCCCCTTGATATTCATTATTATATAATATCCCCTTGTTTGTGATACTTGGTGATAGTAGCCATGGTAAGGCTAAGAACATAGTATATCTATTTAGGCGATGAGTTTGTTTCACCTGTTGTTTATTATGCATTATCATTATTTATTTGCATGTTAATGAGATACTCTAGGGAGGATCCTACTGAGTATATTGTTACAATCACCCTAAATTTATGTAAAATATTTTTTCAGGTTTGTTGGAGGAGGTTGGAGTCATGGCTGGTAACTACATTCATGTAGGCTTTACAGGAGAAATTCAGGCTTTGTGGTTTCTGTCATTTTATTTTATTTTAGTTATTCTAGTATTACCTTTTAGTTTTCTTAGTTATTACCTGGAAATACATATGTATTCTTGGGTTCTAATTTATATTTTATTATGAGAAGGATTTGTTTGGTGCATATCTTACCTCTCTCTTTCAAATGTATTCTATTTGAGGGTAAGGCCTCTAATGTGTGTGTTTACTGCACCCATGGAGCTAGTCACTAAAGAGGGGCCTACTAGAGGCGGGACATGACTACCACTATCATCGCTCTCACATTTCTGACATAGAAGGATTATACATTAAGGAGATGGGATCCGGAAACATGTAACAAAAAACTTTGATGAACTGAAATTAAATAAAGGGAAATATTTTAAATAATCATGGTACATTATAAAGACTCATATAAATGGTTTCATTTCTAAAATTTAATTCATTGAGTGAACTTTCTTGTTATCGACTTGTATTAATACTAATTTATTACAATCAACGACATCATTTTTTTTGTATTATGATCTACTACATTTTAATTATATTTAATGAGTTGATTCAAATCACAAGTATAAAGGTTATTTTATTAAAAAATTTAAAATTTTTTGAGGGTGTCATCATGTCAATTTCTTATTCATTATGTTATTGTAAATACTAAATGACTATAAATTTCTATAATGATTTCATCCTTCAAATAAACTTTTTTGTATCATATTTCTTCTTCTTCTCTACGGAAATTACAACTCATCATTAGAAAAACCTGTTTCATATAATATTTTTTGAAATAAAACTATAACAATAGTATGAATAAAAAACATCATTTCCAAAGGATATTTTTCCATATATATATATATATATATTATCATCCCATAAAATGATTCCAATCATTTCTGGGAATGAAACTACTTATTAATTTATTATATATCATTATATCTAAAACCAAATATTCAAAAGGAATTTTTATTATCCTAATTATGATGCTGATATTTAGTCCTAGTGATTTAATATATTGAATGGTATTATATATCCATGGTACATTTCAAATGATCCACTCCATGATATACCTATATTATATTCATTTCCATTTCATGAAACCACAATTTGTGATTTTTTATAATTTATTTCAATTACAAATATCAAAAGTTTTTATTCCAACATTTTCAAATTTTACTTTTAAAAATAATTATATCAATTTAAATTATACTTTTTGATAAATTTATTATAGAAAGAGGGGATTAAAAGAAGAAATAAACATATGTACCAAACACCATAATGGTCCCAGACACATCCCCCCCAAATGGAATAGCATGAACCCAACAAAATTATTTTATTAGAATACACTACTTGATGGATACGTCGGAGTGAATAAAGCTTACATATCCCTATGTCCATGTTCTATGTCAGTGTGGAACTATTATTTCAGTCCTATCATGATATAGTTGTTTAGCATCACAATGCCTCTTTTTTTATTCTACATCACCTTTATGGATTACTGCCTATGTCAACGTGAATATATTCTGAAAAGATCTTCAAGGAAATGAAGATAGTTCTCTTATATTTAGAGTCCATTGTTGAGTACAATTAAACTACATCCCATTAATCTTTTAATACATATTTACACAAAATAAAAAAATTATAATATTATAAACCATTTTCTAAAGAATGTATTATCAATAATTTTGAATAAATTTTCCTATATTTAATGGATTTAAAAAATAATTTATTTTACAAATATTTAATGAGTTTTATTTAAAAATATTATAATGAAATGGAAGATTTTTTATAATTCTATTCAAAGTAAAATTTTAAAATTCATCTAATAGTATTTTTCATTTGTTAGTTGATTCATTACATATAAATTAATATATAAGAATTATTAAATCTCTAAAAGATAAATTATATATAACTTTTTTATAATTACATAATCTTCTTTGTTTTATAATTTTTTTCCTATGTCATTCATTTATTAATACCGTAATTTTGATTACATTGATTGGAGTTTTACGACCCATCCCAGAGGGGCCTGGTCTAGGACTACACAATTCACACCTAAAATAGGATAGGGGTTGGAGACAAGAACTTAGTAGGCATATCCCACAAATGGGTGGCATTTGGCTAAGTATCTTTACACACCCTAACATCTCCATGACCAAAATTATGAAATATGAAAAACTAAGTAAACATGAATTCATAAAACTAAGATACGAAAAATAGAGTATTAATATACCCAATTGGAAATTAAACAAGGCTAAAATATAATCCCACCCAAAATTGGAGTCTGGAAAAGTGAATGGACATGTTTCTGAAACTCATTTTCTAAAATCCCTACCTAAAGGGAATGGTACTGGACAATAGTTTAAAGTTGTAGGAGCACTCCTAGACTATTTTTCCTATACAAGAAGCACATGATCCTCGTCAACCTATGTCTCTGTTAGAGCATCAATCATCTACACAATACATGACATGTGTGGCTAATGTCTATGCTGGTGTGAGTAGAACAAAACTCTATAACACACCCCAAAAACATAAAGGAATTTCACTAGGAAAATTCACATAATATACCACAATTAAATACTCAAAGTAAACCATGTAGAAATACAAGAATTATAACAAAAATAATATACATAGTCAACTCCATAAGTATTGTTCTATAGTACGTAAAACAGATTATCTCACACAATCCACAAAATACCCAGTATCAATATGACATGTAGTCCCGATGAGACACATAGTCTTGATAAGACATGAAGTCTCAATAATATAGGTAGTCTCGGTAAGAAATGTATTCTTGATATGTAACGTAGTCTTTGAAAGGAAAATATTTTCAACGTCACAACCAGCCACATGATTCCACTAGTAGCATGCTCTATCTGAGAAAACCTAAACCTCAAGCCTTTAGGTCGTATGCACACTTTCATAAAAACACACATAGATTATCTCAAAAGCACCATATCATTTCACAGGTCTAATCTTCGTAAATCGATCATCAAACAAAAACTAGATTTGTTGTTTTGGATATTTTCATAAAAGGATTCAACCCCGGACTAGCCCAGGTCCAATTCGACATGCCGAACCTAGCATGAACCGTCAGCCGACCCAACCCGGTCTGGTTGACCTGGGCTGATCCACTTGGTCTGATGGGACATTGATTATAGGGTAACTAGAGTGACCCTTCTCCTCTAGTCTATCCCACATGAAAGAGGGACTGTATGGTCTTCTAAAACCAGTATGCCCCAATTATGTGCCTCATGGTCTTGCTGCCCCTCCGCATTGCGCCACACCCTATTGGCATCTGACCATTCGCACACTCACCGCCCCCACTGTCACTGGCTCCCACACACTCGATGACCGCCATCCCCGGATCCACTCCACTCTGGCCTCCATGTCCAGAAACTTCCATGAGGCTCCCACTCTATCCACCTACCGTGTACCACTCAACCTCTACTGACTACCACATGTCGCCACCTCTCCAGATTCCACATGACACTCTAGCCACTACCGCCTCACCTCATCGGTAGTGTTGATATACCTCACCAGACATCTGCACTAGACCCGTGTCATGGGTTCATTCCTTATACAACTGGGGATCATTCTATGACCAGAAATTGGTGCGATCATATACTCTGGTTCTTCATGACACAATCTACCCTACTGTGGCCTTTGATGTCAGTTGTCCTCGAATTTTAGGGTTTGATCATGCTCAGAACAACTAGGAAATGTCGATTCGGGAACTAATGGGTTCCAACAGTGAAGAATTCAATGAACAGTCGCGTGTCCAAGATTCTTGGACAACGATCAAGATCCATGAAATTTGGGTTAGAAAAATAATTAAATAAAATCTCATTAACCCAGAAAAAATACCTGCAACATCATATGATTTATCTATGGGACAATATATTCTTGTATTAGTATGTGTTCATCGTAGAAATCAAGAATGGGGAAATAAAAAAGAATTAACTGGAGTACATGGAGTATATATACATTTTTGACAAATAACGGAGGTTACGTCGTCGTTGATTTGTGATCCTCTAGCGTTTAGTAGAGAGATATCCATCAGCACTTTTTATAGGAATTTTAGGGTTAGGATGATAACCCTGAATTATCATACCTAGTTTATTAAAAAGAAAACTGGTGTTCCATCACCACAAAAAGTTAAATAAAAAACAACATTTATTTTATTTGATTGAATGTCCAAAAATTAATTTTCACAATCGACCTATGCCGATCAATGTTAGGCCCTCCCTAAGGTAAATTTGCTGCTATGAACTCAATGGTTCCCTTATATTTTAATCTCGGAACCCCTTTAGATGGTATTTTACTTTTTAGGAAATATTTGTGTGCGTTCTATTTAATATTTCATTATTCTTCAAGAAATTGTTTCGTGACCCCCAGGCCTCATAACACATTCTATCTTAGTGCCTAGCCTCTTAATAATTCCATATATTAAATAAAAATAATTCATTGATATTAAGAGATGTTAAATTCTCCCCACCTTAGCTATTTACAACCCCAATAGATAAAAGTCTAAATATAAAAATGAGGGAACTAAGCATGAATCTGATCCTCTTTCTCCCATGTTGTCTCCAAGAGATTTTCATGTGGCCATCAAACACACAAAAAATGAAACAACGACCCATGACGATCCTATCTTATTGATCCTCGATCTCAACAGTGTACTCCACAAAAGTCACCCCATCATCAATGTCCAGCTCAATGTGGTCAATGAAGTGTGATGGGTCATGCATGTATATCCTTAGATGTGACACATGGAAGACATCATACATCCACTCTAACTGTGGAGGTAGAGATATGAGTTACTCTACTACACAATATGAAGATAATATATTTGAAAGGGCCTACGAACCTATGAGATAGTTTTCCACCACGGTGAAATTACTACATCCTACGTCGAGGACATGCATGGTGAAATACGTTGTTTCCCCCATCGAACACCAATGACCTCCATCACCAGTCAGAATATGACTTATGCTGGATTTATGTAGTCTCGATCCACACCTCAATGAACTGTACCTTATCTATTTTCCCCTGCATGAAATATTTTCCCATGAGTGATGACTCTCCTTAGTATGTCCACCAAATTTTTGACCTATAGGGTCATTTTTACAAGACCATTAATTGTACCATAATGATGGTGGAATGATAGATGTTGTTGTTTGTAAACTGCACAAGAGGTAGGTGATCCTCCCAATTTTGGAAAAAAATCTATGATGCAAGAACAAAGAATTTCATATAGAACATATATGGTCCACTCAGTCAAGTCATCCTTATATGGGGGAACATTTGTGTCCAGGTGGAGTGGAGCTCCAAATGCCTCCTATTATCTATTACACAGTCAGGATGTAATGAGAGCATCACGATTTGAGACTATCGTTGAGGGGGCTCCATGGATTCTAAATATCGCCTTCACATAGAGTAGTCCTAGGATCTATAATGAACTCTTCTCCTAAATCTATGGGAAGTGGGAGGACATGGTGTGTCGTTCAACGATAACCTATATGGTATAGTTCCCCATGTGCATATGTGGTAACCATTTCACAATGTCTATTGATATCCTATTCCACTTCCATTATGGCACCACAAGGGGTTGAGTCAAATCTGCTTGAACCTGGTGCTCTGCCTTCACTAGCAGACAAATGTGGCATCTAGAAATGAACTATGCTACTTCCTTGTTCATCCCCATGCACTAGAACTAACTTATGAGGTCTTGGTACATCTTATCCACACCAAGATGTATCACCAAAAAGGATGTATGGAACTACCTCTAGATCTCCTCCTGTAATGCCACCGGTATAATGGTGTTACCTATGAAAATAATAATTTTCTCACCACATTTTGAATATACATAAAGGGCATTCCCTGTAGACATATGAGAATTTATAGTCTAATATTAATTATCTACATTTTGTGCATCCAAAGTCAGTGTAAGATTGGCGGGTTGACAACCTTCTACTAGAGGAAAGTTTCTCTATCACCATCCACAATGTATATACGCCTTGAGGCCAACTATTATGAATCCTCATTCACCAATAGTGAACTAAATATCCTGGTGAGATCATATTCCACCACGATACATTTCCCATTAGTGTAGAAAATATAAAATTCATAGTATTGGAAGAACTATACACATCTCCTATGTCTCAATTTCAAATACTTCTGAGAAAATTTATACTTGTGACTCATGTGGTTAGAGTACACAATAAATCACCCCCATAAAGTAGTTTCTCCACATATTCAATGTGAAGACTACCACCTCCTCTCAATAAAAGGGGTCATGTAGTTCTACTCATATTGTCTCAAATGGCATAAAACATAGGAAATCATTCGTAGCCCCAGCATCAGTAAAAAACCATTCCAAGTTCCTAATTCATCATTGAACACCATGTACTCAACACCCTCCTCCCAAAATCTCATGATGGGAGCACTCTTCAATATCTGCCTCAATAGATGAAAACATTCCTATCACTACTATGTCCGCACTAAAGGCAACCCCTTTTATCTCTATTCATTCAAGTGTTATGCTACCCTTGAAAATTTATGTAAAAATCTTTGATAGTACGCATCCAAACCTAGAAAACTGAAATCCTCATTAACAATCTTGGGTGGATCCCAAAAAATAACTACTGCAATCATCACTAGATCCATTGAAACACCTTCATCTAAAATGTCATGTCCTAGAAAATGGGCCACTCAAATCTAGATCTAAATCTTTGAGAGATTACTGTAAAGCTAGTTCTCTCCGAGTATATCCATAACCATCCTTGACTTTCTTACGTTCTCCTCATCGGACACTGAGTACACTAGCATGCAGTCAATTATGACCACTATAAACATATCTATATATGGATTAAATATCTTGTTCATGAGTCCCATGTACACTTCAGCGGTGTTCATGATGTCTAAAAACATAAACAAGTAGTCATATGGCTATAATGACATCTGAAGGTCATATTCATTATATACCAATTCATTACATGAAATTGGTGATAGGCATATCTGAGTTCAATATTCAAGAACCACCATGCCCCTATTAACAGATCGAAGAGGACATAGATCCACAATAGTGGATACTTTTTCTTCATAGTCCCCTAGTTCAGGAACTGAATGTTCACACATAACCTCATGCTACCATCTTTTTTTATTAAAAAAATGGCTACCTATGTTGAAATATTAGGTCTCACAAATTCCTTCCTCTATTGGTCCTCCATCTATACCCTCAGTTCACAAAGCACAGTGGGAGACATCTAATATGTAGGTGTAGATATCAATGTCTCCCCATGATATAGATCAATGAAATGGTCTACCTCCTTGTGAGGAGGTCATCCTGGAACATCCTTAGAAAATATTTCATTATACTCCTCTACTGCTGTAGCAAACCTGGGACTCATCTCATCCACTAAACTGAGGGGTAGGCTAGTTAACTGATGTGTGATCAGCTAAAACATCTTATATTTGAGTACATCTGGAACATTTTGGGTTTTATTTTCTCATACCAAGGAAAATTGGGTCCTATCATAGTGAACACAACACACTCTTCATGTAAAACAGTCAATCAGAGAATGGAATATGGAAAAGTAGTTCATACTTAAAATCAAATCTTAAGGCCTTAACACCCCTATAAAGAGAACTGAACAAAAATAACCACTTCTAAGAGTAAGGTCACACTATCAATACTAGTGTTTGATTATAGAATCCCCTCCCCTATGAGTATCTAAGAGTAAGCGTTGAGTTAATTTTTCCACCGAACTCTCAGAGTACCGAACAAGGATCTTGGAAAAAAAAGAATGACTATAAAATGTGTCTATAAAATGTGTATATAAGATGAAAATACATAGATCATACATGTAATAATCTCTAGATCCTAGAGATCATAATCCTCCATCACCTGATGTTGACCTCGTCCCTATCAAATAGTTTCATGAGCTTTTCGTGGACCACCAGGGTGTGGTTGTGGTAATACATTAAACATTTTCACACATACTAATACTCTGACATCTCATCTTCCACTTCCTCATCAACTTATGTCACCTTGTTCCTCCCTCCATATCTGTAGCATTGGGCCTACAACATTCTCCCGATCAATCGTATGACATTTCGGGAAATCTCGAGCCTGATGTCCTCGAATTCCGCCCGAGTAACAATACCTTTCCTTTAGTTGACTCACTCTGACTTGAGAGCCCCACGCCACTGAACATGTGCCTTAGGGTTGTCCCCTAGAGTGTCTGATCCTCTTGGGTGTCTGTGAATCCTATTGGTTACCCACTACCAAATACTCTTCTACCTGGGGCCTAGTTGTCGCTCCCACTGCCGATGTCTGTTCTTCTATAATGCACTCCACTATTGGATCTCACTCCAGTACCCCATCATAAGTATGGTTGTTGAGGGATATGATTTATTCCATGACCTATTTTTGTAATCCAAACTCGAAGGTCCGACCCCTAAAGAAAGAATCTTGTACAATATATGTGGAGTAGTGGGAAGACCAGTAAATATTTCTGAGTACTACACCACTGTCTCATTTCCCTACTATAAGTATAAAAGCTCCATTATATTCAATGAGCATAACTTAATCAAAAATAACTCGTATCTAATGAGATTCTCGATGTCTACCAAATACAAAGTTATATCATTATGGGTTCGGGTCACTAAGCTCAACCATCTCCATAATGATCCATGTAGAAGACTCACAAATATGACATCCATTTTGTCATAAGGCATCATCATATGTAAGAAGATATGTGTAACTGCCTCCAGCCAATTCTCAGCTACTGGGGTCTGTTCACCCCAATATCTGGTAGGATACTACCTTTGGATTTCATGCAATTCCCTTATCCTACATTCTTCCTCAACCAGTATCCCTATTAGTAACAACTGCTTGATGGGTGGTGGTATCACTTATAATCTACCCGAAGGTAAAATCTGTTATACGTGATCCTATATTGATGCCTTGTTTTTATGAGGAACATACTCTTGATCATTTAGTGGAATCCGGTATGGTTGTTTTCGTGGAGGAATACTGAAATATAAAATGACGTATCATGATATATAGAGTGTACCTGATGAGATAACTCAATAAGGATATTGGAACACAAAAAATAACATATGATGCACACACCATTATTTTCCATACTACCAGTGTTTTCATGTGTTGGGTTGAAAATTATAATTCACTATCATGGTGTTTGGATACATCGGCCACTACATCAACGCTATATTCCCTGACCTGAAAGCCGAACTCCAAAAACATAACAATGTTTCCCCAAACCAATATCACACACTCATGGTATTTTAGTAGAACTAACCACTCTCATAAAAATATTTCATGAACCTTTTTAGAGGATCCTATTTTTTCACTACCCCAAGAACACATCCAATAGGGCAGGGGATAGTGACTAGCACCGAGTAGTCATATCCCACAAATGGGAGTCACTTTCTTAAGTACCAATATACACACACAGAACTCAAATTAAAATATTTTTATAAGTAAAACACAACGTAAAAAACAATGAATTACACTATGATACCAAAAAAATTATGACCGTAGAAAAATGAAATGTAAACTCGGCCAGAATATAAGCCCACCCAAAATAGATTCTGGAAAATTAAATGCATAGGTTAATGTAAATCATATGTAGAAAACCTTACCTGAATGGAAAGTTACCGAAAAGCTATCTGAAGCCATAGAAGCACACCACGACTATATGTTCTCTCTACAAATCCCTAGTCCTAGTCTTCCTAGGTATCCATCAATGTATTTATTGTTTTTAAAAGACATGAAACGTTAGGGAATATCCCATACAGGGGTGAGTAAAAAGTACATAGTAGGACACCCTGAAACTAAAAAATAATGCCACTAAGAAATTCAAAAAGTACACCAAAATGAAATAATAAAGTATTCCAGGATTAAATACTTGAATTATACCACAAATAATATACATAGTCAGCTCACACAGGTATAGGTATATAGTATGAAAAATAGGATATCTGAGTTAATAAATAAAACACCTGGTATAGATTAGACACGTAGTCTCGATGTGACACTAAGTCTGGATAAGAAATTCAGTCTCGGTAAGACACATACTGTTAGTAGTACATGTTCTATCGGTATGTCACATAGTCTTAGTTATTCATGTATACCCAAAGTCATATTCATCCCCAATATTCTTCTTGTAGAATGCTCAATCATGGAAAAAATTCTCATCAATCCTTTAGGTCGTGTGGAAACGTTCATAACAACTCACTTAGGGTATATTAGAAGGACTGTCTTATCACAAGGGTACCGAAGATGATAACAACTTGTCGAACAAACACACGGTTTTAATGGTATGGAATCTTTTGTAAAAAGGTCAGACCTCGGTCTAGTATGGGTTTATTCTGACCTGCTGAACCAGACTGGACCCATCAGTCAACTTAAACCGGTCTTGCCAACATGGACCACAAACACGAGGTTCGGTCTAATATTTCACGCATTGTGCGCCCCAAACACATGACTCATAGACCCATATTACATCTGTGTTGTTCCACAACCCACTAGTGTGCAACCTCACACACGGTAACTACATCCGCTTCTCTCTACTCCCACACACTCTACGACCATCACCTAGGGCTTCTCTCTGATCCAACCTCAATGTCCTATAACCTCCATGTGGATCCCATGCTTTCCGCTTTCCACATTCTACTTGGTATCCACTGACGACCACAAAACACCGCCTTCGGACACCACCAGACGAAGCTTAGAAGACGCCTCTGGCCACCATCGTACACCACTCCAGTTGCCGCTGCCATGCCTCATAGGACCACAGCGCCAAACCCACACTAGCGATCCCTTCCGCGGACCACTAGGGCTCATATGATGCATGAAATTTGACGCGATCATAGATTCGGGTTCCTTTGGACCCGTGGTACCCTACTATGGGCTCTACAATCAGTTCATGCTCAGAACCACCTAGAAACATCGATATGGGAACCACCAGGTTCCAACAACAAACAACATGAAGAACTGAGGAAGATATTTCCATAGTAAAGTATTGACATTGTTTGTGAAGAATTATTGGTCAATGATCACGATTTGGGGGATTTGGGTTAGAAAATATATTAGAGAAAATCTCACAGACTCATAAAAATCCATCCCATAATATATAATCGATCCATGGGATAATCACATCCATGATTCATCAACATTCATCATAGAAATCATGAACGAGGAAATCAATAAGAAAAAACTGCACTTCTTGGACATTAGATCCAATGTTGAAATTAAACAGAGGTCACATCATCATGGATAATTGATTCTCCAACGTTCATTAGAGAGATCTCTTTCTACCCCCTTCATAAGAATTCCAGGCTTAAGATGATAACCCATAATTTAATGACAATGTTTACTAAAAATAAATTTTTTTCTGAGTCATCGTGTAATGCTAAATAAAATAAAACTTCATTTCTTTTATTTCATTAAAATTACAAAAATTAATTTTCATAGTCGACTCACACCGGTCAATGTTAGGAGCTCCTTAGGTAAAGTATTTATTTTGAATGCAGCAGTGCCCTCATATTTTTTATCAAGGCACCCTTTTATGAGTTATTTTACTTTATCTGAAAAAACTCATGCATGCTATATAATATTTTAATACTTTTCAAGAAATTGATCTAAGAACACTAGTACATGGAATCACATTTCATCTTAGTGAATAGTCTCACAATAATTCCATATAACATATAAAAATAATTCATAAAAGTCCTGAGATATTACATGGAGACTGTTAACCTCGATTCTATATATCAACTAGTTCGGGATATTATTATTGTAACTATGTGACATTTATTTATATAGTGTAAATGAAATATTATATATTATCATTATTATAGGTTATTTACCAATAATGTTATAGAATACCATTGCATTTCCATTTATTTTCCAATCATCTATCATGTTATGATTAGTGGGTAAATTTTTAAATATTTTCCTATTTGGTTCCATGGGAAAATTATATGAAACTCACTTGAATCCAATTTGTGTTCTTGATATATTGAATGATTAATATTTTGTTCAATACATATGTATATATGATGTTAGTTGGGATCTTATATTATGCGGTAATGCATTGGATGTGAATTATATCTCATGGGATAATGATGTGTATTCATATGTTGATTTCTTCAAAACCAATGTGGTGTACATTCATTCTTTTTTTCACAATAAAATGTGTGAAAATACAGGGATATTTTCACAATACCTATATATTCTTATTTATGATAAACAATTATGTAATCATCCAAAATTTTATGTTTTGAATTTTTATATTATCTTCAATTTAGTCATTTTTTCTCACTATCTTGATTCATTTCTCATGTCAATCCATATTATTTGTGTTGAAAATATTTTATATTAGATGAATTATTAGGTATGAATTAATTATATAACTTGATTATGAAAATATTATATTATCATGTTCACTCATGATTACGCTTTTCATCACTTATGGTTACCCTTACATAGAATATAATCCAAACATTATCTTATGAATAAATTTATTTAAAAATAATTTTATATTATAAAAATTATTTTGAAACATTAATAATATGTCATTCATTTCAGGATTGTATATATTTACCTGTTACACCACACTTCCATGATTTATAAATTTTCAATATATAAATTTGTTTCATATTACATATTATTTTTAGTGAATTCAAAACTTTTATGAAAAGATATTAATTTTCATGTTAATTGGGATGTATTTTCTTTTATGTCATAAATTATTATATTCAATAAAAAAATTTCCAATATTATGTTTCTTTATATTTCTGTATGATTAAAATATATTATATTATGACCATTAAGAAACATTTTTATCCCATACCTCATTTATCCTTCATTTTAATAATATGATTTATTTTGACTTGATTCTTTAGTATAGATACTCAATGATCAAACTGTTATTATGATTTCACTCTCAAGTAAATAAAGATTTTTATATCATGTGATATGTATGTAATAATGTTTACAAGAACATTATCTTTGTGTAATAATTTCATGTATTGTAAAATAAGATATTTTTGTAGATAAATTGTTAGATTATGAAAATTTTTCTTATCCAGTTGAGAAATTGCGTGTGATATGTAATTATGAAATAACGAAACTAATTTATCATTATCGTTAGTAATATCTTGGGACAATTTAATTTTAATTATAATATTGTTTAGATGAATTTATTCTTATGATTATATGATTCCCTTTTAATCAGAATTAAAATAGGTTCTAGATGACATTGTAGGTTTATTTGTTTAGATGGGATAATTAATTGTATAATAAGATTTAAATGATCTTAATTTCGATGGAATATAAAATAATTTAGGCTTTTTTAGTTTATATGATCTATATTAGGGATAGGTATTATGGGAATTTATTGAAAACCATATGGATAAATTTATGTGAAATGTTTGTGTATATAATAAAAACATTATGGATTTTAAATTTTGTATATTTGGATATTCATTTTTATAAAACCCGTTTCTAGACATTACAAGTGGATTAAGTCTCTAGAAGAAAATTTCATAGGGTAAATTACCCATAAATGGTGATTTTTAGGTATTAAATCAATTTCCACCTAGTACATGACCAATAGGTCAAACAACACACCTAGTTTTAGACTCCAAATTGGTATTCTTTATTTAATCACAACATTTTTATAATCAGTTACAAAAAAATTATTATAATAAGAAATTAATATTTAAATATGGAAAAAACCTAATGATCATTATATTGAATCGAGAGTGATATGTTTTAAACAGATGGTTGTAGTAAAATTTCAAAAATGTTACATATTTTTTGGATAATTTTTCATGTAATTACCTTTCTAAAATTATCTTATGGTCTTAATTATTCACCACGGATGTTTATCAAATTATTCTTTTCATAGTAGTTGAAGCATAAAGAAATAATGTTTAATAATTGAGTTGAGGTAAAAATTTGAGATTACCTTGTTAAATAACATAATATAATAGGAGATAGAGTGATCGCCAATGTTTTTATTGCCAAAAAAATATCATGAATTAAAAATAATTACAAAAACATAGTTATGTTTCCAAAACCACCAAATAATTAATGTGTGGAGTCTCATGAATGTTTAAGTGACTAAAAAGGTGATGCCAAAATGATTTAATTTAAACTTGTCAAAAATGTTATCGATAGAATGATGAAAAATTCATTACAGGAAATTAAAGATGTTTTATCAATGATATTTGAGGGTAGAAAAAATTTAATTGATAATAAAATGTGGGGATCATTGATTAATTGTCGAAATAATACCATTTTATCCTCAATTACAACTAAATATTAACTCTATTAAATACTTTTAAGTTGGTCATTATCCATTTAAATGCCTTATTCGGAGGAACAAAAAGTGCAATAGGCACCGTAAACATTCAAGATAAGTGAATTCATATATGAACACGTTTTTTGAAGTGATTTTGGATGAAATGTAGAGAACGGAAGGCTGATCAACCATCAAGAAATATGGTTATTATAATGTTATAATGTGCAACCCACTCCTATGTACAATGTATTTGTTTCTAAAAACCTCAAATTTCAACAATGAATAATATATATTGACTTCTTAAGAAAAAAATTATTTTTTCCCTTATTATAACCTCGTTATATTACACCTATCTAATAATTTTTTACATGAATTTATTTTTAATAAAAAAATTATCCATCCATTCGTAAACTTTGATGTATATAAGTATTATATGTTTTATATGGAAAATGATTTCTTAATAAAATTTAAATACATGAAAAGAATTTCTAAAATAAATCAATTATTAACATGTAATATAATGTAAACTACAAACACCTAGGAAAAAAACTCATTACACAGGGCTATGTAACACAAATAGAGAGAGAAAAACTCAACAACGATTATAATCCAATTATAATGGAATATTTGAATTATGTTTTAATAACAAGGATATTTAGGATAAAACCAAATTATAAATATAATTTGGATTTATCTTTATTCTGTTGACACTAATGATTTTTACATTATTTTGGCGTAATAAAAATTATAATAGTGCAATATTTTAAAATAGAGATAATTTAAAGAAAAAATATCCATTCCAATTTTGATTTTATAAATATTATGTTAACAAAATATTATTCCTGAAGAAATTAAATAAATTTATACTGTGATATTTTAAAATTATATCTTACCAATAAAATATAGTATCTTAGTTGGTTTTTATTAAATTGAGTAACCATATATTGAAATAAATGAACACATAGAAATGAAATGGTATCTTGTATCAATAAACACCATTGTGAATCTAATTTACCATAAATTTTAATTTTAGTATCATTGAACGAGCATTATGTAGTACATTCACAATAATAAGATGAGCAATAAATATATGATATAAATATTAAGCAAGAAATTTTTTTACTCATTGATATTTTCCTAAGATCTATGCTACTGGTTTCAGCACACTAAAAATCAAACATAACATAAACAATTCTTATATATAATATCATAATATTATGGTGAAATTTAAAGGGAAATTATGATAACATAAATAGGTATATTTTAATGTATTGAGTTATTTATCACCTGTATTTTAAATATTTTATATTTAAACTTGTAATGAAAAATGGAATAATTATATTTCCATAAATTTTTTTCAGTATATTATATATTTTAAAATTCAATTTATAAAATATATATTCTTATTATAATATATTTAATATTAATTTGTTTTTGGATTTTGAAATTTACCAAACAATGGATTTTGAGTATTTTTGGATAACATTCGTTTCTAGGTGAATAATGAAAAATTATTGATTTTTCTACAACCATATCTTTTAGTGAATGATAAAAAAACATGGTGACATTAATGTATTTTTACCTTTATATGTAAATGTATAATATTACGTATCAAACTTAATCATTTAAAGGAAATATGTTGTATTCATAAAAACCTTGTTTATACATTTGGAAATGAAAATAATATTTTACACAAATAATGAATTGTTAGCTAATATTAATATGTGAGTATAATTTATTATATCAAATTAATAAAAAAATATTTCATTTTTAATATTACTATATTAAAATTATGTAATATTGTTAAAATAATTTTTTGATGTTATGGTTTTATTACTATGATTAATTTGGATAACTATTTAATTGTAAAATATTTATTTTCATTGATAATTATTATTATTATTTGTAAGTTATTATCAAATAAAACAAAATAAATACATTTAAATATAAATTTTATATAATATTTAGACATATATTTCATAATTTCAGAACTAATAAAATTAGTAATCACCAATACATAAATCTAAAAATACATAACTGTGAATATGATATATCTCTACATTTTTTTCTCAATATAAAATGTTTTAATTAATATTTATATAATAATTTTATATAAATTTATTTAGTTTAAGATTATATTAATTTTATCTTTTCAAATATAAATTTCCATTAGACGAGTTTTAATATATGATTAGTAAAACATATGTTACTTGGATAACAACTTTTATACATTATTAGAAAATAAAAAATAAAAATATAATAGCAAATGAATTGATATATATTTAACATATGTGTTAAAATATTTATTTTAATCATTCTTGAATGAATTTATCCCAACTAGAACATTATTTTTCTCACACTGGGATTTGTTAATTATTTAATTATGTAATTACATCATTTATAAATAATCATAATTTAAAAAAATGTCATTTATACACATATAAAATGGGGTCAATTCCCCCCTTTAGTGCTTAACATTTTGTTCAAAATATCCATAGAAACGCGAAAAGTTTTATCATCCTATATTTAATTTACATTTCATAATTCCCCAAATCCCTCTAACTTTTCATAAATCTTTTTTTATTATGATGATCATCAAGAAGAATATCTTATTATTAACAAAACTATTACGTACCCCTTACCTTTTACTCATAATCATAATATTTAAAAAAATCAAAAAATTATATTATAACAACCCTATAAACATTAATTTACATATGTTTTATTATACAGAAGAAATAACCCTTTTTATTTCTACCCATCCACATGGGAATAGAAAATAATGTTGATTGTTAATTTTACGTTTTATCACCTCAGTGATGTGACCTTAATAATATCTCACCACCTCATAAAATCGATGACAAAAATAATTTAATTAATGAATAAAAATGATATATAAAATGAATTTATTATTCTGTTGAAAATAATAACCCCCCTTCATTTCCTCTAATCCATCGAGAATTTGTTTTTAATTTTTCACTATGTGTTGTGTCATATCCATGAATTAATATTTAGCATTTTTCATTTTGATATTAAATAATTATCCATTAAACCTGTGTATAAAATATTTAAAATATATAAACATTCATTATACATCATTTCTAAGTTTATTAAGGTAGAATAAATAATTTATTAGTTATAACCACTGATCAAATTATGTATTGTTCATGTTTTAGTCAATCTATCCGCCTACATGGAAAATGGTATAAAACTCAATCATAGAAGACTATGGGATATAATATAATAATATAATTATATATTAATAACAAACCTAATATTATTTTACATTTTTTTTAATTTTATTTTAATTAGGATACATATTATTAAAATATTATATATGATATTTAAAATTAATAAAATAAGTAAAAAAGTTATTCAATTTTAATGAAACATAACTGAAACCTGTTAGAATGAGATAATAGACGTGTAACTAAATAAAATATACAAATTTCATTAAACTAAATTTTAATTTAATGTTAATCATTAGTAGATAAATATGAAACAAAACCTCTATTATGTATCTAAATTAAAATGATCCTGTTAGCCCACACCTGATATTTAAAAATATATGTAATATATATAATGAAAGAATATATATTTAATTTTATATAAATAATATTGTATTTATTATATTTATTTTAAAATAGGATATTAAGATAATTATTTTTTATAATTGTGATTCATGTGCTCTAGTGGATTTCATGAATTAAAATAAGGGTTTCATATCTAAAATAATATTTTAGGAGGCATATTTCTTATTATATAAAATATATTAATTCTATTGGTGCAAATAGTGTTGAATTTTTATGTTTTATAATTACAATATAATTATTCATGGAATTTAATGTTTCATTATAATGAAAATCATTTGAAGGTTTTTCAATGTTTTTAATTTCAAAATGTTTTCATCCACACAATTTTTTATAAATTGGGTCATATTATTTCTTACATAAATAAACAATTTATGCATTCATTGATCATTAACAAACCATTATATATATGGTATTTCTTTTTAATCTATTGATTTGTTACACCTCCTCATTATTATCTATTTATTGGATTAAATTAATTTTTTGATTATATTATAACATTAGTATAACTAAATCATAATCATGCTGTATATTTTCTTCCATGTTTATATATTAAATGAAAGAAATGTTTTAAACACATTTTAGGAAAATAATGTTGATTAATTGTTATGATCAATTTACTTCTAATCCCCACCTTAAAAATGGGAATATGATTCCCAAATTATAATTTTTATTTTCAATATTTGGTTTTCAATAACGGGGTTTCAAAATATTTGTATATTTTAAATATCATGGTTGTTTTTCAAATCACCACTCAAAATATTCTTTATAAGAAAGTATTAATTTTTTAATATTAGATTATAAGATGTTTCTAAATATGAAATTTTTTAATATATGTCATAATTTATACATATATACATTTTAGGGAATGAATTATCAATTGAAACATGTGACATTTTAACTTGGAAATATTTTAATTTTTTTTTGAGAACATTATGATTTTTAAAAATTTTCATGTGATCATATTTTATATCATTATAAATCATTTTCCCATGATTTTTTTAGAAATTTATAAATTTATTAGTATTCAAGGAGATTTGTTTAAAATGATTTTCATTGAAAAAGTTTTACTTTCTTAATACATTTTTGGATAAAATATAATATTCATAGAAAAATATTCCTCATATACCAGCCATTTCAATAAATATATTCTCATAAATAAAAAAATATAAATCTTTTTTAATGAAATTATTGATAAATTCTATATGGGCAGGGGACTTGAGCACCAGCAGGACTATGGTGAGCCCGAGATTCCAATCCAGAACCCTACAACCAGTCTGATTAAGGTCAGGGTGGATGATGCTATACCATATTCCCCAAACCGATTTGCAGTACTAGAATGTTCAGATGTTAGAATGGCCCATGCTGGGGAAGATGAACAAACCCCTTTCCATCAACATAATGAAGGTGATATACCAAACTATAGTTATTCCCATGGAATAACTGTTGGACAGCTGGGTGGTGGTAAGGCTGACCCAGAGGGAGTCAACATGGTTGCATTGGATCAGGTGACTGAGGAGGTTCCAACTCAGAAGAACAATGTGAGTTGTAAAAAGGGGAAGGGGAAAAAAGATTACTCCTTGCTTCCCCTCTCCCTTGGAGACCCGCTATGGGAAGAAACTATCGGTGTCATTGCCCAACGTGGTGAAAGATGATCCTCAGTCTTTTACCAAGGGGAACGTCAATGAAATGGGAAGTTTTACTGGGAAGGTAAGGACTAGAAATGAACCTATCCTTTGTTCTAAGGAGGATATGGTCAAGGAATTTCTGTATGTTGACATTCCATATGAAGTGGCTGATATGATGGAAAGAGCTGTAAGAGTGGAGGTCGACCACAAACAGGAAAATTGGATTGACAAGAAAGATTTGATCTTAATGAGAGGCTTCAACGACAAGAAAATCAGTAAAGAAGAATATATCCGCACTTGGGACAAAATGGAAAACCTTTTGGAAGAGGTTATTGGAGAAGATCCTGAGGTTATGGTATGGCTAATGCATTGGAATCTCTATAGGGAAGAAAGAAATAATAGACTAAGGTTGTGTTTTGGTAACATTTCCTTTTCTTATGAGGCTTCGCCCCCAGTCTGATTTGGGGTGTTCAGTCTAGACTCCCTCATTGGGATAGAGCACTCTACCATTTCCTTTGCAGGTCATTTGGGATATGGCTGATTTGGAGGGATCGAAACATCGGGAGGGACCAAGCTTGCATGGGATCGCCGAGTGTCCAGCTTAGGGATGGTGGTTGTTTTTGTTGCGTGTATGTGGTAGTTCCTTCTCTCTATGGTTTTTGTTTGGGTTTGTTTGGATGTCTTGTTGGACCTTTCAGTTTCTCACTTTTTCCACAAAAGTGTTTCCTTAATAAAAAAAATTGTCAGTCAGTTCCTATATGAATATCCTATTTTTTCAATAAATGTATGATGTTCACCAAGATTTCAGGAATATATTGTATGGGTATATTACTGGATTAATCACATACATTATATTAATTCAATACAAATCCCATATGATTTATTATCTTGGATAAATTGTATTAAATAAGAACGATACTAAATATATTATTATAAAGTTTTTTTCTACAACATGATTGTCACATTCTGATTATTTATGGAGTTATTAATAGCATCCTTATGTGAATCCATTTGAAATTTATATTAATCGAATTTTTATCCCTGATATTTTCAATATTTTTTGAATGATCGATATATTTTTAGGAATAATAATGCTTGGAGTCTTATATCAACATATAATGAATTTTCTATTTATAAATATCGATGAGATATAAAAGAATAAAAATAAATATATTTTCCACAATATAAATGGAGGGGAAATAAGTATTTTATTTAAATTTAAATAGTACAAATACTATGTTTTTATTAAAATAGAATGGGTAGAAATAATTGGTATTGATCACAATGTTTTTCTATGATTATACTTGTTCCATATTTCTATGAAAAACTTAATTTAGTGATTTCAAAGAGTTCATTGTTCAGACACATTATAATGATGCATTAAATTTTAATGACATTATTTATTTTAATTTTATGCCTTAATTATACACCGTTATGATATCTTATGTCATGGTCATAGGTTTTATCACATTGTAGTTGTTCTTTAATCTGTTAAATAAAAATTAATATTCATTAATGACATTTTTATGATATTATGATTCTTTATCATGTTTAATGTATATCAGTTGTGCTCTAATAATCCGTTAAATATTCCATATATCCTCAATCTCATTATCTCAATAATGGTTATAATATAATTAATTATGATATTTCCTTATTTAGTATAGCTCACGTTCTCACCCATTTACATATTTATATACATTAGTTAATTAAAATGATTATGTCATGTCTTGTTCCTTGAAAAGGGTATAGATGGACATGATTATCGAGTAATGATTACAAATTTTAAAAATAATAATTTTATTTCTCTACTCACCATGTCACTAAACATTCATGTCGACAAAAAATTTTCATTTTTAAGATTTATAATAACTAAATAATAAAATTCATTTATTATTTAGGTAATATATAACATGGGATGATTTATAATATATATATATATATAATGGAAATGGAATATCATAAATTCCCATATTTTAATTTTTCAATATTTTAATAGTACCTGGCAATGAGATTGTAGAGTTATGGGTTTCCAAACAATTCAAAAGATTCTTTAAAAATGAATATGTTATATTCCACACCCATGCTAGTCTTCTTGGTTTGATCACATAGACTAATTTTTTAGATGCAATAATATAAAAGGAATACCATCTTGAAGGACCTAATAGTTTAGTTGTCTTGGTAAAATTGATACATATGTGAGTCTTACATTACATTGGATAAACCAATATAAAAATATTTTTTTTGATAAAAACATTATTCCCTCTTACATATCATTCATATAAAACATATTACACATCATGTGTTCATGGAGAAAGAAAAAAAATGGGTGATCTAAAATACTCAGCACATGTTATTCCTCCACAACACACAGAACAATGGAACAATCCGTTTGTGCAGCACCTTCTCATAACAATCTTGGATCTCTACTCGATGTTCCATGAACTTCACTTCGTCCTTGATATCCAATCCTCCAATTTCAATGTCATGGGAGTAATCATGTAGATATTGAAAAAGTAAGAAGATGTTTAATGCGTTGTGGATCCTTTCAAACAGTGGTGGTAGTGATAGTAAGTATACCACCATACCAACTCATCCCAGCACATTAAATTGTCCGATGGACCTAGGAGATAGCTTTCTCCACCTACTGAACCTTTACGTTTGATGTAGAGGAGAAACATTCAAGACCACATGGTATCCAACCTCTAACTCCAACGACTTCATCCTTTGATCAGCATATGAATTCTGCCAGTCATGTCCTACCTTCATCGTCTCACAGACGAGCTGAACCTTCTATTTTGTGCTCCACACTACCTCCAAACTAAAAACAATTATCTCTCCAACCATCATCCAACATTAGGGAGAATGACATGACAAACCATACAAGGCTTTGAACAGTGTAATGATAATGGATTAATGATATCTATTATTTTATGAAAACTCTACCATGGGAATTTTTCATATCCACAATCCTATGATGTCCAGAACACACTTTTCCAACATATCCTCAAACTTCAGGTTGGTCTGCTCCATTTTCCTACCTGTCTATGGGAGAAAAAAAGTGCCAAGGAAAAACTGTGTTCCAAATGAATGATTTAATCCACTCCAAACTCGTGAGGTAAAACGTGCTTCCCTATATGATATGGGGGATCCTATAACCTCATGCTCCCTCAAAACCTCTTCCACCTACGTCCTTGCAAAGTAATCCACTGCACTCGACTCCTTGATTGCAATGAAGTGAAAATATTTTTTCAATCGATACACCACTATCAAGATATCATCATTTCCCTGTAGATCTCCCTATAACCATGTGATGAAATCAATTGAGATGTCCTCCCACATCCAATAGGGGACATCTAAGGGTTGAAACAAACCATCGAGAACACAGTGCTCAACCTTAACCTGTGGAAATCCTAGGAACATAGCAACAAACTTCACCACTACCCAATTCACCCCCAAACACCAAATGTATTCTGTCAAGCCTCAGTACATCTTGGAAACTATTGGGTGTACCACCAAGGGTGATCTATGGAACTCAATGAGAACTCTGTCACACATGAACACTGGGAAAAATATCTTCTTAAGGATGATAATCTAATTCAGACCATCCTACGATCATCCATCAATATATTTACCATGGTTAACAGGATCATGCATAACCTTATCCATTGAGTCTCCCCTCTATGACTTCACCACCTACCACATCGTAGAATATGGAACTTTAATCTGAAATAGACAGCCTCTTCAACTCTTCATAATTTCATCCAAATTAAAGGCATCCAACTCTTCCACCGCCCTGCAGGCATCTTTAGATTACCAAACTTCCTCTCTTTGTGAATTCCTAGACAAGGCATTGACCACAATGTCCCCATTTCTTGAGGTGTTATATATCTATATGTTGTAGTCTTATAGAAATTCCATACACCTCTATTGTCGCATGTTCTTGTATCACTGTGAAATTATGTACCTCATGATCCGATGATCCATGAAAACCAAAAATATCTCCCCAATGATGTAGTGCTGCCACTACTTTGGTTCAAACAAGGCCACTACAAGCTCCAGACCATGGTTAGAATATTTGAGACTGTGGGGACGCAACTTCCTTGACCTGTAATAGATCACTCCTCACTACTGCATCAGCACATATCACAATCATATATAGGAATCATCAAAGAACACCTCAAACATCACCCCTTCCCCTGGAAACTTGAGCACTGGGGTACTAACTAACTTACCCTTCAGATAGATAAAAGATTACCAAAACTTCCCACTCTACATGAAGGCCTAATAATTCCAAGTCAATGTATTAAATAGAGAAACAACTCGATAATTGTCATGTATAGAATATCAAGTAACATCCTTTCTGTACATGGAATCTACAGAACTCAACCACATTCTTTGGTGCTGCCCAAGAAACAACCACCTTGGACTTTGACGGATCCACTAATATCCCCTAATGAGACACCACATGTCCATATAAGTGAACCTATCATGTCCAGAACATACACTTGGACAAATCCCCATAGAGCAGGTGGCATTGAAGGACCTCCAAGACAACCCTGAGATGCCCAACCTACATGTCCTCAAACATCCAATAGATAAGGATGTCTTTGATGAATACCATGATGAACAAGTCCAAGAACTCAAAGATGTAATAATTAATGAGTCCCATGAAAATGGTTAGTATGTTTGAAACATCGAATTTCATGACCATGAATTGGATGTTCCCATACTAATACCTGAAATTAGGCATGGTGATATCACCCTTCCTCACCCTTAGTTGGTGATACCCAAACAACAGATCGATCTTAGTGAACCAACCTTATCCCCCCATATTTTGGAAAAGATCATATATCATCGTGAGAGGGTAATGGTTTCTGATTTTTACGTGATTTAGTCTCTGATAGTCTATATACAACCTCATATCACCGTCTTTTTTCTTCTTAAATAGGTTGGGAGGAACCCATGTAGACAGACTCATTCAAATAAATCCCTACTTCATCAGATCGTCAATCTGAATCCACAACTCCCGCCACAAAAAATGTGCCATATTATAATGATCCATCGAAATCAGATGAGCACCGAACTATATATCAATCTGAAAATCAACATCACCTCATGGGGGTGAGTCTGAAAACTTCACACGGAAAACATCTAGGAGCTCTCTAAAAACTCATGGAACCTCCACCATCTCAACATTCATCGATCCTACTGACAGCTCGACTAATAACGAATGAAAAGGCTCCAAACGCAAGCTACCCACCAGACAAATTTTCTCACAAATGAATGCTAATCGTTGGCTGTCAACGTCAAAAAATGAGATTCTCCTTCGAAATTAGTCGAATACAGCATGCAATGAAAAAAACTATTCAATGCACTGTAATACATCGTATAACTACATCTACATCATAATGAGGTCACCAATGGACTGATGTTGCCCCAAAATTAGTCAACATCCATTAAAAATGTTAATGAATATGGTTTATCTTATAATTTATGTACTCAACAAGAAGGCTAAAGAAATTATTTCTAGGCCAAGTCCCAAGGCACTGGAAAGACTGGGATAAAAAAGGAGTGTGATGGTTCTGAATCAAACAATGCACAAGTAAGAGTACAGAACAAAATGATCATACATCAGATGATATTTGGACCTTCTAGAACTACTACCTCTATAGTGAGAAACTATCCATAACAAACTCCTCTGCATGTCAGATGTCATCTACCTCCCTACCCATGCCCTAGTCATGGTCCCTGAGGAACACCCCGAGGACATCCTCCACCTGCCCTGTCTCCCCTTAGTGGATAAGGAGCCTGCAGTCCTTGCTGCTAGACAGGACTAGCTGGAAACTACTACTGAGGCAGGCACTAAGCCTACCCACCTCTAAAATACCGATCATAAATTGTGAAATAATTATAAAATTTCCCAAAACCCCCAGATAAAAAACACATTATCCTAAGCCTTCAGAATAAGGATGAGGACCAAAAGGTAAGAACCGAAACAGCTGGGGTCAGAACCTCACTGGCCAAAACACTGATGGTCCTGATGCTGAAAACCTACTTCTAATATCATTCCCTTTTGAACAACTCATATATCTCCCCTCACATAGTGAACCTCCTCTTGAGTGCATCCTTGATACTACCTCTTCAATCTTTTGAACCTCTAAGTCTGATGGTATGCTGAAGGGGGTAACCACATACTGGAGGTAGGGACAATGTGCCACCTCAAAGTGGATTACCAATTAATCCTCATCTAGAAAACGGTACGGAGAAAAGTTATGGATATCCTTAAACTTGATCCCTTGTTCCCTCACTGATATACCCCCTACTGGAGGGAGAGTAGCTCCTACCTCTTCTCAGCCTTCATCATCAAATAAATAAATTCTTCCCAAAACTCCTTCTGAATTCAGCCCTCGAAGTATTGGTATCATTCTTCTCCTCATGGTAATATTTTCACCATAGTAGTGATAATCCCCTCATCTGGCACACCGAAATAGGAACCAATTAGTATATCGATGCTCAGATCAAGGTGAATGTGGTCACAAGCTCGTCAATCAAACTATTCATATACATGTTAGAAATGATGCTTTCATACTTCCTTGGAGTACATATTTGGAATGAACTAATTTCTTCTCCCATTGGCCATCCTCCTCCAGTTAGTCAACCTACTGTTGGTTAACCAGGTCAGCCTATTGACCCTCAACTACTCATACCACATGTGAACAATATCTGGGATTTATAACTAAAAAGGAAAACAAGGAACTCCTATGCCTAGGTAGTATAGTAACATTCCTTTAGAATTAATTTTAACTCATCATTTATATTAGATTCCCAGAAACTCCCCAGAAAAACAATAATAAAAGTTATTATAATGTATGTACCATTCATAGGGTCTCTACCCAAGAATCGGTGTATTCCCAATTGGTTGTTCTGTAGGCTCAGAGTCCTTGAATCATATCACGAGAGGCCCTGGAATCCCATGTCCTAGCCATTAGTCCCTGCCCTATGTCACACACCAAGGTAATCTAACACTATTTCCCTACCATCCCATGAAATCCAAATTGTGCCTAACTCCAAACTCCATCTTATCACTCAACCATCATCTTTGATACCATTCCTTCATGTCCTGCCTTCTTCAAGACTAGTGAAAGGGAATAAATTATCCATGTTCATCCTTCTTTAAGTTGATGGAGAGATAAGGGCCACCGAGTCCCACCTCCAATAGGCCCCAGGGTGTTACTATCACCAAGGGTAGGAAAAATTCACACAAGATGGGAGGGATTACCTTTTTTAATGAAAACAATATTGGGAGATAAGATGGTAAATTAAAAAAAATAAATATATTTTAATGTGAATGAGAACATAAAACCACCTCATTCATGTTTAAACAAAACTTCAACACATTACAACAAAACTCCAAATCACTGAAGAAATTACTACGAAGAAACACAGAAAATATCTCGATTCCCGAGCTAGTATGGTCCATCACTGTCCTGAAAGTCCTCTTGGAAACATGAAAATAGTATCATATAGGTAGAGTGAGAATTCATGTATACTCAGTAGAAAAAAAACCTTTTTCACTCAAACACAAGTGGGGGAACATACTAATGCCCATGTGAGAAAACATCAGAGCCTCAAAATCACCTAACATAGAATACTAAACACCCCAGCCTCATTGAGGAGTAGTCAAAAAAATATGCATGTAAATTAAATTAATAATATAAGCACATTGATGGTAGGGTACCCCACACCATTTCCCACATGTTAACTACTCATCCATAACAGATGAATTCCTGTAGTTACCATTCATCCACAAGCCCCACATTCACATCCTTCCTACACACACCTAGGCTACAAACCACATAAAATCCTTCCCACAGACACCTGGTCCATGACCACGTCACATGTTTCCCATAGAAACATAGGTGGTGACCACATTATATCATACCTGCAGACTCTTAGGCCATGACCACAACACATCCTACCGGCAGACACTTGGGCCACAACCACATATTGTCTTGCCGAAAAACACCTAAGCCGCATCCTGAAGACACCCGAGAAACATAACACCACTCACACAACCAATACCAGAGATCTAGTAAAAAAACTCAAGCCATTATGGCATGCCTAGTGAGTCTTGGATGATAAAAATACTAAAAGATGGAGCATGGGAGCCAATAACTATCCATCTATCCTCCCACACAGATGTTTGGTAAAATACCCTCCCACATAATGACATGGGATGTTCTGTACATAGTGCTAATCATAGGTGGGGTCTGTATAGAAGTCACAAGGAAATAAAATTTTATACCTATAGATAAAAAAAATCATCATAACCAAAGGGCTTCCAAAAAACGACCAGCTCAAACAAAACCACCATTGTTTCTAGCCCTACATGCACAACCAGACAACCAACCAAAACTTAATGAATAACCTGTAGCCAGTTCATTTTTTTAAGAATAATTCCTTATTAATAAATTAATTATTCATTCCATCCCATAACAGGAAACAAACAACCTCAAAACACCACCCGCAATGACCACAAAACATAAAACACACCAATGCGATGGTCCATGACCAAACAAAACAAGGTTTCAGTCTCACAACCATGATACCAACAGTACCACCATACAACCCAAACAAGGCACAAAACCTAAAAAAACCTAGTAGAAATCCACACCAACATGCAATGTGTATTCAGATCTAGCCAAAAAAGGGTTCTTTAATTCCACTTTGGTAAACATGGTTGATCACAAAACAGGGATGATCATGTGGAATCCTTATTATTAACTGGTTAAACATGTGTCATCAGAATAATATTTACATTAATTATTCAGAAGCTACTGTGGGTGCACAAACAAAGACCACTAACAACCATGATTTTCAGATGGCATGCAACTAGTAAAAACATAATAGGAAAATCGAGGATAATACATAAAACAATAGATCACCATTGTCATCTTCCCAACCCCCATTTATGATTAATTTAATGAGAACATTATATCATTACACCCATAATAATTGGTTTGAAATGTGATAAATAGGATTCATGAGTATACCCACCTTTCATGACACTCAAATAAAATAGAGACTAAGTAATTCATACCTGGAACAAAATGCAACCAAACTAGATTTTTCCTTACTCCAAAACAGAGGGTCACTCGAGTAGTAGGAAGTAATATAAAGGAAACCTGGACATGCTGCAATTGGACCACGTCTCTATGGGGAAGAAAGGTTATAGGTGAAGCAATAGTAGAATGAAGGGTTTGCGGGTAGATGATCTCAGCTTATGAAAATGGAAGATCCTAAAACCATAAAGATGATTTCAAAGTTCTTAAATATCAGATCTTGGTTTGACCATACGACTAGGAATTATCATGATATTTAAGATAATATAATTCCATTAGTGGATAAAATGGATAAATATTGATAGTTTCATCATTTAATGATTAAGAGGACTAAGATAGGTGAATCTTGAAGAAAACATGGAAGGTTAGAGATACCTGTGGAGAGTAACCATTCAGTGAGTCCCGGTTCCACGATCCACCATTCCACAACTCAGAATTCAGTGACATACCATTTGATGAGTCTACCTTTGGTGAGTCACCATTCGATGGGTCAGCAATGGGTGAGTCACTGGTCAACGAGTCTCTGTTTGGTGAGTCACCCTTCAGCGGGTCACCGTTTAGGGACTCACCTTTTAGTGACTCCCCATTCAGATAGTCACCATTAGGAAAGTCATCATTCTGTGGATAACCATCAAGGAGTGACCATTTGGGGATTCACTATTCTACAATTCCCCATTCAGTGACCTATAATTCAATGAGTCACCATTCATTGAGGCACTGTTCGGTTAGTCACTATTCAATGAGTCACTATTCGGCGACATACCATTTGGTGAATGACGATTCGGTGACCTATAATAATACGAAATAACGTTGGAAAACTATATTATCGGTAAAATCATGAAATACTCAAGTATAAACTAAAATAAAACATATAACACTGAATTTTCGCAATGGAATAGGACCGAGAGGTCTGAAACATTAAAATTTCAATTATTTCATGACCAATATTGAAACAAGGTAAGTAATATTTAATATTAAAATAATGATAAAATTTTCTTATATAGTATGTTTTTCTAAAATGTACTAATATATATCATCTATCAAGTGTATTGATGAGAAGAGAGACAATTCTCTTTGTAAATGAGGTATCTGACACAAACACAAACAATGCCTTCATCTCTTTGTGAATGAAAAAGTAATAAAGAAAATGATATATAAAGTCATTCAAGAATTATTAATATGACTTGAATATTACAATTGTGAAGTTTTGATATCATATAATCATTATATTGACATTTATTTCATTTGATCCTTGTTTTTAGTTAAATATAAATCACATCATTTCAAAACACGGTACTCTACCATACACACCGACAACATTATAGTATCCTCTATGAAATGGAACATAAAATTATAACATTTATATAAGGTATATATTGGTATAAATATGTTATAAATATCATATATATATTTTGTATCCATCATCACTCCCAACCAAGAAAGGTGATAATTGTCTAATGATTGAAATCGGTTTTTGAGGTAGTATTCTACCGTACACACAAAGATGATTTCGTAACCCATTTGATGGGTGTCCAGACAGTTATAGGTTTTGACCATATTATAACAACACCTCATTATAGATAATAAAGTGAGGTTATTTAATTATTCTGTTTTATGAATAAATTAAACAGGTGGAAAATGAAATAAAATAAATAATCCCATTGAAGAGTGTTACCTCTTCTCCGGGTATCAGCATTATATTTGCACTAAATCAATACTCATTTGGGTTTGGGACCAAAATAAGGATTATAAGATGATAGCATTGATGTTGGGAAGTTATTTTTTAGGTATTGGATATCCCAAAATGGTGTGAAGGCATGATGAAGAGAGGATAGAGAATGGTCTTTTATAAGAGGGGGAGAAGACATAAGTGTTATTTTCCAAAATAATTGTGTTCTCTAAAATATTTCATATTTAAATAGTGTCAAAAATATTCCATTGTCTAACAAAAGATAATATATTTTATATATATTTCCATTAATGTGTTAGAAAATTGTTTCATTAAATGTTACCCTTATATTTTATATTTAACACAATATAATCTCATTTTTACCTTAAACATGGTAATTATTTATTACTACAATCACTATTCATTATTTGGAAAAAATGAAGTTGAGATTATTAGATACTATAAGTTATTATTAACACTGAAATGGAATAATTGTTTCAAAATTCAATTCATGTAGGTTGAAATTTTAATTTAAAATTAATAATATTGGCATGGCATAAAAGATGATTTTAACAAAAAAATCATAAAAACATTTTGGTGCATTTAAATCAAAATTCACTATAAAAGTTGTTAAAATGAAAAAATTGGATTAATTGATATATAAATGAAATAATGTTACATTGAAACAAATTATAAATATAATTTAACATTATTAATCATTCAACCATAAAGGATGTTTTCAATTAAATTTTAGTATTTTAAGCAATTCATCAAAAAAATTGAAACATCATCGAAAAATACCAACCTTTAACCGCATGATAATTTAGGAATTATAATTATAATTTTTTTAATTATTTAAACTAATAGTTAAAAATACGATATATATTATTTTTATATTATGTGTGAAAATAATGAATAATTATTATTTTATAAAAAATATAGAATTTTAGAAAAAATAATTTCATCAGAATGATTCTTATATTGTTACGAATAAATATATAACCATATATTCGATTTTATATATGTTACTATTCATAAAATTCAATTAATGGCTGTGATATAACTATTATATTTAGTAGTAATATTTTTAAAATATTCTATATTTCATTTAATCACTCTTGCATATAACTAATTCTAAAATGAGTTTTCCATGTAATGCCTTCTTAACCCAATGTTTTGCGAAATTAAATCTCTTGAAAAGATTAAATTTATTTATAAATAAATATATTATAATGCATCGGGGTGTACTAAATTATTATAATCCTGTTGTTTCTTGTATCCTACTCTATGAAATTCTATATTATTATTTTAAAATCATTGTGTGTAAAATACTCCGCTCTTTAATCAAATTATTTCATCTAAATTTAAAGATGATATTGGCAGTGAAAGGTTTGTTATTTTGAAAAACCATTGTTTAAAATCCCACATCATAAAAAGTGATAATAAAATATCTTGTTAATAATAGAGATAAAGAAATACAAAGGGACCTATAGGATATCAGAAAGTTAGATTTATAAGTATAAGAACATTGGTTTGAAGTGAATATCAAGGAATAGAATAATATCACAAATAATTTTAGGTAGTGACTGTAGTTAGTGATCATTGTTATGTAAATGGTTAATGGAATGATAAAATCCTTAAAACCATAAATCTAGGATATCTAAAACGTCTTCTTTATTTATCAGATATGAATATAATAAGTTAACTTTTTTGTTTCATGATATTTATCATAAAGATGAGGAATTAAATTTATGTCAATTAATGTTTGTAAATATATTAAATTAATATGTTTCTTCTTCATGAGGACAATTAAAACCTTTTTATTTTCATTAGTAAATTTTTAATTCACCACTTATAGTATTAACTTAATTACCAATAATGAATTCTTTTCCCATGAATAAGTAAAACTAAATTCTAATAAATCATGACAACCTTAATAGAATGATAATTCATTGCTTAAATCTATTTTTGTTATTATGGAAATGCAGTTAGCACAGGTTATCCAATATGAATGAATATCTATATGTTTTTGAAGTACATTAATATTTAAAACCTCATCAAATGTTCAATATAAACAATTTCATAAATGGTTAAACTTATGAACCTTATAAAATATAATGATACAAATTTTTTGAATGGGAATAAAATTTCAAATATGAACATACCATTAATATCTGAAATAATATTTAATTATATCATAATATTCACAAACCAAATATGTGAATAAATTGATAACATATTCTCTAGAGTCATTGTAGTAACATGAATTACCATTAAACCATATTTAAATCATGCATTGACCCGTATTACTTGTAAAAAATATTGATTATTTGATATATTCATTAAATTAAATGATGTTATAAACATAATTAATGACAGTAAAATATACAATTCCAAAACATATTTAATCACTTCCATTTTAGTTAGCACTATGAAATTAACTTTATACATATCACATATCTATTTACCATTACACCAATATATAATGATCAATAACTATTTAAGGGGTAAATTTAACACAATATTTGGTTTTTTCTAGAAGTTAAACTATCCAGTAGATAAATTTAATTGGTACCATTCAATATATTCAACCAAATCTTCAAATTAATATTACTCTAGTATAATAATTATAAATTTCATAATTCATATGACCGTGATATCAGTGATAAAATAATCAAATTAAATTATTCAATAATCCAACCATAAGAAAAATAATAACTCTTCTTAGTCTTTTGGCATAGCCAATTCTTATCCATGACCAATTAGATTATTTTTAGGTATATTCAATGAATCTTTTCACAATGATTTTCATATTTTACCATATCCTAACATTTTTATCATTGTGTATTTAATTTTTATCATTCGATTGTAATCACACTCATGTTTTCCATTTTATTTACACCTGTGAAAATCACTATTGCCTTAATGAAATAACCATAGTGTTTTGATCCGGAATTATCATATGAGGCAAAACCATTCATTCCCTTATTTCATTTATATACCCTTTTTTCCTACCATCTTGTAATTAGAATTCATGCCATTTAAAAATAATACTGTATTAATTCATTATCAATCCTATTAGAATATTATACTATTTAAAAATATGATTTTAGTGTTTGAGAGAAGATTTCCCATAGAATTATTTTCATAAAACCATCACTAATATGATCATAATAACCCATTTGTTTAAATGAATTAGTATGGTTCCAATTTTTTCCTAGTATTTTTTTTCTAAATGATGGATTAAAACGGATTATATCATTTCATTATTAATAATAATCTATAATCCCAAATATTGTGAAATATAAAAAATAAAATCAAACTGTTATGAATGGATAATAACTTCATCATAAACATCATTTCATTGAGGATATTTATTTTTATAATAGATCATAATGGTTTGTAAAGAAAATGTAGTCTATCCTAACCATATCACATTGTTTTTTAACAATCGGTGCTCTGTAAGGCCCTTTTTTGTGCACCGGGTGATGCTAAGGAAATCCTAATCCACCCATTTCAAAGTTATTTCCCATTAAACCTCTATGCTATAACCTCGTCTACTTGTAGTATGAAGACATGGATGTACTTATATTAAAGAGCACATAATATCTACCTTAACAAAAAATTATTATATTATTGTACGCATATACTAAAACTGTATCATAAGTTTTGGTTCCCTAATTTCTGTTTTCGTGATCTAGTTCCCAATGTTTCTTCTAAATATCCATCGATTCCTAAAATAATGAACACGACCCCAGTATCCTAGAGTTGGTACCTATATTATAACATTGGCTAAAAATATATGTAATCGAATAAAAAAATAAATATTTTAGTAGTGTATGTAAACTAGATACATACAACCATCTACCATTAAAAGGGGGAAATTATTAGGTTTTGTTTATAATGAAATTATTTCCTCTAGAATATCAGTGCATATCAATCATAGTCCACATCCAAGTTTCCGGGGGTAAAAACCTAAGGCTGAGAACAAATTCTTATTAAGGGTAAAGTACTATTGATGATATCCAGAATCAATATTCATAATCCCCATGGAAATGTGTGCTACTGAATCAGATTTTATTTAATTAAAAAGATGTGAATAATATGTCACGATTAAATGGTGATCAATTAATATGATATATTTAATCACATTAGCTTCAGAACATAACAAATAATATTATAAATAATCCAATAATCACATAGAATATAAATAACTATATTTAGATTAATGTAATACATAATTCTTGATGTGTAAACTATCATGATCTATCCTGAAGATATTTATGCTCCTGATATTTTGTCAAGAATGATTCAATATGTGTGATAAAACCTATCTGATTTGACCAAATTATTTTTTACCTGAGGAATATCAACAAATTGAGAGGATATCATGTATCAGGCCCCAAAAACCACATAAAAACCCTGTTTTATTCAAATCATGATGTATAGATACCAAAGAAAGAAAAAAATTCACATTTTAAACCAATTTTTTAATTCATGAAATATTTTGAATATCCTTTTATTTCAAAATCACTTTTAAAAACATCTTAATTTTAAAAATCCATGTAAACATGATAATGATGACTCTATGTAATGATCTTTATGACATAGGGTAATTCTATAACTGAAATAAGAGTAAAAAATAAAATTCTTTCTACATTACATAACGTTTAAGAATGGGTCTTCTTAATAAAATGACAGGAAGATTCCATTTAAATTTTTGTTAATTGAAAAATGTGGATTTTATTATGAATGAAACAAGAATGTGTTTAAAACATGGTTTACAGAGTAAAAATGACTTAAACTAACGTTATTACACCATTTTTAATATTTTAAAATAATTTTTGAAAACATTATTATAAAACATTGTTTTGAATGAAATTTCATTTCTGTTCGAAGAAAGAATTAAAGTTAGATTACCATAAAACATTTTCCCAATTAATTTATGAACCAAATCCTGGAAATAAGGAAATATTACAATAAAATAACTTAAATAAACTTAGGAGAACAAAATTAAATTATTTTACTAGGAAATGATCCAATAATTTCCTTCAATTGATATTCTAGAGTGAATAATCTTGAATATAATTAAATTAAAAAAACATTTCAATGATCATAATTTCAATGTGTGAATTAATTAACGAATATATTACATTTTCAAATTTTAAAAATATATAAAAAGTAGAAATAAAATATAATGTAATAAAAATTAATTATACACATAATCATAGATTGAAAAATTAAATGAAGTAGAAGATTATTCTAATGAACAAAAAAATTATTTGATAAACACCTTACCTCAAGATTCCTTTGGAATACATGTTATTTAACATAATTTTTAGTTATTTTAAAGATGAAAATAAATTTTAATAGGACCATATTATTATTTATAATATCATATAATATCTTTTAATAAGATCATATTAGTCGTTCATTAATAATCATTCATTTTTTTATTTTTTTTGGTGTGAATTGACTTGTTTTCTCGTGGATGTTTAGTCCTGAATGACCCATTTCTTATGAATATTATCAAATTATATCATATAAATAATAATAAACATGAAAAAATTGATAATATTATTATAAAATATATTCTTTTTAATCTAATGTTCAGTAATAGTTATGAAAATTTAATTATGTTGTGATCATTGAGATGTTAGTCCATACAAACTCATGTGTAACATTTCTATTTTTCAAATACCATTATGGAAAATATGTATACCAAATTTTATAATTCTATATTTATCATAATCACACACACACACACACATATATATGTCATATTATAAAATTTTAATGTACTTATATATATCATCAATGTGGTGTGGTCATGATGAGAGAGTCAAATCGATTCATGAATATGATAGTCGACACATACATGAATGATATTATATTTATGAATTGAGGGAAAAATGTAAGAATTAAAATGATATATAATATGATTTCATAATTATAAATAATTGAAAATTATAATTATTTTTTTATTTTAAATAATAAAAAATATTTAAATTTAACTTTATTACATTCAACGTAAAGTGTTTGGGATTGAAAAATAACATTGTACCTCAAGGCAGTATTCCATCATACACATGAGTGACGTAATATTATCCCCTATGGAATGGAATGTAAAATATATATACAATACATAATAACTATATATGAATAATTATGTAATAAATATGATATATATAATTTATTTCCATAATGAAACCAAACCATAAAATATTGTAATGGAATAACGAATGATATCAGTTGATGAGGTAGTAGTCCACTATACACATGAACTATGATTTAGTAACATGTTAGATGAAAATATAGGTGGTTATAGGTAATTAATTAGTTATAAAATAAAATAATTATATTTATTATACATAGTATAATATATATTAAGTTTTTACTAAAAATTATTGAATGTGGATAATGAAATAAAATGAATATTCTCATTGAAGAAAATTACCTATTCTACTAGTATCCTAAATAGGCTCGCACAAATACCTTCATTGTTTGTATTTAGACCCCGAAACAATCTCTGATGTGATTAGGTATGTTGGTAATTTATTTGGGTATGTATTTTATTATCCAAAATAGAAAGAAATATTGTATAGGAGAGGAGATAAAGTGGCTTTTTATTAGTGTGTGGGGGGGGGGGGGGTGGGGGTGAAAACACTTTGTATTTCTCTAGATAATAGAGTGATGAGAGGTATTTTTAGTCTCAAAAGGAACTTGTTTTCCATTACATATCCTTATAGGTATAAGTTTCATAATTGATATAACCAATAGTTTTTACACAAGTGTTTTGGTAATATTTACAGTTCTCATTTTATTTTAACCACCCGATAAACCAATTTTACCTTAACACTGGAAATTAATTTTTACTACATTCACATTTAATTTTTGCCAAAAAATATTTTTGAATTATTAAAAAATTATATATTATAGTGATTGAATATATTTAATAATTATCTGAACATTTAAATCATATATGTCGGAAGTTTTAATTTAAAATTAATCTCACTGATGAGTCAAGAAAATTGGGTTTTACGGGGAAAATGATAAAAATTTTACAATGATTGTATATCCTAATGAAATATGGAAATAATTTAAAATCCTTAAATTAGATTAATTTATATATAAATTATTTAATTTTGACTTTAAAATAAAACTAGTAGTATAATTTTACATTAAATATAATTTAGATGAAAAATCATTTTTCAATTAAAATTCACAATATTTCAATATTCACAGATAAAGTAACTTCAAAAGAAAATGAAAAAATAAACCATACAATAAATTTGGTATTACCTTCAATAAAATCATTCATTTTTGAAAATAATTTTTTCTGGATTATATATATTTTTTAAAAATTATCTTTTAAACCCATAACTAATCTGTCTTTTTAAAAAAATACAGTTTTAAAAAATCCTTTATTTCTCATCTAAATGACACTGATTTTATTAATAATAACTAGGAAAAAATATTTTCAATTTTTTAGATATCGCTATTTAAACTATCCAATTTAACAGATAGTTTATATTTATTATATTAAATAAAAACATTTTAATAATATGCCACATTTATTTTAAACATGATGTAGCATGTATTGAAAACTATACTGAGAATTTCGTATTACACAAACTAAGCACAATGTTGTGTGTAATTAATTATATTAAATTAATTTAATTTATTTCAAAAATAAAAAAATAATAAATTCTTGAGGTGTTATATTTTCTTCTAATATTGGTATTTTCTGTCACACACACTATCTATAAAATTAATGAAATAAGTTTCCACAAGTGCTTAGATGGATACTATCTATAAAATATATCCCATGGGAAAATTCCCTCCATAATACTTTGATCCAACCAAAATGACATGTGTTGGACCTAGGTTTTTGGTACGATAAGTGACCCACCCCTATCCCAACTTCAATAATATTAGGGTTACTAACTAACCCTATTTTGTTATATTTCATCATGTGGGAGGTCATATTCTCAATTTACCTATAGATTGTAAATATATATAATATATAAAAAAACTACCAATTATATAATGATATATATATATATATAAACCAATCAAACATATATAATTTTTTAATGTGAATAATAATGAGATCCATAAAAATCAACTTGTAAAACATTAATGAAAAAGGTGAATGATATATTTCAAATAACCAAAAGTATAAAAAAAATTAATTGAGATATCATGGTTCTTTAATAATGATGCATCTAAACATGAACATTGCCTGGTAAAATCATCTTATATTGCAAATAAGATCTACCAACTATTTATCAAATGTTCCTAACATTAAAAATGTTCTCTAAAAAATCTATTCTAACTAAATATAATTCATGATCAACTCAAAACATAAAATACATTGTATAGAAAAAAACTTATCTAGATTCAATGCACATGAATGGGTGAGTATAGTCATTTTACATAGGAACCCCTATGAAATAATGATGATAAAGACCATTTAGAATTCCTAAATGGGAATATACTATAACATATCATATATTATGTCATGGAATAAATCCCCTAAGAATCATTCATTAGAAAATATAATATTATAATATTGAAAAATTATGGTATTATTTTTAAATTTAATTCACATAGATTAAGTAATTACCACTATTCATGACCTAGGAAGATAATGATGTGAATCCCATGAAACAAACGTTAATAGTCAAGGTATATGAATATCTAGGAATCATGATGGTTATATACAATTATATATAAGATATTAAAGGAAACTAATCATGTTGTGAGGAGCCACATTCTAATATAATCTTTCTACTACCTAACTATTCAATATACCTCCCCACCACTATAGGTCCTAAAATAGGTGCATAATCATTGTTGAATCAAAAACATTATTCCAGTAAGTGTTTTAAAATATATTAAATCAATTATATTCTATAAACTAAATTTTGAAATTACATATTTCCCACACCATAATATGTACAATATTTATAGGGGTTTCACAACCTAGAAAGAAAACAGTTCCTATGGGGAGGTTACTGACCTCATAATTAAACATTGGTACTCACATAGTTCCTAAGAGATCCCATGAACAAGTATCCAAAAAACTTCCATAGGGATATAATATGTGTATTGATTACAAATATTATATATCTATAAGGATTTCAATCAATCTAATAATAAATTCATTGTTTATTTGTATCGTTAACTTTTATACCTATAGATCTCTATAATATTCATATTTAAACCCCTTAATCTATAATAAACAAATAATTACATAATCATATTATCATATTAGATTTCACTAAAATGGAGATCAAGATTTCATAAATTTATTACATTCTGAAAAAGATATTTAATGTCTACTTAGATGATGTAATGATTTTTGTAGAGTACATTTGGTGTTTGACATGTCACACAATCTATGTAGTAACATCTGAGCATCCCATGTTCTCAGATGGAAAAGGTCATGTCGAAACATAACCACTACACACTTTAAATCCAATCTTTTTTATATCATACATACCTTAGTTCACAATCTAAAAATTTATCCCTATATGGAAAATCTTTCCAGACATTTTGGTTTTGATGGTCATCAAGAACTAGTTCATCCCATGTGACTAGGCTCAAATGATGTTAGATTAATGACCCAATGCTCCCAGCATTAGATAAAGTGAAAAAAAATCTATCATATTCTAATGAATTTAAAAATCCATTACCCCTAATCATTATATAGATTTAAAACATGATTTCCAGGATTCCATATCATTTGTAGTTGCATATGGCTACTTTTTCTTTGTAGAGTCAATATGGTTTCCTTATGACTTTTCTATTCGTTAATATTTGGGGAGATTGTTGAGTCAATAAGGATTCCTTATGACTTTACCATTCCTTGTTGTTTTGAAAATCACAAACACATTATCTTAAGGAATATTTAATTCTACCCTATGTTTTTCTTTCATAAGGAAAATTTCCTACCCCAAGGAAATTTCTCCTTACCATTTTTTTCACTGATCATTTTTTCTCGAAGTATAAAATTGAGTTTCGTATACAAAACGTCAGAGTCATATATATACACATATATAATGAATTATGTTTTTAGGATCCAAATTTAGACTCCAAACTCTTCTGAGTTCTGACTGTAAACTCTTCTGAAGTCAGACTCTGAACATTGAAAGTTCAGACTCGAAACTCTTCTTAGATCTAACTTCGAGTTCTCTAAATTCAGACTCCGAACATTGTAAGTTCATACTTCAAACTCTTATGAATTCAGACTCCAAAAATTATATGTTTTGACTTTGAACTCTTATGAATTCAAACTCTGAACTTTGTACGTTAAGAATCCAAACTCTTATGAATTCAGACTCTAAATTCTACTGAATTCAAGACTCTAAATTTCCTTGAAATTCAGACTTCTAATTCTTCTAATAAACAAAATCTGAATAACCATGCATTAAAGACTCTGAATAGTTTTTGGTTAGACTCCAAACATTCATTTTTTCTTACAATCCAAAAAATGAATTTACTTAAGTAACCATATTTTTGTTTAGTCATATTTTGGTTATAAAATGATGTCATGCATTATATTACTAACTAACCATTCCTTGAGTTACACGTGTTCAGGTCCCTCTGAAATTCAAGTGAAAATATGACTATTGGAGGAGGGAGACGACTGTTGAATCTATGCCTATAAATATGATCTCATTTGAATGAGCTCATAACTTTGACTTGACTTTACTTTTGAAAAAAAATCTATTACATGTTGTCAAAGTGATTTCTAGATAGAGAGGCTCTTATAAACTCTAAGGATTCATGTATAATGTTTGAACGAATTGTTCAAACTTTTCTTTGTGTAGAATTGATTTTTGAAGAGGTATTATTTCCATTAAATTAGTGACTTCATATTGTAAAGTTATAAGTGACAATTTCCTTAAAAATAAATGTCTTGTGAGGATAGAAAGAGAGATACCGATCTTCGGATTGAGGGATCACATGGGTTTGGGTAAAACAATATTTCTTGAAAGTATAAATCAAGTGACCTTTATCCAAGGTTGTTGGATAACCATCTCTTTGGGTTAAAGGATTTACTACATATTAGTTATAGTGTTCCAAAATTATTTTACGCTCTAATTTTTGGTTGTTGAGGAAATTATAACTATCTTATACTTCCTTAGACTGGTACTCTGATTAAATAATATTTTATACACTTTAACATAGAATCTTTGTTGTTATAATCTTTTGTTAAGTTTCTTTTCTAGAATTAGTTTTCCAAAATCAAGAAAATTATTAGAACTTAGAGGTATTGTGAATATTGTTTATACAAAGTTTCTTCAAGGTTTTTTTAAGTATAAAAATAACCCCTCTTATATATTGAGTATCTACACCATCGTTTGATACTACAATCAGTATCATATCTATCTTATAATCGATCCAAAATTCTATAACGACATGGTGTATTCTATAACTAATGTCACCATCCAATACTCCCAAAATAATTTTCATAAATAACCAACTCTAACATATCGTAATGTAACTTTACTCAAAAATTTTACTAATGACATGGAAACCATTAACTCTTATTTATATAGACCTTTATACACTTTTCACTACAATCATGTTTTCCACATCATTTACCCATTGACATCCAACTTGTACATGATAATCACATGACTTAAATACAGATGACAAACCATACTTCAGTCACATTAATATGGGTCTAACTAAAATTAATGAATGGTATGATATATGTAGGAAATGATAAAAGAGATAAAAGGCTGATATATTTAATAATAACCCCCTCAAAGTTTTAATAAACAGTAACCAAATCATTCTTCTCTAAAAAAATAATTAGGGGATGAATTATTCTTCCTTATAATCTACTTTACCAAGGGGTTGTATATTTTATGGACATGAATTCAATAAAAAATTATAAAAAAATAAATGATTATTGAAGTAAGATCAAATAATCAAAAACTATGTTTCTTATCATAAATTCATTTTAGAATGTAAATATTATAAATAAATTCATAATTTTAAATAAATATTAGGAAAATGTTACAACAACTAAAGGCAACAACAACTCAATTTATGTATTTTTAGATCCCAAATTTGGATCATTTATTGACCTCTAGGAATTTACTTGGATTCAAAACCTCAATACCTCTCCCAATGTTGTCTTTAAAAAACCACAATGATTGACTGTGTATCCTAATATTTTAACGATTATAAGGATTTAATAGATTATACAAAGTAAAAATATTTTAATTGAAAAAATATTTTTAAATAATTTAGGCCATTAATTACCATTTGACCATGAAAACCTAAGGGTCGGAGTTGAAATGAAACTTCTATTTCATTAAGCATAACACATTCAATCTAGATAGAAGCATATAGTCAATTTCAACATTATATTATTATATGGAGATATATAAATAATTCATCACTACAAGGATAATGTGGATTAAAATAATATTTTTCATACATAATATATTTTTATCAGTGTCCCACCATGTCCACAAATCATTGTTAGGTATGCCATGGGTAAAAAATACCTATGAAAAAAATTATTTTTATGATATTTTTGGTTATTTAAATTTTATATCTAAACATATATAGATTATAGGTATTGTAAAATAATTATTAATCTTAGTATACTTCAACAATAAAATTTTTATCAGCAAATTGACATATTATAATAATGTCTATATTCATAGACTTCTTCATTAAATACTTTCAAGTGGAGATCATATTCATTATTCATGGAAATAATATCTTCCTACAATTATTTATCTTATCGTTCACTTATAATGTTAGTTAAATTGACCCAATTCTTTTGGATAATGTTGATTATATGGAAAAATGTGATAGATGGGATATAATAACTCCAAAAATATATATGGATATTCGACAATATTTGTTATAGTGGTAATGGAAAATGTGTACATCATCACATAAACATGTATATGTTCAAATCAACAAGACATTGTATCTTAAATCCTTATTTAACTATGATATTACTTTATGTATTATTGATCAATAAATATTCTAAAATGAAAAATTGCATGTTTACATCTTCTAATTGAATTTATTAAGGTTGACAGAGCAGAATATTTAATGATAATTAAATGTTTCTCTTTATAAATTATATCTTATATATTTAGTTTAACATTTTCAGAACAATAAAAAATTCCAAGTGAGAACCCCATATACTCTCTAATTCATACTTTTACTATGCAATTCAAACATTTTAAACTAATATTTCAAACTTTTAAGACATTTATTAAATAAAAAACCTACAGAATAATATAATACAATTAATATTAAATTTAAATGTAAATTAATCAAATAAATACTATATATAAACATAATTATACAAATATAATAATTGTTAATGAACGATTTATTATTTTTTTTAGTAAATGATTTTTTTAGTTTATTCTATAAATAATGTAAAAATGACTATTAAGGTCTATAATAATTTATTTTATAGTACATATGAATAAGTAAAATATATTTTTCTTATATGATATTCAAATGAAATATTTGGGCTCAATTATAATATAATATTAAGTCAGATACCACACCTAGTGAATTTTAATCAATAAAAATTATTTTTTATATGTAAACATATACATATTCCCATCATTAGTAATGTTATTATCTCATCAATAATCATAATCCTAAAATATTTTATATTTATCCGAGCAAAAAAATATGAATACAAATCAATCTAAATTTTTTAAAAATTATCAGAAAACATCTCCATAGAAAAAAGTTACAAAATATGAAGATATTTTATATGTAATCTTATAAGAGGTGTTTTAACTCTTTAATATTTAATTTTATAGTCATCACAAAGTCAATCAAGATAAAATATTTGTTGATTTTTACAGAAAGACCATTTGAAAAATTTATAAATGTATTCAAAGGGTTGTAACATGATTTTATTAGATTCTTATATTACCATTATATTAGAATATGAAAATATCTCTTTATATATATGAAAAGGTATAAGTACAATATCCAAAAATTCACTTATAGATTATCTATCTCACATATCAGGACATTACTGACATATATATTCCCTAAACAATGAAAAAAATAATAACTTCTAATGAAGAATATCCCATTGGTATAAAATTTTCATTTGAAAGGCTAAATTTTTTTCATTATAATCATGAGTATATCATTCTTCCAAATTCTAAATATCTCATACACAACTACATGGTCCATTTATAATGAACATTATATCAATAGTTCTTTTAAATATTTTATTCAATCACTGAATATTATAATGGCATAAAAATGGAAACATTTTAGGCATGATTAAATCGTGCCCAAGTTGAATTCATTTCCAAAACCTTATCATCTATTCACAAAAGATGGTTTAAATCATATATAAATAAATTGATAAAATAAAGCAATAGAAAAAGTATTCAGAAATTAATTACAAGGAGCCACCATAAATATTCAATGATATTAAGTTGTAGTATATAATTTAATTTCTATTACTTTGAGGATCAATTTTAGATAATAGTTTTATAGAATTTGGCCATAACTAATACCTAAAAAACCAAATAATACATAGCTAGAACTTTTTATTCATAACCATTTTTTTATAATATAGAACTTTTAAATGAAAAAATGTTTTTATTTAATGGAAAATCACTATGACATTCAAATTGAATTATTCCTTTCCCTTACCCATCCAAAAACACAAGGAAAACATTGAAAAAAAGGTATTATGAGAGAATATAAATAAGGATTATAAAAATATAAAAATCTATTATCAATGTAAAAAATTAAAAATAATTAAATAATTATCATTCAAATAAATTTATTTTAGAAAAACAAATAAATATTTTAAAAAAGAAATCACATACATGTATTTCTCAAATAAAACATTTAAAAAACAAATAAACCAATTAAAAACTCCTTATTGGTGTTAGTGGGAACCATATTCATAAAACCCATTCAAAAATGTTTTAATTGAAATAACCATATGGTAGAATTCTAATATAATAATTATACAGAGAATTGAATATCTACAATGGGTATCGCCATTTGTATAAGATAAATGTGGACCATACCTGAGATATAATGTGGATCAACACTTTTTAAAAGATATATTGGGCATAACCATTATACATGATCTATGATGGTGCTCAACTATTCATATAAGCTATATTGTGATCAAACATGATCTATAATAGGGATAAACCCTTTCAATAATATATATTGGGCTCAAAAATTACATTGAATTATGACATACCATATCACTAATAAGACACATTCATTATAAAAACCATTGATGAACACTATAAAATACATATGAAAAAATAATTTCATAAAAAATTAATTGTTTTCTAAAAATCCATTTTCAAAACCCAAATAAATATTTTTTAGAAAACCATTATCAAAACCGAAATACAAAAAAGTGTAAGATGGTTTATCATATAATAAAACATGTAATATTGAAAAGTAATAATGAAATCAAATTACAGTCATGACATCAGAAAAGACCTTGTCACCATGTAAATTAATAATAAAACATCCCATTTTCATTTGTCTAAATGTTCCATATGAAACATGTAAAAATATTCCATTTTTTAAAACAATAATAAAATGTAAAGATACATAGAATGTAAATTTTAAATCTTTTATGTACTTTTAAAATCATTAATAAATTCATTTTAGGGCATGTTCATAGAATAGAAATTTACTTTAATAAGTGTATTTTTAAACTAAATTACTATTATCACATTGGAAACACTTAAATCATAATATCAATGAAATATTATTTAATGATTATAAAATTCATCAATTAAATTTATCTCTTAACTAGTATTTCATGTAGTATAAATCACACACATCACATAGAGAATCCAATATAAATTTTAATCTCATAAAGGAAGAATGATACATTATCTTTAATGCCAGTCGATAAAAATGTCAAATATTATAGCAAGACAATAAATAGAAAATAACATTAAAAGAATATGAAATTTTAAAGATTATCAATCCAGTTGAATGACCACACTCGTGATTAATGATGTTGATAGAATACATAATATTAATATTAAACTGTTATTTTAAAACAAGAATGTATATATAATCATTTATGTACATATAAATAAACAAAGAATTGAATAAGTGGTATATATATAAAGGAGAAAACCCTTATGATCGTTAAAAATAGGACTGTTGGAATAGTTACCTGGCCATTGGAATAGTGAAGTGATCATTATGAATAGTAATGGGGAAGTTGGTATAGTAAACACACCTATGAAAGTATAAATAATTTTTTTGAATCTTATAAATGAAACGATGATATTTTTCTTCCATGAAATAATTAAATAATTGTTTCATAAATGATATATTAATTTTTGGTAATTTTTTAAATATAACTATTTATTTAAATAGTTATTATTAATATAATAATATAAAAGAAATTATATTTTCTTAAATATATTCATAAAAAATATTTTTTTATTATAATTGTAAGAAAATTTTATGACAGAATAAATAATGTTTCAAAGTGAATAAAATTTATTCATCATATTAAAATCAATTTTTTTAAAATAAATGATGATTATAATTAAAAATTGACATTTAACTATTTTAAAAAATCTCAAAATTGGAATGATTTTTGAAATATGCATGTCATGAACTTTTTAGGGTATGTTTTTGGTATTTTTCTTAACTAGTTTAGTTTTTTGTGTATAGTGAAATATAGTAATTTTCTGTATTTAATGAAAACAAGAATTTTAGAGGAATTGATGATGTATGGATTCTGTAATAACCCATTGTTTTGTGATATCCTAAAGCATTTACTTTCATTTACATATGGTAAACAACACTGTTGATGTCATGGACCCAAAAATATAAAAATTTAAAAAAATAGTAAATAACATAACCCTCCAATCCCCATAAATACCACACCTAGCCTAACTTTCTCCTCACACATCCTCAAACATGATTCATGTCTGTTATTCGTAATTAAATTTCCATGACTCTTCCCCACATTCAATTCATACTGGTCTTAGAAAAAAACAAACCCAAGTGCCTTAAAGGGGTTCTCGAGGAGACGATAATCCAGAGGTAAAATCCTCTTTATTTATCTTTTAAATATTTTTTCATCTATCATATCCACACCTCCATTATAAAAAATGTGAATTTTAACAGATGTATAAGATATATAATTTTATTTTATTGTGATAATGGAATATCCATCATCAAACCACTTCTCTTCCCCATTTATCAAAAAATCAAAAACATCATTTGTAATATGACGATCCAACATCTTAATGGAATTTAATTTAGATTTATAATTACTCCTTTATGTATAGACATAATCCTATAATTATGGATATGACATATCATAAATGTACATTGTAATTTTTTTCATGATATTTAACAAATATATATGAATAATTTTAAATACTAATGGAAACTAGTTCACGATGATCCAAAAAACTGAAAAAATAAACTAAGAAATTATCATTAACATTTTATCAAATGAATCACCCTAATATCTAAAAAATGATATATGGACCATATAAAATTCTAAAAGTTAACTAATACCATTTGATTTTTATTTTTGATTGGTATTTCTATTTAACAAGACCTCCAATAGTTTCAGTCTATGGAAAAGACCATAAACTTATAAAATTGATGGTTATAGAAAAATGAAATTAAATATTGTAACTTAGAAAAATATACATAAATGAAATTACTAATATTAAAATATTTCAAATATAATTTAAACTGGTATTCTATTGAAATATTATTGACTCTTGTTTTGTTATCAAATACATTATGTGAAAGTGTAGAAAACATTAAAATATATGTTAAGTTATATATTCGAACATCAATATGTACCATGGTGTTAAACAGTCTCACTCATTACATAGATATATTTATCAATTGATTAAATAATAATTATGATACAAATTGTTTTCCATTTTTAACCAGTGTGTTTATTCTATATGTTTTATTCTTTAAGAGGAACACATCTGCATGAATTTGTTATAATGGGTTCACTAAGACGATGAGTTAATTCATTGGGTATGTTTTAGTCAAATAAGATGTAATGTAGGTTATTAGAGACTAAAAATAATAAATTATGGGAGTTTTTTACCATATTATATTGTCTTTCATGTTATCCTCGACCCATGTTTATGTCATGTTATATGTTTCTGCCACATTCATATATTTCTATGATCACAAAACAACATTCTTTATGTGTTATGCTTCCATATGTTTATTAATTTTTTATTCATTTTTAAGTCACCATGTTATGATTTCTATCCCATATTTTATTTTTTATTCCTATAATTATTCCCATACATGGATTTATTATCTCATCCATTTGGTATATGTATTCTGTATTTTATCTTATGTGAATATAGGATCTCAAATAATGTTAAGAGCCCATTATGAAAGATTAATATACATATTTTATATTATATTTACATGTTTCTAATTTTATGTACCATGTCTCCCAAGGAAACTATAATTTAATATCCTTGGATTGTTTTTTATGGATAATTATTCATAAATAAATGACATAATTTGTGTCAAATTCTATGATCTCTATAGTTATTATCATAGAATTGTCAATTAATTTTTCGATTATTGCTCTTAAAAATGTTATTAATAACCATAAAGATCCAAGTCAAAATTATTCTCACAAATAAAGAATTATATATTATTAAGTAAACAGACCTATATTAATGCTAATTATTATATTTGGAAAACAAATAGAAAATAAGATGATATGAATAGGAATATTTGGATCTGCTTGGTCCATTAGAACGACCAACCTAACAAAAAAGATTGTAGAAATAAAAAAGAAAGTTAATAATGATTAATTAATTTAAAATCTTGAAGAATATATAATTACATGAGATATTATATTTATCTGATGAACGGAATACAAGGTATTTATAGGATGTTGTAAAGAGTTATGACCGATATAAATTAAACTATTTTAATAGAAACCTGACCGATGAAAAATTAACGTAACCATTTGAAATATTTAGCAAGATGATAAAATAGAAATCTCACATATGAATGTTTAAATAAAATTTAGGTATCTTAAAAATGAAAAATTGAAAAATTTATATCATGGAATAAGAAAAAAAGTTTCTCAATTATGTGTTGGTATTTTTTTGACAAACATAATTATTTATTTAAAATTTGAATAATTAATATAATATAATGAATGAAAAATTATTTCCATAAAATATATTCATATAATTATGGGTTTTATATTAATATTTTATGATAATTTTATGAGAACATCATTAATTATTTGATTTTGCCTAAAATTAGTTAAAATATTAATTTTAGTATTTTTATAATAAATGATGAATTTATTTAAAAAAATGTCATATGTATTAAACTATTTTTAAAATATGGGGTACATTTTGGAAAAATACTAATAAAAATATTGTTAGAGTGAATTATTGGGAATTTTCTAATGTAGTTTAACTTTTTGGTGAATAATGAAATATAGTAATTTATAGTATTTAACTAATACATGAATTTTGTGTAATTTTATATGTATATATAAAGTAGAAATCCATTTTTAGAACATCATTGAATCATATAATGTATTTATTTATGAGAATCAGTAATATTTGTAGTCATTATTGAAAATAATAAACAAATAAATAAAATAATAAAAATGACCCCTCCTCAGCCCTAGATAAATATCACCCCTTCTCCTCACACATACTATGCCTTTTATCAGGTGTATATTTTTCCCAATTATAATACCACGAACCTTCATTACTGTTATGTGGTGATTATCTCAACCAAATACCTAACCATTGTTCTTTTTGTTGGTTCTCAATCAGAATTTAATCAGGAGGTAAGATCCACCTCCTTTATCATTTGAATTATACCTTTATTATTCCATATACTCACCACCATTACCTAAAAAATAATGATAAAAATATTATATTATATTTACTGTAATGTTATTTTTTTTATTTAATATATATTTCCAAAACTATTGTCATTATTTTTTTCTTAAAATCAATAACATCATCCTAGATATGTCTATCCACAACCTTTATATATGATGTTTTTTAATTTTTCAATACAATATGCAAGGATGGTTATTAAACCATTATAATGAGTACAAAATATTTTAAAATGTAAATTATAACTTGTTTCATGTCATATAAAAAATATAAAATCAGAATATTAAATAATAAAAACTCTTGTTCATGTTGATAAAAAACCCCAAAATAAACAAAACATTAATCACAACCATTTTATCAAATGAATTGTCATCATATTATAAAACAAAATGATATATTGGGAAAATTTAATTTCTTTATGTAAATAAATGCCATTTAGTTATAATTCATCAGTCCTTATTCCATTTGGAATGGTCTACCCTAATTATTCTCAAGGAAATTGACCATAATACCAGGAAACAAATGGTCTCTAAAAATAGAAATTAAACATTATAACACATATAATAGACAAAATTTAACATAATTAAAAAATAATAAATAAAATATATGTTTAATATGGTTTTTACTAAATAATAATTGAATTCAATTTTATAATCCCTGATATTATGTTCTAGTGTAGACACATTAAAATATACATAATGAGATCTCTCTAAACATCTGAATTTACAGTTGGTTTGTGAATTATCTCTATTTACACAAATTTATTTCACCATTATTTTTATATAATTAATATAAATTATAGTCATATATTGAATAAATATAACTTATGTAAATAATTTTTTCAATTTCCCTCATCATTATACATATTAAAATCAAGGGAGGTTCCTTTTTTATTTCTCTTCACTTAATGTATTATATAAGTTAATTACATCGAATATTATCCCAATAACATGTAAAAATATGTAATAAGGTGGTAGGGATCCAAATTTGTCTACATAATGGGTGTATGACAAATTTATTATTCATTTTACACATTATACGAAATATTTAACCACTAAATAAACTCGTTTTTACCTTAATCACTATAAGTAAATTTATCTTTTTTCAATAATTAGTATGGTTAAAAAATAATTTGACATTATTATTTAATATAAATTATTCCGATTAGAAAGAATAAATCCATTTTTATATATTCAAATAAGAAAACTTTGATAATTAAATTTGAAATACATAGCATAGACATGATGAGAATTTTGTCTTTTAAAGTTAAAAAGTTAAAAAGTTCACAATATATTTTTGTGAAAATTTGATGCTTAAATAACTATAATGTAATAAATTATATTAATATATTTCTAATTGAACTATAATTATTCTAAAACCAAATTAAAATATAAATTAACATTATAAAATATTTATATGAAAAGTGGATTTCAATTAATATGTATTATTCTTTTTATATTCATAAAAAAAATATATCATTTCAAAAAAATATCAAAATATAACAGTAAGATAATTTTTTTATTCCAATTTAATAAATTAATTTAATTTTCTCATATAAATTTTCTAAAATTTGTAATATTTATTTCAAAATTATGTTTATGAAGCATGACTAAGATTTAATTAAAAAATGTATTTTAAAAAACAATTATTTTTATGTTAAATGATTCATGATTTTAGTATTAATTATTAGCTAATTAATAAAAATGTGTAAAATATATATTTTAATAAGTAAATAAACCCAATACATACTAGAAATTCAAAAATCTAGGCAATAAATATCATATTATATAATATTATTATTTGCATATTCTTGTTTGATAAAACATGTTCATGAATATAATGCAATCTTTTGATGAAATTCATTATTCTATGTAATAAAATAAATGTTTGTTTTGTTTTTAGAGTATTATATTGAAAATAATGTTATTCACTTAATATATAATGGTGTCCCATCCTCCCACCTTTAATAAATTTCATTCTCCAATGTTTTATTTTATATCAGAAATCAATGGATAGTCGTTCGTACAATAAAATTAATCATTTAATAGTCTTTTTAAGAAGGATTATAATACATCCAATTTTTAATAGTGATATAATAATCATATTTGAGTATTATTAAAATCCCATTAATGTTTGTATTAACCAAAAATGCTATCAATACGTTTAAACATATGTCAATTACATTAAAATGCAGAATTCATAAAAATAACATTACAACTAAAATATATTTTTGTAATATCTATTAATACATAATAAATGTCTCAAAAGATACTATTGTTACATAAAACATCTATATTTGGGTTCCAAATAAATTTATATTTTGATTAACCATCAAAGAATACCATTCTCTCTAGAGATGTCACCATCCCACTAGATGGACCGACATAAACTATAGAAGTAGAAAATGATTTTGCAAACTATTTTTTTAATCATGAATATTACCACCCTTTGAAATTAAATTATGAAACATGTTATGTTAATGTATTTAATTAATTCATCTAATTCATCTCATTTTAGTGGATATATATATCTCACACTTAGATTTTTAGGACTTTTTTCAGTGGAGTTATGAACATTGTGACCAAAATTACCACACCGGTTAGAAATTTAAAATCCCAACATATATTACCTTAAATATATTTCACCTCACATGAATATTATTTTGGGATTAACTCCATAATTATTAGTTTTATTATCCTCTATTTTCTACCTCCTTGACCATTTCATACTCTCATAATCTCATGCCCCATAAATTTCAGAATAACTGCCTCTCAATGTTAACAACAATGGAATAAACTTTCTCATAACATTTAAATTATAATGTGCCCCACTATATTTATATTATTGGTATTAATCATGATTAATGTCAATAAATTTTGATATCAATTTCTTGAAGAATATTTGGAACATACATATCAAATCTTGTGATGTATTCATCATGTAAAACAACATAGCCTTCATCTGTTTTCCTCAATTCTAGGAATTGTTTCAACTTCCTGTGCTAAAAAATAATAAGGAAATATTTCAAAAACAAAATAATCATAAATATTTACCCATAAAAAATCAATAAAATATTTATCTCTGGTATTCTTAACCAAATATCACACTTGACCAATATCACCTTCAAAAAAATAAATGGAAATAAATTCCCATTGATGTTTTGAACTACCCGTGAATTCAAATATCTTCTAAAGAGAATTGACCCATACATCAGCTTCTAATAGGTAAGATTATCCATTCATGTTTGGGGGATTTTTCATAATTAAATTATCCATTATATAAATAGTCCTTTATGGTATATTATATTTTTCTTTGGCATGGATTCTGATATCATTTTTATCTTGTGTCAACTGATCCATCTATATAAAAAACTATTCTATTCCAATTCCATCCATATCAAGAAGGTCATATGGAAGGATATTGTCCTCTTGTTACCTTCCCATTTCAGATATCATATTTTAAATGTGTAAAATCATTGAAAAATTTTATCTTTCATATAAAGAAATATGGAAATATTAAAAAGATATATCATTTCAACAAGACTAGTAAATAAATTATAATAATGGAAGGCTATTAAATCTATCATAGCCTATAAATATTTCTAGAATATACATTGAAATAAACCAGACAACACTATCCTTAAATTTTTTATCATTGTGTGTTTTTATAAGAATTTAATTTAATTCACATTATATATCTTTTAGGGTTATTAGTTCTATAGAATTTTTCCATCACTCATTCAAAACGAAACCTTATAATATAAAGCAGACATAGTGATTTGTATCCGTTTTTTTGAAAATATAAAATCTTAAAAATAAATCATTATTTATTTGTAGAGAAAATACCCACGAATTTCAGGTTGACTTTTTTTCTTTCTCTTACAAGGCGTAAAGACCTATGAAAATAGTTCAAAAATCATTGGATCAACAAAAAATATACGTAATGGATATCAAATTTTAGTAAACCCTTCGTTAAAATGTGAAAACCAATTATATATTTAACATTACATCAATGTTATTTGACTGAATAAAAAAAATCACAAGAAAATACACAAAAATTTTCTTTATATTAAATCCCGTAAAATTCATATCATGTAATTAAAACACCATTATTTTTGACATAGAAAATCATATTCATCAAACAAATTCAAAAATCTTTTTTTTGAATAATCACACGTCTTAGTACAATTATAATAATTACCCAATGCATTGGAGAGAAATATTAAGTATCAAACACCATATATTCTATATGAAGATAACTAATTATCTATAATGGGGATCATCCATTTTTATAATCTACATCAAGATCACCTACTTTCCATGAGATATAATGGGGTAAACCATTCGTATATTATATATAAAACTTACACATGACATATATTGGAGAACAAAATTTTGTATATGTTTTATTAGGCTATCTCATTTCATATGTTGGTCAAGAACCATATCATGAATAAAACACATTCATTATAAAACCCATGGAAAACCAAATTTTCAATAACAAAAAAAGGAAAAATGGACATAACATGTTTTTTTAAGAAATAATGTATTATTGAAAAGGAAACAATAATCATATAGTAGTAATGGTGCTTGAAATATCACTGTCATTGTGTACATTAAGAAGAGAACACGTGTTTTAAGTGTGCCCAAATGTTCCATATAAAACACATAAAACCGTTACCTTTTGAAAATCAAAAAAAAGTAAACAAATATACATTTTACTTTAAAAAATTATTTAAATAAAAAATAAATACAAATAAAATTTAAACTAAGTACATGGGAGAGAAATATTGTGTTAGAGAATAACATTATAAAGGATTTCATATAGGAAAAGTACCTAATAACATTATAAACACATTAATCATGTGATCCATGAAATATTACCATTAAGAAACATTAAATGTCATTAAAATAGATAATTTAATTATATAACCTGTTAAAGGTTCTTTATATACACCATAAAAAGTAATATAGGTGCATAACATCAAAAAATGCCTCTGTCAAAGGATGTTAAGGAGAAATCAGTTTGACAGATTATGATCCAAAATTTGTGTCATTAACCTAAAAAATAACAAACCAATGTTAATTATTTTCATTCCCAATATACTTATTCTGGTTTAATATTAATTTTATTTCATATATTAACATGTTATATACAATTTCATAATCAATTATGTTTAAATCAGATGTTTTGACCATATTCGATTAGTGTATCAAAAATGACATTTGTAGGTTGACTATGGTCAAAGGGGTAATTGTTTAAATATAAAGATATTAACAATAATAATTACATAATTATCATATTTATATTGAAATTATATATTTAAATCCAATCATGTAATGTGGTTATAATAAATGAGATACCATTTTGATCAATGAGACGGTAGGACATATGTACGCATCAGTAAAGTTGGAAGTTTTCAATGATCATTTTGTAAATAATGATTCTAACAAATAAATTTAAAAAATTTAAATGTATCATAAATAAACTAAATAATAATAATATATAATTATAAATACCAATCGTGTGATGCAGTGATGAAAAAAGAATCACATCGTCGGTAGTCCGCCGTACACACAAACGATGTTATCATAAATCTGATGTATTAGAATATAAAAAGGTTATATATTTTATAATGAATAAATAAGAAAATTAATGGTATAAATATCATACATAAAATATATATCATTCATTATTCACAACACTGAGTGGTGGGAATGGGAAAAATAATGGATGACATTTCGCAGGGTGGTAATTCGCTGAACACTTGAAAGATGAGTTTAAAATGCAACTGTTGGAAATTTTTGTTAGTTTAGGTAGTAACCAAAACATAAAAAACATTTAGTATATTGAATATTATATGTTTATTGTATAATAATTTTATAATAATAATTGAATGAGTTGGATAATGAAATAAAATAATAATTCTTGTTGAAGAACATTACCTCTTCTGAAGGTATCTTCCTTTGGTTTTCAATAAACCTACACTGTGAAGGATTTATGACGAAAATAATGATGCCAGTATGAGGAAATGTATGTAGGATGTAATATGGAAAGGTTTTTTATGATATAAATGTATTGATAAGTGTTTATAAGGGGGGAGAGTTATTTCTTTATTACAGTGCTGGTGGAGTGGAATTCTTATAAATTCTAAAACGTATTCACTATTAAGAGGTCATCCATGACTTATGATACTAAATAATAATTAATTTATTTAGTTTAGGTAATTTATTATCAATACTTCATTATTAAATACTAAAATAAAATCATTTTGTCATTTTGTTTCATTTTATTTTTTATTAATCATTTTTAGATTTTTGTTTTTACTATTGTAACAAGTTTTCTAGCATTCGTAATTTATCATTTAAGATTTAAAAAAATTAGAGAAATATTAGAAAGTAGGTACTTATTACTATAGATATTTTATTTAATATAGAATGTAAATATTTAATGCTTCTTTTCAAATTAATTTTAACTGAAGCACATGTAAATTGAAAAAACACTTATTTACCCATAGTTGCACTAACATAGATATCACTATTTATAGGTAAATATTCTCATTATAAAATATTAATTTATTAATTAATCGATGATAGATTATAATTCTTAGTATTTTAAAAAAAATTGAGGAGGTTTTAATTTTTTAAAATTTAAAATCATAAAATAAAATTTTATTGATCATAAAATTATGTTAATGTTAATTTTGGAACATTTTATTTAATTTCAATTTAAATAAACAAATTAAATTATGTTATTTGAATATATTAATAAAATATCAGTGTGGAATGATATATTATTCTAAAATAATGGAATACACAAATTCATTAAATTTATTTTACTTTTAATATATTTGTATCATTTATTTTTTATTTATTTACTAAATTAAGACTGCATTTCCAATTATTATGAATTTCACATAAACAAATTCATCACTAAAAAGTAAATATGAATTACTATGATGATAAACACACATATATACTTTATAATAATATGTCTTTCAGAACTATTATGGTCTCTCCCTGTCCCATATCATTATAGATAATAAAATCAATGGAAGTACCATTTTTTACTTTTCCTTTAATAAATTTAATTTATATGTCACTTTCATATAATAGTTCTCCACTAACTCATAAAAATATATTATAATTTGGTAAGGGTACAAATATGGAAATCCAATTGGTAATGAAAAAATGTAGGTCCTTTTACACCTTATATGTTATTTTTTAATGGTTGTGGCAGACGCCTCAGTTATTATTAAACCAAAGCAAACCAAAGTCCTCTTTGACTAAGTAGAGGGAAACCCATTACATAGCTAGAAGGCCCAGTGGTCATTTATCCCATTACATGGCATGTAGGCCGAAGGCCCATTCGGTGAATAACACTACTACAGTACTAGTGCTACTATAGTACCACATTACACCCACCGCTGCTACAGTACCCTGCCGATGCAAAAGTGTCCTTCCACTGCTACAGTATCTGCCGTTGCTACAGTGTTTCCACTGCTACAGTCATACTATATTACCTTATATGTTATGTTTAACAACTACGTAAACACATTTTTACCTGATTCATTTTAATTAATTTTAATTCTTTCCACTAATGATTAAGGAAAAAACCCAAGTTTACATTATTAGAGAATTTAAATTATTATGTTACAAGTATTTAATTCATTTATTTAGTTTAAATTCAAATATGTGATAGAATTTAATTTAAATTTAATATCATTGTAGTGGTAAGAAAGTGGGGTTTTAATGTGTAAAAGTATTAAAGTCAACAATGTCTTTATATCGAAATTAAATATTATTATTTTTGAAATTATCTATATTTTATTAAAACATGTATAATTAGAATATATTAACATTTAATCAAAATAAAAAAATTATTTAAAATTTTAAATATTTTAGATGAAAAGGCAGTTTTCATTTGAAATAAAAAAATCAATATTCATCAAATAACAAACCATTTTTAAAAAAAATATCACCTTTGATAATTTTGTAAATTCAATTAACAAAATTATGTTAATTTTTTATTATATATTTTCATGATTTTTTAAAAATTAATTTTAAATTATTTTCACCAAGAAAGAATAAACCGTATTTCTGATAAACCAAATTTATGAAAACAATCCATTTTCATTAAAATTATAATGATTTTATTAATAATAATTGATATTTAAAATAACTGATTAGATTATAAATTTTAATTTTTTTATTTAATGATATTCTGACTCTCTATTCAATCATCCAGGTGATAATTTTCATTTTAAATAATAATATTGATAGTAAATTGTTATTTGGTATAACATTGTCTTCTGTATAAGGAAAGCTATCAAAGAAACTCATTTTTGTATTTAGCATAATCCATTATAGTTTTTATAATAGTTTATTCAATTGAAAATATTTTACTCTCATAAACTCGTTTTTTACATGTATGACATTTTTAATGAATTTTAAATGTGATCAATAAAGAATATTGGTTCTTTGGTGTGTAAAAATCCACCAATATAGCTAACCATACAAACATGAACCTTTCATGGAATCCATTAAAAATAATTTATTTTTATATAAATCATTTTATATTTTCCCATGTTTTAATTCCATCAAATTAATAAAATGAAATAACCACAATATATATATATATATAATGGTTGGGTACCACTATAGTATGATCATAATAAATCAAAATTTCATAGAATCAATAGTTAGGGAGGATCATGCTCCATATTGAAAATCCATGATTAGAAAATATATAAATGAATATGTATTATATGTTACTTGGGTACCCATGAACATTTGTAGATGGGATAGAAACTGTCAACTTTTATTTTTTTCCAATCATAATAAAAAACCCAATAAACATATTCTAGTATTTTAAATTATTAGTACATATATATAATGTGAAATTTTAACTCAACATTAATTTTATATTCATTCACATAAAAATAATATCAAAATTAGTGATCACAATTTACATTTTCTCACTCTAATTAAATATTACAAAAAAATTAGAATAAATTATTGTATTTCAAATAAATAAAATCCTATAAATGAAAAATTAAATTTTAAAAATAAGAACTTATTATTAGTATTTTTTAATGAATAATAATTTATCTTTATGAGTAATTTTTTATTCTTATTCTCACTATATCATTTAACATCATTTCCACAAAGAGAAAAAATAGTAATTGAGTGGGGATGGGATAACGTATAAAATATTTTTTTGAAATAAAATCCATGTGCATGGAATTTTAATAAATTCCACCCATTACAGTAATAAATTAAGTTGGGGTTTTTTTATTTAGTCAGTTCCCTCAAAATATGATATAATCAAATAGAAATAAAATTATTTTATAAATGTTACACAAAATTTTAAAAACAAGAAAATATAATGATCTGAAATTGAAAATGGGTGTTAGATTTATGGAAATTTGATTAAAAAAGGAAATACATTTAGGTTATTCAATAAAAAATTGTATAATCCATTAATAATAGAGAATGAAAATCATTAGACTCAACAATGAATAAAATGTTTAAAAAAATTTGATTAAAATTGATCAATGTCGTAAGTGGATTGCATATAAAAGTATGAGAAGTGTATAGATATAAAATATTATTGATATGGATAATTTGTGATTAAAATTTTTTAGAAAGAAAATAGATATTGGGTATCAATTCTTGATTTAATGTGTTTTAATTCTGTATATTGAAAAATAGCATCATTAACAAATCATGTAATGAGTATCATCCCACTGGGCACATGAGGATAATAATAGATTCATATACCATAATTATCACAACTCGTCCCCCGGGGCCCATGTCGTAACTACCCCAAGCCCGACTTCCATTGGCCAGGGGCTGACGACTTTCACCAAAGGCGTAAATCCCTATAACTGTGAAGGTATTGCCTTTATAAAATGTAAACACACACACAAACTGAGTACAAGAGGAAACAAACACTAAGTAAAGCAGTGAAACAAATGTACTAAAAGTACAAGGGGCCTAAATACAAGCCCAACAGAAAGGTACAACTATAAATGAATAAAGTACAACTAAAAATACAATAGCTAGAATGTGGAAGCAACTCCTGAATCATCCTTCGGGTTCCTACCTAAAGGGTAGGTTCATGTGCCCTCTATAGCACTCCATGTTTGTTCATCTGTCCGTCCGTCTCCTCCAGGTACCAACTCGTCGTGAGGTCCAACTCTGTGTACCATCCAGTCCTCGTACACTCTGCCTCGATCGACGTTGTCCATTGTCTGCATCCAACACAATGAGGTGCAGGAATAACCCGTGTAGGGGTGAGTATAACAATACTCAGTAGGGACCCCGAGACCCTCAATTTCTCTCTAAAAAAACAAGGATAAACCACAAATAAATATCTCAACAGATAACCTTTACTTAGGTATATGCCCATACATTTATATAAGTTATCAAGTAACCCATCTCAATCCTTAGGAAAACACAAATGTCATTGACTCAGCTCGTCCTACAAATCCTTTTTTTTCATTTTCGCAATAAACCAATTTAGGGATGAGTGGGAACCTCACAATACTCGATAATAGACTTCAAGCACCACGACATACATGCTCAAAATACAACCCAGGACATCAACATTCAAACTTCAAATTCAAAAATAGGACATAGTAGTCAAAACCTTGGGCTATGAATAGCCTCGAGCCACGCTCCCGGAATGTAACCCTGATTCGCAATAATCCCATATTCATCATCAGCATCACCAGTGATCCGAATCTAATGGAGCAGCACACGTCGCCGTTAGTGAAAAAAAGAAACCACCACACCGGTGAGAACACCGACGACACCGGAGAACAAAAAACAAACTCAGAAACATACAAAAGATCTGTAAATTTAAGCAACTACATCGATCAAACAAAAAAAAAACATTCGCAACAAACAGTGCCTACCAATCCATGGTGAATGAGTATACTGGATGATGAATCACCAATAGAGGAGAAGCATGTGCCGGACGCGCCTCCCAGAAACCGTTAGCCGCTCGGACATCACATCCCAAAACCACCATGGAGGCCAGAACCCAAAACCGACCTGGAAGGAGTGATGGACCAAGAGTTCAGGGCAGATTTTAGAGGACAAAGGCCTTGGAAGAAGTCTACGCCAGTAGATCGGTGAAGGAGGCATGAATTAGAGCATCGAGGACCGCAAGCGTCGCTCCGTTGAAGGGGGATGCTTTTCCAACAGAGATTCTGAAGTGCTGAGTCCCCACCTGTGAGAATGCACACCTCATGAACTCGATGGGTAGTTCTCCCTACCGTGGGTCTGCCACCCAAACAAAGTAGTGATCCCCACCATGGGTCTTCCACCCAAACACAGTAGTGCTCCCCACTGGGCTAGTCAAGTCACTCCGACTCGAATCAAACAAGCAATCATCAGGACTCATCCAGCTACAAGGTCTCTGTACTCTGTATGCTCATCTCCAGGAGGATTCGCTCCATGAGCTATTTTTCGATACTCCAAGTATCACAATTTCTCATTTAGAAGTATCTCAAATGACCACCTCGTCAAAGGGGTCTCAAGGCAATAGACGACACGTCTATCGGATGCCCGCTCTATGAGTTATTAGCTATTCAGTCTCGGGAGCCCCGTTGGTTTCATGTACGAACCGACCTGACAGTATCTCAACTGTACCCTGTACTCTCATGAGGTATACTGAAAAGAACCATTTCTCAATGTGAATACCAACACCACTGACAGTTCGTCAAACAGACGTCTGGTCTCAGGATTATTAGTATAACCGTTCCAGGGGCCAGTTGGATTTCTGGTACAATCCAACCCGGCCCTACTCCAATTGCGTCCAAACCTCAAGTGATGTATTCAAAAATAACATTCTCATCATGAGGAATCTAATGTAGTCGACGTCACGTCAATCGGACGTCCGGTCCTCAAGTTATAAGTGTTTCCTCTCTGAGGGCCCGGTTGGTTTTGAGTTCGAACCAACCCGGTCGTACCCAAACATCTCTGAAATGTTGAGTGTAATATACCGAAACAACCGAATCGATCCAAGGAATCCTACATAATAGACGGTGAGTATATCAGAGGTCCGTAGCTCAAGATATGTCTGTTAAACCGAAAACGGTCTGAAAATAGGGGGTCTGGGCCCCGTCCGTCCCGGCCCAACACCCCCTGGGTCAGCCCGAACCGGGTCGACCCGACCCAGGTCCGGGTCCAGCCCTATAGGGCGTGGCCCGACTGGCGGGGCCTGGTCCTGCTGGCGCGGACTGGCCCAACAATGGCGGCCCGGCTCGGTGGCCGGTTCTGGCTCAGCCTGTTGGTCGAGCGCGTTGTGCCGAGTGGGGGGTGCAACCCCCGTTGATTGATATCGATGGCGCCCGATAGCGCCGCCCAGCCTCTCGGATCCCGTGTGGCCACAGGGTCCGTCACACCGCCACTGCGGCTATTGCCACTGTGGGCTTCTTCCGGCGGCGTGCAGCCACCGCCGGACGCTGGCAACGCCATGCCGGCGCCGCCATGCCGACGCTGCGTGCCGGCGACCGCTCCTGCGGCTCTCCCAGGAATACAAAGGCCGGTGGTTGTAACATATCGAAATGTACACCACCACATGCTACTCTCCTAACACTGCTTCCACGTCTGCTGCTCTGAAGATTCATCTGTCCTTTAAACACACATCACTCTGAGGTTAGAGATCTAAAGAGCTAATCATATCGTAGTCATCAAGTACCAAGAATGATCTGTATGCCTTGATGACAACCCAGCTACCGACATTTCATCCTGTCGAAGCTATATAATGCCTATGGAACTCTCAACCACCTCCTCAAGCCAGTCCTCAGCTACCTGTGAGTCGGGCATGCCTTGGAACATGAGGGGTTTCTGATGCTGAAAAACATGTAAGGTACTAAGCCAATATGTGTCATCTACTAGTACTGCCAGTTGTAACTGCTAACCAATAGGTAGAGATATAGCTGGCACACTACCCCAAGGTACTATCTCAGGCATCGGTCCACATACCGAACCCTCATTACTATGCGGACCAACCTCAGGGTCACTCATTGAGAAACACTAGTATCCAAGATCACCATATGCTCTACTAGTGTCTAAAAAATGTATAGAACTCTAGCTATCGCCTCCATCCAGTCTACTGCTGCCAAGGAATCTGTCTCTTCTCATAACCTCAGATGCCTCTGCCACTGGGACTCGCGCAACACAATCAGTCAGCGGGCACCGTCCGCCAGTGCAGCTGGTGGTATATGCTGCCTAACGGGTGGTGGTGCTGTTGGAACACCACACAAAGGTGCCAACATACTAGGAGGGCCCTGAACGAGAGCCTCATCGCTCGGTGGGCCGTCATCGGGTACTCTCCCGTATCTCCATCTGACTGTCTGTGTGGAGGCAACCTGAACAGATACGACATGTTCAAATGTTTATACCTGGTGATCAGAGCAGGTTTTAGATGAATTTGAGAAAACATTTGAAAACACACATGCAATCAGTGTTTTCGTGCACTAAGTCAGAAATCAGTTTTCAGGGTCTTAGTGTATGGATATGTTGGCTACCGCACAAACACTGGACTCCCTGAACTGAAAACCACACTTGGTACCCTTAACAATATTGCCTCACTAAAAATGAATATCAGAGTTATAAGTTTTGCGGTAGAACCGAATTATTTGATACCAATTTTTCACGACCCGTTTCCCGGGGCCCGTGTTGTAACTACCCCAAGCCCACCTGCCATAGGCCATGGGCCGGATACTAGAACCAAAGGCATAAATCCCTATAACTGGAAAGGCATTGCCTTTATTAAATGTAAACAGACACACACAACAAGAGTACAAGAGGAAGAAAACACTAAGTAAAGTAGTGTAAAAAATGTGCTGAAAGAACAAGGGGCCGGAATACAAGCCCAATAGAAAGGTACATCTATAACTGTAGAAATTATAACTGAAAAGGCAACAGGTGGAAGGTGGAAGCAGCTCTTGAATCGTCCTCTGGGTTCCTACCAGAAGGGTAGGTACGAGTGTCCTCCTCAACACTCCACATTTGTCCGTCCGTTCGTCCATCTCGTATGGGTACCAACTCGTCGTGAGGTCCAACTCCGGGTATCATCTAGTCCTCGTACACTCTTCCATGATCGGCGTTGTCTATCGTCTACATCTAACACAATGAGGTACGTGCATAACCCTTGCAGGGGTGAGTATAACGATACTCAGTCGGGACACCGAGACCCTCAAGGTATCTCTAAAACCAACATGGATAAACCAAAAAGAAATATCTCAACAGATAACCTTTACTTAGGTATATACCCATACATATACCTAAGTTCTCAAGTAACCCATCTCAATCATGATGAAAACACAAAGGTCATTGACTCAACTCAAACTAGGATTTTCATTAACGATATCAAAACCGCAACTACTAAAGAGCTCCTCCTCTGTCAAGTACAGTGATCCTGTCATGACTCTGAGGCGCTACTCAATATCCTTAGACTGCTGAGGTACTCTTCCTGTCGAGTACCGCGAGTCTGCCACCCCAACATAGTAGTGATCCCCGGTGTGGGTCTGCCACCCAAACACAGTAGTGCTCCCCCTAATAGCCTAAAGTGGTACTCCTTCTGAGGAGTACCGTGGATCTGCCACCCACACACAGTAGTGCTCCCCACCGTGGGTCTGCAAACCAAACATAGTAGTGCTTCCCACTGGGCTAGTCACACACAGTAGTGCTCCCCGTTGATTGATACCGGTGGCGCCCGATGGCGCCACCCCGCCTCCCGAATCCCGCGCGGCCGTAGGGTCTATCGTACCGCCGCTATGGCTTTTGCCATGATGGGTTTCATCCGGCAGCGCACCGCCGCCGCCGAACGCTGGTGCCGCCGTGCTGGCGGGGCGGGCCGGCGACGGCTTCCGCGGACCACCGGACATGCTCCGATGGTCCGATTCTCCCGCCATCTGTGCATACGACTCTTCTGGGACCCGTTTTTCACTTTGAAGGTTCCATATGCCATTGTGGTCCTGTTTCATCATCGCCCGTCAATACGTGAATAAAAAAACAAACTGCAGAGGGTCAGGTTTGTTCTACGGCCGGAGCCCACCACATTAGAAGTTTTCAATCATTATTTAAGAATTAAAACTCAAATCCAAACATGAAATATTACCATGCATGCATCCTGCATGTATGAGTGATCCGTGGATCAATCAGGCAATGGTTGGTTTGCGCTCATAGTTCATTCCACAAAAAGGTAAGGAGAAATTCAAAATAATACCCCTACCTCAGAAATTAACGTCATACGTCGGGCATCGCAGAAGACAGCGTCGCGGGGTGAGGTTTTGTAGATGATGTCAGTGTGCGTCGTCATTCTTCGTGGAAGTGGTGTTCTTCGTTGAAGAGGCATCATTCTTCATCGAAGGGAATTTCTATTCTTCTTCACACAAGAGTTATCTTAAAAGAATTCACGAACTTCACCAAAGTTTCCCCACACACCAAAAGCTCCAACTCAAAATAATATCTCATGATATTATTTTTATTCACATCACAATGATTTTAAAATTCAAAATCAAACCACTTAATTAATTAAATGAAGTGACTCATCTCGTTAATTAGGGCATGTTGGCAAGAATTTAAGAGGGAGAGAGGAGGAGGTGAGAGGTCTCATAAATGGGAGAGTTGTCAACATTAACAAGGGAGTTTAATGGGGGGTTTTAAGATGGTTAAGGAGTTTAGGGGGAGGTGGAAGGTAGGGGCTCGTGTGGGCCCCACCATTCAATTATCCACACATGGGATGTTGGGTGGGTGTGGGCCCCACCCACAACTTCCCATGAGTGGAGTTAACCTCCTTAGATATAGAATAAAATTGTACAATAATTTTATTTACTTCATTAATCAAACCCCAATAATTATCTTCTCCTCTCACACAAATGAAACTTTGGTAAAGTTCCCCTTAAGAAATTATCGGCATTGTGAGTTCATCGGTGCCCTCAGATTTCAATTCCGAGCACCGGTTCAAATGATAGAAAAACCCTCTCATTCGTTACTAAACGTACTCGAGCTAAACATAGAAAATTGATTCCGAGCACACCGGGCCTTAGAATCAAGTGCCGTCAGAAGCCATAGACTCGGAAAATTCCAAAGAAATTAAGAAAAAAAAATTCCTTGGAATTTTTGGGTCTTTAAAATAAAACCGTATACTTCTATGTTCATGGGATACCTCCTCTTGGAACTCAGTGATATGTTTGTATAAAACCCGTAATGAATTATTTACTTCTTAATTCTATTATTTTACATTATTTAAATAATAATTCAACAACCATATCCATAATAATACATTTGAAAAAAAATTAAAATTAAAACATGAATAAATATTAATTACCTTTATATTTATTATATAATATTTTAATGAAACAGCCTTAAACATTATATATTTTAGTCATTTTGAACTAGAATTCGCATTATTCCAATTTAGAGAATCTTTTCAATTTCGGTTAATAGATTATAATTTAATAATTGATACATAACACACCACATTTATAAAAAGTGGATAGTACTAAAAATTGTATCCATTTTTCTATGATATAAAAACATTATAATAAAACATGATTAATTTTCCTGAAAAATCATCATAACTTTGGACATGTATTTTTTATAATCTTACTCATCGTTATACCATTTGAAAATGATTTTATAAAATTGTATTAAACCAGAAAAATTACATTTGGAATTAAAAAAAAGAAACCATAAGTCCAGTTAATACCAATTAAAAAATTTCATGAAAAAACCCTCGTTTTACCCTAAAAAATAAATCATCATTTAAAAAATGTCACTATCTTACATTTGGAAAAACATAATGATTTACCTAAAAACTCATTAAAAATAATATATAAGAAAGCATGTAACATGGGAAATAAATTTCCATATCTATTATAGAATCATTTTAGCTCAATCATCCACACATGGAGTAACCATTACAGCTACATTGGGAATCATAACTATAATATTATTCATATAATATCTTAGGAGAACCCTAATACACGAACTCTGTCTCTTTAAAAATGAATTGGAAAGCTATATTAGGCACCCAAAACACTTTTTTCATTAAACTGCCCATAATCATAAATAATTAACATCAACCAAAACATTATCATAACATATAAAGGAATAATTCTAGAAGAAAATCCCCTTTCTATTTTAAAATCACTTTTAATTTTTACAATTTATTACACTAATAAATGAAAAGAAGTTATTTAAAAATTAAATTTTCAACATGAAAAGGAAGATAAAAAACCTTAATTGATATGAATTCATGAAATTCCATTCATTACATATATATATAAAACATTCCATTATAATTTTGTAGAAATCATTGATATATTAACATTATATAGGTTTTTTTAAAATGCCCCCTGTAAATATCATATAAATGATATGAGCATTAAAAAAATGAATTTATTATTTGTATTAACTATAAATCAACATGAAACATGTTCAAATAAAGCATATGAAATTCAAAAATCATTTCACACCTACTATTACCCCAAGATAATAATGAAGTAATAGATTAACTGAATGAATGGAAATTGGGTTTATAATTTGGTAACCTCACCATTATTGTTAGTTTCACGTAATATAAAAAGCTATATATTGTTTTAAATAAAGATATTATCACATTAATGAAATTAATTACTAATAATAATAAATTATGTGATGATTTTATAAAATATTATGACCTTTTCATTAATAATATTTCATTATTTCATGGTTTTAGGTTTCTTGGTTTCATTAGTTTATGATCGATTCTCATGAGTATAATCATGGATGTTCTTGTAAAAATTATATAGAACACAAAATGCGGAATGAAATATTATAAATGAAATTCCTGAGTTATAATTTGTACCATATATAATTTTTTATTCTAATAGGATGGTGATTCATTTGGTAAAATGATTATGATAAATGAATAGTTCATTTTGGTGGTTTTTTCTGATAATCAAGAAGTAATTTCATTTTATTTAATATAAATTTTATATATTATTTATATAAAATAATATTGATTACTATACACCTAATAAAAAATAACACTTTCCCAAAATAATACTTTTATGACCATCCATGACGGCTATAAAAGAATATGAAAGTAATCATTATTTTAGGAGGCAATTAACTTGCATAACTTGGAAAATAGTTTCGTTTATTTGAATAAGTGGATATGAGAAATGAAATGGTTATGAGATATTATATTTGAAATATAATAATGATGTATATTAAATATCCTAGGTATATGGTTAATTTTTGGGTGAAGGGTGTGTGAATAATTTGGAATTAGATAGAAAATATGAGTGGAGCTTTTAGTTACCTCTTGAATATCACATCCTTGGAAGAACCAATTGGGGATGTTGGATTTGGAATTTGGTTGTGACCATGAGATATTAGATGTGAGTAGAGTGAATAAGAGAGTTTTTAAAATATTATATGTAGATAAATGGATTTTAGGAGAAATGGGGTTTTTTATAATCATATGTCTACTTGGGAGAGGTGATATTATTGGATTAAATATTGATTATATTATATTTAAAGACAACCACAATGTGGTGGATTTAAATATCATAATTTTTTTGGATAATTAATGTTTTAATGCATATATAGGGTCCATAAACCCATCTAAACAAAATTTAATTATGCAATTGTTAGATAATTAATCCTTTACCATTTAACATTAAATATTTTTTTTGTTTACCAACATTTTTTTACCACATTAAATTTTTTACGCCTAAAAAATAAATTGAACAAAATAACTAATTTTAAAAATATTATTAAAAATATGGAATCCATTTTACCATATTATATTAATATAATAGGAATAATTAGATTTAAAATTAATACCACATACAAAATGAAGAATCACGTTTTTAATGTGAAATGTACAGTGTTTGAATTGTTTTTATAATCATTTTAATTTTTAAATTGATTAAAATGACCTAAAATTATATTATTGATGTATAATTTATCTATTTATACTTTAAAATAAATTTAAAATATAATTTAACTCTATAAATAAATTAGATTAAAAATTATTATTCAAATAAAATGAAGTAATTTTCACTATTCATCCAAAACAGAAATTATCCTAAAAATAATAAAATTAACCACAATGTAATTTGGATTTTTTTCATTAAAAAAATTATCTTCTTTTACTCAAATAATATTTTTAAAATTACCAAATTTTATATCTATAATAGGTGCACCACTAAAAGAAAGAAAATAACCTTTCTAAAACATATTTTTATGCATAAAATAGTATATATTATAGTAATAATCCTGTAGAAAAAATTGGATGAATTTGAAACTTTTTATTGAATATATAAAACCAAAATTTCATTAGTATCTTTTACTAATAAGGATTAATTAAATTTATTAAGATAAAATATTATTATGGACAAAAAAATTATTTTTTTAATAAAAACTCATCCTTTATATTCAATTGGTATTTATTTTAATTTATAATTAATTTGTAACCAAGAATTAATTTTATAATCATGTGTAACGTATATTTTCTTAATTTTTTCATCTCCATTCATTACCTCCATTCCAATTATTAGTTGATAACTATCACATTTATATAATATTATTTAGTGATTCTATTATGATCAATGTGATATATCTTGTATGATAGTGTGCATAGTGTGTCATTTTTAAAATATCATGGTGTAACATTGTCCCCACAATTAATAATTTTTTTCCTCAAAATTGTAGCTCATGATATAAAATATAGTAGTGTGAGTTTTCAAAATAAATTTTCTGAATTTTCCCATCATAAAAAAGGATCAACAATACTTCCTTATGAAGAGAGAGAAATTAAAATATTAAGGTAACCTAAGATAACACATACATGGTTTCCATGGTGGAAAATAGTGACATGCAAAATAATATATAATGCTCAATTAATGATAGAGATTGACAAAGAATGTGGTTAGGAGAATTTTTACTATAACAAAACCATAAATCTATGATGGATTAACAGACCATATATTTCATTTTATGAAATGTAAAATGATAACATTTTAATTTCACGAAACCATTCATAGTGTTGATGAAATATTTTACTACATTTACTAGGAACACAAGGAAATATACTTAATTGATTATTATAATTCCATCTTACCTATTATCTAAACTATGAGTATTCTATAGGAATCATCATACCTCCCTTCATGAATGGACCAAAGGCCATCATGTTTTGTTAATTTTGGATAATCACATTTTAAAGGGTAGAAGGGGAACCCTTATATAGTGCATAAGATCCATGACATTATAAGACGTTATGGTCATAAAAAATCATCAAAAAAATATGTCTACTTGAAACATCCCATCCCTTGCATTTACATTGTGATCAGAGATCATCACCTTCACATGGAAAATTTTCCTCTTTCCTAGGAATATATGCAGCAATCTGATAGTGTTTTCCATAAACTCTAATTCAAGAAATCTATAATCTCTTCACTGGTAAATTTACCTACTCTGAATCATCATCTAGATCTTGTTCTCAATAATCTACATGGTTTCTTTGGCACATCATGTGGTGCAAAGGCCTTGAGGTGGACTAAAGGCCTTAAGATGGCCCGAAGGCCTTGAGGTGGCCCAAATTCCATTATGAACTGAAGACCTTCGGTGGTCTAAAGTTCTTGAAGGAATCTAGGTCCAAATTAGTGGCTCAAAGGCCTAAAAAGGTTAATAGTTCCGACTGTCACAGTATAAAAGAGTTTAGAATAGTGCATGCTACAATACCTTCCATAGTACCTGCTATAGTAACTCAGAATATTCGATCACTAATTCCAAAATAATTATAACATCCCTTTCCCCTATTATTATGAATTTACTAACAAGAAATATGTTAGTAAATGACCTGATAACTTTCTAGAAATAATAATCCTTTTTATAATGAAAAACTACATTAATCACCAAAATTATATAGGAAGACACGATGTTCAACATAGATTCTTCAAAAAACAACTATCCATAAAAATCCTTAAAATAGTCGTCACAAATAATTGAATCCCAAATATCAGATGGATATGATTATATTCTTCCAATATAAATTTAATATTCTTCTCTAAAAAATTTTAATCTCTCTTAACATCTAAATGAAATATTTAATTTACTAATCAAATAATCCTTATGAAATACTTATCATTTACGTAAATAACCTAAATCATATTGAGTCATATATTCTTCCACATGATTATTTATCATTTATTTCTCAAATAAAAGAAAAAATTATTATTTTTTCTATAATCATATATTGTTCCCAAAATAGTTAACATCTTCTAATATAACATTAATCACAGGCTGACCAAACCTGTTTCCAATCCATTGGTTATCTATAAAATTAAACAAATTTTCCAAAAATAAACCTACATTTCCTTTATAAGATCTTCTATATAAAAAGGAATAAATATCATAATAACATGGAAATCATGTAGTCAAGTGGGAGGCGATGAACCCCTTTCGCCCTTCAATTGTTGGTTCAATTCCTATGGTCTTTCCCGACATGAAGATATATCACCCAACCATCCAGTTTTCATTTTAAAAAACTATTATAATGTAATCATTATAAAATTCCAGAAACATGATAATCATCCCTAAAATAAAATTAATATATAAAAAATTAAATTAGTATTTTATCCTCAATGGTTATCTAATTCCTTTATTTTTTCATCATAAAAATTACGAACCCATAATTACATTCAAATCGGAGATCAAATAAATCAAATAGACTACAAATACCTTCACACATATATCTACTAAATGTAATGTAATTGTTCCTTAAATAATCATTTTCAAATATTTTACTTAAGGGTTACAAGTAATATAACACTCCATGTAAATAAATAAATATTACATCTTCATATATATTTATATTTTTGAATTAAGTATTAATTTTACTTTACAGGGGATGCTATGTTCGAAGGCGTACCCGATATGCAACAACATGTTTCTTTGAAATCTTACATTGCATACTAACAATAAAATATTATTATTTAAAATGGTAGTTAACTCTTAGATGCTGTATTGGAAGTAATGAATATAACTAACTTCTATATGATTATACATGTTTTATTAATGTTTTTTTACATTTATCAAATAAAAGTTATAGGCTTAAAAAATGAATGAATCTTATTTTTAGCAATATTTACTTTGAAAGGTTGATTTACCACCTTTCTGATTGCAAACCATCTTGAAATATACTTTTGTCACTTATATATGTTCTATTAGACCACATAAAATTCTCCCGTAGAATTGGTACATCAAAATTCACTTTGGGTAAAATTTTGGTATTTTTCTAATAGAATTCATTTCTTAATGAATAGTGAAAAATACTGTATTTAAATTCAAAACTGTATTTTAATCTAATTTATTTATATGGTTAGATTATCATTATAATTGGATTTATAGTATATTTAGATTATATTTTTACTATTTATTCCAATTTTGGTCATTGGAAGTAATTTTACATTGAAATTGGATATAAATAAGTCTTAAACTTTTGATAGCTATTATTTCCTAAGAACACACATTTTGTTTTGACAGAGGGAATTAGTTTTAAATTAAAATTCTTCACTTATGTTTTTGGAAGTTGAAAAATCTATTCCATATTTGGAATCAGATGGTCCATATTTTTGAAATAGGAAACTTTTATTTTTAGACATTATGAATATTTACTTTAGTAAATATTTTATTTACCATTGTTAAATGGTAAATCTGGTAAATAAGGGCGATCAAATATTATTATAATAACACAAAATTTCCCCAAAATTTGTCTTAATCCAATTTTCTGAAACATATCCTACCATGGTAGTCCATGTGTTGATTTTGGGTCCCAATGGAGCCACTTGAGAGAGATAATGACATTTTATATTAATTAATTTAAAGTAAAGACAAAAATGACAAAAAATATTATTTAGTAAATTAATATTTACATATGGTTATTTAAGTTTTCATTTTAACTATAAATATTATTTTTAATTCAAAAAATACTTCTTACATCAATGTTTTTGTTTTATAATTTTTAGACATCAAATAAATAAAAATATTTAGGACACAATAATGATGCACTATTTATCTCATTAACAAATGATTGAAATAAATAATATTATAATGATTATAATAATACCCAAAACCTGTAATATTATTATTGGATGACTTTATTTCTACCATGAGTCATCTTATCATCGACATTAATATGTTTTGGATCTTTAGAAACCAGAAATTAGTTTATAATAAAATAATTTTCCCATACTTTCTGAAAGATCCCCTACTCCCCCTTATAATAGTCTCTCACCTCTAAACCATTTGTTACACCACTCAAGACCCTTGTCTTGTCCAAAAAATTCCAAATTTATCTCTCAATATCCTTTTCTTCCTCCTAGAAGCTTTTACATAGGCTTATGGCACTTCACAAAGTCTTTTTGGTTCAAACCAAAGGGAGTTACCCGAATTATAGTTAATGGTTTCTCTTAAATTCATTTCAATTATTTTACTTCTCCAACCCCTAAAATATTTTTATTCCATTCTATTATAACAACATAAATATACTAAATATAATAGGTTATTGTTATGATAAGTATTTAAACTACACTTACACACACCTCCATCTAATGGGTATATAACTTATTGTTTCTGTGGACGGCGAACTAGCGCCTCACGAGATGATGATTGTTCAATTATCTCCAACCACCTCTTATAGTGGCCATTAAGATGGAACTACATTTATATGATATATATATATATATATTATATTTATATTGTTTCTATGCTTCTTTATTTTTCATTTATAGAATGTCGTTATGGTTTCTAAAGTGGGTAAATACGATAATCTCATTTGGGGAAGTGCGGACTACCGCCGCATCAAAGTGCTATGAATTGTTCATGTATTATGTGGAACTTATAAAGAATAGAGTTAGTGAAATTATATATTATATTATACTGGAATTATAATATACCTATGTATCATTATGTTTTCATTCCATTAAATATGAAGAAGAAATGAAATTTGTGTTAATGCGTACATATGGATTACCGTCTCTATGAATTGTGCATTTCATTTATTATCTACAAATGTTATGTAATATTATAAATACACATATATAATGGATATATATTATATATATGATATCTAAATCATGAATATCATTCTGAATATAATGGAATTTTTACCACATGAACAACTTGTAATTATAAGAATTTCATTTTTGACTAAAGTACCAAATATCGACAAAATGGACATTATTAACTTAAATGATTAAATAATGTTTATAACATGTTAATAAGTAATATAAATGGAATAAAATACTTGATTTTTTTAAGCAAGTATAAATTAACTTTAGTTTATTATTCATGAGATTAAAGAACGAACAGGTCAATTTGGAAACGATGTAAGTGACTTCATCTCAATCTCGTTTCATTAAGGAATATTTTGTTTTATACATGACTTTCTTTTTTACGGTGTATAATCCACATTGGATTTTAACTTCATTCAAAGGGAATCTTTTTCTATGATTGCTAAAGGAAAAAATGAATGTTTTTTTAATATATGCGGTGACAACAACCTTTCTGCCGCCGTGAGTATTATTTGATCGTTGGCTTCCTTAACAATCCATAATGTTTTTAAAAGGAAAATAAATACCATATACTCTTTTAAGATTTTTTGTATGGAAAATGGTTTTTGGATTTATTTTTTCAATATATTGAAAAGATATATTGTGATTACAATTTCGGAATGGTTTCTTTCATTTATGATAATGTTATGTGTTATGATTATATTATGGTCCATGGGCATGGTTTACATATACAGGTGGTTCAGTGATAAACCAATGGAGGCTGAGCCCAATATAGCTCTCTAAATCATTGGGTATTGTGATGGAGGTAAACGAAAACGTTTCACCTAAGAGATTTAGGGAATATACTATGATTGGTATTCCAAATGAAACACTCTACATAGTTGTGATATCTACAATGTAAGTATGATATGGATTCCACAACTTCCATTTATGATTTATGTTTTCTATATCTGATTCATAAATCAAATGATTTCATGAGGTATGTTAGAGAGCTTATGTTTTTTTGTATTGATGAACTAATTTTTTATTTCTTTGTTTCATAACACATTCTGAGCTTTTTATGCTCACACCAAGTTTCGAAATGTTTTTCCCAGGACTTAAAGATGAATAGGATCAGCTTTGGGATCAAGGGAAAGTCATGCTTTCTAAAACATGGAACTGTACATAATGCTTTTTTCCATGTGTTTTTTATTTTATGAAAAAATGGAAAATGTGTAGAAGTATCTACATTGTAATTTTTGAGATGTAATGTAATAGTTATGGCCTAACTCCCAAATACTATAATCATAAAAATATCCTCGATGTGAATTAACCATTTAATTCAGGATTATGTAATGTTTTAAGTCTGAGTCCTTATAGTTGGTATCAGAGGTTAGTTTTGAAAACATTAAGAGTTAAAATATTGTTAAATTAATGTCCATAAATTAATTTAAGATAATATTTAAATGATATAGCATTTTACTGATTACCAGGTAGATTCGCCTAAGATATATCTGTGTTCAGAATGGTTTTCTGCAAAAGAAATAGTGCAGCTACATTTGAATAACAACAGGAGGAAGACAACCATACAAATCAGCAACATGAGATGGTTGGAATCAGAACTGAATATTTTTTTGCAGTGATGGAATAGTTGACATATGCTATAAATAGTGGTGGTATCCATGCATGAGATTAGTTAGACCATCCATATAGGAACACATCAGTAGTGGAGTATTTCATAAAGCAACATCCCCCCTCTTTCAGAGGATCATCTGACCATGTGCTAGTTGGGGGATGGAATAAAACAGTAGATAAGATATTAAATGTTACAGGGCATTCAGAACATCAAAAGGATTTTCTCGCTGTTTACCGTTTTGAAGGTGAGGCTGATCAGTGGTGGTCGATGATGAAAAATATCCGAGATAGTGAGGAGATTTATGCTCGGGATTGGGATAAATTCAAAGGTATGTTTCTTGAAAAATATTTTCCTAAGGTGGTTCGTCTTTGGATGGAAAAATAATTCATGGAATTGAGGTCAGAGGATGACTCAGTGGCTGCTTATGAAGAAAAATTCACATTACGGGAAAGGTATACTAAAAATTTTATACAAGATCTTGATAGTAAAATCAACCATTTTTACTCAGTTATAAATCCAAAGTATCCAAGGGCTTTAACTAATCATGACTTCAAATTTTATCAAATAACGTGTTTAATGTGAGTAGAAGGGGTAAATGGAGTTTACCAATGATCAAGTCCTCTTTGTAAAATAAAAGAATCAGAGGTCAAGGTGGTAGGATAAAGGAAAGAACTCTTCAAAAATATCCGATGGTATGAAAATCTAGTTTTTAGTTTGTGAAAATTGTGGTAATAATCATGTTGGGGAAAGTATTTTGAATTCATGTAAGTGCTACTGATGTTGTAAAATGGGACATAAGGCTCATAATTTCATTGAAAAAGAGCAGGGTAATGGAAAGTCAAAATCTAATTTACTGTCAGTCAATTGTTTTAAGCGTAATGAAATGGGTCATTATGAAAATGGGTTTCCAATTAAGAACTCAACTGAGGGAAAGTTGCCAGAATACAAGTAGAAATGGGTGGTGAAATCCATTTCAAATACTTCACCAGATGTTGGGCCATCGAATGAAGTAGTATCAGGTATATTGTTTGTTTGTTCAGATTATGCACATGTGTTTTTGGATTCGGGGTCTACACATTTGGTCATTTCTGAGATGTTTTTTAGTAAATTGGGAATTTCATCTCAAGATATGAATCATAATTTTATGGTAAAAACACCTGGAGGAAATTTTGAGAAAAAAAGAAATTATAAGAACCTTCAATTTCTTGTGTGCGGAAAGAATATACATGAAAACCATATTGTTTTGCGTCTAGTAGAGTTTGATGCTATTTTGGGTTTGGATGGTCTTTCTGTTTATCATGCAATGATTGACTGTAAGTATAAAAAGGATTTTTTTAGAAATATTTTCAGTATCTGTAAAAGAATGAAACCCTAATTTTGATAACATATCATGAAGCTGAGAAACCAGGAAAAGATGGGAATGATTGTTACCTTGAACATATAGTTGAAAATAATGGAACTATTCAAATTAACGATGTGCCATTAGTAAATGAGTACCTTTATGTTTTTCCTGATGAGTTTCCTATTATTATACCTAATCAAGACGTTGAATTTACTATTTACTTTGTTTTTAATGCCAAGACAATTTCAAATCCCCCTTATCAAATGGCTCAAATTGAACTTTTAGTGTTAATGATGATGTTGTAGGAGTTATTTGGTAAGGGTTTCATTCGACCTAGCATATCACCAGGTGGTGCTCCTGTCTTATTTGTTAGAAAGAAAGATGGTTAAATGAGACTTTTTATTGATTATATAGTATTGAATAACGTCACATTTAAGACCAAGAATCCTTTTCCTTATATCGAGGATTTGTTTGATCAGATATAGGTAGCTCAGTATCCTTCGATGATTTACTTGATGTCGGGTCACTATCAGTTGAAAGTAGTGGAACAGACATTCTGAAGACTGAGTATGATACAAGATATGGCTATTATGAATTTGTAGTTATTCCTTTTGGGTTAACCAATGTACCTGCTGTATTCATTGATCTTATGAATAGAATTTTCTGTGGGTTCTTGGATGAGTTTTTGGTTGTGTTCATTGATGACATTTGGGTTTATTCTAAAAGCCAATAGAAACATGTAAGTCATTTAAGGGTCATCTTTCAAAACTTAAAAGAAAAGAAACTATATGGGAAATTAAGAAATTCCGAGTTCTGGTTACAACAAATTTCTTTCCAAGGTCACATTGTTTCAAAAAAATGGCCTAACTATTGATCATGTTAAAACAAAAGTAGTTTAACAATGTCCAAGACCCACAAATATAAATAAGATCCATAGTTTTATTAGTTTATCAGGTTATTATATGAGGTTTTTTGATAATTTAATATGGTTATATTTTCTAATATCTAAGTTAACATGAAAAGGTGTTAAGTACATTTGGACAAAACAATGTGATCATTGTTTTCAATAATTGAAAAGAATATTGGTGAATGAACCAGTTTTGGCACTGCCTTCCAGAAATGGAGGGTTTTTTTTCTACAGTGATGCTTCGTTAAAAGTAATTGGTTGTGTCTTTATGCAGAATGATCAGGTAATTGCTTATGCTTCACTTCTGTTGAAACCTCGTGAGTTAAGTAACCCTACACATGATTTTGAATTACTTTCTATAGTTTTTTCTTTAACAATTTGGAGGCATCATTTGTGTGGAGTAAAATGTGAAATATATACTGACCAAAATAGATTAAAGTATATATTCAGTAAAAAATAATTGATCATGAGACAGAGGAGATGGTTGGAATTAATAAAGGGATATGATTTCCCAATCCTTTACTATTCGAGAAAATCTAATAATGTGGCGGATACTTTGTGTCGAAAATGTAATCCTCCATTAAACATGCTTCATTTGGAACGATATTCTTTGGTTTGATATGATCAAATTTGGAAGAGAAGTTGTTGGTTTAGAAAATTCTTCTATTTTATTTTAGGTGGTAGGGAGATCATATCTATCAGACAGAATTAAGCATGCACTGATGGAACACAATGAGTTGTAGAAAAAGGTAGAGTTGGTTCAGAAGGGTATGTTTCCTGATTTTAATGTTGATAATGATTGTATTTGGAGATTTGGAAATATATTATGTGTACCATGTGATTCATAGTTGAAGAATTAGTTGTTATATGAATCTCATAGTTCTCCAATTTCATCTCATCCTAGCAGTACTAATATGTAAAAACATCTTCAGGAGTATAACTTGGGGGATGGTATGAAAGGAGATATTGCTAATTTTACTATGAAGTGTTTGACTTGTCAGTCAGTTAAAGAAGACCGGTAGTTACTGAAAGTGATGCTTCATCCTTTACTGGTGTAAGAGTAAAAATGGGAAAATAGATCCATAGACTTTGTTGTGGGATTACCAGAGGCATCACAAGGTAATAATGCAATTAGGGTTATTGTTGATCGATTGACTAAATCCTCTCATTTCATTCATTTTCGAGGTACATTATCTCTAGATTATATTTCCTTATTGTTTGTTAAAGATATATTCAGGTTGAAAGGTGTTTCCCTCTCCATTGTATCTGATCATGATACCATGTTTACTTCCAACTTTTGGAAAGGCCTTTAGAAGTCACTTGGTACTGAATTAATTTTTATTAAAACATTTCATCCGCAATCATATGGGCAGTCAGAACAAACAATTTAGACCTTGGAGGTTATGCTACATGATTATTTACTAGATTACCATGTATTTTGGGACCATCATCTTTCTTTGATTGTATTTTCATATAATAACAGCTTTCATTCTAGTATACATATGGCTCCATTTGTGGCATTATGTGGAAAGTGTTGTTGAACACCAGCTTTTTGGAATGAAGTAGGTGAAGGGAAGTTTAGGGAACCAGAATTGTTAGAAGATATGGAATAAAAGGTTCAATTGATTTAGAAGCACATGAGAACAGCTCAGAGCAGGTAGAAAAGTGATGCTTATAATCGGAGGAAGGGTATTTATTTTGAGGTAGGTGATCATGTCTTTCTCAAAATTTCTATAAGGAAATGTGTGAACCATTTTGGTAAGAAGGCAAAATTGAGTCCTAGGTTCATTGGACCTTATGAAATCATAAAGAAAGTTGGATCATCTGTGTTCAAAGTGGATTTACCTCCAATTATTCCTAGGTACACAATGTTTTTCATGTTTCAATGTTGAGAATGTATATGCCAGATCCATCTCATGTTTTGACCCCAATGTTAGATCAGTTGGAAGAAAATCTCTCTTATGAGGAACCACCAGTCTAGATTCTTGACCAAAGAGAGAATGTGTTGTGGAATAAGGTAATTATTCAAGAAAAGGTTTTGTTAAAAAACCATATGATTGCAGAGGCAATGTCGTAATCTAAAAATTCGATGAGAAATAAATAACCGCATTTATTTGACAAGTAAATAAAATTAAGAGGATTCAATTTCTCAAAGGGGGAATGGATGTTACATTCAAGATAAATGAATAAATATAAAAATTTTATATAATTTTTTTTGTTTTTTTTGAATGGTAATTCCCTTGTGTGGCCTTTTCGAACCCTCCACACAAGGAACCCCCCTCCCCATGAAGAGGTCACTCCGGAGAGAGCCCCAGCTGGGAAGGAGCCGTTGCCAGCCGAGATGGAAGAGCGTCCCAGAGGGTGAAAACCCGGACGGCGGTGGTTCTTCAAGCAATTTGTCAGCACAAGTGGGTTGCGTCTCATTTTTCTCACCCAGTCAGAAACCAGGTGACCCGGCAAGGCGAGTGGATCCCAGGGGAGAGGTTCGCCCCGAAAGAGGACTCCCAGGATTCGAACCCTATACCTCCCAATGAACGGCATTACTGTACCCCTCTCCTTCACCACTACGCCACCGCCGAAGCGACATAAAATTTTTAAATTTATTAATATATGTGAATTAAATATTATTTTTAATTTAACGGGGATGCTTTGTTCGATGGTTTACCTGATACGCAACAATGAGTTTCTTTGAAATCTTATGTTTCACACTAATAATATAATATTAATATTTTAAATGGTAGTTAATGCTTTGCCACTATATTAGAGGGAATGAATAGAACTAACTAAAATATGATTATATATGTTTTTTAAATGTTTCTATATTTATCCAATAAATTTTAGAGTCTTAACATGTTAATGAATATAATTTTAAGCATAATTTAATTTAAAAGGATGATTTACAACCTTTTGATGGAGTACCCTATCTAAATAATGTTTTGGTAACATTTATATGTTATATTTGACCAAATTAAAATTTTTCTTTAGAATTGGGACATCAAAATTCCCTTTGGGTAAAATTTTTGTATTTTTCTGATAAAATTCACTTCTTAATGAACATTGAAAAATATTGTATTTAATTCAAAACTGCCCTTTTATCTAATTCATTTATATTGATAGATAATCTTTTTTATTGGTTTTAATGTATAATTAGATTATATTTTTTACTTTTCAATCCATGTTTGGTCATTGAATGTAATTTCAATTTGAAATTTGACAAAAATAAGTGCCAATATTTTGATAGTTATTATTTCATAAAAACATGCCTTTTGTTTTGGCAGCGGGAATTAATTTTAAATTAATTTCTGCCACTTCTATGTTTTTATTTTATAGAAATGGATTCCATATTTTGAATCAAGATGTTCAAATTGTTTAAATAGGTAAATTTTATTTTTAAACATTATGAATATTTACTTCAGCAAATATTTTATTTACGATGGTTAAAGGGTAAATCTGGTAAATAAGGGCAAACAAATATTACAATAATAATATAAAATTTCCTTAACATGTGTCCTAATCCTATTGGTTGATACATATGCGACCGTGGGAATCCTTGGGTCTATTTTTGGTCCTCATGGGGCCACTTGGAAGTGATAATGACACTTTATAATAATTAAATTAAAGTAAAGACAAAAATGATATAAACAAATTTATTTTAAAAAATTATTTTTTACATAGGGTTATATAAGTTATTATTTAGACTATAAATATTATTTGTAAAGAAAAAAAATATTTCTTACATCATGGTATTTTTTTAATAATTTTTAGACTTCAAATAAATAAAATTATTTATGACACAATAATGAATTAGTGTTTACATCAACAATAAATTATTTAAATAAATAAGATTATTATGATTAAAATAATATAAAAAACCTATCCAATTATAATTGGATGGTTTTATTTCAACAAAAAGTCTTATTATTATCTCCCTTAATAAGTTTTCGACCTTTAGAAACCGAAAATCATTGTATAATAAAATAATATTTTCCCACTTTTTTAAAGAGCCCCTCCCCCTTATAAAAATCCCTCACCTCTAACCCATTCCTCACACCTCTCAAGTACCTTGGCTCGTCCAACCTCTTCTTAAGTAATCTTTCAAGATCCCTCTCTTCTACCTAGAATCATTAACTTAGGAGGAATGAACATTAAGAAGTCCTTTTGGTTCAAAACCAAAGGAAGTTACTTGAATTAATTGTAATGGTTTCTTTTGAATTATTTTCTTTTATTTTACTTCTCTCACCCCTAAACTCTTCATCATTAATTATTTTATAAAAAACCAAATATCCTCAATATACTAGGTTGTTTTTATGAGATTTATTCCAACTACACTTAGATACACCTCCGTTAAATGGGTAAAGAGCATAATGTTTCTGTAGACGGTGAACTAACGCCTCACAAAACGATGATTGTTCAATTATCATCTACCAACTCTTATGGTGTCCATTAAGATAGAGCATACTTTATATGTGATATATATATATATATATTATATTTACATTGTTTCTATAATTTTTTATTTTTCATTTATATAATTCCTTTAGGGTTTTCATTGTGGGTAAATACGATAATCTCATTTGAGGAAGTGCGGACTACCGCCCCTTAAAAGTGATAGAATCATTCATACTTTAGGTGGAACATAAAATGGATAGTTTTAATTAAATTAAATGTGATATTACACCAGAAGTATAATATAACTACGTATCATTATATTTTTATTCCATTTAATACGAAAATGAAATGAATGTAGCGTTCATGCGTATGTACGGCTTACCGTCTCAATGAATGGTGCATTTTATATCTTATCTTAAAATGTTATGTACTATTATTAATAAATAAATAATGGATATATATGATATCTGTGATATCTTAATAATAAAAATCATTCTTTAGATAATATAATTTTTACCACATGAACAATTTGTAATTATAAGAATTTCATTTTTGACTCCATTACCAAATATCAAAAAAATGACAATTAATTTGTTAAATGATTAAATAATGTTTATAACATGGAAATAAGTAATATAAAAGTAATAATAAACTTTAAAAAGGATCTTAAGAAAGTAGAAATTAACTTTTGTTTATTATTCATGAGATTAAAGAACAAACGGTTCAATTCAGACACGAGGTAAGGGACTTTGTCTCAATCTCTTTTCATTGAGGCATATTTTGTTTTATACACAACTTTCTTTTATACGGTTTATAAATCACATTGACTTTTACTTTCATTCAAATGGAATATTTTTCCATGAAGCATTTTACTAAATGAAAAAATGAATCTTTCATTTTAATGTATGTGGTGACAACGACCTTTCTGCCGCCGCGAGTATTATTTGATATTTGGATTTCCTAACAAGCCATAATGTTTTTAAAAGGAAAATAAATACCATATAACATTTTATATATTTTGGTATTGAAAATAGTTTTTGGATTTATTATTTCAATATCATGTTCAATATCTTGAAAAGATATATTGTGATTGCAATTTGGGAATGTTATATTTCCTTTATCCTTATGTTATGTGTTATGATTATATTATGGTCCTTGGGAATTGTTTACATATATGGGTGGTTCTGTGATAAACCTTTGGTAGGTGAGCCCGATATATCTCTCCAATGCATTGGGTAATGTGACAGAGGTAAACATGAATGTTTCTCCTAATATATTTATGGAATATACTGTGATGGGTATTATAAATGTAACACCCTACATAGGTGTGATCGCTACAACGTAAGTATGATATGGATACAACATGTTATCTTTATGATTTATTTTTTCAATGTGTGATTCACAAATCTTATTATTTCATGAAGTATGTAGAAGATCTTATGTTATTTATATATTGATGAACTAATGTTTTATTTCTTATTTGTATAACCCTTTCTGAGCCTTTTATTCTCATCCCTAGTTTTGAAATATTTTTCACAGGAATTAAAGATGAACATGGTCAATGATGGGATCAAGGGAAAGTCATGAAGTCTAAAACATGGAACAAGACATGACTCATTTTTTCAAGAGTTTTTATTTTATGAATAAAAGAAAACATAGTAGATGTGTCTACTTTCTATTTTTTGAGATGTAATGTAATATTTATGGGATAACTCTCTAAAACACTAAACCTAAAAAGATCCTCAATGTGAATTATTCCTTTAATTCAAGATGGTGTAATGTTTTATGGCCACGTCCTCATAAGTAACTTTATTATTATACCAATTTTCTCTTATTTATGTGGTATTGATTACATCTATCATATGATTCCAACTCTAGGAAGAAAACATACAATAGAAAAATCTGTAATAATTCCTTGATTCAGAAATAGTTATAAAATACCACTACATCATGAATTTTAAATGATAAAAAATAATAATCAAATCATTTATTGACATTACTTCATAAATTATTAAACATGTTTCATCACCTTATCCACCATACATTATTCATATGATAAAATATATGAATTATATCCTTATTATTCATTTATATCTACAAAAAAACTTGTACATACTTAGATAATACCAATAGAATTTATATATTACATATATATTTAAATATCTTCTTGATATTCCCTTTATATATCATTATTTTGTACTACTTTCTAAAATAATATTTTCAAATCAAATTTGGAATTTCACTTTCTTAATGATTTTAAAGAGTTCAGACATTGAAATAACATAAAAAAGATAACAAGTACAACAAATTTTTTCTCGTAAATAATTTTATTTTGGTAACGAAAAAAAACTCATTCATTTGATTTGAATACTCAAAATGATTTAAAAATCCTTTTAATTAATATTTTGCACCAATAATGATATTCAAATCTGTTGGGAGGTATAGGTAAGATTTATAAGATATTATAACCTCAATATTGATAAAAGGTCATTAATCTATTTATAAAAACATTATTTACATATAAAATAAATTAATAAAAGAAAAATAATCTATAGGATTAAGATAATATAATAAAAAATGTAGAATAATATTATTCATTAATAAAATTATATCTCAATTGATTTGGGTTTTTATACAATTCCCAAAATTTTAAAAAAAATACATACTAAATTCACTATCTTATAGTAACCCCAGTGATTCTAGAGTATGTTTAACTTTATACCATGTAATATCCAAACCTATAATGGTATCTACACCCTAACTTTGATAACAACTTCAAGGACCTAACAGTAAACATTACATGTTGTTGTCTTTTTCAAATGTAAATCACTTTCTCATAATTACAAGGATCCTTTCTGTTTAAAACATTAGGGATTTACGTCATAATTCATAGATGACAAACATCATTCATGAAATGTTGTTAATAATAAAACCAGTTTCCATTTCTTCTATAATATAAAATATTAAAAATAAAATAGTATTTATTTATTCATGAAAAATCATCTTAACTTTCAATGTGACTTGCACTTTTCTCTTACCCGACAATATACCATTGGAAATTTTTTTAAACAATGAATGAGCACAAAATCTCAGTATGTGATATAAAATAAATGAATCCATTAGTCTAATTAAAATTAATAAATAATTTTTTTTATAAAAACACATTTTTACCCTGAAAAATAATCAACATTGAGAAAATAACATTACCATACATTTTGAATATTAAAATATTATCATGAAAGATCATTAAAAAAATTAAATAAATCTAGGAAACATATTATATAATTTAATATATTCCTATTTCTGATATTTCATCCCTACCATCCACATAATGAGTATCCATTATATATACGTTTGGAATAATCCCCACAAAATTATTCTTCTAATATATTATTAAAAACATTATTGGTTTAGTTTAGGAAATTATCTTATATATTGAGAGATATAATGGGATAAAAAACCCTCAATTTATCATTGAACAACTCATCCTCCTAAAAAATTCCCATGAATAATGAAATAATCATAACATACAAAAAGAATTATTGTGGAAAATAGATTTTCTATTTTGAAATTTATTTTCATTATTACAAATCCTCAAAATAAAAAATGTAAACATTATATTTGAAAATAAAATTTTAATAATTTAAATGAAAATTACAACATATGAGAAATGTGATTGATTAAAATATTATTCATTCCATTTTTTTAAATCATTCCATTAGAATATTATAAAAATCATTGAAATTGAAATTTTTAATGTCAATTTTTTTTAAAATAATTTCTCTTATATATATCATCTAATTGAAGAGACGGTTAATAAAAATAATTAATTATGTTTGTTATTAAAAATTTACATAATAATTTATATAGAATATAATAAATTTAAAAAATATTTCACAAATAATATTATCTTGACATAATCATTAATTAGAAGTTTAACCCAAAGAATGGTAATTGGACATGAATTCCCTAAGCTCACACTTACCTTTAGTTTACAGTATTTTAACCTCTTACATAATGGTTTATATAATGTTATTTACTCTTTATAGATCTATATTAAAATTTATAATAACATATATTTTTATTTTTTAACATCTTAGTACCCATTCATTAAATATATTTAATTATTTAATGGTTTTGGTTGCATTTGTTTCATGTTTTCATGATCAGTTCCATTGAGTTTAATTATATTTTTTTCTCATAAAATGGGATTAAAAATCCATATTATGTATGAAAAATAAATAATAAAGATCCCATATTATAAATTCCCCGTATATAGTTTTATTTTATATCATGATGATGATCCATTAGATACATTGTTAATGAATAATGATTAGTTTATTTTGTTTGTGGTTTTCTAAACATCATGAACTAGTTTGGTTTTATTTAATATTATGTCTATATATTAGTTCCAAATCGTCAAATCTGTTATTATATAGCTGTTTTGATATTATTTAACAATTATAATACTTTTATGACCATCCATGGATGAGGTAATAGAAAATGAACAAAGTCATTTTCCAGAAATGCGTTTACCTTACATAAGTTGGACTATAGTTTAGCTTTGTTGAATAAAATAAAAAATGTTTGAATTATGTTTTTAAAATATAGAAATATCTATGTCAAAATAATAATAATTTATTAACAAAATCATATTAAATTAACCTGTTAATGTACGTCTCATTCATGAATGACATTATGGATTTATAGAATACCTTAAAGACAAGTTGTTAAATTAAATTATATGAATATAGTTTTTTGGATTGTTATGAAAATTCACCCTAGTATAATATTTCAATATTAAATAATATATATCTCACTTTAATTTACTATTATATGAGTATTTTAATATCATTAAAATAATATTGGTTAAAATTATCAGGATTTTTAATTATAGAAAAATAATTTTCTCTGTATCAATTTAACTCTATTAATAATATTTTAGAATTCTAAATATTGATATAATATATTATCATTTTAATATCAAAACATCTATTATCTTATTCCTCTTTCAATGATGTATATTTTTTTGGAATTTATATTAATCAATTTCAGGTTTCTTATAATATAATATAGGAAAATGTTTGTTGAATAGTACTATAGAATCAAATTAAAATGAATATAAGTAAGAATAAATTGTTATTAAATATAAAAAATAATCCTGAGATAACTATAATTATCTATTAGAGGATGACCTAGGATTCATATTTATTCGGAATGAAAAAATACTCATAATTTGGAGGATTGGAGTGCTAAGATTGAATATTTTATATTATATATAAATCCTATAAAAAATAATAAATGTGATCTTTTTGAAATTAATCTGCAATAAGTCATGGATAAATTATTTAATAATTATGATTTAATCTTATGAAATCTAAGTATTGTATACTCAATTAAAAAATAGAAGTTACACATTTAAAACAATAAAAAAATTTAGACATTTATTGAAATATTTAATATGTATTGTTATTATAATCACATGAATATATATTAATTGTAATTAAGAATGTTTATATTCATATTTCATAATAATAAAAATATAAATTATCAATATAAATATACTAAAATATTAGTGTCAATAAACCATTAAAGATAAATAAAATAAAAGGGGAAGATGAGTTAATCAATTTTAATCTCTTAGAAATGGGAAAATATTGACAAAAAAGTAGACTTGTTGTAGACAATTAACAATAAGAATAAATACATTGTGTTTTTTTGGTTTTATATGAGTGGAATAAATTTCAATTTGAACACTCAATTGTACATAAATTTTAGACTAACTTCTAATTCCAAAATCCAATTTTAAATGAATAATTATTTTTCCAAAAAATAAATAAAACAGATTAATTGTAAATGACTATGAGGATATTATCATTTTCTAAGAAGAGGTTATTTATTTCCCCATTAATGATGAAGGAAACTGGTGATTCTAAAAAAAATTAAATATGATATTAAATCCAAAAAAATAAAGGGGAAATAGCTTATATATCTTATTTACACACTCATTATAATATCATGGTTTTTGGATTAAGTTATACGAAATGATAATATTTTAGTAAAAGATTCTATTAGTAAAAATTACATAATTCAATCCACCATGGACCATTTAGGGCCATCTATAATCTTACCACTCAAAAGAAATTAATCCAAAAAAATTGAAACAAATGTTGAAACCAAATGAGTTTGAAGATCACATTATTAGAGAGAAAATTTTATATTTCCCCATATAAAAAAATGTCCAATTAATAAAATTACTAGAAAAACTATTATTATATTTACAAATGATGAAACTCTATAAAATATTTGCATGAGAAATAAAATAATGTAGTACTCCAAAAGAGTAAACCAATGATTTGATACATCTTAGAAGCTATTATGTTTTGTAGAAAAATAATCTATAAACAACTACCTCACTACATAGACTACATGATAAACTCGTAGCTTCATTTTTCACTACTAAAAAAATAGAAATACAATTACCTTTATTGAATATCCCTACACCATTAATTGCAAGATATTAACATGAAATACTAACTCAATATTAATTTATAAAATCCCTGACCAATAATTCATTTTTATATATACTACACCTGAGGTAACAAGGATTGATCAAGGGAGATTAAAAATTTGTCATAAGTGTTTACAATTGATCCATAGAATGGAATGAAATTAGTACTCTATAAATATATATCACAATGGAATGTAGATGCAACACTAATAGTGATTCATATATGCATTGTTGGAAATAGATTTGGTTGTTGGTATGATCCCATTTTGAGACTTTATATTCATTCTAATTATAACTGTAAGGTGATAAATCCACATGAATCAACCCTTTGTGTGTATCCGAACACTGAGGTGCTTGGAGTAGGCTGGAATGAAGTATTGATGATTTAAGATACTAAAAGATAGAGGTATTGGAGGATTTCCCATCATGTAAACTTTCACAATGTGAAAGAGGGTTTCAAAAAGATTAATATGTTAGGGTTTTAAAAATAAATAAAAATGAATAGATGACACATTTTTTTGGCTGAAAGCAATCCCTCAGAATTACATGACTTCAAAGTGGATTACACATCATGTAATTCCACGATTCTGTATGTATTAAAAAATTTCCATATTCTTGGGTTATCAAACCCTATTACATATCCTTCATTCATGTGTCTGATGGCCTTCAAATTCATCATTTTGGATTCCCTTCAATGTGGATTGATCCTTGGACATCAATCATTGAAATGATGTGATCTAGGTTTATCCAAGGTTCATTGAACCTTTTTTTCCTGGTGGTTTGTACCATTTTGATCTCATTTCTTCTGGTACGTTCTCTTGGTTCTATATTGTTTTCATTCCCATGTTTCTAATGTGGGTTCTCTTGGTAGTTGATTGTGTGGTTGTGTTGAGTAATTCTTGGAATTTTTTAATTCTCATCCAAGGGGTGATCAAAGATTTATGGTATGATCTATTATCATGGGAATAATGAGGACACCCATTTTGAGGTAGCAGAATCATTGATTATCTATTTATTTATGTGAAATTAGAGTTTTATCATGATTTAGCGACATTGATCATAATGAAATTAACTTAATAATTACATGAACCATTTTAATGAATTGGTATCAATGTCTTGGTGATCTTGTTTTTGTACCATGATATTTGGTAGTCTCTTTATTTTCAAGATAGTGTGATATAGAAGCCTTTATTGGTTATAAATTTTTTTACTGATGGAAATTGGCAATTAACATAAATATGGAATTAAATGATAATTAATTGAAATATCATTTAAACATTCATATTTAATAAACATTAATGGTGATGTAATTTTATGATAATCATATTGATTCAATTATGAATTTTTAATTGAATTGGTTGATGAACCTGAATCATGTTGATGATTACTGATTAAATAATTCAAGTAAAGTTAAATTTAAGGTTTAATTAATGGGTGATATCTTTAGATGGCTTGTTTCATAGGTTACCCATAGTTGGAACCTGTGAATAATGAAATAGTAAATTCAAGATGGAATAAGATCCAGTTTTGTGATAAAATATAATGAGTTTGTAGGGCTGGGATTTTCACATGCTTGTAAAGGCTGAGTGACCTATCTTGTGGATATGTGATAGCTCTTTGGGTGTTAATTTTGGATGCATTAATTTTGGAGCCAAGACTTGCTTGCTATTTTGATTTCCAACTGTATGTGAAGTGAGACTGTGATGGCTAAGCCTATAGTTGTGTTGTTGTATGTGGGGAATTGAGTCTTGGGTTTAACTTGAACCTGAGATTGTTGATCTTGGAGGGTGGTATTGGTATGTGGGGCCAGGAGCCTCAGATTTTTTGGAAAACATTTATTCCTATAGAGCCTAGATGCATCCAAATATTATTTTTCTGGGAGGACACCATAGATGATAGAATAGGTTTATTATGGTATTACCGGTTGTTATGAAATATGGATGCATATTTGAATCAGATTCTTGTATGAATTTCTTTTGTCTGTTTTTCTTTCCCCACTTCTTGCGCTAGTTTGTTTGTTACTCTCCTTCCAAGAGAGGCCAAAACATGCTAGGTATGCCACATTCCATCCGTTTTTAGCTTCTCTTTGTTGTATGTGTTTACCCCCGAGCAATAGGTCGTAAAAAATTAGATGGTAGTTCATAAAATCACCATGTTTATCCCATTATATTTGTTATATTATAATTTTTTCCCTAGAATAGATGGTTGTAAAGAAATTAATGATGTTAATTAAATGAATAAATTTTTACCCTATGGGGTTGTATCTTAAAGAGATGCAATTATGAGGATATAATTATGAAATGTTGGGGACACGATTTTCTTATGAATGGGAGACCAAATAGTTGTAGTGATACTAACATATTGTTTTGTGGAAAATGATAATTGTTAGTTAATAGTTAAATATTAATTAATGTAAAGTGAAACTAATAGGGATGAAATTTTTTTTTAAACGAATATCTTAAAATGGTTGTGTGATTATAGGATACCTAGTCCTAGAAGTTGTAGTCGGGAGTCCGAGAGAAGTCAGCAACAGCTGTGTCTGAGACTATGTTATTCTCATAGTGTTTTTGTGAGTTATATTATATCATATAATTTTCTTGTTTATATACACTACTCCAACCTATTATTTAAGTTAAATGAACCCATGGGAATTATAATACCTAGGTTGGGGGTGCTTTACCCAACATTCCAGTCTTAGGATAGATGGATGACTACCCCCTTTGGCCACACACGCTTCTCATAGTACATATATAAGATGGTAATCCCGAAAGTTAGTTTTTCCCATATTTCTGTGTAGAAGGATGTAATGCCTTGTGGTTTTTCTTATAAATGTATTATAGAAATAGTTTCTTATGGGCTTCTATAGGTATAATGTGTATTGGCTCTAATGGCTTGATGATCCTTACTCGTGGCATGAGTTATGATTCATTTAGGTATAATACCCAATGTATGATACACATTATACGAGCTATGGTGGATCTCAAAAACTACCTTTTATTTTTTTGGTTATGTTTATGTGGTGATGTTTTGTTCTAGGTTCTTTTTGTGGTGCTTCAACTAAGTGTATCCGGGATTGCCTTTTTGGAGACAGGTGCTCAAGACGTGCACTTTTGGGGAAGAGCAGAAAACATGTTGGAAATTTCTAGTGGGGTTGCCATTATTTTCATTATTATATTATATTCCACTTTATATGATACTACGTGAGAGTATTCATAGTGAGTTTGGGAATATAGTGTACATTTTTAGGTGGAGGATTAGTTTCATTTATGGTTCTAAATACTTTATCATGTTTTCTTTACCGTTTTGTCAAGAGGATCTGAGGAGGATCCTAATGAGTATATTGTTAAAATCATCATATATATATATATATAAAGTATTTTTTTAAGTCATTTGAAGAAGTCAAGAGATCACTCTAGTGAATACATGCTTGGTATTCTTTCATGATATCATTTGGTGTCATGGTCACTATTGTATTGACATTCTTTTGGTACTTGCAGTTTTTCCTTTCAGTTTTATTAGTTCTAATGTGACATTACATTTTTGTACTTGGGTTTTATTTTTTTATTGTAGATTGATCATGAGTTGGTTGGTTTCTATCTTATCTCCCAATTTATAATGTGTTCTCATATAGGGTAATAGATTCCATCTATGTAATTATTATACCCTTAGTGCTAGTCTCCAATCTACGGGCTACTGAAGGTAGGACTCGGGTTTCACTATCTTTCTTCTCCCATTTCTGGTCTTGGAGGGGTACACCCTATAGGGAGGGGGTCATGAAGGAGTGGTATTTATGGAAACGTTGAGAGGTATTATGGAGTTTGGTGTTTGGAATAGTTTAGTTTCTAATGGTTTTTAGGGAAATAGTTTGAGCAGTGTTTAGAAAGTGTTGTACACATGGGAGACTAGCTAAGACATAGTTTTTATAGGGTAGCTGTGATTTGATGTATGAATATTTAATCTTACAATGGCTACTAAATTAAGTGATAATAGATGAAGGGTATATACCACAAAAAGGATCATGAATCATTCTTCATGTGGATGTGTTTGAATGGGTAAGTGTTGGGATAAGTTATCAAAAAAATGAATAAATGAAAAGAAATAATTACTATTTCTGTATTACATATTCTAGGTTTAGGATCTCTATCTATTTTTTATTTTGTATGCATGGCCCTATGTTAATGTCCCTATCATGTTCTCACAGAATATGTTTATCATGTTTTGGCAATAGATTTTTGTAGAGTGTATGTTGAAAACATAGGTAGTTAAATGAGTAATCACTAATAGTTTCATTGACACGCTCTCAAGAAGTATGAGGGATACCTTTTAGATAAAATAATGGAATATTGGTTGGAGGATGTAGAGATAGTATTCAGTTCAATAGATTATTAGAGATATCACTGTGTATCATTGACTCTGAGGATGTTGCATGGTCCGACAAGGTAGTGGTGGTTCTTGTCCCTCAAAGATCGCAGGGAGTCACTGCTCTCATGGGAGGAGTTCAAAGGCTAGTTCATAGATTATTTTCTTTATTAAACTATGGAAGAAGGATGTATCCAATATATTTTTACCCTTTGGTAGTGTATTTTAATTATTTGAGTATCCTAGATCCATTTTAGGAATCGTCTGTGGTATAATTCAGACCTGTTTCTAGATAATGATGCTAGGGAGAGGCATTTTAAGGAGGCATGCATCCAGAGATACATCGCCAGGACCCCTCATTTATGATAATGACATATCTCTATGTGATAGAGATGGTATATTAAATTTAGAGGATGCTAGGAAGCAGCAGATCATCATGAATGGGGATTCATTAGGATTACTAATGAAGCAAAGCTATATTCTAGGATTCCTAGTTTTTAAGAAAAGGGGATTTTGATTAGCTTGTGTTAGGTCCTACCCCTCGATATCTCATTTGGCTGGAAATATTTCCTCTTAGGATTATTCTATGTGATTAAACAAGTGTTTTTCTTGTGGAGGCCGATGTAATCAATAGAGAGAGTGCCTAACCTTTTTGAGTAGTAAGCCTGTTCTAACATATCCGCATTTGGTTCCTTCACTGAGGGAGTTCCATCCAAGATTTAAATATTAGGTTTCTCTAGTTTAGGACTAGAAGAGTGTGGTTGTGGAGTGTAGTTTATATCCTTGGGATGCTCCCGATCATCATAGTACAGATCATGACCATGGAGGTGGTTATCAAAAGGGTTAGAGAGGCCATGGAGTAGGTTATGATCATCATCATGCTTTGGTGTTATCTGCACAAGGAGAGCCAGACATTGTTCAATGTACTCTTTTACTATTTTTTTACATGGATTCATTCACTATTCGATTAGGAATTGGAGAACTCACATATATCGCCTATCCTTGGATATATGTTGGGATATGAGGTAGAGATAATTGCAGTTCCCTTGTCTTCGACTACCCCAGTTAGAGGTCAACGTGATTTGTATGATGTATACAGAATCTATGAGTTTGTTCTAGGAAGAACCACCCTTGGGGATCTTTATTATTTTTATAGATATAATAATATGAAATTATCCCCATTATTAGTTGGTTTTATTCACTTAAGGCTATTGTGGCCTGATTCAGAAGTTGGTTTTTTTCTTCAATGCTGATGGAGATCATGTGGTGTTTTCTGGTGAGAGAGACCCTTAGGTGGGTAAGATGAATGTTCCATATTTATCACCCTTAATGGAAGAGATAGTGTTGAGTTCATCTGAGTTTCAACAATCAATGTTTCCTAGGATCATATCATAATGCTCTAATTTTTTTCTAGAGGAGGTGGTAGTGTTACCGCCTAGATAAGAGATTGACTTTGGGGACAAACTACAGACATGCGTGTATCATATATTAATGTCTTTATATATACTAGAACCTTCTATGTTACAAATGGTGTGTTTATATCTCGATTCTCTATTTTAGTGTGGTTTTGTTCGGCGAAGTCTATCATTGTGAGGTTCACTAGTTTTTCTCATAAAAAAAATTATAGAAGTTTCTAGTTGTGTATCGATTATCATTGCTTAAACCATGTGGGAGGGAATAAAATCTACCCTCTTAATGGATTGATGATTTAATCGATCAACTAAATGGTTCAAGAAGGTTATCAAAGATCAATTTTCATCAATAAATCATCAGATGCTTGAAAAGGATGTGGATATCTTGAATTCTTATTTCTGTAATCATCATCGAAATTATGAGTTCATTATGATGAATCTCATTGGGAATAATTCTCCATATTTCATGAAATAAATTAATACTATGTTCCTAGAAATCATAGATATGTTCATGGAAGTCTAAATCTATGAAATCATTGTGTAATATGTCTATGTGGTGGAGTTTACAATGTATATGGATGCCATTTTGAGAGTTCTTCATCGTGTTCAGCTGTTTTGGATGTTCCCAAAATATGGGTTTTGGGATTGAGAAGTTCATTTCATGGGGAATTTTGTATCCAAGTAGGGAGATGATTTGGATGCATTGAATTCAGAATCATTTGTGTCTTGGGATTCCCTAAGATAGTGGTCGTTGGGTAAAGTTTCCTTGGTCTTGTAGGAAATTACAAGAGGTTTTAGCCAATTTCTCACATGTTGCTGTTGATTTGACAACATTTAATATTAATGATCAGATTTAGATATGTAATGATCATTTTCAGATGGATTTTGATTGTCGAAAGGAAATTTTTTACAGTGAACATTTTCTTTTTCTTCTAAAAAAGAAGTACAATTTATGTTTTTTATGATGCTTCATGTGTTGGGTTAGGCTATGTTCTAATGTAGCATAGATTATTAATTTATTATGTATTTCTATTGTTGTTTCCAAGAGAGAGTAAATATTCGATACACTAACTCATGTTGGAAGTGGTAATGTTTTCCCTAATGTTGTTGAGAAATTACCTCATCGGTGAACATTTTGTGGTCTTCACTGATCACAAGTGCCTCAGGTATGATTTCTCAAAATATTACTTGAACATTCATAAATTTCAATGGATGGATTTCTTAATGGATTATGGCTTATATATTTTTTATACACCTGCAATTTGGAATTTCATGGATGATGCACTGAGAAGGAATTCATGTCGGGATACAATGTGGGAATCAGGCGATTCCGAGAGAGTGATGGAAGAACATTCCACATGAAACCTAGATATGGGAGAACTGGGGGAAAATGTAACTTTTTTAAATGATGGTTTAGTCATCTCTATTTTAGTAAGTAGAGTCCTAGAGAGGCTGAGTTGTTTTTGGCGAGGTCCCTGTTGATCAGTCTGATGTTGAACATCATAGGGTGTTGTTCTATGGAAGTATTTTTGGTTATTTTGTGATGTGTGATATGGTGAATTGAGAGTTCAATATTTCACCTTTGTCAGTTCATCCTAGAATGAAAAATATGTATTGATCCATGAGAGGTGTGTTTTTGTGGTGTGGGTTGATGTGTGCAGTTTCATAGTTTTTGTCTCAATGATTTGTCTTCTAGAAGCTGAAGGTCGAACTCCATGTTGGCTTCATCCATTAGATTATTCTATGTGGATGTGGCAGGGAATATAAATGGTCATTGTTAATAGTATTCATTGATCTCAAAGAGGTTACGACTCTCTATGGGTGTTAGTAGATTGTTTTATCAAATTTACCCACTTTAGATTAATCAAGGTGTTGAGGACAGTGGATGTTTTGTTGAGGCAATATCAAGAGGAGGTGGTGAGACTCTACAGGGTCTTGAGGATGATAATTTCCAATTAAGATCATTGTTTTACCTCTTGGTTGTGGATATGTCTCTAGTATGATTTTGGAACTCAAATATAATGTTGAAATGATTTTCATCCTTAGATGGAAGGTCAGATAGAGAAGACCATCTAGAATCTTAGATACATGTTGTGCTCTTGTGTCATGGATTTTGGATGTCTGTGTATAAGGAACCTTCCATTGGTATAGTTCACTAAGAAAAATATTTTTCACCCCCTCATCAGTATGGTTTTATTTGAAACCTTTTATGGATAAATTTCCCATTCTCTATTGTGCTAGACTGGGGTCAGAGATTCATAATTATCAAGCTATAACTGGCATAAAATATAACATAGATGGTTCATGTGATCCGAGAGAGGATGAAAGAAATATTCAATCATCACAAATCCTTTTACAATCAATGCAGGGGACCTATATAGTTTGATGTTAGGGATCATGTTGTTTTAAAGGTGGATCCCCACTGGGGGAAGAAATGTTTTTGACATGGGTGTAGGCTTTCTACATAGTTTTTTGGTCCTTTTAGGGTGTTGGATCATGTTGGAGATGTGGCATATCATATTTTTCATACCCCATAGATATCCCATATACACAATGTTTTTCACATTTCAATGCTCCATCATTATATTAATGACAACTCTCACATCATAAATTGGGGTGAGATGGATGATGATGATGATGCAACCTCCTAGGTGTATCCTATACGATCTCGTACTACTAAGAGAACATGATGTGTTGGCATGATATTCCCTTGGATTGAGTCTTGTAGTGGCATAGTGGTGTGGAGGAGAGTACTTGGGAATTTGAGTCACAGATATAAGATCTTTACGATGAGATGATTAATGTTTTGCTCTTCTCCTATGACAGTATTTTTTCATTGGTTATAGAACATTTATTTTTTTTAGAAGGATTTATCTTGTTTCTTGTTGTGGATCCATCATTTTTTATAGGTATCTCCCATCAGAAAGTGTTTTGGAGATATTTGCGGTTTTTGTGTGGTTTTGTGCTATTCCTCAACTATGGTGTTTGAGTTCCTATGGTGGAAAGACCATTTAGAGGTATCGCATGGAGTGTATTTTCAGACAACCCATTTTATGTTTTCTCTTTGTGTTGGTTTTGGATTCTCAAGGATTAGAATATTTTGAGAGGTATCTAATGCAAGGGTGTAGATCTATATGGATTGAATCATTTTTCATTTCCGAATACAGATGTGCTGGGAGTAGGCTTGGAGGATTTATATAGGAGTTCGTACACTATGAGTTGTTGTCAAGGGAGGATTCCATATTTTGAAAAGTTACATGACCCGATATAGGGCCTCACAACATGTAATATACAGTGGTTTCAAAAATAAAGAAAAAATAGGAAGTGAAATGTTTTTGGGTGGAAACTAAACCATTAAATTTACATGATGTAAATGGGGGTTACACATTGTGTAATTCCAAGATGTTGTATTTTTACATCATTTCCACCAACTCTAGTTTTCAAACCCTTAGGATGCTCTCATCTTCCAACAACTATTATCCCCCTCCATGATAAATTGTGATTCCCATTGAGGGTGGGGGGGTCGATCTTTGGGTTATTCTATTCAATGTATGGTTTCTAATGGATATCCAAGGTTTATTATTTCTTATTTTTCTTCAAGTTTATCCTGGTTTGATATTTTTTCCTCATGTATCTTCACGTTATGGTACCGAGTTTTCATTACCATGATTATAGTTGTTTTTCTCTTGTAATTTGATCTTATGGTTGTGGAGAGACATCCTCGTATGGATTTAGTTCTCATGGGTGGGGTGATCATAGATATATTTTTATGTTCGTTCTCATGTAAAATACATTGACACTATTATTGTGGTTGGGGAATAATTTCATCTCTATTTATTTATAAAAAATCATAGAATTAGCATGATTTATCCTCATAGAACAAAATTAATTTTAACTAACTGTAATTTGAATGAGATTAAAGATTTGTTATCAGTTTCTTGGTGATGTTGTTACGGTACCATGATAACTAGTTACCTATTGATTTTCTAGATAGTGTTATATATATTCTTTTCGTGGATTAACATGTTGTAATTGATGGAAATTTGTAATGAATGTAGAGTAACAATTAACTAATAATTAATTGGATAAATGTTCAAATAGGCATGTTTAATGAATCCAGTTATTGTTGAAATTTGATGATAATAAAATTGATGGAAGTACGCATGTTTAATTAAATTTTTTAATGATCCTAAAGCATTGTTATTTATATTGATAAAATAATTAAAGGCATGTTAACTAATTTTGATAGCTTAAGATAGCTAGTTTCTTAGTTTTCCCCTAGTTGGAATGTATGAATAATGAATTAATAAATTCCAGATGGAATAATAAATTGTTTTTTTATAAAATATAATGAATTTTAAGGCCTACATTGCCCATATTGTTGTTTTGGTCGAAATACTTGTGCTTTATAGCTATGTAAAATCATTGTGTTTCATGGATAGATTCCTTGATTTTGGGTCTAAGAGCTGAGTCACTATGTTTGTTTCCACTAGCACCAGACGTGATATTTGGATGGATGATCTTGGAGGGATGTTTTGGAATGTAGGGCAGGGAGGCCCTAATTTGATGTGGGCTTGGTATGGATTATCATGGAGAGAGATTATTGAATGTTCGGTGTAAGGCCTGGATTATGTTGTAGAATTTGACCCAGGGAGTGGAATTTTTTATCGAGATATGAATGTAGTGTCGTGGACGACACCATAGATGAAAGAATGGGTTGATGATGGAAATACCCATCATCATGAAAGATGGATACTTATTTTAATCAGTTTCATGGAAGACGAACATGTTGTTTTTTATCTATTTTTTGGATCCATGCTGCTAGAGGAAGATGGTTTTGGTTACACTCTTTATAAGAGAAATGGTGATGTGCTAGGTTTGACACGTTCCTTCTGGGTTTAGATTCTCACAGTTAGATGGGTCTATGCTCTTGCTATAGGTGGTGATGATAAGGAATGAAGTTTATCTACTCACCATGTTGATCCCCTGGTGTTTTGAATCATAAAATGATTTCCTTTAATAACGATAAATATGGAAGGTAATGATGCTAATAAAAGAATAAATGTTTAGCCTAAGAGGTTAGAGATATTTGGGATGCAATACTGAGGTTATAATTCTATTAATAGGTTATGAACATAGTGTGGTTTATGATCTACATTATATAATATAATTTTTTTGTTTCTAAATGGTATTCCACCATGTTGGTTAGGGAATCATAAATAATGTGGATCCTAATCCTTGGTGGGTTTTTCCCCAACATCCTGGTTGGAGGATGGATAACTAATGACCCACATTGGATCCACTCTCTTATCATGGATGTTATATGTGATTGTATGAAAAATGGATATTTTTTCACATATATGTGTGTTGAGTACTATAATAGCTTGTGGTTATTCATAAACATGTATTTTGGAAATAGTTTCTTATGGAATACTATAGGTATACCATATATAGGTTTGGATGGATTGATGAGCCTTACATGGTGTATGAGTTGTGATGGATTGATGTACAATACAAAATGTATGATACACATTATACGAGCTGCGGTGGCTCTTAGTAACGACCTGGTAAATTTTGGTAATGTATATGTGCTATTGAGTTGTATGAGGTGCATATTGTGGTGATTTTCCCAGGTGTCTGCAAAGTATAATTTTTGGAGAGAGATGCTTAGTACGTGTGACATTGGGGAAGAGTAGAAAACTAGTGGAGAAGTTGTTGTAGGGTATACTTGATATTCAGTATTAGATTATACGCCCTTGTATAAAATACATGGTGAAAATATCCATGATGGGACTGGGAACATTTTATACATGTTTAGGTGATGAGTTAATTTCACTTATTTTTCACAGTTCATTAGCATTCATTATTTACCTTTTGCACGAGAGGCTCTAGGGAGGATCCTACTGAGTATATTTTTATACTCACCCTATATATATAAACTATTTTTTCATGTTTGTTGGATCCTGCTGGTTACTACCATCTTGGGGTTTTTATAGGAGATGATTGGACTTCATAGTCTCTACCATATTTAATTTATTTTGGTACATTGGTTTTATTTTATATCTCAATGATGTGAAATTTTTTTAGGGAAGTGATTGAATGATATACAATCGACTAAGAACAACCACATTGAAAAAAAACACTGACCATTCCAAATAAACAAAAAAATTAAATTTCAGGAAAAAAAATGTCAATACACACATTTATGAGTTCTCCTAGAAAACGATTGGGAACCAATTTATCCCTTTGTTATAGAATAAGAAGTTGTAAATTTTAGGTCACTATAAAAGGTCAATAATTATGTTGTTTGGGATTGAATTCATATTTTGAAATATTAAATCAGTTTTATCCTTATGAAAGTTTACATTGAATCTCTTTTCCAAGTGATCATCAGTTGGAAATTTTCTAATTCAATGTTAATATTTTCTAGAATATAAATGATGATGTGAAATTTGATATCATAATTCATATATGTTGATAATTTTATATAGTTTTAAAAATATTATATAACACATGTATAATATTTTTTAATTTGGAGTGATTCAAATAAAATCATCCTTAGACCATCAATATACTTATTCATTGAAATCATCTATGTAAAAGAACTAGAACTTATAATATAGTCTTCCTCTAAAGTGGGTAGTATATTATGAAAATATCATACCCTCCCTAAATCTATCTATTTGTACAGTTTTATTTTATTTCATATCAAGTAAATAATTACAAAATTCATAGTCCTTATATTATCTCAATGAATCATTTTAGGATCCATAATATGTTCCTCCATTGGATGACTACAACATTGAACATGAATGGTCAAAACATATATACCATCAGTTTAAATACCTATGAGAAAACATAATCTGAATATTAATATTTATAAATCTCATTGATTAATAATTCCTCAATTTTATTCTATTGATAATTTCATTAAAACATGAATGGATGTTGTTACTCATGTTGACTCACAAATATAAAAATTCTCAAAAAATTATTGAATATATATTTTAGGATATGAAAAAAATTCTCATTTTATAGTTACAAGTTTTATCAATAAGTGTCCTAACTCACCAATAATGGATAAAAAATATTATTTTTTCTTTTTGTAATTTTTCTTAATTTTTTTCACGATTACCTCAAAATATTTATTATATATTTACACCATATGAATATAAATTTCATGAAACTCTACCCCTTGATCATGTGACAAAAACAAATTTATTACATTTCTGGCCTTTATAATTATTATCATTATAAATTATTTCATCCAAAACATACAAAATAAAATGGATAACTTTTATAACGAAGCACCTTCCATGATTATAGTTTGAATTAATTAGTATAAACACTTACCTAATAATACTCAAGCCTTTAAATAAAAAAATTTCTCAATGTACTATGTTTTTCCTATTTTATATTTTCTTTTAATCATAAACCAAATAAAACCCGTATTGAATAAAGAAGGGTGAACTCAAATACTCAGTAAGGGTAACCATATGGGTCTATAATTGAATATCATCATATATTATATGTTAAAAATAATTGTATCAGTTTATATTCTATGTGCATTATAATTACATATGATATTACATATGAATCAAAACATATATAACAAATCATGAGACATGGAAGAATTCATAATCACAATCAAGATTCAAAAGAATCAAAAATCACTATTTTTTTTATGACTCTCATGGTCAATAGAGACATTAGAAGATCATATCAAGAATAGATATTTTAATAGATATCATGAAACATGATCATCATTAACAGTGTTCACTCTTTTCCTAAATTACGAAAGCCTAGTTAAATCACTTCAAGAAACCACATTGTTCAACTCCCCCTTGATGATTGTATCAAAAATGAACATTCCACAATTCATTATAGAGTAATATTATAACCAGCCACAACATATGTTATATATGTATCACCAATTGTATAATAAATATTTGTGTCAGTAATCATAATATCATATTTTAATGTTTCATACATGAATATTACATATGGAAAATAAATATTTCTTTATAAAACATTTAAAAATTTCTTTTCATGCACTATTATTAACTTTACACATAAAAAGGATATAAGTATCTTGATAATGTCTCTAAAATTATAAATATAAGATGTATAGTGAAAGATGATGAATGTTATCATAAGAACTTTTTCCCTGTGATTAATATGAGTTAATAATGGTTTTTGATTTACATTAAATAACCTTTAAAATAACATATAAATAATTATTTTAAAATTAGGGATTATGAAAAGTTTATTCAATAACCATTTTAAAAAACATGGATTAAGGTTTTTTATTTATATCTCTACATGTAATCTTTTCAATGAATGATCTATAGAAGAATGGTTTTGATGGTGGAAAATCTATTCATCTAGTATAATTTAAAAATAATATTTTAGACACAACATTAGTAAAAAGGGCGTCATTCAAAAAATAAAAAGGTGTTTCCTTTTTTAAATAGTCTTTTTAAGGTCATAAAATGATATAAATATCCATAATAAGAAAATTTATATTAATAAAACATATTATATAAATTTTAATATAAAATGGATATAGTTTAAAATGTTCTTTAACAAAGGATAAAATAATTTTTCTTTGTAAAAAATAACATTTACCATATTTAATATAAATTATGGTTGGCTAGTAATGAATTCTGAATTATCATATATGAAATTAAGAAATCACAACATTAAATATTCTTGATAAGAACACCTCTGTAGAAACCAAAACTCAATAATCTACCTGCTTTACATCATCTAAAAACCTATAGAATAATACTCTATAAATTTTGGATACTAAATATATTGTTCATTTTTTATTTTTAATAAAATCTTTATATAGATATAAAAAAAATTCATTTTGAGGACATATTTTTATTGAATCAATGTGATTTTCATTGGATTGTTTAGATAAACATAATCTACCATTGAAAAAATAGCTCCAAAAAAATAACTATCAATTGTATTTCCATTATAGATTCTTTAACTAAAATCGTCTATAACCCCTATTAATAGGCCCTTAATCTTAAATAAACTAAAATGAAATGTTCTGGTGAATCAACTAAAGGATAATAAAATATAACAGTTTCAAGGTTGATATTAAATTATAGTTGGTCTACTATCAATGATAAAATTGTAGTAACATATATAATTAATGAATCAACTATATCATAACATTATGAATCAATTATAAATATATATCTAGCTAAAATAGCCACTACTTAACATAATCATAATATGAATGATTAAATAAAATGATATTTATTATATTAAAAGTTGTGATATCTTTCATAGTGACCAGGTTTTGAAAAAACTCTGTAGTGTATTCCAAATAGTACATGTCACACATTAGTAGTGAATATAGATTTACAAAAATATAGGTAGTGATCATGAAAAAATTTCCATCAATCATTATCTAAATATACGAAACAACAAACAAAGACAATAGGTACTTTTTTTTAACAAATAATAACATCCAATAAAGTTTTTATTCCACTACTGAGATGTATTGATCCATGTGGGTTTAATTAAAACATTTTCAATTTTTATTTCTGATAATATGAAATCATACATCAATATGTCTTCATTTATCCTTATTGGATTAAAATATTACATTTATTTTCTACTTGTGTATCAAAATGTGAAATTATACTTTACCACCACATTGTCCCAATAGTTAAATCCATCATATTTCAAACCTTAACATAAAATTATGTAAATTTAAATGACTAAAATTATTGATTATTGATGAGATCAATGTATATAATGTAGTATATTAATTCCTCTTATATTTATCAATATCATTCAAAATATTAAAAACCTATTTTTTTAGTACTGTATTGGTCTTTCTAGATCTAATAATAAGTGCGATGCATGATTCAATCATGGGAAATTCAGCATAAATTTTCTAAACAATAGATACTGATATAACATTTTTTAATACAAATTTATTTAGTTTTATTGTTTAAATAAATGGATTTATTTTTTATGTCAAAAAACTGAAAATATAAAAAAATCATCAAAAGTTTCTAGGCACAAAAATATTGATATAAAAAATTTTAAGTCAAACAAAGAAAGCTCATTGATTTCTATATATTTAATATAGAATTAAATATTATTTATGTAAAAATTATTTTCATATGATCTATTTTATATTTTTTATATTCAATTGATTATATTTTCTTATTACACTGAATTTTATTGAATACAAATCTATTTAGAAAATATATATAAAATTAATAAAATAATAAGTTTATTCTTATTCTCAAAAAAAATTTATATCAATTGGTTTTATAAATATCTCATTCCATAAGAAATTTAATAAATTTATATATTATTTATATGAATTTTTAGAAAGGTCCACTGTCACGACCCACCTTCTCAAAGATGAGGGAAAGCACTGAAAAGTGTCATACTGTTCCATCCTCAAGATGAAATAGAGATAATGACCCCCCCAGAGTCACACATTTAGTATTCCCCATAGTGGAGATTGGAACCAATTGTATATAATATCACATAATTGGGAAGGAATTACCCGTTTTATAGAACCATATTTGGAGATAAGATGGTAAATCCCAACCACACCATAAACTAACGGAAAAGTAAAAACAAGAATCTATTCCCACAGGCATGTTCAAAAGTAAAAATGGTATAAAGTGTGACAAAACTCAAAAATAATTTACAATGATAATGTTAACTAAGAATCAAAAATATTTATCATGATGCCTATTCTTGTAAAGCCCAGTAAGGTCCTCAAAGTTTTCATGGAAACCAAAAAAGTGTTTTATATACGTAGGGGGATCATACAAGTATTCTCAATATGGAAACTAAAGTTAATCATGCACATTTTAGGGAACATAATAATGTCCCTGTGAGAATATAGTTGAACCTAAAGCACCCACCAAGGAATACTAGCTATCCCAACTTTACAAAGGAAAAATTTCTGAAGTAACACAAGTAATGTAATGTAATAAAATAAGCACCTCAACATTTGGGTACCCCGCACCAATTTTCCACTGGTTATCTAATCATTCCTAATGATTAACATATTTACACTACAAATCTCCCCCCACGCAGTCCAACTCCTGCAACCTTCTCACACACACATGTGCCTCAAACCGCACACAACCACCCATGCAGACACTTAGGCTACAACAATCACACACTACTCCCAAAGACACCAGATCCGTAACAACCACATGCTGCACCAGAAGACACATAGGCCTCATCCCAAAGTTACATGGAAAAAAAATACCTGGAACAAAAACACCTGATCCCCTCATCCAATAAAAACAATTTCCAAAGGAATCTAGGACTATGGTAAGCCTCAAACCATTATAGCTTACCTGGGTATGCCCGATATCAAGATCCCAGAAGATGGTGTGAGGATGATATTCAGTAACCAACCATCTATCCTACTGCCAAGATTTTTGGATAGACATCCTCCCCCATGAGATAGGGGTGTTCAACAAATGGTTTTCAACATGGGTGGGGTGAATATAGTAATAAAAAAGAACAACAATATATATATATATGTGTGTGTGTGTGTGTAATTAGACACTCATCCCCAACATATGGGTTTCAGAAAAATAGACAACAAGACCACACCAACACTACTTTTGTTGATACCCCTAAATGCACAACCATAAAGCAACCACTGCAAAGCATAAACCCAACCCCCGTTTGATTGAAATTTCATTTATTAATTTAAGGGGATTCTGTTTAAATTATTACAAAACTACCATAAAACTAAAAACTGTAACCATACTAACAAACAAACAAAAACAAACTACAGTCCCACTGTACAATAGCACAAAACTAGACTTCAAGTCCCACTGCACATTCCCGTTTAATTACTGCCAACTATCATTCATTAAAGTGATAAAACCCATTCACTCTCTCACAAACCATCCATGTAGCCTTGATTCCAAAATGAATCCAAGATGCCGTCCCACCAAATAACAAGTTCAAAACCATCCCATGGCCCCACTGCCCAACATTGCCCCACAATCACAACACAGTAATGGAAATTCTTCTACATACAATTCCATTGATTCCAAAATCAATCAGCCACTGAAACCGAGAAACCAACACAAAAAAGGACAGACCCACTGCCTAGAATTTTATCCATTCCACAATCAATTATCCTCTCAAACTAAGACACTAACACACATCCCCCTATACAACCCAACATTCCCAGGCCAAACAACCCAAACCAGAACACACACCACATAAACATTACCATCAAACCAAGTATACTCAAATTTAACCAACAAGGGTTCTTTAATTTCATCTTTAATATAACTGTGTTGATCATATAATTGGGTTGATCTAGGGGAATCAATTTTTTTATCGACTTTATACGATTAATCTAATATCATGTTACATTTGTACATAAAAACATCACAATGAAATAGAACAAGACCAGTTTATAAGTAGATAGCACTAAATTACATGATTTTCAGAAGTCATACAACCACAAAAACCATAAATCAATCTAAGAAAACAAAATAAAATAGGTGACCAACATCATACGACACCCTGACCATTATTATATTTTCGCATGTTATCTTTTGATCATATTAAATTCTTATTCAATACCCATCTTAAGAAGAGTATCAAGCTATTAATTACATGGAACCATTATTATACCCACCCTGTATGATGAAAAATTAAATATAAGAAAAGTAAAGTATCTAATTGTTTATCAAGGGATCAATGTTTCTTCCTATGCCATGAATAGTGGATGGCACAACTTGTAGGAAGATCTCGATGAAGGCTGAGCAGGAAGGGATCCAGCACAGGCACATGAATCATCTTGAGAGGATGACTCCAAGAACACCAAGAGAAATGTACAGGTAAAAGTAAGAGAGTATATTTTCTTAAGAGGAGGCCAAGTCCTAAAATTAAGGAGACCATTTCGAACAACATGAATGTCAGATTGTGGTTTTCCCATTCGTCATCGTGGTTTCACACATTGGAATTAATTGATATTTACTAATTTCCCTTGGAAACGGGGGTGATAGACCATATGATGGCTGTGAGTTGATAGATTACCATTAAATAGAGAAGAAAAACTTGTAATAGAGGAGAAACTAGAAAAACATAGAAAAATGGGTGATGGGGTGCTACACCATTTGGTGAGACACTGTAACAGTTCCACCATAAATGATGTGACCGTGATGGTGCGACTGTGAATGTGGATCCAAAACCTATTCTACCGTAACTGGTTACACCATAATGGTGCCACAATAAACTGGGAAATCGTGATGGTGAGACCATGATGGTGCAACCGTTTCAGTGAAACTATTTTGGATAACTGAGTTTTCATTGGAAAACTCCTGGAGGAAGCCACTATGACCCCCAAGTACACTACGACAACTATATTATCACAATGTAAATTCCCTCGGAAATCTGGGTCATTACATCAGATACCTATCAAACTATTCTTGTCTCAGACAATTCAAAACCAATCTGAAAGAGAGAGAGAGTCCAAAAAACCACCTCTTATCATACCTCATAGGGATAAACTCCCATGTGTTGAAAAATGGAGGGGTAAACTCATCATCTAAAAACACATCTTGAACATCTATCTCCCAAAAAAATTAGGAGAGACTAAGGATTGACTTCCCTATGAAATCACCCAAAAAAAATCTCCCACTGTCTAGACACATGGATTTGGGATCTCCTTCCTCCCTAGAAAAATACTATCCACTTTGGGTGTCACTGACTCACCCATCTGGGTTTAATAACATATGCATTAATGCTTCTTGATTTGGGACTAGTTCATATCTCTCCACATGTCCATAAATTTCACACTCATTCATAGAAGAAGGGAAAAAACTTATCTCATAGAGAACAATTTTAGGAATTCATTGCAAGCATGTTACAAAATATAATTATATGAGAAAAACACTAAAATGTTTCGGGTACTGGGATCACATTGGTTTTTCTCACTCCCAATTATTCTCCTTGAGTCCATCAAGCCACCAATGCACATGAACCAGCTGAATGGTCTATCCATGAAACACCTTCTCCCCAAGATCCTCGATTCTCACTGGCCGCTCCACGAACATCGTGTCATCCATGACATCCAACTCTACCCTGTCAAATACGTGGGACTCATCATATAGATATAGGCAGAGGTGAGAGACAAGGAAGATATCATGGATCCTCCCCAACCATGCTTGTAAACCCTAGCTAATAGGACATCTCCCTGACTCATCCCAATACAACAAATGGTCCAATTAACCATGGAGAAATCTTTCTACCACTCCCAAACCACTTCTGCCCATGGCGAGGGGGAACCATTAATAATACGTGCTAACTAATCTCAAACTATAAAGGAATCCTCTTACGAACTGCATAGGTCTTTAACCAATCCTTGTCTTCCTTCATCCATTCACACACATGATGAACCTTCTCTGTCATGCCCAACACCATCTTAGGGCCCAGAACACTTACCTCCCCAACCTCTGTCCAACACACAGGTTAACGACACAATCTTCAGTACATGTATTTAGATGGTGCCATTCCAATGGTAGAGTGATAACTATTATTTTAGTTGAAGTCCCATAGGGGAAAGAATTGTACCCACGATCTTATGAATTCTAGAATACATGCTCAAAGCATATACTCCAGTGTCTGGATGGTCCACTCTATTCACCCATTCATCTTAGGGTGGAATGAAGTGATGAGGCATAGCTGGGTGCTAAAACCATGCTATAATCCCTTATAGAACCATGACATAAAGCATGTATCTCTAAAAAAATTATGTATCTTTGAACTCCATGCAATCTTACCACTTCACCCATGTACCTCTATGCAAAGGCATCCACAACGCTCGACTCCTTAATTGCTAAGATGTGAGCCCGTTGTTTCAATAGATCAACCACTACCTTGATGGAATCAAATCCTCACTCATACCAGGGATTTTTTGTAAATAAATCCATCAAGAAATCACCCCATTACCACTTGGGAATGTCTATGGGCTACAGTCGTCCTCTTGGAACATGGTGCTCTGCCTTCACCTACCGACACACTAGGCACCATGGCAAAAACACCGCCACGGTATGCTTCACTTCATTCCTCCAAAACAGATCTTTTCAGCCCCAATACATCTTGGAGACTCCTAGAAGTACCTCCATGGGTGAGATATGGAACTCACTGAGAAGACCCTCACACATCGCCCCTGAGACAAACAGACTCCATAGAACAACATCTGATTCTGACGATCCTTGGACCATCCCTCTAAAGCATCACCCTGGATAACATGATCACACATCACATTAGCCTCTGAGTCCCCCAACGGAGTCTCCTCCAAATTCCATACCAAGAAATACTTCACTATCATATGAAACATAAAACCTCTATAATCATCTAGTCACGTTTATAGGTGTATTGTAGTCAAAATCTCTAATGTCATCCAAGAATTTGCTGACTCCCTAACTACATAATTTTACGAGTTCCTACTCAAGGCATCAGACACCATGGTACCCTTTCCTGAGGTGTAGGATATATCAAAGTCATAGTTTTAAAGAATATTGATCACCATCATCTGTCTCATGATCAGGTCTTGCTAGAAAAGATATACCTGAATCTCTTGTGAACCATGAAGACAAAGATTCATTCCCCGTTGAGGTAATGACTCCACAACATTAGTGGGAACACGACCGCCCCAAGATCCCGATCATTGGTGGCATACTAACGTTCATTGGGACATAAATACCTAGACCCATAATATTTTAGTCCTCACTACTGCATCGGCTCACATTCCAAGCCAAACAACAAAGATTCACAGAACACCTCAAATGTTACCCCTACTTCTGGTAACCTATAAACATGGGCACTAACCAGATTACCATTTAGGTAGGTGAAAGATACATATCAATGCATGCTCTATGTGAATACCTTTTATATCTTGTTCAAATACATCAATGGAGATGCAACTCAAGAGATGTCAGGTATGAAAATTTGGTAGTAACATTCCAATCCTAGGAAATTACGGACCTCTACAACATTCCTAGGTGCTACCCTAGAAACCACCACTTATGCCTTCAACAGGTCCACTTCTATTCCCTACTAGGACACTACGTGTCCAAGGATGTGACCTCTTGTGTCCAGAATATGAACATAGCCTAATTCCCACAGATTAGGATGTCGTTGATGAACAAGAACATGAATTGGCCAATATACTAGAAAAAAACACATTTCAAGAGCCCCATGAACATGGATTGTGTGTTCGTAACACCGAACGACATGACCACTAACACAAAGTGCCCATACCTGCGCCTGAAATAATTGAGCGAGATGTCACCCTCCTTCACCCTCAACTAGTGATATCCTGACCACATATCAATCATATAGAACCAATATGATCCCTTAAACTGTTCAAAAATATCTTCTATCCTTAGGAGGGGTTAACCATTCTCGACCGTCACCTGATTTAGTCTTCACTTGTCTATTCATAGGTTGAGACCACTATATTCATTCTTTGCGAAAAAGAGAAGAGAACCCCATGGGGACACACTTGGTTGGATAAAACTCTTATTCCTTGAGTCATAAGCCTTAATATGAACGTCTTTCAACTTAGAATGACCCATTAGATAAGGAGCGATTGAAATAAGACAGGCACTAGGGTGTATGTCTATCTCGATCTCAACACCACGTTGAGGGAATAGAGTCACAACCTCATCGAAGAAGACATCCTAGGACACACTGATAAACCATGGAGCTTCCATAATCTCTATGTCTGGTGATCCCACTAAAAGTTTGGATAATAAAGTATGAAGGGGATCCACATGCTTTCTACCCTCCCAGAAACTATATTGTCCAATGAAATTTACACGCTGACCACCTATATATATATATGAGAAAACAACCCTTCTTCAGAAGAAGTCAGTAAAATCATTCATGGAAAAGAGCCAGTCGAGTCCAAGGATTACATTGTATGGCTAAAATTGTCTTAGAAGAAGATCCCCACTGAACTGATGTGGCCTCAACGTCAGTCTACATCCTCGAAAAACGTCAAACAGGCGGGTCTAACCACTAAATGGTGTACTCCAGACCAGGGTCATGGAAGGTTTCTCTATGTCTAGACACAAGGCATGGTCTAAACAGGTTGCAACAAAGGAGTCTAAATCTCTTGATTCATACATGTCACATGAAAGAGTAATAAGTAGGAATATTGAACCTAAAAAAACCTATAGCCCTACGAGAACATCATCTTCTATGGCGTGAAAAATCTCACACCCAACCCCTATAACCCTCGACCATCGAACGCCTCCACGACCATGCCCTAGTTGAGGTCCCTGAGGAGCACCCTAAGGGAGACCTCCATCTACAACAATTACTCTTAGTGGAGTGTGAGCTCGCTGACCCTACTGTTGGAAAGGCCTACTAGGCAACTTATGTGGCGGAGGTGGGTGCGGAACCTCCCAATCCCCCACTATAATATAATCAGATTGGTCACTAATTCAAAATATTCCCATGGTTTCCATAGATAAATATACTCAGACCTAATCCCATGAGGAAAGGGTGAGGACTGGGATATTAGAACTGGAACTGATGAGGCCTACTCCCCACTAGCTGAAACCTGGAAGGCCCTGATGCTGGAGACCTACTGTTGTGTCCTTCCCCTTTAACGAACTTGGATAGATCCCCTCTCCCGAAACATCTTCTTTTTAGTGTATTGCTTCTACTACATCACACTTATTCAGAACATCTTGGTACGTCTGCAGAGTAAATGGAGTGATGACATACTAAAGAAAAGCCCAAAGTGCCTCTTCCAAGCGTATTGCTCCCGACTCCTCATCTAGAAAGAGATCTGGAGAAAATTGAAATAGATCCTTCAACTTGATCCTCAATTCCCTCACCGATATACTCCCCTTCTGGAGGGAAAAAAACTCATTCCTCTTCTCGGCTTTCATCGTAGAAGAATATAATTTCTCCTAGAACTATTTCTTAAAGTCATCCCATGAGATGTCAGTCTCCTTCCTTTCCCGAAGGTAAAGTTTCCAACACTGATTCACCACTATTCACATTTTGATCACTTCTAGAGGAACCCAACACTCTGTTGGAGCCCAGAGAAAGCTAAAAGCCATCACCATCTCCTCAAGCCATATCTCTGTCTCCATCCCTGAGACACTTCCCTCATACATTCCCAGATTATGTGGCTGGAAGGTACAAGTCATCTTCTACTACAAGTTGTCCTCCACCTCTCGATCTTCCCTCTACTGATTAACCAGATAAAGCAGTTCGGTATCGATTTCCCATACCACTGATGGACAATTTCTGGATTCCAGGGATGAAATAGAAAACAATAAACTCCTAAGCCCGTGTAGTGTGGAAATTAACATTTTAAATATTTATTTAAAATTATATTTTCCAAATGCACAAAACACACTAGTACACAAGTCATAATTATTCATGTACCTTTCTTAGGTTCCCTACTCCGTAAATAGTGTAGAATCACCTAGTCATTCCATAGGTCTAGATTCCATGCATCAAATCATAGGGGGGCCTAAAATATGGCGTCTTACCCAGTCTTCCCAGGACTCTTTCACACACCAAGATTACTTAACATTATTTCCCTATCATCCCATAAAATCCTCATCATGCCTTACCCTGAAATCCATCATATATCTCAAATATAAGCCTTTGATACTATTATTTCCAGAACCTCCTTCTATCCGAGGAGAGAAGGGACGAAAAAGTGCACTTCCCTTCCTTTCGTAACATGAAAGAGAGATAATGACCTCTCGAGACCAGCCTTCAGTAGGCCCCAGAGTCGCGACTAACATCAAGGGTATATAATTTGACATAATTGAGAAGGAATTAAAAATTGTATAGAACAATATTGGAAGATAAGATGGTAAATCCCCTAAACAAAAATAATAAAAGGAAAAATAAATCCATGAATCTATTCCCACATGCACGTTCAAAAGTAGAGCTGATACAAATTTTAAAAAAAATCCCAAATAATGTACCAAAGGAAAATAAACTAAGAAGAAACAACATCTCTTCTGACACCCGAGCTATTAAATCCCAACATAGTCTTCAAGGTCTTCCTAGAAACATGAATATAGTTTTATATATGTTGGGTATGAATAAAAGTATATGAATTAGGGAAACTAAATCTACTCATGCACAAGTGACGGATCATTCTAATGTACCTGAGAGAAAACTGTAGAACCTCAAGAACCTATAAATGTATACTAACCTGGCCGAACTCAATAAGGCATAATCACTTAAGTAATGCATGTAAAGTAAAGTAATAATATAAGCATATCGACATTTGGGTACCCCACACCACTTTCCCTATGAAAAATGCTCATTCTGAATGATCTAACATCTTGATGATGCAACTCTTCCCACACGTAGTCCCACTGCCGCAACCTGCCCGCACAGACCTGGGCCTCAAACTACACACAACCCCGCCCACAGAAACGTTGGCCACAACAACCACACACCACTCCCAAAGAAACCTAGGCCTCAAAAACTTCACATCATACATGAAGAATCCTTGGCCTCATCCCAAAGATACATGAGAAACATACCTATCCTGTAAACATCCGAGCCCCACATCCAAAACAAAATGTTTCCTGAATATTCTTGGATTATGGTAAGACTCAAGCCATTACAGCCTACACAAGTATGTCCTAGCTGCAATATCCTAGAAGTGGGCATGAGGAAGAAATTGAGTAACTAGCCATCGGTCCTCCCACCAGGATATTGGAAAATACACCATTCCTAATGAGATGTGGGTATTCCGAACACGGTGCTCAACAAGTTTGGGGTGTTTATTGAAATCACATGGAACTATGATCTATATATATAGGTAATTAAACACTCTTCCCCAACTTACAGGTTTCACATGAACAGACAATAAGACCACACCAACACTGCTTTTACTGCTACCCCTATATGCGCAACCATAAGACAACAACTTCAACGAATAAACCCAAACCATTTCCATTAAAATTTAATTTAATAATTTTATGGGATTCACATTAAATTATTCCAACACTACAAGGAAACTGTCAACCATAACCATACAGAGCAAAAAAAAACAAATTGCAGTCCCACTACACAAAAACATAAAAATAGACTTACAGTGCCACTACACATCCCTATTCAACTATAGCCAACTATCACTCTTCAAAGAGATAAATCCAATTAATTATCTCACAACCCAGCCTTACAGGAAAACTACCCATGTGAATCAAAGATTCAGTCCCACTGCATATCATGTTTATAACCACCCCACTATCCCATATCCCAGCATCGCCCCATACTCACAACACAAAAATGGATGTTATAATGCCTACAAGTCCATCCATTCGACAATCAATCAATATCTCAAACTAAGACACCCACACAACAATGGAATCTACCACTACCTACAAGTTCATCCATTCTCCAATCAATCAGTATCTCAATCTACAACACCAACACAACTCCCCATATCCCACCCCACATTCCACACCTACATAACCCAGACCAGATGACACAACACAAAACAACAACCATTAAACCAAGTTTTTTCAAATTTAAATAATGGGGGTTAATTAATTTCCACTTTAATTTAACCATTGTGATCACAGAAAATGTTTGATCATATGGTGTACCCTTATTTAACCAGGTGTATGTGATTTATCAGATTTCATGTTATATATGTACATCAAAACATTACAAAAAAATAGAACACCACTAGTGCACAAGAAAATACCACCAATGACAATGATTATATGAAGTCATACATCCACAACAACCATAAAATATCAATGATAAAAAAATAAAATTGGAGATCTACATTAAACCAGACCCTGAACATTATTTTATTAACGTTTTTTATCTTTTGATCATCTTAAATTCTTATTTAATACTTATATAAAGATGATAATCCAACAATTCCTTACAAGGAAAATTTTATATACCAACCTCAAATGATGAGAAATTAATGATATCAAAATGAAATACCCTTCTTCTGGATCAATGGATCATAGTTCCTTCTTGTTCCAAAAACAAGGGATGACACGACTTGCCAGAAGAACCCCATGAAGGCTGAGCGGGAAGGGCTCCAACATGGGGGAACAAATATTCTCAAGAAGAAGCCTCTTTTTGAACCAATAGTAATGAAAATTAAGAAAGAATAGAGCATATCTACTTTAGAAGATTCTAGATCCTAAAATCAGAGAGACCATTTCAAAGTACTTGAATGTAAGATCACTATTTCACCAAGGAACATGGTGGTTTCATAGGTTTGAATTAGTTAAGATTTATTATCTATCCTCAAAAATAGTGTGGATAGACTATCGTAAAATTTCGAGTTGATAAAATAACATTAAACATAGTAAATAACATGTAACAATGGGGAAACTGGGAAAACTCGGAAAACTGGGCATGGGGGTGTGACACTGTTTGGTGAGACACCGTAACGATGCCACTATAAACTGTGCATATATGATGGTGTGACCATGATAGTTCCACCGTAACCAGTGACACTATAAATTTTCCCCCATAACTAGTACCACTTTAAATGGTTTGATCGAAGCGGTGCAACCGTAACAGTGTTACCGTAACAGTGTCAGTATAATCAGTGCCACCAAAACTGGTGAATCCAGTTTGTGGAACATAGTTTTTTTTGGAAAACTACTAGAGAAATCCACTATGACCACAATGAACACTTGGCCACTAGATTTTCAAAAATAAAATTACCAGGGAAATCCAGGTCATTACATTCACTCTAGAGTATCATGTTTGAAATTAATTTGTAAAAAAAATTATACCATTAATATATAATTATCCATTTAAATATAATGTATGTTTCATTTTTGGAATTAGAACATGAAATAGTCCTCCTCCAATGGGTAATTATAAAAATTTTAAATCCATTCTAGTGTTTTTTGTTTTTTTAATTCATATAAGGAATATAATTTGACATCCCTTATAACAATAGTAAAATGATTTTCGTGATAAATTGTTTTTCATTCATTAGGAATCATTTAATATGTACTATGAAAAATATTTTTCCCCAAAATGATTCTCAACACAAAACCAAGAACATATTACTCTAACCAATTATATATTTCCATGAAAACCATTAAAATTATTACATCTATAAACATTTATTTTTTAGCTTTTTTTATTTTCTAAAGTAAGGATATTTAGTAGATATCTGCATTAAATGCTCTATATGTTATTGAAATTCATTATCAATGTAAAAAAATGAAATTGTACTAAATGGCGTAAAAAATTAGTAAGTAATAAAACCTTATAAATGAAATGATATACATTATCATATCAATAACTAAATATAACCATGTTTAAAAAATATGGCTGTGAGTTCTTGATTGTTATGTTTGACGTCTCTTCTCTCTTGATAAATTTATATGAGTTATAATATGATAAAAAATTTTATATTATGAGTATATGTATTTAGTATATGAATTAATTTCATTAGATTTTATATCCTATTTATTAATTTTTCAAAATAAGACAAATACCATATTTATAAATAAGATTCACTGTAATTTATTTGGAAATGATACTAAATTCATTATAATAAAAATATAAAAAAACAAAAAAAACAAATAATTATTGGACATTCTTACATAATATTTAATGAAATTATAATTATAAATAATAACATATATTTTAAATTTAATCAAAAAATAGAGATAATTTAATAAGATAGTTTGAAGAACAGAGTTGAATTATTCTTATATACATTATTGGATAAATATAATCAGTATTAATTTAACATTCATTATTAATTTCCATTTTTTCTAGTCGGATTTTATTAAAGTTAAACATCAATATATCGGTCGATCTTATTTACATAAAAAATCTGATAAATGTTTTTATTAATTTCATTTTCTTACAAACATACTTTTTTTATTTTATCTTTAATAATTACATTCATGATGAACTTTTGTGATGTGAATAAACCTGAACACACCTTTTCAAATTTTTGTTTAAATTATATGGGATGTTGTGATATTGTAATCAATAGGAGGTGTGCCCAATCACTATAAAGGTGATAAATCTAGTCAATGTATAACTTATAATTAAACAACTATAATTAATCTTAAATTATTTCTAAACAAGTATATATTATCAAAATAAAAAATAAACTATATAACTTAATCATATAAGATTTATAATATTATTTAAAATGAAATATATAATGACATAAAATCATTCATGAAGAACTATATTCATTAACGACATTCAAATAACCCTTGTATAAAAATATATTAGGTTAATACTGAATGGATAGAAATAAAATTTTCAATCAATATATTAACATTGGAGTTGGTTTTCAATCCACATTCAATATTGTGTTGAGAAATGAAATAAAAATGATATTAGAAATTAATTTATCTGTGATTTATTTTCCCTCAGCATATGTAATGTGAAGGTAAATTCCATTCCATATTCACTAATATGTTATTTAAAATCATGTTATTTTAAAAATATAACCATATATATGGTGTTGTAATTATTTTCATCATCAAAATTCTATAATAATTCATTCATGTTATCTGATCCATAATAAGTGAGTTTAATAAAAAAAACATTCTGTGATGTGTCTTGTTTGGTTTCATTTCAATGAACAATATCCATTTAGTTGTCTAATTTTACAAAACTAAAATGTCAAAAAAAAATATGAATATAATAAAAATGATATATCCTCATTTCAAGAGTTTTAAATAGTTACATTTCCAAATAAAAAATAAATTTTAATTGGAAATTAAACTATCTATTTTATTATTATTTTAGTTGTTATGAATGAATATGTAAGGATTCATAACTAAAATATTTATTAGTAGATATCATGTATTCTACCACTATTAATTCATTAATAATTATAAAATCTTATGTTTAATACTATTATACCATAGTATTGAATGATACTATTTTTTTCCTATCATATAATTTATTTTCCTATTTGAAAAAATTTTCATTCATGAAATTTTTTTGTTTGTAGAAATTTCTTCCAATAAAATATATTTCAGTCTTCATAATTTTTCACAAATATTACACATAAAATTTTCTCCATAGTATCATCATTGGTTTTGTTTTCCATAAAATAAATTCATTCTATCATATTTATTATCTAAAGATTATTTTTCATTAAGAAATTTGAAGCAATATATAATTTTTCATGAACCATCTTTTTGAAATCAATGAATTACACATCATCGAAATAAATTATCACATCTTACCTAGAAACAAAAAATTTAGAACATCAATAATACAAAAATTCGATAAAATATTTCATCTCAAGACACCATTTCCCATGGATAATGATAACATCATAAAGCTGAAAACAATTTCGCACGTTATAAAAATAAAAATATTCCAAAATAATGAAACACAAAAATATTTTATATGACAGATGAAATTTTTATAAAGGAATGAATTTTAAAAAAAATTGAAATAATTGAAGATAAAGAATAAATTTATTTAAAAAATATAAATGATAAATAAAATGAACATAAAATATATCCTACTTGTTACTCCTGAGATAAAAACAATACACTCAACCAATAAATCTGATTAATGAAATGATCACTCGAGATCGTCAACCAACATCAAAATCCAAACTATAGTATTTCATCATAAATATGAATCTCCCCTAGTAATTTGTGAAAAACAATATCCAAAATTAGCACCTAATAACTTTAATATAACATATTACCATTTATCATGTATATAAATATTCTTTCATTATAAAAATTTAAATCCATAATGTTTACCTGATATTATACAGGAATTGGGTATTGGATTCATCCAAGGACATCAATACAAAAGAATCGATACAATGTTAGAATTATAGATCATGTAATGTATATTTTTCTTAAATAATATCGTTTATTATTTGTTATCATCATTCCATGAACATGATTTCCAATATCCAATTGTGAATGTTTATAGAAACAATCATACATTTATAGTAATCGCTAAAACCAAACTATATATAAACAATAATACTTATATGTAAAGGTATTATTTATAATTAATATTTACCATTCAACCATATTTATATTAAATGGGAATAAATAATTTATTATTAGGATCGTTGATCAGTGAAAACTTAATAGTAATTTCATCCCTCAATGAACAAAAATATGTGAGTAACACATAAAAGAACCAACCCTTCTCTAAACCACTCTTAAAAATGACAACCAAAACTCATTTAGTAAAATTGGAGTAAATGATTCAAATTACTAAAAATCTAAATAATCATTAGGATATGAAAATAATGTATATATTTCCCTAAGATTGAACCATAATAAAATACCAAATCCTCAATGTACACCATTTCGCAAATACCCATCTACTATTGGAGAATAAATACTCTTTAATTTTTTATCAATGAATTTAAAAACATAAAAATTTGAAATAAAATGTGTTCCCAACTTATATTTTTTAAAAATTGGTCTACAATTATATTTTACATAAAGAATTTAATAAACGAATGAACTCACGAGATTATCAAATATACACCAAAGTGATATTTTTAAACTAATTGAAAATTTAATCATACTATATCATCTCCAAAAAATTAATATATAGTAAAATAATATATATCTACTCATTATAAAATTATAGTAGAAACCATTTATTTGGGTCATATGTTATAATCCATAAAATGATGTAGTTTCAAATCCATCTAAACAATCGAGGAACACATACAAAGAATTGATCCACAAACCATCCTCATGAGTAACCCATAACATGAACCCTAAGACTAGATGATTCAAAACCATTATAAAAAACATTTTTAAAATGAAATATGCACCAATGAATAAAATTATTATACATGATAATGACATGGTACATAAAATCCAATATAACATAATCTTCACCTTTAAAATGGTACCATTTCTCAAAAAAATTCAACATTTATGAATCTCTTTTATTAGCTAAAACTATAATGATATTTTTACCAATTTTATTATAGTTCTTCAGAAGGAATACCCAAAAATTATTGAACTCAATGGAAACTATTTTATGGGATGAAACACATGGTGAAATAAAAAAAATCTTCTTTGATTGTGGGATCGAAATACACAATTTTAAACTACGGGGTATTAATTGACGATCAGGTTCTAGGTGATTCATTATAAACATAAACATAAGAAATACCATTATTATGGAATCCATTACTTGAGTATTCATTAGCATAAACACCAAGTACACAAGGACATGAAAAACATAATCCCTTTTTATGAGAAAATTGATTTTAGTATATTATTTCCTTGAGGTGTGGATGATATTAATTCTATGATTGAAAGAATATAAATTGTAATATATTATACCAACATTCTATCGTGCAAAAAAATTTATATCGTAAAACTATTTTGCATCTAATAAATGATGATTTAATTCATTAGAATAAAATAAAATTATATGACATATTGGGTGTATTATGGTATCAGTCAACAAGAAATGTCTCAATAACATTTTCATGTCTTATCATTTTAATGTATTTCTTTCTATCAATGAATTTTTTATAATATTTTATATTGACCCCGTACTTATATTCAACCATTTAAAATGTAATCTATGTAGGATCCTATAATTTAATTTCCAAGGAATACACAATTAAAAATCATTTTAAATCATATTTGAAATAATCATTTTTTGAAAAATGCATTAATAAAATATTATTTCACCAAAAATATAAAAAAATATATTTCAAACCATCAATATTTCATTTTCATGGATCTAGAATTTATTAAACTCCACTAATGATGCATCCTTTTAACCTTAAGTGAATATGTTATCTACTACTACAACCACACTTAAACTTTTTATATTTTTTATATTAAAATTATGATCACTTACAAAAAATTAGAAAAGGGGGTTATTTATTTTCGTAAAAGTATACAACATATGGAACCCCTTTATTTCATTAGATTAACATGTTCATTTGTTTAAATAAATAAATATTTTAATATTTCATTACATGAAAATAATATTCATTATCTATGGATAAATGTTCTTTATGGAAATAATTAAACAATATATATTTTACATGTTTCAAGAAAACAATAGAATATAATTCCATGATTATGTGAAATGACAATCTAATTATTTTCATCACATGAAATTGAGAAATTATATCATGAATATTTATACTCTAAATTTGGGGTTTCAATTCTAATAGTTTTAATTATTCATTATGAGAAAAAATAGATCTTTAATTTTCTTTATTTAGAAAAAAAATTTCTAAATAATATTATAACCTATCATCCCTAAAATAATCATTCATCTTAGATTCGTGATTTCCTCATTCATTTTACCCAAAATCCATAGCAATTTCATATCAATAGAATCCTCTCAAAATGATTTTATATTTACTTGGGATAAGAGTGAGGTTACCTATAAAGAATAATTTTTTCATGACTACATTTAACTTGAATGATTAAAAAATATATTTTCCCCAACATTTATATCCTCATGACTACAAATGGATATAGGTACAGATCAAAATTAAATTTTATCTCTATTTATATATTACATATAAACAAAATAATCCCATTGTTCTCACCAAGATATTATAAACTCAATATCATTTTATCTGTAATTGTTTTACAATTTTTGTAGTAATGTTGGTTATATTTGCTCATGGTGACACCCTAAACATGGAATATTCAAAAATATTATTTTTATAATAAATAGTATGAAATTATATTAGATATTTACTTATGTAATATAATATAATATCCATAAGATCGAAAAATAAATGTTTTTCAAAATTGAATAAATTGATCTAACACTTATTTATTCAAATGTATTTATGCATTTGAATAATCCTATATCACATTTTTTATGAAGTATTTTATTCAAAAAGACACAAATAGTCTCTATTGAAAATATATAAAAATGTTTGGAGTACGTAATTAGATATCATCTTTGGTTTTAAATTTAAAATAAGCATCATTATGAAATTTTTATATATTTTTAGTTTATCCAATTTTCTGTAACATTTCGATAGGGTGTTCTCACTATTATTATATGTTTTTTATCTAATACCACATGATATATTCCTCCACTAATCTATTAGAAAGAACTATAATTAAATAAATGTAGAATTCTTAGTGTTTTATATTTCTAGAATCTATAATATATTTATTAATGTAACCAATTAGGATAAACATTCTGGTGATCAACAATAACAACTACTTCCAACTCAAAACAACAATGAATAAATAGTAGTTTCTCACTGAATTATATCATTTGTTAAATAATTTACAAAAAATAATATTATTAATATGTCCTCAACAAAGTAAACAAAATTTATATTTACTTATAGTTGTAACACCACCATATTCGAAAATATAAACATTATATATGATAGTTTATGTGACTCAAAACAAAAATCATAAACATCACACAAATTACATTTGTTAAAAATTTAATAAATTTGTTGGATTGTAGAACACAAATCCTTGAGTACAAATGAATTATTATGTAATATAAAATTATATAAATTCCATTTAATAAAATTTTATGTAATGTACCAAATAAATTATTAAAATTTTGGTTGTTTTCTAGAAAGATATAATCCATTAAGTGATAATAAATTGTTTTTGAAATCCAGAATTGTTTATAAACAGTGTTTTAGTCATGATTTGGGACAAAAATTATATTCAATTTTTTCTAAACTTGTAAAACGAACATAGTCACGTGATTATAACTTTTAAAAAATGTATGTAAATACAAACATTGGGTTAATATTTGGGATTTTTCTAAAATGATTCATTTTTCAATGATTATTTAAATATATTGTTTTTTTAAGATAATTTTATTTTACATAATTATAAATGTCAAATTACAATTAAAATTAGGTTTATTAAAAAATTATTTCAATTATCATTATATTTATCTATTAAAGGCCATATGAATCAATTTCATATCGAAATTAAAACCTTTAAAATTTGGAGAAATTTCTATTTGAAACCCATCTTTTTCATCGTCTCTATAGATATAATTTTAAAATTTATTCCTCCACACATATGAATAAAATTTGGAAAAATATATCCGATAATTTGAAGTAGAATAATTTATTTTATAACATATGTTAAATTTATTACCATTATGTATAATTTAATTAGTAAAAATTTAGTTACAGTAGTTAATGTATGAATAAATTTTCTTAGGGATTAAAATAGAAGACAAGGATTAAGAAATGATATATAAACATTTAAAGAACCCATAATAATATAATATTAAAAAAACATCACCTCTATTGTTTGGGAATGAACTGTTTTGGGTGATTTTTAAATTATAAAAATGTAGTTATAAATTATTGATTTAAAAAATTCTATTAGTGTAAAATACCCCCACTAATAAAATCTACCTCACTCCTCCCCTATTAATACTTTAAAATCCATTTATTTTAGAAATTAATTATAAAAATCACCACCATATACCCCTAAATACATCCTAGATCTATTTTTTTTAAAACCATCTTAGGAAGCATTATTTTGAAATCTTAATGATATTATCCAAATAAAATGTAACATTCTTAAACCACCATTTTTTCATTCTTCTACCTATTCAAATATAATTAAAACAATATTATATAATAAAATAAATATATTATAAAAACATAAATTTCATTATTTTTTTGGGATGACCTATTTTTACCAATTATTCCATCAAATGCGATATAATATTGTCGAACTTTTATACGGAGGACCACAACCTCAAGAACCGATATAATTTTTTTTCATAACCACTCCCCTTATTTGGAAAAGATGATTCATTTGACAAAATTATATGAAATTAATTACATTAATATTATTTTGGAATATTAATATCAATTATAACTTCTTAGTTTCTATTACTTTTAAAATAGGATAACATCTCTCGTGCATACAAAGGACTACCCACTCACTGAGTAATGTGATTCATTTTTCGCATAGGTTCTACCTTGCAGGTAATAAGAATAAATTCATTGAATATATGTGATATATAAAAGATTACATTGATTTAATAAAAAAATATCACCCAAATTCCTATAAATTTATCCCATTAAGGAATTGATAACATTGATTTTATTCACGTACGACGTGTCATCCCATTAAGTAATGTGATCCTTTCTCCATGATCAAATTTAATTAATAATTATTAAAAAGTTTTTAATGAATTAAAATTGTATTCATAACATTTATAACATTATAAAAATGATATAACTGTATAATATTCCTATGAATAGGAACATTCTTGACAAAACACATTGGAGAAAACAAGGCAATTCAACGAAAAAATTGAAAATACAATTATATTATTAACATGAATGTTACATATTATTATAAAGGGATATTAAATATTCTTATAAATATGAATATTTTTATTTAAAAAATTAATGACATTCTTAATACAACTCTATAGGATTTTAAATCACATTCATCCAAAGGGAATCCGATGGAAAGGGACTTCATCTCAATTTCCCATCATTGAGTAATATTATAATGCTTTTAAACTAATTGATTATATATGGAGTGCATAAATTCCCTTTTTTTGTAACATAATTATTAATTAAAAATAAATTGTATTTTATGTTTAAAATTTAATTATTTTATACAAGGTGATATTAATTGAAAATTAATAAGTGTCAATAATTTTCATAACTCAATTTATTTTTATTGGGTAAAATTGATTTTTCTATATATTTAACAATATATTATTATATATGAAAATAATAATGATTATATAATTATGTATTCCATGTCATATTATTTTTATTTAAATTTTATACTCATGATATATAAATTTATTAATTCAAAAATCAATGTTATGTTCATTATGAGGGATTATTTCAAAATATTTTTTAATCGATATTGTTTATGAGTTGATTTCTAGAGATGAATATCAAATTATTGTGGACTAATAAACTCATTTCATTTACATATACTCAAAGTAGAGTATGAAGTATTAATCCCATCACTATTATTAATATGGGTGGTTTACGATTATTTTTCTAATGAAAGTATTGGAATTCAATGCATCGATTATCTCATGAGATGAATTAGTTATATAAAATTAGTCAAATGGGGTTTTAGTGTATACTAACACATCATTTTTAACTATATTGTGAAATTTTGTGTTAGTAAAGGCATCAGGGTTCCTATGATCATGAAATAACATAATCAAAAATTTCCTACATTAATAATTTAAAATTTATTATATATGATGCATTAACTATTGTTTTATCTATGGATGTATTTTATTATAGGTTTATTATTTAAATAGAACATGGTTTTCATTATTTAACTTTTATATCGATTATAAAATTAATATTTTTTAAAAGGGAATGTGGGATCTATTATGTACCATTCCATGAATAGGATGATTGATTTTTGATACCTTCCCTGATACGTATCCCAAACAAAGAAATCAAGATCACCCTTATTTTTTCCCATTTCATGAATCTATGAATTGTACAAAGAATAATGTACAAGTAAATTCAAGAGGGAATGATGATATTCTAAAATATTATGTAATTTTTACTTTCTAATGTAATAATGAAATCATGCGTGTATCTAGTTTTCCAAGACTACTAAACTATTTAGTTAATTAGGATGATGTTACATGTATCTTATTCAAATTTAAAAATATATGACATAAGCACTGAGTTACAGCACTCAAGGTCATCATTGTACCTATAATGATTATCCATTCCATTTTCATCAAGATTAGAAGTATATCTAAAATATCTTGAGATCCTGAGGAAATAATTATCTCCATAGTTCATAAAAATATATACCAATGGAATTTGGGTGAATATTATAATCCTTTTAGGGGTTTTCATGATTACTTATTTACTTGATATGAGGAACATATCATATTATACACTGTTAAGTTTCATATTATATTATTGAACATCCAATTTTTAGAATTCACCATTCATTCACTATTGGTACATGCAATCCTAAAAATACTTAATATGTAGATCAAGCCACATATTTAGCAATCCTTTATTTTGTTTTGATTGTCTACCTAAAAAACAAAGGACTATACATGACATTTTTCTATTTAATATAATGTATATTTCTTTAAGAACTAGATCCTTCTACCTCAATAACTAATAAATAATAAGACATAATTATTTTAATTGTTTAGTCCTATGAATATATATTTAGATCCTGATATATAGGATGTTAGTCCCCAACAAGTATCATTACTTTTTCATGATTATTTTCATTCAGTGAAGTCATTATAAGCACTACCTTCTATTATATTAGATTTTAAATCAACATAATTTATAATAAAATCGATTATGATTGATTCATTTAATCCTATTCCAAATATAGTGATATAACACATCACTAATTATACCAAATTAATATTAGTTTTTTAAAAAATTAACATTTATTAAATTATTTTGAAAGACCTCTTTGGGTTTATAATGGACCCTTCCACTTTCTTTTCAATGTGAAATACCTAAACATGTTTCCCTATATGCTACCCAAGATTCAATATTTATTGAAAAAAATGAATATTGAACGTTTCAATGATTATAGAATGATTGTGTGACTTGTAGATACTCTAGTATATAGAATAGAAATTTTGAGAAAATATATATTCAACAAATAATAACATCATCTGATTTATTTTTTATAATTATTTTTAATTACTATTATATTAGTGTTATTTTGAGATCATTGAGTTTTTTACTCTTAGTTATATCCACATAAATATTCCACATTATATATTTTCCATGTGGTTGGATTTCAACAAACATTACCTCCTCTATCTGATCATGTTTTATACTAACAATATAATTTTATTGAAATCCATGCATATAATTCACAATTTCAATATCCTTTTTATCATTTTTCACGATGTAATTCTCAGAAAAAATATATTATCTCCTTCAATGATTATCCTCATATATTCATGTTTTATCAATATATATCATTGAAACGATTTACTATTTAATTTAATTTTGTAAATAAAATTAAAACATATGGTTATCAGTTTAGTCTTGATCACAAACCAAATAATATTTTCATTGATTTATTATTTATGTTATTGATTTTTTAATAGGTTAACTGAAACATAAACTTATGATCTTATTACTAATGTATATAATGTTATTCATTAACATAAAAAACACCATATTCATTTTATTATCTTTAACAACATATATATCATCATTTTTATTAGTTAAATATGAATTAAGATAATCAAACCATTATAATTTTTCATTATATTCAATATCATTTTCAATAATTTGGCCTTCTCAATAGGAGTCACAATATCATCTCCCTTGTGGACTTCACAATATTCTATATTCTACAATAATTATCATTCTATGTTTTCCTAATTATGTGAAGGATTTTATATATTTTTTATAAACATTATTGGTATAATGAATTCCTTTAAAATTGGTTGGTTAATTTATAATAGGTATATAATCATGGTATTGATTATATACCAACTTCTTATGAGTCTAAACATAGATGTTCATCACCATTCCATATAAAACAAATTTGAGTGGAATTTATATTCAAAACATAATTTTGAAATTTTCAAATTAAAAAAATGGAATTACATAACATTTTCAATAACATTTGTTTCTAAAAACTTCCAATTAGGGCTTCTTTATTATCTTAAATGTCACCTATTTAGACATTAGATTTGAAAAAAAACATTATAATTGATTCTCATTTCATATAGAACTAGACTTCTATGATGACTATATATTGTTACATCAATTACAATATTATCTATCTCCACATAAATATTTTGATTCATTTTACATGAAAATATTCTCATAATTCATTACATAGTATTAAAAAATTAATGTTTTCTCGGAGATAAAATGTGTTTCCCATAATAATGTTTTCTTATTTAAAAATATAAATCAATATTTTCATTTCAGTTCATCATGAAATATAAATAATTACTAAATTGATCCTAACATATATCTTCAGGTATGTTCAATATATTTTTTAACATGTTTAAAAATGTTTCAGTCATTGAATTTTATAATTCACATGATTAATCATTTTGTCAATTGCTTTGGATAATGATATCCTTGTTTTATTCATTCATTTGGAAATGGCACAAAACTCTTCATTGTACCCATATAATAATGGTTCACTCTTCATGTTAACAAAAAAATTGATGAAAACCATATGTATAAATATGAATTCCAATATATTGAATGATCATATGAATAAAATTTATCAATATTTTAAAATATTATTTATTAGTTATCTGAATCATAGTGTAATTCACTACTTTCATTTCGTCTTATTGAAAATAACTCTGACAATTTGAACTATTCTATAATACCACATGTTTTTTCCCAAAAAATGAAAAATTACCAAGCTATGGGGGTTTATACCAGTGTATGACTATTTTTTTAAAAAAAATTATCTTGTTTCATCATGAGTTGCAACACACATTTATTATTATACCACAAAAATGTATAATAAAATCGATAGTAAGAAATATAATAAATAGTAACATTGTTCATCAAGAATAGTCTATTTATTAGAATATACCATATGGATGTTCATATGTAGTAGATTCTCTTGATGCAACATCATATTGTAGTATTCATATATAAAATAATTTAGACTATCATTGGTGTATAATATTGAAAAAAGTTGAACAATTATAATAAGGGAATATCACTATGAATGACTTTATCATCAAAATTACATTGTTTTATAAAATTAAATTTTAATGAGACTCATTGTGTAATTTCATCCAACATTATTTTTTCACCGTTCACTATTTTATAAATTTTCATTTTTTGGGTTTTCAATATATTTCATTTATTATAATATACATTATATAAATTTTTATTTAATTACTAAGGGAATATTCCTCTGATGAATGATATTCCACACAATTACTTAAAGGACACTTACATTGTCAAATACTAAATTCAATAATCACAGTTTTTTTAATCCCATATTTCACAATTGATGTTATATTTCACACTAATATCCATTAAATAAACTATTCTAGACTATTAATATTATTTGTAGTTTATTTCTTGGATAATGACCCAAAAAAATGAATCATATAATATTAAATCATTCCATGTTGTGAAAATTATTTTTCATGTAAAAAATAATTTATCTCACGAATTTAATTTAAATATTATTTCTTAATCATTTCATTTAAATTATTATATATCTAAATATTCAAACAGATTTGATTAAATTTTTTATTTTGGAGATATTATATATCATCAATACATCATTAAAATTCACCCCTTTTGGAAAAATATTTCTTTATTGAAAATCATTTCAGTCAATAAATTTTGATCATTTGTAATTTTGAGAGTAACATTGATTTTGTATCATAATTAACCACAACAATAAATAATAAGTGATTTTTTTCAGAATAATTAACTTACCAAAATCATATGTAATAACACTTTTTTTAAAATTATCAATATTCCAAAAAAACTAATATAGATAAGGAAAAAAAATGACCATAATAAATAAATTCAAATTATAACTAATATTGAATAATATAAAAATAATTAAAATACGATTCCATTTTTTATTTTATTAGGAATTTTTTGCTAAAATACTTACATATTAAATATGGTATCAGTGGATAGTGAATTTTGATAACCATGAATAATGAATATATTCATTTTGAAAAATGATTCTCTCCCAAATTTTTAAGATAAGGTTGGACACACATATAATGAATTTTCCTAAATATTTTCAAATGAAATGGGTTTTAGATCATAATGATATATGTAATCACCATAAAGAACTATTGGAAAAAATTTCTGGATTTTATAGAGATTGATTTCAGTATTCCAACAATGAAAATTTATTTCTAAACAATTATAATATAAAGAAGATAATTTAATGACACCCTAACTAAATTTGACCTATTTGAATAAAAAAACCATGAAGGGGTGAATGTTATATGAATTATGAAATCACATTAATTACATGAAATTTATTCTATAAGTCATTCAAATTCATTGAATACATTATATTAAGTTAATAAACTCATGGAATATAAATTTGATCACAATGAAGGTAAATTAAAATTATATCTTTTCATAATTTTTCATTACATCAATGAATGTCCATTATCACCATATTTTAAAAATAAGACACATTAATCACATATTATATAAATTTAATAAAATATTTACCATTTAAACTCTATAATATATATTATATTATTACACAGTTTTTTTAGATAATTCCTTTCATCAATTGATGACAGTAATTTTGATTATATCATTCATGTATAACTATGTAATTGTAGATCATGATTTTCTGAATAAAATATCATTGTTCCTAGTTTATTTTAGTTGGTTACAAAAATGATTAAAAAATAATTCTTCATTTTGACCATTAATTTTATGGAAGTTAATACAATGGTTTGTGTGAATGAAATCCATGATGCGAAGGACTCTTATAATTAATTATATATATCAATAAACATTATAATGGTAATTCATTTTTTCCACAAATATCGAAAAATATAATACCATAAATTACTCATTATATTAATATATCATAATTTCAAATTTATTGATTCTTATTAATTATAAAAATGTTTATATTGTTTTAAGATCCTTCATGTAGTCTATTCATATCACTAAAACAAGAACATATTATAACAACAAAATGAATATGAGTTTATAGAAATATAAAAATTGTAGCATTTTAATTATATAATACTGTTCTTGATAGAAAATAATTATAATGGTTATTTTTTTGCCTTTTTAGATATGAAGGTATTTTATGAATAAGGAGATGAAATATGTAGTTGATTTTTATGAATATCAGATTAAAGAAATATATAACTTTGGATAAAATGACATATTATTTTTTCATTGTAATAAATTAAACCAAGAATATAAAAATTATTTGGAAAAATAAATGATGTGTATTGCTTCATAGGATAATAGAAGATAGGCAGTGTATTTGGATGGTTAGAGGAGAAGTCCTTTTAAAGGTTTGTTATTAGTGGCATTGTACAAATATCAATTCTATAATTTATAATGTTGTCATTATACATATAAATGATGCGTTGGTTAAAATATAATAAATAATGGATGACATGAGGTCTGTTATGACTCTGTAAACTAATTTAATAATATAGATTTTGGATATTTTTTTCATTAGACATAAATAATCCAATTTATCCCATATTACCTTCACTATGGAATTCCAATTTTGTTAAATCGATATCTTATTTTTATTCCTAAAAATGATGATAATAATTGTGAGTAATATGAATATACTAATTATAAAAATTAATTTTATTGTATATAATCCAATTTCATTAAGTGATTAAAATTATTTTCTATTTTTGAATGTGTATCCCATATATTAATCTTTATAAGAAAAATATTTTGAAGCATTAAAAACTAAATTATTATTATATTATAAATAATACTAATTAAAATGATGTTAATTTGTTATCACACACACACACATATATATATATATATAATTTCATTAAAATAATTCATCAGTGGTGATTAATCTAACTTATTAATATAAAATATTATATTACATACATGAAAACTATTCATTTGAAATTGTTTGTTTTTACCAATAAATTTTTTTATTACACATATAAAATTTTACTCATTAAATGAATGTAAATTCATATATATCAATATTATCAAAATGATTCAATAAATTAGTACTCCAAATAAGTTAAAATTTTATTCTCAATTTAAATACATAATTTTTTAAGAAGTCATGTTTTTAATTATATAAAATTTAATTGACCATTATTATTATAATTTTATTTTCTTCTAGATTCAAAAAAAAATCATAGAATATTTTCATTTAATGTTAAAATGATTACATTTAACCCATCCATTTACATAAAAAAATTCATTAAAAATTGATAAATTTTTGAACATTACATAATATTAATAATTAAAAATCAGTCAATGTTATCATCACAAGTTATTTGGTTTTTATTAATTTTAAAAAAGAATATTTTACTTTTAATAATTTAATAATTATTAAAATTTAATTTTTTAGCATCTATGAATAATTTATGTATAATATGAACATTTGGATATATCCAAATTTATAACATGATTACTAATATTCTACACATTTATTCAAAATTATTCTAGAAGAGTTATTTAATAGTGTTATTAACTTAATTAAATCCTATGAATTCATTCAATTATAAATTCATAAGTAAATATTTTATTATTTATCCTTTATTTGTTATTTTACATTAATTAAACACCTTTAAAGAAATGTTCATTTTCATTTTAGGTTTATTCCATATAATAGATAATATCCTAGGTTATTTAGTTAAAGGGGGTCCTTTAATTGTATAAATAATATTACTTCAAATATATATATATATTTTAATTTACTCATATTTATACAATGTACTTATACATGTTATGTAATAAAAAAATTTGACTAATTTTATTTGTAATTTTTTACTATATGTTTTTAAATAATTATTAACATGATTCATCTTTTTTTCTAATGATTCCATAGTCGAAATTAACGAACTGATGATTGATAGAAAACTATTTAAGGAACTAATAATGGGTCAAAAAATATATATGCTTTCATTCTACCAGATGTAAATAAATTTCTTCATCATATTTTTATATATGTCTCCAAAATGGAAATAGTTGATGGTGTACATAATAAAATCAATGATCATAATATATTTTATAATGAGATATTATCATCACTATAAATGGATAGACAAAAAAATACATATGTTACCTCATAATTGTCATATATCAAATATTGATATTATCCATAAAAATATCCAAAAAAATAAACCTCACAATTGGATATCAAACACAAAAAATTATATAGTTCCCATATATATTTTGTAGTTAAAATTTCAAGGATAGATTGAAATTTTTTCATTTTGGATTTGAAATATGATTTTATTTGTTTTTATTATTTATATTGGAACATGATTGGTAGATACAATCAATTACCAATGAAACAGATAATATTTGTAAAAATTTATAAATATGATTTTCATTTATCGTATTAAGAAATAAAATATATAATTGGAATAATTGAAATGGGAAGAAACCATTACAACAAAAATAGGATTTGCAGATAATTTTATGTCAATCCATTTTTGATATAAATTATGTTTCTTAGAGACATTTAAGGATATAAATAAATTCATAAAACATTGAGAAAATAAAATATTTTCAATATATAATGTATATGTTACCACCCAAATATTATTAATATATCATAAAAAATCTAAATATAAAATGAGGTTCCATATATAATGTTTTGTGAATTATTATATTGAAATTAAATCATAAACTGTCTCAAACTATGAAACCTACCACATATACAATTTCATGTTCATCAAATTTAAGATTTCGGAATTAATTTTATATTTTTTTCTCTCCCAACATTTTCATTAAAAACGTTTATAAAAAATAAATGAACTCCTCTACGATAAAAATAGAGACAACCCATGATCAACTAGAAATCTTATTATATTATTTACTTGAATATTTAAGAAATTACATAATAAATCACTCATATAAACTTATTTGGTTTGGGTGGTCTCAAATTATATTCTAAAGCAACATAATCTTCCCCACTGTGTAAATTTATCCAATCTCATTGCAATCATAACCCCCTTAAAATAATACTAAATTACACATTATTATTTATGAATTGTGGAATGGTATGAAAAGATTCGGGTAAGAATAATTTATAAGAAATAGAGAGTCACTACATATATTAACTGATGATAAAAAGTTATAATATTATTAACATTTTTTATTAAAAAAATTCAATATTTAAAAATATTTTATATATAAATATATTCTGTTAAATTAGAGATCATTAAACATTCCATTAAAAAATATTTTTAAAGTCATAATTTTCTATTAATATAAATTTGGAAACACGAGTAAATAATCATATTCCATGAAAAAATTATATATATATATATATATATATATGTATGTATATGTATCATAACACAATAAATTGATGTAATCATAATTATTGAATTCACAACATATGATAAGGCTAACTGACAATACATTCATATCATAATTTATTAGGCTAATGGTATTCTTATAACATAATGTGCATGATATAACCACCCACACACCATATCATATTGAATCTATTATAACCTTCACAGGCTCACAACATTTTAAAAATGAGATGAATACCCAAATATAAAGAAAATTTTCTCATGGTATAATCCCCCATGTCAAAATACCATTTGGAAATTAGATAAAATCCCATGTCTAATTTTGATCTCATTACATATAAATATTAAAAATGGAATTTTTAGAAAACTATAAAAACAATCTAAATATTGTATTCCATGATTTTTTTATAATTCCAACTTGAGCCAACCAACAATGTCACTAAAATTAGAAAGTCACATGGTCCAATAACCAATATTGATCACCAATTGTTAGGTATATTAACAAGGGTATCATATACAGAAACATAGTAATGATTTCACCCTCCAAAAAATATGATAAGATCAAAAATCATTATATCACAACAAAAATAAATAATATTCTTATGTCAAAAAACCCAATCAATAAAGAAAAATATAAAATAATAAACTATTCTAAAAAACTGATAGATCGTAAAAATGTAACATAAATAAGACAATGTGATTTTATGTTCATGAGAATAAGTTAGTTTTGTCCTAATGAACTAGATTGTAAACAAGAACTAAGATATCCTTCATCAAAATTTCATTCATCTAAATACATGTCCCATAAAACTTATTGTAACACATTCCCTGAAAAAGTATTATGTTATCCTCAATATCATTAGGATATTTGCTATAAATATATACAATGTATATCCCCAATCATCTGTTATATCAAGTCTTAAATTTTATTCAAAACAAATTCAAAATTAATCCTTTTCTATATAATAATATATTTTGGATTTCATTTCAATAAAATATCATATTCACTTTTCAATGAACCAATACATAATAGTATATATGAAGCATAAAATATTGTGTATAACATATTTCAATAATTGATATTTCTATCAACATGATGTGGGTCATAAAATTAAAAAAGTAACATATTAGAAATTATTCAATTAAACATAGTGTGGAAAATCACAAGAAAGGGTTTATAATACTATGATAAAAATTAAATTTAGATAGAATAATTGAATGATAATATCTTTGATTCTATGTTCTGTAGAATTTATACCAACTTACTAATAATAAATCATTAAAACCTACTATAGTTATATCTAACTCCAATATAGATATTATAACAATCAGTTTTTACCCATACGCCATTGTATTCATATTGTTAAAATACATTGAAATTTTGTTGAAGTGATAAAATATGTGTTTCATAAAACATTTTCAATTCCATAACAATTTAAATTCAATGCCCACATTTTTTAACAATATTTTTCCTTTCTTCTCTCACACCACATTCATTTCATGAAAACTGAAGTTAATTTAAATTTTATTGTTAGGCCATTTTATCCAACACATCATTTTCATAAATTCAATATTGAATGAAAAACATGATTTAAACACTTTATTATTTCACATCTGATGTAGGTAAAAAATAATGAAATAATAAAAACCAATGAAATTGTAATTATAACTATATGATCGACATAGTGAAAACAATTTTTCATTCTAACCTACCTTAAGAATGATGGAATACATTTTTCCATGACAAACATCAATGAGAGAATAAGAAATCAATTCCAAGATAACTCGGATCTAGGTGATAAATTTTGAATAATCACTTTTCTTTTCCACATATTTGGATATAGTTCCATTAAAAAACAAACTCATATATAAGAATAGATGAAAATAATATAGAATAAAACCAAATAACATATTATAAAAAAACTATATCAATGATTCTAGCTAGAATAAATTACTATAAATAGCATGGGTGACATAGACAAAACCATCAGCAATGAGACTATAAATAATGATAAATTTTATTAGTGGTATAAGGGTTGAAGTTGATGTGATGGAACAATTTTTTTTAAATTAAATTTTACCCTTGTACCATTCCACAAGCCCAAATCCATACCATGATACCTTTTTGGCCTCATGGGCTAGCCGGTGGAATCCCACCATCTGGTTAGTGACTCATATAGAAAAGAACGTGTTTTGCTATCCTATAGTGGGTAAATTGTGTTGTACGCCCAACAGGAAGTGGTCTCTTATAGTGACAAGTAATATATTAAGGTCCTACACATCTATGATCGACCAAGATATAGAAAACAAAAATACCAAAATGGAATCAATACCTAACCCTACATAACATGTTTTGACATGTTACCCCAAAATTAATGCTTTCTATCATAATAATAGCTCTATATCATAAACCTAAGAATATATAAATACATTTAATCATCATCATTTCCTCCTCCTATAATGCATTATGGTTTTCCCACCACACCTCTATATCACACAAACCAATGGTATCATCATTCTTTTATCCCTTATATCTGATCTGTCAACTATTTGAACAGTCCTTCCTAACTATAAGGTGTTATGTTTAATCTAAACATCCTCCAACCTGATTCTATGGGATGAATCCAGATGGTACTTCTTTAGTTTCTAAAAAACAAATTATTGATAGATATAAAATGAGAAGTAAAGTACAAATGATATTACACTCTATCAAGTTGACCCACAATCTTAAATTAGATGATATAATAATTCTCTAACAAATAGTGCCTCCTGAAACATAAAAAAAATAAATGAGGTCTAATGGTTAGAAACACCATATTACCTAGCTCAAATTAAGATATAAAAATCATCCAATTATGCTATGAATTTATGAATATATGATCTACTGATATCCACTTATTGATTATTATCAAAATATTTGTCATCACTAATAGTATTATTGGTTTATGAATGACCATTTTAAATATCGTTTACAACAGATAGGTCATCTACATGTTCTCTTATATAACACCGCAAATGGGATCATCTATAATGAATCCAACTAACTATTATTAAAAGGAAAATACTATAGGGGATAACATTTTCAATGATCTAAAAACTCAATGAAATAGTGATGTAATTATCTATTCATGGATATGGATTACATGATTTGATTGACCATCCATCAAGGGATGATTATCCCTGACCCACATCACCTATCATTATTAGTAATCCAATACTGAATTGGTAAGTGAATCAGTGGTATCTATCAATGAATATAAATTATTTCACTCTATGTATTCCAATAATCTCCCACGCATATTTGTTCTCGTGTTCTCTTACCTTCATCAAGAATTAAAATAATATGAATTTACTGATTCCATTTGTTTACAAAAAATCACCCCTATAAAATCCTTAACACATTTATTAGGTGGTGGTCCCATCACAATGTTAATAGTTATCTCATCATAGTAACATATTATAATTGGTAAAGGGTACATCAGATCCTAAGGCCATAGATGTAACCCCTTATATCATAGACACGCGAGGTACTAAGACACTAATTCCACAACATGTCATCTTATTACAAGTCACTAGTAATGACATATCATGTCCTTAATATTCATGGCTTCTCCTAGGTAAAAAAACTCTATTTTTTCGAATATCCATCAACTCTTGTATCATTTATACTCAAATGACTATCCTATCTCAACATAAAAATATCCATAATGGGAGACTTATACTCTCCCCAACATATTGATTCATACAATAGTAATGAAACACATATTCACAAACTATTTATGAGGAATCTAATTATCTATGAATGATCATGCATAATGAATTCTAGGAAATAATAATCTATTAGTTTCCCTTTCATCAAAGTATATATAAAAGAAGCATTAGCATAATGAATAATTATTCCATTAATTTATTCAATACATGATTTTTTAATTACATCCTCAATGTTATTTTTACCACATTAAATTTAATTATTGCTTATGAAAAATAGAAATAAATAATCTGAACATATATCAAAGAACATTATTTTATCATGATTATATCCCCTGGAGTGTAGGTATTATTTATAAAAATATTTTTATAATAAAATATAATACAATACACAAATAGGTAGTGACACCAAGATATATGAATATGAATCACTTCCTCAAAATGTATATAATTAATTAGATCATTCTCTTAATGCGGGTATAACTGATGTGATACAAAATTTACTACCTATAACTGCTATATATAAACTCTACAAAAAACATACATAAGTCATGAAAGTAATGATTATAACTAACAACCATCATATAAAGTATCTAGATTGGTGATGAAATGAATCTCACATTCTGCTCCTCAAATTATTACACAAACCAATCAATCAAAAAAAATTTAATCCCTTAATGATAAAATTCTGTATAGAGTATTCAATCATAGAGATTTCATAATCAATGGGAAACTAATAGTCCACTATTCCCAAGAATATCAATTTCTCAAACATTTTTTTGGAATCCTCCAATTAAATCACTATCTAAACCATTTAAATATCCAATAAGATGCTATTCCCCTTAATAAAGGGACAATAAATTTTAATTCATAAATCGTAAAATACTAGATATAATATAGTATATACCATCCTCCCTTTATATTCCATGGATGATATTATAATAATAGCCTTATGCTCCACAAATTTGGAGCAAACAAGAAAACAATACCATAAAAATTCTGAAGAAATCAAATAATTGATGTAATATTTGACTAATTGTATCTATAAGGACAATGTGAGTGTTGGGGTGAATAAAATTCATAATCATTTACTCTTATTTATCATACATTCTCCTAAAATCTGTCTTAAGAATGTATTTCTTGAGGAAATTCTACTAATAGTACCTTGTAATTAGAAGAATTTATCAAAGATTCAAAGCTACCATGAGATCATCGAAATGGTCATCAACCCATGTAATTTACTAATTGTTCTTTAATTTCACCTAGTCATGTTTCTAGTAATCAAAACATTATAAGAGACGCCCATCGGCCTTCTTTTTAAAGATAAAAATCATTTCCCAAGGTGATGTACCTGAATAATTAAATTCCTTATACTCAATGTCCTTATGATGAAACACTAGATACATCAATGCATCATGTTCCATATGGTACTAATATAATCGATTAATGAATTTCCACATAAAATTTTTTATATAATACTCATCTTCTTTGTGTGTCGTTAACCCACTAAATCATCTAATAATCATGATACACACTCAACACCACTGGAGGTGGGTGACTAAATCTTTTCAAAAAATAATTAAAATAAAACTATGAACTCATATATGATATCATATTAACATTAGAAGTAATATGACACCCTCTCCTTTATATCGTATCAAACTCAACCAAAACGAATTACTGACTCCATAAAAAGAATGATATAGACCCCGATAATGATAGAATACAATTTAATTTTTATAAATTGTCATGTAATCCCTAAAATAGTAAACTAAAAGATTTATATAATTAGGTAAATATTTCATATGATTTATTGGTGAGTGAACATCACCTGACATCAAGGGAATTGAAATACATGTTGTGAATTTTTTAAAAATGATAGGAACATGTCATCAAGAATGAAATAAATACAGAAAAATTCCCAATGCATTGAACATTAAGGATGAGGTGAATGGATTTTTTCTACAAGTTCCGGTCAAATAAAAATCAATATATGATCTAGTAAATCGAATACCTATCATTTTAGGTGGTCCTAAATTATAATCCTATGTTGATTCTCCTTTACATAAAGAATTTTATCTTCATACTTCACATTCTTTTCAAATTTAGAATCTCCCTTTGTATGTGATATTGATAAAAACTATTTTCTAGATTCATATATAAAAAGTGAGGCCTTATTGAAGGTGTTTGTAGTCCAACATCTATTGGATGGAATCTCCTGTTAATATTTAGGATGACCAGGTTGATAAAGTATAATAAAATATTGGGTTCATTATTATAATCTGGTTTAAGGTGTCACAATTTCCCACAATAATAAAAAACTATCATATTGTTCCCTATTTTCTATTGCACACTGCAAACACCACTAAGGAACTGGTAATCCATCATTATTTTGAAAGATAAAGAAAAAAGATTTTAAATCATACTATCACCATTTCTATGGAATTTCTTAGCTTCCTAGATATGTTAACCTTGGAAATAACAGCCTTTTCAAAGACATCTACATCTTTGACGAAAAATAAGAATTTTCATTGAAAATACATAACCCCAAAAAACCATCTCAATCTTCATCATCTTACAATAGTCATTTTAATCTAGATATATATATAGGATTACCAACATTGAAAATTCATTATCTTACTTAATGATAATATGATCCCACATCTCCATTTTAATAGATTCACTTTCCTTCATCAGTTAATGTGCATCATAACATAACTATTGATTAAAGTATTTCATTATGGTAATCTATTTTATAACATCCTGAAACATTCTTATCATGATTGATTCCCACTACCTTGTTCCTAGGTCCATCATACATATAAGTGGAAAAATCATCATTGGATTCATCGTATGCTTTTAGAAAAATGGAATATTATATCAATATTACAAATCATTATTTTGACATTGGTAGACCTTATTCCCCTTCAAAATATATATGGAATGTAATTATTCAATTTTGAATTATATTAGATATTCTAATTTAGTTGAACATTAGTGACATGGACCACAGAATAGAGCATTTGTATCATATTTTCCTCTAAAATTTAGTCAACTACAGGATTCAACTAAGGAAAATTCTATTTGATTCCTCTATAACAATCCAGATTGTTATTCTCAGTGCATCCATAATCAAAATTATCAAAATATGAAATCCATTTAATTTATATCTCAATCACGTTACCAAAAACCAAATCTAAATAACAAAATCCATGAAGAAAAAAAACAAATAATGGTGTAGTAGAGAATACCAAACATCCCAAGTTAACTCATAGAATTTCAAGAATGTGAGTTTTCCAGACAAACTTATATAACATCAATCATGTTTTGATAGTATTTTATCTAAAAAATAAATAACCCATAGACATAATAGGGTGATAAAAAATTGATATCATAAGATTTAACATATCCTAAATATTTATAACAAATTAATGTAGACCAACCAAGATTTACCCATAATTTCACCAGAATATTAGGTACATAATAATTGAAGCACATTTGTAAAGACCTAGAAATTCCATATATATATTTTTTAAATTATATGGAATTATTTCAAAACAATGAAATTTTACAGACATAATTCTGAGGCCCAGAGTGCCTAGAATGATATGTCGAACAATGATAATCTTTTAATAGTTCACGTGAGCAGTTTTCCTAAAAATGTGGAATAACTCTTAAAGGGGTCCCCATATAAGAATTATGAGGGAACTGTGGCAGTCAGTTTGGCATGTTTACCCAGGGTGCGACTTAAGTTTTGTCGGTGAAGGCATCTAGTGAGAAAACCCAATATGGCATAACTGTAAATAAAATAATTAAATAAAATGCTTATTTTTCAGATGTTTATAACTCACGAATGGTGAATCAGATAAAAAATCTAAGACCACCGCTGAGCTCATGAGGGCATGATTTCCTCAGGCATATCCTAACATTGGCAGGCACATGCCTATAGTGGAAGTTAATTTTTTCCCGTAAATAAAATAACTAAGGACAATTGCTTTATTTTAAAATCCTTATAACATTAAACAGTTACTGAGATTGGATATTTAAGAGTATCGTTGAGATGGTGAGGGGGTTTTCCACTTAGGTGGATCTAATCCTCGACTGGCACGGGTCGAGGGTGACTATCAATAATTTTTTATATTTTTAAGGTACTTTCAATAAATGTGCGTGCATAAATTACTATATTTTGAAATAGTGGAGAGATTCAAAATCCGGGAGCACTGATGATTTCGTAGCCCCATGATTCACTTAGGCAAAGCATTTGGTCAACTGGAATGGGTCAGACAAAAAAAATAATTTTCAGACTTTCGGGAAAATTAATAAAAAAATAACTATAAGTTATTTTATTATTTGTCTTCCACCATTGAGCGGCAGATGAAGGGGCCAAAATGTAATAATGAACATTAAATAATAGACATTTAATGACATTTCCCATTGGATGTGTAACTAAAATGTACATTGATTAAAGGTTCATTAATTGTAGTTTATTAATTAACCATATTAATGAACACAATGTGGTGATGTTTCTTTTATTTAATCAAACCTGTGGTATGGGAATTGGGAATCCAGGGGGGAACCTTTGAAGAAACACCAAAGAATTTCCTCTCCAATGAAGAACAATGGAGGAATAATGAACATTAGGGGAATCAATCTGGGGATCGATTAACGACAATGAATGACAACGAATCCAGATTCCTTCCATCATCTGCAATAGATTCCAACAAATCCGGGTAGGGGGTTTACATGTTTAATATATGTTTCCCCTTTTTTTATTTTTATGAAGAATGAGGATCAGCCAACCAAAGAATTGATATATGTTTCATTGTTTTTTACATTAGGTTGATGATGGGTTTAATAATGGGGTTTAAGTGATTATTATTGTTCCCCAGGTTTAAGCATTCACGCAGAGAGCACATGCCAAAATGAGCAAGGCCTAGAACCTCCATCGTTCTTGGTTTATGTGAGATATTTGTGAAAGACCGTGAAACATGTTGGAAAGACTAAACTAAGGGACTCACAGCAAAGGAGGTGACTGAGAGGCTTGTAAGCCCAGATGGTAAAGAGAACGAACCACTGGAGCATATCAAGTGGCCCGCTCAAGCAATCGCTGGTGCCGAAAGCCATCAACGGTAGCCGACCAAATGGAGCAGCCGCACCCCCAAGCACCACGGCGGCACGAGCCGGGGCCAACATGGTGTGGAGGTGGAATGGAGTGACACCAATGCGCCATGCAGATATTGGAGTGGCCATCTTAGGCTGCCCAGCTGGACCACTGGCCGGCTCCAGCCGGCCTTTTTGGAAAGAGGGGTGGTGACCCACTGGCGCCAGTAGTTGGCCGAACCAGATGCACCGGTTTTGGTCAGGGAGACCAGAAACTAGTATGAACAATGCATGCTAGGTTTTCTTCATCGGACGGACCCACAAGCTAGGCTGGACCCCTACCAGACCCAGACCCGACCTACCTTGTTTTACTAAAATAGACGTATCTTGCAATCCGAGCTTCCGAAGTATGCACTGTCTACGGTGATGGAACACTATAGATGGGGTAGAACTTCATTGATACTCCACTGGGGTTTTGAAAAAAGTTGGTGTACAGATGGTTTTGATTGAACAAAAATCCAACAGGGCCCTCAGTACTAAAATGTCTATAACTTACAAACCAGGCGTCCGATTGACGCATTGTTAGTAGCATTGGAACCCTTATGTCATGATGGTTGTTCTGGTTACTTATTCGTGGGACTTCAATGATGATGATGTAAGATCTATGGATTGAGTGTTATAATCTACAAAACTCAAGTGCACCATGTACGGGAATCTCATGGCTGGCTATCAAGTGAAAATTAACCCTTTGTGGATCTTCATCAAAGTGGCCCTGTATGGTTCCGTAGTAGCACGACCTGACAAGGACCAGACATATAGAGTCCCATTGTGTATAAGTGACTTACTACCCTGTGTGGATCGACGAAATACAACCCAGTGTGGATCAGAAGTAGCGTGACCCGATGAGGACTAACTTTAGGGAAACCCATCATGGATCAACGACTTACAACTGTGTGTGGATCGACGACTAACGACCCTCTGTGCATTAGTAGTAGCACTACCCGACGAGGAATAGCCTTAGAGTGTCCCATCATGGATTAGCGACTTACGACCCATTGTGGATCCAGAGTAGAATGACCCGACGAGGACTAGCCTTAGAGTGACTCATCATGGATCATCGACTTCCAATAATGTGTGGATCAACAACTTATGACCCTGTGTGGATCAAACAATTATGACCCTGCCTATATTGGTGATTTAAAACCCTATGTGAACTAGAAATAGAATTAATTATTCGTTGTTCAGTAGTGGAACTTCTCAATGGAATAAGATTATTTAGCTTTATGACTAATCATCATTACTCTTTTTCTTTATGTTATATACATGGCGTGAATTATCATTTTTTTAGTGCTTTGTGATTGAGATCGTGATTTGTAGTTTTTACTTTGTGAAGTTATGAGAGAACATCAGTGGTCCTGGGGTCCCTACTATGTATTTTTATACTCACCCCTGCATCGTATTTTCCCACACCGTGTTTTGTCATGTAAAGATGATAGACAGCTTGAATAATACTCGAGGAGCCACATCTAGACGATTCTCAGATGTGATTGACAGAGGTGGTGAGTGGTAGTGACGGAATATGAAAACATGTACCTACCATTCAGGTATGATCCTTGGTGGAGACCACTAGAGCATATGTTTCCTATTTCTCTATACTTTCTTTCCTGTTGATCTTGTATACTAGACCCCTTGCGATCATTACTTACTTTTATTATCAGGGGAGGTTTTTAGTAGTGGTTTACTTTTCCTTTTTTGTGTTTTACTTGTATGTAGTGTGCACATAGAATGTGTTTGTATAGGTTTATAGAAAATGGATTCCCATTTAGGCTTATTCCTTTCCAGTGCTAGTTGCCATCCCCTAGCATATGGAAGGCGGGTTTGGGGCAGTCACAACACAAGCCCTGGGGGACGGGTCATGACAAAGTGGTTTCTGAGCAGTCAGTTCTACCAGATGAAATAAGTGTATCTATTTTCAATGGAGACAATAGTGTTAAGTGTCAGGAGTTCAGATATCAGTCTCAAGAGTCTAGTATGGGTGTGTAAGCTATCGTATCCATACAGAAGGACCATAAATTCAGTTTTTGTGACTCGTTAAACAATAATAGTTGTTTCATATGTTTTGAAAATGTTTTTCTCTTGATCTATTTTGAGTCTGCTCACTAGGTATAAATTATTTAATGTGGTTTATCTTTATTCCCTTTTAATATACCTCCATGTAGATTGTTAGTCATTATTCCAATGTGTGACCATGAGGATAGTCCACAGAGTGATGAGTTTTTAGTATAACTACTATTTCCCAAAATTCTAACTTCAGGCAGTGTCTCATCGATACCACTACCCATTGGTCAACAATTCCTACATGCACTACCGGTAGAGGACACATGTAGGCTCTGTGCCTTAAATGAGTTTCAGAGACATATACCTCTCATGATCCAAGGCTAGCCTGACTCATAGGCAATTAAGTGCTGGATTAAGGTGGTGACTAAGATTCAATGTAGATAGGGCACCATTATATCAGATAGGGGTCTAGGTAGTGAGAATTCTATGTGGCTCATCATTGTAATGACCAGGTATATATTACCCCTATAAAATGATGATGTGACATTTACTTGGATATATCTTGAGAACCTTTCTCAAAGAAAGGGTCTCTTTCTATTAAATGATAAGGGGTATGTGTTCCAATGACCTTCTACAACTTCAGAAGGATGAAATGTTGGTAGTTGAGTATTTTTCAAGGCGTACAAACCATTCCAAGTACTCGATGAATATGAATCAACCAGTGCTTTCGGGCTCGGACTTCTGAGCGAGATGTTTTTAGGGACATCCGAGCCAACACTATTCATATGTGCATTCATAATTATGATATGGTTCTAGAGAGAAATATTTTGGTTGAATTATTTTTGGATAAGTAGATACAGGTTGTGAATGTCTGCAGTTGGAATGTAAGAAATCAACTTCAGTCTTAGAGACTTGGATGTGTAAAATGTTTTGTTAAGAGGAAGGGGTAGAGATAGTTGAATATGTAGGGACATAGACATGGATGAATATCTAGTAGAGTAGAAGGAGCTGGTATACATTTCGACATGTTATAACCACCACCCCAATGTGATCCCCACCAGGCTCTGAGAGCTAGAGGATAGGGGAAGAGAGTAGTTATATGCGGTCATGAAGTGTGACCTAAGGGATCCATGAATCATTCAAGGTATTCTCTATGTCTACTACTTGTTTCATTATTAATAGACATAAATAATAATCATTCCTCCTTGTCATGAATCATGTTCAAGTCCTAGAGTTTTTGGTTAAACCGTTGATGTGATCCTTATGTCTAGAGATACCCATGGGAGGAAACTTGAGAATCACACTTATGCTGACGGTGTGATCTGACCCTTGAGGAGAGAGTTTTGGTTAGAACCTGTTGGTGATAGTATCAATTCCTTATGATGATAGTCTGGGTATGGATAGGTCATATACTTTTCATGCTCAGATTGACCGTTTTAGGCAAAATGAATGCGGTATATTTATAGAGTTGGAATATTTTTTTCCTTGATCAGTGAAAAAGGAAACACATGAAGCATGAGATAATATCTTATATAAGAGGGTGTAGCCAATCACTCTTGAGTCTGCCAACCATAACCTCATGGAATATAGTGTTTTGAGTTTTCAGTTCCTAAAATTTGTTGTAAAGTGTGGGAACATCTTTTCAAAAGATGATTCTTGGGTTACCTCCCGATAGGGAGAGGGACTTATTCATTGTCTTGTAACCAGGGACGACACCAATATCTACAATTTCTTATCATATGGCTAATGCGAAGCTCCAGGAGATGAGATTATAGTTGGGGGAATTACAGAGGAGGGATAATAAGACCCAATGTTTGAGGTTATGTGTGGATTATGAGCACTTTAACCAAGTGGACAGGGAGAATGTGTACCCACTACCAAATGGTCAATGGGAACATCAATTAGCTAAAAGGGGTATCCTATCTCATGGGTGAAAAGGTGCCTGTAGGATTTTCAATAGTTGAGTTAGCTGCGATGGTTGGAGTTTCTCCCAGGATATGAATTTGAGATATTTTATACTTTTGGGAAGATAAACCCGATGTAAGATGCACTTAGAAGGTGGTTGGGTTTACAGTTCTAGAGTGAGTTTATAGAGTATCTATTCCCATTGTATTTATCCTTAGTGGATAGTGATGGATGAGATTACCTCCAATTTATGACAGTCACTCCCCCTCTCCTTCAACGAGTAAGGGATGCTGAGCATGTGGATGTTGACTGCGAGACTTGATGTGCTTAGATATCCTTAGAGAATTCTCTAGATGGATTGTTGATAGGTGGGGAGAACATTATCATTTTTAATAGACACATCTTAATACTAGTGATTTTGTGGGAAGAGGTGTTGAGGGGGTTCCATACATCCCCCTTTGTGGTACATCTTTGTTTAAAAAGGATGTACTTGGACCATTGAAGTCTATACTGGTGGCCAAGAATGATGAAAGAAGATTCCGAGATTATTTCATGATGTCTCACCTATCATTGAGTGAAATCTAAGCATTAGGTTCCATCACGCTAGAGCATAACCATTACCATAGAGAGATGGTCAGATAGAGTAGACCATATATATCTTGGAGGACATTATTTGTAATAGTGTCCTAGATTTTGGTCATATTTGAGAGGACCACCCCCCATAGGAGGAGTTTGCGTACGACAATAGATATCACTTCACAGTTGGCATGAAACCATTTGAGGACTTGTACAGGTGACCATGCAGATCTCTTATATGTTGGACAGACCAAGGCGAGTCAGCACTCCTTGTTCCATAGATCTTACGAGCAACCACTAAGAAGGTGTGGATAATCTTGGAGTAGATGTGGAATCTATAGATAATACACAATTCTTATTCTGAAAAAATACATAGACACTTGGAGTTTGCAGAGAGGGACCATTTCTTCTTAGGGGTCTCACCTCGATGTGGATGGCAGAGATTTGGCTAGGGTGACCAGCTATCTCTGAGTTTCATTGGATCTTTTAAGATTATCAGAAGAGTTGGGGAGGTAATGTACCACCTATATCTTCCCCAAAATATGCACTAGGTGAATAATGTTTTCCATTTATCGTAGTTGAGAAGATACATGCATGACCCATCACATGTCATCGACTCATACGTGCTAGGAATTGACGATGTGAAAACTTTTGCAGAGTTTCGAGTATAGAATGAGGATTGACCTGAGAGGGTCCTCCGTGGATGTTTGATTATTCTAGTGTGAATTCAGTGGCCACATGATAACCTACAGGAGATAAAATGGGAGAGATAGGATCAGATTCGTTCTCAGTACCCCCCATTTTTTCATACCTTTTGTTGTGGATTTTGGGGGTGTAAATCCCTAAGGTGGAAAGAATATAAAGACATGGAAAATTACATAAATTTTTTATAATATTGAATTATTTTGAGACCAAAAAATTTAAAGGCACGTGATTTAGAGTCCTGGAGTGACAAGAATGATACATAAAAAATGTTAATATTTAAACAGCACGCGAGAGAAGTTTTCCTGAAAAAGTGTAATAACTATTAAATGGGTTCCCGTATCAGAAATATGAGGGCACAACATCAATCAGGATGGATGGTTTATCCTAGGGACAACTTAAGATTAGTCGGCGCAGAACTCTAGTGAGAAAACCCAAAAACAATTTACTGTAAATAAAATAATTAAATAAAATTATTTAATTTTTCAAATGATTATAATTCACGAACAATGACACAGATTAAAAATCTGAGATAGTCGTTGATCTTGTGAGGTTATGTTTTCCTTAGGAAAATTTTAAAATTGGTTTGCGCGGGATAATAGTATAAGTTAATTTTTATGTAAATAAAATAATTAAGAACAATTATTTTAAGGTCAAATACTTATAACTCCTATACAGTAACGTGGATTGGAAATCTGAGAGTACCATTGATATGGTGAGGGTGTGTTCCCGTTAGGAAGTGTCTATCCTTGACATACATGAGTTGAATGAAACAATTACTGATTTTTAACGTTTTTTAAGGTATGTTCAGTAAACATGCAGCCATGAATTTTTATCTTTTGAACAGGTGATCGAATTGAAAATATGAGAGCACTATTGAATTTACATCACTTAGATTCACATAGCCGATGCATATGTTTGACCAGAAAGGGTCAGATGAAAAAGTTTATTTTTGAACATTCTGGAAAAATAAAAATAAAATAACTGTAATCATTTTTATTCTTTTTCTTCCACCATTGATTGGAATAAGGTGGGACCGTAGTGTATTGACATGCATTAAATAAGACACATTTAATGTCACTTCCCTTTGGATGTGTAACAAAAACATTCATAGATTAAAGGTTCATTAATTGTGGTTCATTAATTTACCATATTAATGAACACAATGTGGTGTGATTTCTTTTATATAATCAATCCAATGTCATGGAAATTGGGAACACACGGGAGGAACCTCTAACGAAACACTGACGAATTTACTCTATAATGAAGAAAGGTGGACTAATGACAACATATGGGGGAATCAATCTGGGGATTAATGAATAATGATGAACAACATCAAACCTAGATTCCATCCATTATCCGCAACATATTCCACTGAATCCATGTAGGGGGTTTATGTGTTTAGAATCCCCTTTTCCCCATTCTTGATTAATATGAAGAACATGGATCAACCGACCAATGGGTTAATCAATGTTTCATTCATTATAACGGGAGGTAGATGTGGGGGTTCATTATGGTTTTTTAATGATTATTATTCTTCCCCACGTTTTTGTGCTAACACAGAGGGTACAAACCAATCTGAAGAATAATTGAACCCTCTATAGGTCATGGCTTATTTTCATTTTTTGTGCATGACCGGGAAACAGGGAGGCCTGATGAAACTAAGGGAATCACAGTGATGGTGGTGACCTGGGAGGTCCGTAGGTGGAGACAAGAAAGAGAATGGACCACCATACAGTACCTGGTGGCTCGTTGAATCATCCGTTGGTGTGGAACCACTAGAACAGCGGTGCCATCAATTGGTGGCAGCAGCCAGCCAAGCCGACTGCGTGGAGGAATGACGCCAACAGGCGCCACATCGGTAGGAGCCATGACCAGCCAAGAAGCGTTGGTGGAATGGCATGGTGCCAACATGTCGTGCAGGGAGAGGAGAAGCATGCTCAGGCCATTCGTCTGGAATAATGACCATCTCCAACAGGCCATTTCAAAAGGAGGGGTGGTGCCCTGCTGGTGCAGCCATCCCGCCATACCGGACGTACCGTGGCTGGTCAGTGCATCCGAAAACCATCCCGCACCATGCAGGGATAGTTTTCTAGGCCGACTGGACGTAATGGTCATGTCGGACCCACTGGACATGCCAGACCCGCTTGCTGGGGCGAACTCGCTGGCTGAGCTGGACCTGCCGGCCAGGCCGGACCCGATGGTCTGGTCGGACCCCAATCGAACTCGGACCTGACCTACCCCATTTTACTATAACAGATGTATCTTGGAATCCGAGCATCTAATTGATGTTGTTTCTATAGTTTTGTAACCCTAAAGACGAGGAAGTCCTTTTTGATACTTCACATTAGTTTTGGAGAAATTTGGTATATGGCCGGGTTGGATCGAACTCGAATTCATCTCGGCCCTCAGTACTAATATGCCTATAACATAGAGACTGGAAATCTGGTTGATGTGACGTCTGTTGCGTTAGAAAATCAATGATATGGAGGTTCTTTAGGTTATATATTCGTGGTACTTAATTGAATATGATATATGACTGGTATCTTGACGAGAAGAATCTAGGGAACTCAAGATTACTAAGTGCAGGAATCTTATGGCTTCCTATCTGGTGATGAGTGATCCTTTGTGGATCAGAATTATAGCCACCCTTGGGGGATCATAAGTAGAAAAAATATATGAGGACAGACTTATTGTGTCCCATTGTAGATCAGTGACTTACAACCTAATGTGGAGCGAATACTTATGACCCTGTGTGGATCAGTAGTGGCATAAACCGATGATGACCGAACTTAGAGAGGCCCATCGTGGATCAGTGACTTACGACCCTATGTGGATCGACGTCATACAACCCTATGTGGATTAGCAGTTTCATGGCCCAATAAGGACCAGCCTTAGATTGGCCCATTGTGGATTAGACACTTACAACCATGTGAGGATCATCAATAGTGCGACCCAATGAGGACGAGCAATTGAGTGGCCCATCATAGATCAACGACTTACAACCCTGTGTGGATCGACAAATTATGACCCTATGTGGATTGACGACTTACAACTCCCTATGGATTGATGACATACGACCCTGTGTGGATCTGTGACTCACAACCCTGTGTGGATCGGCAATAGAACAACTTCTTCTTGGTTTAACAGTGGAGCTTTACAATGGAATAATACGATTTAGATTTATGAATAAACATCATTATTCTATTTATTTATGTTATATACTTGGTGTGATATATCTTTTAGTTAGTGATTTTTTATTGATATCATAATTTGCGGTTTTTCTTTTGTGAAATTCTGAGTGACCTTCGGGGGTATCGATGTACCAATTGAGTATTATTATACTCACCCCTGCATGTGCTTTCCCCACACCTTGTAGTGTCTTAATCATATGACATACAACATTACTGAGAATCGAGGAGCAAGGGCTAGACAATGCTCAGAGGTAATTGATAGACGTGGTGAGTGGAAGTGACGACAGGCGACATGTTTTATGTACCCATCAAGATGGATCCTTGGTGTAAAAACAATGGAGCACATTTTTCCCCTTTTGGATGTAATTTCATTCTTGTTGGGATTGTATACTAGCACCTTTGCATTTAGTAGATAATTTTACTCTACGTAGTGTTTTTTATTAGTGGTTATACTTTACCTTCTCCATTGTGTTTTACTTGTATGTTGTGTGTACCTGGTCTGTGTGTGTGCATTTGTAGAGGCAATGCCTTCCATTTTCAGGTTATGCCTTTTTGGTGTTAGTCGCCATCCCCTGGGCTTGGGAAGGAGGGCTTGGGTTAGTCATGGCACGAGCCCCAGGGGATTGGTTGTGACAACATTCTTGATCACCATGGGATGGACACAAGAACTGAGGTATCATTCAATGAAAAATGAGAGTAATTTCACTGAATAATAGAATTTTTTAATGTTTTAAAATATCATAGTATGAAAATAGATATATATAATAAGATATATGTTAAAGCAGGAAGACCATAATGTAAAATTAAATAATTATATAACATGGTCTAAATGTTAAATTGAAAACCATCAATATAGAAAATAATGATACCCAATGGCCCACCATATCATGAACCCAATTCTCCAACATCCCAAACAAATAGAATTGAAGTATAATCTTGGTATTATGTCCTCTACAAGCCACATTTCCCCATACTTATGTTCAAGAAGCTGAAGAATCAATTATCCAAATGTAATATATAACGGGTGCCTTCTAATAATCAGTAAAATACAATGAATAATAAGTATTATGTGTATCCAAAGGAATATATCAATCCTATTATTAATGAAATTAAAAAAATAATAAATATAACCCATCTTCCATAATAAAAATCCATTATTTTCTAATTCAAATTTTTTTCTTATTCTACAAAAAAATTATTTTCAAATTTACATAAACATGATGAATATATAGAGCAGTAAAATAGGTATTATAATATTAATATCCATATCTCAATAAGTTTGGCAATAATGAAAACAAAAAAATATGTGTGTAATTTTTTTATAAAACACCTTAGGAAAAATCAGAACAAAAGTGTATGGACTACCGTGATATATAATAAAACAAGATGAAAATGTGTAGCCAAATTTTTGATAACCTCATAGCTTATGAATTGATATATGATAGAAACTAAGACATCACGATAAAATTGACTATTTATTTTTCAGTCCTCTAGGGATACTCAGATGTCTATTTAGCCTCATTCCATAGGGATTCCAATTTTATATTTTATTACTATTTCATTTGAGAGATGAGATTCATATTTCCTAATAAATTTTCAAATTAATTTATATATTATTACAAATAACTCAATTTCATAATAAATTTTATATTACGAATTCACACCAAATACATTTATTAAACTACAATGTTCAATTTAATTTCATTGGGGAAATATTTTATCAAAAACCTCATGTGAATGTATATAATTTTTAATGAGCACTAATTTCCAAACACATCCAATCATCACCAATTATCAAGGTAATAAAATTTATATTTTCATAATCAATATAAATTGATGGAATCTCCAAAAAACCACGATCCACATGGGGTAGACCATAAGATAAATAAATTAACCTTAATAATAATGGAAACCTCATTGGCTTCATGACTAGTGATAAGAGTGGAAGTGATTAGATCATAGAGAATAAATTTCTAAAATATAATTATTAAATTTTATATTTACATCTAGATCATATGAATTATCTTCTGTAGGAATAAATTTCAATGAGATTAATGGAATAAAATTTATTAAAAAGGACCCACCTACTAGATTACACCTCATAGAGAATCATGATTAAAAGAGTTACAAATAAATTTTAATAGAAGTATGAGGGAGCCAAAAATATCATGAATGGTCCTATAAACCATGAGATATCATGATATAATCATATATTAGTGATTATGAAAAAAAATCAAGAAAAATGATATTTTATCACTTCATACATTTGAACCCACAACGACATCACAAAAATGCCACATGGACTAAATCTATAGATATTGATAACTCATTGGTTAGATTTTAGGTACATTTAGGTATATTTTACCCTAGGTCACTCCACCTGATGTTTTACTGAACCTGAGTATAAGTATCTATCATAACAACCAACACTAGTTGACCAGTTCCCACCAGCTAGTGGGCTTTATTGTCAACTAAGATGAAAAAAAATCCTTCACACCATATGAGTGAACTTGGAACGGAATAGTGAAAAAATGGGATCCATAACAGATTTTAATTAATATGGTTGGACTTTTGGTGTAAAATACTTTTAAATAACATACATAAATAGAAATATGTCAATATTCATAACATCATGTTGCACCATTATTTTTAGGGTCTTTCCTTATTAAGTCTATATAGTAATGAGTAATTATCCTTTATTATTGTTAGTATGGGTGTCACCTTATGATATTTCATTGGATGTTAGCTTTTAGGAATAAAATAACATTGAATGTCCATGTGTTTCTATAGAGAGATAGTCAATTGTATTATATTTAATACTAGTACGTAATTTCTTATAGTGTTTATTGAAGTAAATTAATGTATAAAAAGAGACATATTGGTTCATATTATCATGTACTTGGAACAAGGTGACCATATTAATTTAAAACTAAATTTGATACATTATACATCATGATATGTAGAGGAATTTTCCATGATTTATGTTTGGGGACCATAATGAGGCCATTGGTATTTAAAGGGGGAATGCAACACCCCTAAAATGGTGATACATAAAATGATTCATATAAATACCCATATTAACTTGTTCAATATCTTTTTAAGGAACCAACTATATTATGACCCCATTATTAAGAATGATTGGGATGGATTAGTTTCATAATGGATGACCTCTAGAAGAATTTCCCAGGGTGTGTATAAGTTATGAAAATATGATATTATATTATTATATTATGGGAAATGAGGACATTCATTCGAAAAAAAGTGAAACCAATGGTCAACAGTTGGTAGTGTGATTGGATGGTTACCACGGTATTAATAAAAACATATTGGGTGAGAAGAACATGTTTGATGCCTTAGGTTGTTGGGTCATTACATGGATGACACATGAGTATGGGCTTAGATGACCATGTCCACCATTTGAGGAGGTTTGGTCAACACAAGATTGACACATTATCATGAAAAACATTTTATCCCTTCATATCTTAATTAATCTATGTTAATGTATGGGTTTGAATTAATTTTTTTAAAGAAATGAATATTAGACATCTTGAAGAAAAATTGGGGATGATATTATTATATAATATCCCCATTGAATCATATGAACATGAAATTATTTTTACACATATTAATAAAATATCTCAATTAAAATGTAATTTTAAAATAATAAAAACTCTCATTTAGATTTTACATATTTTTGTTTTTAGAAGAGAGATATTTATTATAAACAGGATAAAAATTATATTAGAATAGATTGAAAACAATAAATTTTATTTTAATAATGAAACTTTATCGAGGTTGTTTTAAACATTGTTCATGAAAATGATTTCAAATATCATTTCAATTATAATTTAGAAATAAGTGATAGATAATAAAAAGTGACATTTTTGAAATATGAAAAATGTTACATTAATATTTTTGTAGATAACCAATAATATATAAAAGAATATCCATCAAAAAACTAAAATGAATTAATCGATACATTATAAAAAAATATTTATTATGAACCTTGAGTAGAAAGATTCTCTACCATAAATGTGATATATGTTTCCTCCATGTAAATGAAAATATTCATTTGAAATAAGGATTAATGGAATAAAAAACTTAAATGGAACAAGTGATCCATAGAAAAGTACTATTAATAGTAAAATAGGTGCTTTTTAGATATAATGAATATAAAAGTTATCTTAATGGTAACTATGTTATAGAAAATATTTGTTTCAATGTGATATTGGGAAGAAACCTCATTAAATTATGCAGCAATTGAATAAAAATCCATTAATGGTATAAAATTAGACGGAATATAATATCCCAATAAATTTATGAATTGTATTAATAAATTTATCTTGGGTAGTATGTAGTGATCAAAATTGAAAACATATTTTAAAAATGAATCATATCACAATAAAATGTAACATTATATGTGAAAATACAAACAATTACGTTTATATACACTAAATGAACTTTCCCCACTTGTATAATATAGTAAATTATCATAAAAAATTCATTAAAATGATATTCAAACATATATAATTTTATACACTTAAATTATAAATATCTATTACAATATATTGTTTAGTTTCAGTTAATTTCATTAATGGATGTTAAATTTTTTGATTAACTATATCATGTATTGTATTGGTGATGTCAATCATAATTTGATGATAACATGTTTTTTCATTCAAAATTAGTTATTTAGTTGGGAGTTCTTTTGATGAATGAGTTTTTTATTCTTCATGATAATTTAATCTATGATCAATATACATATGGTAATTTATTCATAAAAATATTAATTTATCTCGCCCATTACTTTTTATGACTTCAGTATTGTGAATTTCTAACAAATTATGTAACCCCTAACAAAATTTATTATCATTATTAACATCATGAGACACATTCATGATTAATATAATTCATTTTATATAACATTATTCATTTATATGGTTTATCCCACAATCAAAATATTATGCTAATGAAATTTTTAGGTATATATACTTATATAATTATAGTTTCTTTTTCTGAGACACAACAAATTTGTAAATTGAAAATCATTTATGTGTGAAAATTGATTTACTAATATTTAACAACTCAAAATATTTTAATATTATTTTAAATAATTAAAATATTTTTTTATTAATTCTCTCCAACTTAGAATGGGTTCCTTTAGAAAATAATATTTAAGACTCAATCATGGGACTAGATGAACCCAAGCATCTATGAAGATAAGAGAAATGTAAAGAAATTTATGTTAGAATGGACACACAATTTTTTTTGGGAGTGAAACTAGAGGATGTAATTTAATATTGGTGTTTGGTATATGATTTATAGAGATATCAATTTTTGGATGTATACAATTTTGAAAAAAAATAGGAATGTCGAAAAAAGTTAAAAAAAATAAAATATAGTGGATTTTGTGGGGATGCTAGTTCTTCCATCCTATCATTCAAGGATATTTCTTTTTCTAAAATGTTTGAGGTTACTTCACTTATATGTCCTAATTTACTTCATTTTAATTATATATTGTTGTTTTAATTTTTCACCATAATCCGGTTTCCCCCTAAATTAATGTTGAACATGTTAAAAATTTATAAATTAAAAATACAAATATAAAATGTACTTTTTGGGATTAAATGTATTAAATTTATAGATATAATTTTACTATATGAAATTAAAATGCCTACAAATAATTTTTTTTTAATTTTTTTTTATTTTTTGTATAAATTGAATATATTTTTATTCCATGTGAAGTAACAATATAAAAAAATTAATTTATTTTTTTATATTATCATTAAAATTTATTAATATAATTATATTGTATATTTAAATTATAGTTATTGTGATAAAAAATACATGTCACTACAAATGAAAAATGTCTTAAAAATATACCTTTTTAACAAAAAATTATTTTTTTATTTTTTATAACCAAATATTAAATATTCCATGAATATTAATTAATAAGTACATATTAATGAAATAATTGAATTTATATAAGATAATTATTCCTTAAAACTAATAAATGAAACTTATAATAAATAAAATATTAAATAAAACATCAATTTTTGGTTATGGTGAATTAAATCTAAAGATATAGTTCTTATAATGATGATATTTGTTCACATCATTAATAATTCATCTTTGTGAGTCCATTTTTCAAATAATTATTTAAAAAGTAATTATAATTGAAAAAATATGTTATGGATATAAATTTTTTAAGAATCATCATCCTTTTCAAATGTATTTTATATTATTTAGGTTTTATAAAAATCAATTTTTTAGTCAATTTAATTATTTATATTGATTTTTTTGGAAACTAAATAAATTTCATGAATATTACGTATATATTGATAATTTTTTTAAAAAAAAATCATATTCAATCATATTATACACATTTTATAAGTACAGATGTATAAAAATAGTATAAAAACTATATTACCACTATTATATCTATAAAAATCAGACTAACCAATAATTCAAGTCAATATTCAAATTCTGTCAATTTAAATTTAGTATTGTAAATAATTCACTCCACTTTAATATTTTATTAGTCTTAGTTTTATATATATTAATGGTTATTCATAATTTCTAAATTAATTAAAATGATTTCTGAATTGTAAATTTTTTATTACCTTTATTTTTATTGGATATTAAATTAATTTTCTTTTGTGTGATGAAATTATACATTGTATATAGTACCTAGACTTATGAACTTCTGTTGTAACATTTTCTTTTGAGTGAATAAAATATTGTAAACATTTCACATTTCATGTCTGATATATTTTAAAATCAATATTAAATAATAAAAATAAATATTTGGGAATGACATTCATATATATTAATGAATGAAATTTTTTCCTATAATGTCAAATCCATGATCTTCCTATCACGTATTTTTATATTTTATTTTTGGTCTATATTTTTTCCTCCGTTTTCTATTTCATTTTGGGGAAAAAGGAATGTTTTAGGTGGGTAGTCCCCTACACATGGTTTGTGAATGGTTAGTAGTAATCATGCACCCATCCCCTGAAATTGTGAGGAAAGAGACAAAACCAACCGCACCGACTTTTCATAGTCGTGCACCTCAGACCAGGTAACTATACACATGCCTTCCATTTGACAGAACACTCTGAACAATTATCAAATGTTTTCCAAAAATTAGCCAACTAATAATTCACGGTGTCTAGGTCATTAAAAATTTCTATCTCCTCTAGATTTTAAATCCCTAATTCCCATGTTTGTCACCCCAAATATGATTTTCCTCCCTAGGTACCTCCCTGCATCCCTCATCTTCTCTAATATTCATTTTTTGGTGTATTTTGGATAGTTTCACCTCAAACCATCAAATAATCTATCTTTATACTCCAAATATCACTCTATAATAGGATTTCATATATCCCTTTTCAGGTTTTGAACTTCTTAATCACTCTGGTTATGATTACAGGGTTCTATTTTGAAATTTTTGGCTGACCTCTTAATTTGGGGCTAGTTTTGGTTTCATTTTTTGTGAGAATATTGCATAGTTGGAGTTTCACATCATTTTCTAGAACATTCTCTACCCGAGGTAGATGATTCCATGATTAAACATATCATGATAAATTTATTTTGCATTCTTGTGTTTTTAGCATGTTTTATAAATTATGAGTGTGGTGTAAATGTAATTTTTGAAGATATTGGATTTGAAATTTAATTTAAAATAAAATTTACATATGAAAATGGTGTATTCTCTATGTAAGGCCTTATTGTGGTTTCTGAAATGTTTTATTAATTGAGTAAATTATTAATTAAATTGGGGTTGAAAATAGTTTTGGTGTGCCTTTGGGTATAAAAATTGTTTTTCGGTATGGAAATGATATTTTTTCTTTGGATCATACTTATTTTTTGGATGGTGCAGTTTGTAGGTGATATCATTTTTAAAATTTGAATCTTTTGTAACACTAATGGAAGACCGAGTATCTAGGAGGGTAGACATGGAATAGTTTTCTTTTGATAAGAAGGGGGAATCGGCCCGGTTTCACTTAGCAGGATTCATGATGACAACACTAACTAAATAAATTAATGATGATCAAATTCCCCTATAATTTTGAATGTTTCACTACTCTAGGAACTTGTGCATGGGAACATAAATTTTTGTGGTTCCTATACAACTTTACAATGAGATTCCAGGTTCTATTGTCCCATTACTAGCTAGTACCCATAGGGCCTCTACCATGTCCAGTGCTCTTTGACTATGTTTCTCTCACCATCGACATATGGTGTGGCATTTTAGTCACTTCAAAAGTAAATATGTTTTTATTTAATGATGCATTCCATTAATATAAATTTTCATTAAAACGTTTTTGTGTTAAATTTTAAAAAAATTTCCTTTATGTTTTTAAACATTCAGGTTTATTTTTTATTTAACATTAAGCGCATGGAATTATTTTTGGCAGTATCTTATTGGGGAAAAGATACCACCCTACTTACAACTTTTCATGTAAGAAGACATGGAAATATTTGATATAGGTAATGATAAATATTTTTTTCTTTGTGGTTAGGTATTCCAGTGATCCTCTTGGATGGTGTTGTAGTTATGGCTTGAGTGACATTCTCCCCTTTCCTTTTTGTGGGTTTTGGTGATGGTTTTTAGCACCTTTTTAATTGTAGCCCTACTTTAGATTTGTATACAATTGTAGACTCAAATTGTCATGACCCGTCCCTTGGGGCATGTGTTGTATCTACCCGAAACCCGCCTTCCATAGGCCAGGGGCTGGCGACTAGCACCAAAGGTGTATATCCCTAAAATGGGAAGGCATTTTCATTATAACTGCAAACAAACACATCAGAGTACACAACTGGAAGAAAAACACTATGTAAAAATTGTATACAAAAAGTGTGCTGGAATGTAAAATGGGCCAGAAATTCATGCCCAATTGTAAATTACATGTACAACTGAAAAAGGGTCAAACAGCTGAAAGGTAAAGAGTAGCTCCTGGATCGTCCTCTAGGGTACCTACCTGAAGGGTGGGTATAGATGGCCACCTAAGAACTCCACGTCCATCAGAATTCTTTATGCACTGACTCATCGTATGGTCCACATCTGGGTACCATCTAGTCATGGCGCTCTTGGCCCCCGTCAGCGATCTTCTTTGTCTGCATCCAACACAATGAGGTGCGAGCATAGATCGTGCTAAGGTGAGTACAACGATACTCAATAGGGATCCCGAAACCTACAAGGTCTCCGAAAATCTAACAGCGATAAACCACAATGTATGATAACAACAGATACCCATTGCTTAGGTATTTTCCAATACATATACCTAAGTTATCATGTAACCCATCTCAATCATGAGGAAACACAAAAGACAAAGACACGACTCAAACCCGGATTTTTATTATCGAAACCATGGCTGGTGGGGTACTCCACCAATATTGAGTACATGGGCCTGCCACGTCACACATAGGTGCTTCCCACTATCCTTCGACTGCTAAGGCACTCCTCCGATCGAGTACCTTGTGTCTTCTGCGTCACAAATAGGCGCTCCCCATCGTGGGTCTGCCGCGTCACACAAAGGTGCTTCCCCTAATAGCCTGTAGAGGTAATCCTCCTTTCGAGTACCACGGGTCTTTCGTGCTCACACAAATGAACTCCTCCACCATTGGTCTGTCGCATCAAACAGAGGCGCTCCCCACTAGGCTAGTCGATGCACTCCAAGTCGAATCGGTCAAGCAGTCGCCAGGTCTCAGCTAGCTACTAGGCCTCCGTACTCTGTATGCTTGTAACTGGAAAGATCCACGCCACGAGCAAATGTTTGATACTCTAAGTGTCATGAAGTATCATGTAGAAGTATCTCAAAGGACTGCCACGTCATAGGGGTCTCAATGCAAGAGATGGCGCGTCAATCGGACGCCCGGTCTGTGAGTTATTAGCCTTTTAGTCCCGGGGGCCTGGTTGGATTCGTGTATGAACCAAACTGACCGTATCTAAACTATTCCCCAAACACTAGTGGGGTATACTCAAAGGTACCATCACTCATCAAGATTACTAGCGCCGCTGACGGCTCATCAAACGGACGTTTGGTGCCACAGATATGGCCAAAGTAAGCAAAGGGTCGACAGTGGGCCCGGTTCTGGTCTGGTCTGACCCGGTTGGACCAACTCGCCCCAACCCAGTCTGGGCCGACCCAGTCTATGTCAACCCAGACAGACCCGATGTGTATGACCCAGACTGTTGGGCAGGTCAGCTCGCTATGTTAGGCCCGGTCTGCTGGGCCCGACCGAGTAGGCTATAGGGACAGTTTGGCATGGATGCCACCACATAGGCGTCTCGACCTGTAGTTCGGGGCCGGTTCAGCTAGAATCGCAAGGGGTGGGACTTGAGAGGTCACCGGCAGGGAGGCCATAGGGCAGGCCGCATGGGGCGCGGGCAGGCCGGCTGGATGTCGGGTAGGCTGCGGGTGTACCGGGCAAGCCGCGGGGGCGCCAGGCAGGGCTAGGGGCACCGGGTAGACTAATGTGGCGCGCGGGGGCATCGGGAAGTACGTGGGGCTCCCAATTAGGGGGCGTGGGGCGCGGTGGCGTGCGGGCAAGCCGCAGGGAAGGCTGGAGCATGCGGGTAAGGAGTAGTTCATGCGGCGGGGCGCAACGTTGTTCAGTAGGAAGTATAGGTGTGCCGCAGGGGTGGTGTGATTCGTGGGGCCGCGGGTAGCGCAGCCTTCATCGTTGATTCCTTCATTGTCTTTGCCACATCGCCATGCCGAATAATCATTATGAAATAATGCAGGAGGGATTCGTGCCTTGTTAGTTCGGCCCGCACCCTCCGCGTTTAGAGATGATAACATTGGGCTCATCAAAATGAAGCTCATGAATTATGTACAACACTTTGTATCAATTTTTCAATCAATTATGAGAGGAAGAAAAGGGAATCATCAACATGGACTAACCCCCAACCTTATTATTTGTCGTTCTTCGTTCATTGATGGTTGATGTCACGGGAAGAAGACAAAATAATTCATCGTTCGTCACGTCCTCCACGCTCTACAAATCCCAATTTGTGTCGGCCACAGAAGGCGCTCCATGTCGGTAGGATTCGTGGAATGAAGTCGAAGAATAAATATGGCATTCTTCACGTTCTTAGTTCTTCGTTGGGTGGAGAGCTCTTCATTGGGAGTACTTTTCTCCCATGCTCATCTCAATTCCACCAAAAGACAAATTTGAAACAAATAATATTAGATTATTTATCTAACAATATATTGGCACACCAATTCAAAAAGGAGAATTAAAAACCCAGCTCTACCAAATTAAATACAGGAGTGTTGTCTCATTAATTTGGAGGATGCAAAGAGGCTCTCTTCAATAAAATACATGCATTGGTGCAATTAATTATGCATGGATTTGAAGAGGCTCTCCCTTCATTAATGAGGGAGATTGGAGAGGTTTCAACCTCCACCATCAATAGGGGTTGGGTGGTCCCCACCCCTATCATTTATAGGGAGGTTATGCGGCTCGGGTGGTCCCCACCTCAATTATCCTCCCATAGGAGGTCATGCTCGGGTGGGACCCACCACCATAACCTCTCATGGGAGGTCAGGGTGTGGCGGTCCCACCCCCAACTCTCAAGGTTAGTTTTTAACCAACACACTCAACACATGGCAGCTTAAAAATAAAATAAAGTGTTGAACTTTATTTTATTGTTTTATTATAAAAAATCCAAAAACTAACTTTTATTCTCAATTGTCTGCCGTCAAGGTGAAAGTCTTCTTAAGAAAAAACTGGCACTACGAGTTCAATAGTTCCCTCAGATTTCAGTTTTGAGCACCGGAACGAAAGTTATAAAAACCCGCTCGTGCGTTTACTGAATGTACCTGAACAAAACTTCAAAACCTGATTCTGGGAAAACCGGGCCTCAAAATCATGCGCCGTCCATTTCAGTGGACTCATAAATACCCCATGTATTTTTTTTTAAAAAAAATCCATTAATGTTATGGGTCTTTACCATCTCCCCACCTCAGGGCTTTACGTCCTTGTAATCTACAACTCACACTAAGTGAACAAATGGGGATACTGAGCACGCATCTTAGCCTCCTGCTCACATATGCTCTTTTGGAGGTTCTCGTGCTGCCATGGAACGTGCCCCAGAGGTATCGACCATCCACGTAGGACCCACTCCTTTCGATCCTCAATATCCACTGGATCCTCCGTGAATGTCGCCTCATCATCGATGTCCAACATCCTATTGTCAATGATGTGAGAAGGTTTGTGCTCATATATCCTCAGCTGAGATACGTGGAAGACGTCATGCACCTGGTGAAACTGAGGTGCAAGAGCTTGGCGGTAACCCACCTCACCTACTCTGCTGGGGACCTGGAAAGGTCCGATGAATCTCAGTGATAACTTTCTGCCTCATCCAATTCTCCGTAGACCTCGTCGAGGTGAGACCCATAGGAAGACGTGGTCACCATCCCCAAACTCTAGAGGTCTCGGTCTCCTGTCAGCATACGACTTCTGTCTGCTCTGTGTAGTATTCATCCACTCCTGGATGATCTGCACCTATTCCATGGAAGCCCATACCATCTCTGTCCCCACTAGTGGTGACTCCCCTAGGTCGGTCTAGCACAGTGGGGATCTGTAGGGTCGACCATACGAGGCCAAAAAAGGTGCCATGCCGATGGTGGAGTGATAGATGTTGTACGCAAACTTCACCAATGGTAGATGATCCTCCCAGCTACGACAAAAGTCAAGGATACATGCATGAAGCATGTCCTCGAGGGTCTAGATGCTTCCCTCGGTCTGACCATCTATCTGAGTATGGAAGGCGGTGCACAAGAGAAGTTGTGTCCCGAAAGCTCCCTACAACCCATTCCATAGATAGGAAGTAAATCATGTGTCACGATCAGAGACAATAGATGAAGGTACTCCATATAGCTGCACAATCTGTTGCACAAATGGGCACCCTATGCTCTCCACTGATCCCTGCTCTCTGATTGGTAGGATGTGGGCTGACGTGGTGATTCGGTCGACGGTCACCCAAATCGAGTCCTGGCCCCTGGATGTACGTGGAAGAACCATCACGAAGTCCATGTATATCCCATCCCACTTCCACTCTATGACCTCTAAAGGCTGAACAAATCCTGCTGGTACCTGGTGCTCTGCCATCACTTGCTGACAATTAAGGCACCGAGAGACAAACTCAGCTACCGCCTTCTTCATACTAGGCTACCAGTGTTGTTGATGAAGTTCCTTGTACATATTTTCCACTCTTGGATGTACCACTAAAGGGGAAGTGTGTAACTCTCTCAACACTTCCTCCTGAAGTGCCACTAGTACCATAGTACGTCTTCTGAAGAGTATGATCTGCTCCCCACCTTCAGAATATCCATCAAGTTTCTACCCTATGGAATTATGAGGAAGTGGTGTCTCATAGTCAGCGTCCCCATGTTGTGCTTCCCCAACTTACTGAAGGAGTGGGGGAGTGTCTGTAATCGATTGTAGTAATGTTTCTCCATCCCTATCCACATGGGATATTTGTAAGGCATCCAACTGCTCTATTGCCTCTCATAGCAGCTTCAGTCCAGTACTCCTGCTGAGCGCATCTACAACAACATTCCCCTTTCCAAGAGTATAGACTATCTCGAAGTCATAATAATAGAGGAACTCGATCCAACGCCGCTATCTCAGGTTCAGGTCCTTCTAAGAGAAGATATACATGAGACTCTTGTGATCAGAGTACACAGTAAAACATTCTCCCATCAGATAGTGCCTCAACATCTTCAAGGAAAAGACCACTGCGGAAAACACCAGGGCATGGGTAGAGTAGTTCTAGTCATGTTTTCTCAGCTTCCAAGAAGCATATGTGATCACATCTCACTCATGCATCAGGACACACCCAAGTCTGGTCTCTGATGTGTTGCAGTAGACAACGTACCCTTCGCCTTCCTCTTGAAGACTCAAGATGGGGGGCACTGGTCAGGTTCTGCCTCAGATCCTAAAAGCCCTGATAGAATATCTTTGAACGAATGAAGGATTTCCCCTTCTTGGTCATGGATGATATTGGTGCCGCAACTATGGATAATTCTGGAATGAATATTCAGTAGTAGCCAGCCAAAACTGGGAAACTCCGTACCTTCGTCACACTCTTGGGTGGCCCCCAAAAAAGTACAACCTCAATATTTGATAGATCCATTGAAACTCCATCCTCTGTGAAGTCGTGTCCCAAGAAGTTCACCTCTCAGATCCATAACATGCACTTCGAAAGCTTTCCATAAAGATGGTTCTCTCGGAGCGTGTCCAGTACAACCCATAAATGGTAGGCATGCTCTTCCTCAGTAGTCAAGTAGATCAAAATGTCGTCGATGGACAGTACAAAAAAATGATTGAGGAAAGGCTGGGAGATCCTATACAAGAGACTCATTAACACTAAAAGAGTATTGGTTACACCGAAGAGCATAACCAAGAACTTGTAGTGACCATAACGAGACCTAAAGTCCATATTCTGCACATTCTCATCCCGTACTCTTAGTTGGGGATAGCCTGATTTTAGATCTGACTTCGAGAACCACTGAGGTCCCTTTAGCTGATCAAATATGTTAATAATCCTTGAGAGTGGGTACTTATTCTTCACAGTCACCTGGTTCTAACGATGTTCGTCGACACAAAGCCTCAAGGTCTTTTCGGCCTTCTTGGTGAATAGAATCGGTGCTGCCCAGGGAGAAACACTAGGCCAAATGAATCCCTTTCCATGAAAGTCATCTAGCTGTACCTGCAGCTCGCGAAGATCAGCAGGATCCATTAGATTTGATGTATTCAATATCAGTGTTGTCACGAGGTACAAGTAAATGTATAAGTTCACCTCTCTGCAAGGAGTTAATCCTGGAACATCGTCAGGGAAAACATCTGTATACTGGTCCACCACTATAGGATAAGTCGGGCTCTCCACATCAACCGCTCCGAGGGTGAGGCAAGCCAACTTATGAGTGATTGGACGCACCCTCCACATAGTAAGTCTTTCATATGCTGCAAAGGCTACCTTCTCACCAGTGATGATAAACCGGGTGCCATCTGTGCGGACACACCGCACTTTGTGCCTAATACATTCGATCTACGCTTGGACTGTAGATAACTAGTCTATATCAAAGATGATGTCTTAAGGCCTCGACGCCGCTACTAGGAGATCCCAGCCGAAGCACTCACCCTTTAGAGTAAGCTCGCACTACCGGCACTAGTTCGTAATCATCTAATCAACTCTCGTTGGATTCTCTAGTCATAGGATCTAGCCAACGACTACATTAGAATATTTGAGCTCTGAACGAGGGTAGTGGAAATGATAGAGTGATTGGCACTTATGTCTATAAGAACTGCAATTAAGGTGGAATAGAAATAGATCGTACCTTATATCATCTCCAGAGCACCATGGTTGAATTCTTCAGCTGCCTGAAGCTGAGCTCTCCCATGTACACCGACTCCCTGCGGCCGGGGTGGACCTCCTGGTGGTGGTGGCGGTAGCACCTCGTAATGTCTACCACTCCCAGCTACTCGACCAGCTCCTCTGCCACGTCTTCCTATGCCCTACAGACTACCTCGATCGAATCTCTCCCACTGCCTTGGAGGTCCTTAAACTATCTGCTGATCATTGGTATGGTCGGTCATACACTCATGAGCCACATGACCCTTCCCACCACATGAGGACAACTACATACTACCGGCATGTGTGTCTCTGCTCCGTGTGCCCCGAAAAACAGATACTGAGTCATGTGGTTGACCACCTGTAGGTCTAGTTCTCTTGGACCTCCGCGACATCTATCTACTGCCAGCTGTAGAAGACACCACTGCATGTCAGCTAGTGGTGGGTCTCACTGTTGTAGACTGCTTAGAAAGGAAACTCCATACTAGGAGAGCTCCCTCTAACACCCCCACTTGAGTCGGGATGCTAAGTGAGATCACCGAAGCTCTGATATCCTGCATGTGTCCTTGGTCGAAGGTCTGAGCCCTAAAGAATGGGTCCCATACCATATCAATGGAGTAGTGAGAGAGGTATGTGAACCATGCAGAGTACTGCGCCACCATCATGCTCCCCTGCCATAAATGCAGTAGCTCCTGTTTCAGCACTGCTCAAAGGGTGGCTGGGAAAAATCCACCTGGAACAGGCTCTCGAAATCTGCCCAACGAAGTCTCACCCCGTCATGAACCTGGAGCATTAAGCTCCAGCATCAGCCTTCTCTTTCCTAAAGGAGGCTGGTAGAAAGGATTACCATAATGTTTTCTGGTGTCCCTACCATCTTGAAGACTCTCACCACAGCCTCCATCCAATCATCATCCGCCTATGGGTCCGTCTCTCCTTTGAACCTGGGTGGCCTCTGGCGCTGGAACTCATGCAACGCACTCAACCGGTCTGCATCATCTGCTGCTCATGCTGGTTGCATCAGTGGCCCAATGGAATATAGTATTACTTGTGCCTCCACAGGTAATGGGCCCTACACCGAGGCCACGTCGCTCGGTGGTCTATCAGTGTGTACGACTCTTAGGGCTCTAAATGTTCATCCACGAGGAGGCATCTTAAAACAAATAGATGCGACACGGTCGGATATTAAACCTAGTGAGCTAACCTAGTTGATCTTACATAAATAATTCACAATGGAAAACACACACCCAATCTGTGTTTTCGTGTACTGAATCAGGAATCAGACGTCAGGGTCCTGGTGTATGGATATGTCTTCCACTCGCACCAACACTGGACTCCTTGAACTGAAAACCACACTTAGTACCCTTAACACTACTGCTTCACAGAAAAGAAATATCAGATTCCTATTCTATACGGTAGAACCGACTCCTCTGATTCCAAATTTTCCCGACCTGTCCCCCGAGGACCGTGTCGTAACTACCCCAAGCACACCTTCCATAGGACAAGGGATGTAGACTATAACCAAAGTCATATATCCCTAAACTGGGATGTCACATCCTTTATAAACGTAAAAAAACACACCAGAGTACACAACTGGAAGAAAAACACTAAGAAAAATCTATATACAAAAACTTTGCAGGAATGTAAAAGGGGCCAGAAATACAATCCCAACTATAAAGTACAAGTAGAACTGAAAAAGGGGAAAACAGATTAAAGGTAAAGAGTATCTCCTGGATCATCCTCCGGGGTTCCTACTGGAAGGGTAGTTACAGATGGACACCTCATCACTCCATGCCCATCAGACTCATCTGTGCACCGACTCTTCGTAATGTTCACGTCTGGGTACCATCCAGTCCTGATGCTCTCGGCCTCCGTACGTGTTGTCCTTCATCTACATCCAACACAATGAGGTGTGGGCATAGCCCGTGGAGGGGTGAGAATAATGATACTCATTAGGGACCCTGATACCTTCATGGTCTCACAAAATCCAACAAGGATAAACCACAAAGTATGAAAACAACGGATAACCAATGCTTAGGTATATGCCCATACATATACCTTATTTATCAAGTAACCCATATCAATCAAGAGGAAATGAAATAGTCAACGACCCATATCAAATCAAGATTTTTTTATTGAAACCATGGCTGGTGGCGTACTCCTCCTCTATCGAGTAAAGTGGGCTAGGCACATCACACAGAGGTGCTTCCCACTATCCTTGGACTGCGGAGGCACTCCTCCTGTCGAGTACCATGGGTCTTCTGTGTCACACAGAGGTGCTCCCCACAGTGGGTCTGACGCGTCACACAGAGGCGCTCCCCCTAATTTCCTACAGAGGTAGTCCTCCATTCGAGTACTGCGGGTCTGCCGCACTCACACAGAGGTGCTCTTATGCCATGGGTCAACCAAGTCACATAATGGTGCTCCCCACTGGGCTAGTTGAGTCACTCCGAGTTGAATCGGTCAAGCAGTCATTATGTCTCAGCCAGCTACTGGGTCTCCATACTCTGTCTGCTCATCATTAGAAGGATCCTCTCTATGAGCTACTGGTAGATAATCCATGTTTCAGGAAGTCTCACGTAGAAGTATCTCAATGGACATCCACTTCATAGGGGTCTCAATGCAACATATGACAAGTCAATCAGACACCCGATCTATGAGTTATTAGCCTTTTAGTCTCAGGGGCCCAGTTGGATTCGTGTACAAACCAACCCGACCATATCTCAACTATACCCCAAACTCCATTATGGTATACTCAAAGGGAACATCTCTAATCGAGATTACTAGAACCGCTGATGGCTCGTCAAACGGACGTCGGGTGCCACAGATATGGCCAATGTAAACAAAGGGTCGGTAGTGGGCCTGAGTCCGGCCTAACTAGGTCCAGGTCATCCCGGATAGACCCGATGGGTCTGACCGAGCCCGATGGGTGGGTCAACCCGCTAAGTTAGGCATGGTAGGCTAGGCCCGACTCAGCGGACTATGAGGGAGGTTCGGCCTGGATGCCACCATGTAGGAGGCTTGACCCGAATGCTGAGGCTGGTTAGGCCAACACTGAGAGGGGCGCGACCCCGGAGGTCAGTGGCCAGGAGCCAGCGGGCTGGCCACACAGGGCGCAAGAAGGCATGCTAGATGCCGAGTAGGCCGCGGGTGTACCGGGCAGGCCACGGGGGCACTAGGTAGGCCGTCGTCAGGGCTGGGCAGACCGCAGTGGAGTGCGGGCAGGACATGGTGGGGCGCGAGGGAGCCTGGTAGGGCGCGATGGAACAGAGTAGGCCGCGGTGGTGCGCAGGTAGCGCGCGGGGGAGTCAGGAAGTGCGGGAGGTGCGGCGGCACGCGGGCAGGCCGCGGGGCTGGCCGGAGCGTGTGGGGAAACACACGGGTAAGCTGTAGTTCTCTCGGCGAGGCACGATGGTGTTCGACCGAATGTATATGGGAACCAAGGGGGCAGTGCGATTCGCGGAGGCCGTGAGTAGCACAAACTTCATCATTTCCACCTTCGTTTTCATTGCTTCATCACAAAGCTAAAGCATCATTATGAAAGAACAGAAGAGGGAGCCGGGCCTTGTTAGTTTGGCCTGCACCCTCTTCGTTTAGAGATGATAACATTGGGCTCATCAGAATGTAGCTCAACAATTAAGTTCAAAACTTTGTATCAATTTTTAATTCGATGATGAGTTTAAGAAAAGGGAAGGATAAACATGCGATAACCCCTACCTTATTATTTCTCGTTCGTCTTTCATTGAAATTTGATATCATGGGAAGAAGACAAAATAATTCGCCATTCATTGCATCCTCCATGCTCTCTGAATCCTGAGTTCAGTCGGCTGCTGAAGGCTCTCCACGCTGGTATGATTCGAGGAAAGAAGTCGATGAAGAAATGTGTAGTTCTTCGCATTCTTAATTCTTCATTGGGAGGAGCTTAATTTTTTGGGAGCACATTTCTCCCATGCTCCTCTCTATTCCACCAAAAGGGAAATTCCAATGAAATAATATTAGATTAGTTGTCTAATATAATGTTGGCACACCTATTCAAAAAGAATAATTAAAAACCCAGCTCCACCAAATTAAATGCACGGGTGTTTTCTAATAAATTTGGCGGATGCAAAGAGGATATCCTTAATAAAACACATGTGTTGGCACAATTAATTTCACATGGAGGTCAAGAGGCTCTCCCTCATTAATGAGGGATAATGGAGAGGTTTCATTCTCCACCATCAAAAGGGGTCGGGTGGTTCCCACCCCTATCATTAATAGGGAGGTTATGCGGCTCGGGTGGTCCCCACCTCAATTATCCTCCCATGGGAGGTTATGCTTGGGTGGGCCCCATCACCATAACCTCTCACGAGAGTTAGGGTGTGGCGGTCCCACCACCAACTCTGAAGGGGAGGTTTTAACAAACACACTCAACACATGGCATCATAAAAATAAAATAAAGTATTGTACTTTATTTTATTATGTTTTTTATAAAAATCCAAATACTAACTTTTATTCTTGATTGTCTACCGTCGAGATGAAAGTCTTCTTAAGAGAAAACCTGCACATTGAGTTAAATGGTGCCCTCAGATTTCAGTTCCGAGCACTGGCTCAGAAGTTATAAAAACCCGCTTGTATGTTTACTGAACATACCCGAACAGAACATCAGAACATGATTCTGGCCACACCAGGCCTCAGAATCATGTTCCGTCAATTTCCATGGACTCATAAAAATCCCATGTTTTTTTGAAGAAAAATTCCAAGGAATTTCTGGGTCTTTACAAAAATATGAACCTTGTAAAGTATTTTTTTGGTTTGGTTTTATATCTTTTTTTCAATTTAATTATCGATTTTTTATAATTGTATTTTTGTGTAAATCATTCCCAATAGTTAATATTTATATGCGGGAACTTTTGTCTTCCCATGGGGAACAAGAACACCCTTCGGGCCTAGCTATAGACCGAGTTTGGGAACTAATTCCTATAACGACCCATCTTGGTTAATGATTTGCTTTATCAAAGGCAGGGATAACTATTTGGGTCATGTTATTTGGGGTCAGTCTCGATATAAAAGAGCTTCAATTATCAGGTATCACTGTTTGTTTTGTGAGTGGGGTTCTTGGACATCACTCTTAGTGACAGACCTCGAGTCTCCATGGGGATTTGAGAAGTTGTTTTGGATTCCCTTCAAGGTGGGACACACAATATGTAGATTGTACATTGAAACTGGGTGGGGATGAAGTGGATTGTTCATTATGATTCTTACCAATGTTTGGATTGTTGATGTTTATTCTTCTTGATGGAATATTTTAGACAAGAAAAATTAATGGTGTTCTTTTCTGACTATTTATTATTGTAGTAACATACCTCCAAAAAAAAGTTCCCCTAAAATAATTGGAAGATTCCAGAGATAGATATCCCTAATTGCTGGATCAACGGTTGATAGACTATGTGGATTGAGATATTCATGCCCTAGGATAGGGAGATGGTAATGATCCCTCTCCAGTAATTGAAGTTGAGCCTATCTCTTTGAGTTACATGACACTCTTGAACAGATCTAGGTGAAGTATGATTTGTTTCTGCTAGAGGGTTCCAACCGAAGGTGGTGGGAAACAATGATCCAGGCTAGAAAGCACAAGCAGATGAGCAGGAAGGACTTCAAGGAGTTCTTACATGACCATTACTTCCCCAAGGCCTTAGTGTTTGTTATATCCCATGATTTCATGGATCTTTTCCAGAGGAACCAGTCAGTGATGTGGTATGAAACCATTTTTATGATCTTGTTCGATATGCCCCAAAAATAGTGTCTAATGGGAATATAAAGGATAAATGCTTTGCGAAAGGTTGGATTCTTGATATCTATTCTCTGTAATTCTAGTTAAAGATAATCAAATATGATGGTGTGTATGACCGAGATTTTATGGGGGAGATTGAATGTAGGGGATGGTCATGTTCATCTAGGTCCATGTTAGTATTGGGAAGCATCAGTTTGTCAGAAACAAAGAAAAAGAATGATGCGAAGGGTAATTCGGGTGGTGGTAGTTCAGGCCATCCTTATACACACCGTTAAACTGTCGCTTGCGATATAGGGCACATCGTGAGCCAAAAATGAGAAAATGTGGGAAACACTCGATCTAATTGTACTTAACATCCAAAATCATATCATCGGAGTGGAGTGTTTGGGAAAATGTGGTGACTTTGAATAGTTAAATGTTCTTATTAGGGCTTTGTATGATCAATGACTCCAGGGGAATGAAACAGCAGTAATAATTGGGTAGGATGATGGATCTATGTTTGGTGGTAGAGGTGGAAATACCATATCTTATTAAGGTCCAAGTCAGCTGAGAGTAGAGCCACAGGCCAATGGTTGTGGTCAGACCCGGACGGATACTAGACAACTTCATGCTGTGGAGTAGGCACCAGTGGTATAGGATATAGGGGCCACAACTATTTGAGGTAACATTAAGATTTCATATTCTATAGGTATAGTTCTATTTGAAATAGTAAAATTGGTTTCTTTTATATCTACCCATCTTGTGAACCTATTTAATTTTCCCAATGTTCACTTATATGTTGTGGTGTAGTTGGTGACGCAGTTGGGAAAGAAGAAAAATTAGGGCCTTTGGTTCCCATTGTGTCTGCATTCCATGTTAGGGGTTCATAAGGAATTGGTTTTCATGGTCCTAGATATGGACTTGTATGATGTGATTCTTAGATGGGACTGAATTATTATTTTCTAAGATCAAATATATTATTATCTACGTTGAGTTAGTTTCCTGGAATCTAATGGATGTTCTCAGGTTTTCCTCAGATAATGGGATCCTCAGTCTAGTCTAGCTATACCTCCACTCCTAGAGGTTGGAAATTTTACATTTAAATTATAATTTCTCATGCATGAGGATGATGGAGGTGTTCTTGAGATCATATTAGCTTGTGTTGTGGATGAATTCATGGAGATATCTCTAGGTGATTTTTGGGGCTTACCACTAGAGTGGGACGTCGATTTATCGATTGAATTAGAATTGGTAACATATATGATATATCTTCCTACTATTGTATTCCCCCACCGAATTAAGGGAATTAAATATAAAACTGGGAGATTTTGAGTCCAAAGGGTATATTCACCTGAGCATCTATCCTTGGGATTCTCTTGTTATATTCACGAAAAGGCCACTGGATCTCTCCAGTTGTGTATCGACTATCAAAAGCTTAAGAGGGTAAACATCATGATTAAGTAAACTTTCCCACAAATTGATGATTTTTTTGACCAACTGAAAGGGTAAAAGTGGTTATATAATATTTATTTGCATTCAGGTTACAACCAAGTTAGGATGATGGAGACGAATATCTCAAAAACAGATTTCTAAAGAAGGTGTTCCCACTTTGAGTATTTGATCATGCCTTTTAGATTGTGAAATGCTCCAGTGGAATTTATGGAGATCATTATTAGGATATTACAGAAGTATCTCTACTACTTCATTGTGTTTTTTATATAGAACATCCTAGAATACTACATATATTAAGAAGATTATGATCAACATTTGTGTGTTGTGTTGGGAACCTTACAGGATCATCGCCTTTAAAACAATTTATCAAAATAAAACCTATTGATGAAGTAATTGATGTTTTTGGGACACATCATCTCTGAGTAAGGGGTTTTAGTGGACCCCCCCTATAATATTAGTGTGAATATTTCGAGGGAGATAATGAAGAGAATGTTTGAGATTAGAAGCTTCCTTGTCCTCATGGGGTCTTCAAGACGATTCATTCAATAGTTCTCACAACTAGATTCATCCGTGACCCCACTCACCCAAAATAGGGTTAAGTTTTAATGGATCCTAGAATCTCAAGAATCTTTTGAGGAGCTGAATCAGTGGTTGACTACCACGCCTATGTTTATCTTGTCTGAATCAGGAAAGTCGTACGTGGTTTATTGTGCCGCTTCAGTTATGGGCCTTAGGTTTGTTCTTATACAATATTGTCATGTGGGGCCATATAGTTCTATCCAAATCCGACCACATAAGAAGAATTACTTGACCCACAAATTGGTGTATACATCATGGATTCATGCTTTAAATACATGGCATCACAACCACTTTGTCGAGAAGTTTGTGGTCTACTACGATCATAAGAGCTTAGCCTCCATATTCTCCCAGATGGATCTCAATTGGAGGTAAAGTCATTGGATCGAATATCTATAGGGGTTTGAATTTGATATCTTCTATACAACGGGAAGCGGTAATTTGGTGGTTGATTCTTTGAGAAGGAAATTTCTAGTGCTAGTAATGAGGAAGTCCAATGATAAGTGGAATGTGATGGGTCTCTTTGCCCAGTTGCACATGGAGACCAAGGAGCATTGTCGAGGTGCGTTCTTGGCAAGTGTTTAGTTGTCCCCTTCTATTATGGAGCTAGTTCAGTGGGAACAAATTGGTCATGAGATGTGTCAGTGGTATATGCAGTTTTTTCATGGTTTTGAGGCGTCCTATAATTGGTCATTGTCCCCTAAGGGAATTCTATTGTTCAAGGTCTATTTTGTTGGGTCGTTATCCCTGAGGAAGGTGGTGATGAAGTATTGACACCATTATCAGTGGGAAATTATTCCTCATTCTACCAAGAGGTATAATGATGTTTTTAGATAGTTATAATGGCCATTTATGAGATGACACGTAGATGAATTCATCTCGTGATGCTATACCTATCAGAAAGTGAATGTAGATAATCAAATGCCATCTGGTTTCCTTCATCCATTATCCATTCCTACCTATAATTACGAAGAGTTCTACATGGAAATCATTATTGGATTACCTCATACTCTTCATGGAACGAATTCTATTTGATTAGTAATTAACTTCATAAAAAAATCAGCCCAGATCATTTGGATAAAATATTCAATCGAGGTGGATGAGATGGGATAGATGTATGTTTAGGAAGTGGTTATGATTCATAGTGTCACATCAATAATTGTTTCTAATAGATATCCCATTTTACCTCTTAGTTCTAGGAGGTCCTTAAAAAAGAATTGGGGTCATAGATCAAAATAACCTTGAAATAACACCCCCGATGGAATTGTTATACGGAAAATGAAAAATCAGATTTTTCCTGAGATGCTATATTGAATGTGTTTTGGATTTCATAAGTTTGTGGGATACCAATTTAGGATTGGTTTATTTTTCTTATAATTACATTTTACAATCATATATTCAAATGGATCCCTTTGATTCAATCTATGGTTTGCCTTCTAGGTCTCCATTATATTGAGATGTGGTAGGTGAGAACTCATTTTTGGGATCGATCTTTTCTCAAGAGACGTCTGAGAAAGTCATTTAGATCTGGTAGCATTTATTGAATTATCTGAGTGACTACAAATATTATGATGATCAAAGGTATGAGATCTTGATTTTTCTGAGGGATACCAAGTGTTCTTGAAGTTGGAACCCCATCTAGGTCATCATCCCTTGGGGAATCAGGTAATGCAAACATCTTCGTATATCAGGCCTTTTGTGATTACTGAGTAGTGTGGAATAGTGGTATACCAGTTGGAATTTCCATCTCAGTTGACATTATTTCATGTTGTGTTTCTTGTCAATCAACTAAATAATTATATCCCTGACTCCTATCATGTGTGTAATTCGGCTATGTTTTATTTGGATCTCGATTTTTTAGTGATTGAATGACCAATACAGATATTGAATTCCCAAGAGAAGGTTCTTCATGGGAAGTATTTTTTGTTGGTTCATGTTCCTTGAAATCATGGGAATGATACAAATGATACTTAGGAGTGAATTAATTTGGTTGAGGAAGAGCAACCATTTTTGTTGTCCATCATTTGTCAAGTGGAATTTTACATGGTGGAAGGTTTTCATTTTAGAGATAATTATCAAATCCATGATAATTATTTTAGGTATTTTTCTATTTTATTTTTTGTATATCTTCTTTTTTCATTGGGTTTCCAAAGCATGAGAACTAACTATGTGTGGAGTCAAGGTAATTAAACAATTCAACCTTTTAAGGATTTTAATTTCCTAATACCCATTTCTCTCACCACACTCGAGATTTTCCTCCATAAGTGTCGCCCTCCACCCTCCAGCTACATAAAATGATCAATTTTATGGGGATTTAGGGAGGTTTCTCCTCGAATCATCATGTAAGAATTTTTTATTCTCCTAATATCCATCTATTCATGGGTTTCCTCTATTATTTAGGAGTTTTATATTTTCCAAAGCTATAGGTCTAATTATAGGGTTATATTTTTACATTTTTAAGTCTGTGTACTGATTTAGGGCTCATTTTGGTTTCCTTGTTGTGTGAATAAGGAGTTGTTGGAGATTCACCCCATTTTCTGGAGTAATTTCCACCCCAGGTAATAGATTCTATGTTTAACCGTAACATGATGAATTTAATAGGATTTCTTGTGTTCTTTAAAATGTTTTATGAAATGTGTGTGTTGTTCAAAGATAGTTTTTGACGATTTTGTATTTGAAATTGGTTTTCAAATGGACTTTACATATTATTCTTGATGTAATCACTTGTTGTATTATTTTGAAATGTTTTATTAATGGAGTAAAAAAAATACTAAATAGGTTTTGTGATTCAAGTCATGGTTGGAATGAGTTGGGTGTGAATTTGTGTTTTAAAACAAGTCTGGGGTATGAAAACGATAACTTTATTGTGTTTCAAGATTTCTCGGGATTGTGAAATTTGTAAGTAATATCTTGTAAAAAATGTGAAACTTGTTGAACAATAAGGGATGCCTGAGTAGCTAATATGGGAGGGGGTCTAGGATTAGTGTGGTAGTGATATGGATGTGGCTATGACACGAGTTATCTTAGTGGGATTGACGATGACAAAACTATGTAAATATATTGATGATGATCAAAAACCACTTGAGTTATTTAACAATGTTATGCTTACCATTGACATACAGTTATTCATTTTCATTACCTAAAAAGTAAAGGGGTGTGTATTTATTGTTTTTTTCCTATAAAAGTGATTTTCATTATAAAAATTATTGTTTTAAATTGTACAAGAATCTTATTTCATTAATTTATCTTGAATGTTTATTTTTCATTTAACGTTTAGACCATGAAATCCATTTGGGTGGAATCCTATTGGGAAACAACTCACATCCTCCTTATGCCTTTGGGAGTAAGCTGGCATGGTCATGTTTGATATAAGTAAGGGTAATTATTTTAGTGATGGTGGTTCAGGATGCTAGTGATCTTATTGGGTGGTGTTGTGGTGACAGATTGAAGGAGATGCTCCCCTTACCTTGTGGTGGTTTTGGAGAAGGGTTTTAGTTCATTTTCATTTGTAACACTCTATAGGATTCATATAAACATGTAGAATCATATCTCATCCTAGAAAAGTCTTGTTTGGTTTGGTTTTCAAACATTTGTTTATTTTAAATTATTTACTTTTTTATATTTATATGTATCGTTAAATCAGTCCTACTAGCTAATATTGATACCCATGAACTTGTGAAAGCATGTGGGTATTGGGAACACCCTTTGGACCTTGCCACAAACTGGGTCCAGTGTTGGGTTAGATGAAAAGACAGATTTGTTTGTGAAATATAACCTAGGTTATTACAAATTGTTTTATTCAAATAGAAAATGAAAATTCAAAATTTATAGAAAACAAGGTATCATAGGTATGATCCTTGGAAACAACCCGAATTATAAATTAATCAGTGTATTTAGGATCGATAAATGTGTTTTTATCTGTGAATGTATATTATAATTGTAGAATATATTTTATATATTATGGATATTTTTTATGTTGTACATTTACAAATAATTTTTTAATTAATTTTAAATCATCAGTTGGGAGATTCATTAATTTTATCTCTTAATTATATGTAATTTTGTATACATTATTAATGATAAGTGAAAATTAATAATGAATATAAAGGTTATCAACTAGTTTTTCAATGGAAACATTAAAATTTTGGTTTTCATGTGTTTTACTTTTGTGGAATCAGTCTTTGTAAAATCTATAACAAAATAAAATGCTCCAAACACTATGTTAATGTACATACATGAATTTTTTTGTACATATATACATATATCATGACCCATCAACCCTTGAAACACTTAATGGGCCTAAAGACTGTACCATATTATAAGTATCAAACTAATTTTTTAATTTCAATTTCCAAATTTTTAATTATGAATCATATATAATTTATATTTCCATAAATAATTTTAATTCACTATTTTATCTAATTTTCAATATAGAATCCCTTATTTATTATAAATACATATATTTTCATTTATAATTAATTAATTAAAATATCTATGACCAAAATCATCATTAATGTATCAAATCATCAATATTCAATCCCATAGTATTAATGGTTATTAAGATCGTTTATTCCTACTATTACAAAAGACATTGTGTAACTATGAAAAAAATAAAAAAACCACCTCTTCATATTAAATAATCATGAAATCACCTATGATGCATTATAAATAAAAATATATAGAAAAAATTTATATACCATATTACCAGAGTTATAATTTTTATAACAATAAATCAATATAAAATCAACCATTTCCCATATAAAACTCAAAATACACCATACCAACCATCCACATCAAAAAATACTATAATTAACATACAAAAAACTGAAATATATAAAATAAAAAATGATAATAATAGTTTAAATCCATAGTAAATAACATGTTATTAGTCACTATTTTATTTGAAAATTGAATTGTAGGTTTAAAAATTAATACTATAATTTATTATTTTTATAAAATACATTATTTTCTATCAATATGATTATTTAAAATCATTTATAGTTTATTCTTTAATTTAATCAATAATAACCAGGGAGGTGAAATTATCCACCATTGATGAAATAATTAAAAATAAATCAAAAAAATAAATAATTATAAATTAAATAACCATTATTTAATTTTACATTATATTAAATTACCATTTTCATTCTTATATGATTATAATATATCCACAATATTTTAAAAAAGGGATGATAATATGAGAACAACACATAAACAGATACGTACTACATTCGAATAACATACCTCTACTAATTCATGAATAAGTTATTGATGAAAATGGGAATAAGTATAATTATTGGAATCAATGGTTTATTATCCAAAAAATATGTTAGGTAAAATTTTAAGAAGTCAAAAATAATGGTCATTATACAACTAAATATATGACACTAATATATATGGAAAATAAGTAATTTTTTCACAGTCCTTAATATATTATTCTAAAACTGATGAACCCAATCCAAAACATTACATAGTATAGGTATCATGTTGAAAGCATCCTCAAATAGAAATAGTTGGTTAAAAAACTACTCAGGTATCCATACTACAATGATATGTATCTTTCTAAAATAACCTTCATGTAATATTAATTGAAAATATCACATAAGATAAATAAAAGAGTTATCACATTACATATTACACATATGTGATATCCATATAAATATAAATCCCCCAAATAAAAGGACAAATTAATTATGATTTAACTACCATTAAAAAATATATAACCAAGTAATTTTCTATATAAAAAACCCTATGAATAGTTATTATGCAAGACAAACATGTCAGATAATAATTAAACACCCACATCAAAATAGTATGATTTTAAAACCAATTTTCAGATCCAATATTAATTAAAAAAAACTATTAATACTAATGCAACATGACACAATATTTAATACTATAGAAAAACCATTATATCCAACCAGATCTTCTAAGCACAACACATAGGGTAACATAAAAACATATTCACCATAATTGATATTCATCCTCAAAATCCATCATCTCTTTACTAACAACCTCCAAATATATATTGTAGTCAATAACCAAAATTTAAGAGTGTAAGAATGTTTGATATATTAATATACATACCTTTTTAATTATTAACCTTCACTGGATTAATAAGCACAAGAGAATAATATATTTGATGAAACACCGACACCCCTTTGAGATACCAGTAAAATATAAAAAATTAAATTATAAAAAAATAACGTAAAATTTAATTACATTTCATTTACATTAGTAATGAATCCTCATTATAAAAATCATTTGAAAACATATTTTAAAATAGCTCATCTATATTACACACATTATATATAGGCACTCCAATGTGTACTCTTTTGTTCTGTAATCCTCTACAAGATAAGAAGTAAATTAATTACATACTTTTGGAATATATTATCTTGATTAAAATAAAATTTAAATATATATTATCCTAAAATATCTCTTCATTATCCATGTAAAACGGACCTCAATCAATGAATTTAGAGTCTGCATGAAGATATCGATGTTGTGATTAGAAAATAAAATATAACAGATCCGAAAAATATATGATTGATGAGATAACTAATATGTATCCTCAATAACATACACCTATAACCCATATATAAATATATTGGGGGTGAAATATTTAATACATGGTTGTACCTATACTTTACTTCAAAAAAATTCATCATCTTGAAGACATGATATAAAATGTAAATCCCTAGGTATCTTCTTCTCTAATTTTTAAAAGAATTATAATTCATATATGCATAAATAATCCACTAATGTTTAATTTCTGTAATATATATTTTTTTTCAATGATATTTGGATCATGGACCTAGAAAAATATATTCGCTATCCAAAAAATAGAGATTTACATAGCTCCCATAAAATTCCTATAACTTTTTCTTAATGGTAAATGATTATTTTTTTTTGAAAAAACAATACACATCCCACGGTACACAAATATCATTTAAGAAACAATATTTATATAAAAAATTACTAATCATATCCTCAAATTTCATAATAGTCTTTATAATCATATTATCCAACTATTGATGGAATATGGTTCTAATGTTAACATGATTTCTAAAATCAAAACGAAAATTATCATTGGACCACATGGTAAAACAAGAATCCTTATTTCATATTTGGTATTATAGACCAACTTAACCTAAAATATCATGTTAATATAATAATTATAAATATAATATATTACATGAAAATCCTTTTTTTCATTAAATTAGAAAAATATATCAGTTGGAACCAAGAATCTGAAATATGGTCCAATTGATTTTTAACTACAGAAAAAATGATACAATCCAAATATATGAACATAAAATTAAAAATGAGGATATATAACATATCCAAATTCCTACATGAATAAGAATATGTGAATTAAACTAATAATAATATATTAAACACAACCCACACCACACCACTACATTGCTGATAAATATCTTGAACATCATTTTCATTATGAAATGAACAATCATGTATACAATCTGATGTACAATGAAGGGATATCTATGAAAATAAATATGACCATCCTCCTCTATTAAAAAAAGATTAAAAATGTATTCATGTATAAATAATAAATAATGATCTTACATAAACTATTAATCTATATATTCAACATTAAAATCATAATGTTGCAACACATCATCCTATGTGTCTCCCCACTAAAGATACTCATCCAACAAAAAATTGTGCAATAAAAAAGCCATCTAATATGTGAAACCAATACTTGTATAGTCTTCCACAATCATATTAATTAATTTAATCTCACAAATTAATCTAAATTCCTATTTAAATTCCCTTATAACATTACCACATGTAATTACACTTTGATAAATAACAACTAAATGACATTTTCCAATAATATACAAGTTATAATTGTCAAAGACATATAATAACTATATATACCAATTGTTAGTCTTGTTAATATATTCTAGGTAAAAGGTTTAATTCATTATATTATGATCAAAGACAAAAAAAATATTTCAATGATAGTGTAATATCACCACATATTACAAATAAAATTACTACAACTATGTAAGGATCATATGAAGAATTGTTAACCCCATGGTGATACAAATTCATAAACAATTTTTCAATCACATAGGCATGTTTCTTATATGATGATGTGGGATAAGAGGACCATTATTGTTTAAAATTTAAACTAGTTATCACATTATTCATTTAATACAATATTATATATTCTATGTATAGATATATATCATATTTATTTCGATCACTTGTTACAAATAAGTAATATATAAATGAATCATAATATAACATTAGCAGTTCTTAAGGATAACTGTCTCCCTGAAGAGTAATATGCCCCAAATACTTGAGGGTTATTGTGCCAAATTAATTGCTTCATTCTTATTATTAAAACATGATCTCCAAGCGGTATGGATTAAAATATATTATCCTATAATTAAGAAGTAAAAAAAATCGGATGTATCTCCATCCATTGGTAAAAGGGAATAGAATATCACATCCATCATAAATGGTCACATGTGATGCATTGTTTATCCCTAAGTTTGTACGGATTGATTTCTTCCCTCAATATCTATAATCAAATGGCATCGTATTATTCACATTGATCATAAAGATATCATAATTAATTTTCATAATATTATATCATATTATTTCTTATTTAGGAATATTGTCATTTTAACTCTTGTTTTTTCAAAGGAAGCACATCCAAACCAATATAATTATTTTATCATTATTCTCAAGAATACCTTGAGTTTTATCTTCATGAATTGATCGATATATTCTTCCCCTTAAATACACAAGGTAATTATTTTAAAAATTATACTTTATTGTATCCCCAATTCCATGATACAAAATGTAATCAACTACATTAGTATCAAAATTTCTTTTTTATTTCATTTTAATTACCTAATTTCATTTTTTATACTCGATAACTATCTAATGAAAATTTCAACAAACTAAAAAGTAAATATTAATTTTTTCCCACAATATCAAGTAATTATCACATTTTAAAATCCATTAAATATCATCCTTCATTTTACAAAATCATAAATATTTCATAACATGTTTGTTTTTTTCATTTTCTCAAAAAAATCAACACATGACTCAATAATTTGAAATATGGAATTCCTTTATAAAATATACAATATTTTATTTATAATAACATTGATGACTCGATATTTTATTATTTATTGTGATATTTTATATATTTCAGGATCATATATATACACATTAAACACTTTTTTCCAAATACCATCCAACTTTACATAAAAAGATGTTGGAAATAAAATTAACTACAATGTGGAGTGAGTCATTGTTCAAAAAATATTATTTATGGACTCACTATGTCCTTCATAATGATCATAAATATTTTATAATGGAATTAAATATTACATTTCAATATTTTATCCCATAATTAATTTAATTACTAATTGGTGACTCTTATAATTATTTTTAAAATAACCATAATTGTTGCTATAATGCGACGTCATACCCCTTATTCATTTTGATTTATATGGAATATGTAACTACTATGGTTGATATAAAGTCCATATTTATATTCAACAATAGAGTTAATTTACCCAAGAATAATTAATAAATAATATCATAATATTAGAACATTTATGTATTTTATTTCCATTGTCATTTTTGATAATCAATATTAAAAGACATGAATATTTTTTAAATGCATATTTAAGCCTAACTGTCTAGAATTTCTGATAATTGATCATGTGAAATTTTATTTGGAAATATGGATTTACCACGTATAACAATCTAATAAATTGTTAATAATTAATGAGATTATATAGATCAAAACATTTTGATATCCTATCAAAATATCTATTTCATAAATGAATTTAAAAGAATCATTCAATTAAATCATCCACGATAGAAAAATATGTAATGTTTTGGATTAAATTTACATATCTATCTATTGGACGAATTTACATTGTACATTTTATATTTTTACCCTATATAAAACCTTTCCATTAAACTGTAAGATTATCCTTTTGTATATGTACATTAAATAGTGGAAGACTTCATAGAAATCATATTTAATTAGTACTATATAATGATTTTATATATCTATCTAATCATCACTATGTCTTGTTTTATGATTACACATCACATGAGGTTGTTTACAACGAAATAAAAATGTCATTTATGAGACATGATTATATTCCAATAATATCAATGAATCAAATATTTCTACCCCAATTCTCATCTTTAAATTATTAAGAGAAAAAAACTCCTTCCTAATAAATACCATGATAATAAAAGAAATAAATCTTATGTAGAATGGATTGGAGTAATAATCCAATTAAATTGATGACTATTATATTCATAATTCTTCATGCAATAATATTGTAACTCACATAACATATTTTTCCAAGAATAATCTTCCTGAGCTAGGTCAACACTCGAATGGGTGACTTATCTATCACTAATCACCTCCCTAACTAGAAAAACTAGCGGGAGATTACTACTGGATGTATTTATATGTGATAATAAATCTCATAATTTTAAATGAAATATTTGATTTATAAAAATTTATTTAGGATCATTTTAGCTACCCCCATATCATTGAAAATCCATAATATTTCATGGAACTGTTTAATATAAATTTCATAGTTCTATATCCCATGTTTAATATTTCCCTAATTTGTAATATAAGTAAGAAAATGTTAATAATATTGATTAAGAAGTGTTAATATGAATAATTTTCATATTATGTCATCTATTTTCTATCATCCTATTTATTTGATTTAAAAATTTACCAACCAAACTACTCAATTTATCTATGGTTCCCAATTATAATCTCATTCAAATATTTCACCCAAAATAGTGATATGACTCTGCAACATCCAACCACCATTAATAATCACCCCTTTTATATATTTATGTTTAGTATCACTTAAATGACTACCTATATTAGACCATGACTTATATACTATCAAAAAATGGAATAATCAATAATAAATATGTTCCATAACTCTAATAAACCCCTTTGATTTCAGAAAAAAACCCTACAAAATGCATTGAAAATAAATACTAAACAACATTGCATTGAAATATTAATCATGAAAATATTAACAAAAGTAAAATACATAAATATAAATATAATTTTATCAAATATAAACAAATGTCAATACCATTATCTAATAACGTCATTCCAAATCCCCAATCATGTTTAGGTAACCTCTACAACTAATTTAATTTGTGTCTACAAGAATATACGTCTATGTTATATGATACATTCTATCGCCAGTCAAGAATATAATAAAGAAGATTAACAATTTCTCAATAAAAATTTAAAAATGATAGACGATCTTACTCTTGGTCACCTATCCAAAAATTTCACCATGTCTCTATCACCCAATATATAATATTGGTGTTTGAAATATGATATGTAATAAATATATATATATATATAATTTACCTCAATACCATCCATGATGTATTTTAATACTCTCCCGCTAACATAAAATTTATCCTGGGGATATAATCCATTATATAATTAGATTGTTGTCTAACCATATACAACACCAAATCTATAATATATATATATAATAATTTAATAATAAAACAAATACCTTTTAAATATATTTTATCATGGTAATACTATACACCAATCTAACTCCATCCTCATACTATTCACAATTTCAACAATATTTCCACATATAATCCACGGCCATATATGTTTATATGTAATATAACTACTATCCATTATTTCCTTTATATATATACATATGTCCTAAATCCATAAAAACTCATAATATATCCATAGGGAGACTGGTGATGAGGAATTGGTTCACCATTTTCATCAAATAATAATATACTTCTTATGATTCATCTAAAACTCAAAATCTCATTGTTTAAAATATGGTTACCCCAATCATTTTGTGGTTAATGTTAAATTTAAAAATAAATATATTAGGATACTAGAGACAAAAAACTAAAAACTATGTGTCTCCTTAAAACTAATAACACTACCACATACAACAAATAAAATGACATTAATATCATTCACTAGTCCCCAAATATACCAACATTAGAGAGGTACGTCTGCATAAATTCATATAAACTACCACTAAAATAATTTTTCACTACCAATTATATTGATTATTTAAATACACATAATCTCAACTATCAATCATAAATTAATAATATATCAATATTAAATTTTAATCAATTATTTTTATGAAGTTTACATTAAATATTTTCAATATTAATTATTTATAAATATTCAATCCTTTATATTTTAACAACAAGAAAAATTCCTTCCATAACTAACATTTATTTTTAATCACAACATTTTTTAATTATTTGACATAAAACAGTTAAATATAATATATTGAATCAAAATATATTGAATCATGGAATCATTATCTATCATTTTTTAGTAAAATATTTCATTTCATTACTATTACATATCAACATAATAATGTCATTGAAAGAAAATACCACTAAACCTAAAGATAGATAATAAATTATCCTCATTCGAAACAAAAATTTCATTTTAATATTCCCTTCCTCCTATACTATTCTATTAAAATTAAGTTCAATATATCATAGATTGATCTAAAAAATCTATTGAATATAAATAAAAATAGATAATTTCATAATTGAGCATAAATAATTAAAGTGATTTATTAAATTATATACCTTATATGAAGAGTAAATAATTTCAAACAAATGTGATGACAAACCCCCTAATAATAGCCTTGGGGAGTTATAAGTATACTACAACCTAAGATGATATTTTATGTTTTGGTATATGATCTACAAAATAAATTTCAAACTATAGTCACAAAATTTACCAATTTTTATGATAGAGATTAAATTAATTAATGTGAAAGATATGATGTAGATGGACCAATTAAATCATAAATATGGAAATATATTATATAAGGGGGACAAAGGATAGATAAAAATCATAAAATATGTAGCATTAATGACAATAGGTTTAATGTAAGGTAGATAAATAATAAAAAGGTGTTAAATAGACCATATTTAAAATCAATTTTGAGAAATAATATATCAATATTTTATAAGGTTAATGATTAAAAATGAAACCATCTATCTCAAATCCATGGAGTGATACACAATGAATCTCTTAAAGAATAAACATTACTAAAACATAAATTAATTAAAATCGTAATTTTATAACTGAATAAAATTAACCATTACACTAATTCTATTAATAATTATTCTTTGTGTAATAAAATTTTCCGTAAAATATATTTATCCCTAATCTAGTCCACAAAATAATTCTGGGTGCAATAATGAATCATTAATCAATTTTAAAAATTTCATGAAACCTTCCACTTAGGTCTCCATATTGAGACATTATAGGTCACACAATAATAACACTATAGACGAATATCCAAAAGCAAATAATATGATATTACCAAGAGTTCACATGAACCAATGAATTCATGTTACAATATCATAAAACACCTCAACACACCCTCACACGACCCATGAAAACGTGATATAGTCTCGATTTCCACACATAAAATCAAGAACCATCGTAACTTAATAACAAGATGATATTCCAATATAGGAATAACTCATATAAACTCACCTTGAAACAAAACCTCACTAGCTTGATATCAATGTTTTTCATCATAATATCATGTATCATAAACCACACTACTATTTACCATATCACAGAACACAAAAAAATCCAAGCAATATTCATAAAATGGCACACAATTTCATAGGGAAAAAATATACAATAATAACATTCCTTTTGAAAAAAAATTGGATCACACAATAATAATTTCCCTTATACAAAAATTAAAGCAACAAATTAGCCGTATTAAACATATACTTTTCCATAATCTAACAACTACTAAGATTTTTATTGTAATGTTTTCAAAAGTCATGAACAATTAAATAATTTCCAATAAAAATCTAACCAAATATCAATAATCTTATATATGAATTGATTTTTAAATATTAAATTTATTTAACAAGATTACCCTATTTTAATGTAGAAAATCCATCATTGTTATTCAATAACAAAATATATTAAACCACATGTAAAAAAATAATTAAAAAATTGTAATTATTTTTTTTATAATACAATAATGATGAAAAAATAGAAAAATATTTATCTAGTAATAAAAATGGGTCTTTAAAACTTATTAAATTTATTTAATTGGTAACAATAAAGACATTGTGTTCATAATAATCAATTACATTATTTTTTTTCCCAACAATTATTATCCATGGAGATGTAAAATGATATATCCATCATCCTTTATCTGAAAATTACAAATGGAATGAGTCTTGGAATAAGATGAATATTTATTCCATGATAATAGGATGTTATTAGTCGATGAAAGAAACTTCCCCATATGAATATGTGAAATTGAAATAGTTAGTTACTAATTAGAAATGATGAAAAGTGTAATATTGTTATGAAATAAATATATATATAAGGATATTTTTCCTTTTTTAGAAGATTTTTCTACTTTTTATCCTATGGTTGTAATTATTTATTTTTTTTCTTTAGTTATTTGAATACAAAATTGTTTAAATTTCATGAGTCAAGAGGTTCCCAAATTATTGTTACTAGATGCATGTCGAGAAAAAATCTTAATGGGAAGGTGTAATTGTATGATAATATTATATATGTAAAGTAAAATTATTGGATTATTATTTTACAAAACCACGCCACCATGCACTTTCCTGATATTATAACAATATAATTGATAGGAAATGATAAATACAAATCCTTCTATTGTATTCATCAACAAAAAAAATACTATAAATATGGAATACAAATAGGCGAATGAAAGGAATCAAAGGGTATATGAATGCACTTTATTATACCATTTTACCAATAATAACAATATGAAAATGTAAACTCATAATTGTTATGTATGATATATTTCATATAGAAATGGTCAATCATTCTATATTAATGGAATTGAAAGAACCAAAATCCCTAGAAAAAACATGAAACCCGGAGTAATACATTTTCTTACATATTAAGGAATAGTCAATTGACTGATTTAGAACATTAAGATATAGAAAATTATTTATGTTTTTAATGTAATAATTGTTTTATTATAATATTAAAATATTACATTGTCATCATGATTCTATACAAAACATATTAAAAACAATAAAAAAATTAATCATAAAATTGAAATTTCATCTATTTGAACTAGGTAAATGAAATTTTATACTCACGAATTGTCTATTTCTACAAAGAGAACATTGAAATTTTTTTATACTGTGTTTCATTGAAAAATATATTGATGGTTAATTATGACTGATTAAATGGTTATTTCTCATTTGGGAAGGGGGAAATTGTTTATTATGAATCATATTATGTGGGAGTATAAAATAGGAATGCCTTATGAGTGGACAAATTTTAATGTTTGATTGTTAATGAAAATTATGTCAATAATTTGTGATAAATATTTATTATAGTTTATATGATTTTATATCGATAACCTATTTCTATTAGAAATTCAGAGAATAAAAATAACAGTATTCTAGTATGCACTATTAGTGGTCTGATGAAATAATAATGTTACGTTCGGTGGAATTGTGTTGGGAAATTGATTATTATTTAACAATGTATAGTTAATGGAATTTTTTAATAAACATTAATTAATGATATAATATAGTTATTTTTGTATTCTATAAAAATATTGGTGGATGTTTAAAATTTGGTGCACATGGAATGAACCTTATGGTCAGACCAGGTAAAAATGAAATAAACTAAAAGGATACATACAATAAACACTATCATCATGTTGATTCAATGCTTAATTTTATCTAATTTATTTAAAAAACAACTTGTACTGATTTTCATAGGGAAGTTTTATAATGTGAATAACATTTAATTATTTAATATTTAAATTTACATCTACATTAATTGAAAACATTTGGATATGTGTCTTTAAAGATCCAATAAAGTTAAATTTCATGTATATAAAAATTTCTGATAGAGTTTTGAGATTTTAAAAAATATATTGAAAATAAATGATAGTTACAATGTTATATAATTGAAAATAAAATCACATAGAATCATTATTTCTTAATGATAGAAAAATAAATTGTTTTGGAAGATAAATTAGTGGGAAGGAAAGGAAAAATATTAATGTCACAATTTTTTTAAGTGATACCATATTTTTTAAATGTTTTGGTGATGATGATGGATTAGAGAAAGGAAGATATATTACTCAATGACACAAATAAAATTTTGATCGTAAAGACATCCTTAGGGATAGTAAAATGATTGTTTTGATTTAATTTTTTTGTTATATTTTCTATAATAGTATCTTTTAATGGAGTCTTGAATAATAAATTGATAAAGAGGAATTACAACATCATGATTTATTTAAATAATGGGATGAAGATCAGAATCTGATCGATAAGTTCGAAACATTGAATAATATATCCTTTCAAAAGAATAAAATGTGATGGATATTTAGTTGGTATAGATAACTTATCACATTGTAATGGAAAAGTATCATACTATAAATATCACATAGAACATAATAGATACTATCATATTGATTATGTAAAAACATAAAGGATTATTTCTCTTATTATGTGGATTGAAAATGTTAATTTATATTTTATGATATCTTCTATATGAAAATACAAGGTGTTTCAAATATATGTAAAAATGTTTTTATGAATGGAAAATTAAGGGTTTAAATTAAATGAATAGATTGAATTACCATGAATAGAGGTGTTTTAGAATTTATTATGGAAAATAAATACTTTTATATAATAAATAATGTTCACTAATAATTTTATTCATGTCATGTTTGTACCGTAATGTGTATAATGTTTTTTGAAATAATAATTCATAGAAATTTCTAAGTAATGAGTCATGAAATTAACACACATATATTGATTATGTAAATTGAGAATTTTATTTTCACTAGAAAATAATAATTTAATCATATTTTCTGACCAATCATGTTAACTATAATTTTTTTGAATATTGCTTAATTTTTTATGATGATATTATTTTTGTAATAATTATTCAATGAAACTAATGGTATCACATTTCTATCACAGTAGAAATATTTTTATATAATTTATTGATTAATATGATTGATAAAATTTAGAGTGTCTCTTTAGTACTATAGATCATATGAATTAGATTAACACAGATTAAATATATTTGTGATGACAAAATTTTGTGTCAATGGATAATTATATGTTTTCAGAAATTATCAAAATCAATTCATGACATTGTGTTTGTTGTTACTAACTATAAACGATTCAACATAATTCTTAATGTATAGAAATGAAACACATCTAATTATACATGAATAAAAATTAAGATTAATTTTTATTATATGAAAAATGAACATCTTTTATCCATTGAGATTATTTTATTAAAAATTTTATAAGAAACATTATTGAATATATGATAACATCTAGGGGAATTCATTACTATAGGTAAAATAATTTTGGAGGAATTCAAAATTAAAAAAAACCATTTGAAGAAGAAAAACTATGATAATATAATGGAATCAGAATCGTGAACAAAAATTATGTGGATTATGTCAACACATAATGACATAAAGGTGAGTTTCTAATAACTAATGATTATTTTTTTGTGATAATTATTGTCAAATTAACCAAAAAAATTATATTTAATGATATTTGTTGTTAAAATATATTTCGTTTGAGTACAGCATCATCTTAAAGATTGTGGAACACGGTGATATTGGACAAGAGTACATTTCGACAATTTAGCATGATATAGGCATCATTAAAAAAATAATGGGGATTTCATGAATTAAATTAAGATTGTATTATAACCCCACAGACATGTCTGATATATTGTTTATTTTCAGTACATAATTCCATTATATTATATTAGAATGTTGAAATATGAATGGGAATTTTTTTTCATGATAGGAAAATTACTTTATTATGTTGATCATGATAAATTAAATGTATTTATGTAATTTATAGGCAGATTCTGTATGTTTTTATGAATTTAAATGAAGAGTACATTTTTGAATCAAATTTTGGTTAAAAAATAGAATGAGATAATTAGGTGACTTTAATGAATAAGGATAGGTGAAGAGTTAAGGAGGATAGGAAAACCTTTAAAAAGTTAATTTTTTTAGAGTGATATTTAATTGGATCTCAATTCAATGTTTGTCGATGTAGAATAGATCATTACAAAATGGATTGGAGAACTCTCAAAAAACAACTCTATCTAAATATTTTCTTAATTGAATTTTTTTTATTGGTTTAAATATATTACTTAGTATGTAATATAATATATTAATATTTTTTATAGTGTTTTATATTTTCATTTCTCAAAAATGATTTCATATATGAGTTTTATGCTAATTTATGGTGGTTTGGATAAAAATAAAAATAACTTTCATATCATATTTATAATTACCAACCACTATAGGATTGATTTAAATAAAATATTAACACTTATCCATGAATGTTTCTAATACCAACAATCTATTTAAGACATTGGATTTTTTAAAATACTTACATATATTAACAACTCATTATAATTTATGAAATGAATCATTGGTGGGGATATAAATGTGACATTATTTTCACCCATTAAAAGTAAACTTCATTGTATCAAATTGATATTTATTTTATTTATGGATACATTCTCAATGTCTGAAAAAAATTGTTTAATTTGATTAATTTTTATAGGTCATTTTCCAATAATTGTTTTTTTAATTTATGAAATCATAATTTAATTCCCATATATATATATATATTGAGTTTCCTAGGAAAAAAATCTTTAATTTTTCAGAACATGAATATTGAGATTCCTTAATATATATGGATTCAATATGTGCATGTCGAACAATTTCTTCATATATACCAATTTATCTTATTGATAAATCCTTAAAATTTATTTGTAATCCATTAAATAATAATACAATCCTAATATATGGGTATCTAAAAAAACTGGATGTTTACATAATGAACCAAAAACATTTTATTATATCAAATTAAAAATTTGTCCTCCTTTTTTATAAACACAATTAATTACTCAACATTTTCATGTTTTATTTTAGTGAAAATATCTTCAGAAACATAAAATTTTATACTGACTGTACATATTTTGTTTTTATTGAGATCTTAATGGGAATACAAAATTGGTTATACTAGCATTCCAAATAGTAATCTTGTAAAATGACCATCAAATGGTTCAATCATATTTTATTCTCTTTTTTGTTCCTTAATTAATCATTGAATTATGAGTTATAATGCACACTATGGAGCATATATATTTCAAAATAAAGGACTTAAATGTCAGTTATACATTCCTTGATGAATTCATAAGATAAACACAACATTCGTTTTAGTTCTATTCTTAATAGGGGTGAGTGATTATCTCTATATTATATTATACTATAGAACATCATTTATATTTTTTCATTATTGTAAAATATCATCATTATACATTAAGCAAATTATTTTCTCAGTCCATCTGTGCTCCATTCATTTTTTTATACAATGTAAATGTTATTTTTGAGAATAAATAAATGAATAAATTTATAAAAGGTAAATATATGAATATATTAATTAACTAACATGTTTTTATTTAAAAACACGTGAAATTATATATCTCAATATTGGATATCCATTATCAAGTTTCTAAATTTTTTTATATCAAATGTTTATCTTTATAAAAAACATATATTTAATTTCATTATTTTAGTGTGTAAAAGAATATGATTGAAACAAATAAAATTCAACATGATTAAAAACAAAGGTGCATTATTAATCAAATATTTTTTAAATCAATTAAGGATGAGTGAGGCTCAAAAAAATATTTTTAGGGATCATTTCCCAATGTTGAATATTTTATAGAGAACAATATTCAAGATTGTGTATATATATGGATGTAATTTTCCTAAAAAAACACATTTGTACTTTAAAAAAACTATGAATTGTTTTATTATATTTATGTGTATTCCAAGATTATCCACTATTATTTTATAGTGTCTATCTCAATAATATTTAATAATAATAAATTACAAATCTGTACTTTTATAACATCTTAATTGACACAAGGTAAAAAAGAAAATACCATATAATAATTATATTTTTTTGAAACTATAACTCGCAATTACTCACACAACCCCATAATGAATGGAATTATTTTTAATTTATGTTATACAATAAAAGTACTTTTTTCTTATTATTATTTCGCAATGACTCAAAATTATATATTAAGACATTTATTTTTACAAATAATATGTAATTTAAATTATAAATTAGGAAAATAAGAATAAGAGATCTACATCTCATTTTATTGTAATATTACTCATGATTCATAAAATGATAATATTATAAGAATTTTTTGAAACATGATCATAATAGAAGCACATTAATAATAATAATAATAATTGTTGTTCAGAAGTCGCAATTGAATCACATGCCTCATAAAATAATAAAACACAAAGGATAATATAGATTTAAGGATTTATGAGCCCAAAAATGATATATGAACAATAAATATATGAATATATCATAAAATATGGTATATAATTTCATGGAACAATTCATTAATTATAAGAATCAGAAATCATTACATTTTGAGTAAATGTAACAATTCCCGCCATCTTTGTTTTTAGAAAAGACAATATTTCTAACCATTTAGTTGATTCAAAAAACCATCGAGGTCCATGACCTATTATATCATAAGATATAAAACAATAACCCTTTTATTAGAGAAATATTCATAACCCAACCTCTACAAATCCAATAATATTTAGGGACAATGAATGATAACATTTTTTATACCATAAAAATCATGAAAATGGGGAATCATATCAATTATAAATTGTACAAATAAACTTCTATCCCGAATTAAATTATTTAAGGAAATTATACTACCAAAAAAGGTATATTACATGACATAATTTATTATGTGATTCATGAAACCAATCATCCATTGATATAGTTATCAAGGCATTATAGATGAAAAATAACCTTACTTCCTAAAAATAGATTATTAAAATAATTTTCTACCTCATCCAAAATGATTATGTTTTCATTAAATCAAATGAATATGTCGAGACACGTTCATTAGGAAATTTTTTTTTGAAATAGAATAAAATCAATAATAATTATTAATTAAATTAATCATTTATCAGAAAAACAAATAATACATTCGTTTTAAATGTTAATTTTTTTCCAAATACATTTTTATAGAATATGATTTTTTATTTCATTATAAATGTGACTAATGATGATGAAATATATTAAATAATATTAGTTGGAAAATACATTATTATTTATTAAATCATATGAAATATGAATTATAATTGAGAATATTCTAAAAATGTCATTACCCGTCCCCCGGGGCCCGTGTCGTGAATACCCCAAGCCAACCTTCCTTAGGCCATGGGCTAGAGACTAGCAGCGATGGCGAATTTTCGGCAACTAGGAAGGCATTGCCTTTATAACCTATAGGCACACGTAACCAGGCCCACAAAAAGATATAAACACAAGTAAACTGAACTGTAAACATAGTGAGATTAACAAGTGAAAGGGGACAGAATACAAGCCCAGCTGGAAAGTACAACTACAACTGTGATAAAAAACAACTGATGAAAAGGGAAAGTCAATTGTTCGGTCATCCTACAAGGTTCATACCTGAAAAGTAGGTAAAAATCATATCCTTAGCACTCTACGTCCACTAGTATCCTCTGCGTACCGACCCACATCTTCGAGGCGATATACCTCAGACTCTTGATATCAGAGTACAGTGTAAAACACTTTCCTGTCAGATAGTGTCGCCACATCTTCGAGGCGATGTACACTGCTGCTAACTATGGGTCATGGGTAGTGTAATTCAGCTAGTGTTGTCTCAGCTGTTGAGACCCATATGCGATCTCTGATTGCTCCTACATCAGAACAGATTTTATTTTGGTCCCTGATTTGTCGCAGTAGACTACGTACCCAATTCCCTCCTCCAGTAGCGTCAATATGGGGGCACTAGTCAGCCTCTTCCTCATCTCCTGAAAACTCTGCTGGAATCTCTCTGAACAAATTAATGGTTTCCTTCTCTTCATCAATGCTGATAGTGGTGCTGCAATTATGGAGAAATCTAGCACAAACCTCTGGTATTATCTAGACTAACCCAGAAAACTTTGTACCTCTGTCACACTCCTGGGTGGCTCCCAAAAAATTACCACCTCAATCTTCGTTGGATCTACTGAAACTCCAGCCTCTGATATGACATGTCCTAGAAATTTATCTTCTCAGATCCCGAACTAGAACATCGAGAGCCTACCATAAAGCTAGTTCTCTCTGAGTGTGTCAAGTACTACCTGAAAATGATAGGCATGCTCCTCTTTAGTAGTCAAGTAGATCAGAATGTCGTCGATGAAGACCACTACAAAGCGATCTACGTATGGTGGAAATATCATGTTCATGATTCTCATGAACAATGCTGGAGCATTGGTCACGCCGAATGGCATAACCAAGAACTCTTAATGGCCATACAGACCCCTGAAGTCCTTATTCAGAACATCCTCATCTCGTACTCTAAGCTGTTGATAGCCTGATCTGAGGTCTATCTTTGAGAACCACCATGCTCCGTTCAGCTGATCAAAGAGGTAGTCAATCATCGAAAGCGGGTACTTGTTCAGGCGCTGATAGTCAACACAAATCCTCAAGCTCCAATCCACCTTCTTGGAGAACTAAATCGGGTCTTCCCATGGAGAAATGTTGGGCCAGAAGAATCCCTTCCCCTTCAAGTCCTCTAACTATACCCACAGCTCATGAAGCTCTGTGGGAGCCATCTTATAAGTTGGTGTAGATATCTGTGTCATCCCGGGGTACATGCCAATGTAAAAGTCCTCCTTTCTTCGAGGAGGTAGACCCAAGAAAATCATCAGGTAAAACATCCGCACACTGCTCCACCACTACAAGATAGCTGAGATTCTCTACATAAACAGCTCCGAGGGTAAGGCTAGCCAACTGATGAGTGATCGGTTGCACTCTTTTCCAGGTAAGTCCATCCTGCACTACAAAGTCTCCCTTCTCCCTTGTGAAGGTAAACCTGGACATATCATTGTGGAAACACCGCACCATGCGCCTAATATAGTCAATCTGAGCATGGACTGTAGATAACCAGTCCATACCCACGATGACGTTGTAAGGCCTCGACGCCGCTACTAGGAGATCCCAACTGAATCTCTCACCTTCTGGAGTAATCTCACACTACTGGAACCAGTGCATAATCATCGAATCTGCTCCCGTAGAAGTCTCTAGCCGTAAGGATCAGGAAAATGACTATGTTAGAATCTCTTAGCTCTGAACAAGGGTAGTGGAAATAAAATAACGAATGGAACTTTCGTCAATACGTACTGTAGCTGTGGTGGAGTAGACACATATCATACCTTTTATCATCTCTGGAGCGTCGTGATCATATGACTCCACTTCTTGGAGCCGATCTATCCTATATCCACATGCTCATTGCAGTCGAGGTGGACATCCCGGTGGTGGTGGCGGTAACATATCAAATCTGCTACCACCGCCAGTTGCACGTCCATCTCCCCTTCCATGTCTTCCTGCTCCTTGTGAACATCCTCGGTCAAAAATTTCTCTCTTCCTGGGAAGTACTTCGACCTTCTGCTGATCATCTGTATGACGGGTCAGATAGTCACGTGCCATGTGACCCGGCCCGCGACATGTGAAACACTGCCCGCTTTTGGTATAACTGGCTCCACCTCGGGTGCCCCATATAACTGATCCTGAGTGAAGTGGTAGCCCACCTTTAGGTCTGGTCCTCTTGTACCTCTATGTTGTTTGTCTACTGCACACTGTTGAAGATTCTACTATGTGATGACTGGTAGTGGGTCTCTCTGCTGGTGACTGCTCAGCAAGGAAACCCTCCACCATGAGTGCACTCTCTAATACACCAGACTGCGTTGGGATGCTGAGTGAGATCATCGAAGCCCTAATCTCTCCCTTATACCCCTTCTCGAAGGTCCGGGCCCTGATTAAAGGGTCCCACACCATATCTGTGGAGTATCGAGAGAGGTGAGTGTACCTCACTGAGTACTAAGCCACAATCATGCAGCCCTACTGTAGATGAAGAATCTCTTGGATGCGCACTGCGTGAAGAGTCGTTGGGACAAACTCTGCCTGAAACAAGATCTCAATGTTTTCCTAGATAATTATCACCTCATCATTAACCTAGAGCTTCAAGCTCCACCATCTTCCTACTACTTCTTGTAAAAGGCTAGCGTCAAGGACCACCACGAGATCGGCTGGTGTCCCTACGAGTTGGAAGACTCTCACCACAGCCTCCAACTAATAATGAGCCACATTGAGACATGTCTATCCCTTGAACTAGGGTGGACTATGGAGCAGGAACTCATGCAACGCGCTCAAGAACCATGCATCGTCTGCTGTTGGGGTAGGAGGAAATGGTGGCCCAACGAGGAGTGGTACCACTGGTGCCTATGTTAGTGCCTCTACTAGAAAAGGGCCCTGAACTGAAGCCTCGTTGCTCGATGGGCTATCTGTCCATCCAACTCTCGGAACCCTAGTCGGCTATCGGTGTGGAGGCATTATGAAAAGAAACAGTTTCTCCATGGTTAATAAGTTATGCCTAGTGATCTGACTCAAGATATAACTAAGAAAACTCTTGAATACACACACGCAATCAGTGTTTTCGTGCATTGAGTCTGAAATCAGAAGTCAGGGTCCTGGTGTATGGATACGTTGGCCGCCGCACCAACACTGGATTCCTTAAACTGATAACCACAAAAACTAAACAAAACACTATATCTGTTAAAAATAAAGATCAGAGTGCTAAGTTTTGTGGTAGAACCAACTCCTCTGAAACCAATTTGTCACGACCCGTCCCCTGAGGCCTGTGTCGTGGCTACCCCAAACCCACCTTCCATAAGGCAGGGGTAGGCAACTAGCATAGAAGGCGTATTCCCTAAAACAGGTAAGGCATTGCTTTTATAATCTGTAGGCACACGTAACCATGCACACAACTAGATATTAACACAGTTAAACTGAACTGTAAATAGTGTGAGTGCAGTAAGTAAAAGGGGCCAGAATATAGGGCCAACTGGAACGTACAAGTAGAACTGTGATACAATACAACTGAAGAAAAAAACTCCAGCTTCTGGGACATCCTCCGAGGTTCCTACCTGAAGGGTAGGTATAGATCGCCACCTTAGCACTCCACGTCAACGTGTCTCATCTACGTAGTAACAATCCCTATGGTCTACCTTCAGGTACCATCCAGTCATCGTACTCTTAGCCTTAGTCAGCGTTGTTTGTCATCTGCATCCAACACAACAAGGTGTGGGAATAGCCTGAGCAGGGATGAGTATAACGATACTCGATAGGGACCCTGAAACCATATAGGTCTCAGAAAATCCATCACAGATAAATCACAAAGTATGAAATAAACAAATAACCTTACATAGGTATATTCCCATACATATACCAATGTTATCATGTAATCTATCTCAATCATGAGGAACACGTAGAGGTTATGACTCAGCTCACACCAGTATTTATTCTAGGGGTAGTATCAAGTAACATTCCCAGTTACAATGTTGAAAACCTTGGCTGCTGGAGAACTCTTCCTCTATTGAGTACAGGTGGCCATCCGCGTCACACAGAGGCGCTTCCCACTGAACTTGGACTGCTAAGATACTCCTCTTGTCGAGTTCTATGGGCCTACTACATCACCAATGTGATCCCCACCATGGGTCATCCGTGTTACCAACCCCCCCCCCCCCTCGTGGCCTGCTGAGGTACTCCTCTTGTGGAGTACGGTGGGTCTTCCGCGTCACCAATGTGCTCCCCCTATAGGTATTCCGTGTCAGCAAGGCACTCCCCACTGGTCCTGTCAATCACTCCGAGTTGAAACGGTCAGCAATCGTCAAGTCCCATCCAACCACTGGGTTCCCGCACTATGCTAGCTCGTCTCCTGGAGAATCCGCTCCCCATGTTTCTGGTCGATACTCCAACAACCACGAAGTCCCATGAAGAATTATCTCAAAGGACATCCACGTCATAGGGGTCTCAACATAACAGACGGCACGTCAATCAGACACTCGGCATGTGAGTTATTATCCTTTTAGTCCAGGGCCCCCGGTTAGATTCGTGCTAGATATAACGTGACCATTCCACAACTTAATCCAAAACACCGTGGCGTATCACTCAAAGGGACCGAATCTCTCAATGGTTCTCAACACCGCTGATGGTTCATCTAACGGACGTCTGGTGCCAATGTTATGACCAAAATAATATAATTGGGTTGTAGTGGGTCCGGGTCCGGTCTGACCCGGTCGGACCGAATCAGCCCGACCCGGCCTGGGTCGACCCGGCCTGACCCGCTAGGTCTGGCCCAGCCCGCTGGGTGGCTTGACCAGGCAGGTCTGGCCTGGAAGGCCGCAAAGGGCCGCAGAGGGCTTCAGGTGGCTGCGAGGCCATGGAGGGTGCCACGTGGGCGCGAGGTCGCGGGGCGGATCGACTGGGGATGGCAGTTCGACTGTGGGGTGGCGGTTGGGCTGTGGGGTGGCTATCCGGCTATGGGGCGGTGGTCCGATTGTGGGGTGGCGGTCCGGTCGCGGGGGGTTTCGGTCCTGCCACTGGGTGTAAGTCTGGCCGCGGGGCGGCGGTCTGGTCGCGGGGCGGCCTTCCGGCCGTGGGGCGGCGGTCTGGCCCTGGGGCAGCGGTCCGGCCACGGGGCAGCGGTTCGGCAGGGGGGGTCCGGCCGCGTGGGGTGGCAGTTTGGCACGGGGAAATGGTCTAGCCGCGGGGTGGTGGTCCGGCCTGGGGGCGGCGGTCCGGCCGCGGGGGTGCAGTGCAGAGCCGGGGATGACGACGGTGGCCGCGGTCAGTGCGAAGGCCATTGGACGACAGTTGGGGCTGTGGGGCTGCGCCTGCACCTTCATCAGGGCCGACGGTGGTGCCGACCGCCGTACTCGTGCCCTAACCATGGATGGTTTTCATCATCTTCCATCACGAATAACACCATAAGATTTGCGGAAGGGTCGTACCATGTTGGTTTGGCACGTACCTTCTGCGTTAGGGTGGTAGCCTATGGATCATCAAGAACAAGAACAAGAACATTAAATCCTATATTCCCGCAATGATTGTTCCAAACCCACAAAAGAAATAGATGGGTGTACATGGGAAGTTATAAACAAATAGAAATGAACCCCTACCTTGTTCGCATGATTACATCGACGAGGTCGCAAGGATGAAGACAAATCATTTGGAAAAGATGGATGTCGGTGTCGTCGGCATTTTCCTAGATTGTCGGTTCGTGCGTCATTGGAGATCCTTTGACGAAGATTGTAGAATAAAAAATCGAAGGAGATGCGTTCTTCATTGGTGTTCTTTGTTAGAGATCTTTTCTTCCCAATCCCCCCCTCTCCCAAATCCACCAAAATGAAATGGTAGGTCCAAAATATTAGATTATGTGATCTACAATGTTTGTTGACATATAATTCAAATTGGGTTAATTAATATCAGAGGTTGGCACAATTAACGTGTTGCGTTGGCTTAATTATTGTGGAGGAGGGTTGGCACAATTAATATTGGAGGAGTTGAAGAGGCTCTCCCACATTTAATGAGGGAGTTGAGAGGATTAGGCCTCACATGGTCCCCACCACCATAACCACTCATGGGATGTTAGGGTTAGGTGGTCCCCACCACCATAACCACTAATGGAAGGTTATGGTCTCGTGGTCCCCACTTTACAACTTCCACATGGATGTTTTAACAAATAAAATAAAAATAAAAGCTACACAACATAATTTTTATTTTATTCATTCACGAAAAACCTAAAAACTAACATCCACTCTCGACCAACTACCGTTGAGGTGAATGTCTCTTTAAGCGAATATCGGAGCTGCGAGTTCAACGGTGTCGTCAGATCTCAATTATGAGCACAGGTTCAATAGTTAGAAAAACCCGCTCACACATTTACCAAACGTACCCAAACAAAAGTTCCGAAATACATTAAGGGCATTCTAGGCATCAGAATCACGTTCCTTCAATTTTTTCGGACTCGTAAAATTCTCATTTATTTATTGAAAATTCACATGGAAATTCCGGTTCATTAAAATGAAAACTAATTTCATAAAAAAAATTCTCATTTTAACTCAGTGTTTTACATAAATATTAATATATAATATTTTAGAAAATAAATCTGAAAAAAATAAACATTTTTTTTGTATTTATCAATATAATATGTTTTTTGGATTAGTTTATGGGGTTTTTTAAAAAAAACTTTTAAGTTAATAGTATAAAATATGATTCTTAAAAATAACCAAAAGATATGTTGTTTTTAGTATATATGTATATATATATATATGAATTGATGAATCATTGAAACTATATCTTACCCAATGTATGTATTTTATATGTGAATCTGAAAATTGAAAAAATTACTATTATAATTTAGAAACCCATATTTTAATTATTTGAATAGAAGTAATTTTTTTGGAAAAAATACACATTATACACATAGTATGTTTTTAATAACATATTATCAGTTTTTAAAATTTAATATATTTTAATTAATTTCATATATGTATTAATTCAGTAAAAACTATGTAATAACAACAATTTTTATAAAATCTTCGACCTTCTTCACACTTTAGTATAAGAAGATCGTTTTCCACATGGACTCAACCCTAGATCCACTTTTTATAGATGCTAAAAATAAGAAATTATGATCAAATGAGACACCATTAATATAATATTACATCATGATTAGAGTTCAACACATTAGTGATAATTAAGAACAAAATACAGAAGGTAGTAATAATGGAAATAGCGGAATTTGACATCCTAAAGGAAATACACTAACAGAATTAATATCCACTGTCATATAAAATTGATGATTTCATGTTGAAATAAAAAAAAGTGAGTTTAAAGGGAATTTGGATGTTATAATAATCTATTAATATATGAAATTGAGTAAAATTTATTTTAATGTTATTTTTTCTTGAGTTTCAATTACACTACTTCGATTATTATAGATTCTGATAATTTTTCAATTATTCAACCATTTTGATCCCAATGATCATGATGAAATGGTATCCATACATTATCGTCTAATTACATAACTACTAATATGTATCATCTATAATACAAGGTTTAATTATTGAATCCTTGTGGCATTATTGGATCAGTCACTTATGAGTGAATTGGGTCTTGGATGTTATAATGTTGAATCTGATAACTTTTTGTTTTATTTGTTAAATTTTATGGTTTTTATACACGATTCATAGAATGAGTTGGGATTTTTAATTGAGTCATTTATTAGGAGTATCTATACCATATATATGGAAACTCCAAATTACATGGAATGGAAATTGTTGTTATGGATTATGGATTTTGTAGTTATAATGATTTCCCCGATGGATAATGCACAAAATTTGTGGTCTATATTTTTATCATTAAAAAATATCATATTATGATTTAACTAGAATAAAAAGGTTGTATTATTAAAGAATAATTATGTAACATGATTATATATACAAATTACCTTAATGTTCCGTGCCATATTTACCTTCAGGTGTTCATTTCTAGTAGAATATTGGCATGCCTTGATTACAATACATTTAATCGAACAACGAATTTTTATAGAAGATGATGAAAATCCTAAAATTAATTTTTAAAAATAATCAAAAATATTTTTTCCATATAGATTGATGGTGGAATCTTATTTAACATGTTACTATATATTTTATCTCTTTATATATTGTTACACGGAAGTAAACTTGAGAATTTTTTTTCTACATGAATTTCCATTTTAATTTATAACGATTTTACATCTATATATTTGGAATGGAAATTAATCTAATGAAATAAATATATATATAACTTGTTAAATCATGATACCAGATTTAACGGTGTGGTATTATATTGACAATGTGTCAATATTAACTTATAAAGGGTATTCATTAAAAAATTTGTAATGATAACTCATATAAATGTATTGTGATTTATATAAATATATACATTATGATTGATAAAAAGTAAAATGATATTGATATGTTAAATTGTGTTTCCAATTAAATCATTGATTTATTTTTACACTATAAAATTAAATTTTTACTCCATATAATGGGTCCTATGTGACTTTGATATGTGGCCTTGAGCCATACCAAATTATATTCATGGGATGTAGGGATTTTATACTATGAAATAGATGATGTTCTTTATTAGGTAGACATGGATTTTGGAGGAGGGAATGATGTATTAAAACATGTGTAAGATGTGTTGTAACACTCGTAATTCTTTACCATTTATCCATTCTATTATCAAATGTTTTTGAAAAACCAATTCTCATGATTGTATTGATATTCCACCACGATGGCCTTAGGTCATGTAGAAGAAAGGTGGGGATGACCATTCTATAGATTTGTTCAAACTGTCCCCCCACCAATATTAACTAAAAGAGTGACACTTTCTTATGCTCTTTTTATTCATTATCTGGTGATACATCTATTTTTTGAAAATATTTTAATTTGTATTAATTTTTTGATTTTTATATTTGTTGAATAAACATTCCATGTTAGGAATGAATTTAGTTGTTTCTGGTTTTATGGAAGGAAATGAAGAATATTTAAAAAATGAAATAAATGTAGATGAAATATAAGCTGAATAACCCTTCGCACCGTGAGCGAAGCGAAGTAGTGCGGCACTGGTTTTTTGGAGACGAAGAAGATTTGGAAATAGATGGAAATTTAATTACATGTCATGTACTACCAGTACACATCAAGACCATTTCAGGTTAAATAGATTACATATAAAAAGTCATGACGATAGAACACACAGTGAACATAAAGTACACATTGTGTACCACAAATACATCATTTGACGACAGTCAAACTAGCATACATGATTTTTGCGGGTTCAACATGATGAAGGAAAAACCGAATCTGAGGTACATGTTGTGTACCCCATTCACACCTCATGTAGGGGTCGACACATGGAAAACAATCAGGCAATGTGGGCCGCAAGTTTGGATGTGATTTTCCTATAAAGGATTCCTCCATCCACCATTCCAATACACATAAAGTTAGAGGATTCTATGAAGCACCAAGGAAATTCCTCCATAGGACAGAGTGACAATTGGAGTTCCCCCTTCACCACCATTCTTCCTCGGGTATCAAAAATTTTCAGCTCTTCCATTAGTGAGTAGTTCCGTAGTGTCATGTTATGTGATTTTTAGGGGATGTGTGATTACTTATTATTCAATTTTATTATTCATGTTTTGGATTATTTCAAACATTAGATATCAATTCCAATCCCTTTCTTTTTACAATTTCATGACCCTTTCTTGTGATTTGATGATAATTATTCTATTTCTTAAATTAGTTATCCTACTTTTCCAATGACCACTATTGAATCTAAGATAGTTATGTTTAAAATTGGTTTTGGGTAACCTATTTTTTTGATTTCTATAAGTAGATGACTATTCCAAAGTGCAATAATAGGACTATGATGGGATATCAAGACCAATGATCCATGCGGACCCAATTATGACACCAAAATCGAATGAACACACTCCAACTTAAATTCCTAGCACATGCCCTTAAAAATCACGGAATTTAGATTGCCTCCAATATTTATTCAAAACCCAAATCATTGCTGCTATTTTTTCTATTTTCATGTAGGAAACCAATAAATTGCAATTGCAATTTTATAATTAATTTAGAACATTCAGATCTTCTTTATGGGTGTGAAACTCATACTTACGAAGTACTACATTTTTAGTTAGGATTGTCTGAGTTTTATAAAAAATGTATAGCACCATAGGAAACTAATGAAGCCTTGCAGGGATGTCGAAAATGGATCCATTTCCAGGGATGGTTGACATTATGCATACGTTAATTAGAATTTTTTATTGTTGTTTTTATTTTCATTCATTATTTTATACTTGGTCTTCTTGGGCTATTGATTCCAAAAACAATTCATTGAATGACTACTCCACGTGATGGAAATAAAAAACAGAATATTTTGTCTCTAATTCTGAGTTGGAGAAAAATATACATCCAAATAGAAAAGGGGGAGATGAAAAGGACCAAGAACTAGTCAGAATGGATGGAATGGAAAATGTGAAGCCGCCAAACATGAGATGGATCAGGGATCTAGACCACAGTTTCAAGGAATAATTCGAAGGGCAATGAACTGATCAATTAGGGAAGACCCTAAAACGCAGGATTCAAACTGAGAATTATGAAACCACATATTGTTTCACAACACTTCACGATCAAGCTAGAAGTTATACAGATGATTACAAATTTTCAGTAATTCACTGGGATACCTCATGAAGACCCAAAAATACACATAGGATGTTTTTGGTAGATTTTTGACACATTCCAATTCTCAAACATCATAAACAATGATGTCATATTGTAGATATTTAGATTCTCACTAAAGGATAAATAATGTGAGTGGATCTAAAGTCATCCCATGCTTTCAATTACTACATGGGAGGATATGTTAAGGAATTTTTTAACATGGTTATTCCCACCCTCAATGTCTATGGATTTTTGTGAAAGTGTTTTAGATTTTGAGGAATTAAATTACAAGTCTTTATATAGTTCATTGGAGAGATTTAATGTTATGATAAGATGTTGAACTCGTCATGGATTTGAGATGTGACTTCAAATTGAATCGTTCCATAAAGTATTGTCACATGGAAATCGTTCCATCGTAGATACTAATATAGGTGGTTTTCTAATGAGAATTTCACAATAAGAGAGCTATACGATTCTAGATTAGATGTCTAGTAATAGTTTCCAATGGGATACTAATGAAGGGAGTTTAAAAAGAGCCCACAAGGTGGAAAATAGATGGATGACTGTTCAAATGGAGAATATGACTAAAAAGATGGATGTGATGATGTCCCACCAAAATCCCCAAATTATGTTTTGTGAAAATTAAAATTAAATTGATTATAATCTTCAGAATCATGCACATGGATGGAGACAGTAACAACCCGAAAAGAAGAATCAGAATCAATATCAAGGATTTCAGTTTATAATACTTGGTTACCAACATTTATAAAAAGGGACCTCACTAACCAGTCATGTCAATTAACTAAAGGAGACCATTGCATCATTTATGACCACCACAAGAGTTTCACATATGGAGCTCATGGCATACTAAAGAGATCATGGCACTGTAAATGGAGAACTGAGAAATGAATCAAAAACCAAAGAGTCATCATTAAGGAAATTGCAATTTCATATCTGTTAGATTTCCAAAATATAAAGAGAAGGAAAAATCATGGAGCATCATGATTTCTATAGAATCTTCCTTGGGAAGATGTGAAAGCGATATTTCTATGAAGTGGAATGAACATATGAGGGAGTGAAATAACATTCTGAGTAATAAAAGAACCACAACCAGCTAATGTAAGTAAAGAGAAGAATAGTAATGTCAGGGATCTTAGAAAAGAAGAAGCACCACCACCATACCAACAACCAGTACTATATCCAAATTGGGAAAAGTTTGGGAAGATTGATGAGAAAATTAAAAAAATCTAGAGATGACCAAGAAGATACAGATAAACATCCCATTCACTGAGGCAATTTCAACCATTGTTTTGTTTTCCAAGTTTGTGAATGAGTTGGTGGAAAAAATATGAATATGGAAGAATTATCCACCATTATACTAGAAGAAGAATATTCATCATTTGTTTCAAGAATTCTACCAAATAAACAATGTGATCTAGGTAGTTTATACATTACAATTACCATTGGTACTAATGAATCTTGAACAGATTTATATGATTTAGGTGCTAGTGTAAATATAATTTCATATGAAACATTCAAAAGACTGGGATTGAAGGAGATACAAATAACACAATTTATGCCTCAACTAGATGATAGAATAGTGATACGACCTCAAGGAATTATTGAATATTTCATTGTCAAATGGGATGAGTTTTATTTTCTGGATGATATTATGGTGATAGATATGGATGAATAGAATGTGCCAATAATTTCGGGAAGACTATTCCTAGCTACAGGATGGACACTAATTGATGTTCATAATGGAGAACTAAGTTTAATATTTGGAGGAATATAAGTAAAATTCAATATTCACTAGGTGATGCATAATCCAGAAAATCCCAATTGTTGATTTTTCATGAGATGAATTGATGAAATTAGAGGACTTTGTTGTCCTTGAATGGAGATCTAAAGTTTCTATTGTGGAGACTAAAGTAGGAATTATTAAGAAGATAAAAAATGAAAATAAAGTGTTTGAAGATGCTGAAGATAGAGGAGGAAAATTCATTCAAGATGAATTCAATAAAGATCCATGTTTGGGTTGTTAGTGATGTTCCCTTTGGCTATGTAGTAAGAGCCAAGAACTAATGGATTGGGCCGATGAATATAGAGAATTTTCTTAAAAATGGAAGAGTAAAGTTAGTTTCTAAAAAAGGGAGAGAATCAATCTACATGAAGGAACCAAGGCTTTGACATTTTTTAGATCTGAATCAATTTACCTACTTCCAACCATTATCACCTGAGATGAAGAGGTAAGGTTGATCCAACGATGATAAAATAAAGTGCTTCTCGAAAGAAAACCCATGTTTTTAGTATATCTATTTATTTATTTTCTATTTTTAAGAAAAATAACTCATCTCTAATCACTTTTGAATTTAATTCCATGTGCTTTCACTTGATATTCTCATTTTTATAGGAACATCAATCAAGTAAAAAACATAATAAATTATAGAGGAGTTACACGTCATGAGGGGAACATACATATCGTGAATGGGTTCATCTAGAACCTAGACAACCCAATTTCAGTGTGTCAATTTTAATGGCAGTAAGCTTTTCAATTTAGTATTTTTCAATTTTATACATCACAATTTAATTGTTTATGGCATTAATTTTGAATTCCATACCCTAAACAATATTCATTTTTTAATCAGATGAACAAGGATACAGGAAGCTACCTAGTAAACATACCATTCAATGTATTTATATTTTCTTGTCAGAAAAATTGTGTAAGAAAAATGGAGATAATAATTATTAGAGATAAGAATGTGGAATAGGATTTGGAGAATAATTATTGGAGGAGCATGTTGATCATTGTATTTTTTTTTGAGATTTCTCAAGACATTTAATTTCTGAAGTTTTCTTTAGCATATTAAATTATTTGTATGCATTTCCATGAGTAATTTTCCCAACCATTTGACACATTCATGAGATGTCCACTATGCCAATATTTTTTATTATTTCTATACTATACTTCATGGGAAACCCGGGTATGTCTTCGTCAAGAACATTCTTTCCATCTTATTGACTCTAAGAATATGTTGAATCGCATTTCAAATGATTGATGAATTTCATTTTTTTCATCCCTTTTCCTGAGACCCACCATGCATTGATCATTTTTATGACCATAGAATCCATGAATTTCCTTGTTGGTAATTGAGTCATGTTACAAGACAATTTGAGCCTTTCCTACCATCCTCTAAATGTATTGAATGATATTTAATAGAATAATTGTGGGAGAGGAACCTTATTTTTTGTATTGGGATATAAGTTATTGTGGATATTTTACTGGGGAATTTTTTATTGTGATCTGGGAGAGTCCAAGTATCTTTCAATGTAATTTATTATTCACCTCTCTTGATAAAAAAAGTATTTGTGAAAAATAAAAAGTTTGGTTGTGTATTGGGTGGATCAAAAATCACTATTTTCTAGACTGATTTTTATTGATTGTATGTAGTTAGGTGATGGATGTGATATTTTTCCTGAGTATAACTTTTGAAAACATAGATAGGATAATTCATTAATTCTGCTTACATGTATCATTAGACTATGTCGACTTTTTAGGGGAAGGGAGAAGTGACATTTGTGAAGGAGGAATTTATTGATATTATTATTTTATCATGAAAAATGATTTAGAGTCAAACCCCTTTTTTGAGCCTTACATTTTATATCATTTACCTACCTGAACATTATCCTAAGAGTCATTTTATCCTTAACGGCGAAGCCCCCATGATTAATTGTAATTTTGACTTTCCCTGTTAGAGATGATATATGACATGAAATAATTTGGAATGTTACATGTTTTTTAGGTATGTGGATCATTATATTTACATTTATATGCTGATGGTAATAATAAAATTCATGTGAGGTAGATTTCAAGGTGAATTCATATTAATAATATATAAAAAACTGATGATGGATGATTGAAAAAGATTGGATGTTTTGAAGATGAAAAGTAAAATACATGGTTGATTTATTTCATAGAAAAATGAGGCATTAATGCATTATCCCATGTAATTCATGAACATTTAATTTTCAATTTGATCAATTGATTTTTTTTAAATTGAATTTAAATAATGGTATGGTGAATATCCTTTATTGTATGTTGGAGATCCATCCTTGAGGACAACGTTGAATTCAAGTGTCTGGAGATATGATATGTCTATTTCATGCATATATTTTAATATGTTTTAATTTTCTGATTTTAAATTTGTTCAATAAACTTTACATTTTTGGAATGAATTAATTTTTATATGTTTTATGGATGTAAATAAAGAACATTTGAAAAAAAGGATCGAAAATTAAATATAAGTCGAACGATCCTTCACATCGTGAGCGAAGCGAAGCAGTACGACACCAAATATATGTAGATGAAGAAGATATGGAAACTGATGAAAATGTGATTACATGTTGTGTACCAAAAGTACACATCACGACCATTTCAAGTTAAACATGCCACATAGAACAAGTCATGACAACGGAACATGCAGTGATCTTTAAGTACACATCATGTACCACCAATACAAGACATGACGATAGTCAAACTCACATAAAATATTTTTGCGGGTTTAGTATGATGGAGGAATAACTGGATCTGAAGTACATGTCCTATACCCCGTGTACACATTGTGTAGGGGTTGACATGAGGAGAAAAATTATGCGATTTGGGCTGCGGGTATGGATTAGATTTTCCTATAAAGGAAGCCTTTAGCCACTATTCCCAGACACATAGAGGTAGGGGACACAATGAAGCACAAAGGGAAGGCCTCCAGAAGATGGAGTGATGATCTGAGGTCCCGCTTCTCAACCATTCTTCTTGGGGAATCCAATATGATAGCCTCCGCTATGATCGAGTAGTAACACAGTGTCAGGTGATGTGATTTGTAGGGTGATGTGTGCTTAGAGATTATTCAATTTTATTATTCATGTTTTAGATTGATGCGAACGTCATTTATCAATTCCAATCACATGGTTTTTACAATTTCATGACCATTTATTGTGATTTGAGGAGAATTATTCCATTTCTTCATTTAATTATTGTACTTTTCCCATATCAAATGTTCGATGTAGGATAGTTATGTTTAAAAAAGGTTTTGGGTCTCCTAATTTTGTGATTACTCTATTTAGATAATCATTCAAAAAGGGAAATCATAGGATGAGGACGAGATATCAAGACCAAGGATCACTAGTAACCCAATTCCGACACCAAAATTGGATGAACACACTCACATAAATCCCTAGAAGGTTCCCCTGAAAATCACTAGTCACGGAATGCCTCCTGTAATGATTCAAAACCCAAATATTAACTACCATTTTTTTATTTTCTCCCAAACAACCAATAAACTTTAATATCAATTTCATAATTAATTTAGAGCATAATGATCGGCCTTCTGGGCTTTACACTCGTACTTACCATGTACTGAACATTATGTTAGGTATGTTTGAGTTTTAAATGTTTTGTTTTTTCATAACACAATAAGGAACTAATTACACCCTGTAGGTTTTTCATCTGTCGTCATTTTTTGTTTTAGAGAGGGATTCATATAGTTAGTATATGTTATATAGGGTTCTCTACACCAATCAAATTATATGAAGGAGTTGTGTTGACTGTTTCTATAGTAGAACACTCTTACATTCCTAGGGTAAGGTGGTACTCAGGCTACTGAGTCATGGATAGTGTCTATTCTATCTATTTTTGAGAATTTGGGTTCACCTCTAGAAATAATATTTAATCTCAGTGGTTTTACTCTTCATACATTTACGATGAGGTAGTGGGATTTTATCACCTTTGAAGACCAACAACATGATATGGTCTTGCGAGATTTACATATTACTATATATTATTATTTCCATCCCCATTCCATGATGAATGGTCGAGATAGTGAGTTTATGCACCTAATGCCGGGAGGAGTGTTTGTTATGGGCTATTAACCTTATATTACAGTGCTTCAAGAAATGAAATAATTTATTTTGGGTGTAGAGTTATCCATGGTTATGAGATATGGGGATAAACTATAGTATGACATAGAATAAAATTTAAATGTATTCTAATTGGATAATATATATATGATAATAAACTATTCACCATGCACTAATAATAATATGAGAGATTATAATGCACTAGGACAAGGTGGTCAACACTTAAACCAGATAGCACATTAACCAATGATAGGAAGTTTCTCCCAGAGTGGTCACATTTGGGAAGTGGTGGTAATATTATTCATACTGATAGTTAGATGTTATTCCATCATTTTTGGAATCCTGGTAATATTATACCCCAATTTCATAAAGAACATAACGATATTAAATATTTCAATAAGATGTTGAATTTCTTTAGTACATTTATTCTAGTACCTAGTGATTTAGGATATTAATCGAACCCATATTTCAATGTGGGGTCAGTATCCCCTCATGGGGTTGTATTCTAGAGTACTACATGCCATTCAGGGATATGAGGTGGTCAATATTAAAGGATTCAGAAATAGATTTTATGGTTTTAGTATAACAAACCTGTTAAGGATTGTCATGTTTTATCACTATGTAACACCCCAAGCTTCCACGGTACGCTTCACTTTGAATAATACAGTAGCATGTTTTGTACACAACTTTGAGTTTAACACACACCACAACCAATCAAACAAGCCATTATGAATAGTAATACCCACTTTTTGAAATTTTATAAATTTTATCACTCAAAATGGACTTTATTTTTGGACTTGGAATATCGAAATTAGCTTAGGGTGAAATTTTGGTTCTTTTCGGATAACTGTCATATTTTGATGAATAGGGAAATGTACAAAATTTTAATTAAAAACAAAATTTTTAATCGAAAAAATTAATAGTGATAAATTATGAATTTCTGTAGTTTTAAAGTATATTTAGAATATATTTTTACCATTTAATACAATTTTTGTCATTGGACATAATTTCACAATTAAACCGGACATAAACAAGTATCAATATTTTGATATTTATTATATCTTAAAAACACGCTTTTTGTTTTGATAGCGGGAATTAATTTTAAATTAATTTATGCCACTTCTGTGTTTTGAATTTGGAGAAATGGATTCCATATTTGGAATCTGGATGTCCAAATTGTGTAAATAGGTGAATTTTTTTAGACATTTTGAATAATTACCTTGGTAAATATTTTATTTACCACGGTTAAAGGCTAAATCCGGTAAATAAAGGTTAGAGAAATAATATTATAATAATAATAAATTACCCTAAATCATGTCTTAACATTATTGGTGGATAAATTTCCAACCATGGGCATCATTGGGTAGATTTTTGGGACCCCATGGATCCACTTCTAGGTGATAGGGACACTTTATATTAATTAAGTTAAAGTGACTACAAAAATGACATAAGTTTATATCTTTTAGAAAAAAAAATTTACATAGTGTTATATATGTTATATTTTAGATTATAAATATTCATCAGAAATCTAAAAATCTTTCCTACATAATGATTGTTTATTTATAATTTTTGGACAGTGAAAAAGAAAACATATATATGACACAATAATGATGTAGTATTTTTCTTATTAATGAAATAATCAAATAAAAGATATTATAAATGTTAAAATAAATATAATTTGAAAGTATTGACGACATACACGAGTTTTATTGGTTAATATGACATGTTATTTTTTCTTAAATGAATTTGGTTTGAATTAATAATGTTGTTAACACTTTAACAAAAATCAATTATAGAGTAGTGTTAAAATTGACATAAATGAGTTTTTAAAACAAATATTATATTATTAATTTATATTATATTCCTAAAAATCTAAGGTTCATCCAAGAGACTTATATCATTATAGGGGTATCATTAATGGACCACTTGGGGGTCTCTTGAAGGTATATAGTATTTTTATTAACTATATAATATAAAAATACAAAGTGACATGGTAAGTGTCAAACTAATTAACTAAGAGTTAAAACTAAATGATAAGGTTAATATAATGACCCAAACCTGTCTAAATTCTATTGGTTGAGTATTTTTAGACCCATACCAAAATTAAACATTAAATAATCCACTTTTTAGCCATTAAAAACCGAATATGAATTTATTATAAAATAATATTTCTAGATTTTCCTAAAGAGCCCCTCCTCCCCCTTATAAAAGGACACCACATCTAACCAATTCCACACACATCTCAAGCCTTTTGGCTCGTCCAAACTCTACCCACATAATCTCCCTACATACCTCTCATCCTCTTAGAAGCGTTACCTTAGGAATAAGGATCTTCAATAGTCTTTTTTGGTTCAAACCAAAGGGAGTTACCCAAATTAATGGTAGTAATGTTTCTTAGCTTCTTTTCTTTTATTTTACTTCTCCAACCCTTAAACTCTTCTTATTATTTTCTTCTTTTAAAAAAACCAGTATAATAAATATACTCGGATATTTTTATTAGAATTATTAGAACTACACTGACACACACATCCATCTAATGGGTGAACAACATAATGTTTCTGTGGATGGAAACCAAATGCCTCACAAAGCGATGATTGTTCAATTATCTCCTACCACCTCTCATGGTGGCCATTATGATGGAAATATAATTAAATATGATATTAATGATATTTATTTTATGTATAAGCTTCTGTAATTCCATTTTATATCATACTATTATTTGTTTCATGTTGTATATATATATGATAATTTCATTTGAGGAAGTGCGGACAACCGCCCCCTCAAATTGATATGACTTGTTCATACCATACATGGAACGTATAAAGGATGGTGTTAATGAAATTAAGTAACACATATAAGATATTATAGTATACAAGAATAATTATATACCTATGTATCATTTATTTTATTCCTTTTAAAATGAAAATTGAAATGGAAGTAGCGTTTGTGCGTACGTACGGATTACCGTCTCCACGAACGCGATGAGATTAATTTCCCCATCATATCCATTCATGAATAATTATCATTTGATTATTAAAAGTAATGTTTATGGACTTGATATCATTCTGGGTATGAATAAGATACAACCTATCCATAATAAACATGGCTTACGTAACGAAGAATATAAAGGAAAACGAATCAGTTAACACCAGAAACGACGATAATACTAAAATAGTATTCACAAAGAAATATTAAAAGATCATATATGATATCATATTTATGTATATGATTCTTTTATATTTTAATAACAATTATTTTACTATTAAATAGGAGGTTATCTTACCCTCGACCAAGGAAAAGTACAAGGTAAGGGGTTTTCATCTCACACCTTATTCCTGTGAGATTCATGTCATATTGCCACTATCACCTTTTGTGTGGTGTATATACTACCCATAATTGTATTCTTTGTGTAATACAATTTAATTTATGTTTATTTACATATTCATTTAATGATACATCTTTAAGGGGGTGTATGGTTCATAAGATACGAAATTGGCAAGGGTTAATCTCACAATCTCTTTATTATCTGATGTTTTTTATACGTAATTATCTATTGGGGCCTCTTTATCATCAACATCCATATTTCTTAAAAATGTATTTCAAAACATTCTTGCTATTTTACGGAATATGGGTTAAAGTCATTTTTACACTTTTTTGACTTTTTATAAGATTTTTATAAAAGAATCTTTCGTCGTTTTCCAAACAAGGTCCTTTTTAACCTTGTCGACAAAATTAAGGTAAGAATGTCTTTTTTTAACTTATATGGAGGGTGTGGTTATTTTCCACCATTTTAAAATCTTAGAATCTTCCCTTACAAGCTTATAAGGATATTATCAAAGTAAATGTTTTATTTTATAATTATTTGACTTTTAAATGATTTCCAAATGAATATTTTAATTATTTTTGAAAGGTACTCTTTATCAAAATCATAATTTTAAATGTTTTAAAGAATGATCTTTCTAAATCTTTTTAATTAATGTACATGTTTTCAAAATGATTTTAAGGATTTATTTATATGGGAATGAATTTTTTGAAATTGTATTTTTCTTTTCAAAAGGTTCAAAGTGGTATGTGACACTTTGATTCAAAAATATTTTTTAAATTACTTCCTAAATAAATGTGTGACTTTTAAATGATTTAAAAAAAGAGATATTTCTATCAAAATAGTTTTGATTTCATATATTTCAACATCCTTTGATGGATATTAAGTTTATTTGAAGTTGATTTATTATGATACAAAACTTCCATATTAGATTGATGTTTTTGTGATGTGTTTGACTGTGGATGTGTTATTTTTATACCATTCATGGTTTATGGAGAATGTATTGACATTTCGTATGATAGTTTTAATACGAATGTTTATGTTATGTTTAAACATGTTCATATGAGGAATGCATTGGACTTAATACGTGAAGGGTGGAGCCCGCTATAGCTCCTCGATAAATCGGTAGGTCTCATGAGACAAACTAGTGTCTTCGCATGAGGCCTTGACAAAATCTTATTTGTACTCTTAGCACAATGCCTTGGCTATGTGGTGATGATAGTCTGGAATTATGCATTCTGTCAATATGAAAGTGGTTATTGATATTGCATGCGATTATTCGACTAGTAGAATATCCATGTGAATAATTAAATGGAATTATTTACTTTTATCTATACTATATTAAGCTGAAGATGAAGTTTAAAAATTATTTTGTTTTATTTATACATTGCCTTAAATGTTTATGTTTATTTATGAAAGTATCCTCTATATTGTTATCCCTACTGAGCATCTGAGCTCACCCCTTTCAATGTTTTATTTTTCCCAGGATGTGAAGAAGTAATTTATGAATGACCTACAGGGAATGTATATGGGGATATGAGAGTGGAATATGGATACTATGTTGTTGTAGTTTTCATTTTTATGATGTAATGTAAACTTTATGAATGTATCTAGTGTTTCCAAGACTGCTAAACTGATCGGTCCTTCGGGACGTGATTCCTTATAATCATGACAATGTAATAAAATAATGCACTGACTCTGGGGAACTGGGTTCGGGGCGTTACAGTTGGTATCAGAGGAAGTTTAGTAATAACCATGGAAGCTATATTTAGATAAACTCTTATTAGAGCTCATAGCCCTAAGATAGACATTGATGATTCATAGAGAAGAACTTCCGATAATTTTTATTTTGTAGAGATTTTGTGAGTTTTCTGAGCAATAAATCCATATCTGGATACGAGAAGGTAGAGGCGACTCTGGCACAGATGTACCTAGGGGTAAAACCCAAAACACCGCTTTGAGCTAGAATCGAACGTGAACTGGTGCACCAAAATAGGCCTTGCTGCACTCTTGGTTACGACACTCTCGAGGGATATTCAGGGGATAATTCTGTGGAGATCCGTCCTCGGGGCCCGTGCCATGACTACCCTAAGCCCGCCTTACATAGGCCAGGGGATGGTGACTAGCACCAAAGGCGTAAATCCCGATAACTGGAAAGGCATTGACTTTATAAAAGTAAACAAAACTTCACAGAGTACAAGTGGAAGAAAAACACTAAGTACAAAAGAAAGTGCTGAAGGTACAAAGGGCCAGAATAAAAACTCAACTGAAAAGTACAGCTACAACTGAAAGGAAGTACCACAGAAAAGACAAACTACTGGAAGAATAGAAGCAGCTCCTAGGTCGTCCACCACAGATCCTACCTGAAGGGTATGTACAAATAGCGCAGATCCTGGATCATCCACCATAGATCCTACCTGAAGGGTAGGTACATATAGCCTCCACGACGCTCTCGCCCGTCAACCTCCTCCGAGTATCATCTCGTCATGATGTCCAACACCAGGTACCGTCCAGTCCTCAAATACTCGGCCTCCATCAGTGCTTCCCATCATCTACAACCAACACAACGAGGTGCGGGCATATCCCATGTAGGGGTGAGTATATGATACTCAGTAGGGACCCTGATACCCTCAAGTTCTCTCTAAATCCAACAAGGATAACCACAAAGAAGAAACTCAATAGATAACCCTTAGTTAGGTATAAGCCCATATTAATACCTATGTTATCAAATAACCCATCTCAATCATGAGGAAACACAAAGGTTATGAAATCAACGGATAACCACCACTACCCAGGTATATGCCCATACATATACCTAAGTTATCAAGTGACATATCTGAATCATGAGGTAAACACAAAGGTCATAGACTCAGCTCAAACAAGAATTTTCATTATCGAAACTGTAATTGCTGAAGAGCCCCATCTCTGGAGTGTACAATGATCTTGTTACGACTCTGAGGTACTTCTCACTAACCTAAGACTACTGAGGTACTCCTCCTGTCGAGTACCGTGGGTCAGCCACCCAAACACAGTAGAGCTTCCCTCTGGGGTCTTCCACCCAAACACAGTAGTGCATCACACCTAATAGCATGGAGAGGTACTCTCCAGACGAGTACCGCGGGTCTGCACCAAAACTCAGTACTGCTCCGTCCTCCATGGGTCTACACCAAATCAATGTAGTGCTATGTCCAATGGTCTAGACGACTCACTCCAAATCGAGTCGGTCAAGCAGTCGTCAGGTCTCAGCCGGCTCCACAGTCTCTGTACTTCGTACGCTCATCTCCAGGAGGGTCTGCTCCATGAGCTACTGGTCGATACTCCAAGTATCAATAAGTTCCATGAATAAGTATCTAAAAGAACCACTTCGTCATAGGGGTCTCAATGCAACAGACGGTGCGTCAATCGAACGCCTGGTTTGTGAGTTATTAGTCTTTTCATCCCAGGAGCCCGGTTGGTTTCGTGTGCAAACCAACCCGGATGTATCTCAACTATACCCCAAACTCTCATAGGGTATACACATAGGGACAGTTTCTCAACGTGATCACCAACACCACTGACGGTTCGTCAAACGGACATCTGGTCTGAAAGTTATTAGCTTTTCCGTTCTAGGGGCCCGGTTGGATTACGGGTTCAATCCAACCCGGCCACTATCCATCTGCGTCCAAAACTCAGGAGAAGTATTCCAAAACATCCATATCATGAAGAGTAATCCAACAAAGTCGACGGCACGTTAATCATACGTCTGGAGCTCAAGATATAAGTGTTTCCGCTCCGAGGGCCCGGTTGGTTTCGTCTTTGAACCAACCCGGCCGTACCCAATGTTCTCCAAAACCTTGAGTGTAATATACTGAAACGACGGTCTCGATCAAAGGATCACTACACAACTGAAGGTGCATCGATCGGAGGTCCATATCCCACGTTATGGTAAACAGACCGAAAGACTCCGAAAATGGGGGATTTGGGCCCTGTCCGACCCGACCCAACCCCCCTGGGTCGGCCCGAACCGGGTCGAACCGACCCGGGTCCGGGTCCGACCCGGCTGGGCATGGCCCGACCTGGCCGGCGCGGCCCAGCCCGGCCTGCGACAGCTCGGTGCAGGCTGAGCGACCGTGCAAAGGGGGCGCTGCCCCCTTGAATAAAGTCGAGACCCCCGCATGGGGGCCGCTCCTTGCCAACGGACGCGGTCTAGCGTCGTGTCCCCCCTCCTCGGTCCAGCGCGGTTGCCGGACCAGCTACCTTCTACTGAGGCTTTAGCCACGGCGGTCCTTCCCGATGGCACGCCGGGAGCCGCTACCTCGCGGTGGCCGGCCGGTGTAGGCCACCGGCGGGGTTTTCCGTTGACCACCAGACGTGCTCTGGTGGTCCGTTTTTCCTGCTGTCTTCGCCAGTGGTCCTCCCGGGACCAGCTCTTCACTACGAAGACCTCAAAATGCCTTTGTGGCTTGCTTCGTCGTCACCCGACGATCTGCACGTCAAATAAACAAACTGCAGCCTCTTCGTGGTTTCCCGGTGGGGCGCGACTGCGCCGCAGCTTTGTTTGACTTCGACGGCGCGGCGTGACAGCACCGCGCTTCTTCTCCCAACCTTCATTATGTCCACATGGTGAAATGGCACCGTGCTGAGAAAAAATCAATAATCAAGTGGGAGGAGATTCAGTCTTGTTCGTACGGTCCGACCTCCTCCCGTTATTGCGATAACAGGCGGCCAAAATAGAGAATGATGAATGGTGACAAAAATATTCATGAACAAAACAATTAATCCCCTACCTCGAAGAAAAAGTTGAACGAAGGATCATCGCGGAAGAAGGAATCACAGAAGGAGGATCGTGGCATCGCGGAGAAAAGATTCGTTGGTGTCACGTCGTCGATCTCCGAGGATCCGGCGTACTTGTTGACATTCGTCGGAGGTTGGCGTTCTTCGCGTTCTTCGTGTTTTTCGTCGAGGAAGGAGTGCTTCTAGGCATTGAGTGATTTCTACCTAGCCCTCTCGCACAATGTACCCCTTTTAATAAAATAATACTTGTCTTATTTTATTAACACACAAGCCAAACATTTTGAAATTCAAAATTTGAATCAATCAATTAATTGAATTAATTGAGAAGTTTAAACCACCCAAATTAATGAGGCGATTAAACATTAAGTTAAACATAAGATTTAACTCTCATTTAATGGGGGTGCGGGTGTGTTACCTAATTAAAGGTGGGGGTTTCGAGGATGTTGAAAAGGTGGCGCTCGTGTGGGACCCACCCCACAAATATCCTACGTAGTGGAGTAGGATATAGTGGGTCCCACTACAACCACTTAGCTTAGGTTAAACAACCATAAATAAAATAAAAATTGGTCGCACCATTTTTATTTTATTCATTTACCTAACCCAGAAATTTAATAACCACACCCGAGAAAACACAACTACAGAAAAGGTGTTTCTAAGCAATTATCGGCACTGCGATTCCATCGGTGTCCTCAGAATTCAATTCCGAGCACCGGTTCAAAAGTTTGGAAAACCTGCTCATTCTTTCACTGAACGTACCCAAGCTAAACTTCAGAAAACGATGTCTGGCACACCGGGCCTTGGAATCAGGCGCCGTCAAAAACTACGTTCTCGTAAAATCCCAACGAAAATTAAAAAAAATTCCTTGAAATTTCCAGGTCTTTACATTACTCCCTCCTCTGGGATTTACGTCCTCATAAAGCTTTAACACAATCTAGGGAAACAAAAGTGGTACTGAGCAAGTATCTGAGCCTTTCAATCCCATGTGCTCACCTGGAGGTCCCCGTACTGCCAGTGAAAGCGCACCCGAGGAATCGATTGTTCACGTAGGACCCGCTCCTGTCGATCCTCGATCCCATCTGGAAGATCCATGCATGTCTCCCTGTCATCAAAGACCAACTCCCTGAGGTCGATGATGTGTGAATGGTCATGTTCGTATCTCCTCAGTTGTGATACATGGAAGTCGTCGTGCACCTGGTGAAACTGAGGTGGATGGGTCTAGCGGTAAACCACCTCTCCTACCCTACGGAGGACCTAGAAAGGTCCATTGAACCTCGGAGATAACTTGTCTCCTTGGCCATATCTCCATAAACCTCGTCGAGGTGATACCCATATAAGGACGTGGGCATCATACTCGAACTCAAGAGGCCTACATTTCCTGTTTAGAACTGAAACTCAAAACTCCTGCTGCCATGACGGTAAGGTCGACCGACTCAAGAGTGATCGACCACACCCTCCTATGCATAAGTTTATCCTGTGCTTTCTGGGGTTTCCTTTTTGCCGAACAAGGAAAATCCATTCCGAAATCTTAGTTAAACCACAACCTTTTGGCCTAATACTGTCAATTTGTGTATGAACTGTGATTTCCCAGTCCATACTCAAACCAACATCGTAAGGCCTCGATGCTGCCACCAAGAGATTCCAACCAAAACTCTCGCCTTGAAGGTCTGACCACACTGTCGCCATAAGGGTGATTATCGAGTCTTCTCCCAAGGTATCTCTAGTTGTGATTGTCAAGTCTACGGCTTACCGGAAACACTAGGCCTGGGACAAGATTTGCGAAATGAAGTAATGATTCATATCGACGTCTGTTACTACGACAGTTAGTAGTGGACACAGACAGTCCCTTGAATCATTTTTAGAGCCATTGGGTCACACTCCTTGACCGCATGCATCTGTACTCTTCCCCTGCTCTCCAACTCCCTAAGACTGGCGGGGACAACTATGGTGGGTGGTTGTAGCATGTTAAAATATACACCACCTCATACTGCTCTCCTAGGTCTTCCTCTACGTCTGCTACTTCGCAGACCCATCTCTCCTTAAATCTTCCTCTTCTTGAAACATTTAACACACCCGAGTCTCTAATACTAGCACCGGTTTCTTGTTTCTTACTGCATTGTGCAGTCTTCATCCGCTCCTGGATGATCTGCACTTTCATTGCCTACGATCTGTAAGAGATGCTAAGATTTCTCTTTTTCTGAAAAGAGAAACTCAGTCTCAACCCCTGGATGAACCACGCCCATTGCATAATACATTAAATCCTGACATAAATGATGTATTCATTCCCTGGATAACGTCGTAAGGCCTCGACATTACTAACAAGAGATCCAACTGTCACTCTATCCTCCAAGGGTTGAGTCACACTGTCGACATCAGTGTGAGGTAACTCGGTCTCCCCCAGTAGAAATCTCGAAAGTGACGGTCAAGACAACATTTTTAACCGGGACCTCGTAGTATCAACCAAACAAAAGGACCGGAAAGAAAACATCACAATGATAAGTGTTTTTTATTACTGCATCTCATAGTACAAAGACACAAATACAACAGAAACATGGAACTAGAAGTACCAAGAACAAAAATGAATCCTCAAGTTCCGCTTATTTCCATCTCCTCTCGGAGCTCTACTTCTTTGTCCACTACTCGGCTGTTTCTCAAGAACTCACCGCTGCTTCTGTCTTGGTGGCTCCTCCAATGCCTGCAGATCAACTGGACGGGGGGTCGGACAGTCACGTGCCATGTGACTCTTCCTGCTGCAAGAGAAACACTATCCATTTCTGGCACACCTGGCTCTGACTCCACCCCGGGTGCCCCGCACCACCAATCCTGAGTCATGCGGTCGACCACCTATAGGTTTGGTCCTCCAAGACCTCTGTATCATATGTCTACTACCTACAGATGACTCGAATACTGATGGAAAACCCTGCGGCTAAGGCAGATGCTCTTGTACATGTTCGGGGTGTAGAGATACTTGCACAAACTCCACCCTGAAGAAGGTCTCGAAGTATTCCCATGTGAAGGTCATCCCATCGCAAAATTGGAACAAGTGGATCCACCACCTGCCTGCTGCTGCCTGTAGAAGGCTGGCTGCAATGATCACCATGAAGTCTGCTGGAATCCCCACTAGCCTAAAGACTCTCACCACAACCTCCAGCCAATCCTTAGCCGCCTGCGGGTCCGTCTCTCCCCGGAACCTGGGTGGTCTCTAGCGCTGGAACACGTGCAGCACGCTCAAGGGGCGTGCATCACCTACTTCTAGGGCTGATGGCATCGGTGGACCAATATATGGTTGTACCGCTGGTGCCTCCGCTGGTGCCTCTACTGTAAGAGGGCCCTGTACCGAATCCTCGTCGCTCGGAAGACTGTCAGTATGCACATCCCGCTGGGCTTTAGTTGGTCGTCCGTGGAAAGGAATCCTGAAAAAAAACATATGTGACATGGTCAAACAATTATACCTAGTCAACTCACCAGGTTTGAGTTGTTTTAAGGGGAAAAACTTTTGAAAACTCACACACAATAACTGTTTTCGTGAACAAAGTTGGAAATCAGTTGTCAGGGTCCTGGTGTATGGATACGTCGGCTGCCCACACCAACACTGGACTCCCTGAACTGAAAACCACACTCGGTACCCTTAACACTATTGCTTCACAGAACGAAAATATCAGAGTTATAAGTTCTACAGTAGAACCGACTCCTTTGATACCAATTTGTCAAGACCCGTCCTCGAGGCCCGTTCCGTGACTACCCCAAGCCCGCCTTCCATAGGCCAGGGGCTGGCCACTAGCACCAAAGGGGTAAATCTTGATAACTGGGAAGACATTGCCTTTATAAAAGTAAACAAAACACCACACAGTACAAGAGGAAGTAGAACACTATGTAAAAAAAAGTGCTGAAGGTAAATGGGTCCAGAATACAAACCCAACTGAAAAGTAAAGCTACAACTGAAAGGAAGTACAACAGAAAAGAAAAATTGCTGGATGAACAAAAGATGCTCTTGGGCTGTCCACCACAGATCCTACCTGAAGGGTAGGTACAGATAGTGTAGCTCCTGGATCGTCCACCACGAATCCTACCTTAAGGGTAGGTACATATTGCCTCTAAGACACTCTCTCCCATCAACCTCATCTGAGTATCGTCTCATCGTGAAGTCCAGCACCGAGTACCTTCCAGTCCTCGAACACTGCTCTCGCTCGTCAACCTCCTCCGAGTGAATTCCACCACCGGGTATCGTCCAGTCCTCGAACACTCGGACTCCGTCAGCGACGCCCGTCGTCTGCAACCAACACAACGAGGTGCGGGCATGACCTATGCAGGGGTGAGTATACAATACTCAGTAGGGACCCCAAAACCCTCAAGGGATCTCTAAATCCAACAAGGATAACCACAAAGCAGAAACTCAATAGATAACCCTTACTTAGTTATAAGCCCATACTTATACCTAAGTTATCATGTAACCCATATCAATCATGAGGAAACACAAAGGTTATGAAATCAATGTATAACCACCACTACCCAGATATATGCCCATACATATACCTATGTTATCAAGTGACTCATCTCAATCATGAGGTAAACAAAAGGGTCATAGACTCAGCTCAAACAAGGATTTTCAATATCGAAACCATAAATACTAAAGATCCACGTCTTTGGAGTGTACAGTGATCCTATCACGACTCCGAGGTACTGCTGAATAACCTAAGACTGCTGAGGTACTACTCTTGTCGAGTACTGCGGGTCAGCCACCCAAACATAGTAGTGCTTCCCGCCGAGATCTTCCACCCAAACACAGTAGTGTATCCCCCCTAATATCCTGCAGAGGTACTCTCCGGACGAGTACCGCGGGTCTGCACCCAAAATCAGTAGTGCTCCGTCCACCATGGGTCTTCACCCAAACAAAGTAGTGCTCCATCCACTGGGCTAGTCGACTAACTCCAAGTCGAGTCGGTCAAGCAGTCGTCAGGTCTCATCCAGCTACATAGTCTCTGTACTCCGTAAGCTCATCTCCGGGAGGGTCCGCTCCATGAGCTACAGGTCGATACTCCAAGTATCACATATTCCCACGAAGAAGTATCTCAAAGGACCGTTTCTTCATAGGGGTCTCAACACAACAGAAGACGCGTCAATCAGACGCCTGGTCTGTGAGTTATTAGCCTTTTCATCCCAAGGGCCCAGTTGGTTTCATGTGCGAACCATCCCGGCCGTATCTCAACTGTTTCTCGAACTCTCATAGGGTATACTCATAGAGGCCATTTCTCAACATGATCACCAACACCGATGACGGTTTGTCAAATGGACATCCGGTCTGAATGTTATCAGCTTTTCCATTCCAAGGTCCCAGTTGGATTACGGTTTCAATCCAACCCAGCCACTATCCAACTGCATCCAAAACTCATAAGAAAGTATTCCAAAAGTTCTGTCTCATCATGAAGAATCCAACAATGTCGACGACACATCAATCGGACGTCCGGATCTCAAGATATAATCGTTTCCACTCTGAGGGCCTGGTTGGTTTCGTGTTCGAACCAACCCATCCATACACAAAGTTCTCCTAAACCTTGAGTTTAATATACCTAAATGACCGTATCGATCCAAGGATTGCTACGCAACTGACGGTGCGTCAATCAGAGGTTTTTAGCCCATGTTATGGGAAACAGACCGAAATAGTCCGAAATTGGGGGTCTGGGCCCGATCCGACCCGACCGACGCGGCCCGGCCCGGGGCGGCACGGCGCCGGCCAAGCGGGTCAGCTCGGCGCTAGCCGAGCAGCCGCGCAATGGGGGCACTCTCCCCTTGAATGAAGCGATGGCCCCCGCGTGGGGGCCACTCATTGCCAACGGTCACGGCCTAGCGCCACATCCCCCCTACTCGATCTCGCGCGGTCGTGACACCGGCTGCCTACCGCCACAGCTAAAGCCGCGGCGGTCCTTCCCGGCGGCGCTCTGGGCGCCGCCGCCTTTGGCCGCCGGCACCGCCATGCCGGCGAGGCGCGCCGACGGGGTTTTCCGCGGACCACCGGACGCGCTCCGGTGGTCCGTTTTGCCTGCCGTCTTCGCCAACGGTCCTCCCAGGACCGACTCTTCACTGCGAAGACCTCAAAATTCCTTTGCGGCCTGCTTCATCGTCGCCTGAAAATACGCACGTCAAATAAACAAACTGCGGACTCTTCGTGGTTTCCTGGTGTGGCGCGACGGCGCCGCGGCTTTTTTTGACTTCGACAGCGCATCGCGACGGCACCGCGCTTCTCCGCCCAACCTTCATTATTTTTGCATGGTGCAATTACACCGCACTTCCTTGCTCATGCCACAACAAAATCAAGCATCAAGTGGGAGGAGAGTCGGTCGTGTTCATGCGGTCTGACCACCTCCCGTTAATGCGATAAAAGGCATCCAAAATAGAGAACGATGAATGGTGATGAAAATATTCACGAACAAAAAATTAATCCCCTACCTCGAAGAAAAAGTTGAATGAAGGTTCGTCGCGGAAGACGGCGTCGCGGAAGGAGGATCATCGCGTCGCGGAGAAAAGATTCGTTGGCATCGCGTCATCGATCTCCGAGGATCCGGCGTTCTTGTCGACCTTTGTCGGAGGTCGGCGTTCTTCGCGTTCTACACGTTCTTCGTCGAGGAATGAGTGCTTCTAGGCTTTGAGTGATTTCTCCCTAGCCCTCTCGCACAACGTACCCCTTTTAATAAAATAAGACTTGTCTTATTTTATTAACACACAAGCCAAACGTTTTGAAATTCAAAATTTGAATCAATCAATTAATTGAATTAATTGAGATGTTTAAACCACCCAAATTAATGAGGCATTTAAACATTAAGTTAAACGTAATAATTGACTCTCATTTAATGGGGGTGCGGGTGCGTTACCTAGTTATAGGTGGGGGGGGGGTTTCGAGGAAGTTGAAAAGGTGGGGCTCGTGTGGGCCCCACCCCACAAATATCCTACCTAGTGGAGTAGGATATAGTGGGTCCCACTACAACAACTTAGCATAGGTTAAACAACCTTAAATAAAATAAAAAATGGTCGAACCATTTTTATTTTATTCATTTATTTAAAGCAAAAATTTAATAACCACACCCGAGAAAACACAACTCCTGAAAAGGTGTTTCTTAGCAATTATCGGCGCTGCGATTCCATCGGTGTCCTCGGAATTTGATTCCGAGCATCGGTTCAAAAGATCGAAAAACCCCTCGTTCGTTGACTGAATGTACCCGAGGTAAACATCAGAAAATGATGTCGGGCACACTGGGCCTCAGAATCAGGCACCGTCTGAAACTGTGTTCTCGTAAAATCCCAAAGAAAATTAAAAAAAATTCCTTGAAATTTCTGAGTCTTTACAAATTCTCATTTTCTTTACAAAAAATTATGAAGGGTTTATGATTATATACTTCCTCAAAGAAAACATTTTTATGATTATGGATTATATCCATAAACTGTACAATTTTTTTAGTGTTTTACAAGTATGGAATTATTCATTCTGATTCATAAACTGATCTAGTTTATTCCATTGTTTAGAAATGGTGCCCAGTAGAAGGAATGAGAACTCCAGCATTGTGCATGATCCAAAGAGTAAGAAAGATCATATCTTTCATGGCCTTAAGCCATATTTTAGAAGGGAAATAGTCTCCCATGTATTATCATCATATGATGAAATAATATCATGTGTTGATATGATACGAAAAGAATTATTGGAGTCTTATGGATTTGAAGGGAAGCCAGAGAAGTAAAGGATGGTAGAGAGAAAGACATATAAAGGGAATAAGGTAAAGAAGGTTTTTCCCATATGTGATAACTGTAGAAATAATCACCTTGTAAAATGATTGAAGGGAATGGGGGTATGTTATACGTGTGGAGAAAAAGGACACCAAGTACGTGACTTCAAGGTAATGAAAAAGGTTTCAAATGTACAATGCGTCATTTGCAAGGAGTTTGGACACTATGCAAACCGAATTCCAAATCATCAGACTAGGCCCCAAATGATGCTATTCGATAATAATCATGTTATGATACTACCACAGATGGATAGGAATGACTAGTGTTATTATGTTTCTATTTTTAAATTATTTCATTGAAGTGTTGTATCAATGATGTATTTGAAATAAATAAGGATTGTACTTAGTACTATTTCCTTGAGGATTTGAGATTTTATGGTAATAAGAAGAGTGAATCTACAGTGAGTTAACCTTTTTGGAAATTATATGGTTTTACGGAAAGATAAACCTTAATATGGTCCTAATATTGAGGTACAGATTTTGGAATAAGATATGGTCGATTTGGGTAAATTATATTGGATATTCTTGACTTCCAAGAAACTGATTAAATATTTATATATTACATCATTGTTGGAGTTTACAAAATTTTTGGATGGATGATGTATATCCAGTATTCTATAAGGAATAAGGGAGTATGAATGTAATAAAAAATGTTTTATGGTAATTCATTATGTTTTTGTGTTTTAAAAGAATACATGATGAAGGTATTGATATGCTATTATGGGGTAAAAAGGATCTACATTATGTTTACCTTTCATATCAATTTTGGACTGAGAGTTTACAGAAGTATTTTGGATAAGTAAAAAGGTTGGAAGGGATTATTTTTGAAAGGTTATTTATGGATTTTTTATAAAAGGACAACCCATAGGTTGGACGGCAACCCGTCACATCCCGCAAGGCCGCAAGACTTGAACCCACAACCGAAGGGCGACACCGGTGTATCACCTACCACTAGCCCACGTGATGTCCGAGAATGAATAATGTAGTTTTTTAAATGGTCTGATATTTGAATTATAAATTCATTATTTTTGGAACCCTATACGATTAAGATAAATAGAATATATATATATATATATATTTTAAATCTTTTGGAGTAAAAGATGAGTTTGTTGTAGCAATTAGTTGAAGGATGAAACTCTACTTGTCAAGTTTATATATATATATATTTACTCTTATTTTATGTATAAATTAATTATTAAACATTAGGGAAGTGATCTTAAAATAAAAAATGTGTTATCCTAATACATTATGTTTTGTTGAACCGATGGCATTTTAAATCATCATAAATTTGTGGCCTTGAGGCCCACAATTCTACAATTGTTTCTGATTGATGACATCAATCACTCCCTATAAATATTTACGTTTTTCATCCAATTAGGTGTCTCTAATTTCCACCAATGTTCTCCTAATCAAGATCATAATTTGGTTGTGACCCTTTCATTTCTCTTATCCTCTTATTAATACTAAATTTTATTAATCCAATTTCCGATGTGGGTTTTCTCAGAAAGATACTTTCAATTTTCAAATTTTATTTTAGAAGAACAATTTCAAATTGTAAGGACGCAATTTATTGAAGGAGGGGAAAATGTAACATTCCATGCTTCGACGGTACGTTTCCCTTTGAATAATACAATAGGGTGTGTTGTACGCAACTTCGAGTTCTAACACACACCACAACCAATCAAACAAGACATTATGAATATTTATACCCACTTTTTGAAATTTTAGAAATTTTATCCTTCAAAATTGAGTTCATTTTTGGATTCGGAATATCGAAATTAGCTTAGGGTGAAATTTTGGTGCTTTTCGGATAACTTTCATATTTTGATGAATAGTGAAAATTACTAAATTTTAATTAAAAACAACTTTTTTAATAAAAATAACTAATAGTGATAAATTATTAATTTTAGTGGTTTTAAAGTATATTTAGAATATATTTTTACCATTTAATACAATGTTGGTCATTGGACATAATTTCAAAATTAAACCAGACATAAACAAGTTTCAATCTTTTGATAATAATTATATCTTAAAAACATGCTTTTTGTTTTGACAGTGGGAATTAATTTTAAATTAATTTCATCCACTTCTGTGTTTTGAATTTGGAAAAATGGATTCCATATTTGGAATCAAGATGTCCAATTTTTTTATATAGGTAACTTTTATTTTTATACATTTTGAAAAATTACTTCGGTAAATATTTTATTTACCATGGTTAAAGGGTAAATCCGGTAAATAAGGGTTAAACAAATGATATAATAATAATAATAAATTACCCTAAAACGTGTCCTAACCTTATTGGTGGATAAATATCTGACCATGGGAATCTTTGGGTCGATTTTGGGACCCCATGGAGACACTTGTAGCTGATAGGGACACTTTATATTAATTAAATTAAAGTGAATACAAAAATGACATAAGCTTATATCTTTTAGAAAAACAATTTTTACATAGGGTTATATATGCTATATTGCTGATTATAAATATTCATTAGAAAGCTAAAAACTATTTCCTACTTAATGATATTTTATTTATAATTTCTAGACATTGAAAATGAAAACATATATATGACACAAAAATGATGTAGTATTTTCCTTATTAATGAAAGAAACAAATAATTGATATTATAAATGTAAAAATAATTATAATTTGAATGTTTTGATGACATACACAAATTTTATTGGTTAATATGACATGTTAGTATTTCTTAAATGAATTTGGTTCGAATTAGTAAAGTTGTTAAGACTTTTACAAAAATCAATTTTTGAGTAGTGTTAAAATTGACATAAATGAGTTTTTAAAACAAATATTATATTATCAATTTATATTCTATTCGTAAAAATCTAAGGATCGGCCTAGAGACTTATATCATGATAGGTTTATCATTAATGGACAACTTGGGGGTCTCTTGGAGGTATATAGTATTTTTATTAACTATATAATATAAAAATAAAAAGTGACATGGTAAGTGTCAAACTAATTAACTAAGAGTTAAAACTACAAGATAAGGTTAATATAATGACCCAAACCTGTATAAATTCTTTTTTTGAGTAGTTTTTGACCCATATCCACCATAATAATTAAATAATATACTTTGGAGACATTATTAACCAAATATGAATTTATTATAAAATAATATTTCTAGATTATTTTAAAGAGGCCCTCCTCCCCCTTATAAAAGGACACCACTTCTAACCAATTCCACACACCTCTAAAACCTTTTGGATCGTCCAAACTCTGACCAATTAAGCTCCCTACATCCCTATCCACGTCTTAGAAGACTTACCTTAGGCATAAGGCACTTTAAGAGTCCTTTTTGGTTCAATCCAAAGGGAGTTACCCAAATTAAAGGTAGCAATTTCTCTTAGCTTCTTTTCTTTTATCTTACTTATCCAACCCCTAAAATATTCTTATTATTTTCTTTTGTAACAAAACCAGTATCCCAAATATATACTAGAATATTTTTATTAGAAGTATTAGAACTAAACATACACACACATCCATCCAATCGGTGAACAACATAATGTTTATGTTGATGGCAACCAAATGCCTCATGAAGCGATGATTGTTCAATTATCTCCTACCACCTATCATGGTGGCCAATATGATGGAACTATAATTAAATATGACATTAATGATATTTATTTTATATATAAGCTTCTGTATTTCTATTTGATATCATACCATTATTCTTTTCATTTTTTATATATATACGATAATTTCATTTGAGGAAGTGCGGACTACCGCCCCGACAAAGTGATATGACTCGTTTATACCATTCATGGAATGTATAAAAGATGGTGTTAATGAACTTAAGTAACACATATAAGATATTATACTATACTGGAATAGTTTTATATCTATGTATCATTTGGTTTTTATTCCTTTTAAAATGAAAAATGAAATGGAAGTAGCGTTCGTGCGTACGTACGGATTGCCGTCTCCACGAACGCGATGAGATTAATTTCTCTATCATATCCATTCAAAAATAATTATCATTTGATGATTAAAAGTAATGTATAAGTACTTTATATCATTCTTTAAATGAATAATATACAACCTATCCATAACAAACATGGCTTGCATAACGAAGAATATAAAGGAAAACGAATCCGTTAACACCCGAAACAACGATAATACTAAAATATTATTAACAAAGAAATATTAAAAGATCATATATGATATCATATTTATGTATATGATTATTGGATATTTTAATAACAATGATTTAACTATTATAAATGAGGTTATCCTACCCTTTACCAAGGAAAAGTATAAGGTAATGGGTTTTAATCTCACTCCTTATTCCTGTGAGATTCATGTCATATTGCCACTAACACCTTTTGTGTGGTGTATATACTGCCCATAATTGTATTCATTGTGTAATACACATTAATTTATGTTTATTTACATATTATTTGTATGATACCACTTTCATGGGGTGCATGTTTCGTATGTTACCAAATTGGCAACGATTAATTTCACAATCTGTTTATTATCCAAGGTTGTTTATATGTAATTATCTACTGGGACCTCTTTATCATCCAAATCCATGTTCCTTAAAAATCTATTTAAAAAAATTCTTGATATATTATGGAATATGGGTTAAAGTAATTTATACCCTTGTTTGAATTTTTATAAGAGGTTTATAAAGGAATCTTTCTCTCATTTTCCAAACAAGGTCCTTTTTAACCTTTTTGATAGAATTAAGGTATGAATGTCTTTTTTTAACTGATACAGAGGGTGAGGCTATTTTCCACCATTATAAAATCATATAATATTCCCATATAAGCTTATAAGGATATTTTCAAAGTAAATGTTTTTATTTTATAATTATGTGACTTTTAATTGATTTCAAAATGAATATTTTAAGAATTCTTGAAAGGTACCCTTTATCAAAATCATGAATTTTAAATGTTTTAAAGATTTATCTTTCTAAATCATTTTATTTAATGTCCATGTTTTCAAAATGATTTTATGTATTTATTTATATGTACATGAATGTTTTAAAATTATATTTATTTTCAAAAGTTTCAAAGTGGTATGGGAGACTTTGAATCAAAAATCTCTTTTAAATTACTTCATTAATAAATGTGTGACTTTTAAATGATTTAAAAAAAGAGATATTTCTCTGAAATAGTTTTGATTTCATCTATGTCAACATCCTTTGATGGATTTTAAGTTTATTTGATTTTTATTTATTATGATACAAAACATCCATATTGTATTGATGTTTTTGTGATATGTTTGACTGTGGATGTGTTATTTTTATACCATTCATGGTTTATGGAGAAAGTACTGAAATTTCCTATGCTAGTTTTAATACGCATGTTTATGTTATGTTTAAACATGATCATATGAGGAATGAATTGGACTTAATAAGTGACGGGTGGAGCCTGCTATAGCTCTTCGATGCATCGGTAGGTCTCGTGAGAAAAACTATTGTCTTGGCACGAGGCCTTGACAAAATATTTTTTGCAGTCTTCGCATGAGGCCTTTGCTATGTGGTGATGATAGTCTGGAATTATGAATTCTGTCATTATGAAAGTGGTTATTGATATTTCATGTGATTATTTGACTAGTAGAATATCCATGTGAATAAGTAAATGGCATTATTTTATTTTATCTATGACATATTATGATGAAGTTGAAGTTCAAAAAGGCAGTTGTTTTAGTTATACATTTCCTTAATTGTTTATTTTTATTTCTGAAAGTCTCTGCTATATTGTTATCCTTACTGAGCATCTGAGCTCACCCCTTTCAATGTTTTATTTTTCCCAGGATGTGAAAAAGTAATTTATGAAAGACCTGCAGGGAAAGTATGTGGGGATATGAGTGTAGACTATAGAGACTATGTTGTAGAAGTTTTCATTTTTATGATGTAATGCAAACATTATGATTGTATCTAGTGTTTCCAAGACTGCTAAACTGATCGGTCATTTGGGATGTGATTCTATGTAATCATGCCATTGTATTAAAATAGTGCATCGACTCTGGGCTACTGGGGTCGGGGTGTTACACACCGAACCATGTATCATGAAAAATATATACTATACCACATAAACCCATGTTTTAGATTTCCAATACATCTAAAATTGATGGTATAATTTTATGAGCCTCTAAATTATTTACATAATTATTCAATATGGTAACTTCACATTATTTCATACAATTAGAAATTTTGGATGGTCCTAGACTTGATGTAAAGTACTTTTATAGAGTGATAAATCTTAATTCTCCATTATGATTTTTATTAAAAAGAGTTGGTTAATGTATGGAATTCTCATTGAGATAAGACTTTTTCATTTCTTGTGGAAGATCATTATATATGGTATCCCAATATTTTACATCATTCTCTAGAAGGATATATTTCTATCTTATCATGCTGACACTGATTGTTAACACCAGTTAGTTTATTTCATGTGACCCAAGGATTGAAAATATATCCAAAAAATGAAAATGGGATTACTATGCCATGAAATCTAATCCAAATCATCATGGGTTTATTTTATTAGTTTCTTATATTGATAGTATTGTATTTGATATTCAGGTGAAACATCAAATAGGATACCCTCATATTCTGTCATATTTCATGGATGTCATCCATGAAAATATAAATAGATTTACTCCAATGATATATGTAGAGTTTAATATTTATATAGTTATGAGAGTGGAATTTGATTCTATAATTCCATACTGGATGGTTCCAACTAATCTTTAGGAACTGAAATCATAGTTCGAGGTCAAGAACTATATATACTTTATTTGACCTTGTATAACTAATAGGGGATCACCGATCCTTTTGTCCATGATAGTGAACTATATAATCAATATTTTCATGAAATACATGTGGTATAATCATCATTTGGTTGAGAACCATTATCCACTACATAAAATATATGACCAATTTGATAATATCTAAGGATGAAATTTATTCTTAACTAATGATTTGAGGAAAATATATCATCATTTATGTGTATGAAACATTGAAATACATTGTAATTTATTCCACGATATGTATATCTTGTACGAGAGTATAGTTATGTAGTTTGATCTCCCAAATGAGCCAAGAAGTTTCATGACTATAGTGAATCGTGTTTTCATAATATTTCTATATTATTTTATGGTATTTTCAAAGAAGATATCACGATATGTTCTCATACATCAAAAGATCAAGATAAATACATTGGAACCATATTTATCACAATAAGAGAGAATATGTAGTATCCCAAGATTAGAAAATTTAATTTCTATATTGATAATTTTCTCTTCATAAAAAACATAATATTATTATATAGGGTATTTTTACAGAAATTGAATCTGAGATTCATAGTTTCTTAATAGATATTAAATAAATTAATTGATATTAAATATATATTTTTGGAATTAAGGGTATTATATGTGTTCTATATATGATTCCTCATTCATTTTAACAACACTTATTATTATAAAAAAGAAATTTTTTAAAATCCCATTATCAAAATCCCTTGAATGATCTATTCATTAGTTGATTGATAAAATTCTGTCACTGTCCATCATAATTTTACATCAGTCTATTAATAGATGTACCTGATATAATGATACATATAGAGTAAACATAGGATATTTTTTGATGCATTAAAATCAAATCACGATGTACAAGTATTTTTTATTTTCCCATTATTATTATAATTACCCAATTCATGATCTCAATCTAGAGGAATGAGTTTATACCTTGCATTATTTTAGGAGTTATTTTTTTGGAGAGTGGTGTGTAGTATAAATGGATCTCCATAGTCTCAAATACATATTAACCCATCATCTAATGAACATAAGTCAATGAAGTAGGGTCAAATACCTACATTCCTTCAAATTCGGTCATCCTTATATGCTAGTAAAATGAAATTCATTAGTTGTTCCATAAGATGGAAGAATAAGAAAAACACATTTTTAGACGTCATTAGTGAATGTATTTTTATGGATATATTCTTAAAAACTAATTTACATGTTCATGAGTTTCATGGGAACACTATACTGACATCATTATCTGTGGCCTCATTACTTTTGGATTGATTGAAGATGATGCATCATTAAATTACAATGGGATTAGTCCTAAGGGATTTTTTAGATGGGGACCCATTACCCTTTTTATACTTTTATGGGGATGATATCCATCTAATTTTTGAAAATATATGTGTATTAAATTACCTCTGATGGTAATGGGTTATAGAGCCTCATAAATCCTCTTTGACAGTACATTGTGGTCTTATAAGGATGTTTTATGACATAAACCTCAATTAGTGGTGTTTATGGAGGAAAAGGGATATCCAGAGATTCATTACTAGGTTTTAGACATATTATAAGGTGTAGGTGGATCATTAGTGTCATGCCATAATTTTACATCCATTTACTTTAAGAGTGTAAATAGGATGGAGTCACTATGGGTTTTATAATGAGTTTACATAGGTCCCCTCAAGGTAGTGAGTCCATTTGGAATTATTTCCAAAAGCTAAAAAAGGTTAAAAAATTTATACATATAAGAGATACCTATAAAATAAAATATATTGGAATGATATGGAAGCATGACCAAGTATAAGACAAATTCATAGAGTGGGAGGGTGATTTTTATCCTCAATTACTTGAACTTTTATCAAATAATTCTAAACCACCCTAATAAGGGATACTAAATGATGAGTGGTTTTTTGAAAGGGAGGTTGTAACAATGTATATATTAATATATGTAAATAATCATCTAAATAAAATATAAATCAATTGTTTTATATACCTCCTAATTTCTAATGGGGTAATGAATGTTTCTGAGAGTATGGGGCTTATTCTGAGGTTAAATCTCCTTTTTTTAGAAACTATGTGATGTTAACTGTTAAAGAAGAGTTTGTGTATACCATATGTCTCAACCATGAGGCCTCAATAGGTGGATAAAAATTTCATTATTGTGAGAAGGAGGTAGTATGGTCATTAAAAATGAAAAAAATAATATATATATATATATATATATAGAAAATGTCTAGGGAATTATTTTTTTAACTGAGTACTTTGTTGTGCAAGGGGTGAAGGTTTTTGAATTTGACCACGAAGGGGTTTTGCATGGTGTTTCAAACTATGTCCCATGTTGTGTGAGTTGGTGTTCCACATCGGATTTGGTGGTTCGTGGTTGGCATATGGTTTGTTCAAAATGCAATCATACCTTGCACCCATTAAAAGTGTCAAAAAAAATTCCCCTTGGGTCATTAACCCTTCTTCCATGAATTTTCGTTCTCAAATCGGAAAAAAAACTCCCCCACATATGAATATCTTCTCTCCCAATTAAGGCTTTTATCCCTTTCTTCACATGGTATCTGAATAAAATGTGAACTGTCTTATTGAATAAATCATTATAATCTCTCCCATCATCTTGATTATTTTCATATTTTATCTCCCTGTATTTATTGAAACATTTGAGTGAGAAAATATTCCCTATTTTTATTATTTTTCCGCATTCATTTAATTTTCATTTATATCCTCTATTAAAGGTTTATACATGAAAATGTTTTAACTACCCATATAAATAATATGATTTATTTGATTTATTTTTTGATAAATTTGAATATATTATGTTCTATTATATTACATTAAAAACCTTTCAAGTGTCTCCCCGTTGATATAAAATTAATTTAATAGACTACTAATGGAAAATTTTATCTTTTCCTTTAAACCTAATTTCATCAACTTGGTTTTTCTAATATTACAAATTCTACAACGTTGGGTGTTTTAATTATAATTTATATAAATTTAATTATTTCACAAATATGTAAACCTTCTTTTGAGGAATGTTGAATTTTCCATCAGGAAAATGATGTTTAATATTAATTTAATGAAACTGTATTACAATGTAGAAAGACCAAATTCTTGTTTATGTAATTGAGTGAGTTTAATATGTCAGTTAGCATTATTCCTTACAAAAATAGAGAAATGAGATATTTAAATGTTTTATATTATGAAAATGTCACATGATCCTTGTTTTTTAGTAATGTGTGATCATTCCTCTCATTATTCCTATAGATAGTTTATATTTTTTTCTATAAAACATTTTCCTCATTATTAACTGGCAATGTGATAGAAATTTCCCTCCGCACATACACTACTACTTAATCTAGGAAATTGGAAATGATGATCTTATAATTTAAAGGGGGGATGAACATTATGTTTCTTCCCCTTGGAATATATTATTTGGAATATCAATATCTCTCATTAAATAATATATATGACTTTATGATCCCAATCTATGAATGAGCTGAAGACATAAAGACTCCGGTACCACATGGACGGATGTGACATGTAATTTTTATGCCTTGTACAGAGTAAACATATAATGTATTTTTAGGGCTTTGGTAGAACACCATAAGGTGATATTCCAATTTTATTCCCCTTTATTCATATATGCAACTAATAAAGTGAAACATTCAATATTACTATATAGTTCCCATATGTGATCATTTTTATGGAATTCATAACTTTATTATATGAGCCTTATGTTTCCCTATATATATATATATATTATTGTTATATATTTTCATAAGATATATCTCTGATTGGGAAGATGTAGGTAGAGTTGAATGGGTGTCCCCTTATAAATCCAATGTGACTCTGTACATTTTATCTTACTATATTAATTATATTTATAACTACACACTACTTAAATTATATTCACTAGGTTACGAACATTATAATCCATTGTTGGTGTCCTACATGGTTTTACTCACCTGTTATTCAGGCCACTAATTTTTACCCAGAAATACTACGTTGATATATGTTGTGATAAAGGGAAGCATCTAGATTTTTATTCCTTATATTTTATAATTGGATTGATTTTGTTAGGAGATGAAATATATTGGAGTCATCATCTTATTAGAGATAACTTTTATCCATTTAATTTATTTTATATATCATGTTGTATATGTATGATACCATGATCCCTTCTATCCATTTTTTTATAGAAACATGGTAACATAATTATGTATATGAGAGTCAATATTATCTATGATTGATGAAATTTGTACATAATATAAAATATATTATGTCAATTATTAATGTATTATCATTCCTCTCACTCATTTGATTCGGATGAGATAGGTGTTGTTAAAAGGCCTAAGATGAAATCCGCAAGCTACTAAAGGCTAAAAAGAAATAGCCAGGTCATAATTATCATTTGGTGGAAACTTTAAAAATTAAGAAAACATACCCAAATAACCATTACAAAAAAACTTATATGTTTCCTGAATACAATGCAATAAATCATTAGGTATAACCAAAACAACTTACAATATCAGAGAACAAAGATGAAACTGAAACAGAAAAAGTATTTCAAAACATTTCTGAAATCCTTTTTGAATAATCATGTCCAATACGCACGACCACCCATGCATTCCTAGGAGACTTTTCCATACTCAAGAGTATTCCATTATATTTCTAAAAATTCCTCATGAGGTTACCATATATAATTTCCCCCATATTAACACACCCCTTATATAGGGTCACATCAATGAAAATGAACACAAGGCATCATTTTATGCCAAATAGTATGCTAAGAAAATTTTTCTAATGCATTTTAAAAAAACTCATTTCAATTGATGGTATTATTAAATACTATTTCTATAAATTAATTCTATGAATCAATTTTGAAATAATCATTTTAAAGTCAATTATCTAATTGTAACTTCTACTAGAAAAACAAATTCCAAAATTTCACAATCCATCACTAATGAGGGTTTCCACACCAAATTCACAATGAAATTTGTGAACCAAAATCAAATTTAAATAAATAATTATTTTCTTAATAACAGTTTTTCTATATTGAATCCACACTACTCTCAATTTTAGGCGAAGATGAATAACATTAAAAAACTCCAAAAATTCCGCATGAAACTCCCAGAGAACAGTGTTATATCATGTTTCCAATCATGAAAACAATAACATTCTTACATTATTTTCAACACACAATAAGAAAATATTCTCTAAATATTAGACACATGATTCAAATATATGGATGAAAAATAATACATTGGAAAAAACCCTGAATGGAAACATACCAAAGAGTTTGAGCCAGCTACACACTAATAATAACTAATCGATATCTTTAGGATGAGAATGAAGGGTATCCACATCCTTTGGGAGAAGTGGTAATTGATTAAGGGTAATATTATTGGAACAAATGATCCATTTAAAAGGTAATACAAAATATAACTAAAAAATCTTAATCTTGTTTTTAAAATTTAGTTGTTAGGGGTCACAGTTAGGAAAATCATGTGATATCCCTATTATATCCACTCCCTTAAAAAATCCATCACATTAATTGATCACATAGTTAGAAAAATATATTTCCTAACCTTCTAAAATTCTCTATCCAACATTACACATTTTATCCTTGATGATCGTATGGTTTGGCAAAACTGTGTGCCTAACTATGGGCCTACCCATTGCTCAATATTTTATTTAACAGTTTCTTGGAAGGCGTTTCATGGTTTCTATTGATAGAGATAAATGTTGAAACTGATAGAAAGTCCCCAAAAACATGACCAAGAACTTCCAAACATCTAGTGTAATAACTCATTTTTTATCTATATTAAGGATGATTTTAAATTTTTTCTAATACATTATTGTGGACATAATATGGATGGAATTTTTTTTAAGAATGAATTAGAGGGTGTCAGAGGGATTTTTTAAACCTCAGAGCCTTAGTAATATGAATAATATGTAGGACACATAGTTAGAAGAAACCATTCAAGGCATGCCATGGGGTTACCCCTTATTGTACGAGGCATTAACATGAGCAGAAGTATGCCACACGAGTTGAGGACACTATTAAAATTGAACCACAAAACTATGATAATGTTATGTAGTATTTATCAAATTAATTAAGAAGGTTTGGCACAATTTTTTCCTAATATTTTAGCCTAACTAAGTGGGTCCCATATTGAGGAAGATATCCATGCATGGTTGGTTCCTGGTTCGGCTAACCGAGTGGCCATAACATGTGCCGCTATTTCTTATGGGTAAAAAATCAAAAATGTCTTTAATGAAAGGTTTAACCCACTACCATCATACTTTTCTCATTCTAATGAATAGGGAATCCCCTTCACTCTATTTTTTAATGACTATAAATTATTTCTATAGGTTTTTTACCTATTCTATGATCTGATGTATAAATCGATCCCCGTTTGTCACATCAGATTCACATCAGTATGAAATCTATTAATTTTGATCCATTATTCTCTACTCATATCCTTAGCTGAGTTATCTTGATATTCCCATATATTCAAAATTTTTAGGGATTTTATCCATTCTTGAGACATCTTCCCATCCAGGCCAATCTAATGGTCAATACAAGATGAGGAGATTGTTATAGGGATAAGTTTTGTCATCTATTTATGATCTCTGATGTCTCTCCATTTTATAAACTACAACTATTGAGTGCACACATATTTCAACAAGAATTACCTATTTAATTAACATTATATTATTATAGTCATTTGAATCGTATTTTATAGATGATTCTATATATTTTCATTATCATTGGAAGTTACAAACTCAATGCTCACCATAACTTGTAAGGTTTTTAGCACTTATCTTCATTTAGTGGGGTGTTAATTGAGTATTAGAAAAAGGGTTTTGGTGTTTTATGACATGAAATTTATAAATGTGACTCTAAAAATTAATTGAGTAAATTTTCAATGGATATTAAAAAATATTACCACTTGAAACACCTTGGAAAAGTCTATTAAAATAATAAATAAATTTTAAATTGACTAATTAAATGGAATTTATAATATATGAATCACTTTTACTAATTGAATGACTTCGTTTCATTCCCATAGAACCCCTTACCATAATAATGGAAGGTAGTTGAGTGGACTTGATTACTAATAAATTAATTTAAATTTTAAATGTTTCGATTTCCTTTTTATGCCTTATCACTATAATGAAAGGTATCAAATGGTCCAATTAAATTATTAAATGTCCCGAGTAATATATAGTCATAATTAAATAATGATATACTTATTTTGTTCCTATTTAATATGTTCCTATAGATATTTATAAGAGTGGTCAAACTCAATACATCATTAGACACCCATGTCATTGACATGAGAACTCTTGGATTCTATTCTGATTTAAGGATCTTGATTTCCTAGGGAATTAGAAACCTTCGAGTATGATCCCTATCTATGAGTTGATTCCCAAAATGAATTCATATGATACTTCCTTTATCACTCAAGAATTAGGATTCCTTGAATATACACTTTTGATCTAGAGTGACATATGTGGACAAGTGGATCCATGGATACACTAATTGGGACCACTCATAGATTATACCGTGCTTATCGAGGACATGATCATTGGTCTCATTTAGATTTATATTACATTGGAAATCCATGGGTGACTCCCGAGGAATACACCCAAACTTTTTATAGTTAGGATATAGGTTATTACTAAGTTGGATAAACCCCTAAGGATGATGATTCCTTGGTTACTTCCATGGATCCACTTACTATTATCATCATCACGGGATGTTTTGTATAAACTTTTATCCTTATATATAATTATCATAACATGATTTAATTTCATGGTAAGTTTCACGTGACATACATATATAAAATTTAACATTATTAATTAATTGATTGATCATATCCCTAGAAACTAGCTATGTCTGAAGCATGAACTAGGGAATTTTACAATTCATTACTATATTACAACTATATATGCATGAATGCACACTATTTCATTTTTGTATCCCAGAAAAGATTGTATAGACACCATTGGAGGTGGCCTAAAGAGATTATCTCAGACCCTCTCCAAATCATTGATAGTTCTCGGGATGATTACATGTAGGCATGTGTCTATATATGGAAGTTTAACAGTTTGGAAACTTGAAATGACTTTCTGGTGTTAGGAAGGACCCTGTTATTTCAGGACAAAGCTGTAGCTCGTGATTCATGGATATTTTTTAGAATTTTTTCATTTGTATAGCATGTATTCACTATTATTATGTAGACATGTTCTCCTGTTTTGTTGAGACATTACATGGATTATCATCTTCATTTGTGTATGATTTAGTTACCAAAATTTCATAATATTATTGGTTGTTGAGTTATTATTGATTTCTATTATGTCAAATATGATTTGTTAGTTGTCTATAGAGATTAGTGTATGTTACCATTTTTTCATATCATTACACATTCTTTCATTGTTTACATGTTTTATAATTAATCCTATATGATACAATTAGGTAGCGAGGTAATAGTCTCCCAAAGGAAAAACTAATTCAACTTGATGAAACTTGACAACCAATGAATTACATGGAGGAATGATTGAGACCATGTGGCCAATAGGGCATAGGGAATCATAGAGTGGAACCTAGTCTCGTGATGTCACAATATGGTATCAAAGTGGACTCACATGTTTCTGTACTATTTTGATATAATTTAATAGAGTTTAGTAATTATTTTCAAATTGGTTATAATATTCTCTTCAATATATCATACCCATGCTATTGGTGAATATTGAGTTCCCTTAATAATAATTATTGTTTAGTTTCTTTATTATTATAATTTATATCATGTCACTATTGGGTGATAAACATTCTATGTGATGTTTTTTTAATAGCGATTGAGGTTTACATATTTCCTTTTCTTAGTGAGATGAGGGAAAGTAATAATATATAAATGAATCATTATAGGAACCATGTAAACACATTCAATGAATATTCCACTCTATATAATTTTATTTAATTACATAAATTTCATGTGTTGAATAAGATTGTAATGTGAGTCATGATTGATTATATTTATTCACATGTTCTACTAAAATATTCTATAGAGAAGTTGATTGGTTATTTGAACATTCATCATAAAAATGGAGTATTCCTATATTCGATGGTGGTCCCATATTTAATGGATACTTTATACCCATGTAACTTATGTACCTCTAGTTACATGAAATGCTATGTGGTTGAAATTGACTGATTTTTAGTTTCAATTCATGAGTTTTATGGGAATGTTGGGGTTGGAATAGATAATTTACTGTGATGGTAAATTATAATTAAAATAAATGGGTGTTGATTTTAGTGGTAAGGTTTATGGGCCCAGATTCACTAGGAATGGAATTACATTTTAATCAATCCTTGATGTATCTATTAAAGAAATATTCAATACTAAAATTAAAAATAATTCTTATTAATTTTTTTTGGTTTTACATAAAGCCATAAGTAAGGTATTGATATCCTTCCACCAACAATAACCCTTGTAATTTATTAATTATTAGTTACATATAATTTTCTCTCCAAGAGGAAATATGGGGATGTATATCATCTATAGTCAACCCTTCTTCTTATGTTTACTTCACATAGTGTTTATAACTATTCTCAATACTGTTATGAAGTGTGTGATTGAAATTTGAGGATATATTAAACAATAATGTCCTTGTGTCATATTCTAGGTGGATGGCGATGATCACACACTGGAGAAGGTGGGACATGAAAGACCAGTGATTCGTCCTATTGTTACACTCTATGAAAGGTTATCTATGAACTTCACATACATTGGTTCATCTAACCCAATAGTTCCACTAAAAACAGCATCCCACATTTATTGAGGATGGAAGTCTACAATCTAAAAAGTCTCAACTAGAGGCCTCTCCATCTATATTATAAAATTTGGAGATTCTTCTATATCAGAGGGTGAATATTTCCCCCTATAGGTTGAAATATTTTTCAAAGTGTTTGTGAGATGTTATTACCTACGTCAGTTGTCATCAAGGCATGATCTTAGATAATTCCCATATAACCTTCTACAATAACTTATTTTCCATTGATTATGAATGTTGTCCCAAAAATAGAGTTCATGAATCTATAGTTGATAGGTAATTCATTCATGGATTATTCTATTCATTTTCTGAAATTACATTTCTTTTCATTCATTTTTGTTTTGAATGCGATATCTTTCGATTTATTTATTGATGATGGGGTAATGTATGCCACCAGTACTAAGGTGAATATATTTTTTGTAACGTCATTCTCTACTATTTCTAATCATGAACATATCACAGAGTAAATTCCAAGGGAATTAGATAGTTTTCGGAATAGAGTATCCATTTTGGGGAAGGCCGTTAGTTCCTCTTTTTACCGGAAATATTTATTTGAGATTTCACATCAGAGTAGTAGTGTAAAGGGTAAATACATTAGAATCTCCATTATATTTCATTAGTATGGATGGAAGGGGAATTTGAAGCCTCAGTGTGATAGAAAACTAAAAGAGTTATATTCATTCTGTAGTATGGGGTATCTTTAGAGATTCTTTCAGACCATTCTAGACACATTGAGTGGAAGAGGATATGTAATGTCTAAAACATCTTGAAAAAGGTTGTTTTATGTAGTGTAAGGTGCTATGTTGGTGTATAATCTGTGCGAGTCACATAAGAGGAGGTCATATATGTGGTATCCAGACATGAGATTAAGAGTACTAGTAGTGTGTTCATACATTGTGTTGTCTAACTATAGAATTAGTTCTTCTATCAGGACAAATTCATTATTTTAATCAAATAACAAATAATTATTTAGTGGGAATATAAAATTTATATGGAACTATTCTAGTTGCATACAATATTTTATCTACCATATCTGATACAAGTGATTCACAATACTTTATATCCTTTTCTTGAATGGGTTGTCTCATATTTTAAATTAAATATTACTATAGTGTTATACCCTAGATAAATTATCAGGTATACGTTCTGAGGGAATAATCCATATTTGGTAATTCCTTGTGAGGGTAAGAAATTTAATCATCTCATTGGACCTATTTTTTCATACAGTTAAGGGATTTAATGTCAATATCAGTATGGAATGGCTGGATCCATACCAAAAAATGTTGGACTCTTATCATTGCATGGTGTCATTATCATCACCAGAGGGTAGCAGCTATATACATGAGGGTGAGTGGGAAGTCTAGGCCAGTATAAACAGACAAATAAATCATGTTATAGGTGGACTGAATAGTCAAATTTGTAATCATTATATAGAATATCAGGGTATGATGAAGATTTATTATGCTATAGTAGTATATCATTTCAGGAATGGATTCCCTTCAATTTTTCTACAATATCACCTTAATACGATGTAGATTTTATGATCAGTCTCATTCCAGGAGAAGCTCTATTTTCCATTCTACCTTAATGAATGAGACAAACTAAGCCCATTGATATCAACATAAAATTGAAGGAATTAGAGGGAAATGGTTTTGTTATACCGACCACTTCTTCTTGGGGTTCCCCTTTCAATTTTACAAGATGAAGGATGTGACCATTTATCATTACATGTATTACTTAGGGCTGAACCGAAAAATAGTTATGAAATGGTAACCACTACCTCAGATAAATGATCTATTTGACCAGCTATGAGGAGATATGGTGTTTTCTATGATTGACCTAATATCGGGCTATCCTCATGTCCCATACTATACTTCTAACAAACACAATATACCATTTCATTCATTTATTCCCTCTATGTATGTCTCAATATTCCATTAATTCTTCTTAATAATCCCTACATTTTCATGGTTTTGATGAATAGGATCCTCCATCACAATCTGGATTCATTTATCAAAATGTCTATGGAAAAAATATTTATATAGTCTCTCACATGTATTGACCAGGCTAAATAACATGAGATAATTCTAACTACACTAATAGATCAATATATTTATTCCTAGAATTTTAATTTCCACTTTTGGATATAAAAATTGCAAATATTTTTTCATGTTATGTGAAAATCAACACAATAATTTTACCTAGAGAATGTGATTTCCATGGTTTTCAAGGATCATACTAAATACAAGTTCGATATATGTAGCTTCATGGGGCTGTATGGATATTACATAGATTTTATATTGGACATATAAAGACCTTATTCACATCTGAATGGTCTTACTATTAATGGTATTATGTTCCTCTAGTCAGAAGACTGTGAAAAAGACTTTCTTGATCAAAAATGAATATCTTTATCAACCCATATTTTTATTAACTATGATCTGGTTAGAGGCTATATAGTTTTCAATGATGCATCTTAAATTGTACAAGGATCATTTTTGATGTATGGGAAAAGTGTGATTTATTATATATCTCAGTAGTTGAGGCTTCATGAGAGAAGTTAATTGACACAATACCTTGAGATGATGGAATTATTTCATGCCATATTTTGTTGTAGATACTATCAGACCGACAAGAACATTATGGTGTATAAAAACCATTAGAGCCTCATATATTCCATTAAATTTTTTTAATTGAATCTTAGATGGTTAGGATTTGTCTAATACCTTATTTCCTTGGTTTTGAGCTTACTGACATGCCTAAAAAATCCAATGACATAGTGGATGTGTTGATGTGGAAACTCAGACATAGGTTCATCATGAAGATAGTGATGAATGGAAATTTATGACCTTAATTTTTGAGATTCATCTAGTGTTACAAGATAGTCACGTGTAGTCTTAACTTTCATCCATGACACATTCCCATTCCATCTATAATAACACGAAGAATATGATTTTTTTAGATCATGATGGTTTTTATTTCAGGGAGAGTATTTTTGGATAGGAACTACCTCTTTATTGTTCTGTGGAAAGGGATGACAAGCAATGTATATAAGGAAATTCATGGGTAACAACATATATCTGAAAAAAACTTATGTTTATGTCCCACACATCTTAGTGGATAGTTCATCGATTCATCTCGAAGAGGTATCGAGATATGCAATGACTGTATTGGGGGCCCCTGATGAAACGTCATGTAGTACTTTTTATTACTAGTTGTTCCACATTTTAGTCGGTGAAGGATGAGAACCAGTGGCCCTCTATATATTTAAATCCAATTCCAGTACTAGAATGGAAATATGAATATGTTAGTATTGATTTTCTAGTATACTTACCAAGATTTCTTAGAAGTAAAAATGATTTCTGGGAAATCAGGGATCGACAGATGAAATTAGCCTCCTTATTTCCAATTTAGGAGAAATTCTTAGTAAATATAATTGAATACTATATGTATATGAACTCAAACAGCTACATGGGTTCCCTCATTCTATCATTTTGGATAGGTATCTTCATTTCAAATCATGATTCAAGTTGGGGTTAAATTAATCTATTATCACAAAGGTGATTCAAAGCATAGATTTTCTCCCTCAGGTTGATGTCCAGTGGGAATTGATGATACATATTTTAGATTAAATGTTTTGTGCTTGTTTCCTTGATTACATCTAATCATGAGAGAATAATAAATCGTTCATTGAGTCTTCAAATAGTAATAGATTGCTGCTGAAAATTAATATTTTTTATTTTTGAGGCCTTATATGCTAGGTTGTGTTATTCTCTCCTATTCTTGTTACACGTAAGAGAGGTAGTGATAGAGAGCCCTCATCATGTTCAGGGGACATCAGAGTAGGTTCATATGAACAAGAAATGAATTTCTATTATTCTGTATAGATATAAAATGTATTACAATCACTGTCGTTGACCTCTGATGTTCATTGTCTGGGATCTTGTTATCTATTATATATCAGTTGTTATTAGGATTAGGAAAATAAAAAGGAAATGGAAGATATCATTTTTACCTTTTTGGATCATTTGATATCCTGGAGAGATTTAAGATTGTATTATTTTAGTTGATACTACGTCATTGGTACATTTACACGAATGTTTTATTCCATATTTCACAACTTCACTAGTATCATGTCAACCTATTTCATACTTTTGATCTTTAGGAGGTTTAGTTAGTTGGGGATGCTTCATTGGAAAATAATCTTATAATCATAATTGACTGCATAATGAAGGTTATCTATGTCCAATCTATTCCTTTAGAATGGGTGCTATGGTAGCCAGTCTACGTACAATATGAGACTTTTGAGTGGGAGGGCGATGTATGTTCTTAGTTTCTGAAGTATTATCATACAGTTTTTCACCTCCTTTTGAATATGAACTTTTGGAAAATAATTTAAGAGGGGAATACTGTTAGAACAATTTTTTACCTCAAGTGTAAATCTTTATATGTTCATACAAATTATATATTATAGGATTAATATGTATATCATTTTTGGTAAAAATGGTTTTTGGGGTGTTTGTGGAATTTTCAGCTCTTAAAACCCTATATAGTGGAAAAAAGACTTGTTACATGGTTTGGAGAAACTATACGTTGTAGGTATCATGATTAACATGAACCATGCTGGGCATTATATTAAGTGGAATGAGGACACATAGTTATAGGAATCCATATAGATTAGACTCCATGGCCACGTAGATGTTATGAAGTTTTTAATAGATCAATTTTACATGGTTTGTATAACGGTTACCTAAACATGTGGCATAACATTTTTGGTGTCCTCTTGAGGATGTGAACCATGCACAGTTGGTTCTTGGATGGTCCAACCATGAAGCCAAATATTTCATAACAATTTTTATTAGGTAATTGACCGAAATAAAATTAATGACTGTTTAACCTCACTACCATCCTCTATTGTTCATTCTAAAAGACAATGATTCCTCTCCTCTCTAATTTTCATGCTCTTATGACCCTTTCCATTCGTTTTCTCCAATCCTATAATTTGAAGACAAATTCAATCCTCATTCATCACATTTGGATTATTCAATACTCAATTCAACTTGATTAATTCATATTTTCTCTTCTCAATGACAATGATATTCCGATATTGGATAATATGAACTATTTTTAGTGTAATGATCTATTTATTATATTTTTATGATCCATTCCAAACTAAAGGATGATATTGGCCAAGGTGACAAGAATGGGGATAAGGTATGTGGTTTGTGATTCATCCCTCATGTCTCACCATTTTATAAATTTTTTCCATTTTCCCCACACAAATGAAATTTGGTGATACCTATTTCAATAAAATTATTTGCTTATAGTCCTTAGAATTTTATTATTGACCCTGTTGAATTAATTTTCATTATCATTGTAGGTTATGACCACATTAATGTCCACATAATGTATTTTTTTACCTCTTCATTTCTTTTAGTGGGTGTTTCAATGACTATCTAGGATAATGCTCAGTTGTTCTTTAAATTATCCTTCTTAAAGGCTAGTAACATAATTAAATGAATAAAGTTTTAATAAATAAAATTATATATTAACAATTAACCCTTGTAATGTAAGTGAATTAATATTATAAATAAATTTCAAATTGACTTATTAAATGGACAGTATGATATATGTGTCACCATTTCAAATTTAGTGAGTTTGTTTCATGTCTTCATAACACCATATCATACTAAAAGTTTTGATGTCCCTATTTTTCCTTATCTTGATAATAAATGGTTTGGAATGAACCAATTAAATTATTAATAGGCATGTGTATTAAATGGAATAATTTAAATCATTGATTATTATAAGGTTTCAATTGAATATGAACAGAGGTATCATTATTGGATTGGACACACTCAAGATATTCATGTATTCACGAGGGAATTCTACAAGAAATCATATATTCAATGTTATTTAAAGTATTTCAGTTTCTGGGGGAGATACCCTACTTAGATTCTGATAAATGTCTACAAGTTGATAGCTTGAATGACGTCGAATGATCATTCCATTATCACTAAAATATTAGAATACCTTTGATACAATCATTGGACCTATATTGATATCATAGATCATGTGGCACCAAAGAATCACCCTTCGGGACCAGTCAATGATTATCTTGTGATTGCTTTGGACATAGTCCTTATACTTGGATAGAATCATATTATAATAGAATGACAGGGGTGACTATAACATCCCAGGTAAATAAAGATTATAACATTTTAATATTTATTAATATTTTTGAATTAAATATTAATTTTACTTTAAAGGGGATTCTATGTTAGATGGCGTAACTTATACACAAAACGATTTTCTTTGAAAACTTACCTTGCACACAATGTTGAGTTATACAGAAAAATAATAACATAATATTATTATTTTAAGTTCTAGTTAACGCCTAACCATTGTAATGGAAGGAATGAATAGAACTAACTACAATATGATTATACATGTTTGTTAAATGTTTTTACATTTATCCAATAAATTTTCGAGTCTTAAAAGAAGATGTAATTCGAGTTTAAGCATAGATACTCTAATATTTGTTAAAATGTTGATTTACCACCTTCCAATGGAAAACCCTATTTAAATAAAGTTTGGGTGACTTTTATAGGTTATATTTGAAAAAATAAAATTATTATTTATAATTGGGATATCAATATTTACTTTTTGTAAATTTTTCGTATTTTTTTAATAAAATTCCATTATTTAATGAATAGTGAAAAATATTGTATTTTAATTCAAAACTGCATTTTAATATAATTTATTAATATGTAGAGATTATATTTTTAATATGTTATAAAGTTTAATTGTATTCTGTTTATACTATTGAATCCAATGTTGTTCATTAGAAGTAATTTCACTTTGAAATTGGACATAAATAAGTGTTAATCTTTTGAAAGTTATTATTTCTTAATAACATTTTTTTTTGTTTTGGTAGCGTGAATTAATTTTGAATTCATTTTTGCCACATCCATGTTTTGAATTTGTAAAAATTTATTCCATATTTAGAATCAAGAACTTCAAATTGTGTAATAATATATCTTTTATTTTTAGTCATTATGATTATTTATTTCAGTAAATTTTTTATTTATCATGGTTAAAGGGTAAATCTGGAAAATAATGGTAACAAAATATTATTATAATAATATTAAATTACACTAACATGTGTCATAATTGAACTGGATGATACATTTCTGACCATGGACACCCTTTAGTCGATTTTGGGACCCCATGGGGCCACTTGGGAGTGATAATGACACTTTATATTAACTAATTTAATGTAAAGAGAAAAATGACATAAACATATATCTTTTATTAAATCAATTTTTACATGGGGTTATATAAGTTATAAATTCGAATATAAATATTCATATGAAAGAAAAATATATTTCTTACATCATTATATTTGTTTTATAATTTTCAGACATCAAATAAATAATAATATGTATGACACAATAATGATGCATTGTTTACCTCATTATCGAATGACTTAAATAAATTAGTTTATAAAAAGTAAAAAAATATTCAAATCCTATAAAATTCTTATGGGATGATATTATTTAGTATATGTGTCGTATTTTCTTCGACTTAAATATGTTTTGAACCTTTATAAACAGAAAATCATTATATAATAAAATAATTTTTTTAAACATTTCTAAAGCACCCATCCTCCCCCTTATAAAAAGCCCTCACTTCTAACTCCATCCACACACTTCTAAATCACCCTTTCTCATCCATAATTTGGCCATTAAAATTCCATACATATCTACCCTTTTCATAGAATCCTTATTCTAGGTAGAAGGAAATTCAATTAAACCTTTCGGTTCAGACCAAAGGGAGATACCCAATTTAAAGATAACGACTTCTCTTTAGTTCTTTTTTTTTCTTTCTCCAACCCCCTACACTCTTATTAATATCATTAATAATAGAACCAGTATCTTCAATATAAAATGATGTTTGTATGAGAAGGATTATAACTACACTTACACACACATCCATCTAATGGGTAAAGAATATATTGTTTCTGTGGACGACGAACTACTGCCACATGAAAAGATTATTGTTCAATCTTCTCCTACCACCTCTTATGGTGGCCATTATGATGGCACTATATATATATATGTAATATATATTATATTTATATTGTTTCTTTTCTTCATTATTTTCTATTTATATAATACCATTATGGTTTCCATAATAGGTAAACATGATAATTTCACTTGAGAAAGTGCGGAATACCTCCCCCATAAAGTGATAAGACTCGTTCATGTCATATGTGTAACATATAAAATATGGAGTTAATTATGTTATATATGATATTATAATATATTTATAATATACCTACGTATAATTATGATTTTATTCCATTGAATATAATATATAAACGAAAGTAGCGTTTATGCGTACGTACGACTTACCGTCTCCATGAATGATGCATTTCATTTCTTATCTCCAAATGTTATGTACTATTATAAATACATATATATACTAGATATATATGATATATATGATATCTAAATTATTAATATCATTCTATATATAATGAAATTTCTATTACAAGGACAATTTATAATTATAAAAAAATCATTTTTTACTCTACTTCCGGACATCGAAAAAATGTCTGATATGAAGTAAAAAAATTAACTAATTGTTATAGCTAGGTAATAATTGATATAAAAGTAATATTAAACCTGAAAACGATTTCTATGAAAGTAGAAATTAACTTTAGCTTATTATTCAGGATATTAACGAACGATCGAGTCATGTTAGACATGGGGTAAGGTAATTCGTCTCAATATTCTTTCATTGAGGAATATTTCTTTATAAATGAATTTATTTTATACGGTGTATAAACACATTTTTCTTTTCATTTCATTCAAATGTAATTTTTTTCTAAGAGGCATTTTAATAAATGAGAAAAAAATAATGTTTCTTTTTAACATAAGCAGTGACAACGTCATTTTTCGTTGCTGCGAGTATTATTTGATCTTTGGATTCCGTAAGATTCTAAAATGTTTTAAAAAGGAAAATAAATACCATATACGATTTTACACATTATTGTATTGAAAATGGTTTTGATAATGTATTTTTAAGTCAATATATTTAAATTATATATTGTGATTGAAATGTGGTAATTTTATCTTTCCTTTATGTTTGTTTTATGTGTTATGAATGTGTTATAGTTCTTGGGAATTGTTTACATATATGGGTGGTTCCATGATAAACATAGGGCAGGTGGGCACGAGATAGCTCTAAAATTCATTGGGTAACATGATGGAGGTAAACGAGAATGTTTCTCTTAAGAGATTAATGGAATATACTATGATGGGTATTCCAAATGTAAATCCCTATGTAGCTGTAAAAGCTACTACGTATGTATGTTATGGATGCAACTAGTTACCATTTATGATTTAGGATTTTTACGAGTTATTCATAAATCTTATGATTTCATGAGGTATGAGCTTACGCTTGGTATGTATTTATTGACTAATTTTATCTTTCTTTATCTTATAACCCTTAATGAGATTTTTATACTCATCCCATGTTTTTTAGGAATGTTATTTACATGACATAAAGATGAATACGGTCAAGGATGGGATTAAGAAAAAGTCATGCTGTCTAAAACAAGGATCTAGACATAACTCTTTTTTCAAGAGTTATTATTTTATGAAAAAGATGGAAACTATGTAGAAGTGTCTTCTTTGTAATATTTTTAGATGTAATAGATATGTCCTAAATCTCTAATAATCTATACCTGAAAAGAATCTCAATGTGAATTACTCAATTAATTATAGATTATGTAATGTTTAAAGCTGGGTCCTTATAGTTGGTATCAAAGGTCAATTTTGACAACATTAAGAGTTAGGATACTGTAAAATTAATATCCATAAATTATTTTTAGTTTATGTTAGTAATGAAATGATATAGCATTTACAGATTACCATGTTGCTTCGCCTATGATATTTATGTGTTCTAAATTATTTTCCATAGAGGAAACATGGCAGCTATGATCGGACAACATCAGGAGGAATACAACCTTCTAAATCAGCAACCTTTGATGGTCAGAGTCAGAACTAAACAGTTTGTAGCTGTGATGGAATAGTTTACTCAGGTTATAAATGGTGGGCGTATCTAAGCATGAGTTCATCTAGATTAACCATATAGGAACATGTCAATAGTGGTTCATTTCATGAGGAAACATCCCCCATAATTTAAAGGATCGTTTGACCCTGTTCTAGTTGAAGGGTGGATTAAAGCACCAGAAAAGATATTTGATGTCATGAGGTATCTAGAACATCAAAAGTTTTGTCTCATTGTTTACTATTTTGAAGGTGAATCTGATTAATGGTAGTCGATAGTGGAAAATTTCATGGATAGTGACGAGATTGATTCCCTAGATTGGGATGAATTCAAAGGTGTGTTTCTTGAAAAATATTTTCCTAAGGTGGTTCATCTTAGGATGGAAAAACAATTCCTGAAATTGAGTTAGGAGGATGTCTCAGTGGATTCTTATGAAGCCAAATTCTCTCGACTGGAAAGGTATGCCCCAAAATTTTATACGATATATCGATAGTAAAATCAACCATTTTTACACAAGGCTAAATCCAATTTATTGATGGTATTTAGCTTCTCATGTGTTAAAAAGTTACAAAAAACATTTTCGATGTGTAGAGAATGTGGAAATGGAGTTCACTGATGATCAGATGTTCTTTGACCAACAACAGAATAAGAGGTCGATGTGGCATACGAAAGAGAAGAACTTTTCAAAAAAGTATTATGGTATGATACATAAGTTTATAGTTTGTAAATTTTTTTTTAAAAACCATGCAGGGGAATGTCCTTTGATTTATACTAAGTGCGACAGATTGTGTAAAATGAGACTTAAGGATCATTATTGCACTAAAAAAATCAGGGTAATGTTAAGAAAAAATGTGATTTACAGTCAGTAAAATGTTTTAAGTGAAATGAAATGGGTCATTATGAAAATGAATGTCCAACAAAGAACACATTTGAGGGAAAGCATCAAGACTAAAATCAGAAAGGGGTGGTGAAATCTTTTGCAACTACTTCAGTAGATGTTGGACCGTCCATTGAATTAGTATTAGGTACACTGTTTCATTATTTAGATTATGCCAATGTGTTGTTGGATTCTGGGTCTACACATTTTTTCATTTTTGAGAAGTTTTCTTGTAAATTTGGAATTACATCTCCAGATATGAATCCTGAAAGTATGGTAAACTCATTGGGGGAAATGTTGAGACAAAAAGAAATTATAAGAACCTTCCTGTCCATGTGTGCGGAAATAATTTACTTAAAAATCTTATTTTTTTCCCTCTAGTAGAGTTTGATGTTATTTTGGGTATGGATTGACTTTTTTTATCATACTAAGATTGACTGAAAATCTAAAGAGGGTTCTCTTCAGAAATATTTTCAGTTTTTGTACAAAAATTAACCCTTACTTTTGATAACATATCAAGAATCATAAAAACTAGTAAGATAATAAAATGAATGTTACCATTCAGATAGTGTTGAAAAGCAAGGAATAGTTCATATTAATGATGTGCTAGTGGTAAATGAGTATCTTGATGTTTTCTCATGACGATTTTCCTTGTATAATAACTGTTTGAGAAGTTTAATTTTCTGTTTACGTAGTTCTTGATGATAAGCCAATTTCAAAACCCCCTTATCAAAGGGCTCAAATTGAACATTTATATTTAATTAAGTAATTCCAGAAGTTATTAGATAAAGGTTTCATTTGACATAGCACATCACCATGGGGTTCTTCAGTCTTGTTTATTAAAAATAAATGTGGTTCAATGAGACTTTTCATTGATTATAGATCATTTAATAACATCACTGTTATGAACAAGTATCATTTTCCTCATATCGATGATTTGTTTGATCAGCTCCAGTGAGCTCAGTATTTTTCGACAATTGTTTTGAGTTTGGGGTACCATCAGTTGGAAGTAATGGAAGAAGACATTTAGAAGATCGTGTTTCATAATAGATATGGACATTATGAATATGTTGTTATGCCTTTTGGGTTAACCAATGCCCCTACTTTATTTAAGGATCTTATGAATACCATTTTCTGTGAGTTATTTGATAAATTTATGGTTGTGTTCATTGATTATATTTTTTTTCTAAAAGTAAAGAGAATCATGAAATTCATTTTAGGGTTATCTTCCAAACCATAAAAGAAAATAAACTGTATGGGAAATTTTCCATGTGTGAGTTTGGGATATAACTAATTTCTTTCCTTGGCCAAATTGTTTCAAAAAATGGAAAAACGGTTGATCCTACTAAACCAAAAGTTGTTGAAGAATGGCCAAGACCAACAAATATAACTTAGTTTCATAGTTTTCTTGGATTAACGGGTTATTACCAGATGTTTGTTGAAAATTATTCACGGTTACCAAGACCACTGACTACGTTAACTCGAAATGGTGTTAAGTTCATCTAGACTAAAGAATGTGATTATTGTATTTAAGAATTGAAAAAAAGAATGGTGAATTCTACAGTTTTGGAAATTCCTTCTAGAAATGGTGATTTTGTTATCTACATTGATGCTTCATTGATAAGACATTATTGTGCCCTAATGCATAATGGTCAGGTAATTTCTTATGCTTTACGGGAGTAGAAAACTCATGAGATAAATTACCCTGCACATGATTTGTAATTATAAATTGTTTTTTTAATAAAAATTTGAGGCATCTCCTGTATTGAGTAAAACGTGAAATATATACTAACCACTAATTTTTGAAATATATATTTACTCAGAAATAATTATATATGAGATAGAGGAGATTATTGGAATTAATCAAGGATTATTATTGCACCGTCCATTACCATCAAAGAAAGAAAAATAAAGTGGTTGATGCCTTTAGTAAAAATAGTAATGATTAATTAACCATGCCACATTTGGAATGAGATCCTTTGGTTTTTTATTTGATGAAATATGGCATAGAAGTTTTTGGTGCAAGAAATTCATCTGTTTTACTTCAGGTGTCAGTGAAATCTTCTTTATCAGACATAATTAATAAAGCACATATGGAAGAAAGTGAGTTGTAGCAAAAGGTATAGTAGGTTCATAAGGGTATTTTGCCTGATTATAACATTTATAATGATTGTGTTTTTTGGTTTGGGAAGATATTATGTTTTCCTTGTGATTCACAGTTGAAGAATGAGTAGTTATGTGAAGCTTATAGTTCTCTGTTTTCCATTCTTCCTGGCATTAAAAAGATGTAAAGAGTTCTTTGGGAGTATTACCGGTGGGATCGAATGAAAAGATATATTGTTGATTTTATTATGATATTTTTAACTTGTCAACAGTTTAATGTAGAGAGGTAGTTACCAAAAGGGATGCTTTAGTCTTTACTGGTGCTAGATTGGAAATGAGAAAATATATCCATGGACATCATTGTGGTATTACCAAAGACATGTCGAGGTAATAATGCAATCTTGGTTATTGTTGATCCATTGAATAAATTTTCTAATTTCAGTCATATTCAAGATACTTTTTATATATATCAACTTTTTTTGTTGTATTTTAAAGATATATTAAGGTCGCATGGTGTTCCATTCTCTAATGTATCTAATCATGATCCCATATTTTCTTCTATCTTTTGTAATGGAGTTCAGAATTCATTGGGTACTGAATTAAATTTTAGTACAGTTTTCATCCTCAGATGGGATGTCAGAAAAAAAATTCAGACCTTGGAGCATATGATACATGTTTTCTCGATGGATTACCAAGGAAAAAGAAACCAACAACTTTCTTTGGTTGACTTTTCTTATAATAAAAGTTTTCATTCCAGTATACAGATGGATCCATTTGAGGCTTTATATGGGAAGCAGTGTCGAACTCTAGCTTTTTGTGATAATGTTGGTGAAAGGAAGTTGACGGGACAAGAATTGGTAGAAGAGATGGCAGAAAAAGTTCAGTTCATTCAAAAGCACACGAGAACAACTCAGAGAAGGCAGAAAAGTAATGAGGATTACCAGAGGAAGGATATTTCTTTTTATGTAGGTGAACATGTCTTTCTCAATTTTTCTAAATGGAAAAGTGTGATGTATTTTGGTAAGAAGGGAATTTTGAGTCCGAGGTTCATTGGACCAAATTAATTCTTGGTGAAATTTGGATCAGTTGCATACAATGTGGCTTTACCACCAAGTTTATCCCAGGTAGAAAATGTTTTTCAGGATTTAATGTTGAGAATGTATATGCTAGATCCATCTCATTTTTTGAGCCCAGAGGTAGATCAATTGGAAGAGAATCTCTCTTATAAGGAATAACCAGTCCAGATTCTTGACTGAAGAGAAAAAGTGATGCGGAATAACGTAATTAACCAAGTAACGGTTTTTTGGAAAACCCATATGGTTGAAGAGGAAATGTGGGAATCTAAAAATGTAGTGAGGGATAAATACCTGTAGAGACCCTAAACATAACATACATGGACATTAAATTACTTTTTCGGAATACTTAGTAGATAACAAAAACAGACACAAGGACCGTAATAGTTTAGTGTCTTTGGAAACTCGGAATATAATCTTCTAATCATGGTGAAAAATCTTCAACATCTCCCATAAAGATCTTCCCATTTTTTTCCTTCCTTAAACCTTTCTTCATATCCTGGGGAAAAGAAAACATTAAAGGGTGAGCTCAAATGCTCAGTAAGGGTAAGCAAAAGAAATATCAATCACATCATATTCATAAGATCATAACATTTTGGAAATCTTAACCTAAAAAAAGATCATAACATCATAACATGGAATAAATCATAGTAGTGAAATGTAATCCCAATAATCATAACATAAAACATGAAAATTTGAGGCATACACAAACAATCATAGAGAATCATTTCTTATTAGTCAAGACTCATTGCCCAGACTATCTTAGTGGACAATGTCCCTTTCGGAACCGAGTGAACTCCTCGTTTCAGTCCTGTTTCACTGAACCAGTTTAACTTGCCGTTCCATCCATGTCAATCTCATGAGATATAAAATATTTACCCAATGAATTGGAGGGAGATATAGGTCCCACCCATCTCATAATGATACCATTCTTATGTGTGCCACAAAATCATAAACCATACATCATAGCATAACCCATGTAATAAAAATTGGAATCTTAAACATCATTACATCATAAAACAATTCATATAAGATAAAGGAATTCATAAAAATAATTCCATCACAATATAATAAAATCAATGTAATAATAGGGATAGAAACCGAACCCTTTATTATCTTAGATGGAAAATAATTTTGATAAAACTCTTGAACTCCATTCTTAAAGAAAATATCCTTTCTACATCAAAAACACTTTTCCTTTCTTAACATGTCATACAATTTTAAACTAAAAGAAGTTGATTAAAAATAAACATGAAAACATTTAATGGAAGCTTCTTGGAAATAATGTTCTAAAAATCCATTCATGCCGTATAAGTTAAAAAAACATTATTCTCGTCCTCTTGTCGGAAAAGTCAAAAAGAACCTCGTATGAAAAACGACAAAATATTCCTTTCATATCTTTTACTAAAAACTCACCAAAGGGTAAAATTGGATATAAACTATTTTAGAAGGATGTAAAAATTACATATTGAGGAACCATGGATGTGGATGATAAAATACACCCCAGTAAATACAATAGTATAAACAATCTCGGATAAAAATGAGATTGTGATATTTCCCCTTACCTTAGGTCCGATTTTGCTTCATAAGTGTCCGAACCTCCTGTATAATGATTTAAATATTGTCATTGACTTATTCCAGAATCATAATCATTGGTATGATATCATATATGGTTCACTTATGACTTTATTTTACCCGTTCTTTTGTAAATTCCATGTTAAAGAGTGTTTTAGGTAAAATCGTTTCATTTGTCGTCCGTGTTTTGAATTTTAATTATTTATATGATTACATAGCTCGGGATTAATTAATTCTAGAATATAAAACATTTTTTATATATAATATATATTCATAATATACATATATGTGATAGATCAGTAAATGGAATGAAATATATCGTTCATGGAAACGGTAGACCGTACGTACGCATGAACACTGTTTTCATTTCCTTATTTAGTTGAATGGAATTAAGTAGATGAAATAAATATATATATACATAAATTCAGTAGTATTATTATGTCATATATTTCATTATTACTTATTATATATACTTTATAATCATTCATGAATGGTTAACGTGGAGAATGAATCTCATCGCGTCGTGGAGACGGTAGTCCGTACGTACGCACGAGCGATGATATCGCTCTCATGATCGTGGAATTGTATTGGAGTGTATGTATACTATTTCAGAATCAATATCACTTTAAAATAATCACATATAGTTATTATGTATACCATTATACCCATCCACGTAAGGTGGTGGTGGAAAATAGATTACACCACGGCGTGGAGACGGTATTCCGTACCTACGCACGCGCCGTGATTTCGTTTTTTGTAGTATAGATAGATGGTGAAATAGGGTTATTTAATAGTTATAATAACATATCCGTATATGATTGATACTGATGTTATTACTTCATAATGAAAAATCCTAATAAGAATAATTGGAAGAAGAAATAAAGTTGACAGAATCGGTAACGGATATTACCTCTTCTTTGAAGCGCCTCTTTGAGTCCCCCTCTTAGGGTACTAAAATTGGTCTTTGAAGAAGACCATGACCTCTAGGATGTTGTTAGGGAAGTTGAGAAGATAAATTGGTAGGGTTTTTCTGAACTTGAAGGCTGAAATTGGTTTGAGGAAGAGAGGGAGGAGGTGCCCTTTTATAAGGGAGGAGAGGGGCACCTTTGGAATAACAAAAAATATTATTTTATTATGAAGTCAAATTCGGTTATAAATAGCTCCAAATTGATTTATTTCGAAGCTAAGGTGGGGATGGGTCGAAAGACTCTCATCCAATAGAATTTAGACATGTTTAGGTTCCTATTTTAACCTTATCAATTAGATTTAACATTAAGTAAAATAATTTTACTTTTACCGTGTCTTCTTGTGTTCTTATACTATAAGGTTCATAAACCTACTATAAGCAGCCAAACGAACCCCAAGTTGTTTATTATTAATATATATAACCGTATCTAAGTCATTTGGCTGAACCATAGATTTTTAGGAATAAAATAACAATTACTAATATAATATTTGTTTTCAAAACTATTTTATGTCAATTTTGACACTATTTAGTAATTGATTTTTGTGAAAATCATAACAGAATTATTATTTCGAAAAAAGTTAATTTAATGAATACTAACATGTCATATTAACCTAGAAAATTATTTTAATTAATAAAAAGTATCAAATTACATTTATTTGGGTATTTATAACATCAATTATGTCAATATTTTATTAATAAGATAATTACTGCATCATCTTTGTGTAATAATTAAATTAACATATTTAAAGACTAAAAATTACAAATAAAATATCATTATGTAGAAAATCTTTTTATATTTCTAATGAATATTTATAGTCGAATTTATCTTATGTATAACCCTATATTAAAAATTATTTTCTTATTAAACATTGATTTTAACTATTTTAACCCTTCTTTAAATAAATTAATAATAATTGTCCTAATCTAATCCAAGTGGGCCTAAATGATCATATTTTATTCCTAAGGTTTGTTTTGGTAGAATTACATTTATCCAATAGAATTAGGACATGTTTTAGGGTAATAATAATATCGTTTTTACCCTTAATAACCCTATTTACTTTTAACCGTGGTAAATAAAAGTAAAAAGTTACTATTCACTAAAAATTATTTTCATCTCATTGAACTACATTTTATTTATTGACATCAACTGTGTCTCTTGGATTTTTGAGATTCCACTCACAGAAGCAGTAAAATTTTGTTTTATGAAAAATTCATTTTTTTAAATACCACTTAGTGGTTTCACTGTTCATCAAAAAATTAAAGTTTCCAGAAAAATACCAAAAATTAGGCCTAAGCTATATTTGATATTATGAACTGAAAAATGATGTCTATTTTACCAAATTCAAAACATATCAGTTGCGTTACATAATTTAAAAATTAATTCCCATCGTCAAAACAAATAGTGTGTTCTTAAGAGATAATAACTATCAAAAGATTGACACTTGTTTATGTTTGGTTTAAATGTGAAATTACATCCAATGAACAAAATTGTATAAAAATGTAAAAATATATTCTAAATATAATTTAAAACCACTCAAATTAATAATTTATCACTATAAATTATTTCGATTAAAAAAGTTGTTTTCAATTAAAATTTATTAATTTTCACTATTAATCAGAATATAAAAGTTATCCGAAAAGTACCAAAATTTTACCCTAAGCTAATTTCGATATTCCGAATCAAAAAACGAAGTCCATTTTCAAAAATAAAAATTTCAAAATTTCAAAAAGTGGTTATTACTATTCATAACGGTTAGTTTTAATAATATTTTAATAGCATATTCTTATTTAGTGAAACTCGTTATTGCGTACAACACACACTATCATGGAAGGTCGCGATTGAGTGTAGTGCAAACCAAGTCAAGGAAGCGTGTTGTAAAATCTCATTTTGGTGTAGCATACAACACAAGACATTAAGGAAATTAAAAAGAATATTTTTCATAAAATCTCGGGGTTTTACATTCTACCCCCCTTAAAATGTATTTCTCCCTCGAAATTCATCGGGGTTATAAATGGTTTACTACTCAATAGTTTTTTTAATAGAAACCCACATCGTAAAAAAAGAATACCAAAACCAATCTTTAAAAACAAAAGTATGAAACGTACCGGTTACCCAAATAAACTGACCACTGGGTTTCCACATAGGTGAAAATATGGATATGGAAGAAAAATCTAACCATCATGTTCTGATGGAGAGTGGTAGAGAACATGGCTATGTAAAATCCAGCTATCACAAATCCATAGATTTGTGATGATCTAAGGTACCATCTGATTAATCGGATATAAGGTCACTAGGACAACATTTTTGGTTTTCAAGATCATTTCCCTAAAGTTGAAGAATTTGAATTAGAATAAATACTTACTTTATTTTGATACAATCTCACTGTTGTTCGTTCTATGAAAAATTTACACTCCATCTCTTAAAGAAATGAAGTTGAATTTGTTATTCGTGAAGTGTTAACAGATCATGTGATAGAATGACGGGTCATTCCATCTGTTTCAAACAAAAGTTTAGAAAAAGTTATCAAATATACATAAGTCCATCTATGGTGAGGTTAATCGAATACGATTCCAAAAATGAACTTATACTTAATATATCATACCGCGTAATAAAATAAAACTAGTTTCTACTAACTAGGGACTTATTATAGGTCATTGGTAGGTGATAAAGGCCATTCACACTTTGGTTGTGGGTTCGATCCCAACAGCCTTGTCCGACGCCATGGGCTGTCGCCCATCCTGCAGGATTTCCATTTTCTAAAACTACATTACTATAACATCACATAAATAATATCAAAAAAAGTTCGATCCTTAAACAATACTAAGTTATGTCCAACATAATCCATTCCAGTATTTAGGCTTATCCAAAATACTTTGGTCTAAGCTCCTTGTATAGAGAAAATGATTAAATGAAATGTCACATAAAAATCACGTGAATGCCATCATTTATCCCCCATATATCATAAGATATATCTTGTTGGTCAAATTATAAACGTGTGAATATCTTAATCATTTATTCTCTTTAAAAATGAATACCCATTAAACCTTAGTGAAAACATGAATGCTGTCAAAAGTTAACTCTTTCCACATACCAAAATCCAAAAATTCTATATACTCAAACCATGATATAACCTTCTCCTTATATTATTCATGAGCTCATGAATACTATAAAACATTTAATTTTCTCCTTATCCCTTCATTATGCGCATATCATCTACATTCCAAAAATATCTGAATAACCTTTCATGAATACTGGTACCATTAATCATACACTTTCAAAACTCAAGGAAAGACAACAGTGTACAATCCTTAGATGTCTCTTTATTCCATAGTACCATGAGATTACTTATACCACATTACACATGATAAACATGTAATAATTCCACTACATTCATAAACGATTGACTGAGCTTCAACAATTCATTCATGTCACATATCATTTGTAGTCTCTTCATCATCATCAACATAAATACTACCCATACGACCATACTGATTCTCTTCATGAGACTTTCCCTTAGGGACTTGGTTTTCATAATGCCTGTACATTCCACATTTAAAACATTTAACCATTGCTGATGTCGTAACAATACAATTATCCTCATCCCTAGTGTTAACTGAACCTTTTCCTTTGCACTTGCTGGATTTGTGTCCTTCTTTTCCACACGCAAAGCATCTTCCAGTTCCTTTGAAACATTCTCCTTGATGGCTCTTCCCACATGATTTACATAGGGGAAATTGAACTTTCTTTCCTCTATGATCATCATGAAACTCCATCTTTCTCTTATTATCCGAGTCAGGAAAAATACCAAATTTTACTTTATTGATCATATTATGAGATTGATGATTTGGAATAATAATAATTTTTGGACTTCAAAATCCCATTTCATTTGGTTCCTAATGAATAATATCATTCCATTTTCCATCAAATCCTCCATTATCGTGAATCATCTTGTTTCCAGCCATTTTCTAAAACCCAAAAAGAATAGTGTGAGAGGAAAAAATCATAATAAAGGGGGATTAACTTCAATATCTAACATCTTTGGTTTAATATAATATCGTTACAATAGTTCTAGGACTATATCCTATACGTATACTTATCATTAGGGACATCCCTAGACATACCTTAGAAATATGTCTAGGGATCTCACTAAAGTTATCACATCCTAGTTACCAAAGGTTGACTAAACCTTTCCTCTGATACCAACTGTAGAGACCCTAAACTTAATGTACATGGAAATTACATTACTTTTGCAGAAATACATAGTACATAACAAAAACACACACACAAGGACCATAACAGTTTAGTGTCTTTGGAAACTCGGAATATAATCTTAAAATCGTGGTGAAAGATCTTCAACATCCCCCATAATGATCTTCCATTTTTTTACCTAAAACCTTTCTTCATATCCTGGGTAAAAGAAAACATAAAAGGGTGAGCTCAAATTCTCAGTAAAGTTAAACAAAAGAAATATCAATCACATCATATTCATAAGAACATAACATTTTGGAAATCTTAACCTGAAAAAAAGATCATAATATAATAACATGGAATAAACCATAGTAGTGAAATGTAATCCCAATAATCATAACATAAAACATGAAACTTTGTGTCATACACACACAATCATATACAATCATTTCTTATTAGTCAAGACTCATTGCCAAGACTATCTTAGTGGACAAAGTCCCTTTATGAAGCCAGTGCACTCCTCGTTTCAGTTCTGTTTCACTGAACCGGTTTAACCTGCCATTCCGGCCATGTCTATCTCATGAGATATAAAATCTTTACCCAATTCATTGGAGGGAGATATAGGTCTCACCCATCTCATAATGATACCGTTATTATGTGTGCCACAAAATCATAAACCATACATCATAGCATAACCCATGTAATAAAAATGGGAATCTTAAACATCATGACATCACAAAACAATTCATATAAGATAAAGGAATTCATAAAAATAATTCCATCACAACATAATCAAATAAATGTAATAATAGGGATAGAAACAGAACCCTTTATTATCTTAGATGGAAAACAATTTTGATAAAACACATGAACTCCATTCTTGAGGATAATATCCTTTCTACTTCAAAAACACTTTTCCTTTCTTAACATGTCATACAATTTTAAACTAAAAGAAGTTGATTAAAAATAAACATGAAAACATTTAAAGGAAGATTCTTGGAAATAATGTTTTAAAAATCCATTCATGCCGTATATGTTAAAAAACATTCTTCTCGTACTTTTGTCAGAAAAGTCAAAAAGTACCTCGTATGAAAAACGACAAAAGATTCCTTTTATATATTTTACTAAAAACTCTCCGAAAGGTAAAACTGGATATAAAATATTGTAGAAGGATGTAAAAATTACATATTGAGGAAACATGGATGTGGATGAAAAAATACACCCCAGTAAATACCAAAGTATAAACAATCTTGGATAAAAATGAGATTGTGATATTTCCCTTTACCTTAGGTCCGATTTTGCTTCGTAAGTGTCTGAACCTCCTTTATAATTATTTAAATAATGTAATTGACTTATTCCAGAATCATACTCATTGTTATGATATCATATATGGTTCACTTATGACTTTATTTTACCCGTTCTTTTGTAAATTCCATGTTAAAGAGTGTTTTAGGTAAAATCATTTCATTTGTCATCCGTGTTTTGACTTGTAATTATTCATATGATTACATAGATCATGATTACTTAATTATAGAATATAAAACATGATTTATATATAATATATATTCATAATATACATATATATATAATATCAGTAAATGGAATGAAATACACCGTTCCTGGAGATGGTAGACCATACGTACGCATGAACGCTGTTTTCGTTTCCTTATTGAGTTGAATGGAATTAAGTAGATGACATAAATATATATATACATAAATTCAGTAGTATTATTATGTCATATATTTCATGATTACTTGTTATATATACTTTATAATCATTCATGAATGGTTAACGTGGAGAATGAATCTCATCGCGTCGTGGAGACGATAGTCCGTACGTACGCACGAGCGATGATATCATTCTAATGATTGTGGAATTGTATTGGAGTGTATGTATACTATTTCAGAATCAACATAACTTTACAATAATCATATATAGTTATTATTTACACCATTATACCCATCCAAGTAAGGTGGTGGTGGAAAATAGATTACACCATGGCGTGGAGACGGTATTCTGTACGTACGCACGCACGGTGATTTCATTTTCTGTAGGATGGATAGATGGAGAAATAGGGTTGTTTCAAAGTTATAATAACATATCAGTATATGAGTGATACTTATGTTATTACTTCATAATGGAACAACCTAAGATGAATAAGTGGAATAAGAAATAATGTTGAAATAATCGGTAACAGACATTACCTCTTCTTTGAAGCGCCTCTTTGACTCCCCCCTCTTAGGGTACTATAATTGGTCTTTGAAGAAGACCAGGACCTCTAGAATGTTGTTAGGGAAGTTGAGGAGAGAATTTTTCAGGGGTTGGCCGAGATTGATGGCTCAAATTGGTGGGAGGAAGAGAGGGAGGAGGTGCCCTTTTATAAGGGAAGAGAGGGGCACCTTTGGAATAACTAAAACTATTATTTTATTATAAAGTCAAATTAGGTTTTAAATAGCTCCATATTGATTTATTTCGAAGCTAAGGTGGGGATGGGTCGAAATCCTCTCATCCAATAGAATTTAGACAAGTTTAGGTTCCTATTTTAAACTTATCATTTATATTTAACATTAAGTAATATAATTTTACTTTTACCGTGTCTACTTGTGTTCTTATACTATAAGGTTAATAAACTTACTATAAGCAGCCAAACGAACCCCAAGTTGTTTATTATTAATATATATAACCTTATCTAAGTAATTTCTCCGAACCGAATAATTTTAGGAATAAAATAACAATTACTAATATAATATCTGTTTTAAAAACTATTTTATGCCAATTTTGACACTATTTAGTAATTGATTTTTGCTAAAATCATAACAGAATGATTAGTTCAAAAAAAGTTAATTAAATCATTAATAACATTTCATATTAACCTATAAAATTAGTGTAATGCCTAAAAAGTCTCAAATAGCATTTATTTGGGTATTTATAACATCAATTATGTCAATATTTAATTAATAAGATAATTACTGCATCATCTTTGTGTCATAAATAAATTAACTTATTTAAAGCCTAAAAATTACAAATAAAATATCCTTATGTATGAAATCTTTTTAGATTTCTAATGAATATTTATATTCTAATTTATCTTATGTATAACCCTATATGAAAAATGATTTTCTAATTAATGATTGATTTTAACTATTTTAACCCTTCTTTAAATAAATTAATAATAAATGTCCTAATCTAATCCAAGTGGGCCTAAATGGTCATATATTATTTCGATGGTTGTTTTTGGTCGAATTAAACTTATCCAATAGAATTAGGACGTGTTTTAGGGTAAAAATAATATCTTTTTTACCCTTAATTACCCTATTTACTTTTAACCGTGGTAAATAAAAGTAAAAAGTTACTATTCACCAAAAATTATTTTCATCTCATTTAACCACATTTTACTTACTGACATCACCCATGTCTCTCGGATTTTTGAGATTCCACTCACAGAAGTGGTAAAATTATGTTTTATGAAAAATTCATTTTTTTAACTACCACTTAGTGGTTTCACTATTCATCAAAAAATGAAAGTTTCCAGAAAAATACAAAAAATTAGGCCTAAGATATATTTGATATTATGAACTGAATAATGATGTCTATTTTACAAAATTCAAAACATATTAGTTGCATTACGTAATTTAAAAATTAATTCTCATCGTCAAAACAAATAGCGTGTTCTTAAGAGATAATAACTATCAAAAGATTGACACGTGTTTATGTCTGGTTTAAATGTAAAATTACATCCAATGACCAAAATTGTATTAAATTGTAAAAAATATATTCTAAATAGAATTTAAAACCACTCAAATTAATAATTTATCACTATTAATTATTTCGATTAAAAAAGTTGTTTTTAATTAAAATTTAGTAATTTTCACTATTCATCAGAATATGAAAGTTATCCGAAAAGTACCAAAATTTTACCCTAAGCTAATTTCGATATTTTGAATCCAAAAATGAAGTCCATTTTGAAAAATTAAATTTAAAAAACTTCAAAAAGTGGTTATTACTATTCATAACATCTAGTTTTAATAATATTTTAATAGTATATTGTTGTTTAGTGAAACTCGTTATTGCGTACAACACACGCTATCGTGGATGATCGTGATTGCGTGTAGTGCAAGACAAGTCAGGGATGCGTTTTGTGAAAGCTCCTTTGGTGTAGCGTACAACACAAGACATTAATGAAATTAAAAGGAATATTTTTCATAAAATCTCTGGGTGTTACAATACCTATCGATATTTGATGAGTGAATATAATTGTGGGGAAAAAATTCTCAAAAGGGGGGAAGGTTGTAACATTCTAGGTAAATAAAGAATATAAAAGTTTCATATTTATTTATAATTTTCAATTAAATATTAATTTTAATTTAAAGTGGATTGTATGTTTGATGACATACCTAATACATAACAACGAGTTTCATTGAATTCTTATGTTGCACAGAACATTGAGTTATACTGATAAATAATAATATAAAATTATTATTTAGAATAGTAGTTAATGCCTAGATGTTGTAATGGAGGGGATGAAGAGAAATGAATACTATATGACTATACATTATTGTTAAATGATTTTACATTTATCCAATAAATTTTAGAGGTTTAAAATAATAAAGAATCTGAATTTATTTATAAATATTCTAATATTCGTTAAAAGGTTGATTTACCGCCTTTTGATGGGGAACCCTTTTTAAATCTATTTTTGGTAACTATTATATGTTCTTTTTGGAAAAATAAAATTCTTTTTTATAATAGGGATATCAAAAGATAGTATAGGAAAATTTTTGGTATTTTTCAGAAAAAATTAATTTTTTATTCAAGAGTGAAAAATACTATATTTTAATTCAAAACTATATTTTAATTTAATTTATTAATAAAGATAGATTATCTTTTTAATTGGTTTTAAAGTGAAATTGTATGATGTTTTAAATATTTTAAAAAATTTTGGTCATTGGAAGTAATTTCACATTAAAATTTGACTTAAATATGTGTCAATCTTTTGATAGTGAGTATTTCTTAAAAACACACTTTTTGTTTTGACGGTGGGAATTAAATTTAAATTAATTTCTGCCACTTCTTTGTTTTGAATATGGAAAAAATTGGATTCCATATTTGGAATCAGGATTTCCATATTTTGTAAATAGGTGACATTTATTTTTAGACATTATGAATATTTACTTCAGTAAAAATTTTATTTACCGTGGTTAAATGGTAAATCTGGTAAATAAGGCTAATAAAATATTATTATAATAAAATTAAATTATTGTAACATGTGTTATAATCCAATTGGTTGGTAAATTATCACCTATATTCATCCTTGGATATATTTTGGGACCCCATAGAGCCACATGGGAGTGATAATGACAGTTTATATTAATTAATTTAAAGTAAAAACAAAAAAGACATAAACATATATTTTTAGTAAATAATTTTTTAGTTTAGGTTATATAAGTTGTCTCTTAAACTATAAATATTAATTTAAAGGATAATAATATTTCCTACATCATAATTTTTTTTAGATATCAAAATAAATAATATTATTTATGACATAATGATGATGCAGTGTTTACCTAATTAATGAATGATTTAAATAAGTAAGATTATAAAGATTAAAACAATATCCATAATCAGTAAAACACTTATTGCATGATTTTATTTCATAAATCGGTCAACTTATCTTCTACGTTAATATGTTTCAGACCTTTAGAAATCAAAAAACATTATATAATAAAATAATATTTTCATACATTCCTAAAGAGCCTATCCTCCCCCTTATAAAAAGCCCTCACTTCTAACCCATTCCACACACTTCTCAAGCACTAGGGAGCATCCATACTCATCCCATTTAATCTCCATACATCCCTACCCTCCTCCTATAAGCCTACCTTTAGGAAGAAGGCAATTCAATTAAACCTTTTGGTTCCAACCAATGAGAGATACCCCTATTTAAAGGTAACATCTTCTCTTAAGTTATTTAATTTATTTTCCATTACAAGCACATAAAATCTTTTATTCCTTTATTTTATAACAAATCTAGTATCTTAAATATACTAGTATGTTTTCATGTGAAGGATTCGATCTACACTTACACACTACTCCATCTAATCGGTAAGAATCATACTATTTATGTGGACGGTGAACTATTGCCTCAAGAAACGATGATTGTTCAATCTTCTCCAACAATCTCTTATGGTGGACATTATGATGGATATGTATTTATATTTAATATATATTATATTTATATTGTTTCATTTCTTCTGTATTTTTTATTTATAGAATACCTTTATGATTTCCATAATGGGTAAACAGGATAATTTCATTTGAGGAAATACGGACTACCACCCCCTCAAAGTGATATGACTCATTTATGCCATACGTGGAACATATAAAAGTTGTAGTTAATGAAATTATATATGATATTATAGTGTAAATAAATTATACATATGTATCATTATGTTTTTATTCAATTAAATTTTAAATATACATGAAAGTAGCATTCATGCATATGTACGACTTTCCAGATCCCTGAACGGTGCATTTGTTTTCTAAAAATGTTATGTACTATAATAAATACATATATATACTGGATATATATGATATATATGATATATAAATCATGAATATATTTCTAGAGATATTTGAATTTTGACCACATAAACAATTTATAATTATAAAAAGTTAATTTTAAACTCATGTTCCGAACATTGACAAAATGTCTGATATGAACTCAAATAATTAACTAATTGTTATAGAAAGGTAACAAATGATATGAAAGGAATAATAAAAGTGAAAATTTTTCTTATGCAAGTATAAATTAACTTGAGTTTATTATTCCAGATATTAAATTCTGATCGTGTCCCATCAGACACGAGGTAAGGGACTTCGTCTCAATCTCCTTTCATTGTTGCATATTTTGTTTTATAAACGACTTTATTTTATATGGTGTATAATCACGATTTATGTATCATTTAATTCAAATTTAATCCTTTTCTACAAGGTTTTTTACTAAATAAAAAAAGGGAATGTTTCCTTTTAACGTAAGCTATGACAACAATCTTTTATGCCGCCGCGAGTGTAATTTGATCTTTGGCTTCCTTAACAAGCCGAAATGTTTTAAAAAGGAAAATCAATATCATATACTCCATTACGTATTTTGGTATTGAAAATGTTTTTGATAATGGATTTGTTATTTCAATATATTTAAATTAAATATTGTGATTGAAATGTGGAAATGTTATCTTTATTTGATGTTTTTTTATCTGTTATTAATGTGTTATGGTTCTTGGGAATTTTTTTCATATACAGGTGGCTCTGTGATAAACCAAGGTTGAGTGTTCACGAGATAGCACTTTAGTGAATTGGGTAACGTGACAGAGGTTAATGAGAATTTATCTCCTATGAGATTTAGGGAATATACTGTGATGGGTATTTCAAATGTAACTCCCTACGTAGCTATGAAAGCCACAACTCAAGTATGTTATTGATGCCACAAGTTATGCATTAAGATTTATGATTTCTAAGTGTTATTCATAAATCATATGATTTCATGATGTATGATTTTATTCTTTGTATGAATTTATTGACTAATGTAATATTTTTTAACTTATAACCATTATTGAGATTTTTATGCTCATCCCTTATTTTTTAATGTTTTATTAGATGACTTAAAGATGATTAGGGTCAAGGATTGGATCACGTAAAAGTAATGTTGTCTAAAACATAGAACTAGTAATGAATCTTTTTTACAAGAGTTTTTATTTTATGAAAAAAAATGGATACTGAGTAGAAGTTTCAACTTTTTAATTTTTTGAGATGTAATAGTTATAGCCTAATTCTCTATAACTCTAAACCTGAAAAAAAAAATCCTAAATTTGAATTAATCATTTAATTCATGATTTTGTAATGTTTAAGGCAGGATCCTTATAGTGATGGCCCCCGGATTGCATCAGGTCCCCTCATAGTCGGGATACATGTATTTACTGAGTTGGATCTACACATGAGTTCTAGGGTTTCTTGTTTATTACATTAGATCCACTTACATTTATCGTTATCATAGGAATCCATTTTATACCTTGGATACTTAATTATTATTATCCTAAAATCATGTGGATTATGTTTAAGAATCACATGACATACATATATAAACATGAATATAATTCATTATTGATTTGATCACATGTTCAGACACTAGATGAAGCTAATTTAAGTATTGGAGTATTTTAACTATAGTACTTTTTTAATATTATATATGCATCCATACACACGATTTTTTTTCAAAATGGAATATGCAGACGTCGTTTTTCATGGACTTTTGAGATTTATCTAAAACCCATTCAGGGGACCTGTTGGTACCCAGGGAGAATACATGTATGCATTTGTTGACTAGGGGATGTATCCCAATTTGACACATGATATGACTTTCTTTTACAAGTACGGATCATCATAGATGATGAATGAGCCAGATATCTTTATTTTTTGATAGTTTATGTCTTTTTTTGGTAATTTTTATATCATTTACTTACTACAATAATTTATAATTCTTTTTCAACTATTTAGATACATTATATACATTGTTGTCAGTTTTTTAATATGATTTAGTTACCGTCTTGGAGTATGATTATCAATTATTCAGTTATTATTGATTTTAATTTCTTCTGTTTTGGCATTTTATCAGTCCATTATCTTTCTTAATTGTTCCCATTGTGACATCGAATCGCATATTTTTTCCATATTTACATGTTATCTTTTTTATCCTCTATGATACACTATGGTAATTATGGAATAGTCTACCGATGGAAAAACCACTAGCCCATGATGCTTCTTAGTAGCCTTTACCATATGGGGAGTAATTATTGACATCAAGTCCAAAACCAAGCTCATGGGAACCTTTGCGTGGCACCTCGGATTGAGACTTCACATACAGAAACAAAACCTAAAAAACATACATACATAAAATAAATAAATAATGGTTCATGTACAAGAAATCATGGCTTCTTAAATTTCCCCCAAATAGTTTATTCTTATCTATCACCATAATTCTACACTCTTATCATGATGGTATATTATCCCAGTTTTATCAACTTATAACATCACTACTAGTGGAATCCTTTTCCATTGTGGGAGGACCTCTTGAAATAATATGTTTAACTGGGTTAGATTACATTTAAGTGATATAGTTCCTAGATGGGATAGATATATTTTCAATAATGAAGGGTGATTTTGTTTTTTGAAACACTATATATCATTGAAAAACTAAAATAGTTAAGTAATAATTGAAGGATTAAAATGTTTGGGACATGATAAAATCCTGTCAATAATTGAGTTGTTCAGGTGTGTCTGAACATTATATCTACCACACATAGTTATTTCATAATTTTGGAACTATAATCCTTCTTTTTTAAGTATAGAAAAATAATATTTAGCTATAAAATCTGAATTTAAATAAATAAGATATCTTCAATATCATTTTATATAAACAACATTAAATATAAACAAACCGTGATATAATATTAAAATATTCTTCATTAATATGAATGTTACCACACAAGAATTTGATTGATGGTAAAAATATGGAATAAATAAATGAAGTAAACTTATTGTTTAACAATGTATAAAATAAATTAACTTGTAACGAATTGCATAGAAATAAAATTAAAATAATTTAATTGTGAAATATCTGGTTTTTTAACAAACGTTTTTATAAATGAAAGGGGTTAGTATGTTAATAATTTAATATAATATCTATTAAAAATTTAATTTTAATAAATATTTTGTATTATATATTCATATCATTTTTTATCATTACTATAATGTTTTTTACATGGAATAGAATCTGAAAAAATCAACCCTTAATGCGGAAAATGCATTTTCATTGAAATAGTTCCATAAGGTTGTCTGCATGTATTCAAAAACAAAATAAATACCTATATATGAGTTTTATCATTTAAAATGGATATTATATTTCATATTATAATAATTAATATATTATATAATTTTAATCTCATGTTTTCAATATGAATATTAACCATGCAAATGATTTCTGACCTTAGTTTGGATAAAACTGGATTATAACTACGGGTATTGCTTTAAAATCACTCAACCAATTAAAATAATCAAATTTTAAGAATTTTATATTAAAAAAATTATTTTAATGGTGTAAAATATTATATTTTTAGGCAATATTGATATTTTCTAAAGCATTCATAACTCTTGTGAATAGAATATTTATTTCATACACTATATTTGGGACTTTGGATTTAATGGAATTGTGGGAAGGATCCATTTGATTTGACATTGATACAGAAATATAAAAGTCATTTTATATTTATCAAATAACTAAAAAATATCAAGAAGAATCTATATTATGTTCTTTCAATGAAAAAAATATCATCATGCTTAAATAATATATTAAAATAAAAATTTCTATTCCATATTTTTGTTTTAATGTTGGATAATTATTCCTGGAAAACTATATGAATTAAATCAGATAATATGGATTAATTATTATGATTAAACATGACTATATATGGTTATAAGTAAAATTTTATTTTTGGTCATATAATTTTGTAATCTGTGTAAATGTTTGTTTTATCAAGGAAACTAATAACATGGGTTTAATGTGGATTAACTATTATATTTGGAATATGACATAAAAATATGTATAAATGTTTTTATTGACATTTTTAGTCCATATAAAATTTTATAATTACATTTGGGTTTCGTTTTTACCATATAACATTGTTATGAGATACATATTTGTGATTATTTCAAGTAATTACAAATGCATACTTCCTGTCATTTATAAAAGTGAACCTCATATCACCACTAATACACAATGTTTGAGAATTATATATCAGAAAATTCCAACCATAATAATATCTTATGTTCCAAATATAAATCCTATATATTTTTGTCTTTCCAAAATACCATCCATTCAAGGCCTTTGGATTAATATGAAGGAGTCTTACCAATGAAGAGGTATAGTTCATGATAGAGTTCATTAAATTTAAATATCTTTCCAACACCTATAAAATAACTGTATCCATTAAATTTTTTTCAAATTAGTATTCCAAATATATTTAATTATTATTAATACAATATAAATATCAATATCCTCCTTTTTCATATGGTAAGGGATTACAACACTCAAGAATTCATCTGGATTACCACCTCCCTGAAGAGATGCATTTTATTTTTCATTACTACATCATTAATTGTAATTATGATAGATTTAATACATTTATGTGATATTTATGACATTGCTATATTTTTTAAAAGACTATTTTTTTATCCATTAATTTAATTGTTGAAATATCACTTACATATATGTATAGACTATCATCCCCACAAAGTGATGCAATTCATTTTTTTGTCACCGATTTATATAAATAATTTTTGAAGAGTGTATAATAATTTTATTATTTACTAATTACAAGATTTAAATATTTAAGATGATAAAACCAAGGAAAATGTTCAATGAATGGGACTTTTAACCAAATCATGCATGAAACAAGAAGTACTTATCACCGCCAAAAATTATTTTCCAAAGAAACATTAATAAATAGGTGATAAAATGTGAAAATAAAATCATAAATGATATTACATTAAATATTTGGTTTCCATCATATGTTTTTTATTAAATATTTTTTATTCAACCATGAACATATAAATATGTTACTAAACATAATGGATTTATATAACAATCTCATTTATTTTTCAGTATGTCCATGCTAAATATAAATTTAATGAAATTATATAAATATTACACTTTTAAACTAATATATTTTTATCATTTATTTATTGATACAATTTGTGTGCCCTAGTATCATTTTGATCTCATTTTATCTTAAACATATTTAGAAACCATTTTAATGAATTTTTTTCTTTATTTCTTCTATTATTCGAAAATTATTTTATAACTTGTCCATACATAATTAAATTGATTTCCATAAATTAATTACTATCCTATACTAATTTATGAATTCCTTTTTACAACAATTTAACTTATTTTTAAAAAATTATATGGAATATTTTTTTACATTTATGAATGATTTAATTTTATAATAGGTGTTAATGATCTATTCTTTTAATATATACTGCATAATATATTTTAATGTCTTCTTGAATAATTATTACATTGAATATTATATTATAAGTCACTATTTTTTATTTTCATCTAAATATTTTTTCAAAATATATTATTTTTTTTTAATTTTAAAATAGTAAACTTCAAAATGAAAAGCTATTTTTGTCAAAGATGTGTTTCACTTATTTTTAATGGAACTATCATCTTTGAGAACATAAATTTTTTAAACTTGTGATTCAATTGGGATACAGTCCCATTATATAATACATGAAATTTTTCTAGTTGAAGGCTTATTATGACGATGAAATATTGTTGACAACCATTTTCTTTACATGGTTTATGATATGGAAAAATGTTAACTGTTATAAAAAAACAGTTGTATACATATAAATTTATTCTGAATATCTGATGATTGGATATGTAATAGTGATCCCATTAAATTGGTTTATATATATATATCATCAGAATGTATTAATATTCATATAAATTATTTTCAATTTACATGATAATATTTTGATTCTTTTTTCGATTCTCCTGATTACACATCAAATACTTTTCAAAGGAATGATGCATTTCAGGCATATCATGTGACCAATAAGTGATATTTGGGGTCAGGTTCAACCTAGATAACACATATGAACTTTTTATCATGAGAACATGGTTCCTAGAACATTTCCCAATCATGCCTCCACTGATAAGAAGATTAAATTTCTACATACATACTTCTACAAAGAATTGTGGACATCAAATAAGTGTCTCACTATGATCAAGTATTAAAGAATTTATTTGATGAAATAAAAAAGATAAGAATAAATAACATTAATTCATGATAATTTCTTTGGAAATGGATAAATATTCCATGTACATGTTTCATGGGTATAGGATATGCAACACATATATTATAAAATGAAACACTAGCCACATACCCTTTGGCATATTGCATCAACATGAGAACACCCACAGTCATTGTATGGAATTATACAACCGTGTAAATGAGACACACAAATAGAGAGAAAAGTGGTTTTCCCTAAAAAAAATCCACATACCCTCATGAGATCCATCAATTAACATGTGAAACAACCAAGGAAAGTAAAGTGACTATCCCTAATAATGTCTACATGTCACCATGAGATTCATCTTTGAAAACATGAAACATCAATGGTTAGAAAAGTAAATATCACTGAAAATGTCTACATGACCTCATGAGATCCACTATTTAATATATGACACATCAATAACAGAAAAAGAGATTGTCCGTGACAATTTCTTTGTAATATTGTGAGATCTGTCAAAGAACATTTGACAAATTATATAAAATAAAAGAAATAGTACCCAATATTTTTTTTCATGTTTTAGAGAGATCTATCACTGATCATGTGATGTGCCATGGGTTAGAAGGGTCACTGGCCAGGAGAAGGTTCACGTGAAAAATATAAGGGTATATCTGTAAATTTCTTTTGCATCACTATAAAACCCTTTTTAGTCACACAAAGAATCACAGATTGGGAAAATTAATGTTCATATAAATATTCATAAAATAATATCTGATCCATCAACTTTTTATACTCAAAAATGAATAATTGGATGTGCCTTTTGTGATCCAAAAACTCAAACAATGCACCCATGTAGCCAGTGATACACCGTGAAAACCCTGGTGAAATATCTTCATGGCCATGTAAGATCACACTGGCATGTCACAAAAAATGACTTGGACATATCTAGGTAGCATCACATTCACGTTTTAGATCCATAAAAAAACATGGGGGTGTGTTCATGAATTTATTGTGAATCATCACAAGAATATTTTTAGACACATGATGAATCACTGATGGTGGGAATGATTGTCCTTTACAACATCCATACAAGATCACAAGATCACCAACCCTTGTAAAATAATAATTGTAAATAAAAGGGATAAATTTGGGATCCTTTTTCGGTCATTAAACTCACATAACACACCCATCCATCCCACGAGACACCATGGAAGTCCCAGTGAAATCCTCTCTTATTCGCAAAGGAGCCAGCGGGCTTGTCACCCCGCATCTCATGAAAGGTTTTGGACATGTCCAAGTAGTCTCATGATCCCCCCTTAGCTCTATAATAATAAAAGGGTATTTACATTATGTTCGCATTCATCAACACCAGACCCTTTGTTGATCACATGACAAATCACTAATAGGGAGAACAAATGTCCTTGAAAACAACCATATAAACTCAATAAATCCCCAAATGTTTTAAAATAATAAAACTTAATAAAAGGTAGAATTTACGGAGCCTATTTTGGTCATAAATATCACATAATGAACCCATAAATCCAATAAGACACTATAAAATCCCTGATGACATGCTATGCATGTCATGAATGAAACTACTGTTATGTCATCCTTGTCACGCCAATTGTTTTAGAGAAGTCCAGGATGTCTAACAGTCCCCCTATGGGTTTGAAAGTCAAATATAAGTATTTTCCCTGATTTTTTTAATGAATATTCCTTTGAAATTTTATGGTTCATGTAGTGAATCACCGAAAGGGAGAGTTATTTCCTTCAACAACACTTGTGAATGCTCGTTAGACCAACCTGATTTCGCATGATAAGTTCCACCCAATGTGATATATTACCTGGGTTCTGTGAGGATAATCACATTTCAATAAGGGAGGATATCATTGAGTGAATGATCTCATGATCATGAATCTTTCTGTCAGGTAGAAACCAATGAATAACTAGATATATTAGGAAACATTCTTTGGCCCTTAATGTGATCATTAATAGGTCAAGTGATTAAAATTTGGTGAGTCACCTTGGGAAAATAAACCATTTTTTCTACATCATATGGGACTTAAAAAAATATACCTCGGCTAAAATATATGGAATTCATAATATAAATTATAGAAAAATACTAAATTGTGAGAGGCATATGTGAATAAAATTTACAAGGAACCATATATGATTTTCATAAACCATATGGGGCCTGTGAATTCACTAGTAATTTCCTCTAAAATAATGAAAAACCATTCGTGTTACCAATTTAATAATCTCAATTTCTTATAGACTAGTAACCCATATCATATGGTGGCACCAGTTCATGTGAGTCGAGTCTCGTGATAGAACTATGGTATGTTAGCTGACACTTGCAACGTCCCTCAATCATTTCATCTGGATTTTACAATGACATACATACATGTAAGCATAATGCATCACATTTTGAACATGTCTAATTTATACTCTTGATTCCCTTCATAGTGTTTTCACAAGATTAAACTACGACAACAGGTAATGTTATATTTATTAGAAAATATCCTTATAATAAAGGACACTTTATATCATGTTAGGGAATCTAGGAAAAACTATATGAGTCTTGAGATATCCTCCAAATAAAATAGTCGAGATAATGTGATGGATCCCCAGAAAAACCATACGATACATTCGATGTCCAATGGATATGATAGTAGATAGCATGTGATTGATTCCTAGAAAAATTTGTTATGTCTTTCGATGACCTCCATATAATTTACTCAAGATCATGTGTTGGATTCTAGGATAAAAATTTCGAGTCGTTCAATAACAGCCATACATGTTAGCCCTAATCTTGTGATCACCTTTAGACATGTCATCAAGGTAATACAATATCCCTTAAACAACTCTACTAGATCATGAAGACTTATTTGGATATCTTAGGAATACATTCTCTGAAATGTCAAGAAGTCATCTTAGGTATGCTGAGTTGAAAATCTATGTGTGTTAAGTAGATAGGAAGACCAAGTCAAAATAGTAAATCCCAATGTGTATGAACTGACCAACTGAATGATATGTTATATCCCATATATAATGGAAACAATTGTGTGTAATCCCCTACCACCTCCACAATATGTTATGTCCTCGCATTATGGAAAATTTTTATGTAATCCCAAACATGTGGAATAATATGATATGCCCCACATATAAGGCATCCTAAATTTGTATGACCAATTCAAAGGGCATCTATCCTGGTATAATCCCCAAACATTCTTTAAAATTTTAGGATAACCATAATGTCTCTGAGAATTATCACCTACCTTATGCCATCATCATGGTAGGGATACAATGAACTATGAGAACTCTAATTCCTATTATTTCAAAGATACATATGAGGCTTTCTTGAGGTCTGAACATCAATGGGATTCCACTTCAGCATTAGTCCCATCATGTATCTAATATTTTGACCCTAAGAATTAAATCATTGTAATGTGATAATCATTATACCACATCTATCAGTAGATGACATGTGGGAACATACATGGTAATCAATTTATGCATCATTCTAAACCTTTCCCACATGTACCTCAATCCCAACATCTGGTTATGGATGAACATAATTATTTTCAAATTGATTCCAATTATTAAACATGATATAAAATTTGATTCACTAACTCCCAAGCTCCATACCACATCCTCCATAATAGGGTAATCAGGACTCTAAAAAAACATAAATTTTCATGAACCATACAAATTTACCCACATAAAACATGTCTTTTATTCTTCTATATCCTTTTTATCACATTGAGGATGACTCACGTGGTTTTAGAGACATTATATGATATTACCAATAGTGTGATGAGGATTTTCTAGTGTGGGAGCCTCATCTTGATGGAAGTATGATTACATATCTTCCCCATTTAAATGGCCATACTCCCAAATAAGAAATCAATGGAATTCATATAATCATATATTCTTTCTAGGTCCTCTATTGTCATATCATTCATGAAAAAATATACATATTATAATAACTATTTATCCTACGATTTATATCTCATGTTGGATGTGTAGTCACTGAGGTATGTGCATGATATTTACATTCTTACTGAATGACATTAAATTTGTTGGATGAGTCCAGTCACACAACTTTAAACTATGTCAAACGAACTATATGGATTCAGATTCATTTATTATCAAGTTTTTTAGGCACATCGTAGTGGTTCAATACCATATCTATGAAACAAATCACATCCTTTGAAGACTATATACTTCAGAGAGTATGAATATTTCCATAACATAAATCATCATATTTAAATTATATTTTAATTATGAACGTATGATATTCCCAATATGGTTCCTGTTAATACAGGTTCATAACAAATCCATTGATACAGGGGTAAATATCCTCATTTTGAAGCCTATGAGGGATTCCATGAACATATATTATATCAATAAGAGAGTCCTTGAGTAGGAAAAAATTCCCCACAAAATGGTGTGATAGGCTCGGACTACCATACTCTCGACCAATGTGAGTTCCTAAGCATCAGTTGACATTAAACCCCAATGGACCCCCTACCATTAGAATATAGGTCCGTACTATGTATTGAGTGTGTGAATCATTTAGAGATTCTATGGAAGAATAAACATACCAAAATCCAAATGTTAGCTATTATGTATAGACACAAACCGCATATAGTCAACCCATTATGAAAATCCCATCCACTCCATTTATCATAAAATTATTGTAACATTCATTTATTCAAGATATAATCTCAATTTTTATAGTTTAAAGAATTGTGAATGTAGATTTTCATAGATCGATACAAGAGTATCATCACTACTTGTTGATATAACATGATTATGAGTGGAAATGATTTAAAATTTCACTGTCTACAAGATTATGATTTCATAAAATTATGATAAAATAAGGCTATTGGTTGAGTCTTGAATAATGATAACTACTTTAATAAAAAAATTATAAGGATTCTTAATATGATGTAATATTGGAGTATATGATATAGGATATTATGGCTATGAAACATTTATGCTGATAAAAAGAACTTAATTTTGTCATTATACCATTATTATTAACATGATCTCTCTTATGATTGATATCTCCCATAATATCTGTTACTAATCATATGTGATTACCATTTATTGTGTTTTATTCTCTAGATTTTGGTCGATGTATATATGCATGATTTTTCTATAAGGGTACAAATTTAATTTTATTTAAATGAGAATGTGGATAAATGTTTTGAAATAAGTTGATTATATATCTAGGATTAAAATATAAAAAACCATTAAAGTCCCTAGGTATATATATTTATGGTATTTCTTAAATAGTTATATAAACAAACATAATTTTTATAATACTCAATTCTTTAGAATTTGTATCATATAGTGATTTAGTTAGTTTTCTATACAATGATAGAAAATATTAAAAAAGAGGATGAGGATAAAAACTTATTTAATATTACATATTATTCATTCCTAAAAGAAATGATTATTGTTTACCCCACAACTAAAAAAATGTCTGGATACTAGAATGTTGTTGTGGTAGTGATAAGGGGGACAAATTGTAAAAATTTAAAATGTTATGGCCAATTTATAAAATAAATCATCAGTAGTATAATATGATTGGGTATAATATTTTAAACCTTAATATATTGGCCCGAGTGATACAATTGAGTTAATTTAAATTATCATTATAAACCATAAATAATAATTTGAATATATGGTTACTATGGATGACCTAGGTTGAACCTCATGTGTCATAGGTATTATATACGATTCATAATTTAGGAAATTAGAGGAATTCTTTTCATAAAATTATTATTATTCAATTTAATTATTATATCTTGATTAATATATTATGTATTTGGATTAAGTGAATGTATTAAGTGAAAAGGAATCATGTGTACAATGAATATGATTTTAATTTCAAAATCTACATTCATAAGAAATAATGGAATTGGATATGAGGTGAAAAATGTTTTTATTATTATTACACAACACTCTCATGAAATGAGTGGTTAAATATACCATGTTTATCAGTATAATACAATAAGGTGGGAAATAAATTCCATATAGTCATTTATTAAACAATATATACCGCCATTCATTGAGTCATTAGATCCCTTAATAGACATGAATTTGATCAATTTATTAGAAAATTATTTCATTTATAATATCTATGACCATGGTTATGTTATCACCATAGTCTATTGCATATAAGGAAAACTGATCAACGAGAAAATTTTATCAAAAACATGAGGGAAAGAGGAAGAAATAAAATAAATGGAATAATTTTAGTATAAGTGGGTATATCTAAAAAATAAATCCTATAAATTAATAATAATATTAGTTGGAATAAACGTTTTATTTAAAGAATAACCCATAATATTATTTGTTATAATAATCAAATCATCAAATGTTATCTTATAGTGGTAATGGTTTCTAGGAAATTGATCTGTTAATTTTTTTTTATTTAAAATTAGGGAAAGATGGACCTTTATGGAAACTCAAATGGTGAACCCCATTGTGGAAATAATTCCATCCCAGTTTTTCCCAAACTATCTGTGAGAGAACATAGGAATTGTTTTAAAAGATCAGTGAAATGATTCATTTTTTGAAAGCACTCCGATCGAGAATGTGACTATCAATTTGGTAGGAAAGGAGTGGAAAATTCAATAGGGGAGAGGAATGATTAATCTAATGAATTTCAATGCTTCATAATTTCGGGGAAAATGAATTATATGGATCAATTCCTTAATATTATATCTAATAAGGATGGTAAGCTTCAAAAACAACCTAAAAGGGATTAAAGAAAGGCCTGTCATATAATAACTGATGTGGGTCAGGATAATGTCATCATGATAGGTACACATACCATGAAAAATAGAACTATAAATCTATCATTTGATTCAATATAAACAACTATTTTATATGTTAATAATTTATTTATCAGCATCATATCACCACCCGAATGATTATGTTTTGAGTAGGATTTTCATACTCTAAATTTAAAAATATTCATGTCTAATTATTATAGATTATCACAAATTTAAATTTGGTGTAACTCTATTTCTTAAAATCAAGTGATTCTCCACCTTGATTAATTTGAATATATTTTTTGAAATAATTTCCTTTCTCCATAAAATTCCCAAATATATATTTCCCCAAAATATATTTCATTTTTTATATTCTAAATCAAAACATGATTATTTATTAGTGAAATGATGTAATATAATGTGAAATTTAATTACTTCAATTATATGAGAATTTCTACCTATCCATGAGCTATAATTTTCTCAAACAGATGGATAGAAAATTATTAATGAATATATAAATGTTTTCAAGAATATCTAAAAATATTTTTTAAGCATATTTATACTCTTACCATGATACATGAAGATATGTATTCAATTGACCTTATACATGGTTCAATAACTATTTCAAATAATCCATATAAAATGACCATGATTTAGTTGAAGGAATTAAATAAGAAACTCTGGAAGAACATAGAGGTGTGATTCATACAACACAGTGTGTTATCATGAGGTGATCCTATTCATTTTAATATGAATAAATACGTGTATATATATCTTTTAATTTTTTATTATGAATATTATAAGACCACTATCAATATAAAATATCCTTTAACCTGTATTGAATACTTTTTTGATCAACTTCATATAACTGAAAAATTTAATTTGATTGACCTTTTTTCTGGATATAATAAGTTCTGGTTAAGTAATGAGGATATACACAAGAAAACCATTCATATGAGGTGTGTTAAATATAAATTTATATCAATTTTTTATGGACTATGAAATTCCCTCTCTATACTTATGGCAACAGTTAATATAGTTTGTAGATACTACATTCATAAGTACATGGTAATATTTTTAAATTAAATGTAATTATAAAAAATAGAATGTTAAATCATGTGGATCATTGGAAGATTATATTGATGTACCTAATGATGGTGAATATTTATTTGAAGTTATGAAGATTAGATATTAGATATTGAAGTAATATTACTCTTTGATATAATGAAATGTTTGGATATATTGGTAGATACTTCAATGATGGCTGTTATTGACTTACCACTTGTACCATCCATGCTAAATAATACCTATATTTGTTTAGGTTATCATGATATTATCGCTTATTTTTTAGGTATTTTTCAATGCTATATAATCTAAGAACCATGTTTTCATAGAATGTATGGATGTAATTGTAGAAACATAAATGATAAAATACATATATGTGAAATAAGATGATAGGTTACAGCAATTGTGCTCACATTACCCTATAATAGATAAGAGTTTTATATCTACAGTGAAGATGAATAGTTGTTACTATGATTAATCCTCATGTGGAATGTTATGGTGAAGTGATATGCTTTTTTCCAATTAAAAATTAATTTTAACAATTCATTGAATCGTCATTAGGAGATAGAATGGGTGATTATTTTCTATCAAATATTCAATCATTATCATGCTACAGAATATTATGATAATTAAACTAATAATGAAATATTGAATTTTATATTAACAATGAAATTATTTAATATCTCCCAATGCTGGGGGTTTGAGTTGATTAATGATTATGAAATCACAATACATTGCCACCATGGGAATGGTAACACAGTGAATAATTACCTAAATTAAAAGGACCATTCGTGGTTTTCTGTATTGAAGATTGAAAAAGATGTAATACTTAATTATTTATAGATTCTAGAAAATGAAGTCATGGGGAAATGGTATTTATCATATCATTTAAATATGAATGTTTAATCCTCTGTTCATGTGGGGAATAATGTCATTAAAATGATGTTATAGAAATATTGACCAAACTGAGATATATCCTTATTGTAGAATAAATTTTTATTCGTTTTTACAGTTTACAGGTAGAATATGTTCCTCATCAATAACAAACATGAATAAGGAGTTGTCAGTTGAATCTCATAACTTATTTTTGTCTATTAATCTGAGATGTAAACTGATATATTGGGATCCAAATTATTTATTTTAACTATAGAACATGTATAGGTATGTTGTAGTGTATTTATCATAATTAACGGTAAGACATATATTTAATTATATGAGATAGAAGTATATAGGGATTTTATATATCATTACCCTTAAATGAAATATAATGGGTAAACATCACTATCAATTTCATCATTGAAATCCCCAAAACAAAGACATGATATTAAATAATTTTGGTCAGAGAGGATCATCTAAAAAATATAAAAATTAATAAAAAAATGGAATGATTTATATCTAGGTAATATTTATCTGATATACATAATTGAGCTTTTATTGTCTCATATTATTCTATATTTTATTATATTTTTTTTGGATTTGTGGTTTTCCAGTATGTTTTTGATTAGTTGCCATCAGGATTTGCTTGTAGAGTGAAGTTTCAATTAAGCATATAATATTAAAATAAATAGTCTCTTAAATATAACCATTAAGAACCTAGATTATATGAATATATCATGAATATGAATATGAATTTTTTATTTTTTCAACAAATTTCCCTAATCATATTTTCTAATAGAAATATCATTCAATCATGCTTTTAGATGGTCTCTTACGATGATACCAATAAAATGACGTGAAAAATTAAATAATGTCAGGATGATGTTATAGAAATAATGTTTTTGGAATATTAGATATATTAATAAATTGAATATAATGTTAGTTCCATTCAACAATGTAGCATGTAGCTTGGAGTCATCAGAAATGATTTACTAACAACAATTTTTTCACATATAGATTTATAAGTGGTTGATAAGGTCTTCATATGAATATATTATTTTAATATAGTTAGATATTTGGAAAATAGATAAAGATAAATCCATTATATTTTTCCTTTATGAAATTATTCATTATAACTAAGTTCTTACTTCTCATTTAGATCATCCATTGAATGTATCTCTTGTTTACATTGAGATAAGTGTATTATTCTAAAAGATATACATACCTATTACCTAAAATGTATTAAAATCAAATGTCATACTAGTGTATCGAGATCCTCTCGTTAGAGGAATAACTGGTGAATAATATATATTGAATATATAATTTTTTTGGAATATAAAAACTGACCAAATTAATGTTATGTAGTGAAACTATAAATTTTATGATGAAATTGGGAATCTGAGGAAGTGTTGAGATATATGTTTCAAACAGTTTTTGTATTAGACTGATAATATCTTAATTAATAAATTGATAAAAGGTAGTATAATGTGTCACTAAATGATTATATTATATATTTTTCTTTAAAAAAATTATTTATTAGATTACTAGATTTATAAGAAACAATGAGATTAAAATAACAACAATATAAAATTATAATATTACTAGTTTTTGAAACATTATATATTTTTTCCATGGAGTGGTGTGTATAAATCAGAAAAACTAAATTATCAATATGTATTTTTCAAACATTTATATATGAATTATACTATTATCAGTTGTTTATAAATATAAATAATTTCTTCTGAAGGTAAATGTTATGTTTTTTGAAAAATGGTATTTATACATGGTATGTGTTTTTTTCATTATAAATTAATCTAATCAATAATTAAAATTAATATTTTTCAAATTAGTATATTATATGTGAAATAAAATTTCTTAACATTAATCAATTTTTTTCTTCTCGGCATTGAATGAGAATAAATATATTTTAATTATTTATATTACATTTCTCTAAAAATTGTTTCTGTTTCATTATGAATTCTTCTTTTAATGTAAATTTCTACCAAATATAGAAATATAATAATGTAGAATGTATTTTATATTAATAATCATAATAATTTATTAAATTTTTTTTGTTGAAATAATTTTTTTCCCGTTATCAATAGTAATCAATGTAATGTTTTTCCTCTTATTGATGTTAAAACAACTAAAGAGGATTATATCTTTGAGAAATGAATTATAACATATCTACCACATCAGTTAATCCTATTATATACATGTTTTAAAAAACTATTTCTAATAAATTAAATAATGTATATTAACATATTATTTTTATTTTTTAAATCTAGAATTATCTCTTTTGAAGATTAGATATATTTTATTCCAAAAAGTTATTTTGGTTTTTTGAATTTAACGGTATTGTTGGATGGTTTTATATATTTTCTCCTTTATCTATATCTCTATGAAACATCCTATAATTACTTATTTTTCCAAAAAATAATTTGATAGATAATTTTAATTTATTTCAATGTAAACATATTTTTAAGCATATATCATGCATTTTCTAAAAAAATTCATGTGTATTTTATATAATATTAAATTAAATTGACTGAAACAATTGAAATTGAATATTAAAAAATGAATACAAAATTTATAATCATCATTAAAGAATATTTCATGAGGGAATCATTTATTTTAATTCATATAATTATGTTTTCATAGTAAAATGGTATGTTATAATGGTTAAGGATAAAATGGGCATAATGTCGATTAACTGAGAAATAAGTTTTTACATGTATCCAAAACCTATATGAATAAAATTACTTGAGTTTATTTCAATACAATAAAATTTTAACATTGAATTTGGTGTCATTTTGTTCAATGTTAAATGACTATAATATATATATATATATAAATGATTCAATCTATTAAATAATTCCAAGTCTGTAATTTCCCACATTGTTAGAATGTCAGTTAATCTCAACCCTTATACACAATGATTGAGAATTATTTCTTGTAATGAAATAACCTAAAAATATACATGATTCTAAAAAAATTTCATTGATGGTCTAGATTTTAAATTATTATATTCTTTTATAAAATTAGTTTTAATTAAAAGGATTGTACTCTAAGAATAGGCATAGCTCTTAACCATGTAATTTAAATTTTTTCTCCACCTACCTCCATTAAAACCTCGGGTAAAAATCGAGATATATTAAATCAGTATATTAAATTTATTTAATTTTTTTTATGATGGAAAACCATTATATACCTCTTTGATATCATATTGGAAATGAAAATTACCTCTTGTTTATGTGTGAACTGCCACCTCCCCAAAGCAATGAATTATGTTTTTCATTACTGCTTTATATTTATTTATATAATATATATTTATGTAATTTATATGTTAAATATTATAACATTATATTTCTTAAAAATGTATCTTTTATTTGATATTACTTCTTTATATCATTCAAAATGTTAAATAATCACTCGTGTATACATAAGGACTACCATCTCAACATTTTGATATGATTATTTGTTAATAAACTCCTATGAATAAAAATAAATGTATACATAATGACTAAATATGATAGTCATTATATGATTAAATTTTATTTCTTGTTAAACCATGATAATAGAGAACGGGTTGGGGCATTTGTAGTTAATCTAATAAGAAACATAAAGTTGTTATCACAGTGAATATTGATTTTAATTTTAGAGTTGTTAATAAATGGTTAATAAAATGTTATTGGTACATAATTAATCATTTTATATATAATATTATGGTTTTATAAGAGACACGTAATAAAGTATATATTTATTATATAGTAGGATCTAATGTGTGTGAACCAATATGTGACTTGAGAAAAGGGATTTGTGTCACAATACCATTTTCTTTTCGGAAATACATATATAAAATTTTTATGGAATGAAATTATAAGGAAAATATATTTTATAACATATATATTATTATTATATTGTTATTCAATGAATTTTATTGTGAATGTGTCATTTTCCACTATTTGATAATTCAATTTTTAAAAAATCATTTTAATAAAAACCAATTTTATTTTATCGTTGGTTAAAAAAAATTCTTCCATAACCATGTTGTTTATAAATTATTATAAAATCTTGTTCCTATTTTCCACTGATTTATTAAATTAATATTTTAAATTATTTCTATTTCTATTAAAATTTTAATTAGAGTTTTATTATTATTTCCCAAATAATGGATTTTTAAAAATGTTGTGAATGAAATATTTTTTTTATCAAACAATACCTAAAAATATTTTTAGACAACCATAAATCCTCTTTTCATTAAGGAATCCATTTCAATATTACATGGATAATTATATAGAAAAATATATTATTTATTATAATTAAATTTTAATATTTTAATATTTTCATTTAAAACGGAAAAGGTTATAATCCATTAGAAATTTTTATGTTAAGTTTTAAGGTATTATAATATATAAGAGAATCAATTGAAGTTACTTATTATTCATCTGTGAAATGATCTAATGTTATGATCCTTATTAATTACCTCTTTACATAGTATTATTTCAATTGATAAATCACTATTAATCATGTTTTCGTTTATTTGGTAAAGTACGAAAAAATAATAAATGTTTTCATGTATATGTGGCATACTGATGAATAAATTATGAGTACGTGAAAAATTGGTACATAATAGACATCTAATAGATTGGGAATCATTATATTTATATCTCGATGTTTGAGTAGGATTTGTTTATACATGATTTTGAATATATTTTCATACATTTTTTCTATCTTTGTAATACTTCTTTTAAATATTATTTCCTTATTATCCATCAATGTGATTTTCACTATCTATGTGCACATTTTGATTTCTTTGTCTGATCGCTTCTACATGTTCTCACATGAAGATGATTAGAGATTATTTCAACTAGATATTATTATAATATTTTCTTATCAATTTTTATAATTCAATATGAAAATATTATGACACTTGAATGATGATTACTTCTTTTATACCCTTATTGACCATGCATCTGGATATGAAATGATTCATTTATGGTTATGATCTATGATTTTATTGTTATGAAACATTTATAATGAGAACATAAACATTTTTAAAATATTATACGACTACTATTACCTTATGTACTATAATGATTTATATCTCATAGGATTTCCCTTACAGAGAATATGATCTATCCATATCTTATAATTTTATTTCATACATTTTTATTAGTTAATTAACATGTAATATGTCTAGAAGGGTGATAATATAAACATACGTCAATGAAATTTTGAATATTGTTTTTGAAATAAGATGATTATGATTATTATATTCAAATAAATAGTGTAATTATAGACCTATTGAATATATATAAGTGATATATACAAAAAAGATTACTTAAAATGATATTATAATTATTATTATTACTCGTGGATCACTATACTCACTACACATATTTGAAATTCTTTTGGTATTTACTATAATACTATCCATATTCTCTTAAAATGTTGGACTCACATTCTTATATACCTTTTAAAACCCACATATAATAATAAAAAAAATAGTATAATCCCTCATACACATTTCTAGACATCATCTATACATTTCACTCTTCTTATAAGTCCATCCCCAAATGATTAAACCCCCTCGTAGAAGATATAATCCCATAAGATAGATATAAATTTAAAACCTATTACTTATAATTTATATAATCTTCTTAAATACACCATTAACAATTACAGTGTATTATCATATGTTACGTAAAAATACATATATGTTATAAATATGATGAAAAAATAATTCAGCACTATTTTATATTATATTACTAAAAATGAAACTATTATTCATTATTTGTACACAATGTTGTCTCCACAATGCTATACATTTTGTATTCCCTCATAATTTTATAATGATTAAACAAAGTGAGTGTAAATATATTGGTATAATATTAATGAAATAATTCAACTTCATAGATGAAAAATTGTATCACCCATTTAATATGTTCTTTGAAAAGTCGAATATGCATTCATAGGTACTTATGGAGAACCCCTACATGGAATGGATGATTTCAATTATTTTCTAAATCACATTTTATGTTTTTTAATGAAAATAGTTTTAATAAATAAATAGGATTCTTATGCTATTATAAAAGTTCTAGAAAATAATTTCCCATCCTATTAGAAATAAGCTCTATTAAAAATTATTTTATCTTTTCCTAATAAATGATAATTTTACTAGAAAAATATTATTTATAATAATAAGAAATTAATCATAATAGGATATATTCATCTTCTATGAAATTAAATTTCATAGGTTATCTTCATCTTCTACATATTTCTAATTCTAATATATTGACCTAATAAAAACTAAATAATTTATTTTTGCTTCTACTGTAATTATTTTACTACTAAAACCAATATAATTACTCCTTAATCATGGTATGTTTATATTTGGTTCAATATAGCAACATATGTGAACATTTATATTAATTTGTATCATGGAATGACATCTGAAATTGGTTACTAGTATAATATGATATATATAATTACATAGATACTGATTTTTTATGAAAAAAATGTACCATCATTATTAAAAATATTAGTTTATAATACACAAATCATTAATTTAAAATCAATGAAACATACCCATCATTGATTAAATATTCATGGACTGAAATAAAAAATATACTAAAATTATATTATAGATTTATAAATATTCTGGAATAAATGTTTTACCAGTTTTAATAATAATAGGATGATGTGATTTGAATGAAATAATTATCGACATAATTTTTATGAATCTGGTTTAAAAAATCAATATTCTATTCACTTGATAATAAAAATAGGCTATAAATAAGATGAATTCATATAATGAATTATTATTTCTATGGAAACTCCACAAGAACCACAATTTCAATTTAAATATTTTACATGAACATTTTCAAACATCCCCATATTCAAGAGATTTCTGACATGTGATGAAGGCATGGTAGAAAATGAATATTGACTCATTAACATATAATAAAATTAGTTTATATAATAGAAGAGATTAAAAATTAAAAAATAATAATTAATAAAATAATTAATTACATTAGCATCATAAAAATATGGAACAAAATCATCCATTAGTATAATGGAATGTTATCAAAACAACACAAAATACAGAAAGGTTATCCATAAGTGGTGGATTAATTTATAAATAATTGAATATAAACAAAAAAAATATGTACATATCTTGATGTCCATCAAATAATCCATGAATCCTCTCAAAACAACTTCTCTACCATCAAATACAAGAATCATTCACTATACAAGATCCTTTTCATGAAATATGTACATTTACAAAAATTCTTTATTAAAATGTGATTATAATAAATAGTAGGATGCTGAAAAGGTTATTTAACATAATTGGATAAGATATACTAGTGAATTCCATAATAATAAATAGGTGAAAATAAACAACATATAATTCATAGAAGCAAACAAAAAGTAGTTTTTTTTCACAATCACCTGAACTACTACATCTCATTATTGAATGTAACATCAACCATCCATTTCCGACACATCTATAGTCTACTTGATTCTATAAAAAATATATTTTACACAACCTGCTATAGGGTTCATCCCATGAACATGTCTACCAATATCATGAACCTACCACTCACGGGGATAGTCTATATATGTCTACATGTACTCCCAACTCAAAATGTTAGGGGAGATAATGTAATAACCGAGTCTTGGGGACAGCACGAACACCCCACAAAAACATGGTCTTCAGGTACTGGCCCAGCAGGTACCACCAGTTGCCCCGCTGACATGTGGTCCCCAACCTGGGGCCCACCCCTTTCCCAAAGAGTACATTTGAATTTTGACATTCCCTTCAGGACACCACATTTTATTTTGAGTGTGGTTTGTTCTCACTCACACACACCTGGGGAAATATCCCAGAAGGTCACCAATTAGGATCAATAATCCAATCCTAGCACACTTAACTATGGAGTAAAAATCAGAAAGTCTTCTAAAAAAGAAGTCATACATTTTTAACATGTGTCATATCATTTATTCATTCCCTTTATCGATCTAGGGTGTTACATTCACCCCCCCAACCATTAGAGCATAATGTCCTCTATGTGGGACCTATATCTCATCCTAGGCAGTGTACCAAACCTAAGGATGGGTACCACCTCTGATACCAAATGTATCAATCGAGTCTCAATGACAACACATACACCCCACCTTAACATGGTCATCGGGTCTTGGCTCACCAAGTACCACATGTTCCCCATAGGAACATGCTTCCCACCATGGGGACCACACATGTGCTCGAACAGGTCATATGAATAATGATATTCCCCATAGGTAAAAACATGTCCTTTGAAGTGTGCTTTTTCCTCAATCACACACACCCTAAGAATCATCCGAAAATGTCACCCATACTGATCACTACTCTAAGTCATGCACTCTTAAATGTGTAGTTCTAATCAGAGAGGCTTATAAAAGGTAAGTTTCACCTTATTAACCCGAGTCATATCATTTAGTCATTCAATTTATCATTCTAGGGTGTTACAGATAACAACTGATAAACATTAATATTGTATGATATCTAAAATACAAGGTCATATCACAAAACAATTATAGCCATAAAATACTAAATGTAAGAAAAAAATATATGTCTCATGGGGATAAAAACATGTTCTAAAAAATTATTCTAGGAACCCATATTAATATGTTCCACTTATATAGAACACCGAACATCAATGAAATAACATCCAATAATATGGTTAAAATTATGAATCAAAAAGCACAACTAAATCCTTTATCAATTTTTAATCATCCATGATTTGAATTATATAATCAATCTAATGGAAAAGATACACCTAAAAGATTCGTGAGGGTCTATAATACCCATATGATCCACAATAATGAATGGTCTTTGTCAACACAATTTGAATATTCAATATCATGGAATTTGTATGTGGATTATATCAACGGTCAAAAATTCCCATGTTAGATCCTAGGAAAAAAATTTATTAATAGTTAAGTAATCGTGTAACTAATTGGTCATGATTATATTGAATATGATAGAATTGATCCAGATCATGATAGAACTCCCATGATTGGAATCACATGATCAAACCATTGTCTAGTCATCAAACAGAGGAGACAATATGGGAGGAAGTAGGAATAAAATCATTTGATAAGAGACTATATGTAGTTTGAGGTCATGTGAGGCCAACAATAATGTTTAATAATATAGGGTGGAATATTTTTGTTATAAATATATAAAATCTAGGCCTTATAAGGCCATAAATGATCTCCCAAGTAGGACTGTGGCCACTGGATAAAAATATATTGTACTGAAATGTCCCACTTATTAGCTAGTGGTCAATGGGTATAATAGATTCTACACAAGAACCCCTATATCCAGTAAAAGAGATATACTTTCATATTTTAGATCATTCAGACTCCAAAATCATTCCATTGTAGTTTCCTTAACTTCCCCAATCTATTTCTTAGTTTGTAGCGTATTTACTTTTAATTCATTTCTATATAAACACCTCTATCAACCTTGAATTAATGAAAAAAAATATATCTATATTAAAGATAAGATGACATGAGGTGTACCAAGAAGAAAGAGCGTCACAATTTTTTTTTCCACTAATGGTATCTCATACTTGAGAATTATCTCAAGAGTTTTTATTGAACAACTAGGGTCCCTATCATTGCATGTCAATTTCATGATCCCATATCTCTTAAATTTTCCTGCTATTTTATTAATCTAAATTTTTTAACAATATTATATTACAACACATTAATTCTTTAATCTATAATAAAAATGGGACTCTCCATAAATTATACACTAGGTTCCCATCCCAAATCCTGAGAGTCAACTACATATGCCTGATTAGGCATGTATCTTTGAAGTTGAGACACATGCAACATATTATGAATTCCTTGATAACATTGAGGTAAATCTAACTGATATTCCACCATCCTGATGTGTTATGCCTTATCAAAGAACCCAACATTACATTATTCCATCTTCCAAGGCATTATCAAATGCATATTCTATAATTGAGGGGAAGCCAAATGATTTCTTTTTTACCAATGTCGAATTCCATGGGTCATATTCTGTGGTCGAAAATGAACATATGATGTTCTTAACAATTACTAGTCAATTAGAAATTAACTGTACAATATCTAATGTATCCATTATCATAAAAAACCCAATAAATTAATATTTAACTAGATCAATATTACAACAAGGTTAATGACACAAATATCCATAGAAAATACATATAAGAAGATCTATAAATCAAATACTATATATTCTTGATGTATGTTAACAATACTATATGAATGTAATAATTCGATGCTTCTAAAAATTAATAGAAATGACATGTAGAATATCCAATTTTTTTCAATCATTCCCTTAAACTACCCATTAGGCTATGCATGAATATACATAATCAAGTCAACTAATTCCCAAAATCCTTCTGCAAGACTATGCATCCCCATGTTGTGAAACATGAATCTATATCACATACCATGAAGTAATGCAAATTCCGTAGCCAAAAATTCTATAGAATGTATAATTTTCCATTATCATTTATTTAGTTATACTCTTTGTCATTATGAACTAAGAAAACCTTTTCCAATTATCTAGTATGACCCAAACAATATTTCAACCTCTCAGGGTCCTAGTAAAATTCACCATGAAGTCTATTATTACCACATCCCACAATCACATGTGCACTTTAAGTGTCTTGTAAAACCCTATAGGTCATCGATGCTTGTTCATGAACTTCTAATAAGTTATTAAATGGGATACATGGAATGTAATGTATCATATAATTTTAGTCTACCCAAACATTTTATTGAAATCAGGATAAAACATGGTCAAAACATAGTGATCTTCCAAATATGATGAATCAGAGGCCTTTTTCATCTCCTCTCTCTATTATTAAGTATGACCTACTAAAAATTGATGATCTATAAATACATAGTCTCTATTTATAGATAACCATTCAATAGTTCCATTTTCATTCAATATATCTCACATTATGGAACACTCTAGATCAATCTCTCAATGGACATCACATATACAACCAATTAGTAATGGACTATTAAGAGTTCAAAATCCACTAAACCTTGATACTCATTTACACCTATCTACTATAATTTTAGTAAATGCATCATCTTCAACCCTACATCTAATATATTCTTTCCCAAATAAGACCTCGTAATGCAATGTGTTATTGTAAATACATTTTATTAAACAAGACCATTCTCCATATCATGTTCCAATATCTAAATGTATTATTCCCAATAAATATGATTTTGATTATGATAAAGATAAGTTAAAATATACTATGAAACTTTTTGTTTTTTTATAAAACAAATATCTCATAAAAAAGGTACAATTAAAAGTATTTTAGTTCACAAATCTCCATATCCATGTAAAATATATGAGTAGGGTAGTGCTATTTTAGGGTCAGAGCTTCAGAGAAAAATCAGAAACTACCTTATCACAATTAATAAGTATATATCACAAGAAAATTCCATAAATATATCAATAAAAAATCTACAAAAAATCAATTTCAAAAGGAATTTGAATTAGAGAATAACTCAACCAATTCATCCACTCTAAAGAGTATTCTTCACAGTAGTCCTTCCATTACAACCTGTGTCTGTATTTTGTATGAATGGTCAGAGGCATTTATAAGAGATAAAAGTCATGAACGAACCTACAACAATACCCATCCACCCCATGTAAACTCTCAATTTCAAACACATTCTATTTTATTCAAAAATAAATTATATTATAAACCATTCAAAGATTAACTAATATTCCATATTTAAAAACAAAATTCCCATGATTGAGGACCTATGTTTGCAAATTTGACAGATCAAATAAGTTTCGTAAAATTGATATACTCAAAGGGTAACTGGTTATATTTTACTATGTGTAGAATGGGGTTATAATGTCTAGTGGTATAACGGTATTTTATAGATTGTCCCAATGATTAATGAATCAATATATTTGTGAATGACACTGTGCATGATATTCATGGACAAATCATTATCATCAGATAGTTGAAAATTCATATAGATACACTTATAAAAATCATTAATTCTCTTAAAAACTATCTTAAGTTAGTAAACCTATACATTCCAAAGTGGATGGTATTGAAAATGTAGATCAAATATCCAAAACAAAAATTATCCCTTCAATTGATTCGAGAAATCATAATTTCCTCACATCATGTTGTAGTTTTTTCACAATGATCTGATTAATTTTCTAGTATTTCACATATGGATGAAAATATTCATATACCATTATAGAAGACAATTTTGGTGAATTAGAACTTTTTTTTCTCTTTATAATATGTACATTATCATTAAAATCCTCAATTTTTCCATTATTATCTTTAAAAAAATATATCATTTGATATTGTGTAATTAATCTAGATTAGGAACCATGAATGTGCTTGATATCACCCTCAACTCACTTATATGAATGCAACCATTAAAAATTAGCTATTTGGGAATCTAGAAATATGTCAACCATATGAGATAACATGTTGGGAGTCCTGGTATAAACCTTAGAAATAATAATTCTAGACAAATATGTTATAATAGAACCAGTTTAAAGTGTATAAGGATATTCATTTATTACCCAAACATAAAATTCAATAGTCAAAACTAGTATTTCCAAATTATGTAATGAATATTTCACTAGTCTCAAATAACAATATATTTCTGCATTGGGATATAAAATCAGTCCACAAAAGGTGAACATTGAATAATGGAATTTATGGGAATGTGTCTCTCCATGAATGGTTAAATATAGTAACCATCAATAGATATTATATATAGATATGATGATTATATAAATTCCTTCTTAGTGGTGTATCAATAAATTACACATAGAAGATAAAATAACTAATAATTGTAAGACAAAAAAAATGAGGACATATAAACTAATGGGATGCATCTATATCAAACAGTGAAATATATAGTCTTGAAGAAATAAAGACCACACCACAACCTATTTAGGGTAAACCTATACCATTATCCAATTTCATATATACTAAATAACCCATACCAATAGCCATTCAATGATATCCTAGAGTCTCATGAGATTGAATATTAACTAAACCTTATGGGTTTTACACATTCTATAGTGGTCTTATAGCAACTCTATATCATATCATGGATGTTATCATCTATGAATAATTTATACATGGAATACCAAGATAAAACGTATTGCCTCACATGTGTCGTACAGTGAGGGAAACATGATAGCATTATACAATTAGCCCCTTCATCCCAAAGTTATTTTACATAGTGCATAAAATTTATCATATAGGGTTTCTTCGAACCACATATCAACTCCAACTATCAATTAATAATCTATCTAACATTTTATAAAATATGATATTTAATCGAAAAATATTCAAAAATAACTAGTGTAAATATAGAACCATTCATTTCATTTAAAGTTGTAAGAAGTCCTACATCTCCAATTTTCATGATAATTATCTCTATCATAAGAATTTAAGGATGAATTAAATTATTTTTCAGTAGATAATTGTTTTTTAACTATCATTTCATCTATGGATGAAGCCTGATCTTGATGTATGTGGATTCATATTCCCAATTCCCCTCAAGTAGAGGAAGAAATTTATGAATCTAGATGAAATGTAATGAATTGGTGGACATATTATTTATACCATGAAATATATACAAGAAATATTAATAACATAGCATCCTAATAACATCTAGAAATACCCCTAGAATAATATTCCCTTTATGGATGTCCATTTTAGCACTTCATCTCTACCATTAAAACTCATTATGTTCCACCATCCTTTAGTATCACCTAGAATTATATTGTTTTAATAATTTGGTTTTAAATCATATGGGGTATACACCTCATCAAAGATACACTCAGTGAATATTATTGAATCAACCACGCCCTATGGGAATCTAGTTACCTAGAAGGATGGGTAATGGAAGAGTTGAAATTCTCATGTATGATCAACTTTCATGTGCTATATGTTGTGGATAATCTAATATATACATGTATTATCTGAATGATTCAAATCATGATTGTTTTAATAGATGAACTAGATGGATAAACACATGTATAATACCTAGTTTCGTTCACATAAAAAACACGTTGTGGAACTAGAAGAATAAGTTATATAAGTGGATGAATTTCCTAAAATGAAAGATCAAAATATTGGTAACATAAATAGTTAATCCAAAAGAAATTATCATATTTCACATTCACACAAAATGACATACAATAACCTTAAAAAATGGATAACCATAAAAACAAGGTATAACCCCCTAAAAAATAATAATGGCCCATTCGAATCCCCTAATACTGAATCCTTATTGAAAACTATATATATAAATTGATTCATTTAATACTCAAGATAAATTAAAAAAGTCGAATCAATAAGAAAATAAGATAATCTGTCATATGTTTAACAGGAATTCAATTATTATGGATATATATGATATAAGAAATTACTATTTGTTATGGGATCCAGTATTTCTAAAAATTATTTATGAATACATACCATGTCCTCTAATAATGTATCCCAACAACACATACATCATAGAAATATAATTAAATCAAAGGTCCCATCACACAAAAAGAAAAAATATTCACACATTAATTTTCACTTATATAACAACTATATAGTTCCATACATGCACTATCAACAATCCACTTCTTGAGTCTCATATATCATTCTCAGGACCACCATGTCCCAAATCATAGAAAATAGAAGAAACTAGTTTGTGCACCTATCAGTACAAGTCCTTTTTTAGCTACAAGACTAGTACTATCAGGATAATTCTTGAATTTCACATGGAAGAATTCATTCATCCCCTTTTAAAAGAGGTTTTTGGTTTATTGTGAGGTCCATGAGGAATATAATAGTGAAACTATATCCTTAGTACCTTGTAAACATCAATTTTAACCAAATTTATTATAATATTACCACATTAAAATAATTATGAAAATAATAAAACATATATTTAGTATCATAAAAACACAGTACCATCCCAAGATTAGTATTATGGATTTCTAGTAATGCATCCCAAAGATAAGAAAGGAATGCCTTAATAAATGGATAAATTTATGACATAAAAAATATCTAAAAGATAAATAACAAAAATATATATTGATTTCCTTTCATTATTTCCAACTTCCTCTAGATAAACCTACTCAAAATTCCATCACAGAGGCTATTCACTACATTGGAACTGTGGCCATGAAATATACATGTTCGTAGAAATGAAAAATTATGGTGTGAGTACATGACTATGTAGTACACCACCTATATCTTCTTACATTCAGATATAATGTATTCTAGTGTATTCTAGGATTATAAAAACTAGTGGATAAAAAAGTGACGTATCACACAATTATGACATAAATTTTTGGACCAAATAAACCAAATCTAACTACATCAGTTCCATACTACATGGAACACCAACCAGCTATCTCAAACACATCATCACTCAACATGATTGTCCAAAAGACCTATTTCATACCTCACATTACATTATTCCACCCATGAACATGCCAATAAATATTTTACACATTCATATTTGGGAGATTTTATATTTTGATAAAAATACAATAAAACTATATAACATATAGAAAAAACCCAATACACAACATGTATTATTTATGAAAAATCAAACAAAACATCCCATAAAATATAATCCATAACTATAAAACATCATTTGATCTTAAAATAATAATAATGCATCTAGAGCTATAAATAAATTCCACAGAATCATTCCTGGATCCCATATAAAAATTTATTTATTATATAGACTACAAATAATTGGATAAATGGCATTTAGATACAAGGGTTGTAGTCTAAACACAATTGCTCCAATGAATATTTTACCTTTTACCAATCCTGCATGTGTACTTATCATTCAATAAAGTTGAGTAGAAACCACAAAAAAAACATAATACATGATAAGAAACGTAAAATAAAATATTTTGATGATAATGGTCTACCTCATTGTGGTCTGTAGATATTAAATCCATTAATTTATGTGTTACTTGTACAATTGAACTGTAACATCTCTATTAGAAGATATCAACTTCCATTTAATTGATCATTATATCCATGATCGAAGTAATTTTTTTTCAATGGAGAGGATGAGATAATTTATCACAATAAAGATCCAAATCACCAGTTTTGTATGACATGGTTAAATATTTATTCTGGAATTTAATAGGTAAGATGACTAGCGAGGAGTGATAAAAAACACTAGTAGAGGTATCGTAGGCTATATGCATTTTATATTGAAAATAGAGAATTATATAAGGACCAATTTGACTAGTTTTGTTTATTTAAACCAGATAAATCATTATGGACTTACTAGAACCTGAATAATGTGACTGGCCTATTGGTTGTCTCTACTGATGGTCCAATGGACATTGAGAATAACAGTTTAAATAATGGTTTTCCACTAGATGGTTGAAGTTAGTAGGAAAAAAAAATATTCCTAAGAACCAAACTAGTGGTCCTAGGGATTTACAATCCAAATATAGTTCGTACAGACACCACTAGGTATCTAGTAGAGCTGATGTATCTTTTTCAATCTATACCATGACCACCAACCTAGAAATATTTTCATTTCACCTACTCTAACGCCAATAAATACATTAATAAATAATAAAAAAATAGTAAAATATTCACAAGATAAATTGAGACATACCCTGAGTAGATATTGTCAGAATAAATTTATATAATGACCATTGATAAAGTAAATCATTGTACCACATGATCGGCCAACTACAAAAGCTTCTGGAAATTGAAAACTATGGTACATGAACATAATAGTACCCTAAATATGGTAGGTAGTATCCCATATCCTATAGTAATTTTAATATCACCTAACCACGAACTCAAACCAATGACCTCATGCTTAACAACAAACTAGAAATTTTAAGAGTGAAAAAATTCCATTGGCATAGTGTCAATAATAATATATCACAATTTGATATTAATTGAGAGATCATACGTTCAAGTTAATATTGAGGGAAAACAAAATTCCAAACATATAAGGGAGTATTATGTTCCATGTGTACATCACTATAAGTGTCATGAAATGCAAGTTTTACGTTGTAAGATGTCATGTGAGGTGGATAATCATATAGTATTTAGATAGACATGCCAATAAGAATTATGAAAAATGATTTTTATAAATGAAAAATATAATATAAATGTTATAAAATAATTTATTATAGTATACATGTTATAAATATGTATGGTTAGATTTCCTTTATGGACTCCATGATAAAAGGTAAGGAGTTCGCCTTTTAAATTTTCAAATCCATTAAAATTTTTTACATTATACACCCTAATTAATATTTTATGGTGTACATACTACCCCCTATAATAGTTCATATCAATAATATTCATTATTAATGGAATTTAATATCACATTTAAAATTATATTTTTCATTTGTTATTGATTTAAAACATTCTAAATTCATTAGGGTTTTCATAGTTTTGACATCATTTGTTTGGGACATGTTAGATGAAATAAATAGTGATACCATTGTATGGGATTATATTGTTTTAAAATCACATGAATTTTATAACCATTAGTACATTTTAATTAATTGAATATATTATGCGCTATAATGTTTTGTTTTCAAATGTATTTTGACTCAATTGTTTCACAATATGTAAGTGATTTTGGTAATAATTTATTTTCATTCAATTATGATCAAACTCATAAATATATTTCATATATTTGTTGAATATTAAATTCATTAATTTAATTAGGATTTAATCTCTTATTTTTAAAGGTTTTTTACATAACCCTATTTTATAACATTCCGTGCTTAATGAAATTTTTTTTCCGATAAGGGATATTGATTACAAGAATCTTCTTTATTTGAGTTTTAATTTTTTTTCATCAAAAGTATTAATATATTCATTGTTTACACATTAAAATATTATTATGTATTATTTCATAGTCTAATTTTCCATGAAATATTTTATTATAAATATAATTTTATAAATTGTTTTAAAATGTGGGTATTTAACATTGAAAATTTCAAAAAACTGAAACTAAATCTTTTGTAGTAAATTATTTAATAATTTACATACCCCTATATAATGAAAAAAATTATTTCATTTTAAGAAATTTATTTGTGGATATGATTTTTATAAATAAAATTTATCAAAATAATTCAACTCACCATTTCAATAGTAATCTTTTAATGTGACAAGAATGATTTTATTTTATATAGGTTTTTAATTATTTCATAAAATATGAATTATGATTTCACATATTTATTTCTTTTCATATTTTAATTTATTCACCCTCATGGGTTTAATATTACACAATTTATTTCTCTAGAAACTATATATTAAAAAAATTTATTACATTAAACTATTTTTATTAAAAAATTCAATTTTTGATCCCATATTACATGATATGGTTCCAGGAATTCTTTTATATGTTTTTTTCAGCTATGTCAATATCCTTTTGAGAATCTATTGTTAAACTTGTAATATGTTCTCTTTCTATCAAATACATTTTTTTTAATGGAATGATCGTGTGTTTCTTGATTATATCAATGATTTTATCCATTTTAACATGTATCATTCCAACCATTCCACAATTAATTGGAAAAAAAAATTTATATTCCCTTTTCATTATGAATACATTATTTTCCATTCCACTGATTGAAGGGTGTTCACCTATAATCTATAATTTTATTGATTGGGGAAATTAAAAAAAATAACATGATAATAGTAATTTGAATGGTTTTATCATTATGAATTCATATACATATATTACTATATTATTTATTTAGTAAGTAACTACTAAAAATATTTATATTTTTTATTTGATTATAGATGTTCATTGATTATCCTATATTTTTCACTATGTATTGTTTAATAATTAAAATTACTTCCCATGATGGGATATAATCCTTTTACACCACATATTATCATAAGGAAAATTATTTGCAATAAATATGTTATTAAAAAATATAGATCATTATTTTATATGTATATTAAGTATTTTTTTTATCTATATTATTAGAAGACAAATGCCTTTGACATATGAAAGTAATGGGTTGTGACAATTATTATATACACACATGAAGGATTGGAAGGTAACATGTGATATAAATTTTTCTTCTTTTGGTATATTCCTACTAAAAAATATTTTTCCTAAATAAAAGGCCTTAATTGTATATTCATGATGTCAAAGATCATAATATCAATGAATAGTACAATAAATTAGTATTTCAGTGTTATGAATTTCATCAAAATGGAAGTGGTTATTATTATCTATCTAATATATTAATTTTCATCTCTATCACTTGAAACATTATACTCACAGTTTCAGTTGATTGTAGAATTTTGATGATTACATAACCATACCATAATCTTTAACCCGTTTTAATTTCTTGATTATATATATTTTATATTTCCAATACTATTAATTTTATGTAACACATTATTATGTTTTAAATTCACTCGGAAATTAATTATTCAATTGAACATCATATTTATAATATGATTCATTGTGTTACGATTATTTATGTCTGTTTAAGAATAATTATAAATTATTTCCTTCAATGTTTATTGAATATATGTTGTTTAGTTGTGAATGACATGTGAATTTTTTTAATTAATAATAATTTATAAATATTTAATCCATAAATTTCATAATATTTTACTCATTAAATGATTTATTTTAATTTATATAATAATTTTATATTTATGTTTTAGAGTATATAATTTTTATCTAGGTGATTATTTAATGTCTATGTTTTTGGAATCATGCTTTGGAGTGTTGGTTTTGGGATCTAAAATTATCCCCCACTAAAAGATTACAATGGATCTATATAAAGACCTTTCTTATATGATATGTATAATACATGTGTGTTTGGATGATTTTTGAGAAAACATGATATATGAAATATGAAGTTAAATGAAACGGAAAAAAAGGTTAACTCTTTTGAGTTGTACATCAATCAATCTCAGGGTTAACAAAAGAGATGCACTGAAAACCATTAAATGTATCTTTCGTTTGAGGTTTAATATAATTTGTTCCTTAATATATATCGATCCATTTAATTCAATAGATTTTGGATGAAAGAAATGGAATGTCCCCGATACATCTTCCCCTTTGAGATTGTTGATTTCATCAGTTTTAGGGGTTATCAACTATCACTCCCACATACCATGTCTCTAGTATATGATATGTTTTGGGTATCCCAATTGATAATGTACATTTTAAATCCCATGCTTTTTCTAAATCCAGAGGTGGTACTCTTGGTGGATGATCTCTCTTGTATATAGAAAATTAAAAAGATCCAAGAGTATATAGAATAATATACACATTAAAACCTAACTCGTAAACTCAATGTACTATAGTTGATCGATAAGTAATAAAAGGTGACACGAGAAACAAATAATGTCATAAAATTTTAGTTCTTCTATTTTTTATACAGTGAGTGGAATAAAATTTCAAGGAGGAAAGTCATTATACGGATATGAATGTAATGAGGTAGAATTTTGGAAACGATAGTTTAATTCTTAATTTACAAAAATGTCATATATATTAATGGAATATTTTATAAATAACATGAGGTACCTTATATAACAAAAAATAATTCAATTTTAAAATGTAAAATTCATTTGAAGAAGATAAAAAATCCATAATAATATGAATTTTTATAATTGAATAATATATAGAAAATAAGTTTACTATAATATTGAAAAAACCTCTCAATGATCACTATTGATCACAAACATGAATGAAATTGTTAAAATGAATATTGATATTAGAATTTCATTATTTATTTCTAAAATACAAATTTATTACCTTGAGAGTAATTATAAATGAATTAACAATGAATGAAATATGGAGCATTTAGAAAATTTGGTATACTCATTTCACTATATAACATATTGTTATGGGAATAGTAGTAAAAACAGTTGAAAATTAATATGACATACAAGAATACTAACGTGATAATTAGAATAGTAACCTCACTTATGTATTGGTAAACTAATATATATATATATAATATCAAAAGAATATATAGAAAAATTGTATCATGATATGATTAAAAAATATGTAAAAATATATTTAACAAGAGTTTGGATTCCCATACAAGAAATAAGTGTTTAATTACATATTTATGATTCATATTAATATGATTTATTTTAATAACATATCTTTATAAAATTAAATTATGTATGATTATAAGTTTAATATAATTTTATATGATTTTTAGTATTTTACAAATTGTATGAAAATTGATCATAATATTAAAAATGATAATTTTCATATAATTATAGAGTATTATCATTCTTAATTTGATAATATTTTTAATATAATTTTAGTAACATTAAATCCAATTTATAAATATAAAAGTTGAATAATTTTAAAGCTGATGTTTTTTTATTTTTAAAAAATAGTTTATATTTTTGTGAATACAGAAATACTGTTGAATATTTTTTTTACATTTTGACAAAAAGACATAAATTAATGTGTCATGGAAGGTGTAAAAAATATTATTTCATAAATTCATGTGTTTTTTAATATATTTAGGGAAATAAAACAACATTATCTATAGTCTTAATCCAAAATAATAAACTAATGAATGTTATATCGAAAGAGAAATCATTGCCTTCAATTATAAAAATAACTATAGCCTCACACCTATAGAGAATATTTTAAAATATTATCCCCAATTATCAACTCAAATTTTATAAAAATATCCTCATATTTTATTCATCACAAAAATTGATTAACAATGTTCTATAAGGATTATTTCAAGAGGTGATTGTTAAATAGGTAATATTCACAGTCTATCTCTTGAAAATGTCATTCTTTTTCTTCCCCATCCTTATCTACCCCATCCAAGATTACATAATGAATATTGTTTAATATTTATATTTTAATGTTTATGTGTTAATGTGATATCCATTTTCCAAACTCCAGTTATTTTATATTTAAATGAAATCATTACTCCCATTTTTTTGTTCACTACATACTTAATCAACATATATCATTTTTATTGTTGTAATCAATGATGGTTTAATTAATATTAATATATTTAATAATTACCAATATCACTATATAATATTTTTCATTCATACTCGATAATGGATATCTAGAAATAATATTAATGTATATACATAATGTTCATCATGGTAGGAAAACACACCAAGTGATCTATGCATAATTCAATCACACATATACTCTAAGAAACATTCTTATTTTTAAATATATTTGACACATAGATCATTTCTATTATATAGAAAATTATTAACTCTGCATCACCCCAATATTTTTATATATTTTTATTTTATTGTAAATTAAAATTTTTTAATGGCTATCAGATCACGTAACACTGAGATTAAACAATACTCTATTTAGTCACATTTTGCATAGAAAAATAAATTTAATAAATATAAATTATTTATATTAAAAAAATTTAAGTTATATATATATTTAAATATCATTTCATTCATTCAATATATTTTATTACTCATTTGAATATAATAATCCCAATTTTACACATTAAAACTCATATTTGTATAAATGTAATTTTAATACCTTTTAATGGCATACCTATTTTAATTATAATATTTTGAACCTATATAAATATAATATGAAAATTTAAAGTGATGTTCTTAAATTTAAAGAAAAAATGTTTTATAATTAATTTTTGGTAATTTTCTATGATGTTTCATTTTTAATTAATATTTAAAAATACTGAATTTTATTTCAAAACTAATTTTTAGTCAAATATATTTATATGATTAAAAGTTGTTCTTATTGGTTTTAATGTTAGGTTACTTAAATTATACATAAATTATTTGAAATTATTCCATTTAAATTAGATTTACTTTGAAATTGTATATAATAATATAACAAACTTTCGAATGCATGTTCTTCACAAACTGACATTATCATCCCTTCTGTAAGATAATTATTAAAATAATTTATGATGATTTTGTTATGTTAATTTGAAAAAATTGAATCCAAATTTTTATTCATATTATATTATAATTATTATTTAATTTAAATTAATTTATTACTAAAAACAATTAGTGACATTGAGTAAATTGTTTCAAAATAATTAAAAGAAAAATTAATTTCACAAATGATTAAACGTTAATATTAAGAAAGAAAGTGACACAGAAACACGTGAATAAGAAATTTAATGTACCTATAAAGTACCTATATTCCATTATATATAATTTTTTCCATTATTAAGTCTTTATGAAATAAGAACAACATCGATGTAATTATCTTCCCAAAAATATACAAGAATGCCACTACTCTACTATAAAAAGGAAACCCCTCTAATTTTGCACACATCTCAAGCCATTTATCTCACCAAAAATATTCTCACATATGCTCCCAAAATAAATATCCTCATTTTAGAATCCACATTTTTTATTAAATCCTTCTAACAAAGCCCTTTTGGATCAATCCAAAAGTAGTTACATGAATAAGAGGTAAATCTTTCCGAATGTTATATTTATTAATTCTCATTCTAAAGAGCCTCAATTATTATTATTGAATAATTATATAATAAAAACAGTATCATAAACATAATTATATATTTTTATTGTATATATTATACGTACACATACATACACTTCCATCTAATGTGTAATGAACTTATCGTTTATGTGTATGATGAACTACTACCTCACAAAATGATGTCATTCTTTTTTTCTTTTACCACCTCACAGGGTTGGGAATTATGATGGACATGATATTTATATTATATATATATATATATATATATGAAATTTATAATTTCATTATTCTTGTTTAACTTTTATGAAACATATACCCATATTCTTTCCGTTTTGTGTAAATACGATGACATATTTTGGGGAACTATGGAGTACTACATCCTCAAGGTGATGTGATTCATTGAATCTATAAATGGAATGTATATAGGATGGTTCATAAAACCTATTGAACATATATATTATAGATATGATAATCTAATTTTAATATACATTTATATCATTTAATTTTCATTTTTTAGTACATAAAGTAATTAATGTAGTATTCATGCCTACATATGGCCTACCATCTCATATGATTCACATTTACATGTTATATCATGAATATATGTATTCTCATTATATTAAATGATTTATTTAATTTTATTCTTTCATGAGGATTATGATTCATATTATTCAATGTGGTTCAGAACAATTTTGAATGTATAGTTATTTTATTTTTTCAAATAAATTGTCATATTGATTTGCATTAAAATATCACTAAAATTTCAAATTTCAAATTTTCATTGAAAAAAAATCTTTTTTATTATCATATTTTTTTGTATATTCCCTTAAATATTCATATTATCATACAATAAATATTATTATTCCCAAAACTATTTATCATTTTTACATATGGATTTTACTTTGAATATTATTTGACTAACAGGGAAATTATTGATAAATCCAGGTTTTTTATTTAATGAAAATAATTTGACAAGTCATATTGATAATTAATATATTTGTATATTTTAAAAATGTTTTGGACATGCATGTATGGGTGGTTCATGGACATTATATAGGCCCATGTTTCATCATTAAGTTTTCATGAGACAAATAATTTTTCCAAATTATGTGGGATTTTACATATAAATTCAACCATATTGTTATAGTTATTGATGGAATATGTTTTCATGTGACATAGAAATCACATAAAATAAATAATTTTTGTCTTTTTATATAACTCAATTATTATTTATATCATCGATGAAATATTAATTTGATAAATCAATGGATGAATTTGAAACTGATTTTAATGATAAAAAGTATTTTGATTCAAATTCATACATTTCGATATTTATTATGCTTTAACTAGTTTTTTAATTGGAAATTTTCATCAGTTATATACCCTTTGTTTTTAATTTAATATCATCAACTAATTATTTATTTCAGTTTAATAACACTAATTGATCATCTGACATCACATTTATTTTATCATTTCCCATGTTTATGAAGAATAAATATTTGAATAATCATTTAAAAATTCTGTTATTTTCGTTTTTATTATGTTTCATGTTTTATTTTAAACTTCCCAATGAATATGGGTATCGTGTATGTAATATAGATTACCAATAATAGTAATCTATTTGGTTTGTTGGGATTTGAAACTTCAATCTATGCTAATGTAGTAATGTAATACACCAACTACAGGATTTTGAGGCTGGGGAGTTACAGTTGGTATTAGAGGAAGATCAATAGAAACTTTAGAAATAAGACATAGAAAACATAGATTAAGGAACATAACCCTATTATAAATTTCCTTTTTATGTATATAAGAAGATTGTATAATATTTGTAACCTAGAAATTATATGGGTAATCATAATAATACTTCAATGTATGGATACTACAATTTGATTGGATTTTTTAATATATGTAACATGTGGTAAACAAATCTGAAAAGGTGTGTTGGTCCTGACTTGACATAACATGGTACATTAAAATGAGTATTATATCACACCTAGATTAAAATTAATTAAGTATTCACATAGGAAAATTTAAATTCCAATTACATACAAATAAAGGATTTAAATGTGAAAATGTCCACAAAAAATTAAAATTCTACCATTACAGTTAATAAATTTACATTATGTGATATACCATATTTAGAATTATATAATATGAATTAATGAGCTAGTAGAGTATATCATGTTGTTTAGAAATGGTTCATGGAATGATGAATGGTAACCATATTCATAGAAAATGTAGAGAATACCTATTGATAAAACCAATAGAGCAGGTAATAGAATAGAGAAAATTGTGGAAATATTAGGGAAACCTATTCATGTTATGACACATTACCCATCCCAATTGGTGAAACCTATTCCATGGAGACAATATCCTATGCCCGATCACATTATAAAAAAGAAGAAACCATAGTCTTGTGGGGATAATAGTTCAATTATAATAGAGGAATGAATTATATATATAGAGAATATACTTACATACTTGGGTTATAATGAGATAGAAAATGCTAAACTAGTTGTGTATTTTCTCCATAGTGATGATGGAAAATGGTGCTGCGTGATCCAAAATAATGAAGAAGAAGAATAAATAGAAATAATGTAGTGGGAAAAATTTTAGGTTATAATATTCAATAAATAATTCCCTCATGGTTGAAAAATCAATATAAAGATAAAATTACATTGTTTAATGAAAAAGGAGAATGAAATTATTGTAAATTAAGAAGATACCATTATATGTTTATCTATGTATGCTAGGAATTACATATAAAGAATAGAGTGAAAGATCAACCACTTCTTTATAGGTCTTAAAAAAATATTTATAATAAATTTATCTCTCGTACTATTTAATCATACAAGTAAATTTATTTATGTGTCATCAATACATAGAAGAAATTTTTTCAGACTCAATATACTCAAGGGGAACCAATAAAAGAAGTGTCCATTTATGAACCATGGAAAAGAGAACACATCAAATAATAAGAATAAGTTTTAATGATTTTCATCTTCTAAAAACATTGGGAAACGTCACCCAGGGAAATGTTTAACGTTACTGGGATACTATTATAATGTGGAGATAAGGTTCATCAAGTTGATGAATGAAAAGGGAATAAAAAATTAGTGGTGTTCAGTCATATAATTGTATTGATATAGGGAACTGTGTAAGTGAATTTCTCAATTGTCAAGGGAATCTACCATAGAATAGGACAAGGGAAGATTTCCAAACTTATGGGACCATAATAGTTGAGGTAGTAATACCCAATTATGTGGTGGGAGTTAAATTAATCTTATCTTGAAATTTATAAAATTCCTTATTTGATTCACAATCATCATAGTCATTTGTATCTATTTATTGTTCCAAAAAATAGACATTATCCTTTTTATTCTATAAGATATTTGTTAGTCAAAATCCTAAGGGAAGAATCATTGAAGAAAATATGGATCGCGATGTCCCCATTATGTTACAAAAACATGAATTGGGTGATATATTTATTATCATACCAACAATCGAATTTGATAAAATCGTTAGTGTGAACTAGATCTGAAAATATGAAGAAAAACATTATTCCAAGAGTATGGAAATTAGGATATGTGAGGAAGATATAGAATACCTCATATTCAGATAAGAATATTCCTTACATGATTCAAATATATATCCACCCCTAGTAGCTCTACCGAATGATATTCATGCGGAAGAAGAGAAGTAAAAATCTAGGGATGAAGAAGGTAGTCTTCAAATTGGGGATATACCATTTGTGTAAAATAAATTAATGTATTTCAAAAGGAATTACCTGTAAATCCCCCATATTGTGATGTTTAATTTTATATTGATTTAATCCCTGATGCAAGGACAATATAAAATAATCCCTATAGATTTGACATGATTGAATTAAGGGAATTGAATAAAAAACTAGAGGATTTGGTTAATAAGATTTTTATTCAACATGGTTTTTAACAATTGGGATCCCCTTTCCTGTTTATTAAAATGAATCCCATGTCCACATGGTTGTGATATTATTATAGGGAAATCAAACATATTACAATAAATAACAAGTATCTATTACCTCATATTTATTACTTGTCTGATCACCTTCAATGATTCTGATATTTTTCAGTGGTTGTTCTTCATTCTGGGTATAGCCAGTTTCCAATGAATACTGAATACATTCCATAGAGATATTTTTAGAATATGTATGTAAATTATGAGTTTACAACAATAACATTTGGATTTACTAATAAACCTTTTATTTTTATGGAACTAATAATAATAGCATTAAAGGAATAGATTGATGATTTTTACTGGTATTTATTTATTAAATTCAGGATAAATCTAAAACCTATAAGGACTATGGGAATCACTTGAGGATCAATATTATGACTATTAAAAGGGAATATTTATATGGTAAATTTAATAAGTGTGATTTCTGGATCCAATATTTCCTTTTTCATGGCCATATTCTCTCTAAGAATTTAATATCAGTTGATCCTATAAGGACAAGGGAAATAAGAGAATGTCCTACACCAACAAACATAAATGAGGTACATAGTATAATTGGTTTGGAAGGTTATTATCAGTGATTATTTCAGAATTTTTCTTCATTAGAAAACCCCTTAACCAAACATACATGTAACAAGGTTAGGATTGTTTGGAAAAATGAATTTGAAGATTTCATTGATAAACAAAATAGAAGATTAGTTATTTCAATGATTTTAAATATACCATTTGGAAGTTGTGGTTTTTTCATATATATCGATGCATTAAAGAAGGTACTTGGATATATGATAAAATAAAGTGATAATTTTATTGTATTTTCATCTAGGAAATTGATGATTAATGAACAGAACTATCCAACACATGATCATGAGTGAGAAGTTATAATATTAACTTTGACAATATAGAGAGATTATCACTATGGTAAAATCAATGGGATAAAAACATATCATAAAATTTGGTAATACGTCATATCTTATAAATAGATCAACATGGGGCAAAATAGAAGGGCCGAGCTAATCATGAATTATGATTTCTCTCCACATGAGCACCCATTGAAATAAAATAATGTAGTAGATGCATTGAGGTGAATGTATCATGGAGTTCTAACCTAATTGTTTATTGAGAAGGATACTATGTTCATGTATCTAGTAATTATAGATCGGGTTAATTATAAGGGGATACATCTATCATTTTTAAAATGATTGAAAACAATCATTAATAGGGAAGATAAAGAATCCTTAATCTGATGATGGGACATTTCAGAACAATTTGCTTTTCTGAATGATGAAAAAATAGATGATTTGTATAGGAATATGGTGTTCTAAAATTTGTGGAAATTGTTTATTTTACATAAATTCATGAGATAAAATTCTATTTTTTGGATGAGGCTCATAGATCAAATTTTTACATACAGCCAAGTAGCAAAAAATATTTTTAAGGACTTCAAGGAACAATTTTAGTGGGATAAAATAAAGAGTGAAATTACTAATTATGTTCCTAGATGATTTGTTTATGAAAAAGTGGAATCTATGATGTTTCTTTCTAATGGATTATTACAACATGTTCCTATTATTGTTGGATAATGGGATGAAATTAATATGTAATTTTTCATAAGACTACCAGATTCTCCTAGAACGAATGATTGAAAGTGGCTTATGGTCGATTTCTTAACATAAACAATCACATTTACATTATATATGATAATTCCTTCCTCTTGGACAACTTGAAAGTCTCTATATCAGAGATGTTGTAAGACATCAAAACACACATCTTTTAATTGATTCTGATTGAGATCCCTATTATACATAAAAATCATGGAATGGTCATTAGAAGGATCATGAAATTGTTCTTCCTTTGACAACTACATTCCATCCCTAAATTGATTAACTGTAAAAAAGAAAGACTCAAATATTAGAAGACATATTGAGGTCATGATCACATTACTTTCACAGTATGTGGGATCAAACTAATCATTGGTAGTGTTTTCTAATAAAAATAGTTTCCATTAAATAATTAAATTGGTTGTGTATGAACCATTATATAGAATGATGTGTTTTATTCTTACTTGTTGTGATGAAGTTTGTGAATGAAAAATTCTAAGACCATAATGTTTTAATGAAACGATGAAAATGTACATGTCAGTCCGGGTCATATTAATGCTACGCAATGTAGGGAATATAGGTAAGCTAATAATGAGAGGAATTATTTTGGATTTTAGGTGGGGGATCATGTTTTTTTAAATTATCTCCATGGAAGGGAGTTATAAGGTTTCTTAACAATGGGAAACTAAGTCCTTTGTATAGTAGGAACTTTGTAACTTTTTGTGGATTTGATGTTTTCTCTTATCATTTAGAAATTCCTCCAAATCTCTTAGTGGTACACAATGTGTTCCATATATCTATGCCACATAATTACATGATAGTCGCAACTCAAGTGATCATCTCTAATGAAATAGAGATGGACCAAAAAATTCATAAAATAAAAAACCAAACCATATTATTGATACCACATAAAAAATTTAGAGTAGTCAGATGAATCACCTAGTAAAGGTACTCCATATAAACCACAAAATGGTTAAATAAACATGGGAACAAGAGGATTCAATGAAAGAGAAATAACCTCATCATTTAAAATCTAATACATTTAAAATTGTGGGGAATGTTTTTTAGGAGTGATGAATGTATCACCCTAATATATCAATGTATGTTTCATTTAGAAAAAATTTAAATTTTTTTGTATCTAGTAATGCAAACAACACCATGTAAAAAACAAACGATTCAGTAATTTTTTGCAAGGTGAATTAAATTATAACACTTTTACATAAAATATATATAATATATATATTTTATATAAAATAAAATATTTCTACATTCTTCTAATATATTTTATTAGGCATAAGATAATAATAATCCCGAATTAACAAATTAAACCTATATTTTTATAAATATAGTTTTATGTCTTTTTTAATAGAGAACCTATTTTAAATATAAATTATGAAACATTTATAAATTTAATATGAAAAAATAAACATCAATTTTTAAGTTTAAACATAAATATTATGTTATGGTGAATTTTTAGTAATTTTTAGTGAAGTTACATTTTTTGACGAATAGTGAAAAATATATATTTTAATTTCAAAAATTTTTTTGTCTCTTTTAATTATAATGATAATAAAAAAGATTTTATTTTTTAAGGAAAAATTTTGTCAATTATTCACCATTAAAAACACATTATTAAAATTAAATCAATGTCACTTTTGATATTGGATATACTATGTTATCCATATTTTAAACATTTTATCATTAAAAACTATCCTTGTTGTCCCCTCTAAATGATTGTATTAAAATTAATTTATTATTAATATATTATTTGAATTTGGAGAAATTGATTTCATGTTTTTAATAATCACAATTTATTTTTTTAAATAATTTCAACGTAGTTTTTATCCAAAATAATCAGTGATAGTTTTTAAATTTAATGACACTAACTAAGAAAAACATTTATATAACAAAATGATAAAACCTTAAACCTAAGAGAAACATGACCTATACACATGTAAACAAGAAATTATATATAAATATATATACCATATCATCCCTTTAAAATAATTGGGTCCATTATTGGATCTTCTCAACATAGGAATAACATGGGCATAATTATTATTCAAAAAAAATTACCAGAAAGCAAATCCTCCACCACTATAAAAAGGAACTCACCCCTACCACTTCCTCGCACTTATCAAAAATCAGTATCACATAATGAAAATTAAATAATATCTAAAAATACATACCTTAATCCTATAATAATCTCTGTTGGATGATGTCCATCCAAAGAATCTCTTAGGTGCATTCCAAAAGGCATTACTTGAATTATAGGTAACATCATACCTCAAGAACATTATCATTATTTCCATTATATAACCCCTATAATCATATTATTACAGTATTATAAAACAAAACCAGTATCCTAAATATACTTATATATTTTTATATTATGTTTTATAACTATAGTAAAATACACTTCCATTTAATGGGAAACTAATTTACGGTTTATGTCTATGGAGAACTACCTCTTCACAAATGATGTCATTCATTTTCCCTTTAATATTTATCATAGTTGGAAATTATGTTTTAAAAAATATTAATAAATGAAATATCTAATATTTCAAATTAATTAATGATTATTGAATTTTTATAAACACTTAATGGTATAATTTCAATTTTTTAAATAAAATAATATCGTTTTTGGAACTGTGTAATTCCACATCCGTAAAGCATTGTGACTTGTTCACAATATAAATGGAATGTATAAAAGATGTTTTTAGAAACAAAATATAAACATATGACATAGATATGATAATAGATATATAATATAGACATATATAATTTAATTTTTGTTATTTTTAAATGGAAATGATATGAAAGTATGTTCAACCGCAAGTACGGCTTACCGTCTCCATGAATAGTGGATTTCATTACTTATATCCACGTATTATGAATAATGATAAATAAATATATAATGAATACTTATGATATTCATATCATGTTTTACATAATGGATATGATGAAACCATGATAGTAACAATAGTTATCAAGTCAAAATATAGTCATGAAACAGGGCTTTTAACACATGAAATTGTGCAAATAATGAAAGATTTCACATAAATTGAAAAAAAAATATTATAAAAGGATCATATATGATTTAATAAGTATTAATATGGTTGTATAATAAGTTATTAACATTCATAAAACCATTATAACACAGGTTAATGGATTTTCACATAAAAGTATATGAAAGGTAAGGGATTTCATCTCTATTTACATTCTATTACGGATTTTTTGTCTATATGCACCAGTTAACTTTTTTGTGTTGTATATAATACAATTGGAAATTTTATATAATTAATCAACTTAATCTCATGATCTTTTATTTTTCATTTAATTTAATTATATCATGGGGATTATGATTCAAATGTTTAAATTCTTATGGGACACAATTTTATGTTTATCAATTATTTTCCTCAAGAATGTTCTTAATGATTATATTTGAATATCAAAGGTAGGTCCATTCAAGATTGTCTTGTCACGACTTCTATGTTATTAATATTCTTAAAAAATCTATTCTTGGTGGGAAAATTTCTCTCAAATTAGATATTAAAAATGATTTTGACAAAATAGATAGTGGTTTTATATTTAAAATTCTTTCAATGTTTGGTTTTGATGAAATATTCATTAATTGGATCAAGATCGGTTTTGCTTCTGCCCGTATCTCGGCTCTTTTGAATGGATCCCTAGAGGGATATTTATCTTGTTCAAGAGATGTTATTCAAGGTTATCCTCTTTCTGCTATTATTTTTTCTATTTCAGAAGATTATCGTAGTAGATTGATTTCTTTCATTAACAAGAATGGTAAGATAAAGGCTATTGGTGCTAGTCGTTGTCTCTCTGCTCCTACCAATCTCTTTTATGTAGATGATGTTATTCTCATTACTCAAGGGGATAAAAGAAATATCAAGAATATCAAGAATGATCTTCCCCATTAGGAGCAAGATCCTAGGCAACAGGTTAGTTGGAATATGTCCTTTGTCTACTTTGTTGGAAATATTTATCATACTAGGAAATCAGATGTCATCACTAATTTTGGGATTAGAGAAGGTTTCATCTCCTTTACTTATCTTGGTGTTCTGATGTTCTGGGGTCGTCCATAGGCCTGTTATTTTTCTGGGATTATTAGTAAGATCAAGAATCATCTTGCTGCCCGGAAAGGCAAGTCCCTTTCAATGACCGATCGCATTTGTCTAGTCAAAGCTGTTTTTGTTTTTAAATTTTTTTATTCCTTTACGGTTTATAAATGGCCTGCTTCTCTTATTAAATCTATTAATGTGGCCATAAAAAATTTCATTTGGACTGGTATTATTTTGGAAAGGAGATTGGTAAGAGTGGCATGGAACAGTTGTTGCAAATATTTTGATAAAGGGGTCTTAGTATACAAAATATTAGTATTTTTAATCAAGCCCATCAGGATTATTTTTTGTGGAATATAATAAACAAAAACTCAAAATCGACTGCTTTCTTGAGATCCAAATTCCTTACTAAAATAAAAATTGTAAAAATTAATTATATGGATTCTAATTTTTGGTCTTCTTTTAATTATGTTTTTTCTCTTATTGGTATTGATGGAAGATAGTATGTCTCTCAGGTTTCCTCTCTCATGTTTTGGAATGATAATTGGTCTGGTGTTTCTCTTATTGATACTCTTAGTCATGACATTTCAAATCTAGATCTTGATGTTTCTATTAAGGACCAATTAAATGATATTTCTACTGTTCTGGATCATGTTAAATAGATTATTAGTAATAATTGTTTTTCCTCTGTTGGTGATTTCTGGATTTGGGAACCACATCCCTCTGGTATGCTCACTTCTATATTCTTATACTCTCATGAAAATAATTCTTTGTTAGGTTTATATCAGATTGGAATGCATAATAGGAAAATATGTCCCCCTCTTGGTTCATGTTTATGTGGAGACTAGCTCATGGTAAAGTCTTTATTGATTCTTATTTACAGGTTTGTGGTATTTTTCTTTATTGTGTTTGTATTCTCTTTCATCACCCCAAGGAGAACTTGGATCATCTTTTTTTTAGTTGTGCTACATCTGCCTCCATGTGGAAGGAACTTTATGGTATTTTTGAGGTTAATATGCAGAATATTTCTATTAGTCGAGGCATCCATGAAGGTAGGTTATGTATTCCTTTATCTCTTTTGTTGTTGATTCTTTTTCAAGTTTCTACTGCTGAACTTGTTCATTCATTATGGACGACATGATACAAGGGTCTTCATAGTAATGTTGGTTTCAACTTTCATGCTTTCCTTGCTGGTATTTTTTCAGTCATGAAACATGTAAAGCTCTCTCGTAAAGCTTATTGTAACAACTCAGTGCATGATTTTTTTGTTCTTAGGTGTATCAAGGTTAAAGGTAATTTTCGGCCTTTCTTGGGTACTATGGATGTTTTTTGCATCATCCTTTGTTGGGTTGTATTAAAATTAATACTGATGGATCTTCTAGAGGAAATACGGGTCCTTCATTTTATGGTTTAGTTTTCAAGAATAGGATTGGTGATGTATTGGGTTACTTCTACAGATCTTGTGGTTTTTCCTCATCTCTTGAGTCTGAGATTCTCAGTGCAATTTGAGCACTTGATATTGTTAAAAATTGGTGTTTAAATAGGATTTGGTTGGAGTGTGACTCCACTATAGTTGTTCATGATATTAGAAAATCTTCTACTTATATCCTTTGGACGCCTATGAATATATGGATTAATTTTTTCAATTTCTCTCATCTATTGACTTCCTTATTACCCATGTTATCAGGGAGGGTAATGCTGTACCTGATAGTCTAGCTAATAAAGGAACCGATGTGGTGGAATCTTTCTTGGTCTGATCAAATCCCAGAGGATATTATCCCATTTTTTCAACGGGGTATTATTTTTATGCTTTTAGACTTGCTTGACATGTTTCTTTATTTGTAAATAGCGTTCATCCTTTGGTTGTTGTTGGTTTTTGGTTTTATTGTGTTTTTTTGTTTCTTCAGTTCTTGTTCAAACCTATTCATAGGTTCCTATTTTGGGTATTTCTATCATTGTTGTGACTCATGATTTTTTCCTTCTGGGGATTATTGTTCCAGTGGATCTGTGTCATTTCTTCTAATCATGGGGATGATATGTGTTTGTTTTCATTTCAAGATTCTCTTGATTATCTCTAATGTTGAAGGATCTTTGTGCACTAATACTTGATTTAGCATCATTTCTGTTTCAAAGGATTATTTTTAATCTGTGATGTTTTCAAAGATGTTGATGAGTATAAAAAGGATGGATCTAGTTCATCTCTGGTCCTATTTTCTGGACCTGGAGCATCTTCAAGTAGAGTTTTGCTATGCACATCTTATATAATTTTGATGTCGGCGGTGTTGTGGGGGAGTAGAACAAGCTTCCAGCACTATCATTTATACCCCTATGATTATTCTATGCGTGGTGCAATAGGCCTTAGCCTCCAATAGTGGGAAGTCTCAAATAGCATCTTTTGGTGGCTCTCTCCTTCCTTGGAAAGATCTGGTGGACTATGATGTGGCTTCTAGTTCCCCTTGTCCTGATCAGGATAATCCTGATTGGTTTCGTTAGGGAAAATGGGATGACTTCCGGAATCAGTATATGCAATCTTCTATGTTGATGATCTTCCTAATCTTTTCCACTTAGTGAAGGCATGTTTCATATCTGTATTTTTTTGTTTGGAATGATCTATAGTTGATAGATTTTTTGAAAAATTAATGATGAATTATTTTAAAAAAATATAATTATTTCGTAAGTTGTATATTATTTTAATATACAATCTTCACTTTTATAGTTACTTGATTAACTGGGGAATTATGGATAAATATTTATTCTATATTAAATATAATCATTTGATGACACATATTGTTTATTAATTGATTACTTGATATAAGTAATTATTTGGAAATGTAGGGACAGATGGGACCCAAACCTTATATAGAAGCTCGATGAATCAATAGGTTCTCATAAAACTAGTAAGTTGGCCCAATTAAACAAATTTATACTGGTAGTTTTAAACCATATTATGAAAGTTCTTGATTGAGTATCTTTTCATGTGCCTTAGACAAGAAGACCAATAATTAATCATTTCCATTAAAAACAATTTAAATATTAATGTTATTATCCCTAAAAATTTCGTATGATAAAACCAATGGATAAACTATACTGTAATATTATTGTTTAAATGGAATTTTTTTCAATTTCATACCATTCTATATTATGAAATAGTTATCTATTTATTTGAATATCATTATTTATTAGTGATTTTAGATTCAATGGTCTTTTACTCTCATAAATTAATTATTGCTTCATCTTTTCTTATCCTTACCAAGTATCTGAGCTAACCCATATTTTATTTCCTTTTCCCATTGTATATAGAAGAAAAATTTGAATCATCCTTAACATATTTTGTTTATTTCATTATTATTATGTATCATGTTTTATTTTTTACATTATAAATTAATATTGTTATAATGTATGTAAAATGGTTTTCCAAAAAGTGTATACTTTTCAATCCCATTGGATTTGAATCTTCTACACCTTCTAATGTATTAAAATAATTCACCATATCTAGGATTTTGGGTACATTCCCTTACAAAAGCCACCCCATTTTCATTAATGACTTATGAATTTATTTCATAATGAACCTGAAATAATCATCGACAAGTGTTACTACTTTAGTACCATGAATTGAATGACCTATAGGCATTGATAACAAAATGAATGTCAAAATTAAATTAATCTAATATTGCTAAACACATATAATAATTGATATAGTTGAATACAGTACTAAATTAACTTTTTAATAAATATAATTTAATTATTTTTTATTTTATGTGTATGTTCAAAATTAATCCATATTAGATGTATGAGAAATATTAATCATCCATCCTCCTTCATTTGTTTATTTTATCTCTCTCTATATACAAAAATTTTCAACCAATTTTTCAACGGTATTTAATTTATATATTCAATAAATGATCAACCCATATACAATAACATAAAAATAATTCTCATTCTTTGGGAGATATACGTTCTTAAGGTTCCCTTCCAATTATCATTTAGTATGTGAAACCTATTATGGGTAACTTGTCTATTTCGTATCTCATTTCAAGAATCATCGTGTAATAACTTTAAAACATCCATTTAATTTAAAAAAATAATGTTATTTTAGAAAACCAATTTATTTCATTTAAATCATGTGTAATTTATTATACACTTTCCCACTTTAATGTTAAATTATCCTTTTTGAAAATGACCGCATAAAAAGTGACTTTAAAAAATTACTTCTCTGCTACATTTAATTTAATTTATTTTCATAGTTGTTGTATTTATTTTTATGTTATTAATATTTTCATAACTTATTATATATTCCTTGTACTTATTTTATATAAAATGAGAATAACTTTTGTGAGATATTAATGTTTTAATACTAAATATAATTTTTTGAACATTTTTAGAAGTAGTCCAATCGAGTCAGTTTACTAAATTATTTATAACTATCACTTCAATAATCCAAATTGAATGGTATTTGTTTTTTAGGGTTCCAATTTCAATATAAAACATTTCATTATCAAGATTCTAGGTCCAATTATTTATTTTGAAGGGTTATATGAATCACACAAGAAGGCCCAAATAATCTATGATGAAACTAGAAAATCCATGAAGATAGAATTCATGGGCTCACTCCATAAGACAAAATACTTTAATTATCCTCGAAATGTTGGGTGACAATTCAATAAATCTTGTATAGACGTTTCAAGGCCTATTTATAAATACAAGTGGCCCATCTAATTCATTTAATCTCAGCCCACCATTCTAGCAAGGAAATAAAATCAGTATAGTATTCATGACATATCTCATGATGTAATCATCAAATCAAGCTGAGAATTTGTAGTTTGAAATTGGATCTATAGGTGGACAACTTTTTTGTTGAAATAGTTCAGATTTTAAGGCACCATCTTTTTTATAAACCCATTCAAATTTTGACCATCTAAAAATAATGGATTGAAATGGACAGTTTATCGTGGTTTAATCAAACCACCATAACATTTTTTCCATAAGTATAGAGGACTCAAAATTATAAGATAAGTCGGAAAACAGTATTATATAGAAATTTGAAGAAGTTTATATCTCTAGATTCGACTATCTGAATAGCCAAAGTGGTGATTCATGTGGATGTACAAATTGGGAATGCAAATAGTCTACTTCTTTGGCTATGAATAAATCCCCCTCCTCTAATTCAAAAGAGTTTTCATTTTAGAATAGAGAATAACATATTGACATGAAAAATCCTTTCCATGTGCTTGGGAGGACCTTCCATACTCATTTTTTATCTTGATAGACCCTTTCTCCACACATTGATTTCATTAACTTTTTTTCTTTTCTTCATTTGTAATCTAGTAAGTATTTGTTTTGAAATTTTTTTTAATTAAAAGTTCTTCTTCATATGATCATTTAATCATACTCCCTCTGTTATTAAATATTAATTCTCTTAAAATATTTTAAATCAAGATGAAAACCCTTCCCTTATTTTTCTTCCTCATTCAATCGAAATTCTATTTTTAATTACCATCACTGTTTCTGTGTTTGTGTTTGGCGTACAACTCTTTTCTTATCACATTACTTTTTGTCTATTATTGACACATCATCATAAAATTAATAAACCAATTTCAAATAATCTTAATGTATTATTAGATCTACCATTAAGGTGAGTCAAAATTTAGGAATGTTAAGTGATTGAGAGTATTTGCTCGATGGGTATTCTTTAATTTAACATTATGTATGTTGGACATAAGATGTCATGGATTAATGACATATTTTGTTTAATGTGTTGTTTATATGGATTATTGGAACCATAAATACAATACCATTAATAATCACTAATTGATATTATAACCCTATGAAAAATTAATTCTTGGATTAAAGCCTTAACACTTAGGAATTCCAATCAATGCAATCTTGTGAAGTGGGTGTTAATTTAAATGAAATATAAAGCTAAGCTCGAGGATATCACATGCTTAACTCCCTAATAATAAACTCACCCTAATATTTATGAATTTTTCAAATAAATATATATCAATCATACATTTCATAAGCTCTTCATTCAAACTCCCCAATCAGAAGATAATTGTCAAAAAGAAATCTAATATTAAAAAGCATCACCACTAAGAATTCGACCCATGTGATACTATACACATTAGAAGAGAACTAGAAACTTGAACAATCAATAGGCGACAATCAGCCATGATTTCAAATGGAGCCATTGTCGGGGATGGATTTTTATGTAGTCATTAGTTTCTAGTTATTGAAGAAACCCACAAAAACAGAATTAAAAAAACTAAAAAAATCAAAATGAAAAACACATATTTTTATTTCGTCCAACATCTCTCTTAATGCCTCATGGACTCCCAAGAAATCCATCAGATTTGTTTTATCCTGAAATTGAGTGAACAATTCTCCAACATGAATGGAAATATTAGATAATCATGTAATTGAAGAACCAGTCCTTGTCCGACTAGTTGTATTAGAAATGGCCATTCTTAGGGAACAAACAATTAAAGAACTCGCTACCCTTGATAAGAATTACCAAATTCATAGTATTAAATATCCAAACATAGAGGCGTAATTTGAACTCAAATTGGGTTTGATTCATCTTCTTCCTCATTTCCATGGGCTAGCCGGTGAGTATCCACATCTCCACAGTAAATAGTTCCAAGTGGTGTTCTCTAACGTGAAGCCTTAAGGGGTTTCTAAGGAACAAATCAGACTCTGGGCATTCCCTTTCTATCTAGCTGACTCCTCCATATCATGAATTTAGTACCTCCATCTTGGTTTTGTAACAACATGGAATGACATGAAGTAACTATTCTTAGAAGAATTTTTTCTTCTTCCCATACGGCTTCTATCCGAAAATAAATAACGGGTATCCATCAATTCCCAAATTAATTACTCCATGAGTACTGGGAGAGGTTCAAAAAACATTTTCCAACCTACCCACACCACCAAATCCCTCACCAACTCTTGATACAATACTTCTATTGGGGTTTATTGTACATGGACAGAACTCTCATTGATGCAGCAACTAGCTATGATCTTTTTGATAAAAATCATGCAGCAGCAAGAGATGTCAAAAGAAACATCGATGAAAACACACAACAATTCTATACTTGAGCACATGCTCAAGTCAAAAAATTCCAAAAAAATAAATCCATAGAGTCGAACAAGATGACTGGGTGGATGAGTGAACTTAATGGTCTTGTGTGAAAACTAGATGTGGTTTTCAAAGCCCCAAAATCATCTTCTCCACATTCTCTATTCCCTAGACCTATCAAGAATTTGTAATATGAAACTCACCATCTCATCCAAGAGACACTTTTCCACATCATAAAGATGATCCATCAAATTAATCTGGACCAATAGAGCTCAATGCAGATTATTCTCAGTAGAACACCAACCCACAACTATCTGGTCAGTTTGTTAGAAACATAAACCCACCTCACTCTGATCCCTTCTCTTCTTCCAATAACCAAGGCCAAAGGTATGGTATTTCCATCTCTCATCCTCCTCAATTACCACCTCAAATATCAAACTTGTTTCAACATGGTCAAGGTGTTGGTAACTTCTAACTACCATATCTATTTGTTCCTCAACAACAAAGGATAAATCATCCTTCTTCTCTTCCAGGCATCCACTATCCATGTTACCCTTCTCAATTCCGAAACCAATAAAATCGATTTCCCAAGAACAACATTCAAGGAAATACCAATCGAGGACAAGACACTTTTTTCATGAAACCATGGGAAAGTGCAATTTAATATCTTCCCTATTTCACTCATTCCAACCTTAAAAACATTCAAACCCAAATCGGTAAACTTGTATCCCACCTTAGTGAGCAGCAACCATCCAATTCATCCCAACTCCCTACTCAACCATTACCCAACCCCAAGGGTGATGTATGTGAAATTTCACTTAGATCAGGAAAGAGAATTTCTAAGCTGCAAGCTAAGTCCTCTAACCCCAATTTGAATATTGACATTGAAAATGAAAAGAAAGAGAAACTTGAAAAGGAACCTGAAGCCATTCCCTTGCCGCCTTCCATTCCACTATGGAATCCAATTCATTTTCCTCAAGATGTTCCTAAGCCAATGAAAGCAATTGAAACTGATCCTGAAATGCTTGATATGTTTAGATGTGTTGAAGTCAACATTCCCCTCTTAGATGCCATAAAAATCATTAATTATTCCATGATTATTAAAGAATTATGTACCAACAAGAGGAAACTTAGGACCTTCAAAAATGTTTCCACCCAGTAGTCTATTCAAATAAAGTGCAAAGATCCTGGAAAAATTATGGTTCCATACAAAATTGAAACTTCCAACTTTGTTGATGCACTCATAGACCTAGGATCTTCAATTAATTTCATGCCCAAATCCATCTTCTCCGACCTTTTTCTAGGTCCCTTACTTCCAATGAGTGTTGTCATCCAGTTAGCCAATCGAAACACAACCAGTCCTACGTAACAATTGAGGATGTCCTTGTCCGAGTAAATGATCTTGTATTCCCCACAGATTTCTTTTCCCTTGACATGGAAGGTAAGAAAAAATCTCCTCTATCTCCCCTAATTCTTTGAAGAGCATTCCTAATGACATCAACAACCATGATTGATGTCAATTAAGGAATCCTATCCATCGAATTTTTTGACCGACTAATCAAGTTCAACATTTTCCAAACCATTAGATACCCATCCCCGAAGCACTCTAAATTCATAGTACATGATTCTAAAGAAAGTTATAAGAGTCAATTGAACCCCATTCCATCATGTTCCTCATGTTTTAATGATAGAGGATCTTGTCAGATCTGCAACATGAATAACCAAGTCATAAATGGTGAAGTTGATGTGGATAATTCCTTCATAGAATCTATCAATCTGTAAGATCTTGAAAAATCACTTAAATCCCACTTCAACTCTGATCTCTACTGCTCCACCTTGTACAATATTAAGGAAAATGAATCTGAACCAACTGATGTCCCTCCCTATATTCCTGAGTTCTATAACCCTCATATGAAAGATGTGACTAATCTCAAACTGTCAGGAACTGTCCTCGGGGCCCGTTCCCTGACTAACCCAAGATTGCCTCAGAGATGATGTTCCCTAAGAATTGGACCTCTCGAAGACAGAACTGTCACTTCAAAAGCTATCCATAAAGCTGGTTCCCTTAGAGTGTATCCAGTACAACCCATAAGTGGTAGGCGTGCTCCTCATCAATCGTCGAGTAAATCAGTATGTCATCAATGAATACTATGACAAACTGATCAAGGTAGGGATGGAAGATCCTGTTGATGAGACTCATGAACACTGCTAGAGAATTGGTCACACCGAAGGGCATGACCAAGAACTCATAGTCGTCATACTGACACCTAAAGGACATCTTCTGCACATCATCCTCCCGAACTCAGAGCTGATGATATCTTGACCCGAGGTTTATCTTCGAGAACCAACATGCTCCCTTGAGCTGGTCAAAGAGGTTGTCAATCCTAGGAAGCGGATACTTGTTCGTCATGGTCACCTGGTTCAGGAAATGGTTATCGACACACAGTCGCAAGCCCCCATCCTTATTCTTGGCGAAAAGGACCGTATAATCCCATGGTGAAACACTGGGTCAGATGAAACATTTCCCCGGTAAGTCTTCTAGCTGTACCCACAGCTCACGAAGCTCGTCGGGATCCATTCGATACGTTGGGGTGGATATCAGTGATGTCCCAGGGTACATGTCTGTATAGAAATCTACCTCCCTGTGGGGAGGTAGTCCTGGAACATTATCAGGAAAAAAGTCCGCATACTGGTCCACCACTACCGGAAAACTCGGACTCCGCACGTCGACTGCTCCGAGGATGAGACTAGCCAAATGATGTGTGATCGGCTGTCGTCTCCTCTGCGTGAGTCCATCCTGTGATGCGAAGGTTCCATTCTCACCGGTGAAGGAGAACCTGGTCCCATCTGTGTGGAGACACCGTTCCATTCGCCTAATACAATCGATCTGGGCATGGACTGTAGATAACCAGTCCATACCCAAGATGACGTCGTAAGGCCTCGACACCGCTACAAGAAGATCTCAGCTGAAGCTTTAGCCTCCTAGAGTATGCTCACACTGCCGGAACAAGTGCGTAATCATCGAGTCTTCTCTCATATGAGTCTCTAGCCACAAGGATCGAGCCAACGGCTCTGTCAGAATCTTTGAGCTCCGAACAAGGGAAGCAGCAATAAAAGAATGACTCTCACCTATGTCTATAAGAACTGCAGAAAGGGTGGAGTAGACACAGATAGTACCTCGAATCATCTTAGGTGCACCATGGTCGTAAGCCTCTACTTCCTAGAGCTGGGCCTGCCTATGCCCGCCAGCTCCCTGTGGTCTGGGTGGACCTCCTGGGGGTGGTCGTGGTAGAGCCTCGAAGCGTCATCCACCACCTGTTGCTCAGACATCTCCTCTTCCTCATCTGCCTGCTCCCTATGTAATTCCATGTTCAAACCTATGCCTCTACCTGGGAGGTCCCTCCACTATCTTTTTCTCTTCTGCATGACAGGTCGGGCAGTCACGAGCCATGTGGCCCTTCCCACTGCATGCATAACACTGTCTGCTCCTCAGAAGGCTGGCTCTGCACCGTGTGCCCCGCACAGCCGAACCCATGTCATGAGGTCGACCACGTAATAGCCTGGTCTGCTTGGAACCTTGCGTCGTCTGTCGACATCCTGGTGTGGAAGACTCTGCTCTGTGCCGTCCTGTAGTGGGTCTCGCTGCTGATGACTGCTCGGCGAGAAAGCTCTCCACTAGAAGGGCTCTCTCTAGCACCCCCGCCTAAGATGGGATGCTGAGTGGAATCATCGAAGCTCCGATCTCAGGCTTCATCCCCTACTCAAAGGCCCGGGATCAGAAGAATGGGTCTCGTACAATGTCCGTGGAGTAGCATGAGAGGTCGGTAAATCTCGCCGAGTACTGGGCTACTGACATGCTGCCCTGCCGTAGCTGTAGTAACTCATGGATGCGCACCGCACGAAGGGTGGCCAGAATGAACTCTAAGAAGAAGAGGCTCTCGAAGTCCATCCAATGAAGAGATGCCTGATCATGCACCTGGAGCATCAGGCTCCACCATCTACCTACTGCCACATGAAGGGGTACTTATGGCAAGGATCACCATGAGGTCTGTTGGCATCCCTACCAACCTGAAGACTCTGACGATAGCCTCCAGCCAATCCTCGGCTGCCTGAGGATCCTTCTCTCCATGGAACCAGGGTGGACTCTACATTTGAAACTCGTGCAACGCGCTGAGGCGGCGTGCACTCTCCACAGCGGGGGCCGGTAGGATCAGTGGCTTAGCGGGTAAAGGTACCGCTGTAATGGGGCCCTACACGGATGCCACATCACTCGGTGGGCTATTGTATTGCACAATGCTCGGAACCCTAGTTGGCTGCCATTGTGGGGCCATCTTGAAATGAAACAGGTGCACTGTGATTAATACAGTATACCAGGTGAGCTGAACTAAAGTAATCAGAAAGAAAAATTTTTAAACACACATGCAATCAAAGTTTTTGTGTACTGAGTTGGAAATCAGAAGTCAGGGTCCTGGTGTATGGATACGTCAGCTACCACACCAACACTGGACTCCCTGGACTGATAACCACACTCATTACTCTAAACATTATTTCCTCACAGAGAAGATATTATCAGAGTCCTAAGTTCTGCGGTAGAACCCACTCCTCTGATACCAATTTGTCACGACCCGTCCTCGGGTATTGTGCCATGACTACCCCATGCCTACCTTCCATAGGCCAGGGGCTGGCGACTAGCACCAAAGGCGTAAATCCCAAAAAAAGGGAATACATTGCCTTTATGAAGTAACATACACAACAAAGTACGTAATCGAAGTAAACACTAAGTAAAACTAAGTACAAGATAAGTGATGAAAAAGTAAAGGGGCCAGTATACAAACTCAACTGAAAGTACAGTACAACTGAAATGAAATTACTGTAGTAGAATGTAAAAAACCAACACCGAGTCGTCCTCCGGAAATCCAAACTGATGGGTGGGTACAGATAGTCTCCTCAGCTCCTCGGTCCGGCCGTCCACTCCATGTACTTCCCGCCAAGTGGTTCACCCCCGGTTAAAATCCAGCTCCACAAGACTCCACCTCGATCAGTGATTTCCGTCGTCTGCATCCAACACAACGTAGTGCGGGCATAGTCCATGTAGGGGTGAGTATACGATACTCAGTAGGCACCCTGAGACCCCAGAAGGTCTCTCAGAATCCACACTGGATAAACCACAAAGGAAAGATACAATCACGAAGTATCAAATGACCCTATATAGGTATATGGCCATACATGTACCTATGTCATCAGTTACAGTACGACTCCAGCTCTCGAGCCCATGCACAACCAAGTCCACATAAGAAAGCAGAACACAATCCACACAGGAATTCAAGTCAACCACATCAATGATAATGATTGAGATTCAAGACTCAAATCACACATGTATACACTTCGTAAGGAGATAGAGATGATCAGATGTAGCCACTAATTTATCTAAGCTGTCAGACCCACATAAGATAAAAGACGAGCTATGCTGTCGGACCCACAAAGGATACAAGACCATCTACTCTGCCGGACCCACATATGATACAAGTACAGAGTCAAATACTGCCGGACCCACATAGGATACAAGAACAGTAGTCATCACCATAGAACCCAAAGAGGATCCCAGTACGATCGTCTTCGCTGCTGATCCCATGGAGGATCCAAGTACAGTCGTCCTCGCTGCTGAACCCACGGAGGATCCAAGTGTAGTTGTCATCATCGCAGTTGCAGCCATCTCTAGGGTTCCCGTACACATCACGCTCGGTTTCAAGAGGGTCCGCTCCACGAGCCAAGGGGTAGATACATCAACATTCACGACGTCTATAGTTGATGTATCACAAAGTTCAGTCTCGTCAATTGGAACTCAACGTGACAGACAGCGCATCAATCGGACGCCCGGTCTGAGAGATATTGGCTTTTCTGTCCCAGGGGCCCTGATGGTTATTAAGTTAAAACCAACCCTACCGAACTCCATCTGCGTCCAAAAATTGTTCAGATAAAGACAAAAGAACCGTCTCACAAAGAGAAAATTAACAAAGTCGATAGCACGCCAATCGAACGTCCGTAGCTCGAATTATAAGCGTTTCCGCTCCGAGGGCCCGGTTGGTTTCGTGTTCGAACCCACCCAGCCATACCCAAAGTTTTCTGAAACTGTGATTGTAATATACCGAAACAACCGTCTCGATCCAAGGATCCTAACACAAATGAAGGTCCATCGATCAGAGGTATGTATCCCATGTTATAGGGAAAATACCGAAAATTGTCCGAAATGGGGGGTCTGGGCCCAGCCCGACCCTGCCCAACCCCCCGAGGTCGGCCCAGCCCGGTCCACGCGACCCACCCCGGCATGGCCGGGGGGCACCCTAGCTCGGCCAGTGGGCTGATAATGGGGGGATGCAGTCCCCCCTCATTTTCACTCCACGAATGCTGCAGGAGCCGCGTCCTCCTCTGGATCCCGCACGACCACGTGATCCGGCCACCTGCCGCAGCAGCTTCAGCCGCGGCGGCTCCTGCTGGCGGTGCGCCGACAACGCCTTCCACGGACCACCAGATGCGCTCCGTTGGTCCGATTTGTCCACCATCTACTCCTGCGACTCTCCCAGGACCCGTTCATTAATACGACAATTTCCAGACACGGATTGCGGTCCCGTTCCATTGTCACCCTTCAACACGCGCACAAAAAAACAAAATGCGGAGTGTCACTGGCTATGTTTTTTCAGCCCTCGCCCTCCGCGTTAGTTGATAACAAAAGGGGTTGAACAACAATAATGTTCAATGAAAAACGAGGCACAAAAATTAGTTAGGATTGAATTTAACTCCCAAAAATTTCCCCCACAAATAATAATCCCCAACACTCAAATAATCATTCACGGATCAACTTGATAATGAGTTGATCCACGTTCTTTTTTAGAGGAAAACAAACATGGGAATATTAAACTTCTCAAAATAAACCCCTACCTCTTAGTAGTTCTTTGTCGCATGTTCGTCCTTAGGGGAGGGGGGGGGGGTTATGGCGTCGACGTCACTTTCTGGCTCCGATATTCAAAAGGATTTTATGAATAAGAGGTTTTGTCGGCATTCTTCATTCTTCGCTGTGGAGGATGTTCATCAGAGGTTCGACAGAGAATCATCCAATTTCTTTTCTCCACATAATCTCATTGTGCCAAAATATTTAATAGAGCACGTCGTAGCATTGCCATAATGGTGTCATTAAAGCATTGTTATTCTATGAGTTTAATGATCCATTAATGAGCCTCATTGATGTGAATCGTCACCACCCTGTTGCCGCCCCGCCAACCAAATAGGGAGAAGGAAAAAATAAAATAATTCATTTAAATTATTTTATTATCTTTCTCGAAAGGTCCGAAAAATAACTTTTTCTCTCGGCCCTTTTCGGCCAAAGTTAAGCTTCGCCTAAGAGAATCCCGGCACTGCGAATTCATTGGTTCCCTTAGATTTTAATTCCAAGAATCGGTTCAAAATTTAGAAAAACCCCTTCGTTCGTTCACTAAACGTACCCGAGTTATTCTTCAAAAATTGATTCTGGGCACACCGGGCCTCGGAATCAAGCACCGTCAAAAATTGCGTACTCGTAGAATCTCAATGAATTTAAAAAAACTTTCCTTGAAATTTATGGGTCTTTACACAAACCTCTTCTGTAACACCTGAAATATGAATTCCTTTTCCATGAACACTCTAATCCTGTCATTATCTCTACTTGACTAACCAAAATTAGGATACCAAACAGGTTCAAGTATTAGTATAAAAAAAGGCCTTAGGTAGGACCATGGATGACATAATAGGAATAAAACATTCCATTTGAATGCATCACATCCATATTGAGGAATCATCCAAAAACATTAGACACCCACAAATAAGACTCAATCCACTCATACCTGAGGTTGTTAGGGAAGAGATCACCATGCTTCTTCAAGCTGGTATTATCTATCCAATTTCTGACAGTGAATGGGTTAGTCCAATTCATTTTCTACCTAAGAATGGTGGGAGAACTAGTTTTCACAAATGAAAATGGTGATGTAGTCACAACTAGAGTGAAGAACAAATTGTGTGTGTGCATCAACTACAAGAAATTCAATGTTGGACCAATTACAGATAACTACCCCCTTCCATTCCTTGATCAAATTCTAGAAAGATTATCCAAAAAGTCACACTATTTCTATATTGATGGATACACCAGCTACTTTAAAATCCCAATCACACCTCAGGACCAAGATAAATCATCTTTCATTTTCCCCTTTGGAACATATGCATATAAGATAATTACTTTTGGCCATTGCAATGCTCCTGGAAAATTCCGGAGTTATATGATGAGTATCTTTTTCTAATTCATTGAACTGAGCACGAAAGTCTTCATGGATGACATTACAATTTATGTTATTTCATTTAATTCTTTCTTGAATTCAATCTCTATAAACCTTCGAAATCGTTTCAAGTGTAACATAGTGTTAAATTTTGAAAAATGTCACTTCATGGTAGAAAATGGGATTTTTTTGGAACATAGTTTTAAAAAAAGGTATTGAAGTTGATCTTGCCAAAATTGAAGTGATCCAATAACTTCTTAAACCCACGTCTATTCAATACATCTCTACATTCCTAGTTCATGATGGTTTTTATCAGCAATTCATCCATCACATCAAATGAATTTTCCTCCCACTCACTTGGTTTCTACAAAATGCTGACAATTTCTATTTTGATGAGGTTTGAAAGAGATCCTTCATTGAACTCAAAACTTCTCTTACATATTCCCCAACAATCTAACCCCCAGATTGGTCCTTAACCTTTGAGTTGATGTGTGATGCTACTGATAGAGTTGATTGGGATGTTCTAGGTCGATGAAGGGAAAGGATTCCTCATGTCATCTATTATGCCTAAAAAACATTGGATGAAACTAAATATCACTACACTATGACTTAAAATGATGTTTTAGCAGTTTTTTTCCATAGATATATTATGGTCCTATAAATTAGGTGCCAAAATCATCATCTTCACCGACCATTCTACTATAATGTTCATAATCACGAAAAGTGATTCCAAACCATGGCTAATAAGATGGATCCTAATGCTCCAAGAGTTTGACCTTGAAATCAATGATAGATTTTGAAAATAAAATCCGGTGGCTGATCACCTAAGTATAATTTCAAATTCATCTCTTTCATTAATCATTTATCATGAATTACCCACTGATCACCTTTCATCTCTCACTCCAAAAACACCATGTTATTCCCCAATTGAAATTTAATTTTTTGGTGTTTTTCCTGAAAAGTTTTCAAAATAACAAAAAATGATGTTGAAAAGTGATTCAAATTACTATTTTTTAGAATATAATAATATTTGGAAAACTGGGGAACACATGGTAATTAGGCGATGTGTTGATGAAAATGGTCATTCTTCAATCTTAGAATTCTATCACTCAATGCCTGGTGGTGGACACATTGAACAAAAAAGGACCTCCTGAAAGGTGCCGGACTCTGGATTCTTTTGGCCTTTACTATTCAAGGACTCACAAGAATTCTGCAAATAATATCCCACCTTCCAAAAGTTTGGAACAATTTCAAAGAAAAATTAAAATCCCCAAAAGCCTTTAATTTTATGTGAAATCTTTGATGTTTGGGTCATAGATTTCATTGGACCATTACCCCATTCAATTGAATTTTCATACATTTTTCTTGCTGTTGATTTTGTTTCTATGTGGGTCGGGGATAAACCCATTAGAAAGGATGATTCAAATACTGTTACTGAGTTCCAAAAGACACACATCATCCACCGAATCGGTATACAACGTTCCTTGATAAGTGACTTAAGAACCCAATTTTGTAATAAAACCATGGAATACCTTATGGAAAAAAATGGTTTTGTAAAAAAACCATCAACTACATATCACATGAAAACAAATGGCTTGGTTGAACTTTAAAATAGAGAAGTGAAGGGAATGCTTGAGAAAGTTCTAAAAATCACCAGAAAAGAAAGGCCTAAAAAACATGGTGAAGCACTATGGGATTATCGAACATCCTATAAAACACTAATTGGGAAGTATCCTTTTAGACTAGTTTTTTGTAATGTATGTAATTTTCTAGTTTAAATCCAACTTAAGTATTTTTGGGATATGAAAATATATAATTTTGATTGTGAAGATTCTGGTGAAAAAATATTGTTGCAATTGGATGAACTGGAGGATCTTAGACTAGATTCATATGATAATCCCAATCTATACCAAGGAAACGCTAAGTTACTCCATGATAAACACATCTTGAGAATGGTATTTCATGATGGCTAAAAGTAATGCTCTTCAATTCTTGATTTCGACTTCACCAAGGTAAGATTAATTCTCGTTGGGAAGGTCCTTTTGTTATTACTAATGTTTACCCATTTGGTGCAATTCAAGTACAAGACCCCTCTTCAAAAAATACATTCACAGCTAATGTACATAGGTTAAAGCATCACCATGAGAGGACTCAAAATCAAGAATCAACGTTGACTTCCACTAGATCCCCAACATCTGTGGTTGACCCACCACTGGATGGAGATGGAGACCCAACAAATTCATGTCAGGGGGCACCTATTTCTCTTTAGCTATCTCTCTATATTTTCCTCTCTCTCACTCTTTATTCTTCTTCACCTCTCTTCTATTTTTTTCCACATTCTTTATGAAAACTTTTTACTTACTATATCTCTTTTGTGTGGGTGTGTGTTTATAAAAAACAAAAAAAACCTAGAAAACAATAAAACAAAAAAAAAATCACGTAAAAAATATAGGAAAACAAGAGTCATGAATACTCACCTTCAATTTTAAAATTCTTTCCAACCATTTTGGGGAGTCAAAAGACATGATTTCATATAATAAATCTTGTGTTTTTATCATATTTTAGGATAAATAATATTTTTTCAAACCCAAAAAAATTTAAATGCTCAATTTTTTATTTGGAAACTAATTTTCCCATTTGACCTATGAAAACATTTTCATTGATATCCAAATTAGAAGGACAATATCTTATTCCACCCAATATCTTCATGGATTTTCAATACATGATTTTTGAAATTTAAGTTTGGGGGGACTGGATCTCATTTTGGGTACCTTTTTTTTGATTTTCAACGAGTTATCTTATGCTTTATGGAAAACATCAATTTTTGTGTGGGAGAGGTTATCATTCAGTGAGTTTTGGGGAATGTAATGTAATTTCATATATATATATATTTTAAATGTTATTTACAATAGTGAAAAAATCCAATAAAATAACAAAAAAGGTTTGTGTCTTAGGCAGGTCAAAATCACTCTTCCTCAACCTTTGATCATGTTATAACAATTACAATTAGTGTTATGAGGAGATCAATAATGGGTTGGGATATGAGTGTGAGATCTTTTTCAAGTTCAAATTTATAAAAATGCAAAGAAAATAAATAATAAAAAGAAAAAATAATAGTTATGTCATAGGGATAAGTTTTGTGTTTTTTAAATATTTCATCTTCTCATCCCATTCAAATTTTCATTCACTCTTGTGTCTTTATTCACATAATAATTCCCCTATAAGTATGTGTTTAAATTTCTTTTAATTTTTCATTTCAAAAAAAATGAATTTATTTTTCTATGATAGTATTTTACTCCCCTTTTCATATCTTTTAGATACCATCTTCCTACCATCATATAGCCACAGAAACCCCCCTAAAAAGAACTATTGAATTTTTAGCACATTATGATAGGGAGTAGAAGTTGATAGCTCTTACAAAAACTAATATTTTCACTTTTTGTTGGGTAATGAGTGAATCTTCATAAATAAATTTTATCACCTTGAAAGAATTAAGTTTTGTGTGCCACCATTTTTAATTTCTTTATTTTAGCATGAATACATGAATTGTATTTGGAATATTGTTTCTGTAACAAATTGTAGTCGAATTCAATATGGATGAGTGAAATTATCTAAACCTCCCCTGATTGGGGGGAAAAATTTATTATTTATAGGTTAGTTAAAATGATTTTTTTATTTTTTTCATATATGTTTTACATGAGGACATGAACAAGACTATGTAAGCAGGAGTTTCTATAATTAATATTTTCATAACTTATTATATACTTCATTTACTAATTCTATATTAATGTAGAAAATTTGTGTGAAATTTTAATGTTTTAATACTAAATATACTTTTTGTGAATTTTCAGAAGTAGTCCAATTCTGTCAGTTTACAATTAAATTAATAACTATCACCTTACTAAACCAAATTGAATTACTCCTGTTTTTTAGTGTTCAAATTTCAATATACAATATTTAATCATAAATAATCATGGGCCAATTATTCCATTTGAAGGGTCATATGGATCACACTAGAAGGCTCGAATAATCTGTAAAAAAACCTGACATTCAATGAAGATCGAATTTCTGGGCACACTTCAGAATCCAACTACATTAATTCTCCTCAAAAGGTTGGGGGACAATCCAATACATCTTGGATAATAGTTTTAAGTCCCAAATTCAAATACAAAGGGCCCAACTAATTCATTTAATCTCAGCCCACAATTCTGGATGGGAAATAAAATTTGTACAGTATTCATGACATATATCATGATTTAATCATCAAATAAATATTCTACTTTTCAGTTTTAAAGAGGATATATTGGTAGCCTAATTTTTTATTAATGTTTTAGTATTTGAAGGCATCTTCCAATTGATAAACCCATTCACATTTTATCCTTCTAAAAAGTATGAATTGAAAGGGACAGTTTAACATTGTTTAATCAAACAAACATAACATTGTCTCTATAAGTCTAAATGGATCTAAATGTTGAGAGAAATTGGCCAGCATTATTGTCTATAACCTTCAAGAAGAGGCTATCTCGAGATTTGGCTATCTGAATAGCCAAACTGGCGATGAAATTTGAGGGACAGATTGGGAATGCAAATAGTCCACTTCTTGGGCTATAAAAAAATTACACTCCTCCCCTTCAAAGGAGTTGGAATTTCAGAAGAGAATAACACATATTGGGATGATTTATGCCTTTCCAAGGGCCTGGGAAGCCTATCATACTCATGTTTTTACATTATAGGTCCTTCCTCCACTATTTTATTTCATTTACTTTTGTGTTTTTCTTCATATGTAATCTTTTATGTATTTGTTTTGTAATTCTGTTTTAATGAAAGTTTCTTATTCAGATTATGTTATAATCATCCACCATCTGTTCTTAAATATTAATTCTCTTAAAATATTTTATATTAAGATGAAAACCCTCCCCTTCTTTTTATTCCTCTTTCAAATGAAATAATATTTTTAATTCTCATCACGATTTGTGTGTTTGTGTTCAGCGCAGAACTTGTTTCTTATCCCGTTATTTTTCATTACTTATGAAATCATCATCATAAAAATAATAAACCAAATTTCTAATCATCTAAATGGATGAGTAAATGTACCATTGGGGTGCGTCAAAAATGATAGATGTTAAGTGATTGAGAGTATTTTCTCGATGAGTGTTCGTTAATTTATCATTGTGCATGTTGGATTTAATATTACATTGATATTAATGACATATTTTGTTTAACGTGTGGTTTCCAAGGATTATTGGAACCATAAATACACTACCATCAAAAAGATATTATTGATATTAGAACCCTAAGAAATGTTAAGGCTCAGATTAAATGCTTAACCCTTAAGAATTACAATCATTGTTTTCTTGTGAAGTATGTGCTAATTCAAATGCAATATAAAGCAAAGCTCAAGGATGTCCCGAGATTAACTCCCTAATAATTAACTCACCCCAATCATTATCAATTTGTTAAATCAATATATATCAATAAATCATTTCACAATCTCTACAAATAATCCCCCCAATGATAATTCAATCAACTAAAAATAGTCGACTATTAAATAGTATCATCACTGATGATTCGACCTGAGGGCTACTATACACACTAAAAGAGCATCAAGACATTGACTGGTCGATAGGCGACAATTGGCCATGCTTTTAGATTCCATACGATTAATTATTTGACTATGAAATTGAAATAATTTTTTAATATATACTTCATGAATTTAATTATGGAATACCAGTTGGTTATTCGATAATATATTATTATTTATCAAACATTAGTTCCATGGGGTTTTAAATACATGTTCCATTTTCTTGATTTCCATAGATAACAAATGTATGCATGCACACAATATGACGAGAATATAGAAATCGTGATCAAATATATTGTTTAATTTTTAAGGCCCATGATATAATATGTATTTAATAATTTATTATACTTAATCTATGACAGGACAATTTCCTCCATGTTATGTTGTCATGGTAGTGAGACTTTACTTGTTCTTATCTCATGTTAAACATTTTTTCAAATTTCCTATTATTCTTTGATAAAATAATTCAATCTACTTTATTTCATGTTTCCATATGATTTGTCATTACCCTAGCTATTTATCATAACTTCCTATTCTAATTGACTTATATTATATACTATATTATCATTCATATTCCTTGACATGGCTTTATAGATCACCCATTTTTAGTGTACTCCACATAATTTATTATAATTTTATATAACTATAATGTGATTTATGGTTTCTTTAGAAATTAAAATAATATATATAGAATTCTTCATTTCGGTGTTATGTTTACAATTATTCTTAAATAAACTAGACCTATTGATCCATTAGCTTATTTATTATATATTTATGATAAAATTAATATAATAACATTTTTAGGTGTTTTTGGTCATAGTATTTAGTATATGAGAATGTTGTAGTGTTTTAGTTGATAAATAATAGAATAAACACGTGAAACCCATCTGGTTTAGTCTATTCATAAAAAATAGTACGAAATATTGTAAAATATTAACTGTGTTATTCTAAATGTGAAATTAATATCTAAATACTATAGTGGCATGATGCTCTTGAATAAATCTACCAAGGGTTTATAACCCTTAGTGGAATCATTGATTATTTAATTGAAGTTTACATGGTGCCTCATTAGTAGGAATTATTATACACTATGTTGGATACTCCTAAGGGATATGCATTGGTTAGTTCACAAACTCTTTATGAACAATTAATATTTATTACATTAGTTTTCTGTGTTATAAAACATAATAGGAAAACTTACATGAATATCATATATTTAGTCTTATAGAATCTTCTATTAGTACATAAAAGTTAGTTTCAATATATTTTATCTATGTTCATAGTTTCCCTTTTGAATATGTTAATTTTTTAGTATTGTAATCCCAATGTTTAATTTTGATATCATAATTGAAGGGTAATAGAATAAATTATGGAATGATTTACAAATTATCCATTCAAGATAATCCAATTTCATATATTTTTAATGTTCAACAAATTTATTTGTATCATGCATGTCTAATATACTTATTCATACACAATATAAAAATATGGTTGTTGAGTTATCTATGATAATAGAATAAAATAAAATTACTACATCTCAAATACAAAACTATTTAATGGTAAATGTTTCTATAATAAACCTCATAATAAATATTTTTATACATATATTATTTAAATTTTTTTCTTATAATTGGAATATATTTGGATACACTTATATTTGGCCAATATCAAATGTTGGGAGAGACAAATAATTATCTATATTGAAAGTCATACGCATATTCTATACACTTCTACAGATAAGGATTCAAATTCATTATAAAATTCTTATAAGCATGGAAATTATTTCTTTATAATAAATCAAAATTAAATAAATTGATTGAGACAAAAGAGAGAGATATTATTGAATTAATTCCACTTGTGATGCAATATAATGATGTATTACTTGTGGATTTTAATGGAATTTATACTATTTAATAAGTTTATTTATCTATTGAATATAAACATATATTTCTTCCCATATTAAGGATTCTGTAAAATGTGTACAACATCGTGTTCCATGAATTGAAAAAGTAGTGTTAATAATTTTTTTGAAAGGGTTTTAGAAGAAAAACTGTCTTACCATGGGGTGAAATGGCCCTTTTCATCATTAATAATGGTGGTTCATTATGCATGTACAACTATTATCTTGAAATCTAATAAATCATTATAATTGTAATGTATTTAGTTCAATATATTTACGAAGTGTTCGATGAGCTACATGGGACATATTACTTGTAAAAGATGGTACTTCAGTATGGATACCACCAATTGATGGAGAAGAGTGAGGATATTCCCAGGACAGTCTTCCATACAATATGTGGGAGCTATTGTTCATTATATTGTATTTAAAAATAAATCCTCTAATATTATCAATGGATGTAATGAATAATGTATCTTGAGAATATGTCAAAAATATTTCATTAGACATTAACATTGATATCTTGATATAATCCCAATGGAATGTGAATCATGAAGAGAATTTGAGTATTCTGTTAACGACATTGAAAAATTTAATTCAATATTGAATGTTTAGAAAATTTGACTTTTGGATATACGATGTTTTATTATTCATTTATGTTATTACTAGGAATGTAATATCTATGGATACTTATATACATTTTTTGACATAAGATAGGCCCAAAATATCATTTCTGATTGATGTCCATAGTTTTCATATAATAACTAGGGAATATAGAAAATTCATGAAAAACATATCCTACTTTTCCAACCCACAGACCAAGATAAATATGAATATAGTTTAGTTTTTTCAGACTGATAAATGTGAACAGTGCATTAATGAATTAAAAAATGTCATATATTTTCAATATTAATCACACTACCTTGAACATAGGAATCATTTTTTGTGTATTAAAATGAAATATTTTTTGTCCTGGGATATGCACAATTGAAAAATTAAATCACGAGAGTCTGCACCATAAACAAGATGATCCTTCTAGATAATAACAGCCCAGAGCCCTATCTAGAGAATCATATAATTTTTCTATTGTTGAGGATACTAATACATTGTTTATATGTGGAGAAATATAAAATATAGGTGGATAAAAAGATATATATGTATTAACTCACATAGATTGAGGTAAATATCAACCAATTAAAGTGGTTAGAGTTGATTTTGGTCTATGAGTCTTCAAAACATTACATACGTGGTTGAAAAATAATGTTCCAATTGCACAGTTAATTAATAATCATAAAATTTTATAATTAATTATATATGATATGGAATCAATATTTATTGACATTCAAGGGATGATCATCAATGTACAAATATAAGGAAATAAATAAAATAGAGTTTGTAGTGTTTATCAACCATCAATTATAGAGAAGATAAAGGAAAATAAATTTGATTATGATAATGTATATAACAAGGAAGATGATATGGGAAATGTAAATTATAAAAAAATTTAAACTTGAAGTCAAAGAGTTGTTTGATTTTGGTAAAAACTATTTATACCATAAAAGAGTGAGAAAAAGATGGCGTTGATAAATTATATAAATAGATCCACACTCTATGCCTACCCAATGGGAATTAAGACGTGTCAATCCTATTAAGACCCCTAATAGTGTAAAAATTTTACTATTAAAATCAAAAAATTAACAATAATGTTCTCATTATGTCAACAGGTGAATGAATAACATGCTATTTCTAATGGGATTATGCTTTTATTTTAAAAATATATATCAAGATTCCAAACAATTATCATGTTCTTTGTTAGAGTACTTCTAAAGAATACTATAGGAAGTAACTTCATAATAGTGGTAGTGGATAATAATACAATGAGAAATCACATCATAGAAAACTATGAGAACTTATCATTCAATAAACATGACATGATATACACAAGGGAATACATGAGGCTATATAGAACCCAACTATTAATTGTATCCTATCATAATATAATGATTAACTACATTTTCTATAAAATTACACAAAATTCATTGAACACTATATTGATAATCACTATGGATTATAATACCAAAAATGATGAATAAGAAAATAGAATATCATGAAAATGTAGGTCTCATTGAGAGTATTCTCGGCATACATCAAAGAAGGATATGATAAACAACTTTAACTAGTCGATTTTTCCTACATAAATATATTTCACTGAAACATTCAAATGGTTCTATAAAAATCCCATTATTAGAAGCGATATAAAACACCTCTGTGTTTGGAAGATGACGGTGAATAGAATAAGATGGTACATGAAATATTTAATGTAATTACAGAGATGTTCAAGATCATAACATAGAATACTAAAATAGACAAGACTCAACAAAGAGCTATGATGGTGATCATCATTGGGGCATGTAGTTTGAATTTATAGATTAATTGTTCCTATGTATATATCAATAGAATATTATAATTACTTTCGGGATGAAGGGAAATCTATTTATAGATGCGTCATCCATTTTGGGATTCTTGACCACATCGAAGTTGTCACTTATTGACTGCCTCCCCCAATAGCCATGCCCTATGTTAATATATTGTTTCATGTATCCCTCTTAATAAAGTGAAAACTAGGTCACTAAAATGTACAAAATCTTGCAGAAGAATAGTTGGAGAATTATTTCCCTTATGATGAGTAACCGGTGGGGATCATGGGATGACGATTGATTGTTTTATGCAATGAGATTACTCACATAGTGAATGTGCTATGCTCAAACAATTAGTACTACAAGGGAACCTAGAAACTCATTGAATCATTAAAACATAATTACCCAGATTTTATTTTATATTAATGGGTGAAATGATATTTCAAGTGTGTAATTTCATAGTGGGAATAAATCGTAATGATCAATGTACTTACAATTGAAATTTATCTTTTGATTATTAAAATGGGACAAATTTTTTAACGTATTGTTAAATAATGCACAAGTACCATGTTATAGTGCTAGAATAGTTCTATACTAACATCTACATTATATTTATAGAATAAATATATCACTATAAATAAAAATTGATATAGTGGAGGAAAATATAAAAAATATAAATTATAATTTGGAAATTTCAAAACATTTTAAACCCTTTACTGATCATACTAGTGGAAAACACTATTCTATTTAAATTTAATACTATAAAGTAAATTATATATTTCAATATATTTATATATATATAAACATATGTCATAATTTATGAGAATAAAGAATCAATGAATTAATCCATGCATGAATAATTAGTTTTCTTATGAATAGAAAAAAATAATATCATGATAAAAATAAATTAATATTTGAAATGTTATCAAATAATTTTTTTGATATTTCTAAAAAATGTATTTTTTATGTTTAAATGAAATATATAAAAATTACAGGGAAATATATTCTCATAAAACGTATTTATAAAATAATATTTTGTTCCATTATCAGGATACTATAATTATTTAGATCATAATGTATTATTAAAAATAGTAGGAAAATTGATTATAAATTTAGAAATGGTAGTTTAAATATAAAAAACATTTTATAAATAGTAAATAATTTCTATATATTTATACAATTACGTTAATAATGTAAATTTTATTTTTTAATCCTTGAATTAAAGATTATATATGTGGAATTTTTAAATTTTTTATTACACAGTTCATGTTTTGGTCAAGATTGAAATGTGGGTAAATATAATATGTAACAGTATATTCTAATGATATGAATTTATGAGTCACGGTTGACGTATGAAAAAGGTAACTCAATCATTAAATCAAATATTTTTAAATATTGTGACATTAATTAACAATATTTTATATTATGATAAATTAATACAAATGAATGAGTGTTATATTCATAAAATATTATCCCCTCCACTAATAAATTCCACCTAATGCCACTACATCTTCTATAGAATTATATGCCTTATATATTGAAAAATTTATGACCAATGAATTTTTTAACCCTTTCCATTGAACCCTTATATTGATTTTATCGCCTAATTGGAAATCCAAAATGTATTGAATGTGTATATACATAGATTTCATTCAAATTGATAATATTCTAATACTATATATTATCATTTCCCTTCTTCTTCCACCTCCCACTTACCACCCACATTTATTTGTGAATACTGAATGAATTATAATGAAAATAAAAAAATTATTTTTTAATGGGATATTCATTATCCATCCCCATCTCATTTAATTCTTCAACAAAACCTTTTTTCACAATATGGTCGATTGACCACAAATATATACAAGTTAACCCATTTTTTATTAATTAATATATATTATTAATTGAATAATTAAGATGAAAATTTAACAAAAACAAATTATATTTTTTTTCAGTATCATTCATTGATATATAAATATAATATATATGGAAACCTAACAAGTTCATCATAGATAAGAACCCTTCAAAAACTAAATACGCATAATCCAATAATGCCTATATCCTTCGAATAATTATTATATTTTAATTATAAAATATAATGAAAAAAATTATCTTATTGAAACATATTATTAAACACAATAATCCTTTAGTGGTCATCAGTTAGTTTTATAATCAAATATAATTATCATCAACAAGTGTTGTGTCTTTGGAACCATGAAACAAACATCCATGGGTATGAGAATATTGGATCAATATTAAAATAATAGGACTGAAAACATATAATTTTACTTAATAACCTAAATAATATAATTTAATATTTTCATAAATAACGTTTTTATAAAATAAGGTTTCATTATCCATGATATTATGTTAAGGCACAGAGTGAATCCTTAACTGTGGTAAGGGAACATTCGAGCCACCTGCCACTTTCAATATTTTTTATTTTTTCTCTCTAAATATATAAATTAGAACTCTATTATTCACATCTTATTAATTTATATTATATATATATTCCAATTATTTATACCAAGAAAATCATGCTCTCATATTTTTTGTGATAATAATGTTAATAATTTCTGATTCTTATTTGAGGTCATTTAGAAAACGTAATTAAAAATAACTTTTTTTTATTTATTTCTCTTTTAAATTACCAGTACATAAAATATTTTTTATGAATTCATGGATTATTTAATATTAATTTTTTATGGTACCCATTTTATTTCATATATTGTTCTATATATATTATCATGTTGTTACCATCAGTAATTATTCTTCACAATGTTTCTTAAAGTCCCCCATAAAATGGGGATATAATAAATTACATTTTCACTCCATGTGTGTCATAAATACACTAATAATTCATTTTATTGTCATAAAATTTATTTTTGAAATATGAAATAATATGAATGGTTTATTCATTTATTTCATGGAATTTATTTTGATATCAATTTTCACTATGTAATAAGACATCATTATGTATCCCATTTACAATATCTATGGTATTATAATTATTATTTTTAATACTTGTTTTCATTATGTGGAACACAAAAGCTTATAAATTTTAATATTGATAAACCCTGATTGTGATAAAATTCAATGTGTAATGCTACTATCTCCTGAGATGTTATTCCCGGTATTCAGGAAAAATCATATTCCATTATATGACTGTTCCAAAATGTCTTCTTCTTTCGAAGGAAGAAATGAATTATAAATATGATATGATTATTTTAATTGACACATTATAATGATATCATATTCTTATTATTCCATCTTCCTTATAACCATATTCCATTAGATTATTCATGACCCATTCATTTTATAATATCATGTTATTCTATTTGAATCATATCACATGCCCCATAATCATGCTTATTCTCTTACTAGGTTTCCTAGCCCAATTGTAGCGACCCAAACTTTACATACATTGTTATTACTTCAGAATTGAAGTACACTTATTACAACATATAACAAAACCAGGAAAGGACCTTATAGTTATAGTGTCTTTAGAAACTGGGAAACATAAACAACCGGTTCATAAAGCATCTGCACTGTCTCCCATTTATTTCATCATATCTATAGTCCCTTTTGAAATAGCTTACTTAATAACCTTATTCCTGGCCTGGGGAAAGAAAACATACAAAAGGGTGAGCTCAAATGCACTGTAAGGGTAAACAAAAGAAATATCAATCACATCATATACATAAGAACATAACTTTTGGAAATCTTAACCTACAAAAGAAATCATAATTTCATAACACGGGATAAATAATAGTAGTGAAATGTAATCCCAATAATCATAACATAAAACATGAAACTTCGTGGCATACACACATAATCATATAGAATCATTTCTTATTAGTCAAGACTCATTACCAATACTATCATAGTGGACAAAGTCCATTTCTGAACCGAGTGCACTCTTCATTTCAGTCCTGTTTCACTGAACTGGTTTATCCTGCCGTTCCAGCCATGTCTATCTCATGAGATATAAAATCTTTACCCAATGAATTTGAGAGAGATATAGGTCCCACCCATCTCATAATGATACCATTCTTATGTGTGCCACAAAATCATAAACCATACATCATAGCATAACCCATGTAATAAAAATGGGAATCTTTAAACATCGTGACATCATAAAATAATTCATATAAGATAAAAGAATTCATAAAAATATTTCCATCACAACATAATCAAATCCATGTAATAATAGTGATAGAAACAGAACCCTTTATTATCTTAGATGGAAAATAATTTTGATAAAACACTTGAACTCCATTATTGAGGAAAATATCCTTTCTACTTCAAAAACATTTTTCCTTTCTTAACATGTCATACAATTTTAAACTAAAATATGTTGATTAAAAATAAACATGAACACTTGTAAAGTAAGATTCGTGGAAATTTTGTTTTAAAAATCCATTCATGCCGTATAAGTTAAAAAACATTCTTCTCGTACTTTTGTCGGAAAAGTCAAAAAAGTACTTCGTACGAAAAACAACAAAAGATTCCATTCATATCTTTTACTAAAAACTCACCGAAGGGTAAAATTGGATTTAAAAAAATTTTAGGTGGATAAATATAATATTAAATATTGAGGAAACATGGATGTGGATGATAAAATACACCCAAGTAAATACCGAAGTATAAACAATCTCGGATAAAAATGAGATTGTGATATTTCCCTTACCTTAGGTCCGATATGCTTTGAACGTGTACGAACCTCCTGTATAATGATTTATATAATGTTATTGACTTATTACAGAATCATACTCATTGTTATTATATCACATATGGTCCTATTCTTATCTTCTTATTAGTAATATTTCATTACAACTTGTTATTCCGGTGTTTATTACTTTTTGTTCTTATGCGTGTTTTGTCGAATAAATTTTTATTCATCTCTTTAGGTTATAGATACCTCATTTCCATAATTTTATTAGTGTAATATATATCATATTAATTCATTCAATTCATTTATATAATCATTATTCAATGAAAATCATGTAGAACGAGTCGCATCACATCATGGAGACGGTATTCCGTACGTACGCACGAGCGATGATATCATTCCCATGATCATGGAATTGTATAGGATTGTATGTATACTATTTCAGAATCAATATCACTTTAGAATAATCATATATAGTCATTATTTACATCATTATACCCATCCATTTAAGGTGGTGGTGGAAAATAGATTACACCACGGCGTGGAGACGGTATTCTGTACGTACACACGCCCGGTGATTTCATTTTCCGTAGGATGGATAGATGGTGAAATAGGGTTGTTTAATACTTATAATAACATATCAGCATATGAGTGATACTGATGTTATTACTTCATAATGAATCAACTAAAGAAGAAGAAGTGAAATAAGAAATAAAGATGAAAGAATCGGTAACAGACATTACCTCTTCTTTGAAGTGCTTCTTTGAGACCACCTTTTAGGGCACTAAAATTGGTCTTTGAAGAAGACCAGGACCTCTAGGATGTCTCTAGAGAAGTTTATAGGAGAATGTTTCAGGGGTTTTCCGAGCTTGAAGGCTCAAAGTGGTGTGAGGAAGAGGGGGAGGAGGTGCATTTTTATAAGGGAGGAGAGGGGCTCCTTTGGAAACACTAAAAATATTATTTTATTATAAAGTCATGTTCGGTTTTAAATAACTCGAAATTGATTTATTTCGAAGCTAAGGTGGGGATGGGTCGAAATCCTCTCATAAAAGAGAATTTAGACAAGTTTTGGTTCCTATATTAACCTTATCATTTAGAATTAACATTAAGTTAAATAATTTTACTTTTACCGTGTCTTCTTGTGTTTTTATACTATAAGGTTAATAAACATACTATAAGTAGACAAAAGAACCCAAAGTTGTTTATTATTAATATATATAACCTAATATAAGTCATTTGGCTGAACCATAGATTTTTAGGAATAAAATAACAATTAATAATATAATATTTTTTTTAAGAACTATTTTATGTCAATTTTGACACTATTTAGTAATTGATTTTTGTGAAAATCATAACAGAATGATTAGTTCGAAAAAAGTTAATTAAATCAATACTAACATGTCATGTTAACCTATAAAATTAGTGGAATTTATAAAAAGTCTCAAATTACATTTATTTTGGTATTTATAACATCAATTATGTCAATATTTTATTAATAAGATAATTACTGCATCATCTTTGTGTCATAAATAAATTAAATTATTTAATGTCTAAAAAATACAAATAAACTAAAATTATGTAGAAAATATTTTTAGCTTTCTAATGAATATTTATAGTCGAATTTATCTTATGTATAACCTTATATTAAAAATTATGTACTTATTAAACTTTGATTTTAACTATTTTAACCCTTCTTTAAATAAATAAATAATAAATATCATAATCTAATCCATGTGGGCATAAATGGTCATATTTTATTTCTATGTTTGTTTTTGGTCGAATTATACTTATCCAATAGAATTAGGACATGTGTTACGGTAATAATAATATCATTTTTACCCTTAATTAACCTATTTACTTTTAACGGTGGTAAATAAAAGTAAAAAGTTACTATTCACCAAAAAATATTTTCATCTCATTGAACCACATTTTACTTAATGACATCAACCGTGTCTCTTGTATTTTTGAAATTCCACTCACAGAAGCGGTAAAACTAAGTTTTATGAAAAATTCAGTTTTTTTAACTACCACATAGTGGTTTCACTATTCATCAAAAATTGAAAGTTTTCAGAAAAATACAAAAATTTCACCCCAGGCAAATTTCGATATTCCGAATCCAAAAATGAAGTCCATTTTGATAAATAAAATTTATAAAATTTCAAAAAGTGGTTATTACTATTCATAACGGTTAGTTTTAATAATATTTTAGTAGCATATCATTGTTTAGTGAAACTCGGTATTTCGTACGACACAAGCTATCGAGGAAGGTCGCGATTGTGTGTAAAGCAAGTCAAGCTAGTGTTGTGTGTAGTGAATGATTACATTTATGATTTATAAAAACAAAAATATTTCTCATAAAAGTCTCGGGTGTTACATTCTACCCCCCTTAAAATGAATTTCACCTTTGAAATTCGTCACTTTGTAACAAATAGACGAGGATACATCTCCCTCATCATATCCTCAAGCTCCCATGTAGCTTCTTCTAATTGGTGGTTCTTTCATAAAACATTCTCCAATAGAGTGGTCTTGTTTCGTATGACTTTTTCGCTATGATCCAGAATCTCTATCGGTTGTTTTTCATAAAAAGATCTTGCTCGAGCAGTACAACTTCTGAGCTGAGTACATGTGAAGGATCAGGTATGTAATTTCTCAGGAGAGATACATGGAACACATCGTGAACTTGAAAGAGATTCGGTGGAAGCGCCAATCGGTAAGCTACCTTCCCAACACGATCCAGTATTTCGAAAGGATCGATATATCTTGGGCTCAACTTCCCCTTCTTTCCAAATCTCATGACCCCCTTCCAGGGAGATATTCGTAAGAACACTTTATCACCCACTTCAAACTCTAGGTCTTTTATTTGGTTGTTGGCATAAATTTTCTATCGACTATGAGCTGCTCTTATGTGTTGTTGAATAGATCTTACCTTTTCTGCCATTTCATCAACGAGATCAGGTCCTAATAGCTTTCTTTCCCCAACTTCATCCCAGCAATTTGGAGTCCTGCATTTCCTTCCATAGAGAGCTTCATAAGGATCCATCTGAATACTGGAGTGAAATCTACTATTATATGAAAATTCCACCAAAGGTAGGTGTTGATCCCAACCACCTTTGAAATCCATATATCAAGATCTCAACATATATCTAGAGTTTGAATCGTCCTCTCAGACTGACCGTCTGTCTGAGGATGATAAGTAGTGCTGAAACTCAACTCTGTATCCGGAGTATGCTGAAGAATTCTCCAGAACATTGAGGTAAACCTCAGATCCCGATCAGATATAATAGAAAGTGGTACTTTATACAATCTTACCACTTCCTTCACATATATCATGGAAAGCTGATCCAGATAGAAATCCTCTCTAATAGTGATGAAGTGTGTAGACTCCGTAAGATGATCAAGTATGACCCAGATAGCATTATTGCATTTGGATGTTTTAGGAAGTCCGGTGACAAAGTCCATAGTGATGTTTTCCCATTTCAATTTGGGTATGGGTAATGGTTGTAACATCCCCTTAGACTTCTGTCTCTCAGCTTTAACTTGCTAACAAACCAAGCATCGAGAGACATATTCAGCAACATCTCTTTTCATCCCATCCCACCAGAAGTACTCGTTCAGGTCCCTATACATCTTCGTGCTTCCAGGATGAATGGAGAATGAAGAACTATGAGCCTCATCCAGAAGCTCCTTCTTTAATTCGGGTATGGGAGGAACACAAACCCGATTCTTGAACTTTAGTATCCCATCACAATCAAGGTTGAATTCAGGAAAATTTCTCACCTTCTTTTGTAACTTGACATATTCTTTCTGTGCCTCTTTAATCTTCAAATGTATAGATGGTTGAACATTCATTTGAGAAAGATACTATTTTTCCCTTGTCATTATAATTCCAAGATCCATCCTCTGTAAATCCATAAATATTGGATCTTTTTTTATCCTCATCATGGATAAACTGGAATGGTCTTGTCGACTTAATGCATCTTCCACCTTGTTTGCCTTCCCAAGGTGGTAATGGATTGAGCAGTCATAATCCTTAATCATCTCTAACCATCTTCTTTGGCGCATATTCATCTCCTTTTGTGTGAAAATATACTTTAAACTTTTAGGATCAGTATAAATGTCACACCTTTCTCCATAAAGATAATGCCTCCAAATTTTTAATGAAATGATTACCGCAGCTAACTCCAAATCATGATTTGGGTAATTTTGTTCATGTATTTTCAATTGTCGTGAGGCATAAGCTATCACCATATCATTTTGCATAAGAAAAAACCCACAATTCCTTCTTGGATGCATCACTGTAGATCATAAACCCTTCTCCACTACAAGCCAGTGTGAGCACAGGTGCACTGGATAACCTTCTTTTCAACTCCTTAAAATTCTCTTCACATTTCTCTGTCCAAACAAACATAACTCCTTTCCGAGTAAACTTGGTGAGTGGATTTGATAATCGTGAAATATCATTCACAAAACTTCGATAATATCCATCCAAACCAAGAAAACTTTGGATCTCAGTTACTGTTGTTGGTCTCGACCATCTTTCGATAACCTCTGTTTTTGCTGGATCCATAGATATCCCCTCTTTTGAGATTATGTGACCCAAAAATGAAACTTTTTGAAGCCAAAATTCACACTTGGTAAATTTGGCATAAAGCTTTTCCTTTCTCAGGGTCTTCAATATAATTCTCAAGTGATCTTCATGTTCTTCCTTTCTCCTTGAATAGACAAGAATATCATCTATAAAGACTACCACAAACTAATCAAGATAGTCTCTAAAGACTCTATTCATCAGATCCATGAAGATAACAGGGGCATTAGTAAGACCAAATGGCATCACTATAAATTTATAGTGTCCATACCTTGTACGGAAAGCCGTCTTTGGTATATCCTCCCTTTTGAACCTTAATTGATGTTACCCTGAACAAAGATCAATCTTGGAAAAGTATTGAGCTCCGCATAGTTGGTCAAATAGGTCACCAATGCACGGGAGATGATATTTGTTCTTGATAGTGATCTTGTTATGTTCTCGATAATCAATGCAGAGTCTCATTGATCCATATTTCTTCTTATCAAATAGAATAGGTGCTCTCCAAGGTGACGCACTAGGACGTATGAAGCCCTTATCAAGATTCTCTTGGAGTTGCTTCTTCAATTCCTGCAACTCAATTGGGGCCATTCTATAACACTACTCCAAAAACGGGCAAGCAAAGCGCTACCTTTATCAGTGCTAATAAAAAAGCGCTGATAAAGGATAATCTTTATCAGCTCTATTTAAAAGCGCTGATAAAGGGATGATTTATCAGTGCTTTTCTAGCGCTGATAAAGGAAAGGTTTTAACAGCGCTAGAAAAGCGCTGATAAAGCCCCCCTTTATCAGCGCATCAATTCTAGCGCTGATAAAGGGGGCCTTTATCAGTTCTTTTTTAGCGCTGTTAATGGTGACCTTTAACATCGCTAGAAAAGCCCTGATAAAGCCACCCTTTATCAGTGCTAAAATTCAAGCGCTGATAAAGGGGTCCTTTATCAGCGCTTTTCTAGCGCTGTTAAAACATGTCTCCGATTTTATTAAAAGGAGGCCGACAGTCTCCTCTTTTTTATCGTGCCCTAAGATCTCGCAGGACTGTACCCTTGCGACTGCTTCCTCCCCCCGATCTTCCCTTTGCCGGACCTCTGCCGTACTCCTTCTCCTTCTTCTCGACCCTCTTCTGCGGATCTTCCTCCCTTCCGAACCCTACTCCTCCTCTTCAACGGTTGGAGGCTCCTCCCGTGCACCCCTACTCCGGCGGTCGCGTCTTCCAGCCAGCGCAGAAGGCTCCCCCACCTCTTTGGACTTCCGATTTCTTCACCCAAGGTATGTGGATGACCTAAATATTGTTTTGCAGTGTAGGTTTTTATGTGGTTGTCATTTATTTGTCGCCTCTGCTTCCCCTCCTCCCTCTTTTCAGACTGAATCAATGTTATTCACTCTACTCCTGGTGATGATTTTTTTGCATATGTTTTCGCTTATTCGTTCTTCAAATCTGCTACTGCTGTGTGTTTTTTTTTGATTTGATTTTCCTTATGTTAGTAATGTTTATTTCTACTGCATCATGAATTTACTCCACTTTAACTTCAATTTGTTCTGTTACTGGTGTTGATAGTGAGTCAAATTAGGGGGGGGATGGTTTGCAGGGGGTGTGAGGGGGGGCTGGTGTGTGCAGGGGTACGGGATGGGTAGGTTTGGTGTGTACAGGCAGGGGGGAGAGGGGGTTGGCGTGTGTAGGGGGGAAGCTGGGTTTGGTGTGTGCAGGTAGGGCGGGAGAGATAGGCTGGGTTGGTTTAGTGTGTGCAGGTAGGGGGAGAGGGGAAAATATGGTTTTCAAGAGGGAGTGGGTAGGGGGCATGAGGGGGGAGGGAGGCCGGTTGGTGGTGCTGCTAGAGGGGGATGGGTCTGGCGTGCTGGTGGGGGGGGGGGGGGCTGGCTGGTTTGTAGGGGGCAGGCTGGTTTGCAGGGCGGAGTGTGTGTGCGGGGGGGAGGTTGGCTGGCAGGCGCAGGGGTGCAAGGAGGCTGGTGGTGCAGGGGTGCGGGGGGGGGGGGGGGTCTTGTGTGCAGGCACGGGGGAGAGGGGGGTAGGCTGGTTGGTCTGCAGGGGGAGGGGGAGGCTGGTGTGTGTGTGCAGGGGGGGGGGGGGGTGCGGGGGTGCAAGGCTGCTGCAGGTTGGTGTAGGGGTGCAAGGGTGCCATACAGGGGTAGAGGGGTGTTGTGCGGGGGTGCAGGAGGGGGGATGGGAGGGGCAGGGAGTGCAGGGGGAGGGGGAAGGGAGTACAGGGGGAGAGGGTTGTTTTGTTGTACGAGGTACAGGAGGGGGGATGCTGGTGTGCCTGGGGGAGGGGGACAGAGAGTGCAGGGGGCTGAAATTTTTGTGCAGGGGGGCTGAAATTTTTGCGCGGGGGGGGGGGGGGTCTGGGTTTTTTGTGCAGGGGTATAGGAGGGGGGAGACTGTGCAGGGGGGAGGGGGCAGGGGGAGAGGGGTGTTGTGTTGTACAGGGTACAGGAGGGGGGGGGGGCGAGTGTGCCTGGGGGAGGGGGCAGAGTGTGTAGGGGGAGGGGGCTGAATTTTTTGTGCAGGGGGGTTGGTTTTTTTTTTTGCAGCAGGCTGGTGCAGTGCAGGGGGTCCATCGGGTTGGGTCTAGGGGGTTGGGTTTGAGTGGATGGTTTGGGTCCATTGGGTTGGGATGGGTTGGATTGGTTTGGGTCGGGTTGGGTCGGGTTTACACATATAACCCGACCCAAATTGACCCGACCCTCGATGGGTTGGGTTGGGATGGGTCCTTCGGGCATGCGACGGGTAACCCGACCCCACTGGGTCGGGTTGGTTCAGGTTGGTTTCTCCGGAAGCTTGTGGCCCGACCCGACCCAACCCGAAATTTTTTGTTTGGGTCGGGCCTTGAAACACCTCCAACCCGACCCGACCCGACCCATGGACACCCCTAGTTTATATGATGCGCTATTGTGCCGTGTGGTGAACCTTCTGCATGTTGACTATAAAATGTAAAATTAATTTAGAAGATTATCATGTCTTAAATTGGTTAGTCATTGTGCACCAAACTTATTCTTTGGAGGTTGTATACCTTACTCGAATCACCCCCTTAGGGTGTGGTTCTTATAGGCCCATGACCCCTATTGATCTTTGGCTTGAAATTTAACCACCTTTGACATGTGTTGATATATCCCATGCCCATGGGTTTATTAAAGTGAATTAATGATATTTATGTGTAATGGACATACCCATGGACTACTTGATCACTTATAAATGAATTAAATAAAAGTCTAATGGTAAGGCCATGTTCCCTAACCATTTTTAAACAATGTAGTGCTATTGATTATATACCTTGGACCCCATCTTACTAATTATCAGTTATAAGGCATAAATTTATCAAATTAATTGATAAAATGCAAGGGTGAAATTCCTTAGACTTGATCATAATATGATATGGATGTGATTACATCATTATTACCTTCTTTAATGAATATGATGTTTCATATTGATTATTTGGAATTAATAGACATGAACTTCCATATTGCTTATTTGAAATTAATGGAATTAACATTCTATATTGTTTGCTTGGAATTAATGGACATGGCGTTCTGTATTGCTTATTCAGAATTAATGGACATGAAATTCCTTATTATTTATTTGGAATTAATGGACATGATGTTCCATATTTCTTATTCAAAATTAATGAACAATATGATCCTTATGGTTTACATGGAATTAATGGACACGACATTCGTTATTGTTTATTTCTAATTAATGGAAATGATGTTCCTTGTTGTTTATTCAGAATTAATGGCGATGAATAAAGATTGGATGGATGCTAATCGTTTGACAATAGAGTATGAGAACGGAGTGAAAGAGTTCATCAAGTTTGCACAGTATCATGCAAAGGATCCTTCTCAACTCCTTTGTCCGTGTTTACATTGTTGTTATTCTAGACTAATTACTCCAGAGGAGTTGGAAGAAAATTTGATATGTCACGGAATAGATAGGAGTTATAAATGTTGGAATAAACATGGGGAAAAAGCAAATGTAGCTATTGGCTGGAATAAAACTGCATTTTATGGATCATCAGATATGATTACAAATATGGATAATGAAGAAGACCGTATAGAGGGTGTGATTACAGATATCAATGATGATGAAGATTGTATTGAGGAAATGACAAGGACAGTTGAACATGAACTCCGTGATTGCCCAAAATTGTTTGAGAAGTTAAAGAGTTGTGCAAAGACGCCATTGTATGCTGGTTGCACTAAATATACTGCATTTTCAGCTGTACTAAAGTTGTATAAATTGAGAGCAGGCAACAGATGGAGTGATGTCAGTTTCACGGAACTACTTGCTCTTTTGAATGACATGCTTCCAGAAGATAATGATCTCCCAAGACGGACATATGAAGCTAAACAAATGCTACACTCGATGGGTATGATTTCTGAAAGAATACATGCCTGCCCGAAAGACTGTATATTGTTTCGCAAGGAGAACAAATCACTTACAGAATGCCCAAAGTGTGGTGCTTCTCGATACAAGAAAGATGAACGCAGTCCTACGAAAGTTGTATGGTACTTTCCAATCATTCCAAGGTTTAGGCGTCTATATGGAAGTGAAAAAATTGCAAGACAATTGTCGTGGCATGCAAATAAAAGAAATAACGATGGAAAATTACGTCACCCGGCCGACTCTCTTCAATGGAAGAGAATTGATCATGAGTATCCTGAATTTGGAAATGAGTCGAGAAACCTGCGTCTTGCGTTATCTACTGATGGAGTTAATCCTTTTGGTTTTCAAACCAGCACTCATAGTACTTGGCCTGTTATGTTGGTAAATTATAACTTGCCACCTTGGTTATGCATGAAACGGAAATTCATTATGTTATCTTTGATTATATCAGGACCAAAACAACTAGGTAACGATATTGATGTATATTTGGCTCCCTTGATCGATGATTTGATGTTACTGTGGGATTCAGGTGTTATGTTGTATGATGCTTATGAAAAAGAATACTTCACGTTGAGAGCGTTGTTGTATGGGACGATAAATGATTTCCCTTCTTATGGAAATTTGCCAGGCTATAGAATTAAAGGAAGTCAAGGGTGTCTTGTGTGCGAAGAAGACAGAGAATCAATTAGGTTGAAACATTCATCCAAATTTGTGTTTCTAGTACATCGTAGATTTCTACCCCGTCGACATAAGTACCGATATTGGACGACATCATTCAATTGATGTTCAGAACAACGCAAAACACCGTCTCCACTAACAGGTGATCAGCTGTTTGAGAAAGTAAAAGACGTGAACACTGTTTTTGGTAAACCATTTTCGAAAAACCTTACGAAAATCGGTTGGAAAAAGAGATCAATTTTTTTTGAATTACCATACTGGAAATGTCTGTACGTCAGAAATTTTCTTGATGTGATGCATGTGGAAAAAAATGTATGTGACAGTGTTATAGGAACATTGCTAAATGCTCCTGGCAAAACAAAGGATGGAATTAAGGCAAGGTTGGACATGGTTGACATGGGAATAAGAGAAGAGTTGGCTCCCGTGAAGGGTGAAAATCGAACGTTTCTTCCTCCAGCTGCGTACACTCTTTCTAGGGATGAGAGATATCAGTTTTGTAACTTCTTCAATGATGTAAAGGTTCCAGAGGGATATTCATCAAATATCAAAAAAATTGTGTCAATGAATGATTTGAAGTTATAAGGTTTGAAATCACATGACTGCCATGTTTTGATGCAAGATTTAATTCCTATAGCTTTACGTTGCATTTTTCCCAAGAATGTTCGTCATACGTTAGGAAAACTTTGTTTCTTCTTCAAAGCTGTATGCAGCAAAGTTTTAGACCCGGCGAAATTGCCAGCTATGGAAAAAGAAATTTTCATCATATTATGTGAATTAGAAATGTTCTTCCCGCAAACATTCTTTGATATGATGGTTCATTTTATGGTTCATTTGGTGAGAGAGGTTCGACTTTGTGGTCCTGTGCACTATAGATGGATGTACCCCATTGAACGGTATATGAAGATTTTGAAAGGGTATGTCAAAAATAGAAGTCGGCCAGAAGGTTGTATTGTGGAGCGATATATTGTTGTGGAAGCCATTGAATTCTGTACCGAATACCTATGTGATGTGGAAATCATTGGTCTGCCGAAATCTCGTCACACTGGACGCATTGAGGGTGAGGGAATTTCTGGAAGAGATGTTGTGACAATCAATATTACTGATCAGGAGCAGGCCCACCTTTATGTTTTGCATAACAGTTGGGAGGTTGCTCCATATATTGAAACCCACAAAGAAATTTTGAGGCAGTTGAATCCATCAAGGTCTGAAAATGGATAGAAAATACACATAATCACCAGTTTATAGGATGGTTTTGAGACCATATTTTTAAGTAGTTAGATGAAAATCCGAATTCAATTTCAGAACGACTTCGATGGCTAGCTGTCGGACCAAGCGTGTATGTATTATCTTACAATGGTTATGTAATTAATGGTTATACATTCTATACAGATAAACATGATGAAGATAGTACCATGCAAAATAGTGGAGTAACACTTGTGGCTGAAGCAATGCATGTTTCTGGTAGTAAGGATAGAAATCCAGTTTTCACGAATATGTCATACTTTGGCATTATCAAAAGAATATGGGAGTTGGATTATACGACATTCCAATTACCGATTTTTCAATGAAACTGGGTTTATAACAATAGTGGTGTTAAAATAGATGAATTGGGATTTGTGAAAGTTGATTTCAGTAAAGAAGGGTACAAAGACGAACAATTTATAATGGCATCACAATCGGTTCAAGTATTTTATGTTCCAGACCCCGCAAACCGAAAGTGGTCGATTGTTATGTTATCGTCCAAAACTACTGAAGGGTCTGATGAAAATTCAATTGAGGATGATCCTTTCAGTGGGACGTCGCAATCATTTCGCAGCGGTCCCAATGAAGACGACGTTTTGTATGTTATAGGAGACCATAATGAAGGGATTTGGATTATCGATAGAGGTGTCAAATCCATTCAGCCTTTGAAAAAAAAGAGTTCAATAAACATGTTATATTATGTTTGTAATATAAATATTGTTATCTCATGTTATTATCTTATCATTATTGCATTTATGTAATCCAACAGAAGTGTTAATCCTTTTTTGCAGATAATAACTTCTGCACGTTCTGGTGCTCCTAACCTCGTGGCTGAACAAGCCTCTCAAGCTGCTGCTGCTGCTGCTTCTGCTTCTGCTGCTGCTACTGCTGAAAAAGCCTCTCAAGCCTCTCAAGCCTCTCAATCTCAACATATTGTTGTTGGTACTGCTGCTGCTTTTGGTGCTCCTATTGTTGAGGTCCGACAACCATCTGAACATGTTGATTCTATGATTTTAGATGAAAACATTGATGATGCTGATATAGATGAAATGGTTGGGGATAAAGGAGCAACATCGCAGAAAAAACAGGTGCGTCGTAGTTTAACAGTGTTGGCTAATGTTTTTAAGGGAAAGAGAAAAGGAATCAAATTCGATTTTGGGTGGAATGCACGGGGCCAACACGTTAACCCCAACAAGGAAATGTTTAGCAGTTACATTGGAATTGTCACTCGGCAACGCGTGCCGATTGACATAGCTTCATGGCACAATGTTTCGTCCGGCCTGAAGGCTGTGATGTGGGAAGAAATTACGGTAACATTTTGATTTCATTTCATTAATTTACTAGCAAATAAAAGAATGAAACAATGTCTTATTCTTCACAATCCATTGCAGAGTGCATTTATAGTAGATGATTCACACAAGACTTATGTACTAAGGCTTGCGGGATGGTGTCATCGAGGTTTTAACACTCTTCATACAAAATATCATCTGAAAGATTCCAAGGGTAAAATAAACCCGCAACCACCCATTGTCTACAATCACTTGATATCCCAAGAATCATGGGATTCATTTGTTGGTCATCGTGGGGATTAAAAGTTTCAGGTACATTGTGACTGATAATATGTTGTTTGAGGATATACATGTATTCATCACATTGATTGTCAATATTTCATATATGAAACAACAACTCAGTACTGAAAACAAGGAACGCTCATCAAAACCGACGTACCCCTATCGTAAAGCAAGGATGGGGTACGCCTTACTAGAAAAGAAAATGGTGCGTATTTTAAATTTACAGTGATATTGTTATGTGTCAAGAAACAACATTATAAAAATCTTTCTTTATTTATATGTAGATTGATGCCTCTGAAACCAAACACACATCCATCCCTTGTCATGTGCTATGGAAGGAGGCACGTGTGGATAAGGAAGGGAATTTGGTTGATGAAAACACACAAAAAGTGTGGGAAATATGTGTATGTATGACACGATAAAATGTTTTGTTTTTAAATTGCTATTACATAATAATAATTACTTATTTTATTATATCCGACAGTCACAGGAGTCAGGTACTCTTGCAGCTGGTGCAGATATATTAGCGATAGCTTTGAAGCGACCAGAACAATATGGTCGCGTCAGAGCTAGGGAGTTTGGGGTGACACCCCGAGTATATTTTGAGAAAAAAAACAAGAGGATCAAAAAAATGAAGAAATGACAGCAATGAAAAATAGACTAGAAACTCTTGAAGAACAGTTTCAATGGCAGGGAGAGTTTCTAGCAACTTTAATGGGTCAGAATCCAAGAGAAGGGACAACTTAGGAACAACCAGCGCCTAAAGATCCTGCCCCACACCCCACCAGCTTTGAGGCAAGCCATTCCCCTGAAAGAGTTGTGTTAGCTGTGGTAATCAATATTCTATTAATTGTTTTGATAAAATGTGAATCAGACAAACACTGATTTCTTCCTATACTGATCTTCTGTAGGGTGATAATGATTGTGATTTATATCTTTCAACACCCACCTATCGCCTTGTAGCGAGGGCTACAGTATTCAACATCTCAGAGGACACGCTGCACAATAGAGAACATCCAAAAGATCATCTGAAGGTGACAATTACGGTAGCTCATGAGCCAATAGGACAACTACCTGTTCCACTTGATGATGATGATATTTGTACAGTCGAACAGGCTATTGGGACATTCATTTCCTGGCCATCACAACTTGTGAGACTACATGCCAAAAAAGAGGTATTTATTTACAGTTTTTTAAGCCAAACCTTTATAAAAAAGGTATGAACCAATGAATTTTATTGTAGACGAAGAAAGGGGATGCAGTGAAAGGATCATCGAAAGGATCGACCAACCGATCCAAAAGATCTACTGAAAGCGTAATTACACTGCCTATTATCTATCCACATTTAATTGAATTGAAGACTCATGTGGATACGAAGTTGACAAATGGTAGTAGCCATGTAGTTGTTTTTGAAGAGAATATGTATGGAGAGGAAATACAAGATTTTGTTGCTACTGAAAATGTAAATGATATCCTTGAGTATCAGTGGCTTGGCGTCACAAGTGTAAATGTGTATATGAGGTATGTTTTCAACCCCGTCGCTTTTCCAAAAGACGATATATTGTGCTAATTATGATTAAATACATTTTATATTATTGGCAGACGTATATATGAAAAGTAGTTGAAGGGTTTTCCTCATGAGCCAAAGTTCAGACTCGTCAGTCCTCATATCACATCAACACAAGAAATAGAATTATCAGAATAAAAAATTAAGGAATGAGCGACTGCTTTGCTGAAAGCATTTGACTGCAAGATAACGGATGACCGACTCTTCCTCATACCAACCATGCAGGGGTAAAACTCTATGATTAAAGCATATCAATTATATTTTCATTTCTTTCATTACTTATTCCTTTTTGTGTATTTAGGCAACATTGGCTGCTAATTGCGGTGCATTTGGATAATCCCAAGATTTATTTTCTGGACTCAAAGCATGGATATCCAACAAACCGACCGCATGTGATGCAGTTTGTCATTCTGTAAGACACTACATCCTACGTTTTAGGTCTAAACATCAATTTATATAATATATATTATCTTTTACTGAGGATTCTGTTATGATAGGGCGGTGTACAAATATCGTCTAAATCATGGTATGAGGACCGGGGCTAAGCATAAGGAGCCGAGCAAGTACTATGTCTGAACAAATATCAGGGTATATATAATAAAAATGCACTATCCAAGCATATATGAAACACAAGTTATTTACTCGCCTCATGATCAATGTTTCTGCAGTGTCCAAAAAAAACAAACGACAAAGATTGCGGTTATTATGTTTTTAGATTCATGAAAGAGATCGTTTTCAATGGACAAATTAGCATCCCTAAAGAGGTATTTTCAAAAACAAGTACTATTTCATTTAAATTATTTATTAATTCTTTATTTATATATTTTTTAGTACTATTATGAATACCGAAAAGAGTCATATTCACAAGACGATGTAGATATGTTCAGAAACGAGTGGGCCGCATACCTGATGCAAGATTGTCCAGATATAGCATGAAGATCTGACTTTTATTGCAAGAGTTGCAGACGCATATAATTGGTGGAAATTTTTGAGAGGGGTTTATGGGGATAAAAGGATGAAACATTCTTGTATGTAAATGTTTGTAGAAAAATTGTAATTATTATTAAATAAAACATTCTTTCTCCAATGGGTCATTTGTCCATTTTAACAGATGAAATGCACCAGTAACATGCAAGAATGATGGACCACATTTCATTGGCCTTTGGCAAAAAAACCAGTAAAATCTCCAAAATACCTTCATATCATGCATGAACCAGTAAAATCTACAAAATACATTTATATCACGCAGTTCTGAAAAGAGTCACTATTTAAAAGAAAGTCACAAGTTTAGATACATCTCAAGATGGTCAGTTTCAAGACATTTTGAGGGACACTACTAAATACATTCTCAGATATGCACACATTCCCAACTTTTAGATCGTTGTCTACTACAATGATCTTCCAAACAAGATATTCATTAGAACGCTCATGATACATAGAGCAATTCACTGGCCACCTTCGAGAATGATCTGAAGCACAAACCATGACATCATTATGTTTTCCTTGAAAATTCTCTTGGAGAACTGGAATGGCAACTCAATCTTGTGATTTTGCGTCTCTACTTGTCTCTTCATGTGTGCAGTTATTGCCATTCCACTTCGCTAAGAGAATTTTCAAGGAAAAACATAATGCTGTCATGGTTTGGGATTCAGATCATTCTCAAAGGTGGGCAGTGAATTACTCTATGTATCATGAGCGTTCTAATTCATATCTTGGTTTTCCTTAAGTTTCAGCAGAATCCGAATGCGTTTGGTCGGTTTGCCGTATGTCAGTTCTTGATTTCACTTAAAATTAAGTCCATTTTTTAAAAAACATAGACACTGTGAGTGGTGTCGGCCACATCGGGCCTCAGATTGATGTGGGGTTGACTCGTACACGTCACACATGAGTCATGGATTGTTGTGCAAAATTATCAACACAATCAGAAGCCGTTAGATCGGTTTGGCATGTGTACGTAAAATATTGTCCCTTTTAAACAAATTACATACACTTGGAGTGATACCGGTCACACCGCGTCTCAGATTGAGGTGGGGTTGACTCGTACACATCACATTTGACCCATGAATCGTTTTCCTAAAATGTCAACACAATCCGAAGGTGTTTGGTCGGTTTCCCGTATGTCAGTTGTTGATTTCTCACTTAAAAATAAGTCCATTTTGAACAAAACAGAGGCACTTTGAGTGGTGCAGTCACACCGCGTATCGGATTGAGGCGGGGTTGAGTCGTACACGTCACATATAACCCATGAATCGTTGTCCTAAAGTGTCAACACAATCCGAAGGCGTTTGGTCGGTTTCCCGTATGTAAGTTGTTGATTTCTCACGTAAAAATAAGTCCATTTTGAACAAAACAGAGGCACTTGGAGTTGTGTCAGCCACAATAGGCCTCAGATTGAGGCGGGTTTGCCTCATACACGTCACATTTGAAGGTGAGTATGCATACACGATAGTTGACCTTCCTAGAAAATATTTTCTGGAAGAGTATAAAAGACATGAAGCAATGAAGATCATTAGAGTGTTGGAGAAAATTTGGTTGCTACAAACAATGTGGAAATCGGCTTGTGCAACGCGACCTAAGTTACAACTTGCAGGTATTGTACTCTATTTTTTTCTGGAAGGTTTCAGTTTAAATGCATTTTGGAATGATCATTGCTAGCTATTGTCTTTTAGGTTTTTTTGACAGCCGAGGGGAAAGGGTGGGGTCTGCAGACATTGGAGGATATGTCGAAGGGTGATTTTGTGTGTCAATATGTTGGAGAAATGTTAACTCCCGCATTTCTGAAAATAGTCACTATTTAAAAGAAAGTCACAAGTTTATATACATATCAAGATGGTCAGTTTAAAGACATTTTGAGGGACACTACTAAAGACATTCTCAGATATGCACACATCCCCCACTTTTAGATCGTTGTCTACTACAATGATCATTTAACCAAGATATGCATTAGAACACTCATGATACATAAAGCAATTCACTGCCCAACTTTGAGAATGACCTGAAGCCCAAACAATGACAGCATTATGTTTTTCCTTGAAAATTCTCTTGGAGAACTGGAATGGCAGTAGCTGCACACATGAAGAGACAAGTAGAGACGCAAAATCACAAGAGTGAGTTGCCATTCCAGTTCGCCAAGAGAATTTTCAAGGAAAAAAATAATTCTGTCATGGTTTGTGCTTCAGATCATTCTCGAAGGTGGCCAGTGAATTTCTTTATATATCGTGAGCGTTCTAATGCATATCTTGTTTGGAAGATCATTGTAGTAGACAACGATCTAAAAGTGGGGGAAGTGTGCAAATCTGAGCATGTCTTTAGTAGTGTCCCTCAAAATGTCTTTAAACTGACCATCTTGAGATGTATCTAAACTTGTGACTTTCTTTTAAATAGTGACTCTTTTCAGAACTGCGGGAGTTAACATTTCTCCAACATATTCACACACAAAATCGCCCTTCGACATATCCTCCAATGTCTGCAGACCCCACCCTTTCCCCTCGGCTGTCAAAAAAACCTAAAAGACAACGGCTAGCAATGATCATTCCAAAATTCATTTAAACTGAAACCTTCCAGAAAAAAATAGAGTACAATACCTGCAAGTTGTAACTTAGGTCTCTTTGCACAAGCCGATTTCCACATTGTTTGTAGCAACCACATTTTCTCCAACACTCTAACGATCTTCATTTCTTTATGTCTTTTATACTCTTCCAGAAACTCTTCTCTAAGAAGGTAAACTATCATGTATGCATACTCACCTTCAAATGTGACGTGTACGAGTCAACCCCGCCTCAATATGAGGCCTGTTGTGGCTGACACAACTCCAAGTGCCTCTGTTTTGTTCAAAATGGACTTATTTTTAAGTGAGAAATCAACAACTGACATACGAGAAACTGACGAAACGCCTTCAGATTGTGTTGACACTTTAGGACAACGATTCATGGGTTATATGTGACGTGTACGACTCAACACCGCCTCAATCCGAGACGCGGTGTGACCGGTATCACTCCAAGTGTATGTATTTTGTTTAAAATGGACAATATTTTACGTACATACGCCAAACCGATCTAACGACTTCTGATTGTGTTGATACTTTTTCACAACGATCCATGACTCATGTGTGATGTGTATAAGTCAACCCTGTATCAATCCGAGGCCCGGTGTGGCCGACACCACTCACAGTGTCACTGTTTTGTTAAAAATGGACTTAATTTTAAGTAAAATCAACAACTGACATACGGAAAACCGACCAAACACATTGGGATTCTATTGAAACTTAAGGAAAAAGATCCATGGGTCAAAAGTGACGTGTACAAGTCAACCCCACCTCAATCAGAGGCGCGGTGTGACCGGTATCACTCTAAGTTTATGTATTTAGATTAAAATGGACAATATTTTACGTACATACGCCAAACCAATCTAACGGATTCTAATTGCGTTGATACTTTTTCACAACGATCAATGACTCATGTGTGACGTGTACAATTCAACACCACATCAATCCGAGGCCCGGTGTGGCCGACACCACTCACAGTGTCACTGTTTTGTTAAAAATGGACTTAATTTTAAGTGAAATCAACAACTGACATACGGAAAACCGACCAAACGCATTGGGATTCTATTGAAACATAAGGACAACGATCCATGGGTCAAATGTGACGTGTACGAGTCAACCTCACCTCAATCAAAGGAGCGGTGTGACCGGTATCACTCCAAGTGTATGTATGTAGTTTAAAATGGACAATATTTTACGTACATACGCCAAACCGATCTAACGGATTCTGATTGCATTGATACTTTTTCACAAAGATCAATGACTCATGTGTGACGTGTAAGATTCAACACCGCATCAATCCGAGGCCCGGTGTGGCCGACACCACTCACAGTGCCTCTCTTTTGTTCAAAATGGACTTATTTTTAAGTGAAATCAACAACTGACATGCGGCAAAGCGACCAAACGCATTTGGATTCTGTTGAAACTTAAGGAAAATGATCCATGGGTCAAATTTGACATGTAAGAGTCAACCCTGACTCAATCTGAGGCCCGGTGTGGCCGACACCACTCAAAGTGCCTCTATTTTGTTCAAAATGGATTTATTTTTAAGTGAAATCAACAACTGACATATGGGAAACTGACCAAACGCCTTAGGATTGTGTTAACACTTTAGTAAAATGATCAATGGGTCATATGGGACGTGTACGAGTCAACAATGCTTCTATCCGAGACGCGGTGTGGCCGGTATCACTCCAAGTGTATGTATTTTGTTTAAAATGGACAATATTTTACATACATACACCAAACCAACCAAACACATTCGGTTTCTATTGAAACTTAAGGACAACGATCCATGAGTCAAATGTGACGTGTACGAGTCAACCTCGCCTCAATCCGAGGCCCGGTGTGGCCGACACCACTCAAAGTGCCTCTGTTTTTGTTAAAAATGGACTTAATTTTAAGTGAAATCAACAACTAACATACGACAAACCAACCAAACGCATTCGGATTATGTTGAAACACTAGAACAACGATACGTGGGTCAAATGTGACATATAAAAGTCAACCCAGCCTCAATCCGAGACCCGGTGTGGCCGACACCACTGAAAGTGCCTCTGTTTTTGTTAAAAATGGACTTAATTTTAAATGAGAAATCAACAACTGACATACGGGAAACTGACCAAACACATTCTGATTCTATTGAAACTTAAGGACAATGATCCATGGGTCATATTTGATGTGTATGAGTCAACCCCGACTCATTCCGTGGCCCGGTGTGGTCGACACCACTCAAAGTGCCTCTGTTTTGTTCAAAATGGACTGATTTTTAAGTGGAATCAACAACTGAGATATCCACCTCACATGTAGAGTAGACCCTCACCCAAGACTTGGCATGCATTTTTGAGATACACAAACATGGGGTGGATTACTTGGCTTTCCTACATGGAATATATCCCACTACACGTCTTTAATGAACCAGCTACGCAGTTTATCCCGTGTACAGATACACAGGAAGAATCACACGGGATCGACCTCATGTACTAACATAGGGAAAGGGTGCATAAAAGGACACAAGCTCAAAGGGGTAACACGTATATGTTTTTTTAACGTGCCATGTAATTTCCTATTGATATGACATATATATTCACACAGGCAGCTGAACATTGGAGTTACCCAGGGTAAAGGGACAAGGCATGTGACCCTTTAAATGACACATAATTTTATGTACCATGATTGATCTATTTGAACACTATATCAAGGACATATTTCATTAGGGTTGGCTCCCATGATCCTTCCTAAGATGGTTTTGGTATCTTTTCCTAATTACGGTAGTATGATCGCTTCAGCAGGACGTCCTAGACATAGTTGGAGTCTCTCTGAAAGTCCTGGAGTGAGATCATATATCTATTTTTTAGGTCCAGGTAGAGTCATGTATCAACACAACCAATCCTACCAGACATCGATCCTATATATATAATGTTAATCTTGATGTCTCATTACAGTCCCCCAGTTTATGATATGTTACCTTTTTTGTATTAATATACATAATTACTAAGGGTGATGGTTGGGAGAGTTGGGATATCCTTTTTTTGTATAGCAGAATGATTCAAGGAGCACGGGCTCTGCACTATTTGTCAAAACCAAGTGGCAATCCAAGGATAAAAAATGCATAATGGAATGTTCTAGTATTTATCTTCTGAATTGTGTAGGAATATTTTGTGATACTATGTAATGAGGTAGTTTTTGTTTCTGGGTAGACGGTATCTAACTCATGGTAAGAACACTGTTTGGTTGGGTTGTGATCGGTTGATGACATGATTGTGGTTGATATACTGGTTTTTGTGCAGGTCTGTGGTTGATATACTGGTTTTTGTGCAGGTCTGCTCGGCTAGCTGTACTGGTGCAGGTTTTTTATTAGCAGCAGGCAGGGATTTAACAGCGATTTTTTAGCGCTGTTAAAGGCGACATTTAACAGCGCTAAAAAAGCGCTGTTAAAGGAGATATTTAACAGCGCTAAAAAAGCGCTGTTAATGGCAACATATAACAACGCATTTTAGCGCTGTTAAAGGTATCCTTTAACAACGCTTTTTTAGCGCCGTTAAAGGCGACATTTAACAGCGCGTTTTTAGCACTGTTAAGGGTGACATTTAACAGAGCTAAAAAAGCGCTGTTAAAGGACCCCCCCCATATCAGCGCTGAGCTTTACAGCGCTTTTCTAGTTCTGTTAAAGCCCAATTTTAGCACTGTTATTTCCCGTTTTTATAGTATTGTAAGGTGTCTTTGAAATAGGAAAAGCACCTGGTACGAGTTCTATTGAAAACTCAACTTCACGATTTGGTGGAAGACCCTGTAATTCCTCCAGAAAGACATCATCAAACTCCCATACAATGGGAATATTCTTAATCGTGAGTTTCTCATGAACCATTTGAGATAAATAACCTTCATTTAGTGGAACCAATATGCATAAGATGGAAGAAATTTCCACTAGAAGGTTATGTTCATACTTGCATTGATAGACAATCATAGATTGATCTGGAATATGAAATGTGACTTCCCTTATTTGGAAATTGATATGAGCTCCATATATAGAAAGCCAATCCATGCCAAGAATCACATAAAATTCCACTATTGGAAGGATCACAAGATTTGCAGGAAGCACTTTCCCGGAAACTTTGATCGGAGAAGAATTATAAACTTTTGATGCGACTGTTGTTCCATTAGGGGTTGTCACAGCTAACTCAACATCTAATAGTTGAGGTAATATGGTGATATCCTTAGAAACTTCTTCAGAAATAATTGAGTGGGTGGATCCAGAATCAAATAAAACATTTGCTACATTAGAGTGGAAGGTAAGTGTACCTTTCACCACATCGTTATCGTACTCCACATCACTGATAGAAATTGCATGTGACTTTCCTTTGTCTTTAGCCTTAAGAGTTTGTTGACGTCGACCATCATCATCAACCCTTGGATTTGGGCATTGATTGGCATAATGCCCCATCTCCTTGCACTTGAAACATTGAAGTGTAGTTGGTTCATTCTGTGTATCCCTTCCTTTGTTTGCCTCATTAGACATCTTCTTCCCATCATTGGAGCATTCTAATGCCCTATGACCTTCCTTTCCACATTTGAAACATTTACTTGTCCCTTTAAGACAACTCCCTCCATGTTTCTTTCCACACATTGAGCATAGAAGAAAGATCATATTCTTTTCAGTGTGCTCTTTAGATTTTCCTTTGAATTCCATTTTCCTCTTCTTATCAAACCCATATGACGGATGGGTTACTCCAATCTCCATCTCGACTTTGAGAGCACATCGAACGATTTCCTCGTAGCTATTGAAGTCCCTTATGGATAACGCCCTTCGAAGACTTGGTTTTATGCCACTAAAGAATCGATCGATCTTACTCGCAGGTTGGATAATAATACCAGAAGCGTACATTGCATGTCTTGTAAAATTTTCTTCATAGGTACCAATAGATTCATCATCCTTTTGCTTTAGTTCAAGAAACTCTTTCTCCATCATTGTTCAGAGAATACGAGGGAAGAACTTATTGAAAAATAAGTTCTTGAACTCGTCCCATTCCATGGATTCAATTTCATCCCTTTGCCTCATATTCTTAATAAGATTCCACCATTGATCAACATCACCTTCCAAACGATACACTGCTAAGATGACTTTATCATGTTCAGAACATTGAAGAACTGAAAATATCTTTTCAGTAGTACTAATCCATTGTTCAAAAACTAATGGATCAGTAGACCCGCTGAATGAAGGTGGAAGCTGTCTCATGAAGGATTCAACAGAATGTTGCTTTTTCCTTTGCTCGTTTGGAAGTCCTGCATGATTCATAGCTTGAGAAAGTTGTCTGAGCATGGCTACAAGGTTTTTCATTCCAGCTCCCATGACGTTTGGTTGCTCAGGGGGACAATCATTGCATTGCCCGTCGCATTCTGCATTAACACGGTTCCTTCGGGTTCCAGCAATTGACTAAAACCAAGAAGAATAGTGTGAGCAACACTAATTATAATAATAAAACCACATAATCAAGAATACAATTTCACACTTAAGGTCTTATCCTAGGTTATTCATGGCCATTTCTAAAGCACTAATATTGTGATCTATGCTTAGACTTATATTTAGGATTCTTACTAAGGATTTCACATCCTAGTTTCCAAAGGTTGATTATACCTTTCCTCTGATACGAACTATAGAGACCCATAATTTACATACATTGTTATTACTTCAGAATTGAAAAACACTTATTACAACATATAACAAAACCAGTAAAGGACCGTTTAGGTATAGTGTCTTTAGAAACTGGGAAACATAAACAACTGGTTCATAAAGCGTCTACACTGTCTCCTATTTATTTCATCATATCTATAGTCACTTTTGACATATCATACTTAATAACCTTCTTCCTGACCTGGGGAAAGAAAACATACAAATGGGTGAACTCATATTCTCAGTAAGGGTAAACAAAAGAAATATCAATCACATCATATACATAAGAACATAACTTTTGGAAATCTTAACCTGCAAAAGAAATCATAATTTCATAACATGGGATAAATCATAACAGTGAAATGTAATCCCAATAATCATAACTTAACACATGAAACTTTGTGGCATACACACATAATCATAGAGAATAATTTCTTATTAGTCAAGACAAATTTCCAAGACTATCTTAGTGGACAAAGTCTATTTCTGAACCGAGTTCACTCCTCGTTTCAGTCCTGTTTCACTGAACCGGTTTAACCTGCCGTTCCAGCCATGTCTATCTCATGAGATATAAAATATTTTCCAAATTAATTGGAGGGAGATATAGGTCTCACCCATCTCATAATGATTCCATTCTTACGTGTGCCACAAAATCATAAACCATACATCATAGCATAACCCATGTAATAAAAATGGGAATCTTTAAACATCGTGACACAAAGAAACAATTCATATAAGATAAAAGAATTCATAAAAATATTTCCATCACAACATAATCAAATCCATGTAATAATAGGGATATAAACAAAACCCTTTATTATCTTAGATGGAAAATAATTTTGATAAAACACTTGACCTCCATTCTTGAGGAAAATATCCTTTCTACTTCAAAAACATTTTTCCTTTCATAACATGTCATACAATTTTAAACTAAAAGAAGTTGATTAAAAATAAACTTGAAAACTTTTCAAAGAAGATTCTTGGAAATTTTGTTTTAAAAATCCATTCATGCCGTATAAGTTAAAAAAAAATCTTCTCGTACTTTTGTCGGAAAAGTCAAAAAGTACCTCATACGAAAAACGACAAAAGATTCCTTTAATATCTTGTACTAAAAACTCACCGAAGGGTAAAATTGGATTTAAAAAAATTGTAGGTGGATAGAAATAATATTACATATTGAGGAGACATGGATGTGGATGATAAAATACACCCCAGAAAATACCTAACTATAAACAATCTCGGATAAAAATGAGATTGTGATATTTCCCTTACCTTAGGTTCGATATGCTTTGTACGTGTCCGAACCTCCTGTATAATGATTTAAATAATTATATTGACTTATTCCATAAGCAAAATCATTGTTATGATATCACATATGGTCATATTCTTAGCTTCTTGTTATTAATATTTCATTACAACTTGTTATTCGGGTGTTTATTACTTTTTGTTCTTATGTGTGTTTTGTCGAATAAATTCTTATTCTTCTCTTTAGGTTATAGATACCTCATTTCCAGAATGTTATTAGTGTAATATATATCATATTCATTCATTCAATTCATTTATATAATCATTATGCAATGAAGATCATGTAGAACGAGTCGCATCACATCGTGGAGACGGTATTTCCTACGTACGCATGAGCGATGATATCATTCCCATGATCATGGAATTGTATTGGAGTGTATGTATAAAATTTCAGAATCAATATCACTTTAAAATAATCATATATTTTCATTATTTACACCATTATACCCATCCAAGTAAGGTGGTGGTGGAAAATAGATTACACTACGGCGTGGAGACGGTATTCCGTACGTATGCACGCGCGGTGATTTCATTTTCCGTAGGATGGATAGATGGTGAAATAGGGTTGTTTCATAATTATAATATCATATCAGTATATGAGTGATAATGATGTTATTACATCATAATGAAACAACTAAAGAAGAAGAAGTGGAAGAAGAAATAAAGATGAAAGAATCGGTAACGGACATTACCTATTCTTTGAAGTGCTTCTTTGAGACCTCCTTTTAGGGCACTAAAATTGGTCCTTAAAGAAGACCAGGACCTCTAATATGTCTCTAGGGAATTGAAGAGGATAATGTGGTAGGGTTTTACCGAGCTTGAAGGCTCAATGTGTTGTGAGGAAGAGGGGGGGAGGTGCCCTTTTATAAGGGAGGAGAGGGCCTCCTTTGGAAAAACAAAAAATATTATTTTACTATAAAGTCAAGTTCGGTTTTAAATAGATCCAAATTGATTTATTTATAAGCTAAGGTGGGGATGGGTCTAAATTCTCTCATCCAATAGAAATTATACAAGTTTAGGTTCCTATTTTAACCTTATCATTTATATTTAACATTAGGTTAAATAATTTTACTTTTACCGTGTCTTCTTGTGTTCTTATACTATAATGTTAATAAAATTACTATATGCCGCCAAAAGAACCCCAAGTCGTTTATTATTAATATATATAACCTTATCTAAGTCATTTGGCCGAACCTTAGATTCTTAGGAATAAAATAACAATTAATAATATAATATTTGTTTTAAAAACAATTTTATGTCAATTTTGACACTATTTAGTAATTGATTTTTGTGAAAATCATAACAGAATGATTAGTTCAAAAAAAGTTAATTAAATCAATAATAACAAGTCATATTAACCTATAAAATTATTGTAATTCATAAAAAGTCTCAAATTACATTTATTTTGGTATTTATAACATCAATTATGTCAATATTTCAATAGTAAGATAATTACTGCATCATATTTGTGTCAAAAATAAATTAAATTATTTAATGTCCAAAAATTACAAATAAACTACCATTATGTAGGAAATATTTTTAAATTTCCAATGAATATTTATAGTCTAATTTATCTTTTGTATAACCTTATATTTAAAATTATTTACTTATTAAACTTTGATTTTAACTATTTTAACCCTTCTTTAAATAAATTAATAATAAATGTCCTAATATAATCCAAGTGGTCCTAAATGGTCATATATTATTCCTAAGTTTGTTTTTGGACGAATTACACTTATCCAATAGAATTAGTACATGTGTTACGGTAATAATAATATCATTTTTACCCTTAATTACCATATTTACTTTTAACCGTGATAAATAAAAGTAAAAAGTTACTATTCACCAAAAATTATTTTCATCTCAATGAACCAAATTTTAATTACTGACATGAACAATGTCTCTCGGATTTTGAAATTGCACTCACAGAAGCGGTAAAATTATGTTTTATGAAAAACTCAGTTTTTTTAACTACCACTTAGTGGTTTCACTATTCATCAAAAATTGAATGTTTTCAGAAAAATACTAAAATTTCACCCTAGGCTAATTTCGATATTCAAAATCCAAAAATGAAGTCCATTTTGAAAAATAAAATTTTTAAAATTTCAAAAAGTGTTTATTACTATTCATAACGACTAGTTTTAATAATATTTTAATAGCATATCATTGTTTAGTGAAACTCGGTATTGCATACGCTGCAAGCTATCAAGGAAGGTTGTGATTGCGTGTAAATCAACCCAAGCTAGTGTTGTGTGTAGTGAAATATTCCTTTTATGATTTATATAAAAAAAATATTTCTCATAAAAGTCTCGGGTGTTACACCACCCCTTCCATTTAAGTGCTTCATTGGTTTTCTAATGATGTTTTATCAGCCAAAATTGAGTTATGTTATCAATATATAGATTAAAATAATAATGTTGATTTTTTTTTCACATCGATATTATAGATTCCATTTCTATTGATTATTGAATGACTCTTGAACATTGAGATTTTATTATTGTATATATACGTTTAAAACAATGTAATATTTTTTTAAAAATATATTTAATTTATGTATATTTGGTTTTATAGAGGAATTAATTGTTTTTATAAATATGATAACTATTTATAGTGGTGATCAAAAAATTTCCACTTATATTAATAAAAATTAAATTGTGTAGTTCAAACTATAATTCAGGGAAAATATTATACATGTTAGGGTATATGAATTTTTTATATAATAATATGTGGAATATTTGACTCAAAATCTATATACACATAAATGTGCATTCATAGTACATATTTATTATTCACATATACATGTTATTTTTTAATAGTTTAGATGAATTAGAAAATGAGTTGGGGGAAATTATAGGATGTAGATGTTACCACATTTCACATGATGGTCATTGTGTGGTTCTCTAGGATTCATTGTTTTTCTTAGTTATATTTTTAAAAATAAATTTCAACCTCTTAGTAAAAACTTTCCTTGTTTATTATCAAAAACATATATTTTCCAGTTAGATATTTATATCTCCATGTTCTTTAGTTTGACTATTTTAATTATTCTTTTCTGTGCTAAACATTTAAATTAATTATTTATTTATACATAAAAGTCCAATGTAATAGCATCTTATTGAATTTTCTCAACAATTATCTCCTAATTATCAAAAATTTCATAGGGTGAAATTGTTAAATCATGTTATTATTTTGTATGCTATTTTCTTATCATCACATTACAATGATTGAGAACATGTCATGGTCTTTTTGATGTGATGACCCACATGACATGTCTAATTCTAAATGGATTCTTCAATATATGATTAAACTTTTTCAGATTATTGATCATAAAAAAGAACTGAAACCTAATTGATTAATTTAAAAATCAATGGTATATGTTACTTTTGAGTTCGATTTTTTAATGTTGATATGTCAGTTACTAGAATTATTCACTTCTTATACATTACATTAAATGTAGTTTCATACTAAAATGATTAATATGAACTCTATATTGAGAATTATATAATTTCAACATTGGAATTAAATTTTTTTATAATGAAATTTGGATTCATAATAATATATATGAACAATAAAAAATTATTCATTCATGTAATAATATATATAAATAACCAGAAAATCCAGATAAAAATTATTATCTTGGAATATTTGATTGTCATATTAATTTATAATATATAATATTACTGCCATTCAAGAGATTAATTCCTCATTTTATATAATAAACAAATAAATAAAATTAATGTATATATTCTCCGAAAAATATGAAATGTATTAATAAAAAGAAATAAATTACCATAATATAGTTTGAATATCAATAAATTCAAAATTTCTATGAAATATGACTCTAATGAAAAAATGATAATATAAAATAAAACAAGTTTAATTTATTTAAACATTATAAATTTATTGAATGTGTTTTTATATATAATTTAATTAATGAATTTAAAATGAAATATAATTTCTTTATAGAATGTATTTTAATTATCATTCCATTGGAATATTAATATTCCATTTAAGTAAAAAATTGACTATTTTTATTGTAATGTTGTGGGTTTGGATCCATGGAGTATATCCCATTTCACATTGGTAATTCCCAATATTATATAAAGAGGAATAATGGGGGCACTGGTGGTTTTTGGATTATAAAAGAGTGAATCCTGGAGAAATTAAATTGTAATCAGATGTTTTTTTAAATATAGGTTTGCAATGTATGTGGGTTGTGGCATGCGTTATATGGATAGAAGAATACCTATCATAATAAGGATTTTTAAAATCTAAATTATGTATTTGTAGGAATGTTTGAGTCAATTTGTTTTTCATCTAACAAAAAATGAAGCACATTTATGATGTAACAAGATGATTTACACCATAACCTCTATATTTGAAGTACGGTTTGGAATTGGAATCACCCTCAATACTCTCTATTCCAATGTCTCTTTTTACCGAAACTCAAGGATGGAAACAAAGCTTTCACTATTTGATAAAGATCCATTTGATAGGGACTAATCCATATATTCCTCCTTTGATCTGAAAAAAACCAATTTATTTTTTATCCTTGTCTATAATTATTAGTTGATCTGGATCCTCTAATTAATTAATTTAATGTGAAAAGGGTTTTTACCCATAATTGTAATGTAGTTTTGGTGGTTGTTTCATGGTGTGGTTTTTGAATGACTTCATTGAAGGGATGCATCTCCTTATGAAGGGATGAGTAGGATATGTTATGTTTTTTCATTCATGTAAAAACAACGTTTATGTCTTTCAGGTAAGGGGTTCATTGATTATCATATTTAATTATGATAAATCATATAGTTTATTTGGTTTAAAACATAGTCATAAATGGTATTTATCAAATAATTAATGATCCAATTTATTAAATAAAATTTGTAGGGATCATATGTCGATATTGAATATTTATGTCATGATAACAGTTTTCATATTTCATTCTATATAGTGTTTTTTATATAACATACTTCTTAGAATGTTTTCTTATTATATTTAATATCATGATTTTCTTCAGGGAAATTTCGATATAAAATAAATTTGGAGTTACTTGATAAATTTTGTAATGTAATTAAAGAAGATGCAAGTTCTTAATTCTGTGTTTTTTGTAATTTGAAGAAAATCAAATAAATTTATTAGGAATGATTAATTTAATGCAATCTTCGATGAGTTAATGGAATTTTATAAATAATGTGATTCATATTAGTTCAGGTTTAGGATAATAATAAAATAAATATTAGATGTGATTTTTTTCATGTCACCAATTAAAGTAACAAGTTTTGAATGAATGATATCTTATTAAATTATTTGATATCATTATATAGAAAATTCAATTTTTTCCTATATATTGGACCTATGAATAATTAAATGGTTAATTCCCTATGGAATTAAAATCAATTATTTTATAAATATAAATATATGGGGATATATGTGTCCGCATTATTAATGGTTGAATGAATTTTTTTGGGTTCCATGAGAGATCCTTTCAATGTGAAGGATAAATGTCTTATTTGTGGACCGTGTTTCCATTTTTTATTATTTTTTATTGTTTTATCCCAATGGTTTGTTGTAGATACAATCCATGTGATGTGATCATGTTATGTGACTTTTCATGTGCTATCTAAAATACCCCAACGATTTGAAACTAGGATGGAAGAGAAAGGGATGGCTGATGTGATATAAGGTGAGGATGGTTGGATGATTTTTGTGTGGTTAACAACATTGATGGTGATATGTATTGGGATATTAAATAGGTTATTGAGTATGAAACTATATATGATATGATATTTCAAATATATTCTTAACATATGATGTGATAATATTGGACTCTTAATTGAAACTATTTTGTCAAATGGGTGATGAATGGGTTTTTTGTTTTATCTATACTTCTTTCTCTACTACTTATTATATCTAGTTGTTCTTGGTTTCCTTTAACATTGTGGTATATCATGATGGTTTTCCATGAATACACATATATATGGAATGGGTTTTAACGATTAATAAATTCTTAACTAATAATATTGGGTAATCTTGGAAATCATATAAGATGTTATTAAGAAATAGTAGTCTTGGTTTGGATTAGGCCTAGATGTAATAGACATTAATTTTATCATTAATGTAATGTACGATGTAATAATGTTAACGGTTAATAAAATTTTTAGAACTAATTAATGGAATGAATTGATAAAAATTAAACAGTTAATAAATATATAACCTTGTTATTATTTTTTAGTTACATGGTATCTAGTCTTAGTAATGAAATATAGGAATCTATGTGATGTTAGGTGTTGTTGAGTATATTTCTTTTTTTATTTCAATAGTGTGGTTGGGAGATATATTAAATCCATTATATTATATGATTTCATACTCTACCACACCCATGTCGGTTAGGAAGGTTGACACCTAGTAGACATAAGAATGTTTTTTTTGCAAAATATACCAGGGTCTTGGTGGATAGATAACTCCCACCACTATCCCCACTCTAATGAATTTCTAGTAATATCTACTTGTATGCACAATGTTTAGTTTTCCCATACATTATTGTGTATTGATGTGATATATTGTGAGTATTTCACAATCATTTATATCTAGATATAGTTTCTGAAGTATAATTATAGTAATGATGTTTATATAATGTGATATATTGATTTATGTTACTCATTGTATGGGATGCGATGGATTGATTTTAAATACCTGATATATGATACACATCATATGGCGTTTTGTGGATCAGTGATATTACATGGTTACAATATGGATATTTTATGTGTGATTATGTGATGACATGATGTACAAGGTGAGTGTTCTGACAAAAATATGAGGTGTTTACATGATAGATTACATTAGGACAGAGATGGACACGGTTGTGTGGTGTCGAAGCATGATGAGAAAAGTAGTTTGGAAATATAAGTGGGGTAGGATTGATGTTTTATTACTATATTATATACCGTCTTATATGTGATACTTAGTGAGGGTCAACCATGGTGAGCTAGGGAACATAGTATAAAAGTTGAGGTGATGAGTTTGTTTTACTAACTGTCATGATAAATTAGCGTAATTTAAATATGATTTTCAAGAGAGTATCATTGGAGGATACTACAGAGAATAGATTTATTTTCAACCAATGTACGTATATGAACTGTTCTTAAGTCAATAGGAGATGGTTGGTAATTGGGTAGGAATTTACATTATCGCGGTTTAGAAGGATTTGTCTAGAATTTCTAGTCACTGATGAGTATAAATTTTTCGATATTTCTTTTTCCTTTTTGATTATTTAGTACTATATTAAATTACACATATTACCATCATATATATATATATCTGTGATTTGGAGTTGATTTGTGTATATGTCTTATCTCTCTCTTCCACATGTCCCCATTAAGGTTAAAACCAACTATTGTATTTTTATCATTCCATTGGGGCCATTATCCATACATGGGCCAACAAGATTTAGGAAACATGTAGTCACCTTCTCTCTTATATCACTATCTACTGATGAGTGGTACCCTTTGGGGCATGCAGTTGTGAATGAGTTGTATCGGAGGTTCAGATTGAGGTATATGATATTGTTTGGAGTTATGAACATGTGAGACTACATTAGTTGGTTGGGAAATAGAGTCAATTAGTTGTAGTTATTGGTGTAAAAATTGGATACATGAAAATACATGGGTAGTTAGGGATCACTTGACATGATGCAATAATATTTATGTTTATTGAGTATTCTAATTGATTTGATACATGTTTAGAGGTTGGTACCTAGGAATGAATCATGAATCATTCTTATATGTTCTTTTTTTGAAATGTATCTACGTTGGTATAAGTTATAGTCTTAATATGGAAATAATATAATAAAATAATAAATTTTAATTATTATATATTCATGGTCTTAGAGCCTCTAATTTTTTTCCATCATCAATTTATGTGTATAGTTCAACGTAATTTTCTAGTTTGTATATATTATTATTTTATTGATTTAATATAAGATCAATAAAGAGTAGAGGACGATGTTGATGAAACGTGGACTAGAACACCTTGAGAGTTTCAACACATTGTTCTGAAATTTTATGAGGGATCTATTTAAGATTCAATCACATATGACTGGTTAGATAAGGGTGAGATTTTTTTTGATCCAGGATTTGATGGAGTACTTGTTTTCATTAGGTATGACAAAGCTTCTGGGGGAATTTATGTAGTGGTTATTCTTAATCCTCAATGATCTTAAGGATTTGGTGGTCTGATGTGTGAAGATTGGGGAAAAGTTAAAACAATATTTTATTTATTGAAACATGAAGGAATCTATTTCCTAGGATCTTATTAACCTTAAACTAGGGGGTTAAAGTTTTATCACGTTGGAGATCCATTTCAAGTCCCTTATGTGATATGGTCCAGACCTATTTCTAGTTGAGGTTGCCATGGTGGGGAATTTTGTAAAGGATTTTCATTCATAGATATAGCTCTAAGTCACACAGTTCAATTAGATTACATATCATGAGATGATTGTTAGAGAATTGGTTAATTTTAGGAAAATATATAGAATTAGATCATCAAGATACTGGAGTCATTAGGATTACTTATAAAGCAATACTTAGGTCCATGGTTCTGAGTTTCATGGAAACAAGAGTTTTCATTCAGTTAGGGATAAAATCTAGCCATCATGATCTCATTTCATAAGGGGAAGTGGCTCTCAGACCCATATAAATGTATTAGGATCATTGTATTTCTTACGGAATCAATGGTCATCAGTGGAGATAAATGTCGGCTTTTTTAGCAGTTATCTTGCACAATTAAATCTAGTTCATGTTCCTCTATTCAGGAAGTCATATTTGAGGTAACATCTAATGTGTGTTCTATTTTGGGATTGTATGAAAGGTGTAAGTTTATGTACATGAAATTCAAGATATTATCCTATCCCACAGATGGAATAGTAAGGCTATATATGTTGTTTAATGTAGATTCATATAGGCCGTTGAGTAGGTCATGGTTAACATCATTATTTTGAATTTCCATTACCTTAAGATCTAGAAATCATTCAAGGAAGTATTTTATTAATTTATAATAGGCTGGTTTCTTTGTTTTATTTTAGAGAGATATAGTTTAAAATATAAACCTCCCTTTTTCATGCTTTTCTACTTGAGGTGGAGAGGATTCCAGTTACACTATATTTCACTAATCCCTTTATAGGTCGTGCAGACTTGTATAAAATATATAGATATTGTGAGCTATAGTTGGTGCAAAAAAACTCTTTGGGAGACTTTATATGTTTAAGGATAAACCCATATAACATAATCTTCTTAATAGATTAGTTTTATTTATTATATGATATCAATGTTTTTTATAGTAGGAAATTACTTTTCTATGATTTTGAGGGAAATAAAGTAGTTATTGTAGTGATTGAGACCTATATGTGGAAGGATTCATGTTTCATTATTGACTTACTCGATTTTTAGAATTATACTGTGATAATATGGGGACTTTTATTTACTGTTTCATAAGGTTGTAGAGTGATTTGATGTTTTCTTTCCTGAAGAATTTTTTTAATAACCCATATATAAGAGATTGAGTTTTTGGTCAAGCTATAGAAAAAAATGTATCTTCTCAAAAATTATGGATAAAATATTGAACCATCATAGTATTGAGAGTTTATTGAGCAACCCAATAATATATTTCAATGAGGTATTATTAAAACCAGTTGTTCAATAAGGGTACAAATTTTTTTTGATAATGATTTTCAATGGTAGTTTCAATATTTTTTGTAATGTCCTGACCACAGTTTCCTAGAGTCGATGCATTGTTACATAAAATTGGCATGATATAAGGAATTTTGTCACGAATGTTCGTTCAGTTTAGTAGCCTTGGAAGTACTAGATAAATTAAAATGTTTTACATTACATCATGAAATAAAAACATCAACATCATTTTTCCCCTTTTTTAACACAATTATATCCTTAGCCTATCCCTGCATCTCAACCATAAAGTACTTATTCAAATCATGGAAAAAATAAAACATTGAAAGGGGTGAGATTAGATGCTCAGTAAGGATAACAATATAGTTAAAACTTTCATAAATAAGAATAAACATTTAAGTCAATATATTATAATAAAACAAAATAATTTTAGACATAAACATCCGCATAATATAGAAAAGATAAAATCAAATAATGTTATTTACATATTTTTATGGATATTCTTCTAGTCGAATAATCACATGGAATATCAGTAGCCACTTTCATAAGGATGGAATGAATAATATGAGACATCATAATCACATAGTCAATACCTTGTGGAAAGACTACAAATAATATTTTTTCATGGCCTTGTTCCAAGATACTAGTTTGTCTCATGAGACATATCGAGGCATTGAGGAGCTATAGCGGGCTCCACTCGTCACTAACTAATTCCAAGGCATTCCCCATTTGAAAAGGCTTAATCATAACATAAACATTTGTATTAAAACTATCATACTAAATGTCAATATTTTATCAAAAAACCATGAATGGTATAAAAATAACACATCCACAGTCAAACATATCACAAAACCATCAATAAAATATGAAACATTTGTATAATAATAAATCAACCTCGACCAAAAATAATATCATGTAAAGGATGTTGACATGGTTGAAAATGATCAGTAAAAATCATTTTGAGAAAAATCCATTTTTCCTAAAATCTTTTAAATGTCACATAATTTATAAAGGATGTCATTTAAAAAATAAATTTTAATCAAAGTGTCCCATAACACTTTGAAACGTTTTGAAGGAATTATCATTTTAAAACATTCATGTCCATATAAATAAATACTTAAAAAAATTTAAAACACATGAAAATTAATGAGAAAGGATTAGAAGAATAAATCATATAAACATTTAAAATGATGTTTCAGTAAAAGTGTGCCTTAAAAATAATCCCATTGAAAAATCTTTTATGAAACATGTACATCGATAATAAATATTTCCCAGTCGATACTTACGTAAAAACAACCTCGGATAACAAATAGATTGTGAAATTAACCCATGCCTTGTACTTTTCCTTAGTTGATGGAATGTTATCCTCTTTTATAATAGTTAAAAAAATTGTTATTATATTAAACAAGAACTATATACATAAATATGGTATCATATTTGATCTTATAATATTTATTTGTTAATAATATTTTAGTAGTATCATCGTTTCAGGTGTTACCTGATTCGTTTTCCTTTATATGAATGGTTAAGTATGCCATGTTTGTTATGGATAGGATGTATTTGATTCATATAAAGAGTCATATTATGTTCATAAACATTATTTTTAATCATAAAAATAAAGTTAATCTTGAAAGATTATGATGGGGAATTAAACTCATCATGTTCGTGGAGATGGTAATTCGTACGTATGCACGCGCAACAATATCATTATATTGTGGGTGAAATCATCTGTAATTGGATATTATATCATATATAACGAATAATTAACATGTAATATTTATTATTTACATCAGTTATACTCATTATTATTCCCATCCAAAAAATGAAGTGTTGGAATAACACATTGCACCACGAAGTGGAGACGCTAATCCGTACGTACAGACGTATGATGACTTCATCATTTATAGGATGAATAGAATAATAAATATGGTTTTAAAAATTATATAATAACATCAAAGTATATATAAGATACTGGATTTATTATTTTATAATGGAAGAAACAATGAAAGAGGAAGTGGAAGAAGAAAAGAACTAGAAAGTGGTGATGAAATATTTACCTCTTCTTCGGGTTCTTTATTTTGATTTGATCAAAAAGGAATCATTGGTTCGCTTTAAAACCAAATAATGGCCTCTAAGACGATGGAAGGAATGTTGGGAGGTTATTTTGGAATTTTTTGGACGAGAAAAAACCCTTTGGATGGGTGGAATTAAGAGAAGGGGAAGTGGCCTTTTATAAGAGAGGTGAAGGTCACTCTAGGAAAAGTTTGAAATATTATTTTATAAAAATAACATTTTCCATTTATAATCGCTCAAAAAGGAATTATATAAAGTATATGGTGGGTATGGGTCAAAACACCCTCAACCAATATGTTTTAGAGCGATTTATGTCATCATATTAACCTTATCTTTTAGACATCACTCTTTGTTAAATAGTTTGACATTTACCATGTCTCTTTGTATTTTTATATTATATGGTTAATAAACATACTATAACTTGCCAAGAGAACCCCATGTGGTTAATTATTAATATATATAACCCTATCTATGTCTTTTTTCAGAACCATATAATTTTATGAATATTATATCAATTACTTATATAATATTTGTTTTAAAAACTCAATTATGTAAATTTTGACACTATTTAGTATTTTATTTTTTTGAAAGCCATAAAAACATTATCACTTCAAATAAAACTTATTAAACCAACTATAAGATATCATATTAACCTATAAAATTAGTTTAATTCATCATAAGTCTCAATTTATATATATTTTGATATTTATAATATCAATTATTTTTATATTTCATTAATAAGGTAATTACTGCATCATCATTGTGTCATAAATAAAATAAATTATATAATGTCTCAATATTATAAATAAAATAAAATTATTTAGGAAATATTTTTATATATCTAATTTATATTTATAGTCGAATTTATATTTTGGGTATCTCAAAATTAAAAAGGGTTTAGTTATTAAACATTGAATTTAACTCTTTTAACTCTTCATTAAATAAAATAATAATAAATGTTCTAATCAAATAAAAGGGGAAAAAGGATCATTTTTTATTAATAAGGATGTTTTTGCTCGAATTATACTTATACAATAGAATTATGACATGTTTTAGGGTAATTATGGTATCAATTTTAACATTAATTTCTCTATTTATTTTTTACCGTGGTACATATAAGTCAAAAGTAACTATTCACCAAAAATTATTTTCTACTTATCGAACCACATTTTATTTATTTATATTAACCATGTCTATAATTTTTTTGAAATTCAAGTTAAAGAATCAGTAAAATTTAGTTTTATACAAATTTGCAAATGCTCTTAGGAGGTGGGTAATAGATGATAAAATGTTCGATAAAATTTTATACATCTTAACATATTATTAAATGAATCAAATGAATTAAGTTGAAAATATAAACGTATTATGAATCTATTTTGACCCAAAATAAATAAAAATTAAATAAATAATTATTTAGATAAAACGTATGTTTTAACCAATAACGTACTGTTTTTTCACAATTCATCAAAAATTGAATGTTTTCAGAAAAATAACAAAAATCCACCAAAAGTTAATTTGATATTAAAAATAAAAAAATGAATTCCATTTTACAAAATTAAAAACATTGATTTTGAATTTATTAATTTAAAATTAATTCCCGTTGTTTAATCCAAAAAGCGGGTTTTTAAAAAGTAAAAACTAACAAAATATTGAAATGTGTTTATGTCAAATTTAAATGAAAAATTACTTATAATGACCTAAATTTTATTAAATGATAAAAATATATTCTATTTAAACTTAAAATCCTTTCAAATTCATAATTTGAGACTATAAATAATTTCGATTAAAAAAATTGATTTCAATTTAAACACACTATTTTTTACTATTTGTCAAAATATGAATGCTATTAGAAAAGTACCAATAATTTATCCAGAATAAATTTTTATTTCCCTCATCTAAAAGATAATTTAATTTCATTAATTTTTATATATAAAAGTGTCAAATATTTCTTTTAAAAAGTGTTCTCCATTAAAAGGTGGTAAAATTTCATTTTTTGAAAAATACTTCTTTTATCTAAAAAAATGAATTTGTTCTTATATTATATATAAAAAACACATAATATTGATATTATAATTATTTAGAGTATATAAGATTCAAAATTAAGTTAATACTATTCATAACTGCCTTTTGAACGACTAGTTTGGTAAGTTGTGGTGCGCTTGAACTTAGTGTTGCGTGTAGCCCAAGCTATTGAATTACATTAATGATATAACATACTATGAAATATTGTGGTTTTACTATATACCCTTATTTAACAAATTTTTTCCTCACAATTTGAAATTGTTCTTCGAAAATAAAAGTTTAAAATAGAAAAAATATCTTTCTGAAAAACTCACATCAGAAATTGGGTTAATAAAATCTAGTCTTAATAAGAGGGAAAGGGAATAAAAAAGTCATCACCAAATTATGATCTCTAATAGGAGAACATTGGTGGAAATTGGAGACCCATAATTGGAGGAAAAATGTAAATATTTATAGGGATCGATTGAGGTCATCAATTAAAAACAAGTATAAAATTGAGGGCCTCAAATCCATTAATCTAAGATGATGTCAAATATCATCGGTTCAACAAAACATAAGTTGTTAGAAAAACAAATTTTTGGATTTAAGATCCATTCTATAATATTTAATAATTAATTTATTCATATAATTAGAGGAAAAAAATATAAATGAAAAGTAGAGTTTCATCATTCAAATAATTCCTACCACAAACTCATCTTTCACTCCAAAAGATAATATAATTCAAAAGTATTATAATTATCCAAATCATATAGGGTTACAAAAATAATGAAATTATAATTCATTCATCATAATATTTAATAAAACTAAATTATATAGTCTAGGACATAACGTAGTCTTGTGTATGTTGATGCACCCTTGTCACCCTTCGGTTTCGGGTTCATGTCTTGCGGCCTTTCCCGCCGCAACATTTTGTCGTCCAACCTAAGAGTTTCCCTTTTTATGAAAATACCAATGTAATCTATAGAAACAATTTAACCTTAAAAATCGTATCCAATGTTATTGATAATCTATTACAACATTTAGACTTACCCAAAATACTTTTTTCCATACTCACAGTCCAAAATTTATAAAGAAGGTAAACACAATGAAGATCAATTTTTTCACATAATAAACTGTGAATACCTTCGTCATTTATTCTTTTAAAACACGGTAGCCCCATTAATTATCATAAAACATTATTTATTACATTCATTCTCCCTCATTCCTTATAGAATATAAGATATATTCCTTATATCCAAAAATTTTGAATACTCCAACAATGATGGAATAAACAAACCATTAACCAGTTCCATGTTAGTTAGGAATATCCAATATAATTTATCCAAATCAATCACGTCTTCTTCCAAAATCAATACCTTAGTATCAGAACCCTGTTAAGGTTTATGTTTCATTCAACCATGTATTTTCCAAAATAATTTGTTTTTCTATTGATTAAAATTTTTTAGAACCATATTATCTCAAATCCTCAATGAAATCGTAATGCATTACAATCCGTATTTATTTCTTAAATTCATATAACCAGTACATCGTTGATACAAAACTAAAATGAAATAACTGTGTAATACCAACATAATAATACTAGTTATTTATCTTCATATTAGGTAGTATCATAACTTGATTATTATCCAACTTCATCATTTGGGGAATACTCTGATGATTTGGACATTGATTCGTGTAGTGTCCGGACTCCTGGAAGATGAAACATTGTATTTTTGAAAACTTTTTCTTAAACATATAATCACGTACATGGTGTCCTTTTTTCCACACTTATAACAAACTCTCATTCCCATAAATCATTTACAAAGTTGATTCTTTCCATAGTTATCACATATTGGAAAATCATTCTTTCTCCTCTTCCCTTTATCCATCTTTCTCTCTTCCATCCTTTCCTTCTCTTTCTTCCTTTAAAAGACATATGACTCAATGAATTTTTTACTTATCTTTTTAACTAATGATACTATTTCTTCTTATGATGATAATATGTGGGATAATATTTCCTTTATAAATTTTTGCTTCATACCTGAAAGGTACAGTCCCTCTTAATCTTTGGATCATGTGTATTGCTGGAGTTCTCCTTCCTTCTACTAGGAACCATTTTTAAATAATGGCATACCCTAGATTAGTTTATGAATCTCAATACATAATTACAAAAATTTAAAATAGTTAAAATAAATTGAATAGTTTATGGATATAATCCATAATCATAAAAAAAATTATTTGAGTAAGTACATACTCATAAACCCTTTATAATGGTTTGTAAAGAAAATGAGAATTTTCCAAAGATTTTCCCCTAGGAGAGTTGTAACCAATAGTGCAACAAGGACCATTGTATTTTACCAGTTCTAATTCGAGTCTATCTCGAGGCAGTGTTTTAAGGTTTTACCCCTAGGTGCATCTATTCTAGAGTCACCTCTACCTGTTCATTTCCAGACAAGGATGTATTTCTTGGAAAACTCACAAAATCATTACAGTACAAAAATGTTTGGATGTTATTCTATACATATCCTAAAATTATATCTTGGGGTATTTTTCTTTAATCATTGTTTTTCTAAATCTAGTTTCATATGTTATTACTAAACTTCTTATAATACCAACTGTAATGCCCCGCCCCAGTTTCCCAGATTGGTGCATTATTACATAACATTGGCATTATATAAGGAATCATGTCCTGAAAGACCAATTAGTTTAGTTTCCTTGAATATATTAGATAAATTCATAAGTGTTACATTACATCATCAAATAAAAACATCAACAACATTTTCCCCCTTTTTGAAAAAACTTATATCCTTATCCTATCCCTATAGGTCAACCATAAAATACTTCTTCAGATCCTAGGAAAAATAAAATATAGAATGGGGTGAGCTCAGATTCTCATTAAGGATAAAATTATTGTAGAAACTATTATAAAAAAGCATAAAAATTTAAGGAAATTTATTAGACTAAAACCAAATCTTTTTAAACATAAACATTACTATTATATAGAAAAGATAAAAGTAGATAATTCCATTTACTTATTTTCATGGATATTCTACTAGTTGAATAATCACATGAAATATCAGTAGTCACATTCTAAATGATGTAATGCATAATTCCAGACTTCATAACCATATAGTCTAGACATTAGGAAAGACTAGAAATAATTTTTTTTCAAGGACTTGTGCTAAGACACTAGTTTGTCTCATGACACCTACCGATGCATCGAGGAGATGTAGCGGGCTCCACCCTTCACTTACTAAGTCCCATGAATTCCCCATATGAAAAATTATAAACATAAAATAAACATTCGTATTAAAACTACCATAACAAATGTCAATACGTTAACCATAAACAATGAATGGTATAAAAATAACACATTCACTATCAAATATATCACAAAACCTTCAATAAAATATGGAATATTTGTATCATAATAAATCAACCTTGATCAAGAATAATATCTTGTAAAGAATGTAGACATGGTTGAAAATGATCAATAAAAATCATTGAGATAAAAGTAAAATTTACATGAAATCATTTAAAACAAACATAATTTATAAAGGATTTAATTTAAAATATTATTTTTAATAAAAGGTTCCCATTGCACTTTAAAACATTTGAAATTAATTAACATTTTAAAACATTCATGTCGATATAAATAAATCATTAAAACCATTTTAAATACATGGACATTAATGAGAAAGGATTAGAATAATAAATATTTAAAACATTTAAAATGATGTTATATTAAAATATTACATTAAAAATAATCCCTTTGAAAACTCTTTTATGAAACATGGACTAGGATAGTAAATATGTCCTAGTAGATACATACGTAAAAATAACCTCAAATAGTATAGAGATTGTGAAATTAACCCTTACATTGTACTTTTACTTAGTCGATGGAATGTTAAACTCATGTATAATAGTTAAAACATTGTCATTAAATTATACAAGATCTATATACATAAATATGTTATCATATATGATCTTATAATATTTCTTTGTTAATAATATTTTAGTAGTTTCATCCTTTTGGGTATTAACTGATTCATTTTCATTTATATGCTTGGTTAGGTAAGCCATGTTTAATATGGATAGGATGTATTTGATTCATATAAAAAATTATATTATGTTCATAAACATTATTTTTAATAATAAAATGAAAATTATTTTTTGAATGATTGGGATGGGAAGCGAATCTCATCGCGTTCTTGGAGACGGTAATATGCACGTACGCACAAGTAGAAATATCATTATATTGAAGGAGAAACCACATTTAATTTGATGGTATATCATATATAAATAATCATTAACATGTTATATATATTATTTAAATCATTTATACTCATTATTATACCAATACAAACAATGAAGCGTTTGAATAGAAAACTACACCACGACGTGGAGACGGTAATCGGTACGCACGCATGTATGATGACTCTGGCATTTATAGGATAGATAGAATATTGAATATTGTTGATACATATTTATAATAATATTAAAATATATATAAGATACTAGAGTCATTGTTTTAGAATTGAAACAACAAATAAAGAGGATGTGGAACAAGAAACGAACTTGAAATAGGTGATGAAATATTTACCTCTTCTTCGGGTTCTTCCTTTTGATTTGATCAAAAGGGATCTTTTGGATGCATTTATGACCAATGTAAGGCCTCTAGGATTAAGGGAGGAAAGTTTGAAGGATCTTTGGACTGAGGATGGCCGAGAAAAAAAAGGCTTTGAATGTGTGAAATTAAGGGAAGGTGAAGTGCCCTTTTATAAGAGAGGTGAGGGTCAATTTAGGAAAAGTTTGAAATATTATTTTATAATAAAAAAATTTCGGTTTATAATGGATCCAAAATGAATTATTTAAAGGATAAGGTGGGGATGGTTCGAAAACCTCTCAACCAATTGGTTTAAGATTGGTTTAGGTCATCATATTAACCTTATGTTTTATATTGAACTCTTAGTTAAATAGTTTGACCTTTACCATGTCTCTTTGTATTTTTATATTATATGGTAAAAAACATATTATAACAAGCCAAAAAAAACCCATGTGGTTAATTATAAATATATATAACCTTATCTAATTCATTTGAATGATCCATATATTTATATGAATAGTAACTCAATTAGTAATATCATATTTGTTTTAAAAACTAAATTATGTCAATTTTGACACAATTTAGTATTTGATTTTTTTGATTGCAATAAAAAATTTATCACATTGATTAAATTTTTTTAACCAAACCTAACAGGTTATATTAACCTATAAAATTATTTTAATTCATCAGAAGTCTAAATTTACATTTATTTGGATATTTATAATATCAATTATTTTAATATTTCATTAATAAGGTAATTTTTGTATCATCATTGTGTCATAAATAAATTAAATTATAGTGGATAAAATTTATAAATAAAATACCATTATGTAGAAAATGTTTCTACCATTATAATGAATATTTATAGTCTAATTTATATTTTATGTAACCCTAAATTAAAAACGGGTTAGTTATTAAACTTTGAATTTAACCCTTTTTACTCTTCTTTAAATAAAATAATAATAAATGTTATAATCTCATCCAAGTGGACCAAAGAGGAAAAATTTTTATTCCTAAGTTCGTTTTTGGTCTATTTATACTTATAAAATAGTATTAGAACATGTGTTAGGGAAATTATGATATCATTTGTACCCTCAATTACCCTATTTACTTTTAACCGTGGTAAATAAAAGTAAAAAATTACTATTAAAAAAATATTTTCAAATTATTGAACCAAATTGTACTTAATGATATCAATTGTGTCTCTTGGATTTTTTAAATTCAACTCCCAGGTGCGTTAAAATTAGGTTTTAGAAAAATTAGCAAATGCTCATAAGAGGTGGGTTAAAGACGGTAAAAAGTAAGATAAAATTTTATATATATAAGCTTATTATAAAATGAATCCAATGAATTACATTGAAAATATATAGGTATTATGTATATATTTTGACATAAAATAAATTAAAATATAAAACTAATTATTTAAATAAAAAGTCAATTTTAACCAATAACGCGTAGTTTTTTCCCTATTCATTAAAAATTGAATGTTTTCAGAAAAATCATAATAATTCACCCTAAGATAATTTGATATTCCGAATCCAAAAATGACTTCCATTTTAAAAAATTAAAAAAATATAATTTTCATTTATTAATTTAAAATCAATTTTCCGTTGTCAAAACCAAAACGCGTGTTTTAAAAAAATAAACACTATCAAAAGATTGACATATGTTTATGTCAAATTTAAAAGTGAAATTACTTATAATCACCTAAATTGAATTAAATTATAAAAATATAATCTTATTATATTTAAAAACCTTCCAAATTCATAATTTGACATTATAAATTATTTTGATGAAAAAAGTTGTTTTCAATTAAAACATAATATTTTCCACTATTTGTTAAAATATGAAAGCTATCAGAAAAGTACCAATAATTTATCCAAACTAATTTCTCATGTCCCTATTCTAAAGGAGAATATAATTTCTTCCAATTTAATATATAAAAGTTTCAAATATTTGTTTTAAAAAGGGTACATAATTAAAAGGTAGTAAAATTGAATTTTTTGAAAAATACTTCTTTTATCTGAAAAAAATAAATTTGTTCTTATATTATGATTAAGAAACACATAATATGGATGAATTATATAGATTATATAAGATTCAATATTCAGTTAATATTATTCATAAAAGCTTTTTAAACGGCTAGTTTGGTAAGTGGTGGTGCACTCAAACTTGGTGTTGCGTGTAGCGCAAGCTATTGAATTACAATAATGAGATAATGTACTATGAAATCTTGGGGTGTTAAATTTTTCATCATTGTCAACACTGAAATTTGGTGGAGGTAAATATCTATTATCTTATTTTATGGAGTGATGATTTTTTTGATCAGTTGAAAGGAACAACATGGTTCTCGATAATCAATTCACGGTCAGTATATCATCATATGGGGGTGAATGAGGTGGATATTCTGATGACAACATTCAATTTTTTCGATGTATATTACTGGTTTTTTGGGATGCCATTTGACATGAAGAAATATATATTCCTATTCATGGGGTTTATGACTCTAGTGTTCAAGTAGTTTATGGACATGTTTATAATGTTTTTCATCATCAACGTCTATGTGCACTGTGACCATGTGGATGTGGATGTAGAGAATCTTCATGGTTTATATGGAGTTCTTCATCATGATAATCTATTATGAATCTTTTTTTGTTTAAATTATATATTCATGATGATTGTTTCATGGATAATGTTGTGTCTTAGAAGGGAGGAGTGGTGGATCCATTGAGGTTATAGGTAGTTATTTCTTATCCATCCCTAGTGTAGTTGCAAATCTGAGAAGTTTCAGTGGACTTGTAAGATATAATAGTAGGTTTATATCCTATTTGTGTCAATTTGGGACCAATATAATTGTGTTAACTGTAAATTTTATGTCTTTTTAATGGACCAACTAGTTCAATGAATATTTTCAATACCTAAAGGAGAAGCTAGCTACTTCTCTTGACGATTTTTTTCAACAGTGGTAGTTATATAATTATTCACATATTATATTTTTTTGTTAATAAATGAATCATAGATCATATAATTATTAATATTTTTTGTCATAATGTCCCCATAAGTGTAGGTTTTTCACCTGTGATATTGTGGGGGAATTGTTTTTTCTGAGATATTTTCAAAACATTACTACATTAGTGAGGATTTTGTGGCTTTCACTAACAATAAGAGACTGAGTTTTGTATTATACTATTGTGACATAAAAATGTGATATGACTAATGGGGGGAATTCATATATTAATATGATTTTAATATTTCATATATTTCAAGAAGGGGAAGTGTTGTAGATGATATTCTAACTAAAAAATCATTTTGCGGGAGAATATATGAATATAGGGTTTCATATAAATTAATGAAAGAAATCTTGATGATGAATCTGGATATAGACGATTGTGATAGTTGATTTTTCATTTTAAAGATGATAGAGATGTTTTTTCTTCTGTTGTAGGCAGAGGAGTCCGAGAAATTGGCTTTAGAGGTAGAGGTATATAGGAATATAGTTTTTATTATTTATTCTAGTAATATAAACTCTAGGAATGATCAATAATTCATTTTGTTTGTAGTATTTTAATTTTCCATTAATTAATAAATTATATGGTTCTATTCAAGTTCCATATATAACCTTTAGAATTTCATCATGTTTTGAAAAATGTGTACTAGGCTTTGATAGATCTGTTTGAGTTGCGGGTTCAAAGTTTATAGTTGCAGAGTTTTTTTATTGATGGTTACTCTTCCAGAAGACGATGGTGGTGCACTGTGTTCACAAATGATTTTATCAAGAAGTTCCATGACCAATTTTTAAAGTGGTAGGACATATTAATGGTCTTTGTTAATTTTTTACCTCATGCTGAGGAAGGATATGAGGCAATATTATTGATAATGGATCATTTGATAAAATAATCCAACATAATTTCAAAAAATAGATTCTTACCCAGATTAGGATTTTGTCTAGGATGTATCTCGAGGATATGGTTTGGATCCAACAAGTCTTTAGGCTGATCATATCTATTAGAGATCCATGGTTTACCTTCCGGTTAGGGATACACCTTCATCTTATGTTTGGATCTTAGTTATAACATAGGACTATTTTTCTTCCACTTTGGTTTCGTCTGACTGTGAAGACCATAAAGACTATTAAAGACCTGATATGTTAAAATTTTTGGCATTTAGGATCATTACGAATGAGGAACCTACCTTTTTTAACACCTTTTTTAACAATAGTTTTTGGTCGACCACTTCTATGTTGTTTTTTAATGTTCTTCATGGATAAAATTTCCATTTTATGTTGTGTTCGATTGGGGTAAGAGAGTTATTAATTATCAAGATAGAAATGGTATAAAATAGGATGGGGGTGTTTTAGGTATTTCATGAATTGGTTAATACAGTTCGTGATCATTATAAATCATATTTGAATCATAGTAATAGACATATAAAGTACTATTCTAGAGGTCAACTGTTCCAAAAAGTTACTCAACATTATAGGATGAGTTTGGTCATTGGATTTAGCTTTCTCCCTGATGTGTTGGTCATATTGAGGTTTTGGTTCATGTTGAAGCCTAGTAATATCATAGTTGATCACAAAGGAAATAATAATAGACGTATTATCAGTAAGAGAAGAAATATATTAATCAATAAGATTGGTAGTGGTAGTCAAATATAATCATGAATGTAATAATAAACATCTTAACAAATAGAATCTGTACAATATAAAAATGTAGATAATGTAATGTCTTATATTTAGAAAAAATTGTATGTATACATGAGAATATTAATTCATTAAAAAAATGTTGTACAATAGAATAAAAAATGGGAAAATTATCCAATAATCATGAGAAATCGTTCCGTCATCTCCTACCAAGGTACATCCCAATAGAAGGAAACATGTTAGGTTTCTATGGTTGGATGCTACAAATTGTACATATGTGGGATCATTTATTAAAGTTGGGTACCAATTGTTCCTTGGATAGGGTGTGAGATAAATCTCAGAAGGTCACCATCAATAGCACCTCTGCCATCCAATATATAAATATTACTTTACAATGTGCAGGTATATGGTAATGTAATGTAGTAAAAAACATATCTCAATCCTACTTCTTCCATGGATGGTGTTTGAACATTAAACCATGTAAATAATGATTTATCAATTTATATAGATAAATCATATAAAATTTCCAATAGTACTAGGATATATCACAATTATAATAAAAGAGGATCCAACATAAAACCAAGGTATATGTTACCTCAAGTGTTATCTTACTCGTAGTAATAACTCACTTATTATAGAAATTGGTGGTCTGAGAGTAATCATGGAAACTATAGCCAAGAATTACATTATAAATGAGGGTAACCAATATTATAAATCTTCACCATTTTAATCCTTGGCTAATCCTGACTTCGACTAATGGGGTGAATCCATGGCTCCTCGTGTCTGGAGACATAACGACTAATCCAATGAGTATATCCAAGGAATTATAAACATAAGTGATATAGTGAATGGATCATCTAGAATCATGTTTTGGATCAACTAATTTACTAGAAACATGTTTCGTGGGGGGGGGGCTATCTTGGAAAATAGATCCCTGAATCAGAATATTAACCTCTGGGTGTTGAAAAAGTTTCCATTAGAATCCATGTCCGACTCAAGTATAACCACTCCTATACAAAAAAAAGTCTGCATGTGATATAATAAATATAAATAAATATATGTCATTATTAAAATTTTCCCATATAATATTCATTCATTTTAATAAGTTATTAGGTTTATTCTATTAATATTCGTCAAGTGTGACAAGGTTAATAAAGGACATGAAATAACTATTAATTCAATTCAAAATTTAACAGGGCCATGTTATATATATAAAAATATAATTTTCATTTAAAATTTCAATCGTGAAGAATAAGGATATCTGATATCATTACATAAAAATTTCTGATAAAACATTGTTGTTCATTAATTAATTCAAATACATACCTTATAAATGGTCAAGTTTGAAGCACCCAAACAGTGTCATGGATGATCCAAATATGGGTCACCAAGGTATAAATGAATAAAATAATCCTATTTTGGTTTTCATTATTAATGTTTCATCCTAAATTGGTATAAAGAGACATTATTGGGCCAATAGATTATAATATATAATTTTTTTATAAAAAAATACAAATTTAATGATACACTAATTGTAAAAATTGAGTGCGCATAATGAAAAAAGTATATATACTATAATACTGTTAGATAAAATCCATCGACGCGTACCTTATTCCTAAAGAATATTCTTTATCCAGTACCATCCTTACATTTGGAATGGATGAGAATAAAACTGATGAATATATCAATGTCATGAAAGTATGGAATATGAGCCTTCATCAAAATATCATTGTTGAGAGGAGGAAAAATGATGAAATATGTTGAAGTACTATATAACATACTAATAATAGTCCAATGATATGATTAGATCATGATTCTGAGTCCAAAAAATAATGAAATCTGTTAACCTAGTTGGATTGTAGGATGACCTTCGACTAGAGACAAATTAGTGGGGATGTCCACTATAATGAGAAAATCTGATATGGGGTTATGGATATTATAATTAAATGTATAAATCATATTTTCACCCATAATACAAGGGTTCATTTTTTTGGATAAGTTTTTGGCCAATTCATGTGACAACCATGTGTGACCTACTCCATAATGAGAGGTGTTGTGTGGTTCATATGCACTATTTGAGAAACTGTCCAAAATCCATGTTTTTCAATTATATTAAAAAATAAATTTCTATAAAATGGGCATTTATCTCATGAAAATGTTTAGGAAAACCTATTCAACATATTCTAAAAACTAGGTATCCTATATGGTTAGGAGAAACCATTCATACCGGTAAGCAAAATATTTACTAACTATGCAGCATAGTATTTTCCTCCTCTGGTCAGGTTTCATGGACTTTATAATTCCCCAGAGACTATCAATTCATCCATAGCCATACCAGGAATTCATATTATCTCAAACCCAAAATATTATATTATAAATTAATGGATCTATACTTAATAGAAAAACAAGGTTATTATAGTCTTCCCCCCATTAATGAACTCACCTAAGTTACCATTTTAAGGGTGGTAGCACACTTTCGAAGGAAAACACTGGCCAATAACCATGTATATTTTTCTCCCTATATGATATCTCATCATGTACATGGTTGTTATACCATTTCATCCATACTAAATTAAAATCCCATCGACAGTGTGCCTTCATGATTTATTCAATAATGCATATAATATACTCCACAAAAGAAGCATAAACATTTAACTCATCATCCCCAAGATAAAAATTATGTGAAGGAATGTCATGATAATGATGAATTTGTGAAATATAGAAGATTTAATTACTTTATTCATAACTATGAGGTAATATAAATAGATAATATACCTGAAAAACTATTTCTAAGAGCTCAAAATTCGTGAATAATCTAGGAGACCACATCCAATTCCTCAATGTTCATCTATTACCTTGTTTGGCTGATATCCTTAGGAAAAACGGATACCCAAAATTGAACTCAATAGATCATCAATGGTGATTGACATAATATTTATATCATTATTTAGAAAAAGAAATATTATTTCTAATCTACTACACATGCTCCAAATTCACCTACACATGATGATCTTGTAGTAGCATTACTTATCCTTGCTCTAACTAGATTATTATTGAATGAAATAACCGACCATAAAAGACCTCATATTGAGTCATCTAAGTCAACACATGATATCTCTTATTTCAAGACAAATGTATGAGAGGGATATTATTCTCCAAATAACCACAAAAATCAATATTACATGCATAGAGCATGTCCTCTAACACATTTACTATACATTCTATAGGTCATCATTCTATGGGTGAATGGTTGTCCTTAGAAGAACCTTTGTACACATTACATTATGTATCCCCTACTTGAATATCAATGTGAAATGAGTTACCTAGCCAAAAATGATAAAATTGGTGGCCACATGTATCCATATAATCTCATGGACATTCAGTATTCCCTGCTCATCAACTAAGACTGTATGCCAGATATGAAGTATGTGAGAAAAAAAGTTAGTCGAACAACCACTACAATGTCCACATTTTTACCTTGATGAATCATTGGTAATATGAAAAAAAATCTATTGCAACATCCTCTCTTTTGAATTTAGGGATGTGTAATATCTATAACAATTAATCAGGTCTCTGGTTTTTTACCCAAACCTACGAACAAATGAAACACCTAGTGATAAAATATTATTTTCTAAAATTTCTTTATAGGGAACCAATACTAGAATATAATATCATGATATATCATGGAGATTCCTAGATGAACATCCCATTTAGAGGTAGGGGTCTCTGGAATCAGTTAATCTATTATATCTACATGAACATATAAAGACCAATGTATAAATAAGATGTTATCTCCATCGATAGAGAAATATGGGGGAGTGACCTTATCGATGATACTCTCTCATATGACCGACCCCGCAAAAAATAAGAACACCCTTACCATAACCCAATATAATATATAAGTGGTTATTTATAAGGATATAATAATAGGCTTGTCATGATTTTTATAAAACTCCATATCAATATAAAAAATAAGGGTTATCAATTTCCATTCTTCACTGGATTTGTGGACATCATGTGCTTGAGTTTTATGGCTCAGAACATCAACATTCACATTAAACATTCTATGAATATAGGAATACATGAAGTTAAATGACTGAGGTTATTTGATCCAAATTCACTAACTAATGTTCATCTGACGCTATGTAAATTAATATCTGATTATCTTGTTGTCTATATACATCACAAAGATCTCACCCATGAATTAGTTTATCCAGTAGAGTAAGGCATGTACAAGTGCTACTAGATCACTATCAAACGTTGCATAATTAAACATAATAGGAATCAAGTGGTGATAATTTTAGTTAATTAATCAGACCCATATATCACTAATACACACATCGTCCTTCATAATTAATCATTGAGCCTTGCATAGCATCTTCTAGGATCTAGAAGAATCAGAATCACTATTCAGGAAATGTCTCTTTTCATCTCTTAAAAGGACTTCTCACACACATTAGAACATAATAACTTCAAAAACATATTCATTAGTAAATTATGAATTCTACGAATGAGTGAGAACTCAGGTATGAAACACCTGTAATATCCCCAAATCTATAATATACATCATATACCATACATTCTCTTAGGATACACCCATGAATCCATAGTATGAAACATAACTTGGTTAACTGATACTCCTTCTTTTGATTTAATATGAACCCAGTGAAAGTTTTCTATCTAGATATAGCACATTTTAATATTATAATATAATTTATAATCTATATATGAATTCAAAACAATCATATGAAGTTTTAAATGGTAACTTAAAGTATAAGAGTACATTAATATGTCATGCACAACATCCATAAAAATGTAATCCTGAGTGGGGTGAAAAACATAATTCACCAATCCATGAAATTGGGGGGGGTGTTCTTAAGATTGAATAGAAAATTGACCTACTGATATAAACTATTACAACTTCATAATTTTTGCATGTTATATATATGAAGGTGTTACTTGAAACTGATGATACCCAAATCATGGGGTGATATTTGAAGATAATCTAGCTCCCTTGATAAGTTCAAATAGATCATAAATTAATGTTATTGGATATCAGATCATAAATTTAAGATGTTTTAACCATCAATAATCCATGAATAAAGGAAGTTTCCCATATATCATCTGGGTGAAATGAATGGGTGATGTCACAAATCGTTCTAATATGGGGATCAATCTGTAACTAACCCAATTCTACCTCCATATGTTGATGGAATGTGACTAACACAAAAGGAATAACTAATATGGGAAGGTCCTTTCTGAATTACATGATTGCAAAAACAAAACCATATAGATGCAGAAGTGTTGAGGAGGTAAAAGAAAAAGACCAAAAAAAATTAAAGGAAACAACCATGAATATAAAACCTCTAGATAGTACAAGAGTAAGATAGTGAAAGATGAAAATTAAAAGGGAAAAAATACATGTCTGACCCCCATATATAGTCCAATATAAAATGTAAAACTAATATCCACTAAATTCAGAACTGGAATTTCTATTATCTGTATAAGACACACCACATGAGGGAAAATCCCATGCAAGGGTGTGTATATACAAACCTAATAGAATTCCAAAAAATCTGAATGGGAGTAGTAATAGATACATCATGAATAGAAAGACAATATATAACACTGGATATAGGATGTAGTGAAAGAGAATATCAAAATATAGACCAAGATAGTGTTTCCTCCCCCAAACAAAATGGGATCATCAAGGTGTGAAAATGAACGACACCAAGATTTATTTCCACCTATACCAGAATATTAGACACATCCAACAACAAGAACCTAAAAATTGCATGTCCCCCTTTTCACTTTTTGCATCCCATAAAAGCAGAGTTACCAAATCCAATGGTATCGATAAAGATGAATATGTATATGACCAGTAAAATTGTCTCAAATTAATGAGTAAGGGGATATCAATATCATATCTCTTCCAAATAACAAGAGTATATAGTTGTTATAAAATTCAATCTAATATTCTTAGTATCACACGAATCATCCAAGAAATAATTTTACATGTCAATCCATGCATCATATATATGCCGAATAGTCAAGGGGATGCATTATATATGTAGTGGGACTAAGTCCTATTTTAGTATGAGGGTTCCACTATGACAGTCAATGGAGGACCCATTCCCTTCCTGGTTGGAGGGTTAAACTATAGAATATGTCACAGTCCCACATCATAATACTACTAGAGTATTTCACTCCAAAGACATTGAGGACCCACTGCAAAGCTCTAATAAAGTGTTCTAAAATGTAGTTTTCAAGGAACCACTACCATGATATACCATATGGTTCCACTAATTATTCATAAATGACACACTGTCTAGCTCTACTAGAGGGTTCCACATGAATGTTTATTAAGGACCCATCCGCTACCTGGTAGGAGGGTTCCACTCTAGAGGTCATCAACAACCCACTACCTAGCCCCAGTCAAGGATTACACTTAGAATATGTTGAGGACCTACATACCATCTATAAAAAAGTGTTCCGAATGAATTTCATCAAGGTACCATTACTCATGTCTACTAGAGGTATCCTCAAAAATAATATAAATGAACTACTCCCATGTTGATGTGTTTTCACTCTATAGGAAGTATATGGTTATCATGCCTAATCAATGATGCCACCGAGAATCATATCAAATAGTCATCATTCCTATAAGATTCCAAACAATTTCTTATTATTCAAAATTTAGGGAACCATCGTGTTCTATATGTAAACTCGCCTATGATATGATACTAGCGGGCCACAATATGAGTCAAAACAAAAGAGATACAATACATTAATGTTTCTTAAGAAGAATCCTACTTGTAAATGACGTGTGAAGGGACTCACATGGTATGTGGTCATTCTTCAGAACCTGATTATGTCCATGTATAGAAAACGACTCCCAATAAATTTTGATATAGATGCCACATAGGTAGACTATAAGGCATGACAATGATATCCATGAATAGGATGTGTTCTTCAAGTTGTGTCAGTGTACTCTAGTAGTGTATGTATACTTCGATACATGGTGTGTTTCTTCACACAGGGTTCCGCATGTGTGATCTGGCTATGTCAATGTTCATAACCTCTTGTCCGTGTACTCTATTACATTACTATGTACATCAACACGATGCCCTGTCAGTGTGACCCCCACAAGGCTCTTCCACCCAGGGAAGAGGTACATGACATGTAGGAGGGATACACGATGATCCATAATTATAAACATCCAAACCCCTCGATGTCACCTCCATTGGGGTAAAAACTATGTGTTCATCATGATGTCGGGTTTTTAGTTAGTATTTTCATGTTTATTCCTATCTACTACCTTCAACTTAAATAAATTCATTTTAGTCAATATCTCGCTTCATTTCCACATTAAATTGTTATATCCAGCCTTGTTTTATTAAATCCATCCATTGTTAATTAGAAATCTATTTTTTATGTGATTTTATTATTATATTCACATGTTTTAAACCATTAATCAAAGATTATTTGATCTCAAATCATTGAAACAATCTTATATAGCTAGAAAACTACTCTGGATATGTCTTTAATTCCATGATACATCCTTCAATCATGGATTTATCATGATTATGGGGATCTAGTCAGGATTGGTACTTCCCAACAACATTGAACTGGGATATTAGGTTTCAACATGTGAATAACATGGTACAATAAAGACTGGTGAGGCATCGAGAGATGAGCTCATCTACACGACATCTCATGTCGGACAAGAAAAACTACCACATATGGTCTTCACACATCTTCCCCACATTGAGAAGGAGATCATAGTGGGATGTGCGGAATCTCACATCACCTCCTCCTACATAATGACTGGAACCATTTCACATCCTTTAAAAAATAATCAAATGATTCCCTCCTTGAGAATATTATTCTGGGTAATGACCCAAAGATATATTATTGCTTAAGACCTCAAAGTTGATGTCTCCCAGCTAGTAATATCTTATACACTCATGAAGCATAAGATTCAACACCATCGAATAGAGAAGAGCGGTGCCTTCTTTCATCACTTGGGTCATCTCCAAAGAGGGAAACTAATCTAAATCCTTCTAAACCAAGTTAGATAAGGACTTATTTCTATGTGCATTGGATACCATATTTCTTATCCCCAGAGTATAAACTATCATGATCTCATATTACTATTGGATCTTCAATTAGCACTGTTATCTCAATTTTATTTATATCTCTGTAATGATGTACCTAATACTCTTATGGTCTGAGTAAACCATAATGCACACTTCCCAAACAAAGTTCCACCACATCCATGGGGTGGAGAATACCACTGTCAGCTCTAGGTCATGAGTTGTTTGATTGATTATGTGGGGTCTCAACAGCCTCGACCCATATGTAATAATTTTCTTTTACTACATCAACACATAGCTGAGTCCATCCCATGAAGCACCCCAATATGCAACAAACATCACACCTTCCTATTGTAGTCTCAACATGGGATCATTCATCAACCTCAAACTCTACTTCCCAAAGGCCCTCTAGCACAACACAAAGTAGGAAAATGAGTTTCTATCCACAATAGGGAGGTAAAAGGAGTTTTAATTATAAAAACGTTATCCACAAAACTCATATAGTAACACATAAATCAAAAAATAATCTAAACCATTGACTTTTTAATGGGTGGATCCCGATAAATATCTACATTGATCACCTCTAGATCCATGGAGAAACTATACTCATAAATAAATTACCTCATAATGTGAAACTCATGAACCCATAATTGGAACTTTGAGAGAATTCAATAATTATATTCCTCTAAAATAAAATGTAGAACCATTATAATGTGCTCTGCATTCTCCTCCACCTATGTGGAATATATGGTTATTTTTTGATGAAGACAACAAAAAATTGGTCCAATTATGGCTTGATAACCTAGTTCATCCTAGCCATAAATAGAGAGGGGGAATTAGTCACACCAAATGTTATCACATGGAACTCGTAGTGTATATAGTGATAAAAAAACAATAGATTATAGAATATTAGAATCATAAATCCTCATCTGGTGGTGGAGGGACCATATATTGATATTTGAGAACCATCTCGCACCATACTAATAGTTAATTATTTCTTCAATCAATAGTAAGGGGTACTTATTCTACATCATTTCATAGATCATGATATGATAACACAAGAAATTCAACATGCTCTCAGCCTTCTTTTTAATGATTAATACTAGATATTCCCATTTGGACACAATAGGTCTGATGAAACCTTTCTCTTGAAGGTCATCCAACTATAACCAATGCTCCCAGATCTCTCCAACATCCATATGATATGTCACTAAAGATATGATAACAGTTCTAGGATGTATGTCGATGCAAAAATCCATCACCCACCTTGAAGTTAGTCCCATAATAACCTCAGGTAAGACGTCCATATAATCCTATACAACTAAAGGAAAATAGATTCATGAAGAGAATGTCGCCACAAGGGATATAATCACTATCTGATAGGTTTAGAGATACAAACTCCTACTAAGAAAACCAACATATCCTACCAATATATATCTCTCTCTAAAAAATATGAATCTAGTACAATCAGTTTGAAGCCATCTAACTTGTATGATATGATATTCAATCTATGATCAGATCATAGACAAAAAATCCATACCCATGATGACTTGATAGAGTTCAATTGTGAAAAAATGATCCCATATAGAATTTTCTCTACAAAGTGATAGCTTTCTCTGCTGGTAGTTAAATGGTATGGAAGAAGAGTTATTTGTAGGAACCTCAATATGAAGATACTCTGATAGTTCCTCAACTGGGAGGAACATCTCTCTCATGAAGAGAATAGTTTAATAAAGGGTTTCAAGATATTTATAATAATACCAAATTAATAGAATAATAAACACATATCATACCTCAAATCAATTCATTTACTATGGAATAATTAGCCTCCAATTCCTATATCTATCTGCGACCAGAACTTCTATCTCCCTAAGCATGATGGGGGAATCATTGTGGTGGCGATGGAAGGATCTCGTAGCATCTTTCACCAAACATATATTATACTACTCCATTGATATAACTGCCTCTCTAGGGACCACCCTACAGTAAGATGTGAGATCCCTAATCAAGGTTCTTCCTCAACGGAAATGGTCAGTCAACTACTTGTCTTTACTCTAGGGTACATCTGTTTGTGAAGTCATTCGCAGTGTGAACTCAACCATCAGTAGAATTGAAGAAACCCTTTGTGAGCTTCCCTATTTTTCATCACATTCCCTATAACACATGAAAATTTTCTTTAGTATGGTTGTAAAAGGATCTATTGTGTCGAGATCCCTCCAACTGAAATTTATTAGCAACTACAAATGACTCATCTCGGTAACTTCCACTACCATATCCAGCTGTCTTATGTCCATATGACTGAATTCTCTCAGTCACTAGTGCCCAATCCAATACCATATCATAGGTGAATATTCAAAAGAGTTCCATACTAGAGGATATACCTTTATAAATTTCCCTATCATGCTTTTATTCTTATAAGAAGCCATCAAAGATCATGTAAATTGAGTAATGGATATGTTATGTGAAACTCACTATATACTCATCCACAATCATACCTCTGTTTAATAGCTCCTAATTCTCCTCGATCTGAATATAGAATAAGTTGTGTTGAGACTCTCATCATGAATAAAATATTTTATTTCATGCTAATAGAGTGTCGTCTCCTCATGCATCTATGTAAAAATACTCCACTTGCACCCAAATTCACTATGTTAAATGCTACTGTCTACTGAGACCACAACATCTATTGGGGTCTGAATAAGACTAAAGATACAAACCACCAACTATGGACAACACTCTACCACTTGAGGATCTTCCTCACCATAGAACATCAATATCTTATGGTGCTAGAACTCATCGATCACACTAATCCTCCATTGATCATTATCATTCATTGCTTGGAGAATTAGATACTTGAATAGTGGAGGTGCTTCTACCTATTCACCTAGAAGGTGAACTTGGGATATATACTCTTATCTGATGCCTAATTTTTAATTTGATGGTTTTTAAAATCCAGAACGAGTATATTGGATACCATCATCATGTTGGCATCCTAAAGGTTTGTGATGATATACTTTGATCAAATGATCATATGTATATATAATGGAGATATTTGTAAATAAGTATATCCTGTAACATAATCCTATATAATTCATGTAATATTGATCGCAATATGCAATGTCCTGGTATTCTTTGTCAATAAAAAGGTATTCATTGTACTGGTGAATTCTTATGTCATCCACTCATAGTAAAACAATATTTACTAGTCTTAGTATGAAAATGATATAGCATGACATAGTTTTTCTAATTTCATACACAATTTCCACAAGGGACCTCTCCAAGAACATTTCCACGGATGAAACCACCTCTGATAACTATTTTCCACAACACGACCCATGTTGGGGCTCATCGTGGAACTACCTCAAGCTAGCCTCCATAGGTTAGGGGTTGTATCCACTGCCAAAGGAATAACATAAATGTAGAGTCATTTTCCAATGTACTTTTATGTATAAACATAACCATATTAATGCATTAGTGTAGTAGAATTAAAAGTAAAAGAAAAAAAAATATTACGGGGACAACCACGCATGTAAAATTACTTGGAAGTACAATAGTATGGTACTATAAAATGAATGCAATGGGGAAAAATAAATTCCCAACCATAAATATGTATTAACCTGAAAAAATTATTCCATTGATAGAGCCTAGATCCTAATGTCTATCATGTGATCTCCATAAGAGATTCAATGTACCTAGATTCCGTAATATCTTCTGAAGTCACTACTAACCTATTTGATATCATTATAAGTCACAATATATGGGGGAAGGGATTATGAAACGGTGATAATAAACACACCCATGAGGATAACCTTGAAATATGATGTGAGTGAATTAGGAGATAAAACAATAATATAAATTTAGTAAAAATCATTGGAATCATAAAGTAGTGAAATAGAAATTATCAACATAAACCAAGAGAGAGTAGACTCATCCAAATATATTGGTATTAACAAGGTGTGTAAAAAACAACACATTGATCCTTAGCCACCTATTGTGGGATAATAGACTTGTCCAAAAACGATAATCTATGTATGAAAATCACATGACATACCTCACGCGTCCTCACATCCAATGTATGGATAGTAATCAAATATAATGGTATGGATACATACGAATATATATAAATATTATCAGTTAAAGAAGAACAACTGAGAGAGTGAGGGTATATCCATATCCCATCTCAATCTAATATAATTACTCAACAAATATATAAAAAGTCCATCAATGAAGCCCATTATCTCATGTTTCTTCCTAGAAGTAACTTCCCATGTGAAGCCACACCTCATCACTATGCGCACAGTCCAAGGGCCATAATCTCTAGGTAGAGGGTCCATATACTTGAAAAAAAGGAGGGTTCCAATATGATAGACTATGGAGGAACCATGCCCCACTCTGGATGATGTTTCCACTCTATAATTCCTTGTGGACCCAACACCCATCTCTACTGGAGGGTTCCAATCAGGTGTCATCATGGACCCACTATGTAGATCTACTAGAGGGTTCCATGTAGAATTAATTGAGGCCCCAATGTCATGATCTACTGAAGGTTCCACTCAGAAGTCACATGAGAAACCATTCATTTTCTTGCAAGAGGTTTCAATTGTAGATATTGTCAAGGACCCACTTCTCAACTCTGCTAGAGGCTTCCACTTGGTAGCCATCAAGGAACCACTGATCAACACTAATGTAGGGTTAAAATTAAAATTAACAATAGAAGAAGTGTGTTGATTTTTGTGGGGGTGTTTTACTCTATATAAAGCCTCCACAAATCCTGCATGATCACTATTGTTTGCATGCATTTCCTAAAATAAGTTTCATGACAAAAACATTCATATCGTATCTCAAAAATCCAAAACTATGGGAACCATTAAGTTCTACATGAAAAAAACCCTCTAGATATGATACCAATTGTTAATAACCTCGGATAAAATAAGTGGATGTGAAACAATGAATTTTTTTTAGATGGAACCATGTAGTACAAAACGTGTGGGTGGAACTACATGACATGTTATCTCATTCCACCCCATGGATGTGTCCAAGGAAACCAAATGATATACAATATATGTAAATGTAAAAGCCCCGAAGGAGGAATAACATATTTTTCCATGATATTTGTAACATGGATATGTCTTTCTAGAAGTTTTTGTGTACTAAATGTGTGTGTGTGTACTTCAGTACTTGTCGTGTTTCTTCACATGGTGTTTCACCCATGTGTTGTGGACGTTTTTGTGTTCTTGACCCCATATCTATGTAATCTGGAACACAGTTCTATAATCCCAGATGGAGCCCTTCCCATGTGACCTAAGACATGGCATATCCATCTTTTGATGATATTTATGGTGTGTATGAGGGATACTTATAGTTATGTCATTATAACTTCCAAAACTATAACCGCTACAACGTGGGGGATACACACCCTATGTTTTTCTCATTTATGGAATGTAGTAGAGATTTTCATATATTTTTATATAATATACGCATGCATCAATTCAAGATATTTCTACATCGATCCCACCTTGATTCCACCTGAAATAAGTTGATCATGCCATGGGTTACCATTTTTTCATCATTCATCTGAAATTGGATATCATCTTTCCTTGGTCTCTTCCTCATTCGAACGGTATGCACCACAACTTTATTCGATTGTTATTTAGTAATCTATCATTTAAATTATATTCAATATGACATAATTATTCCAAATACGTCTACATTTCATCAACCCATCCATTCTTCATGGACGAGTCTTGATTTTAGAGGTCCATTCGGGCTTGTTACCACTAAGAAACATTAATCCAAGAATGAAAGGTCCATCCAATGATAAAAAAATAAATTGAGAATGAAAATGAACAAAACATATGTTTAATCATTAATGGCCAAGCTTCATAATCCAATGATCATGAACATAGATATCCATGTTAGAAAAGAAATGAAATTATCTATTTAATTAGTACTCTGGTGAATGCAAAGGATGTAAATGGAGAAGACCAAAATATGGGATATATATCATCAATCTATTTAATCAAAAAGTTCATAAAACAAAAAAATTTACAGTCCTACCATGACGTTGGATCATTATTCAATGAATAATTCTCCCACCCATGTTCGACGAAAGTCATTGTTTTCTCTACATCTTGATCTGCTCATATTCAAAGCATTATCGTTGTTCGATGTTATTCAGCAATAGAAGTTGGAAGATAAGATCTAGAATCCTTAATATGTTAATGTAGCTCAACAAAGAGTATTATTCATGGCTATAAATTTTTAAACATTTATTTTTGGTAAAAATTAATTAAATAAATTAATTAAATAATTAATTTTCCACTAAATGTACCAAGAATGATAGAGATATATGAACACCTTACACTAATATATTTTAAGTCCCTACTGGGGTAAAAAATGCATCTAAAACTCTAACATGTTTACCTTTTTAGGAACCAAGATTCTTTTTATGATTTATCGGAATTTATTTTAGAATCCAAGCTTGTGCAAAATAAAATAAATTTAATTTTTTTATAAAATTTATTTAGAGAACATTATTCCCCAAAATCAAATGTCATATAAGCTCCTAAATCTAAAAATATATGTAGAAATATTATAATATCTAATAATGAATAAAATAATCTCTCGAGGTTATCCACATGATTAAGTACTAAATTGGATGAAAACCATTGATTCTAAATTATCTAAATGTCTCTTCGGCTCTTGGGGAATGGTTGGTGACATATTGTGTGAAAGAATGGATATTGTAGATGCACGAGACTGAGATAGATCAAAAACTATACCTATCATTAAAGTGGTAATATTGAAAAATAAATGGTAAATACATCCATAAAATCATTTTCTATTAGAGGAATGTCGACCTAGTGTAAACCCTACTCTTATAGAAAAATAATATCAATATGGGTGATCACTCTATATATCCTACAAAACTTTCGTACAACTATACTAGTCTATTTATCACAATCAAACTCTTGAAGATATATTCCACCCTATGGTGATGTAAAAAGTAACATTCATCAATACAATTCCATATTTGATTGATAAGGAACCGATGAATCCATCTCAGAAATGAAATCAATGATCATTTTCTCTATGATGAACATATACCATCAAAAAATGTTACTACATACCTCAATGAAACTATCCTTGAATTTTTTTATTCCCTCTCACCACACACCCAACTATGTGTCTAGGGTCATAATGATATAGAAATTCAAAATTTCAATCATGAGAATTTCCTATATCAATAATGCTATAAAGGGGTCAGAGGAACCTATATAGAATAGAGGAGATATGATAGTAAAGGTCACTATAATAATATCTCATATTGTAGACCATCATCCACTCTGATCTATTGGTTTCTATAGTATATTATTCTTCTAGACTAATTCATGGCTTTAAGACACATTGGGACTACCCTAAGAAGGTTTTATATACATGGGGTGGTAATCAGATGTATGGGTACCATAGTCAGTACATATTTATCATCCTATCCGACCAATGTAACTAAAAATTATACATTGAGGTAGAATAACATATACCAACACAAAATGTGGATTTGGCAGGAATGATCTTCCCCATTACATAGGATGGTATATTCAAAAGAATTTCTAAATATGTCCAATTTAGGCAAAATAATTACACTCTAAAAGATCTCTATCACTTTGAGGTTTATGATTGTACTTCTATAAAAAATGATTGAATACAGAAGAGATTCTAGTTTCGATACAATGGCTTCCCATGACATGATGAGAAACATTAAGGCTATGTTTCCAGATGCGTGATGAACTACTACAATGTCGCATCACTGAACATTTATCCTTAGTAATATATGCATCTCATAGGTTGAAAGTGATGATAACATCAAAATTTACGATCACAAAATAAGTATATATTCAAAATATATTATCCTTTGAGTGATGGAATACTTCATTCTATCCTCAAAATGTCTCTTTCATGGATGATCATCATATTATAGAATAATTTTAAACCACTGAAACTCATCAAAATAACTGAAAAGAATATGGGGGATGTAGAAACCTGTTTCATGTTCAATAAATGTCCAGATAGAGAATCTCTTAGAATCTGAGATGAATGTAAATCATATAAGGATGTCGAGAAGTCCACCCAGACCATGCCAGGATGAAGTCTTTCTTGAGTAGTCACATTCCCTCTAAATTTTGGTAGAGTCACACAACATGCAGGTGGAATGAATGAACCTCCTTTCTAGAGGCACTTTTGGATGCCTGATGATAGATAATATGGACACTATATAATAATCCACAACATGATGACTGCTATCCCTAGAAAATAAGGGATGATTCAAGTAATAGAAAAAAATGATAAATGAGAAATCATAGGTGAATGTCATGAATAACCCTACTATGACTACATTGGAAGTAGGAAACCTGCCCAAAACTGAGCATTGGTTCCCAATTAGGGAATTGAAGGACGTTTCCCTTGTGGTAATCATGTATGTAGGACTATTGAATCAGGTCCCAACATCTCTGGTGCATAGTTTTTAGCACCCTCCTAGTAGAAAAAATCAAGGATTCCATTGTGGAATAAATCCAGATATTCATATCACACACCTCAATATAGGAATACAGGTATTTGGAAACACTAATATAAGTATATATAATGAAAATTGTTCTCTACCATAGGTATACTACCCCCAAATGACTTCTTAGAATGCATAATAATTGTTATGTGTTTGAGTTTAATTTATAGGGAGTCTAGTATAAGGAAGGATTGATTTCTATTTATTAAGTATAACACACTATAAATTATATCATGCCACTCCATTTACTAGAAACCATTTTCTTTATAATTCATTATTTATTTTTTGAATTTTATTAATCAATTTAATTAACAAAACATGATTCATTAATATGCATTTAAACACTATTTTAATTAAGGATAATACAATTTATAACTGAAATTGAAACCCATTTAATTCCAATTATCCCTACACACATTCATTCTTAGAATATAATAGATAAATACAATGTATTTACTCTTTTTATTACACATTACAATTCATAAGATCTCATACAGCTTATAATTGATATTGATAATCATGTAATCATTTCCAAAATGTTGGTCATGTAATCAGAGTTATATATTTCTTACAAGGGATGAAAATGGAAATCTAATATTCCAATATCATTTTATTTAGGAAACCACTTTTTATGTTGGTGATGAAATTTTAAAAACCCAATTTCATTCCCTTGGAAATATGTTGTTATAAAAGGTATATATATATATATAAATTCATGGATCAGAAAACAGTCACAAGATAAACAAGTAATGATTAAATGAAAAAATCATATATGGAATGAGATATACCTAAAATTTGAGTAAATGGTTCCTAAAATGAGGAATGTAACAACACTACATTCCATAACTACATAATATAAATATCCCTAAAATATATCATATTACCAAAATTCATGTGCCTCACCCAATGATGACAATATATCAACTAAAGTAATAGAAATACAAAAAAATCATTTACCCATGAAACTTTGTGTTTACCCAAAACGTTGTTAGTTACTCCCAGTTATGGATTGCGGCCATATAATAAACATTCTCATTATATCATATATATATATATATATTCCAACATATTATGACTAAATAAAATAAAAATATTTAATACCTCAATGTGATGTCCTGACCTAGGTTCCACTCAAGGGTTCCCAAAACCTGGCTATCCACATGGCTAAAGTATACTACCCAATAAAAAAAGGATGTGAAATTAATTGAGAGACTAGTATGTGTCCATAGAGGGAATATACCCTCATTTTAAATTGTACTACATGGTATATAATAACAATGGGTTATCCAACAGTAGAAGTAATAATTTAATAAATAATATTGGTAATGTTAGACAAACATAATCAATCATATAATAAATAAAGATCCTAGAAACTAGAATACTTATCGTATACTAAAGTGTAAAAAACAACCCTACATTTCATATTTTATAAGTAAATCAAAAAGGTAAAAAATATCAAAGCATCCCATGTCCTTGATCCGTCATGTACTATCATGATCTATCCAGATTAAAGAAGTAAATTCAGGTATGAATGGTGGCACACTTCTCCCTTTCAATATATGTGATAATTTAATATCCTCAAGTACCAACATTATCCCATATAGTTTGTGAGATAAATCTCAATATACTACCACAAACAATGTCTATACAATCCATTTTAAGAATATAAAGAGTAAATTTTTCATGTATGTAGTAATGAAAATCTGTACAAACACATATTTCAAACATGATTAATCCTCATCTAGTCTCAGAAAATGTAACCATTACATTAGTTATTTTTATTTTGTATAGATAAATCCTCTTAAAGATTCAACAGTATTTGCATATAAAAAAATATAAATAAAGGGTAATCCATATAGAAATAATGGAGTTAGTGACCATATGGTTCAACGAACCCATAGTAATAACTCGTGATTTCTAACAATAAGTAATCTATGTGTAATAAATGGGGCTCAACTGAGTCTGACCACTATATATAATTCTAACTAATTCCATGGAACTTGCCTATGGTAATCCCAATCTCTGAATGAATTGTCCCAATGGGGTCAATCTGTGGTATTTCATGTCTGAGGACACCATTCAGAATACAAGGAGTGCATCCAAGGACTATTAATATCAAGATATACAGATATGTGATCCTATTACATCATGATTGGGACCGACTAATAGACAAGGACCATGTTTCAATGTGGATATCTCTCTTGGAAATTGACTCATTCAATTGTAATGGTGTCTTCTATGTACTTAATGAATTTCCACTAGAATCCATGTCATAATCAAATCCTAACCACTCTAATAATGATAAAAATGAAATATACAAAATAGTATCCTCATGAAAATAACATTATAAAATTTATTCCATGTAATACGCATTCCATTTTACAAAAAATTGGGTTCATTCATTTACCTTTCATCAACTTGAAAAGGATAATAAGGTACATGCAACCATTATTAATTCAATTCTTAATTGTTATAGTACAAGTGAGATCAATAATAATATTCATTCCATTTAATATTTTATTCATAAATGAGAAGGAAAACTGATTTCTAGACATACAATTTTATTTTAACACGTTTAAAATTAATTTAATAATTAAAAACAAATATATTTTTAAATTTCATGTCAGAAACACCGAATCAATGTTTGAAATTTACTCAACAAGGGTCATTAAGTACTAAATGAATTAAAACTCGTAAATGGATGATCTATGTTGAGTTTTCATCCCTAAATAATACCATGTTACATTATTAGGTCCATATGTTAAAAAATATATAACCATAATAATGGAAAAGAATGTTTTGGGGCAATGATCGGTGAATCCAGCTTGGACACAAGGATGAATATTTACTAAGAATATAAAATTTATAGAAAACTCATAGACAACCTAAACTATTGATATAACACATTACTTATCCAGTATAGTAACTTATTTGAAATGTATTGTATGAATATTGATCAATTGATCAATTTCCCGAAAATAGGGGAAAAATATAATGCCTCAAAATAGAATCTTAAGAGGAAGGAAACCAAAATAAGATTATCGACTAAGGCACTTACCATGAGGGATAAAATTAAATGATTAACACTTGATTCCAACAATGGAAGATGAAGGAATCAATTAAAATTACTATAAAGGATGATGAGAATATTGGGAGAGAAATTAGGGGGTTTTATAATGTAACAATTAAATAATATAAGGGTTAATGATATTATTTTATATGGGTGAAATAAAAATTTCACCAAAAATCATAGTGTCGTATGGTTAATCTAGAAGGCTGACCTAACCATTATCCAACTATGCATGACCTACCATACAATGAGTGTTTTCACATGTTTCATGTGTACGGTTTTGTAAAACTATGAGAAAACCATTCTTTTTTACTATTCTAAAAATTGAAGATTATTATAATGGCCGTACGGACTTGGGAAAAATGTTTGGAAATTTTTTACAACATATTATACTCTTTGAAAACCCCCATTTCGTTAGAAGAAACTGCATATAATGGGTAAAATTGTTTATACTAACTATGTGACCTATTTTTTTCTTTTATTAAATAGGGTTTCAAGATCAAAAAAAATCCCAGATACCCACAAATACCCCATTTCATAAACATACATTAATATTTGGTAAATGCCAAATTATTAAGCCAAAAATTATATGATCTGAATCTCAAAGGAAAATTATCTTCTTACAGAATATGGTGGAGATTTTTATGTAATTAATTAATTGATAAAAGTAACATTGTATCATCATAAATACTATTTTTATCATGTGAGTATACGTCTGTAGTAATATTTTATTGATCAGGTGTTCTTGAATGTTATTCCTCCTCATGGGTAGTAATGGTTTGGTCGTTGGATTTTTTTATCTCACCATTGTTTGCAGATGTTATGTTTTTGGATCTTATTACAAACATAGAATATTATATAGAACGTCCCCTAAATATTATCCACATAATTTTATATAAAATATTTCATAGGTCAATTGTAACCATCATGATAACTCTCGCATCATCAATTGGGGTGAGTTTAATGTTGATGATGATAAGACCATGTAAGAAAGGACTATGACGGTAAAATACCACAATGGGAAGGAGTTTTATCTATATTCTATTTCATTGGTCAATGTCTTGTGTATTCATGATGGTTTAGAGGAGAGTATTTTAGATATTGAGTCATAGACACACCTTGAAATACATTGATATTTTTTTGATTTATCTCTTCTTTTTAAATGTTTTTATTTTTTTTTCAATGTTTACCATATGTTCTTATTCTGTGGTGTGCCCTTTTAATGTACTATTGATTTTATTTCATTTGATAGGTATCTCCCTAATAGTGTAAATAGAATATAATTTTTTCTATTTCACAGATTTTCCCTTGTTCCAATAAATATGTGATGGAGCTCCTATTATTGCAAGATGCTTGAGATGTTTCTCATAGGGTTGTTATTTGGAATACCTCTTCTGTTCAAAATATAGATTTCGTTTTTTTATTGGTAATGATAATTTCTTTAATGTTATTCGATGTATGGGATTGGATCTATCTATTCTGATTCATTATGTGCATCTAAAACTGTGATGCGCAAGAGAGAATTAATTGGATTCTTTTCTGGTGTCAGGATTATTAAATATAAACTACTAGAGAACATACAACATAATTTTTGAATAATGATATTATATGGTTTTATTGAATAAGTGGGTTGTGGCTTTTGTCATGTTCTTTATGGGGATAATATCATAAACTAGTGATTTATTTTGTAAATAAAATTTGTGTCAAAATGGCTGAGGCAATGTATTATTTTTTGAAAAACAATGTTTGAGTCATTTATTAGAAAGTGGATAATTTACACTATAAATTACACAACGTAAGTGTAGTTTATGAACAATTATTCTTCCACCACTCAAAATGTTACTATTATTTCTCATAAACCCCCAAGTGGTTAACAAAATTATCCCAATGTGATCTAGAGCCCTTCAATAGGGATCAATCCCCACATTCTATCATCGATCTGTGGTGATCCAACGTATTATCTTACATTTCCTCTAATAGATTATAAATTAAAAACCCACAAATTATATCTATGAAATATACTTTTGTCTCTTATGTATTAAAGTAGTTTACATTGTAGTATTCTGGTGTGGTTGTGTTGGAGTGTCCATGGATGGTTGAAGTTTCTGATAGAGGTGTGATATTATCCTTTCAAGTATTCATATTATCATTTTTATGGAATGATTATCCTTTGATGTAGGTGATGAGTTCCTTCGTTTTCTCATATCCCCTATCCACCCCCCATTTTTCTATGAGGAGTAATTTTTTAGAAATTTTTTCATTCAACACTGTGTATATATATCAACACAATCATCTGGCATTGTGGGGTGAAATGTTTGATGTATGGGTGGAATAGATGCAGTGGAATCTCAACCTATATAAATTCTCATGGAATCACTCAGGTAAAATTCCTGAAATCCAATATTTAGAGATCCTATGCGAAGCAACCCCTGGAAGCCATCCACATTGTGACCCCTCACGATGAATTAAAATGAAATATGTTATTTCAAACCTAAGTTGTTTTCTATGAAAGTATTCATTAAAGACATACCACATAAAGAAGAAATACCATTGTAGAATCCCCTTTGAAGAGCTCCTCAGATTCCAACTGGTGGATTTTTTTGGTATTAGGTTTTATTTTACACCCTCTCGTATATTAATGTAATCATAATGCAGAACCCCCTATATCACCATATTGGAGAACACCTATACGAGTTCCTGACTGAAAATTTCCTTTCTATGTTCACTTTGTTGAATATATTTGGAGAAATAGTAGGTGTCCATCCCATCATTTTTTTCATTGACCCCATAAAAATAGAGAGTCACATCACCTACATTATTTAGATAGGTTGAGTATATATTCAATAATCACCGATGAAACCCAAATGTAATCCTCAAAGTTACCTTGATTTTATATACTCTTCGTGGTTCCAGAATCCTGGGAATCCTTTTAGGTGTAAAACCCTAGAAACCCTCCAATAACCAGGAGTGTATATAATTTTCATGATTCCATTGACATGGTAATCTTCCATTGTGGAATCCCCAACCACGTCACCATTTAAGATGAGTTTATTTACAACTCATTCTTCTAGAAACGTGGTTATCCTCAATAGTGTAAGCCCAAAAAACATAAAAATTTACATGATTTGATGTTCAATTCATTATTCTAGAATCATGGGAAATATCTTAGGTGCAACCCATAATCAAACCTCAATACTACAATCTGTTTAGATTCATCTCAGGATTCTAGAATCATGGTCTCTCTATGGTCTAACCACAAACAAACAACTAAATTACAATGACAAAAGATTCTGGTCATTGTTTAAGAAACATTGGAATACAACTAGTTATAAGCCCCAACAAAGCATCTAGAGTACAACAAGTCGGGATAGGAATCATTGTTCTAGAATCAATGGAATCGTCTAAGGTTTGTACCCCATCCAAACCTCTAAATTGACATGATTATAGATTATCCTCATTGTTCCATAATTTTCATCATGCTCGTTGGTGTAATCCCCAACCAATCCTCTAAATTTCTACGCATTGATATTCTCATCATGGTTATAAAAACATGGACATAATTCTATGTGTAATCCCCAACCAGACCACTAAATTATCTTGAGTTAATATTCATATATTTGTTCCAAAATCTAAGACAGCCTCCCAAAACTAAGCACGAGTAAAATATTCAAATCACATTGTATGTTGTCATGAGATGTTATTGATCTTCCACTATATCTTGTTTCTCACCCTAAGAATCCCACATATGGACCTAGAGATCAATGATGATCCTAACATCTTTATTATCAAAGTTACACTATTATTTTTCTCTTACAATGTGTGTCACCCAACCATCTGAAAATATGGACATTGATTCATAACTAATGGGATACATAGGAATCCCCCATAAGGTCCCAACCTAACACAGAAACTCTATATAAGATTCTCTAGGCTTATTCCTAGATGATTCATATGAAAATACGGAGGAAATATACCCTCTGTATTTTATAGTCTGCTTCATTGTATGTCCCACACTGCCCTTGAATAGACACCTCCCCTAGACATCCTTGTCTCATGATGTTAAATATCATTTATTGTCCCTGAAACATGACCTTAAATTGGATGATTTGTCTTATTATGTGAAATCAAACAACAAGGTTTCTAATTAAATTAATATAGATACATATGAATCCCATATCATTGTCCCAATCATGACATAAAAACACCAATTTCATCCCTGGATGTCAATAAAAAACCAAGATCACAATTAACTGACATTAAATTGAACTGTCATGTATTAATAAGAGAATATGGTTATTCTTTAATTTATATAAAGGATTATATCAAAAACTTTGTATCTCTTAGGTCCTTAGCATAGGCGTAACAAATACTCCCTAGGTATTTTGTAATAATTCATGAACACATTAAATATCTATAAGAGAGTCTATGAGTTGGAAATAATCCCAACAAAAAGCGTGCAAAGAGACTGACCTCTCATCCTCTTAGGAAACAAATTTTTTAATATGAAATTAGTAATGAACCAAATAGACAATAGATTTAGAAATCCTATATTCATAAATTGGAAATGAGTGAAGGTTTCAAATCCATTGGGAGAAAATGGTGAACCCAATATGAATAATTAAAATATGATATAAATTCATAATCGAATTCCAATCCATTATCTTATGATATAAAATACCTGATATGAAACTGTTAACCATGATTTAATATGACTGAATATGGACATTTATATGTAATTTCTAATTAATAAAAGTCTTTTTTCTATTTAGATCACTCATACATCACTCCAAATGGAATCTCTAAATCCACCTATCAATTCCATGATCATTAGAAAAGAGGGTGGAATGAGACAATGCAAGCAAAAAATCAGCAGAAATGCCAATCATATGCCTCGAGCACCATAAAGACCACGACCTCATGGACTCAACATGCACTTCCATCTACCCACCATCTACAGAACCATGTTTCTAATTTTCTTTTGTAGTGTTATTATTTAAATTTATATATCCTAACATTGAAACATCTCATGAATGTTAGTAGAGGATGAATCCTCATAATATATCCTATCAATTTTGGGTTGTGAGGTATAAATTTTAACCCTTAATGAAATCCAATAGTTTTGGTATCCTATTCAATGGTGGTAGTAATTTATTCTATCCACATCTCATGGAGGTGGAGGATGTAGTTCATCTATTTCTGATTCTTTTTCGGGGGCACGGGCACATAACATTTAGGAACATGCATTGGTGTCACACTCTATTGCCGTGTATTCCCACTATTCAAAGGAGAATTAATTTCACCACTATTAATGGTGATGTATCATTTTTGATGGAATCTAAATTATGGGATGTCAGAACCTCCATAGTTGGATTACAAATATTCACTTGTTTCATCGTTTTGTTCTCCCTCCTATAGTTAATTCATGTTCATGGAACTTTCTTGATTCAATCTATTTCTAAAAGCCAATTACATATGCTTATTTCGACAAGACATTCTAAAGGGTCATGACAGGGAAGAAATAACCAATCAAAAGATTTTTCATGTAGGGTATCGCTTGTGTGTCAAGATTATAGAAGCATTGTTCACCTATATTCTTCCTCATAGAGGGAATATCATGGTGGCATCCCATGTGTGGAACCCAAGGCATCCCTTTTCAATCATCATGTATATAATTCCAAAGGAATATATTCTAGGAAAATCACCATAGGCATCCCATGTTTAGCATGAAGTTGCTGATTCCATTGGCACATATCATAATATTTATTCACCTAAAGCTCTAAATCTTTAGCATAGGGTAGTATTATTAGATACGTTGCATGTTTATCACCTCGAAGAGATGTACGAAACTAATCAATATTAACCATGGAGGCAGATCATGGATGTATATCCATAGGATGTAAAACCTGTATGGTTTACTGATGGATGGATCAGAACACACTACGGTGGTAGATCTTGGAGGTGTGTCCATTAAATAGAAAAATTCACACCATGTTGGTTGATCTAAATTCATGTGAGGGTGGATCGGTGGGGGGAGGAGGTCCACCCCTAAGAGGGAAAATCATGATTTACCATTGGTCAGGATTGGACCATGGAGAGGTTTTCTATATACCCTTTTTGGAAGATTGTGAACAAAACCAATTATGATTGAATCCTCAGTTTAATTTCATGTGATAGGACATATCCATCCATTTAAACATCATATGACAAGGATGATTGCATCACAATAGGTCAATCAATGAGGGATGGTGTGGGGCATTCCCATGGAATATTCCTATTACAATTGGATATCTATTATTTGGATTTGATATTGGACTTACTCATGGAAGTTTCCTAGATGCATGGAATGATAATACAATGATGTGTCCACTAGAGAAAAATGAGTCTGGATGGGGATAGAGTGTTTTTAGTGGATGAAGTGGGTGAAATTCTGGTTATTGACTCTTGGGAGGCTTCCTACATATACTGTTATATTGGAATCAAATTCCGTGTAGTTTGGAAAGTTGTGTCAGGGCATTCACCCTATGAGGAGGCCCATATAGTTGGGATTATTCATGGAGGTTTCTAGTAATTGGAGTATGGATTGTTGTAGGGTCTTACAATCAAGAGGATTCGCATATGAGGATTGATACTAGTGCATACTCTAGGAAGGATTCCCATTGGTTGAGATTCATGTCCATTACCCAACAGTATTACAATGTGAGTCAGGATCAGTGTAAAAAAGAGGAAGTATTATACTAGGAGATTGTTTTGGGAATTATGCACCAACAAGAGATGGTGTGGGGCTTATTCATGTAACATTCCTTGAGATGGTGTTATTCTATGTGGGGAGGATCTAATTCCATCTGAGGAGGATCATATTCCTTTTTTCTTATACATGTGGAATCCGATGAATGGTGTTGGGAGTTATGCATGGATGTGACCTTTTATATTGGGAATTCCCAACATGGTGGATGGAGTTGGAATTACATGATGAGTGTAAAATGGTCATCTCGTGTACATTTCACATTGTAAGACCACTGTTTTATGTATTGTGATTAAGTCATTGGTGTTTTCTTGTTTTAGATCATCCATCATGGAAATGGGGGACTCACTTCTTACCCCATGAACATACATAATTACCAATCATTCTCACTTGGAATGGAGTGGATTTAAAATATCAAGTGTCACTAGTGTAGAAGAGTGTTTGATAATGTCCACGATAGTGCTTCCATGATGATAAGAATGATACATTAGTGTACCTTTTTATTGAATAAAATGGAAAATTAGTGTCTCATGCCACAGAAGTAGAAATGAAGGCCACAATGGTCCGTGCAAAAAGACAAACATAGAATCCAATTGCATCTAGATAACCATTGTATGGATATGTGGTTTTTGGTCACTCAGCCTTTCTAAAAAGGTATTAGAATAATGGACGAATCATGGAGAGACAATTTATAGGTTCTTCACAAAACAGCGGGTCTTGAACCAAGATTCTTCATGAAGAGTGTGATATTTTTTGGGGTAAAGGTCATTATAAAGAATAGGCATTGTGAAAACTGGGTACCCTACCATAGGATGATGTCATGGATTAGGAAAGGAGTGCCTCACAATGTCTTAATGGTTTTTGAATGCTCAAGATCCCCTAATGGACATCTTTCTTCAATAAAGGTATAATAATTCATGAAACGATTCCCCACCTTAGATGGAGGTCTTTAAGAAAAAATGGGAGGAGGTTTCAAAAATATAGGATACCATAGATGATCCATTTATATTTGGGTTTTGATGATTAGGTGCTTCGTGAATTAGGAAAATACCTATTTCAAAATTTCAATAAACCTTCTTATAAAATTGTGACTCAGTCAAGTATTTATAGGAAATTTGGTTACCATTGATTAGATGTTGATTGTGGATAAAATTTGTTCTTCAAGAATGGTTGTATGTCTATCGAACGCATAAATCACACCATCAATCATTGGAATGGTTTTATAGAATCATCGGAGTCATGATGTGCATTATAATGGCATAAAAATATCATGAAGGGGGTCTTCATGAATGGGCATCATGAATAAGAACATTGAGAGAGATTTTGGGACATATTGGCTGGAATTTTCCCTCCATTATCTTCTATCTTCTTTGAAAGACCCCGTGATCAATAATATTGTAAGTATTTCAACACCAACAGATCCCCCCTGCCATCAAAATGGGAGATGAAGTGGAAAGTGAGGATATTATTTAAAGGGTAATCGCCAAATGGTGATAATATTATCCACAACCGGAATACTATTCACGATACTCACTCATGATGATGTCATATGGAGGTCACTGGCAAGAAGTTCATCGTGAAGAGCCTCATGTTCCGATTCCTACAGATGATGATTTTGGGGGTTACCTCAAAAGATGTTGACTTCACACAATGAAAAATAATATAATCACCATTTAAGAGAGGATCTCAACCACCATGAACACTCACTAAGAATTATTTATTTTCCAACCCAGCATCCAAACATAATCATGATGAACAATACATAGAGAACTAAACATCGTGAACCACATTGTTGAAATGTGAGTACTATGACATTAAGATCCTTTAATAAGCATCACAAACTAATCTCTATTTGATAGTTTTAGAAAACAACTATGTCTCTAATCCAAACACCTACTCGTGATGCACTACTCGAAAATGGAACTATACCCAGGATTTTGGAAAAAACCGTGGGTATAGGTCACCCTATCCCCACGGTTTTCCAGAACCATGGGGATAGGTAGTTTTCCAGAACCTAGACCCACGGTTTAAGAAAACTGTGGGTATAGGGTACCCTATACCCACGGTTTGGGCAAACCGTGGGTGTAGGGTCTCAAAAACATGCCTATACCCACTGTTTGGCCATAAACTGTGGGTATAGGTGAGCTCTATCCCCACGGTTTTCCCAAAACCGTGGGGATAGCCTTTGGTTAAAAACATATACCCACGGTTTTGAAAAACCGTGGGTATAGGTTTCCCGCGTTTGTGCGGGAATTTTTTTTTCCGCAGGAATTTTTTTTTGGCGGGAGTTCTATACCCACAGTTCTTCCCTCTATACCCACGGTTTAAATAAATATATTTAAAAAAATATATATACATATACGTAAAGTCGACATTGGGGCAGTGGTAAGGTGGTTCGTTAGCGGCGAAGAGGTTACGGGATCAAATCCGGACACCCGCTATTTTATAAAACCTATACCCACGGTTTTCAAACCATGGGTATAGAGTATTGACACGGTGGCAAAAACCTATACCCACGGTTTGACCAAAACTGTGGGTATAGGTCAGGGACCTATACCGACGCCATTCAGCCGCACGGTTCCCAGAACCGTGGGTATAGCCTATACCCCCTGTTTTGGGGGCTATACCCACGGTTTTGAACTGTGGGTTATAGGTCTATTTTCCAGTAGTGATGGCTCTCAGGGAGTCATCATAGTCACTGCTCAGAGGGAGGAGGCGGAAAACAATATCATGATCGTGGAGTGTGTCAGAAATGAATCAATAAACAATTAATTTCCCAATATGTTATCAGAGTCTCATAGGTATTATCCATTATGTTAGAGGCCACAATTTTATGGATTTAGACACAAAGATGATGTATTATCCATGAAGAGTGTAGGTATGAGACAACCTACTATTTGTGTGGCATATTTGGGTAGTATTAGTGGCACATTGATATTTCTAGTCACATTTTCAAAGATCACATATTCATCAATGATAAATACCTCTAAAATCACCTAAATTATGTTCATGGGGAGAAGTTTTAGGAAGAGGTATCCCCATAATTGTATCATATGATTCCCAATATAGGTTTGGGGGACAAAGATAAGGCATTGACTAATTAAAGGGTTCAGATCTAGTGAGGGAGCTTCACTAATGAGTTGGTTTGGGTCAACTTGTTATTAATGTGATGTTCATAGATTGTGGTAAAGAAAAATAGGGTAGGAAATTATGCTACGACATGGGATTCTCAATTTCATGCCTACCATCCACAAGAATTACACCCATATTATTGAGAAGATGGTCACTGGGGGCCCATTCATTTCATTTACATCATGGAGAGGTTGGAATAAAACATGGGACCTTCATAAAATCTCTGGGATCCCAATCTTAGTACAAATTTATGATCCTTAATACCCCTGGAGAATCTATTTGGGAAAAATTAAAGGTGACCAGTTTTGGTGATGTTGATTCTAGATCTGGTGTCGGCAACTAGTGAGATGATGTTGGGACTAGAGATGTTCCCTTCAAATAGTGGTTCAAATATTTCATGAATGGTTTGGAATAGGATCATTATTATAATTATTAACCATCAAATAATATTCCAATGAGTCCATGAACATGTCTTAGGGGAAACTAGGGGGGAGAGAGGTATCCTACTGGAGAATCATTGAAGCGATTTAATTGTAGGTTTTGGGATACAATGGCAAGACTGAGCCTCAATCAATAGTTAGGCTAATAGGATTCATCATGGAAAGTATCAATAGTTGTTTTAATCCATTGAGGGATGCACACATGTTGGTGTGTCCAATAAAGTTCATAATGGTAGTGATATTGGAGACATGGTAGTGCACCTATGTTGGAATCCGATTGATAGAAAATTAGTATAATGCAGTTTGCCACATTATTAAAGGAAATATGTTTCTTCATGTGTATGTTCCATTCAACATTTTGAACATATTGGGGGATTCACAAAAAGGGGGAAACCAGACTCTAAACCCTATATACCCACCCACAATGAAATTATGGTTGGCCATCCTGAATATCTTGTTTAGTTAACCGATCATGTTGGGAACGAAAAATGTGTTGAATAAGGATAGGTCAGAATATCACATTATCTTTAACCAGTTATCTTTGCTGATGGGTGTAATTTAAAATGATGTTAATAAGACCATGGAATAAATGTCAACCACTTGGGCTTTTTTTGTGGGTTTATGGTGTTAATGGTTTACTTCGAGTCACTCTTCGAGCTATATTACCCACACTTGTTCACGAGGCTATTTGGTTGCATTCAGAGGATGAAAACGAAGGTGTAATCAATGGTTAATCATTAGCGACTTCCTAATATGATGAGGGATTTATATATAATTCCCATTCATGAATATGGGAATATGTAGAATGAGCTTCTTCCACCCACTACTGTATACATGCTAACCCATGACTATGTATTGAGTTGGTCGATTTCCTACCATGGTGGAATGATTAGGGAACAAGCCATCCTGGATAATGAAGGGTTAATTCCCCCACTTGGTGGTAAGTGTAGAGTGGTGGATGGATTATTATGTGGAACAGACCTAGCCCGGTGGGTTGGGAAACAACAATAGGACTAGTGGTTTGCGTGCCCACATAGGAAATAGGAGACGGGAGTGGAGTAGGGCCATTAATCCTAAATATGCTGGTAATGAAGACTCAGGAGGAAGGGGACACATCTGGGCTGGTCCAATGGTCGTTTTTCCAATATTCCTAAAATCCATTATGTCCTGAGTACATACTCATGGATTCAATAATTCTTGAGGAATGGGACTATTGGAATTCCATCAATTAGATCCCAGGTGTTTAAAGGATGTGGTAGAACCACAATAGACATGAGATGTGTCTCACTAGGATCAGTTATTAGAAGAATTGTTTCACTGTGTCCCATGATTATGGAGAGTACTATGTGAAGGATTTGGTGGACCTGGGGAATTCTTGGGACACTCTATGTCAATTGACAGACCCGGGGATGGTGCTACTAGATATGACCACTCCTCCAAAATATTCATAAGATGACAAATTCGAGCGTTCTCCCTTTCAAATGGGATCAAAAAAGTCATTAAGAGATGATTCATATATATTCTCACCATGGACATGAAGAGTCACATCTAACAAATTATATATCCAAATCATTCATTCCATTGATATAACATGCTCTATAGTACTGATGTATAACTCTCTTTCCAACACTGTAGGAATTAAAAACGGTGGTGGGGGAAGTATGAGTTGGACTCTAAAATAAAAGTGGTGGTATATAATCTAATAGAGGGGTGACGGTGGTGTCAAAATCCTAAATTAGTGGCCAAGAGAATTCAAATATTTACATCTATAGTGAAGGAAACGTCTTTAGAAGAAACCCTAACCATGGGGTTGCTGTTGAGACATCCAGAACTCATCCTAAGATTTTACTATTCACTTAATGTCCATTATTCACTACAAAATTGAATATTTTTTCTACTTTTCTGTGAAAGGATTATATAAATAGGAATGGAATATTGTATGGCTCTTGGAACCTAACAAACAGTTCCAACAAATACTGACTTACAAATTTTTTTATTAATTTTTTTTTCTGATATGTATAAAAGTTATGATACAGTTGGGTGTATAGTGTTGGAACCATAAGAGAAGGAAACCGGGGCTCAAATTGTGATGGATGAATTGTTGATGATGTTATAATTTGAGGAAACTATGGATACCACATTTGGTGTGTCAACACTAGAATTTCCCCCAATGGTGGATGCATGATCTATAGTTGATGTAGAGCCACCAGCAAGGGTAGCCAAAAAATATGGGTTGTCAGAGTCCATATCTATGGTACCTAAATATATATAAGAGGAACCTACTATATGTGAAGAGGATAATCTTTATTTTTTCCCTCATATAATCATCATGACACATACACCTATAGATGAAATAGTTTTCCAACAACTCGCATTCGATGACATAGATATAGAAGATCTAGTTATGAATATATTGGTGGTCTTTCCTCTTAAAAATCTTATTCTAAATAGATATTTTACGGACTCTGGCCTAGAAGTAGCATAGGATAACTAGGTTGTCAATTTCATGATGTGGAGGAATGTAATGAATTTCATCACTCACATCTGGATAGTTGTACTTTCACAATGGGTGGAATATCTCGTTCATTGATTTGTTAGTATAGGGACTAATGGGTTGATTCCTTCACTCATCATGCACTATCACTAGACATAATTGTTGAGAGGGTAATGTGTGGAATAGTATGAGATTGTTCTTTCCCAAATGAAACAGAAGGTTGGGGGCATCCAAGAACATTAAAAGGACGAGGAAGAGAATTCCCATCCAGATGGGATGATACAATAGCCCATAGAGTCCATTGTCTCTCAGGACGAGGTTACCAATATTTCGAGGATTCAACAAGTAGATTTTGAGGCTACGGAAGATAAAATAAATATGAAGAATGTCGAGTTTTAGGAGATGAAGTATTGGAAAAAATCTGGTCTATTTATGTCCACTCCAAGGATGATGATGAATATAATGATATAGTAGTGCAACAATAGTCCTTCGGGATCACTCAATAGCGGATGGGTGTGCTCGGGTGACCAATCATTGATTCAAAGCTGTAGTGTCACATTTTTTCTAGGGTATTCCAGGATATGTGTATAACCCCATGAAATAATGGATTATCCTTGATTGCATGATCTATCATATTTATTTATTTTTTGTTCTTACGCCATTCATATTTCAGGGAAAACAAACAACAAATTAGTAATATAATGTGGTCCATATATGGTGTGAGAATTAAGGTAAAAAAAGATATTTTTTCATACAGGAATTCCAGAGTGTTATCAGGCACTATGGGTCTGCTATAGTTAACATACCTACCGAGAGTCTATAGGGTGTGGGATGTTGTGTCTAGAAAAAAGGCTCTCAGAACAACCAACATACAATCCCATTGTGAACTAGTGGATGAAAGGGATAATACCATGGGAATTGGATTTGAACCGTATAATAGGGTATAAAAAATGTGAATCTTCATACCCAAAGTTTGAAATGGTATTTGAATATAATAGACATGAATTATAACTAATTACTATGGTCAAAACATATCATTTGTTCCATTATCCTAGAATGGGGACAAAAAATGATAGTTAACTACTGACCATGTTTGAAGAATGGAACCTATCTCCAATATTCATCTGATGTCCTCTAGAATGTTAGCTATGGAAAAAAGTTGAGACAAAATGGAATGAGACTAAATCGTTAGTGGGGGTATTTCAAATGTGGAAGATGATAAGGATCCATGTAAGGGAACACAAATCATGGTAATAGAGTGATGAAATTTCTTAATTGATTCATACACTTGAGGGATTATTCCACTACATCTTAGAGCACATTTGTTTACGATTATTGGTCTGAACCATGTTTAAACTTATATTACAGGGAGTTCCATTATGGATAAAATGTGATGTATTGAAACATGAGAAATGTGGTAGATAGACAACAATGGCGGAGAAGGCCTTTTAGGTGACAACATTTTATTTGTTTTAGTCTTACAACAAAAATGAAGATGATAGACAGGAAGTTTACCTCCATTTGATGAGTATTTCACATGGTACATCTTAACATCATGTAATCAGGATGTGTCTCATAGTTTAATGTTATGTGACTAGATCATTGTGAATAGAATAATGTTTTATGTCTAGGGATAAGGAATGTTTTATATTGTCATACCAAATAGACAATGATTCTAATTTTATGGACATATATGATAGGAGAAATGATGATACTAATGAATATACATAGAGTGGTTAGTTGAAAAACTCAACAAGAATTGAAACCTTCAAGGCTTATCTATACACCACATGATCAGTTGATGTATCACATGCTGTTTAATGTAATATTTCATGGAAATGTACTTCAACCATAGAAATTCTTGGTGTGGATTTAATTTATTATTAAAGAAACAACCAAAATTTCTAACCCTGTGTCTGTCATGCATGGGTTGGGAATCAATGATTAGTATGTGTGTTTTACCGACACGCAGAATAACACATTATAAGTGACACAAAGGGATTGAAAATCCAATAAGATACACATAAGTTGAAATAAGGTAATGTGAGACTTACAAAATCAATATTAGGGGTGAACGATGGGTAGGGATGGACTGATGAACATATTCAAAACACTGGAATGTCAACCACATCTATTAGGAATGAGGTATGAAAAGGTAGGACCTGCTACTGACTATGTTTAAAAACATAGGATCCTCCATTTTCAACTAGATATCCATTAGGGTGTTGTACACAGATATGAGGTGAGTAAAACTGGAATGATTCCATCACCATTAGAGGGTATATATAGTTTTTAATGGAGAAAAATATATATAATGATTTGGAATCAATGTTTATAATGGGGTTATAAGAAATTGGGATCCAAACCCGGGATTTAAGATAGTTTATATTCATATTGGGTGGAATTTTTTGAAGTTAACATACATAGATTAAGTTTATGTGGTGTATAAGATAACTGATGCCATGGTGAATATAGGTTAATGAATGTAATGTAGGTCTCAAATCTGTGAAATGCAACCATTGCTAGATATTTCACATGGATGTGGATCAATCCATATGTAGTCCTAGAACATGGCATGGGGGAAGGAAAATGCAGATGAAGTTCAACGTCAACGATGAGGTAATATAGAGCATCTTGAAATAAAATGGGGTATAATTGTAGTTTAACATCATTCATTGAGGATGTTTTTCTATGTAGATTATTTGGTACAACACGAAAATTATGGGATAAAAACAGTTTATGCCCATAAGGTTTGGAACCGCTAAAAACATTTTAAGGTCATATTTCATGGACCATGTGTTCTTATTCATAGGACATAGAGTTTAGAATATGAAAAAAGTGGCATTAAATGATGTTCATATGGTAAAAGAGTTAACATCTAATGTGAATGAGCCATAGAGACATTACACTTCATCAAATGAGAATGATGTCGACAACACACAGTTTCAAGTCACATAGTATGGACTGCGAGGTAAATTACATTAATCTAAAAATAATGGGATGAGAATGGTCGTTATATGATTCATCTCTGTAGCAACAGATAAGTATAACCAGATGTGAATTTATAAAAAAGGGTCTTATGTAGAACATATACACCTTAAAAAAATATCTTCAACTGATTTCTATAGTATTCTGTGGGAAAAAACTGAGGGCCAGGGGATGAATGTCTGATTAATTTTCAACTAGACCCAAAGACAAACTGACTGGGCATCCCAATAGATCCTATATGGATGATAATCAATCCAGATGTTGTACTAGAACACATCATGTTGGGAGACCAACACTAGTGGGGGAAATCCACAATGGTGAGGAAACTATGACATCCCACGATTAACGTGAGGTATCCCAAACTTGTACTGGTTAATATTACATTCGAACAACATGTATTTAGGATGATATATTTCTATTGAAGGACATAGAGTTTGGACCATGGTGGGAAATATTCCAAATTGGTATGTGTCGCATGACAGCCTGACATGCTTGACATGAATGAAGACATATGAGGCCTGACACATCATGAATAACCTAAAGTAAATAACTACTATAGTGGTGGGATAATCTCATCTATTTGGGATATGTGGGGTATGGAAGTATTAACCTATTGTGAATGAGGATGAAAGGGCCCAATGTCAGGGAATATTCTCAGGAGATCCCCATGTATACTTTAAAGTCGCTTTTTTGGACTTGACGTAAATATTTTAATTTCATATTTCTTGTTCCATCTACTCATAGTTTAAGGTCATGGATTATTGACCATGGTTGAATATTCCAAAAGGGGTATGTTTATTCTATATGAATAATTATCCTGATGTTAATGATAACTAAATAGGCCCACACAACACATACACATACTTAAAAAGGATTGAATACTGTTTAATGACATGTTACACGGAATAATCTTAGGTCAATGGTACAAACTATTTTATAGATTTTGACTAGATGAAAAGAAATAATGTCTAGGCATCACTACATTTCCCATATGGATATAAATAAGTCCAGACATAGTTCTTAAAATATGTATACATACACATGTATTATTCATACATAAAGTGGGGTATTTTATTTATTTCTAGGGTGGATGGAGTAGGATATAGTATTTATACATTGATATTTATCCTATGTGGATAGGAATCATGATTTATGTTGTTCACGAATGTGACATGGTAGATGATCAGTGTTGGGTCCAATGTCCCCTTGAGATAGAATATTGTCATGTTACAAAATTAATCATTTCATGGATATGATGATGGTTATTATTCAGTGTATCATCTCGAAACCACGACTTTTGTAGAACATTTTAACATCATATTATGGGGATAATTAAGGTAAAGCACTCCAAGGGGAATGTTCATGGTGTGGTAGATATAACTCGATGCGAATGAGGACCTATGAGTCTGATCACCATACTAAAAAGTCCTAATTAATAAATTGAAACAATTAAATGTCATGATTCATGGACATAAACTTTTATTTTATGGCCATGAATATCATACCATTATTCCTTGTTTAATGTTTCTTCCTAGGGATATGAACTCCTCATGGGATGTTCTTCATATGGAACATGGAATAGTTTGGGGGAGTGATTCACTGTCTATCCATGGTGATCAAAGATTATGAACTATTATAATCGACCATGTGTATAACGGCCCATACATTACATATATATCGTAGATCAACATTGGATAATATTATTACAAAAGATAACAAAAACCACACCTTGACCGTATATGTTTAGTGGCTTTAGAAATTGGAAATCATAAACCACTATTTGATTAAACATGTACATTGTCTACCGCTTATTTCATCATAAGTAGACACCTACTTGACATGTCTTACTTAATACCTTTTTTAATGACCTTGGGAAATGAAACATTTGAATGGGTGATCTCAAATGCTCAGTAAGGTTAAACAATGGAAATAAGAATCATATCATAATCATAAGAACATAACATTCGAAAATATTATCCTACTTATAAAAGATCATAATATAATGTCTTGGGATAAGTCATAAAAGTTCAATGTAATCCCAATAGTCACAACATAAGACATGAAATTTCATCGCATAGAGACATAATTATATAAAGTCATATCATTATAGTTATGGCTCATTTTTGAGACCATAATAATAGACAAATTCCATTACGGAACCGAGTTCACTCCTCATTCTAGCCTTGTATTACTAAACCATATTTACATTCCATTACAGTCATGATTATCTCATAAGATACAAATATGTACCCAATGCATTGGATGGAGATATTGGACCCACCCATCTTATAGTGAAACCATTCGTACGTGTGCCACACAAAGAGAAAAATATTCACTATAAAATAACCCATGAACTAAAATGGGAATCACAAACACCATTTCATCATAATTGATATAAAACAAATGGATTTCCTAAATATCACACAATCACATAATAGTAATAATAGGGTAATTAATATTATCATATTTAAAGACAATCATCTTAGATGGAAAATAATTTTAGGAAAACACATGAAATTATTTCGTGAGGAAAATGTCCTTCTTCTAAAATGTTTTTATTCCACAAAATGACACAAAATTTGGGTCACGAACCATCCCCCGGGGCTCGTGTTGTGAATAGACCAAGCCCGCCTTCCATAGGCCAGGGGCCTGCGATTAGCACCGAAAAGGTGTATCCTTATAACGGGATGACATTTCCTTTAAATATGTATAAACACACAATCCAAGAACAAAAAAATATTTGGGCATATTCCATGCAGAGGTGAGTATAACAATACTCAATAGGGACCCCGAGATCATCGAATGACTTCCAGAGTTGCACAAAGGAAAAACCATAACGAATAACCTCATTAACAATTCACAAAGAAGTCGTCAGGTCTACATAGGTATATGCACATAAATATACAAATTTTATCAAAATATACTCGTATCAAACCAGAGAAAACATAAGCATCCTACTTGTAATCCATTTTCCCAATTGAACCAGGGGGATGAATACCACAAAGGTAACACCATGAAGGTAAAACCATGGAGACAGAATTACCAAAAAGGTAACACCACGAAGGTAACACCACAAAGGTATAAGTACCACAAAGTTAACACCATGAAGGTAAAATAAACATCTCACACCAGGTATAACTTAAGTACATAAGTAAAGATGATTAGAAATATCATTGGATCATCATACTCTATCAAGAGGCTCTACTGCTGACCCACACAGGATCAATAAATACTGACCCACACAGGATGGTTAGGTGCTAATCCACACAGGATTGATACATACTAACCCACACGTGATCGTAAAGTGTTGACCCACACATGATCAATAGATATTGACCCACAAAGGATCACTAAGCATTGTCCCACACAAGATCAATCAATGCTGACCCACACGGGATCAATATTCATTCTTCACGATAAGTCCAGCCACAAGATTCCTTGCATATGGTGCGCTCGAGTTCCATAGAATATACGTTTCAAGATATAAATAGTAACTCAACCACCACTAAGATCCATAAAGGACTAACAAAAAAGATTCACATTTCGTAAGGTTTCCAACGCGAAAGATGGTGCGTCAATTGGACATCTGGTCTATGAGTTACTGGCATTTTAATGCCGAGGGCCCGATTGGATTCAGGTTCGATCTAACCCAGCTGTACTCCAACTATCTCCAAAAATCATGTGATGTTTATCAAAAATACTATCTCGTTCCATGGATCCTAGTGTTGTATATGGTTCATCAAATAGACGTCTAGGTTTCATGTTATGGCCCTTTATGAGAAACTGGTCCTGGTTAGGTCTGGGTCTGGTCCGACCCAGTCTAGGTCTTTCCTAGGTGGGATGAGCCACAACGGGCTCCTCCTGCTATTCCTTGGTCTGTCTTGACCCATATGGGGTACAACCCATCCCACATGGTGGTGCATTCAGGCCCGCAAGGGGGGGGGGGTGCAGCCTGGCCCGCAGAGGGTGAGACCATTGGGCTACCGCGGTCAACATGCGGAAAGGCTCATTGCAGCGAGGCCCGCAAAGGGTGAGGACCTAGAGCTGGGGTTTTCCCTAGCTGGTGTAGGGGGGCTCCTCTCCCCCCACATAATTTCTCCCAAATGGAAAATCCATTCGGGGAGGTGAAGCGACGACGCCACATGGCACCGCCTGGTCATCGTTGGACCTGCAGGGGTAGGTCCCTCCTCTACTGCCATAACTTTGTGTAGTGGCCATCTCTAAAAGTGTGGGATAGTGCACCGCTCCACCTCTTCCAACGAACAAGAGGTGTCAGCGGGCGGCACATGATGGCGTGCCTCCCTCTCTTTCATGATAGACCATTACTGGTTCCCACTGTCACCTGTCGGTGCCAGTCGTTGGTGATGTCTTGCCGGTATCACACCTGTGGCCATCTGTGTGTCACCGAGTGATCACTAGTGGCATGTTTTTACATCTGATGGTACCAACGGCATCCTCCGGATTCCCTATTATCTACTTGACCCTCAGTTTCGGGATTCGTCCAACCTAAGTAAAATGTCTGCCAAGAACGCATAGATCAACAATGTAGCGGAGGGTCTGAGTCATGTTCCATTAGCCTGGGCCCTCCGCGTTAGCATTATAACATGATGGAATAATATGATTCAACAAAATCTTCAAATTAAAACAAGATAAATCTCTAATTCAGGATCGTTGCATAACATCTGCATTTGAGGAATAGTCGGTGTTCTTCATTTCCGAAACAAGCCTCCAACGACGCCACTCAATCGTTGTTATTTTGTTCAGGATTTGGTGGAGCTCACCACCAATCATTGGAACTGGTACCATCCTCCATGTGATTGGCGTCACGTTAATTTTTAAAAGTTTTTTCGCTTGGTGAAGTCGTGCCAACACCACTCTACATGATCCATATAAACAAAAGAAGGGGGTGAGTAACGCACAAGGAAATAATGGGGTTTATTTAATTAAAGGACCTTTCAAATTCTAATGGTTTAGTTACAAGAGTAATGGGGAGTCAAGACATTTAATTGAATCATGTGTCATTGGTCCCATATCAACCGTTTGATAATTAAAGAATAGAAAAGTGGGAAATAAAAAAACATTGTTATTTTATTATTCTTTTAAATGTCCAAAATCTATCTATTTTTTCAGCCTACTACATTGAAGTGAAGCCTCCCTTATGAAAATCCTGGCACTGTATATTCAATGGTTCCATCATAATTTTAATCTGAGCACTGGTTGAAATGATAAAAAATTCCTTCTGCATGTTTACTGAACATAGCTTAAAAATGTTCAGAAATTCATCCTCGGCACACCGAGCCTCAGAATCACACACCATCGATTTTCACATACTCATAATAATTCCATATAATTAAAAACATTTCATGAAAAATCCAGGTCTTTAAATTCTCCCCACCATCAGAATTTTCATCCCCGAAATCCACAATATAGACTATGAAAACAAAAGGGGGTTACTGAGCATGAATCTATGCCTCCAACTCCAATTTTCTCCCCTGGAGGTTCCCGTGCATCCACTGAAGGCACACCAGAGGTATCAATCATCCATGAAGGACCTGCCCCTATCGATCCTCAATCTCCACTGGAACCTCCATAAAAATTTCCCCATCATCAAAGTCCATCTCACCATGGTCGATGATGTGAGATGGGTCATGCACGTATCTCTTCACCTGGTATACATGGAAGAAGTCGTGCACCCTCTCCTACTACGGTGGCAGTGTCCAGTGGTATTCCACCGCTCTAATCCTCCTCATTATCAGAAATGGTTTGATAAAACTCCTTGACATTTTGTTACCTTAGCCAAATCTCTGTTGTCCCCCTTAGGTGGATACTTGCAAGAATATGTCGTCCCCCTCCTGGAACTCTAGAGGTATCCGTCTCCAGTCAGCATAAGACTTTTGTCTCCTCTATGCACTCTTAATCCACTCCTGGATGATCTGCACCTTCTCAATGGTATCCTATATAAACTATAGACCCATAAGTGCGGACTCCCTTAGATCTGTCCATCGTTGAGGTGATCTAAAAGGTCGACAGTACAAGGCCTAAAATAGTGCCTTACCGATGTGAGAGTAATGGATGTTGTTGTATGATAAATATACCAAGGGCTAGTGATCCTCCCAACTACGGCCATAATCTAAGACGCAAGTAAGAAGATTGAACTCCAATGTTTGAATGGTCCACTCCGTCGGACCATCCGTCTGCTGATGAAAGATGGGTGGTCATACGTAGCTGAGTCCCGAACTCCTCCTATAATCTCTTCCACAACATGGATGTAAAACATATGTCATGGTTAGAGGGGATTTTCGATGGAACCCCATGAAGTCATACAATCACTTGTATGTAGAGGCATCCTAGGCCCTTCGCTGATCCATGCTATCTGATGGGTAAGAAATGGGCCAACATGGTGAGTTGGTCAAAGATCACCCAGATGGAATCATGTCCCCTTGTCGTACGTGGACGCCCTATCATAATTTCAATTGAGATAACATCCCACTTCCACTCTGGCACCTCTGGTGGATGCCCTAATCCTACTAGGACATCATGCTCAGCCTTTACTTATAGACATGTTAGGCATCGTGAATCAAACTACCCCCCTGCTTTCTTCATCTGTGGCCACAAGTGCTAACACTGGAGGTCCTGGTACATTTTCACCGCACTAGGATGTACCACTAAAAGGGACGTATGAAACTCCCTCAACACCTCCCCCGTAGTGCTAGTAGTAATATGGTGCATCCTCTAAAGATATTTATGTGCTACCCACCTTTAGAAAATCCATCGTGTTCTTGTCATGAGGATATATGAGCACGTTGAGCCTCGCAATCAATGTTCCCAATATGTTCCTCCCAAACTCCCTGATGATGTGGGGGAGAAACAGTCATAAACATGAGGTATGCTGCTTCATCTCTATCCACAAAGGATATCTGTAACGTGGATAAATGCTCTGTCACCTCACCCAGAAACTGGATACTAGACCTCCTGCTGAGTGTGTATGCTACAATGTTCCACTTTTAGGGAGTGTAGACTATCTCAAAGTCATAGTCTTAGAAGAACTCTGTCCAACCTCATTGTCTCAGATTTAAGTCCTTCTGTGAAAATATATACCTGAAACTCTTGTAGTCATGGTATACCGTTAAATGGTCTCCCATAAAATAATTTCACCACATATTCATAATAAAGTCCACTAATACTAACCCCATGCCATGGTTATTGTAGTTCTCTTCTTGATGTATCAACTATCATGAACTATAAGAGATCACTGCTCACTCCTGCATCAAGACACATCTGAGTTCAGTCCCTGATGCATCATAGTAGACTACAGAACCATCACCTTATTCAAGTAGCCTCATAATGGTGACATACGTGATTCTCTACCATAGATCCTAAAAATATTTCTGGAATCTCTCCATACATACAAAGGGATTTCCATTTTTTTCAACACTAAAAATGGTGTCGTAACTCGAGAAAAGTCAGGTCTGAATTTGTTGTGGTACCCAGCCAACCCTAGGAAAATCCTCACCTTAGACATAATCTTGGGTGGATTCCAAGTAAGAACATCCTCTGTCATCTTTGGATCTACTGCAACTCTATCCTCTGAGATAATGTTTCCCAAAAAGTGGAACTCTAGTATCTAGAACTGGATCTTCATGAAAATACCATAAAGCTGGTGCTCTCTGGGTGTATCCAGAACTATCTGTAGATGATAGGAATTCTCATCCTTCATCAATGAGTACACCAAGATGTCATTAATGAAGACCACCACAAAGAGATCGAGGAAAGGCCGAATGATCCTCTTCAGGAGTCCCATGAACACTGATGGGGTGATGGTCATGCCGAATGGTATAAGAAAGAACTCATAGTGGCTATACCGACATCTTAAGGTCATCTTATGCACATCTACATATTGTACCTTGAGCTGATGATAGCCCGATATGAGGTCTATATTCGAAAACCATTGTTCTCCCTTCAACTGATTGAAAATATCTTCAATCCCTTGTATTGGATACTTTTTTTTCAAGGTCACTAGGTTTTGGCACCAATATTCCACATAGAGTCTCAAAATACCACATTCCTTCTTGGTGATCACAATCAGGGCTTCCCATGGAGAAACACTGGGCCTTATGAACCCCTTCCTCTATAAGTCCACCAGCTTTATCTATAACTCACGATGCTCTATGGGAGCCCTATGATATACTGCTGTAGATATCAGTGTCGTCCCAGTGTACATGTCGATGTAAAAGTTTAACTCTATGCATGGAGGTAGTCTCAGAACATAATCAGGAAAGACATCAGCATACATGGCCACCACTACAAGATTACTCGGACTCTCAACATCAACTTCTACAAAGGTAAGTCTTGCCAACTGATGTGTGATCAGATGGACCCTCCTCTGGTAAAGAACATCCTATGCTGCAAAGGCTCACTTCTTCCCTGTGAAGGAAAACATGTTCCCATATTTATGGACACACAACACATTATGCATAATATAGTCAATCTGAGCATACAATGTGAATAACAAGTCTATACCCATGATGACATCATAAGTCCTCGACCTGCTCCAAGAAGATCCCAGTCAATTTTCTCAACTCATATAGTAATATCACACCACTATCACTTGTGTGTAATCATAGAATCCTCTCCCGTAGGAGTCTATGTCCGCAAGGATTGAGACAATGTCTACATAGGAATCTCTTAGCTCTGAACGAGGGTCGTGGAAATAAAAGAGTGAATGGAACTAGTGTCTATAAGTACTACATCTAGGGTCGAGTAGACACAGATCGTACCTCTAATCATCTTCAGAGTTCTATGGTCATTGGCCTTAGGTTCCTAGTGTTGAGATCGTCCCTATCCTCCCGCTCCCTATGGTTGGGGAGGACCACCGTGAGGTGGTGATGATAGAACCTCGAGTCATCACCCACTGCCTGCTTCATGGAAAGCTCATCTACCACATCTTCATGTTACGTGCAGACCTCCTCAATCAAATCTATACCTCTTCCTATGCGGTCCCACTACCATCATCTGTTCTTCTGTATGGAGGTTCAGGAAATCGAAATCCATGTGAACATGCCCGCCGCTCGAGTAGCACTACATGCTCCTCATCTATCCTCCTATATCCAGTGTACCGCTGACCACCGAAACAGTATCATGAGGTCACCCACCAGAAGGTGTATCCCACTTGGGCCCCTGTATCATCTATCTAATGCATTCTGCCAATTTCCTTACTACCATATTTCTGGTGGTGGATCTCACTGTCGGTGTCTACTCTCTCAGAAACTCTGCACCAACAGTGCTCCCTCTAGCAACCGAGCCTACGTCAGCGTGCAGAAAGATATCATTGATGCTCTGATCTACCGTCAGAGACCCTGATCAATGTTCTGGGCCCTAAAGAAAGGTCCAGGTACCCTATCATTGTATTAGCAGAAGAGATTAGTGAACCTCTCCGAGTACTGGGCCACGTTCATGCCTACCCTTCTGCAAGTGCAGCAGCTCCCGTATATGCACTGCGCATAGGGTATCTGGGACAAACTCGTCCCTGAAAAGACCCTTGATGTCTGCCCATGTGAGGATGACATGTTTATTTAACTGGAGTGTAAGGCTTCACCATCTCCCAGCTAAACCTTTGAAGAGACTGGCAGCTAAAATCACCATCGGATAAGCTGGTGTCCCCACTAAGAGAAAACTTCTATCCACAACCTCCATCCAGTCTCAGCCGCCTGCGGATCCATCTCATCTTGGAACCTCAGAGGCCTCTCCCATTGAAACTCATGAAGAAAAATCAGTTGGCATGGACCCTCTGCTGTTGGGGCTAGTATAATCCACTGCCCAATGGTTGGTGGTGCAACTGGTGCACCACCCGATGGTACTATTACCGTAAGAGGGCCATGCACCAAATCCTCATAGCTAGGTGGGATGTAATCATGTACTCTCTCAAGAATCTTGGATCATTGTCTACGTGGAGGCATAATGATAGGAAATAGGTGTGCCACAGTAAATAAGTTTTACCATGTGATCTGACTAAATATATCAAAATTAAAACACTTCCAAAACACACGCACTCAGAGGTTTCGTGCACTGAGTCTTAAATCAGTATGATAGGTCCTAGTGTATGGATACGTCGGCTGGCGCACTCACACTATACTTCTCAAAATAAAAAACAACTCAAAAGAATAACACTATTTCTCTATCTGAATGATAAGAGTCCTAGTTCTTCGGTAGAACCGACTCCTCTGATATCACATTGTCACGACCCATCTCATGGGGCCCATGTCGTGACTACCCCATTCCAGGCTTACATAGGCCAGGGGCTGAGGATAATCACTAGAAAGGAGTATCTATATAATGATATGACATTTCCTTTAAACCTATACAAATATTCAATCCATGAACACAATATAGTAAGGGTGTAGCCCATGTAGGGGAAGTACAACAATACTCATAATGGAACTAGATACCCCCTATGGTCTCCCAGAGTTCCACAAATGAAAAACCACAAACAAATACCTCAATAAAAAATGAAGTTGTTATCAATTATACTTCGGTATATTCCCATACATATACCTATGATATCAAAATATACTCATCCTAAACATGAGGATACATAAGGCTCCTAATTTTAAGCCATTTTTACAATGGAACCACGAGGAAGGAATATCCCAATGTTAACACCATGAAGGTAACACCACAAATGTAGAAGTACAAAAAAGGTAACACCTCAAAGGTAACACAACGAAAGTTACACAATGAAGATAAAAATACCAAAAAGGGAACACCACTAATATGAATGACACAGCTCCACCATGTATAACGTAATTACATAAGTAAATATGATTAGACGTATCACTGAATCATCTTACTCTGTCAAGAGGCTCTGCTACAGACCCACACAGGATCGATAGCTGCTGACCCAAACCGGATCGCTAGGCGATGACCCACATATGATCGATAGATATTGACCCACATAAGATTTCTATGCGTTGAACCACACATGATCAATAGATACTGAGCCACACAAGATTTATATGTTTTGATCCACATAGGATCGATAGATTTTGACCCACATAGGATCAATATTCTTTCATCATGATACCGCCAGCCACATGATTCCTTGCACTCGGTGTGTTTGAGTTCCATAGAATCTTCGCTTTGAGATATCAGTCATACCTTGACCACCACTAAGCTCTAAAATGGAGTAACCCAAAGGACCTACATATCATAAGGATTCCAATCCAATATACGATGCATCAATTATATTCTCGGCATGTGAGTTATTGGAATTTTAATGTCGAGGGCCCCATTGGATTCTTGTTCGATCCAATCCAATTGTACTCCAACTCTCTCCAAAACTCATGTGGAGTATATCAAAAGGACCATCTCACTTCAGGGATACCATCGCCATAGTTGGTTCATTAAAAAGATGTGTAGATTTCATGTTATGTATCTTTAAGAGAATGGGCCTAGTTGGGTATGTATCCGGTCCGACCCGACCCGGTCGCACCAATCCACCCCGACTCGGTCTAGGTCTGGCGTGGTTGGGTTGGGCCACAGCGGGATCGTCCTGTGGGGCTGCTGTCTGGCATGACCCATAGGTGTTGTTTCCCAGCTCGCAAGGGGTGGGGGGGGGGGGCTAGGCACACATGGCCCAGCCCACCGAGGGGTGCGGTCTGCTGGGCTCATGCGACCCGGCCTATAGAGGGCACTCCCTGTTGGCTACGGTCTGCCCTAGCTGGCATGGGGTGGTTGGGGGAGGGGTTCCCCCTCAATTTCTCCCAAATGGATAAGTGGTTTAGAGAGATGAAGCGGCAATGCCACATGGTGCCTCCTAGTCGCTGCAAGACACACCGGGGTGGGTCCCTCCTCCACCGATGTGGCTTTGTGTCATGGCCTTCTCTACCAGCGTGCGACAGCGCGCCGCTCCACCTTCGCTCGCGGCTGGTCAGTTCTCGATGTCATGTCTATATTCGTGACTTTCTCCGTAGGAGGCATATGAAGGTGCACCACACTATCTTTTGTGGTCGGCTGTTGCCGGCCGCCGCCGTCTTCCGCTGGTGCCTATCACCAGTCCTTCTGTGCCAGTTCCACACATGTGGTCATCCACAGGTCACTAAGTGAGCTATGATGGCCCATTTTTTCTGTCCAATGTTTCCAAGGGCCTCCCTGGGATGCCCTCTTCGCATCTTGACCCTATTTTCTGGGTTTTGTCCAACTACAGTAAAACTTTCGTGAAGAACCCATATATCAAAAATGTATCGAAGGGTCCAGGACTTCTTCCATTGGCCTATCCCTCTGTGTTAACATTATAACATGAGGGAATAATATGATTCAACATTCTCTTGAAATTAAAACTAAATTAATCTCTACCACATGATCATTGGATAACATCAGTGATTAAGGAAGAGGAGGTGTTCGTCGTTCGTGCAGCTAGCCTCCAACGATGACTCTCAATCGTTGCTCTTAAGATTTTGATTTGGTGGTGCTCATCACCACTCGCCGAAACTGGTCTCTTACAGCATGTTATTGGCATCGTGGTACATTGCTAGAGCTTCGTCGTTTGGTTAAACTGTCCCAATACCCCTCTATGAGCATCATATAAATTGGAGAGGGGGAGGGTGAGTAACACACATGGAACTAATGGGGTTCATTTAATTAAGTAATCATCCTAATTCTAGCTGTTCATTTGCAAGAATAATGGGGAGTCAATCCATTTAATGGTTTGACATTTCTATGGTCCTGCCACAGCCGCTTGTCTGTTGGAGGAAAAAAATGAGCGAAAAAATAACTTTTTTATTTTATAATTCTTTTAAATTTCAAAAATCTATCTTTCTCTACCAACCTACAGCGGTTGAAGTGAAGCCTCACATAAGCGAATACTGGCATTGTGGATTCAACGGCGCCCAATGATTTTAATTTCAAGCATCAGTTCAAAAGATAGAAAAAATTGTTCTCTTGTTTACTGAACACACCATAACAAATGTACAGAAATTTATTCTGGGCACACCAGGCCTCAGAATCATGTGCCCTCAATTTTCTCCGACTCGTAATAATTCCATATATTAAAGAAAATTACATAGAAAATCCAATTCTTTAAAATTTTAGAAGAAACAATTGTATGGGAAATAACTTTGTAATATTATATGGAAAATCTTCAAGGAAGTAAGGAATTATGAAAGAATAATAATCCATTCATTCCGCACATTTTTAAAAAACACTCTTCTCATACTTTCTCTATAATAGTTAAAAATTACCTCATACAAAAAACCTCAAAATATTACATTCATACCATTTAGTAAAAATTAACCAATGGGTAAATTTATAAATGGATATAAAGAATATTTTTAAATAAAAATTTAGGAAAGATGGATGTGAATGGTAAATATAACCTTGTAAATAATTATGAATAAACAATCTTGGATAAAAATGTGATTTTCAATGTTATCCCTCACCTTAGGTCTAATATGCTTCGTATGTTTTTGAATATCATGTATAAATATTTAAATAATGTTACTAACTTATTCAAGAGTAATAAACATTTTTATCATATTCATTGATCAGCATATTTTTATTCATTTGTTAGTAACATTTCATTATTACTCGTTATTAAAATATTAACTACTTTTTGTTCTTATGCATGTATGGTTAGATAAGTTCTTATTACTATTTCAGGGTTATAGTTATATCATTTAAGGAATGGTATTAGTATAATATATATTATATTTATTCATTCATTTCATTAATATATTCATGATTTAATAATATTTATATAGAAAAATCACATCACACCGTGGAGATAGTAGTACGTATGCACGAGTGATGACATTGTTCCCATAATTGTTAATTGTTATTGAAGTTGATGGTATATAATATCTCTGCATAAATATAATTTTATATTAAACATCGATATATTTATAAATTAATTCATTATACCCATCCATGTAAGGTGGTGGTGAAAAAAGGATTACACCATGGTGTTGAGATGGTAAGACATTTGTACTAATGCATGGTGAATTCATTTTTAATAGGATGGGTAAAAGGTGGAATATATTTATTTATTAATCATAATTTCCTTTATGTATATATGTATTACTGATGTTTTTTTACTTATAATGAAACAACTCATGATGTGAATGTAGAAGAAGAAGGAAGTATGAAGGAATCAGTAAATGATATTACATCCTCTTCGATGTGCCTCTACTAAAAATCTAGATTGAGAACAAGAGTTTGTTTATGAAAAGAACACAACCACTACAATGATTATAAGGTAGTTAAGAAGGGAAATTATAAAGTAATTTTCGTGCTTGGAGGCTCAAAATGAATTTAATAGTTGAGGGAGGAAGTGCCCTTTTATAATTGAGGTGAGGGGAACTTTTGGAAACCTCAAAAAATATTAATTTATATTAAATAAAAACCCCACATAAAAACCAAAAAATGTCACAAATTATATTATTATATGAGATAGGGTTTTAATCTCATCAACCAATAAATTTTAGACAATTTTTTATGTCAATTAAAGAATTATAATTTCAATTAATACATAGTTATTATATTTATTTTTAAATAGGGTAACTAATATTTCTATATTAAAAAAGGTGAAATATTTATTTAATTGAATTCAATTAGACCATAAATAAATAATTCAGAACATTTTATACCATATCGAAATTATTCTGTATTTGGTAAAAAAAATTATCATATTGAAATAATTGAAGAAAAACATCTTTGGACAAAATATCAATAGTTTCAATTTTGACCCTAATTATTTCAGGGATATTTAAAATATAAAAATAAAAATTAAAACTAGATAAAAATATTATATTATAACTCCATGAGTTTAAGGTATTATAAAATATTCACTTGACAAAATAATTATCCAAAATTATATTTAAAAAAATATTTTTAAAAATATGTATTTTTTCTCTTCATTAATAATATAATTTCTACCTCAATTTTGTGTAATTATTTAATATATTTATTTGTAGAATAAAAATTTAAAATAAAATTATATTATGAAGTTAAATACATTATATTTCCTATGAAGACTTTTATTCTAATTTATCTTCTTAAAAACCATCATTAAAAATGGTATACTCTTTTAAAACACTAAAGTGGAAAATTTATCTGCACATTAAATAAAATAATATGTGTGTCATAATGTCTTCTATAAGCCTCTAAATGGTCAATAAGTCAACCATTATATGTTTATTGTCAATATATTGTCTCAAAATAAGGGTTTTTCATGTTTTTGGGCTTTATTATGGTCTTTAATAATTTAATAAAAATTATTTTATTGATTTCTCATTTATTAATTACTTTTTTCATCATCCAAGTATATGTATTTAAGGTAATTATTTATTTCATAAAAATTACTAAAAAAATTTCATGATAAATGAAAAAAATTATCTTTAAAATTAATATTTATAATCTAATTTATCTTCTATGTAACCTTATATTAAAAAAATTTATTAATGTTTGAATGAGACATATTTTACTTTCCTTTAAATAAAATAAATAAAATTCCCTAATATCATATAAGTGGGTAAAATGGATACCATTTTGACCAAATTATGTTTTTTGAGATTATTCTAATAATAAAATTATATTAATATAGGTGTTAGGGTAATTTTATAAAATAATTTCTACTATTAATTACCAGATTTTCCCTTTTACCGTGTTAATTGTTTTTAACCGAAGTTATTATTCATATTACCAAAAAATATAATAGATCTATTTACAAAATTTAGAACTACTGATTCAAAATATGAAATCCATTTTTCAAAATTAAATACATAGATGTTTCAATTTTTAATTTATATTTAATCAAATTTTTTATATGAGAAAACGTGGTTTAAAAGCTAAATTTTTTCAAAAGACTAAAATGTTTTTACATTAGACATTAATGAAAAATTGATTCCAAATACTGAAATTATATTAAATGGTGAAAATATATTTTATTTTTAATTTTTAAACCATCAAATAATATAATTTAACCATATCAATTATTTCAAGGAAATAAGTTATTTTCAATTAAAATTTAGCGTATTTTTACTATTAATGAAAACATTAATGATTTCAATAAATTATAAGAAATTTATCCAAAGTAAATTTTCATACCTCCCTTCAAAATAAAATGTTTATTTTGTCAAATATAAAATATTTATGTGTCAAAATATTAATTTAAAATGGGTTCTCTATTCAATGGTGTAACATTAATCTTTTTTTAAAAAAAAAAATCAGTTTTTATACATCCAATTAGGTTTTATTCATACCATATGACTAAAATATCGACCAGATGAATATAATTTTTTATTAATAATATAACTCATATATATATCATTAATTTCATTACCAAATTTAATTCACTCAAAAATAGAAATATCTAATTGAATTATATTTTTTATAAATAATTGTCATCCAATAAATTCAGAATGCATTTTCATTAGTAAGTTATAATTATTCCCACTAACCTAATGGCTAGGATATAATGGTAAATTTATAATAAGGGAATATCAAATTTCATTTAATATCACAATTTCAGGAAAAAAAAGCTACAGAAGAATAGAAAATATTTTAAGAAAACTTTTCTTGAAAATATCCAAGTGTTACATTCTATCCCCCTTAAACTGAATTTAACCCCATACATTCATCACATGGAAACCAACAGATGAGGATAACCATACTACATCATATCCAAATGGTCCCATGTAGCTTCATAAAAATTGGTGGTTCCTCCATAAAATATTAACTTGCGAGTGTTCTTGTTTTGTAGAACTTTTATTCTACGATCTAGAATCTATATCGGTTGTTCTTCGTAAGAGAGATTTTTCTCCAGCAGAATGACATATGAGTTTAGTACATATTAAGGATCATGAATGTAATTTATTATGATAAATACATTGAACACATTAGGAACATCAAATTAATTTGGTGGAAGTTCCAATCATTAATCTACCTTCCAAAATCGATCCAGAATTTAAAAAGGACTGATATACCTAGGGCTCAGCTTTCCCTTATTTCAAAATCGCATAATACTCTTCTTGGGAGATATTTGTAGAAACGCCTTATCTCCCACTTCAATGTATAGGTCTCCTCTTTGGTTCTCATCATAATTTTTTTATCGACTTTGAGCTACTCTTAGGCATTGTTGAATAGATCTATCCTTTTCGGCCACTTCATCAACAATATCAGGTCCCAATATATTTATTTCCCCAACTTCCTCCCATCAAGTTGGAGTTTTCTACTTCTTTCAATATAGGGTTTTTTAAAGAATCATCTGAATACTATAAAAAGGCTATTATTATATGAAAATTACATTGATGTTAGGTGTTGATCCCAACCACCTTCGAAAACCATAGAACATGCTCTCAACATGTCTTCCGGATTTTTTGTTGTCCTCTATGAATGACTCTCTATCTGAGGATGATAAGTAGATATGAAACTTATCTTTGTATCCAAACCATGTTGGATACTTTTCTTGAACATTGAGGTAATACTCATATCCCAGTCAGATATAATGGAAAGTATAAGTCCATGCAATATTACAACATCCATTACACATATCATATCATTCTGATCAAAAGACACATCCTCTCTAATAGAAATTATGTGTGTCTACTTCATAAGGCGACCATCTATAACCTATAGATAATTATGGCCTTGATATGTTTTGGGAAGTCATACAAGAAAGCGAATAGTGATTTTTTTCCATTTTAATTCTACTATGGGTAATGGTGGTAACATCCTATTATACTTTTTTCTCTTATCCTTAACTTTCCTACAAAAAAAGCATCGAGATACATATTCAAAAACAACACTTTTCATTCCATCCCACTCGAAATACTCTTTCAGGTCCATGTACATCTTTGAGCTTCCAATATCAAAAAGGGAATGCAGAACTAAGTGACTCATCCAAGATTTCTTTCATCAATTTGTTTAGGGTATGAATAAAATTATGAATCTTGAACCTTATTATTCCACCATAATCCCATTTGAATTCAGGAACATTTCTCTCCTTTTGTAGCTCTATATATTTCTTCTTCACCTCCTTAGTCGTCACTTGAATAGATGGTTGAACATTCATTTGAGAAAAGATAATATTTCTCCCCTTACATTAAAAGTTTCCGATTATTCCTTTCTAAATACATAAATATTGGATTCTTCGTGATCTAATCCTGGATACCATTACATGGTCTTTTCAACTCGATTAATCTTACACCTTGCTCGCATTCCCAGGGTGGTAATGTATTGAACTTTCACACTATTTAATAAAATATAACCATATTAATTAGCTCATTTTCAGATCTATTTTTGTGAAAATATAATTTAAACTTTTATTATCTGTATAAATATCACAAAATTCACCATAAAGATAATGCCTCTATATCTTTATTACAAAAATTACTACATCTCTCTATAAAATCATGTGTTGGGTAATTTTTCTCATGAATTTTCAAATATTGTGAAGAATAATATATCACCATATCATTTTTCCTAAGAAAGCATCACAACCCCTTCATGGATGCATCTATGTAGATCACAAGCATTTCTCTACTACATGGTAGTGTGAGAATAGGTGCACTGAATAAACTTCTTTTTAGATCTTTGAAATTATCTTCACATTCCTCCTTCCAAACGAACATAAATCCTTTCAGAGTAAACATGGTGAGTGGATTAGATAATTTGTAAAAATCATTTTCAATACATCAAACTTAATAGATGCTTCCTAAGGCGACACACTAGGGTATATGAATCCCTTTTGATGATTCACATAGAGTTGTAGCTTTAATTCTTACAACATAGTAGGGGGATTCTATAAGATGTATTTGAAATAGTCATAGCACCTGGTATGAGTTCTATTGAATTCTCAACATCACAATTTTCTAGAAGATTAGGAAATTCCTCCAGAAATACTTCACAAAACTATCGTACAATGGGTGTATACTTAATATTTAGTTTCTCCCTAACCATTTGAGATAAATATCCTTCATTTATAAGAATCAAGACACATTAGATGGAATAAATTTCTATATAAAGGTTATATTCAACCTTGCAATGAAAAATGATCAAAAATTGGTCTCGAATATGAAATGTGACTTCCCTTAGTTACCAATTGATAGAAGATCACCATAGAAAAAGCTAATTCATGCCAACAATCAAATAAAATTCCACTATAGGAAGGATCACATGATTTAAGGATGTATATTCTCACAAGCATAAACTGTAGAACAATTAAAATATTTTAATGAGCCTGTTATGCTATTAAGAGTTTCCGTAACTAACTCAACATATAATTGTGGTGGTAATATGATGATACGCTAAGAAAATTATTCATAAAATAAGTGTGGATGGATATAGAATCAAATAAAAAAATTTCTATTATAGAGTGGATGGTAAGTGTACCTTTCAACACATAATTATCATACTCAACATTAAAAAAATGATTTCATGTGACATTCCATTGTCTTTGGACTTATGAGTTTTTTACGTCGATCATAATTAATAACCCTTAGATTAGAGAAATGATTGGCACAATTCCATATTTCCTTGCACTTGTAACATTGAAGTGTTGGAGGTGCATTCTGTGTATCATTTTCTTTTTTCAAATATATAGAAATATTTTTTCATCATGTCGACATTCAACTAACTGATAAAATTCTTTTCCATACATAAAACATTTAGTAGTCCCTTTAAGATATTTCCCTATATGTTTTATCCAAATATTGATCATAAGAGAAATATCATCTTCTTTTCAATGTGGTCTTTATATTTTCAATTGAATTCTATTTTTTCTCTTCTTATCAAACCCATATCACTGATGTGTTAATCAAATCTCAATCTTAACCAAGAGATCACATGAAAGAATTTCCTCATATCTATTGATGTCCATTACCACTAATTCCCATTGGAGACTTGGTTTTAAGACACAAAAGAATCGATCAATATTACTCTCACGTTGGATAATAATTATAGAAGCATACCTTGAAATTATTGTATAATTTTTATTTTAGGTACAAACAGATTCATCATCCAATTTCATATGTTCATGGAACTCCTCCTATTTATTTGTTTGAAGAATCCGAGGAGATTACATATTGAAAAATAATTTCCGGAACTCCAATAACTCCCCTCCCCAACCTCATTGGATTGAGGAGGGGATGAGGGTTACTTGGCCTTTACTGACGTTCCCAAAGCACCAAAGGATGGCAATAAATGATGAGGGCTTCAAGGAACAGTGGGAAACTATTTTCCCATAAAAAGAAAACCCAACTCAACCAACTGACAACTAATGATGCAGGCACATTCAAATCCAACCATGTGACACAAAAAATTCCCCCACAAACTCCAAAACCATTCAACTGGACATGTCCACAAAACATCATAGTACAAAGAGGAAACTAAACAACAAAACACCATAATCCATGACACCACCTCACCTCCACACTAAGCTCCAAGCTCCAAGCTCCACCAAAACAACACAGTGAACCACTAAAGGAGGGTGATGCCTTATATTTTCCCAAGTCATGGTACACGACATCTGCAAAGACACCAAATTGCCAAAGAAGGGGGTGAGTACAAATACTAAATAGGATTTCCCCAACTGACTTCCCTACACACACCACTAGGATAAAACTGATATCACATTTATATAAAACAATTTTTATAAAGAAAAACCAAGCTACCAATTGTTTATAATCCAAACATTCCTAAATAAAAACATGCCACACATGGAAGCCAAATCAACCATGCCACACTAAGAATCCAAATCAACCATGCCACAAGTCAATTACAATTTTCATATTTCTCTCACAAGCCCCATTTACAAACATCACCAACATAGCACACAACAAACCATAATGGCACTTCATGTCCAACCCATTCATTACCAATCCACTCAAGTGGTACTTCCCACCCACTTTCTATTGATGGTGGCACTTCCGTCCACTATCCATCCCCTTTTTATAGAGGCACTTCCTCGTCCAACCCATTCATTACCAATCCACTCATGTGGTACTTCCCAACCACTTTCTATTGATGGTGTCCCTTCCGTCAACTATCCACCCCTTTTTATAGTGGCACTTAATCGCCCATCCCATTCAGTACCAATCAACTCAATTGGTACTTCCTGTCTAATTGCTATTGATGGTGGCCATTTCATCCACTATTCATCCCTTTTTTTATAGTGGCACTTCCCCATCCACTCCACCATGTCCCAACATCATCAACCCAATGATATCACCCATTTCCAGACAATCCATCCTAATTAATTCAATAAAATTACCCAATTTAAAATATCCATTATAAATTACAACAAGATCATTTTAACCAAAAATCACATTCTATCCAAATATACCCAAAACACCGCCAAAGGGATTTCTAATCAATGTCACACATCAAAATCACAATTATTTTTAAGTAACACAAATTAATTGAAACCATGCTTCATGTTCTAGAAGAGTGGAGTCGAGGGAGAAGTCACCTAACTCTTAGGTATTGGTGAAATTGACCCTTTTCCCAAACGCACTCCAAACCAGGTGAACACCTCCTAGAAACCACCTCAAAAACCCTTCCCTAACATCAAAACTATCAACATTTAACACAAAAGGCTACAAAACCCTAGATCTACATACAACCCTTGTATATCTAGGAAACTAAAAGAGGGAGAGGGCTGACCCTAACCAAAACCTCAGAGAACAAAAATAGGAACTTACCTAAGGAGAACTGCCTTCGATCCACCAAGATACTATTTAAATTTGCCACCAAAACGTGCTAAGGAGGTCCCCCAACCTCTGAAAACCGGAACTCCCATGTGATCCATGAGTTGGAGAAATAATGAGGGAAAATGGGAAATCCCGATTGGCCTGGGACCTAAAAAAGAATACTTTATGTGGTCGCACGGTTACGTCACACGATTTAGAAAACCATGCGCCAACCGTGCGGTTGCCACTGTCTCACACAGAAACATCACCCAGCTTTCCTGTACAGTCTGAAAAATCGTGCGCCGCCTGTGTGGAACCCACTTTCAAGGGTGAACGGTTTCCTAGGCTGGCTGCACGGGGTTTTCAGACCATGCGCCAATCGTGCGCCCCTGCACAACCTCCACAACTTTAAATGTTTTTCCCAGAATATTCCAAACTTCAACCAACCACATGAAAAAGCACAAACGAACCGAAACAAGGGTCACATAACTCAAACTAGGTGGGGTACTACATTCTCCCCCCCACTGGACTTTTTGTCATCAGAATGTAGTGAACCCACCATTTTCTGAAAGAGTTCAGGCCATTGATCGACCATCTCTTTCTCCCGCTCCTAAGTCTCCTATTGTATCTGGCCATGCTGCCACAAAAATCGGACCTGACCAATGCTTTTACCCTGCAAGAATTTCTCTTGCCTATCCACAACCCATACTGGCATGTGCACCAACGAAGCATCCAACTCTATCTCAACATGATCCCATCGAATAACATTGCCTAGATCCGGAAGATACGTTTTCAATCGTGATACCTGAAATACATTTTTCACCACACTGATCCTAGGGGGAAAATCCAAATGATAAACCACCTCACCAACCTGCTCAAGAATATCAAAAGGTCAAATATACCTCGGAGATAACCTTCCCTACTTCCCAAACCGATGATGTCCCAACCTAGGAGAGATCCTCAAGAAATCATGATCAGTCACCTCGAACGACAAGGACCATCAATGATGATCCCCATACTATTTCTGATGACTATGAGCAATCTCCATTCTCTTCCTGATTAACATGATCTTCTTCATAGTCTCCTAGACAAGGCTCAGTCCAAACATTGAGGACTCACCCGTTTACACCCATCATAGTAGATAACAACACAACCACCTATAAAACGCTTCAAACCGAGCCATATTGTATAGATTCATGATAACTGTTATTGTACAAGAACTCAACCAACAACATGTGCACCTCCCATGAGCCACCCAAATCCATGACACAAGTTTGAAACATATCCTACAATGATTATATCGTCCTCTAGGATTGACCATCCATCTGAGGGTGATACATCGTACACATGGTCAACTTAGTTCCAAGGGTTTGCATCAATGATTTCTAGAAAAGAGAGGTAAAACTCAGATCTCTATCAGATACAATCGAAACTGGAACACCATGATACTTTACCACATCCTGAATATAGATTTTGGACAGATCCTCCACCGTACGAGATTCATGAATTGGAATGAAGTAGGCCGACTTCGTTAGCAGATCCACTATCACCCAAATGGAATCGTGCTTTCGGACCATTCTTGGGAGACCTGTGACAAAATCTGTCGCTATTTTATCCCACTTCAAAATAGGGATTGGTAGAGACTGCAACATTCCCACTAGCCTCTAATTCTCTGCCTTGACCTGATGGAAAGTCAAGAATCTCGAAACAAACTCACCCACTCATCTTTTCATACCATCCCACCAGATCTGGGCTTTCAACACTTGATACATTTTCTCAATTTCATGATGAACAACCCACCTGGAATGATGATACGCCCTGAGAAGATCCTCCTGCCAAGAAACTAGTGCAACTATCTGATACTAAAAAAACAAAACTAAGTCTCCATTAAAGTGCCAACCCTTAATGGTATCCCCACCATTGAGTTTCGACATCATGGTCACACACTCAAAATTAGATATTTGTGCCTCTTTAACCAGGAAAACCATGTGAGGAATTAAGAAAACCAGAAAGAAGACCTCTCTATCACCCTTGTCCCTACATTCGAACTGAATGTTATCTATAACCGACATCAACTGCCACTGGTCTAATGCTTGTTTCACCACCTAATCATATGATATTCTTGTTATTACATCCACCACCGAATTTCTATTACCCGGTGTTCACATCAATGAAAAATCAAACAACTAGACATATTCCAGCCATCTCATTTTCCTCATGTTCAAATCACATTGTGAGAAAATGTGCTTCAAGCTCTTATGATCTGTATATACCATGAATTTATTCACCAAAGAGATATTGAATCCACACATTCAAAGCATAGACCACTACTACCAATTCCAAATTAGGAGTTTGGTATTTTTTTCATGCACCCTCAACTGTCGTGGGCCATATGCAACCACATGATTGGATTGTATGAGAATGCACTCCATCCTTGATCTTGATGCATCACAATACACCATGTACCGATTTTCCTAGTTCTGGAAAAACCAAGATTGGTTCTGATGTAAGGTGACCCTTTATCTCTTTGAAACACTAATAACACTAATCATTCCACCAGAATGGATCATTATTTCTTGAAAAAACAACCATCGGTGATGTCAAATGGCAAAAATCACAAACAAAACGCCGATAATATCCAGTTAGACCAAAGAAAATCTCTACCTCAAAAACATTATTTGGAAGTTTCCACGAGATAATAGCCTCTATCATTTCCAGATCCACTGAAACAACCATTTTAGAAATCACATGGCCATGAAAACGGAGTTCCTGTATCCAAAAGTCATCATTTGAAAATTTGGAACACAATCTATGATCCCTCAAGATCCCCAGCACTGTCGCCAAGTGCTGCTCATGCTCCACCCTTGTCTTTGAATACACCAGAGTATCATCTATAAACACCACCACAAATGAATCTAGATATATATAAAATGTTTGATTCATCAATTCCATGAACACCACTAGCGCATTCGTTAGACCGAAGGGAAAAACCACATATTCATAATGGCCATATCTACTTCTGAAATCTGTTTTTGGAAGATCTCCCTTCCTCACCAGAAATTGATGATATCCCAACCTCAGGTTGATCTTGGAGAACCACTGGGCTCCCCTCAACTGGTCGAACAAAAAATTAATTTCTGGAAGTTGATATCTGTTCTTTATCGTAACTTGGTTAAGTCTACGATAATCAACACAGAGACTCAAAGTTCCATCTGCCTTTTTCAAAAACAACATCTTCGCTGCCCACAAAGTCATGCTAGGTATGCTAAACCCTTTGGTTTCTAACTCTTCCGACGGGTATTTCAATTCCCACATTTCAATATGATCCATTCGGCAAGACCGAAGTGTGGTAGGATTGGTCCGCAGAGGGAGATCAATTGTAAACTCCACTTCTTTTACGGGAGGTAACCCAGAGAATTATTCAGGAAAAATATCCATAAACTGATCCACAACTGCTGGAAGAACACTCTGCTCAGCACCCTCTACTGATTCCAATGACAACACTGCCAAGTGATATGATAATGTGCCCACATTTGGCGCAAACAAACCCATTGCACCCAACATTTAATGCCTCTCTCCTCTAATGATATGTCTAATTCCATCATGTTCCATAAACGCCATTTTTTGCAGATTATAGTCGATGTGGGCCTTAAACTCCACCAGCCAATCCTTTCCAAGGATTACATCATACCCATACATCATAAGCACTATATAATTCCACATTAACTCAACCTCACCCACACTGATACAACATGCTCTACACAAGAAGGATCGACACTCTCTTTGACACATAAGAGTTTGATGTTTTAAAACTGAAGGAATCATATATACCCTTAAACCCACCAACTCAACCCCACGTGCAGCAATAAAAGAGTGTGAAGAACCCGTATCAAATAGAAATTTCATCATGGTAGAATTTAAAAGAATAGTACCTCGCACCGTGGATGGTCCTGACTGATCATCCACCATAACCTGTTCAGCTCCGAACAATTCCTTGGTTGCCACACACTACTCTTTATTGCCCTACTGAGGAGTTGTGGTGTTCTGAGAATCACCATGACTGACTTTTCTCTACTGATGAAGGGTATGAGGATATCCTCGTCTTGATGAACCATAAGAATTCTACGATCCCTGAGGAGTGTCACGTGCAACCAACCTCGGAGCATTACTATAATAGTGCTGAATATTCCCAATCTTCTTGAAATTGAGACATGCTCCAGGTTATGTCATACTTTCCCACTTGATGTGTGCCGTATAGCCCCACTGAACACATCCTGGTTTTCTCTGGGGCTTCAGAGGAAGATTTACCAATCCTGTCATCGAATTATGTGACACACTCCCACCCTAGGAATAAGTGTCCCTCCTCTGCTTGAACCCATCGTTAGAGTTATAACTATTACCCTTGTATTGCACCACGCTTCCTCCACCTGGATATCACAACAGATCCTGCTCTACCACCGATGCTCGATTCCCACTTCCCAGAGCATGGAAATCTTGAACAACTCCCTGGACAAACTGTTGGGTGACCTGGGGCTCAGGTGAAACCACGTTCTCATCTGCCACTTCCTGTTGGTCTCTACGATACCTACCCAGGGCCATTTCTATAAACAGAACACAAATATCCAAGAGTCTCACTTCCGTAGACATCATGAATTCCCATTTCAAATATCATTACACAACACTATCATAATGAGGCTTTCCACCTTTCCCTATTTTCCATGTTTCACCATTTATGAAAACCAAAAATTTTCAAAATACCCAATTTATTCACATTACAATTTCACACATTTCAAAAACCATTTCTCAATTCAGCCCATAAAACATTATGCCAAATGAAATATGCATCCTAGTGGGAAGTCATTTCTACCATATATCCCATGCACATCTCAACGGCTACACCCACAACAATGATATTTCCAATGCCTATATGTGTCTCTAAAAAACTTACATACCCAACTCACTGGTAATATGATGTTCAGAATAAAAGGGTTAGCTATATCCTTTTATTCTATACATTCCATGTTTTGACATTTCTATGCCTTTCTACCATCCCGAATCAAGGAATATACGACAACAAATGTCAACTCCAGATCCAAGAATCAAATCCAAATAATTGAACAAGCTGATACCCCTTGTAACACCACTCCCCTACCTCAGTGTATTGAGGAGGCGGTGAGGGTTACTTGGCCATAAGAAACGTTCCCAAGGCACCCCATACTGGAAATAAATGTTGAGGGCTTGAAGGAACATTTGGGAATTATTTTCCCTTGATAAGATAACCCAACTCAACCAGCCAACAACTAAAGATGCATTCACTTTCAAACCCAACCATGTGATACTAAAAATTCCATTACAACCCCCAAAACCATTCAATTAGACATGTGCACAAAATATCAGAGTAGAATGCATAAACTAAACAACAAAACACCAGGAGCCATGACACCACCACAGCTCCTCACTAAGCTCCAGGCTCTAAGCTCCACCAAAACAGCATAGTACACCACTGAAGTAGCATGATGCCTAACCTTTTCCCATATCATGGTACATGACAACTGCAATGACACCAATGTTCCAATTCAGGGGGTGAGTACAACTACTCAGTAGGATTTCCCCAACTGAATTCACTACACACACAAATAGGATAAAACTGTTAGAACATTTATATAAAACATTTTATATAAAGAAAAACCAAGAGACCAATTATTTATAATATAATCATGCCATTAGGCAAACATGACATACAAGGAATCCAAATCAACCATTCCACTCAAGGAATCCAATTCAACTATGCCGCATGCCGATTACCATTTTCATATTTCACTCAAAATCCCCATCTACAAACATGACCAACAAAGCACACAACAAACCATGGTGGCACTTCGTGTCCAACCCATTCATTACCAATCCACTCAAGTGGTACTTACCTCCCACATTATATTGATGGTGGACCTTCTGTCCACTATTGATCCCCTTTTTATAGTGGCACTTCCTCTTCCACCCCATTAATTACCAGTACACTCAAGTGGTACTTCCTGCCAACTTGCTATGGATGGTGGAACTTCCATCCACTATCCATCCCCTTTTTATAGTGGCACTTCCTCATCCACCCCATTCTTTTTCAATCCACTCAAGTGGCATATCCTGCCCCTTACTATTGATGGGGGCCCTTCTGTACACTATCCATCCCCTTTTAATAGTGGCACTTCCTCGTCCACTCCACCACGTCCCAAAGTTATCCACCTAATGATAACACCCATTTCCACAAAATCCGTCTTAATTAATTCAACAAAACAGCCCATTTTAAAATCCCCATTTTAAAATCACAATAAGAACAGTTTTCCCAAAAACCCATTTCTTCCCAAAAATCCCCAAAACATTACCAAAAGGATTTCCAATAAATTTGGCACATCAAAAAAATTATGTTTAAGTAACACAAATTATTTGAAACCAATTTTCAAGTTCTAGTAAACTGGTGTCAAGAGAGAATCCACCTACCTCTTAGGGTTTGGTGAAATCGACCATTCACCCAAACGCACTACAAACAAGGTGAACACCTCCTCAAAACCACCTCAAAAACCCTTCCCTAACATCCATAATCTCAACATTTAACACAGAAAGGGAACACAATCCATGATCTATATTCAACCCTCGTAGATCTAGGAAAGTAGGAGAGGGAGAGGGATAACCTTAACCAAAAACTCAATGAACCAAATGAAGGACTTACCCAAGGAGAACTACTTTCAATCCACTAAAAAGCACATAGATTTTACACCAAAACGAGCTATGGAGCTCCCCCAATCTCTGAAAACTGGAACTGCCGCGTGAGGCACGATTGGGAGGAAGAATGAGGAAAAAATGGGAAATACCGAGTGGCCCGAGACTTAAAACCCCAAAATTTAAGTGGCCGCACAGTTAACTCACACGGTTTGGAAAATCATGCGCTAAAATTGTGGTTTCCAGAATCTCACCGAGGAACTTCTCATGGATTTCCCACACGGTCTGACAAACAGTGTGCCGCCTGTGCGGAGCCCACTATCAATGGTGCACGGTTTTCTGGGCTGGGCACATGGTTTGATCAGATAGTGTGGCAACCGTGCACCCCTGCACAACCTCCACACCTTTAAATTTTTTTCCCAGAATTATCCAAACATCAACCAACCACTTCAAAAAGAACAAAAGAACCAAAACATGGTCACATACCTCAAACTGGGGGTACTAAATCTCATCCCATTCCATGGACTCAATTTCTTATATTTTCCGTATATTCTTCATAAGGTACCACCATTGATCGTCTTCACCTTCAAATTTATATACTACTAAGATGGATTTATCATGTTCAGAACATTGTGTAACTGAAAATATTGTTACAATGGTATTGATTCATTGTTCATCCACTAATGGATCTGAAAAACCAAAAACCGATGGCGGACGCAACTTCATGAAGGATTCAACAGAATGTTTCTCCCTCCTTTTCTCGTTTGAATGTACAACATGATTCAATTCTTGGGAACGTTTTGTTAGCATGTCTACAATATTTTTCATTCCATGTCCCATAATATTTGGTTGCTCAGGAGGACACTCATTTCATTTCCCATCTCTTTCTTCATTAACACGGTTCCTTTAGGATCCATCCATTTACTAAAACCAAGAAGCATAGTTTGAGAAACACTAATCAAAATTAGTAAACCGCATATTTCAAGAATAAAATTTCAATATAGGACAATTTGGGTTTTATCCTAGGTTATTCATGAAAAACTATAAAACACAGGGATCTAATTGTAACATATACATAGACATATCCTTAGAGATCTTACTAAGGTTCCCTCATCCTAATTTTCAAATGTTAATTATTAATTTTCTATGATACCAACTATAACAGACCATACATTATATATAGATGTTACTTCAACATTGAAAAATATTTATTACATAACATAACAAAAACCATGACATGACCGTATATGATTAATTTTTTTAAAAACTAGGTAACATAAAAAACTATTTCATAAAACATCCACATTGTCTCCCACTCATTTATTCATAACAAGACTCCCTTTTGGTATATATTACTTAATAACCTTATTCAAGACAATGGGAAAAGAAATATATGAATGGTGAGATTAAATTATTAATAAGGGTAAACAAGGGAAATTTTAATCATATCATAATCAAAAGAACATTAAATTTGAAAATATTATCCTGCATATAAAAGATTATAATATCATGTCTTGGGATAAATCATAAAAATGAAATGTAAAACAATGATACATAACATAATACATGAAAGTTCTATGAATAAACCAATAATAATAAAAAATCATTTCATATTTTTCAAGGCTCATTGATGAGACCATCATAGTAGAAAAATGTAAATTATTGAATCGAGTTCACTCCTTATTACAGCCCTGTATTGTTGAACCATATTTACGTTCCATTCTAGCCATTTCTATCTCATAATATATCAATCCTTACCCAAATAAATTGGAGAGAGATGTAGGTCCCACCCGTCTCATAATTAAACCATTCTTATGTGTGCCACAGAAACATAAAAAACATTCACCATAGTATAACCCATGAAATAAAATGGGTTTCTTATACATCATTCCATCATAATTGATATAAAAAAGAGATTTACTAAAAGACACACAAAAAAATCCTAATAATAAAAGGGATATAAATATAACCATATTTATATAGATTTCTCTTATATGGATAATAATTTTGAGAAAACACTTGTAATTAATTCGAGGGGAAAATATCCTTTGTTCTTCAAAAAAGTTTTCCTTCCTCAAAATGCCCCAAATTTTTTGAAGAAACTATTTTATGATATTATAACATTCTAATATTGTAGGATAATCTTCATGGATGTAAGGGATTATGAATGTATAAAAATATTTTTATGTCGTACACGTTAAAAAATCATTTTTCTCGTACTTGTGCTAGAAAAGTAAAAAAGTTCCTCGTAATGAAAAAGAAAAAAGAATCCATTAATACTAGTGTGAAAAAATACAAAAATCGGTAAAATTATATATGTATTTATAGAAAATTTTGAAATAAATATTTATGAATCATGGATGTGGATGATATATATACCCTAGTAAATACTTACGAATAAACAATCTTGGATAAAAAGAAGATTCGTAACGTTTTCTCTCACCTTAGGTCTGATATGATTCATATGTATCCAAACCTCTTGTATAATGTCTTAAATAATGTTACTTATTTATTTCAGAATCATAATAATTTTTTTTATAATCATTTATGATCATATTTTTATCCGATGGTTAGTAACATTTCATTTTTACTCGTTATTTGTGTATTAACTACTTTATGTCTTATGCATGTTTTTCCAGATAAGTTATTATTCCTATTTTTAGGTTATAATTATATCATTTATTTAATTTTATTACTATAATAGATATAATATTTATTCATTTAATTAATTTATATAATCGTTCTTTAATTAAGTTAATGTAGAATGAATCAAATCGCACAGTGGAGACGGTATGTCGTGCGTACGCACGAGAGATGATATCACATCCATTATTATTGAATGGTATTAAATTATATAGTGTATAATATATCAGAATAAATATGATTTTTATTAATCATATATATATTTATTCATTCAATAGTTATACCCATCCGTGTGAGGGTTTGGTGAAAAATGGATTACAGCACGACGTGGAGACGGTAAGCCGTACGTACGCACACTTGGTGATTTCATTTTTAATAGGATGGGTTGAAGGTGGAATATGGTTGTTTCATAGTCATAATAACCTTTGAATATATATGTACTACTGGATTTATTAATTTATAATGAATCAACTCATTAGGTGGAAATATAAGAAGAAATAAGTATGAATTAATCATTAAATGATATTACCTCTTCTTTGACGTGCATCCTCTAAAAATCCTTTTATAACACAAGAGTTTGAATTTGAAGAAGACCAGGACATCTATATTGATTATATGGAATATTATAAGGGAAATGGGTAGGTTATGGTCACTCTTGAATGCTCAAATTGATTTGAAGAGTTGAGGGAGGAAGTTCCCTTTTATAATTGATGTGAGAGGCACTTTTGGAATCCTCCAAAATATTAATTTATAACAAAGCCGAACCCCACATAAAAACCACAAAAATGTAATAATTTATAATATTATATAAGGTAGTGTTGTAATATGATCAACCAATAAATTTTAGATAGGGGTTTAGGTTAATTTAAGCTTTATGTTTTTAATTAATACATAGTTATTCTATTTAATTTTTCACTTGGGTAACAAATATTGAAATATTAATAGGTTAAAATATTTACTTATATGAAGTAAATTATAAAATAAATTATTAATTTATAAATTTTAGACAATATAATAATTATTCTATATTTCGAAAAATGATTTATAATTTGTAATTAATTTATGAAGACAATATTTTGACAAAATGTCAATAATGTCCATTTTGACAGTATTTATTTCCTGGTATTTTAAAAATATAAAAATAATAATTGATCCTTGATCAAAATATTTTATTATATCTCTATTAGGTGAAGGTATTCTATAAAATTTGTTTGACAAAATAATTATCAAAAATTATATTTATTAATGTATTTTTAATAACATTTAGTTGATCTCTTCATTAATAAAATAATTACTACCTCAATTTTTTTTGTAATTATTTAATATACTTATATGATGAATATAAATTAAAAAGAAAATAATTTTATGAAGATAAATCCATTATATTTAATATTAATACTTTTAGTCTAATTTATCATATGGAAAACCAAACATTAAAAATGTTATACTCTTTTAAAACAAGAATGTGACAAATTTATCTCAACATTAAATAAAATAATATATGTGCCATAATCTCTAATATAACAATAAAATTGGTTAATAATTCAACCCTTGTATTCTTATGGTCTAGATGCACTAAAATAATATGGTTTGGTTACGTGTTTAGGCCTATTTATGGTAATTAATATTTTAATAAAAACAGTTTTATTGATTTTTCATCAACTAATTAATTTTTTATAAACCAAATCAAAGTCTTTAAGATAATTATTTATTTCCTAAAAATTAAAAATAATATTTATAGATAAATAAAAAAAATATACATTTAAAATGAGTATTTATAATCTAATTTGTCTTCTGTAAAACCTTATATTAAAAAAAATTAATTGTTAAACTTTGACTGATGCATATTTCCCTTTTCATTAAATAAAATAAATAAAATTTCCTAATCTCATTTGAGTGGGTTCCAAAGGGATACCATTTGGACCCAATTATGTTTTAGGGAAAATTATAATCATCCAATTATATTAGGACAGCTGTTAGTGTAATTTTATAATATTATTGTTACCCATAATTAATTAAATTACCTTTTAACTATTTTAAAAACATTCACTGAAGTTACTAATCAAATTTCCCAAAAATAAAATAAACTAATTTACATAATTTGGACTTACTGATTCTTAATATCAAATCCATTTTCAAAATTCCATACACATATGTTACAATAATTAATTTAAAATTAATATGGTTGTTGAAATGATAAAACATGTTTTAAAAGACAAAATACTACAAAAGATTGAAATTTTTCTATATCTCGATTTATTGTAAAATTAATTCCAATGACCAAAATTATATTGAATTGTAAATATATATTCTATTTATACTTTTAAACCGTTCAACAATATAATTTAAACATTTAAATTATTTCAATAAAAAAATTTATTTTGAAATAAAATTTTGTGTATTTTTACTATTAGTCAAAAACATGAAGCTGATGAGAAAAAGATAAAAAATTTACCCCAACTAAATTTTTATATCCATCATCAAAATAATAATTTTATGTTTTCATATAAAAATTATTATCGTGTCAAAATATTAATTTAAAAGTAGTTCTCCATTCAAAGGTGTAAAATTGATCTTTTAAAAAATAGGTTTTTATACAACAAATAGGGAATTATTCATACCATGTGACTCAAATATCCATTAAATGATTATAAAAAATATTTTATTATGTATATAACACATATATATCTCATTAATTTTATTTCCAAATGTAATTCACACCAAAATAAAGATATTTAATCAATTTATATTTTTCATAATTAATTGATAGCCAATGAATTCACATTGCATTATCATAAGTTAGTTATAATTATTACCGCTAACCTAATGTCTAGGATATAATGGTAATTTTATAATAAGGGCATCTCTTGGTTCGTTTAAACTTACAATTGTTTGCAAAGAAAGCTACTTCATAATAAAAATTATTTAAATAAAATTTTTCATAAAAACAGCTCGGTGTTACAATGTGAATGATATAGGGTCCTTCCCACTTGGGATACATCATTGGTAGATTCTTATTGGGTATGATCAATATTACGAGAGAAAATACCATGTCACCCTTGTGAAAAGACCAAAGGAAAAACATTATCGATTAACTCTCTGGGTAACTTTTTCATATGCCTCTAATGAACGTGTGAGGATCAGAGCCAAATATATTTGAGGTTTTTCAACTCATCTAGAATAAAGTCTTCAATTTTTTATGAAATAATCTAGTTATAGACAGTTTCCCAAGGGCCCAGAAACTAAAAATCAATGGGTAGGACCTCCTCTATCCTATACGCTTGAAAATATGGAGTCACCATTGTGGAAATGAGGTTCTTACTCTAATAGGACTAGATAATGTAGGGGAGTGTGTCCGACTAACACATCTTGTTTTGTCCCAACATCTTCTGTAGAATATTGGATAGAGTTTTGATGAATACCTCCACATTTCAATTCTCTTACATATGATAATGGGATGTATGGTTGGGTTACATACAATAACTGACATATTGTTTCATCACATCAGCCACCCGGATGACAATGTTTCTATCGGTGAGAAATCCTTGAGGAACTCTAAATCGATGGATGATATTAGAGGTCACAAATTCAACCACTGACCAGGCCTTGAAATATAGAAGGGGAATCACTTCTAACCACTTGGAAATGAAATATGACATGTGTTGAGTGATCCGGCATTGGTGAGTTATTTCATGTAGATATAGTCCCATGACATAATGACCCCATACAGAAAAGGTCCAAGAAGAATTTGTGTTATGGAAGGGATATGGTGGTCGATGCACAATGCTTTCATGCCTCCTACACCTATGAAACCTCATTAAAAACATGATGCATTCATGAACCCTTGTGTGAGAGAAGTAGAAAACCCCCCGAATATGGTGGTATGAAATTAACCATGAATAATTATTACAATGGGAACCCATAAAAATATCCTAAATAACTTGGATAATATAATTTCATTAGATGAAATTGAGTATAATTCCATTAAACATCCATTTTTGGAGAGTATGATTGTGGTTTGTCCCACTCTAGAGTGCAAACTCTGTTGCGCACCGATGGATTCTCTCAATATTAGATCTATCTACTGAGAGACCTCATTTGTATAGATACATAATGAAGGGATATAAAATAAAATATTTCTTTTAATAGGGGGGACATAGAGGACCTGATGTGGAGGCACTGATAGTCAGGTGGTTTACCTATTTGACATCAACATTATATGGAATGATGGTAGTGATGAAGCTCTATTATTCAACATGAATGAAAAAATAATCTTGGTCAGGCTTTGAAATTGATTCACCTAAACTAGTGAAGGGATCACAACTTCCAATCTATGAATGAGGAACATGATACAACACTTTTTGAGAATGGATTATTCCCATCAGCTGGAGAGTGCGCTCGAGTAAGGGAATGAGGTCTTGATTATGAATGGTATAATCACATTTGATCTATTTGAATACTATAATAGAATCTCTCTTCTCATGAAATAATGGATCATCAATCTCTACCTAAATATTGAGACCGATTATGAGATCTTAGTACTCTGCATCATTGATGGTTCAACCATCTAAAAATAAGAATGTGTATAATATAATAGCATGTGTTGGTGTGATGAAGATGTACCCGATTCACACTATATTATTCGTGGGATAATTGATCATCTTATAGTCTAGGCACTGAGAGCCACCATATAAATTAATCAACTAGCATAGAATATCACGGTCTATTGAAATGATGGATTTATATGAACAATTAGCAACAATTTTTTCCCCTTTGGTTGTAGATGTGAATCCATGTCGTATTCCAGTTCTTGTCCATTGACATCCTTATGTGGAATGAACCTGTTGTTGAGATACCAACAGTATCACTACCAAATGGACAATCCATAATATCAATATCAATTGTTATTGATATACTATAGTTTATCCACATTGGTCACTAGCTGTATCACAAGATGCTGTAGAAAATTCCACAACATCATCACTTCGAAAACCAGCGTGAGGAATCACTTCATGATAAGAAAGTACATGGACCCTTTTTGGAGGAGAATGTGACTGATATAGTAAAAAATAATATCTCTAACTTAATTTTAATTATTTTTATTAATAGCATCAGGGGATCATACCATGGTGGTCAAATATAGATACAAAATCTTACTTATGATGGGTGGAATCAGAATAAAAGGTTACATATGATACTGATATTACACAAATGTGTTCTTGCACTATTCATCCCACTGGTAGAATGTACCTTTCTTCCTGAACATAGAAAAGAGTTTAAAAATTATTTCCAGATTCATAATTATGTGGAGTAAGTATGATATGTAATGTTGGAGGCATTATAGATCACATAGGTTTCTCAAAGGAGGCATCTGGTTGAAGGGCGTGATCTTTTCCGTTTTTCCCTCTATGCCTTTGCATATGAAGAAGAAACCTAGAAACATCCAAAAGGTATCATGAAATTTACATTTCAAGGGTTTATTTTAAAATTTAGGGAGTATAGGATGATGAAAAAATTCCCATGATCTTGGATATATTCCTGATACTGGTGGTATTTTACCACAAAATCATCTACATATCAATCTAATAGCTTTTAGAGGATATATTTAACAATGTGGAGTATGAATTGATGATAAGTAGCACCATAATTATACTAGGGAAGAGGAATTAACTGATATAAGAAGGTCTCTTGTGGTGTTCTGAATCTTGAAGAATCTTCATATTCATGGGCCATCCACATATGGTTTCCTCAGGGGTACCCTTCCATGAATGAGAGATCCTAGAAACAAATTTTGGTGTTGATCAATAGTTATTTCATTAGAAGGAAGAAAAACATCCTTCAGACAATGGCAGTTCAGATCCCAAAATTCAATAAAGAATATGATTTTATAACTCTTTTTCATGATTGAAATGTTTTTCCATGATGCAAGATTTACAGAACATCTTTGATGATGTAGGCCATGATAAGCTTTTCAACATTAGCATAAAAAATTGTACCATGGAAGGGTTAATTTTCTAAAGAGACCGCTTTATCCCATGATAATTCACCATGAATAAATGTTAGATCGAAATATAAATGTCAAGTCCAACATTCTCATCATTACTCCAATAAAATACACCATTATACTTCTTTAGAGAGACCACCTACTGAATTTCCCTCTACAGGCTTGGATGCACTGATTGGTGTTGGCCTGAAATCATCCTTGCTACTAAAGATCACGATAAAGAACTCGTTAATGATGGTGTAGATTCCTTATAAAAATTTTGGTGGAGCATCCTCAAAATTATCATCATTTATTTAGAAGGTGTAATCAAGGGGAATTGATTGGTTAACCAAGATAGAAAATTATTGGGGCACTCTGGTGCTAGCGTGGGTGGATATGGAATCCTGGATGGGAGATTTCATCTATACTGAGACAAGGCTCACATTCATTCTTAGGAATGCCAAATTCCATTACAGCTATATCAAAACGAAGGATCCATGACCTTGATGCTTTCTATAATCCACAAATGGATTTCAGCAACATGCATACTTTGTTGGCACTAGTGTATAAAACATTTTTAATGTCACCATTTTTTACATCGGTTAAATATAACTGACGTGAAAATCTATGATATTTGGGTTTTAAGTCGGTTATTTTATAAAAGACGTTAAAAATAATGAGCGTAAATATTTTACATCGGTTATAAAATAACCAGCATAAAAAATGAGGTATCTAATTATTTTTTACGTCGGTTATAAAATTACCGACATAAAAAAGGTAGCATCTGAGGCCTTTTTGACGTCGGTTATTTAATAACCGATGTAAAAACCAAACCTGCATAATTTTTTACATCAGTTATATTAAAACCGACGTAAAAATCCAACACAGGGTAGTTTTTACGTCGGTTATTTTATAACTGACTTAAAAACTATGGTTTCTGATGTGTTTTTAGGCTGGTTATAGAATAACTGACGTAAAAAACCAACACATGGCTTTTTTTACGTCGGTTATAATATAACCGATTTAAAAAATGCAGTATCAGATACATTTATAATTTTAGTTATTATAATAAATGATGTTATAAATGTGATAAAAATTGTTTATAATTTCAGTTATTATATAATAGAGGTTATAAAAGATTTAAAAAATTTATCACGCCCAGGGGATTGTCATTTCTAATTTTCGGATCGACAGGCCTACGACTCGTCTATCTCGCGCGGAAAACCTAGAATTGAATCTTTGATCTCATTTCGTTAAACTCATTTTTCCATCATCGTCTATCATCTTTACTCTCCTCGAATCTATAATCTCCACTCGCAACACTCAGGTAATCCTCCCATGACTTTATTTTGTTCGTATTTTCCCAGATAGTCTATATTTATGTTTTGCGATTATTTGTTTAAACTAGGTATGATTATTCTATTTCAAACCCTCTTACCTCATTTTTCCATCATCATACTTTTTTATTATCACCAGATATATTCTATCAACTCACAATATTCAAGTAAGACTCACCTACTTCTATATCGTTTTTTTGCTTCATGGATGCCCTACATTTATGCTAATATTTATTTCCATTAACAACTAATGATCTTATTCACCTATATTACTGAAATTTATATCTAAACCATTATGATACACCCATTCCGTGTACCAGTGTGATTGATTATATAAGTATATGTGGGTTTTCATGGTGAAATGTTTGTTTTGGATCCTTGGTTGTTTCTATTTTGGGTATCACATTTTCTTGTTCCATAAACTATTTACGTCGCTTATTCTCATGGACTATTATAAGTCTTCATATTTTATTGAAACTCTATTCATTGAACAATATATCATTTTATACTAGTAGGAGATACAGTTCATGGTTCTCATTTTGAATAATGGCCTGATACCAAAACTAGTAGCTTGAGGTTAAAATCCCTATATATGAAAAAACTAGTATCTTGAGGTTAAAATACCATGGTTATGGGGGACTGTCCAGAGGCTTGGGGGATATCTAAGGGTTTAAGGGCTATCCATTGGGTTTGGGGATATCTAGGGTTTCCATGGTGGTGGGGGGGGGGAATTCCAGGGGTGTGTGAATGTGTGGAGGGGGGGGGGGTGTTCTAAGGGGGTGGGGGTGTTGAAGGGATGGGGGGTTGTCCAAGGGGTGGGGGGGGGGCTATCTAAGGGGGTGGGGTCCTGTCCAGAGGTTTTGGGGGGTTTTCGTGGGGGTGGGGGATGTCCAGAGGGTTGGGGGTGTCCAGGGGGGGTTTCCAAGGGGGTAGGGGTGGGGGTGGTGTCAAAGAGGGGTGGGGGTGTCCAAGGGGGTGGGGGTGCTGTCTAGAGGGGTGGGGGTTGTCCAGGTGGTGGGGGGGGGGATGTCCAGAGGGGTGGGGGCTGTCCAAGGGGGTGGTGGTGTCCAGGGGGTGTCCAAGGGGGTGGGGGTGGTGTCCAGAGGGATTGGGGGGCAGTCTAGAGGGTTGGGGGTGTCCAGGGTGTCCGTGGAGGTGAGGGGGGGGGGGGCAGTCTAGGGGTATGTGGGGGCTTTCCAGAGGGTTGGGGGTGTTCGGGGGGGGGGGGTGTCCAAGGGGGTATGAGGTGGGTGGTGGTGTCCAAGAGGGGTTTGGGTGTCCAAGAGTGGTGGGGGTGTCCGGGGGGGTGTCCAGGTGGTGGGGGTGGTGTCTTTAGGGGTGGGGGCTGTCCAAGGGTATGGTAATGTCCAGTGGGTGTCCAAGTGGGTGGGGGTGGTGTCAAGGGGGTGGGGGTTCTCCAAGGGGGTGGTGGTGTCCAGGGGGTGTCTAAGGGGGTTGCGGTGGTGTCCAAGGAGTGGGGGATGTCCAAGGGGGTGGTGGTGTCAAGGGGGTGTCCAAGGGGGTGGGAAATCAGTGTCTGTTGGGATTGACTATTGCATCATGGTTTGTGAGATTATGACATGATGATTGTAGTGTTTCATGGATATTAATGTTCCAATATGATTCTATTTGGTTATATATATTTTGACCAATCATCGACTATGAGAAAAGTATGGGTTATTGGGGAAACCATGTCGTGGTTTTCAAATATCCGTAGTTATCCTGACCCCATTATTCCGTAATGATTAGCATTACATTGTGGTTTTCTCCATCCGAGTTTTTATTTTAAATTTGATTTGATTCTCAGGTTTACTCAATTTTCTCTAATTTTTTCTCAACCATTGGAGGCCCCATGGTTTTCTTTGATTCCATGGATTTTAAAACTGTTATATCTAAATATATTTTCTTTTCAAAATCATATTCAAGCATATTTTTTTTAAATACACATAGATTTGTTTTATATTTCAAAATTGTTTTACATTAAAATTATGATTTTTTTCATATAAACATATATTTTTCTTATCTTAAAAATATGTATAATTTTGATATTTGTTATATGTAATAATGAGTCGAAGTTGGATTATGGCACATCAAATTAGCAATGAATATTAGGAAGGAGTTGATTCCTTTTTGGAATTTGCTGATTGAAAAGTTCCAAGTAGTGACATTTTTTTGTCAATGCCTGAAATTCTTGAATAGGAAGAAGTCGAAAAGTAGAGAGGTAAAAGATAATATGATATGTCATGGTTTTAATCCGAGTTACATCTCTTGGATTTGGCATGGTGAAACTAGATGGAATGTCATTGATGACGATGATTTGCAAGATGGTGACTCTGATGGAATTGATGAATTGATTCAAGATATTGCAGTAGAACAAATTGAGATAGAACCGATAGTTGTGCATCTATACGTTGATGCTGAAAAACCATTATATCCCGGTTGTACACATTTTACGGTTTTGTCGACGATGTTAAGATTTATTAATCTAAAGGTGAAACATGGATGGAGTGACAGAAGTTTTAGAGATCTGCTACAATTGATGAAAGTCATTCTTCCAAAAGATAATGATCTTCCAGATTCACATTATAAGGCCAAGAAAATATTATGCCAGTTTGGATTGGGTTACAATAAAATACATGCATGTCCGAATGACTATATAATATATAGGAAGAAATATGTGTTTCTGTCAGAGTGACGTAAATGTGGGACATCACGGTATAAGTTGAAAGAAAAATCACTGGCTGATGCAGAGATTACAAAGATCCCTTCAAAGTTATGTTGTTATATTCATATAATTCATCTTTTCTAACGTTTATTTTCTAATTCTCATGATGAAAAAAGTTTAAGAAGGCATGATGATGAGCAGTTATGTGATGGAAAAATACGTCATCCAGCTGATTTTCCACAATTGAAGAAAATTGATGAGAAGTATCCTACATTTGGAAATGAAATTAGAAATCTCAGACTAGGGTTGCGCATAGATGGAATGAATTTATACCAGACCCGTAGTAGCCCACATAGTTCATGGCATGTTTTATTGGTAATTTACAACCTCTCTCCTGAAGTTTGTATGAAGCGCAAATATGTCATGTTGAGTATAATGGTCTCGGCTCTGAAGGAACTCAGCAATGCTATTTATGTTTTCTTGTCACCTTTGATTGAATATTTGAAACTTTTATGGAAGGATGGTATTAGGGTGTATTATTCTTATAAAATGGAATATTTTAAACTGCATACAATGCTTTTGTTCACTATAAATGACTTCCCATCATATGGAAATTTTTCTGGATACAGTGTTAAAGGGAATAAAGCATGTCCAATTTGTGAAAAACAAACACCATATTGTCAATTGCATCATGGGAGGAAAACAGTGTACATGGGTCATCGAAAGTTTTTGCATATGGATCATTCTTATAGAAGACTAAAAAAGTCATTCAATGGCTCACAAGAGTTTGATATTGCTCCAAAAACATTATCCCATGATCTGTATTTTGAGAGGGTTGAAAACCATGATGTTACATTTGGAAAGACACAGAAATCTGGAAATAATAGACATATTTGGGAGAAAAGTTAAATATTTTTTGAGCTACCATATTGATGATATCATGATGTTAAACATACTATTGATGTCATGTACGTGGAGAAGAATATCTGTGATAGTTTTACTGGAACATTGTTAGATATTAAAGGAATTACAAAAGATGGGTTGAATGTAAGATTAGACTTACTATCAGTGGGAATACGTTTAGAGTTAGCTCTCACTGCTAATGTAAGATGAAAATTTCTTCCCCCAGCTTGTCATACATTATCGAAGAGGGAGAAAATTAAATTTTTTCACTGACTTCATGATATCAATGTGCCTCAAGGTTATTCTTAAAATGTAAAAAAATTTCTCTCATTGAAGGACTTGATGTTTTTTTGTATGAAATCTCATGATTGTCACATCATGATGCAACAACTTTTACCAGTTTCATTGTGTTGAATATTTTCCATCCGTGTCAGAAAGACTATAATGAAGTTGTGTTATTTTTTCAATTCAATTTGTAATAAGGTTATTGATGTGAATGATTTGAAAATTTTGGAAAAGGATGTAATTTTTATACTTTGTCAATTGGAAATGTATTTTCCTCCATCTTTTTTGATATAATGGTGCAGTTAATGATTCATCTGGTTCAAGAATTAATGATTTTTGGACCTGTATATCTTCGTTGGATGTATCTGTTTGAAAGGTGTATGAAAATATTGAATGGTTATGTTAAGAATCCATATCGACCTGAAGCCTCCATTATTGAAAATTATATTTGTTAGGAGGTTTCAAAGTTTTGTACAAGCTACGTGGATGCGGCACAACACATAAGATTGCATCCATCTCTCCATGAATGATTTAATAGTTAGGGTAAGGGGATTAATGGATTTAAGGACAAATCATTTTCAGCTGAACAGATGAAGAAGTTAGAATCATACATCTTGAATAACATAGATGATGCTCAAATGTATATCACATTTCATATTATTGAGTTGAAACAATTTCACCCAAAGAAGAAAGAAATTAGGATTTTGAATAAGAACAACAAAAAATTTATGTCATGGTTTAAAATGACCTTCCTTGGTAGATGAGATGTATCAGAGACATTAAAATGGATAGTGGTTGTTCCATGTTTAAGTGTGATAACATAGTCCAGTTATGATATTAATGACTATACATTTCATATGAATGTTCAGGACAACATAAGTGCAGTTTAGAATAGTGGTGTATTGGGGTTTTCAGAAGCAATGCATTTTTCGAGTGCTATGGACAAATACCCAATTTCTACATCAAGTGCATATTATTTAGTGATTGAAGACCTATGGGAGATGGATTATATTAAAAATAAAGTTCATGTTTTTAACTGTAAATGGTTTATCGATAACAAAAGTGTCAAACATGATGAATTTGGAATGACAATTATTAATCTGAATATATTGGAAGACACAACTGATTCTATTGTAATGAAAACACATTAAAACAAATTTTATATATAGTAGATCAATCAGATATGTAATGGGATGTTATTTTACAAGGGACAATCAATATGTTGGTGGGGATGAACTTGATGAAGATGCTGATTTATGTGAGATCCCTACTTCCATGGAAAAATTAACATAACATAATGATGAGCATGTTGAGGACATGGTTTTTTCCATAAGGAATGATCGCGAAGAAGGAATTTGGGAAAACAATCCATTTGTACATTCCTAAAATTACAGGAAACATTTGTTTATTTCTTTTTTACATTTTTTATTTTCATAAAATGGTAGATTTTGTAAGTTATTTATTTATTAAAACATGTATTAAAAAAAATATGTTTTTATTTTTATTTTTTTTTATTTTTATTTAGTATACATTATCATGATTACCATTACATTAATTATATATCTATTGTTTTTTTCATTTACAATTAGTTTACCATGTTTTCCATGTTTACCAGGTTTACCATGTATTAATTTTATTTAGTTTACTTATCATGTTTACCATTACATAAATTATATATCTATTATTTTTTTTAGTGACGGCTACTTTACCATGTTTACCATTTTTACCATCTTGACTATCTTTACCATCTTTACGATTTTTTAACAAGCTTACCATATTTACCATGATTACTATTTCTTAACATAGTACATTTTTCTATTTTCTGAAAACAGTAGTATTAAAATATTTGATTTTTTATATTTGTAAACTATTGTTTGTTTTTTTTATTTGAAGGATAAGGACATATCAATCAGTTGATCAACCACATGATTTTGGAGATGAGAATATTGGTCATACCTCTGTGGAGTAACATTCACATGCTCCTCTTGATGTTTCCTAAATCATTCTCATGTGCTTCCATTACTACAAAGAGTTCATGAGTTGGTAAATTTGGTTGCACACGTTTACCAAAATTATCACTTTCCTATATGCAGGATCAGAGGATACTCATTGAGTTTGATGAGGATGATATTCCTAGAGGTCCAAATGAAAATGATTTTAAGAGTTTTGTATCCACTTAGGGTAAGAGAAAAGTGTGAATTTTGTATGATGACTGGAGAAGTGTGGACAAAGCGATAATCTCTCAGTTGTGGGGGACGATTTTGGAAATATCTTTTTCTATTGTTTTCCTATTCCTTAAATGTTTCTAGTGTATATAATATGTTTAAACTCTTCTTTATAAGATGAAGTTTGATATTCCTAACACTAGAGGAGTAAAAAAGAAATGCTTATCGATGGCTGCCAGGAGATGGAGGGATTTCAAATCAACCCTCACATATGATTTCAATTTTTTTCATAAAGGTCCTGACAATACATGTCGTACATATCCTTTCATAGATGAAGACACAAGAAGACAGTTTCTTGACAGTAGTAGAAAAGAATCATTTTTGGTAAGGGAAATGTAAACTTTTATATGCTTTCTTAGACAAATGATTTTATTACTGTTTTGTTAATGATTTATTATTCTCAATTCACAACAAACAAGGAAATCTCATCACGAGATCCAATATAGAAATGTATACCCTCATTGTTTATCTCGGGAAGGGTATACATTATTGGAAGAAAAAATGATGGGGGGAAAATTAATAAAACTAACAGTTGAGTCTTCAAGATCTGGAGAGGTGGCCCCTCCATCCCCTCCATCTAGAAATTATAAATGGAAGAGAGATCAGATGGGAAAAAAGGGAAATACCTTTCAGAAGATTCGATAATCATAGCTGAGAGGATTATACGATATCTATTTTATTCATTTAAGTTAACTATTTTCTTCATATAATTTCAATCATTACAGAAATTTTCAATTAATTAATATAGGATTATCTTCAGTAGAATAGATCACAAGGGTTATTTACAGCTACGGGGAGGCAAGATATTTTTTCTGCAACATTAGGAATGCCTGAACATCCTGGTCGTGTACGAGGATATCCGGAAGGTGAACGGTAAGTAAAGTGTTTCCACATTCCTCAACTACTTATGTTGATGGTGTTTATAAAAAATAGAATCCTTGGAGGCTGAAGTTCATAATATTAATGTGACGATAGAGGAAAATATTAGTGCATCGGTACAGTCTATGTTTGCAGACATGCAAAGACAATTTCAGACTGGAACTTCCACTCCTCCACCTCCCCTTGCAGACCCCATTATTTATCCTCAACCTTCGCCAATATCTCCCACTCACCCACCTCATCCCGTGGACTCCATTTTTTTATCCTATTCCTCCACCACAACTTCCTACTTATTGCGAGATGTATGTTGATGATCTTCAACATCATATAGTTGCGTATGTGTTGGTATATTGTATATGAGATAGAGTTCATCATAAAAAATTAGAGGAAGAGATTCAGAGGGTCATTGTACATGATACTATAGATAGATCAGCTCGATTACCATTACTTACAGATGAGGTGATGACAGTTGGACATAGTATCATCCATTTTTTAATTTCGCCATCCAGACTTCTTCGACTCATTACCATATTGGAATGTATGTTATTTCTTCTATTTTATTTTTTATTAAAGTTTTTTATCATCTAAAAACTAATATATTATTCTTTTTATTTTTATAGGAATACTTTAAAGGTATAGAAATACTGTATAGGCATCAACAAAGACAAATAGATATGGCATCAGATACAGATTCTAATAGTCTTGACTGATATTCAAGATATTCAAATTTTTTGGAAGATCATTATGAGTTTCTAATAGAAGCTCATCTTTGTGGACGTAAAATAACTGTGTGGATTATGAAAGATGATATTATAGATCCTGTTACTGGAGATAAGTTGGGCATCAATGTGGTGCCGATTTTTATCCATGTAATTCTTAACACATTTTTCCTAAATTATGTTTATTAAAATTGTATACTTATGTCTATTTGTATTAGGTATCTTTATAATATTTGTGAGAAGAATGAGAAGACAAGTGTATATGGTTTCATGGACCTACATTTGATTTCCCCTAAAGCATGTGCATTGGATGAGGAAAAAAGAACGGTTTATATTGCTGAAATAATTGAACAAAATATAGTCACAAAATGTTGGATGATGCCTTTTTGTGAGAGGTATGAAACACATCTGTCTCAAAGAGTTCATTATCATTTAACATAAAAAACCACTAACCTTAAATATTTTTTAATCAGTGATCATTGGATTTAGGGGGTTTTTGCCCATGAGAGAAGACACATTTTTAGATATGCTATGTCCATGGTGATGTGCGGGAATGTTTTATGAGAATGTTGGAAAATTATGTTTTAATTTCTCAATATTTTTCTATATTATAATGAATTTTAAATTTATCCCATTCATATAATTTTCTAACAGGGGATGGGTCTACTTTCGAAAAAACACAGAGAAAAGGAGTGTGAAGATCAAATATGTAGATGTAAAGGTAAATATCCATTTATAATTTGTACTATTTGATTTATTAAATACAAATAATATATTGATTTTACACTCCTTCAAACATAATTTTCCTGAACAAAAAGGCGTCATCAAATGTGGATATTATATGATAATATTTATGTATGAAATAATAACAACTGGGACAGTTGTGAACCATTATCTAAAAGGATAAGATATCCTTTTAGACTTTTCCATAATATTTCATTTGATTTATTCATTATACATGTTAAATACTATTCTTTTAATTTGTTGCTATTTGATGACCGTCGACCCTATAGTGCTGAAGACATCAAACACATACAAGTGGAATGGTCAAATTATTTTACAGGTTTGATTGATATTTAGTTGTTTGTTGTGTAAATTGTAATTTTGAATACTGTCATTGTAATTGTGTATTTGGCTTTCTTTTAGGTTGGATTTAGTTTTTTTTCAGTTGACATTGTATGTTTTGAATGTTATATATGTGATTGTTTAATTTTTCTATACTTATTATTTTGGTCTAATTATGATGGTTTTTCTGGTAGGATTCTGGTCTGGGGGGAGGGGTTCCAAGGGTGTGGAGGGGGGGGGGGGTTAATGGGGTGGGGGCTGTCTAGGGGTGTGGGAGGGCTGTCTTATGGGGTGGGGGGTATCCTGGGTGTCCATGATAGTCGGGGGAAGTCCAGGGGTGAGAGCATTTCCAGGAGGGTGGAAGGGTTGTCCAGGGGAGTGGGGGGTTACCCATGTGGGTGTCCAGGGGTGTGGGGGGATTCCAGGGGTGTGGGAGGAATGTCTAGTGGGGTGGGTGGTGGGGGAGTCTAGGGTGTCCATGGGGATGGGGGGGGGGGCAGTCCAGGGGGGTGGGAGAGGAGGTGCTTCCATCCCTCAGGGGGCTGAACGCTATTAGAAGGTACTCATCACTCCCACATGTGAAAAATTTTGAGATCTAAAGATTCACATGTGGGAGTGATGAGTACCTTCCAGCAGCATGCCCCTTGAGGTATGGAGGTGCCTCCTCTCCCAACACTATTTGTCCTGAGGCTGTCAAGGGGGTGGGGGTAGTCCAGAGGTGTGGGGGTGTCTAAGGGGGTGGTGGGGGAAATGCAGGGGTGTTGGGGGGGGTGTCCAGGGGGTGGGGGTGGGTGGGGGGGAGGGGGGGTTTCCAGGGGTGTTGGGGGTTGTCCAAGTGGTGGGGGCAGTCTAGGGGTGTGGGGGTTTGGTGGGGGCTTTCCAGTGGGGTGAGGGTGTTTTGGTATATTTTTGGTAACTTTTTGTTTTGTTTCAGGGGTGTGGGAATGTTGTCCAGGGGGTGGGGTTATAAAGGAGGGTGGGGGATGTCTAGGGGGTGTTGGGGATGTCTAGGGGTGTCTGGGGGAGGGTGTCCAAGGGTGTGGTGGGGGAAGTCCAGTGGGGTGAGGGGGTTCTGGTCACTTTTTGGTAACTTTTTGGTCTTGTTTCAGGGGTGTGGGAGGGCTATAAGGGGTGTGGGAGTGCTGTACTGGGGGTGGGGGGGGGTATACATGAGGGGGGGAGGGAGGTTTTGTAGGAGTGTCGGGGCTGTCCAGGGGGCGGTGGCTATGTATATGGGTGTTTGGGGCTATCTAGGGGGTCAGGGGGCATTCCAGGGGTGTGGGGGGTGTCCAGGGGTGTGGTGGGGGCTGTCCAGTGGGGTGAGGGGGGCTGTCCAAGGGGTGTTGGGGGGCTGTCCAGTGGGGTAAGTTTTAAATGTTATCAATGTAAATGCTTAATTTTACTGAGGTTCTTGTTTTGGTCTACTTCTGTTTTTCTGGTAAGAATTCTTGGATTGGTTTCTGGTTGTTTGCAGGGAGAGCAGAGGACTGCATTCTATTTTAAAAAAATTTGGTTTTTATCATGCCGGTTATTAAATAAATGACTTTAAAAACACCCCCCTCACTAGTGTATCATGTCGGTTATTTAATAACTGATGTGATAAACCCTCCCCCTGGTTTTTCACGTCAGTTATTTAATAACCGACGTGATAAAAGCCTGGGAAAATGGTTTCTCACGTCAGTTATTTAATAACCGATGTGATAAACCATCCCCCTTGGTTTATCAAGCCAATTATTAAATAAATGATTGGATAAACACCCACCCACCCCCTCACTAGGTTATCACATCGGTTATTAAATAACCGACGTGATAAACCCTCCCCCTGGTTTGTCACGTCATTTATTTAATAATCGACACGATGAAAGCATGTGAAATGGTTGATCAAGTCGGTTATTAAATAAACGATGTGATAAACATTGCGATGTTATGTTTTTTACATCAGTTTTTAAATTACCAATGTAAAGAACAGTATATATAACGTCGTACGTATTAACATCGGCTAAAAACCGATGTAAAAAATAAAAAATAACCGACGTAAATGACATTTTTTGCGCTAGTGTGGAATCATTTGGAGTCACAAACCCTTCAAGTTATGTCATGTAGAAATCTTCCTAGAGGTTCCCATTAAGGAATGTTGTTTTGTCATCCATTTTCCAAATTTCATAGTCATGGTAAGCAGCAATAGCCAATATGATTCTGATGGATTTCAGCATTGCATCCGGTGAAAAGGTTTCATCATAGTCAATTCCTTGATGATGTCTAATACCTTTTGCAACCAGTCGTGCCTCATAGGTGCTAACATTCCCCTCCAAATCCAGTCTCTTCATTAATACCCATTTATTACCAATAGGTTATACATCAAGTGGAGGATATTTGAAAATCCGGACTTGGTTTTGGTACATAGAATCCATTTCCTAATTCATGGATTATTGCCTCTTGGCAATGTATGTCCCTTCAACTACTACCTTTTAGGTAAGAAGATCATCATTTTCAACCAATAATGAGTGACCATCCTCGGTGAGAAGAAAACCATATCGTTCTAGTTATCTCACCTCTCTAATGCTCCTATGTAGTTCTTGTGTCTCTGGAACATATTTTTCTTCTACAGGGATTTGTGGAATCTGTTCTTGTACCAACTCATGTGTATCTTGAGCCTTGACTTCATCGAATTTTATCTTTCTCCCACTATCTTTTTTGGAGATGTGCTCCCTCCCAAGGAATATGGCGTGTCTTTCCACTGTAACCTTTTTGTCTGAGGGGTTTTATAGGTAATATCCCCTTTTTTCCTTGGGATATCCTATAAAAATACACATTGTGCCTAGATGTGCATGTTTATTACCTGAAGAGGCCTTAAAAAAATTTTCTCTACCCTACACATGTACATTATATAACATGGATTTGTGTCCACCCCATAACTTGTATGGAATACCATTTATCAATTTAGTTGGTACTCTGTTTAGTATGTGTTCTTCTGTTTGTAATGAATATCCCCAAAAGTATAATGGAAGACTCGCATGACTCATCGTTGATCTCACCATGTCCAATAGGGTGCAGTTACTCCTTTCACAAAGGCCATTCCAATGAGGTGTGTACGGAGGAGTGAGTTGAGATAGAATCCCAAACTCCTATAAAGAAATCAATGAAGTCTTGATTATGATATTATCCTCCTCTATCTGAGCAGAGTTTCTTAATCTTCTTACCAAGCTAGTTCTCAAATTCATTCTTGTATTCTTTAAACCGATCAAAAAAATCTGACTTATACGTCATTAAGTAAATATATCCATATATACTAAAATCATTATTAAAAGTTATGATGTACGAGAACCCACCCCTTGCTTCAACTAGAAATGGTCCACACATATCTGTGTGAAATAATTCTAGAATCTCTTTAGCCCTTTCACCATTCCCACTAAATGGGGCATTGGTCATTTTTCCTTGTAGACACGCATGACATACATCAAGTGGTTTTATTTCGAAATATTCTAAATACCCATCTTGATGTAATTTTGTCAAACATTTCTCATTGACATGACCTAGCCGGTGATGCCAATGTTGGGTTTGGTATGAGTCCTGTGAGTTAATTTTTTCATTGATTTCCATTACTTGTTTTGTGTAGTCTAACACATAACGTCTTTTATATAAATGTGCCCTACCAAAAAAATTATATATTTATAAAATTAACAACATCCACTTACAAACATGAATATGAATCCATTAGTATCTAATATAGATACTCAAAATAATGTTTTTGGTTACAGAGGGTACATAATAACATCCTTTAAAAACCAATACCATCCCAGTTGGCAATGTGAGGTGGTAGTCTCCGACAACTACAACATCAAGTATGGCTCTATTGGCTGCACGTAGATCCACCTCACCTCAATCAATCTTTCTAAATATACATGGTTCTGGTATTTGGATACATATGTGAGCACCACAAGCAGTATATAATACCAATTGGTAGAAATAGATAGATTGCATTCGATAAAAATTGCACTTGAAGCTTCCCCTTGCTTCCTTGGCTGGGTGCAGTTTTTCTTCCAGTGGCCCTTCTTGCCACTTGTGAAACAAAAAACCTCTTGTTCTCTTGCCTCCCCTTTGATCATCATTTTCTTTGAAGGCCTTGAAGAAGCTTTGGTCTTACATCTTTTCGCCTTCCCTTTAGTTTTATTCACCATGTGGATAGAATGATTTTCACGCTTCATGACATTGTCCCATTGGAAGATGAGGATAACAATATCAGACATAGACTTCTCAATGTTGTTCATGATGAAGTTTACAAAAAAGTTTGAGAAGCTCCGAGGGAGTGATGCAAGAATGAGATCGGTACCCATTTCTTCGGGGAGTTTAAAACCTAGAACCTATAGGCGCTCAATGAATCCAATGATCATCACTACATGAGGCCCAGCCAGGGCACCCTCTCCATGCTTGGTCTGGAATAGATCCTTTGAGATCTCAATCCTTTCTTGTCTTGCTCTCTCCTGGTATAGATCACGGAAGTGATCGAGCTTGCTATAGCAATCCATGTCTTCATGAGACTTAAAGATCTCACTAGAAATTAATGATAGCATCAAACATTTAACGTTGAGTGCATCGTTACAATGTGGATCATAGACCAATAAATCTTCATCACTTGCCCCTTGGGTGGGCGAATCAGGAAGTGAGGACTCAAGCACGTAAAATTTTCATTATGGTGTAGGATAACCCTAAGGCGCCTAAACCATTCCTGAAAGTTACTATCGGTGAGGATATTTTCTTTTTCCAGAATTGATCACATAGAAAATTTGGTTGATGAGTTTTTCATTTCGATTCTACAAATTAAAAGAGAAGATTTATTAGTACTTTCTTGATTAAATTTTTAATAGAAACAATAAATTTTATTAAGTCTCCCACTATTTTATCAAGTCCCAATGACCCTCACCATTGAACTCGGAATGTCCTATTTCATTGAAATTCTAGTGTAAAGGATCCATATTACTCTTCTCATATCCCCAACATGTGTTGGTCAATCTATTTGAAGGTATTTAGGTAGGCAGGTCTTTGCCAAATGTGAGCTTACAGTTCCTTGATCTGTTCAGTGGACTCCCCAATCCTGAAATATTGACATGGATTTCCCCAACTCTTGCCTCCAATATTACACCAATTCTAGAAAGGGATACTCCTCTTGATTTAATATGGTTAAGTCAAACCTAAACCTTTCATAATGGATTCCTTAAAAAAAGTAAGTGTCCCAACAAGGGTTAGTCAACACATAGTTTTATTGTGTCCGGCCCTTAATCAAGTAACGGAATGCTTGACCTGACCTTATATGGTATTGAGGGATTTTAATCTTTTATGCATAGTTTATCATTATCATATTCTTGTTAATATTATGTGATGCTTTATTAAGTGATTAACCATGTTCCGATAATGTTTACACATAGCCCAGTTTTTATTTTATTTGATATTTGAATACTTGTTCATTTTATTAATTATGTGATCGCAACAACAAGTACATAATAAATTAACCATTCAATCAGACATAAATAATATAATATGGCATGATCTTGAGCTTTTATTGGTTTTCATATCTAGCGGTTTGATATGTTAACCCTGACCAAGGGAAAAACACCTTGAACTGATGGTTTGTGTTTTGCAGCTCCAACCTTTCCACTTGTGTATCTTCTTAGGTTGGCTTCACATCAGCTTTGGGTTTTGAATCGTCTCCTCTGGCTTGGGATATCTTCCATTACATGAGGTTTAAATTAAAGAAACCATGGGCATGAAGGCCCAACATTTTATTGGAAAATGGCTCACAGGCCAATAAATTTAAATTAAACAAATTTAAATTGAAACCATACACACATACAAAGGGTCTTTGGTCTAGCTCATGATCATCCATAGCATGCAACGACATTTACGTATATTTAGAATTCAAATTATTTTAATATTTCTATTATTTTAGATAAGTCGTGCTTGAATTAAATTAATTATGATCTAATAATTAATCAATTATTTATCATAAATTACTTTTTGAATATTCTTGAGATTCTTCTCATCCATATTCCTTGTCCCAGTATTTCTAATTTTGGAGGAAACCTAGTGAAATTACATTTCTGGAAAGTATACAACGTGTATTTTATATTTACATAGCATGTATTTCTTTTCACACTTTATCCAAAGTACACGCCGAGGGCATTGGCGTGTTTTCTCTACTTTTGAAATTTTGGAGAACACTATGTGTAGATTAATCTAATAGGGCGTGTACTTCCTTGTTACGCAGTTACCGGCCTGGCATTCCTGTGTATGCAGAACATGAATTTTCCTTGTACATGGATTCACTTGGACCGGATCGGACTACACGGAATATTGCTCTAACATACATGCTATGTATTCTGGTTCCCACGAGCCGTTTAATTCTTTTCAAAATAGTATAATAAATACATAGGCATACTCAATTCAAACAATGTGGTTTGGTGGACCAGTACCGGTTCCTTGAACCCAAGTACACGATGTGTAGTTTTCAATACACGCCGTGTATTCTCATGTGGTACAGACAAAAAGAGAGGCTCCTCCGGATGAGTTCCTCGTTTTTTTAATCAAAATAAAAATTAAAAGGTCATTTCTATGATATGAATCGAGAAATGAAAGAGGAAGAACAGATCTCATTTATTCAGATTTATAAAATGATTTATTTCGAATTGAATCAAATATAAATGCGTAAATTATCAAAGAAAATTAAATAACTATAATGAACATTGTAACCCCCCTTTGATACCATTTAATGGTTTCAAGCGCAGCGGAATCTCATGGGTGGATATGCTCACTTGGTCTATTTTTCATTAACAATGATCAATCCTGGATCAATACGATGATAAATTCCAGTCTCCACAGATCGAATATCAGAAATCGACAAAGAAAATGAATGTCCCGGAACCACAAAGTGGAATCGTTACAGGTTGATTATAATTAATTTAACCAATTGAAAATAATAACCTTTTGTTGTTCCTTCTTAATTGATATTTCCGATCAGGTTCCGATGTGATTCATCATTGCATCGTGGAAGCCAAGTGTAGAATTCCTCTAGCGGTGATCCACACATGCACCTCATATCTCTGGACTTCTCCAAATGAGTCTCTGGGTGCTATCCTGGAGAAACCATTTCTTGCATTGTCCGCCTTAGATCATCTTTATTCAATGGATGAGGATCTCTCTCGATCTTGAGAGCAATCTTGGAGGATGAGGTTCTTTCAGCCCGGAAAGAATTATCCAGAATTGTTGTTCACAATGATTCTCTTGTGTGTCGGAAAAGAGTTGGGGTTATGAGGATATTTATAATCGGGTTTGAGGTTGTGGAGTTATGAAAATAAATAAAAACTTTACACGTATTATTAATTTTATTGACTCTTATTGAAAACCCCCATGTCAAAAAATTAATTGCTTGAAATTTTCCCACACTGATTATAATAAATATCATTTAATAAAATGATATTTCCTCAAAATCCCAAATACAAAAACTACACGGCGTGTAATCATATATACACAGAGTGTACTTGTATTTCATTGAAAACTACAGGGAGTGTACATTCAATGTACACAGATTGTATATCTAGTTTTCATTTATTCACTTCCTTTCCAATATTAAAACAACACGATGAGTACATTTAATAATACACTGCGTGTACTTGTTTTGAAAATAAAAACTACAATGCGTGTAATCATTAATACACGGTGTGTACTTGTTTTCATTTTATTCTCCCTCCAACATTAAAACAATTTAGGATTCCTTGAAAAATTATTAAACCACGTACGAGAATAATCTTTATTCTACATGAGATACTTGAATACCCTTAGTGTGTGACCCTCTAGGGCTTTTTCTCGTTGGCATTAGGCGGGCTTGCCTAAAGTCCAAGATTACTGTCTAGCAACGGTTCAAGGCACCCAAGAGAAAGAAGTTGACGCCACATTGATGTATCACCTCATAGAAACACATACTGTGTAATTTAATCCCTTTGTCTCAATATCTCATCTAGTAGGTTTCAGGCCAGTTTGATAAACCGATATGCTTGATTTTTCATTCTTTGTCTTCCAGAAATAAACTCACCGTGTCACCATCGCCATGGAATTTGTTCAAAAGTTCTATTTCATTCAAAGGGCTTGAGATATCCAAATCCATAAATATGGAAGGTACAAATCATTCCTTTACTTATCCATTAAAAACATGTCATTCATGACACACCCAACGTACCCTACTTCCCGCCAACTGTCTTTGTGATGGTTTTTGTCAGAAAATCTAAGAGCACGAGTCATGACATGAATTTATCATAATATTCCAGTCTATGGAACATTACACACACTCGCAAATAGTAATGTCTGATGACACAAAGACATGCAGAATTACTATGGTGGGTCTGTTCTAATAATCTCTTATCTTGGATATTACCAAGTGCAATCTTTTTGAGAGAGAGTCTCACCTTCTTACAAGTGCCCGCACATGACTTTCTGTATACTATGTGTCCTATCATAGTATGTCATCCAACCGTAGAACTTTATTTAAGAATATCGTTATAGATTTTCAAGGTTCTCATCATAGTGGGGATCTTCCATGACCTTATCAATGCAAAAAATATTCCAGGACATTTTTATATTATAGTCATGTAGAATAATGAACAATATATAATAAGTATACATTTATGTAATCAACGTAAAAATCGATTGGTTCTCTGGACACCAACCCTTACACCAACATGGTAATGAAAATTTCTTATCCCTATATATTATTAAAATAAATGTAGGGAACTCTATTATACTTGTAAAATATTTGTTCAAATTCTTCCTTTATGTTTGTATCAATTCCCTTCAATCTTTATACACCTTATCCTTGAAAAAATCATATATTAATAGCCTTTAATTGGATATTGGTTCAGAAGGCCATCTCTCAAAAAACACATCTTATTTGTATATTTATCTTATTCTATTATTTATTGTAATGATTTTACGTTAAAATAAATTTAAATGATAGAAAAATAAACCCAAGGTGATACCTATTCTACATTCGTAATCAATGACAACTTTTTATTCGAACTTGATTTTCGATGTGAGTCCATGGTCATCCCTTATATAGTTGTCCCATTTCACTCCACCTGATCCAAGGTCCTCAATGATATTAGATATAAATTTAAATCATGAAATCCAAATAATGATTGAACATCCATGGTCCATTATTCCTTACATCACTCTTGGATTCAATCACATCCAGTTACTATTCATCCTTTCCACATGAATTTCAACACATTGTCTTCCAGAATTACATACATCTAGATTCATTCTTGAATGAGATATGTTTCTGATTCGATGACCCTATATCATATCACATACCCAACATCATTCAATAATTCGTTATAATTTATTTTAATATCCAATGGGTGGTCAAAGATACCATCCCCACAAATTGTTTATTATACGAATCATAACTCACATGTAATTATGATTTTTCTTTAAGGGTTTCCCCCACCTGATAATTGAGTATCATTTTATCTTAGGTTTAACATGGTACATGTTTAATGACATTAAAAATAACACTAATCATAATATATAAATGTTGTTAAACATCATTTTTTATATCTACTTCACAAAGCTAATGTTATATGGGGATATAGACCCCAACAATGAGGATCACTACACTGGTTGATATAATTATACCACCCCTCAATAAAATAACTACATGTGACTGGATTCTCATTTCAATGAGATGTGTAATGGCACATGGATCCTATACCATGGTCAATTGAAAACATAAACATGCACCCACTCTCATATTTATAAACCAGATCATTATAGGACATCTCAATATGAGTACTCACAACACTCATGAGCCCATAATTAGAAAAATCTCCCCTTCTACATCAAAAATTAATCTATGTGTATAATATGTTATTATCGATGTATTTTTTTATTCAGTATTTTATGATATATGTATTGATTCCCAAAACATATAACTCAGGCCCAACAACAATAAAAATTTCCCCACCCTACATATAGTGCATAACTATGTAGGAAAATTTCTCTACATTCATGAGTATTTTTTCATTATATTATCCTGTAAAACTCATGTAAATTCCCTACACAAATCAAACACTATGCGTAGTAAAATTTAAATATAAATGATATTCCCCCAATCATAAATTATTGAATGTTAGATTCTCTAGGATATTTTATATTTATTTTAGCATACGATTCTGTTGTATGGATGTACATAAGATTCCATTAAAATAAATATCAACTAGAAAATCAATTATTCATTAAGATAGATATAATATATATCTTAAATCAACGGAAAAAAATACCATAATATCAACTTTTTGAACATGTTATGTAGTCATTTCATGAAAACATATCAAATTTCACTTCTTTATATGAAATACCATGGATTAATGATTTCATACTTTTATCATCATGCATGGATGAAAATGGAAAATTCTCGGGCAGATAACCATGGAATGGAAAATAAATAATCTTTTGGTAAAATTAATGTTACCATACATTATTGTAGTCCTTATTGCTATTCATGTGATGTAAAAATTTAGGACTTTTAGTCCAAACCACATGACTATTAAATAGTGTGGAAGATGGTTAGGATTATATGAATATTAATTTCTCAATTAGGTGACTCTAAAATGATCTTCTCAAATAAACATTATTCTCCAATACATCTCATGATCAAGTTCCACTTATTGGGAGGATTAAATGTTCCTTTCTTTCTAGAATGGTTCATTCCCCTTACCCATGTAGCATGATTCAAACACGATTGTGTAACCATGTAATTTTTCATATCCTATTAAATAGTCTTAAATCTACTCAACTTATTTTATAAAATATTATTCTTGAATCATCAGGTTCTATGAGTTTATAAATCATGTTGTTTATCTCTCAAATAGTAATTTTTGTAAAATGATTTGATTGAACCTAACAGACCCTTCTAGGATATGATGTTGAATTTCACAGTATTTTATTAATCCTTTGTAGTAACCCCCAGTAGTTGTATTGATCCAAGTTTGTTATCTATTCCCATATTTGATGTTGTATTGGTTTTCCACCATTTGTAATGGTTATTCTACTGCCAAAAAATCTTCATTGACTATATGAGACATTCGGTTTTCTACAATATTAATTGTTATTCTACATCATCCAGTATCCGGTAATAAATTCATAAATTTGAGGGAATGACTTAATTTTTTTATTTTTGTATTTTCAAAATGATCAATATTCTTTTTATGTTTCACACATTATAGCTCTGTAGATTCTGTTGAAGTGACATCAATTGTTCCAACTTATATGACCTTAATTTTCATTGAATGGCATGGTCTATTAGACTCACCTTTCTTATGTATGAGTTTTATATATGTATGATCAATTATGATATGGTTATATATCTATGATAATATGAATGTATGTGAGTGTACCTTTCATATAATCATTTTATAGTAATGAATTTTTTTTATTTATTCTTAAAAAAATATTTATGTCTCTTTAACTCATCTTAGTTAAATATTTTCAAAATATTCAAAATTCATCTGCACCATATTATGTTCAACTATTATTTCATGTTCCCTCAATAGGATATTAAATTATGTGGTCATCATCATCATTATATGATGTCTAATTTTTTTTCATAATATTCATTGTATGTAGTAATATTATGTGTTCATCTTTGTCACAGTATAACGTTAAACTATCTATTCATCACCAAAACCATAAGAAATTAATCTGCGTGTCCAGTGTCTTTGTCAAATGACATTAAAATATGTGTCCAACATAATTTTACTAGGATGTTAAAATCAATTCAACTAGTACAATCCATACTACATAAAAACAATGTGACAAAAGCCTCACAATATGACGATAAACTGTGTTTCCATTGTCCTTGTAACATGCCATTAAAATTCATGTTACACTGTAAATTCTATATTACATATTATCTATATGAGAGTTTGATCAATTAACATGAATTGTCATTAAAAATTCACAGTATTCCAATCCCATTTTAATATGATGTATTAAAATTCTCATCCACTTGCCTATATTTTGATCATTAATGAAATCCCAAAATTTATAAATGATTCATTGTTCATGACTATCAATCCCAAGAATGAATTTTCATCATCTCCAATCAAAACCATCTATAGTATCAAATTATTGTTAAAAATTTCCATCTATTTCCAATCAGGAACTCATGTGTGTATTAATCATATTCCTCATGTTTTCTTTTATTTATCACACCATCCAAGTCTTATATAATCTTAGAGATTGTAGAAAATCAATTGGATTATCAAAATTTAGATGGATGTTTTCTTTATTTGAAGATGGAAAAATTTCTCTAGTTCCACGAATATAAATTTTAGAAAATTAAAGTCCTTGAATAATATAATTAAACATCATGAAACTTTTTTTATTCTACATTTCATATTATGAACATGGTAGGAAAATAAATGTAAAGGTAGATGATATAATTTTTCTTATATATAAATCAATAGTAGGGTTGAATACTCAATTTCATAAATTAATCCCAGGTGTTATATATTGGGTAATAGCTATGGAGCATCACATTATTTAAATAAAATACCACTATGAAATATAAATGTTCCTCAATCACATGTAGGAGAACAATCTATACAGGGTTATTTATTAAATAACTATACCTGGATTCATTCCTATGTTGTTGGATAGAGAGTGGCACCTTGATCCTCTATTTTTAAGAATAACCAAGTCTATTCCATGATTCTAATCATGTCCCTCCATGATATCCAAATATATGTAGAGATTATTGTTTTCATTGAAATTAAAATTCACCCCACATGTTTCAAATCAGGCACTCTTTTGTGGTTTTACTAATTTCATTAGTGGGATTCTCTCTCCCATGTCTAGCATAACTCATGTGATCTTATGGGACCTAGAGTGTCATTTTGAATAAAATGATTGTGGTTTATTCGTAGTCATTGAAAGGAAACTCAGTTCATATTTCATGAAATTTATTTATTTTTGGGTCGAATCAACACATGAATGACATGAATATTTTCACTTGTTTATGGACTCATTCTTAGAATGATAAACACACCCCTTGAAGTTGAGTCATGTTAATTTAGAATTCCTTTTTATTTAAATAACTGAATTTTCATTATTTTTGATCAAATGAGATATATATTAATGATGAGTATTGTAATCCTGGTCCCAAATAGTGTCATTTGATCCAATAACTATGACCATAAACTATGTTTTTAACCAAGTGGGATAATCTATTATAGATATGGGCATAAAATTCACATATTGTTCTATCATTCAATAAAAAATCCGGAAGGCCCGCCATTTTGGACCAAGTTATATGACCATAAATCACAATAACATTTTACCAATGTTGTATGACCTTACATTATAGACATGCATTGTTCTAACATTCAAGACAATAACCTTCTAATGTAGGTAAATATAGTACTCACTAGGGTGAAAACCCATAAATGGAACCTTAAAAAGAGTAAATTTTATTCATACAAAGAATGCACCTCAAATTTCCTACAAAAAACATTTTATATTTAATAAAGAAAAAAAGGAATAGCAATTGTTATGTATAAAACCTAAAAAGTCAATCCTAAGAAAAATACAATGTTCTACCCACTGGGCCTTTCATTAATGGTTAATGAAAATTTTAGTATGAAAATAAAATTGTAGAATGCTCCTAGGGACTATTATTTGTCCTGAAAAAATCTATATATGATATATAGTTCCACTATCTAAGATAAAGTTGGAGGAAATTTTTATTTCATGTGATTATTATTAGGGTACCTAGTTCAATCTTTACGTTAAACTGTATGAAAATAGATTTATCTTATTGGACCTTGAAAAACATAAGATGGAAATTTTCGTGTGACCTAAAATGTGGCTTGATAACTTCTTCTATATAGTATACCTATAGATACATAGGACACTATATAATAATCCATATAATAGTGATTATTTCATCTATTTAGTATATGTTCAAGATCTATATTTGAATATTCATCACAGAGTTCATCGTCAACGAATGTGTTTTGAAAACATTATCACTTGTTTATGAGGCTAATCTACATAGGAAACCTACTATTAATACTATGTAAGGCATGATTGAAATACAGTGGTATATGTATCATTTTCTACATCACATATAATTGAAACAATAAAGAATTACTTTCCACACAATCCCCATTCCATTATTGAATATTTGAAAATTATGAATTTAGGGAATCTACGCATGGAAACTAGCTTGTCCCTGTGGAAAATATAATGCCTTGAGAAGATTGTTCATATTCAAACTCAAAAGTTATCCATTATAGTATCCTAATCCACAAATGTAAATTTTAGATATTGGGGATATTTAAAATCACTGATTTTATATTTTATTGTAATAAATCATCCTCTCACTGGTGAGATAGCTCCAAATCATTGGTGTAGATTTTTGGAATGTGAATGACATCTCGATAATTACCTTAGAATCAGATTATCTTCATTATGAAGAAATATTATTTTCTGGAGGGGGTTGTTGGAATAGAAATATTCATGGAAAAATTTTCCATATGAACTGTGATACTATAATAACATTGAATAGAAATTCTGAATTTGTGTTATGATATTTCTTCATGTCAAACACTGATTTTTATGGAATATACATTTTTCTATTAATGTTTCATAGTCTGAGGGATGGTTATGACTTTGAAATGTTACTTAACATTATTTAATGGATTAATCCTCTAGTAGGGATCATTCAACATTGAACAGGTTCATGGTTCCCTTTTTTAAGCAATGATTTGACTACCCAAAGAGACCAAAAAGACTTACAGATCAAAAGTTATTTTTATTTGAAGTTTGGTATTATTTAAACTGTAATAAAAATATGAAAATATAATATTTATTCATATAACTATTCTCCAACCACATATCCATTTTTTATGTATATAACTACTTATCATTTAATCTAATATCATCTTCAGTTTGATGATATAAATTTTAGCCTCTCACAAATTAATGGAGACCTTTTATGGATTCCACTATGTGGATCCATTTTGAATACCCCCCTTACAGATCTAATTTGTAGATTCCAATTTTAAATATTCTTTATAGAGTCCCCATTGTGAAGACATTTTTTGGAGACCCTTTGTAGAACCCCTTTTTTGAGATCCTTTTCATAGAACCATTTCAGACCCCCGATGGGATTCCCTTTTTGATACTCCTTTGGTGGGCCACTATAGAAACTCCCCTTCTTCCTATGTGGCTGACAGTTCCATAAAATAAATTAGTTACTACTACCTATAATTATCTACACCAACACAAGGATGTGAGGGATAGAAACTTTGGCATGTTGGTGGAATACACACAGAAGAATCCCACCCAAAATTAGTTCTACAAGAATAACTTAATTAAAATTATTCAAATAGAAATCTTGTGATATCCTTTCTGAATAACTCCCATGAAAGTTATTTTTAGTATAGTACTCTAAAAATCCTTAAAATCTCAAATGTTAGGTGAACGATTGGTTATTTTTTTTTGCAGGGAATCATTTTATGGGTCCCCTTATAAAAACGGAACCCATTTATGGAGATTCATTGAGGATGTACCTTTGATAAAATCTTATGTGGTCAACCATTAGTCATTTTTGGTATGTGAAGTCTTTTTACACCATACATTATTATGATGAAATAACTATGAGGAGACCCTATGAGGGATCCCATTTTCAAATACCCAATACATGCTCTTTTTTTAATCTCTTTTTTAGTTTCCATTTATGAAATCCATATCTACAAAATATTATTTGGAATGCCCTTTTCACCCACCGGTCCATACCAAGTTGGATGCAGCCTCACACCCCCACTAACGATTAGTGTTATGCTATAGTATTGGCCCCCTAAAGCAATATATTTTCTACTGTCACTAACACCCATAATAAATAGTCCATCAAACAAAGAAAATTCCAAACTAGGTAGAGGATTTTTTTAGTTCTGGCTGATGCATCCATATTAACAACCTACAAATTGACAGGATTTTAGATACACTTCATGTTCCCAAAATAACGAGAATCCCCCTTTGTGTAAACCCCCACAATAACTCATATGACCAGGAGTCGATATTCCCCACAAGGTTATCTAAACATAGTCATAATCCTATGTGTAAAGACCAATAAATCCTCTACATTACCATGATATGAGATACTCCAAATTTTTCAAAAATCATGTGAAACATCTGATTTGTAATCCTGAAACAGTCCTCAAATTACTATGAGTTTGGATACACCTCATGGTTCTAGAATCATAGTCATCCCCTTAGTTTTAATATACAATTAGAACTCCATATTATGTGTAGTCAATTATTCCCTCATGGTTCTAGAATCAAGAGAATCATCCTAGTTGTTTTTCCTAACCAACCCTCCAAATTTCCATGGGTCTAGATTCTACTCATGGTTCCAAAATGTTGGGAAACCTCATAAGAGTTGTCACGAACCAAATATGGTCTCCATATAAAACAGCATCCAACCCAGCCCATGGAAAGGCCTAAATACAATTATCAGTCCCCAAAGGCTAGCACGAGTCCCCGGGTATCAGAAACTAAAAATTGGGAATGATTTACCCGAGTTTGTAAACTTAAAAATACAAACAAATCCAATAAATCCAATGTGGATTTTTCAAAAAAATCATCTTTTACAAAATTTCAGAATGGATTTAATCAATTTAAAACAATTCTCAAAAACCATTAAAATGGTTTTAACCACAAAATGACATCCCATGAACATCCACATGATAAGTGGCACCACCCTCAAGCCATCCCCACATATTATCATCACGCTGGTCCGCTATAACACGAACTAGTGGCACAAAAGTTGTACCCCAACCTGCAACAACAATATAAGCATGTATACTTACATCCAATGGTGTAAGTAGGGTGTGAGACAAATTTCAGTAGGATACCTTCAATAAATATTACACATGATAAACATTTAAAGATGAAAAGAAAGAACGTTTTCATAACAAGAAGTGCTCGTAACAATTTTATGAAAAGATGCAACATTAAATAAAAACAATTTTCAAGTGGGATATTTTAAAGAACCAACAATTTTTAAAAAAAATTAGTGCTAATGAATTTTCCATCCAACCGTACCATATACTGATGGTAATCACAATTCATCCAATGAGAATAAGCAATAGGAAACAACCACTAGGCACTAACTCCATGTGGGTCCTAGGTACCTCATATCTCGGTGAGTGTAACCATCCCAATATTTGTTCTTGGGAACACAAGCCACTTGTAGGGATCATACTCATAACCTTGTGGTCCCCCATCATCATCATCATCATATTTTAGTTTGTGTGGTCATTGTCAATCTTTCTATGTGAATATGAGTCCAAACCCCACGGGATCACTAGCATACTAGTACACGTCCACCCACCTAGATGCCAGAGTTTCCCTCTTGTGCTCAAAAAAGGTCAAAAACCATGAAATATAATTTTAACATGAAAATACCACTTCCACATCACACAATAACCAAAATTACCCCATGTATATGGCACAACTCACAAAATAAACTTTTTCATTCAAATGCATTTTGAAATCAAACTCACACCAAAATAGACCACAACACTTTTTAGATTTCTGTAACACTTCCACAAATTCGTTAAACAATTTTATAAAACTTTCCCAAGATATTTCAACTCACATAAAATCCCACACACATATCTCATAATACCCTTCTAACCTTCAAAATAAATTTTATCAACAAACACACATGAAACAGTCCGCAAATATGTTTTTCACCAACATCACAATTTAGTAAAACATTTCAACAATTTATAAAACATTATAAAAAAGCATGAAATCTTAAATCATTGATTTTCCTCTAAAACCCAGTATTATGTGAAAAGACTACCACAAATAGTACATAAAAACCCCTTTACCAATTTATTTAACCAAATAAAACATTTATAATTTTCACAAAACAATCTCAGGGGGTATAACTATGTTTTTCACCCAAGACCCAATTCAATCCCCTCATTCAACAACAAAATCATATTAATACCAATCCAAAATAGAATTATAATATTTATATAAATTTATTGAACCACCCAAATGTGTTATAAAAATACGTCAAATATTACCACAAACGATTCACATGAAAGTCACACATTTCTAGAAAAAACATAAATGAAGTACGACAAGGATTTACACATACAACCCATTAAAAAAATCTATTTTTAGGCCCACATAACACCCAATAATTAACAAAAAATAATTTACAGTCCCTTTAAAAACAAATGAATCACTTTCATATGTTATAAAATACACCTAAACATTACCCCTATAATCACACATGAAAAACACACAATTTCTCTCTAAAATAAAACTATAAAATCAAACAGTTAACCAAATCTATCAAAAATAGTTTTTTCGCACCACACACAACATATGTGGAACATGAAAAATTAGTAAATCAAGCATTCAAACTCATTAATGAAATTATAATCATGGAATCACCTACGTTTTGAGTCAAACCCCTTAAATCTTAGTGTGAAACCTCAACCGCACCTCCACCGCACAAAAAGGGAGATAAATATTTCCATAAACCACATGACTAGACCAAAAAGATAGAAAATCATACCCTAGTATTGAACCCTAATGTTTTTAAATTTTATTAATTCACAAAATAGGGAAAAACCCCTAAGGAGATGGAAGGAAATGATGAGAGAAACAAATACTTGATGGAATTCTGGAGTTTCCCCACCAAAAAACCACATCAAAGATGGGTTTCATGGGAGATTGTGGTAGCATGGAGGCATAAAATGTCTAATGGGGTAGAATGGCGGGGATTAAATTTATTTATCAGAGGGAAAATAAGAATTACAAAAGGATTTTTATGAACTTTACACCCTTGAACGGATTTCCTTAAAAGTTTAGTAAACTGTGCGGTCTATTCTGGTTAGCAAAAAACAATCAATTATCCTCCAATTTTAGCGGTTTACAAAGGGGTAACCAAGGGGGAATGATAGTCCATGGTTAGGGGTGAAAAATCCCCAAATGAAACCACCCTTTCACTGCAAAACTCAACCAACTAATGGGTACAAACCACCTCAACAACCTAACCCACATGTGGTGCCACTAGAGGTGTCATGAAACCGACTTCAAAAAACCATAACCTAATACCAAAATTATGACAAAAAAGGGGTCCAAGTATCATAAAATACCTCCAAGACCATTTTTATAGATCAAAAACACAAGATACACCTAAATCTCAAACCCGGAACACCATGAATCAAAGAGAAAGGTAAGAACCAAAATAGAATTTGTACCAAAATATGGAATTGAAAATCTGGTTATGACAATTTTCCCCACCATAATTATTTCCACTTCTAGAACGACACATTATGGTAAAAATTAAAAACCAAAACAACCCGATAAGCCAAGATGGACTCTATTGCCATGTTTCCCCCCCAAAAGCCATAACACCTCTATTAGTAAAATATGGATGGAATACTCACACAACCAAAACTTACATCACTATCATGAAATGATTAGGCACATTCAGATTTTCTCAAAAGAAAAAACTCCACAAGAACTACCCAAATAATATTCCACCAATTTACCCAAACGAACAATAACAATGAACAAGGATACAATAACCATTCATTAACCAAACCATCTGGAATTCACCAATCCCAGCTTTTACTCATGGAAGTGTACGTAGTTATATATTTCTGAACAAGACTAACTTCCGCCAATCCAAGAACAAGGACTAATGTATGTTACTAGAATGGGAATACACAAATGGGCTCGCCACCAAAAGAGGAAACTCAAATTTTCTCGAGACAGGATAAGGACAATAACAGGGGGAGGCCTGAACGGACTCCTCGGTACAAGGGGTAGAATTCCATTAGAAATTTATGAAAGAAAATAAATAAGAACAATAGTGGGTCTCCCCAAAATAAGAACTAATAATCCTAACCTACTAGAAAGGTAAGTCATATGAGGAACCCAAATTTAAATGGTTCAGATGGTAGCATGGTCAATCTGCACAGTTTGGGAAATCATACGCTAACCGTCTGGATCCTTCTACTTGCATGGTTTTCTAGGGAATGGTTATTACTAACAATGCACAAACCTTGTGGTCAAAATATCTAGAAAAAATACATACCATACTCAAAAACTCATTGGAAATCAATGTGGAAAATAGTGGCATTGGGAGATAACATCGGCACGAGGCCCTATATCTCTTTCCACTGAACATGAATAATAGATGAAATACTACTACACCAATGGTTTAAACATCCCCATCTTTCATACTTAGGATAGTAATTTGTATAAGGGTTTGAAATAACCTAGGATTTCCCCATACTAGGTGCCAGCCTCTCTCTGAGACCTATGGCTGGAGCTCAATGGATTAAAAAACCTTCGGCCACACATTTAGGCTTTGGAACCCTCTGAACAAATCATTCATTTCCAGTGATACAATCAACTACACCACAATCCCCGATAAGTTTTCCAAGACATAACACATTCCAAACTCACAAGACTCTAACACAATATCTCACTGAAACAAGGGCATATAAGATTCACACACATCACACCTTGTTTTTTCATGTGAGAAACACCATAATGAATGGAAACATATAAACAACATCCTCTAAAGAGGAGTATTTATATGTTTTTACAAAGTATACATGCTCCCTAAAAAACAGAGACTCTAAGAGGATTTCAAGACTATCACCATTACCCTAAAATGTGCACCTGACATCACATGGTGTCACCAATCGTGACCATTGAAACTGATAGAAACAATACATGGATGGGGGCCCTATACAATAACCCAAAACATCACAAAATTATAGAAAGTGGCCATAAAATCCTCTCATGATAAGATTTACTACACTGGTGGTTTAACGAGAACTCCTACTTTATAGAGACTATGAAGGACCTGAGGCCCTATTGTACACCATCGATACACTCATCTGCACTAACAACCTCATACCATTTCCACCATCGACGAATCAGGCAACTTAAGATATTGTGGTTTATTTCAACCTTATATGATCACTCTTCCACTATAAGAGGATCCACATATAAAATAAAGGAAATGGTGAAAACTCAATCTCCATCGCTCTAGAAAAATATTCCTTATATTGATCAAGTGAAGTATTTTCCAATGGTGAAGCAATCCAGGATGCACTACATTTGGGCACTAACCCTGAATGGGGGTGTACCTTATGCAATGATAGAACCCAAGGACCCAACCATGCTGGTCCATTGGTCAAAAAATTCCACATAAAAGATACAAACACTTGAAGGGAATGACCATAAAGGCTTCCCTATCTTTTCTTATAAGAGACATCTAACCATCCCTTCAACCTAGCTTACCGACCGAACACAAACCCAAAAAAATGTTCAAACTGGAGGCGTTGTTGGACTCAAAACATCCCACACCAATTTTTTTTCAACAAAAAAATCAGTCACACCATCATAAAACATTCATCGCCCCATTAAGATTTCATTTAAAGACATTTCTTTTAAAAAAATGGTCTGACGATTAGCGTATCAACCAATGGTACCCCACAGGCCTCACACATGCATGTTTATGTTCCACACTGAGCACCCTTCTAAAATAAATACCCACACTCATACAGTCATTCCATTAATCATCCATCATACCATATAACCCCATGCATATGTTCTCTTACAAAAATAACAAACGTTAAAACAGAATTTCTTTATACCTTTAAAAACCAAAATGATCAACCAACACTTTCCTTTTTCTTAGACCCGTTAACCAAAAAATAAAACATAATTTATAGCTTACAAAACATATCATAAAAAAATCAATCAAATGAAAACTCACTTTCAATTTATTCACATCAATTTCAAAACATATCATCCCATTTAAAAACATTTCAATAGGATAGAGAACTATATTAGAAAACTTTTTCAAAACCAACTTTAATATAGTTACATATTTCAAGAGAGGTGTAAAAACACCATTTTCCATTTCAATATTTTTTTTGAAAATTTAGTTCCACCATTTCACAGATGAAATAATTCCCACATTATTAAAAATTATTATACAAAATCTTTAGGCTTCTTAGAACCATGTCATTTTTTCATTAAAACCAAACTTATAAGGTTGTGAGATGAATGGACACAAGACAACGTGAGATGAAAATAGTTCTAGTGGATGACTTGGAAATATGGTTAGATGCCATACTCCAATCACTCAACCATTATAGAGAGTTTTCTGGGGAATATCTATGGAACCAGATGGCTTGCCAGGCCCTGGGAGATCTCTATGACCATTAATCCAACTCTCTTTTAAATTTCCATAATCACCATCAAACCATGATAACCAGAGGACTTAGATAAATCCCGACATCCCCTGGAGACTCGAATCACATCATGAGATGTGGTGACCAGGCTCACTACCCATAATCAGAATTTCATGTCATAACAATCCTAGATCGAAACTATCCCAACTCCTTCCCAGATAACATAACCAAAGAGAGTAAACCTGAAACTCCTTTGATACCATTTTTTCATGAAGTGAATCGGGTCTCCATCAAAACTAGCACCATGCCAGGCCGGTGAGACGGCCTGAAGGGTGTTACCGATCCCCACAGGCTATCACAAGTGTCCATGTAACATTAACTAAAAATTGGGAATGATTTAACCTAGTTTATAAACATAAAACAACAAACGAATCCAATAAATTGAATCTATATTTTTCAGACAAATTAATCTTTTACAAAATTTCAGAATTGAAATATTCAATTTAAAGAATTGTTCAAAGTCCATTACCAAAGTACAAAACCAAAAATGACATACCAAGACCCTCTACATGGGAAGAAGCACAACCCTCAATCCGTATCCAAAACACCACATCATGATGGACCGCTAAAACCCGAACCAGTGGTAGAAAGGTTGTACCCAATCCTATGAAAATAAAATAAGAATTCTACTTACTCCCAATGGTGAATGTATGGTGTGATCCAAAGCCCAGTAGGATACCACTACTATTCTATTTCATGTAATAAACATTTAATGGAAACAATCATGCATTTTTTCATAACATGAAGTCCTCGTAACAATTTTTTGAAAATATGAAACTTTAAATAAAAATATTTCTCTAGTGGGCTATTTTAAAGAATCAACACTTTTTAGAAATAATGCCAACACTATGAAACTTTCCAGCCAACCAAACCATAAGTCAAAGGTAAGAAAAAATCATTCCATCATCATAAGAAATAGGATATAACCTCTAAGAACTAACACATTGTGGGTCCCAGGTACCTCATATCTCGATGAAAGTTACTATCACAACATCTATTCTCGTGCAAATGAGCCACTAGTAGAGATCATACCCATAACCTAATGTTCCCCCAATACCATCTTCCTCATAGTTTAGTTAGTGTTTTCCTCGTCAATCTTACTGTGAAACTGAGGCCAAACCCCACGGGATCAATAGCATACTATTACACGTCCACTCACCTAGATACCCGAGTTTTCCTATTGTGCTCAATCATGTTCAATAAGACATGAAATATAATTTAAAATGAAAATACCACTTCCACAACACACATTACCCAAACATCCCCCATGTATATCACACAATTCACATAATCCACTTTTTTGTTCAAATGCATTTTGAAATCATAGTCACACCAAAATAGCCCACAACACTTTTCACATTTCTTTTACACTACCACAGATTATTTAAACAATTTTATGACACTTTTAGAAGATATTAAAACTCATATAACAACTCACACACATATCACATAATACACTTATCTTATTTAAAATTCATTTTATCAACAAACCCACATAATGAAATCCAAAAACATTCTTCGCACCCTCGTCACAATTTAGTCAAACATTTCTACAATTTATAAAACATTCTAAATTTTTTTGACATCAAAAATCTTCACATTACCTTAAAAACCAAATTTTAGGTGAACAAACTCTCCCAAAATGTACATTTACACCATTTTCCCAGTTTGTTTAACCATATATAACATTTACATTTTTGAAAAAACAATCACACGGGGTATAACTATGTTTTTCACACAAGACCTATTTCAAAACCCTCATTCAAGGAAAAAATCACAATAATACCAATCCAAAAAAAATTGGAAGCCCTGTCAAGATTTTTTAAACCACCCCCAACTGTTATAAAATTACCACAAATAATACCACAAAATATACACATGAAAATAACACATTTATATAAAACAATTTCAAGAAGCACAATAAGGTTTTACACGTAAATCCCATTCAAAAAATCCTTTTTAGGCCCACATGACACCCAAGAATTCACAAAACTAAATTGTCAGCCCATATCAACACTAATAAATTACATTAATATTTTATAAAATACACCCAAACATTACCCCATGAGTCACACATGAAAATCACCCAATTTTAAGCTAAAATGAAACTATAATATTAAACGCTTAACCAAATCCATAAAAAATAGTTTTTGTACCACAGAAAACATTCTAGGAACATTAAAAATAAAAAAAAGATTTATAACTCATCAATGAAAGTCTACACATGGAATCACCTATCTTTTGAGTCAAACACTTAAATATTGGTGTGAAACCTAAACTGAACCTCTGTCACACCACAAGCGATATAAATCCAGCAATAGACCCCAATATTTTCCAAAAAGACACCAAATCGAATCCCAGGTTCGAACCCTTACTATTTTAAATTTTATATGTTCGAAAAAGTGGGATCAAACGGTAAGGGGAAGGAATGAAATGAAGAGATAAAAACCTTACATGAAGGAATATTGGAGTTTCCCCACTAAAAAGCCCATCAAAGATGGGTTCCATGGGAGCTTCGGGGAGCATGGAGGCTTCCCATTGCTACTAGGGTTGAATGGGGGATTAATGGAGTGGATTAGATTTATTTTTAGGATGGATAATGGGAATTGAAAACTATTTTAATGACCTGGTCACCCTTGCATGGTTTTCCTTCACATTTTAGTAAACTGTGCAGCCAAACCATGTGGCATGTTTTGGCCACAAAAAAACCATCCATTCTCCCAAAATATCAGGGTGTCCAAGGGGAAACTAAGGGGGAATGATAGACCATGTATTTTTTTGGAAAATTCACAAAATATACCACCATTTTCACCCCCAAACCCATCCAACTTATGGGTACAAACAACCTCTACAACATTTCTCATAAGTGTTGCCACTATGAATTTTACAAAACCAACTCCAAAACAACACAACGCAATATCAATAATTTGACTAAATAAGAGGCAATTTATAATATAATACCTATAAGTCCATGTTCAATGATCAACAACATAATAGAAACCAAAATTTCAAACCTAGATCACCCAGAAACCAAGACAAATTTAAGAACCGAAAGAGGATTTGTACCGAAACATGGAAATAAAAATCTTACATTGAACGGAGTAATAAAAAAACATATAAAAAACCATGGGTCTACAATCCCCTCATGTTTATATAATCATGCATATCCTACTAGGTGTAGTCTCCAATGAGTCCTCCAAATAACCATGACTCGATATTCTCTTCCCGATTCTAAAATCATTTGAATTATTTTAGGATAATTCCCTATCCAAACCTGTAAATAACCATGATTTTATATTCTCCTCATGGTTGAAGAAAAAATTGAATACTAATTTGTATAATCCCAATAAAAAACTCAAAATTAACCCTATTTAATATTCTTCTCATTGTTCCAGAATAAGGGGCATCCTCCCATGTAACACCCAAATGATTTAATGAAATATTTTCTTTAAATAATTTTCTTCCTTCAATAGATTGTTGTGCACACAATCGTGAGTTGAAACAAACCACAAGATGCATTTCATATAAAATTAGCATTATATCCTAGCTATTAGGATAGCGTGAATAATTATAACTAACTTATAAAAATGCATTATGAAATCATTAGCTATTAATTATTTATGAAAAATATAAATCAATTAGATATTTGTATTTTATAGTGAATAAAATTTGGTAAAGAAATAATGAATTATATGTTTTATATACATAATAAAATATTTTTGATATTCATCCGATGGATATTTTAGTCATATGGTATGAATAAAACCTTATTTTATTTATAATAACCTATTTTGTTATATTTAGTTTTTCACCGTTGAATGGAGAACCCATTTTAAATAATGATTTTGGAACATTAATAATTTTTATATGACAACATAAAAATGTTATCTTGAATAATTATATTAAAACTTAATTTTTAAATGTTCTGATATTTTTATGATAACTTTCATATTTTGAGGAATAGAAAAAATAAGCTAAATTTTAATTAAAAACGCAATTTTTCAACGTGATACTTTATATAGTAAAATTATAATATTGGATGGTTTTAAAGTATAAATTGCATATTTATTTTCTATTAGATATAAATTATGTCATTATCATTAATTTTACATTGAATTCATAGGTAAAAAAAATTTATTCTTCTACAATTTTTTAACTTTTAATACATGTTATCCTATATCTACGATGAGAATAACATTAAATTAATTAATTAAATTTAGTTTTTTTTAATTTGGAAAAATATATTATATATTTGGAATCATGAGGTTCTAATTTTGTCAATATGTACCTTTAATTTTGGAATTTATGAAAATTAACATTAGTAATCATTTTATTTACCATGGTTAAAGAGTAAATCTATTAAATAAGGGTAAAATATAATAATTTAATAATATAAAACTACCCTAAAATTCATAATAACATATTTTATGAGATATTTCCAACCATTTTCATACTTGGGTATATTTTTGGACCCCATTGATTCACATGGATATGAAAATGACATCCAATATGAATTAATTTAAAGTAAAGATAATCATAACCTAAACATATATATTTTACTAAAAATATTTTAATATATGGTTATATTTATGATATCCATTCTTATAAATATTAATTAGACATCTAAAAATATTTCCTACATCATGGTATTTTATTAATAATTTTTATAGATTATATTAATAGGTTTATTTATGACACAAATATGATGTAGTGATTACATAATTAATGAAAGATTCAAATAAATGAAATTATAAATATTAAAACAAATATAATTTCGTTATTTGGATATCATCCACGAATATTTTGGATGAAATTGACATGTTATCTTTGAGTTAAAGCCTTATATTTTAAGGAATAATTTTATTTTGAATTTTTTAAAAATTCATGTATGAATAGTGTCCAAAAGATACACAATTCATAACTCAAAACATAAAATAGTTTATTAAATGATATGAAATTTTAATAAAATATAAGATTCGGAAAAATATTTATTATAAGTCCAAATATTTTATAAATAAATAATTTTGGGTTTTTGACATGATATTTTAATTACACTCACCCACAAGGTGTAAATAACATAATATCATAGAAATATTAAAAAGAGTAAAATAAGGGTTTAACAAAAAATATAAGGATAATAAAATATATTCAAAAGTTTATAAAAAAATTTGGATGATAATTATTCAAACCAAAATCATATTATATTCTAATTATATATGTTTTGAACAATTTTTAGTAGAAATCTAATTTCTAATAAATTAATATTTTGAATATTTACCTAAAGTGTTTGTCTCCTCTTTTACAAAAGGGAACCACCTCTCTCACAACATCACTCTATTTTGAGCCTTAATTCTCAGAAACCCCTATAAATTTCTCTTCTCATATTTCGTAATTACATTCTAGAGTTTCTTGTCTTCTGAAAAACTAACTTTAGTTCCCTAAGATATAATTTAATGGAGGCACATCGAGGAAGCGATTCTTTCAAATTTATTTCTTTTTATACATTCTCTTATTTAGTTTTTTAATTATAAAGTAATGACATAAGTATCACTAATATTCATATATGTTATTTTAAATGTGAAACAACCCTATTATAACATCAATCCATCCTTTGAAAAACTAAATCACCATGCTTGCGAATGTATAGATTACCATCTCTACAACGTGGTGTAATATGTTTTTCACCACCACCTTACATGGATGGGAATAATGGTATAAGCAATAACAATATATGATTATTAAAACATTATACAAATTCTGAGATACTATACATCATCCACTACAAAAAACATTCTACAATTAATGGAACAATATCGTCGCTCGTGTGTAAGTATGACTTACCGTCTCCAATGTGCGATGAGATTTTTTCTACATAATCTTCCATAAAACATGATTATATAAATGAATTGAATGAATAAATATGATATATATTATATTAATACCATTATAGAAATGATGTAACTATAAACTAAAAATATTAATAAGATCTTATATGGAAAAACATACATAAGAACATAAAGTAGTTAATACCCGAATAACGGTTAACAATGAAATGTTATGAAACAACGGATGAAAATATAATCATAAATGATATCATAAAAATTATTATGATTCTGGAATAAGTCATTAACATTATTTAAATCATAATAAATGAGGATTGGATACATATGCAATATATCAGACATAAAGCAAGGGATAACATTTCCAATCTCATTTTATCGGAGATTGTTTATTCGTAACTTTCTACATGGTATATATTTATCATCCATGACCATGATTTCTAAAAATATTCTTATAAATTTTGTATTATTTTTTTATTTATGTTTAAATTCAGTTTTACCCATTTTAATTTTACTTCATCATTTGGAAGGAATATTTCTTTAGATTACCATACAAGGTATGTTTTGGTTTTTCCAAAAAAAAGTACAAGGATAATGTTTTTTTAACATATACAACATGGACTGTTATTTTACAATTTCATAACACCATATTTCCATGAATATTACTCTAAAAATTTACAAGTTTATTTTAAAATCAATTATTTTTATTTAAAATTTCACTAAATATTGATAAATGAAAACGTTTCTTTATAAGAAAAGATTTTTTCCTCAGGAACAAAGCTCATGTGTTTTATCAAAATTATTTTCCATCTAATATTACTTTGGTTAATGTTTGGAGACATGTTATCACTAAGATAGTACTGTGTTTATGATGGAATGTTATTTAAGAAATCTATTGATTTATCAATTATGATGGAATGATGTTGAAGAAACCCATTTGATTTCATTGGTAATGATATAGTAAATGTATCGAGGTTTTTGTGGCACACATAAGAATGATTTTATTATGTAATGGGTGGGACCTATATCTACCTCCAATGCATTGGGTAAATTTTTATATCTCATTAGATAGACATGGATGGAATTACACATTAATCTGGTTCAGTGATACACGACCAAAATGAGGAGAGAACTCTGTTCAGTAATAGACTATGTCTGCTATGATGGTCTTGGAAAATGGACTTAGCTAGTATGAAATGATTTTTCTATTTTTTGGTGTGTATGAAAAGAAAATTCATATCGAATGTTATGACTATTGGAATTATATTTCACATTGATGATTTATCCAATGATATCATATTGTGATCTTTTATATGCAGGATATGATTTTTAAATGTTATATTCATATGAATATAATATAATTGTTATTTATTTTATTACCCTCAATGAGCATTTGAGCTCACCTTTTTATATGTCTCTTTTCACTAGGAAATGAAGAAGGTTATTAATTATGGTATGCCAAAAATAATTCTATATATTATTAAAATAATTGGAGACAATGTAGATGTTTTATGAACTATTTTTTTATGTTTTCTTATATTTAAAGACACCGTACATATATAGTCATATCATGGATTCTTTATATGATGTAATAACTATAAATTAGGTCTGAAGTTATATAATTTTATGTAATGTATGATTCATTAATGTTTGAATCAAAGGAATAATATAGATCAACATTGGAAACTAGGATGATAAATCCATAGTAAGATCTATAAGGACATGTCTATTCATAGGATGCAATCCTAGTTATTTAGAAATGAATAAGAATAACCAATGATAAAACCAAAAACATTAAAAATTGAAATTTTATTCTTGATTATGTTGTTTTCTTAATATGATTAGTGTTTCTCAAAATATGCTTCCTGGATATAGTTAATGACTTGAACCCGAAGAAACTATGTCACTAATGAATGTGATAGGACATGAAATGACTATCCCCCTAATCATCCAATTTTTTTTGAACTGGAATGAAAAATCTTGCATCCAAGATCACACAACATTCTCAAGATATGAATCATATAGGACATCCAAACAAGCAATGTAAGAAGCAACATTCTATTGAATCCTTAATGAGGCAGTTTCCACCTTCATACAGTCGGTCTTCTAATCCATTACTGGTGGAACAATAGATCTATACCACTGAAAAGATATTTTTAGTTTTATAGTATTCTGGACATGATAAATTAATCAAAAAAGTATATAGTTTGGAAGGTAAAGGTGAACAATGATTGAATCATATCAATAATATGAATAAAATAGATGAAATCGAGTCCATGGAATGAGATGAGTTCAAGAACTTATTTTCCAATAAGTACATTCCTTGTATTATTTGAACAATGATGGATTAAAGTTCCTTGAACATAAGAAAAAGGATGATGAATATGTTGGTTTGAAAAAATAAAATATCACAAGACCTTCAAGGTATGATTATAGAATTATTAACTAACATGAGAGTAAGATTTATTGATTCATTAGTGTTTTAAAACCAAGTCTATCAAGGGAATTTTGCATCAGGGACATTAATAGATCCGAGGAAATTGATCTTAGTGCTCTCATGGTTGATATGGAGATTGTAGTAACCCATCAGTCATATGGGTTTGATAAGAAGAGGAAAATGGAATTCGAAAGAAAATATAATGACCACAATGAAAAGAAGATGAGTTATCCATTATGCTCAATGTGTGGAAATAAACTTAGAGGGAAATTTCTAAAAGGAATTAGAAAATGTTTTATGTGTTGAATAGAAGTTCATCGGGAATTTAATGCTGAAGTGAAGGAAAAAATATGTCTAATGAAGTTAACAATGAAAAAGAAACACCAAATGCACCTCTTACACAACAATGTTACAAGTGGAAGTAAATGGGGAATTATGAAAATAAATTCCCTAATCCATTGGTTGTTGATGATGATCTACATCAACAATCCCTTAAGGCCAATGTAAAAGGAATGTCACATGTAATTACAGTCAGTGACATGGAGTATGATAAAGAAGAGGTAAAAGGTAAACTTACCATCAACTCTAAAGTAGAAAAATGTATTATTTGATTCGAGATTCACCCAATCCTTTATTTATAAAGAATTTTCTAAATGTATCGCCATATTATGTCAATAATTAGATGATGAGTGATCTGTGACAACTCATAATGGCACAATAGTCACATAAAAAGTTTAAAATTCTTCTCTAATTGACATTTTTGGGAAATCACTTCCTACAAATCATTTGATTCTTCCTATAGTGTAATTTGATGTGATTCATGGCATGGATTGTCTTTATTTATATGGAGGTTATATCAATTTCCAATTATGGGAAGTCACATTTCATATTATAGATCAATCTATGATCATCTATCAGAACAATGAAGAATATAACCTTCTATTGGAAACTTCTTCCATCTTATGGGTCTTGATTCCAATAAATGATGGTTTTTCTAACTCAAATGGATTGGGAGAATGTCACGATTAATAATACACCTATTCTAAGGGTGGATGATGATATCTTTCTGGATGAATGGAAAGGTCATCCACCAAATCGTGATGTGGAGTTTTCAATAGAACTCATACCGAGTGTTATGTCTATTTAAAAGACACCTTATAGAATGTCCCCAATTGATTTATATGAATTGAAGAAGAAACTCCAAGAGAATCATGATAAGGAATTTATACAACCTAGTGCGTCACCTTGGGGAGAACTTGTTCTCATTGTTGAGAATAAAGATAGATCAATGAGACTCTGCATAGATTATAAATAACATAAAAATATTGCTAACAATAACAAAAATACTCTCCCACGCATTGATGAATTATTTGACAAACTATGCGGAGCTCAATAATTTTCCAAGATTGATCGTCATTCAGGGTATCATCAGTGCGTTCACACATGGATGAATAATTGTCAAATGAACCAATTGATGGTGAATAAACTATATCTGCATCCATGAATTGATGAATAATTGAATAAAATTATGGGTGAATGTTTGATCTAAATGATTGATTTTCTGTCAGGATGTCATCAGATGAATGTAAAGAATTTTGATATACTAGAGACCACTTTTTATTGTCTTCATGGAAATTACTATTTCATTATGATGCCTTTCATTGTGATAAATGCTCTATTTTTTAGGTTGTTAATAAAATCCATGTTTCATGGGTTTCTAGATATGTTCATGGTAGATTTCATTGATGACATCCTTGTGTAATCCACATCCAAAGAGGAGCATAAAGATCACCTGTGTTCCATTTTTTGAGTTCTTATTCATCATCAACTATTGTGTATGTTGATAAAATGTGAGTTTTGGGTATGATAAGTCTGTCCCTAGGGATTAGTGTATTCTAGTAAGGATTAGCTGTAGATACACTAATGATATAAGAAATTGTGTCTTGAAAGGCCTCCAAGAATGTTGTATAGGTAAAATGTATCCTTTTTATTGTGGGCTATAACAGGCAGTTCATATCCAATTTCCTTTAGGTTGTGACTCCTCTAACAGGGTTTACTAGAATGGATAAGGAATTCCTATATATTGGTTAGTGATAGAAGTCATTGGACAATCTTAAAGAGAAGTTTGTTAATGCTATTCCTCATTTTCATCCAGTACAAGGAGTTCAGTTTGTGGAATTCTGTAATGATTTTCATCTTGGGTAGGGTTTTCTTCTGATTCAGAAGATGTCAATAATTTTTTATGGGTATCATATTTAATGTCCCGAGGAATGTATTTCTTCCACCCACAATATAGGTATGGAGGTGGTGGGTTTTTCCATGAATTTGTTGAGACATTACCTCATTGGGGAGCGCTTTTTGGTCTTCACTAATCATAAGAGATTGAGGTATATTTTCTTAGAGCATGACATGAACCTGCACCGGTGTCAGTGGATGCAGTTCCTACAGGATTACATCATTGATATTTCATATACACCTATAAATGGAATAGTTGTGGTTGATTAATTGAGGATGATGTCTCTTAGTGATGTCGTGCGTGAATCAGGTTATTCTGAGGGTGAAATGGATGATCATTCCGTATTACATCCAGTTGTGGGAGAATTTTGGGGAAGAGTTTTTCTTCGTCAGATGATGGCATTGTCACCTTTGGAGTAGGATGTGGTGGATTCTTAGTTGGGGGTTCTTGGGGTTGAGGTCTTGAGAGACCAAGTTGTTTCTAGCAATGCCCCTGATGGATAGTATGAGGATGAACAAAACTGATTGTTTTTTAAGGGAATGATTTTCATTCATTTTGTGATGTCTGAGATTATTCTCATAGAATTATATATTTATTCATTGGTATTAAATACTAGAATTACAATGATGTACCCGGACTTTAAGAGTCAATTTTAGTGGCATGGTTTGAATCAAGTGGTTTCAGGGTTTGTTTCTCGATGTTTGGTCATCCAGAAGCTGGAGGCCAAGCACCGTGTTCTCAGTAATTTTCTCTAGATATTAGATGTTCCTCAGTGGAAGTGGGTGGGACATCTTGATTAAGGTTGTAACTAGTTTACCTTAATCTCAGGGAATCTATGACACTGTATGGGTGGTAGTGGATCATTTGATTAAATCCTCCCACATTATAACCATTATGGGGTCCAGATCAGTGGTTTTATTGCCATGGTAGTATTTGTAATAGGTGGTTAGAATCCACGTTTTCCTGAGGATGATCATTTCCAATCGAGATACTCAATTTACACCTTGTGTTTAGGGTGTTATACATAATTATTTGGGTTCTTAGTTTTTCCTTAAAACATATTTTAATTGATAAATGAACAGTCAGATAGAGAAAACCATCCAAACTCATATAGACAGGTTTTCCACTACTTCCCTTGATATTGGGGGTCTAGGGATGTGGATCTTTCCATTTTTAGAGTTCCCTTACAAAAAAAATTTTCACTCTACCATCGGTATGGTGCTGTTTGAAGCCTTGTACGGTCATCCATTTTGTTCTCCAATGTGATGGAGTTGGGTTAGAGAGACATCAATTCTCAGGCCATAATTGGTACAAAATATGAATGAGAAGGTTTAATTGATTCACAAGAGGACGATGGAAGAACAATCTCATCATAAATCATATTCTGATCAAAGGAGGAGGCTTATTTAGTTTGACATTGGGATAATGAGATCATGAATGTGGTTCCCATTCATGGGTAGTGAAGGATTGGTTTTGGGAGAAAGATTTCTCCCTAGTTGGCCAGCCCTTTAGATGTGATAGTTCATTTTGGAGCCATGGCATATCGGATAAAACATCCCCTGAAGTGGAACCTGATACACACAATTTTTCACAAGTCACAGCTCCATCATTCTCTTCATTATGACTCTCGCATCATCATTTCGAGTGAGATCTACGTTTAAAATGATGAGACCTTTGAGGATTTGATTATAAAGATCCAATACCACTAGGATAAGTTGTTATAGAGGCATTATATCCCCTTGATTTGTCTCTTGTGGCAGCAGTGTGGTGTG